>OX465503.1:0-2909663 GCA_950022335.1 Eurois occulta
GACTGACTGCTCCCACAAACACGACATCTATTTATATTCCGACCGATCCTTCGAGAAGGTTCGACAACTTTCAGGAACCTTCTTCGCAGTTCATAGTTGAACATCATCTTTCGAGAAGGTTCCACAACTATCTCGAATCTTCTAGAAAGCTCCATAGTAGAAAATTGTCCTTTGAGAAAGTTCTACAAACTTCTTGAATCTTCTATACAGTTCTACATATAATGGAACATTCTAGACTTTAATCTTATAGAGCTGTCTATAACATCCTTACTAGAACATTCGAAACTCGCACGTAATCTGGAATGTTCTCGCAAAGCAACCGACGTAACAATATAATGCATGTTAGGTTTTGAAATGAATACCTCACAAAATGGCCATCATTTCAGTCGCCTAGTTTTTATGTACGACAGTTTATTAAACGATATTCGATCTCATACGAAAAAAAAAATTGAGAGGTGTCAGGGGACACCCGGATGGAACGAAGTTCCTTTCGACCGATTAGTGAAAAAAAAAAAAACCTTGGCAGTCGTTGCTTAACCTTGATCACAGACCACCCTTGGCAACCGTTGCTTAACTTGGATCACCCATCCACAGACAGACATTGGCAGTCGTTGCTTAACCTTGATCACCCATCCACAGACAGACCTTGGCAGTTGTTGCTTAACCTTGATCACCCATCCACAGACCAACCTTGGCAACCGTTGCTTAACTTGGATCACCCATCCACAGATAGACCTTGGCAGTCGTTGCTTAAACTTGATCACCCATCCACAGACAGACCTCGGCAACCGTTGCTTAACTTGGATCACCCATCCACAGACAGACCTTGGCAGTCGTTGCTTAACCTTGATCACCCATCCACAGACAGACCTCGGCAACCGTTGCTTAACTTGGATCACCCATCCACAGACAGACCTTGGCAGTCGTTGCTTAACCTTGATCACCCATCCACAGACCAAAGACGAAACGAAAATATCTGGCTTGTTTTCTATAAGAGAGAGAGAGACAGACAGAAAAACATGCGCCAGCCGCACGGCTTACAATAGCTTACTATAGCAAAAACACATTACCCTCCTTTGCGTCACGCAGTCGGGTAAAAAGTGTCGTTACAACTTTTCGTCTGAATTTTTCCCGTCTAGCCCCCTTTCGCAACGCGCGATAAGGAACTTCGTTCCAAAAACCGACCAAGTGCGAGTCGGACTCGCGCATTAAGGGTTCCGTATCATCGTCCTAGGGTAGTGGAGCCCCCTTTTAAAAAAAATCATTGATATTTTATTTTTTATTATTTTTTGTTAAATCGGCAACAGAAATACACATTCTGTGAAAATTTCAACTGTCTTTCTATAACGAATCATGAGATACAGCCCGCTGACAGATAGACGGGCGGGCAGCGGACGCTTAGTAATAGGGTCCCGTTGGTGACCCTTCGGGTAAGACACCCTAAAAACATAAAAGTTTCTGCTAGTAACTGTCACGGCAAGCAGCAAAAAGCTCAGGGGACAGGTACCGACGAAAAAGAGGCGTTGCTCTCCATGCCGGGAACTTAAGGTTTTCTCGCGTGAGAAACAATTTATGGCACTTGCTGTTGGTACCAAAGCATAAAGATACTCCAGTCACCCTGCCGGCCCTGATCTCGCTTAAACGACGTTCTAACAGAAGAATATGACTGCTTTGACTGTCCGATAGAATAGGTTAAGACACCAGATAGAGACAGATCTTACCTGATCTGATCGAGCAGTACCCGGCGCATTCATTCAAACAGCTAACATCACATTGTGGTAACAAGACAATCTGCAAAAAGGAAGACGTGCATCGAAAAACCTGTACCACCCAGTTTTATTAAAATACTACCTTCTCAGGAACAACCGTTACTTTCTGGTGATTCACTTACTAAAAGAGGGTATAGTGCCACCATTTTAGAAAGCTAATGAGACAAGAAAGTCAGTCCGGTAATTTGCACGACAAGTGTGATAAATTTCAGAACTTGACCTTTAGGCGCTTCATTTTCAAAGGCTTAAGGCACAGGTACTTTTTTGACAAATTGGTTTTCGAAGAATTCATTCGTTCGTAAGATATCAGAAAATTATCAGTTTGACATCCTGAACGGCGTGGATTTCTCACAATCGGCAGTTTTTGGTGGAGAGGTGGAAAATTTCCGAAAATCTTTAAAAGTACGATTTCTCAAAAACAAACCAGTTTGGACCCCAAGTTATCGGGTCAAAATTGTTGCAAATAAGGTCACCCTTTTCAAGGAATGCACCCAATTACCATTCCCCCTGTGTACGGTACAACCGCACATTCTGCAATTTAGTAGTTTACGCCACATTAATTTCAACTCATAACAATTAGTTCGCGTTGAGCTATCAAGTCAGCCAGGCGTTCTCGTTACAGCCAACAAGGATCGCGTCACTTGATTCCCACAGCATCAGTCCACTATTATACAAAGACATTGGCGTGCGCAGGTGGCGGCGGCGGCCGGCAGCGCGGCGCTGGCGGCCGACAACGTCAGCGTCGCGCGCCAGCACCTCGCCGCAGGGGAGAGGTAACATAGTCATTCCCGTAGCGAGGGACGAGCCTACCCAAGCAGCATAATAGGCTATATACAAGCTGTATTTAACTTCGTTTTTATACTCTAAGGTATATATCAAGCTGTATTGTGGCTATATGAGCGCGTATACTGCCCTTGAGAAGTGCAAAAACGGCCCATATTATACCGCTTTTTTCGAACTTAAGTATAATAGCTGTATAAGAAACCATAACACTTAGATTGTTTTTGCTGTTACCGTGACCGCGGCCAAAATCAGGAATAGCAAGGCCGCCAGGACCTGGGGGCCATGGTTGATTGTGGTTTGCCATTTAAGGAGTTAGCCCATAATCGCCACGCTGAGCAGGCAGGTTGGCGATCGCGTATCACAACTCCTCGCACTAGTGACTCTGCTGCCCATCGCTAGCCTGCGCCATTTAGCTGCGAACATTTCTTTCTAAATGGTTAGACCGCCATTTATCGGTCATCAGAGGCTCGTTTGTTGTTCAGCAGAATGACTTAGGGCACTGAGATGATAGATGTGCCCCCTTACATTCCCCATTATAAGCTGCTGCATTATTTTTTTAGTTTTCCAAGATTGTGCTATTACACCACAGGAGTAAATGTTTTAGTCTTGTCTAAAACTTATAACTTATGTATGTAATTGTATATCACTGTACCGAGACACATTCGCATAATACTAAAATACAGCCTGTATACAGTTTTAAGAATAAAGCACACCTTGAAGTTTCACAAAACACTTAACGCTGTTTAATAGTGTTGTATTATTCTCTTAAGAAGATAAAAAGTGCTTTTTACAATCTTATACTGTTTTAAGAATAAAAACCAGGTTGATGTGGCGCAAAATAAGGCGCAGCTGAGTAAAGATAAGATAAAGATATATTTATTTTGTAAAACATGAGTAAGTATCTACACACTATACAGGTCTTATAAATAAAAGAAAGCAGCTAAAAATAGGGTAAAGTTAAATAATGAATAGTAAGGGACCCAATACACTCCCTTGTGGGACTCCGTATTTTTTAATTTTTGTGGATATCCCATCATGCCCGACACTTCAAGTGTTTTTCAACGATCGAATTACTTGAAGTATGGTGTACTTGGTGCCATGAACATAGATTGGCTTGATGTGTTAATATTAAGATTTACTTTAATTTTATCAACAAAAAAATTGTTAAAGACATAGTAAAGTTGTAATATACTATTTTAGAGGCAAAAGCTGTTTTTCACATTCTTACAAGTCTCGTACAAAATTAAGTTCAAAACGGGCCGCTTTATTAATGTTTCCAACGCTTGTTTGCTGCTTGGGTATTGCCATCAAAAAAACATCTTCTGTTTCTTACAAAAGTGCAATGACTACACGGTCAAAATGTAAGGAACAGCATTTTTTAAAATTACCAATGAACCCCACATAGATTTTTTCCGAATGATGTGTCGAACACGTGGTAACCGTTCGTGCGGTGCACTGGCAGGCTGCGCGCGGGCGCGTGGGGCGCGGGCGGCGCGGCGCTGGGGCTGCTGGCGGGCGGGCCCGTGGGGTTGCTGGTGGGCGCCAAGGCGGGCGCGCTGGCGGCCGCGGCCGGCGCCGCGCTGGGCTACCTGGGCGCGCGCGTGCTGGGCCGCCAGCGGGGCCAGGCGCTGCAGCCGGCCCAGGCGGACGACGACAACAGCGCCGACAAGAAGGACGACTAGCACCAGCCAAAGTGTCGAGGACACGAGCGAAAAGGCGCTCCCTCGCCGGGAGCGTTCGCCTACAACGTAACAGTTCAGATTCACTTGTTTCTGTACAAAATCAAATCTTGGATTGTTACATTAGTAGCGAACGCTCTCGTTAAGAAAGCTCCTGTATTGAGAGGAGACGTGGGGGAATCGACCGATCACATTCTTCTTCTTTACGTGTCGATTTAACGCATACCTTTTCCGACCAGTAAGTATGTGAATATAGCCACCTACACGGGTGCAGGTGATTGTGCAAGATGGACAGGAAAAGAGGTGAGACATATCATCAGCCCAATGAGATCGACCAGCCTGGGCCTGCACTCTGCAGTTCGTGTTCAGGCTCAGAACGATCACATAGATTGAAATCCCCATCATGTCTTTGTTGTGATTGATCGAATCTTTCACGTCTCCGCACCGCTCCGCTTATCTCCGCTATTGTGGAAACCAGTCCTTATGCTAGATACACACGCAGTCACACGTCACACGATAACAAAATGGCGCAGATTTTGACATCGCTGGTAAGACGCCATCAATCAATCACAGTGTTAATACAGTCAGCCGCAAAAAGATGTAAACACGGACAAGGAAACATTTTATTATCTACAACCATTATTCCATAATTCTGTCATCATCATTCTCCTGCCCAATCCCAATTTATTTTATTTATCATCCTTTGATTTATATCCCAATTTATACGGGGTCAGCGCAGCATGTCTTCTTCCATACTTCTCTATTACTCTCGTCATTTCAGCCATATTCCAAATATAAGCTATAAAACATAATTCACTATTAAATTCACTAAAACCTCCTACACAGGCCGGATACATAATAATATAAACATATTCACTGATATAATGAACGCTCACGCGTCGAATCTGAACTGTAATAAGTGAATACTCCCATGCAGTGAGTGACTACCTTAACATGTGATCATTGTGATTACAATTTATAATATGTCATCTGACGCGTAAGAGTAAATAGATAGTCTATGATACAGTATTTTCAATTAAATACTTATTTCTAACAGTCGTTTAGATTGTTTACCTCGTTTTGGAATTGATGTTGTTTACACATTTGTGAGACCTATGTGGATTACCCTGTCTTGGACATAGGGTGTTTATATTGTTTTGTGTATCCATATCCAGCCTGTGTAGGAGGTTTTGGTGAAATGAATTGTTTGCTATGTGTACGAGCAAACCCGTACAATATCTAGTGTATCAATTTTATGCTGACATCTGGGCAACTACAGTACTTTCACAGTTTTTATGCCTTGTGACTGGGACTGTAGCTACATTTCATTGTTGTCTTTGTTTCGACAATTCAAAAGTGCCTGTAACTGGCCTACTTGAAATAAATGCTTTGATTTTGATTTTTTGATTTTGACATCAACGCGCAGTGTATGAATAAAATATATAATTTGAAGTCAACGATCAGTAGTCGCATAGCTCCGTTTGGGCTAACAACAAACGACTCATTCGCCGCGAGTCGATCAGTTATCAGTTATTGGGTGTTCTTTCAATACACAAGTTCAATCATTCTATCAGTCTATCATTTAAATGTACCTTACCCGTACACTATGATTTGTAGCTTTACATTGTATACACAATTATGGAATAATGGTTGTACACAATAAAATGGTTCCTCGTCATCGTCCTCGTTGTGACTTGTGATGGTCCTATAATAGCATTAGATAGGTATAATGGGTGATTGGGTGTAAAAAGACCCTTAACTTATTTTCTGGATTATCCTTGGGAACCTTCTAGTAACGGAGATATTGGTCAAGGTGCCAACTCTTTACAAGTTTTTTTATACAAATTTTTAATGTTATTTTAAACTAGCTGTTGGTCGCGACCTTCCCTTCGTATCAGCAATAAGAGTGATTTTTATGGTGATTGATGATTTCTATCTTGAATTCGTGTTGCGTGGCAAACGTCTCGCCACAAAGTGCACTCGCTACAAATGTGTGCTTGGTCTGCGTGCAGAGGTAGGCGGGCCGCACACCAGACGCGCCACATGTATTACGACAATTTGTGGCGCCACAATTGAAACGCGACACATTTAACGTAGCCTGCATAATTGCATATTGTGGTGACTTAAATGTTGCGTGCATGTAGCGTGTGGCTCCGGTGTGCGGCCCGACTTAGAGATTGTTAAGAGGGTGCATTCTGAAAGTTGGCAACATTGCAAATAGCTCTCAAATATTTCGCTGTTTTGATTTATTTAATAAATATTTCTGAAATATATTAATAAACTAGCTGTTATCCGCGACCTTTGGTCGCGTGAAATTATTATAAAAAATATTACTTCCCTTTTTTAATCGAATTTTGTTAACAATTTCAAGGGTTTTTTTTGCACAGAACCTTAATTATTTTTCTAAAATAAAACTAGTTAGACCTTATAACATCTCATCAGCTATCTGCCAGTGAAAGTCCTGTCAAAATCGGTCCAGCCGTTTCGGAGATTAGCCGGAACAAACCGACAGACCGACTGACAGAGTAGATCCGAGTAACCATGGAGTTTCTTGCCGGTTCTTCTCCATAAGAAATGACCAATCCGAACCGTGCACCTTTTTGTCGACGCTTTATAAGTGCCCTTGTAGACCTATGTGAAATTAAAGATTTTTTTATTTTGATTTGACTGACAGGCAAAAATTGAAAAAAAAATGTGTTTGTTATAAGTGCCGTATGTTTTCATAATATTACAAACAGACACTTAAAGGAGAATGCTCATTTAAGTATGGAATCCCGTACCATGCTGCCTCAAAATCAAACCTTGTTTTTTATAGACTACACTGATCGTATTAACTCCTACAAAAATTATTTTTGAAAAAAAAACCCGCGTTTCAGAGTTATTTTATAAAATCGAACCTAACCTAAAAAGTAGGTCTATTTTTTCGACGCTACCAACGACGTATTTTAACACACATACATTACATTATTGCTCTAAAAACAGCGTAATACACTAATATTAGTAAGAATTACGAGTTAAAGTAACATCCACTGTAGGTATGCTTGACTGAAACTCGATTTTATTTTAGACCTTTATATTGCCAATACTGTGAGCGGGTAACGTATATAATGGTATTATATCATTGGACGCCACCACGATCACGCTACCACACCAGTACCTATAGAACATTATCATAAGGGTGAACAGTCAGACTGAAAAAAACGCTTGAGCCTAGAGAGAGTCTTGAAAAATAACTCTTTAATAATCTTAGGATACTATTCATGACAGACTCTATTCCTCATGCTCATGTTGTTGTCGTGAATCGACTAGGTAAGTTATAGAAAAAATAAAACAAACAAGTTCATTTGGGTTTTTTAATAGCGATTCAAATTCAAAAATATTTATTTCATCATACATCATAATCCTGAAAAAAATCATCTAAAGCCGTTGCCGGCGCAGTTACGTCATTATACCGTCCCCAGCTCAAATACCAGACTATGGTCATCACATGAGCACAGCAGCCCACTGTTCGCTTACCAACGAGGCAGCTGCAGCAATAACCTACTATGGTTTCTAATGTGTTGGCCACAGCATCATCTCTGCTAATCAATAAATAGGTGTGATAAGTACGACTGTTTACATGTTTAGATTTAATCCGCCTCTTAAGAGGTAATTATTAAGACCTAAAATCAAGGGTATATCATCATCAATTATTTATTATCATTCACCTCAACTGAATACATCCCAGTCCGACGGATGTGTTCCCCATAATACGATCTAGCCTGTTTAAGCTGATAGGTCCCAAGAGCTAACCGTTTTAAATCGGTTATGGTCAACTGTGGAAATCCGTCTAAATGTGGATTATTCCTGTTAATCATTTGAAAATTCACTCTCCTTTTATTGAGATATTCCTGTTCAACGTAAGTTGCCAAATGGTTTGTTAGTGAAAGCCTCTCTTTAGCTATTCTAACATATTCCAAGGCTTCTGGTGGGCCTTCTATAACAAAATGGAACTTATTAATATAAGGGCACAAGAGACTCTAAAATCATCCATTAGGTGCAAAGCCGCTCTATTGTTGAAAACAAGACGCAAGAGTCTGAAATCCCTTTTCACCCTCCCATTTACCACTTCCACAACCCAGCGGCACATAGTAACAAGGCGAGACCGATTTGCCTGCTGGAAATCTCTTAACTGGGAAGTTAATTCATTCCAACGGCCATGATCCAGGTGGTGACGACTGATTCGTGCTGCTGGCGGCACATAGAATTTATAATTAAGCAATAACAAATCCTTTATAGATGAGGGTACCAGTAAACGTTCTGTTTCTCAGTGATTGGATGTGCTAGCAGCACGCTTATACACAGAAGACATAAATTGTTGGATTTGATCTAACTTGAGCAGTGTGTAGGTTTTGTTGTGAAAGAGGAGGCGGCTCAGGAATATTGAGATCCCCACTTGATCCAGCGTCTGGCAAAATATTGTCTGATAGACCAGGGCGATTATGGTCATGCTGATCACTACGTTGCACTTCTCTTGTAGCTGAGCTCCAACAAGCAGCACATACTCTTTCCATTCTTGAGATCTAAAAAAATAACATGATTAAGTAAACATGTATACAAAAGCATGTAAGTGTAATGTGATCTAACTGTTAGGAATACATGATAATGATCAAGAAGTAATTGTAATAATTATAGGCTGACTGGCGCATATATTACTGCTGCATATATTATAGGCTGACTGGCGCCTTTTCCTCTTATTTGTTGTGTTTGTGTAATTACTAACATAGTTTTAAGTCATCTTATTGTACTACTAACACTCTATGGACCTAATTAGTCTGAAATAAATGTTTTGAATTTGAATAAGAAGTTGAATTACTTTTTTTTATATTTCAATATAAATATTTACCAGATGCAGTGGAACATGTCTAACTGAAATGTTTCTCTCTTGTCGATCTTGTCCTACAGGATATGTTCTAGTAGCATGTAGATCAGATTTGCCACAAGAAAAACAATCTTCTATGACCAAAAGCAGGCAAAGATAAACTTCCTTCATTGTTTGTGTTTGCTCGATCTTGAAGCAGTGTCAAACACTCTGTACAGAGCACACTTTCTGAAGACAACTGCAATAAAAACCATCAATTAAAAAGGTGTTTTTGTGGCGTAATCTATCTTCTGTGCGATTCTATTCTAAAATATTTTTTCATTATATAAAATGTGTCGTAAGATGGTACGTGGTGGAGATGGTACAGTCAGATTAGTCAGAGATGATAAGTCAGGAAATGGAAGGTGCCTGACAGTATATATTCAAAGAGTAAAATAAGATTGCTTACCTGAGTAGGAGTTATCCACGACTGTAACAAGTTAATCATAGGAGTAGACACGTGCTCTAATGAATGTGTAGATAGATTTCTGGGTATCAAAAATGAACAATTGATACATCGTCGAATGTATAATGACGGTGTCAATTGGCTGACTCCACGACTCAACATGTTTGCACAAATGAATACACAGAAAAAAGTTCACAAAATACAAGTTCTACTTCTCAACACACAGTTCAATAATTTACAAATCTCAATCTCAACTCTTAAAACACAGACGGTCGTTCGTTTTCGCTAGCGCAAAGGTAGTTTAACGTAGTCTAGTCAGTCAGTACACTTCAGTACAGTACAAATGTCAGATGCCACAGATAAGATAACTATAAACCATAGAGTATAGTAAGTGCTATAAACTAGTCGGGATTTAGGGATGTAATCGATAAATCAAAATCTTTAGGCTGAGAAAATCTTTTTTGTGGCAAATAGCAATAAACCAAACTAAATCGATTTGGTGTACTGATCTTACTTAATTGTTGCTGTTATTCAAAGAAAGCAAAGCAAATACATATTTGTAATTCTTGAAGTGTTTTTCAAGCAAACGTTATAGCTATGTATAATAAACAAAAGAAACGATTAATGGTTAATCGATTCATCAAAAAATCGATTTCATTGCATTCTACATCAATAAGACTATTCTGTGAACGGCCAATTAACCATAGACAAAATAACTATAATCTTCTCATTTTTATTGTATGCCCTACACGTTGGAGTAATTTGAAGCGAGGCAGGTATAGGTCTTAGGATACTATTCATGACAGACCCTATTCCTCATGCTCATGTTGTTGTCGTGAATCGACTAGGTAAGTGATAGAAAAAATAAAACAAACAAGTCTATTTGGGTTTTTTAATAGCGATTCAAATTCAAAAATATTTATTTAAAACTAGCTGTTCCACACCTCGAGTGTGTGCTGCGCCGTGTCCTCCGCCGCGCCGCTGTCGCGGTAGGCCCCCCCCCCCCCGCATGGATGTTTCCAGACAACACCCGCACCAGACGGAAAGAGAGGATCCCGCGAGACCGCCCGAGCCAGCCCCGCCTGTCCGGACCGAGCGCGCCCAACGCCCGGCGGCACACCGAGCCCGCCCCTGCTCCTCCACTGCGCCCTCTGCGGTTCAGAGGGTCGCGCGGAGGTCGCCCCACCGTGTCAGAATATTGGCCACGACAGTAACATTCCCCGAGGAATAGGAATCTCTTCCCATTCATCGGGGAAGGATACTGCCGCGCCCAGGGTGCACCGTCCCAGCAGCTGCTGTTCCCTCCAGACGTATCGAGAAGGACCGGCAGCCACTGGGCCCCGAGGAGGATTTCTGACAAAGCACCAGTTTTTTTTTTTTTTTTTTTGTTGACGCTGGGAAAAAATGCATTACGCATACCCTCCCATCGGGGGACAGGAGGGGTATGTGGGACTCCCCGGGCGGACCCGGTATACCCACTAAAACGACCCAGCGCATTCCCGCTTCGTCAGAGTGGCGGGGGACTGGGAAACCGGCACAGCCTTTACTTCCAGTCCTCCGCCGACGATTGCCCCGCAAGACAACCCCTCACACCCTCATGGGTGTGGGGGGTCGGGAATGACCGACGAAGGTGACGGGTGCAATGCGGGCGAAGGCACCCCCGTACCTGCCGCCCGCCCGTCACCATGAGGAGGAGGGCACGACGCCTTCTCCCCCTTCTTCGCCTGCGGATGCGTCGCGGCGAGAGGATCGTCCTCCCGCGCGCGCTCCGTTAGCTCCTTTTGCGAGATTACGTCCTCGCAAAAGGAGGCGACCGCTGACCAGGCCTCCTCGCTCCCCAGCATGGCGTCGACCACGCCGGGAAGCGAGAGGTCCGGTCCGACCACCGCGGTCAGACCGCGGCGCAGCTCGAACCACGCCGGGCACACCTCGAGGGTGTGCTGTGCCGTGTCCTCCGCCGCGCCGCAGTCGTGGCACGCCGGGGTTTCCTCCCTCCCGATCCGGCGCAGGTACGATCCGAAACAACCATGTCCGGATAACACCTGCGCCAGACGGAAAGAGAGGTAACCGTGGGACCGCTCGAGCCAGCCCCGCAGGGCCGGACCGCGCGTGTCCAACGTCCGGCGGCCAAAGGCGGCGTTGGCGAGGTCCTCCGTCCAATGCAGGACGATGGCGTCCCTCGCCTCCTGCCGCACGGCCTCCCGCTCCTCGGCGACGGGGCGCTCCCCGAGCTCCTTCCGGTGCGCCGTCCACTCCAGGCCGTGCGGCAGGAGGCGAGGGACGCCATCGTCCTGCATTGGACGGAGGACCTCACCAACGCCGCCTTTGGCCGCCAGACGTTCTCCCTACCTACCTGCCCTACCTACCTACCTACCCTATCTACCTGCCCTACCTACCTACCTACCTACCCTATCTACTTGCCCTACCTACCTACCCTACCTTCCTACCCTACCTACCTACCTACCCTACCGACCTACCCTACCTACCTACCCTACCTACCTACCCTACCTACCTACCCTACCTACCTACCCTACCTACCTACCCTACCTACCTACCCTACCTACCTACCCTACCTACCTACCCTACCTACCTACCCTACCTACCTACCCTACCTACCTACCCTACCTACCTACCCTACCTACCTACCCTACCTACCTACCCTACCTACCTACCCTACCTACCTACCCTACCTACCTACCCTACCTACCTACCCTACCTACCTACCCTACCTACCTACCCTACCTACCTACCCTACCTACCTACCCTACCTACCTACCCTACCTACCTACCCTACCTACCTACCCTACCTACCTACCCTACCTACCTACCCTACCTACCTACCCTACCTACCTACCCTACCTACCTACCCTACCTACCTACCCTACCTACCTACCCTACCTACCTACCCTACCTACCTACCCTACCTACCTACCCTACCTACCTACCCTACCTACCTACCCTACCTACCTACCCTACCTACCTACCCTACCTACCTACCCTACCTACCTACCCTACCTACCTACCCTACCTACCTACCCTACCTACCTACCTACCCTACCTACCTACCCTACCTACCTACCCTACCTACCTACCCTACCTACCTACCCTACCTACCTACCCTACCTACCTACCTACCCTACCTACCTACCCTACCTACCTACCCTACCTACCTACCCTACCTACCTACCCTACCTACCTACCCTACCTACCTACCCTACCTACCTACATACCTACCTACCTACATACCTACCTACCTTCCTACCCTACCTACCTAACTACCCTACCTACCTAACTACCCTACCTACCTAACTACCCTACCTACCTACCTAACTACCCTACCTACCTAACTACCCTACCTACCTAACTACCCTACCTACCTACCCTACCTACCTACCTACCTACCTACCCTACCTACCCTACCTACCTACCTACCTACCCTACCTACCTACCTACCTACCTACCCTACCTACCTATATACCTACCTACCCTACCTACCTACCTACCCTACCTACCTACCTACCCTACCTACCTGCCCTACCTACCCGCCCTACCTCTGCCCTACCTGCCTACCCTACCTACCTATACTAACGCATTCATTCATCATACTCCTGAAAAAAATCATCTAAAGCCGTTGCCGGCGCAGTTACGTCATTATACCGTCCCCAGCTCAAATACCAGACTATGGTCATCACATGAGCACAGCAGCCCACTGTTCGCTTACCAACGAGGCAGCTGCAGCAGTAACCTACTATGGTTTCTAATGTGTTGGCCACAGCATCATCTCTGCTAATCAATAAATAGGTATGATAAGTACGACTGGTTACATGTCTAGATTTAATCCTACCTCTTAAGAGGTAATTATTAAGACCTAAAATCAAGGGTATATCATCATCAATATTATCGTTCACCTCAACTGAATACATCCCAGTCCGACGGATATGTTCCCCATAATACGATCTAGCCTGTTTAAGCTGATAAGTCCCAAGAGCTAACCGTTTTAAATCGGTTATTGTCAACTGTGGAAATCCATCTAAATGTGGATTATTGCTATTAATCATTTGAAAATTCACTCTCCTTCTATTGAGATTTTCCTGTTCAACGTAAGTTGCCAAATGGTTTGTTAGTGAAAGCCTCTCTTTAGCTATTCTAACATATTCCAAGGCTTCTGGTGGGTCTTCTATAAGAACATGGAACTTATTAATAAGGGCACAAGAGATTCTAAAGTCATCCATTAGGTGCATAGCTGCTCTATTGTTGAAAACATGACGAAAAAGTCTGAAATCCCTTTTCACCCTCCCATTAACCACTTCTACAACCCAGCGGCACATAGTAACAAGACGAGACCGATTTGCCTGCTGGGTTGTTAATTGGTATTCATTCTCAAGTAGAGACTCTGGCATATGTGTTATAAAGCCATATCCCTGGAGTTCATTAATAACATCCCTAAATCCTCTATCAAGGATGAAAACGTCACCTCTGCGGAAAAATGATCTTAAACAAGATTCCTCATCACGTAGGTTTAAACTAGTAATAGCAGCATCATTAGTGGTCGCCTTGTATGGCCCGAGACAATCCACAATATGACCATCACAACACACTATCATAAATGGTTTGACCAAATTATCCAGTTTTTGCAAACTGTATGTTTGTTTTTGAAATAAGTAATTAGAACTACTTTGAATAAATACATAAGTAGCATCACATATTACTATTGCTGGTTTAGAATTAGGTGGCAAATCAGGATTACCAAATAATCCTTCTGGTATTATTCTATTTCTAGAAGCAACATCTTCAACAGTCATATGATTAAATCCTAAGTACAATGGAAGAAACTCATTAATTAAACATTGTCTGGCTTTATTCATTAAGCGTTCTAAGGTGACACGAGATTTATTAAAGAGAGTTGCCAATCTTTCATTACTATCACCAGTTCTCAGCTTAACTAAGTAAATGCTTAATGCAATCGTGGCATTCGGTACTTGTCCTGCTAGACTTGGTATACAGTTTAACAAATCATAAAATTGATCCGAGTTCATGCCAAGCCAAAAGTGACATAAATATGTAGGCATAATTAAAATATTTGAGAAATCTATATGGTAATTGGCAGCTCGTTGCATTATATTCATGATTGCGTCAAATTGACTACCAGTGAAATCTCTTAACTGGGAAGTTAATTCATTCCAACGGCCATGATCCAGGTGGTGACGACAGATTCGTGCTGCTGGCGGCACATAGAATTTATAATTAAGTAATAACAAATCCTTTATAGATGAGGGTACCAGTAAACGTTCTGTTTCAAAACAATTAACAAATATACAGTGATTGGATGTGCTAGCAGCACGCTTATACACAGAAGACATAATTGTTGGATTTGATCTAACTTGAGCAGTGTGTAGGTTTTGTTGTGGAAGAGGAGGCGGCTCAGGAATATTGAGATCCCCACTTGATCCAGCGTCTGGCAAAATATGATCTGATAGACCAGGGCGATTATGGTCATGCTGATTATGACGTTGTATTTCTCTTCTAGCTGACCTCCAACAAGCAGCACAAACTCTTTCCAATCTTGAGACCTAAAAAAATAACATGATTAAACATGTAATACAAAACATTTTGCAATGGGTTATAGATTTAATAAAAGTATGTAAGTGTGATCTAACTGTTAGGAATACATTATAATGATCAAGAAGTAATTGTAATAAGAAATTGAATTACTTTTTTGATATTTCAATATAAATAAAACATTTACCAAATGCAGCGGAACATGTCTAACTAAAATGTTTCTCTCTTGTCGATCTTGTCTTACAGGATATGTTCTAGTAGCATGTAGAATAGATTTGCCACAAGAAAAACATAATCTTCTATGACCAATAGCAGGCAAAGATAAACTTCCTTCATTGATTGTGTTTGCTCGATCTTGAAGCAGTGTCAAACACTCTGTACAGAGCACACTTTCTGAAGACAACTGCAATAAAAACCATCAATTAAAAAGGTGTTTTTGTGGCGTAATCTATCTTCTGTGCGATTCTATTCTAAAATATTTTTTCATTATATAAAATGTGTCGTAAGATGGTACGTGGTGGAGATGGTACAGTCAGATTAGTCAGAGATGATAAGTCAGGAAATGGAAGGTGCCTGACAGTATATATTCAAAGAGTAAAATAAGATTGCTTACCTGAGTAGGAGTTATCCACGACTGTAACAAGTTAATCATAGGAGTAGACACGTGCTCTAATGAATGTGTAGATAGATTTCTGGGTATCAAAAATGAACAATTGATACATCGTCGAATGTATAATGACGGTGTCAATTGGCTGACTCCACGACTCAACATGTTTGCACAAATGAATACACAGAAAAAAGTTCACAAAATACAAGTTCTACTTCTCAACACACAGTTCAATAATTTACAAATCTCAATCTCAACTCTTAAAACACAGACGGTCGTTTTCGCTAGCGCAAAGTTAGCTTAACGTAGGTAGTCAGTACAGACTACAAATGTCAGATGCCACAGATAAGATAACTATAAACTAGTCGGGATTTAATCGATAAATCAAAATCTTTAGGCTGAGAAAATCTATTTTGTTGCAAATAGCAATAAACCAAACTAAATCGATTTGGTGTACTGATCTTACTTAATTGTAATTAATTTTAGAGTCCGCTCGACAGACAAGGGTTTGTTCAATTGAAACGGAACGTCATTTATATTCAGTTGAAACGGAACGTCATATAAAGGGAGTAAAACAATATTCATACTTTTAAACTCGAAAAGTTTATTTCCAGTTCAAAAATCAAATCCCCGACGCGTAATGCCGTAAAAAAATATGAAACTAATTACTATAATATTTTGGTTTTGAGGCGCGAGACTTTTTGGTACCAACTTTGGTCATTGTCCTTTTATTTATTTGTATAGATGTATAGAAAGATATGGCTCTGTGTTTCACTAAGATATTGACTAAGTATTGCAATATATATATACAATAACACTGGCACATATAATATAATACTACGACATTAGATAAGGCGTTGTAGCAGTTTTAGATGAAAAAAAAACATTTGATAGATTTCTGAGTGCTATTTTTGCACCTAAAACTTAAGTATTCTGTGCAACATAGAGCGATATTCCATTTTCATTTAGTACTAGATATACTTGACAAGTTTTGCGACGTTGCACGTTCAAAATGCACCCTCTTAAACCCGCTTCACTGTATGTCCTGTACAAATGTATTTATTTATTTATTGTAGCATTACTGCAATGATTATGTTATCGTTATCACTCTGATGTGTAAGCAGAGGCAGGTCCACTGTAAACTATAGCAGGTTCAGTTGAAGTCTTAATTGCTATATCACTCAAAAATTGAATGACACGTCTACTTACAGGCCAGCGCAAACCGCGGACGGTACGGCAAGGCATTTTACCTTTATCCAAAGAAATTCAAATGTCTAGCTAGCTTGTCGTACCAAACTACAGATTACAATATTCAATGCCGCGAAGGCAAATCCCTTGTGATGCCTTGGGGTCGATCTCTAAACATTGGTATTTGTATCTTGCTCACCACTAGCTACATATGCGTTTACGTTACGTAAGGATAAAATGCCCTTCAGTGCCGTCCCCGGTGTGCGCTGGCTTTAAGACTAATGTGATGGTCAGATAATTTCTACTATAGTGAACTTTTAATTTACTGGCAGATTTTGTCAAATGCCAATGAAATTACGAGGTTGTCTGTATCTATTCACTAATGTTTTTTGACATTTTGTCTCTTAGTGAATACACAGGTTTAAAATTATTTTTTTGTTAATGTAAAGTAGACGTATAATTGAATCCTCATCAATGAGGCGTGTTTTAGTCATTAACGTTAATGTTGTAATGGACCAAGATCCCATGAACGCCAGACTGGCGTCATTTTGCGGAAACTTTTTCTGTGGAAGTAGCTTATTATTGGTAAGAACAATTGGATCTTATGAAAAGTTGGGCGTTGTGGCTTTGGCAGATATCGGGTAACAAAGGTGTGCTAAGTAGTTGCCAAGTCACGTCACACTATACGCGTAGTGAGATGGTACTACTTAAGGGCTAGTGAGATGATTCACCTCGTCCACTGCCAAGTATTTTGTGTGGTGGAAAGCCACTGCCAGACACCTTTAGAGTACGATAAATTGTGAGTGAACTTACGTCATTTTTAGCCGGATGGCAAAAAACAGAACCCTTATAGATTCGTCATGTTTGTCTGTCTGTCCGTCCGTATGTCACAGCCATTTTATTCCGAAACTATTAGGATTGCACAGTTGAAACTTGGTAGGTAGATGTATTCTGTGAACCGCTTTACGATTTATATACAAAAATAAATAAAGATTTAGGGGTGGGCTCCCCATACATGGAACTGAAACTATTTTTTTTTTTTTCATCAAACTTATCGTGCGGGTGTCTATAGATAGGTCTTTAAAAATTACATTGAAGTTCTTAAAACCATTTTTTCTCAGTCAGTCAAACGATTTTGAAAGATATATACTTTCAAAGTGGTAAAATGTGTCCCTCCCCCCTTCTAATTTCTAAAGTAAGAGGAGAAAAATTCTGAAATAATGTTGGATTGTAGAATGTAAAAAAAAAATCAACGAAAATTGGTTTGAATAAGATTTGATAATTAGGTTCATCAAACTGCAGTAGTAACTTGTTTTTCATTACATACTATGAAAAACAAATTTTATTTGAATACAATACAACATAATTATGAATGAGCCTTCAAAATATTTTTATTAAGTATATTGTTTGGTGCTACGGAACCCTGTGTGCGTGTGAGCACGACTCGCACTTGGCCGATTTGTTAAATTTGAATTTAATATTATGTTAGTTGGGCAACTATTTGAAGTTGTTGCCGAAACTATTTTGTGTGGTGGAAACCCACCATGGGTTTCCACCACACAAAATATCTGGCAGTGGACGAGGTAAATCATCATACCAGCCCTTTTTTTTTTCGGATGGGAAATCATCAAATGACTCCGCCCGCTTCGGGCGGAGCGGAAGGGAGGGCCCCTCATGTTTCCTGACATCTCTTTGATGCGCGCGTGGAACACGAACGCGCCGTCGACACGGCCTGTCGTCATAAGACGGACGGACAGCGAGCTAGCCCATTACTCACCGTCCACAGGCCCGCGCTTACGGTGGCCGAGAGCCATCACGTGGCCCCCGACGCCAGGTGTTTCTCCCGCGGCGGCTGGGAAGTGAGGTTCTCTCCCTCTCACGTTCCGCCACCTCCTTCGCTAGCATGACTGCTTCGCAGAAGTAGGTGACGGCTTCCCATTCCCTCTCGCCCCGGACCATGGCTTGAACCAGGGCCGGACGCGAGAGGTCGCCGCCCGCCAATCGCCACAAGGACACGGCGGTAACCTCCACGGTGTGCTCCACCGTGTCCTCCGGGCGATCCTCACAATGATAGCACCCGGGCGTTTCCTCCCGCCCGATTCGGTGCAGGTACCTCCCGAAACAACCGTGTCGGGTGAGGACCTGCGTCAGGCGGAAGGTGAGGGCGCCGTGGCGCCTCTCAAGCCACTCCTCAAAGAGGGGACTTATCGCCACTATCGTGGCGTGCCCTGCACGGGGTTGCGACAGTTGCTCTCTCCATGTCGCCATGAGATCGCGCCGGAGGTCTGTCCGCTGAGCGATAATTAGCCGCGGCAGCGAAGTTACCCCCCGGCTCTGTACCTCCGCGCGCCACTCGTGCAGGCGCGCGAGGACTATGGCCTCCAGATCCCATGGCGGCAATCCGGCAAGGAGGCTCGCCGCCTCGCGGGAGATCGCGCGGTACCCACGGAATCATACTAGCCCTTATTTAATGTAAAAAAATGACGCTATATAGTATGATATCTGCCAAAGCCACCACGACCTACTTTTCTTATTATCCAAGTGTCTTGGGTCTTAGGTCTTGACTTGGGTGTGGAAAAACCTTACTAGAGCTTACCTATAGTAAGGTTTTTCCACAGAAAAAGTTAAGCTTTTATAAAATGACGTAGGTCTAGCGGTCACGGGATCTCCATTTATAACCTAGTACAATTTTTAATGTAAATATTTTAAAGTGTAAGGAAGGAACTGTATCTGTGACTAGGGGCCAAACTAGGACGTGTTACACTGTTGAAGCAATCGTGAAAAAAGAACAAGCATAGTACATAATATATAACTAGGCTGATAAACACATACTCCCTCAGTCGGGTAAAAAGGAATAGTGCTATTCGTGTTGAACAGGTCCATCTCTCTCTAACAAAGAAAAATGGAACAAATGTGTTTTTCAAAACACTTTCTCGAAAACTGGTTCTTATCGCATTAAGGTTAGGTTCAACATGCAATGTATTTCACACGCGTAGACTTTTAATATTTTTCCGTACGCGTGCGGAAATAAAAATTTCCACAGATAACTATAATAAATATACTAAGTCCAAATGGGTTCAATAAATATAGCGGGCGGTGATTGTTTTTTTTTTAAATATCGGCAAAGAGACGTCGCAGTACAGCCCCAAGCATGTTGCCAACAGACCTGTGATTCAATAGCTTCCCCTTTCACGGAGAGGAGGCTTATGACCCAGCAGTGGGATCAGCTGATGAAGCACGGAGTAAACTTGCAACCAATTTTACCGTCTACATTCTTTGACTCCGCGTTAGCATAATATTTTGCTTAAGTTAAAAATGTTGTATTTTATAAATCTAATAGTGTAATGATAATCCAATGATGGCCTTAATATTACTAAGACTTGTGTCAGGAAGTCATGAGCGTATATTATAAGGGTCAACTCACACCGAAAGAGCGGCGAAGGGCAGCGAAGCGGAGCGCAGTTTCAGTTTCATATGAATTTTAACTTTATTATCATTACCATAATACTTATTATCGCATGAGAAACTCCGTTTATGGAATTCCCCGGAATTCCTGCGGCGCCGCGGGCATCCGCGCGACTCGTTCGAGTTTCTCATGCGATAATAAGTATTATGGTAATGATAATAAAGTTAAAATTCATATGAAACTGAAACTGCGCTCCGCTTCGCTGCCCTTCGCCGCTCTTTCGGTGTGAGTTGACCCTAACTGTAAAAACATTGAGTCGACCAAGTGCGCTTCCCCAGTCCTCTGGTGTTTAGTAAAATGTTGCTTGTAAAGAAAATACAAACTCTATGGATGTGGTGTAGTATTCAATAAAACAGATTGCAGCTCGCTGGAACAATAACATATCAAAATAATATTGTAAATACTTCGTTGTAGAAATGTAATAGTTATATACATAAATCTATTTGACAATATATTATTTTGGTTACGAAACAAGCGTTTTTATGTTCCTCTCGTGGTCTTCCTTCCTAGCTTAGTTTTGCATCTCGGCTCACGAACCGATCCGTCCATGCCCGATTAGTACAGTCCTCTTACAAATAATTTTCTTCTGATTTTATACGACTGTCAAAATTGTAGTGATTTTTAATGTTGTTACAATAAGGCCGCGGCCCCATGTCCACGGCGCGGCGCCGGCCGCCGTGTGACGTTGCGGCGCCGCCGCCGTAACACGGCACGACGTCGTGCCGCAGCACGGTGCCGCGGACGGCGTGCGCGGGCGGGGGCGAATTCTCAGTCGACATTTGGCAGTTGGTGTGCAAGCATGCGTGTTAATCAAAATGGTGGAAAATATCGATTTAGATTTCTTTATTTCGTTAGTGGAGGCACGTCCAGTGCTCTGGGATAAGACAAATGACAATTATAAGGAAAAACATGTAAAAACAGAAGGATGGAAAGACGTTTGCCGAACCATTTTTGAATCATTTGATGACAAGGATATTAAAGAAAAAACTAAACTGTATTCAAATTTTTCCCTGAGTATGGACGCATTAGATTGCTCATTAACGGTAGGCCTTCATCTGCAATAAAGACATACGGAACTGGTTTTTGAAGGCCTGGCAAAGGCTTTGGAGCTGGAATGGGAAATCGATTTTGTAATAATAATTCGTATAGTTTTGTGTTCTGAAATATTGTCGAATCGCATTTTTTCCATATGCTCCTATATCGACATATATATAAATCTGTATTTAGAATATCGACTGAGAATTCTCCCTCCCGGCACGCCGTCCGCGGCACCGTGCTGCGGCACGACGTCGTGCCGTGTTACGGCGGCGGCGCCGCAACGTCACACGGCGGCCGGCGCCGCGCCGTGGACATGGGGCCGCGGCCTTAGGGTGCTATTGGGTTGTTGCCAGTGAAAAAGACATTTATTCGTAGGATACTGTAGGCACAAAGTTGTTATACATATTTTAACAAAAAAAACCCGTCCGATCCGAAAGAGGTATAAAGGTATACCAATGACATTACCAAATAAAATAAGAAACTTAAAATGTTCATGAAAGTAAAAATATTAATGAATTTTAAAATTCTAACAAACCACCTTTGGCATAAGAACGTTCAATCATAAAGTGTTTTTTATGACGCCACCACCCGAGAAGCGACCGGGAGCATGCCCTGGTAACTTAGTACGTCATTTTTTTATTGCGAAAAGCGCCATCTATCCGCAAACAAGGAACTTTTTATTGCAGTGTTACCACTTGAAATATTTGGTACTTTATACACTACTGGTTAATATTGGTATTTTTCTTTAAGTAGTCGAGTTGCGCAAATAAAAAAATATTTAACAACCAAGTATAAATTATTTTTAAAATATGTTATTAAAATTTTGTATTATTACATTATTAGTGATTTTTATGATGATAGAATCTTTACTGATACCAACACTGCATTGAGTCTCAACGTCAGATAAAAAATAGGTACACCGGTATATTTTTGCATGCACGTGCGCAGGTTTTCGTGTAAATTTTTGTGTTTTTGTGTTATTACGTTGAATTGAACTTTAGTTCCTCCGTATATTTCAGAAATAACGAAATTCCAGCATAGATTGTACTTTGTAAAAGTGTTTGTGACATATCCTTGTAACTTACATTAATTACTTGTTATGAAAGCAATGAAACTGATCCCATCTTCCTCCGGGCTCGAGTACATTATAATAAACAGAACCCCACCACAGAGTACTTTTATATATAGGTATAGAGGCCTAACTCAACGGGTTCAGAAGGAAAGCGATTGGTGGCGACATCTGCAACTACAAACTTACAGCTTTCCTGATATGTATATAAATAGATCTATACGTCTACCATCATTCCTGGTTTCAGGCAGGTTTTTATGATTAGATTAAGTTATTTATTTTTATTAACCCCGTAATTTACTCATAGACTAATGTATATGAATAAATTAGGGGATTACTTAAGGCTGCTGAAAATAAAACCCTTAGTATTATAAACTTAGTCATTTATTTTGCCCTAAGCACTAGGTTGATGAAAACACTCGACGTAAACCCAAGGAGCAGAGGCTCAACTTGATGTATACGGAGATTCGGAGAGGCACTGGGTTGTAAATTGTTGAATTAATCAACAAAAACAACCAACAGTAATGACAGACGGAATCAAGGAACATAATCTTTGAACATAATATGCTCAAGGACGGAATGCCATTGATTGTTTGACAGCTTGCTTCATTGCTGCAAGTAAAAAGTACAAAATACTACGACTCGAATGTAGTTAAACGTTTAATACAGGTTTTAGAGTGTCATTTACATTAAAATTTATGCCAGTAGTAAAGATTTGAATAAATGATTTTTTTATTTTGTAAATAATGTTTCAAAGGACATGGCCAAAAAAGTACATTCCATATACACTTACATAGAAAATATATTATATTAAGAAAAATAGAGAAGTGAATTGTTGCGTAGTTTTTAACCTCTCTGCACTTATCAGTATTGATTACAATATAATAAGTAATGCAAGTTGAATTCAAAGTCTCATTTGTCAACTTTCGCCAGTATGGACCGTTCGTAGACGAACACGTTCTACACCACGCATACTACTTGTAGATTTGTATGTGAAATGAACGACAAATGCTCTTACCTCAAACATTTGATTTAAACAAAACTGTTTTCATTGGCATTTCTTACATGTAATTAAATTATATTTTGAAGTGTTGATACGTAAGATATATTTATTTCACACAATTATAGTAATAACGTAACCGTACCATAAAACGGAACGCGTTTTACAATGTCATTGTTTATGTCAAAATGGCGGTACTGCGATTGCACGATTGCACAGATCCTCCGTTGCGTACGAACTGTTTGTTTTTTTTTGCGATTATCTTCTAATATTTTTGACTCCTGCTTATCTCTACGGAAAAAAATATTTTTACTTAATTTTACCAAGAAATGAGTAATTATTTATAATCTTTTGTTTTATTTCGTATTTCCCTTGTTAATTAGTAGTTAAACTGTTGAAGAAAAACGTCACTTTCGGAGTCTCAATAAATGTGACAATAATAACATATACTTTGTCTCAGTTTTCTATCAGACTTTCTCAGTTCAGTAAATGTTAATCAATATATGGTTAAAAACCTTAGTTCAGGTAGAATGACCACCTGAAATAAAGATTTTGGATCTTGTTGAATACCTAATAATTCACAGCACTTCGTTATTTTAAAACGCCTTGAGGTTTTTAATAGCAAAATCATTATATCATACGCTTTGCCAGCAATCTGATAGAAGGTAACATGAAACTGTTTACGTCTAGTTATTTGTAATGAGAAGTTCTTCGAATTCACGAATATGAAACACCAAAAATTATCGTTGTACATTAAATTTGATAACTATGCAAACGCCCATACAGATATTGGCCATGTCCTTTAATGTACATGTTTATTGGTATTATTGGTAAATTAGTATAAAAAACGACCCATTTTGAAAAATAAATATTCGATATCCGATATTCGTTCTTATACGAAGTTTATCTTCACCGACAACAGTTTACTCAGTTTACTACAACCTACCTTCTGACGACCTACAAGCAACAACCCCAAAGTGGTGACCCTCTCCTGCCAGAACACTGAAGAATCAAGAACGAACCTCTGCCAGTATCGCCAAACGAAGCTCTACCAGTCTGCAATCACTCCCGCAAAAATCAATCAAAATGTCGAATCCCTGCCAAATTGAAGAACAACATTCAAGCTCAAATCCAGTCCCGAAGGCCGAAGCAGCTGGAATATCTCACCATGCGTATTCCACCATTCTGGCGTGATCGACCACGGCTCTGGTTCATCAGTTTCGAAGCAGCAACCAACGATCTCAAGAAAGGCCAAGTCCAACTCGCACAGATGGTCATCGCACAGCTCGAGCGACAGGACATCGAACAAATTATGGACCTACTCTACAACCCACCAGACACTGATCAGTACAACGCGATCAAAAATAGGCTTATATCTGCCTACAAGGAATCCGACAGCCGCCAGTTCCAGAAACTACTGTCCGACATGGAACTCGGCGATCAAAAGCCAACGCAACTACTCTGCCGCATGCGAAACCTCGCCAGAGACAAGGTTCCCGACTCCACCTTGCGACTTATGTGGACGAATCACCTCCCATCACACGTCCGGTCAGTCCTCGCAGTCAGCGAAACCTTCACCACCAAGACAACACTCGACGAACTCGCGCTACTCGCCAGCAAAATTATGGAGCAGACAGCACCAACAGAAGTCGCAGCCGTGGATGCACCCGCACCACCTCATCAACGAGATTAGAAAATTATCGCTAGGAATAGCGGAATTGAAGTCAGATAGATATCACAACAACAATTATCGTCGTAGTCGTCACTCATCTCGTCACCGCAGCACATCACGTCAACAAGCCACGATGTTTCTTCATCACCATTTTGTTACTATCTATCACCGCCGTTTCAAGGAGCAAGCTAGACGCTGTACATCACCTTGCTCATTCAGCAAGCAGCAGGCACAGAACACGGAAAACTAGACGGAACGTTGGCAGTGGCGGACACCGGCGTTCAAGAAAAATCCCACCGCCTGTCATCACCGACAGAAACTCCAAATTATCATTCTTAGTCGACACTGGAGCCAACATATCCCTGCTATCCGTGCTATTGAGAAGTAAGGGACAAATACCAACGCCGTTACCGTTCCAGCTATACGCAGCGAACAACACAACTGTAGCTACGTATGGCGAGAAAACATTATCCCTCGACCTCAATCTACGTCGCCCATACCTATGGAAATTCATCGTAGCTGACGTCTCAAAACCCATACTCGGAGCCGACTTCCTCAAGCATCATCAACTCATCGTCGACCTGAAAAACCGAAGATTAATCGACGGTGTTACGAGCTTAAAGGTCAATGCCCCGGTACGAGTTTCGAACGTGCCTACGATACGCAGCATCGACATGTCACAATCCTACCATGACATTTTGGCCCAGTATCCCGGCATAACGAGATTAACATGAATGAAACTAAACTCCGATATCCAAGTTCAATATTTCATCGAAACAAAAGGACCACCGATACAAAGCCGAGCTCGACCAATTCCATGACCACATCGCTTCGAAATAGTGAAGAAGGAATTTGAAAACATGATTGAACAAGGACTATGTCGTCCTAGTAAAAGCCCATGGTCATCAACTCTACACATCGTCCCTAAGAAGAATGGCGACATAAGAGTTTGTGGTGACTATCCGACTCAACTCCATCACCATACCAGATCGTTACCCTGTTCCACGCATCTAAGACTTCACACATCACCTATCCGGAAAAACTATCTTCTCAACAATAGACTTCAACCGCGCCTATCAACAGCTGAACGTAAGAGAATATAGAGATGTATGCGTGTATGGTGTGTAGCAAGCGGCGAGGTAGGCGGCGGTGAATATATGAAAACAGCAAGCAGAGCAACAGATGGAATTTAATGAGGATAGACGATAGTTACAGACGTTAGAAAGACGAAGAACGATACAGAGTAATAGTGCGAACGGAAGCTAAGTTTATATAAGACAAAGAAAGAAAGAAATAGCTATTATTGAGCGAATTAACTAGCACGGATGGCTAGAACAAAGTAGTACGTGCGTTCGCTAGGACGGTTTGAGTGTACTGGAGCGGCGTCGCACGCGCTCTGCGCCTAACGGTATCTCCAGGCTTCCTCCGCTCACTTCGTCCCGCGTTGTCCCCCGCTGTACAGGGCCGTACTCAAGGGTCCGGACTCGGGATTATGTTGACGCCACAGTACTCCCCTGCCGAGATCGTGACTACGATCGATAGTAGTCGGGAAATTTCACAGTCCTCCCGCTCTTTGTCTTCTTACTTGTGCTTGAAGCTAGGCCGTCGGGAACTGGAACTGAAGCTGCAGTGGCTGGAGGTGTCACCCGAGTCGTGGTTGCTGGTGTCGGCGTTGGCGTTGTCATCCCCTTGACGTTGTCGTCCGCTGTGTGCGCCGGTTTCAGCCTGTCTACGGTAACGGTTTGTAGCTTGTTCTGTACCATTATGTTGAATGTTTTGGAACCTCGGCGCACGACTTTGTACGGGCCTGCGTATGGTGCTTGGAGAGGACGTCGGACGGGCCCTTGGCGTAAATAGACGTGCGTTGCGGTACATAAGTCTCTCGGTACATAGAAAGGACGAGGTGAGTGCCATGAAGTCGGTGTTGGTGCCAGCTTACTCATGCGACTGCGCAGGCGATCAGCGAAGTCAGTGACATCAACTTCCTCTTCTAATGCCGTGTTGAAAAATTGCCCAGGCAAGCGTAGAGGCTCACCATAGACAAGCTCCGCCGCTGATGATTGGATATCGTCTTTCCACGCGCTGCGAATGCCCAGTAGCACCATGGGAAGAGCTTCGGTCCACTGCGATGACGCGTGACAGGTGATGGCCGCCTTGAGTTGCCGATGTAGGCGTTCCACCAACCCATTGGCGGCTGGGTGGTAAGCAGTCGTCGTCAGGTGGTCGGCACCAATCAGTGCCGCGATGGACTTGAAGAGGCGCGACTCGAATTGGCGGCCGCGATCGGTGGTGATACGTGCAGGGCAGCCGAACCGTGCGACCCAGCCAGAGATGAAGGCTGACGCACAGGTCTCGGCCGTGATGTCGGCGAGGGGGTACGCCTCAGGCCAACGGGTGAACCGGTCGACTATTGTGAGGCAGTACCTGTGGGAAGCAGACAAAGGTAAGGGACCTATAATATCCATATGTATATGCTGGAAACGAGCTGTTGGTGCTTTGAATTCTGTAAACGGTGCGGTCGTATGCCTTGTGGTTTTACACCGTTGACATTGGTGACATTCCTTAGCCCATTGTCGACAGTCACGCCTTATGCCCGGCCAAACAAATCTAGTTGTTACTAGTTTCACTATAGCTTTAACACCGGGATGACTGAGGCTATGAAGTGATTCAAATACTTGACGTCGAAAGGAATGAGTAACGTAAGGTCGAGGATTGGATGTAGAAGTGTCGCAGTATACTTGCGTTGTGGCATCAGGTGTGGAAACCTTCTGCAGTTGAAGACTAGATCCTTCCACGAGTAGCGCTTGCAGCTCTGCGTCTGTGTCCTGGGCTTGGGCTAGGCGGTGGTAATCAAGGGGCGCGGCTATTTCTTCGATGCGGGAAAGAGTGTCAGCTACTACGTTGTCTTTACCTGCGACAAACCTTATGTCAGTTGAAAATTGTGAGATGAAATCCAAGTATCTGAACTGTCTCGGTGTACATTTGTCCCTTCGTGTGGTGAATGCAAAAGTAAGTGGTTTGTGATCGGTCAGTATGATGAATGGCCTGGCTTCTACCATGTAGCGGAAGTGACGTATAGCGTCGTAAATCGCCAGCAGCTCGCGGTCATATGGACTGTACTTCCTCTGTGATGGACTGAGTTTTCTTGAGAAAAATGCCATGGGTTGCCAGTCGTTACCTTTCCGCTGCTGTAGGACAGCTCCGATGGCTACGTCTGATGCATCGGTTTGTATAGCCAGTTCTGCACTGGGATCTGGGTGCACCAGCAGAGTTGCCCTAGAAATACGTGACTTACAGTCTTTGAAGGCTTCGAGTTGTTCAGTCGTGAATTCAATCGGTTTTGACCCTTTGCTTTGCCCGGCCAGCATGGTATTTAGAGGTGCCTGCTTCGCCGCTGCGTCTGGAATAAACCTTCGATAAAAGTTTAAGGTTCCTAAGAATCTTCTGAGCTCTTTTGTGTTTTTAGGTGTCGGAAAGTCGAGAATTGCCTGTGTTTTTGATTTTAAAGGACTAATTCCCTCAGCAGAGACGCTGAAACCTAGGAATGTCACTGTTTTCTTTCCGAAACAGCATTTCGACGTATTTATTATGACGCCGTAGTCCTTGAGGCGTCCAAACAGTATACGGAGATGCTTCAGATGCTGTTCCTCATCAGAAGAGTAAAGGAGAATATCGTCAAGGAATCCGTAAGCAAAATCTAGGCCAGTTAACACTTCATCCATAAACCGTTGGAATGTTTGTCCCGCATTCCTTAGACCGAAGGTCATGTACAGAAATTCAAACATCCCGAACGGTGTTGTGATTGCTGTCTTCGGTATATCGTCTTCGAAGACCGGCAGTTGATTATAGGCTCTGACTAAGTCTACAGTTGAAAATATTTTTTTACCTGTAAGATCGTTTGTGAAGTCGTGAAGGTGTCGTACAGGGTAACGGTCCGGAATTGTTCGGGCGTTCAAAGCTCTATAATCCCCGCAGGGTCGCCATCCGTTGGTTTTTTTCCTAGCTAAATGTAGAGGAGATGACCAGGCGCTTTCCGACCTTCGCGCGGTGCCATTAAGCAGCATTTCGTCGAATTCTCGCTTAGCTATTTTCAGTCGCTCTGGATCCAAACGGCGCGGACGACTAGAAACAGGGGGCCCTGGGGTTGTACGTATATGATGCATGGTTGTGTGTTTAAGCGTTTGTGGCTTACCAGCTGGCCGGGTGATGTCTGGGAATTCTCGTAGCAGCTTGTCGTAGACGGTATCGTCTGCTGTGGTACGGATGGATGAAATATCGGTGGCTTTCCTAGGCTGCGGCACGTCGATACCAAGCATGGTGGTCCCATCAACGAGGCGGTACTGTCTACAATCCACTAGAAGATGGTAAAAACTTAAAAAGTCTACCCCAATTATTGGCTTCGTGACATCGGCCACAGTAAACCTCCAGCTGAATGCTCGTCGTAGTCCCAGGTCCAGGTTCAGTTGTATGTAACCGTATGTTGGTATAAGTGTTCCATTTGCGGCAAACAATTGATAGTTTGTCCTTGCTCGAGGCTGTCGTACGGCTGACTTTGGAAATACGCATAGGTCTGAACCCGTGTCGATTAGGAATTGTGCCTTTGATTTCCAGTCAGTAATGAACAAGCGGCCTGAAGATATGGGACAGTCAGCTACCGCTACTAATGACTGCCGCCTGCGTTTCCCGTCGCTTTGTAATTACACGGCTGCCGGCAGTTTTTTGCTCTGCCGCCAAAATTAAAATGGTACCAACAATGCGGGTGGTCAGCGGGTCGGTCTCGTGACCTTGACCTATGTCTAGAGGTCGAGCGGCTGCGGCCCATTCGTCCGTTGCTGCGAGATCGGTTCTTATTATTTGAAAAGCCTTGTACCTGCTTTGCCAGTTCGTCGACCCGTTTCACCAACATCTCGATGGCTGACACCGTACCTGGGGCCTCGCTTGCTGCGCACGCTGCCTGCTGCGTCGGTGTCGCAATGTCATTTATCTTGTCTGCCAGCTCGGCCACGGTCTGGAGTGTGCTGTCAGTCTGTGAAGCAATAATCGTTTGAATGTGGGTAGGTAATCTATTTGCCCAGATTTGCCTGATCAGGTGATCAGGGACTGTCGGTCCAGCTAAATTCTGCAGGTGCCTCATGAACTGTGAAGGCTTCCGATCCCCTAGTTCCTCGTGGGTCAATAATTGTTGTAGCTTCCGCTCTTGTGAAGCGGACAACCGCTTGATAAGTTCCGCTTTTAATTTTTCGTAACGGCCGCTCTCCGGTGGATTTAAAATAACATCTTTCACCGCTGCAGCATATTGCGGCTCCAATTGACCAACGACGTAATGATATTTGGTGACATCGGCAGTAACATTGGAAATTATAAACTGACCTTCAATTTGCGCAAACCAAACAGCCGGTTCCTCGGGCCAAAAAGGCGGTACTCGCACGCCCACTCGAAACAGTCCGGAATGTTCCATTTGTTCTTCACCGGACGTCGCCATTTTTTCTTCGTCGGGGTCACCACTATAGAGATGTATGCGTGTATGGTGTGTAGCAAGCGGCGAGGTAGGCGGCGGTGAATATATGAAAACAGCAAGCAGAGCAACAGATGGAATTTAATGAGGATAGACGATAGTTACAGACGTTAGAAAGACGAAGAACGATACAGAGTAATAGTGCGAACGGAAGCTAAGTTTATATAAGACAAAGAAAGAAAGAAATAGCTATTATTGAGCGAATTAACTAGCACGGATGGCTAGAACAAAGTAGTACGTGCGTTCGCTAGGACGGTTTGGGTGTACTGGAGCGGCGTCGCACCCGCTCTGCGCCTAACGGTATCTCCAGGCTTCCTCCGCTCACTTCGTCCCGCGTTGTCCCCCGCTGTACAGGGCCGTACTCAAGGGTCCGGACTCGGGATTATGTTGACGCCACAAGAAGAAGATATTGAGAAGACACCCATCATCACTCCAATGGGATTATTTGAATTCCCACGTATGTGCCCCGGTTTGAAGAACGCGGGACAAACATTTCAACGCTACATTCATGACTACTAAGAGGATTAGATTTCGTCTTCCCATTCATAGATGACTTATTATTAGCATCAAAAAGCGAAGACCAACATAGAGAACACCTCCACATCGTACTAAAGAGATTAGAAGTCAATGGCATCACTATCAATCAACCCCGCCTAATGCAATCTAGGCAAGTCAGAAGCAAGCAAGCAAGGAAAAACACATAAGATAAGATTTTGGTTTTGATTTCATATTCATTATTAGCGACCCTAAAAAAACATGAAATTGACACCCAAGACGAAAAGTGGCCGCATTTTCGTCGGCGCCATCTTGGATTTTGGCTTTGACCCCATATTCATTATTAGCGATCCCAAAAATCATTAAATTGACACCCATAACGAAAAGTGGCCAAATATTCCTTGGCGCCATCTTGGATTTTGGTTATGACCCTATATTCGTTGTTGGCAACCCCAAAAACCATAGAATTGACACCCATGACGAGAAATGGCCAAATATTTTTCGGTGCCATTTTGGATTTAGGTTTTGACCCTACATTCGATATAAGAGAAACGGACATAGAGTACCTTTCATCCCGAAAAAAAGTACTGTGAACTGTCGAGGAAAACAACAATAACGTTCTGCGACCCCAAAAACTGTGAAAATGACAGCCATGACAAAAAGTTGTCAAATTTTTATCGGCACCATCTTGGATTTTGGTTTTGTCTCCATATTCGTCATATACACTTCTCATCAAAAAAATCGAAACACTTTCGTTTTTATTGTTTTTGTCCTAATTTTTTACAAAAGAGAATTAATTCCATGAAAAAAAAACATTATTGTGTAGCTGGCAGTTTGGTCATTACAGTAAGAAGAAAAAAATCAAAATTCGAAATTAGAATTTCATTTGTTTATCCTATAAATGAAATTAATCACTGTTTTGAGACAAATGTGTATTTAGGGTTGGAGTACGTTTCTCGTATAAAAACTAAAAATTAGCGCTTGTCTTTAAACTTTTTGTTTCTTATTTCATTAACTGTGACTTTGGGACGTCTGAAAAAACTTTTTTTTCTAAAACATATGGATACTTCGCCCGCAGAAGCCGCCCAAGTGGTGGCATTGCTGGATTCTGGACTTAGTCAGCGTGTTGTGGCTGCAAGATTGCATCTAAGCTTATCATCTGTTCATAGAGTCTACAAACGCTATCGGGAGACTGGTTCGTTCACGCGCCGTTCAGGATCTGGCAGGAATCGGGTCACTTCTGAGCGAGATGATCGATTTATTGTAACAACTTCTTTACGAAATCGACGCCTTAACGCTTTTCAACTGCAGCAGCAGCTTCGCGTTGTACGAAGAGTAGCTGTAAGTGACTCTACAATAAGAAGAAGGTTGAAGGAACGCGGATTGGCACCGCATAAGCCAGCGAATGGGCCGAAATTAACTGCAGACCATCGAAGAGCGCGCCTTAACTTTGCACGCGAGCACCTAACTTGGTCATACCTTCAGTGGAGCAAAGTACTGTTTTCTGATGACTGTAAAATTATGCTGTATGGTAACGACGGAAGGAACAAGGTCTACAGAAGAGATGGAGAACGCTTTGCACAATGCTGCATTGAAGAAAAGGTCAGCTATGGTGGCGGTTCGTGGACGGTTTGGGGAGGAATCAGCGCCGACGGTAAGACAGAACTTGCCTTTGTGTCTGGGCCACGGCTGCCTGCACTAAACTCTCATCGGTACATCGAACAGTGTCTTGAACCTCATGTGATGCCCTATGCACATTTTATTGGCAACGACTTCATATTCATGCACGACAATGCTAGAGCTCACACCGCGGGCGTCGTACGAGATTATCTTACCGAAGTCGGTATCTCCATTATGGTATGGCCAGCAAGAAGCCCGGACATGAATCCCATTGAACATCTATGGGATGAATTAAAGAGACGAATTCGAGCAAGAGATCCAGCCCCAGAAACACTTAGCCAGCTGCAAAATGCAATCCAAGAGGAATGGGATAATATACCACAACATGTGATCGTGACTCTCATCCGATCGATGAAGAACCGTATGGAAGCAGTAATAAGAGCTCGCGGAGGGAATACAAGTTATTAAATAAACGTTTCTTACATTTTTTTTTCATTTACGCGTGTTGTTTTACCCATTTCCTTCATATTCCATACAGGGTAAAAATTACTCATTATACAAAATACGAAACCTATGAAGACTTAATTTGAATTTAGAACAATAACATTAGGATTTAAAAACCTCATACTACTCACTATTAAATGACATTTTACATTTATTCCTAAACTAGCTGACCCGTGCCCACTTCGTTGGGCATAATGTTCAAAAATATATGTATATCTTTCATAGTTAAGGCAGCGTTCGTAAGAAACGTTTTCATTCGAATGTTTTTTCGCCGATTCACTTTGCAAAACGGACTACCATGTAAAAGCCTTTTTATTTGTCGGTTTTTTATATGTATAACCTATGACACTCAGCTATAATGTGTCTTTCTATTCGTGAAAGAAGATTCCCGAGATTCCGATTAACGAATTCGGAGTTTCCGATTAACGAATTCCATGAGGACCAAGTCGCAGGATAATTTTAATTGTTCAAAACTTCTCTGTACCAAACTTAATACCTACCTATAACCTAAATTAATATCTACACAAAACAAACTTAATACCTACCTATAACCTAAATTAATATCTACATGAAACTAACTTAATACCTATAACCTAATTTAATATCTAGGTACATGAAACAAACTTAATGCCTATCTATAACCTAAATTAAATGAAAACTATATAAACATAAAAGATTTTTTTTTAATGTACCGAAAATAAAATTAATGAATGTCGAAAGTGTGTTACGAAAAATTCAATTTTGGGGACGTCCGCTGCGTAAAGAGCCGACCGCGCGAATGAGCCGCGCGGGTACCTACCTCTCAGATGTAAAAGGAAGGTCACGCCTCCTTCTTCCGAAGTGAGCACGAACGCGAACCGAAATAAGCCGAAACCATCGCGCGCCGCTGCCGCGCTGCTGTGGCCTTCACGTTTAACGATGAGTTTTTCTCCGATTCTCTTTACAAAACGGACTACCACGTAAAAACCTTTTAATTTTTCGGTTTTTTATATAGCCTATGACACTCAGCGATAATGTGGCTTTCTATTAGTGAAAGAATTTTTAAAATCGGTGCAGTAGATTCCGAGATTACCCCTGACAATTTAACAAACACACAAACTTTACCTCTTTATAATATTAGTATAGATATACACATTTTTCTGATAATCCTTATCAAATCATAAACTGCGAGGTGTTTCGATTTTTTTGATGAGAAGTGTATTCAAACGGTTAAAATTAAAATCATAACCCTCCTCCCGCCCATCCACTTCGAAACCTCACCGCCGACAGTTTGTCCTTATCCATACAAATCCTAACCTTACTAAGAGCTGCTTACCCCACCCATCCATTTTGCAACCTTATCAAAAACTGCTTAACCTCGCCCATCTAAATCCAGATCTTACCCAACATAATTTCTAAACCACATTCTAATAAAAAAAGTATGAAACTCGTACTTATTTTTATTTCAGTCCAAACAAGTATCAACTCCTTCCGATTACGCTATACGACGACGGTACTCACACGCATGCACACTACAATAGTTTCTAGTAATTTTGTCGTATTTACTTTTTTCAAGAGAGAGATACACCCGTCCTTCCACGAGCGCTTCTGAGCGCGGAATGTTGAACCGCGAGTGCAAAATGTGTGAAGAAGTCGGCAAATGTTTTTTTTTTACCTAATAATTGGAAAATATGTTGATTTTTGTACAAAATAATTAGCTCAACCTATAAAGGACTATATATACCGCAACTTATTATAATTTTTAAGACAAAATATGCTGTTAATTTACCTTGGAGATGAATATATTATCTTTAAATTAAGACCATGAAATCTTCACATTTGTGATTACTTATACATTAAAATGGTACCTGAAAAACACTGTTATTTGTAGAAAAATGTAATAGCGTCCTTAAGCCTGCATATGTCATCTCAGAGAATACCTGTACCTTACCTCCAAACAAGTTTACCATCACCAAGCTAACCCAAGCTGTTACCACTGCAACCAGTACCACACCAACCATTACCAAGCAAACCAGTACCACATCAGCTGTTACCAAGCAACAAGCAAAAGTACCTACGGTCAACGTGATGTCACAGCCCGCCATCAACAGGTCAACGCGCTCAGGCCGTGTCGTCAAGCTGCCGATAAGCTTCGCTTGAGGGGGAGTACTGTAGCCACCACCGGTCAGAGCACATTACGACGTTTTTGATGCTCTGATAAGAAATATTGAAGCAAGCAGTTCTGATAAGAACTATGGTATCACGTTTCTGACGCTCTGATAAGAAACATCGAAGCAAGCAGTTCTGAGAAGAACTATTTTAACGTTTTGGACAATTCCATAAAGCAAGCAGTTCTGAAAACAACTACACTTCTCATCAAAAAAATCGAAACACTTTCATTTTTATTGTTTTTGTCCTAATTTTTTACAAAAGAGAATTAATTCCATGAAAAAAAAAACATTATTGTGTAGCTGGCAGTTTGGTCATTACAGTAAGAAGAAAAAAATCAAAATTCGAAATTAGAATTTCATTTGTTTATCCTATAAATGAAATTAATCACTGTTTTGAGACAAATGTGTATTTAGGGTTGGAGTACGTTTCTCGTTTAAAAACTAAAAATTAGCGCTTGTCTTTAAACTTTTTGTTTCTTATTTCATTTACTGTGACTTTGGGACGTCTGAAAAAACTTTTTGAAGTGAAAACTTCTTTAGCGGCGTTGAGCACTTTAAAAAAATTGTTCTGTAATGGGTATAAAATCTTAAACTCGCGTCAGGACACTCGCGTCAGGCAGGACACGTGACCTTATCGTAAGACGGATGGAGAGTAGACGATTTTGAACTTAACCTTCAACATTTTATGGTTTAAAATCATTTAAAGAAATTTGGAAAAAGCGTAAGACGGATGGAGGGTAGACGATTTTGAACTTAACCTTGAACATTTTATGGTTTAAAATCATTTAAAGAAATTTGGAAAAAGCGTAAGACGGATGGAGGGTAGACGATTTTGAACTTAACCTTGAACATTTTATGGTTTAAAATCATTTAAAGAAATTTTTAAATGTTTCCAATCAACTTTGAACCTAATGCTTTAGGGATAAACACGGAATAGAAAAAACCGTAGACAGAGTATTCTATAGACTGCTGGATATCTTCCTTTGCATTCGCACAAGAAAAAGAAGAACATATAAACGTCACTAGCAAAGAAAAGAGACAGAGTATAAATATTTCTGTCCCTTATCGCGTGTCGGCTGAGCACATCATTGTCAGTGCACAACAAGTTTGACGTTTGTGGCGGTGCCAGATTGACATCCAATTTGTTTATTAACAATTGCATCGAAATTATACACATTATATGATCTTTTCGAGCTTAATTCGACAACAGTACATTTGTGCAACTGTGCAAAATGGTAAGGTGCAGTGTAATAAACTGTAAAAGTGATAGTTTGATGAAGATTGCTGGACTGTCCTTTCACTCGTAAGTATTAGATCTTTTTAAGTATTCAATCGCTTTGTGTCCTATTATTTCTCATAAAATAGTCGCAGTAATGTACCAACTAATTCGTTTAATGGATAAATCTCGTATAATCGTGATTTTTGCAATCATTTTATTATCTTACCTCAAAATTCAGTGTTGCCACTTTTTGACGGGGAATTTACCCTTTAATATGGGTAATACCGAATAATGCAATGTCTATAAAAAAATACTCTTCCGACCTTGATTCATATGATATTAGTAATACGCACTACTTAAAATCTATGTTAGTAACACACGTATTATACGATTTTAATTCGTATAACTGCACTCACCTGACGCAAAAAATGAAAGATAATAAAAAATCTTATTAAATTTTCAGATTTCCGAATAAACCCGAAATAAGAAACTTGTGGATTGCTGCTACCGCATGAATCTTTAGGATGTGATCCTATGATCAACATAGATCATGATTATTTAACAGATCCTTCTAGGCTTACTCTTTATTCTAAAGAAATAATAACCTATATTGCTGGTTTTATTGCAAGAAAGTTGAGGAAAGTTATTAAATGTGAGGATTGTCTTTTGGCTTTGATCACAGATAAGTATCACGGAATCATTACGACTGAAGGACATGTATCCATGGTCATGAATAAATTAAAAAAAAAAATCACGGAATCATTGCTAGAAGAGACAAAGGAGGCCTTATTTATCCTTCTACTGACTTAAATAAAGTCTGTGAATTGGCAGAAAAGATATTTCGAGCGCGTTCACATAAAGGAAATTCATTTTTTAATGAGAAAAATGTGATGTCAACACTTATATTATCGTGTTACAAGGAATGCACACGTACCAATATTAATATATTTATTAATGACCATTTCGACAGTCAGCAGTTTTATAGGGAATCACAGAACTCTCCTCATTAAATCAATCGCAATGCATTACTTCGAAACCCGTATTCACCATAGTACCAAACAATGTTTTGAACCACAATCGAAAATAAGAATTATACATAATAAGTTAGTGCTTTTTCAAGGACAGTAATTTGTTTATAAATAAAATATTACAGTTGCATCATTGCTATGTTTTATCGTTTTCTGTGTATTGGAATGTTCATTTTAATTTGCAAGTGTATGAGTTTGGCGACACTGGTTCCCGTACTAAGGCAGTCTAAGGGCACTTCCATAAATGATAGTACTTTTATACTGATAAAGCAATTGGTGCAAAATTATTCCCTAACCATTCCAAAATATCAAACATGCTCAACGTTAATAATCAAGTTTTCACTTCTGCCGGCACTCCCGGAGTGCTAGTTTTTTTTCTAAAACATATGGATACTTCGCCCGCAGAAGCCGCCCAAGTGGTGGCATTGCTGGATTCTGGACTTAGTCAGCGTGTTGTGGCTGCAAGATTGCATCTAAGCTTATCATCTGTTCATAGAGTCTACAAACGCTATCGGGAGACTGGTTCGTTCACGCGCCGTTCAGGATCTGGCAGGAATCGGGTCACTTCTGAGCGAGATGATCGATTTATTGTAACAACTTCTTTACGAAATCGACGCCTTAACGCTTTTCAACTGCAGCAGCAGCTTCGCGTTGTACGAAGAGTAGCTGTAAGTGACTCTACAATAAGAAGAAGGTTGAAGGAACGCGGATTGGCACCGCATAAGCCAGCGAATGGGCCGAAATTAACTGCAGCCCATCGAAGAGCGCGCCTTAACTTTGCACGCGAGCACCTAACTTGGTCATACCTTCAGTGGAGCAAAGTACTGTTTTCTGATGAGTGTAAAATTATGCTGTATGGTAACGACGGAAGGAACAAGGTCTACAGAAGAGATGGAGAACGCTTTGCACAATGCTGCATTGAAGAAAAGGTCAGCTATGGTGGCGGTTCGTGGACGGTTTGGGGAGGAATCAGCGCCGACGGTAAGACAGAACTTGCCTTTGTGTCTGGGCCACGGCTGCCTGCACTAAACTCTCATCGGTACATCGAACAGTGTCTTGAACCTCATGTGATGCCCTATGCACATTTTATTGACAACGACTTCATATTCATGCACGACAATGCTAGAGCTCACACCGCGGGCGTCGTACGAGATTATCTTACCGAAGTCGGTATCTCCATTATGTTATGGCCAGCAAGAAGCCCGGACATGAATCCCATTGAACATCTATGGGATGAATTAAAGAGACGAATTCGAGCAAGAGATCCAGCCCCAGAAACACTTAGCCAGCTGCAAAATGCAATCCAAGAGGAATGGGATAATATACCACAACATGTGATCGTGACTCTCATCCGATCGATGAAGAACCGTATGGAAGCAGTAATAAGAGCTCGCGGAGGGAATACAAGTTATTAAATAAACGTTTCTTACATTTTTTTTTCATTTACGCGTGTTGTTTTACCCATTTCCTTCATATTCCATACAGGGTAAAAATTACTCATTATACAAAATACGAAACCTATGAAGACTTAATTTGAATTTAGAACAATAACATTAGGATTTAAAAACCTCATACTACTCACTATTAAATGACATTTTACATTTATTCCTAAATATACACATTTTTCTGATAATCCTTATCAAATCATAAACTGCGAGGTGTTTCGATTTTTTTGATGAGAAGTGTATTTTAACGTTTTAGACGATTCCGTAAAGAAATAGGAGTGTCGGGAGCTGTGAGGCCACTCTTCTAGTCTTCGGTTCGACGTATCTTCTATCTTCAATCAATACAACATCATTGCATCTTCACTCGACGGTGGCCGGCCCGACACTGGCGCGCGAGCGCGTGTCACATATATTTATGCCTTCACCGCGAGTGCCGAAGTGCGCCCACCGTGAGTACACCAGCGCCTCCCGTGGAAATAACACGACAACAGTGCTGTGACGCGATTGGCCAAAATCCTTCGATTCTTATTGGTTTTTTATTTTGTAAATAATGTTTCAAATTTAATGTACATGTTTTTATTGGTTATTGTTACTTTGTAAATTTGTATAAAAGACGACCCATTTTGAAAAATAAATATTCGATATCCGATATTCGTTCTTACACGGAGTTAATCTTCAACCTACCTTCTAACCGACCTACAAGCAACGACCCCAAACTTTCATTAATAAATGAAAACATAAATCTCTATCCAAAACATTTACATTCAGGTAAATTATAACCATTACACATATACACCGTAGAATATAATATGCTTTATTAAGTATACCAATTTTATTAAACAAGTTCATCAAACATTTTTAAAATAAAATTACAGTAACAAAAAATACTGGGCAGTTCGACTCCATTCATTCCTTGTCCAAGCGACGAGGCTCGTTCGTAAAATTTTATTGCTTTTTATTGGCACTTTGTAATTCTGACTTTAAAACATGCTTGTAAGGTTGAATTTGTTTTGATATAGATTGACCAGCGAGTATCGGGTGTAAAAGGTTATTACTTTTTGTACGTAGCTTTGTGAATACAACTTAAGTTAATGTTTTTAAGGTTGAATTTACATTAATGTACCTATAATTATTTTAACTAGAAGTACGTCGAAACATTTGGCAACAGTTTTTAGGGAACTTTTACTTGGGATTGTGTATCTAGTTTTTTATTAGTGATCGATGAAGTAGATGCACCTACCTATTATAAATATTCATTTAGTTCATTGCTTGGCGTTCAGAGGGCGCTGATCGGTAACTAAAACCGTAAACGTCAGTTGCCAGTCTATCTCATTTTATATCATACTAGCTGTGCCCGCGACTTCGTTGGCGTGGATGTCGGAACTTAACAATGTATTTTTTAGTGCGAAGCGCTGTTGGAGGATAGCGATACAAATCATTTTTTTTATTTATGTTAGTGCTTCTTTATAAACAACATTAGCTGTGGAACCATCTGGAGCGTACACAAAAAGGTTGTTGGGGTTGTTTACGCGTGAAAGAGCTACGTATAGTTGACCATGGGAAAAGCATCCAATACTTAGGTCCACCCCCGCAACGGATTATGTCTGGCCCTGAGCTTTATTAATCGTCATGGCATAACAGAGACTGACTGGGAATTGCACTCGTTTGAAAAAGAAAGGAAAATTGTTAGGAATTATTGGTATTCTTGGAATAAAAACAATATCACCGACGCCGCAACCGGTTAAAGGGTTGGAGTGTAGCCTTAGGGGCGCAAATTTTTCGTTTTTTTTTTTTTCAAATTGGTTCCATACGCTTATAGGCACCATGAGCCGTGCAAAAAAACAAAAAAAAAAATTAGGTAATAAAAATTTTTGGGACTTAGAAAAATTTCTCCTTACTTTTCACCTTGAGTATGGTTAGGGGCAAACACTTAGAAAATTTTTCAAAAAAAGTTTTTTTGGAAGTTGATGCCATACGCTTATAGGCACCATGAGCCGTGCAGAAAACAAAAAAAAAAAATTTAGGTTAAAAAAATTTTTGGGACTTAGAAAATTTCTCCTTACTTTTCACCTTGAGTACGGTTAGGGGCAAACACTTAGAAAATTAGTGACTGATGGACCTGCTGACGGAAACGCTAACCCTAGACGGTCGACGTCAGGGGCGTCAGAGGTTCGGTTAGTTAGGTTCCTGTAAACCCTGCAGACAGAAATAGGAGCCCCGCGCAGCGGGGATCCGTCGACCTGCTGACGGAAACGCTAATCCTAGACGGTCGACGTCAGGGGCACGCCGAGGTTCGGTTAGTTAGGTGCCTGTAAAAAAAAAATTTTTTTTCGAAAAATTTTCTAAGTCCCAAAAATTTTTTAAACCAAAAAATTTTTTTTTTCGTTTTCTTTGCTTCTCATAGCGCCCCTAAGGATATACTCCAACTCCTAAAAATCCGCCCCTAAGGCTACCCACTGACCGGTTAAAGTTTGGGAGGACATAAATTTCTGAGGAAAAGTATTGGTACACCGATTTTTTAAACTATTTTGTGGGCTGGAAGTCCGGGTGTGTTGAGGGAATCCAAAAATTTTACCGGGTAGTGCGTGGCGTCATCTTTTTCCATAACTGTATTTATAGAGGTGTATTCTCTACTATTCCCGGACACATGAATCAATATTTTTAAATTAATTGCCGCAGCTTGGTCATTGCGGGGAGTCAAAATAGCTCGCTGACAGAGCCAAGAATCGGCTTGATTTCCCATGTTTGTGGAATCTCCGTACACAGAAGAAATTAGCTCCTGTTGTGATGTAATGCAAGAACAGAGATTATCAACCAAAATAACTTTTCCATCTTCTTATACGGGGAATGTGCCATCGCCTATTTGTAACAATAAATTGGAAAACTCCTGTGCATTTTCGCAGCCTCCAAACTGTGCACGCATATCACGCACTCAGGTGTGTAGATGATATATTGCGCCATAAAACAGAACTCTTCAGACAGGCAGCAATTTCATCGGCTCTCTTTCCTCGGGGTACCTACTATCGGGAGTGTCTGCCGAAAATCACCGCAGAACAGCACCGTAATGCCTCCCATCGGCCGGTCATTTTGCCTTATGTCCTGTAAAGTTCTATTCACTGCTTCTACAGCTTTGCGGTTTTGCCATTGTGAACTCGTCCCAAATAATTAAAACACAATCGCGTATAACCCTTGCTTTATCGCTATTTCGCGATATGTTGCAAACCGGCCTTTCCGTACCCGAGGCGTTATCTACACTGCAGCATACCCTATCAGACGTCTGGCGCTGTTCCTCTGTCAAATTTGCGCAGCCATTTTGTAAAATTTCTGCGAGTTCGCGATTGATATATTTGCAAATATATTTTATAGACTACGCTATTGCACATTTCAACATTTATGTGTGTCTGAAATGTTTGTTTGTGTGGATGAATATACGAGTGCAACGTGGGTGCACTGCTTCGTAGGGTGCAGAAGTAACGCGGGAGGTCAGTGGCGGGGTTAAAAAAAGAAGTTGGTGAGCTATGAGTGTGGGGTGTGTGTTGTTTAGTGCGGTAGGATGAGTTGATCTAGGCGGGCTTGTGGCGGTGGTGGCAATGGTCGTGCATGTACTGGCGGAGCGCGCTCGGCAGGTGCAAGGCGGGCAGCGGCGCGCGATCCAGGCTGATGATGGCCACGCCCTCCGGCCCCCGCTCTTCCAGCAGGGGCCGGTCCACATGCCGGCGCCTCTCGCGCGACTTCAGCTGTAACACATAACAACACACCAATATTGATAGTAGTAGTTCTAAATGAGTACAGAGCTTACATCAAATATCGGATTCAAAATGGTGGCCTTAATACCTAAATGTCTACTCAGGCAAACAGGTTGCCATTTTGATGTTTTGTTCGTCATATACAGCGTGTATCAGAAAAGTGTGGTCATATTTCAGGGCGTGGTTCAGATCATCAAACTGAACCACTTTCGCCATACCACTACCATAGAACTCGTGAAAAAAATCAGCTATTCATATTGATGGTCCCAATCACACCCTGAAATATAACCACACCTTCCTGGTGCACGCTGCATGTAATACCTACTTACCGTCAATATATTGTACGTGACGTTGTTGGGTGACACGGTGACGACGAAGCTGTGTGCGCGCTCAGTGCGGGGGAGATCCGGAGGTCCGGTAGTCCCAGCATGGCGTGGGGGCTTGCTGTGGGTGCCGGCGGAGCTGACCCAGGAACCGATGGGGCTGAGTCGGGAGCTTGTGGGACTGGCTTGGGATCCCGCGGGGTTCACTCGAGGGCCAATAAAGCCTGTACTCATTTAGAACGGACACTATCAATATTGGTGTGTTGTTATGTGTTACAGCTGAAGTCGCGCGAGGGGCGTGTGGACCAGCGCCTGCTGGAAGAGCGGGGGCCGAAGGGCGTGGTCATCATCAGCCTGGATCACGCGCCGCTCCCCGCCTTCCGCCTGCCGCGCGCGCGCCGCCAGTACATGCACTCTAGAATCCTTCGCTGATCCAACTTAGTCCCTTGAATTAAATTCCCTTTTTTTCACTTGTTGTATAATCTATTTTTTATGTATGACCCCCCTCATGACTTTTTTCAGAGAAGTCAGATTTGAATGATTCTTTTTTTATTGGAGAGCGTATTATCTCAAAGTTGGTCCCATTTAAAAATAAAATCGGTTTTGCGGCGGCGGTGCCTTGCGCGTGGGCAGCGGCGTGTAGTACTGCAGGCGATTGGCGCGAGTGGAGCGCGTCACCCGTGAATACTGCCTGCTTTGCAATCGGAAGTCGTCGTATCTTGCATCCGGTTGCTTCTGGCTTTCCGAAATATCTGACCCTTCGTTTTCCGATCCGGACATATCCTGCAGATCAAAGGCCAGCCGATCGAAGGCCTGCCGATCGAAGGCCTCCGTCTCATCAGGGGAGAGCTCCTGCTCCGGCAACTGTGCGTCGTTCTCTGTCGTCTGTTCCTTTTGCACTCGCTGGTCGTTGGCTGCGTCAGATCGTGGAATTGGCTTCTCGTAGTTACCTCGAAGGTCACCGAAGGGTCTTCGAAACATCGGTTTGGGGTCGTACGTGTCGCGTCGTTTGTTGTAGTACTCCACCGGCCAGTCTGGATGGACGGCATGCCGGGCCAGCGGGTATTTGCGCTCGCGCACGTAGCGCACTGTGAGCTCGTCAGAGGGCGCGGGGGGTGCGTCGGTGAGTGGTGGCACGGCGCGGTAATTGCGTTCCATCGACGGCTCTTGCTCATCAAACTGGCCGAGCTGCTCTTGCGGCTCACTAAACTCTCGCTGATCGTTCTGTCTACACTCCTGGTATATTCCAAGCTCCCTGTGTCGTCCACGCGCGTTTTGTCCACGCTGCTCATGAGGGCCACGTTCCACGCCTTGGTTTCTGTGCTCAAATTGAACTCGCTGCTCAAGTTGTCTACGTTGCTTGTGTTGGTCAGGTGGTTTGTATTGGTAACGGTGTTTGTGCTTGCCATGCTGCTCAAGTTGTCCACGCTGCTCATATTGACCGCCCTGCTCGGGTTCTCTATGTTGTTTGTTTGGGCCACGGTGCTTGTACTTGCCAGGCTGCTCATTTTGACCTCGGTGCTGGAGTTGGTGTTGCTGCTTACGTCCTTGCTGATCGTATTGGTCAGGCTGCTCGTGTTCGGTAGGTTGTTCAATTTGACCACGGTTCTCATTGTTGCCAAGTTGTTCATGTGGGTGACCTGGCCCGCGCTGACGACGGTGCTTGTATTTGGCTGGATGGCCATGTTTCCCACCCTGCTGATCTTGGCGATCCTGATCCTCATACTGGCCTTGTTGGTCAAGTTCTGCGCTGACCGAGTTAACTTTCGCTTGATCCAGCTCCGAAGCTCGCTGCAAGTGGTTCGTACCACCTTGCGGATTGTAAAACTTCTGCGAAAGAAGAATTAATTAAGAAGAACAACCTTTTAAACAATATTTGAGAGTGTTATAATACTTCTTACTAGTTTCATCTAGAGCGTCAGAGGGATAAAGACGTAAATATCTGGCTGTGGATACTAAACTATTAAAAATAAGCGATTTCTTACGTCTCTGAATAGCGTGGTAGCCAAAACGAAACTTTGAAATAATGCCATCTATTTTCTTAGCCGTAGGGAAGATTTGCTGTAATTGGTGTTTTATTTAGAGGCATGTTTTTGGTTATTTGACTGATAATTTTATGCCGTTTATGTTTGAATATATTTTCGGGCATGTGACCACTGCGGCTAGCGCGTACATGGTGTAATCTTGAGGTTCAATTTGCACACACTTTCCAGTAAATAAGGCTTTATTTTGGCCATAATGCATCAGACTAATCGCAGTGCAGACGGGTCGCAATGAATCATTTTTAAATGGGTTAATAAAACCAATGCTCATACAAGATCATCGTGAGGAAACCAGCATGCCTGAGAGATCTTTCGTAACGGCATTTAAAGTCAAGTCAGGGGCCCATAGACGGCATAAAAACTCTGACACCAGGTTTTGCACTAACCACACGATAGAAGAAAGAAGAAAATACAGGAAGATTTGGATTGCGAATGGGTGATGTTTACCCCACGATTAGTGTGGGTGCTCACAATAAGTAACGAAATAATTCCCTGAGTATAGTACTACGAGTATACTAACACTACTCCATCCCACCACAAATTTTAATAAGGTAAGGTCCTGTTTACGACCCAATATATATAGGTATATAATACGGCCCTGGGATCTTACTCTAATATTGATACTCTACACCTACAAAAAAAGGCAATAAATGTAAATATAGCATTTAGAAACCGCTAGAGATGAGAACACAAAGTAAACATACAACTGCGTCGTCGACGTTTCTTTCGGTGACGTTCTGCTGACTCCGTTCATCATCGGAGAGCTGGTAGTCATAGTTGTCGCGCATGAGCTGGCGCCGCAGCGAGGCCACCTGCACCTGCGACATGCGCTGCGACATTGTCGGCGGCGGCGGCAGCAGCGGCAGAGGCAACGCTGCAACGTTACATGTTACAATAAATCCATCTGCCTGACCACGACTAATCTCAGAGAAGACTAGCTAACTATGGGCACTGTCACTGTCTGATGTGATGTTTACTGCTTGGTTAGTTGATTTTTTTTTTCGACTAACCTAGCCGTAAACAAATTTATTATTTACATTTCTACAAATCAGGATAGTGGAATGCATACAGTTGGTATTTTTCTAGACCTTGTCAAGACCTTTGACACTATTTCTTGCACTACTCTTTGGAGAAGCTTGAATCACTTGGGATAAGAGGAGCACAGCTTCTACTATTATCTGATTATCTTAACGATCGACAGCAATGTGTAAAAATTGGTCCGACTACAAGTTCTTATCTTTCTAATACTTGTTTTGGAATTCCACAAGGCAGTATACTAGGTCCTACATTATTTTTATTCTATATTAATGACCTTTGCAGCCTGACACTCAACAATGGTGTTGTAATGTCTTATGCGGATGATACTGCTCTGTTGTTTGCAGCTAAATGTTGAAACCATTCTGAGCATGTTCAAAGGCCTCAGCCCTTGAACATGCTCAGAATGATTTCAACATTGTATCTAATTGGCTCCAGAATAATCTTCTAACACTGAATGCTGATAAAACAAAATACATATTTTTATTTACAATGAGAACATACCGCTTACTAACCAAATCATTTACGCGCATACCTGTAGCACGTTCGCTGACACTGCATGTTCTTGCCCTACTTTATAAAAAGCTGACCATTTGAAATATCTTGATGTCTGCTATTGACTCCAATCTAAATTTTAGTAAACATATCGAGTTACTATGTGCTGGAGTGCGCAAACGAATTTATGTGTTTAAGTATTTACGTAAGGTGGGGGGGGGGGGAATTCGATTCTTCTCCGTCTAGAACGTGCTCAAAGAGCAATTCTAAAGGTTGCTACCTTTCGTCCGTTTAGATTTCCGACACACCTGCTCTACAAAGCATGTATTGTGCTCACAGTGTCCCATCAAATGCCTTGTTGGGCACTACTATTTTATTGTAATACCGTTCTGTATACCACATTAAATGACTTATTATTTTCCGCAAGCATGAGCAAGTTTTGGGCAATGAACAACCAATATACAATTGACGTGTGAGAAGCATGGAGTGCACAATTGAATGCCTGTCACTTTTATGGTTTGGCCCTGAGATCTGTTGATCGTCATTGTAAAAGCCAATTTTAAGGGAAATTGTAACCTCTTATATTGAAATGGCAAGTTATTTGGAATAATGGGTACGCGGGCAAATAAAACGCTCTCTCCTTTAGCAGCTCCGTTTTTATAATGTTACTACCCAGCGTATACATCGCCAAAGAACGAGTGGGTCAGTAAAATAAACAAAAAAAAAATGACGTGATCTTCGGCGATTCAAAAGTTTATCTACACATCCATACACACTGTGATGGCTAATGACGATAGTACTGCCTACCCCGTTGAATTTGTCAACTTTCTGGAGTTAACGGGCGCGCTGTCTCATCAGCTGGAGCTTAAAGTTGGCACTCCAGTTGTGGGCATGCGAAACCTTGATGCAACCAGACTGTGCATCGGCACCAGGCATCGTATCACAAAGCTGGGCAGTAACATAAACGGAGCTGCTAAAGGAGAGAAAAGGATAGAAAAAAGTATGTTTGACATTATTTGTTTTACTGAACATTGGCTAAAAGATTACCAAATGCTTATTAATTATGAGAACTATACGGTTGGTAGCTGTTTTAACCGTAAATCTATGCTGCGTGGAGGTTCCCTAATACTATTGAAAATTTTTGTTAAATATACGCAACGTAATGACATAGTAGGTCTCTTGGTTGAACATTGCGTCGAACTGTCCTGTGTTGAGCTAGATAAGCATGTAATTGTGTGTGTGTACAGACCCCCAAACTATCAAAACTTTTCCTTATTTGAATCAATAATGGAAGATGTCCTGGCAAAACTTGCAGCCAGTAATAAATGTACAATTATTTGTGGAGATTTCAATATCAATATTTTAGAAGAAAATTCAAATAGAAGTCGGTTATTAAATCTTTTTAAGTCATTTGACTTGACCAACATTTTTATAGAACCTACTAGAGTCAGTCCATGTTCTGCTACTTGTATAGATAATGTTTTCTGCGATTGTGATTACTTAGATAAAGCCATAGTAAATTGCCTGCCGTCTAACCACAGCGGTCAAAGTGTAACTTTTATGTGCAAAAAGTTCAGATTAAATTTAGACCTATAACTACTAGCAAATTAAATAGGTATAATATTTCCCTGCAGAACAAGTTAAGTGTTGTGAGCCGTCATATGGACGATATTAATATAAATCAATTGGATGATCATTTATTTTCAATAGTTCACACTCAATTCAACAAAACTTTTGTAAAGAAGACAAAAAGTATTTGCCCTAAATTTATATTTAGTGATTGGGCAACTTGAGGTATCAGAAAAAGTAGGGAAAAACTATTTGAGCTTTAATCTTATATAAACACTGAAACTTTTAACAAGTATGTTGCTAAGTATTCAAACATTTTTAGAAATACATGCAAGGTTGCCAAAGCAACAAGATCAAAACAGCAGAAAATAAAATCAAGACAGTTTGGAAAGTCATAAATAACGAGACTAACAGGAAGAAAATGAGTAACACTAGCTACGCATTAGATACAGCATGTGGTCCTAAAAGCTCAAATCAGGAAGTAGCTCAAGAATTTGTGAATTTCTTTACCGATATACCGTTAAAAACTACGGAGGCTCTTAATTCTTCTCCTGAAGTCTCAATTGGTTTACACATTCGCCTTTAATAAAGGCGAATGTGTCTGGCTGCCCGGCTGAATTTAAATTTAAACACATAAACCATATGATAGTTATTAAAACTTTCCGGCAAATAAAAGTCAAACTGACCGAAGATCTTTGGGGAATGTCTATCAAAGTTTGTACATCCATAGTTGAGACTATAGCACCTTACTTAGCTTTAATTTTGACGTGATAACGTCTTATAAATTGATAATACCAGCAACACTCATGAAAAATAGTAACGTTCCATAGTAACGTTCCACCTGAGCCTGTGCGTCAACGCATGTAAATAAATGTTAATTTATCTAAAAAATTGTAATTTTCAATTAACTCCTTTTTTGTATTACATAAAATAATGATTATGACGTTATCACGTAAATCTATCGTCCGTAAACCGACTTTAGACCAAGGAGTTTTCCCTGATTTAATGAAATACAGTAAAGTTATACCTCTTTTCAAATCCGGGGATAGTAAAGATACTAATAATTATAGACCTGTATAAGTGTTGCCAGGTGTTTGAAAAAATAATGCTTAATCAAATGCTCAATCATTTTAACACCAACAGAATCTTACACGACCAACAGTATGGTTTCACTAAGGGCCGTTGTACAACTGACGCCGGTGTAACCTTATTAAAGCACATATTTTCTACGTGGGAAGCATCCCAAGACGCAATAGGATTTTTTTGTGACCTCTCCAAAGCATTTGACTGCGTAAATCACGACACATTGCTTTTGAAACTTGAGCATTACGGACTAGGTAAACTTGCACTTAGTTTGGTAAAATCTTATTTCAGTGATAGACATCAACATGTTCAAATAAATGGTGTTAATTCACAGGGTTTAAAAGTAAAAATCGGGGTTCCGCAAGGGTCAATATTGGGTCCTTTCCTCTTTCTAGTATATATTAAATGATCTACCCTATTTATTGAAAAACCAAACTCAAAATATGGTGTTATTTGCTGATGACACTTCCCTAATTTTTAAGATAAATAGACGGGCCCAAAATCTATATGACGTAAATAATGCCCTACTTCAGGTCCATAATTGGTTCACAGTAAACAATTTAGTAGTAAATGAAAAAAAAACGAAATGCATAAGATTTGCCTCAGGGCAGCATACTCGGCCCCATACTGTTTTTGATTTATATCAATGACCTCTGCCAACTTCAGCTCCATGGTGACAAAATTGTTACGTTCGCTGATGACACCGCCCTCTTTTTATATTACTAGTGCGGGATTTTGTGTGGAAGAATGATTTTAGTCGACTAACTTGTTTCCGCCATAGGTGCTGGATCTCTATAAGGCCTCTCCCTCCATGTTCTCGTTTAATGGTTAGTCTCTCTATGGCGGATTTAGGGTGAAGGTTGTTATGTTTAGTGAGCGTTGTATGTGTAGTTCGTTGTAATTGTTCTGTGTCTGTTTTGGTCCATTTTATAACTCCGAATGAGTACGATAATACTGGAATGGCAAAGGTGTTTAAGGCTTTAATTAGATGTTTACCTGAGAGTTGGGTTTTACAGACAGCGTTAACTCTCTTCTTGTACTCTGTAGTTAGTGTGTCTTTAATTTTTACGTGGTCAAGACCTTTTAGGTGCGTGTACCCTAAGTATTTATACAAGTCAGTCGGTTCCAATGCGGTTATAGAATCTGACTCATTCACTGGATAGTCGCCGGGCCGCACCTTGCCTCTAACAATGTGAAGTTTTTTACATTTTTCTAATCCAAATTGCATGTTAATATCCTGACTAAACTCTGCTGTAACCTATATACATATATAATAAATCTGTAGACGTGGCGTTTCTATACATTGAAAATATTTAGAAAAAAAGTAGTAGGGGTGATAAAGGAGCGCTAACAGAACCCATTTCTACCATTTTTGTCTGTTTGTCGGTTTGTCTGTTTGTCGGTTTGTCTGTATGTTTGTGCGCGTGTTAGAATACCCTTATGAATATGAGAATATCTGACAACTCTCAGTAATGGCTACATTAATAACAATCGATAATCCAGCAACGTCGGCTGTCAAACGTAAAATAACATTGACGTATGGCGACGTTGCATTTCAAAAATATAACTACCTAGATTTATAATCATCGTAAATTAAATTAATATCTTGATAACAGAAAGGCTATAATTTCAAATTAACCTAATATACATTTTCCTAAAGGTATTTTATACTACGATGTATTTTATAGAAATAGTTTTTATTGTGGCTTAAAAGGCTTAGTATCCAAACGAAAGAAAGTTGTTATATTTGAATAATCAAGTTAAATGTTTATTTACTTTAAAATGAATTAGTAATAATTAAGTGATATTTATAATGTGTCCCAGATCTTATGTTGCAATTCCTATATATCAAGTTGTTTCAATCAATTCTCTGAATTTCAGTTGATGTTCATATTTTATCCGATTAAACAAATAGATTACAAATAAATACTTACTAGTTTGCTAAATTATCTAATGAAGTTTTAAAATAGTTCCCCTACAGAGGATTTGTTAATTGTTGTCTATGTTATTAGTTATTTAGCTATAATATGTTACCATTTGCCATTGGTTTATTATGGCGGGTAGGATGTACTGAGTATTTGACGTTTGACGTGTATAAAAATAGAGGTTGTCGCCAATTCGGGGCTTTTATACTGCAACTGTTCTAAGGACAAGACATACCCCGAGAGGTATATTGTGTGTGCCATGTGTATAGAATTACGTTTGAAGTGACATATTAATGGTGATACCAAATGTGTAAAGCTGGAACCTATTTGCATTACCCTAAGTTTCTACAATGTTTATGTAAGTTATATTATACTATGAATATTACTGATAAATTGTGTGCTAGAATTATGTGTTATAATATGGTTTATATTGCTTATAGTTTATCTTCACTGATAAATTGCTTTAATTTGAGAAGGGTCCAGGACAACATCTAATTTTTTGGCATAATACTTTAAAAGTTGTTACCGTGGAGTTTCTTGTCCATTCTTCTCCACGAAGACCTAGGTTTGCGAATGGACGTAGCTTGATAGGTAATTAACGTTACCTATAAATATCTGACAAGCTTAATCGAAATAAATGAATATTAGTCTAGTCTTGTCTTTCTGTGCCTTTTCTTGATAGAAACCCTTTTCCCTACACGTCTTTTTAGAGATACTTTTAGACACAGTAAATAACAAGTAACCATTCTGACACTCAAAGCTTGATAATCAGTGGATATTAATACATATATATATACATATATATGTGTGTATCATCCAATTTATAACACGCGCATCACGTAAAAACCCTTCATTATATTCAAAATCGACCAACAGACGCAAAAGATATTAATGTTTAAAATTTAGTTAGTAACCTCATACGCGATTTCTATGATAAGTTTAATTATTATTTACGTAAAATAGGTTTTAGTCGAAGTGTAGTCGGAATGGCTGATAATGAATTGGGTTTTATTTTTCCTTTTGTGTTTACTCTTTGCATGGAAGTAATAAGTACTGCGTACAATCCATTACGAAAAAAAATCTGTAAAAATTAAAAAAATTAAAACAATATAAAATTTGATAAAATTCACGACGTTGTGTGTGTGCAGCGCCGCAGTCAATTGCTCAGCCACTGCGCAAACCGTGCCGTCACATAACTGTGGTTGTGACTTCGTCGGGCATTGATGCAACTTTGCTTAAGGGTGGACATTCAATTTTAAAATTGCCGCTGAATCTTGCAAGCGAAGATACCCCAAAAGTTAAGCCTATGGGACAATTAGTAAACAATGTCACAAAAGCATGCATTAAAGGCGTTGAACCGCAGCTTGCAGGACATCCGCTGCAACCAGGCGCTGATGGGTGGCGTCGTTCGGCCACTTTAGACCCTGTGGACGGTGCGTAATGGGCTAGCTCGCCGTTCGACCGTCTTATGACGACAGAACACTGACACACTAGACACTGTGATGGAGAATGACGATAGTACTGCCTACCCCGTTGAATTTCTCAACTCCGTGGAGTTAAAAGGCGAGGCGTCCCATCAGCTGGAGCTTAAAGTTGGTGTTCCAGTTCTGTTGATGCGAAACCTTGATGCATCAAGATCACAGAGCTGCCATGAGCAGTAACATTATAAATCGGAGCTGCTAAAGGACAGAGCGTTTTAATTCCCCGCATTTCAAACAATTTCAATTTAAGAGGTTACAATTTCCCTTAAAATTGGTTTTTACAATGACGATCAACAGATCCCAGGGCCAAACCATAAAAGTGACCGGCATTCAATTGTGCACTCCATGCTTTTCAGACGGTCAATTATGTGTTGGTTGTTCAGTGCCCAAAATTTGAATGTTGTATACAAAACGGTATTAGAATAAATAGTGCCCAACAAGGCGTGTGATGGTTCACTTTGAAAATAAAGTGGTATAGCGCTAAAATAAACGGTTTTAAAGCCATATCGTCGCCATTTAATTTTGTTTGGGACTTCTTTTTGTAGTCATCACCCACATTATCACATTTTGATCAGCCAGTCAGTTCTCACACATCACGCCATGTAGGCAGAAGTGTACCTAATCGTACACCCACATTTCGCCAGTTATGTTGAACTCCCATGTGATAGGGGCCGAGCCTATTTCCACCAACTGTATTTGTTAGTTATTTGTTGCGTCTACGCAGCTTTTTTTTGCCCGTTCATCCTCGTCCTTAGAAAAGCATACGCTTCGGCTATCGTGGTCTATCTTCGGAAATACAAGATCTAATATTATTGCTCTGCTCGTCTTTTTCTTTCATATCGATGATACGTTTTATCACACTATTAAAACCCAGGTGGCTACGTTAATCGCGGCTTCAGTAGCGACTTTGACAGTAAGTCCTCTAAAATTTAGGTGTAGGGATACTTTGGACACCAGCAAGTCGGCCATGGTGTGATCGGGAGCCGCATTTGCACATTGAGCTGCTACAACCATGGAAGTACATTCCTATTATGTACCACCACCATCATGGTGAGGATATTACAGACTTAAGACTAAAAAATAAGTGTTTTCAAAACTTTTGAGGAACATAAATAAGATGAAGTGCGACCAAAGTGGGGACGCCATAAGTGAGCAATTAATACACTAAAATGCGTTGAAAAACCAAACTCAGAAGCTTTGCATCTACGGGGATCACACTGCGGCCGACGTTCGTGTTAATATAGAAACGTGAAGATTACCGAAGCGCATACTCTTTCTGCTTCCATGACTAAATACATTAAATTCAAGCGTTTACAATATTTTTCAGCAACGGGGTTTACGAACATTCTCACTTTTGATTTTCATCGGCTGATTAAGCTCTGAGAGTTGAACGATTTTTTTTAAGGCTATTTGCTTTCGTTCATAAACTTCTTTTTGCGTGTCAATGGCAATCTTAATTGATTACCCCCAGAAATTAACTACGAGTTCCTTTAATACTTAAAACAAAGATGTACTAACAGGTTTTAGTTTAAATTAACAGTTAGCCAGTTTATTAGTGTATTATTCTGTAGAGGATGTTAGGAATATACTACGACTTCACGTTGCCATGGAATGGTCCCTGATAATGCCAAAAGAATACGCGCTCACGTGAGCGAAGCCGCGGGCACAGCTGGTATGTAATATAGATAGATAATGTTTCTAAACTTACTAAGTGAGCCAAAGTGCACATTAAGGGTCAGCTCACACCGAGACGCGACGCGACGCGACGATACTGGAAGAGGCCAGTTCTCCTTGCCGGATTGCCGCCATGGGATCTGGAGGCCATAGTCCTTGCGCGCCTGCACGAGTGGCGCGCGGAGGCACAGCGCCGGGGGGTAACTCCGCTGCCGCGGCAAATTGTCGCGCAGCGGACAGACCTCCGCCGTGATCTCATGGCGACATGGAGAGAGCGACTATCGCAACGCCGTGCAGGGCACGCCACGATAGTGGCGATAAGTCCCCTCTTTGAAGAGTGGCTTGAGAGGCGCCACGGCGTCCTCACCTTCCGCCTGACGCAGGTCCTCACCGGACACGGATGTTTCGGGAGGTACCTGCACCGAATCGGGCGGGAGGAAACGCCCGGGTGCTACTATTGCGAGGATCGCCCGGAGGACACGGTGGAGCACACCGTCGAGGTCTGCTCCGCTTGGGAGGAGCACCGCCGTGTCCTCGTAGCGGCGATTGGCGGCGGCGACCTCTCGCGCCCGGCCCTGTTTCAAGCCATGGTCCAGGGCGAGAGGGAATGGGAAGCCGTCGCCTCCTTCTGCGAAGCAGTCATGCTAGCGAAGGAGGCGGCGGAACGTGAGAATGGGAAAAGTGGGATTTTGATTCTTATCAATAATTGGGGACAGTCAATTTTATATGTAACAAATTTTATATAACACGACGAAATTATTACGAATCCAGTAAATCTCTCCTCTTCTGAAGGGATCACTTAAGCGTATCCACAGCGATTTTCCCCGAACTGTTCTCCTTAATATCGTGCAGTTGAACGCTACGTGAACGTGGACTATTTCAGTCTGATGGGACGGGAATGCGATAACACCGCCCGTGTCGGATTGCCGTCCCAACCGACTATGAGACAGGGGCGAGAGAGTGCACCAGTGTCTGCGCACAAACGCGTGCACTATCTAGTAACTGCTAAGATTGGCCGCCATGGCCGAAATTCGGTCAGGTGGACCATATTATCACAAACTTGTAATTAAAGAAATACTCACAGTTACCGCTATTCCCCCGACATAGCCCAGTGAGTGAGAACACTACCACTATTGTACACAGCATGGCACACACCTCACGACCCACGACGACGACGGCAGGATACCAGGCAGTTTGCACATAAGTACACTAGTAACTCAACTGTAAGTGTATGACGAAATAGCGAGAGAGATTGAAACTGTGAGATTAGACCAATTTAGTACTAGTATGAATTTCAGGTTACGGTGTTTATAACATCATACAATTGCAATCAATAAATTAGTAGTAAATCACTTGTAACACTTGTTACGTGCAGTGCTGTGACTGTACTGTAAATGTTACACGCGCGATGCGATTCGTTCGTGTTAAACTAGCTCACTAAATAAATTTAAACAGCTTACAAGTGACGTGTACGCCGTGTGTACGACAAATTATATTTACAACATAAAAAAGTGACGCGCTATAGTTTATAACTTCCGAGACCGTAGTGTATTTTTCTAAACGTCACTTCGATGTGAATACATCGATAACTAAAGAAAACTCTACAACTATATTTTCTACCACGTTACGTTACCCATTAGCCTCGAGCTACACCCACTCAAGCGAAATACTAGACCGATAGCGTTAGGTTTTGAGGTTTCAAAAATATTAAAGTTGTTTGTGTTTCGCATATACTTTCAGGACCATTTGCCCAACCTAATACATTAGTTTGTGTCCTAGGTACTTGCATAGGTAGAAATTTAGGTAGGTATTTGATTAGGTATTTTCGATCAATGTTAGAGGAAAAGAAAATTAGAGATGAAAATTTTACTTTCATGATAATAACGAAGACGCCAGAACATCAAGCTACTACAATCTGTCAATTTTTTTTAACAGACTTACAACTTTATCGCTAAAGCATTAGGTTCAAGATTGATTGTTTGGCAGTTTCGGGTATCTTGATGTGCTGGCGGCTGTCCATAGGCATGCAATATGTAGTGGTTGTAATACGGAAATACCTAATGTGCTATTCATGGGGTGTTGCAATAAAAAATGCAAAAAAAGGTACGGTCTAGATTGTCTTGGAATAACTATAGATCAAGTCAATGAAGAAGAAAAACGTCAGATGTCCCGAGTGCCGATCTTCTACGCATAAAGCTCTGCGCAACGAGAATACACCTGCTCGAAGAGTGTCAGGGCTGGGGGACACCATTACTGCCAGCAGCAATGTCAACACACAGCGCGGCAGTCGTCAGAAAATAAGTGAAGCAACGGTGACGAAGACTGCTCAGCAGCCTAATGTTGGAAGAACTGAGAGCATTCCGCTTGGAAGTTTTATCACACTTAGATATCCAAGGCAACAACATTAAAAGGATCGAAGAAGTCTGTTACTTATAGCATAAAAAAAGAACTGCAGGAACTTCGTGATGCAAGATGAAGGTATTTGATGATAAAGTTATTACAATGGACTGGACACATTACACAGTAAATTAAATATGATAAAATCTGGCAATCAACAGTTGGAAAAACAGGTTGACATAATATCAATCTAATCAAACATCGGGTGAATTTCAACAAATGCCATTTTTTTTATCATATCGGTGAACTTTTTCGTTTACATATTTTTTTATATTTTTCAGGTTTTATGTAATCTTTAGGATATCAAATAGCCCCAAATTTAATATCATCAACGTATCATTTAAGACTAAGGAGAAAATTCAGTTTGAATTCTAGTTCCCACCGATATGACTTTATGACAAACCCGCACCGATTATTATTTTTTCTATACACCGATATGATAAGTTTATCCACCGAAATGATGTACATATCCAGCGATATGAAAATCTATCCACCTTTGAACATCAAAAAGGAAATAGTTATTAGGTACCTATGTATATATTTTTACAATGGTGACTTAGAACTGAAGACCTGAACTGAGGGTCTTATGTAAGTAGATCACATCTAAAGAGAACTGAGTTCTTAGAAATCCAATTAAAATATATTTTTTGAAATTATGTACTTACCTATTTTCTTATATTAACTTTCCTTTTTTATTTTATTTACTATAGGTACTTAGAATTAAAAAAAAGAATGTTTACTTTTGTTATCATTGTTATTCCCTTTATTCATTTTTTCACAATTTTAATACATTTTTAAATATTTAAATACAAAACAATATAAAAAAACATTTAAAAATATTAAAAATAGTAGCCCACCGGTATCGGGAACAGGGTCCAAGCTACCGGCAGTCAGGGCTCCAGAGAGAGGAACCTCCTAACAATACGAGCCGTGTCCAGGAGTACCGCTTTCTGAATCAAGCCCTTGATCCAGCTGCCTAACGAGAGCCTCCTGAGATGTTGGTCGAGGCTCTTGGCAATTAAGCCATGGGCTGACACGACTATCGGCACAATGATCGCTGAGTCCACATCCCACATGTCGACAACCTCGCGAGCCAAGTCAAGATACTTGATTTGCTTATCTTTCTCGGCTTTCACGAGGTTCTCGTCATGCGGGACCGTAATGTCAACAATCATTGCGCGCCGCTCTGATCGATCCACCACCACTATATCAGGCTTATTGGCTACAATAGTCCTGTCAGTGATGATGGATTGATCCCAGTACAATGTGATATTGCCATTTTCGAGAACTGGGTCGGGCACATACCTATAGTACGGAACTTCCGATTCGACAAGATTGTACTTAAGAGCAAGTTGCTGATGGATAATCCTAGCTACAAGTTTGTGTCTATGCAAGTACTCTCCATTAGCCAGACGAGAACACCCGGAGATAATGTGACGGATTGATTCACCTGGACGGTGGCATGCCCGACATATGTCAACCGTGCCGTCCTTCACAATAAATCTCCGGTAGTTATTCGTCATCATAACTTCATCCATAATTGCACAGACAAAACCTTCAGTTTCCCCGAAGAGGTCCCCGGAACGTAGCCAGGCTACGGACGCTGATAGGTCTACATCGGGCCCATGCAGGGCCCGGAAAAAGCGCCCGTGAAGCTCCTTACTCTGCCATACCTCCCTGCGGTCGTTAGTATCAAGTACTACAGGTTTGCGCCAGTTCTTTTTAGCCAAGGAGAGCGGGGTGAGGCCCTTGTCCACCGCGACTACATCTCGATGCATCCCCACGTTGGTTTCTAGGAAATATTCCCTGAGACTGCATATCTCGCGATTGTGGAGAGTCTTGGCGTTTAAAAAACCTCGACCCCCACACCTCCGCGGGATATACAGTCTCATAACCGAAGAACGCGGGTGATGCATTCGATATGTCGTCAACAATGTTCGGACCTTCCTATCCAGGGCGTCTAGTTCTGTTTGAGTCCATTTGAGTATGCCGAAAGAGTACATCAAAACCGGCATGACCCAACCGTTGAAAGCACGCACCTTATTTCCGCCTGATAAAAGACTATTAAATACTTTTTTCAGGCGGCCAAAGAAGCGTTCCTTCAACGATTGTTTCATGTCAGCAACATTGATGCCCAGCGCTTCCGACATACCCAAATACTTATAGGTTTCGGTTGCTGAGAGGGATCTAAGATTTATGGAATCCGAGAGCTGGGTTCCCACAGACTCCACAATCTCCCCTCGCTTTACATGCATAACCGCACATTTGTCCACACCGAATTCCATCCTGATGGCGCTACTGAAAGTCTCAGTTACCTTCAGTAGCTCCATCAGTTGCAAATCGTTGGGGGCAAAGAGTTTCAGGTCATCCATGTAAAGGAGGTGAGATATAACTTGACCACCTCTCCTCAACCGATAGCCTAGACTTGAATCCTCCAGCAGCGTGCTAAGGGGATTCAAGGCCAAGCAGAACCAAAGTGGACTCAAACTATCGCCCTGAAATATACCTCGCTCGATCCTTATCGGCTCGCTATTCCTCTGGATTTGCCGACATCCTGGATAGCGAAGGACTGTCCTCCATTGCCCCATACATGACATCAGGAAGGTGCGCAGAGTTGCATCAACTTTATACAACTCTAGCACCCTCATGAGCCATGTATGAGGCACCGAATCATAGGCCTTCTTATAGTCTATCCAACATGTAGACAGATCCTTTCGGGAGCGGCGAACCTGTTGGCTAATGGCCATATCAATGAGGAGCAGCTCCTTAGTACCGCGGGACCCGTTCCTACATCCATTCTGAGAGGCAGACATGATAGAATTACTCTCAATATGTTGGTTGATTTTAGCTCTCAAAATGGATGTAAGAACTTTATAGACCGTTGGTAGACAAGTGATTGGTCTATAATTTTTGGGCTCCGCAGTACTACCTGATTTATGGAGCAGGTGGGTAATTCCTGTCGTCAAGAACTGGGGCAGCGACCCTGACTCTAAGGCTGATTGAAACCGGGATGCCAAGCAAGCGTGCGATCTTGTGAACCACTTGATCCAGAAGTTGTGCAGTCCGTCCGGCCCTGGAGATTTCCAGTTAGGCAACGGACGGACTGCACGAGCTACGTCTTGGGGGCTGATGATGATTATCATTGTCTTTATTAATGCGTTCAATTGCTCCACCTCACCATCATCATCTCAGCCTATAGACGTACATTACCGAATACAGACCTCCCCTAATGAGACATTTATAGATCTTCTACTACCCAGTGGTATCGTGGACATCGTGGTAATGATTTTGGCAGTCTATGTAGGTAAGTATGTATGTATGTACGAATGTTTGTATGTATGTATATAATGTATGTGTTTGTATGTATGTTTGTATGTTCCATTGTTTCTTTGTATACTTAAAGAAATGACACGGGATCTACCGATATGATAAAACGACTCACCGAGATGACAAAACTACCGATATGATAAAGCAATCCACCGATGTGACAAAACTGTGCGTTGATCATAAATCAAAACACCGATATTAGATATAAGACACCGATTGATTTTTTCTTATCATTTCGGTGTAAATTATCACATCGGTGGTAATAAAGACCACCGATTACAGCGATATGAGAACAGCGATGTGAGAAATAAAACACTTTTTAGAAAATTAGAAAAAAATCATAATATCTAGGATAAATTCAATAACAGTCAATGAAGCTAATTCACTTACTACCTCTGTTAGAACCAAACAACAATAATAAAACTACTCATTATACTAGAAAAATGCAACCACCGATAATATAAAATAATTGTCCGGGAGCAACTGAAATGGCGTACTTACGTTATTGGCGGGAATATGCAGCGATTTGACACATGCTCGTCCTGACTGCGCACTAGCACACACTAACGAGGGAAATAAAATTGGGGTGGGGACGCTGTCGGACTCGTCGATGTAAAGTTAGGTTTAAATTACTTTTGTCCAGCGATATGAGAACATTTTGCAGGACAAGTACGTTTGTGCCGCTCAGTAATAATAATCGTTAATTATGTAATAAAATATGCTATAAAATTAATATTCTATGAAATAGAATAAGTTATATATTTAACTTAGGTACTTATTTTTATTAGTGTATGAGCTTTTTTGTTTGTAAAAAAAGTAGAGGGACAGCACCGATTTGTAAAAAATAGAGGTTTATGTATTTATTTCTTACCTTTGTAATAGTCCTGGGCAAATTATATTTTTGCCACAACCCAATAACTACCTATCTATATTACATATAATAAAACAGTAAAAAAACTGTGTCTGTACATTGAATATATTAAAAAAAAAAATTGAGGGGGGTTTAGAAACAGTAATAGAGGACGAAACAAAAAAAAAAATTCTGTCTGTTTGTTTGTACACGCTAATCTTCGGAACTACTTGACGGATTTGAATGATTTTTGTTTTGTTGTATAGGTATAAAGTCTGAGCAACACATAGGCTATAATTTATCTTGGAAACTTGAACACCTGATGCAGAACCGCAACAGACCAGCTAAACTATAAGAGATACAAAAATGGTACCTTAGCAAAAATTATTTCACGTGATGAGCATTTTCTGCTAAGGGAATAAATTTGAAGATCTGGAACACCTGATGTGGAACTCCAAGAGCCCAGCTACACTATAACATATATAGGAATGACGTCTTAGCAAGAGTTGTTCAGCCTGATGAGTACTCTCTGTTGTCGTATAAAATTTGAAGATCTGAAACAGCTTATGTGGAACTCCAAGAGCCTAGCTACACTATAACATATATAGGAATGACGTTTTAGCAAGAGTTGCTCAGCCTAATGAACACTCTCTGTTGTCGTATAAAATTTGAAGATCTGGAACAGCTGATATGGAACTCCAAGAGCCCAGCTACACTATAACCTATATAGGAATGACGTCTTAGCAAGAGTTGTTCAGCCTGATGAGCACTCTCTGTTGACGTATAAAGATTGTAGATCTGGAACACCTGTTGTGGAACTCCAAGAGTTCACTGTGTAATTATAAAATAACATAAGCTGGGAGTACCTCCACGCGGTGAGGCGGTAACAGTTTAGGACTGATTTTCGATGAAAATTCTATGAATCATTAAAAATTTGACTCTACTAGCTAAAACTCCCATTTATTTCCTTTTCCATTTATCTTCGTGACACGGTAGCCTACCCGGTAAAGCAGGCGAGCAGTCACTTAGATTTTAATTGATCAGGTATTTTCAGAATAAAACTATAACCATGCCTAGAAAGAGGTCAAATCTTTCCCAACGTTCCAAAGGAGCTAAAAGATTGAGGATCATAAGATCCCAAGAATCTAACGAAGAGCGTCAGGATACACTTGATGCTGTTCGAGAACATCAGGCTGCAACTCGCTCTGTAGAAACCTCTTCGGGTCGCGAAGCTCGCTTGCGTTCTCAGCGTATTTATGCATTTACATCCAGGTCTCTAGAGACCAGTGAAGAATATGATGCGCGACTCTCCGCTGATCGTGAACGTCATGCATTGTCTCGCGAGTCGGAGACATTCATTGATAGAGAATTGCGCTTGAGTTCTCAGCGTATCTACGCATCTGCTTCAAGGTCTCTAGAGACAAGTAAGGAACATGATGCGCGACTGTCCGCTGATCGTGAACGTCACGCATTGTCTCGCGAGTCGGAGACGTTCACGGATAGAGAATTGCGCTTGAGTTCTCAACGTATCTACGCATCTGCTTCAAGGTCTCTAGAGACAAGTAAGGAACATGATGCGCGACTGTCCGCTGATCGTAAACGTCACGCATTGTCTCGCGAGTCGGAAACGTTCACGGATAGAGAATTGCGCTTGAGTTCTCAGCGTATCTACGCATCTGCTTATAGGTCTCTAGAGACAAGTGCGGAACATGATGCGCGACTGTCCGCTGATCGTGAACGTCACGCATTGTCTCGCGAGTCGGAGACGTTCACTGATAGAGAATTGCGCTTGAGTTCTCAGCGTATCTAAGCATCTGCTGCTAGGTCTCTAGAGACAAGTGAGGAACATGATGCGCGACTGTCCGCTGATCGTGAACGTCACGCATTGTCTCGCGAGTCGGAGACGTTCACGGATAGAGAATTGCGCTTGAGTTCTCAGCGTATCTACGCATCTGCTGCTAGGTCTCTAGAGACAAGTGCAGTACGTGATGCGCGACTGTCTGTTGATCGTGAGCGACATGCATTGTCTCGCGAGTCAGAAACGTTTACCGATACAGAATCACGCTTGAGTTCTCAGCGAATTCGCACATCTACTAACAGGTCTTTTGAAACGAGTGATGAACGTGATGCGCGACTAACTGCTGCTCGAGATTATCATACATTGTCCCGAACACGCACACAACAAAATATTCATAATCAGTTAGAAAGTGAGAGAGAAAGGATTGCTGGAGTACGGCATGAAGAGACAGAAGTTAATTCAGTGTACCCTTGGGATCTACTGCGGAGTAACGGGAAGAAAAGTTTTTTGTTGTATAGTCTGGGCAACATAAAGGCTATAATTTATTTTGGAAAATTAATACCTGATGCAGAACCGCAACAGACCAGCTACAGTATGAGAGATATAAAAATGGTGCCATAGCTAAAAATATTCCACGTGAAGAGCATTATCTGCTGTGAGAATAAATTTGAAGATCTGGTACACCTGCTGTGGAACTCCAAAGCCCACGGCAGCGCTATAACAAATTAAGGAATGACGTCTTAGCAAAAGTTATTTAGTCTGATGGGCATTTCCTGTTGACATACAAAAATGAATGATCTGGAACGACTCCAATCGTCTCGCTCATCCCGTTGTTTTCCCGTCCCCGGGCCTTAGAATTCTACATCAGACGTTTCAAATTTTCGATTTTGACGACCCCGTTGTCGCTGGCATAAGCAACGGGATCCGCGTACGAAGTCGCGGGCAGAAGCTAGTTGAATACTAAAAAAAATAATAATAATTGTTTTTGTGTTGCGTTCTTTACATAGCTCCAAATAGTAATGAGAATGAATATACACCATTATTTTTAGGTCGTTCTGGAGCCGAATACCATGAACTCGATCATCGAACTCGAAACGATTGGGACTATTTAAAAAAAAAAAAACAATTAAAAAAAATACGAAAGAATAAATTTAATGTTTTTTTGTGAAATAATGAGAATCGATCGATGAATGAATTTTTCAATGGGTATCGTTCGCATGTGTTGCCGATCGTGGATACGTTTTACACACACATATGCATTTGAGTTCTCATTATTTAAAAAAAAAACATTAAATTTATTCTTTCGTGTTATTTTTTGAAAAAAATAGTCCCAATCGTTTCGAGTTCGATGATCGAGTTCATGGTATTCGACTCCAGAACGACCTAAAAATAATGGTGTATGTTATTGTTTGGGCTATTAGAACAATTATTGTGTGTTAAATATAAATAAGTTGTTATTTTAGGTGATTTCAATTTGTACTCTTGTGGTGTACCTAAACATAAATAATTATTACGAATATTTTATATATTTTTGATCTTACACAGAAATATAAGGTACCAAATTGTAATAATAGGCAGTTGGATTCATTCTATGTTCGTTGAGTCTAGGTGAGGGGGTGTGGGTCAGGGAGGCAGATGAAGCGATAGTGCCAATAGACGCGTACCACCTGCCGTTGGAAATTGCGGTACCGCAGATAAACAAGCGCTCAGCTGTTAGTGGTTGCACTTTTAAAGATAAAGGTACCTGTAAATATGCAAGAAAGCGATTCCTGGCCACAGTGGAATTTTTATAAAGCGGATTACGGTAAGTTGTATTATATGATAATGAATCATGACTAGTCGCTTATACATGTATGTCTTATTTATATAACATAAGCGAGCCAGAGGAGTGTTTGAAGATAAATAATGAATGGTATTATTGATGATTGTTCCCAGGAAAATGCGACGCAGCCGTGTAAATTCAAGGTACCATTACCCTGAGTGGTACACGGCAGATATTATTCGCGACATAAAATTAAAAGAAAACAGCTTTATAAGAAGTTCAAAATTTACGAAATGTTTTCTCAGTGTAGAGCTAGCGTAAAAATAATGATAGAATTGGCACACGACAAACACCTTGAGAATGTGCAATACAATCTCGCAAAGGATCCTAAATCCTTATGGGATTATGTGAGAAGCAAAATGGGTGTCGTTAACCGTAAAAAAAATCACTAAAAATGGGCAAAGTTTATCGGACACCGAATGTGTTCACAAATTTGCTAATTTTCTCAAGTCCGTATACAGTCCCCTGAAAACAAAACTAGACGTGCAACGGTGCAAGCCGCCGTGGCCGAGAGTAACTGTTGAGAAGCACAGCCCCCTAAATCTGTTATGATAGGTTAAAATGAAAAATAATGACTTGGATAACGTAGTTGTATATAGTTGGATATCACCAGTAGGCATTATACACCTCTTTTTGATATAAAAACCCTTTGTAACTTCTTCTCACAAGAAGTTACCAGTAAATTAAAAAATCCTTGGTGAGACAAGGTCCCATCTGTTGGAAAACAGACCCAGTGATTGGCCGAGGGAAGCTCATTGTTATCTACATCCGGGTTCCCACGGTCTATCTAGGTCACAGGGGTGAAGAGCGGGGAGCGAGGGGCAGGGTGATACCGGCTCCCCCGCTAACAATAGGATAGTGGGCGGCCATGAGAGTGGGGCCGACCGCAACTTGCGCCTACGTGGGAGTAGTTAAAACATGCGCCCACAGGCGCAAAAAGTAGGGAAGGAAGGGCGCGTCATCATGTTGCCCAAGGCGGGGAAAAATATCCTTAAACCGGAGAGCTATCGGCCCATTACGTTGCTGCCGACGGTCTCCAAGGTGTTCGAGCATCTCCTGTTGCGGCATCTCCAGCCGCACATAGCGCCGCGGCCCGAACAATTCGGGTTTAGGTCGGAAGATAGCACGACGCTTCAGCTGTCGAGGGTGCTGCACCACTTGGCACAGGCTGCCAATAAGAAGGAGTATGCGGTGGCAGTACTCCTCGACATGGAGAAGGCCTTCGACCGCGTGTGGCATGACGGGCTGGTCTACAAGTTGACCACGTCCGACGCGCCTCGCCGCGTTGTAAAGGTGGTCCAGTCTTTTCTTTCAGACAGAAGCTTCCGCGTGGTGGTCGAGGGAGCGCTCTCCAGCGCCCGTCCGGTGCTGGCCGGCGTGCCCCAGGGCAGTTGCGTGTCGCCAGCGTGTTACTCGCGTTACACCGACGACATCCCCACGACGCCAGAGGCGATGCTCGCGCTGTATGCCGACGACGCCGCGTACATTACCACCTCGCTCAACGCGAAGTACGCGGCGGTCAAGATGCAGCGCGCAGCTCCGCCCAGTGCTCTCATCCCGGCTACCGGCGCGCGTCAAGTTGGGCGTGTATAAAACATATATACGCTCAATATTGACGTAAGCCGCCCCTGCGTGGTTCGTCCTCACGTGCGAGGGACACAGGAAGCTTCTCCGCGCGCAGCAGAACCTTGCGCTGCGGACCATCATCGACGCCCCTCGCTGCGTGAGGAACGATGTCATACAGCGGGATCTCGGGATCGAGAGCCTGGACGCATTCATCCGGCGCCTTGCGACGGGAATGTTCGCGCGTGCCGACGCATCTGCTTGGCCCCATGTCAAGCACATAGCGCCCTGGCACGCGCGCCCCCCTGACGCGAGGCGCCCCCTCCCCCGCGACCTGGTAGCGGAATGTGACCCCACCCCACCGGATTTGACTCTTGGGTAAGCTGTTTTCCAGACTACACGCAGCTTACCCATACAAAATGACTCTACACCACATTACATACACTTAGTTGCGTGACGTGTGCTAAGTTAATATAGGCATGTCGCGCAACTAACTCACACATGCACGTCTCTACACTCGAGTAGACACACGCGTAGGGATGCGGCTGCGGGCTCGCGACCCTCACGCATACATTGGGCGGCGTTACACAACACAATGCCGCCCACACACACATATCGGCTCCTAATCCGTGTCGTAACCGGCTAGCTCTGGAAGCGGGGCGGACAGGAGCCATACATCCCTCCGTAGGTGCGTCGGAGTCGGCGCCTCTGTCGCTGGTCGTCACCCGCCGGGCCTCCTCCAGGCAACCGGAGGTCTCACCTGGCGGTGACAGACCGCCGAGGCGTCGTGAAGAAATCAACACTATATTACTTATAGTGTTGAGGCGCGCCTACGGGAAAAACAATAGCAACCACTCACAGGCGTGTGACTTGCCTTCACACGCTAACAGGCCGCAGCCTATACAGGCAACATAATGACGGGCCTGTTTTTACAGGCCAAGGTATGGCTTCCGCGGCCAGGGGGCGATGCCCCGTGACCGCTCGCCGCGTGTCATCCATTGTGTGTGTGTGCAAAAAGTAGTCTTCTTCAAGTCTTCCAGTAATCTTCGTCAAGTCCTTATTCTGCGCGATAGCTCTGTCATAAGTTACGGATAGAGTTCGGTATCCAAGTCGTTGTGTTTATGTTAAAATATTGTATTGTGTGTAAAATCAAGTTGTAAAAGTATCCGGCAAAATCAGTGTTCTTAAGTTAATATAGTGTTTAAATAGTGTTAAAATCCTAATAAGTCAATATAAATATATAGTTACACTCATCTTATCGTGTTTCCATTTCAACCCTTGCGCCTGAATCGTGTACAGTAACACAAGTAGTTCCCGAGTACATATATGGAGGCGTTAACGAAACTTAAACCTAAGCGTTCGACGGGACCAGATGCCATCCCACCATTTATTTTTTAGGGACTGCAGGGATTGCTTAACACAACCGCTGGGATACGTATATAATGTATGTTTTGAGAAGTCACACTTTCCGGAACGCTGGAAAATTACACGAGTAATACCAGTACCTAAGGGCGAAGTAGAGAGTGAAGTTAGTGGGTACAGGCCGGTGTTGTCGGTACCAGCGAAGTTATTTCGAGTCAGTAATCCATCATTGTGTCTTAAACCAGGTTTCAGTCACGTTGTTCGACTCACAGCATGGGTTTAGGCCGGCTCGTAGCACGACTACAAATCTGCTGAATTTTGTGGCATATGTGGTTCCTAACGTTGATTTGGGAGTGCAGGTCGATGCTGCATACTTTGATTTTAAAAAAGCTTTTGATTTGGTCTATAATTACATTTTATTGACAAAGCTTGCGAAACTCGGATGCACTCCTAAATTGCTGAATTTCTTTGCTGATCATATGAGTAACAGAAAGCAGTATGTAGAATATGCTGGGTATAAATCTGAGCCCTATTTTACGAGGTCAGACGTGAGTCAGGGCAGTAATTTAGGACCACTTCAATCTATGTTTACATATAATAAAACTGTAGAAAAGTCGTTTTTGTACATAAAAAAAAATAGCCAGGGTGTTAAAGGACAACCAATAGAACCCATTTCCAGCATTTAATGAAGATACCATCGCAAGGTGGTTTCACAACTACTAGCAGGCGCCGAGGATAAGAAATAGTATTGGACAATAGATGGGTGGTACCGTAATCGCCAGTTTTATCAAAAACATTTCAGGCACATATAAATGTCGAAATGTGCAATAGCGTAGTCTATAAAATACACTCGAGAGCAATGAATCCGGGTCACTTAAAGAATGTTAAAAATCTCGGAAACTAAAAATGATAGGTTAATGCAATAAATTGTATTTAATAGACAATGTAATACTCCTTAAATGAAAGTAAAAAAAATATGAGTCGCCATACATTTTATTAACACAAAATTACATAAAGAAAAAAACTGCTGATCTCTCCTTAAAACAAAAATAGGAAACATGAAATTTTTGAACTTTATTACGATTTTCTTGAATTTTAATACTTCGTATTGCCTCCTCGTGCTTCCATTACTGCGTTTACGCGGTTTGGCATGCTGGACACCAAGTTCCTTATACGATTTTGGGGAATATTCTCCCATTCCTCTGTGAGAGCAATTTTGAGCTCACGAAGCGTGATTGGGGGAGGGTTTCGTTGTTTTACGCATCTGCCTAGCTCGTCCCAAGCATGCTCGATCGGGTTGATATCCGGGCTGCGCGCTGGCCACTCCATACGAGTAATGTTCATCTCTTGAAGGTAGTTGTACGCACCGGGACTTACAGCTTAGGACGGCCGTTTATTCCAAGTGCGAACGATGTGGCTGGGTTTTGAGACAATTGAGTCTGGTTCGTACCTAAAACCCGACTGACTATAAACCTAGCCCTACAGTAACTACCTAGCACCCTAGTAATCCTAGTCCTATAGTAATTACCTACTCAGCTATCACCCTAGTTTAAGTTGACCTAACGCCCTAGCCTACCATACAAACCGTTTACGTGAGGGATGTCTGTTACAAGGAGACCTACGGTAACAGACGGAACTTGGGTAGGAATAGGGGTTCGTGTACGTCGTGCAATGTACACAGGAAATGGTTTTCTCACTGCCGATCCCACAGACTCATAGGACCGATGATGGCTAAAGGTGTCTTGGCCACAGTGAGAGGAGGTATAGGAGATGAATCACACTCGACTCCAGCTTGATGACTAATTTATTACAAATAATGAACTTAATTATATACATATTTTGTGGTAAATACACATTGATGGCTATTTACATGTGTGCTGTGTGTGTATCGAGCCGATGAAGTGAAGATCTCAGTAGGCCACTTCTTAGCGCTGACGGTGTGCTGGTGTTGCCGGCGCGTGGAACGAATGTATGTCGCTCTTAATGCTGACGCTGTGATGCTGTTGTTGGCGCGTGTAACTATGATATGTTCACGGCTGAACATTCTGGCGCCTCTCAGGTCCTAGGCTCCAGTTGGTATAACTCAATAGTTTCGTGTTGATGTGGTAGACTGTACATTGGTTCCGTTTTGATAGTTGGTTGGCCTGTTGTAGGTTGGGTAGATGTCTTGTTGGCAGCAAGCGAGGTTGGTTCTGTTGCTGTTTGGTTGGCTGGCTCGGTACTTGTCTTTCTGGTCTTGTGCTGCATTGTGACTCCAATCCATCTCAGTATTGCTGGGCCGTAGCAAACTAAAAACAAAAAGGTTACAAACATGATTATACACGAAATTGCACTTGTTAAGTATGCGTGAGAACTAATTTGATTCCAAATAGTACTATCTAATTGGGTTTGTAAGGCATTTTCTTGATTAACTAAATTCTGAAAAATCTCTTTTGAGTGATCTATGACTTCTTCGTCTTTCGTAATGTTTAGCATGGATTTGTTCACCATGTGCGTTTTTATGGGAAAGTCTATTTGTTTTGAGTATGATGTTACAATCGGTACTGAAACAATTCTTTTGGCAGTTAATATGTTATTAGTTGTTTTAATAATGCAGTTATCTGCAATTCGTATTACACCGACATTTTGAAGCTCAATTTCTTCTCTTTGTCCGTCACAAAGTATTGACATCGTAACCCGATCTCTTGCAATGAATAACCAAGTGTTTGGCATGTGAAGTTGTTTCCATATTATTTTATTGGATAAATAATATGTTTTGGTAGGACATTTCGTATGTGTCTGGTTTTTAAATAGTTGATCTACAATGCAATTTTCTTTTAATTGCATGTTTTTCACGGCCCCAGGAAAGCAAATGAACTGGTTAGTCCATTCTAAGCAACGTTTGAACTCCTCATAGTTCAAGTAAAAATACATTTCGTTGTTGTAATCTAACCCTATGTAAGCTTTGGGTACTTCTAGACTTTGGGCGGACTTGTCAGAATTTATCTTTGGGACTGGTGTAACATACATTAAAGTATATTTAGTTATCTCTTGTATAGGAAAATATGAGTATATTTTAATATGAGTCTTGTTTTCAGATATTTTGGTGTCCAGTAACTGTTGTTGTACGATTCTTAAATTTGATGGTAATTTCTTGTTTGCTGATGATATCAGGTCACTGACGTTCTTTGGTGTAAGAACACTGTATACTGTCGCCTTGCTTAAGTATATTTCTAATAATCCGTTATAATAATCCATGATTTCTTCCATGTAATTATATGCTAATTGGTAAGTCTGCATAATACGTATGTTTACACTGTTATGGTCGACTGTACTGAACCAATGGTTGTTACTCTCTATGTAACCTATGACTTGGTTTAATTTAGTTTGAAATCCTATAAGTTTCTGTTTTATTCTTTCTTCAGTTTTGTTGACTTGTGAGATTGTTGATATCATAAATTTGGTTTGATGGTTGGCAGCTTCAATTAACTTTTTTTGGTTTAAATTTAATGTGTCTATATCTCGATATGCCTCATCATTCACTCCAAAGATAGAAGTTAGTAACTGTCCCAATATTCCCCTTTTCTTCCTAGTTTGGTTCACTTCTGTCAAATATTCTTTAGTCCGCTCAAATTTTGATTCTTCTTCTAACAAATGGTGGTATAATTGTTTACAAAATCCGGTAGCTGTTATTTGTTCTGCATTTGTGCATAGTTGGCTGAATTGTGACGTCATTGTTTTTATTTTGACAAGGTCTTGCTCTAGGTGTTGTTTTTCATAATTTATTTCTATTCTAAATATTCCTCTGTCAATGCTTGCTGTTCCTATTTGTTCAACATAAAATCCTGGTGGTACCGGTTTTAAGCAGTAAGTTGTTGTAGTCGATTTTGCTGAACCCAATGTTTGTAAAATGATGAACAGCAATGTGAACCATTTGGATATTTTATTACATTGTTTGTTTTGATTAGTTTTGTTATTTCTTAAGATTTTTGCGGTGTTTGTTTGTATTGCATGCATAGGTTCATTACTACTACTATACATATTTGTTTCGATTGGCAATGGTATTAATGTGTGGATTGATCGTTTTTGAGTTGTTCCTGACGATTTTTGAAGCGTCACTACTCGGGATAAGTCGTCGTCACCCGTATGTATTTCCTTTATTTTTGCAAGTGGCCATTTGCTGGGAGAAACTTTTTCATCTTTTATAATTACTAGAGTTCCAACCGACAAGTTTTCTTGATTGGTTTTCCATTTGTACCTTTGTTGAAGTTGGTGTAAATAGTCTTTAGTCCAGCTATTCCAGAAATCCTTTTTCATTTTTTGAATCTGTTTCCATCTGTTGATGTGATCTGTATTAGTTTCCGATAGCGGGTCTGGTACCCCTACTGCTTCTCTTCCAATTAAGAAATGACTCGGTGTTAACACGATATTATCGTTTATATCTTCACTTAGTGCACATAAAGGTCTCGAGTTTAAACATGCTTCAGTTTGGTGTAAAAACGTGCTCATTTCTTCGTAAGTTAGTGTCTGCTCTCCTATCACTCTACGCAAATGATGTTTCATAGATTTTACTCCTGCTTCCCAAATCCCTCCGAAGTGGGGGGATGATGGAGGAATAAAGTGCCATTGTGTTCCAATGTTGGTCAACGTGTTTTGAAAGTCGTCAGACTGGGTTATGTCTAACATTTCTTTGTATAAGTAATTGGCAGTGCCTACGAAATTCGTCGCGTTGTCACTATACATGTGTGATACTGGACCTCTGCGTGCCATAAACCTCCGTAGAGCGGCTATGAACGTTTCTGCTGATAAGTCGCCCACCAGCTCCAGATGTACCGCTTTCGTGGATAGGCAAACAAATATCGCAATGTAGCCTTTGTAAGATTTATGACCCCTTCCTTTCATTGTTCTCACTGATATTGGTCCAGCATAATCTACTCCTGTGTGACTGAATGGGTACGATTCCGTCACTCTTGGTTTTGGTAGTGAGCCCATTTTTTGTGAGGCGGTGGTTGATCTGTATCTAGTACACTTTACACATTTTCTAATGCTGCTTTTCACTGTTCGCTTTCCTCCAAGTATCCAATATTTTTGTCTTATGTACGCTAAGGTCATACTATTACCTCCATGTAATGTGGTTAAATGAGCATCACGAATTATGATTAATGTTACATGATGGTCATGAGATAACAGAATGGGGTGTTTTTGATCGTATGGTAGACTGGAGTTTTGAAGTCTTCCTCCTACTCGCAGTAAGCCTTCATTATCAATAAACGGATCAAGGCACGACAACCTGTTCCCTTTCTTCAATGATTGTCCGGCTTTAATGGTTTTGTACTCCTCAGCAAATTCTTCTTGTTGAACTAAGTGGAGGACTTTTTTCGTTGTTGAATTAATTTCCTTACAACGTAATGGTTTTTTGTATTCTTGTTTATTTACGAATCTGTAGCAGTATGATAACACTCGTATCATCCTTTGAAAGCTTGAAAATCTTGTCCAGATTTCGTTCTTCGGTATAATAGTTATATGATAACATCGTTTAATCTCCTCACATATTTCTGGTACAGTTTTCGTACTAGGCATGTTCTCACTTTTTAACCAGTCCGGTCCATTCCACCATTGAGATAAGTTTTGTAATTTATTTGGCGCAATACCTCTTGTAATTAGGTCAGCTGGATTATGTAATGTGTTTACATAATTCCATTTTGCTTGTGGTAGTATTCTTTGTATTTCAGATACTCTGTTAGCGACAAACGTCTTCCATCGCTCAGCTTCTCCTTTGATCCAGCCGAGAGTAATCATTGAGTCAGTCCAACAATAAATATTTTCAATTTTCATTTCCATTCCAGTAATAACTTTTTCCATTAGTTGGGTTAATAATACTGCAGCACATAACTCCAATTTTGGCAATGTTGTTTTTTGTTTTTTCGGTGCTACCTTTGACTTAGCTTGTAAAAGGGTAACGTTAACTGTGTTATAATTCAGTATTCGGCAGTATATCACTGCACCGTAGGCTTTTTCGGAAGCATCACTGAATCCATGCAGCTCGACTCTCGATTCGTTTGAAAAATGACACCATCTTGGGATGGAAATCTTCTCAATAATCTTTAGTTGATTTTGTAGTTCAATCCACCTTGTTTTTATAGTTTCCTCTACGGGCTGATCCCACTCTGAGCCATTTGTCCAAAGTTCTTGAATCATGAGTTTCATATTTATGATAACAGGTGCTAACCATCCCAGAGGATCAAATATCTTAGCGATTTCCGATAAAATAAATCGTTTTGTTGGTTTTTCATTTGGATTAATAGTAATCTGAAAACAGAAACTATCCTCTAATGGTGACCATAATACCCCTAAGGATTTTCTAGTTTCATCTAGCGGTATTTTCGTTACTTGGTCGTCTTTGCTTTCATTAGGTATGTTTTCTAGCAATTCAGCACTGTTAGACGACCATTTTCGTAACTTAAATCCGCCTTTTCGCAGCATATCTATTAAGTTTTCTTGCAACATTTTTGCTGACTCAACATTTGTATCTCCTGACAAAATATCGTCCACGTAAAAGTCCTGGAGAGTTCTTTGGCTGGCTATTGGGTAGTTAGCTTTTTCATCAACAGCGAGTTGTTGTAGCGTCTTAATCGCTAAGTATGGGGCAGCTGCAGTTCCGTACGTCACAGTAGTTAGTTCGTATTCGTCGATCATATGTTTCGGTGAATTCCTCCATACTATTCGTTGGTATGTGAAGTCTTCTTCGTTAACTTTTATGTATCGGTACATTTTTTCGATGTCCGCCATAAATGCTATTTTATGTTTACGCCAGCGCAACAGTATAACTGCTAAATCTTGCTGTAGTCTCGGTCCCGTAAACATATTATCGTTTAGACTTATGTTAGTACTTGACTTGCTCGACGCATCAAATACTACTCGTAGCTTAGTAGTTAGTGAATCTTCCCTAATAACTGGTTGATGTGGTATATAGTATTTACCTTGGTAATAGTCAGTACTAGTAACTTTCCTCATGTGGCCCATTTCTAAGTACTCACTGAGGAATTCTTGGTATTTTTTTCGTAAATGTTCATCTTTGTCGAACTTCCGTTCTAATTGTAGAAGTCTTGCAATTGCTTTTTTGCGCGAATCCCCGTAATCTACGCTGTCATTCTTGAATGGGAGTTTCACTGTGTATGTTCCATCTGGATTTCTTATAGTAGTTTTTTGGTAATAGTTCTCACAAGCCTGATCCTCGTTAGATACTTGGTATTTTTCAGGAATTTCTTCTAATTCCCAAAACTTGTTTAGTTGCTGAACTTCTGTAGTCCGTGTCATCATACTGATAACTGTATTAGTATTGGTGGTATCGCCGCAAATACCGGATAAAATCCACCCAAACTCGGTATTTTGAGCGATTATCCCGTCTTGCATCTTGTGTAACCCGTTAAGTAGCAAGTTACTATATTCTTGAGCCCCCAATATTATATCTATTGGTCCTCTTTTGTAGTATGTAGGATCGGCAAATAGTTTATTTTGTAAACAATCCGATTTTAGTTCTAGTAAATTTTTCTCTGGTAAACAGCCAGTTAGTTTTGGTAGTATTATAAGTGTGACTGGTAACCTATATTCGCTCGGAAATCTTGGCTGTAGCATGACATTGATAGAGTTTTTCGATGTTTTAGGTTTTTCGTCAGCAATCCCGATCACTTCGGTATGTATCTTAATACGTGGGAATGCCAATAGTTGGGCAACCTCTTCTGTGCAGAATGATGCCTCTGAACCTTGATCACATAGAACCCTTAGTAGATGCGATGTCCCGTCTGACGAGTGGGTTTTTATTAAGGCCGTCGCTAGTAGCGTGGTTTTTGGTATATTAGTTTTGTTAATAGTAGATATGTTAGACACAGTTTTCGTCATGGGTTTACTTGTAGACGGGGTTGACAAGTTTTCCTTTTTTGACTGAATTTTTTCGTGTCTTGTAGTAGTATTATTGTTGTGATGGTGTAAATAGGAATGGTGACCTCTTTTCCCACAGTATCCACAACTTTTTTCGCTGTGACATTTTACCGACGTTTCATGAGTCAAACAATTTTTACACTTCTGTTTTTCGTTTACGATGTTATTGCGTTCTTGCACTGATAGCGTTTTAAAACCAGCACATTGGTAAATGCTGTGTTCGCGACTTTGGCAAAACCAGCATACACGTTGATCCACTTGTTTGGTAGTTGAATTCGATGACTCATGGCGCGATCTGTGAGCAAACGTCTCTTCCCTCAGAGTGCTTGAAGTTTCCAGACACTTAAACCTTTTTTCTAAGAATTGCATCATTGCCGAGAATTCTTGTACTTTATTTGGCTCTATTAATTGATGCTCGTATTTTTCATCAGTTTCTGGGTCCCATATTCTACTAAGTATTCTTGTTAAAATAGGGTCCCAAGTTGAAATGTCGATGTTTTGACTTTTTAGTGCTTCTAGGTTTTCGTTGACTGTATCATGGAGATGTTTTAAGTTCGAGGCGTTACTTTTCTTTATTTCCGACATACTCAGAATATTGTCAATATGCTTAATAATGATTATTCTTTCGTTTTTGTATCGTCTTGTTAGCAAATTCCATGCAGTTATGTAATTAACGTCACAAACTGTTAAATGCTTGATCAGCTTAGCGGCGTCACCTCGCACATGCGTTTTTAGGTACTGCATTTTTTCTGTGTCACTCAACGATTTGTCTTCGTGTACTATTTTCAAGAATAAATCATAAAAGGAATTCCATGACTCATAACTTCCACTGAATGTTGGAATTATTATTTGTGGTAACTTGACCGAGGTTTTATTATTGTTATGTGTTGATTTTTGACCTATTTTTCCAATTAATTTTTCCATCACAAGGTCGAACTCCGTTTGCGTTCTCTCAAACATACTCTCTTGAAAATAGATGTGTTCCAGCGTACTATCTTCCATTAGAATGAGTACATGTGTTTCTTCAATTTCTTGCCACTGTTTTTGTAAAGCAGTTAATAAAGATTCCAAGTACCAATTCGCTTTCTCTTCTGTTATTGATTGCGTTGCCGACTGTAACTTCTTCTGCATTTGATTAATCCGAAATAGTTGAATGAATAGTTTGGGTGAGCTAACGCCTTCTACCTCTTCGGGTTGTATATCTTCTGGCTCATACAGTTGGTGTACTACCTGTAGTTTTTTCTCACACTTCAACAGGTATTCAATAGCCTGCGTATACAGTGTATTGATAGTACTAAAGTAGTTGGTAGTGATGTATTTGTGATCACACAACACATCTTGGTCTTGTAGTCGTGAATGGTTTTTGGACGTTCTAGTAAATATTTCTGTGAGTCACGTTCTTCTCTCCGTTATATATTTCAGAGTTTTCCTTGATGCTGAGTCTTTCTTGATGTTGGTGAATACTTGTCTTAATTCATTGTAATCTGCTTCTTGGCTTCTTATAGCTTCGTTTATCTCTTGTATGTCCATCTTTACTGTCCCTCTTTGTTAATAACTTCACTTAGTTGCCCTTTGGTACTATTAGTGCGGCTTCTCAAAATATCGGTGAACCCGTTTGTTGATACCGATTTCCGATCCGCTATCGTACAAGTGGCGTTTAAGTATGTCAGTTCATTTACATACAACAAACAAGCGATTGTTGAGAACGCTAGTTTGTAGTACGTCTGAACGTTACTCTGCCAATATTGGTGTAGGACAAAAATAAGAACGTTTTATATTTATTTTATTTTTTAGATATAAACGTTACAATGTTAAAGTACCGATTACACAAATTACCCTGGTTCCCTAAAATCGCTCGAAGGACCAAATGTACGCACCGGGACTTACAGCTTAGGACGGCCGTTTATTCCAAGTGCGAACGATGTGGCTGGGTTTTGAGACAATTGAGTCTGGTTCGTACCTAAAACCCGACTGACTATAAACCTAGCCCTACAGTAACTACCTAGCACCCTAGTAATCCTAGTCCTATAGTAATTACCTACTCAGCTATCACCCTAGTTTAAGTTGACCTAACGCCCTAGCCTACCATACAAACCGTTTACGTGAGGGATGTCTGTTACAAGGAGACCTACGGTAACAGACGGAACTTGGGTAGGAATAGGGGTTCGTGTACGTCGTGCAATGTACACAGGAAATGGTTTTCTCACTGCCGATCCCACAGACTCATAGGACCGATGATGGCTAAAGGTGTCTTGGCCACAGTGAGAGGAGGTATAGGAGATGAATCACACTCGACTCCAGCTTGATGACTAATTTATTACAAATAATGAACTTAATTATATACATATTTTGTGGTAAATACACATTGATGGCTATTTACATGTGTGCTGTGTGTGTATCGAGCCGATGAAGCGAAGATCTCAGTAGGCCACTTCTTAGCGCTGACGGTGTGCTGGTGTTGCCGGCGCGTGGAACGAATGTATGTCGCTCTTAATGCTGACGCTGTGATGCTGTTGTTGGCGCGTGTAACTATGATATGTTCACGGCTGAACAGTAGTCATTCACAATCCTACCTGTATGAGGTCGGGCATTGTCATGCATAAATATAGCATCCTCACCTAAATTGACCATAAATGGACCAACGTGATCATTGAGGATTTCTTCCACATATCTTACGCTAGTTAAAGAGCCGTTTTCTATGATCACCAGCTCTGTGCGACTTTCAGAAGAAATTCCGGCCCACACAAGTACAGACCCACCACCGTAGGCTACTTTTTCTTCGATGCATGCTTGCTTGAATCTTTCCCCTGGTCTTCGATACACTCTGTGTCTTCCATCGTGCTTGTAGAGCATAAATTTTGATTCGTCGGCGAACATAACTTTTGACCAATCTTCAATACTCCAATTTACGTGGCTCTGGGCATATCTTAGTCTTGAAATACGATGCCCACGCTCCAGTTTAGGGCCGTTTGCAGGTCTAAGGGGTTTTAAGTTAGATTCAGCAAGCCGACGTCTTACTGTCCATGCACTTGGGTTACTTCCTCCGAGGCGTCGAAACTGATTTGTGAGTTCAGTTCCTGTGAGAAAGCGATTTCGAAGCATGGTGTTCACCAAGTATCGGTCTTCTCGTGCTGTGGTACACCTGGTTCTGCCCGTTCCTGGTCTGCGTAGGTTAGAACCAGTTTCTTCGTAACGTCGGAGAACTCTTTGTACTGTTGACAGCGACACACCGACAGTCCTGGCTGTATCGCGCTGACTCCGGCCGGTTTCCAGCATTGTAAGTATTCTGGTGCATTCTTCAGGCGTAAGCGACATAATTTCAGCTTGAATAATGAATATAGAGCACTATCAACATAGTTTATGTACCCACATAAATGACAGATTACAAACAAAAGCAAAACCAAATGCTGTAATTTCGTAGTTCCATCTTCGAAAGTGGCCCTTTTTCAAATTTGATTTTTTTATGATATAACTTTACAATAACTAAGAAGTTTTAATACCTTCATTTAAGGAGTATTACATTGTCTATTAAATACAATTTATTACATTAACCTAGTATTTTTAGTTTCCGAGATTTTTAGGATTCTTTAAGTGACCCGGATTCATTGCTCTCGAGTGTATATTTGCAAATATATCAATAAGGGCAGTGACCAAGCTATGATCGCGCTGAGCAATCATAATGAATATTATGAAGTCACGAAGTATCAATCTGGACGATATTTTACCTGTTCGGAAGCAGTTTAAGTAGGTATTTTAAGTTTCCCAATACATGAACGACATCCACCAGTAATCCATCTTGATGTGCACCTTGAAGGCGGGCAACGAGTATATTTTCAGTCTGAAAATGTAACAGAAAGGTTAGACAACCCGAGGCAAACCACCTTATTGGCATTTTTTCGCCTTAGCGAAACAGACAATTTCGCGAAATCCATTTTATATAACGAGGTTCCATCTTATTACACGTATAACAAGCAGCAAGTTGTTTGGAATCGTAGAAGACGTGGAAAAGCTGTGGAAGGCGAGACTGGCGTTTTTAAAGAACACGTGATTGGACGGGTGTACACGGTGCACCCGAATAATTCAGAATGTTACTATTTACGCCTGCTTCTCCATGTAGTTCGCGGACCTACGTCTTTTGCTGAGCTCCGCAAAGTGGATGATATTGAACATCCCACATACCAGGCCGCTTGCCGCGCACGACATTTATTAGATGGAGATCAACATTGGGATGACGCTCTAGCTGAAGCATGCGTCAGCGATAGTCCACATCGCTTGCGACATTTGTTTGCCATCTTATTGAACTTTTGTGGGTTATCGGATGCTAAACAGTTATGGCAAAAGTACAATAACAAGTTTGCTGACGATTTTTTGAGACATGTTCAACTAAATACTGATGGAGAAATTCCTGAAAGGGTACGTGAAATTTGTCACAACAGGTCCTTATTGGCTATTCAAGAGATAGTAATAAGTATAGGAGGGAACCCGATCAGTCAATACGGTTTGCCCACACCGACAGTCGATGGGGAAAGTATAAACAGAGAGTACGTATCAGAAATTAGTTGATACCGTGGAACTCGCAGAAATTTTACAAAATGGCTGCGCAAATTTATGTGCAGTGTAGATAACGCCACGGGTACGGAAAGGCCGGTTTGCAACATATCGCGAAGTAGCGATAAAGCAAGGGTTTTAGGCGATTGTGTTTTAATTATTTGGGACGAGTTCACAATGGCAAAACCGCAAAGCTGTAGAAGCAGTGAATAGAACTTTACAGGACATAAGGCAAAATGACCGGCCGATGGGAGGCATTACGGTGCTGTTCTGCGATGATTTTCGGCAGACACTCCCGATAGTACCCCGAGGAAAGAGAATCGATGAAATTGCTGCCTACAATAATTTGCGACCTACATACTTACTGGAAATTAAAAAGTTAACTTAAAATAACACTTCTCATTGCTCTTATTTCCCAAACCCAATACAAAGATAAGGCTTTATCGGGGTCGCGAATTCGATCCCCAGACAAATTCAGATTGGAATATGCTATTCGCAACAGTGGATTTCAATGCCAAGACTTTCGTACTAGCGTAGGTACCATTCAAACAGTTTTTCGAATCAGCGTGTTCGCGACAACGTCATTCGATGTATCGGTTTTCGACTTAATGTGTTTTCGAACTGGCGTACCACTCTTAATTTTTTTCGAAATAGATTGCGTCGCAAAAACATCATTTCACTCCCAATTACACCTTGTAGTCGGGGCGGGTCAGGTTCAGTTAAAGAGCTTTGTTACACGGTAAAACTTTAATAATTGGATTGAATAAATCGCGCCATTTGCTTTCTTAAAACTATCTCTTATACGAGTACCTTAAGACTAACATCAAAAAACATCTTTAACCTGAGTGGTTCTTACAATATTCAAACTGACCAATCAGTGATTAGTAAATCGGAACCTTGAAGTGACCGTGACCACCATTGGTCAGAGCGACCATAGACAAACTCTACGTCTATGGGCGCGTTCGGAAACACGCTACTTAGGCTGGTGAGTAACGCCGAGGTGGAACGCCTTTCCCTCTGCGACCAGGGAGTATTCGACCATCCGCTAAAACCTGTATTCTCTGTAGCGGTTGTAGGAATACTGGTTTTTAATTTAAAAATATCCAGAAATTTACGGTTCATTAATGCTGCATTGGCTAAACCAGGGTGTTCGAAAATAACACCAATTTTATATCGATTCATGCGTAGTAAATTGTTTAACGCCCTTGTTATATTTTTGATGTAGGTTGAGAGGGACATCACGTCTCTATAACCGATCGGACCTAAATCAATACTTTCTAAAACGTTAACATATTCAAAATTGCCTCCGTTTTCAGTATATGACCGCACATAGTCAGGAATTTTGAATATTCCCGATACTTGTCCTGTTTTACTGGTATAGATTCCCCTGAAGAGCTTGATGCTCCACCGTCGTCTTCAGAGGTCTGTAATGGTGCCGAAGACGAATTATCTTTTTATTTTCTTTTCTTTAGATTTCCTTTCTTCCCCATCATGAGAAAAGCAAGCAAATGAACTTTTGAATCAGTAAAATAATTATTTGTAATATATAATATGTTTAAAAAAGGCGCCCTCTCGTTACGAATTTCCCGCTTTTTTTTTTCTTGGCTGACACTGATGGGTTTTGTCAGAACAAAGTGTCATTTTAAATTTTTCGTTCAGAAGTACACTCCAGAAAAGTAGTACCTATTATTATTTTTAACGATGACATCATTACCTTGCATACAATTAATTGAAAATGGTGTTGTAGTATGGTTCTAGGCGATACCTATATTAACTCCACACGGGAATATTACGTTTTTATGTGACATGATTTCAGAACGAAAGCAGACTATGTAAACTGTAAGACATATTGAATAGAATATCGCAATAATTGAAAAACTATCACTTTTGCGCACAGCAAATCAGGCTTAAATTCACCAAAGAATATTTTGCTAAGTTTGTGGTTTTTTTCCTTTTTTTTCAATAAAATGTACATTTTGTGGCTCAAAATGAAACAACTCCTTTCAATATTAACAATTTACGTTTTATCAACATGGGTAGTTTCACCCTTTTCGGCAAGTGGCAGTATAGTTTGAAGGCCTTTTTGGGTATATGAAGAATAGGGATCCTCCGACCAGACGGGTGTTATGTCTGGTGGGCTCTGCCCGACAGTTGTTGTCGGGTTCTTCTATGTAGTCTTCAGTAGCGGATAACTTGCGTGATGTAGTATTTAGATGAATTTCGATGTTTAGTTCATCCTCTGTGTCATAGGAGGCGCTGTGTTACTTTTTTTGTTCTATGTAACTGTAGTACTTTTTGTAGTGCCGCTACCCGCTACACCTTTATAGCTTTTCTGAACGAATTGAAAAACGACAACTTAAGAACCACAGATTAAAAACATTCAGTAAAAACAATATGGCTGCCAAAGTAACCATGTTGGTGATAAAAGTGGATCTAGTAAATTGTGGTTTATTGTGAGATTTTTAGTCGGTTTTCTAGGAAATCTTACTTATTAAAGTTTTTTTTTTAAATTAATGTGAGTAGTAGTTTCGGCTCACTTCGTAGAATTATTGCAAAAAGTGTACGCGTCACCGGTGGTGGTTTTGTGGTAAAACCTCAGAAATCTGGCGTTCTACAGTGGAGCAAAGAGTAGTAAGGACAGGTGTTAAGCGGTAAGATGTCGTTCCCGCCCCGGCCGCCGCTGGTGCCGTACGGGATCGCGCCGGGCGTCGTCACGATGCAGATGCCCACACACGTAAGTCCCGCTGGACGTAACCTCGTCAGCAGTAGCGTTGATGCCGATGGAACCACACTAGTAGTCGTCGACCCGACGCAGGGATGATGTGTAAATCGTTATTCAATAATTATACTTCATCTCAGAAACATTGAAAGCAGTCTTGGGCATTGAAACAGCCATCACAGTTGAACATACAATAGCATTTAATGTGCATGTCTTTTGATCTTAGATGAGTAAGAAGAATAAGGAATACTATTAAAGGCTGGACCGGTGACTTACATGTTAACAGCTTTGTAAATCTGTGTTAGTCACATTTATTCATTTTAATATGGTTAATTTTATTATCTTGATGATGATAATAACACCAACTTTGCCCTTTGCCTTTTGCCAAGCAGAGTTATTCAATAAGTTTATGAGACAGAAGACAGACAAGCTCAGTGAAATAAGAAATGAGTGTAAAAGGTGACTTCTTTTGTGTACATCATATCAATTTAATCATTAAAAATGTACAAATCAAGTTACTTTAGCACAAAATATATATTATGTGTTGAATCCTTCTAAATTTGTTACGTTATTCCTCACATAGAGCAGGCCTGTGCCCCAGCTGTGGGAATAGATGGGTTATTTGTAATGTTTGTGGTGACATGTGTGATGTGTGGCAGGTGATGGTGGGCGCGTACAGCGCGAGCGGCGCGGGTGGCGGGCGCGGCGCTCTGCTGCCAGCGCCGCCTCCCGGCAAGGCCGTGATCGCACGCGGCCCTACGCGCATCTCCAACGGTGCCAAGGACCCTGAAGGGCCACCTGTCACTGTCTTCATAGGTAACACTCATAACTACCTGCTCCACTACCAATCTGATCGGCCTGGATTATGAACTGTAGAACGTTGAGGTCGGGAACACTATGTTTAAAGAGACAGCCAATTGAGCCTGATTGCCATAGTTCAGGCTCTGCCTAGTTTCGGATCAGATGGCGGTGTGTTGGTTGTCCCAAGATATTATTATATTATTATACCTCACTTACCTGCGGATGCAGACTGCAATGTTGTAGTATAGTCTGGAGAAGCTTGTTTTATTTAAATTTAGAGGTCACTTTTCATTTCCTTTGACCTGTTGCGGTTACTAAAATAATAAACTTCGTCCTCCATAAAATTATGTAAAGCAAAATGACATGATTTCCAACTCTGACATTACACTTATTTGACAGCGACATGTAGATCATGGTATTGTTGGGCTGTGTATATATATGTGTGTGTCTGTGGGCAGGTAACATATCGTCGCGCGCGCCGGACGCGATGATCCGCTCACTGTTGGGCGCGTGTGGGCCCGTGCTGAGCTGGAAGCGCGTGTCCACTTTCGGCTTCAGCGAGTTCGCCAGCCCGGAAGCGGCGTTGCGTTGCGTGCGTCTACTCAACAGCCGCGCCGTCGCCGACAAACAGTTGCTGGCCAAGACCGACGGCAAGATGCAGGCACTTGTCGACACATACAAGAGTGAGTACACCCTAGTGGCGAAGGTTCCATACAACTCGATTCCTACCGACTTCCCTTTGAAAAATGGCACAGTCAGTATTCTAAAGACAAATAATATAATCACATTAAAGATATGTACTCCGGCTTACAAAAATTGACCCTTCGCTCATCATTCTCTATCATCATTCTCCAGCCCTTTTTAGGGTTTCGTACCTGAAAAGGAATAAAAGCAGAACCCTTATAGGATCACTTTGTTGTCTGTATGTCCATCTGTCTGTCAAGACCCTTTATCTCGGGAACGCATGGAGGTATCGAGTTAAAATTAAAACCATATATTCAGGTCTACTAACAGCCCCTTGAACCTGTGAAAAAATCAAACTTCTAAGTTGAGTTAAAAAAAAAAACAAAATACGGCCGTTTATGCCGCAAAAAAACGTATATTTTGACACTCAAGGGAATCAAAATTTATAGGGTACTTCCTGTTGACCTAGAATCATGAAATTTGGCAAGAAGCAGTGTCTTACGGCACATTAAAAGGAAAAAGTCTGAAACCCGTAAAATGTAGTTTAATAACAAAATACCTAAGTACAACTTTAAATGGACCCCTCGGTCGCGGTCGCAAGCGTGACTGCTAAGTGTGAGGCCCTTGGTTCGATTCCCAGGTTGGGCAAAGTGTAATTGGGTTTTCTCATCAGGCATTTCTCAGTAGCAGCCACGGAGTGTGGTTGTGCCCAGGCTCGCCTCCTATTACATGGGGCTAAAACATAACTGACAAATGAGCACGTGACACCTTGGGGGATTATAGGCGTGATGTTATGTTAGTTTGAACATGTTTCTATGGAAGTTGGCGTAGTTTCTATGAGCAAACATCGAATTGGCGATGGGGTGACTACGCCACTTCGGTTCTATCGCACAATGTGCCCACAGCCGAGCAGCGCTCGCGCCTGTCGGCGGAGGGCGGGGGCGGCGGGGGCGCGGAGGGCGAGGCGGCGCCGGGCACGGAGGGGGAGGCGTCGTACCTGGACGCGCGCCAGCGGGCGCTGGACGACGCCGCCGAGCGCCGCCTGCAGCAGATCATGCGCGACTACCAGGACGACATCAACAACTACGAGATGCTGCAGAAAGGTACGGAATAAACGTTAGCTTGGAACAAAGGGGTTGAGCTATTTTCATATGAAGCGTGGCCTGCCTAATTTCTCTAGTTTATTTATTTTCAAAATAGCGGCCACGCATAACAACTGTCTTAATCAACAGATGGCATCAAAACAAACAAGTATTTTAACAGACAAAATCGTCATAAGCGTCAAATTTCCGAAATATAAGCTATCAAAGTTGTACTGAGGGCGAAGATGTCTCGTGAAATAATAGTAGCTTTGTTCTGAAAGTGTAATGTGGTTTTTGTTACGTTTACTATTATTCATTAGTAAATAAAAGAACACACAAATGCATAAGTGCGCAAATAGTATAATGATTAAGTTACCCGTCTCCTCTGCAGAGGAGGCGATCTCGAAAACGGCCCGCGTGCTGGAAGAGGCCGACATCTCGGAGGAGAAGCGCGATGTCATCCATCGCGAGATCGGCAAGTTCCGTGAGAGCATGAAGGTAAGCCCGCACCCGCCGCGCGCCCCCTCCCGCTCCCTCCTCACTGCCCCTCCCTCCTCACTGTCTCCTCCCCCTCCCCTCCCCGCCCCTCTACTCCTCAGGAGCCGATCACGTGGATGTCGTACATGTCTAACTAATGGTTTTGTACTCAACGGTCTCATGAAGCACTGCTTTATTACACGATTCACATAGTTGTAGAACTGATGGTAAACTATCTAAGAGAAGGGCTCGTCTTTTGTTTCAAACTCAAAGCATTTATTTCAAATATCGAAATCTAGTGCAAGATAGGGGGTACTAGAAGGTACCAACAAGTAAATTGTTTCATTAACCATGCTATAAAAAAGTTCAAAGTGATACAAGTTAGAAGGCTTGATAAGCGATCAGTTTGACTAATCTTCTCACATCGTCCGTGTACATGTTGCAGTAGAGTTGCTTCATGTACGATAATCATTTACTTCTACTTGAGCTAAGTATCGAAAATAAAAAATTAAATTTTGCAAATCACATTGAAGTTTTAGGATGTTGTAAAATTACCATCAAATTAGATCAAAAAGCCGTAATTACAATTGATTGTTTTTTCACCTCGGGCGTTGGTTATCCAATTTATTGTGATTTTACCCAGAACTCTGACAGTAACAAAGATATCGGAATCCTGCTTAATAACCAAGTGTGATTGTGGCATTTACTCGAACAAATTCAATGTCAAACAACGATAAATAAACTTTTACACATCAAGAAATACTGTAACACACTAATCAGATTTGTATGACTTCAATATTTCAATAGAGTAAGATTGATTTTAAGTAAGATTAATATATTGATGTAAAATACTGGTTATATTCAGCTGCATCCGGATAGACTAGAAGCCGACTCCAACATAGTTGGGAGAAGGCTAGGCAGATCATGAAAGTAAGATTGATTTTAGTAAACTTAATATGCAATTAATTGATGATATTTCGGTATGTAAGCATGTGAGTGAGTTACCTAAGACATAGGTTTGTTCCCATTTTGGGTAGAATCCAAATATAATACAGGGTGATTGATAAATTGGTTGCATTTCTGAAACTGCTGATTCTGAGAAATCTATGCCGTTCAGGATGTTAAACTCTTGACAGAACAGGGGACAGTTACCGAGGAAGAAGAGAACTTGGCCTCCATGCCACAGCTTTAGTTGTTCTCGCATCAAAAAGATACTCCGTCACCTGCAGGTCCTGATCCCGCTTAAAACGATGTTCAAGTTCAAACAGAAGAAAATTAGTTTAGTTTATTTGACATTATAAGCGGACTGTATGTTCTTATGACAAATAAATTCTTTAAACTGATTAATAATTATCAAAAATTACATGTCAGGTTTTGAAAAATAAAATAACACAAACCATTATACATTAAAAAGAGCATCAAAAATATCATAAATAAAAATAAAAAAAATTGAGAACATGCAGTAAACTAATAGAAACAAATAAATAATAATTAAATCAAGTACCTCAAATTATATATATTCTTTTAGGTCATATAATGCCTGGTCGGTTAGCCAGCCTTTAAGTTTAGCTTTGAAAGCATTGTCAGACGTCGCGCTTAAAGTATCATCCGGTAGGCGGTTGTATTCTGATTAATCTTTGACAGAAATTTTTAGATTTAAATAGGGTGTGTGGGTAACCAGCTCATTTGTTTCTACCACGAATACAGTAGTTATGTCTAATCTCCGCGTTTATTGTATTCGTTTAAATGTTACGTAACGTATACTGCTGCCTGTAATATCACCATAGCGGGAACAGTCAATATTTTCAAAGCTTTAAAAAGTGGTGTCGTGGTTGCATTCCGTTGTGACCATGTAATAGCTCTCACGGCACGCTTCTGCATCCTGAAGGCTGCTCCCAATCGTCAGCTCGGCCCCAGAACTGAAGAACCGAGTGTAGCAACTTGAAATAACACCTCTCATCATTTTTGTGGGAGCGTTTGCGCTATTGGTTCCAGAGCGAAGCATGCTTGTCCGAGTTTGCCGCATATTTACTGCTTTGACTGTCGAGAGGTGGAAAATTTCCAAAACACTTTAAAAGTTCGGTTTACCCAAAACAATACAGTTTGGATCCCAAGTCATCTGGGTCAAAATTGTTGCAAATTAGGTCTAGTATCCCCATTTCATGGAATGCAGCCAATTACCAATCACCCTGTATACGTATAGTTTTTTATGGCCCTAATAATATAAATATTTTTGTAAACCAAGTCAATCAACAATTTCAATCGATGAACGCGGTGGAAATCGTGACGTAGTAACTATGGAGTGTCTAGACAGGTGTAGGTAATTAAGTGTGAGCGCTTCGTGTTTTGTGTAATAAAGCGGTGCAGTGTGTTGTCGCGGTAGGTGCCGCGCCCTAGGTGACGCCTCGCCGCCCGGACCGAGGTGAGTCACTCACACGCCACCCAGGACTACTGTTACTGCGCTATCTAGTGGACAAAACTCACATCAACGAAACACACCCCACACTTGAACACACTACAAAATACACGCACTTGTAACTTACTTCCACTCTTCCCTGTCACTCTATCGTTTACTCCTTTTCTTTCATTCTTCTCCCTCTCCGTCCAGCAACATTTTTACAGGGTGTAAGGGACAGCCCTCCGCAGACTGATGGGGTGAATTTAGTATATCATACTAAGATGATCGGTACAAGAAAATATTTCAGGAACGTTATGGGAATCCAATAAATTTGATATGTTTTATACGCAATGTATCGTTACCGTGGCAAAACGCACGAACGGCGAGCGCGACGACGAGCTGCTTCACGCGTCGTTTGTTAGAGTATTTCAACATCCACTGTTGGTTTTTGTTTATATTTTAGCTGTATTATTTACATAAATAGAGTGCTGCGTACGAAGAATGTAATTTTACATTGAAATAAAGGAATAGTAACTGAAAAAAAAACGATTAAAAAATGAAAATTTTGCGGAGAAAAATTCCGGTAGAATGTAATTCAAAATAACGAGCTGAATGCACCCTGTCAGTTTGCGGAGGGCTGTCCCTTATACCCTGTATGAATCGCTCTTTTAGTCATCATTCATCCCTTCACATCACATGTCCATACCATGACAGATTGCAGCCACGTTACGAACACCTACTCCCCCCTCTCCCGCCCACACACCCTTCAGATAACACACGCAGACACACAAACAACACAATCATACAAAAACACACAACCACACACTGAGTGTTTGCTATAAGGCAAAGTGCCTGTTGTACCGCCATCCTGTTTGTTTTTCGCGTCTCCTTCGCCCCTCCGCGGGCATTGTCCGGACGTGACGTAACGAAGCATTGCTATATGGCCGATATTTGCATGCATATCGGCCACATTGCATCGTCTGCACTAGACTCCTGCAGAAGGGCGGCACACGCCTTTAGGGTTCTCGACTGATGTGGTATAATATAATGTAGCGTGTAAGCGGCCTCAGTCCGCTCGGAGCGGCGCCCGGCCCGTGACGTCACCATGCCCGCTAATTTGAGGCCACGACCGTTTGTTGTGTTTACGCTCTGCGCTTCAATAGACAATGTCGTGGAACTAAAACAAAATCAACTTTATTTACACAATCATCATCATTATCAAGCCCTTATCCCAATTTATTTGGGAAAAAAGACAATTCTTCCAAATCATTTTTCGCAAAATTTAGATAATATTAAAGTTGATATTGGTTTATGTGGGTCGTTTGAGGCGTGCAGCGAAAGAACGCTGTAAGTGATGTGTTCCAAGCCGCTCCGAAACGACGCGCCGTCGGTCGCTCGTCCATATTCGTGAGTTGTGGTCGAGCGACCCGCCCCGGCGGCGCCACTCTGACGTCACGAGGGACCGCGGGCGCCGGGCGAGAGGACAGCGCGCCGGACTGCAGTAAGTAGCCGTGCGACAGAGGCGCCCACTCCACGCTGCCGGCCCGACACCGCGCACCCGTCTTATGCCGCTTATTAAACTATATGGATACCAACATAAAATTGTAGCAAAAAGCTTCTCTTGAAACACAATATCTTATGATTTTTAGGACTTCACTGCGCGGTATAGTGATTGGTTTAGCGAGAGGTGTCTTATTGATAGTTCGTCTCAAGCAGCACATTAATACTCGATCAAAAATGTATCTGTTCCATTATCTATTGCAAAAAAGTTCTGAAACCAAGATACACTTTGTAGCCGTTTTTCAAAGTTGAGTTGAGTTGTTGTTTTTCGTTTTTTTAAATAGTGCCCAGTCTGTGGGCCGGCGCTAAGCCGAAGTCACCACACCGCGCAATGAAACGATATGTAGTTTTCAAGGTGTTCCGCTAACATTTGTGATTGACATGAGTAGTTCTCAGTACAAGTAAGGAGCGGGGAGGGTCGGGGAGAGGGGAGGTAGAGGCTAACGGTGCGCGGGAGGGGGACGCGTATGCGTGGCGTGCGGTGCGAGCGAGCGAGAGCGTGTGCAGCGACCGTCAGTGCGAGTGTCAGTAGGTGGCGATTTTCAGGTGCGGCCGGCGGCGGCGGCGGGGAGCGGCCACTCGACTAGCGCGCGCCCACACCCTCAATCGTATGCAACTGAACTTGTCCGACTTATCTTGAGCCGCCCGCGCTCACGCGACGGCGCCGTGCTGCCGCGCCGGAGTGCGCCACTCACAGCGGCGCGTCACGTGAGCGCGGCGCGGCGCTGTGTTATATTGTTCGTGTGCGGACTGCGGCCGTGTGTGTCCGAGCGCGCACTCACGGACCTCGTTTGGGCGCAGGAGGAGGCCGAGGTCGTGGTGCGGCGCAAGCGCGACAACAAGGATGAGCCCGAGCGCAACGAGCGCCGCGAGCGCCTAGAGCGCCTAGAGCGCCCCGAGCGTCCTGAGCGCCCCGAGCGCCCCGAGCGCCCTGAGCGCCCTGAGCGCCCCGAGCGCAACGAGCGCACCGAGCGCCCCGCTGAGCGGGAGCGGGAGCGCGAGCGAGACCGCGACCGGGATCGTGACCGCGAGCGAGAGAGAGAACGGGATAAGGAGAGGGAACGAGAAGGCAGAGAAAAAGACCGCCGCCGCCGGAGTACTTCAAGGTACCTGATTAATTATTGATACTGTTGTTTCGTTCATAATTTTATTCAAATACCGAAGTATTTCACTCATGATTGTATTCAGTATTTCATTCAATGTTTATTCATCATATCATTCATTATTTTATTGATTGTTTCGTCAAAATCACAAATGTGTTGTAAAAATTGTTCTGACAATGTTTCACATTACAGGAGTAAGGACCGACGCGAAGAGCGCGACAAGGAGCGGGAACGCGAACGTGAGGAGAGGGAGCGAGACAGAGAACGCGAGCGAGAAAGAGAACGAGAGAGGGAAAGGTAACCAAGGATTCGTTTTCTATATGTATAGTTTCGCTAGAACACAACGTACACAAATATTTTCAATATATAAGTCAAAGTCAAAACATTTATTGCGAACTAGTTTACAATGTGATGTTATGTTATTTTAGTACTTATGACTTAGCAGCCTTTTACAAGTATTGCAATTTATCATTCGCCTGCACTTTATAATTTAATAATACTTCCTTTGTAATCGTTAGAAATGAATGATGAATCATTTTGACGAATCTAAATTGAAATGTTTGTTGCAGAGAGCAGCGTGAGCGCGAGCGGGAGAGGGAGATACGTGAGAGAGAGAGGGAACGAGAAAGAGAACGGTAACTATGACTCGGTCATTTTACTCATTATTGATGAAGACCACAATTCATCTGCCAAGCCCTTTCAGAACTAAATTGCAAAAATCGAAAGGGAAGCTGGATCGCGTTGCCGTGCAGGCTGATGTGTCGATTACCACATTGTACAACCTGACTTTTTGTCTACTATTGTTATATAGTGCCTTCTCATCGTATCAGAAGTTCAGAACAACCCTAGACATTAATTTGTGTGTGTCTACTATTCGGATCCCGAAAGACGCTGCATCAGCAACCTTGATCTAAGCCAAGACAGGGGTGAAGCTAAAGGTTAGTGGAGTGGTTAGTTAATCTGGAGTAGTGGGCTGTACGAGATCTTTAGAGGGCTTAAGTGATAATAATAATCATGGTGTAAACTGGCTAACATTGAGATCCTTAACTAGAACTGGCAATTTGACTCTACTAACATTTAGCTTCACCCTAGTCCTGGCTTAGATCAAGCTTGCTGATGCAGCGTCTTTCGGGATCCGAATAGTAGACACACACAAATTAATGTCTGGAGTAGTTCTGTTACGATCAGAAGGCACTATACAGGGTTATTTGTAAAACACCAGCAACCTCTTAAGAGGTCATTGTACTCATCATTATGAACAACTTTTACTATGGGACTAAACCTGAAATCGCGAAAAAAAATCAGCTGTTCCCTACGTTTATGATCGATTAACTCGTCAAAATGTATGGAACAGCTGTTTTTTTTTCGCGATTTCAGGTTTGGTCCCATAGTAAAAGTTGTTCATAATGATGAGTACAATGACCTCTTAAGAGGTTGCTGGTGTTTTACAAATAACCCTGTATACGAGTTGCCGTGTCTGGCAAACCACTATTAATTAAACCCACGGTGGTTTGGGTTTTTTATATGTATATTTTTTCAAAATAGTTTGTAATAATGTTTATTGAATGCCGCAGTCTAATTCTGTAAAATAAGATGAATGTCTGCTCCAATCCTCTGGGCAGCACGGGCGTCACGTTATGTTTGATGTTTGAAAATGCATTCAGACGTGTAACCAAACAGCTTGCTCGATGGTGAAGTGCACAGTAACGAGCACTAATAAGTAAACACGCAGCAACTTTTAAAAGTGATTTTCTCCTACTGTATTGATGAACTTTTTACGTATTAACGAACATACTATTTTGGAAGCCATACTTTTACAAAATAGGTCTTATCTCAAAGCAGAAACCGTTATTTCACGCGAAAATCGAAAAATTCACTGCACCAATTCGTAGACGTCAATAAAAATGGAGTGTAAATAAAATGAAAACGAAATTGTTGCAACAGCCATAATAATAAATAGGTCATAACAGCTCGTATAACATTGCGTCATATACGCACTACCTACGTTTTGTCGACTTTTATAATAACTGCTATACTGCTCGCGTAAGCCAACAAGCGGTAACTCAACAAATCTATGTTTCGAGAAAACAGGAAATATGATAGTGAAATTCAGTACTTAAATGAGATTTGTAAATGCATGTTTTTCTTACTGGTTTTTTTAAATATTCCAACGAAGGTACCGATATTTTGATTTCACGACGGATGCGATAAAGATTAGACCACATAGATGAGTGTTTCAACCTGTCATATGTAAAAAAGCTAAATTTTCGTTGTTTTTGAGATATCGCTTATTGGCTTTTGAGGGAAGTATATCAGAAGGAGCTGTAGGTTCAGTTTTACGAGTGGCGATAACGGTGGCAGTACGCGCCATGCTGGCAGTACGCGCCATGCTGGCCTTACACCCGTACATCCGCACTCGCTACGAGATCCGACGCGAGTACGTATCAATATCCGCACAGTATATCCGCCCGGATATTGGATGCATGTCAAATATCTGTCCTCGTTAAAATAACTGTTGTGTTACACTTTAAAACTGTTTAATTTTAAGAGTGAAGCGATATTACGTTCATTCATGTTTAAAAATGTTAAATGCCTTGATTGTTAGTCATTTTGGTATTGATCATCAAATTTATTGATAAATCAAAAATAATCAATTCAATTTCCTTGTTAATTTTGGCATTCAAAAGTGTCGTTATATGGCCTAATTAAAATAAATGGTTTAACTTTGGCACAAATAATATTTCAAACAACTGGCAGCTATGCCGCCATTGCCCTTTAATTAGATTACAAGCGACTTCCCGCGACCATCGTTTGCGTGAAATATTATAAAAAAAATATTATTTCCCTTTTTGAATCGGATTTTGTTAACAATTTCAGGGCTTTAATTTTTTTTTGCACGGAACTCAAATTTATTTTTCTAAAATAAAAGTAGCTTACGTTAGACCATCTAAAAATCAGCTATCTGCCCGTAAAAGTCCCGTCAAAATTTGGTCCAGCCGTTTCGGAGGTTAGCCGGAACAAACAGACCGACAGACAAAAATTTAAAAATATTTTGTTTTTGTTATAAGTGCCGTATATATTTTCATATGCATTCAGTAAAAACCTGCTATTTTGATATTACAGAAACTTCAATTTGATTTATTTGTATGTATAGATCAAACCGTGGTTTTTCTTGTCATTCATACATGTAGTACTGTAGTAGTAGGTAGTAGTTAGTGTGCATTCGTACATGTATGACAGAGTGTCTGTCAATCCCTGCATGTGTCATATCAATTGCCCTTACTTTACCTTGTTTACCCATACTTTGTTCCTCAGTGAACGCGAGCGCGAGCGAGAACGCGAACGCGAACGTTCCCGCGAGCGCGAACGAGAGCGCGAGCGGTCGCGCGGGCGCTCACGCAGCGAGGCGGACGCGCGGCGCGACAAGGAGGTGGAGGACGAGACGCGCGAGAAAAAGCGCCTCGAGAAGAAGGCGCGGGAGAAGGAGGCTGCCTACCAAGAGAGGTATGTAGGTACGGAGCTGGATTGCTGTATGGTTCGTTTGCGCAAGGCCATAGTCGGAACTACCTTCGCCATCTTGTTTTTAACCCCCGACGAAAAAAGAGGGGAAAAATTAATGTATTGAAGTACTTGATCTCAGTCTTTGCAATTCTACTAAAGCCGATCTATCATGAGAACTTTTAAACAGCTTTCTTTGATAAAGTCGATGGTAGCGTGACTACCGGTAGACGACTTTAAAAAGCATGAAAAAAAATGATATTAAAAAAAACCCCGACACAAGAAGGAAAAAAGATATCTAAATATTGTTCCTTTACCTTTAATATGAGTAGTATATTTAAATCCAAGCGTGGTCGTTATATTTCTTTGATTACATTTTTTTGATTTGATCAAGTTTTTGGGACCATGCACAAGCAAAAGCACTAAGGTTTATTGCATGGCCATAAAGCTCTTTGTTGATTGTCATTCCCTTAGGTTACGGAACTGGGAGAGTCGCGAGCGGCGCAAACAGAAGGAGTATGAGAAGGAGCGAGAGAGAGAGAGGTGTCGCGAGGAGGAGAGGGAGCGAGAGGCAAAGAGGCTCAAAGAGTTTCTAGAGGACTATGATGACGAGAGGGACGACCACAAATACTACAAGTGAGTGAATCAGGATTCAAACTGTCCCGTGTTACTTACAGCCTTACGCTTATACCTGGGTTTGAGAAATGTTGCAGTTGGTGAAATAAATCTTGCATAAATCGTTCATACGATGTTGATCAGTGCGATATAGTTGTTATAGTTTTTTGATCACATGGCAGTGTATGTATGGTCAGTGGGACGTTAGTGCGTGAATCTGCGTTTCCATTGACGACACAGGCGCATAAATACGCTTCCAACTAAGATCTGAGAGAGAGCAATAGAATGTGTCAATGCTTTACAGTAAGACTATACTAATTGACAAACATAACTTGAGACGCGGTGGAGTTTGAAACTACGTTTAAAAATGTTCTGGATTTGACAGTGGATGACGTAGTTTTAAGCAACGACGTACGGAGTAATGTCGGTCAAGTAAGACGAGCGTGTCGCGTCGCAGGGGCAAGGAGCTGCAGCGACGGCTGGGCCTGCGCGTGCGAGAGGCGTCCGGCGACGCGCGCGAGCGGGCGCGCGAGCAGAGCGAGCTGGCAACGTTGCGGCGCCAGGTGTGGGGCGCGCGGCCGGCCGACGACCCCGCCGCGCTCGCCGCGTACGAGCGCGCGCGCGCCGAGCACGACGCGCAGTACGCGCCGCGCCTGCTCATCGACGTCAGCCTGCAGCTGGAGCAGCAGCGCGCGCGCGAGCTGCAGCGCGCGCAGCAGCGCGAGCAGGCGCGGCGCGAGGCGCGCGAGCGGGCGGCGCGCGAGCGCGAGCGCTACCTGCGCCTGGCCGCCAGCCGCCAGCTGCCCACCGAGGCCGAGCCCATCGACAGCGACAGCGACCCCGCCGCCTCCCCGCCGCCCGCCTCCCCGCCCGCCACGCCGCCGCGCCACCACCGCCACCACCGCCGCGCCTCCCCGCCCTCCTCGGACGGCGCCACCACCCCGCCGCGCCCGCCCGAGCCCGCGCACCCGCCCGACCCGCGACACGTGAGTATACACACCGCAAGCCTCCCCGCCTGAGGAATAAAAGAGAATGCTCATGAATATATGGAATCCTGTACCATGCTGCATCAAAATCAAACTTTGTTTTTTATAGACTACACTGATCGTATTAACTCCTACAAAAATTATTTTTGAAAAAAAAACCCGCGTTTCAGAGTTATTTTATAAAATCGAAACTAACCTAAAAAGTAGGTCTATTTTTTCGACGCTACCAACGACGTATTTTAACACACATACATTACATTATTGCTCTAAAAACAGCGTAATACACTAATATTAGTAAGAATTACGAGTTAAAGTAACATCCACAGTATGCTTGACTGAAACTCGATTTTATTTTAGACCTTTATATTGCCATTAGTCAGTCAGTACAGTACAAATGTCAGATGCCACAGATAAGATAACTATAAACCATAGAGTATAGTAAGTGCTATAAACTAGTCGGGATTTAGGGATGTAATCGATAAATCAAAATCTTTAGGCTGAGAAAATCTATTTTGTTGCAAATAGCAATAAACCAAACTAAATCGATTTGGTGTACTGATCTTACTTAATTGTAATTAATTTTAGAGTCCGCTCGACAGACAAGGGTTTGTTCAATTGAAACGGAACGTCATTTATATTCAGTTGAAACGGAACGTCATATAAAGGGAGTAAAACAATATTCATACTTTTAAACTCGAAAAGTATATTTCCAGTTCAAAAATCAAATCCCCGACGCGTAATGCCGTAAAAAAATATGAAACTAATTACTATAATATTTTGGTTTTGAGGCGCGAGACTTTTTGGTACCAACTTTGGTCATTCTCTTTTCATGATTGGTCAACGGGAACTACCTGGGCGGAGTAATAAGTCTGGTAAAAAACTATTTTGGAATAAAATTATCGCAAATTGCATGTAACCTCCTTGTTCACGGCTCTTTTGAGGGACTATATTTAAAAGAGAATGACCAAAGTTGGTACCAAAAAGTCTCGCGCCTCAAAACCAAAATATTATAGTAATTAGTTTCATATTTTTTTACGGCATTACGCGTCGGGGATTTGATTTTTGAACTGGAAATATACTTTTCGAGTTTAAAAGTACGAATATTGTTTTACTCCCTTTATATGACGTTCCGTTTCAACTGAATATAAATGACGTTCCGTTTCAATTGAACAAACCCTTGTCTGTCGAGCGGACTCTAAAATTAATTACAATTAAGTAAGATCAGTACACCAAATCGATTTAGTTTGGTTTATTGCTATTTGCAACAAAATTGATTTTCTCAGCCTAAAGATTTTGATTTATCGATTACATCCCTAAATCCCGACTAGTTTATAGCACTTACTATACTCTATGGTTTATAGTTATCTTATCTGTGGCATCTGACATTTGTACTGTACTGACTGACTATTGGCAATGTAAAGGTCTAAAATAAAATCGAGTTTCAGTCAAGCATACTGTGGATGTTACTTTAACTCGTAATTCTTACTAATATTAGTGTATTACGCTGTTTTTAGAGCAATAATGTAATGTATGTGTGTTAAAATATGTCGTTGGTAGCGTCGAAAAAATAGACCTACTTTTTAGGTTAGTTTCGATTTTATAAAATAACTCTGAAACGCGGGTTTTTTTTTCAAAAATAATTTTTGTAGGAGTTAATACGATCAGTGTAGTCTATAAAAAACAAGGTTTGATTTTGATGCAGCATGGTACGGGATTCCATACTTCCATGAGCATTCTCTTTTCAGCCAGTACCGCCGGTTAGTTTTTTTTTTGAGAGCCATTAAATAAAAACAATTGAACGCATTTTCGCAAAGATGGAAAAAAGTGAATTTCGAGTGTTGATTAAACATTATTTTTTGCGCAAAAAAACTATTATGGAAACGAAACAAAGGCTTGATAAATATTATGGGGACTCTGCTCCGTCGATTAAAATTATTCATAAATGGTTTACGGATTTTCGGTGTGGTCGTACAAGCACAAGTGATGCTGAACGCCCAGGACGCCCAGTAGATGTCACTACTCCAGAGATGATCGCTAAAATCCATGACATAGTGTTGAACGACGGAAGAGTACAAGTGAGCGAGATAATCGAGATAGTGGGCATCTCAGACGAACGTGTGCCCAATATCTTACACCAACATTTAGATATGAAAAAGCTCTCCGTGCGATGGGTGCCGCGTTTACTGACTATTGATCAAAAACGCATGCGAGTTACCACTTCGAAGGCAGGTTTGGCGTTGTTACTACGGAATAAACCTGATTTTTTGCGTCGTTATACAGTAAGTAACAAAAACCCTGTTGTTCCTGTTAGGGACGTATACATTTACCTACAAGCACAACATTGATGAAGTTATAATTAAAAAAAATTAAGCATTGGCCAGTCAAGAGGCCAAAATCAAATAACTATTAAAATCGACACATTCAAAAAAATGTTTAGAGTATCTGATTTTACAAGTACATCTTTATTTCGCTAAATAGCCGAGCGGCGGCTTTCTTTGCCGCCAAAGGCTACCGCGGCGCACGTGCCCCGGTACCACCCCTTTACCCCGCGACCCGCCCGCGCCGCTTCGCGAATCACTTCCTTAGTCTCTCGCGCACTTCCGAACGGATGTTACTGTTGACCTACGTAGTGAGTGACTTGTGTTTTGTTTACGTAAAAGTTGATCATGTCGTATTCTAACGTAGAATATTTTAATATGTTGATGTGTCTTGGGAAATGTGACTGCAATTATGCAGAATCACGCAGACTTTACCAAGAACGTTTCGCGAGTCTACCATTACCGTCGGCGATGGCATTTCAACGTTTGCACATGCGTACGTACAATACCGGCAGTGTGCACGGACGAGACCAACATCGAGCTGACGCAGGCAGACCGAGGACTCGAGATAGTGAAATCGAGGATCAAAAACTAATACCGCACATTCGTTCGGTAGTGTGATGTTATCGTGTTCGGATAGACAGACTTTGTTTTTTTTTTTAAATGTAGTGAAGTGTTAAATGTAGTTTAAACAAGTATCAATTGTGCATAAAAATACCGTGTAAACCAACATTTTCAAAGATTAATTCGTTGAAGTGATAAACAACAGCTGAAAAGGTCACGAACTTGTGTAGAAAAAATAGGTACTTAGCGGCACGCGCAGTGGCCGCCGGTGCACCGGGGCCACGCCGCCCGCGCCGCCGGCGCGGCGGCGTCGATCAAAGAGAGTGGCGGGAACGTTCTATCTCTTTCTGTTTTCGCGTCATCGCTTCATGCAGCAGAATTGCAGAGGTAAGAAATCAGTTGAACCTAACAAATATTAATAATTAAATATTTATTTTAATTATTTTTGTTAACCGTTTTTTATAAATGACTTCCTTTATTACGTGTGTATACCGATTCTTAAAACGTAGGTAGAAGGAACAACAGGGTTTTTGTTACTTACTGTATAACGGTACACGAAACGTGGATCCACCACCATACACCAGAAACCAAGGAACAATCGAAACAATGGATTGCTAGGAGCGAACCAGCTCCGAAGAAGGCCAAAGTAGTTTTATCGGCCGATAAAACTACTTTGGCCTTCTTCGGAGCTATATAATAAGGTGATGGCTACAGTTGTCTGGGACGCACGTGGGGTAATCCGTATTGACTACCTAGATGCTAAATAAAAGACGGGTGTTCGAATCGAGCGTATATTTGGACTACCGACAGATACCAATACAAGTGCGCGCTGCGCGCTTACTTAGAATTACCCACATATGCAACACCTTCACCCTTAATTTCTACAATACTTATTACTAACACAATAACAACAGCTTTAACTAATTACGAAACTTACTTACTCTTAAACTGTTACAAATATCCTAGATAACTTAACTATAGGTACTTAACTAACTTAACTAAACTTAACTTACTTTAACTGAACTTAACTTATCTACTTATAACAGTCCTCGATACCATACCGTCTCACTGGCATACGTACACGCCGAACATTCGGCGATTCATTAGGTACATTATTGTTCGAGCCATGATTAACTATTTCCCGCACATTGGGCAATCTAGACTGGGTTGCTGTTAACACAATGTCCGTGTCGTGGGTTGGTTTTGGTGATGCGCCCTCGTCTACCAACGGCGCAGGCGAGTTCGGGCCCGCGACCGGCGGACCGGACTGTTGGTCGTTGTCTAATGGAAAAATTAGCGAAGGGCGGAATCGTTTTACAGGTCTTTCGCGTACAGGGTGACTGTCACCATTATTACGTGTTAATTTTACTATCTTGGTTACATCTCTTGACACTCTTAGCTTTAGTTGGTCGACATGTCTATGTTCTTCGGTTCCATTGATAGATCTAACTTTGTAATCCGTACTACCTGTCCTCTCTATAACTGTCCCCGCCATCCACTTATCTAGACCCCGATAGTCTCTATACCAGACCTCGTCCCCCGACGTAAATTGTCTAACCGTTCCCCCCGCTGACTTTTCCGCCTGCTTCTGGCGAGCCTTTACTAATTCTTTCTGATCAGGTTTTAAGCAGTCTAGACGCATGCGCAAATTGCGCCCTATGCACATCTTTGCTGGACTTTCGCCGGTTGTATAGTGTGGTGTATTTCTATAAGCCAGTAAGAATCTACACAATGAAGCGTGTATGTCTGTTTTAGACTTAATTGCTTTTTTTATATTGCGTTTACATATTTAACGGCGTTTTCTGCCGCCCCATTTGAAGCCGGGTGATAAGGAGCTGAAAAAATTTGTTCAATTCCATTGGTGCTTAAAAACTGTTTGAACTCAGTACTGAAAAATGGTGGACCATTGTCACTAACCACTTGTTTCGGCAAGCCGAATCTCGCCCACATTTCCCGCAATTCTTTTATTACAGCTTTCGCTGTAGTGCTACTCATTTTAATTGCCTCTATCCACTTTGAATGAGCGTCCACTACTATAAGATAAGTTTGCCCCGCTATCGGGCCCAAAAAATCAATGTGTATTCTGGTCCATGGGCGGTCCGGCCATGGCCAGGCGCGCGGTGCGTGCGGCGGAGGGGCGTCAGCTACCGCGGCGCATATGGTACAGGCACGACACGCTGCTTCTACAGCCTCGTCTATGCCCGGCCACCACACATAGCTCCGGGCCAACGCCTTTGTTTTCACTACCCCCATATGACCCTCATGAAGCTCCATAATTACTTTATCTCTACACGAGTTTGGAATAATGACCCTATGTCCCCACATCACACAACCTAATTCTAAGTAGGTATAACTCATTTTTTCTATTAACATATGGTTTTAGTTCTCTTATTTCGACATCGTCCGGCCATCCGTCATTAATATATCTAGCTACTCTGTTTAGTATACTATCCGAAGCTGTTTCTTTTTTTAATTTATGCGAGTCTAAGAGTAACGCTTCTGCGGCAAAATGTAAATATGTTAGTTCTGGGGTGTCTAATTCTTCTCTACAAACCCCCTCCTTATGCTTACTAATCAACCTAGACAAAACATCCGCTGTATTTTTGTCTGTGCGAATATACTCTATATTAAAGTCATAAGCTGATAATTTAATAGCCCATCTCTGTAGTCGACTAGCCGCCGTGTTGGGGATACCAGCATGCGGTCCAAAGATTGTTACCAGCGGTTTATGGTCCGTACGTAAAGTGAACTTTCTCCCAAACAAATATTGGTGAAATTTGTCCATTGCAAATATTATCGCGAGAGCTTCTTTATGAATTTGACTGTAGTGTTGGTCGGCGGAGGTAAGCGCGCGCGACGCGTACGCCACTACTCGCTCGCCGCCGGCCCCGCCGGGTCAGCACCGCGCCGCCCGCGCGAGCGAGCCGAGCATGTTACTATGCTCTCTAACGACATATCGAAATGTGTCAAAACTTCAGCACTACACAGAAGCTTTTTAATTGTATTAAAAACCTTTGTATGTGCCATTGTCCATTTCCAGTGACTTCCCTTTTTGAGCAAGTCATAAAGAGGGCTAATATGTGTGTTTAAATTTTTTATAAATTTCCCATAGAAATTAACCATGCCCAAAAACGATTTTAATTCGGATATATTAGTTGGATGAGGCATGTCTAATATTGGCTTTAACTTTTCCGGGTTTACTTGAACTCCCTTTTTATTTATGATGAACCCTAAATACTGCACTTGGTCAGCTATAAACTCACATTTTTATTTTTTTATTTTTAAGCCGTTCGTTTCCAAAATACGAAATACTTGTTCTACACTTTTTAAATGTGAATCCAACGATTTACTTTTTATTAGAATATCATCATAAAATACTACTACGTCGGGGATATTTTTAAAGAGATTTGTCATTAATTTTTGAAAAATTCCGGGACTAGAAGAGAGACCATACACTAATCGATTGTATTTAAACAGTCCTCTATGTGTGTTAATAACAGTGTAGTTTCTAGACGTTTCATTTAAAACTAACTGATTATAAGCTTGTGATAGGTCTAGCTTAGTAAAATAATGATTACCACTTAGACCACTAAATAAATCTTCTACCTTTGGAACCGGGTACCTATCAACCAACAAAGCTTTGTTAAGTGTCACCTTATAATCCGCGCACAGTCGTATTCCGCCGTCCGCCTTCCTCGCTATGACCAACGGCGTGGCCCAGTCGGACCGGTCAACGGGCTCGATGACGCCGGCACGCAACATTGCGTCTAACTCCGCATCCACTCGCGGGAACAGCGCGTACGGCACCGGGCGCGCGCGGCAGTAAATCGGCTGCGCTCCGGGCCGCACGTACAGCTTGACCTCCTCCCCAGTATACTTGCCCAATGTGCCGTCAAATAGTTTCTCATGCCTGGAGATGAAATCATTTAGCAAGTTATTTTTACTTGTTACTATATTATGCATTTCTGTACACTTACTTAGCTTAGGTATTTTTATACACAATTCAGACAACCACTGTCTCCCTAATAAACTAGTACTACCTTTATTTATAACATATAAATCTAACGTTTTCACCTTATTTTTATACTCAACATTTATTTCCAAGTACCCTATCGGATAAACAGCTGAGCCATCGTAAAATTTTAACTTTAATTTACATGTTTTCAGAGGTATATCTTTAAATAATTTAGTGTATGTTGAATAGCTTATGCAAGATAAAGCCGACCCCGTATCGACTTCCATTTTTAAGGGTTTATTGTTAATGTTAATTGTCATACACACCGGTCTATACTCCGCTAAAGACATCTGGTACATTGCCTCCTCGTCATCCCCCGACACTTCCCGTTCCTCCCCGGAACTGTCACCCGCTGCTGGTTCGCGTAGCCAGTGCGCTGCACCGGCAGCGTCGCAGGCCGCGTCGGCGGCGTTTCTTCGGTCGCGTGTACCGCGAGCCGCTGCTGACGCGCCCCTGCGTCGTTTCCCGCCGGTCTCCTCCGCGCTGTGGCCGCTCGGACCGAGCGCGCGACCTCTGCGTGACCTTCCTCGCGTGCCGTTGGAGTTTGAATTAGCCGATGTCATACGGCGATCGAATTCCTTCTTCATGCATACTCTTCTTAAATGGCCCATTTTTCCACAGTAGCTGCATTCAAAATCTTTGTACCTGCAGTTTTGCGGGCTATGTCCATTGCCACCGCACGCTGAACAACCTTTGATTCCTAATTTGTGCAATTTCTCACTAAGTTCCCGGTCCGGAACTTGATCCCGCGAGCCCTCGACAGCTCCAGCATCCCGCTCGGCTGCCTCCAGGGTATTGGCTAACTGTAGCGCTTTGTTATAATCTAAGTTATTTTCTGCGAATAACCTCTGCCGAATAAAATCGCTCCGCAGACCGCACACAAACTGATCCCGTAGGTTTTCTTCTAAGTTCGTTTTAAACTCGCAGTACCTAGTCATCTTTTTCAAGTCTGCCACGTAGTCCGCTATCAATTCGCCTGCCACTTGCCGTCTTTGACGAAATCTATATCTCTCTGCCAAGATTGACGGTGTCGGTTGCAGATGTGCACGCAGTAGATCCACCGCGACCGTATACGATAAACTTGATGGCTTCCTAGGACTCGCTAATGTAGACAATAACTCGTAGGCCTGTTCGCCGATTATCGCGATTAATGTTGGCAACTTTAAATCGTCCGTTATTTTGTTAACCACAAAGTACATTTCTAGCCGCTCGACATATGCTGACCAGTTACCGGTTTTCACATTAAAGTCATTGATTTTTCCCACAGACATTGTAACGATTGTCCACGATTACACGAAACAATTAAGAACTGCACCGAAAAAAGTTTGACTTTTTTTTTTTTGTTTAATCCTCGTCGCCACTGCTAAATAAAAGACGGGTGTTCGAATCGAGCGTATATTTGGACTACCGACAGATACCAATACAAGTGCGCGCTGCGCGCTTACTTAGAATTACCCACATATGCAACACTAGAGAAGGGTAAAATGATCAATGGCGAATATTATGCCAATTTATTGGACCAATTTAACCAAATTTTACCTGAAAAACTACCGCATTTGGCTAAGAAGAAAATCCTCTTCCACCAAGACAACGCACGAGTGCACACTTGCGCGATTGCCATGGCCAAATTACATGAGTTGCGATATGAGTTGCTATCTCACCCACCATATTCGCCAGATTTGGCCTCTTGCGACTATTTTCTGTTTCCGAATTTAAAAAAATGGCTCGGTGGAAAAAGATTTAGCTCCAACGAGGAGATCATGCTCGAAACCAATGCCTATTTCGAAGGGTTGCCTAAGTCGTACTTTACGGAAGGGATCGAAAAGTTTGAGAAATGCTGAATGAAGTGCATTGGAAATTACGTTGAAAAATAAATCATAATTTTTAAATAAAGTTGTCTCCTTGTTTCATTTTTACCAGACTTATCACTCCGCCCTCGTACCATATAGGCTTTCGACCCAAAACCTATAAGGTACTTCCGGTTGGCCTAGAATTGTCAAGTTTGGTTAAAAGCAAGGTCTTACAGCACAAGTAGAGGGAAAATTCCGAAAAATAAAAAATGTTGAAAATTATGGTAAATTTTGGTACTTACAAGTTTTCTTACCTTTTGAGGTACGGAACCCTTAAAAGGGGTTAGCACATACTGAAGCTTTGTGTACATGTGTCGCTCATACAAGCAAGCCGCTCACCCACCCGCGTACTATGTTGCAGAGCGTGACGTCGACGGGCAGCTCGCCCATCACCATCAGCTTCAAGAACCACCACAAGCTCAGCCCCAACAACTGCACCGACACGCCCAACGGTGAGTCACCGCCACACATCCGACACACATCGACCTCACATCGACCACCCATCGACCACACATCGACCACACATCGACCTCACATCGACCACCCATCGACCACACATCGACCACACATCGACCACACATCGACCTCACATCGACCACCCATCGACCACACATCGACCACACATCGACCACACATCGACCTCACATCGACCACACATCGACACACGCTTAGGAAGCGTTCAGATCGAGCCGTGTGTGCCGGCGGCCTGACCGGTCTCAGCAAGCGGTCGGTGGCGGCTTCGCTCTGAAATTGGCCTTACCCGTCATCTTCATACATTTAATTCCTCACCTATTAATATTTACATTCATAGCGCTCTTACATACATTCTCAAGCTTTACTAATAAATGTGATTTTGTTATTGTTAACTCGCCATCTTTCTGGAAACTCGTAAGTCTGACTGATCTTACAACATCACCTAATTCTGCAAGGAGCTATTGGAAATTCACTAACACATCGAGTTCTCGCTTTACTCTAAACCCAAACCTTCGAGCCATTTATTGAAATTTGAATTTTATTCCAACGATTAGAAAGTTCTTGTACAAAACCGACCGCATCAAGTGTTTTCAAATGTTGTTTAAAGAACTAACGGCAGTTGGCATAAAGCTCGAATTACAATGATTGACTGGGAGGTTCGGGCTTAGACTGAGGTAAGAACTCCTTTAGTTTTGTAATAAGACCGTACTTCACTAAATTTTACTAATAATGAATGACTAACCACTTGCTTTTGACTTCCTGTTTGTGCTGCACTCCGATAGCCTGGAGACCGGCGCCGACCTACATGGCGAGAGGTAACACTAGGGCTGATGTCAGACGCTTCACTCGAGTGAAAGATGCCGACTGCCGAAATCCAACATCATTTGACCGGATCACTAATGAATTCATTTTCGATTTATTGTATTCAGAGTAGAAGATACCGAATGGAAGGTACAGATGTACAAAAAGTGAAGCTTTTGATATCGGTTTAACCGATTGTTTTCATACTAAGACCGTTTTCACTTCTAAACTACATCAAAAATGTCAAGGGAGCACGCCAACTATTACAAATTATTTAAGGGCCCAGTCCAGTAACATTGAGAGCCCGTCGAAATATTCGCGCAGGTTTACAATGTGTTTTTGACTAAAGTTATAAAGGAATTGCATTTTTTTTTATTGGTTATATTATGCTTAATAACTTTGTATTTTTTTAAAGTTCATAAAACTCGCTCTTGTTTACGCAACAAGAGCGAGTTTTGTGAACTTTAAAAAAATGGCGTTTAAAAGAGGTCTGTCGCGCCCAACGCGAGTCCGAGTTCTGTTTCCGCACTCCCGAGGCAACAGAGGCTAAATCGCAAAATCTATCGATCCAATAAAAACCTTTATATCCTTGTCTTCAAAGTTAGCTCGTTACTTTTTGTTAAAAAGACTTATTTTTGGTAATCTGATTACGATGATATCGTCAAATTTCTCGGTTTTTGCTCTAAAAAATGTAAGTAGTTTCTGTCAATATATTTGTGTTATTATTCGATTTTATCGAAGGGCCACTGTTGAATGACACGACCAAATAAAAAAGAAAACATTAAAATAAACGTAAACTGAAAACATACACCCATAAAATTACAGTTTATATACAGAAACGTTTAGCCATATTTCCTCGGTGACCGCCTAGCGGCCGAGAGAAGGACGTCGGAATACCGTCAATTGTTTTTCACTTCTTACTCGCACAATCATGCTATCGTCCTCATGTTGTCATGCAGGCTGTTCTACTTAATTATTCTAATCGATAAAAAAGAAAAGAAGATACGTTTACGTTTTTATCTATGATTTTTTACACTTGCGCGGAAGACACTAGCGATCACTGCTGATTACTATGAAAAGGCTGTGATTTAGTTGTAGAAGAGGGTTGAATATGTTAATAGAACGAATGTCCGTATGTGTTACAGCTGACGCGTGCAGAGTGAGGCGCGTGCACGCGGCCTTCGCGGGCGACGACGACGAGCTGCCGCCCCCCCACCCGCCCCACCCCACCGAGCACACCCGGCGTGAGTATAGCCGCGTGTATGTTCCGCCGCGTGTAGTACATGTTCCGCCGCGATGTAGCCCCGCCCCCCACCCGCTCGCCAAGATGGTAGTTAATATGTTTCTTCGCCCATTAGTGAGATTAGTGTGGGTAATTTCACATCGTCACTAATTTTGTTCGCCAAAAAATACATTTCAATTCTTTCAACGTACGCCAACCAATTCCCGGATTGCAAACTATATTCACGAATCTTCCCGATGGACATTTTTGATATTGAATTCGTAATACTGAACTGCGTAAAGGACAATGACCAAAGTTGGTACCAAAAAGTCTCGCGCCTCAAAACCAAAATATTATAGTAATTAGTTTCATATTTTTTTACGGCATTACGCGTCGGGGATTTGATTTTTGAACTGGAAATATACTTTTCGAGTTTAAAAGTACGAATATTGTTTTACTCCCTTTATGTGACGTTCCGTTTCAACTGAATATAAATGACGTTCCGTTTCAATTGAACAAACCCTTGTCTGTCGAGCGGACTCTAAAATTAATTACAATTAAGTAAGATCAGTACACCAAATCGATTTAGTTTGGTTTATTGCTATTTGCAACAAAATAGATTTTCTCAGCCTAAAGATTTTGATTTATCGATTACATCCCTAAATCCCGACTAGTTTATAGCACTTACTATACTCTATGGTTTATAGTTATCTTATCTGTGGCATCTGACATTTGTACTGTACTGACTGACTATTGGCAATGTAAAGGTCTAAAATAAAATCGAGTTTCAGTCAAGCATACTGTGGATGTTACTTTAACTCGTAATTCTTACTAATATTAGTGTATTACGCTGTTTTTAGAGCAATAATGTAATGTATGTGTGTTAAAATACGTCGTTGGTAGCGTCGAAAAAATAGACCTACTTTTTAGGTTAGTTTCGATTTTATAAAATAACTCTGAAACGCGGGTTTTTTTTTTCAAAAATAATTTTTGTAGGAGTTAATACGATCAGTGTAGTCTATAAAAAACAAGGTTTGATTTTGATGCAGCATGGTACGGGATTCCATACTTCCATGAGCATTCTCTTTTATTAAATTCCGATTATCCTCGTCGCCAATAGTAAATAAAATACGTGCTTCCGTATTAGCATATAATGCTAGGCTACCGTTTACAATTACCCTCCGCGATAGTTACAATATACAACAATTTATTAAATTAGTTATACTAGTTCCGGTAGTTCCGGAAGAAACTTGTGGTCGCAGTACAAATTAATCCACGAACACACACAGTCGCACACGTTAGGTATGACTTTATGAGGGTCTTGCTAGCCTAGTAGGTATTAACTCGAGTGCACGCCGCTCGACACAACTGTAGGTATTAATGCCGAAAAAAGCCGACAATACACGATTGTTTACGTTAAAGAAATACCGAACTCCGAGCATCAGTTTTTTATTTATTCTAGTAAGAAATATTGGATTGCATCTTTCCATCACACTTTTCAGGCTTTGGACTGTCGACTCTGGATAATTTTGTTTATTGATTATGATTTATGATTATTATGATACAATGTCACTAAGCAATGTTCGTTACAAAATGTTTGCTTGCTTATGTAAGTAATAATGAACTGCTAAAAATAAGAGGCGATACGACAACATTATTCAAAGACGGCGTGTTTAAAAGATGTGAATCAAGATATTTACAATAATTTAAAAAATCAAATACTAACTTACTGATTGCCTATACACTCATACGACGTTGTCTTTTTAAAACACTTTTAAAATGTCCACCACCTTGTTCAATGCATTTTAATGCCCGTTTTCTTAATTGGTGTTTTAATTTAGAAACTTCAGTGTAATTTTTCACTATTTCAAAAGCGTTCACTATCCTATTTTTTAGATCCTCGGCACTTGTTGTCTCACTAAAGTAAACTAACGATTTAATACGTCCCTACGAAAAAAAGTCAAGGGGCGTCAAATCAGCTGATCTGGGAGGCCACTGGACAGGGCCGCCACGACCGATCCATCGCTCTCCAAACTCATCATCACTCATATCACCACACTGTGCCAAAGTCCTCACCATTTCGGTGTACTGAATATTCGTGTATTGAAAAGACATAGCGCGCGAAATATTATTTGCAAACACTACGTAAATACTTTACACTGGTCCGCGCGTGAGTAATGTTGTTTACATTTTTTTAAGCCTAGCTTTCATCCTTGCCGCGCCGGTGTCTTAGTGGCTATCTCGCTCTATCCCACGTTTTTAGTTTGCAGGAGAAAGGGAACGAAAAGAAGCATGACATATTTTGTATTTTGTCAGTTTATCTTGCGTCCTTCGTCCAGTGACTGTTAGGGTGTGCGTGTGCGGTTAAATCGCTAAGTTTACTTAACTGTATTTATAAAGACTTTAACTTCCTTGGAATAAGGTTCATTTTTCTTTATTTTGTATTGAATGACGGAATTTGTATTAATGCAAATAAAACTGCACTTTTGAAAGTCTTATTGCCTGGAGTTACGGTTCATTTCAGTTTGTTTTAACTGTACAGGGGTAGTGTGACTGTAATTTACGTAGTTTTAATTATTTTTGGGATAAAAAATTACCTATATTAAAAATGATAGAAATCGATTCAGTAAACGTTTCTGAACAAACTAATTTCAGGATGTGCGTTAATTATGTTACGCGTTGTATAGGACCTGAAATTTTTTAGCCAACCCACTCGCGCTGTATTTTTTAACACTATACTGATATAAAACTAGTATAAAATAATTTTCATCCGTTAAACAGATCAGTGAAAGTCGTTTCCAGGTCGGATCCTCTACTAGATGGCCAAGAGCCTCGACGAACATCTGTCGAAGCTCTCCTTAGGCGGTTGGATCAGGGGCCTGATTTAGAAGGGTGTACTCCTAGATACGGCATGCATTGTGAGGAGATTCGTGTCTCTAGTCCCTGCTCCCGACGGTTTTTTTATACTTTTAAATGTTTTTTATAGGTTTTTTTAAAGAGTTATGTAAAAATGTAAAAGAAATGTAAAGTAATGAATAAACGGGATAATAATTTCAACAAGTTTTCACATTTGTTCTATTACAGCTAAAGAGAAGAAAGACAAAGGCAAGAAGGGCGGCGGGGGCGGGGCGGGGGGCGGGGCCGGGGGCGGGGGCGGGGGCGGGGAGGGCGACAAGGAGAGCCGCAGCGCGGAGGAGAAGCGCAAGCACATCAAGAGCCTCATCGACAAGATCCCCACGCAGAAGGAGCAGCTGTTCCAGTACAAGCTCGACACTGCACAGGTATGACGAACTGTAATATTATATACTTTAACTTCACTTCTAATGAGAATTGGATGACGTTAAGAAACAACAAACCAAGCCACAGTTTTATGTATATGGTAAATGAGATTTACAGTTAGGTTACACTTACATTCAAAACTCTTTACGAAAAAAATACATACATATTCTCTATTGGCGACTGAATAAAAAACCGGCCAAGTGCCAGTCCGACTGGCGCACGAAGGGTTCCGTACCATTATCTATAAAAACGGCAAAAACTATATATTTTTTTTTAATTTTTAGTATTTGTTGTTATAGCGGCAATAGTAATACATCATTTGTGAAAATTTCAGCTTTCTAGCTATCACGGTTTATGAGATACAGCCTGGAGACAGACAGACAGACAGACAGCGAAGTCTTAGTAATAGGGTCCCGTTTTACCCTTTGGGTACGGAACCCTAAAAAATGGGCGTGTACCTTTAAAAAATGTTTAATTTATAAAACCAAGCTAGTTAAGCCGGAGGCACACAAAGATTCGTAGGTCGTTGGTTACGGACGTCTGTTGTCACTTCTGCAAGGATAGGTACTCCCTGTAGTTGCAGGCGAAATCCCGCTGCTGGCCAAAGTTCAGTGCTGTGCTGTACGGTGACGTCACTGGTAGATGAAACGGCACGGCCGTCCGACTTGCCCGGCACACCGGTCTTCGGTCCGTACGAAGCTGGGCGAGAACTGTTGCCGCGGCGTATAAAATGAACCCTAAATCGGGATTAACACGTTTAACTTAGTTGGCACTATTTGTAATTTCTGAAGAATATAATTTAAAAATAGACGGTCGTGTCTGCCAGGTTGCTCGACACACGTGGACTGGCGTCAGGTTCGTTCTACGCGAACACTCTGCCCTCCCCGCAGTTACCGGCGCGTTCCCACTCCTACACAAACAAAGAACAAAGCATTCATTTATAATTGTCATTAAGCATACCATAAAGAAAACATGATTATTCATGTAACTTTCCAGGAATCAAGTTATATAAAGTAAAGTAAAAGTGAGGTTACATTGTGTAATGGTTTTATACATGGACTGAAAGTAGAAAGTCTCCTTGTGTGACCTGTGGAAGATCTGACACGTTTGGCAGACGCTACTGTCGGAGACAAGTCTACATACAATATCCTGCACATAAAAACAGTAGGTAGGCTTTTAAAAAAGGGAGCAACCAATATATGTATATGAAACGGCAAGGAAAGCAGTAGGAGGATCACAATCCCCAAACATCGACGTCATCCGCCATATTGTCTCCAGTCTAACCGGTGGGTAGTTGAAATCACACACAACACTTGACAAACTCCAAACGTTTATTTCTAATTAATCATTTACAGGCACTTGTAAACTTTTTAGAGATGAGCTGCCCGTTCGCAAACATGGATATAAGTAAGGACAAGAGCGGGGCCGAAGAAACTTCTTACACACTCTTTTAACCATATAGTTCGGTACGGGCCCCTTTGGGGGCTTGACATACAAACCTCCGCTGGCTCGGTATCGGCCCCGAAAGGGGCTAGCATTAAAGTCATACGTCATCCTCATTATTTATGTAAATATTTAATATTCTGATAATCAAATACTATGAGTGTGCGTTAATTAAGAGAGTTGGATAAAAAGCTCATATGTCAACGCCATTAAAACTTCTGTATTTAGCGCGCAAGTTTCTTAATTTCACCTTACAAAATCCAAGTGCGTAAATACGGTCATCGCCATTTTGACAGCAGTGCTGGCCGAGGCTAAAAATCATAAAAATTGTGGTTTTCGGACATCCAAACTCCACTTTATTGATAATAATTAACTCGTCATTTAATTATGTGACGAATTCATCCATAGTTCAATTTAAATAAGCAGTGGTAATGATGAATGTTGGTATCTAAAGTCGAAGTTTCGCGCCAATAGTGCGTGTTTACATTTTTATTTTTCACATTATATCACACAGACGCATAAAGATTCGATAACAAATGTGACAAATATAATTTCAAATATTATAAACAACATGAAAATGCCCAGATCTTAGCGTAATTTACTAATTCAGGACCAATAACACGTAATATTCATTACCACTACTCAATTTGTATTCGAAATTGACGACCATTTGTTTTTTTTAATTTTTGGGATGTGTGAAAGCGATTATTTCAATCGATTCTTGTTTTGTACATTTCGATTAAATCGAGTAATTAAATGTAAGAATTTAAGAAATCGATAGATAGAAATTAAAATAATTTTGTTTTATGCGTTAAATACAATAAAAAATGTTATAATATTTTATAAAGCTTTTATAATGGTAATCTTAATAGATTTTCGTGCATTGTGGGTATTAAAACCGACCCAACAATAAACAGAACAGATTAATCTATGGCTAAATTCGCGCCGATTTTGTTTCCATGTCAAAATTTAAATTAGGAATGCAGTCGCTGTTCCAATTTATATTGTATTTGTAGTTACTAGATAATTTATTGTGATTTTTATTCTATTGGTTGGTTGAATATAGAACGCCAAGGATCTTGGTAGGCCATAGTGTTTGTTTGGTTCCCACCAAGATAAATTATATTTAGTCTACAAAATTGGGTTATGGTTAGATGGATTGGTTATTAGGTATTCACTATTTACAAATACTTTTTTTTATCAGAAACAAAGAGGCTGGGCAAACCTCCCCATGGCTTTCCAATTTTCTTTATCTTTTGCCTTCTCCGAACAATACTTTTAATCGTCATTATTTTTTGATGCGTAGATAAGCTTGGTTTAGTCGCAACCCCAAAAACTATAAAATTGTATTTTTAAGAAAACTTCTAGAAATGCGAGTAGGACTCTTACCCTGAGGGTTCTGTCTTATAGCTGTTCACGGCCTCACTCAAGTGACACGGCCCACGGGCCGGACTATGATGGATAACCTGAACTTTGCAGTTGTAAAAAGAGGTTTTAGAGTGGACAGTGAACCGCTTTGAAAAAATAAACTACCTACCGTTTATTCAGGATACGGCCTATACACTGCTGATTGCGAAATATAGGACAATAAGTTTGTCGGTCGTCGTCACCGAGGCAGGCCCAAGAAACACTGGCGTGGCGATCTGGACTCACTCGTTCTTGACTGATTGGCCAAGGGGAGGCCTTTGCCCAGCAGTGAGAAAGAATAATCCTAACAAAACAAAAGTTTGTCCCAACCTAACACAATAACCCAACCGTACTATACACAATTTTGTAGAATAAGTAATATAATGACATTATATTACTTATTCTACAAAATTGTATCTTTGACGGATCAAACTAATTTTTTATTATGCCTACCGAGATCCTGGACATTCTATATCCAACCCCCAGATATTCATCATCATCTGCCTAGCCTTTACCCAACTATGTTGGGGTCGGCTTCCAGTCCAACCGCCAGATATTAGAAAACCAAATTCACAATAAATGATGTATTAAATTAAAATACTTTAAAATTGTGAATTGCGAGCGTATTCTTAATTTAAATTTTGAAATTGAAAATCGATCCATTTTCAGATTTTTCTTTGTTTGAACTGTGAGACTTATTTCTTGCCAAATTTCACGCTGCTAGTTCAACGGAAAGAAAGATAATCATCAAAATGATTACTTAGAAGCAAGTTTTTACTTTATTTTAATATAAAATTTATAAATCTCCTTCTCTTGAAGTCAACCAAAAACATCGAATAATTACTAAGTGAAATTATTAAAAAAGATAAAATTAAATGATTAATTTATGATTCGAAATTATACCAAGAATTCAGTCTCAACCCTTTTTTTTTCTAAACTCGATTTCATTGCGAGTATCGATTAGGCTGAATACCACTTTTTAATCGTAATGATAGAACTTGGGTTTACGGTCAGCACTAAAAAGTGTCATTTTGCAACACTTGCAACATAGTTTTTTAGTAATATTTGTCAAGACTTTGATCGTGTTTTTTTATGAAATTATGTACGAATAATAGCAAAAATAAGAACGCAGATAGAATGTTACTGTATTTATTTTTCCTTTTCAAGTTTTTTAGCAAACGAGAAACTTGTCTATGTACATTATTTCCAGCGTATCTAAGTTACCTATTTTTTGGAAGCGTGCCGTAATATGTATTTTACACATATTTGGCAAAAGACTGACGCCGTTTTACGAACCTCAACACGGTATTGAAGATATTTAACACATACTTATCGTGTGAAACAGCTGCCGTGACATATTTATCATCATAAAATCGAATGCTGAATGTTCACGAAAATTCTTGAATTTCATGACAATTCGCATCACCCCCACCGATTCAGCTGATGTGTCATGTGTCAAAATCTTGTCGAGCAGAGTGGTTAAATCGTGTTACAAGTTCTCATTTACACAACTTAATATTGTTCACTCCAAAAACCACTTTTAATTTCTTAATATGTACTTCAATTGTTTGCTAATCGCGAGCTAACGAGACTTGACGTCGGCCACGCGCGTCCTATGTGTGGCGGTGACACGACACACTCAATACACTCATTCATTACATAGTAAGTTCGGTAAAATTTACTAATAACACTAGGATACTTCACTATGAATTATTTTAACGATTGAACAATACCAATATTTACAAATGCAAAGGAGTTATTATTTAATACAAAGAACAAGTCTTCCACTAATAAATTGCTTTGTAAAATAATTTTGGTATTTTTTAGTTTGTAATTATTAGTTACAGAAACTGATTCAGTGGTAGTTTGAAATTATTTTATTTAATGCTGACCCCTAAAATACAGTCCAGGCCTAGTTTGGGGCCCCGTGCACGGCACGACACGTGAGTCCCCTCTGTGAGGAGTGGCGGGACAGCCCTCACCTTCCGCCTGACGCAGGTCCTCACCAGACACGGTTGTTTCGGGAGGTACCTGCACCGAATCGGGCGGGAGGAAACGCCCGGGTGCTATCATTGTGAGGATCTAAAATCGTATTCGATGCCATCTTCCACAACATTGTGGAATGGTACCAAATAACCAAAATAAACAAATCTTAGTGTCAAATGAGCAATTATTAAAATCACAATTGTCATAAAATATTTGCTTATCTTAATTTTAACTATATTTAATACACAAGCCAATAATTGGCGCTTATCTCTTCTGTCAATCGATACCGATCTTTGTAATAATGGTACCATCCCACAGATGGCAGGTTTGCTTCAATATTATGATGAATGAGAATTTGAAGTTGGTTATTAATTAGATTAACTAATAATCTTAGCAGATAGATACTCTAGCGGTTACATATAAAATACTTATTATTCATCCTAACTAATATTATAAATGGAAAATAAGTTTGTCTGCAACATCCTGAAGTTTTGCATATACGTTGTCAGGTGTACAGAAACGGACATAGGGTGTACCTTTCATCACGAAAAAAAGGACTGTTCCCGAGGAAAACAAGAATAATTTTCTTAAGACAATAGATGGCGCCACGTGTCTTTCGAATCATGATTGAATTATATTATTATAAAAAGTTTAATAGTGCGAATTGATTATCAAATTTTAAATTAACACGAGCGAAGCCGCGGGCAAAAGCTAGTCTTCAATAGTTATGAGTATATCATCTAAGAATTATTGTGTAGGAGGTGCGATATTTTGTTGGTATCTTACCAATTGAGATACCATATTATGCACATTACACGGCACAGTAACCTGCAGCCCTCCTACCTACAATACAATCACAATAATATCCTAAGATTCTCTCGTCCTCTTCGGTAGCTGTCAACCAAAGACTATATAACCATTTGACTGCGCATACAGTACCCCGGCGCTCGAAAACTATTTGTGTTTTGTCGCCTATGTATAGGCTACGGTACGAGTAACCATTTTAGTTGTGTCCAATTGTTAGACCTGTGTGCACGCAACATTTTTACAAATAGGTATAACTTTTTATGCAATTTTAACGCCTCAAAATGCCTTCATGCGCGGTGAAGTGGTGTGGGAAACATTCCAAGACATCGAATTACAAACAGGATAGTATTACTTTTCATCGGTAATAACACAGTATAGAAAATTATGTTTGATTTAATCAGATTATGAGCCACCGCAGGGGTCTAATTAAAATGGTGGCTGGGTGAAAGAGCACAAAATTTGAGTATCTCGTTGATGTCTTTTGTAACTGTCTTCTTCTTTCTTTAGACAATTCTAATACGTCTATCCCTTTCTTTCCCTTTGTATGTTTATCGTAGAAATCAGTGAGGTTACCTATAATAGCTGAAGTCGATATCGAAAATAGTAAAATTAAAATAATATTTATTTAATTCAAATACTGCAATAAAATACCTATCTACTTTTAACCGACTTGAATTTGATAATGTTCTATTTCTTGTTTTGTGTAGCTATTTTTCACTTTATAGTTTTGAGGTCTTTGATGAAAAGTGAAGAAAAAAAAAAGTGGTAGAATATAATATGGCGGGCTACATTGTTTATTGGCAAACTTGCATTGGGGCGCTGAATGGTGTACGGATCCACCACAGTAATAGAAATTTGCCGTTGTTGTGAAATTTATACTAAGAGGACGATCAACGAGAGTGGTTCGAAAGTTTTGTCTTCCAAATATAATACCGATTATTTTATAAGATCGGTTTTAAAATCTGATTGGTTATAATTTATTCCCGGATATTAATTTTCATCAATTTGAAATAGAATGTACCAATCATTTAATTGAATTAGCAAGATGCAGAATTCAGAAATATGTAGACGCTCGTTTGTCATTTTTTACAAAGAACAGTCAGGACCCTAAAACTTTCATTCGAAAAACATATACCAAATTAATTCATTTTAAAAACGAACTACTAACGAAATCCTACATCGATCGCACATCGAGGCTGTTGTCACACACAACTTTACTCTCTGTTCCGCATACCTCCAAAACAGGATACATTTTTTTATTGATTGATTTTTTGTTATTTTGTGTGCAATAAAGAATAAGAATAATTATTGATTGATTTTGATTAAATGTTATCTATACAATTTTAATTCGAGTAGTTTTCATTATGTTAAAATCCATTTTATCGATATCGACTATTTTCTCCTTATCAAGTAGACCAGCCCTAACGATATGCGTACCTACGCGAATTGACCAATTGCAGCCGCGCATTCATATCCGTCCCCCGGCCCGCGATGGTGAGTCGTATGCTTAGAAGAAATCGGCCTATAAGCTCTCTAGTGGTTATATTCTCTATGCTGTCAACTAAAATGTAAACAAAATATGTTTTGCGACTTAAATCGCGGGATTGTATATGTCCCCGCAATAACCAAGCAGTATTTGAAGCCGAAAGCTGTCAAAGAAGATTGCTGCTTGCCTCCCTGTACACTTAAACCCATCATTTCCTCGCAAATGTTCACCAAAGTAGGACCGTGTCCAAGTATGTAAATAAGTACCAAGTATACAAGAATTAACTTATCACAGCAGAGGATACAAACTGGAATGGCCAACTTGGGTTGATGCTGCAATCGGACGTCTCCCTAGAACCACATCTCGGACCAAGTTCCAACATGCTTGACATACATACTTCTCACTGGTTACCTGAAATAAGTTAACTATTAAATCATGTTCTACCATAAACTAGCTTCATTAAATCTCAATTAGTTTTTCTCTATTTTCCAAGAATGTTTCGACCGCAATTATCTTTTTGCTGATAAAACTGTTATTTTCGCGTCGATTAAAAAAATAATGACGGTAGCTTAACTAGCTTAGTAAGTAGGTCTAAATTAAGAAACAAAAATAAATTATGAAAAAAGATATTAAAAACCTTCAAAGCCTTATTATTACCTTCCAAGTAACACATCAAAGTTTTATATCGGCCGACTTACAGCATTTCTGTATCGTTTTCGCATTTTGAGTTAGTTCTATGATAGTATTACAAACGTTTATACGGCTACTGTAATGCTAATTTGGGCACAAATTATACGGCTTTAGATCAAAAATAAGTTCACAAATAGTTGTTTAATTGCATTACAGGCGCATTATTTAGCATTATTGTGACCAAATAAGTTGCGAATCGCATTATAGAAGCATTATTACGGTCAATGAAGTTGCCAATCGCATTACAGAAACATTATACTAGAAATATTATTGATAATGAAGATGTTAATTACATTACAAAAGCATTAGACTAGCATACGATTGTTCTAAAAGTATGATTGAGGCTATTTAAGTGTTCACAGTTAAAACTTAAATCATCATTGCAAAAACATCTCTAATACCATGGCACAAATGTTATAATACAATTAACGTTGTAATTTAACTACTTTGTCCAGCAATATAATATGGACGAAGATCGTCAAAACTGAGTGACACCATACTTGTATTTGCATCAAAATAAAATTTATAATACTGACAAAGTTTTTGACTCTTTTGTTATTTCATGCCTATTTTAAACGCAATGTAGTTTACTGTAAATATCTATATAAGTTTCATTGAAAATTTTCACGCGCCTTCGATATTTTGTAGTTTTGATATAAAATGTTATATAAAAATATGAATCAAATAATCAAAACTATTTTTTATTCTTAGTCTAGAATGAATTTTGCATAATTAACGTAATAGTATTGATTGGGCAGTATTAAATTAAGTTAAATCATTATGATAAAGGTCTATTGCTATTATAAATAGATTCGAATGATAATATTTTTTGGTTATAAAATATTTTCAAAATGGCGTGAGTCTACAATAGCCCGGTGAACCTTTATAAACGCCAATTAATGCCGTCAGCAGTATAAATAGTCACACGTGAACAATCGTTAAGCTAGAGGCCAGAGAGAAGACTTTTGATGAACCACCGTAGTGCCATTGGCTATAAAGTAGTTCTCTAAGGGTTCACCGATATACCAATAGACTTGATGTAGACTGAAATAGTGCCATTGCATGAAAGTAATTTTGGGGATCCTTGAGCAAAACAATAAAACTCATTTCAGAATTTGTATTACTTGAATAATCACAACTTAATTTTGTTATTAGCCTAATTATCATAATCATTACACACACGGTTAGGCAACACACCATAAAAAAATGCTGTTATTTGTTGATGTATACACATATTATATTTTATGTGCTTTTTCCCAATATGGCCGACAAATGGTTTTAAGAATACAGTAAAGTGAATGTTTAAATAGCTTTGCGCATTACAATAACTGTCGTGTATTTGATTAAAGAGCTGTTACTCGCACAACAGCACTCAGTTGATCTTTAAAAATGCAAGCATTATATTGATTCACGTTTATGCTGTTCAGCAGTATTAGGCTTTTACTTAGCACTTAAAAGTGCTATAACACAACAAAGGGCACTAAAAACAACCTAAAGCTGTATAACGGTTTTACGGTGCATTATAATGGTACAAGTTTATGCTATTAAGCGGCAATAGGCATTATCTTACTGCTTAAAATGCTATTGTAAACCCTAAGGCACTAAAAACGGCTGAAAGCTGTATACTGGATTTACGATGCATTATAATGGTACAGGTTTATGCTATTAAGCAGCGATAGGCATTATCTTACTACTTAACAATGCTATTGTAAACCCTAAGACACTAAAAACAGCTGAAAGCTGTATACTGAAAAGCTGTACAGCTGCATTGTGGTTGGCTTCACTAAAACTAAAGACTTTGATAGGCTATTATCCAACCGTTATACATTGTAAAGCATCATAATGGTTTTGAAATACGAAAATAAAGCATCAAGACGCTCGGTGAACTTTTATAAGAGTTTATACGGACCTTAAGTTTTACATAAGTTTACTATTCGTATTTTAAAATGCTTCCTGTGTTACTTGGGCTTAAAAGTCGCGGACTTATCAAACCGCGCTCGTTTTTTGTGTAAATATAATGGTTTTTAGGGTTCCGTACCCAAAGGGTAAAACGGGACCCTATTACTAAGACTTCGCTGTCTGTCTGTCTGTCTGTCTGTCTGTCTCCAGGCTGTATCTCATTAACCGTGATAGCTAGAAAGCTGAAATTTTCACAAATGATGTATTACTATTGCCGCTATAACAACAAATACTAAAAATTAAAAAAAAAAAATATTGAGGGGGGCTCCCATACAACAGATATGATTTTTTTTGCCGTTTTTATAGATAATGGTACGGAACCCTTCGTTCACGAGTCCGACTCGCACTTGGCCGGTTTTTAATACACATTTCAACTAGCCCCAGGATTTCCCATCTCATTGGTATATGCGTTCGTATTTAATGGATGAAAATTTTTTCTATCATGACCTTGTCCTGCAGTTAGGATCGTCTTCTCACGAGGGAACTCCTCAACGGTTAATAGCGTGGACACGAAACTTTGTATAGGCTTTTAATTTTGATAGATAAAGATGATTTGTATCATGTCCATATCCTGTGTCCTGTGTACAGACAGCACAGTAGCGCTCGCTAGCTCGCCTTCATCACGTTCGAACTGGACTAGTGAATAGGCAGTAGCGCTTGCCTTTTGTCCAGCCGGCTGTAGTGGTACAGCAGTGAGTGACGTGTACATCCTTGCATCCACAGATCGACAACGTGTTGATGGAGAAGAAAATCCGACCGTGGATCAACAAGAAGATCATCGAGTACATCGGTGAGCCCGAGCCGACGCTCGTGGACTTCATCTGCAGCAAGGTGGTGGCAGGCTCCGCACCGCAGGGCATCCTGGACGACGTGCAGATGGTGAGTGTTGAGCGTGACTGTGTGTGACCTGCTCTAATGGCTACTGCAATCGAAATGATGAAGGAAAACATCTGAGGAAGGTCTGGGCAAGGAAGTCCTAGCCAAAAATTAGAAGAAATGAGTTGATATATTTCAAACACCAAAGTGCCCTTGATAATTTAAAATGAATTTTAATTGCGGAACCGTATCAAAATCGATCTATAACAAAAATTCAAATGCCCGCCATTGTAGCCAATCGCTTGAGTTTGTTAGTCTGTTTGGACGATTTGATTTCGATATGAATGTCTCTATGGACTTTGAACCGAAACTTATACGTTAATGTTTTTGTCTTTTTTGGACATATTGGCGTTTGATATTTATCAACTCAAATGTGAACTCCCCACCCCGCACGGAGCCTGGAGTGTGACTGACGTACTGCTGCAGGTGCTGGACGAGGAGGCGGAGGTGTTCGTGGTGAAGATGTGGCGCCTGCTCATCTACGAGCTGGAGGCCAAGCGCGCCGGCTTGCACAAGTGAATAGATAGCTGTACCTCCTAGTCTAGAATAACATACAATACAATATTATATCAGACTCTAGCCTTTCATTTACATCCATTACAACTTTTAACGAAATTCTAAACCAAACTTTCATCTCTATGATTTCACTCTCTCTAGGATTTTACGTAAAAATCCCGATCTACGGTCGTCGTCCAGTCGCAGTGCAGTCGTGGTCATAGCTGCCTGGTGCACGACGTGCCGCCAGAGGCTTGACTGAGAAAATCTGCGTCCAACAACACTTCCCCAATGCCACGAAATCATTAATAATTATGCGTTTCAAAGGCTTAGTACGGTCACTGTGACTGATGTGAACACTGTTGGACATGTAGGTACGGTCTTTCAGCTACCAAGATAATAAATATTAAATGGCAAGTACATAGATAAGAACAACTGAATGCTCATCTACAGTAGGACAGCGTTGCGAATCCGTTATGGCGTGTCTACTGCAAGTGAGCGTGTCCAACTCGCTAACGAGATGATTCTCCACGCCTCGCCTGTATAAAGCGCGCGCGCACGCTCGACGCGTTTACTACGCGTCACGCAGCCGTCACGCAATCGCAACGCAACCGTCACGCAACTGCAACGCAGCCGCCACATTCATCACACAGGTGGCCATGAGGAGCGACGCTCTACTGGGGCTCATCGCGGTGAGCTCCTCACTCTCCTGTCTAATACTACGTAGTATCTACCACGGGTTCCATACAGAAGTACAGAACCAGCGCCTAGCAACTCCTACAAGAAACCTAAGGTCTGGAGGACCTACGTTTAATGCTGAATGGGCGCCTTATACTAGCTTTAATGCTGGCAGCATAAACGTTGATTTATTTAAACTTGTACAATCACGAGCAATAAAATATATAACTCCACGCAGCAACTTTTAAAAGTGATTTTCTTCTTGAATTCAAAAATGATTTACGGTGCGACTGTACTGAAATTTAATTTATTATCATAGTTGATGCCGTAGCAGACTTCAGTTAATAATTAAAAGGTGAAAATAATTAAAAGTTCAAAAATGCATAATCTATTCTTGCTGGATTATATTCTGTTCTAGAGCACCAGCACGATGTCTGGTAGATCTTATCTGTCTTTTGAGGTTAGATAGGTACTAAAGTAACCAGTAACGTATGCTTGCAGTGGCAGGTAATGCTGGCCGACTGCGTCCCGATGATGCAACAACGTTACGATGAAATAGTGAGTATCTGGGGGCACTGTAGTGTCCCCGCCAAGTCTAGCAAAAAAAATAAAGGCACCGCTGTACTACCCTTTTCTCGAAGCCATTCAAACCTGAATTTTCAGTGACTAAGAGGGGATATTATACTTAGGTACCTATACCTAGACCTGAATAACATTCAATTTGAACCTGTAGGTACTTTATGAACTACTAGCTGTTGCCCGCGACTTCGTTAGTTAGCATAGTTTGAAACAGGAACAGGATCATACTCAGGCTATAGAAACTGAACATTTGTACAATGAATTAGTGAATACAAATTGCAACCCTAATTCCATAATAACAATAGACCTTACAGAGGACTCCTTACTGAAACATAATTCCTACCATAAAATTAGTAAAAATAAAATTAAGAAATATGCAAGATTTAATAAAATCATTAAAAAATGTAATAAATACAAGAAAAAACAAAAGCACTATTCCAATAATATCCAATTACGGAAAGAACGCGTTTATCTTGTGAATAGATTAAATAACTATCAGATTAAATTGGAAGATAGTATAAATATTTATGAAATAGACACTCCGCGCTTACAATCTGAAATTGAGGCACTGAATAAGTCACTAAAATCTTTATACAGGGTGTCCCAGAATTCAACGTCAAACCGAAATGGGGCGACAGGATTGATTGTAAACATCATGAGAAAAATCAGAAAAAAAATCTATCCCATGCAGTATGAAAATTATGGGCATTTAAGAAAAACCTAAAAATTTGGTCAATCTGTAATCATTTTTCGGTTATTGTGGTTAATTTTTATTATTTTTGTTCATTTAAACTTTGGAACCGTAACCCTAAATAATATTAAAAGAGTGTCCATGGAGTTTCTTGCCCGTTCTTCTCCATAGAGATCTACGTTAGGGAATGGGCAACTACAGTACTTTCACAGTTTTTATGCCTTGTGACTGGGACTGTAGCTACATTTCATTGTTGTCTTTGTTTCGACAGTTCAAAAGTGCCTGTAACTGGCCTACTTGAAATAAATGCTTTGATTTTGATTTTGTAGCGTTAAATATCCAATGAGTAAATTCCAACTATTTAATTTGACACCTCTATTGTTTTGCGTCACCCGCCACTAGGCAGGCAAGCTACAGAAAAGCATTGTCGCCCAGGGATAATGATGCTAACTATAAACCGTACAAACTAATCGCAGATTTAATGCCAAGATATGATGGTAATCCTAAATTACTCAATTATTATATTAGGGAGTAGAAAACTTATTACAGTTAACTTCTGAGGCAGATCGCGCGCACCTAGCGAGCATCTGCTTAATTAAAAGTAGGCTCAGTGGTCCAGCCGTAGACGCAATAGCGTACGAAGGCTACTTAAACTCATGGCCATCAATTAAGAATGCGTTAACTAGGCGCCTTGGTGAATGAACCACGAAATGAAATACAAGTAATGCAGGAGCTAACCCGAGTGCGTAAGTCTAAGGCAGAAGACGCTGAAAGCTTCGGCAAACGCCTCCGTGAGCTGTTGGATACTCTGTATTCCGTAGGGGAGCATGGTAATAAATCGTATTACGAAAAGATGGTTATTGAACAGTACATAAACCAGTTAGACTTCCATGTCTCGTTGGGTGTTCAAATCGCTAAGCTGGACTGGACCTTCGAAGCAGCCATTATAGCGGCTTAGATAAGAAGAAGCTAGGCTTTCATTAATAGAGCTAATTACACTAATCAAATCCAAAAAAAAAATCCAATCCAATCCAATCTAATTTCTTTTTTTAATCCTTCAACGTCACAAGCAAAGCCAAAGGAGTTATCTAAACAACCAGGCAATAACAATATTACCAATTTGCACTTTACATCTATCCAATTGATGTCCTTATATTCAAACACGAAAAATGCTGAGAATACAGCATCTGGAGATTTACATAAAACATATAGGAATCAAATAGTATTCAAAAAAAAAATAGTCTTTAATTCGGATAAGCAACATCCATATGGGTTACTAAAAAATCGGCCAAGTGCTAGTCGGGCTCGCGCACGAAGGGTTCCGTACCATTATCTATAAAAAATACGAAAAAAACACGTTTATTGTATGGGGACCCCCCTTAATATTTTTTTTTTTAATTTTTAGTGTTTGTTGTTATAGCCGCAACGGAAATACATCATTTGTGAAAATTTCAGCAGTCAGACAGACAGACATACAGCGGAGGCTTAGTTATGGGGTCCCGTTTTACCCTTTGGGTACGGAACCCTAAAAAACAAAAAGACAAACTTATCCCTATGTTAGTAAACTTATGTACCTATCCAAACTAATATTATAAATGCGAAAGTAACTCTGTCTGTCTGTCTGTCTGTCTTTGCTTCACGCCTAAACTACTGAACCGATTTGTGTGAAATTTGGTACAGACATAGTTTGGAACTTGAGAAAGGACATAGGATAGTTTTTATTACAAAAAATAAAATAAAAAATAAAATTTATTCCGGACATACAGCGCCATCTAATTTGGCTACTGTGTGACAATTCTTGGCGACGGTTTGACAACTGACAAATGTCATAGCATGCATTAGAATAGAACGGCTATTTCAAAGGATTTGTCACAGGTACAAGTGGCTTAGCGGTTCAGCGACCGCCCTGTAAACCGAGCTTCGCAAGTTCGAATCACAGCCAGTATTCACTTTTTGTGATTTTTTTTAATGCTATTAGATTTTCAAAAATAATAAACATGATTCGCGAGTTCGATCCCCAACCAGTTTTCACTTTTTGTAAGTTTTAGGTATTTTGTTTTATTTTATGCTTTAAGTGTTTCAAATCATTACAAAATAGATTAATGTATACTTTTCGTTTTTTTTACCATTCAAAAGACAGGTAATCATAAATTAATGAATGAAAATTGACCAATTTACACTGTACAAAAAAAAATCTCTAAAAAGTTTAAAAATGAAAACATACTCAAAACGCAGCAGCCATTCGCTCAGCCACTGCGCCAACCGTGTCGTCATATAACTGTGGTTGTGGCTTCCTCAGGCATTGCTGCAACTTTGCTTACGGGTGGTCGGACTGCACATTCCATTTTCAAATTGCCGCTGAATCTTGCATGCGAAGATACGCCCCAACATGCAATATCACCAAAAACGGGGGAAGTAGTTTGGGACGAGTGCACAATGTCGCACAAGCATGCATTAGAGGCGTTGAACCGCAGCTTGCAGGACATCCGCGGCAACCAGGTGTGATGGGTGGCGTCATCAAAATGTTCGCAGCGACTTTAGACCCTGTGAACGGTGAGTAATTAACTAGCTCGCCGTCCAACCGTCTTATGACGACAGGCCGTGTCGAAAGCGCGTTCGTGTTCCACGCGCGCCTCAAAATGATGTCAGCAAACCGGAAGGGGTCCGCAAGGGCCGATGCCTGCTGCAGCTGCGGGACTGTTCGAAAGAGATACTGTGGCTCTGGAACACAAAGCGCTAAGAAGGAACATGGATGACACTCCCTTCCGTTCCACCCAGCGCGGGAGGAGGGGTCATTTGAAAAGCCGACTTTAGACAGATACTGCCAGTTAATAAGAGGGGCCATTTTGTAATAAAAAAGGGGCACACTGGCGGATGAAACGCATGTCTCATGGCGTCGCCACTGTGAAAACCTCCTGAATTGAAAAGCTCCATATTACGTGCATCATGCGCGTCCAACTGTAAAACGACCACGAAGCAGGTGTCTTTGCGAATAAGCTGCTGCAAATGAGAGAGGGTCGTCTGGAATCCGAAGGAGATGGGAAAATTCTATTTTCCGAAGAATTTTCCCATCCAACCGCTGTGCTAGCGCCAAAGAACGAGTGGGTCAGTAAAAAAAAACAAAAAAAAAGTATACACATCCATATCATTGTGATGGCTGATGATGATAGTACTGCCTACTCCGTTGAATTTCTCAACTCCCTTGAGTTATCGGGCGTGCCGTCCCATCAGCTGGAGCTTAAATTTGGCGTACCAGTTTTGGTGATGCGAAACCTTGATGAAACCAGACTGTGCAACGGCACCAGGCTTCGTATCACACAGCTGAGCTGCTAATGGAGAGAGCGTTTTAAGTCCCCGCACAGGCATTTAGACAACAAACTAAACAGGGCCTGCATAACCTTTTGGCAATGCAGGAGGATGATAGGTAAGAAGTGGGGCCTATCCCCTAAAATAATACTCTGGTTATACTGCACGGTGATCCGACCCATGATTACTTACGGGGCAGTGGTCTGGTGGCCCCGCACTAAACTAGCTACAGCCTCCATCAAACTGCAACGCATGCAGAGACTTGCCTGCATGGCGACTACAGGCTGCATGCGGACTACCCCGACCGCGGCTCTGGAGGCCATGTTGGGGCTCCCACCGCTCGATCTGTTCATACAGCAGGAAGCGACGATGGCGGCAGTACGTCTTGAAACACTTCAACTTTGGGGTAAGAAGTACACACAACACACCGCGATACTGGAAGGATTTTATACCGAGTTCCCCCTAGCGAAAGCTATTAACGATCGGATACCCAAGTAATTCGTATTCGACAAAAAATACAAAATCCAACTCCACGAGGATCACCGCTGTGAGGGTCTAAGCCCCGCGGAAGTACGGATCTTCACGGATGGATCTAAGACAGGTACCGGCACTGGAGCTGGAGTCTTCTCGGAAGATCTCAACATACACATAGCCGCACCATTGGGGATCCATAACACGGTATTTCAGGCAGAATGTATGGGCATTGCCCTGGCGGCATCGGCCATTTTAGCCAGGGAAGTTGTGGACCACTCAATTCGCATACTTTCAGACAGCATGGCTGTACTACTAGCATTAAACAACCACACAGTCAACTCTGGGTTAATACACGAGTGTCATCAACGTCTGAACCAGGTTGGTAATCTCAATAATATAACCATTCAATGGATAAAAGGACACAGCGAGTCCCGAGGCAACGATACAGCGGACGAACTCGCTAGAAGGGGATCAAGCATGGCAGCAGTGGGACCTGAACCCATACTGCCACTCCCCTTCGGGTACCTACGCACACTGGTAAGGAAACGAACCAGTGAACAACACCACAAACTGTGGCTAAACCATGGTGAGTGTAGGCAGGCCAAGGATGCACTCCCTACCATCGACGGCCACTTCACGAAAAAAGCGCTTCGGCTGACCAAACTACAACTACAGCTGCGCACTGTTACAGCCGCCATCACTGGACACGGCTCTTTTAACAAACACCTCTTTGCCATATGAGTCACAGACAGCCCTCTGTGCCGAGCCTGCATGGACGAAGATGAGACAGCAGCCCACGTGCTTCTGCACTGCCCAGAGGTTGCATCATACAGGGCAAAGTACTTCGGTAACCCAGGTACTCTCCGCGAGACTGTCAGCGACATCAAGGCGCTGCTGGCTTTTCTCGGGGAGCTGAGGTGGATCGAATAGATTTCCCACCCGCACGCAAAATACGCGCATTGGTCGTGGAGTTGCGGACACCAGCCCGTTATACAATAAGTCCCCGCATACCCATTATTGCAAATAACTTACCATTTCAATTTAAGAGGTAACAATTTCCCTTAAAATTGGCTGTTACAATGACGATCAACAATTCCAGGGCCAAACCATAAAAGTGACAGGCATTCAATTGTGCACTCCATGCTTCTCACACGGTCAATTATATGTTGTTTGTTCAGTGCCCAAAAATTTCACGTGCTTGCGGAAAATAATAAGTCATTTAATGTTGTATACAGAACGGTATTAGAATAAATAGTGCCCAACAAGGCGTTTGATGGTTTACTTTGTAAAGAAGGTTGTATAGCGCCAAAATAAACGGTTTTCAGCCATATCGTCGCCTCATTTAATTTTGTTGCCGATCTCTGCGCCCAGAATTACAGTACCCAAAAGGACGCATTTTGAAGTCATCACCTACATTATCGCATTTTGATCAGCCAGTCAGTTCTCACACAAAACATAACATCACGCCTGAAATCCCCTACGGGTTAGGCAGAGGTGTACCTTATCGTACACCCACATTTCGCCATATTTTAAATGCGAAAGTTTGTGAGTATGGATGGATGGATGTTTGTTACTCTTTCACGCAAAAACTACTGACCGGATTTGGATGAAATTTGGCACACAGATAGTTTATAACCTAGATTAACACATAGGATACTTTTTATCGCGGTAGTGCGATCCCGTGGGACAATTACCGAACTTACGCGGGTGAAGCCGCGGGCATGAGCTAGTATTATAAATGCGAAAGTAACTCTGTCTGTCTGTCTGTCTGTCTTTGCTTCACGCCTAAACTACTGAACCGATTTGTGTGAAATTTGGTACAGACATAGTTTGGAACTTGAGAAAGGACATAGGATAGTTTTTATTACAAAAAATAAAATAAAAAATAAAATTTATTCCGGACATACAGCGCCATCTAATTTGGCTACTGTGTGACAATTCTTGGCGACGGTTTGACAACTGACAAATGTCATAGCATGCATTAGAATAGAACGGCTATTTCAAAGGATTTGTCACAGGTACAAGTGGCTTAGCGGTTCAGCGACCGCCCTGTAAACCGAGCTTCGCAAGTTCGAATCACAGCCAGTATTCACTTTTTGTGATTTTTTTTAATGCTATTAGATTTTCAAAAATAATAAACATGATTCGCGAGTTCGATCCCCAACCAGTTTTCACTTTTTGTAAGTTTTAGGTATTTTGTTTTATTTTATGCTTTAAGTGTTTCAAATCATTACAAAATAGATTAATGTATACTTTTCGTTTTTTTTACCATTCAAAAGACAGGTAATCATAAATTAATGAATGAAAATTGACCAATTTACACTGTACAAAAAAAAATCTCTAAAAAGTTTAAAAATGAAAACATACTCAAAACGCAGCAGCCATTCGCTCAGCCACTGCGCCAACCGTGTCGTCATATAACTGTGGTTGTGGCTTCCTCAGGCATTGCTGCAACTTTGCTTACGGGTGGTCGGACTGCACATTCCATTTTCAAATTGCCGCTGAATCTTGCATGCGAAGATACGCCCCAACATGCAATATCACCAAAAACGGGGGAAGTAGTTTGGGACGAGTGCACAATGTCGCACAAGCATGCATTAGAGGCGTTGAACCGCAGCTTGCAGGACATCCGCGGCAACCAGGTGTGATGGGTGGCGTCATCAAAATGTTCGCAGCGACTTTAGACCCTGTGAACGGTGAGTAATTAACTAGCTCGCCGTCCAACCGTCTTATGACGACAGGCCGTGTCGAAAGCGCGTTCGTGTTCCACGCGCGCCTCAAAATGATGTCAGCAAACCGGAAGGGGTCCGCAAGGGCCGATGCCTGCTGCAGCTGCGGGACTGTTCGAAAGAGATACTGTGGCTCTGGAACACAAAGCGCTAAGAAGGAACATGGATGACACTCCCTTCCGTTCCACCAAGCGCGGGAGGAGGGGTCATTTGAAAAGCCGACTTTAGACAGATACTGCCAGTTAATAAGAGGGGCCATTTTGTAATAAAAAAGGGGCACACTGGCGGATGAAACGCATGTCTCATGGCGTCGCCACTGTGAAAACCTCCTGAATTGAAAAGCTCCATATTACGTGCATCATGCGCGTCCAACTGTAAAACGACCACGAAGCAGGTGTCTTTGCGAATAAGCTGCTGCAAATGAGAGAGGGTCGTCTGGAATCCGAAGGAGATGGGAAAATTCTATTTTCCGAAGAATTTTCCCATCCAACCGCTGTGCTAGCGCCAAAGAACGAGTGGGTCAGTAAAAAAAAACAAAAAAAAAGTATACACATCCATATCATTGTGATGGCTGATGATGATAGTACTGCCTACTCCGTTGAATTTCTCAACTCCCTTGAGTTATCGGGCGTGCCGTCCCATCAGCTGGAGCTTAAATTTGGCGTACCAGTTTTGGTGATGCGAAACCTTGATGAAACCAGACTGTGCAACGGCACCAGGCTTCGTATCACACAGCTGAGCTGCTAATGGAGAGAGCGTTTTAAGTCCCCGCACAGGCATTTAGACAACAAACTAAACAGGGCCTGCATAACCTTTTGGCAATGCAGGAGGATGATAGGTAAGAAGTGGGGCCTATCCCCTAAAATAATACTCTGGTTATACTGCACGGTGATCCGACCCATGATTACTTACGGGGCAGTGGTCTGGTGGCCCCGCACTAAACTAGCTACAGCCTCCATCAAACTGCAACGCATGCAGAGACTTGCCTGCATGGCGACTACAGGCTGCATGCGGACTACCCCGACCGCGGCTCTGGAGGCCATGTTGGGGCTCCCACCGCTCGATCTGTTCATACAGCAGGAAGCGACGATGGCGGCAGTACGTCTTGAAACACTTCAACTTTGGGGTAAGAAGTACACACAACACACCGCGATACTGGAAGGATTTTATACCGAGTTCCCCCTAGCGAAAGCTATTAACGATCGGATACCCAAGTAATTCGTATTCGACAAAAAATACAAAATCCAACTCCACGAGGATCACCGCTGTGAGGGTCTAAGCCCCGCGGAAGTACGGATCTTCACGGATGGATCTAAGACAGGTACCGGCACTGGAGCTGGAGTCTTCTCGGAAGATCTCAACATACACATAGCCGCACCATTGGGGATCCATAACACGGTATTTCAGGCAGAATGTATGGGCATTGCCCTGGCGGCATCGGCCATTTTAGCCAGGGAAGTTGTGGACCACTCAATTCGCATACTTTCAGACAGCATGGCTGTACTACTAGCATTAAACAACCACACAGTCAACTCTGGGTTAATACACGAGTGTCATCAACGTCTGAACCAGGTTGGTAATCTCAATAATATAACCATTCAATGGATAAAAGGACACAGCGAGTCCCGAGGCAACGATACAGCGGACGAACTCGCTAGAAGGGGATCAAGCATGGCAGCAGTGGGACCTGAACCCATACTGCCACTCCCCTTCGGGTACCTACGCACACTGGTAAGGAAACGAACCAGTGAACAACACCACAAACTGTGGCTAAACCATGGTGAGTGTAGGCAGGCCAAGGATGCACTCCCTACCATCGACGGCCACTTCACGAAAAAAGCGCTTCGGCTGACCAAACTACAACTACAGCTGCGCACTGTTACTGCCGCCATCACTGGACACGGCTCTTTTAACAAACACCTCTTTGCCATATGAGTCACAGACAGCCCTCTGTGCCGAGCCTGCATGGACGAAGATGAGACAGCAGCCCACGTGCTTCTGCACTGCCCAGAGGTTGCATCATACAGGGCAAAGTACTTCGGTAACCCAGGTACTCTCCGCGAGACTGTCAGCGACATCAAGGCGCTGCTGGCTTTTCTCGGGGAGCTGAGGTGGATCGAATAGATTTCCCACCCGCACGCAAAATACGCGCATTGGTCGTGGAGTTGCGGACACCAGCCCGTTATACAATAAGTCCCCGCATACCCATTATTGCAAATAACTTACCATTTCAATTTAAGAGGTAACAATTTCCCTTAAAATTGGCTATTACAATGACGATCAACAATTCCAGGGCCAAACCATAAAAGTGACAGGCATTCAATTGTGCACTCCATGCTTCTCACACGGTCAATTATATGTTGTTTGTTCAGTGCCCAAAAATTTCACGTGCTTGCGGAAAATAATAAGTCATTTAATGTTGTATACAGAACGGTATTAGAATAAATAGTGCCCAACAAGGCGTTTGATGGTTTACTTTGTAAAGAAGGTTGTATAGCGCCAAAATAAACGGTTTTCAGCCATATCGTCGCCTCATTTAATTTTGTTGCCGATCTCTGCGCCCAGAATTACAGTACCCAAAAGGACGCATTTTGAAGTCATCACCTACATTATCGCATTTTGATCAGCCAGTCAGTTCTCACACAAAACATAACATCACGCCTGAAATCCCCTACGGGTTAGGCAGAGGTGTACCTTATCGTACACCCACATTTCGCCATATTTTAAATGCGAAAGTTTGTGAGTATGGATGGATGGATGTTTGTTACTCTTTCACGCAAAAACTACTGACCGGATTTGGATGAAATTTGGCACACAGATAGTTTATAACCTAGATTAACACATAGGATACTTTTTATCGCGGTAGTGCGATCCCGTGGGACAATTACCGAACTTACGCGGGTGAAGCCGCGGGCATGAGCTAGTATTATAAATGCGAAAGTAACTCTGTCTGTCTGTCTGTCTGTCTTTGCTTCACGCCTAAACTACTGAACCGATTTGTGTGAAATTTGGTACAGACATAGTTTGGAACTTGAGAAAGGACATAGGATAGTTTTTATTACAAAAAATAAAATAAAAAATAAAATTTATTCCGGACATACAGCGCCATCTAATTTGGCTACTGTGTGACAATAATTCTTGGCGACGGTTTGACAACTGACAAATGTCATAGCATGCATTAGAATAGAACGGCTATTTCAAAGGATTTGTCACAGGTACAAGTGGCTTAGCGGTTCAGCGACCGCCCTGTAAACCGAGCTTCGCAAGTTCGAATCACAGCCAGTATTCACTTTTTGTGATTTTTTTTAATGCTATTAGATTTTCAAAAATAATAAACATGATTCGCGAGTTCGATCCCCAACCAGTTTTCACTTTTTGTAAGTTTTAGGTATTTTGTTTTATTTTATGCTTTAAGTGTTTCAAATCATTACAAAATAGATTAATGTATACTTTTCGTTTTTTTTACCATTCAAAAGACAGGTAATCATAAATTAATGAATGAAAATTGACCAATTTACACTGTACAAAAAAAAATCTCTAAAAAGTTTAAAAATGAAAACATACTCAAAACGCAGCAGCCATTCGCTCAGCCACTGCGCCAACCGTGTCGTCATATAACTGTGGTTGTGGCTTCCTCAGGCATTGCTGCAACTTTGCTTACGGGTGGTCGGACTGCACATTCCATTTTCAAATTGCCGCTGAATCTTGCATGCGAAGATACGCCCCAACATGCAATATCACCAAAAACGGGGGAAGTAGTTTGGGACGAGTGCACAATGTCGCACAAGCATGCATTAGAGGCGTTGAACCGCAGCTTGCAGGACATCCGCGGCAACCAGGTGTGATGGGTGGCGTCATCAAAATGTTCGCAGCGACTTTAGACCCTGTGAACGGTGAGTAATTAACTAGCTCGCCGTCCAACCGTCTTATGACGACAGGCCGTGTCGAAAGCGCGTTCGTGTTCCACGCGCGCCTCAAAATGATGTCAGCAAACCGGAAGGGGTCCGCAAGGGCCGATGCCTGCTGCAGCTGCGGGACTGTTCGAAAGAGATACTGTGGCTCTGGAACACAAAGCGCTAAGAAGGAACATGGATGACACTCCCTTCCGTTCCACCCAGCGCGGGAGGAGGGGTCATTTGAAAAGCCGACTTTAGACAGATACTGCCAGTTAATAAGAGGGGCCATTTTGTAATAAAAAAGGGGCACACTGGCGGATGAAACGCATGTCTCATGGCGTCGCCACTGTGAAAACCTCCTGAATTGAAAAGCTCCATATTACGTGCATCATGCGCGTCCAACTGTAAAACGACCACGAAGCAGGTGTCTTTGCGAATAAGCTGCTGCAAATGAGAGAGGGTCGTCTGGAATCCGAAGGAGATGGGAAAATTCTATTTTCCGAAGAATTTTCCCATCCAACCGCTGTGCTAGCGCCAAAGAACGAGTGGGTCAGTAAAAAAAAACAAAAAAAAAGTATACACATCCATATCATTGTGATGGCTGATGATGATAGTACTGCCTACTCCGTTGAATTTCTCAACTCCCTTGAGTTATCGGGCGTGCCGTCCCATCAGCTGGAGCTTAAATTTGGCGTACCAGTTTTGGTGATGCGAAACCTTGATGAAACCAGACTGTGCAACGGCACCAGGCTTCGTATCACACAGCTGAGCTGCTAATGGAGAGAGCGTTTTAAGTCCCCGCACAGGCATTTAGACAACAAACTAAACAGGGCCTGCATAACCTTTTGGCAATGCAGGAGGATGATAGGTAAGAAGTGGGGCCTATCCCCTAAAATAATACTCTGGTTATACTGCACGGTGATCCGACCCATGATTACTTACGGGGCAGTGGTCTGGTGGCCCCGCACTAAACTAGCTACAGCCTCCATCAAACTGCAACGCATGCAGAGACTTGCCTGCATGGCGACTACAGGCTGCATGCGGACTACCCCGACCGCGGCTCTGGAGGCCATGTTGGGGCTCCCACCGCTCGATCTGTTCATACAGCAGGAAGCGACGATGGCGGCAGTACGTCTTGAAACACTTCAACTTTGGGGTAAGAAGTACACACAACACACCGCGATACTGGAAGGATTTTATACCGAGTTCCCCCTAGCGAAAGCTATTAACGATCGGATACCCAAGTAATTCGTATTCGACAAAAAATACAAAATCCAACTCCACGAGGATCACCGCTGTGAGGGTCTAAGCCCCGCGGAAGTACGGATCTTCACGGATGGATCTAAGACAGGTACCGGCACTGGAGCTGGAGTCTTCTCGGAAGATCTCAACATACACATAGCCGCACCATTGGGGATCCATAACACGGTATTTCAGGCAGAATGTATGGGCATTGCCCTGGCGGCATCGGCCATTTTAGCCAGGGAAGTTGTGGACCACTCAATTCGCATACTTTCAGACAGCATGGCTGTACTACTAGCATTAAACAACCACACAGTCAACTCTGGGTTAATACACGAGTGTCATCAACGTCTGAACCAGGTTGGTAATCTCAATAATATAACCATTCAATGGATAAAAGGACACAGCGAGTCCCGAGGCAACGATACAGCGGACGAACTCGCTAGAAGGGGATCAAGCATGGCAGCAGTGGGACCTGAACCCATACTGCCACTCCCCTTCGGGTACCTACGCACACTGGTAAGGAAACGAACCAGTGAACAACACCACAAACTGTGGCTAAACCATGGTGAGTGTAGGCAGGCCAAGGATGCACTCCCTACCATCGACGGCCACTTCACGAAAAAAGCGCTTCGGCTGACCAAACTACAACTACAGCTGCGCACTGTTACAGCCGCCATCACTGGACACGGCTCTTTTAACAAACACCTCTTTGCCATATGAGTCACAGACAGCCCTCTGTGCCGAGCCTGCATGGACGAAGATGAGACAGCAGCCCACGTGCTTCTGCACTGCCCAGAGGTTGCATCATACAGGGCAAAGTACTTCGGTAACCCAGGTACTCTCCGCGAGACTGTCAGCGACATCAAGGCGCTGCTGGCTTTTCTCGGGGAGCTGAGGTGGATCAAATAGATTTCCCACCCGCACGCAAAATACGCGCATTGGTCGTGGAGTTGCGGACACCAGCCCGTTATACAATAAGTCCCCGCATACCCATTATTGCAAATAACTTACCATTTCAATTTAAGAGGTAACAATTTCCCTTAAAATTGGCTATTACAATGACGATCAACAATTCCAGGGCCAAACCATAAAAGTGACAGGCATTCAATTGTGCACTCCATGCTTCTCACACGGTCAATTATATGTTGTTTGTTCAGTGCCCAAAAATTTCACGTGCTTGCGGAAAATAATAAGTCATTTAATGTTGTATACAGAACGGTATTAGAATAAATAGTGCCCAACAAGGCGTTTGATGGTTTACTTTGTAAAGAAGGTTGTATAGCGCCAAAATAAACGGTTTTCAGCCATATCGTCGCCTCATTTAATTTTGTTGCCGATCTCTGCGCCCAGAATTACAGTACCCAAAAGGACGCATTTTGAAGTCATCACCTACATTATCGCATTTTGATCAGCCAGTCAGTTCTCACACAAAACATAACATCACGCCTGAAATCCCCTACGGGTTAGGCAGAGGTGTACCTTATCGTACACCCACATTTCGCCATATTTTAAATGCGAAAGTTTGTGAGTATGGATGGATGGATGTTTGTTACTCTTTCACGCAAAAACTACTGACCGGATTTGGATGAAATTTGGCACACAGATAGTTTATAACCTAGATTAACACATAGGATACTTTTTATCGCGGTAGTGCGATCCCGTGGGACAATTACCGAACTTACGCGGGTGAAGCCGCGGGCATGAGCTAGTAATCAAATAATCTACTATTTTAAACAGCCCTTACTCCTAATTGAAAATAGTAGAGCGGTCCAAATTAAATTTTGTTGTGTGTATTGTGTAGAGTCTATTGTCCTTAGCGATTGCCAAGTCATATAAATTTAGTAAAGACATTAGAACTCACAACTTTTTACGGTAGCAGAATTGTTTTGCGAGGCTTGCATTTTTGTACATGTTATGTTTTTGATGGGGTCTCATTTATTTTTGTAGGTTGTAGTCGTAGTATAGGACTATAGGTGTATTAAATAGCTTGGCTTCACCCGCGTTTTGGTCGGAAATTATCCTACTGGAACGTACTATCGCAATCCTATGTTCTAAAGGCCTAGGTGTTCGTGTGCCTTGTTCAAATCGAGTAGAATACGGAATTTCGACGCATAAAATATCGATAAATGCTAATACGATGCTACAAAATTGCGATGCACGTTATTGCGAAAGACCGTCTCTACGATGCGATGCCACTACACTTCGATGCACATTACCGCGATAGATTTTCACTGCGATACTACTTGACTTTGATGCACATTACCGCGAAAACTCATTTCTACGGAGCTACTTAACTTCGACAATCTATTGCGAAAGATCGTCGCAAAATCTAGTACTAATAAACGCTTCAAAATTTTATATAAAGGAATTATTAGGGGAAAATTAGTTTTATTTCTTCTTCTTTTTATACGCACACTATGACATGTAGGCAAAGCTTATTATAAGTTGGGGGATTACATTGATGATGAAAATGCTTGGCTCAATGCTGATCCTGCTCCACAACCATAGGGGCAAACTAATTGATTACCATGTGAAGTTATTGTGGAAGCTGCAAATTAAGTTTCGGCGGTCAGGATTTTAGTTAAAAAAATATTTATTTATTACAATATTAATTTAATTATAAAAATACAGGATATTAAGCTGATGGCTGATGCAAGACTGAATACAATACAAAGAAAAATAATTCTATTGAATTTCCGGTAAATGCATAGTTGCAATATGACGCATGGTGGCGGTGCTGCATGCTCAGCTTAAACGCGTGTTACGATGAGTTAACTCCTCCCTCCATAAGATAGAAGCAACTCTTGCTTCTGGCGGCGTCCGCGCTGCCCTTGGTGTCCTCCGGCATTTTCTTAATTTTCCATTGATACAGCTTCCAGGATGCTGCAGCGACCAGTAGGTTACATAGGATGATTGTGTTCCAGCTAGGTGTAGCTGCAATAATTGGCCAATAATCTTCTTCTGGCATGGATATGTCTCCTGCCCTATTGATCAGTTCATGGATGCTGTCTAGTGAGATGTCTTCTAATTGGAGTTCATATTGTATTGATTGTTCTGAGACTCGATGCTGCTCAGGTAACGATATAACCTCGTTGATGACGACCGTGTCAGTGTGAGATCGCAGTGTCTTATTCATGATGTTCATCTGGCAGTCTTCCGTTAGTGTAACGAGATGAATTCCAGATAGCTTCTTGTAGCCTGTCTTGGCATTGCATTGTGTTTTGGTGTCTTCGTTTTCTCTGAGGACTAGTAGCCAGTTGTTGTCTCCAATCTTCTGAACTCTTCCTCTTCTTAAGTTCATCTTAGCGTGGGTGCAATTAGCTGGGTGATGCTGAATGAGTGATAGTATCACGATAGTATGCAGTCATCTGTGTCTTCGATTCTTCTGGTGTCGAGGAGCTTGCAGAGCTGTGTGTTGCGGTCAGTGGCTGACAGTATTCTTCCAGGTAAGCGTACTCATAGTTACCAAGTGCTAGGTATTTGGATTTAAGGATGATAGTACTTAAGGTTATTTTTATTTGGGATTGTATAAAGGTGATTAAAGTCGTATGTTTTGGGAGTAATTGAGGGGATATCGAGTATAAAATTAATCGAGTGTTCTGTGCTGTAAGCTTTAACTTTAATTGACTTCTCTATCCTGTATATGTTACTAATACTAGCTACTGGTTTAAACGAAAACATACTTTCTACATTTTTTAGCTCATCTATTAGATTCTGAGGGCTTATAATACTAGGATGCATGGTGAGCATCTGAGCAAAAGTCATAGCATCTTCTAATAACATTAACCTGTCTAAAATTATCTGTAAACTAAAATCTATGGTTAGATAAGTCGTTGCAATTATTAGTGATATTTTGTAATAAACTAGCCAAATGTTTCGGATTATTGTTTAATTTTGTTAACTGTTTACTGAACTAATCTATTGTATTATGTTCTAATACTAAGGATTTCCTTTGTGAATCCTGAACGTTTTTAACTCTGTTTTTAATGTTTAAGATTTCTTCTTCGAACTTAGCTGCATCTTCATGGTCGAGGTTACCTGTGATAGACTTAACGACAGTACCTAATCCATCTAGATAGATAAGACCGCGTAGCTTTCGAACTTGCGGCGTTAAAAACTTATTTTTCTTACCAATGATACTAAGGCTATAAGTTTAAGCATTGAGCACTTGCAGCATGCCGGTCCACACATAGCTAGAGTGCTCGCTATGTTTTAGTCGCTATGTATGTGTCATTCGTACCTTCCCTGTGATTTTTTTCAAACTATTGTCGTGCCTATTGTTAAGAATAAAACGGGTGACGTGGCTGATAAGTGTAACTATCGATCCATCTCCTTGGCAACCATTATCGCGAAGGTACTCGACAGTCAGCTGGACGCGCGATTGGATGGCTTGTTAAAATTACACGGCGGCGCACAGTTTGGGTTTCGTAATGATCTTGGCACTGAAAGTGCAATTCACGGCCACAAGCATACGGTGCAAATGTCCAATACTACACAAAACGTCGAACACCAGTGTATGCTTGCTTTTTAGATCTCTCCCGTGCCTTTGAGCTTGTACCTTACGAGATTTTGTGGGAAAAGCTGCGGGAGAGAAAAGTGCCAGCGGAGCTGTTGCGTATCTTCCAGTACCTATTGGTACCTACTAACCATACGAAAGGTGTGAGATGGGCCGATGGGCTGTCTGTATATATGGGTTGGAGTGTGGGGTAAGACAAGGAGGGATTATGTCACCAAAATTGTTTAACCTGTATATAAATGATGTAATCGTTGAGCTCAGTAGCAAGAAAATCGGATGTCGCATTGATGACGTTAGTGTCAACAACATCAGCTACGCTGACGATATGGTGCTGCTGAGCCCTACGGTTAGGGCGCTTAGAGGGCTATACTCGAGAGCATGCCTTAGTGTATAATGCCAATAAAAGCGAGTTCTTGGTCTTTAAGGCTGACGGTGGTAAATGTCCTGAGTATGTGCCCCCGATTATACTAAATGGGAATGACATATTGCGAGTATACCAGTTCAAGTACTTGTGGCATTATCATGCATTATGTAACCGACGACCTTTAATGACCGAGTGGATATTGAGAGGGAACGTAGGGCGCTGGCTGTCCGATGTGTTGGTTCGCAACACAACAGCCTTGTTGTCATATAGTCCATATAGATAACTAGCTCATGCCCGCGGCTTCACCCGCGTAAGTTCGGTAATTGTCCCACGGGATCGCACTACCGCGATAAAAAGTATCCTATGTGTTAATCTAGGTTATAAACTATCTGTGTGCCAAATTTCATCCAAATCCGGTCAGTAGTTTTTGCGTGAAAGAGTAACAAACATCCATCCATCCATACTCACAAACTTTCGCATTTAAAATATGGCGAAATGTGGGTGTACGATAAGGTACACCTCTGCCTAACCCGTAGGGGATTTCAGGCGTGATGTTATGTTTTGTGTGAGAACTGACTGGCTGATCAAAATGCGATAATGTAGGTGATGACTTCAAAATGCGTCCTTTTGGGTACTGTAATTCTGGGCGCAGAGATCGGCAACAAAATTAAATGAGGCGACGATATGGCTGAAAACCGTTTATTTTGGCGCTATACAACCTTCTTTACAAAGTAAACCATCAAACGCCTTGTTGGGCACTATTTATTCTAATACCGTTCTGTATACAACATTAAATGACTTATTATTTTCCGCAAGCACGTGAAATTTTTGGGCACTGAACAAACAACATATAATTGACCGTGTGAGAAGCATGGAGTGCACAATTGAATGCCTGTCACTTTTATGGTTTGGCCCTGGAATTGTTGATCGTCATTGTAATAGCCAATTTTAAGGGAAATTGTTACCTCTTAAATTGAAATGGTAAGTTATTTGCAATAATGGGTATGCGGGGACTTATTGTATAACGGGCTGGTGTCCGCAACTCCACGACCAATGCGCGTATTTTGCGTGCGGGTGGGAAATCTATTCGATCCACCTCAGCTCCCCGAGAAAAGCCAGCAGCGCCTTGATGTCGCTGACAGTCTCGCGGAGAGTACCTGGGTTACCGAAGTACTTTGCCCTGTATGATGCAACCTCTGGGTAGTGCAGAAGCACGTGGGCTGCTGTCTCATCTTCGTCCATGCAGGCTCGGCACAGAGGGCTGTCTGTGACTCATATGGCAAAGAGGTGTTTGTTAAAAGAGCCGTGTCCAGTGATGGCGGCTGTAACAGTGCGCAGCTGTAGTTGTAGTTTGGTCAGCCGAAGCGCTTTTTTCGTGAAGTGGCCGTCGATGGTAGGGAGTGCATCCTTGGCCTGCCTACACTCACCATGGTTTAGCCACAGTTTGTGGTGTTGTTCACTGGTTCGTTTCCTTACCAGTGTGCGTAGGTACCCGAAGGGGAGTGGCAGTATGGGTTCAGGTCCCACTGCTGCCATGCTTGATCCCCTTCTAGCGAGTTCGTCCGCTGTATCGTTGCCTCGGGACTCGCTGTGTCCTTTTATCCATTGAATGGTTATATTATTGAGATTACCAACCTGGTTCAGACGTTGATGACACTCGTGTATTAACCCAGAGTTGACTGTGTGGTTGTTTAATGCTAGTAGTACAGCCATGCTGTCTGAAAGTATGCGAATTGAGTGGTCCACAACTTCCCTGGCTAAAATGGCCGATGCCGCCAGGGCAATGCCCATACATTCTGCCTGAAATACCGTGTTATGGATCCCCAATGGTGCGGCTATGTGTATGTTGAGATCTTCCGAGAAGACTCCAGCTCCAGTGCCGGTACCTGTCTTAGATCCATCCGTGAAGATCCGTACTTCCGCGGGGCTTAGACCCTCACAGCGGTGATCCTCGTGGAGTTGGATTTTGTATTTTTTGTCGAATACGAATTACTTGGGTATCCGATCGTTAATAGCTTTCGCTAGGGGGAACTCGGTATAAAATCCTTCCAGTATCGCGGTGTGTTGTGTGTACTTCTTACCCCAAAGTTGAAGTGTTTCAAGACGTACTGCCGCCATCGTCGCTTCCTGCTGTATGAACAGATCGAGCGGTGGGAGCCCCAACATGGCCTCCAGAGCCGCGGTCGGGGTAGTCCGCATGCAGCCTGTAGTCGCCATGCAGGCAAGTCTCTGCATGCGTTGCAGTTTGATGGAGGCTGTAGCTAGTTTAGTGCGGGGCCACCAGACCACTGCCCCGTAAGTAATCATGGGTCGGATCACCGTGCAGTATAACCAGAGTATTATTTTAGGGGATAGGCCCCACTTCTTACCTATCATCCTCCTGCATTGCCAAAAGGTTATGCAGGCCCTGTTTAGTTTGTTGTCTAAATGCCTGTGCGGGGACTTAAAACGCTCTCTCCATTAGCAGCTCAGCTGTGTGATACGAAGCCTGGTGCCGTTGCACAGTCTGGTTTCATCAAGGTTTCGCATCACCAAAACTGGTACGCCAAATTTAAGCTCCAGCTGATGGGACGGCACGCCCGATAACTCAAGGGAGTTGAGAAATTCAACGGAGTAGGCAGTACTATCATCATCAGCCATCACAATGATATGGATGTGTATACTTTTTTTTTGTTTTTTTTTACTGACCCACTCGTTCTTTGGCGCTAGCACAGCGGTTGGATGGGAAAATTCTTCGGAAAATAGAATTTTCCCATCTCCTTCGGATTCCAGACGACCCTCTCTCATTTGCAGCAGCTTATTCGCAAAGACACCTGCTTCGTGGTCGTTTTACAGTTGGACGCGCATGATGCACGTAATATGGAGCTTTTCAATTCAGGAGGTTTTCACAGTGGCGACGCCATGAGACATGCGTTTCATCCGCCAGTGTGCCCCTTTTTTATTACAAAATGGCCCCTCTTATTAACTGGCAGTATCTGTCTAAAGTCGGCTTTTCAAATGACCCCTCCTCCCGCGCTGGGTGGAACGGAAGGGAGTGTCATCCATGTTCCTTCTTAGCGCTTTGTGTTCCAGAGCCACAGTATCTCTTTCGAACAGTCCCGCAGCTGCAGCAGGCATCGGCCCTTGCGGACCCCTTCCGGTTTGCTGACATCATTTTGAGGCGCGCGTGGAACACGAACGCGCTTTCGACACGGCCTGTCGTCATAAGACGGTTGGACGGCGAGCTAGTTAATTACTCACCGTTCACAGGGTCTAAAGTCGCTGCGAACATTTTGATGACGCCACCCATCACACCTGGTTGCCGCGGATGTCCTGCAAGCTGCGGTTCAACGCCTCTAATGCATGCTTGTGCGACATTGTGCACTCGTCCCAAACTACTTCCCCCGTTTTTGGTGATATTGCATGTTGGGGCGTATCTTCGCATGCAAGATTCAGCGGCAATTTGAAAATGGAATGTGCAGTCCGACCACCCGTAAGCAAAGTTGCAGCAATGCCTGAGGAAGCCACAACCACAGTTATATGACGACACGGTTGGCGCAGTGGCTGAGCGAATGGCTGCTGCGTTTTGAGTATGTTTTCATTTTTAAACTTTTTAGAGATTTTTTTTTGTACAGTGTAAATTGGTCAATTTTCATTCATTAATTTATGATTACCTGTCTTTTGAATGGTAAAAAAAACGAAAAGTATACATTAATCTATTTTGTAATGATTTGAAACACTTAAAGCATAAAATAAAACAAAATACCTAAAACTTACAAAAAGTGAAAACTGGTTGGGGATCGAACTCGCGAATCATGTTTATTATTTTTGAAAATCTAATAGCATTAAAAAAAATCACAAAAAGTGAATACTGGCTGTGATTCGAACTTGCGAAGCTCGGTTTACAGGGCGGTCGCTGAACCGCTAAGCCACTTGTACCTGTGACAAATCCTTTGAAATAGCCGTTCTATTCTAATGCATGCTATGACATTTGTCAGTTGTCAAACCGTCGCCAAGAATTGTCACACAGTAGCCAAATTAGATGGCGCTGTATGTCCGGAATAAATTTTATTTTTTATTTTATTTTTTGTAATAAAAACTATCCTATGTCCTTTCTCAAGTTCCAAACTATGTCTGTACCAAATTTCACACAAATCGGTTCAGTAGTTTAGGCGTGAAGCAAAGACAGACAGACAGACAGACAGAGTTACTTTCGCATTTATAATATTAGTTTGGATTACATTCTGTCTACTTTAAAAAGTATAACTTCATGGAGGGCATCTTGTTTGCAGCCACGTTCCCTCTCGAACATAGAGCTGCTGATCCCCCTGGTAAGGAGCGATGCGGACGACGTGAGCGACGAAAGCAACTCGAGAGCAGCGGGCGAGCGCTACGATCGCGCGCACCTCGACAAAGACATGCCTTTCAGTAACATCCCCTCGAGCGCGTTCGTCCTCGACCAGAGTCACCCCTCCTCGTCGCATAAACTCAAACGCGGACACAAACACAGCCGCAAGCAGGTCCTAACGTCCCTGCCGCGTTCTGCCTACCTCGAGAGCGAAGAGAGCGACGAGAGTGAAGAGCCGGACGAGCGCAGTGAGCTGGGCGAGCTCGCCGGGGATATGTGGCGCGCGTGCTCACACCTGGTGCGCGCGGAGGCGAGGCACCAGCACGAACTGCTACTGGTGCTGTGCTCCGAGCTGCTGGACGCGGCACCCGTTCCTCCCGCGCCCCTGCCCGACTGCCCGTGCAGCGCACAGGCCACGCCACTATGGTTGGAGCCGGGGAAGCGCGCGCGACGTGAGTTCATGCGCATGGGTGACAACAGCTACTGGTGAGTTCACAGTACAGGTCAAGATTGATATTTACTTTGTAAGTAGGTAAAAAATTACGATATAATAGATACAGGAACCAAGTAGATTTGTCTTCAGAATAGGCCGCATGAAGACTTTAAACTATGAGCTGCCATGTAGGGTTTTGTTAGATGAGCTGTTTATTTGTCTGCAGCCACACGCTTATAGAGCAGCTGATCCCGTCTCGCATTCGTGCGTAACGTAGCCGATCCTACCCGAGCCAAGCTGAGTACTCGCGCGTAGCTTAGTGCTTTAAGGCGGATTTGTGATAGCTACGTGGCATGGTGACGTGGCGCGGCCGTGACTTGCGAGCGACTCATGTGTGTGTTGTTGCAGGGTGGAGAACTACTTGAAGGCTCCGCGCAAGTGAGTGACCACTCTAATAGTTACCTGTAGAGCCTGTTCGATCGCGCTGTATACTTTACTTTTACCTCTTGTCATGCTGCGCGCTCAAGCGACGCGCGTCTTGCGACATTGACAAGTTGTTAAGAGCAGGTTACGGTGGTAGCCTTCACGGTGTGTCCAAACATTGAGCGGCAAGAGCGCGGCAGCAACACGCAGCGTTTGCAGGACACATTTCTGCCGCGCTCTAGTTAGGATTAAACCGACGCATGTTTGCGCAGCAGTACTAGTGGTTACAGAATTCTCAATCAATAAATTACGAAATTCATTACCGAACACCACAGTTTTTAAGATTATCCTAGGAAGAGTTTGTACATTTACGTGTACATTTTAAGTGTAACTTGCTTTTTCTCTATTCCTTTCTCGTCTATAGGAACATTAAATACTTTTTATTTTAGACTTTAATTCCTTCTTGGGAAGATGTAAATTGTTGGCTATTTCGTCCCATTTCTTCACGTTTTTTTTCTATTATGGTGTTCTTGTTGTCGAGGATCCCATTCCCATAATACATTAAAAGATCGATCAAGTGAATCGATGTTTCGTTGTCCATTTTAAAACGCAAGAATCAGAAATACGTCCAAAAACAATTACTGACGAATGTTTACTAAAAATGTTTGTGGGCGGCAGGTAGACAGAAGCGTTCGCGCGCGGCTGTCGTCCAATCAAAGCGCGGCGGCTCGCGCGCTGCTGCCGCACGCGGTTACCGCTTTATGTCTGGACACCTTAGCTTAGGCTTGTAGGCTTTACAGATACGTATTTATTCTTGTTACAGAAGGCGGCATCGACCAGACTTCGGCCAGGAATAGTTCCTACTCGCAAGCTCTACAAATGCTAAGAACCCAACTATAGTTTCATAATTACTTAAATGCAACAGATTCAATTAAAGTCAACCATTCAAAACTTAAACTTTTAATAATTATTTAAGAGTCCCTTTCAACCTATTAAATACGTGTGTGCATCGCTGTGTGTCAGCCATTCTACGAAACTATTTTTTTTTTAATTAAAAACAAATTCATTGATTAGGTGTTTTTATTGAGGTAGGAATAATTAAAATTAACCCTCATCATCAGAAGTGCTGCCCAATCGAATTCGTTTTCTACTCTTTTTCTCAATCACCTCACATGGTAGATTAACATCATTTTGACCGCCATAGTCACATATACGTGACAAACAAGCGCGTGACCTGTACGTCAAACGACACAGATATGTGACAAAATGGTTGGTGAAATTGTGGCTTGGCATGGAGGGCACGCGCGTGCGTTTATGCTTTGGCGGTCAAAAAGTTAAATTTTATTTCTAATTAAGTTCGGTATCAGATGAAATGCCGTAGCCACACTATAAAATTCGAGACCTTGCAAAGTGTTGGTCAACAATCTGGGCTCTGAAAGCCCTTCTTGAATCGGACACGGTGGGTTTGACTCATTTCGATTCGAGTGATCGTCTATATTAGGTTCCACAGGCAAAGGGGTTGCAGACGACCAAAGAGACCATAAAGTTCGTTACGGGCACCTTTGGGGGCTTGACATACAAACCTCCGCTGGCTTGGTATCGGCCCCGAAAGGGGCTAGCATTTAAGTCATACGTCATCCTCATTATTTTTGGAAATATTTAATATTCTGATAATCAAATACTATGGGTGTGCGTTAATTAAGAGAGTTGGATAAAAAGCTCATGTGTCAACGCCATTAAAACTTCTGTATTTAGCGCGCAAGTTTCTTAATTTCACCTTACAAAATCCAAGTGCGTAAATACTATCATTGCCATTTTGACAGCAGTGCTGGCGGAGGCTAAAAATCATAAAAATTGTGGTTTTCGGACATCGAAACTCCACTTTATTGAGAACTAGCTGTTGCCCGCGACTTCGTTCGCGTGGAAATTTTGGTAGGTATGTATGTGAGAGACTGCCTCGTTGGTCGAGTGGTCGCAAGAGCGACTACTAAGCATGAGGTCCTGGGATCGATGCCCGGGTCGGGCAGTGTTAAAAAAATGTTTATTTTAATTACATAAAGCTATAACGCACATGATTTAGAGATCACCTTTTGAGCAAGGTGATGCTTGTGTGACTTCGCTCTTCCACTTAACATTAAAAAAAGTATGCAATTGAAAAAAAAATACAAAAAACACAAAATACAAATATTTTATTTGTTGAACATAGGTAACATAGCAGCCACGGAGTCTGGATTTGTACCCAGTTGGTGGAAATAGGCTCGGGAATATCACATGGGAGTTCAACATAACTGGCGAAATGTGGGTGTACGATTAGGTACACTTCTGCCTAAACCTTTGGGGATTAGGTACATGGTGTGATGTGTGAGAACTGACTGGGTGATAAAAATGTGATAATGTGGGTGATGACTACAAAAAGAAGTCCCAAACAAAATTAAATGGCGACGATATGGCTTAAAAACCATTTATTTTAGCGCTATACAACTTTATTTTCAAAGTGAACCATCATAGGCTTTTTTGAGCACTATTTTTTCTAATACCGTTTTGTATACAATATTAAATGACTTATTATTTTCCGCAAGCACGTGCAAGTTTTGGGCACTGAACAACCAACACATAATTGACCGTCTGAAAAGCATGGAGTGCACAATTGAATGCCTGTCACTTTTATGGTTTGGCCCTGGGATCTGTTGATCGTCATTGTAAAAACCAATTTTAAGTGAAATTGTAACCTCTTAAATTGAAATGGCAAGTTATTTGACATAGTGGGCATGCGGGGAATTAAAACGCTCTGCCCTTTAGCAGCTCCGTTTTTATAATGTTACTGCCCAGCTCTGTGATACGACGCCTGGTGCCGTTGCACAGTCTGGTTGCATCAAGGTTTCGCATCACCAGAAAGGGAACGCCAACTTTAAGCTCCAGCTGATGGGACGCCTCGCCTTTTAACTCCATGGAGTTGACAAATGCAACGGGGTAGGCAGTACTATCGTCATTAGCCATCACAGTGCCTATGGATGTGGACTCTTGAATCGCCGACGACAATGTAAATTTTTTGTTTGTTTAGTTTACTGACCCACTCGTTCTATTAACCTACAAATTGAGAAAAACATAGCTGCGTGGCCGAACTGCTGGCAATTGTAGCACCTGGTGACGATCGTAAAATCTCTCACCGGGCACGAGGTCCAATTTATAAAAATTCTGCTTTGGTTTACCAGCATTTTTCTTATGCCAGCGGGTACCTCCAGAATGTAGTTGCAGGTAGGAAGGCCTTTCTTACCCGATTTATGGCTCAGTTTGATAGTCTCAAGGAAGGAGTCACGAGTTGTATTCGGCAATTTATCGGATAGGTTTTCCTCGTAAATACAGTCAAATACCTCCTTCTCAGTAAGGGCTACGGGAACACCAATGACAGTAACCCTAGGGCGTCGTTTAGAAGGTTCTTCTATTGTGAGGCCTGAGGTGAATATCTTCTCCGATTTCTTCAGTTTGTCTATATCGCCTTTATTGTCAGTGCTAATTAGTACTCCCCCATTTTTCACTTTTTTCAGTCCACGTACATGAAGTTTAAGCTGCTCGGGGGATATTAACTTTTGAACAAGTGACTTGGTGTCGTCACTTGTTTTAGTTTTATCGCTGGGATAGATGGCGATTGCACTCAAGTTTGCAGGACGGATGAAATTGTCGGAGCCTTTCTTCACCATGTTAGCATAGGAATTGCTAGACGTATTCAGCTTCGACCCAATAACCTCTTTAAACTGGTCCAGAGAATTCGTCATATTCTTCTGAAGCTGTAAGGTGGTGGTGGATGTAGTTCACTCGAGGGCAATTCTGCGGTAGGCGTTGGCGGAGGACTTCGTCGTAGTAATTGGCTGCGGGCCCCAAATGGGCTCGATCCTGGGTTAGACATACTAACCGCAACACTTTATTTATAGTCAATAGAGAATAAATATAATTTAGTTCATATTCTTATTCTATTCTATTCTTATTCTTCTTAGCCTTTTGTGATCCAGGGCCGTGGTATCTCTTCGGAACAGTCTCGCAGCCCCGGCAGGCATCGGCCCTTGCGGAGCCTTTCCGCTTTGCTGAGTTTGATTCGAAGGTTTTATCTCTTTACGGCGCGCGTGGTACACGAACGCGTCGACGACACGGCCTGTCGTCATAAGACGGTCGGACGGCGAGCTAGCCGATTACTCACCGTCCACAGGGTCTAAAGTCGCTGAACGAAGCCACCCATCAGCGCCTGGTTGCCGCGGATGTCCTTCAACGTCGCTAATACTACGCTTACTCATCCCATAGGCTTAACTTCCACTGCTGCAAAAGGACTCCTCCGTTTTTGGTGATGTTGCATGTTGGGGTACCTTCGCTTGCAAGATTCTGCGACAATTTGAAAAGGGAATGTGCAGTCCGGCCACCCTCAAGCAAAGATGCATCAATGCCCGACGAAGTCACAACCACAGTTATGTGACCGCACGGTTTGCGCAGTGGTTGAGCAATTGACTGCGGCGCTGCACACACACAACGTCGTGGATTTGATCAAATTTCAATTTTATTTTCATTTTTAAAATTTTAAGAGATTTTATTTCGTAATAGTACCTACTTACTACTTATAATGGTAATCTTAATAGATTTTCGTGCATTGTAGGTATTAAAATCGACCCAACAATAAACAGAACAGATTAATCTATGGCTAAATTCGCGCCGATTTTGTTTCCATGTCAAAATTTAAATTAGGAATGCACTCGCTGTTCCAATTTATATTGTATATAAAGTTACTAGATAATTTATTGTGATTTTTTTTTCTATTGGTTGTTGTATATAGAACGCCAACGATCTTTGTAGTGTTTGTTTGGTTCCCACCAAGATAAATTATATTTAGTCTACAAAATTGGCTTATGGTTAGGTTGGATTGGTTATTAGGTACTCACTATTTACAAATATATTTTTTTTATTAGCCAGTTCACTCCCATTGCTGGGCAAACCTCCCCATGGCTTTCCAATTTTCTTTATCTTTTGCCTTCTCCGACCAATACTTTTAATCGTCATTATTTTTTGATGAGCTTGGTTTAGTAGCAACCCCAAAAACTAAAAATTGTATTTTTTTAAAAACTTCTAGAAATGCGAGTAGGACTCTTGCCCTGAGGGTTCTGTCTTATAATATAGCTGTTCACAGCCTCACTTAAGTGACACGGCCCATGGCCTATGATGGATAACCTGAACTTTGCAGTTGTAAAAAGAGGTGTTAGTGTGGACAGTGAACCGTTTTGAAAAAAATAAACCAATGTTTATTTAGGACTAGCGACCCGCCCCGGCTTCGCACGGGTGCATGTATTATACATATAAACATTCCTCTTGGATCACTCTATCTATTAAAAAAAACTGCATCAAATAATCATGATTTTGGCTCTTGCAAAGGTCATTTATATATATTATAAATAATGGAGGCCCTAATACGCTTCCCTGGGGAACAACACAACTATTTATTTTTAACTCTGAACTGTATGTTTTTTTTTTGTGTTAATATCAATTTTTGCTATTACTGTCCATTGCTGGCGACTCGATAAATAACTTTTAAATCAGTCATGCACCTTGCCTCTTATGCGATATGGATTCACTCGTTCTTGACTGATTGGCCAGAGAAGGAAAAACACCGAGAGAGTTGATAAGGTATGGGGAGGCCGTAAAGGCCTCCCCATACCTTATCAACTCTCAGCAGTGGGAAAGAATAAGCTAAACAAAAAAAAGGAGTTTGTCCCAACCTAACACAATAACCCAACCGTACTATACACAATTTTGTAGAATAAGTAATATAATGAATCTTTGACGGATCAAACTAATTTTTTATTATGCCTACCGAGATCCTGGGCATTCTATATCCAACCGCCAGATATTATAAAACCAAATTCACAATAAATGATGTAGTAAATTAAAATACTTTAAAATTGTGAATTGCGAGCGTATTCTTAATTTAAATTTTGAAACAAAAAAATCGACGCTAATTTAGCTATAGGTTCTGTCCGTGCTTACAGTTAAATTGAAAATCGATCCATTTTCAGATTTTTCTTTGCTTGAACTGTGAGACTTATTTCTTGCCTAGTTCAACGGAAAGAAAGATAATCATCAAAATGATTACATAGAAGCAAGTTTTTTTTTAGATTTTATTATTTATAAATCTCCTTCTCTTGAAGTCAACCAAAAGCATCGAATAATTACTAAATTAAAAAAGATAAAATTAAATGATTAATTACTATTCGAAATTATACCAAGAATTGAGTCGCAACTCTTTTTTTTTCTAAACTCGATTTCATTGCGAGTATCGATTAGGCTGAATGCCACTTTTTAATCGTATCTAATGATAAAACTTGGGTTTACGGTCAGCACTAAGAATTGTCATTTTGCAACACTTGCAACATAGTTTTTTTGTAATATTTGTCAAGACTTTGATCGTGTTTTTTATGAAATTATGTATGAATAATGGCAAAAATAAGAACGCAGGTAGAATATTACTGTATTTATTTATCCTTTTCGAGTTTTTTTAGCAAACGAGAAACTTGTCTAAGTATGTACATTATTTCCAGCGCATCTAAGTTACCTATTTTTTGGAAGCGTGTCGTAATATGTATTTTACACATATTTGGCAATAGACTGACGCTGTTTTACCAACCTCAACACGGTATTGAAGTTATTTAACATAAACTTATCGTGTGAAACAGCTGCCGTGACATAATTATCATCATAAAATCGAATGCTGAATTTTCACGTAAATTCTTGAATTTCATGACAATTCGCATCGCCCCCCCGATTCAGCTGATGTATCATGTGCCAAAATCTTGTCATGCATAGTGGTTAAGCCGCCTCTACTATTTTTGAAAACATTAACTATCACAATCGTTAATGTCAATTTGTTTACATAGCAACATAAAGAAACTAGATAAAAGGCCACACCACCAAGTTTTACTACACCGGGCGCGTTCCATACCCTTCGTTGAACAAAAAGTTTTCATTTGCTTCGAAGTTTTGTTATAGTCATTGTTTATTATTATTTTGCTTACTGTGCTACATAATGATCTGCTCAGCGTGTTTTACGGAACTAGTACCGGGTGATGTTTGTCTTGAATGTGCAGTGGCTAACTGTACTAAAGTTTATCATTACCTTTGCAATAACCGGCAGCTTACACTTGAAGAAAGAGCAGCTTGGGTATGCCCTGAATGTTATGCAGCAAGGAAAGTTATTGCTAGTATAGCCGTTTCTAAGAAGTCTCATGTAACAAACATAAATTGTGCCGCCTGTCGAGGCTTTATAGTTGATGGGGAAGAATTTCTCAGCTGTACATTGGATAAGTGTAAACTAAAATATCACATCCAATGCTCAGGCTAAGTTATCATGACTAAAGGGTACTTAATCACCTGGATTTGCCCAGAATGTGTCTGTCCAGCTGGAGGGAAAGGTGATGACTACAGCATTGCTTTAACTCAAGATAGCGATCCGAATATTACGTTTAGGAAAACAGTCCCCGAGATGCAAACGCACGAACTTGCACTTGAAATGAGTATATTACGGCTTGAGATGGAAATATTAAAAGAACAACACAACTAAGCAAAGCGGTATATCTTGTTGCGAATTATGAATGTAAGTTAACCGGATATGCTTCCCAAATTGACCTTAACACCCAGCTAAAGCAAAACAACGCCCTATAATTAACACTAGAAACGGGATATTTACCATGTCCACTGTTTGTTTTGAGTTCCCGATATCCGATATGTTCCGTTTCTAGTGTTAATTATAATGTTAGTGACCATGACAGTTTAAAAACTTATAAACAACGCCCTGTTAGAAACTTGTATAAATGTTTGATTAGTGGAGATGTGAACGCATCTCCTGCCGACTGCCGATGACCATACTTCTACAGCGAATGACTCAATTTTGGGGCCTTTATTATTTCTTATCATGGCCGATCTTCCTCAAGTTCCACTTCATGCAAGATGTCTCTTGTATGCTGACGATATGACAGTTTGGCACTGCAGCAAGACATAGATTCGATATACAAGTGGAGTGTAGACAAGAAGATGGAGTTTAATTCGTCCCTATGCTTCACTATGACATTCGGTCGAATGCGGCACCCAGTTAATTTTGAATATAATTTAAATAACAATGGATGTAATGTGATGGTAATCACGAAGTCAACAGCCATGAAAGACCTGGGAGTCACATTCGACAGAAAGCTCACCTTCCACGACCATATGGCCATGGTAGCTAAACAATCCTACCAAACGTAAAGGTAAACGTGGATTCCATCACGTTCTATAATTTTACCGCTAATTAACAAGACCAAAGTAAAATTATAATTTTAAATTAAGAACTTACTGTTTTTTGGTGACTTTAGAAGTGACGCACCAACTTTTACACTTTGTAGAATGACTCAATTATTTTTAAAAACTATAAAATAATTAAATTATGGCCAGCAATAACAGACAGACGATGATAACTACGTGTTTCAGGTTTGCTAGCAAAACTAAATAAATAGTATTGTTAAACAAAATATTTAAAAAAAAAACAGATTTTTCATGTTTGTCTACAGGAGTGATTAGTTTTTTGCGAACACCGTGGAATCTTTTGTAACTTGAAATATGTAAACGTCGTAAATTTAATACATTACGCGAATCTTAACTTTATTATATTTGCAATATGATTGGTTCTCATAAGCTACTTCGAAATAAGTGAAAGTATTTTTAAAACATCCCGCGCGCGACCTATGTCGCGAACAGTCGTGGACGTGATTTGGTCTACAGGAAACGCGTGAATAAATGAAATATTTAATGTATTAATTGAAATACGTGATGATAGAAAACACTAAATAAAAACAAAATACACACTATCGTTAAAATGGAGGTATATTTAAAAAAAAGAGATATATCGAGCGAACAGGATTTTGGCCACTTCGTAGTATGGCCGGTGTATATGACGATCTAGAAATATAGTAGACGAGCCATATGATGGTGCGCCTCGGCTGTGCGCTACCCATGAAATAGTAGATCCGCGCAGCTAAGGTGGCAACGTTCTCCGTTCACATTATACGAGCACGGGCTACTGGCAGCCGAGCACGGACTTCTTGCAGCAGTTGCAGCAGCGCGGCAGCACGAGCGCGGGCGCGCGCGTCTGGTGGAACTTGCGGCCGTGCATTGACTTGGGCCGGTGCTCTTGCTCCAGCAGCTTGCCCAGCTTGTCATACGTGGGGCCCTCCGCGTTCATCAAGCTGCGCTGGCACAGTCGTCCCTGCACGCAAACACAACACACAAATTGACATTTGCTGTTTCTTCGAAAGAGAAGAGGCAGAGGGCTCATACAGATTTTCGAAAGGTTTGGTAGAGGGATCCTATTATATTTGCTTTGTCCGACACGGTACATAATGATCTCATTATATTTTGATTTACTGCCAGCAATCATAGTAGAATGCGGTAAATGGGTATCCCATTAAAAACATAACATGTACAAAAATACGAGTCTCGAAAAACAGTTCTTCTACCGTTAAATCTTGTGAGATCCATCTAATGTCTTTACTAATGCCGTGTCCATCGCACGGCAACATAATCAAATAATCTCTATTTTAAATAGCGCTAACTCCTAATTAAAAATAGCAGAGCGGTCCAAAGTAAATTTTGTTGTGTGTATTGTGTAGATTCTATTGTCCTTAGCGATTGCCAAGTCATTCTATTTAGTAAACGGAATTTTTACGGTAGGAGAACTGTTTTGCGAGACTTGCATTTTTTTACATGTTATGTTTTTGATGGGATCTCATTTATTTTTGTAGGTTGTAGTCGTAGTATAGGTGTATTAAATAGCTTGGCTTCACCCGCGTTTTGGTCGGAAATTATCCTACTGGAACGAACTATCGCAATCCTATGTACTAAAGGTAGGTGTTCGTGTGCCTTGTTCAAATCTGTTCAGCAGTTAAGGCACAGGCCACACAAAGCGAGGCGATGGAAACTATATAAACTAAGCGAAGATATGGCGAGCTAAACTATGTGGGTTCACACCGAAAACCACAGACGGACGGGTGAGCGACGGCAACGGCTTTCCGTCTCATTTCGTCTCGCACCGGGCGAGGCGGGCGAGGTGCACGAATAGCATTGCTGGAATCGTCTGATATTTCGTTCGCATCGTTTGTATCGCTGACGTAGCTAAGCTCGGTAGTTCGCGGTGTGAACCAAAGTATGAAAAGAAGAGAAACAATGTCCGCCCGTTTCGCTCGCTCGCTAGCTGGCGGTGTGGCCTGCGCTTTATGCGTGAAAAGGCAACAGATATAATATGGAGTTGTTTTTAAAATATTAGTATGTGTATAGATACTTTATGAGTATGGATTAGTGCACATTTTAAACGTTGGAAAAAGAAACTCCTCGTATGTGCTGTTCCAGTAGAAAAGTTAAGCTGTCGATTTTAGGTGTGCGAGACGAACGTCTAAAAAATTGCTTTAGTACGAAAGCAATGAATCTCATTGCTTTTTACTAAAATAGACAATATTTGTCGTGTTAATCTGACTCACACTTTCAATTTTCGCTGCAAAAATTTCCCTTTCACACAGATTGGGATAAACGTAGTTCTTGATCCGTGTTATCTATTCAAGATATATTGGTGTCTACCCAGACTAATGATGATGATGAAATGATTAATGGGTCTAACGAAGTGTTTTCGGGGTTTTCCACAATGGAATTTTTCGTTTTCGCTTAACGAATCCTAATTCTACAGTTTCGAGTTTCTCTGAATTTGCTCGAGAGCATAGGGATTGAACGTTAGAGCAGTGGCGTAACGCACTCTTCACTGATGAGACCAGGGTGAGTCTACATGGAAGTGATCGACGTCAGAGAGTATATTATTATCATCGCCCTGGAGAACGTTATTCTCAGTGTTGCATCGAGGAAACTGTTGCTCATGGAGGAGGATCTGTAATGGTCTGGAGCATCTCGTTAACCGCACATACACCGTTAGTTTTCATCGAACCGACGGGCCGTACACGTGGATTGACTTCTCATCGCTACATTACCGAAATCCTTGCAGACCATGTGGTACCTTATGCAGGATATATCGGGCAGGATATGCTATTGATGCATGATAACGCACGGCCTCATGTTGCTCATGTGGTGACCCAGTATCTACGCGACGTCAGCATTCGTACGATGGACTGACCAGCTCGAAGCCCGGACTTGAATCCGATAGAACACTTATGGGATGAGCTAAAACGTCGGGTTCGAGCCCGAGTACCTGCTCCAACAAGGCTTCCAGAGCTGCGAATCGCAATTGAAGAGGAGTGGAATGCAATTTGTATTAAACTTTATATCCACATCCTCATATCATTTCACTGGTAAACTGCATAGGTCGGTGTCGAGTGGAGCAATGTGCATAATTAATCTGCCAATTAGGCGCCTCACCTGCTGAATTATGTAAACACGAGCTTGCGAGCAGCTGATATCGCGACACAGAGACGCAGCGCTCAGTCGCACTTTTTTAGAGTCGGCCGATAGTAGGAATGAAGTTAGTATGACTACTCTGGCTCGTCCGGGGAAGTACTATATCATACGTACTACTGCCACCAAGCGCCGATGCTGTGTTACACGATGAAGGGTATGGATGCGGATGCATGACACATTTCAGCTGTCTCTGATATGGCAACGCACAGGACCTGCGATGCCTCTGCTCTTCCAGAGGTCCGTTGGTGGCGTTAACACCACGATCACGAAGCCTCCTCGTGTTTGTAATCCAATAACAATACATAATGTCAGCATCATCTACCTAGTCTTTTCCCAAAAAAAATCTAGTCTAACACTAAAAGAATACGAAGTAAGTACCGTTACCTAGAACGGTCATGGAAGCTTAAGCAGAACAGACTACCTGGTCAAAGTGTTAGGCAACATTTGGATCTGGGAGACCCAAACCCTGGTAAAATGGAGTGCTATGGAGGAGAACTACTCAAAGCATTGGGTGCATACGTGATGATCGAGAGCAGTACCTTTATTCGGATGCGGGTTATCTCCGGGTTGCGCGCGGGAGCCATGTCGAGCTGTTCGGGTGCCAGTGAGTGATCTGTGACCTTCCTGTTCCGCAGCATCGAGCCCTGCTCCCTCTTCTCGTGGTGCAAGGGTTGGCGCTGCGTGGTGGGCGCGTGGGTGAGGGGTGAAGGCGGCAGTTTGTGCTCGGGGGTCGTTGACGGTGGTTTGTGCTCGGAGGTCGTTGACGGCGGTGACGACTGAGTCGTTGGCTCGGTCGCTGGTGGCGAGGCGGTCGTCGTGTCTTCCGCCTCGGGCTGACTATCGGCCTGGAGTTCATCCTCAACCAGGTCCTTCTGGCGCATGTTAATCTTGTCCTTGTTCGACACCTGCTTGAGCTTGTTGAGGCGCAGTATCTTGTAGTGCTTGGAGCGCGTGTAGCTCCTGAACTGGTTGGGGTTGATAGTGGCTGGTTGGTTCAGGTCGGCCTCTCCTTTTCGCGTGTCAAAGCGGCGCAGGGGCGATTCTCGTGCGAGAGAGTGGGCTGGTCGAGCGGGAGGGTGGGGAGTGCGGGCTGACCGCATAGGCGGTGGGTGTGCCGGTTGTAAGCGAGGTACTGGTGGTGATATTGTGTTGCGGTACGGTTGTCGGGGCGTGGTGTGTCCGGGGAGCACAGGATATGCTGGGTGCACGGGATGTACGGGATGTGCGGGATGAATGGGATGAGAGGATTTAGCAGGACGTGCGAGGGGCGCGTTGTCCGCAAGCTGGTTCTCTCCCTCGAGCAGCTTGTAGTCGTCATTATTCCGTCGCAGGTCATCTCTGATTACATTCACGAACTCCAGACTTTTGTTGACGTTGTTCGAATCCTCTTTATCTGAAAAAAAAGACGCTGATCACAGTCGTTGGAGTTTACCATACTCTGACAGTATGCTAAATATTAGACAAAGAGAAGTCATAATAACTGTCGAATAATTTTTTTACCGTGCGCCAGACTATTACTGTTCTGACCTTTAACTGAACTTTCACTGTTCTGCAAATGAGGATGCCGTGCTCTGCCGTGCGGTTGGCCACTTCTCGTGTCGATGACTAAAATTCTTTCCAATCAGTTCGTAGACACCTAGACAGCTCTTTCGTTTGTTTTCGTTTGTTAGGGCAAACCAATATCTATTTCCGCGACTAGCTAACAACTTCCCCCGTAACAGACGTGACAATAGTCAACTGTGTTTGCATACATCAAAGACTGCATTAATGGGAAAAAGCGTTTTCTGTTTGGCTCCGAAAATTTAACAATCATAAAAAGCATTGCCGGTAAATGTTATTACTGAATATTATGCACACTTAGATTGAATAATAATTAGTTGTTGACATTTTATGATTAATTTATTTTACTGACTTATAAAAATTTTATTACTGAATATTATGTACATTTGGATAGAAGTGCCTCTAGTAATTTAGTTAAATTAATTCGATATTTTGTAAATTTCATAAATTTGTGCCTTACGGGTGAAACATGTTCGTACGATCAAAATCAATCAAAATCAAAGCATTTATTTCAAGTAGGCCCGTTACAGGCACTTTTGAACTGTCAAAACAAAGACAACAATGAAATTTAGCTACAGTCCCAGTCACAAGGCATAAAAACTGTGAAAGTACTGTAGTTGCCCATTCCCTAACGTAGATCTCTATGGAGAAGAACGGGCAAAAAACTCCATGGACACTCTTTTAAATCAGAATATTTTTACAAAACCTTGGTTACATCATTCATGTTTAGATGGTACATTATGTGAGAGCGATGTAGCAAGATGTGCACGTTAAAAGTGTCCATAGTAAAAACAAGGAAAAGAACAATTCAAAAAATAAAATAATTAATTCAAATAAGCCGTGGCAACCAAGAGATGACCAGTCACAACTGACAGCGCCCGTTCACGAACATGACGCATGTATCAGCACCATTCAACTCAACCATTTTGAAGGGAACTAACTGATCCGACACACGCGCCACCATCAGCGAGACATTTGAGTGAGCATGACATACACTTAACCGCCAGGGCAAATTCAAGTCAAAAAAAAAAAAAAAAAATGACGTAGGTTTCCAACGAAGGATATCTTTCTATTACATAGTACTCACATAATATGGGCTATGCGGTTATATAATACCAAAAGAAATTGAATCTATACAATGCAAAGATAGTTGTACAATCTTCAGCAGCTCCAACAATACTATTTAATGCTATCCATTAATCAGTTTATGCGCCCCTGTCCATGTGGAGCAGGACCGGCATTGAGCCAAGCATTTTTATCAGAGATATAATATGAAAGATGAGTCTACTTTAGCGAGTCTGAAGCCCGGCTGAACTAATTGGTCTCTAGTTCTCGTACTGTAATTGTGTCTGTCACCTCTTTTATTAAAAAGATGTAGATTTTTTCTAACATACATTATGTTTTCGTAGATGTATTGACAATGTACCGTCATGATTTTGATTTCCTTAAACAGTTCCCTTAGAGAATCGCGCCTACGAAGATTATATATGGCTCTGATGGCTCTTTTTTGCAGAATAAATATAGACTCAATGTCTGCAGCCCGTCCCCATAACAGAATGCCATAAGACATTATACTATGAAAGTAACTAAAATAGACCAGTCTAGCGGTATCTACATCAGAAAATTGACGGATTTTTCTAACAGCATATGCTGCTGAACTTAGGCGCCCCGCAAGAGATTTCAAATGAGAACCCCATTGTAGCCTTGAATCAAGCGTAAGCCCCAGGAAAACGGTTTTATCTACGAATTCAAGTTTCTCTTTATTCAATACTATATCACACTCGTTACTTTTAACATTTGGTAAAGCAAATCTTATGCATTTCGTTTTTTTTTCATTTAATACTAAATTGTTTGCTGTGAACCAATTATGGACCTGAAGTAGGGCATTATTTACGTCATCTAGATTTTGGGCCCGTCTATTTATCTTAAAAATTAGAGAAGTGTCATCAGCAAATAACACCATATTTTCAGGTTGGTTTTTCAATAAATAGGGTAGATCGTTTATATATACTAGAAAGAGGAAAGGACCCAATATTGAGCCTTGCGGAACCCCCATTTTTACTTTTAAACCCTGTGAATTAACACCATTTATTTGAACATATTGTTGTCTATCACTTAAATAAGATTTTACCAAACTAAGTGCAAGTTTACCTAGTCCGTAATGCTCAAGTTTCAAAAGCAATGTGTCGTGATTTACGCAATCAAATGCTTTGGAGAGGTCACAAAATATTCCTATTGCGTCTTGGGATGCTTCCCACGCAGAAAATATGTGCTTTAATAAGGTTACACCGGCGTCAGTTGTACAACGTCCCTTAGTGAAACCAAACTGTTGGTCGTGTAAGATTCTGTTGGTGTTAAAATGATTGAGCATTTGATTAAGCATTACTTTTTCAAACACCTTGCTAAAAACTGGCAACACGGATACAGGTCTATAATTATTAGTATCTTTACTATCCCCGGATTTGAAAAGAGGTATGACTTTACTGTATTTCATTAAATCAGGGAAAACTCCTTGGTCTACACACAAATTAAAAATTAAAGCTAAGTATGGTGCTACAGTCTCAACTATGGATGTACAAACTTTGATAGACATTCCCCAAAGATCTTCGGTCAGTTTGACTTTTATTTGCCGGAAAGCTTTAATAACTATCATAGGGTTTATGTGTTTAAATTTAAATTCAGCCGGGCAGCCAGACACATTCGCCTTTAATAAACCAATTGCTACTTCAGGAGAGGAATTAAGAGACTCCGTAGTTTCTAACGGTATATCGGTAAAAAAATTCACAAATTCTTGAGTTACTTCCTGATTAGAGCTTTTAGGACCACATGCTGTATCTAAGGTGTAGCTAGTGTTACGTATTTTCTTCCTGTTAGTCTCGTTATTTATGACTTTCCAAACTGTCTTTATTTTATTATCTGCTGTTTTGATCTTGTTGCTAATGTGCAGGGCTTTGGCAACCTTGCATGTATTTCTAAAAATGTTTGAATACTTAGCAACATACTTATTAAAAGTTTCAGTGTTTATATAAGATTTAAGGTCATAAAGCTCAAATAGTCTTTCCCTACTTTTTCTGATACCTCTAGTTGCCCAATCACTAAATATAAATTTAGGGCAAATACTTTTTGTCTTCTTTTCAAAAGTTTTGTTGTATTCAGTGTGAACTATTGAAAAGAAATGATCATACAATTGATTTATATTAATATCGTCCATATGATGGCTCATAACACTTAACTTGTTCTGCAGGGAAATATTATACCTATTTAATTTGCTAGTAGTTATAGGTCTAAATTTAATCTGAACTTTTTGCACCTAAAAGTTACACTTTGACCGCTGTGGTTAGACGGCAGGCAATTTACTATGGCTTTATCTAAGTAATCGCAATCGCAGAAAACATTATCTATACAAGTAGCAGAAGATGGAGTGACTCTAGTAGGTTCTATAAAAATGTTGGTCAAGTCAAATGACTTAAAAAGATTTAATAACCGACTGCTATTTGAATTGTCTTCTAAAATATTGATATTGAAATCACCACAAATAATTGTAGATTTATTACTGGCTGCAAGTTTTGCCAGGACATCTTCCATTATTGATTCAAATAAGGAAAAGTTTTGATAGTTTGGGGGTCTGTACACACACACAATTACATGCTTATCTAGCTCAACACAGGACAGTTCGACGCAATGTTCAACCGAGAGACCTACTATGTCAATACGTTGTTTATATTTAACACAATTTTTCAAAAGTATTAGGGAACCTCCACGCAGCATAGATTTACGGTTAAAGCAGCTACCAACCGTATAGTTCTCATAATTAATCAGCATTTGGTAATCTTTTAGCCAATGTTCGGTAAAACAAATAATGTCAAACATATTTTTTTCTAAAAACAATTCAATTTCTAATAATTTGGAAGAAATGCCTTGGATATTTTGGTGGAATAATTTTAAGGTGTTCTGCTGAGGCCCTTTTTTACTAACTAATTGAGTGCAAGAAGATACCTTGTTGTTGATAGGTTTAACAATATTGTTAAAGGTACCTTCTTTTGTCTCACTACCTAGTTTAAATTAATTTTAATATCTGGAGTGAGCCCCGAGACTCCACTACCAGTGGATTCTACTTGAGAATCATCTATAATTACGCATGGATCCTCCGATTTACAGTTATTATAAAAATGTTTATTAGTATGATTACTAATAGTCGCGGTGTTAATAATATAACTAAACTTAGACATACTATTTATGTCTGTGTGAATATTATAAGCTAATAGCCTAGCTATTTTGTGTCTACATCTAATAGGTAGATACACCTTACCCCGTGTCGACTTAAGTTTATCAACAATAGTGTTGATATCCAGATATATAAGTCTGTCACTATAGTGACCTACTAAGAAATGTACATGCTTATTTAACATATGTATATAATTGTTTTTTCTACTACTTAAATTTTTAAAATATGGAAAAGCACACAATATGATCTTACTACAGCTTAACTTTAACAACTCTGATACATAGTCGGTGATGTCTTCCTTTTTAATATTTGAACTATTTCCAACACATATGGTAATGGTGGTATTAGGATTACAAACATTATTTATTACCGAAGCCATGACCTGTTTGTAGGTTGACCCGGGCGTGCAATAATTTTGGGTACAATAACTAAGGTTATTACTGATTAATTTACCTAGCCCTCTACCTATACCATCAGAGAACATAACTGAATGATAACAATTTTTACTATCAGGTGATACAAAATGACTAATCTTAGGCTGTACTACTTGTGACTCATGAAATGTAATGACAGGGATTGCATCTGGGTTGATGGTGCAGTCCTGAGCGCTCATAGCTTGGGACGGGTCCTCCGTTGCCTCAGGCTGGAGGGCATCAAGACTGGGTTCACTCCTACAAGTACAATGAGTGTTGCTGAGAGTCAGCAAGTCCACTTTGTCTACTAACTACGAAATCTACATAATGTCTACCTGCATGCTTAATTTGCATTTAAACGCATGTTTTGACAAATAAAATTATCTTTATCTTTGCCTCATGCAAGTCTTGGAGGTTGCAGGTGGTTGTGCACGACGGACAGAACATGGTGAGACGGAGCTCCACATTCCCACTTAGTTTGAGATGGGTAGATGATACCCCATTTGGCCTGATTGTATCTGCAGCGGTCAACTGGATCCCGCAGTCTACTTCGGAATACATAGGTATGCCACTGACCTGTATTGATCTGTTGCGCGGTGGTGGTGGAGTGCACGTATGCCAGCAGACAGCGCCACTGGCAGAGAGCGACGAGCGCAGGTAGGGTCCTCATCATTCTCGCTACATGCGGCTGTTGGCGCCTTATCGCTCACGTGGCAAATGTAATACTTTGCTTGGACATTTTATAGTGCTCTATAAACTTTGCAATAAAACACTTGCTTGTGAAACTTCAAATATCTAAAGCAACTGTATGTCTACAATGTTTGCGGCGGCAGCGTGCGGGTCGCCGGGGGAAATTACATAAATATTTGATTTAAATGCTAAAATAATTTCTGTACCTACTAAGGACTATTCAGAATTAGATTGAGTAGTAGTGATAGCAGGAGCAGGTTCGAGCGCACCGATAACTCGTGTATATTCGTAGAACTGTTGAACTATTTCGCTCTTATACATAAACCGGTGATAACTTCTGATTGTTCAATAATCTTACGACGCGTTTATTAATAAAAACTTTATAACAAAATATTTAACCGACGAAAGCACGAACTCAAAAGCGAAAAATAGAAAAAAACCATGTAGTCTAGCTCCAAAGTTGAAGTAAGTAAGTAATTTTTAGACGATGCCAACAAACAATGAGCGAAAATAATTAGCTACCATAATTACTCGCTTTAAGTAATAAGTCCTCTTGTTTGTTATGCACGCTTTTATTTAGTTTCACTTGTAATCAAATCTTGCCAGTTAAAGAAACACTTCCCGGTTTCCGATTGACGCATATATATCGCGTGACAATGCATTAGTATGATGACATGGAGCTGATCTGATGATGGAGCGGGAAGGTGGCCATAGAAACTCCGTAATAAAACGACACAATCCCATCGAGTTTGGGCTCGTTTGATTCGTCTTGATGAGTACTTTGGTCCTATCACCCAAACACAACCGTTTAGCTGGTAGAGGGGAGGGGACACTTGAGTCTCATCCCCACTTTACGTGTAGGTATTGGAGATACCCTAAAAAAATCTGGTTCAAGCCATGGTTAGGGGCGAGAGGGAATAGGAAGCCGTCACCTCCTTCTGCGAAGCAGTCATGCTAATGAAGGAGGTGGCGGAACCTGAGAGGGAGAGAACCTCACGTCCCAGCCACCGCGGGAGAAGCACCGGGCGTCGGGGGCCACATGGCCAGCCACGGTGGCTCTCGGCCACCGTAGGCGCGGGCCTGTTGTCGCGCGGCGGACAGACCTCCGCCGTGATCTCATGGCGACATGGAGAGAGCGACTATCGCAACCCCGTGCAGGGCACGCCACGATAGTGGCGATAAGTCCCCTCTTTGAGGAGTGGCTAGAGAGGCGCCACGGCGCCCTCACCTTCCGCCTGACGCAGGTCCTCATCGGACACGGATGTTTCGGGAGGTACCTGCACCGAATCGGGGGGGAGGAAACGCCCGAGTGCTTTCATTGCGAGGATCGCCCGGAGGACACGGTGGAGCATACCGTGGAGGTCTGCTCCGCTTGGGCGGAGCACCGCCGTGTCCTCGTAGCGGCGATTGGCGGCGGCGACCTCTCGCGTCCGGCCCTGGTTCAAGCCATGGTCCAGGGCGAGAGGGAATGGGAAGCCGCCGCCTCCTTCTGCGAAGCAGTCATGCTAGCGAAGGAGGCGGCGGAACGTGAGAGGGAGATAATCTCAGCCTCACGTCCCGGCCGCCGCGGGAGGAGAAGCACCGGGCGTCGGGGGCCACGCCGTGATGGCTCTCGGCCACCGTAGGCGCGGGCCTGTGGACGGCGAGTAATGGGCTAGCTCGCCGTCCGTCCGTCGTATGACGACGGGCAGGCCGTGTCGACGGCGCGATCGTGTTCCACGCGCGCCTCAAAGAGTTGTCAGCAAACGGGAGGGGCCCGCAAGGGCCGGTGCCTGCCAGGGCTGCGGGACTGTTCGAAAGAGATACCGCGGCCCCGGAACACAAAGGGCAAATGAAGGAACATGAATGGGTTTTAGTCAGTAAAAGTCTGACACTCCCTTCCACTCCGCCCAGAGCGGGAGGAGTCATTTGATGATTTCTCATCCCAAAAAAAAAAGGCTAGATCTATTAGATATACGTAAGCCGATATCAGCCAATATGGACCTCGAAAGTGTAGTGAAAGATAACCAGTGCTTGCACAGTAAGCTATACAGTGGTATTCGAAAAGTGAAATTTACTAAAAATTAAATAGTGCTAGTTAAAGTATACAAACAAAAAAACATGTTGGACAAAAGGAATCATTGAGAACACATTAAGAAATTCCTTATTTGAAGTGCAATTGCATGGTCAAAACAACGGTTCGCCGCGGTTATCAAGAGACATGTCCGGTAGTCCCAGCATGGCGTGGGGGCTTGCTGTGGGTGCCGGCGGAGCTGACCCAGGAACCGATGGGGCTGAGTCGGGAGCTTGTGGGACTGGCTTGGCAGCCCGCGGGGTTCACTCGAGGGCCAATAGAGGACCCTTCGTTTTTCGAGCCGGACATTTCCTGCCTGAAATTTCTTATATATATGAAGTGTAATTGCATGGTTAAAACAACGGTTCGGTTATCAAGAGACAAGTCAACCAGCTCTTGAAATTTAAGGTTGAGGGTGAGAGTCCACGAGCAGAAAGTAGTTCACACGGTAGGAAAGTCATCGGCACGAGTGAAGATAAACCTACGGAGCTCCCCCCATCTTATTGTCCTCGCCTTCGTGCAGTCTGCAAATAGAAGATATCACTCAACCAGCGCTAGCAGTCGCTGATGTCTCTCTCTGTGACCGAAAATGTCAATGCATCTGATTCGGCTGAATATGAGGGTACAGATTCGAGGTGTTGCTCCCCCTCTGGACAAGACAAATCTGATGACTCGCTCACGACACCCTCACCTCCACCGAGGGCACAGAACGAACGCTGCGATATGTTCATTTTTGAAAAGTAGTTTTATTTTATAATTGTTAGGCTAAGGTTGGTGGGTTGTTAGTATGTAAGAGGGTACGCTGCGCGTGACTCGTGACCCGTCCTCGTCAGTTGACATTATACGTTAGCTCTGGACGCTCGTGTGTTTCCTTTCTCTGCAACTAACATATACCTATAAATACGCGTCGAATTAAGGACCTTTCTCCTTTTTTCGTCGATTAAAAAAGGAAGAGAACTAAGAAATTGTATTATGCGTATTATATGATAACTAGAGGGAGTAGATGAATATACGAGTGCAACGTGGGTGCACTACTTCGTAGGGTGCAGTAACTGACGCGGGTGGGCACGTGGCGACATTCAAAAAAAAAAGCTGGTGAGCTATGAGTGTGGGGTGTGTGTTGTTTAGTGCGGTAGGATGAGTTGATCTAGGCGGGCTTGTGGCGGTGGTGGCGATGGTCGTGCATGTACTGGCGGCGCGCGCGCGGCAGGCGGAAGGCGGGCAGCGGCGCGCGATCCAGGCTGATGATGGCCACGCCCTCCGGCCCCCGCTCTTCCAGCAGGCGCCGGTCCACACGCCGGCGCCCGTCGCGCGATTTCAGCTGTAACACATCACAACACACCAATATTGATAGTAGTAGTTCTAACTGAGTACAGAGCTTACATCAATTATCGGATCCAAAATGGTTAGGTTGGCCTTAATACCTAAAAAAAACCAGGTTGCCATTTTGATGTTTTGTTTGTCATATACAGCGTGTATCAGAAAGGTGTGGTTATATTTCAGGGTGTGGTTCAGATCATCAATCTGAACCACTTTCTCCATACTACTACTATAGAACTCGTGAAAAAAAATCAGCTAAGTATTCAGATTGATGGTCCAAATCACACTCTGAAATATAACCACACCTTCCTGGTGCACGCTGTGTGTAATACCTACTTACCGTCAATAGCTTGTACGTGACGTTGTTGGGTGACACGGTGACGACGAAGCTGTGTGCGCGCTTAGTGCGGGGGAGATCAGGAGGTCCGGTAGTCCCAGCATGGCGTGGGGGCTTGCTGTGGGTGCCGGCGGAGCTGACCCAGGAACCGATGGGGCTGAGTCGGGAGCTTGTGGGACTGGCTTGGGAGCCCGCGGGGTTCATTCGACGGCCAATAGGGGACCCTTCGTTTTCCGATCCGGACCTATCCTGCAGATCAAAGGCCAGCCGATCAAAGGCCTGCAGATCGAAGGCCTCCGTCTCATCAGGGGAGAGCTCCTGCTCCGGCGACTGTGCCTTGTTCTCCGTCGTCTGTTCCTTTTGCACTCGCTGGTCGTTGGCCGCGTCAGATCGTGGAATTGGCTCCACGTAGCTACCCCGAAGGTCACCGAAGGGTCTTTGCGTCGCTTGTTGTAGTACTCCACCGGCCAGTCTGGTCGGACGCTCGCTCACGTAGCGCACTGTGAGCTCGTCAGAGGGCGCGGGGGGCGCGTCGGTGAGTGGTGGCACGGCACGGTCTTTGCGTTCCATAGACGGCTCTTGCTCATCAAACTGGCCGAGCTGCTCTTGCGGCTCACTAAACTCTCGCTGATCGTTCTGTCTACTCTCCTGGTATATTCCAAGCTCCCTGTGTCGTCCACGCGCGTTTTGTCCACGCGGCTCATGTTCTGCGCTGAATGAGTTCACATTCGCTTGATCCAGCTCCGAAGCTCGCTGCAAGTGGTCCGTACCAGCTTGCGGATTGTAAAACTTCTGCGAAAGAAGAATTAATTAAGAAGAACAACTTTTTAAACAATATTTGAGAGTGTTATAATTATAATACTTCTTACTAGTTTCAACTAGAGCGTCACAGGGATAAAGACGTAAATATCTGGCTGTGGATACTAAACTATTAAAAATAAGCGATTTCTTACGTCTCTGAATAGCGTGGTAGCCAAAACGAAACTTTGAAATAATGCCATCTATTTTCTTAGCCGTAGGGAAGATTTGCTGTAATTGGTGTTTTATTTAGAGTCATTTTTTTGGTTATTTGACTGATAATTTTATGCCGTTTATGTTTGAATATATTTTCGGGCATGTGACCACTGCGGCTAGCGCGTACATGGTGTAATCTGGAGGTTCAATTTGCACGCATACTTTCCACTAAATAATGCTGTATTTTGTCCATATTGCATCAGACTAATCAGACGGGTCGCAATGAATCATTTTTAAATGAGTTAATAAAAACCAATGCACATACAGGATCATCGTGAGGAAACCAGCATGCCTGAGAGATCTTTCGTACCGGCATTTAAAACCAAGTCAAGGGCCCATGGACGGCATAAAAATTCTGACACCAGGTTAAGCACTAACCACACGATAGAAGAAAGAAGATACGGGAATATTTGGATTGTGACTGGGAGATGTTTACCCCACGATTAGTGTGGCTGCTCACAATAAGTAATGAAAGAATTCCCTGAGTATGGTACTATACCAGAAAATAAGTAAGGTCGTGCGGCGGGATCTTGCTCTAATATTGATATTCTACACCTACAGCTACATTTAGAAACCGCTAGAGATGAGAACACAAAGTAAACATACAACTGCGTCGTCGACATTTCTTTCGGTGCCGTTCTGCTGTCTCCGTTCACCATCGGGGTGCTGGTAGTTATAGTTGTCGCGCATGAGCTGGCGCCGCAGCGAGGCCACCTGCACCTGCGACATGCGCTGCGACATTGTCGGCGGCGGCGGCAGCAGCGGCAGAGGCAACGCTGCAACGTTACATGTTACAATAAATCCTGACCACGACTAATCTCAGAGAAGACTAGAGCAGCTAACTATGGGCACTCTCACTGTCTGATGTGATCATTTATTTTATTTATATGGCTCACCAACAAATGAATACAATGAAACAAATATAGTGTATTGGTACATTTTTTACTGGTAAGCACATCATGCAGTACTTGTTTGATGTTGAGTGTCTACTTAAAATTAGATGAGATCTTAATTACTCACCAAACATAATCTTTAATCTTTATTTAAAAGATAATTAAATTAAGTATTTAAAAACTGCAACACTGTTATAGTAATAAATATGTACAAGTAGAAAAGGGTTACAGGGCGTCCAAAAATTCGTCCGCATCGCTGTCAACAGGAAAAGTGCCCAGAACGCTGGCAGCATTGCCACGTTGGATGGCAATGCTGATTCTTCGGCCAAAAAATAATACACTAATAAACTGGCTAACTGTTAATTTAAACTAAAACTTGTTAGTAGATCTTTGTTGTATCTTGTTATCAACAGTTTTGTTGGTAAACTTAAGTCGACGCGGGGTAAACTGTGTCTACCTATTAGTTGTAGACACAAAATAGCTAGGTTATTAGTTTAATAATATTCACTCTGACATAAGTAGTATATCAATGTTTAGTTCAATTATTAACACTGCGACTGTTAGTAATAACACAAATATTTTTTTTACAATTACTGGGAGGATCCATTTGTAACTATAGAAGATCCTCGAGTGGGGTCCACTAGTAGTAGGATCTCATTGCCTTGTGATGGCATGGGAGTCTTGGGGCTCACTCCGGATACTCCGGAGCGGATAAACTAGTTAGTAAGACCACAGAAGATACCAGTAACATAATTAGTGTTACACCGATCAACAACAATGTACCTTCTTGCTCTCAAATAGCTAAAAAGGGGCTAAGCAGAATTCCATGCAATTATTTCATCAAAACATTCAAGGTCTCTTCAAAGCAACTAGGAATTGAATTGTTTTTAGAAAAAACAAAGTTTGATATTGTTTGTTTCCCTGAACATTGGTTAAAAGACTATGAAATGCTAATTAATTACGCAAATTAAAAGCTGCAAGCTGAAATCTATTGGCGTTTTTTGGGTTGGGTTATTGTGCGGCTTTTTTTTAAATTTTGAGACACCGAAGATAACGCGACGCCCGTCCCCGGCAACACTTGGCGGGGCTCCGCAAAATGCCAGCGTAGTCGGTGCGGCGGCGCCCCAGGCCGGCAGCGCGACTGCGCGCATCACCTGTCAGTGCTCATTGACAAATGTTTTTATGGAGTGTATTTTATAGTTTATTTTAGTTATTACACGTATGATAGTTGGTAAGTTAATTATTTTATGTCCAGCGCCGGTTGTAGCGACGCCGGAATAATTAGTGCTAGTCAACCTGTCGCATCACTGGACGTACAACTGGGAAGATGCTCTTGGTGTGAACGATACCGTCGTTGATGTCTTGTATGGGGCTAAACTGTGTGCCCTGCATAAGAAGGACGGCGGCATTCGTCCCATTGCCGTCGGTTGCACCTACAGGCGTATGGCAGCCAAAATATGTTGCAAGTTGTATAGTGAATCGCTTGCAACTAAGTTCCAGCCCCTTCAACTTGGTTTTGGTCCCAGAGGGGGCTGTGAGGCTGCCGTACATTTTTTTTTTGTTCCCGGGTTGGTAAATCCACACGGATGTCCTCCACCCTGGGGCAGGCAAAGGGGTCTGTCGGACTCTAACCGACTAAAAACCACCCCGGTGTTCCCTTCCCACACTTGCACCGGGGATAGTGGGAACTAGTGCGCCTTCCACGATCCCCGGCTAGTGACGGCCCGCATCTGCGGGTCTCCTCAAGTCTGCGGGGGGAGTGAGGTGTCCTCCCCCCGTAACGCCAATAGGGGGGCGCGCGAAACACTACGCGCCACCGCCTCGGGTCCAGTTATACGGGAGGGGGGGGGGCGGCGGATGTCCCCAAGTCCGCCGTCCCTCTGGACCCGTTTAGGGGGGCTGGAAGAGGGCGTTGTCCGCCCTCCGCCGACGCCCGGTACGTCTGCTGCGGATCGGGAGAGTGGTGTCGACCTCCCACAACCTCTCCGCAGCCTCATTCTGTGAGATGACCGTTTCACAGAAAGAGATCACCGCATCCGACGACTCTGTGCTCCCGACCATCGCGCGAGCGACGGCCGGCAGCGACAGGTCGGTTCCCACTACTGTCATGAGGGCACGGCGCGGCTCCTCCCATGCGGCACACTGCCAGCGTATGCCGCGCCGTGCCCTCCAGACAATGGACGCAGTGATGACACCGAGTGTCCGGCTCCTTGTTTATGCGACACAGGTACTTCCCGAAACAACCATGCCCCGAGAACACCTGCGTCGCCCAAAACGACAGGGAGCCGTGCCTCCTCTCGAGCCATTCCTCGAGCACTGGTCGGATCGCCTCGATGGTAGCGAGGCCGGCGGTAGGGCGCAAATGCCTCTGCCGCCACTACACGAGGACCTCGCGGAGCTGAGACCGACGCAGATCGATCTCTCGCTGCATCGGTCCACCGCCCCGCGCCCGCGCCTCCTCGCGCCACCGGTACAGGGGCCCCGTACAGGGCCATGGATCGCAGAACCCCCAGGTACAATCTCCTACAGGCGGTGCTCGGGCCCCCCAGATTGGGAAACAGCGTTGCGAGCGCGCCCGCCGCGCCCATCAACTTGGGCGCCAGCCACTGGAAGTGGGGGCCAAAGTCCCAACGGCTGTCGAGCACCAATCTCAGATACTTCATGGTGGACTCGACAGCAGTTGGGGTCCCCCCGACCACAATATGTGATCCCGGCGGCGGCGACCGCCGGGGGCCGTGAAAGACCACGGCCTCCGACTTGTTGAGGGCCACCTCCAGACCCAGGCGCCGTATGCGGCCCACAACCTGTGAGACCACAGAGGTCACCGGCAACGCTGCCTCCCTGTACGAGCTCCCCCGGGCCGTGACCAGTGTGTCGTCCGCGTAACACACCAGGGCCACTCCCGGTTGCGGCTCGCCTCTCAGCACCCAGTCGTACCCGATGTTCCACAGGGGTGGGCCCACGACCGAACCCTGTGGGACACCGCACGACATGTTATGCCGGCCTCCACCGTCGCGTCCCCTGTAGGTGACACACCTTTCCGTCAGATAAGCCCCAACGATGTGGCGGAGGTACGGGGGCACCCTGTGGTAGCACAGGGCCTCCCGAATACAGCTCCAGGGCAAGGTGTTGAAAGCGTTGGAGATGTCTAGTTGGAGATGTCTAAGGACACCGCCAACATCACACCGCCCCGGGACACCGCTTCCTCCGCCAGTACTCTTACCCGCATTATGGCGTTCACAGTGGAGCGCCCATGCCGAAAGCCGAACTGGCTATCGTCCAGATCCGGCCCCTCTCTGTACAAGTGGCCGGCGAGGCGGGCAGCAATAATCCATTCGAAAAGCTTACCCACCTCGTCCAGCACACACACTATGGGCCGGGCGCCCGCCTTCCTGAGCAGGACCAAACGACCCATTTTCCACTGACTAGGAAATTGGCCCCGCTCAAGATATGCTGAGTAGACTCCTCTCAGCTGGGGCTGGCGCTCTTTCAGAGCGAGGGCAAGCGCGCCGCCGGGAACTCCGTCAGGCCCCGGGGCAACGGTAAAAATGTGGAACGCTTCACGATTTTGCGTGTCATCCTTGCGCAGGGCCATGCTAATCTTCTCTGTATCGTTCCAATTTTAGTATATGTACTGCCGAAGCAAGTACGCCGTATATGCCTTATCCTCTTTTTTGAACACCAAGAAAGGTGAGGTCATCCTCAAGATTGACGTTAAAAACGCTTTTAACTCCGTGAACAGGGACACTTTGTTGGCTGACGTCAAAAAAATATTACCCGAAAATGTGGCAATGTGGATGTCCTTAGACACCCTTCAAAATTACTGTACAAGGACAACTTTTTAGAATCTGCAGTTGGTTGCCAACAAGGTGACCCTCTCGGGCCTGTCATTTTCAGTTTGGCTATTCATCTCATAATTCAACAACTAAATTCAAAATTCATATTCATCACACGTTAGTGTGGTATTTAGGTGGTGGAACTCTAGGAGGTGATGTTGACACCGTTTTGGATGACCTACAACTCCTCAAACATCAATTTAAATTTATTGGCCTAGACCCTAACCCCCTTTTTTTTTTTTTTTTTTTTTTTTTTTGGAGGGTGGGAAATCATCAAATGACTCCTCCCGCTCTGGGCGGAGCGGAAGGGAGTGTCAGACTCTTACTGACTAAAAACCACCCATGTTCCTTCATTGGCCCTTTATGTTCCAGGGCCGCGGTATCTCTTTCGAACAGTCCCGCAGCCCTGGCAGGCACCGGCCCTTGCGGGCCCCTCCCATTTGCTGACAACTTTTTGAGGCGCGCGTGGAACACGAACGCGCCGTCGACACGGCCCGCCCGTCGTCATACGACGGACGGACGGCGAGCTAGCCCATTACTCACCGTCCACAGGCCCGCGCCTACGGTGGCCGAGAGCCATCACGGCGTGGCCCCCGACGCCCGGTGCTTCTCCCGCGGCGGCTGGGACGTGAGGAGGTTCTCTCCCTCTCACGTTCCGCCGCCTCCTTCGCTAGCATGACTGCTTCGCAGAAGGAGGCGACGGCTTCCCATTCTCTCTCGCCCCGGACCATGGCTTGAACCAGGGCCGGGCGCGAGAGGGAATGGGAAGCCGTCGCCAATCGCCGCTACGAGGACACGGCGGTGCTCCTGCCAAGCGGAGCAGACCTCGACGGTGTGCTCCACCGTGTCCTCCGGTCGATCCTCGCAATTGTAGCACCCGGGCGTTTCCTCCCGCCCGATTCGGTGCAGGTACCTCCCGAAACATCCGTGTCCGGTGAGGACCTGCGTCAGGCGGAAGGTGAGGGCGCCGTGGCGCCTCTCAAGCCACTCCTCAAAGAGGGGACTTATCGCCACTATCGTGGCGTGCCCTGCACGGGGTTGCGATAGTCGCTCCCTCCATGTCGCCATGAGATCACGGCGGAGGTCTGTCCGCCGCGCGACAATATGCCGTGGCAGCGGAGTTACCCCCCGGCTCTGTACCTCCGCGCGAGTTAAGGAACCCCAATCTACCAATATTAGCTTTGTCAGCCAATAAGTATTTATTAAATGTATTATTTCCAAATATTCCATTGCTTTGTCAGCACTCGTAATTATCTAGGACATGCGTCATATCTGATCACGTCGTGGATGTACTACGTTAGCAATAAAGTTAGTATATAAGATCAAGATTTTGTTATATAGAATTAATTACTGTTACGCTGTAACTCTGTCGGAATAAAGTTATTTTTTTAAATACCTCCGTTGTCGCTTACTTAATTGGCGCAGCCGGTAGGATCTCTGTAGTCAGTCTGCCGTGTATACAATTCTACGTGGAGCAGCCGACGTCCGTGTCTACGGTTTAGCAGAGATCGCCGAACAAATAAATTCATTGAGAAGCCACTTCGAGTTACGGAAGAGGACCAGCCACAGCAGTAATTCAGGGAGCATGAAGCAAGCTGCGGAATTGTGAGTAAATCTTTTTCACCTTCCTCTCAGCTCTTCCATTTATATCCCAACCTTGTAATAAGTCTATGTGTGTGTATTATTAGGGATTGGACAACGCCGTAATAATATTTGCATAGATTTTTAATCGTATTAATATTTTAGAGTAGTTTTAGTAACACTTTAGTGTGATTTTTTTTTCCGTTGCCTTTATTATTTTCATAACTTTTTCACAATGGAAAACGTGACCCGTGTCCCACAGGAGTTGGTTAACATCATATCAATATTCAGTGGCGACGCTAGAACGTTACCTTTATATATTAAAAAATGTGAATATATTTTGACTACGTTCCAAGGAACCGTAGCCCAGAATGAATATTTATTTCATGTAGTAACAAGTAGGTTATCAGGCGAAGCAGCCAGTTTGGTAGGCGAAAGAGACTCTATACATACGTGGGATGAGCTGAAGAAATTGTTAAACCAACACTTCGGTGACCCACGCACAGAGGATTGTTTAGCAATGGAGTTAGAATCTTGTAGAATAAATAGGGGCGAAAGTTATTTAGATTTTTGCCATAGAATACAGCGGATGAGAAGTGTTTTATTCGCTAAAATATCAGAAACTGCCATTGATGACTCTCTACGTAATGCAAAGCAAATAATTTATAGTATCAGAGCGATGAATGTTTTCTTGTTTAACTTACCGCCATTCCTAGTTAGATTAGTTCGTTTGCGTGACATTACAACGTTAGAGGACGCGTTAAAAATAGTCTTAGAAGAACAAAACTTCCAGGCAGTCTATGATTCTAAAACAAACGATAGGCGTAATTTTAGTAGAACTAACAGACCCAATTTGCCTAATTACCAAAATGCATCTGAATCTAATAATCAAACGAAAGATTCGCAAAGCGTATCGAGTACACATGTACCGAATAATGCTACAAACAGCACATCTACACCTAACAATTCGCATCAGTCCAGGCATTATAACCAGCGTAATAATATTCAAAAAAATCAAAATAGTTTTAATCGTACAAACAACAATAATTCGTCACCGCCGTTAAGTAGGTCATCTTTTCCGGTTGCACAACAGAGCCAACAGTCCGCGGCACATGCACCGGGCACGTCGAATTTTGCAGCGCAAGCATCTACGTCGGGTACGAATACTGACGTTACCATGCGTACTGCGAGTTCGCGACGTGTTAATTACATAAATAATTCTAGTAATGATGAACAGAGTTCAAGTAATTCGTATAACGAATGTCAGGAATTTTCTCTTGAAGATTCCGGAGCGGGAAATTTTTGCATAATGGCCTCTACTCTAGAGAACGAATAAAAATAAATTGCAATAAACGCTTAAATTTACCACATATAGTTATACCAGAATTAAAAGCAGTCTTTATGATAGATACGGGAAGTGTTAGGTCATTTATAAGCCCTTATATAGCGAATAAATATTTTAAAGATTATTTACAGCATGAACCCTTCGAAGTTGTTAGCACTCACGCTTCGAGCGTTCATAGTGAAACAGCAATTATTCCATTACCGGTTACGTTTGGAAATAAAGAGTTCCATAAGTTTTACGTCTATAGTGTTGACGATAAGTACGACGGATTAATAGGTAGCAATTTGCTGAAGCAATTACAGGCAAAGATTAATATGGAGAGTCAGATATTACATTTAAAAAATACTGACATCCCCATCGTATATTCACCACCTATGAGAGAGGTATATAATCTACCATCTCGTAGTGAATTTAGAGTAAGACTCCCGGTCAACTTATTAGACGGGGAAGCTGTGTTAGATTTTAAACAGTTTACGGAAGGGATTCGAATGCCCGCCGCATTAGTTACGTGTGTCAAAGGTTATGCAACAACTGTTATTCAGAATTATAGTCATCAAAATAGAACTTTAGTAGTTACAGGACCTTTCCAAGTAGAACCATACATACAGAACCCATCTGTTAATGTTAATTTCATGGATAATAATATTGAAGTAGACAGATTGCTAACAACGAATTTAGAAAAATTACAGTTAGATCACATGAACTCAGAAGAACGTATGGTTATTGAGGGAATTTGTAGAGAATACAAAGATATATTTTATTGTGAAAATATTCCATTAACCTTCACAAATCAGGTTAAACATAGAATAAGAACAAAAAATGAAGACCCAATAAACATTAAGGCACATAGGTTACCACCGGTTCAAACTAAAGAAATTAAGAGCCAAGTTGAAAAGATGTTAAGGGATAACATTATCCAGGAATCACATTCTCCCTGGAGTGCTCCCGTACATTTGGTGCCAAAAAAGTTAGACGCATCAGGCCAACAAAAATGGAGGATGGTAGTTGACTATAGACGGCTCAATGAAATCACAATTGATGATAAATACCCCTTGCCCCACATTAACGATTTATTCGACATGCTAGGTAATAGTACCTACTTTACAACCCTCGATTTAGCTAGCGGGTACCATCAATTAGAGGTCCAGGAGCAGGATAGAGCTAAAACCGCATTTAGCACACCTTCAGGGCATTACGAATTTAACAGAATGCCGTTTGGGTTAAAGACAGCACCCGCAACCTTTCAGCGAGCAATGGATAACGTCTTACGAGGCCTTCAAGGCTTACATTGCCTAGTATACCTCGATGACGTCATCATTTTGTCAAAAAGTTTGCCTGAACATGTAGAAAAACTTAGAGCAGGTTTTGACCGCTTCCGTCAAACAAACTTAAAAGTTCAATTAGATAAGTCGCATTTTCTTAGAAAGGAAGTACTCTACTTAGGGCATACTATTACGAATGAGGGGTTGAAACCAAATAATGATAAAATAGATGCTATTCTTAGGTACCCTATACCAGAAACGGTTACACAGATTAAAAGCTTTTTAGGACTTATCGGATATTATAGGAAATTCATAAAAGATTTTGCTAAAATAACTAAACCATTAACAGCTTGTTTAAAGAAAGGTCGCAAAATTGTTATTAATGATGAATATAAAGAATGCTTTGAGACATGTAAAAAGCTTTTAACAAATGCACCCTTGTTACAGTTCCCTGACTTTAATAAAACTTTTATCTTAACCACTGATGCATCCAATTTTGCAATCGGGGCTGTATTGTCACAAGGAACAATAGGTTCAGATAAGCCTGTAGCATATGCTAGTAGAACTTTGAGTGACACAGAAGTAAGATATAGCACTATCGAGAAAGAACTATTAGCCATAATATGGGCAGTTAAGCACTTTCGACCGTATTTGTATGGTAATAAGTTTACCATATTTACGGATCATAGACCATTAGCATGGCTATATTCATTGAAAGAGCCCAATAGTAAACTCACGCGATGGCGACTAAGGCTAGAAGAATACGACTTCGAAATAAAATATAAGAAAGGCCCTCAGAACACGAATGCAGATGCTTTATCTAGGATTAAGATTAATGCAATTGACGACGATTTAGATTCAATATTTGTAAATGTAGGAGATAGGCAAGAACGAATACAAAAAATTATAGAAAACGAATTGAAAGACCTCGAAACTCCAATAGAAACGATAGAACTTTCGGATTCTGATGACGGGGTCACTGCCAATTCAGTTTCAAATAGAGAAAACGAAGGCATTCCTATTTTAAACGAAGCTATCGATACTAAACCAAAACAGATTTTAGTTCATTCATGGTTTAAAAATGAATTAGTCGTAAAAGATATTTCTAATAATAAACAAAAAATTCTTGAAGTTCACTTACCGACAAATAACGATAAATTAGCTAAAGACTTTTTGAAAGAGTATATAGACCCAAAACATAAGTACTTTATATACTTTGAGCATCCATCTTTTAGAAAAACTTTTTCAAACATGGTAATTAAGTTATTTAAAAAGGATTCAATTAAGTTAACAGAATGTACAGAGAGAGTTATTAATTTGACAGAATCTGAAGAAGATCAAAAAGAAGCTATTTTGAAATACCATGAAGGGAAAACGTGTCATAGAGGTATTAAAGAAACTTTAACCAAACTTAAAAGACATTATTGGTGGGCAAATATGAAAGAAACGGTAACGGCAATCATAAACGCTTGCGAAACATGTAAACGCATGAAATATGACAGAAAGCCGATCAAACCTCACATTCAGCTAACACAAACGCAAGATAGCCCTTTTCAGGAAGCTTTTATGGATTTATTATATATAGAGGGGAAATATTATTTAACTATAGTAGATGCATTTAGTAAGTTAGCACAAGCTATAGAGGTGCCAAATAGGAGTACACCGGAGATAGTTAGGGCATTGATTAAGTATTTAAGCATGTATGGTCTGCCTAGAAAAATTAGTTGTGATTCCGGTACAGAATTCAATAATGCTTTGATTAAAGAAATGTTAAGTTTGTACAAAATTGAACTCCATATTGGGACCCCAAACAATCCCAGTTCAATGGCAATAGTAGAAAGATTTCATTCTACCATTATTGAGATTTACCGTTTAGCAAAATACGATAAAAGCGATTTAGATGCAGCATCTGTTATGACATATGCCATCATGGCTTATAACAACACCATTCATTCAGCAACAGATTTTACGCCTTTTGAATTAGTATTTGGTCACACTTATTCAGATAATGTATTTAACGTGGATAGAGAAAAGAATTTAACTCAGAAACTATTGTTAGATCATAGAAAACGTTTTAAAATACTTTATGAATTCATATCAGAAAAAATAAAAACAGACAAAATTAAAGTAATGAATAAAAAAGGTGGTGAAACGACACCGGTACTTGAGCCAGACGATAGTATTTATATGAAAGATACTAGGATTAGAAAAGCTAAAGAAAAACCGCGATACGAAAAAGCTAAAGTAATTGGGGAAGTTGAAAGAAATATAGTGCCGGTAGAAGTAAAGAAAAGGAAAACTAGAGTAGCGTTAAAAAATGTAAAACGTCCTCCACAGATCGTGCCTGGTACTTCTGGTACTAGCGGTGTCAACGTTCGCGCTGGACCTTCAAAACCTCGGTCAGAATCCGGGGATAGCAGCTATAAAGCGGGGAGTAGCAGTGAAGAGGAATAGTTACTGGACAATATATAAAACTGTAGACTTAGAATCATTAGGCTTACAAATAGATGATAACATTCGGGATTTTAGTAATTTAAAAATAAAAATTAAGGAAAGTAGAGTTAGTAACGAAACAATAGGAATAGAAAGTCAAGTAGAATATCTAATGCAACTAACTAAGGATAGATTTTTTCAAATCTTACCTTTTCATTATAGAAATAAACGAGCTTTGTTCAATCCATTAGGCTCACTGGTCAAAGCTATTTCTGGAAATCTAGATGAAGATGATGCAATTAAATATGATAGAGAAATTCAAATAATTCAGAACAAAGAGCATGTAATCGAACGTAAAGTATCATCAATGCAAAAGGCTTTTGATAAATTAGTTAATAACTCCGAAATAATAAATTCAAATATTAAAAACTTGGGTTTACATACCAATGAAATGGGAAAATTAGTTGAACAGGAGTTCAGGTTTAACCGGCTTTTCCAAATATTGAATACTATGTACCAAATTTTAAATAACTTTCGAACTTGTTACGAGAACATACAAGAGATTGAGACGGCAATAGCCTTTAGCAAATTAAATACATTGCACCAATCCATTATAAATAGTACAGAATTATATAATACGTTAGAAGTCATTACTAAACATGCTAGAACAATATACCCAGTTAGCAAACGTAATTTAATTAAATTAGAACGTAATATCATACTAAAATCATATATAAATAACAACATGTTAGTTTTTGTTTTAGAAGTCCCCCTAATAGATAATGAAACATATAATTATTACAAGGTCATACCCATCCCTATATTCCATTCTCCAAATACTTTTACTATTATACCCAAATACCCTTACCTGATGGTGAATAGATTGAAATACAGGCCCGTGGTAAGCTCATGTGCTGAAATTGAAAATGACAAATTTCTTTGCGCTGAAACTAATTTAGCCCAGTATCCAACTGAGACCTGCATTGAACAAATAATGTTGATGAAGAACAACTACAGAAGCTGCATACAGAACCATATTGAAATAGAAAAAACTAAGATACAAAAAGTAACCGACAACCAATGGTTGGTTTACTCAGAAGAAAATCTCATCATCACCGAGAATTGCAATACAGAAATCAGGAAATACACTGTTATTGGGACCTACATCGTGTCACCTGGCCAACAATGCGAGACACAAATAGGCGAAGTCATCGTAGCCGCTACCACAAACACTACAGTTTCTAGTCTCCAGCTGCCACTGATCCAAATGCCAGAGCTACAACAGGACATCCAAAGAAGAACAAAGAAAGTGGATCTAAGAAATGTGGACTTTAGTGATGTGAAGGAAGTGTTACAAAGTGCAAAATTTAGTGAAATAGACGATGCGACCCAAACAGTGACAATAGAAATTAGTATATGGACTATCTTCGAGTATGCAATCATTGTAATAGCAATAGTTATCTTTATTATGTATAAATTTCAGTTTATAAACTTTTGTCGAAATTCTCCGAAACCGTCTGCGACACCTTCGGATAATTTCTCTCTTGGGGAGGGAGGAGTTAAGGAACCCCAATCTACCAATATTAGCTTTGTCAGCCAATAAGTATTTATTAAATGTATTATTTCCAAATATTCCATTGCTTTGTCAGCACTCGTAATTATCTAGGACATGCGTCATATCTGATCACGTCGTGGATGTACTACGTTAGCAATAAAGTTAGTATATAAGATCAAGATTTTGTTATATAGAATTAATTACTGTTACGCTGTAACTCTGTCGGAATAAAGTTATTTTTTTAAATACCTCCGTTGTCGCTTACTTAATTCGCGCCACTCGTGCAGGCACGCGAGGACTATGGCCTCCAGATCCCATGGCGGCAATCCGGCAAGGAGGCTCGCCGCCTCGCGGGAGATCGTGCGGTACCCCCGGATCAGCCTTACGGCTACCACCTTTTGGGGCGCGTTCAGGTAGTGCTTTGCACGCAACCTCAACGAACGCGCTCACACCGGGGCCCCGTAAAGGGCCATGGACCGCAAGATCCCCGCGTAGAGCCTCTGGCAGGAGGCGTTTGGCCCCCTCAGGTTGGGCAGGAGCCGCTTGAAGGCAGCCCCGGCCTTTTCCAGTCTGGGAGCCAAACGTCGGAAATGCTCCACGAAGTTCCATCGGCTGTCGAGGCTGTCCGAGGTACCTCAACGTCGACTCGACGCCGACGGGAACCCCTCCTACCGTGAGTATGGATCCCGACGGTGGCGCGCTCCGAGGCCCATGAAAGCACATGGCCTCGGACTTGTGCAATGCCACCTCGAGACCCAATTGCCGGATCCTCTCAACGACTATCGCAACCCCGCGTGTCATCAATTCGGCCGCCGCCTCGTGCGACCTCCCCTGCGCCAGCACCAGCGTGTCGTCAGCGTAGCAAACTACGCAAACTACGCGCGCCGACCTCCCGGTCGGCGCGCAGCACCCAGTCGTAGCCGATGTTCCACAAGGGCGGCCCCAGAACCGATCCCTGTGGAACACCGCACGACATCTCTCGCCGGTTCCACTCTCCGTTGTGACCAGGGTATATGACGTACCTGTCCGTCAGGTAGTCCCCGATCACACGACGAAGGTAGGTCGGCACCCGGTGATACCGGAGTGCCTCCCTAATGCAGCTCCAGGGCATGGAGTTGAAGGCGTTGGCGATGTCGAGAGACACCGCCAAGACCACCCCACCCCTGGACACCGCAGCCCCCGTCGTGAGGGCTCTCACGCGCATGATGGCGTCCACTGTCGAGCGCCCCTTGCGGAAACCAAACTGTTTGTCCGCAAGATCCGGCCCCATCCCCGCATGGTGCCCGGCGAGGCGGTTTGCAATTACTCTTTCAAAGAGCTTGCCCACCTCGTCGAGCAACACAATGGGCCGGTATGCGGACGGAGAGTCCGCAGGGCGCCCCGGCTTCCGGATGAGGACCAGTTTCCCTGTCTTCCAACGAAGCGGGAACTGGCCTCTCTCCAAGCATGCGCTTAGGAGCCCCTCCAGTCGGGGCCCGAGAGCCTCCAAGGCCAGGACCCAGGCTTTGCCAGGTAAGCCATCGGGTCCCGGGGCGGTATTCCTGGCCTTAAGCCGGTTTACCGCCACTCTCAGGTCTACCCCGGTCACCTCCGGAGTGTCGTCATCGTCGTCTGAGTGGTCCGCTTCCGGCACCGCAAGCGGTGGAGCCATAGGCGGGGGAGGATGTTCCCCTCGCGAAGGGAACAGAGTGCTCACCACCTCCTCCACAAGCTGAGGCCGGAGACTCTGCGTCAGCGGGGGGGCCCAGGTGCGGAGTTTGTCCCGCACCATCTTGTAAGGGCGGGCGCCCCCACGGATCGCCGTCGAGAGTCTCCAGCATCTCCTCGCGGGCCGCATCTTTGGCCCGCTGGACAGCCTCTCGGAGGCCGGTCTTCGCCGCTCTGTATCCCTCGTACAGCTCCGCCTCAATGGCTGCCGCATCCGGAGGTCGGATGCGGAGCCTGCGATGCCTGGCGTACAGGTGCCGCGCGGCGACGCACGCCTCGCGCAGAGACGTCAGCTCTCGCGACCACCAGTACACCTGACGCCGGGCTATTCCTGGCCGAACTCGGGGCATTGCCACGTCACAGATCTCGGACATGGCCTCCCGGAACCAACCCGCCTCGCTGTTGACATCGGCAGGCCTGCCCGGTGGTGTCACCCAGGCCTGCACGATCGAGGCTTCCAGGAGGAGCTCCCGGTCCAGCTGCTTCAGCGCCCATCGCGGACCACTCGGGGCCTGTCGGACCGGCGCGCTTGAAGGGGGCAGAGACATCAAACCGGATATACCGGTGGTCGGAATAGGTCTCCACCTCCTCCATTACGCGCCAGTCAAGGACACGCGGTGACAGAGCGGGGCTGGTGAACGATATGTCCACCACCGACTCGCCCCGCATCCGTACACACGTGGGGACAGAACCCCGATTTAGGACGACCAGGCCTGCCTCCAGAGCCCAGTCCTCCACCATCCTTCCCCACACGTCCGTGCAACGAGAACCCCAAGCCAAGTTCTTGGCATTGAAGTCCCCGAGCACAAGCACGGGGAGGGAATGGCCTCCGATGACGACACTCAACTCCGCGAGGGAGTTGTGGAACTCGGCGAGAGTTCGGCTCGGGGAGAAGTAGACTCCCGCTACGACAATCTCCCCGAACCGTGCTGCTACGCACCCCTGACCCTTCCTGACACTCTCAAGGGTCGGGGTACCGGCGGCGGCCGACGAAATGATGGCCACTGAGCCGCTAAGGTCCTCCACCCAGTCTTCCCTGGGAGGGACAAAGTACGGCTCAGCGACCACGGCGACGTTAATCGACCACTGCACCATGCTCTGGAGCAACAGACTCTGAGCACAGGCGCAGTGGTTGATGTTCGCCTGGAGGAGGCGTAATGGGGCCATTATTGGCACTCCATTTCAGCCCCCTCCCGGGCCCCCTGTGAGGGCCCCGCTGCGGGAGTTGCAGCAGTGGCGGCAGCGACGGCGGCAGCGGCGGCGGCGACGGTGGCGGCGGCTGTGGTGGTGGCGACGGTGGGGGTGGTGGTGGCGGCGGCGGAGGGCCTCCGCCTTCCCCTGCCCCTGGTCCTGGTGGGTTGGGCGCAGGCCTTGCTCCCAGCCCGGTGGTCGGCGGGCTTGCCAGCCGCCGCACATGCAGCGCAGTGCGGCGTGGCGGAGCAAGCCTGCATCGGAAGCAGAGGCTGCTGCGGTCCACCTCCGAGGTACATTGCACCGACACGTGGTGCCCCACGTGGCAGCGTCACCAGGACCGGGGGGTGCCCTGCCGAGCTGGTCAAGGCAGGCACCCTACGTCCGGACCACAGGGGCATGCGTACCGTCATGGTAAGCTGCCCTGTGACGGCGGCCAGGAAAATCGTGGAGGGTCGTAGGCTCCTGGTGGGGTGGGTTTCGGCGCAGGTGAAGACCCTAACCCCTCAAAGTGCGAAATTTACCTCTCTGACATTACCGACAGACATCGACTATAGATTTTAATGCAATAGTCAAATCAAAATTTTAGAAAAAAGTTCACTGCACCTCCTAGGTGCCCTATTTTAGAAGAAAGTTTTTCATCTTTCATCGATGACATAATCAAACATTTTTTAATGATATTTCGGATAGACTCTCTAAAATTAATTTACATTCGGCATTCACCCTGATCAGATAGTGCTGTTTTGGTCCAAATTTTATGTTTTTTCTCCGTTGTTCTCCTCTTTGGAAGAAACCACAACTTTTGGACAAAATTGACAAAATTATTCGCACACACACTAACATCCATTCTTAATGTGGCCCTGGACGATCGAGCGTGGCTGCAAGCCACCCTACCAATTCGTTTTGGTGGCTTCGGCGTCCGCAAAATTTCTAGTGTAGGTAAGCTTACCGGCGTTCCTGTCCTCTGTCCACAGCACTGAAAAGCTAACCTTGACCGACGCAGAGGTCGCCTGGAAAGTGGCTTGCCCGGATACGGATCGGCCCGAAAACCCGTTTTCCCAGAGACAGAGCCGCTCTGCAGGTTGGTACGGAATAAACTTATTAATACGTCTACCAATACTGCTGAGCGTGCCCGCCTTCTGGCTGTGGGTGAGTGGGAGTCGGGCCTCTGACTTCAGGCACTACCGTCACCTAATATAGGCACTATGTTAGGTGACACAACCTTCCGGCTCGCTACGTGTTTGTCTTCGGCTCGTTATGTGTCGATTGGGCGCTCCTTGTGGGGCTCCAATGCCAATGTGGTGAAGCAGTCGACTGCCTCGGACACCATGGCCTTTCTTGCAGTAAGAGTGCAGGTCGAATTGCGCGGCACGTTAGTATTATTGATCTCATCCGTCGTGCCAGCTGTCTTAGAACCCAATGGCTTGGCACGCGTCGATGGGAAGAGACCAGATGGTATGACCATAATGCCATGGAAGTTCACTGTTTTCAGGTAGCCCATAAATTTCAACATTATCTTGGCGTGTGTATTGTTCGATTACATTCAATCTTGTATACAGGTCTGAAACAGTAGTTTTTAGGTCCTCGTTTTTATATTTCAGTTGTTTTAATGCTACCTTGTTTGTTTCATATTTTTGTCTCATTTCATCAAATTTTGCACTCATTAATTTCATAGACTTTTCAAGTTCTTCCAGTAAATGAAGATTTTCTTTTATAACTTGGAACTCCTGACTAAAGTTATCTTTCAGGGCTAATTACATCTGGGCTGATATTGTTGATTCGATTTCTTTGCAAATGGTGGCAACTAGGTGTTTGTTTACACTAGGATCAGTGTGGACGAGATAATTTTCACTGTCACTCCCACAATCAGTATCGGTGGGAGAATTCCCAAGGCGAGGACGTTTTGATCGGATAGATACGTTCACAGAGTTAGAATGGACAGTTAGAGTAGGTACCTTGTAACTCCGTTTCTGGTGGTAATTGAGGTGTAAGCTGATCTTCAGGACGTGGCGGGGTTCTATGTAATTTGGGCATTGTTGACATAGCCTTGATAGCGTAATACACACAACACTTATTAGTTTTATTCGTTTACAATGTTTGTTTACATGTAGCTTAAATGTCACAGCTCAGCGCGTTCCAAACTTGTTTTGACTAGATACTATTACTTTGACGGATATAATTTCTCTTCACTCTGTGTCTCTCCACAATTGTAAATAAATCATGTCCGTACCAAATAAATAACCCGGCCTCATCTATTTACCGAGTGAAAAATAATTTTAATTCTACCGACGTTACAATATACATGAAAAAATATTATAATAACGTATGGGTTGCTTAAGACTATTTAAAATTGCGATAATCGTGAGGCAATCAATCATTCGGTAGCCGGGATGTTGAACTAACATATCCCGCCTGTATTTTCCGGAGGGTGAGGCAGACGTGTACATAATCGTACACCCACATTTCGCCAGATATGTTTAAGCCCAATTAAATAGGAGGCGAGGCTATTGCCATCAACCGAGCACAAATTCAGACTACGAAGTCTGAAAGCTGCTACTAAGAAAAAACTCAAAAACACTGGCCGACCCGGGAATCTAACCCTGGACCTCATGTTCGCTTCCGACCACTATACCAACAATACAGTCTACGCGATTTGTATCAATATTTTAACATCTTGCAGACCTATCGCTAAAAACCGGCCAAGTGCGTGTCGGGCCACGCACAAGGTAGGGTTCCTTAGTTGCCCATCAAAATATGCGGACACTTCCTACGATCCGGTTTGCCTCCGAACGATGATTTTTATTGTAATAATAAAAACAAACTACATTTTTACAACATACATTTTTATTTTCTACATGCAGTAGAAAATCCTGTGCTCCCATATATTATGTTAAAGAAAATATGGTATCCAAGTACATTTTATAAGTTGGTCGACTATTACTCATAAACTTGTAAAGCCTACTTAACTGTGATAGTTTTCCTTTTAACTTCGTTATATATAATACTATAACCGTGAATTTTTTCACGTACCCAAACACAACCGTTTAGCTGGTAGAGGGGGGGGGGGGGGAATTTGACTCTTGACTCTTACAAATATTTCAAAAACGTTCGGTCAGGTGGACCATATTATCACAAACTTGTAACTAAAGAAATACTCACAGTTACCGCTATTCCCCCGACATAGCCCAGTGAGTGAGAACACTACCACTATTGTACACAGCATGGCACACACCTCACGACCCACGACGACGACGGCAGGATACCAGGCAGTTTGCACATAAGTACACTAGTAACTCAACTGTAAGTGTATGACGAAATAGCGAGAGAGATTGAAACTGTGAGATTAGACCAATTTAGTACTAGTATGAATTTCAGGTTACGGTGTTTATAACATCATACAATTGCAATCAATAAATTAGTAGTAAATCACTTGTAACACTTGTTACGTGCAGTGCTGTGACTGTACTGTAAATGTTACACGCGCGATGCGATTCGTTCGTGTTAAACTAGCTCACTAAATAAATATAAACAGCTTAGGTACAAGTGACGTGTACGCCGTGTGTGCGACAAATTATATTTACAACATAAAAAAGTGACGCGCTATAGTTTATAACTTCCGAAACCGTAGTGTATTTCTCCAAACATACGAGTATTCACTTCGATAACTAAAGAATACTCTACAACTATATTTTCTACCACGTTACCCATTCGCCTCGAGCTACACACAATCCAAATGATGTCTACTTGCGGATAGCGGCGCGTCGCCACAGACTAGCAGGAGATGTCCACACAGCGGTCACTCGCCGTGTGGACTGTGGCTGCCTCGGGCCTCCGCCACGCGACAACACTATCGCAAATTAACTAGATGGTTTCTTAGGAGTACGATAGATATCATAAGATGTTTAAACGTTAGATAACGAAATGCATGTGTTCATATGCAACATAACCCATTTCGGCTGTCGTAAAGTTCCGTATTACAGTACAAACGTGAAATTCCTAATTAAAATACCTAATGCAACCCAAGAGCTTGTCTTACCTGGGGATCAAACCCAGGATCTGATGCTCAACAGTAAGCACCATTAGAGCGAAAGTAGACAAAACAAATAAATACTAAAGGTAAGCTGGTAAGAACAAAAACTGCACTTTATAATGCCTTAGTTCGCAGTCACCTAGAATTTGCCAGAATGGTGTGGATTCCCCACTATGCAGTACACTCACAGAGAGTCGAAAGCATCCAGAGGGCCTTTACAAAACACCTAGCATATACCTTCAGTGAAATATCTCCCCGGTGTCCATATGAACAACGCCTTCAAACATATAAAATAAACAGTCTGCGCGACCGTCGACTGGTACAAGATCTCATGTTTTTGTACAAATTAGTAAATAATAAATTGGACTGCAGTGGAATATGCCTAGATATCCTATGACTAACTTGTCCAACACTCATGGATCAAACACAAATATTGGGGTAAACTCGCCACTTAACAGACTCAGTAGAGGGATGAACTATTATCAAATCCTCACCTGATCTTGACATTCACCATGATTCCATAAAAAAAATTAAACCCCATCTATTTGATTCCCGAAAATCACAACACAATATTTTTGTTAGTATGAATGAATGATAACTTTTTTATTTATTTTACTAATTCTCACTTTATTTCTTATAAATAGTAATGATCTCAGTTTTGATCTCATTTTTAGTTGCTATAGTACTAACAACTTTATATTTTTGTCATTTTTGTCTTTATTTATATTTATTTTTGTCTTTTTATTTTTCTCGTAATTAGATAAGTAGATAAATTACAGCGATGCCGTTTATATTTCTGAATTTTATATTTCGTAAGCTAAGTATACTCTTAAATTTAAGGAGTTTAATTGTGTTGTTTGTTTTAGTTTAGTTGTAAGTATTTCATTTCTAGAGCCACTCGTTTTAATTTTTATATTCTTTATGTTATCATTTATCTTTGAGATTGCTGGTTAACCAGTAATTGGCGACTGTGTAAGTCCAAGACTGTAAAACCTTTACTTAAGACATGTTGTACACAGAAATTGTTGGTAAACCTTTATTAATAAATAAATATTATATCAGAAACACTCCTCTAAACTTGGTGGGTACAGGTAACTATGTACATTATGTAGATACTATTTATGTAAGAACTGTCCTTCGCAGTAATTAGTAACACACACGCTCCCCGGAGAACAAACAAAGTTGTAGCAAATTTTATTTTAATGTACAATAATATAATATTTGGCGCGAGTCCCGAACCGAACCGTCCGCTCATTAGTAGCCCCCCGTGCATATCCCCACACACACATACACACTCACAGTGCGGGGACCACAGTGTGAACCAACACAGAAGTATAGTTCTGCGCAGATGTAGGAAATGTGAACACATAAAAAGTCCTCTGACATAGTTTAGCTGCGGGTAAACTACGCAGGATGCTGTGCTGTGTGTTTCATAGATATTGCAGATACTAAAGTGAAGTTATCATAAGAAATGTCACAGCAAAACTGTGCATATAGCAAAATTCCGTGATTGTCCAATTCGACTCGTAAAACTTGTACCATGTCGATCTCTTTGTATCAACTATCCTAAGTACATTTTTTAATGTCTTTGACTGCAGTCGATCGAAGACATCAACCGTCCGATTCAGCGTTGACGATCCTTGCCAGACGGGGCATGATAAAGGTAACAATCACTAATCAGTCAATTTTGTGAATATATTCATTGTTTTTTTTCAACTTCTGTACCTGCATTGAGACGAAACACTGCGAACAAACACATAACGTAATTATACAGCATTATAGTTTAAAATTCATTAAAGAGACGCCGGCGGGCGACGCGCGGCGGGCGGCGGTATACTTTGTTTTAAATCAAATCAAATCTACGCTACGCCGTAGCGGTGTTACGACTACGTAGCCAGGGCACTACGCTACAGATATTTTTATCCCATCTTACTAAACTATTATAAATAAAAATAAAAAATAAAATTCGTTTACTTCAGACTAATAAAATGTCCATAGGTTGTTAGTTACAATATCTTAAAACTATTAGTCAAAAAACAAAACTTATACAACATGCAGCCTGATAAGCCTACCTACAACTGCAGATTCAGGTCTCTCTGCAATCATCCTTAGGATTCCGTTGCCACTACCTCGAATTCGGCGAATTAGTGAGGCTGACTTTTTGCGCATTATAGCGTAACAGTCATCCACCCTCGCGTCGGCTAACATGCCCGAGGCGCTGCAAAACCGAGGCAGTCGCAGCAGAATCCTAAAGGCGTTGTTGTACTGCACTCTAAGAGCATTGTAGGCCCGCTGCGTATAGTTGGTCCATAGGGCGCTGGTGTAAAAGCTTTGACAGTATGCTCTGAACAAAGTTACCTTAACCTGTGCCGTACACCTTGCGAACCTATGCACCAACATGTTAGCACGCACCGACAATGCTCTTCTTTCCCTCTCAATATCTCTGTCGTCATTAAGGGTTTCAGTTACAACGTGCCCGAGATACTTAAACTCAGAAACACGGCTCAAAGATACCCCGTTTAGATAAACTGGCGGTATATGCTCAGGTTCTTTATTTTTACCTCTGATAATCATATACTCACTCTTTCTATCGTTGTACTTTAAGCCGTGAATCTCGGCGTATGACTCACAGACACTTAACAGTTTTCTCAACCCACCTACAGATGGACTCGGCAACACCATGTCGTCAGCGTAACTGATGTTATTGACACAAACGTTGTCTATGTGACACCCGACATGGCTGCTGCTGAGCTCACCAATAAATGCGAAAGTTATTTTACTATTATTATAAAATTAAATGCGAAAGTTTGGATGGATGTTCGTTACTCAATCACGCCAGAACGGCTGAATGGATCGGGATGAAATTTGGCACAGAGATAGATTATAGTCTGGAAAGGCACATTTACCTTTTATTCAATCAACTTAAACATAAAAATAAAAACATTTAATTTCATTAACATAAACGGTACGGTCATAAACATAAAAAACCGGCCAAGTGCGAGTCGGACTCGCGCACGAAGGGCTCCCCTTCGTGCGCGAGTCCGACTCGCACTTGGCCGGTTTTTTATGTACTTATAATGATTTGTGTTTTTAATGTTTTCAAAATCTGGCATGTAATTTTTGATAATTATTAATAAATAAACTAACCCACAATAACCATTTTTACGAGAAATAATGGCTTATTTACGAAGCGATTTTAAGCAATACAGCATTAATCATGTACCTTAAATACATTGTGCATTTAATATAGATCAATATGGCCCTTAATAGCATGTAATTCAAATGATATTACAGATTCAAAATGCAGGGACATAGCGTTTGCGGCGGTAAGCTGTGAACGTTGTATATAAAGACATTCTGTAGTATATTTAGTATCAGCATTGCACCTGTGCGAAACCGGGGCGGGTCGCTAGCTTCAGATAAATAATCACTAGATCAATTAATGAAACTCGAAACTAATTTATTTATTTATTTATTATAACCAACTTATACTGACAGATTACACTACACATACAAGTTATTGGTTGAACATAAAAATCAAGTAAAATCATATATGACTAATTAGAATTAAAGATAAAATAAAAAATAGTAACAATATTAGGAAGTTAACAATATGGTAGATGTAAGAATAAAAGTAAACAAAACATTTTTAGTAACTAGACAGAAATTAGAATAAACACAAGATATTACAGTAAAATGAACAAAACTAGTATCATCATAATCATATAACAACATTATCTTATAGGGATACACTATGTTTACCCCGAGATAGTGCTAGGAGTGGCATTGGACTCCAGGTATCGAGAAGCAGTGTTGAGGAGTATCAATTCAGTACTTGCAAAAATATCCATAGATTCGTCATACATTAAAATGTTATTGATATGGGTAAGAGCTACAAATAATGGGCTGGTCTTAAGGGTTGTCGTGCTAGTTTGAGGAATTGAAAAAAGAGGATGTTGGCGTGGGCGCAGAGTGTGTCTGATGGGTAGTGGGATGTTGAAGGAGATGTATTGTAATAAAGGTGTATTGAAAAGGGAACCACGAATTAGGCGGATGACATATTTAATAAGAGAAAGATTTCTTCTAACTTCTAAGCTCTGGTATGTCACCATACCTAGCACGAATGGCGTAGGGTACATATATGGGTAAAACCCATATATTTTCAAGTAGAGGTAGCGGATAAAACATTTCTGGACCTTTTCAATTATAAGTTTATAGATTTTTTCATGGGGGCTCCAGATTGCACTATTGGTTTCGAGCAAACTACGGACGAAGGAGTTGTAAATTAGGGTTATGGCTTGACGATTGTTAAAAATTTTAGCCTGTCTCAAAACAAAACCTAAGTTTTTGCGGGACTTGTTGCAGGTTTGTATTATATGTTGGTTAAACGTAATGTGCGGGTCAAAGTTAGTACCCAAATCTCGTACGGTAGAAACTCGTTTTAGGGGTTCATTGTTCAAAGTGTAGACATTGAGTGTGGGTTGTGTGGCTTTAGAGAAGGTCATGATGGCACATTTACTGATATTCAGTTTAAGGTTGTTTATAGTGCACCAATTGTGGATGTTGTCTATGTCAAGTTGGAGTGCGGCTGTATCGTTACAATTAGTTATAGGAAGTGCAACTTTGACATCATCGGCGTACATCAAAACTGTGGAGTGCTTTATATGCTTTGGTAGATCATTAACTACAATTAGAAAAAACAGGGGACCGAGGTTCGTACCTTGGCCTACACCAGAAGTGACAGAATAGCATGCCGAATTGGCATTGTTAAATGTAACATATTGCTTGCGATCGCAAAGGTAGTTTGCGAAGAACTTAAGCGACGTTATTGGGAAACCTGAAAAAGCTAACTTACTCAGAAGTACATCATTATCAACCCGGTCAAAAGCCTTCTGGAAATCGAAATAGGCGACATCAATCTGCTTTCTGTCATCGATATTCTTGGCTATGAATTGGAATTCGTTTACCGGAAACGAATAATTCCATGGTGGAAAACCCCAAACACTTCGCCAGACCCGGGAATCGAACCCAGGACCTCATGTTCAGTAGAAGCGCTTGCGACTACGAGATCAATTACTGCAAATTTACACAAATGTTATCATAACACGGATCAAAAACTACGTTTTTTCCATCAGTGTGAATAGGCAATTTTAGCAGCGACAAATGAAAATTTGGGTCAGACCAACACGACAAATATTTTCTATTTTATTTAAAAGCAACGAGGTTCATTTCAAGCTTCGCACAACAGAGTTCTCAGTTCAGTTAGTCCATAATCTATCTCTGTGTCAAGTTCATCCAGATCTGTTCTATATTATTAGTTCTGATATTAGTTTTTAGGGTTCCGTACCTCAAAAGGAAAAACAGAACCTCTTATAGGATCACTCGCGTGTCTAACACTAGAAACAGGATATTTACCCGTTTGTCCGATTTGTCTGTAAACACCCACCCGCAATAGCTTCAGTTTATCCGTGATCATGGTGCTTGCACCAGCGCCGAAATATCGGGAAGTCAAAACAAACAGTGGACAAGGTAAATATCCCGTTTCTAGTGTTAATTATAATGTTAGTGACCATGACAGTTTAAAAACTTATACTCGTGTGTCTGTGTGTCCGTCTGTCACAGCCAATTTACTCCGAAACTACGGAACCGATTGAGTTGAAATTTGGTACACATTTGTAAATCGGTGACCCAAAGACGGACGTGTAACGTAAATTAATGAATTTTAAACATGGGGGCCACTTCATGGGCTAAATTAGAAAATGAAAAAAATATTTTAGCAAACTATATCGTGTTACATTTCAAATCAAAAAAGGCTCATTGTGAGAATCTCAATCACATTTTTTTTTAAATTTTAAGATAAATAGTTTTGAAGTTATTTAAGAAAATAGGCGAAAATTCACCACCCCTCAACTTCAAAATTAGAGGGCCGAAAATTTTGAAAAAAATACAAAAAAAGTAGTTTAGTAGCCTATAGTTTACAGGAAATCTATAGTTACAAATTTGGGTCAGATTTAAAACAACTTACGGAATTTAGATAATTAACGTACCGAACCCTCTCCACGCGATTGAACTCGCACTTGTCCGGTTTTTTACTTTTAAAGATGAATAGGTAGGTAATAAGGATTTTTTATTAATCATGAATTCAATCTTTTTAGCATTGTAACTGAGCCCATGGGCCTCCGCATATAACTCACAAATGGGCAAAAGTTTACGTAACGCACCGATCGATGGGCACAGCAACACCATATCATCCGCGTAACTAATGTTGTTACTTTGGCCATGAAAGAAACATTTAAATCTCTAGATTTAAGAAAACACGAAAATAAACAAGTTCTTCTAAAGTACGCTGCACAAAATTACGGGATGAAAATTAGCTTTTATTTCAACTATTATACTTATTTAAAAACCTCTTATAAGTATTTGTTATCATTTGCTCACGTAGTTGCTGGTTCGCTCGCGTCGAGCATAGTTCGAGCAAGTTGAGTGTGTTGCTAACACTTCACTTGAACTTTAACTCGACTTATTCTTACGAAGTGTAACGAGTAGACTTGCAGTGTTGCTACACGTGACTGCAAGTGGTTGCGACTGAGACCAGTGTTACCAAGAGTGATATTTGCATTCCAAACTATGTATTATATGAACAAAAAATGTAAATTAAACTTTATTATTTTATCAGGCAGTAGCTTCTAGTCGTCACTTCGTCTGCGTCGAAAAAATATATCCCGTTCTATGGTACACCCGCACACAGGTGCTGTAGCTTTGCATCAGTGAAATAAATCTTGAAATCGGATGAACTTACAAACTTTGGTACAGATAGTACAGATTAGATTAACGATGATGATTTATAGTTTATTGTTATAACACGTTCGTATCGCCATTCCCGTGACCGATAGCTTCAGCTTCACATTAGAGGGACACATCGCACAGCGGTCGCGCTCCACTATTTCTTTGAACAACACTTGCACGACCCTTCAGCCGCGCATTTTGCTGAGCGCGTTCACGCTGTCAATCACACGAAGGGTGCCACGACATTTAATAAACTTTGCCGTACTGCATAATACTTCATCATCATCATCATCATCATCAGCCTATAGCAGTCCACTGCTGGACATAGGTAGGCCTCCTCAATCGCACGCCATTCAACTCGATTCTCAGCAACTCTCATCCAGTTGCTACCAGCCACCCCACGGAGATCGTCACTCCACCGAGCCTGAGGGCGTCCCACCTTACGTTTGCCGATTCGCGGTCTGCACTCAAGAACACGTCTACCCCAACGGTCATCGGTCCTGCGGCTAATATGACCGGCCCATTGCCACTTCAGCTTACTTATTCTGTGGGCTATGTCAACAACTCTGGTTCTCTGTCGGATCACCTCGTTCCGGATGCAATCCCTCAGAGAGACTCCAAGCATAGTCCGTTCTATAGCTCGCTGAGCGACCTTAAATTTATGGACCAGCCGTACCGTCAGTGTCCACGTTTCGGCTCCGTATCTCATAACTTTGTAATTACATACTCTAATCCCCGTGGGTTTTAAGGAGAGGTTGGTGGTCATTGATCAGTTACAGTTGTTTCTTATATAAATAAATAAATAAATCATGTATCGGACAAAAATCTTGAGTCAGTGAAGTAATAATATCATGCTATCTCGATGTCCCAACTCAGCGGGCTATGGAATGGGCTTTGCTTGGAGTCTCTCTGAGAGATTGAATACGGAATGGTTTAAGACAGAAAACCGACGCAGTCAACATAGCTCACAGAATAAGCTATCTGAATTGGCAATGGGCCAACCATATTAACCGTAGAACCTATGAACACCGGTATGTTCTTGAGTGGAGACCGCGAATTGGCAAGCGCAAGAGACGCCCTTAGGTGGGGCTGGGTGGAACAACGATCTCCGCGGGGTGGCTGAGATAGCAGGGAGAGTTACCGATGTCCTGCAGCGGACTGCTGTAGGCTGATGAGGATGAGATGTTCCAATGGTAAAACCCAGTAACACTTTCCTCAAATCCAGGAAAGCTTAGCAGTTGCGCCTATGCGAACGCCTGAGCTAGCAAACAAGGTAGTCAAGATAAAGTAAAGACTGTCATAGGTTACACGAGATCTCGCATGTCGTGCGACAGTGGAACTTCGGTTCCCTGCGCTCGTTTACGCTCGGTGGGCTGTTTTAACGACTGCCCGCGCAAACCGCTTTGCGTCGACTCCACTTATTTTCCATAAAAGAAACATTTGGTTGTAATTACACGCACATATTGCACCTTTAGCTCAATATTTTCATACCTCTTCATATTATTTTAAAAATTATTTCTGCTGAGGTAAAATTAAATGTTAGAATATTAAACGCTGCTAACATATTTTTGATGAAATAACGTAGTTTTGGTAACAAATGTTAGGTGGTTGTAATGGTAAGCAAATTAATTTTGTTTCAACACCAAATATATACCTCATGTGGATAATATATTTTCATTTGCTTATGTTATTACCATTAGATCGCATACTATTGGACAGGTACCGCGAATCGTGTTGCATCGAGTGACGTCATGCGACGTCGTGACTTTTGTTTGTTTGATTGATTCAGTTTTTTTACCACCGACCTTTAAAGCTAAAGTTACTCGTATTTTTCACTTTTTTGTGTTTTTGAAGTCGGTTTAATTTTTTGCATAATTTTTTTTTATTGTTTCATTTTTAGTTGTAATATCCTATACACATACTTATTTGCGCACTGCTCCAATGAGACAGCGAGGTTTAGGAGTAAACAAAAATATCATCAATGTTACACCATTATTTTTAGGTTGTTCTGGAACCGAATACCATTAACTCGATCATCGAACTCGAAACGATTGGGACTATTTTTTTCAAAAAGTAACAATAAAAAAACACGAAAGAATAAAATATTCAATTTTTTTTTTGTGAAATAATGAGAATCGATCGATGAATGAATGAGTTAATGATATTCGGTTCCAGAACGACCTAAAAATAATGGTGTATAATATTTTGATTTTTGTGGATGTGGCGTTCGAAAGATACAATATTTTATTAGACATGTATTTTGCATTTTCCATCGCTAGTCGTGACGCCTCATGCGTCGTCGGTATCGTCGGTAGTTTGATAGCGATCTACGAGTAATGGTGTTTTAATGGTGATCGCTCGCGCTCGATGCCTCAGCAGCACACGAGAGCACAGAGGTTTTAGTTCGAGACATAACCTGGCCCGGGGACACCACACCCAGCGGCGTAGCTAGCATGGGTGGCACCCAGTGCGGATATTGTAGGTGTCACCCCAAAAATCAAACAAATGTTAACATAAAAAATAAACGTAATAATATTTTGTAAAATTGAAATTGTAATGTTTTAAAAATATTACAATTTCAATTTTTATACATTATACTAGCTTATGCCCACGGCTTCGCCCGCGTGCAGATCGGGAATTGGGATAATAAGTAATCTATTTGCTATACCAGACTATAATCTATCTCTGTGCCAACTTTCATCCAGATCTGTTCACCCGTTCTGGCGCAAACTTGCGCATTTATAATAGTTTATGTAAGATATATGTACCTAATATTAGTTTTTAGGGTTCCTTACCTCAAAAGGAAAAACGTAACCCCTTAAAGGATCACTCGCGTGTCTATCTGTCTGTCCGTCTGTCACTGAGTTGAAATTTGGTACGGAACCCTCTCTACGCGAGTCGAACTTGCACTTGTCCGGTTTTATACCTTTAAAATTGAATCGGTAATAAAGAATAGTAAGTATTTAATTTTATTTGAGTTTGAGAGACACACTCGCGTTTTTTTGCATGTACTTACTTATAACTGGCAAATACCCCTCCCGCTCTGGGCGGAGCGGAAGGAAGTGTCAGAGTTTTACTTACTAAAACCCATCCATGTTCCTTTTTTTGCCCTTTATGTTCCAGGGCCGCGGTATCTCTTTCGAACAGTCCCGCAGCCCTGGCAGGCATCGGCCCTTGCGGGCCCCTCCGGTTGAATATTATACCTTAGTTTGAGATTGGACACCGGTGACGACAGTCAAATGATTCATTAGGAATCTATTTATAGACATAATATTACATAGTATTTAATATCAATGTCGCGTATCTCGAGTCAACGCGAAAATCGGGGTTTCTCATGTATGTACAGACACATTTACCTCAGAAAAATCCTACCTAGTTACTAGGTAAATACTGCCGCGCCCCGCACGCTCTGTGCAACACTGCGCGCCATGCGCCCGTCTACGTGAGTTTCAAAGCCCTATTTGAGTCTATTGGGGAATGATTTTGGAAAAACTGTGATACACGTTTCTAATAATTTTAACTGAAAGTATGTACACATATTTTCAAGTCAATCGACTTCGAGAATAAAAAGTTTCACAGAAACTTCAACACCCCATTTTACCCTCCTAGGGGTAGATTTCGAAAAACCCATTCTTAGTGGATACTCTTCAAAAAGAATTCACCCTCCAAAATTCATTCTCTGGGACCAGCGGTTTGGGCTGTGCGTTGAGATATTAGTCAGTCAGTCAAAGACTTTGAATTTTATATGTATGGATTATTATAATCAACGATCAATAATAACGAACGAACGTTAATCAACGATCTGTAAAACAAAAGTTAGTAAAAAAATAAAATTTCTTCCTTCTAGCATTAACACTTGCAAACTCTGAAATCACGTCATCAAAATAATTATATATTTTGTGATGCTTCATGGTTCTATCGATAAAATGCCAAGATTGTATAATCTGGTTTCAGTCATTGTAGCCCGTAAATAATTTGGATTTAGTTCGGAGTTCAATTTTGAATCTGTCAAGACATTCTAACATGTCCTTTTGAAGTTGCGCTCTAAGTCTAGGTCCCGAAGGTCCAGCATCGCTGGATGATGCCAACTCACCGGGCATGCGTTTCTTGCCACGAATTTTTCGGTCCATTGGAACGTTGTATTCTTCAGATTTTTGTACAGCAAAACCTATTGCCTCTTCTGCAAGATGCATCCGTTTCTCTTCAATGAAAAGACGAAGTGCTTCTAGTTTTATAGCTATGTAATCAACATCTTTCTACAACGCACACTATAGTATGTAGGCAAGCATATTATTATAAGTTGGGGGATTACATTGATGATAAAAATGCTTGGCTCAATGCTGGTCCTGGTCCACAACCATAGGGGCGAACTAATTGATTACCAGGTGAAGTTATTGTGGAAGCTGCAGAAGATTGTAAAAATATCTTTGCATTGTATAGATTCAATATCTTAGTATTATATAATTGCATAGCAAATGTGTGAGTACTATGTACCTACTGTAAAGCTACCATTTACATTTAGTTATCTTTCATCGACTTGAATGTGCCTTGGTGTCTGGGAGAATGTCATGCTCACTCAAATGTCTCGCTGATGGTGGCGGGTGTGTCGGGTCATTCAGTTCCCTTCAATATGGTTGAGCAGAATGGCGCTGATCCATGCGTCATGTTCGTGAACGGGCGCTGTCAGTTGGGACTGGTCATCTCTTAACCACTGTTTATTTTAACTACTTTGTTTTAATATAATCTTTTACTCTGGACGCTCTTAATGTGCAGTCTTTCTACATCGCTCTCACACTATGTATAATCTCAACATGAACCAAGATCTCGACACTCTTTTGGACACTCTTTTCAATCAAAGTGTTGTTAACATTCTTCTCCATAGAGATCTACGCTTTGGAATGGGCAACTACAGTACTTTCACAAGTTATTATGCCTTGTGTCTGGGACTGTAGCTTCGCCTTCTTAGTTTTTCTGAAATTCAAAAGTGCCTGGTATGGTCTAATTGAAATAAATGCTTTGAGTTTGAGTTTGAACACTTAAGCCTTAACTTTGTAATGCAATCTGGGCATATTTCACTTCCCTTAGCGTATCATTCCAAAAGAAAAGATTGAGAAATTGCACACACAGGCATAAGGTTTTGTGCAGCTCCTCTGGTGTCTAAATTTGCTCAATTACAAAAATAATTCCATCAAAATTTCTAATTACGGTCCCCGTTACTCCAAAACATGTAGCTGAAACAGTGTTGCAACAATTTTACGCACATAAGAATCGTCACTGGTACTGCGAGTACACCTGTAAATAATCGCAATCACTTCCAATTTGTACCACACACCGCGTCGCTAATTCTCAGAACACCTGGGCTATTACTATAGTTTTTTTACTGACGTCACCACCCAATACAGATTTATATATACATGTATAAATATATAAATTTATATCCAATTTGATTTCAATTTAATACACGAGTTCGTATCAAGTTCGCAGAAATATGGAAATTCCCACAATTTTGATTTCAATTGTCATTACATAACTATGATTGACTAAGTATAGACAGTTGTGATTTCAATATACCTACGGACAACAAATTAATGTGCAGTAGTTAATTTGATAAATAATATGTTTCCCTCACTGTACCTGACTTGCGTGTGCGGCACTGGGTGGTCCTATTTCCGGGTTGGGCATAGTGTTATTATTTTTATCCATTTGGAATTGCCAGCCAGGATGAGTACATTGCCAGCTCACGTCTGCGTTGTGATACTTATGACATGATCCATACACATAAGAGCGGTTCCGACGGAACGCACTATTTAAAGCCGGTCTCACACTGGAAAGCATTCCTCTATCCAACTTTGCAATGTTAAGCAGCTGTCTACATTATATGGGAATCCTGTGTTTTGCTCAAAAATACTCACGTTCAACAGAATAGTAAACTACGATCGACGAGGCATCAATATCGCGACACGGGAAACATTTTAGCAAGTGACGCGCGACTCGCACAGACGCGCGACATTGACGGGCGAGCTGTTTGGGAGTTTACGTGCATTAAGCATTGAATGTGAGTTGACAGTGAAGCAGAGTGCTGAGATATTACTTGTATATGTTTGGATTGAGTGCATAATATTGTACGAGGCACCCGGGAGGATAGGCTGGAAGCACAGAACACAAGAGATATGACTTTGACACAATATGTTACTATCTGACATTGATGTGTCCTTGTACAAGTCTGGTAGAGCCTAGTGTGTTTTAAGATTCACGCATACTTATAACCATTGCACGGGACCATCTTCTGCTCACTGCTCACTTTAAATAGTTTGTAGGAGATGATCTGAGGCGATGCAAATATGATGGCAGTATGAATGTGAGCGTTGTGGTTTGGAGATCACAGGAGTGCGGAACGGCTCGAGTTGAGGCGATACAGTGCATACTTATGAGGGTGTGTTGACCTATATTTTTGTGAACATTGTTGGTGCACACAACATTATCGACTAACGCTATATTGAGCAATATTGAGGATGATATCAAACAATTACAAATAACAGGTACCTACTTTTGAAAATCAATTAACAGAATGAGAAAAGTACACACCCCTAACGCAGTCGCTCCATGCTGCAACCCTTTGTGCGGGTGACGACAGCTACTACTCAACGGAATTAGTCTGCGCGTCCGCCGTGCACCCCCCCCCCCACACGACACTAGTTTCTAACTAAAGCCCGACTCACATGGAGATAGGTACCCTTACGAAATTAAATAATAGCGCGAAATTCACCAATACAATTGAACCCGATCAGCATCTCTAAGACGAAGTGGACTGGTGGAGAGAGAGCTGCTGTCGATGTTCTACATCAGTGATGACACTGACAGCTCTTGATTGGGGTTCAGTTTGATTGGTGTAATCGCGTCACCCCATGTGACATTTCTTCTTTTTGTAGATAATAATGAATATTTTATTCTGTCAGGCGCTAATAGGCGCCAGTTTCAATTTAAAAATAAAATATTAAATGGGCATTCTCTTGACCTCAATCTTGTCCTGAAGACAGAGATGAGGTCGATGATGGAACGAGCTAACCTAAAAGAAGCCTATAACCGATATATACGGGCGATATATGGATAAATGGGCGATATACATGTATGGATATATGGGCGATAACCTGCAGTACGTCTGTACGGAGGGAAAAGGGAGATGGCGGAACATTCAATGTCTGAAGGCCTTTTAACGTAAGTTGTACTGGTTGGAATTGATTACATTTGCCTGCAAGGATCCTCGCCTGAATGTAGTAACTGCATCACTTAGAATGCCTTTTAGGCAAATGTAATAAACCCTTCAAATCACAGCTACATTTAAGCAGAATCATTTGCAAAGTTACGTTACCTAGTATCTACTAGTTAGAGATTTAAGTTTTAATCACTAGTTTCCCTTTAGAGCATCTCCATGTGAGCAAGGCCTTACGCGTCCAGATAAAAATATCACTGACCACTCCGCGACTCGTTACGATACAAATACAAGTTGCTTCGAGAAATAGTCTTCCATTTTAATTGTTACTTTTAAAATAAAATACATCTATTTTTGATGTTACAGGCGTTTCTAAACAATGTAACCATTTCTTTATGTTTAAGTACTTGGAATATTAAATTGGAATAAAATAAAATTGGTACAAAAATCTTTAAAAAAAGGAACTACTGGTTAAAATAGAGCATTTAATAGTTTTTTGAAGAATAAACTCAGTTAAGCACACAACTGAGTTCCGCCAGACATCGCCAGTGTTCTTATTCATTGGTGGCATCCGCTGGCGCATTGGCGCATCTGAGGTGTGACAACTAGCTAGGTATAGGTAATATTTTAACGAACTGACTGGTACATCTACAACACTTGTAACTATTTAAAAAAAGTAATTAAAAAAAAAAACTATTTATGTTGTCAACTGTTTCAACTCCTAGTGTTAAGTCTTCATTTCCGAATAGTGTTGTCTGAGGTCTTTGTGTCCCCATGAGACGATGAACAAGTGATCGAACAATAAGTTAGTGAAGTGACTTGATGCTCACAACGTCAGACATTTGTAGCCTACACTTATAAATCAGCAACACTTAGCAACACGCCACCACCAACAACGACTTATATTTTTTAATCTTTATAAGTCTTCCCCGCTCCCCGCTACCCCGTCCCCAGGGTGCGACTAATTCAAACGACGAGTATTTATTTCTACTTAATTATTTGAGTGCACCCCCCTTACCTCCTCCCCGCGGGTCTCCCTCCCCCCCCCTAGAGATGAGGAAATCATTGTTATTGACGTATCTTATCAAAGAAGATATTTTGAGTGAATTTGTTGGAATGTTTTTCCAATCTTGTCATTATAACTTTGTACGATAACGATACATTAGTAGACAGAGGTGCTCAAGGTGCCGGCCGGGTGTGGTGCGTTGCCGTTGACTCCACCATCACACATTATTATATCACTCATGATTGTATAAAAACGATTAGTACCGTTCTTCTGCAACTACGAACATAGGTACTGTCAAAATGGATTGTTTCTATCTTAATCTAGCCGTGTTGTAAGAACTATTCATGTTCACTAAATAAAGCATAATCAGCCGTTGTAGTTATCTACATTTCTTATAAATAACCAACAATTAGAAGACGTGAGGATGTCTGCTAATGTTTAGTTATAGGAAATGTGGGTTTCATCGCAATGCAAACCATTACCGTTTTTAGAGCAGAGATGATGAAACAAATTACACAAAGTAACGCGCCTGCCTGGGCTCGAACCCACGACCTACACGGAACTCATAAGTCGTAGCCGTTACTACTGACCACCATTGTACTTTACTAAATCTATCGGATTCTATTTTCTCATCATTCTGCATACTATATGACGTCACACTTTCACCTGAATATCCTGCCGTACGTACACCACACTGAGCCACTTGTGTGTATCTCTCACAGATTTCAATCATCATTCCATTTGCGGGGTGGAGGCATCCGCGGCGAGCGCCGGGCGACTCAGGGGGTGAGGCGGCGGGCGGGCAGGCGGAGGGGGTTGTGCATCTAGTTACTGTGGTATTAGGTTCTGATAACTGGACCACCGCAGGCTGCAATGAGGCGTTGTAGTGTGATTATACACGTTCTAGGCGTTATTAGTGATGCTGGGAATAATTCCAAAATTGTTATTTAGGCCTCGTTGGTCTAGTGGCGGCCAGTTAAAAATGCTGCGCATGAGGTCCTGGGTTACATTCCCGGGTAGGTCAAAGTGTTTTTTCTGTTACGAAATTCTCAGTAGCAGCCACGGAGTTTGGATTTCTGCAAGGCTCGCCCGAAATTCCATGGGACTTAAACATAACCGACGGAATGTCGGTGTACTGTGATTGTCCTCTGCCTAACTCTTCGGGGATGTTGTTATGATGTGTGGGCAGTAGGCACGAGAGCAGCAGCAGTACGGAACTCGTCGCCGGCGCGTGGCCCAATATATATCGAAACGTAAGTACATTATACAGAGTGGCAAATGTTTGCAAAAACTAACGATCACATTTATCTTGTAATTCTTACTCACAGTTTTCGTATAAGGGAAGTAATGAATAGATAGCATCTAATGCCCCAACAGACAATAGTAGTCTACATCCCCGTTTAGAGTTATTTCAAACCGAAAAAAGTTCTTAAACGCTACGTTTTAGAAATAATCATGATTTTAATAGACAGATAGGCCGACCCCGTCACCCAGTGGGTGCCTGCAGTCGGTCGGCGTCACCGAGGCAGGCCCAAGAAACACTGGCGAGACGATATTTTGTACCCGTTCCTGACTGATTGTCCGGAGGAGGCAAAACACAAAGAGAACTGGAAAGGAATGAAGGATGTCTTTGCCCAGCAGTGGGACAGAACAGGCTAATACAAAATGAGTTTTTGTCGTTTGTTTAATAATTTAAAGAAGAAATTCACTGCAGATTGCAGTAACATGAATTGATCAGTGCACTGTGCACATATTCCCATTGCCTTCAAGTCCCACTGAAATATTATACTCTAACAGATAATATAACATCTTCCCATAATAATAAAGCACACGTTGTTTACATAACCGCCGCCGCCGCCGCACCCGCCGCCGTCCTAGATGGCAGCACTTCCACACAAATAGCCCACTTACCCTTAGAAAGGGGTAATTTTACCCCCCATTGAACTCGTCAATAGGGAAAAAATGATTGAACACTTTACAAATTAAATATTTCGCTTGAAGAACCGTTAGAATAGATGAATGGCTCCGACTTCCGAGTTTCAGAAGTTTTACAGAATTCAGAAGATCAATAGGAAACTTGAGAGCGGTTTATTGAATACTTTGTTTTTCGGGAAATTGGAATCGTTTGACGATAGAACATTGTAAGTGAGTTGTGGATTTTGTTGAGAAAAGTTTTGTATCTTTTCTTCGAGCGAGCGATCAAAGTCAGTGAAGGGAAGGTCGGAGCAATGATCAGCTTTCGTGTTTTTGAATCGGTTCATTCCTAAGCCGGTAAGTGGCGTCAATTCTTAATTACAGCTGTCTGAATTTGAGCCCAGTTAAGGGCAATACGTGCGCCCCTTGCACTTTATCATCAACTGCCCAGTAATTTCTCAATTACTTTGGATTCAGTTTCTATTCTAACCGCATGTAGTAGTAGAACATTGATTAGACATGAAGCTCCTCTGCCTATACACCTAAACATATATACCTATGCATCAGGGAATAAAGGAGTGATGTAGTTTTGTTTTGCTTTCAAAACTACCTACATGCTACCTACATGCTACCTACGTGCTACCTACGTGCTACCTACATGCTACCTAAATGCTACCTACATGCTACCTACGTGCTACCTACATGCTACCTACATGCTACCTACATGCTACCTACATGCTACCTACATGCTACCTACATGCTACCTACATGCTGCCTACATGCTACCTACGTGCTACCTACATGCTACCTACATGCTACCTACATGCTACCTACATGCTACCTACACTTGCAGTATACCTTCAGCTCACTGATCTCCCGGTGGCGATCACCGGCGACTCTGAACAGTAACCGTTACGTGCCGGTTTAATTATCATTTGTAGAGTTACTTGCATTGTCCGCAGTCCGGTCACCGGCGCACAAAGCTGGACAATGCGGACAATGGCCGGGACATCGGCGCACAATGCGGGACCCCGGGACAGGCGTGTATGAATTATTCAGCACAGATTTACGCGGTCACAGCTTGTTGGGATGCTGTTTGAGCGGTCGTTGAGGTTGTGAGGCGGAATGTAATTAGATGAGAGGACAATAGAGAGGGTACTAGGTTGTTATTGAAATTAATAGTCGGACGGTCTAGTGGTTGCAAGCGCTACTGTTTAGGATCAGGTTCGATTCCCAGGTTGGGAAAAGTGTAGTAGTGATGAATGGGACTTAAACGTATCTGGCGAAATGTGTGTGTATTATAGGTTAGTACTCGTCTGACTAATCCTGTGGAGATTCATGAAGAGAAGTTGTGTTATGTATTCCAATCCAACGGTTTTTAAGTGAGCAGCAAAACATCCTGCGTCGGCATCGAACCTCACGTTTCGTTACTATTTTGATGTCAACCCATTGGAATGTGAATCATATTGACAACAAGTTACTAGGAATTAAGAATGTGTAGCAGGAGTGTGTTACGGGTTATTCCAATTTATTTGGCGTTTCCACAGCGAGTCCATGTTCCACACAACTCTATTACATGTTACATTTGAATTCATAATTTTACTTCAGGAAACGGTCTATAATTTGTTGATATATTCGTTCAATAACAAATTACCATAATAGTAGATTATACAACAAGTGAAAAAAAGGGGAATTTAATTCGAGGGACTAAGTTGGTTCAGCAGCGAAGGATTCTAGAGTAGAATCCTGAGCGGAGCGAGGGATACAAGAACCGAGATGATTTTTTATTCACGAGTTGTGTACTCTACATTTTACCAATGACTGCGAGAAAATAAATAGAAGTGTAGTATTTATATTTCTCGTGGGTTAATAACAGCCACTCGGGTCAATCTTCAAGATTAAGCCGCGCTTACCGGTCGGTCTAGGGATGGGTGACAAGACAACTCATCTATACATACCGAGTTTCCACAAAACGAAAAAAAAAGAAATTCTCTGAAAGTACGTAAAGCCGTTGGTCCGGCTGTCAATTGTAGTTCTTTGACAGTCGTTACGGGAAGCCAGTGGCCCGAAAGTCTGACAACCAGTCTTACCAAGGGATACCGTTTTACCCACCCAGTACTGAGTTGTGAATGTCAGATAGGCAGTCGCTCCAAGTAAAATACTGATATTCAGCTGCATCTGATTAGACTGGAAGCCGACCCCAATAAATTTGGTATAAGTCTAGGCAGATGAGTGTTTATCACATTTTATTATATAATCCGTAATAATTCTCTTAATACGGATTAAATAATAAATAAGGATTAAATATAAACGTTAAAAATGTTTAGTGAAAATAGGACAATTTTTTAAATCAGTGTTTTATTCATGTCGGCACGTTTTATTTATTTTTTGTTCATAATTCGGGCTTGTTCCAAATTCAAAATGTTTTTATTCACTCAGTGAGTAAAAGAGAGTTTTATTCACTGCTATCGATGAATAAAATGCCCTTTTTCGAGTGAATGATAAAAAAAATAATTTACTGTAGTATCTACATACTCAATTTCTTTGTCTTGTTAGCGTAGTAAACTATCCGATAACTCGGAAATATCATTCTAATAAAATATGCTTCTATAAACCGATTACGTCTGAAATACTTGGAATTCACTTGACTGCGGAGCGGGAGCATGGCGGTTGCGGTCGGCTATATAATGAGAGGCTCGCTGCTCTATTTGCGTCCAGCTTAGCTTACGGTTGGCTCGTGAATTAGCTATTGTTTAAATTATAGCGATTATGATTAGCGATCTTAGGTATTGAAACCTAAACATAACACACACACATAACACACACACATACACACACACATATAACTTAGATAGGGTGTCGCAGTTTAAGTACCTTGGACATTACGTTACCGACGACCTTAAAGATGATGTCGACATAGAGAGGGAGCGCAGGGCTCTGTCAGTCCGTGGCAACATGCTGGCCCGTAGATTCGCTCGCTGTACGGACCAAGTCAAGATCACGCTATTTAAAGCGTATTGTCAGGGTCTGTACACGGGTGGTCTATGGGTTAACCATACCAAAAAATCCCTGGACACTCTGCGCGTCCAATACAATAACATTTTCAGGATGATGTTGGGACTTCCCCGTTTCTGCAGTGCCTCCGAGATGTTCGCACAGGCTCATACTGACGATTTTCATGCCGTCATTAGGAAGAAAGTCGTGTCAGTCATGAGAAGGGTGCGGGGGAGTCACAACAGCATCCTGAAAACTGTAGCAGAAGACTTACGTGCTCCTGTGTTGAGGCATTTCGTTCGTCTGGTGACTGTTAGGGAGGTATCTCCCTATAGGTTATCTTGACGGGGCGGGGTGTCTCAGCACGGGGGTAATTCTGTGCATTTTTATGTATTTTTGTGTAAATTTTTGTGTATTTTTGTGCTTAATTACATAAAAATACATTACATTCTAATGTATTTTTATGTAATTTAGATTATTATTATGTTGAGCATTGTCCTGTCTAATTTAAGTACTAACAATAGTTTCTAAGTCTTGTATTACTAACCGTTGGATCTAGCTGTCCTAAAATAAATAAATTTGATTTGATTTGATTTGATAATACCAGTATTATGCGAGTCATTAGTCAGATCGATACAGAAACTGACGGTTTATAATTGTTTCTGTTCCATCCAGATTTGTTACATTATTTTATTTTATTTTATTCGGGAAACTCACAGCTAATATAAACAGTGTTCTTAAACAATATGAAAATAAACAAATCTATCTATCTTCAAATAAGTTCCGATTACCCCTGGCTGTTTATTCGTTGTTTCCAAAACTGTGAAATTGCTCGTAGCAACTCGTAGCAACTCGCTTGTTTGCTACATAATTTCTCGTAGCAACTCGCTAGTTTGCGAAAGTCTCGTAGCATTGGCACGAGATTAAACTTAAGTTAAATTGTTAAAACTAGTGCAATCAATTTTTTTTGACATTGGTGTTTGCAATTCAAAACTTTCACTTATCTTCTCTGTTCGCGAAAAGTCTTTTATTCTTTGGTTTTGAAGTGGGAACGAGTTCGCAGTGAGATGCTACGAGTGTAGCGCTTTCGTAGCGTAGGCGGTCTTGAAAGTAATCCGTAATATTTTCTTCAAGGATTGAATTACCGCTAATATGTTATACAATACTACTACTAACTTTAGAAATTATTTTATCTAAGTTTTATTTACATAGACACAGGTATGTCAAAGTGGCGCCGACGAAAATTCTCAGTTTTTTCGTCATGCGTGTCATTTTCGTGGTTTTCGGGGTCGCTGATAACGAAGATGAGGTCAGAATGAAAATTCAAAATGGCGCCAACAATTTTTTTTTTGTTTTTTTGTATCAAGGTTATCATTTTCATGGTTTTCGATGTCACTGATATCGAAAATGATGTCAAAATAAACATAGGAAAAAACGAAAAAAAAAGATCTCATTTTTTTTCTTCGGCTCCCTTAATTTTCACCTCCGCCACTGTTACCAACACATTGACATGATACACTTTTAATGTTGTTTTAGTGTATTTCATGCAAAGTAAGTGGTTTTTGTACCGCAGCACATTCGTCAGTCATAATGTGGTGTTAATTGCAAAACTTTGGATTATAGTTGAAACTTGTTTTAGTGTTTCGTAACAAAAACTATTCAGTGCTTTACAGTACGCTGTTGAAAACCTACTTAAAATAATGTATTTCTATATAGAACAAAACAGTTAATTATTTTGATGTGTTATGTTTTGTAAACATTATTTGTAGAGAATTCATACAAAGAATGAGTTAATCGGTGTGACTCTCTGTGATCTGGCTAGACTACTGTCGATCTGGGAGATCGATCACCCCGATTGCGAAACCGAAGGATTTTGAAAAAATCTACCCATCCAATCTTCATATTATGTTTGACAAAACGTCTGGTGGACTACTTTAGTAACGCGGTGACTATGCTACGTATAAATAAACGGTTTGACTTTAACTTTCAAAAATGAGTCTGTCTGTCAGTGCGTTCGTAGCCTAATTTTTTAAAGTCAAAGTCAAACCATTTAATTCAATTAGGCCATTAAAAAGGCACTTTTGAACATCAAATTGAAAGGTACTGTAAAGGTATTATTGCTCTTATAGAACAGAAGCTCATTTAATTTTTTAAAAAGAATAAGCAATACAACCTAGAACTATTTATTTTTAACAAATCACAAAATCAACACAATCACAAAAACCGTTAGATACAGAAATAATAACAACTATAGTTCACGATAACGTCCATCACTTCCGAGCTCCCGAGCAAAAGTGTCCGCGCTCTGAGAGTGCACCGCTTATATGTTGCCCCCTCCACTCGCTGTGTCACCACGATCGCACGATGTCCCCGCCCTTTCGGCTGACGAATCCTCTAAGACGGCCGTTCCTGACAGCTGAACGACCTCGTCAGCTTGGCTCTCGGGCATTGCCTGCTGCACTGTTTCATCCTCTACAAATAATGTTTTGCGCCTGGTCTTCACTGGCTTGGACCTCATTGGTAGACTCGTCATCTAAAACATAACAAAGCAAAGACTTGTATGAGGTATTCTGAAAGTTTGAACAATTAACTGCCCATTGTAATGAAATTACTAGCAATTGCACCAAAATAGGCAGCAGTTTGTAAATTGTATCACCAATGAAAGAGTTCCGGACCTCAATCATTACTGAAACAACCACAACATCGCCTGGCAACCACCATGGGGGTTCCAGATGGCCATAATGTCGGGGCAGTCAGATAGCCATAATGTCGAGGCTATAAAAACAAAATTGCCACAATGTCGGGGCAAGCAGCCACAATGTCGGGGCTTATACGAAATAAAATTGCCACAATGTCGGGGCAAGCAGCCACATTGTCGGGGCTTATACGAAATAAAATTGCCACAATGTCGGGGCAAGCAGCCACAATGTCGGGGCTTATACGAAATAAAATTGCCACAATGTCGGGGCAAACAGTTTCAGGACGTCTCAACTCAGCTGCGATCTGACACTCCACTGTCCACTGTCGCCTCGAGCTGAAGCAACAGGGCTCTGTCAAAGCACGCAGGGGCCCACCACTCGCACCGCAGGTTTGTAACTCGGTCGCGTGATGTCACCACTGGCGTACTTGCGATTCATTTTAAGCCCGTACCAATGACAGTCTCAGACACGGCCACACGTCCTGGTGTGATGGTTACTCTGCGAACAAACAAGTCTACGACAGAATTTTGTTCCACTCGGTCACTCCTGACCAAACTTTACATACATCGGGTCAGTGAAGGTAAAGAACTCTACTAACTCTTTTTAACCAAATTCTACTCTTTGATTAAATCAAACACAGTCAAATTGGGAATAATCGAGAATGGGTCAACCCTTGGGCCATGTACCATAGTCGTTCGAATCAACTTTTTAAACTCTACTGCAACCAAAACTGCCAAGCTTATAGAAACTTTCGAGTAAAACCTCTAACGCCACGGCTCTCCAGCCGACCAGCAATCTCATTGCTCTCACACATCCAGCGCATGGATCAAAAACTCGCACATCCATCAAATGGATCGCCCGTGTGCATGTGCAATGAGTCACCCACTGACTACACAGTACGGTCTTTCTAGATCCCAACCTCCGTCAGAGTCAAACGCCTATCGCGTGCCCACGGACTATTGAGTTGCCTCAAGAGATACCTATTTCTACCGGGCTACGACTACGAACGTCGAACACACAACGGCCGATAGACTGCTTTACTCGACCTTCTACTACAACACTTAAGCTTGCTCATCATCATCAAAATCCTTGTCAACATCGACTGGTACGTGACCCGCTAGCATCTTCTTTAGCCTACCGTGTACATGTTTGTAGGCATACTTCAGATCTAACAAACAATTAGGTCAATTAAAATGCTAGAGCAACCAAGTACCTCTTCATCCATCTAATCAACACATATGGCCTATGGGAAACATTTATGCCCTCCAACAAACCCCTCTTTGTTATACTACGTTCCTCAAGAACGCAGAGTCCCACACGTCTCCATGGTCTCTACCAGACCTTTTGACTGTAGTTTAGCGTTGGTTGTCGCGGCTTTAACTTGGTGATCAGAAATGTCACAAATCACTATGGCGGCTTTCAGTTCATCGGAAAGCCCCTTGACCAATAAGCCTGACATCATTCCTCCTGAAAACCCTCGAGAGACTCTGTGACCGACACATACGGGACGGACCTCTTCGGGAGCTACCACTACACAAGAACCAATACGCCTACTCCACAGGAAAATCAACAGAATCCGCACTACACAGTCTGATCTCCAAGATCGAATGTGCAGTAGACCACAAGTGCTCCTCACTAGCTGTTTTTATTGACATAGAAGGGGCTTTTGACAAAACTATTTTCCATAGCATCAACGCAGCCCTCGAGAATCACGGTGTGGACTCGACCCTGCGAGGATGGATCACAAATATGCTAAGACTCAGGGCCGTACAGGTTACGGTGAACGATACCACTAGAGCCATCGTGGCGAAAGGCTGCCCTCAAGGGGGCGTCCTCTCACCACTCCTATGGAACCTCGTGGTGGACAGCCTTATCAGACGTCTGAATGACAGAGGCTACTACACGGTGGGCTACGCAGATGACATAACCATAATAATAAATGGCACACATGAAAACACACTATGTAACCTTATGCGCCAAGCCTTGAAGGTGGTGGAAGACTGGTGCAAGGAGTACAAACTAGCAGTGAACCCCACCAAAACCGAACTCGTCCTTTTCACAAAGAAAAGGAAGTTGGCAAACCTACAATTGCCACGTTTTTTTGAGACCACCCTAAGCCTGTCGACTGAAACCAAATACCTGGGTATTTATTTGGACAAACAGCTGAACTGGGCAAAACATACTGATTACATCACAACAAAAGCCAGCATAGCCCTATGGCAATGCAAAAGATTGCTTGGCAGGAATTGGGGCCTAAGCCCCAAGATCACCTACTGGCTATACACCACCGTCATCCGACCAATCATTACATATGGCTCCATAGTTTGGTGGCCCAGGACCAATCTGAGCACAGCCCAGAAGGACCTCGAGAAGGTACAAAGATTTGCCTGTGTAGCAATCACCGGCAGCATGAGAACATCACCCACTGCCGCGTTACAGGTAATGCTGGGGTTACCACCTCTACACCTCGTCGTAAGAGAGGAGGCGGCCCTAGCGACCTTCAGGCTCGAAATATCCGGCACCCTAAGTAAGGATTCCAGAATCAAACATACGCGCATAAAAGACGACGCAATCAAACAACAGCCCATGATGGCATCACCCTGCGACAGAACCCTGAAGACCCACTGCTTCCAAAAGCACTACAACATAGAGCTCACAGCGGAGATGTGTGACTACTCAGGCCCAAAAGAGCTAAGGATCTACACTGATGGATCGAAAACCGACGATGGAACAGGTGTCGGAGTTTTCTCCGACGATCTAAACATCAAAATATCCAGACCCCTGGGAATGCTCAACTCTGTATATCAAGCAGAGTGCGTAGGCATTATCCAAGCGGCACACGCCATAGAGGCCAGGGAAGTTACGGATACTCACATCCGTATACTTTCAGACAGTGCCTCAGTCCTCCAATCCTTAAAGAGAAATCAGATCACGTCGAGACTAATATTAGAATGCCATAATGCCCTAGAACGAGTTACGGTACTAAACCGCAACACGGTGACATTACAATGGATCAAAGGACACAGTGGATCGCTTGGAAACGATGCAGCTGACGAACTCGCCAGAAGAGGATCCAGCACAAAAGCTTTCGGACCCGAACCCATTGTCCCCATACCCTTCAAGCAGCTCAGAAGTTGGCTAAAGGATCATACTCAAACACAAGCGGAGAAGTGGTGGACCTTGAGGAAACGATAGCGCACGTACTCCTTGAGTGTACTGGCGTCACCCAGATACGCGAGGAGACCCTTGGAACGCCAGGATCTCTTGCGGATGCCCTGAGAAGACCGGGAAGTCTGATCTGCTTCTGGACGAAGGTGGGCTGGTTGGAGTAACGGCCACCAAGGCTCACGCACAATGGTCCACTTTAAGGACTAAGTGCGGAAACCAAAATCCCTAACATAGAACATAGAAGCCCCTTGACGATAATCAACCGCAACAAGGACTTTTGGGCATATTCTGCATACGTGGTGAATTTGTTTGAATTCGTACTCATCACGTCGTACAACACAGTGACCATATCAACTTCACGCGGACACGTCATCTGCCTAGCCTTTTCCCAACTATGTTGGGGTCGGCTTCCAGTCTAACCGGATGCAGCTGAATACAAGTATTTTACATGAAGCGACTGCCTATTTGACCTCCACAACCCAGTTAGCGCTAGGTAATACGATACCCCTTGGTAAGACTGGTTGTCAGACTTTCGGGTCACTGTCTACCTGTAACGACTGTCAAACAGCTACAAATGACAGCCGGGACCAATGGCTTAACCTTTTCCTTTCCGGGGCACGGAGGAAACTCGGTATGTAATGGGTGGTCACCCATCCACGGACCAACCTAGGTAAGCACGGCTTAACCTAAAGATCGACCCAAGCGGCTGTTCTTATTTAGCCACGAGCTCCTCTTTAGCCACGGGCTCCTCTTTAGCCACGAGCTCCTCACTAACTTCACGCGGACACAATGACCGAAATTAAGTTTTAAAATTATAACAACTTTAAAATTCTACCTTCGGTCATTGGTCACCCAATCGTTGAGCCACGTTATAGCAACACCACGTAAACAGCCATCAATGCGTCCCAGGCATTCCCAATCGCCCCAGTGGCTTAATTCGCACCCCTTATCTACTTCAGCGCACCATACGTCAAAGTCATGTACACTGGGACCAAAATTCGAAATATAATAATGGTTCGATCTTACTTGAATCAGGGATGAAAGTGCACCCACAATCCTGTCCGCAGCGTCAGCCTCACGCGATGCCTCGAAGGCGGCGCGGTCCCCGTAGCACGCGTTTCTATATTGGCAACAGGTTCCTTGGTTGTCGCTGATACTGGCGCCAGCGTGTAGCTACTCGTGCACGGGTGCGACAACATTGGAGTAGACGCCTGTATCACGCTTGGAGCCAACCGCGTTCAAGCGATCAAGCACTTCATTTAAAGGGTTGCGGCGAGGGCAGTCCCGAAGCCCATAAGAACAATCACGGCACCTACGTGGACTTTCGCTGATCTATCGCGACGACGCCTAGAGGATCTGCTACGTGTTTCACGATAACGGTCTCGAAATGATTAAATAGCAGTTAGCACACTACGTTGATTAACTAAAAACGTAAACCAAAACAAACACGTGGGCGTTAACCTAAAAACGCACAAGCACTAAAAACCGATAAAATAATTAACACGAGGCGAGTTACTTTTAAATTGTTTTTAAACTAACCAACACACGGCTTCAAACACAACACGTGGTTGGAATTACTTTTTAAACGAAACTACAAAATTATTTTTAAAACATCCACAGTAAAACAAAAAAAAAATATATGTAGATGGCGAACGATCAAAGTCGCGTGTATTTTTTAAGCTGGGTTCCCACGGTGCGTGATTCTGCGGATCATCACGCACAGCCGACGACCACGGACGGCAACGCACACAGACAGAGCTCTTCCAACGGTGCGTGTCGGTCTGTGTAGATCCTTTATAGCATCGTATGCATCAGTTTTGTTCTTACAACAAACAAATCCTGACCTGTCGTCTGTGCAACCACGGACGCGCTCGGATCCCGTCGCACCGCACCTTTGCCTCGCGACGGATACCGGCGCACCGCCACGGACGCGGACCAGCTCGCACGACACACCGTGGGAAGGGTCTCGTCCGTGGTAGCGCAGACCGTCTGTGGCGGTGCGCCGCTATCCGTCGCGAGGCGGTAACTTCAAAGGTGCGGTGCATCGGGATCCGAGCACGTACGACGCGGTCCGAGCGCGTCCGTGGTTGCACAGACGACAGTTCAGAACTTGTTTGTTCGCTGACACGAGTATTGGTGTTGTGTGTAGTTGGTTGCGCAGAAATGGAGTGGACAAACAAACTTATTTTAGAATGTTTGAATCTTTATCAAAATGAACCAATTTTATGGAATTCTACGGCGCCGGAACATAAGAACAAAACTGATGCATACGATGCTAAAAGGATCTACACAGACCGACACGCACCGTTGAAACAGCCCTGTCTGTGTGCGTTGCCGTCCGTGGTCGTCGGCTGTGCGTGATGATCCGCAGAATCACGCACAGCTGTCGTCTGTGCAACCACGGACGCGTTCAGACCGCGTCGTACGTGCTCGGATCCCGGCGCACCGCACCTTTGAAGTTACCGCCTCGCGACGGATAGCGGCGCACCGCCACAGACGGTCTGCGCTACCACGGACGAGACCCTTCCCACGGTGTGTCGTGCGAGCTGGTCCGCCTCCGTCCGCGATATCACGGACCGTGGGAAGCTAGCTTTAAACTTATCCCAACTTCTGATCTTATAGAACAGAAGCTCATTTAATTTTTTAAAAAGAATAAGCAATACAACCTAGAACTATTTATTTTTAACAAATCACAAAATCAACACAATCACAAAAACCGTTAGATACAGAAATAATAACAACTATAGTTCACGATAACGTCCATCACTTCCGAGCTCCCGAGCAAAAGCGTCCGCGCTCTGAGAGTGCACCGCTTATATGTTGCCCCCTCCACTCGCTGTGTCACCACGATCGCACGATGTCCCCGCCCTTTCGGCTGACGAATCCTCTAAGATTGCAATCATTATTAGCAGTCAGTTAGCAATATAGTGGCGAACGTCCTTTGTTTGTTCAGCCAAGGACGTTCGCCACTGGCTGGTCCTCAAATGGTTTGCTATTAAACAAACAATGAATACAAAACTCGTACCACTAACCAATCCATTTCCTTGCCAGCCTGTTCAAATTGCATCCTCACATAAAACTAGCTGTACTCTCGCACTCGAAGGAGCTGTGAACTCGAAGACGTCGCCATCTCTTCTTAAATGAGCAATCGCGGCGTTTCAATTTGTTGGACGTACGCTGCGCGTCCTACGTACGTAGATCGCAGGTAGCTAGGGGTAGGTAGGGGGTACCCATCGGGATGGAATAGGGCTGTCGACTTATAGAGGACTCGGTCTTGTCGTGTGATGCTCAGGACATGAAATGAAAGCATTGTGGACACAGAGAGAAGTTAGCCACACTGTGGGCTGAAAGATGTTGAAGATTATTTAATTGTCATTGTCATATCTATGACAGTAAAGGGCAAAGCAATTCATTTTCAATTGTAGCTATAAAGTCATAGAAATTTCCTGCCTTAGTATGAGTTTCTTCGGCTAAATTAAAACTCTCCAAGCTGAGACTCCAAACTCTGGGACTGAGGTAAGGAAAACTGTTTAGATAGAGCTTCAATGATAACTCCGTCCTGGAGTGTGTTTGTGTTTTATAACAAACAATGTTTCAATTTTAAAGTTTGCACGTTAAAGGGCTATTATAAGGTATTTTGATTGTCGCGCAGAACACACACAAGGCATAGAAGCTAATTAGCGCCATACAAACTTTAATGAAAAGAACAGTCTGTACATTGAATGATTAAAAAACTAAAGAAGTCAGCTTTACTTTACCTTATTACCAGCTTTAACAAGAATTATTTTAAATGTAGAAAGAAAACATATTGCACACAAGAACACAGATAGTTGTGTGCCACAGGTGAATATAAAACCTCGCAATATGTCATTGATGACGACGTAACCAGCCGACCCTAGCAGTCACGGTAATGTGTTTGACACAGTTTGGTTTATTGCATTCGCGTCATCTCCGCGTGTGGGGACGTCTGTGGGTTGCCACCACTGGGCTGTGGCGCGGGTGTATGTCATTATTTACCAACGTTACTTCTACAGCCATCAGCGACCGCTGACAATTAAATAAAGTAATGGCGAGATGTGGAATTATTTTTTATAAAATCATGTGCAAGGCGCATGTAGTGATTTATTTATATTTTTATTACAACAAAAGTAACATAGGTGAGTATTTCACAAATCTTCAGCCAAACTGCAGGACAGTTTGTAGGCAGATTTAATGAATGTCTTAAGCCCGCTTGAATAAGCTTTACGCAAAATGTATTAAAGACATTGTGATATTTTTGTCAATTGTTTGAAAACACACAGAACGATATGTTTTAATCATTATGTTTAGGTTCACAAGTCTTTAGTTGTCAGGATTTTTTTTGCCTTAAGCCTGCTCTTCTTCGCCTCATTTTTTTCACGTGGTAAAGTGCAACTAGACTGTTGTTGATCGAACATACCGACTGATCAGAACGATCGAGTGTGTACGGCAGATGGATTAAGTTAGATAGACGAAGTTAAACATTCATGATCACTTAGTCAGTCGTAGATTGATCGATATGTACGATTGATTAAGGACTGGTCGACGTTGATTGACTTAATTCTAGCCGTCAAATGCCTTAAGATATTGCATAACCGATTAATCTTAATCCCTATAAGCGTCCATAGCAAGCTCATAACCAACTAGAGCGATACAATAATGAACAGCGACACAAACCGAGCGGTTGTCGGTCACCAGCGTCACCGGCGGAGCGCGCTGCGGATGCTGCGTCCCCGACCGCAAGCTCAGCGGTCACTGCGGAATCAACTGACCTTTCGAAACGGCATTAAGATCTCCAGTCAAATATAAACAGCTATTGCTATTTTCCTACAAATTCAAGACACTCAGACAAATTTTGTTCTTTATAAATTCTGTATGACAAAGGTATTACAAAATTGTAGATTGTTTGCCTTACTTTGAATCCAGAGCGGAGCGAAGGATTCTAAAGTAGAATCCTGAGCGCAGCGAGGGATTCAAAGTATGTCACTTGAGCTTAAAATAGTGTTGCTCCCGAAGTGGACACTCTACTTTTAATCACCCTCTATCAGTAAAAAAGAAAGTGCAACATATGAATCAGAATAGTTCGTTTATTTATACAACTAGGAACATTATAAGGTTGCATAGAAATTATTAGAGGCTAATGTATATATTTGAACAATCATGAAAATGCATCGTAACAAACTAAACTAGCTCTTTTAAAATTCTTCTTTTTGAATTCATCACATCGATTCTAAAAGAACAAAACAGTGCAACAGCAGTGCAGTTCGTGATTTTAAAGTGGTTGTTTGTTTTATTTTTGAGGTTCATACAGAAACAACTTATAAAATCACAACACCAAATTCAGCAAAGAAAATTACGCCAACTGTTAGAACTTGACATAAAATAAGCGATACTTATTTTATGTCAAGTTCTAACAGTTGGCTATTTAAAGAGGCTAAGGAGTTACGTCATACTTGCTTGCGATTTAATAATAATAATAATTCATTTATTTATTCAAGTAACAAGGACTCATGAATACACACAAAATTCAACACAATACATTAAACATACTAATAGAACACAAAACAATAAACACACACAACATATTATATTTAAGGTACTTCGCAAAGTTGATATGCTGCTTGTATATTTCCATACTAATAATATTATAGATGCGAAAGCTACTCTTCTGCTAATTACTTTTTTGCGTCTACACATCTTCTACAGCTGATTGGATTTCGATGAACTTCGCTAGCAGGTGGCTTTGATTGAATCAGGATAAAGGATACTGTTCATCCCAGAAGTACCGCCCCGTCGGGTAATCCCATTTTATTTAACAATTCATTCATAAATTATTCGTGTAGGTAGATTAATTATTATTGTTAGTGTGACTGTTTGTCACTTACTCCTAATTGTTAAGAAAATGTCTTGATCGTTATTTTAAAACTCTTCACACGATATCGCTCACGTGCAAACCATTAAGTTTCTATTTTATGGCTTGACGGTCAAGTGACAGTAATTAACAAAGCTGCACCACTTAGAAATGCATAAATTCTTTAATTAATGGCAAATCCACTTGGGACAAAAACTATTAGCAGGCAATTCTTGAGAAAAGATAAGAATATTCGATTTCTAAAGGCATTTTTGAATACGAGCACCCCATGAGGCCATGGGCATGGGCGCCGCTTAAAACAATTGAGACGGTTGGATCAACAAAAAAGGGACGATGATGGTGTTGGAGACATTTTACGAAAGAAAGGGCAAAGGCCGAGGAGAGAGGTCGGTGAAGAACGGCTGAGCGGGGGCAGTCGGTTTTAGACCGCTATAGGATCCGGACGATATAAGCTATTTTTAGTTAAGTTAGGAGACTTAGTGAATACCGGGAGTCTATGTCCAAATGGTTTGTTGTAAGAGTGCGATAATGATTTAATAAGTTAAATATAGTTGGGTTAAAAGCCCTGTTCAGACTAATCTAGTATGTGTGTGTGTTTGTTGGTGAGCGACTGGGTGAGTCCTTTATTACAATAACTATCCTGGGCTGATGTTGTAATTCGAGTTCTTAAAACTAAACAGACAGAAACGTGTTGCTGGGGAGTTTGTTGCTCCACTTCGACTTCCCAGCTCCAACACTAGGAAGTGGTGAAGGGAGGGCGCTTTTGGGGCTGTCTATAGAGTTTCAATAGAGTTGATCTCCAACTCTATTGCAAAATGGTTCTCGAGTTACGATTATTAACTCTATTCTCTGGTAATTCTTGAATTATTTATTCATTAGCTCTAACCATCAATTCAGCCAATTTGCCTTTTGAGTTTTGACTCTCAATCCTACTATGACCAACCATATAGTGATTCTAGAATAATATGATCTTACCTCTGACAGATGATTCGGTCAGGTTGACACAAACACGTGTCTTGCAGATGCGCTAACGGTACAAAACGAGCACATGATCCATGGGGTGGGATTGGAATGGTTTGATACCACATCTATTTTATAACCAGTCTAAGGACTGTTAGGGACCATGTCTACTATTAGCATGATGACTGACGTTCTGCTGCTGAAAAGCCGCCTTGTCACGTTCACCAGTTCGAAAGAACTGCTAGGGACAGTGCTCACTAGGAGCATGATGTCGACGCATTGCCGCTGAAAAGCGGCTTACGTCACTTATGGAAGTGTTGCTCTGAGTGCTCCAGGTGTAGATGTAAAGTATCGTGTGAGTCACGAGTGACCAATTACCTATTACGCTAGCGTAAGGGTTGTTTACAAGAGCTATTGGTTGCCATATAAATATACTTTAGATCTCCTAGTTATGTCTTACCCTTTTGAAACCACTTTCAATATATTTCATTAACTATGAATTCCCTAATCTGATTTACTATATCTTTCAATCCTTTCCTTGTTCTAAGAATGATACGAGGCATTGGACTTCTTCATATTAAGGAATTCAGTTTTCTTAGTCAGTGGAAAGGTGACCAGCCTGGAGACGAACCTTACAGGGTCACGCGGATGGCGGGGCGTGACCTTTGCCCCTTAGGGGGCAACTGACCAAAATACTAATATTTACATGACTTAGGAAAAACGAAAATTTTATCAGCCTAGGGTCTTATTGGAACAGTCATATGTGGTGCCGTGACCAGGATTCTCGTCATTAAATGTACTGATTCACTTCAGTACAACGAGAAAGAACAATAAATATGGGTTACTAAAATAATAACACAACGTAATTTTATGGTTCTAAGAATTGTAAGAGACGGTTCGAGTTACAACGGCTACAACGATTTATGTTTAATTAGATAACGATTTTGTTGTCGTGATTAAAATCATCAACCATTGGCAGTGGGTTCAATTCCCGCATGATTTATCAGTTAAAATACTGCATTCCGTTGTCATGGAATTCGGGTTTGATTTTCGCCTAGCGCAATAGTTGATAAGTAATTAGATTCCTGTGTCATGGTATGTGGGTTCGATTCCCTGCGTGTTTTGTTGATTTAGAGGGCATTGATTTCGATTTTAGAGAAAGTGAGTTACAATTTGAAAGATTGTTGCTTGTGTTCCTGTGCCACCTTATTGATGGGTTCGATTCCCGATAGGTGAAGGTTTTGTGTCCGATAGTACACAGACCAATTTCAATTCATGTTTGCAATTGAAAGTGTTTATATTTGTATGAGAAGAGAGTGAAAGTAGATATAAGACACGCGCTCAACTATGGATTTAATGATGAGCTCGACTCCCGGTAGGTGAAGGTTTTGTGTCCGATGGTACATAGACCAATTTCAATTTATGTTTGCCATTGAAAATGTTTATATTTGTATGAGAAGAGAGTGAAAGTAGATATACGAGTAAGACACGCGCTCAACTATGGATAAACTTTATATTATTAGTGCTGAGATACCAAGAGGCGTAAAGTTTACTAAAAGACAACTAATTTACTAAGAGTTACATTAACTATTATCCTAGAAATTTAACCTAAATCTTTCCGACTCTGTAGCCTATGCCTTAAAATTGGACAGATACTCGTGTGGACTTATTTCAAATTCCAGGATATTTCAATCTTCGTTTGGCTGACATTTAACTTTGTCTAAACCTTTGGATTGTGGGGTGCGCTCGGGTCAAAGTTTCATCAAATTCAGCTGATGTCGCCTGACTCCAACGGCAGCCGTAGCGTGGTCCCAGTTGCGAAGCTAAGTTCCACTTTTATTAGACTCTATGGTTACCTGTAGTCATGTGATATGACTTTGTTATCTTAAAAATAATTGTATATTATTTTGAGCTCTAAGACTATATTATAAACCTACCTAATCAGTTCCAAAATTGGAACCTACCGTATAAAATTCATGCCAATATTTTAATATCCAGCTATGGAAATTACAATAATGTGTCCTAATAATCCAATAATTGTTTGGACAATCTAGGGTGTCTAAATTTCAAAGTTAAATCCAAGGTCAAGATTCTCATTTGCTCAATATAGGTACACAAAATGTTTTGTGATTTTAATGTAAGATAGGCTCTTAATATTTATATAAACGTGTAAAAGGTAGTTATTTCAAATAAAATAACTTCGATTTCAACTACAATGTTCCAACTCTAAGTTGAATTTCAGAACTGCTCTTTCCTCTTAGAATCGGAGGGGGGCGACTAAGTGGAATAAATCCTAATATTTTTATGGGCGGACTATTTCAGCTACTCCTGGATACAATTACGAGGAGCTGACTCAGCGATGAGGTGCATTGGGGAAGGCCTCTGTCCAGCGGCAGCTGCGTTAGGTCGAGTTTAGAACGAGAGAGCACCGTAGGTAGCGTCGCCCGATAGCACAAATACTCTTAAAGGAGACTCTGGTATGTAAACTTAAATTATAAGCATGCACAGGTCTCCTGCAATTACCTGAAACGTGGTAAATGATAGAAATATTTTGAGGGAGAATAATCTCAAATAACGGAATTATGTATCGATTAAAGATACTTCTGCGAAACCAAGCAAAATTATTATAGCAGACGATGCATCCTATTGGATTCATGTTCCAGTTGGAACGATTATAATAATCTGATTAGGTGAACATAGCGAGTGGGTGTACTTTTAAACTCTATAGTAATGTCATGGAGACCCACAGTTCATCCTATTGTGAAAGCTCATACGCTGTACTGCGTCACGCGTCTGATTTTCAGAGGGGGGAATGTGACTGTTTGTCACTTACTCCTAATTGTTAAGAAAATGTCTTGATCGTTATTTTAAAACTCTTCACACGATATCGCTCACGTGCAAACCATTAAGTTTCTATTTTATGGCTTGACGGTCAAGTGACAGTAATTAACAAAACTGCACCACTTAGAAATGCATAAATTCTTTAATTAATGGCAAATCCACTTGGGACAAAAACTATTAGCAGGCAATTCTTGAGAAAAGATAAGAATATTCGATTTCTAAAGGCATTTTTGAATACGAGCACCCCATGAGGCCATGGGCATGGGCGCCGCTTAAAACAATTGAGACGGTTGGATCAACAAAAAAGGGACGATGATGGTGTTGGAGACATTTTACGAAAGAAAGGGCAAAGGCCGAGGAGAGAGGTCGGTGAAGAACGGCTGAGCGGGGGCAGTCGGTTTTAGACCGCTATAGGATCCGGACGATATAAGCTATTTTTAGTTAAGTTAGGAGACTTAGTGAATACCGGGAGTCTATGTCCAAATGGTTTGTTGTAAGAGTGCGATAATGATTTAATAAGTTAAATATAGTTGGGTTAAAAGCCCTGTTCAGACTAATCTAGTATGTGTGTGTGTTTGTTGGTGAGCGACTGGGTGAGTCCTTTATTACAATAACTATCCTGGGCTGATGTTGTAATTCGAGTTCTTAAAACTAAACAGACAGAAACGTGTTGCTGGGGAGTTTGTTGCTCCACTTCGACTTCCCAGCTCCAACACTAGGAAGTGGTGAAGGGAGGGCGCTTTTGGGGCTGTCTATAGAGTTTCAATAGAGTTGATCTCCAACTCTATTGCAAAATGGTTCTCGAGTTACGATTATTAACTCTATTCTCTGGTAATTCTTGAATTATTTATTCATTAGCTGTTTACGACTTAATTATTTATAAAGCTTTCGGCGTGCTCGATAGATGGCGTTGACGTCGAATTAGAAGTCGCTATGGTTTCGTTACCTCGAATAGTATATAAGCAATTAGTTTTTTTTTAATAAATGAGCTATCAGGTCAGATCGGTACGCAGTGGTTTTATTACATGATCCCGCTAGTGTACCTTCAGGTCAACCTCCCCTAAATACTCAAGCAAGTATTTAACATTGGTCCTATGACCCGGATCATTTGGACAGTTTTTGAGACAAGTGGAGCCACAGTTGGCCCGCTTCACCGTCCCGTGTACTTGCAGTGGATCGCTGCAGCAAGGTACACGGTCCTCCGCACTAGTCGGCGACAGCTTCACCCAGCATTGGCGGTGAGCTGAGTCAGCATTAGCGGACTAGTTCAAGGAGTGGCCACAGAGGGCGCCACTCTCAGATCAACACTTCACTGGACGACGGCAAGGTGACGCAGGCGCAGCCATCACGCGACGTCACAGGTGACGTCACGCGCAGTTCAGATAGCGGCCACCAGAGGGCGCCACTTGCAGTTTGAAAACAGTGTTTGTGTGAAGTGCAGTTTTGTGAGTACAATTTTTAATTTTATTTATCTTGTCCACGAATTGGACAAACAGTTCGAGTCAAACAATTTTGAACTCTATTCCAACTAAGTAAAACCAGAAGAAATAGTGCAGAAGTTTCGACTTAGAAAATAACTTCGTAATCTTGGACTTGTAAAATTTAACAATATTTTAAACTTAGAAAACTTTAGTTAGTAAATTACCAATTTGTGTGCATGTTAGAATATTAGGACTTAGAATATTTTATAGAAAACGGGGGAACGGGGAACCTATACCCGATTTCCACCAGATTTTGTGTTGGAACACTTGTAAAATTTTAAGTAGGTTTGAGACTTGTATTATTTTTGTTTGATAAGTTGTCAAACTTAGAAAATTTTAGTCAGCTATTATTAACTTATATGTTTACTGCTTAATTTTGCAACACTCAGAAATTTTGCATATCTTATTACTTTTGAGTAAAAAATTCATTTGGTTACTTACATTGATTTATCAACTTATACATTTGTTTTGTTTATAAAATTTGATCAAGTTAAAATTAAACGCATTTTATTTATTAATTTAGGTTCATAAATCAATTATAAAAATGGAAGCATTAATTAACGTTTTAAAAGATCAACGGAATGTTATCACAAAGGGATTGACGAATTTTAAGAAATGTAGTAAAGATAGATTAACGCTAGAATACATTGAAACAAGGCAAGAATTATTAGAAAGGGATTGGGCATTGTTTAAAGAATATAACACTAAATTATACGAACGTTTTAAAGCAGAAGATATAGTACAAAAAGTGGTTGATATCTATGATGCGACAGAGGACACTTATGTTATTTATAAAAGTTTAATGAAAACAGCTCTCAATAAAATTCGACCAGCTAAGGATTCTGTACATCGAACAGATAGTACTTCAACGAGTACAAGTAAATCTAGTAGTTCTTTTGTTAAGTTGCCCAAAATATCCATTCCTACCTTCTCAGGAAAATATGACGAATGGACAACTTTCCATGATCTTTTTACATCATTAGTACACAAAAATGATACTTTAGATAATGTGCAAAAGCTCCACTATTTAAAATCTCACCTTTCTGGTGAAGCAGAGCAATTAATACGTCATACTCCTATAACCGATGCCAATTATATTCAGTGTTGGACTCAGTTACAGAAGCGTTATAGCAATAAAAAATATCTATCAAAGTGTATTCTTAGGAGGTTGTTCGGTCAAAAACGTATGCAGGTGGAATCAGCTACTGCTTTGAAGGAGTTGCTTGATACCACGTGCGATTGTCTTAATGCGTTGAGTAATTTGGAGATAAACGTGAGTACATGGGATGTAATTATCATAGACATTGTTACCTTTAAATTGGACAACGAAACGCGTAAACAATGGGAGCTTAGTACTAGCAACGATGACTCCAACAATGACTTACCAACTTTCAACCAATTTAAAACTTTTATGGAAAATCGGTTTCGTGCTTTAGAGTGTATAGAGCCTAAAAGGGCATCAGTTCATCAGGGCCACAACAATAATAAAGGTTCAGTTGCTCATACTCCAAAAGCAATGTTGGCTACGAGTACCTCAATAAAATGTGAGTTCTGCGCTGAAGAACATAAACTTTGTTTCTGCAAGAAATTCTCAAAGCAGACAGTTGAAGTTAGACGTGATTTTGTAGCAAAACATAAAATGTGCTTCAACTGTTTAGGCAGCAATCACATTGTTTCTGAATGTAGAAAACCAACCACATGTAAGGTTTGTCAAAAGCGCCATCATTCGCTATTGCATTTAGGTCAGGAGTCAGACAAAAGAGATCAACCTTCGACATCATCGGCTATCGACAGTGTTGATTCACTTAATACTGGTCCGATTGTTTCGTGCCTATCGACAGGTAATATTCCCAAGCCCAGACAGGTTTTATTAGCCACAGCGCTAATAAAAGCCGAGTCACGCTCTGGTGAATTTCAGACTGTCCGAGCCTTACTCGATCAGGGTTCGCAGGCATGTTTTGTGACAGAAGCCGTAGTTCAGCTACTCAACCTGAAAAAAATCCCTATTCAAGGAACTATTTCTGGCCTTGGTAATAGTTCAACCATGGCAACATACATGGTACATTTTAATATCCAATCGCGAGTTGATTCAAATTTTAATCTTAAAGTTAACGCTTACGTACTAAGTAAAATTACATCGTACTTACCTGAGAGTAGAGTCGACACTACCTTAGATTGGTTAGGCATCAACACGCTGCAGCTTGCTGATCCAAAGTTCAATACTCCCAATAAAATAGATGTTTTACTGGGCGCTGATGCTTACAGTTGCATCATTAAGGCAGGCATAGTTAAGAGTCCGTCAGGCAGTCTGATTGCTCAGAGCACTGCCTTAGGCTGGGTTCTGTCCGGTGCAGTTAGTAAGGACACATCTAAAAGTTCACCCAAAGTTAATGTGTTGCATGCACAAGTTAATGAAGACGAAATATTAAGAAAATTTTGGGAAATCGAAGAGCAAAATAATTCAAAGAAAATACTAACATCTGAAGAAAAAAAGTGTGAAGAGTTTTATACTAAGACTACAGTAAGGGATAGCAGTGGAAGGTACGTAGTGAGACTACCTTTCCGCGATGAAAATCCTTCTTGTAAAGGTGGAAACTCTCGTGCTATTGCTGAAAAGAGATTCAAGTCTTTAGAAAAAAGGCTAGAAAGAAATACAGATCTAAAGGAAAAGTACAAGCAGGTAATTGAAGAATACTTACAACTAGGACACATGAGGCAGATAGACAAGAATGATAAGAACAAGGAAGTGGCGGTATACTTACCTCACCATGCTGTAATCCGGGAAGACAAACTTACCTCGAAGGTACGTGTTGTTTTCAACGCGTCCGAGAAGAACAACAATGGAGTCTCACTCAATGACACGTTGATGGTGGGACCTACATTGCAATCGGATTTACGACACACAGTGTTAAGATGGAGACTTCATCCCATAGCACTGGTTGCGGACATTGTTAAAATGTACCGCCAGGTCAGGATTTCGGAAGAAGACGCAATGTTTCAGCGCATATTATGGCGAGACAGTCCTGAAACCGAAATCAAGGACTACGAGCTGGTGACGGTTACCTTTGGTACGGCATCAGCACCATACCAAGCCGTTAGAACCCTACATCAAGTCGCCTATGATGAAGGTAATAATTACAATCTTGCTGCCGATATGGTTCTGAACTGCTTCTATATGGACGACTTGATGACCGGTTGTAATAACGTAGACGCAGGCCTGGAAATCTACAAGCAAATGACAGCGTTATTAGGAAAGGGTGGATTCACGCTCCAAAAGTGGAACAGTAACAACCAAAAAATAGTAGACAGGATACAGGAAATGGAAAGGAATACACTAAAAGGACAAATAGATCAAATTAGGACAAAGGACAACATGGAAAAGGACAACATGAACCAGGACAACACAAATAAGAACAAAATCATACAGGACGTAAAACAAGCAATAGATTACAACAAATCAGAACACAAAGAAAAGGAAGTAGAAATAAAATTAGATAGTACCATCAAAATTCTAGGACTTACCTGGAACCGCAACGCAGACACATTCCAGTACACGGTGAATCTCCCGCCGCCAACGACCGCACCTGTGCTATCACAGAAATAATGGATCTTCCATTATTTCTGTGATAGCACGACTTTTTGATCCATTAGGCTGGTTAGCCCCTAGTGTAGTGTTAGCGAAAGTATTTATTCAGAAATTGTGGCTTGCAGGTGTTGGTTGGGATGAGGAGCTAACCAACGACTTAATAAACGAATGGAAATCATATCGTGAGGAATTGTTACTACTCACCAAGGTTCGGATTCCTCGTTGGCTTGGCACCAAGTCGAACGACTATCTGGAACTTCACGGTTTTAGTGACGCCTCCAAAACAGCTTACTCAGCTGTGATTTACTTGCGGATTGTAGATGCAGATGGCAATGTTCAAGTGTCGTTGCTAGTTGCTAAGACCAGGGTTGCACCAGTAAAGCAGATAAGTATTCCGCGGTTAGAGCTTTGTGGAGCAGTCTTGCTGTCACAGATACTGTCTCAAACATCTGAAGTTTTGAGTATCTCTCAAGACAAGGTCAAAGCGTGGACGGATTCCACTGTGGTGTTGGCCTGGATAAATAGCCACCCAAGTAAATGGAAGACGTTTGTGGCCAATAGAACGTCTGAAATATTGACTTCAATGAAAGCGTCGCAATGGTTTCACGTCCCCACTAAAGATAATCCAGCAGACTGCGCCTCTAGAGGGATACTTCCTAGTTCACTCCTAGAAAACGATTTATGGTTTTCTGGACCATCGTTTCTTAAATTACAAAACGTAATTTACAATAGGCCAAATAATTGTTGCAGTACAGATTTAGAAGAGTCAGCAAAGGCACATGTAGCGATCATTCCAAACTGTTCCTTCTTTGATCAATTTTCCCAGTTACGAAGATTGGTTAGGATTATTGCTTACTGCCGAAGATTTTTAAACAAGAACAAAATATACAGGAAAGGATATTTACAAAAAACAGAATTAGACGCTGCACTCGAATGTTATATTAGGAAAACACAGGAAGAACTATTTACAACAGAATATAAGGAACTGAAAGAGAAAGGCTATCTACAATCAAAAACAAGTCCATTAAGGTCACTCTGCCCCTACCTCGACGAAAAGGACATTATGAGAGTTAGAGGTAGATTGGAGAAATCAGAGCTAAGCGAACAAATGAAGCATCCGATAGTTCTGCCTCACTCCTATCATCTAACTCGGCTAATCATTGCTGACGCACACCAAAAAACCCTTCACGGGGGTCCTCAGCTTATGATAAATTATTTGAGGACAGCCTACTGGATTATTGGGGTCAGAAATGTGGTTAAACATCATGTCATCAAGTGTGTGACATGTGCCAGGCAAAGAGCCAATACTAAAAACCAATTCATGGGTTCACTACCAGCTGTTCGGTGCACCCCAGCTCGACCATTTTTGCATAGCGGGGTTGATTATGCTGGTCCAATTAATGTGAGGACAACCAAAGGTCGTGGCCACCGTTCATACAAAGGCTATATATGCCTGTTTGTATGCATGGTCACTCGTGCACTGCATTTAGAAGCAGTGAGTGACATGAGCACTCAAACCTTTTTAGCGGCATTTAGACGTTTTGTCTCAAGGCGAGGTCATTGTGCCAAACTGTGGAGTGACAATGGCACCACGTTTGTAGGTGCCTCCAGAGAATTGCAGCAGTTGACAGCTATCCAGTCGTCATTAGCCGAGCACCTCGAAGCTAATGGTACGGAGTGGCACTTCATTCCTCCTCACAGTCCCAACTTTGGCGGACTTTGGGAGGCCGGAGTGAAGTCCACAAAGTTCCATTTGAAACGAGTAATCGGTGAAGCGACTCTCACATTCGAAGAACTGACGACACTCCTCAGTCAGGTAGAAGCGTGCTTGAACTCGCGACCTATGTGCACAATAAGGTTGATGATCCTGGTGAACCGTTACCCTTGACACCTGGACATTTTCTTATTGGAGAGCCCTTAGTCAATGTACCAGACCACAAGTACGAACATTCCAACATTAATTATTTATCACGCTGGCAATTCATTCAACGAATGCTTCAGTCGTTTTGGAGACGTTGGTCTCACGAATATCTCGTTACTTTGACGAGACGTTACAAATGGTCTTCCCAAGTTGCTGAGCCAAAAATTGGAGACATTGTACTAGTCAAAGAAGACGACTTGCCGCCAAGTCGTTGGTTGATGGGTAGGATACTACAAAAACATCCTGGGGATGATAACCTCACCCGTGTCGTCACGTTACGCACCAAATCATCAACAATTAAAAGGCCAACATCCAAAATATGTATTTTACCCGTAGTCGAATAAGAAAGTTGGATTGTATTTACTGTTTACATGTTTTATTTTACTACTAGCTTCTGCCCGCGACTTCGTACGCGGATCCCGTTGCTTATGCCAGCGACAACGGGGTCGTCATAATCGAAAATTTGAAACGTCTGATGTAGAATTCTAAGGCCCGGGGACGGGAAAACAACGGGATGAGCGAGACGATTGGAGTCGTTCCAGATCATTCATTTTTGTATGTCAACAGGAAATGCTCATCAGGCTGAACAACTCTTGCTAAGACGTCATTCCTATATAGGTTATAGTGTAGCTGGGCTCTTGGAGTTCCATATGAGCTGTTCCAGATCTTCAAATTTTATACGACAACAGAGAGTGTTCATCAGGCTGAGCAACTCTTGCTAAGACGTCATTCCTATATATATTATAGTGTAGCTGGGCTCTTGGAGTTCCACATCAGGTGTGCCAGATCTTCAAATTTATTCTCCTAGCAGAAAATGCTCATCACGTGAAACAATTTTTGCTAAGGTATCATTTTTGTATCTCATATAGTTTAGCTGGTCTGTTGCGGTTCTGCACCAGGTGTTAATTTTCCAAAATAAATTAAAGCCTTTATGTTGCCCAGACTATACAACAAAAAACTTTTCATCCCGTTACTCCGCAGCAGATCCCAAGGGTACACTGAATTAACTTCTGTCTCTTCATGCCGTACTCCAGCAATCCTTTCTCTCTCACTTTCTAACTGATTATGAATATTTTGTTGTGTGCATGTTCGGGACAATGTATGATAATCTCGATCAGCAGTTAGTCGCGCATCACGTTCATCACTCGTTTCAAAAGACCTGTTAGTAGATGTACGAATTCGCTGAGAACTCAAGCGTGATTCTGTATCGGTAAACGTTTCTGACTCGCGAGACAATGCATGTCGCTCACGATCAGCGGACAGTCGCGCATCATGTTCCGCACTTGTTTCTAGAGACCTAGCAGCAGATACGTAGATACGCTGAGAACTCAAGCGCAATTCTCTAACCGTGAACGTCTCCGACTCGCGAGACAATGCGTGACGTTCACGATCAGCGGACAGTCGCGCATCATGTTCCGCACTTGTCTCTAGAGACCTATAAGCAGATGCATAGATACGCTGAGAACTCAAGCGCAATTCTCTAACCGTGAACGTCTCCGACTCGCGAGACAATGCGTGACGTTCACGATCAGCGGACAGTCGCGCATCATGTTCCTCACTTGTCTCTAGAGACCTTGAAGCAAATGCGTAGATACGCTGAGAACTCAAGCGAATTAACTTCTGTCTCTTCATGCCGTACTCCAGCAATCCTTTCTCTCTCACTTTCTAACTGATTATGAATATTTTGTTGTGTGCATGTTCGGGACAATGTATGATAATCTCGATCAGCAGTTAGTCGCGCATCACGTTCATCACTCGTTTCAAAAGACCTGTTAGTAGATGTACGAATTCGCTGAGAACTCAAGCGTGATTCTGTATCGGTAAACGTTTCTGACTCGCGAGACAATGCATGTCGCTCACGATCAGCGGACAGTCGCGCATCATGTTCCGCACTTGTTTCTAGAGACCTAGCAGCAGATATGTAGATACGCTGAGAACTCAAGCGCAATTCTCTAACCGTGAACGTCTCCGACTCGCGAGACAATGCGTGACGTTCACGATCAGCGGACAGTCGCGCATCATGTTCCGCACTTGTCTCTAGAGACCTATAAGCAGATGCATAGATACGCTGAGAACTCAAGCGCAATTCTCTAACCGTGAACGTCTCCGACTCGCGAGACAATGCGTGACGTTCACGATCAGCGGACAGTCGCGCATCATGTTCCTCACTTGTCTCTAGAGACCTTGAAGCAAATGCGTAGATACGCTGAGAACTCAAGCGCAATTCTCTATCCGTGAACGTCTCCGACTCGCGAGACAATGCGTGACGTTCAAGATCAGCGGACAGTCGCGCATCATGTTCCTCACTTGTCTCTAGAGACCTTGAAACAGATGCGTAGATACGCTGAGAACTCAAGCGCAATTCTCTATCCGTGAACGTCTCCGACTCGCGAGACAATGCATGACGTTCACGATCAGCGGAGAGTCGCGCATCATATTCTTCACTGGTCTCTAGAGACCTGGATGTAGATGCATAAAAGCTTCGCGATCCGAAGAGGTTTCTACAGAGCGAGTTGCAGCCTGATGTTCTCGAACAGCATCAAGTCTATCCTGACGCTCTTCGTTAGATTCTTGGGATCTTATGATCCTCAATCTTTTAGCTCCTTTGGAACGTTGGGAAAGATTTGACCTCTTTCTAGGCATGGTTATAGTTTTATTCTGAAAATACCTGATCAATTAAAATCTAAGTGACTGCTCCCCTGCGTTAACGGGTAGGCTACCGTGTCACGAAGATAAATGGAAAAGGAAATAAATGGGAGTTTTAGCCAGTAGAGTCAAATTTTCAATGATTCATAGAATTTTCATCGAAAATTAGTCCTAAACTGTTACCGCCTTCACCGCGTGGAGGTACTCCCAGCTTATGTTATTTTATAATTATACAGTGAACTCTTGGAGTTCCACAACAGGTGTTCCAGATCTACAATCTTTATACGTCAACAGAGAGTGCTCATCAGGCTGAACAACTCTTGCTAAGACGTGATTCCTATATAGGTTATAGTGTAGCTGGGCTCTTGGAGTTCCATATGAGCTGTTCCAGATCTTCAAATTTTATACGACAACAGAGAGTGTTTATCAGGCTGAGCAACTCTTGCTAAGACGTCATTCCTATATAGGTTATAGTGTAGCTGGGCTCTTGGAGTTCCACATAAGCTGTTCCAGATCTTCAAATTTTATACGACAATAGAGAGTACTCATCAGGCTGAGCAACTCTTGCTAAGACGTCATTCCTATATATGTTATAGTGTAGCTGGGCTCTTGGAGTTCCACATCAGGTGTTCCAGATCTTCAAATTTATTCTCTTAGCAGAAAATGCTCATCACGTGAAACAATTAATGCTTAGGTACCATTTTTGTATCTCTTATAGTTTAGCTGGTCTGTTGCGGTTCTGCATCAGGTGTTCAAGTTTCCAATATAAATTATAGCCTATGTGTTGCTCAGACTTTATACCTATACAACAAAACAAAAATCATTCAAATCCGTCAAGTAGTTCCGAAGATTAGCGTGTACAAACAAACAGACAAACAGACAAACAGACAGAATTTTTTTTTTGGTTTCGTGCTCTATTACTGTTTCTAAACCCCCCTCAATTATTATTTTTTTAATATATTCAATGTACAGACACAGTTTTTTTACTGTTTTATTATATGTATATAGATGATTTTTTACAACTATTTTACACTTTTATCTTGTAAGAATCAATTTATACAACCATTTTTACGCTTGTTAACTTTAGATCAACTTTGTGAATCAAATATTGTATTTTAAGTTTTTTTTTTACACTGTTTACAGTACACCTTTTTTACAACCTAGAATAATTTATGTTTAGCTTTAAGTTATTGTAACATTATTGTTAGCCATTACGAATTGAGTTTATAGTTATGTATAAGAACCATAGCTTGTAGTATTTTAGTTTCAATTATTTTCTCATGTAGTACAAATGTTTAGTTCAACTTGCTTTAGCAATGTGCCACTTTAGTTCATATTAGAAGGACATTCCGTCAGTAACGTCCTTGGTGGGCGGTATGTTTACGACTTAATTATTTATAAAGCTTTCGGCGTGCTCGATAGATGGCGTTGACGTCGAATTAGAAGTCGCTATGGTTTCGTTACCTCGAATAGTATATAAGCAATTAGTTTTTTTTTAATAAATGAGCTATCAGGTCAGATCGGTACGCAGTGGTTTTATTACATGATCCCGCTAGTGTACCTTCAGGTCAACCTCCCCTAAATACTCAAGCAAGTATTTAACATTAGCTCTAACCATCAATTCAGCCAATTTGCCTTTTGAGTTTTGACTCTCAATCCTACTATGACCAACCATATAGTGATTCTAGAATAATATGATCTTACCTCTGACAGATGATTCGGTCAGGTTGACACAAACACGTGTCTTGCAGATGCGCTAACGGTACAAAACGAGCACATGATCCATGGGGTGGGATTGGAATGGTTTGATACCACATCTATTTTATAACCAGTCTAAGGACTGTTAGGGACCATGTCTACTATTAGCATGATGACTGACGTTCTGCTGCTGAAAAGCCGCCTTGTCACGTTCACCAGTTCGAAAGAACTGCTAGGGACAGTGCTCACTAGGAGCATGATGTCGACGCATTGCCGCTGAAAAGCGGCTTACGTCACTTATGGAAGTGTTGCTCTGAGTGCTCCAGGTGTAGATGTAAAGTATCGTGTGAGTCACGAGTGACCAATTACCTATAACGCTAGCGTAAGGGTTGTTTACAAGAGCTATTGGTTGCCATATAAATATACTTTAGATCTCCTAGTTATGTCTTACCCTTTTGAAACCACTTTCAATATATTTCATTAACTATGAATTCCCTAATCTGATTTACTATATCTTTCAATCCTTTCCTTGTTCTAAGAATGATACGAGGCATTGGACTTCTTCATATTAAGGAATTCAGTTTTCTTAGTCAGTGGAAAGGTGACCAGCCTGGAGACGAACCTTACAGGGTCACGCGGATGGCGGGGCGTGACCTTTGCCCCTTAGGGGGCAACTGACCAAAATACTAATATTTACATGACTTAGGAAAAACGAAAATTTTATCAGCCTAGGGTCTTATTGGAACAGTCACATTAGTATGTGTATTTACTGTGCATCACAGAGTTTTATGCTGATCGCAGTGACGTCTATCAATTTGTGTCGGTTTAACCCGGCGCTACTTCCATCTATAAATTTCCAGAGATACGACCACATTGCATTTAAATCTTTGCGAAATTCGTTTCACATTTTCTGGAAATGGTTTCATTGACTTTTGGTAACAGACGCTTTTATGGTTTCAAAGGATCGCAAAAGCTGTGAAAGGGCTTTTCAAATAATAAAAATATCAATAAACCCTGGGGCTATGTATCTTTTAGAATGACGTAAGTGTGAATCGAATAAAATAAAACAGTAATGTTAAATGAAATGCCTCGCTACTGCTGACCATGTATGGGGCTGGGGTGCGATCCCCATGTCGATGTCGGACAGATTGTTGTTCGATTTTTCAGTGAGAGTTCTTGTTTTTATTTTGTCAGGAATTTCACAGTACGGTTGATTGCAGCCATATGATAATGCTAAAGTCTTTGCTCATCTCTTCGGGCATTATGTTATGAATGTGGTAAATGGAAATAAAATCATGACCCATTGATTTTATTAACCTTCTTCCAAAGAACCCCATTCCTTTTAAAACAATACAGACATTTTCCCACGAATTAAAATAACGAAACTACCCTTGAATACCCTTGCCACAGCAGCCTGCCTGTTAGTGACAGTTCGTCTCGACTGGCGCGCGAAGGCGTGGCTCCGAGCCATTTGTTCAGCACAATACGCCGTCAATCACAACAGATTGGAGGCGTCATTCAAACGCGCGCGTTTTATATTCATTCAAGAAATGATTCAAAGGAAGAATATTCAATCATGACAATTATGTTGAGCAAATATTTCCACTGAGAAAGACGCCAATTTCGATCATTGTACAACAATTGATGTTCATACACTTTATGTTGAAGAAAATAAAGTTCAAAATGCAGAGAATGTTTTAAGATGATGATTGTGTTTTATTGGCAAAGAATTCAGTTTATTGTGAGAGCGCGTATATTGTGTACAGAAATTAATTGAGTGGAATATTGTGCTCCCGACTGATTGTCGATGGAGAGTACCTCGCCGTGAATGTTTACTGCAGATATAAAATCATGGCTACAGAAAGAAAATTAACCGACAATCGTTGACGGACTCATTGGTCTAGTGGTCGGCTGGTCGCAAGCTACTGTTGAGCTGTCTTAGATTCGATTCCCTGGTACCACCACCAGGTACGACTCTGTAACAGCCTTTTCTTTTTTTTTTTTTGGTATGGGAAATCATCAAATGACTCGTCCCGCTCTGGGCGGAGTGGGAGGGAGTGTCAGACTTTTACTGACTAAAACCTATCCATGTTCCTTCGTTTGCCCTTTGTGTTCCAGGGCCGCGGTATCTCTTTCGAACAGTCCCTTCGGAGAATACAGAGGTCATGTTATGTATGTGTAGCACAAGGTGCTGAAGAACTCTTTTCGTCAGGATACAAAGTCGACTGAAGGTCTAATTGAAAATTATAAATCGGACGTATACTTCATCTCTCGACTCTTTTTCGTGATAAAAGTCTTCGTGACGTTATGACGACTTTAAAACGCGTACGTGACCATAGACAATGCCGGACGACGAGACGTTGCGACGAAGAAAGCAGTAACAATAGCAGCTATGCAATGTCCACTTCCTTGAAACGATAACATTGTACTGCTTTATAAGGATTTAAATTGTTCTTACTCAAGTATGAAATAAAATGTTCCAAGTAACGGAGAGAATTAAAATGAACGAACCATTTTCTACGTGTAGAAAAAGAATAAAACTAAGATTCGATATCATTCCTTTTCCTTCTATTTTTGTACTTAGTTTCGTTCTGTTAATCGGTATCTTTAGCAGTCAAGGAAATATCAATTAATCTATCTATTGAGTAAGAGGTACGATTTCCTCCTTTCAGAGAAGGTACACATTTGTAAACAAAAGTTACCAACATAGTTTTATTATTTACTAGCTTATGCCCGCGGCTTCACTCGCGGCGAAATTATCCCACGAGATCGCACGACCAGGATAAAAAGTATCTTAAAACTATATTATCCGGGTTATAAACACAAATCTGTTCAACCGTTTTAGCGTTAAAGAAGAAAAAACATCCATCCATCCATCCTCACAAACTTTCGCATTAATAATATTAAGTAGGATATATTTTTAACGAAAGTATACTATGGAAAAACAATGTTTTTCGCCGACACCAAGTAACATGAAGATGATGATGATAAATAAAATTACTGTACAATGGCGAAATAATGCGTCGAATATGTCAAATTGTACTGATCATTCATTATTATTCATGTGTACTGAATAATATTCACAGATTAAAAAGAACTCTTTCAGTAATAACATCGGCCAGGTCCAGCCCTAGCCCCCCGTTTAACATATGCAAGTTTTCCAAGTAATGTGTGCCGCTCGCGTACTTAGCATACCTATCGCTACGGCGCTACACGACTACGCGCTCCGTGCTACGTGCTACGGCTTCGTTCGACGTCGCACAGATTGCCCCCAATGCTATCACCGCTCAAGTTAATGTCATCGGCGTCGCTGCGACCTGCTCCGCTTTTTATATCGAAAGGCAATTGCTTGTTGTTTTGCTTCTGTTCTTAGAACAAGATTACGGTGAAATGAAGTCGTGTATGGGTTACAGGAAAGCGCTATTATAGAGGAGGTAAATTGAACTTTCTTGAATTCGGTATAAATAATGTTTCCAGTTAAACACTCCTGCTTTTGTACAATGTTTTAAGAAGCTTTGATCAACTTTTAGATTAACTTTAGTGACCCTAATTGGCTTCCAATACCCTTATTCCCATGTCAATAGAATCGGCAGTGTGCCTCGAACGGTTCCCCACAACGAGCTAATTCTCCCAGCGCGGTGGCACGCTGCACGCTGGCACGGTGTGGTCACAGGTAACTCAGGCGGCTCACTGCGACTGGGAGCCAATTACGTCGCCGTAGTTGTCTGCGATTAATGCACCGATCGCGGCGATTACCTGCAATTTTATGGCACAGACAGCACATACCAATGTAGCACATTTACATACAAGGTGTAAATGGACGGACACTTCACGAAGCAGTCAACCAAGCATTTTGTACATCAGACTAAGTTACAACTTTTTTTTCGGGTGGAAGATCATGGTTTTTTTATTTTTTTTATAAAACTGAAATTATGGCCACACTATTGAATTAGGATATCCCTGTAATAATAGTGATGCACCACAGCGGGCTTTGATTGGCACCACAGCGTGTAACGGAAGGGGGGTATCAACCCTGAAGGAGGTGAATGTGCTCATGAAACTCAACAACTTTCCCCAAAGAACATAGGTCGAAATATGAAAAAAAATTTGGCCCTCCCATAGTAAATCAATCAGCTGGTAGTCAGTTTTGTAAGGGAGGGCCAAATTTTTTTTCATATTTCGGCCTATGTTCTTTGGGAAAAGTTGTTAAAACGTGAATAGTTGCGTGACTTCCTAATTAGTAAGAGAGTGATCTACCTATCGACGCGGAAGTAACACAGAGGAATAGGGATGTCCACGCAAAAAAGCGATATTCCGACGGGCGTATCCAATCGCTACAAGGCGAATGACGTCTTTCTCGCTTTTATGGTATGGACATAAGCTTTTTCTGACCGTTTCAATCCCATTCATCATAATTTCAGCTGTCGCTTTACCCCCAGATACAGTTCAGTGTCATGTCCGACACACTACTGACACTGCGTGCGACCGACAAGGCGACACGGCGCAAATGGAACGCCAATCATCGGCGATGAGTGACGCGCATCACTCGCATCAGCGAGATCCGGCTTACTCGCTGTCAATAACTCAATACACTGTGCATATAAACAAGCAACGTGTGACTATTGTAGGTGACGATACGTAAATTATTTCTTGGGATCTTTCCAAGTGCCGAAAGTTCTCACGACAATAAACAACGCGATCGCAGAGGGCACTCCTTAGGTCCTGCCTACCCTCATAGAATAAAATACGTGGGTATGACTGTATGCCAAAAACAGTAATTTTACCACTATTTCTATTGGTCTTAAATAAAATTTTATTCAGTTTGCATAACACGGTACAATATTAAAAAGCTAGTAACAAAATAAAATGATCCTTAAGCGCTAGGTTTTTACAAATTCCCTGGACTACACACTAGGATACCCTGTGTCGTGGGGTCCAGTCTCTTCCCAAGTAAGGGTAACATGCTAGCTTTAACTGAACTAATTACAAAAGAAATTGAAAAATTTAGATTAATAAAAATAATTGAGTTAACAAACTAAAAACTATTATTAATGACAATATTTAAAAAAAAAAAATTTGAAGGTTTGATGTTTGGAAGTGTGTGTGTGTGTGTGTGTGGGTCTCAATGAGAAACTCGGATTAAGTAAGTCTGCGTAGTTCGCGCCAAGAGAACAAGTAACACACTTACTGTGAAAATATGTTTCCTTTAACTGTTCAATAGTTTGGATTCACGTCTGTTATTTTTGTTCATATTTTCTCGAGTAAATAAATAAATGAATTATTCACCTGCCATAATAATCTTTATATACATGTTTGGGGTAGGCACAGTATGTATTCTTCTCCCATACGTTTACATTATCTATGGGTACGAATGTGGATGGCTTTAAGAGTGGGGGGAGACCAAAGAAACGATAGATAGACTGTGTGAAAGACGATATAGCTTCAAATAATTAAAATGAGAATAAGTCACCCACTTTATAGTAAGACAATCGTATTTAAAACTCAGTTTATAATCAAAGTACACACCTGTTTAACTGCCACACTACTCAAAGTTATTCCGCGTCACCGCACGCACCGGGTAATTACACATTCGTCATTATATCTCATAGCCGCGTGAGGATTATTAATGTGCCGTTATGTACTGAGCAGAACTGATAACAGGTGCGAGATTACATGCTCATTGTTGTTGTACATGCTGCTTATGTCATTAAGATCATGTGGAGTAGGTGATTTGATTTTGGAACTAGAACTTTGCCACAAGTTTCTCACCGTGATGCAGCAGAGGATGGTTGCGGATGTTAAAAATGTTTAAGAACGATTCATTTCGCTGTGCCTAATAAAATTATCTTAATAATTCTCTCGCCAACGTATCAAGTTACCACAAACTGTCAAATTTGCTCATTCGATTTTGAACTTGACCACCAATGTTTTACGGTTTAAAATCATTTGTATAAATTTGACAGTTTGTAGTAATTTGATGTGCTTGCGATTGTACAATAAGTTCTCAATTCTGGAACTAGGAATAGTATGTTCTCGTTTTTTGACTTTTCATGTTGAAGTCTAAGACCCAGTTTCACCTACCGTGTAAATCTCTCTGTACCTTGACATACTACAAACTGTACCCCAGTACGCAAGGCTTACCAACACATGTAGACAGACAGACAGGTGTCCGTCGTGTTGTGAGTGACGTCACATGTCGACATGTGTCCGAGCATGGCCACTATGTGGGTGAGCACAGAACATGCGCTTCTTGTTCTCTCGTCCGAATTATAAATATTGACCAGTCGACAAGGTGGCAGCGAAACTAGAACAACGGTCAGGACATTAGTATCGGTCTATAGTTGCAAAGAATTACTGCTGCGCATGAGGTCTTGGGTTAGACTCCCGGGTCGGAAAAGTGTAATTGTGTTTTTCCATCAGGAATAGTTCAGAAGTAGCTCAGCGATAAACTGTACTTTACCGTGGGACTAAACAATAACTTTCGCAATATGGATGTACTAGACACGATGTAACGGAATAAGCGCAACCCCTAAGGTAGACCATCAACCTGTACAACTTGTCGATAGGAACAAGAACATGGCTCAACAGCAATAAAACCAAATGCCTTCCCATACAATCGTGTATCGCAGCGACTGACGCGATGAGTATGAAGAGTCCAATTATTACTTTTTCCTAAGAAGTATTAACTTAATGTTATGTTAACATATAAAGAATTATCGTTTGTCGAGACACTGCTGCGTACTACATTACAGTGTGCGTGCGACGCGGTCACTGGTCGGTCGGTCATCAATACGCCTTTGTCCTCGTGCATGTCGGCAATGTCACTGACTGACTATCTTAGATCTGTGATCGTTTTATAGCGACTAGTGTCACATATTTTGGAGATGACTCTGTTATCTATATTATCAAAGTCTCGTCTTGCTATCGTAAGTCGTTCATTATAATAACAACAATCATTCAACCAAACGTAATAACATAACCTCACGCCCGTCATCCCGGAAGGGTTAGGTAGAGGTGTGCCTATAGTGCACCCACATAATATCACCAGTGTGGTTCAGTCCTATGTAATAGGGGCGACCCTTAAACTGGATTCCGGGCAGCTACTTCCAATTCTTGATGAAAAACCCAATAACACTTACTATGGAACAGAATTTGAAGTAATTAAACAAAAGTATGAACCACACATAAGAATGGATGGGCACTTAAAAACGCCAAAATATAAGATGCACACTTCGTGTTGGTCGTTTCTGAAGAATCGGCAAGAAACTCCATGGTTACTCTTTTTTTAAACATATTATTTTGTATAAAATATTTGTGTATTTAAGCAAAGAGATGGCAAAAGCAAGTAATACACTTTCCACTAATAGTTTGAATTCAAACTATTAGTGGAAAGTGTATTACTTGCTTTCTGAAGCTACATTGGCAAAACCTTTTGACAGCCAGCAAACTGACACTTACATAAACTGTAATGCCAAGTAACAATAATAAACAAACAATAATCCACTTCGTCATAAATCATTAGCACAACACAACACCCAATCATTATGTTAAGCTGTTTACAGACGCGCGGTGATTGACGCGCGTGTCGTAAACGCGACGTAAGCGTGTCGTAAGCGCGGCGGCAAACATTGTGGCGCGTTTGTCGCACCTGCGTCCAACACCTGACGTCATCTGACGTCACTTGACGTCTTTGTAATTGTGTTATTGATTAGCGGCATTAGTGGCATGTGGTGTTGTTGTTTCTACTACATGTTAGAATTACATCAGGATTGTATTTACCGAAAGGGTAGCGCCACCAATGCTAAGTAATTCTGGCTAACGAAATAACCCAATATCTCTGTTTGCTGAATAGAACTCGTGGCTAAATAATAACTGCCGCGTCTGTGCTGTATGTATTGAACTTAAAGGTTGAGCCGCACTTGTCTAGGTCGAACCGTGGATGGGCGACCATCCATTACCTACCGATTTGCCCCGTGCCTTGAAAAGTACGTTCAGCTGTTGTGTTGGTCCCGGCTGTCATTTGTAGATCTTTGACAGTGGTTACAGGCAGTAGTCAGTGGTCCGACAGTTTGACAAACATAATACTGAGTTTGACGACACGGTTGGCGCAGTGGTCAAGCGATTGACTGCTGCGCTGCATGTCGCGGGTTCGATTCCCGTACGGGACAAATATTTGTATGACCTACAAGTAGTTGTTCCGGGTCTGGGTGTTTTTCTATTTATAATATGTATGTATTTACAAAAAAAAAATGTATATATGTAGTTTATCAGCCATCTAGCTACCATAACACAAGCATTAAGTTGCTTAGCTTGGGGCTAGATGGTGCTGTGTGAAAATGTCCAGGGATATTTATTTATTATTATTTATGAGTTATATGTTGTAGTGTATCATAATTACTCAGTATTAATTTAGTTGTGGAGGTCAGATAGGCAATCACTACATGTAAAATACTGGTATTCAGCTGCATTCGGTTAGACTGGAAGCCAATTCAACATAGTTCGGGAAAAGGCTAGGCAGATGATGATCTCTTTGAATGACCTGAGAATCGAACCCAGGTAGGAACAAACTTATTTACGCAGATAAAATCGAATAAATAAAATACTTTACGAATAATAATACGGAAAAATAGCATTATTAAATCTTATAAATATTTAAATGAATAAGCTGACACTTGGAACTTTCAAAGAAGTTGTAAAGGTAGCGCGAGAGGAGCCGGGAAATAAAGGCGTCCCGTGTAGCGAGGCCCTTACATTAGCATGTCTGGAGATTGTAGCGAGCTGCTTGGTAATAGAATACTGCAGACTTGTTAGAGCAAGCTATTCCAGTGATGGCGGTGAGGAGATGGAAGGTAGGTATGAAACAAATATTCTTTCTACTGATTGCTTACCGACGTGTGTTGGTACGACGGCATCACCTGACGAGCTCTTGTCACTGGCTACGTTCCAGCTGTCTTAGAACTCAATGGCTTGGCAAAAGACCGGACGGCGTGTCTTTGTTTCCCTGGAAGATGGGTAGGCCTTTAGTGTGGGACGCTACATGACATGTGTCATCTTGCTGTGCTGGCGCTGCCGCTGCAGCTGCGCAGCACCTCAAGCAGTACGGTACGTAAATATATAAGTAATCTTTGTGGAAACTATATTGTCGAGCCGTTGAAACTCTAGGACCGTGGCGACCGAGTGCACACAGCCATTTTACCGGACTGCGCGACGTAATCCTTTGCGTCGCGCAGTCCGAAATAGAAGTTAATAAGTCTCGAAATTTGCTTCAAGATCTCACAAGATATCAAGATTCCAATCTGGTGGAAGATATTAATATCACAATTTCGATTTCGCTTGCAATGATTTTTTCGCAAATAAGTTGGTTTTTGTTTTTTCTTTACTTTGTGAAAACAGCCAACAGTGGCCGTCCCATCATCAGTTCTACTATTCGTCCTCCAAACCCTGTAAACTTGGTTGAGACCAAGTTCCAGCAGATCAACGCGTGTCGGTGTATCTCTCACTTAGCTGCGCTGTAAACATTTCAATTGTGCGACCCTTATCACTGGTCCCTTATCACTTGGTTTACATCGGGGCAAGATACGAACGCCGACAGAGTGGGAGATAAAAACTAAACGAATAATAGGACACAGAGGTACCTACTGAGGGAGGTTTAAGAATTTTCAGGTTTTTGGATTGGACACAGGAACCCTCGCTAGACAGAGAGGATTGTTATTGTTTTCATTCACATTTTTGAGAGCAGTGGTAATTAATTAAATGATACAAATTAAAGAGTCGTGACCGTTAACACAGCAAAAAAAAAAAGAAGTTCGCCTCAAGTAGGGGATCGAGATGGCGTTCAACATATTCTACAATATCAGTTTATATCTACAAACATTATTATGACTAGCATAAAATGACTGCAGTACCTGAAAAAAACTACAGCAGTTCCAAGCCGTCTAAATTTGTGATAAATAACATATAACAAATTTTAGCGGTAAAAATATTCATCTTTTCACTACGCGTAATAACTTTTAAAGCTTACGGTATACGATGTAAAGAGTGTATCACTCAGTACTCTCACAACATTGTTTTTACATAGATGCAAGTAAGTATACCACCTGTATACCACAGATTGTTTGACTATCTATTTATTTAAGAGATTTAAAAAAAAAATCGGTGTTTAGGACGTTCCGCATAAATGTGTCCCACTCATTATAAAAAATGTTACTTCCCTTTTTGAATCGGATTTGTTACCAATTTCAAGGGTTTTATTTTTTGCACGTAACCCTATTTCTTCGTCTTAAATAACCTTAGTTACCCTTATAACATCAGCTATCTGCCAGTAAAAGCTATCTCCCATCAAAATCGGTCCAGCCGCGAGCCGTTCCGGAGATTAGCCGAACGAATAGACAGACATACCGCAGACAAAAATTGAAAAAAATGAGTTCTTGTAATATGTGCAGCCGTATATATTTTCATATGCATTCAGTAAAAAGTTGTTATTTTGATATTACACACAGGCACTTTATTTACCTATTTGTATAGATGATTAACCTTATTCGATCAGTGAACGTAAATGTATCGAAATTCGATTCTATTAAGGTAATTATTTTAACCGACGAAAAAAAAGAGGTTCTCAGATCAACATAGCGAGGCACAGAGGAAACTCTGTATATAATGGGTGATCACCCATCCACGGGCCAACCTAGGCAAGCGTGGCCTAACTTGAAGATCGACCCGAGCGGCTGTTATTATGTAAATTTAAAAAATATCAAGAAAGCTCATCTCAGTAGTACTCGCAGCCCGCTTCGTGTGCACGGGCACATACTCGGTTAGCTGTTACTGAAACATTGAAAAACCTATGAACATTTTGCCCGAGTCGGGAATATAGGAGCTCATGCTCAGCAGTCGCGCTAGCAACCAAGGGGGTCCAGTGTCCACCACCAACTAACGGGTTGTTCCACGGATAAGTACCATCTATTTAAACAGCTTTGTCGTAAGACACAATACCTACAGATAAAACATACACCAGCCGATCTTCACAGAACAAATCATAATATACGTAGCGGTAAATGAAAACAAGAAGTAATAATAGGAAACAAGGGATTCAATCAGTAAACAGCTTAATGTATTCGGTGGAACTAGTTTATATGTAAAGCGAGAGGGCGCGTGGCGACGGCAAATTGGCGGTTTTCTTCGTATCGTCCCGATAGCTTGTCTGTACTGTGTTCGCTATTTACGTTCCGAAAATGTAAACAAAAATTATATTTTGAAAAGTATCTTTAATATTTTAAGGTTCAGTTTTGTGCAGCAATTTCAGCAAATATTGACATAACCAATCTTACAGTAGGGCACACGTCACTGAAAATTAAATCAGAATAAACAGAAAAAAAAAACAGAATATCGCTTTATATTGAAACGTCGTACTTAGGGAATGCAATCTCGATTCGAGATGGCAAATTCGAGATCTTGGATGGTCTTCACAAAAATATTGTTAAATTCGGATGACTAAAAAGCGATAATATTGCTTGGTGATTATGATTAAAATAAAATATTAATTGAAAAAAAAGTGTTCTTTAATATCATTCACTAATTACCCGTATTTTTGGATCAACAAAAACAATAAAAGAACACTGTCAGTCGAATGCGGAAAAAGTCTACTTCTAGAGGTGATTTTGGAAAGACTTATTTTTAAATTCATATAAAAAAGTTATCACTCGTCAATTTATTTACATCAATTAAATATTTATTAAATCAAAAATACTGATTGCACATCAAATTTACCAGAGCATACAAATGTAATACTTGTGAGTAGTACATAAATAACAAAATATTTTTGCAACATGTTTTCATCGTAAAAATGCGTTGCGGCAAGGACAACATAGAATGCAAGAGCAAAACGAAGCGAGCTCGGGACTTGTGGCACCCTGACTCGGACAGGTTAGGTTCAGGAGGATCGCGGTGTCTAGTGAGCGAACTATGACCCCGTCATCCACTTCGTGTTAAGTTATTTTAAACCCTGCAGACAGAAAAAGAAGCCCCGGGCAGCGGGGCTACGTCGACTCCGTTTCACTTAAATAAATAAATTGACATATGCGTAGAAAAAAAAGAAGCTTTGTAACAAAACTGAATTACAAAGTGTATTGTGCGGTATTTATTATTAGATATCCGTTCATAAAAAAGCTCCGCTTTTCAATTAATAGCGATGCGTCACGAACTTACATTGTTGCGATAATAATAATAATTTTCTGTGCAATCAGTAACTATTTTTTTGTGCAATCAGTAACTATTTTGTTGTGCAATCAGTAACTATTTTGCTGTGCAATCAGTAACTATTTTGTTGTGCAATCAGTAACTATTTTGTTGTGCAATCAGTAACTATTTTGTTGTGCAATCAGTAACTATTTTGTTGTGCAATCAGTAACTATTTTGTTGTGCAATCAGTAACTATTTTGCTGTGGAATCAGTATTTTTAATTAGGATTGGGTTTTTTTTTACAAAGTAATAGTTTTTTTTCTTTGGAATAGAAACAAAGAGTATTGAGGGTGCTGTCTGATAAACATCTTATGTCAGTCGCTATGTACCCAGCGCGGCAGCGGCTGAAAATGTCCTCCCTGATTCAACTCTGGTTGGCTGGTTGGCACCACTTGAGTAAGAAATTAGAAGCGAACTGTAAAAAACTACCCCTTGTTCCTGCACACTCCTCTAGATCCATCTAGGTACACATTCTTTATGAGCGACACTAACCTATCTGAACTCGTAGATACAGGCAAAAATGAACTTTTAGATGTTCCCAGAGTTTCTTCTGCAGCAGCAGAACGTATATTCGATTCCTGTCTCCTAATGTTGCACTGCTCGACAGGGTCCATATTAATCTTTTACTTTGTTACATATGGATGCTATGTAATACATGTAGAATGTAGTAAAGAATTGAGTATTGAATTCAAATCCTCTGCAAACATTCAATTAAATTAAGAGGTAATTCATCTTCGTTTTCTATGTTTGCTACTGTGATATTAATCTCGTTCTTCATCTGTTGCTAATATTCGTAAATAGTCAGGATGGTTTGGTCTTGCTGTTTGGTTCTCCCGACTGCCGACGTGTGTAGCGTCGTTGACTGGCAACCCAATCCCGTCAATCTCGAGCGAGATCTCGTCATATTATGCTTCGGGATTGATCTCAAAAAATGACACGAGATCAGAATTGCAATCCCTAGTAGTACTACGCTTGGTTCAAGGTCAACTATTACTCTCGACGTGCGGCTTATTGTTACTGTACTAGTCATGCTAAGTTAATCTTATTTTCCACTTACAATTCAGTATGTACATTATTAAGATAAGCACTGATAGCCTAGTGGTGTGACCGTCGGACTACCAAGTCATCGGTCTTATGTTCGAATCCAAGACATGCACCTCTGATTTTTCTGATACATGTGCGTATTGTATTATTATAATTTGTTTCGGTGAAGGAAAATATCGTCAGGAAACCAGAATTCCTGAGAGATATTTCTCGACGGCATCTAAACCCAAGTCAGCGACATGGGCGGCATAAAAACTCTGACACCAGGTTAGGCACTAACCACACGATAAAGACGATTATTAAGATAAACTTATTCTGTCACTTACGGGATATCTTCTGTGATTGTTCATAATAAGAACCCCGAAGAAGAAAAGAAGAAGATATCCCATATGTAACAGTATAAGTTTAGTTTTAAACCGTGAAAACTTAAAACTGTGTTTGATTATTAAGATATATTGTATTATATCCAGCAAGGCACAGTGATGACAGGTGGACCAAGGCTGTCACTGAATGGCGTCCAAGAACTGGAAAAAGAAATGTCGGTCGTCCGGCACCGAGAAAGGCAGGCGACATAGTTGCCATCGGGGGATAAACCTGGATGAGGCTGGCACAGGAACGCGGAGATTGGCAGAAGAAAAGGGAGGCCTATACTCAGCAGTGGGTGAATTCAGGCTGATGATTTACATTATATAAATCAAAATCAATCAAAATCAAAATATTTTTATTTCACTTATGCTTTCCTCTATATCAACCGGCTCATCGAGCGACTGAGCTGCACACATGTCGGCTGCCACATTGACGGAACGAGTGTCAACAATATAAGCTATGCAGATGACATGGTGCTTCTCAGCCCCTCGATGGGTGGGTTGAAGAAGTTGTTATCGACCTGCGAGGCCTATGCGGAGGAGCATGGCTTAATATACAACTCGAAGAAGAGTGAGATTCTTGTATTTAAAGCACCTAAGCAGCAGCCGCGCAGTGTTCCTCCCATAAGTCTCAACGGTGTCGCACTTAGAATTGTGGATAGCTTCAAGTACCTTGGCCACGTTGTCACGAGCGACCTAAGGGATGACTTAGATATAGAGAGGGAGCGCAGGGCGTTGTCTGTGAGGAGCAATATGATTGCCCGCAGGTTCGCTCGTTGTACTACAGACGTCAAAATAACCCTTTTTAAGGCGTTCTGTCAATCGTTTTACACGAGTGGCCTGTGGGTATCATACACGCGCCGAGCCTACAACGTCCTGCGTGTTCAATTTAATAATGCTTTTAGGATGCTGTTGGGACTGCCATGGCGTTGTAGCGCTTCAGGAATGTTCGCGGAGGCTCGCACAGATGGCTTCCATGCCATTATGCGAAAGAAAGCGGCCTCCTTACTACAGCGCTTGCATGGTAGTAACAACAACATCCTGAAAATGATAGCTGCCAGACCGGACTGTCCCTTTCAAGGACACTGGGTGGGGACAGTCATAGGTCTAAATAAATAAATATTTTTTTGTGAAAACTAACAATACTAACCTACTTATTTAAGCACCATTGTTACTAACACCAAAATACTAACATATTTATGGACCTTACTGTCTGAAATAAAGTTTTTATTATTATTATTTCCTTTATTCATTATCCTTACATACTAATTACATTTTTAAATATTTTTATTAACAAAAAATATATAAAAAACATTTAAAAATATAAAAAATAGTAGTCCGCCGGTGTCGGGAGCAGGGTCCAAGCTACCGGTGGTTAGGGCTCCAGAGACAGGAACCTCCTCACAATGCGAGCCGTATCGAGGAGTACTGCCTTCTGAATCAGGCCCTTGATCCAACCGCCTAAGGAGAGCCTCGATAGATGGTCATCGAGACTCTTGGCCATAAGGCCATTGGCCGTCACGACAATCGGCACAATGATAGCCGAGTTCACATTCCACATGTCGACAACCTCGTGTGCCAAGTCGAGATATTTTATTTGTTTCTCTTTCTCAGCTTTCACGAGGTTCTCGTCATGCGGGATGGTAACATCGACTATCATTACGCGGCGCGCTGATCGGTCTATCACCACAATGTCAGGCTTATTGGCCACAATAGTCCTGTCAGTAATGATAGACTGATCCCAGTACAGCGTGACATGGTCTTTCTCGAGAACTGGGTCGGGCACATACTTGTAGTACGGTACCTCAGAATCCACAAGTTTATATTTCAAGGCAAGTTGCTGGTGAATAATCCTGGCTACTTGGTTGTGCCTGTGCAAGTACTCGCCGTTAGCTAGACGAGAACAACCAGAAATAATATGTCTGATGGACTCACCCGGACGGTGGCATGCCCGACACACGTCAACCGTCCCGTCCTTCATAATATGTTTCCGGTAGTTGTTCGTTAACATAACTTCGTCCATAATCGCACAGACAAAACCCTCAGTTTCCCCAAAGAGGTCGCCGAAACGTAGCCAGGACACGGACGCTAGGAAATCTACATCCGGGCCATGAAGAGCCCGGTAGAAGCGCCCGTGAAGCTCCTTGCCTTGCCATACTTCCTTGCGGTCATCATTAGTAAGTACCACAGGTTTGCGCCAGTTCTCTTTAGCCATGGACAGCGGGGTGAGTCCCTTGTCCACTGCGACCACATCTCGGTGCATACCCACTTCGGCTTTTAAAAAATATTCTCTGAGACTGCACACCTCGCGGTTGTGGAGGGTCTTCGCGTTTAAAAAGCCACGACCCCCACACTTCCGCGAGATGTACAGCCTCATCACCGATGATCGTGGGTGATGCATCCGGTTTGCGGTCAGCAGTGTACGAACTCTCCTATCCAGGGCATCGAGTTCGGTCTGAGTCCATTTGAGTATGCCGAAAGAGTACATTAAAACCGGCATGACCCAACCGTTGAAGGCACGCACCTTGTTTCCGCCTGAAAGAAGGCTATTTAATACCTTCTTCAGGCGTCCAAAGAAGCGCTCCCTCAACGATTGCTTCATGTCAGTAACGTTAATGCCTAACGCTTCCGACATACCCAAATACTTATAACTTTCGGATGAGGAGAGGGATCTGAGGTGTATGGAATCCGAGAGCTGAATTCCCTCGGATTCCATAATCTCCCCTCGCTTTACATGCATGACTGCACATTTGTCCACACCAAATTGCATCCTGATGGCGCTACTAAAAGTTTCAGTTACTTTCAGTAGCTCCATCAGTTGCAATTTGTTGGGGGCAAAGAGTTTCAGATCATCCATGTAAAGAAGGTGAGATATGACCTGACCACCTCTCCTCAACCGGTAGCCTAGACCTGAATCCTCCAACAATGTGCTTAGAGGATTCAGGGCTAGACAGAACCAAAGTGGACTCAGACTGTCGCCCTGGAATATTCCCCGTTTAATCCATACAGGCTCATCGTTCCCCTGGATCTGTCGACATCCTGGATATCGAAGGACCGTCCTCCATTGCCCCATACACGACTCAAGGAAGGCGCGTAGAGTTGCATCTATCTTGTACAACTCTAGCACCCTCATGAGCCATGTATGTGGCACTGAGTCGTAGGCCTTCTTATAATCTATTCAACATGTCGAAAGATCCTTGCGGGATCGACGAACCTGTTGGCTAATGGCCATGTCGATGAGGAGTAGCTCCTTAGTACCGCGGGACCCGTTCTTACATCCATTTTGAGAGGCAGACATAATGGAGTTTTTGTCAATGTGTGTATTAATTTTCACTCTCAAAATGGATGTAAGAAGCTTATAGACCGTCGACAAACACGTGATCGGTCTATAATTCTTGGGTTCCGCGGGACTACCTGACTTATAGAGCAGGTGGGTTATGCCTGTTGTTAGAAATTGCGGTAGCGACCCAGACTCTAAGGATGACTGGAATTGGGATGCCAGGCAAGTGTGTGAACTGCTAAGCCATTTGAGCCAGAAGTTGTGCAGTCCGTCCGGTCCCGGTGACTTCCAATTCGGTAACGGACGAACTGCTCTGGCTACATCTGTTGCTGTTATTAAAATTGGCTCCATTTCTGTGATAGGTTCACACACTCGCTCGACATCACGCATCCAGTCAGCCTCAGTATGACAGACGGGCACCGACCAGATGCTGCGCCAAAAAGAACTCGTGACGGCATCATCTGGGCGGCACACGTCTGTCATATTTTGCTCGGGTCGCTCCCATGCTCTGTATACCCACCTCTCATCGCTCTGGAACATGCGATTCTGCGAGTATCGATCAACCCTCCGCTTATACCGCCGAATACGGTTCGCCCATGCATAAACTTTCTGCTTCAGGAAGTCGATGCGCTCTGTGACACGGGACATGTATTCTTGAGGACTGATTTCAGTCCCCGAGAAGGCCCGCCTCACAAAGCATTATTATTATTATTATTATGCCTACATGGGCACTTATAAAACGTCGACAAAAAAATATTATTTCGTTTATTCATTTTTTTTACATATTATTTATATTTTGAAATATTCAAATATAAAACAATATAAAAAAAAAACATTTAAAAATATAAGAAATAGTAGCCCACCAGCATCGGGAACGGGGTCCGAGCTACCGGTGGTCAGGGCTCTTGAGAGAGGAACCTCCTAACAACACGCGCCGTGTCCAGAAGAACCGCTTTCTGAATCAAGCTCTTGATCCAGCTGCCAAGCGAGAGCCTCTTCAGATGTTGGTTGAGGCTTTTGGCTATTAAGCCATCGGCCGACACGACTATCAGCACAATGACTGCTGTATTCACGTATGAATACAGCCGTCAATAAAATTATTATTATGATCCCAATCAAATTAAATCAAATTAAATTATTATTTTAATCATAAAATAACACATTAGGGCCATGGGGTCCGAGTGCTCACCTAGTATTTCAGGAAATCGTCTCTTCACGTGACCAGAGGGCTGGCCTTTTTTTGGCCAAAGACTCAGCATTGCCATCACACGTGGCAATACTGCCAGCCTGGCTACTACTACTTTTCCTATATTATAGACAACAAAGTGGAAGAATTTTTTGACGTCCTGTAATTATTTTCCCATTTTGATACTGGTACACGGGGCAAAGTTAATCGTAAAATCAACTGGTGTATTACTTCGCCTATTTATTAGTGTTTGCTACCCGTTGTCCACGCACACACAATAAAATTTCTTGTCACTAATGTTGCAGGGAATATGACGCATAAATTTAGCTTATCATACAATCGTCTCCGTGGCGCATTAGTCGAGCGTGCGATAAATAATTACTTACTGCGCCGGCGCCGTAGGATCGAATCCGACTGCCAACAGCTTAATGTTTTTGTATGTTTTAATAAAATATTTTACATTTGTTTGTTCAATTTATTGCTTAACTATTAGCAAGTCTCTTTATATTTGGGTTAGAATGTATTAGTTGTCTACCCTCTAAAAATGACAAATCATGTTTAAGTTAGTAGTTTAAGTTCATCGTCATAATGCTATTGACTATTGGGGTTTCGTTACGTTTTTAGACATTATACCCTGCGTTTTTTGAGAAGTGCTTTTATTTGTGAATCAATATGAATCATTGAACCACACTTTTATGAGCTGAAATAATTCTTTTGCATGAGCAAAATGTTTCAATTAGTGAAATTGCGAGACGTTTAAAGATATCGGTGAGTAACAAAATGTTATTATGATGTTTAGAAGTTTTATATGTTTAAATAATCCACATGTTATTGATTGTTGTTTTTTGTAACAATATTTTATTATTGTTCACAGAGAAGGACTGTGCAATTGTGGGTCCATCGTTATGCAGATTCGGGAAGCATTGATCCTTGCCGACCGGGACCAAAGGCTGGATTTGCATTCACAGATTGGCATCTGATATAGTTGCTACGCATACCGCTGAGCCCTTCCTCACTACTCGTTCCACGGCAACTAAACATGACGTGACATTACAAACTGTACGAAACCACTTGCGAGCAGCTGGTGTGAAATGTTGTAGGCCAGCCAAGAAAATTTGAATGTCAGATATTCACAGGCAAAACCGGGTACGCTTCGCAAGAGAATATTTAGATTTTGATTGGTGCAATAATATAGTTATATTTAGAGATGAAAAATGTTTTAAATCAGACAAGGACGGTCGCAAAATATTGTGGCGAAAAGATGGTGAGCGCTATCATAAAAAAAAATATTCTTCCATGCAGGTCTAGTGGAGACATTTACTTCGTGCATGAATAAGTCATAGATAGCGAAGGCGCACCAATAGGATATTAATAAAAATATCAGGGGGTAATTCGATTTGTTTTATGTGAGTGATGTTATTGTTAGTGAGATAACAATTTAGGATACCTGTATCTTAATATCTATCTTATTAACATGTTTATTCATTTCACTAATAAATAAATTACCCACTTGAATAAGAAAAGTAACGTTATTTCTTGTCCGACTTAGAATATTTGTCATGCACAAAACTTTTTAATTTGTGATTATAATATAAAAAAAAAACCTAGTCAATAAATGTTGTTGATTTCTTAATACAAATTGTTTAATTTTTACTTCCATATTTTTTTTCGAATAATGTTCTTAATCAGGTAAATTACAATAAAAATTCAACAAAATGAAAATAAAAGTTTTTTAATAATGCAAAAAGTTGACGCCAGCGGCGCAGATTCGATCCTACGACACTTGATTTACCAGCCGAATGATTACACATCTATGCCACGACACCGGTTAGTCATAGGGTTAAATTGATGCTTCATATTCTTTACCTCATATTATACATATACTATAGTGAAGCAAACACTAACAAATAGGCGAAGTAATACACCAGTTGATTTTACGCACACCAACATCTTTGTGGTGTGCCCTGCAAACCGATTAACTTTGCCCCGTGTACATAAACTTGATATTTTAATATATATTATTATTATTTTATTATATATTTTTTTTTTTTTAATATATATTTATAGTATTTTAAATATATTTATAGTATTTTATATGTCCTTGTAGTTTATAGTAGTATAAATAAAATTATTTTCAGTATACACCTACCACTGCTTGTCTCTGCATCACCCAAAGGTTGACTGGTAGAAAATGCCTATGGCATTAAGTCCGCCTCTGTACTCTGTGCTTGAAGTGTTAAATATTTCTTTCAAGTAAAATTGGGAACAAGGATTTCAACATACACGCGTTCACTTGCGGGCTTCCTTAGAAGTTTGTGCTCCGCTAAGTGAACAAAGACGGTAATGAAAGTGGAACACTCGATGGTAAGGTCATTTCGGAGGTGTGACGTACATAGTTATCGGGCGGTATCGAGATTCTGGGAAATGTTTCAATAATGTGTTTGTGTTTGTTGACTTGACTGAATGAATATAAATTGTAGGATATTACAAGGTGGGTATAAATCTGAATTTTGGGACATTTATCGTAGGCAATAGTTGACAGGACTGTCGCGACGAATTTGCTTAGTCTACCAATAGAAATTAACAAAAATAAGTAAACGAATATTTTCCTGGGGGTGTGGGAATTGATCCTACGCAAACACTGCTCTAAGCTTTCTCGGTTGAAAACTAAACTTATACTGTCACTTACGCGATATCTTCCGTGGTTATTAATGATTTTGAGCTCCCGATATTTCAACGTTGTAAGCTGCAAGCGCCATGATCGCAGCGTCAAAATATCGGGAGCTCAAAATAATTAATAATCATGGCAGATACCCCGTAAGTGGCAGTATAAGGTTTGTCATCCTACGCCTAGTACATACAGATACCGTTTGGACCCTGTGTGACTATCATTGTTGAATAATTTATATAATTTTTAGCGACCCGCCCCGCTTCGCACGGCGTCACTGATCGGGTCCAAAACTGTAATCTTTCAACCTGGAACCAACCATACGTATAATTTAAAGAAAAATAATTGAAATCGGTGGGGTGATTTCGGACATTTATATTAAGACAATAAGTTTCAAAGATCGCCTTTGTAGGCTTTGTCTCTATTACCTAGTCATTAATTCATTACTATGAGTGATTTACGGAAACTGTCACGCAGGTACCTGTGTGACAGTTTGTTTCTAAACCGCTCTGCTAGACTAAGACCGTGTTCACACACAGCGTATAGTCAGCCGCCGACTGTGAGCGTCAAGTTCAAAATGTATGAAAAAACAAAAAGCAGTCAGAATTTTCTTCGTACATTTTTTACTGAGCGCTCACAGTCGGCGGCCGACTATACGCTGTGTGTGAACGTACCCTAACGCTCTGTACCGTACCTAACTTTCCCTTCTACTTATACTAGTTAGTACCGACACAACGCACCGATGTGCTCGTCAGTACCACCACGCTACTGATAGCTACTCCGATGTGTATCAGTTGCTAATTACAGCGGTACACTCGGTAACAACGGTGTTAGCGGCTACTTCGCGCCTATCTATCGCGAGGGCATTACCTATGTATTGGGGTTGCTTGGGCGACGTGATTTATGTTGATTTGGGAATAATCATAAGTACTGTGTAGGTTAACATGAAATACAATAGAACTGATTACTATTCGTTTCTTCTACACAATGTTTCTACGCCGTCAATGGCAAAACGTGGTGCTCTCGAATCTCGATATTATACTAAAAAAAAACTATAGGTACCTACTTTGAAAAGGATTGTCTCCAAAAGCATCCATCCATACTTATTGTAAATGAAAACGTAATTTCATGTGTCTGTGACCCTTTTACACCTTAGCGGCTGAACGGATTTGGACGAAATCCGGCAGATGGTTAGATCACGACATGAGTTAGGACATACGACTTTTTATCCCAGTAGTATATTATCCCATAATAACCTTGAATCATTATCGACTTAAGCGAAACCGCGGGTAAAAGTAAGTGCTAATTTAAAGGAATACAAAATGGGTTTTAGGTAGTTTATAAAAACACCTAACAGCGCCATCTAGCGGATCACCTCAGCACTACGTTATCGCGATGGCCCGCGCTATTGATGGCGGGATTCCACGCGGATCGTGATAGTCTGCCACTCCGGCCCGCCCACCGGCAGAGTTAGCACCGGATCCACCGGCGCGCGGGAGATACCGTCTGCCCTCCAGTCATGTGGCAAGAAGTTGCAGTAGGTTCATCATTGTTATCATTGCCGAAAGCCGTCGTCTGTTACCTAGGTCACAGCGCGCGCGTCGCCGCAGTGGCTAATCTTCTTCTTAGCGTATCGATGGCAAAAAGTTCAATTCATGTGATTAGCCCAAAACTCAACGCGAACTCCGTTCACTGATGCAGTAAGCAGATCATCAAGTGCGCAGGTGACAGGGCATGCAGTGCAAGATGAAAGGTGGACCATTGTCTGTGGGGAGACGCCGCACACGCGCTTGAGGTCTGAGCCGTCCATGAACCCCCATCTGCAGAGATTGTCTTTGCTCCAGCCGACTTGGGTTAGAAGTCTGTTTAGAGATTTCCAAGTCGGCCACGGCAACGCATGCCCAGGTGAAAGGTTTTCTGATGGATCATTGAAGCTATCAGGGGGTTTAAACCGCTCCCGCCAGAGATTGCATCTTGCTGTGGAGGCGTTGAAATTGGCTGAGCTAGCTTGGCCCACGCACCCAAGAAAACTTTTACGACTTTGCAGCCTCTGGGGCACTGAGACGTAGCTGTACATTGAATGGCGTGAGTCAGCTACGTCTAATACTTCCACGGTCGCTTACTGCTACTGTCCTGGTCGTGCGTCTCCAGAACGATATTTAAAGTAAGTTGTTAGTGCTAAATGCATTTGGGAGTTACCTACATTACGTTTCAACGGTTTGTTTGTAAGATCGCTTTTTACTCGTTGGAGTTGCCCTTCTGCCTTCTCTTTGATGTTGTTCTGCCCTCGATCCGTATCTCGGGTAATGAGTAAGATATTCCACTCGATACGAGTTAATACACTCGTTTTTACTTATGCCGCGATCTGATCGCTGTTTCTTTTCATGCGGTTGGGCTAATCAAACCGTTACTGTTACACGTTTTATTTTACAACAAGCTTGAATACTGAGTGGGGAGAATCATTATGTGTTAGGAGACAGTCTTAGAAAAGTTTAAACAGCTGTTTGTAAGAAGATTTGTAACAAAATTATGCTTTTGCAGGCCGACAATGACTTAGCACAAACATAATCAGCCCAGGCCCAGTGCAGGTAGATGTCACATGTTTTCGTATTTTTGATTCTAGGACATTCTGATTTTCACATCATGATTTCCTCCACCGCATTGAGAGCAGTGGTTATGGCATAAATTCTACAAAGTTCCTGCTTAGGTTCGATCCTACGATGGTCAACTCCGAGGCTGTTACTGCTGGGCCACCACTGCTCTTATATGTATAACATTATTTGCACAAAATAGGTTAGTTACTACGTGATGGAGTATCTACATGGGAGTACTGATACCGACATCGCTCGTGTATCGTACGTCAACACACGCTGATGTATTGACGTTATTTGACGTCACACGTCACTTTGTTGGCGGCAGCGCTCATGGACACAACATCAAGTTCGTAGTCCCTAGAGGTGTATAGTACACCAACATTTGGCCCAAATGCCTTTATCCCTCAAGGAAACCTAGGACCTATAACACAAAACTATACTATTTTTGGACTAGCTAGTTTTTCGTCACTTGCATTGCACCGTGATCACTGATACACATGAGTGTGTGTGCCACATGTAAACCCTTCACGCAGTGTGCGCACATCGAGTGGAGAGTGAGCAATGTAGCGCGCGCCCTGCGCCGCCGACCGGACACCGTATAGAGGTAATGTTGACCTCTCTGAAACAGATTCGATGCTAACAGCCTGATTATTTTTGAAAGCTGGTGATGTATCTTTATTATCATCTCATTAGCTTTTGCCCAAGTATGTTGCTGTTCAGCTTCCTAACTTACAGCCTGTATTTGTCATGAATTAACAGTTTCTAATAAAAACTTAAATCAACATGCTTTGCCATTTAACAATAGAAGAATGTTAATATTCATTTGCATCGTTTATTTCCTGAACGACAATCACATTAATTGAACTGCTCAGCTCATTACACAGATGCAAGCCACTGCGCCATTTAGCAGAAACTCCCAACAAAGGCATTGATTCCCATCTCTATAGTATTCTACAGTGATTCACTCAAACTAACAGAAACGCAGCACTTACACAATTACCGAGCGGGGGCCGGAGCATCTACACACAATAGAGCGATCACTGATCACCGGTATCAACGCCGACAAATCGCCGACGGAACGCCGACAAAACGGCGACAATTAAACGATAGATGTCACTGTGTGTCTGTTGGCCATTTCGAGAACATGTGGAGTTGTATCGATATCGATGGTGGGACTACTCTATTGTGAGCGAATGTCGGTCATCAGTCGATAAACATGGCAGCGCTGAATCAAATGTACCGGATAGAGGTGCCTGACGGATATTTGGTGGTAATGTGATAGAGTATATTGCTACTGGTGACTGGTGTTCACATTCGAAGACTGTTAATAATTTATTTACATGTGGGTTAAACAGTGGCGTCGGTTGGTCATATCTTGGCAGCACAAAGTATTAGCGGTAGTAGACTTTCTGGATAGTACAATGTTCTAGGGTTGATTTTATAAAGATATTTAGGTATTCTTAAACGTGTAATCACTTTCCTATTGGAACTGCTGAGAAAGTAAAAATATCTATGTATTTGTATTTAGGCAGTTGATCCAAACTTTGTATCCAAAGAGTAGTATACTTATACCAACGGTTGTAATGTTAACAATATAATGTCAAGTCAAATCACAGACGTAACAATATTAGGGACGTCTTTGGTTACTAAACAACATAAATTAGCGGGTTGTACTAGTGACGCGCGTGGTCAGCATACTCGAACGTAAGAGTGAGAACCGATATCTGCGCGCGCCGTGTGCCATTCACTCACAGTGACCAGCAGATTCGAAATCCAGCACCAGGCGAAGACGCACGTTCACTTGAAGCCCCATTATAACGGCCTAGAGCATGCAACAGTTTTTATAGACTCCTATTGGTCAAATTTATTGTTTTCATAACCCCATACTGAGGTCCGACCTATCATCCCGAACTTAGTCCGGTGATATCGGAGGCATCCGTGCACCGAGTTCAGGGCCTCGTCTTCCGGTATATCCGGATACCCATGAGCTCCGCGCCGGTTACTTAATGTACCCCCGTGGCCGCGTCGTGACGCTTCGGGTCTGGCAAGAACATTGCGGTCATCGTTACACCAGGGTGAGCCGGAAAGTACTGCGCTACTCCCAAGGGATTTTAAGGAAAAAGATTTGTGACCATAAACCTACCCACACCGTTTTGCTCTTTTTTATAAATATATTTTTATGTTGACAAGTTTTGTGGTCTTATCTAACTTTCCACCACGTAAACCCTATATCCGTCGCACGGTATTTTTCTGGTACAGTTCGAGGTCGAAAGATTCCAAAGAGGCCTGCTTGGAGCTACGGTAACCTTCACTTGAGTATGTAACAACATACTTGTTTCGAATCGGTCGGTCGGGCAAAAAGTGTTATTGTGTTTTCCATTGAAATTCTAAGAAACAGCCTGGAGTTTGGAAATTGGCAGTATGATACCCGGAAAGTACGTTAAACCATCGGTCCAGCGCGGGATCTGTCACGGGTCACGTCGGATTGCTGTCTCAACGTACTTTGAGAGTAAGGGAACTAAGACTGCACGTGTCTGCACACACACTTCTGCACCATCATGTCTCCGCGCCGATGGCCCCTGGGATTCCGCTGGGATTGGCCGCCGTGATCGAATCACCGGTCAGGAGGACTATTATTATTAGTATATCGTTAGACAGCTCTTTTATAAATTGGATATATTTAAGTTACTATGGCACCAAGTTCGATGTTCTTGTCTGTTCAAAGTTATACAGTCCTGAAGATGTCAGTTTCTCATTTCACAATTCTAATCTAAACTGGTAGTCACTTTAGAGTCAGATGGGCTGCTGCCGGTGTAACTTAATCCGATGGCTGCGATGAAGGAAAATTTGACTGCGGACAAAGGCGTCGCCAGCTACTGAGTCGGGGGGGAGGGGCTCAAAGGTTGAAAAGGTAGGTAGGTAGCTAGCTAGGTAGGTAGGGTAGGTAGGTAGCCGGTATCCCTTTCACCCGTACCTACAGAAGAGAAGAGAGTTTGAAGAGTTATTTGGAAAGTCTAGGCCTGCGCAAACGAGGGATAATGCCCGGCGTCTACCCGGCTGCCTGGATGCCCGGCATCGACTTTTTTGTCCTTCAAAATAGATCCTTTAAAACTATTGAATAACGCACAATAGATTAAAAGTACCGCGTACGAGAAGTCCCCCAACAAACGAGGATATCGATAGACCGGACTGGACAAAAGAACATGGGAGTCCCCGAAGAAAATAGAACTAACGTGACTATTATAGGCGCAGCAACGCGTACAGCGAACTTTAGTCCGCGTTGAGCGCTCGAGGTGACGTTCATTAATCGAGCCGAAATAAAAGGATGGACCCGGTATTGTCTTTTTAAACGTCTTCTCTTTTTCTTAAACTTTATGAAAATATTTATTTTGTACCCTATCACAATGTTTTCTTATTTAACCCAAGGGTTTTATTTATTTAAACTTCATGTACAATTTGTACATTTCTCTACCAGTTCACCCATAACGAATCATGTTGTATTTTTCTTCCTTAATCCACGAAACACTTAACGCTTTCACAGCTTAAACTTCTAAATAATAGAAAATAAATTCTCCAAAGCGCGCCTTCATTCCAGTCGCGTCTGAAACTCGACTCACTGCAATGTTTTATGTATATTTGCTCGTTTTGACTCAATGTCACACACGTGACACGACACAATGTTTTAATTTATTCCGATGCTAAGATTCATATGAGAATGCAAAAAGAGCCTCTTGGAATACTCTTGAATATGTATCAGATACATTGAATAATTCACATGGTTGAGGATTAAATTGAGTTGGTTTCGTACGCAGTCGGGTGACGTCGGGCGATTTCGGCAGAGGTCGGCAAAGGTCGGGTGAACTCGGGTGGTTTTAGATGAGCGGTGACGTTTAGACGTTTAATAGGTGATGTGAAATACACGTGGTGGTGGAACTGGGGATATTCTTGATAATTAAATCGAGAGTCTATTACAACACCAACACGCTCACACAACACAAAGCCCTAGTTGGTGTACCGATCTACTAAGTCTAAAAATGTTTTCTACGTTTAATAGAAATGGAAAGACGTGCTAGTTAAGGCGACGAATTGTTAAACAAACTGACAATGGTCAAGAGGGGACTGAGCGTCAGAGCGGGGCGAGGATTGCATACGCGCGCTAGCTTATAATTAAAGGACGTAAGCGACAAAATGGTTTTGTTATTTTATTTAGTTAGAAATGATAATTTGAGAAATATTCCTTCTACTATTTTAAAGAGTATGTATAGACTCATCTACGAAAAAAGTTAAGAGGCTTAAATCGGTCCCGTTTGCCCATAAAATGTGAATCTCTTTTTAAAAAGAGGTGTGTTTGATATATTTTTCTCTGTTAAAAAAGTTACCTAATCATGTATTGAAAACTAACAAAATAAGGTTTTTATCATGTACTTTCAGGTAACCAACTTGTATTTTGATCCGTTTTGTATTTACTGAGAAAAATTGAGATCATTGGCGCCAAAATTTCCAATGCCTCTTAAGTGTAAGTACGTGGTGATACTTTCGACTCTTAGGTATTATTGGCGTAGTTAAAAATTTGAAATCAACTTATTTACACTAATAGAATTGATTAAGCAAAAATGTACAAATAAATAAATTACCTACTTAAGTTACCCGGAGATATTGTTGAAAGTGGCCACCATCACAATCTTCGCACGATCGAGCACGACGTAGCTGGTTTTCTTTCAGCTTACGTAACACTAACACAATCGTTTTTAAAGTGTCGAAAGCACTAATGATCCTTGCACGTAATTCTGTTACACCTGTCACTTCCTCCGTGTAAACTAACCTTTTAACGTCTCCCCACAAATAAAAGTCTAGAGGCGTCAGGTCCGGAGAACGCGGAGGCCAAGCCACAGTTCCTCCGCGACTGATCCAGTGGTCACCAAATTTTACGGTCAAGTACTCGCGTAGGTACTTGCCGACCATAGTGAGGGGGAGCGCCGTCCTGCTGGTAGTAAAAGTTGCGATGGAGTGCCAGGGGAACATCCTCCAACATCTCCTCGACAACGTGACGCAACAGCTCCAGGTATGCGGCACTGTTGAGGTACACATCGATGAAGTAGGGTCCAAGCACGTGTTCCCCTATTATGCCAGCCCACACATTCAGTCCAAACCACACTTGGAACGCATGCCGTTACGTGCGGGTTATGGTCGCGGTGAGCCCACCAATGTTCGTTATGAACATTGTAGACGCCAACTCGAGTAAATAAACACTCGTCCGTTCACAGGATGTTGGCGTCGTGGTGTTCCAGCAACCAGCGACAAAATGTAATCCGCACGGCATTATCACCTGGGTGAATGGTGCCAATGGAGATCTTTCTCCTTCATTTATAGCATTCTCATTGACAGACAACCACGCGTCGGTTGAGACTCGAACTACGAAAAACACCCTTATTGCTAACACATGAACGCGCTGTCAATGTCATTTTTTTTTTAATTATCCAATTCTATCCCACTGCTGAACCCCATCCAACAACAACAATGCCTCCACCATTCCTTTCCAACTCTCCCGGTGTTTGCCTTCTCTGGTCAATCAGTCAGGAACAAGTCCAAATCGTCACGCCAGCGTTTCTTGGGCCTGCCTCGGTGACGACGACCTTGTTCAGGCACTTACTGTGAGACGATTCTGGCCCATCTCTGGCGACTTATCGCCAACATCGGCGATGCCTGTCTCGGAGCGTATTGTGTTGTTGCGTATTTGATGTTTAAAATGCTACGCTCCATCGCTTTTTGGCAAATCTTGAGTTTGGACTTCTGAGCCTCCATCAAAGACTAAGTCTGGGTGCCATAGGTTAGGATAGGCAGGATACACATTGGCCCACCCCTGTGGAACATCGGGTACGACTGGGTGCTGAGAGGCGAGCTCCAACCGGGGGTGGCCCTGGTGTGTTACGCGGACGACACACTGTTCACGGCCCGGGGGAGCTCCTACAGGGAGGCAGCGTTGCTGGCGACCTCTGCGGTCTCACAGGTGGTGGGCCGCATACGGCGCCTGGGCCTGGAGGTGGCCCTCAACAAGTCGGAGGCCGTGGTCATTCACGGCCCCCGGCGGGCGCCGCCGCCGGGATCACATATTGTGGTCGGTGGGACCCTAATTGCTGTCGAGTCCACCATGAAGTATCTGGGATTGGTGCTCGACAGCCGTTGGGACTTTGGACCCCACTTCCAGCGGTTGGCGCCCAAGTTAATGGGCGCGGCGGGTGCGCTCGCAACGCTGCTTCCCAATCTGGGGGGCCCGAGCACCGCCTGTAGGAGATTGTACCTGGGGGTTTTGCGATCCATGGCCCTGTACGGGGCCCCGGTGTGGGCCTCTGACCTGACGGCCGGCAGCATCGCGATACTGCGGAAACCGCAGAGGGCGATGGCCGTCAGGTCTATCAGGGGGTATCGCACAATCTCCTACGAGGCGGCTTGTGCACTGGCCGGGTCGCCACCCTGGGACCTGGAGGCGAGAGTCCTCGCGTCACTGTACCGGTGGCGCGAGGAGGCGCGGGCGCGGGGCGGTGGACCGATGCAGCGAGAGATCGATCTGCGTCGGTCCCAGCTCCGCGAGGTCTTGGTGGCGGAGTGGCGACAGAGGCTTTTGCGCCCTACCGCCGGCTTCGCTACCATCGAGGCGATCCGACCAGTGCTCGAGGAATGGCTCGAGAGGAGGCACGGCTCCCTGTCATTTCGGGCGACGCAGGTATTCTCGGGGCATGGTTGTTTCGGGAAGTACCTGTGTCGCTTAAACAGGGAGCCGGACGCTCGGTGTCATCACTGCGTCCATTGTCTGGAGGACACGGCGCGGCATACGCTGGCAGAGTGTGCCGCATGGGAGGAGCCGCGCCGTGCCCTCGTGACAGTAGTGGGAACCGACCTGTCGCTGCCGGCCGTCGCTCGTGCGATGGTCGGGAGCACAGAGTCGTGGGATGCGGTGATCTCCTTCTGTGAAACGGTCATCTCACAGAAGGAGGCTGCGGAGAGGTTGAGGGAGGTCGAGACCACTCTCCCGATCCGCAGCAGACGTACCGGGCGTCGGCGGAGGGCGGATAACGCCCTCTTCCGGCCCCCCTAAACGGGTCCAGAGGGACGGCGGACTTGGGGACGTCCGCTGCCCCCCCGTATAACTGGACCCGAGGTGGTGGCGCGTAGTGTTCCGCGCGCCCCCCTAATGGCGTACCGGGGGGAGGACACCTCACTCCCCCCGCAGACTTGAGGAGGCCCGCGGAAGCGGGCCGGCACTAGCCGGGGATCGTGGAAGGCGCACTAGTTCCCATGATCCCCGGTGCAAGTGTGGGAAGGGAACACCGGGGTGGTTTTTAGTCGGTTAGAGTCCGACAGACCCCTCCGCCCGCCCCAGGGCGGAGGACATCCGTGTGGATTTTCCACCCCGGAAACAAAAAAAAAAAAAAAAAAAAAGGCAGGATACACATATCGAGGAGCTTACGCTTAAGTGAGATTACATTACGTTCGCATTACGTGAAGTGTAAAGTCAAATTATTACGATAAATATGTGGAGGAGTGTACTTTGTATAATCGATTTTAAACATAATTATGTTAATCGGTTAAGGTTATTTATTTTGTTCCCGTTTATTATTCATTGTATTTTATAAGTAAGTTTAATATTCATTATATTTGGTTACGTTACGGTTATTATAATCAAAACCTTTCACTATTTACATGTAAAGAAGACTGCAGATTCGTGGGGCAATTCTACAGAAGTTGCTAAGTCTTTATTGACAATGTCAAAATATAAGTTTTTAAATTAACATTATAACAAACAGTGGACATGGTAAATATCCCGTTTCTAGTCTTAATTATATTGTCAAAATTGTCAACACCTTACCTTGCTTGCTTTACTTTCAGTCACTACACTCATGAACGTAGTTTTCTTGAGCATTTTTCTATTCAGTAATCCGTCAAAAAATATCAGTTACGGAATGACGAATGAAATCTTACTTTTAAAATTCCGTATTTTAAAAATAATTGAAGAAAACAGGAAATTAAAAAAAAAAACTTATAAGTAATATGCATTTCATCGATAATAATTAACTAATAAATAGACCAAATTGGCGTTTAGTGGATGCACACTATTATGCCACAATATAAATTCGTCGAATTTCAAGTTGCTCATTATCGAAAAAAAAAAATTCAAAAGGAAATTAACATCATGGATCCATCTTGGAAAAAAATAGTTTTCCTCATAAATATCATGTTACTTATCGCTTTGGCACACAGGAGCTACACGCTCAGCCGACACGAGTGTTGCGACAAGTCGCGTCATAAGTCGCATGTCCAGGGGCCATGAACGACGACTTACAACAAATTCGTTCTTTCTCATAAATATCATGTTAGGTCCGCGATACGACGCGCGACGCCCCAAACAATTCGTTTTTACAAGACAAATGACGCTCTCTATTACCAAAGATATCAATACCCGGTACTAGAGATGTCTTTTATCGATATGTCGATATTTGTGGCAACTAATGCTTATATGTATATTGGCATAATGTGTGAGTAAGGGTTGGATGAATTTATTGGTTGTGTTGGGGTATGTAGCCTATAATGTACCCAATGGGACACAGGCCTCCTCTCTATGAGATGGGCTATCATCCACCACGCGGGCCCAATGCGGGTTGGTACATGTCACATGTCTTCGAATTTGTGGTTCTCGGACGTGCCGGTTTCCTCACGATGTTTTTCTTCCCGTTTTGAGAGCAGTGGTGATGTAATAAATTACGCAAGGTAATGCGCCTGCCTGGGTCCGAACCCACGACTTACTGCTCCTAAATGGGGGCCACTACCTCTGGACCACCTGCTCCGTTGAGGTATGTGATTTTTTGAATTATTATGAAGAGAGGTCCTAAATTAACGAGAAAAAAATGTTTAAAAAAAGCAAAATAAACACGACTGCGTAGAAAAACTAAAAAACAATACCAGAAATAAATAAAAACTAAAAAGAAAAAAACCGGCCAACTGCGTGTCGGGCCACGCACAATGTCGGGTTCCGTAGTTGCCCTTCAAAACATGCGGCTGGATTTGCCTCCGAACGTCGATTTTTATTGCACCTACCTAATAATAAAAAAACAAACTTACATTTGCAGTTGAAAGACCTGTGCTCCCATACTAGATTATGTTTGGGAAAATACGTGATCCAAGTACATTTTATAAGTTCGTGGACTATTACGCTTAAACTTGTAGAACCTACTTAGCTGTGATAGTTTTCCTTTTAACTTTGTTATACAGGGCAGTTAAAGAAATTGCGTGCCATAGCTTCAGGGTGAGTACAGTATCGATAAAGGAACTAGTAAAAAAAATATCTTTAAAAAGTAAAAAAAAAAACGAAAATTTTCATAAGATTAACCAAATTAAATAGCAATCGTTTAGAATTGATTAATAAAATAAGTTTTTATTTGTTTAAATGCTAATTAATAATTCCCTAGTGTTACCTACCTACTATCGAACGCAATGAAATACTTAGGTACTCCGGAATCACCCGGCGTTATCGAAGTGGAGGATAGGTAACTAGGTACGTAAATAACAATTCCAAGCATTTCTTCTTCATACTTTAGCATGCTTGTATTCTTCATAATTAAAACCAACAAATAAAAAAGATTTTTTAACTAGTAGATACAATGAATTAAAATCAAATTATTTACTCACTTGTTGAAAGTTAGGTAAGAAATTAAAGCATTTAAACAATAAAATAATTTTAATTCTAATGATTGCTATTTTAAGTTAGTAGGTACTAAATTAGGTTGATTTTGGAATATTTTTTCCTAGGTTTCTTTATCGATGCTGAACCTACCCCTAAGCTATGGCACGCAATTTCTTTAACACCCTGTATGTACTATCACCGTGATTTTATTCACGTACCCAAACACAATCGTTTATCTGATAAAAGGGGGGACACTTGAGTCTATAAAAAATCACATTAAATAATTTCACATTCACTAACGAATCCCTTAATCGAAAAATTATCTCAACAAACTCGTAACATTTTTTAAAGACCTATCCAACGACATCCCACACAATGGGGTACGCGAGAAAAAAAAATCCCCACTTAGGTGTAGGTAATGGATATACCCCAAAAAAAATACTTTTCGAGTTTTTATTTTACCACTTTGTCGGCGTAACTAATCTGTACATATATTCATGGCAAATTACAGCTTTCTAGTACTAAGAGTCTTTGAGCCAAGCTGCGGACAGACAGACAGACGGACATGGTGAAACTAGGTTCCTAGTGCACTACGGAACCCTAAAAATAAGACCAGTAAAATCAAAGATATTCCGTATGTCCCAGGGCTTTTATTGAATTTCAACTCACGAAGAGCAAGTTGAACCTCGCAGGGACTGATGAGGTGAACAGAGTCAGGGCAATAATAAATGAAGTGTCGGGGCTGTTTCTGTTGATCCTGATAAAGATTTTTATGGAACTTTGTTGAAATATCAATGATTTTACTTGAGCTACCTTGTAGCTCATTCCATTTTCATGTTTTAAACTGGAAATCCATATCTTTCCCTTCGTTATTCTCTGTTTGTAGGACCGTAAAGTGGTACTGCTTAGTAAGGCTGATTTAATCATCTGGTTGGGTATTGTAATCACTAATGACTTTTCATAAGCTTCGTTTAACTACTTTCTCAATTAATAACATTGATGAACTAGTTAAATGAAAAAGTTGGGAAAAGTTCAGATGACGATGGTTGCTGTTGAACTGTTTTCTATAATGCTGTTGTATTGGCTATTAGGGTTTTGATTTTGGTCTATCGGTAGTAAATCGAATGAATTTTTAAATTCTAAATTAAACTCCATTCAGAACTAATGAAAAAAAACCGCATAAGCATTATCCTGCATCTTCGTGAAACACGAAAAAGTTTAAAAGAAACAATAATTCCCATACCCTCTTTCGAGAAATGAATATCTTTCATAAGTCGCATGTTTGTATTTGTCTCCACGACTCATCAACTGCCGTCAAACATATTGACTTGAAGCGATATTAAAGTGAATATCTCTTATTTGACTAAGAGAGAGAGGGGCTTTCGCTAAATAATAACAGCCGCACCGGTCGATCTTCAAGGTTAAGCAGTGCTTGCCGAAGTTGGTCCTTGGATGGGTGACCATCCTTGACATACCGAATTCCCTCTGTGCCTCGGAAAGCATGTTAAGTATAGACCAACGTTCCGGCTGTCTTCTAAACGCTCTGATCGCTCAGGAAGCGGATCTTGATATGTTTACGAGTAGCAGTAAATCTATGCTTGATTATTGCATAAAGTTATTAGTTAATGTTATGTTCTTGGGTTGCTGCACGCTTTGGTGCAAACTGTAAGTGCAGCATCTGTATAAATAAATAACGTCTGGTATACACAAGATATTTCTGTTAAGTCAATGTTTTTTTAAACACCAGCTGTATAATTAGCACACTTGTATTTATTGACGAATATAACACTTGTGTTTAACCACCTGTGGGCCAAGTTCAGTAAAAATAATAATTTGCAATTAAAACCTGTAATTTATGAACTATAGCAAATTCAATTTCCTTAATTTCGTCACTGGCACACTCAGTCACTCAACAAACACCATAATGCTAAGGTACTTGTAGCAGACACACAAGATCAACTTTTGGACACAATTATGCAAGCTACCGTGAGAAAACACGTTACCAGACCGGGGTATCAAACCAAGGACCTCATGCTTAGCAGTAACGCTTGCGACTATTAGGCCAACGAGACTGTGTAGTAATGGTACGATAACATTAAACTGAAAATTTACAGAATTTGCAGTTTATAACTATTCATAACACCGAATCATCTGAAAAATTACGTTTATCCAGAATCTGTGTGAAAGGGCAATTTAAGCAGCTACAAATGAAAATGTGGGTTAGATCAACATGCCAAATATTATCTATTTTATTCAAAAGCAACAATATTCACTGCCTTGGAACTAAAGTAGTTTTTAAGATGCTGCTTATCATGAGGTCTTGGGTTCGATTTCAAGATCGGGTAGGATCCTTCTGTCAGGGATGTCACAATCGCGGCCCGGAGACCGAATTTGTGCCCGGTAAGTGTGCCGAGTAATAGGCTCACTTTTTATTGCATGGGATTTTAAAATAATGTACTAATACTTAAGGTACCTCTGCCTAAACCCTTCAGAAACTATAAGCGTTATTTTAGTTTGTATTTTTTACTAAAATTCGTTGAGTTTATGTAAAATGCACATGGTGTTGGAGGCGTTACAAAATCTTGTGAAAAAGAAATAAAAAAGAAGTAATTGAAGAATTGTCTCCATGGCACAGAGGTTATCAGATTGGCCAAAGAGCGTAAAGAATTCCGAATAGGTTCGTTCCTTGGTCGGGTAGTGTCCTTGGAAATTCTCAGTAGCAGCTACTTATTATAACGTTATCGATGAAAATTACTTCATTAATATACAGCATTCCGTGGCTGCTATTGAAAAATTCCTGATGAACTAACCCAATAACACTATTATTTATCGTATTTTTTTCAATTGCACACTTTGTTTAATGTTAAGTGGAAGAGCGGAATCACACAAGCATCTCCTTGCTTAAACAGTGATCTCTAAATCATGTGCGTTAAAACTTTATGCAATTAAAATAAATATTTTTTTTAACACTGCCCGACCTCTTCGTCGATCCCAGGACCTCATGCTTAGTAGTCGCACTTGCGACCACTCGACCAACGAGGCAGTCGAATACAAGCCAAAAATTTCTACGCGAACGAAGTCGCGGGCAACAGCTAGTTTCAAATAAATGTAGATTTAACACAACCCTGGGTACATTGTTGTTACTTCAATATGTGAGCACAATGTAGACAAAAAATCAAAACAAAGATTAGGATAAACTCTACCTCCTGCCAGGGCTGCGGGACTGTTCGAAAGAGATACCGCGGCCCTGGAACACAAAGGGCAAAAGAAGGAACATGGATGGTTTTTAGTCAGTAAGAGTCTGACACTCCCTTCCGCTCCGCCCAGAGCGGGAGGAGTCATTTGATGATTTCCCATGCGAAAAAAAAGGATAAACTCTACCTACCATCTACAACTAAATAATCAAAAAAATAATTCATGCTTCTAATTTTATTTTATTTTATTTTATTTTATTATTTTCGGAAAACTTACAGCTATGCAGACACAATAGTTTCGTTAATAACAATAATATGGCCAATTACAGGTTTTCACAAATAGCTATACAATAGTTTAATAAAACAGAAAGAATTAAACTTAAAGACAGTGGTAAGGATTAGTACACACAAAAGCAATAAAGAAAGAAAGAACACAAATTGACACAATACAATGGTTATGTGTTGTCGAAGAAGTGATTGCACAGGGTCTTCTTCAATTTAGACACGCTTGTATTAAAGATGTCGATCTCAACCTCCTGGCAAGTCGCATTGTACACACGACTCGCTCTAATCATGTACGAGTTTTGTCTGTAATTAGTCCTTGTCGTTGGTATGTGCAACAAACGAGATTTACGCAGAAACGAACAAGGTACACGCAGCCCAATCTTGCTCAGCAACTCGGGGACATCATTGGATCCATTTGCAGTTTTAATTAGATAGACCAAGTCGGAAATTTTTCTACGTTCATATAAAGGAAGAATATGAAACTTTTTGCAACGTTTAAAATAATTTGGTAGATATATTTTGGAACGAAATTGAATGTACCTTAAGAACTTTCTCTGTATGCCCTCCAATCGAGCGATATAGGTGTTGTATTTAGGGTTCCAGACTTGAGAGGCATACTCGAGGTGACTACGAACGAATGAGCAATATAAAATTTTGATAGTCTTGATGCTCCTGAACTCTGATGAGACCCTGCAGATGAAACCTAGAGCTTTCGACGCTTTGCTGACAATATTATTTATGTGTATGTCAAAAATAAGCTTCGAGTCAAAAGTAACCCCGAGGTCCCTGATTACACTGACCCTTTCTATTGGGGTATCCAAAAGTTTGTAGGAAAAATATAAAGGGTGTGGTTTGCGGGTGAAAGTACACACGTAGCATTTGGAGACGTTTAAGTCCAAGTTATTTGATTTGCAGTAGGTTTGAAAAGAGTTTAGATCCGCCTGCAGTAAGAGAGCATCTGCCTGGCTAGTAACCTGTTTCATGATCTTCATGTCATCTGCATACAACAATATTTTACAGTGCTGAAAACAGGAAATTACGTCGTTGATGAAAATATTGAATAAGAGCGGCCCCAATAACGATCCCTGGGGAATTCCCGAAGGAATACGCATAGCTCTAGATGAGTAACCATTCAGCACCACGGTCTGGCATCTACCCTCAACATACGACTTGAACCACCTGTAGAGATTACCCCTAATACCCATCGATAAAAGTTTGCGCATTAAGATTACATGATCTATTCTGTCAAAACACTTACTGTAATCGGTATAAATAACATCGACCTGGGACCGTTGTGACATAGACTCCGACAGAAATTCACTGCAGAGGATCAAATTGGACGTGGTAGACCGACCCCTTAAGAAACCGTGCTGATGTTCGCTAAAACTATGTTGAAGAGTCGAATAAACTTGTTTATGGACTAGTTTCTCCAGAATTTTTGCAAACACGCACAATTTAGAGATCGGTCTATAATTGTCAACAGAAGTTTTAGGTCCTTTTTTGTGTATCGGTGTTATGTATGCCGACTTCCAGATCGAGGGTACCACACCAATGTCGAGTGATCTTTTGAACAGGATCGACAGCGGGACTGATAAACTCTTGGCGCAGTTCATTATAAATAATGGTGGAATATTGTCAGGTCCTGCGGACTTGTTAGGATCAACTTGTTTCAGTAGCCTATGAACCTCATGCTCGTCTATTTCAATAGTACTGATATCTGATATGCTCTGCACCGCACTACTGTGACCCACATCACGAGAGAAACCACTATCGCCTGTACTAGTGGTTGCATGAAAGTTTGATTGAAAATAGTCAGCAAACATATTACAGATTACGTCACCGTCACCAGAAGACAGCTGCCCGAAGTGTAGTACTGATGGATATGAGTTGGAATGTTTTCTTGATTTGACGTAACTCCAAAAGGCTCGGGGATTGTTATGTATATCTGCTTCAATTTTTTCCATGTAGTCGTCAAACATTACTTTTTCCAAGTCCTTAGCCCGTTGTCGTAGTAAAACAAAACTTTGATGATCAGAAAGGTTTCCATATTTTTTAAATTTAGCATGACATTTAGCCTTTTCTTTAATAATTTTGACCAACGGGCTTTTGTACCAAGGCGGATACTTCGATTGGGAACCGACTGTTTTCCTCGGTATGTGAGTATTACGCAGTCTATCAATAATAGAATAAAAATATTGAACGGCCTCTTCCAAAGGCCGACAACTCAAGTCATTCTGCCAATCCACCAGATTAAGTTCGTCATCTATTACCTTATAGTCAGCCAAATGATATAAAAACTTAACGTAGGGACGAACCGAAAGACTATGCAATTCAACAAAGTCCGCAGTAACACATAATGCCCCGTGATGCGAATCTTCAGGTACCAGTGGATCCGCGCAACGTGTGACTATAACTTCGTCATTGGATAACACCAGATCAAGAATCTTATTGTTCTTGTTTAAGTGGCAATTGTATTGTGCAAGGTTACTGATATTGAAATTGTCAATAAGGTTAGTTTGCGCATCTCCACACAGGCCAGCAGGACATAAAGAGTGACCGTCGGCAGCCGGCTGCCACGTTATATTGGGTTGATTAAAGTCTCCCAGGATCACAAACTTGTCAGCAGAATGCTTAAGGACAATATCCGACAGGTTGTCTGAGAAATTGCCCAGCTGGACTGCTAAAGAGTTTCCAAGATTCTGACGGCAGATGTAAGCAACGCATATGTGCATCTTATATAAAGCTCTTGGTTTCTTTCGCGATAGTGTTAACGTAACCCACAAGTCCTCAGCACTCGAGCACCACTCACTGCGAGAGTCCACCACTAGTTCGCGTCGAACCGCAATTAAGACACCTCCTCCTAGACCTTGATTAGTATTGGCATAGTCACGGTCCCGTCTCCATATGAGATATCTGTCGTCAAACATTTCGGAGTCGGATATCCCGTCATTTAGCCATGTCTCAGTCAGGCAAACAACATCAAAACTATTGATACATATATTTCTAAAGAACAGTTCAGTTTTAGTTCGTAGTCCTCGCACGTTTTGGTAGTAAATATTAAGGGAAGCCATCATAAAATATTATAAAAAACATATGCGTAAAACAAATAGTAAAAATATAAGGTACATTCAAATCGTCGGAACAAAAAATATATCCAAAGGTTAGATAAATTTCTATGAGTATGCAAAAAAGCACTGTAGCGGCAAGTACATAGGGTACGGTTAGCATACTGCAAAAGTAGAAAAGATAATAAAAAATATAGCTACAAAAAACTCGGTGTTGTTGAATTAAAAAGCGAAAAATATCCTTAGGAGTCGGTAAATAGGAATAAAAATCGTAAAATAAAAATAATGCGGAATGGCTGACACCATGTGATAAGTAAACAAAGGGCTGGTGAGACAGGAATGCGTAGAAAAAACAAGTACAAGTGTTTCCTAATCTTAATGAACCAATGTAAACAAATAACTCGCCAGAGTGTTGAATCGACATCATTAGCATAAAAACTTATTTAGATCTTGCTCAGATTTAACATGATATTTTGGTGAAGTGTCATTTCTCCGCAGCATTATTTTGCATCCTCTGACCCAAACATGTTCAAAACCACGTTCCTTAGCCCTGGCTTTGGTCTTATTGAGTAGAATTTTGTTTTCAAACGTTAAGTGATCGTTAACATAGATCCTGTTCTCGCCACGCAGTCCCAGGTCAGCAGCCTTCAGGGTCTTATGCTTTTTCGCGGCAGCTACAAAATCATTTTTTACGTAGCTGTTGTGCACTGAACAAATAATATTTTTGTTTTGCTTGTCGTTGCGCATTGGCACCCTGGCAATGTAGTTGATCTGTTCTTTTGGGATATGACAGTGGATGACATCTCCAATTTTGGCCACTAATGTGAACAGGTTTTCGTCGCTGGTCATAGGTACTCCCTTGATCTCAATGTTATTCATTCGAGATCTCTGGTCACTCTCACATAGCTGGTTTTCAAGTTTCACCACGCGACCCTGCAAGACAGATACCTCTTCCCTTGTCTTCTTCATAGCCTCAATCTCCTGTTCCAATGACGATACCCTGCATGTTAAGGCACTCATATCGTCACCAACCAACGCAATAGATGCCTTCATTTCAGAGAATTCCGACCTGATGGACTTCAACTCCACGAGCTCAACTTGGATTGCTTTTATGGTTTCAACCAGCACTGGCAATGCCTCCATTTGTGTTGACAGCCGCTTGAGCTCAGTTAAGATGGTCTCCGAGTCGGCAGGTGAGATCTTGAGGGAATCGATGCGGGGACTAACTGCTGCTGATGATTTGCAGTTGGCACATTTCCACGTTGCTTTACGGTCCCCAAGCTTTCTCCATCCAACCTCCGTTATACCCGCGCAAGGGAAGTCAAATTGACCCCCACAGAGACTACATGTAACGCCATCTCTAGCTTTAACTTCGCAACTCTTACATGTGAACATCTTAATGTAACTTGAATGAAGGTTTGAGATTGAAATTATACTCAAACGACTAGAGTTTTTGGCCACTGTTTAGTGTAATAAATGTCCACAACAATTTTCGAGTCACAAAAAGTTTTACAGTTGGCTGGAAACGAACTCAGATTATCGATTCTGTGAGGCAGTGCTACAAACCACTTTGCCAAACTATCCATACAAGTGATGGTGAAATAGGCGGCCCAAACATACAAACCAAAAACACGTTATTTAGAGTTTTTTTTTGTATAATATAATTCATACAATAATAATCTTTGAAAATGACCTTCATAACTGAAGCCGCAACCAATGCTAATTTACCGCTGTAATCTACGATAATGCTTTTTTGTACACTATACGCATATAAATTATTTGAATAAGTTTCTAATAAGGGAAAGAGCCACGTAGGTATATAGACCGTGCAAAAAGCAACTCACACTCAAATCTACGCCTGCTAGAGAAAGAGTTTGTCCTTGTGCTTTGTGGTCTGGGAATGGTCATTGAGTAACATAAGTTCACCAAAAACTGTAGGTACGCGTTGGGAAATTATGAGGAATTCGAGGTATACAAACGCTATCGCCTGTGCCGCAACCTGCCAACATCACTGGTTCGATAACGTTTGGTTGTAAATAAACTCTTGACTTTCAATCTGGTGCCGTCATATCATTTAGGAAAAATAAAATTAAAAGGATAATGGGTACTCCTCCTTTTAATTGCACTGCTTACGATTTGTAGTTGTGCACTCATGCCATATTAATATGCAGCTATGACGTAAAACCTTTGCTTTGTCGCCGTTTCTGAAAAATGTTGCTAACTGGGCTTTCTTATTGTCCAAGTTAACCGGTATTTTAAACATGGTGTGGGTAGTTGTCCCTCCAGGTAACCACCTGCCCGCATTCGGGCTGCTCGCTTACCGCCCTGCAACAGTGCCATCACCGGGCACATAACACAATAAGAGCGCAAGCACACGGTGTGTTGCGGCGCCGCACCGCAAAGATTTCACCGTATCAGCACCGTATTACGTTCGCATTACGCGAAGCGTAAAGTCAAATTATTACCTACTATAAATATGTGGAGGAGTGTACTTTGTATAATCGATTTTAAACATAATTATGTTAATCGGTTATTCACGTTCTATTACTTATTTCTCGCGTCTTCCAGAACATGGTTGCAAAAATCTAGAATGTCAGACACGGGGAAGTCTATGATTTTATTATAAACCCGTCAGTTACAGGCACGAAATGAAGCTACAGTTCAACCAACCGCAAGGCAAAACAACCGTGAAAACCCTGCAGTTGCCTGGACTGTACTGGACTGAAAAACGACTGTATTATGCTAATGTATTATATTAAAAAAATCCAACTATAACACAATTATAGTTTCGTGAAGAGTTTCACGAAATTATAATGAATAGCATAGAACGCTGTTCAGTTTTGCTAATTGAATATTCATACTTTCCCTTCGGCGAACTATTCGATGTTATTAACCAGAACTGGCACTGTTAGCACTTTGTGTTAACTAACTTGTTAACGTGTTGTGTCTTGTAACAAACAGGTGATATAGTGTTGCGAATGAGGGGGGGGGGGAATTTGATTTTGACTGAATTACAACAAAAGGCGAGGTGGCGAGATGACCTGGACGCGCATCACGAAGGCTGGTTCGAAGCGGCACAGGAGAAGGTTACGCGACAGGAATCCGAAAGGCCAATGCTCAGCAGTGGGACGTCCAAGGCAACTAATAAGCTTGTTAAGTTAATGATATTCATAAATAGGCATCTGGGCTATTGCTGTTTCAAATGTATAAACGAAACATTAACATTTCACTCAACAACGAATCATTTGATCAATTTCTCAGTTATTTTATCAAAGGAAAACTTTTTCTTTGTAAACTTTTTTACGTCAAGAATAGGAAGTGTATTTTAATGAAAAGAAACGTTTTCTGATAAAAAATAAACGAATGAATGTGGAAAAGAAATACGTTTTAATTTTATCATACAATAAAATCAAGATAATTTATTGTCATAAAAACATTGTACAGGTTATGTGGGTTTCTTTGACTCCTGCGATAGTTGAAACTGAGTTGATTTTGTCAGTGTCCCCCCCTAATGAAATGATACATTTGTTTTATGACAAAAAAGCAAAACAAACGAAAACTTCTACGTTGAATAAAAAAATACATTAAATGAAAGAAAACATTTTATTAAAGCGGCGGTGTTTGTAATAATATTGCTCCTGACTACTAGTGCACAAGTGAGCGCGCCACAGGAGAACTCTCTCTTCCCTCACCCTCACAGACCGATGGATCGGCGATCCGCCGCGACCCCAGACAGATCAGGCGCAGGATCAACAGCTTCATGTACGGCATGCTTGTCGAGGCTTACAATCTAGCATCACACTTGTAACGATTGCCAATGTCAATGTCTACGCTATTGAAACTGCTGAACAAAATTGATGGTATGGTTGAAAAAAAAGTAGTTACCACCACCAACCACCACAACCACCAACCACTTTTTATTTGTACCATTAATTTGGCCTCTAATAAGAGACTTTTGATTTTTCAGTGAATGTTTAATTAGTTCATTAGCAGCCTAATTGCGTACGAGTATGTACCATGCCAACAATATCAATTGCTTGTATTTTGACAATTTCAAAATGTAGAATTCAAACATACGAACTTACGAAGCGTCTTGTTCTTTTGTCAACATGCAGGTGATTGTAGTTTTGAGTAAGTTACGCAGTTGGCATGCAGATCAAATTCATTTTCCATAGGTCTGCCATTGATACAGAGGTACCCCTACCGGAAGGTATCTAGATTGTATTGAGAATCAATTCCAATGTGCAGATATTGGCTCTCAATCCCGGGATAGTATCACTTGTGCAAGCACTTCTGATTGTATCAGATATGTTTATTTGTTCTACAGCATACAATGTGAGTTCACAATCTATGTCCTGATTTCTTCATGACAAGGCTAGTTGGTCGCAAGCGGGACTGCTGAGCATGGGTTCGAGGGTTCGATTTCCAGGTTGCGCAAAGGATTATTGCGTTTTTACAACATTAACTTCTCAGTAGCAGCTACGGAGTCTGGATTTGTGCCCGGTTGGCAATTGGCTCGACCCCTTTCTTAACATGGGACTTAAACATAACTGGGTGTACATGTGGGTGTACTCTTAGGTTCACCTCTGCTTTACCCTTCGGGAATTACAGGCGTGATGTTATGTTATGTTAAGCCGAGTGCCCGATGAAATTTCCACGACCATCCATACAAATTTTCATCACCTATTTAACCGTAGGGGGTAATTTTCAAAACACCCTCCCTCAAAAATGCTCATTTTTGTTATATTAAAGTGTTGTGCCAAATGTTATGCTTACCAGCAGTTAAGCTTGCGCGTTGTCTGCCAGTGAAAGAATTAATGAATTTATTAAAATACTAGCTGTTGCTAGACTACCTCGTTAGTCGAGTGGTCGCAAGTGCGACTACTAAGCATGAGGTCCTGGGATCGATGCGGAAGTCGAGCAGTGTTAAATTTTATTTTATTTTAATTACATAAAGTTATAACGCACGTGATTTAGAGATCACCTTTTAAGCAAGGAGATGCTTGTGTGACTCCGCTCTTTCACTTATCATTAACCAATGTATTTTTATTGAAAAAAATATTATAAATTCCATCAGGAATTTCTCAATGCAAAATACAAATATTTTTATTTGTTCAACATAGGTAATAGCAACCACGGAATCTGGATTTGTGCCCAGTTGGTGGAAATGGGCTCGCCCCCTATCAGATGGACTTCAACATAACTGGCGAAATGTGGGTGTACGATTAGGTATACTTCTGGCTAAACCTTCGAGGATTACATGGCGTAATGTGTGAGAACTGACTGCCTGATCAAAATGTGATAATGTGGGTGATTACTACAAAAAGAAATCCCAACAAAATTAAATGGGGACGCTATGGCTTGAAAACCGTTTATTTTGGCCACTATCCAACTTTCTTTTCAAAGTGAACCATCACACGCCTTGTTGGGCATTATTTATTCTAATACCGTTCTGTATTCAACATTAAATGACTTATTATTTTCCGCAAGCACGTTTTGATATTTGATTTTGTATTTCTATTCTATCTTCAGCTGTGCATCTGTATGGACGTTTGTAACAGTATTTATCTACCATCAAATCAATATGAGCTTCATAATCTCATACAGTGCCAATGTCATATTTGTCATTAGCAAAAACTGGTTTGTTTTTTTCTATCAACTTATCAATTTGCAATTGCTGATATAAATACTGTGTGAGAAGCATGGAGTGCACAATTGAATGCCTGTCACTTTTAAGGGTTGGCCCTGGGGTCTGATGGCAAATTATTTGAAATAGTGGGGATGCGGGGAATTAAAACGCTCTCTCCTTCAGCAGCTCCGTTTTTATAATGCTGTAATTACTGCCCAGCTCTGTGATACGAAGCATAGTGCCGTTGCACAGTCTGGTTGCATTAAGGTTTCGCATGACCAGAACTGGAACGCCAACTTTAAGCTCCAGCTTATGGGACAGCACGCCCGTTAACTCCAGGGAGTTGAGAAATTCAACGGAGTAGGCAGTACTATCATCATTAGCCATCACAGTGTCTATGGATATGTAATTGTGCATACTTTAGAATCGCCGACGATCATGTCAATGTTTTTTTTTTGTTTATTTTACTGACCCACTCATTCTTTGGCGACAGCACTGTCCACTCACAACCACTATTTATTTTTTATATTAACCTCCAAATTGAGAAAACCATGCATGTCATGTTTCATCTTAGTCCTTTGGGTTCCAGGCCCGTGGTATACCCGGCAGGTATCGGCCCTGGCGGAGCCCTTACGGTTTGCTGAGGTGGATCTCTTTGAGGCGCGCCTGGAACACGAACGCGCCGTCGACACGGCCTGTCGTCATAAGACGGTTGGAGGGCGAGTTAGCCCATTACTCACCGTCCACAGGGTCTAAAGTCGCCGAACGACGTCACCCATCAGCACCTGGTTGCCGCGGATGTCCTGTAAGCTGCGGTTCAACGCCTCTAATGCATGCTTCTGCGACATTGTGCACTCGTCATACTATTAACTTCCACTGATGCAAAAGGACTTCCTCGTTTTTGGTAATGTTGCATTTTGGGGTATCTTCGCTTGCAAGATTCAGCGGCAATTTGAAATTACAAGTTTCCACTTAAATACAATTATGTATAAAAATGACAAAACGGCATTAACAGCGTGAGAGTTAAACCACAATAAATAAATGATGAGAAATATCTGAAGAGAATAAACAAAAAACATAAAAATACGTTACACAACAAAGTTACACTTCAAAGAAAAAGTTACTTAATATATTTTTTTTCAGGACACTATTTGTAAATAAATCAAGCTCACATCCCGGCACACCGTATTAAACATTCGACATGCTCTTAAAATATATGAATTTATATAACATTTTGAAATATTTAAATCCAACCTATTTTTATCGCAGTAATTATGGAACCGGTCCCGAATAGTCCTGGTCCTCCTGTAATAGATGTGCATGTGCTTTTATTTCCTGACCGTAGGACTCAAAGGATTATTGAAGAAGTAGTTTCCCTTCACTTGACTTCACTTAGGTAAGCGGAATATTACTGCTGCTGCCGACTGTTTCTAGTATTAGTGTCTGTAGTCAGTCGTTCGAACGGGGCATCGTGTGTTCATAATAAAATTTAGGGCTTCTGGGTCGATCGAAAGTTAAGCTATGTTTGCTTAGGTGGCGTCCGAGGATAGGTGACCATTCATTACAATATGAAACTCTTCCGTACCTCGGCAACTAAGTTAAGCCGTTGATCTAGGCTATCATTTGTAGATCTTTGACAGTCGTCACACATAGTCAGAAGCTCCAAATTCTGACAATGAGCCTGACCAGGGGGTATCTTATTACTCAGTAACTGGGTAGTGGGAGTAAGGTAGGCAATTGCTTACTGAAAAATATAGGTATTTAGCTGCAGCTAGTTAGACTGGAAACCGACGTCCACAGGGAAAAGTACTCAGCAATTTATCAAGATTTAAAAAAGGTGAAATTACGTTTCTTTGCTTTTTTCTTCGGACTTCAAGAGTCGCAATGTTGGTTGTGTCCTGCCCCTAACACGATAGTTAACGACGCCGACGCTGGCGTGTGTTTAGGCAGATTCATGCGATGTCCCGCGCGATGTATGTGATGGCGGGAGAGGTTTTATCTAAACGGCCCATTTGTCGCGGCATCGGCGCGGGAGACCGACTGCTATAGTTTATACGTTCCTATACGTACATACAGGTAGTACGTACAGGTAGGCACAAACATAATGTGTCACACTTAACATTTTTTTCTCCGAGAACATTGATTGAAATTTGAACCTATGCTATTATAAAATAGGGTTTAACTTAACATCTTCTCTAGTGTTCTCTCTCTGCTCTGGATACCGAGCCCCAAGATACAGACTAACTGTCTACTTTGGCATTAGCAACAACACTCTATGTTAGCTAGTAAGATTTTTACTCACTGATCATCTCTTGTATATAGTCATACCGAACCTGCTTATGTATTACCTGGATAATAAAATAGTTTTTTTTCCATAATCTAACTCTTCTTGGGAATCTAAATTGTATCAGCCTAGAACTAAGCTACTAGTTTGGCGCTTTCAGTAGCGTCCATCAGTTCCTGTAGTGAACAAACAACAGGACACGCAGGACACGATATTAAGTGCCCCGTCCTTTGTAAAACAGCACCACATTTACGCGCCAGGGCAGAGTCATTAATGAATCTCCACCTGAGCAGGTTATCCTTGCTGCGACCAACCTGGGTCCAGAGTCTATTCAAAGACTTTCAGGTCAGCCATGGCAAGTCATGTCCCGGTGGGAGATTTTCAGCAGGCGGAACGAATGGGTTAGGTAAGGATGCACTACCTCGCCACAGCCTTATAGAACGCTCGCCAGTGAGTGGGGTGACACACTTCAGGAAGCTGTTTCGGCTTTTCAGTCTTAGCGACACGAGGGTATTTAGATGTAAAGGGTGTCGTGTGTCTGAAACCATTTTGGCTCTTTCGCTAGAGCTTACCACTGTTCTGCGAACTTCTGGTGGCGCTATTCCTGCCTATATGTAACTTTTATTTCACGAGAGAATAAACTTTCACAGGAATAAATAAAAAGGAATCTACATTTCGTTTTTATTACGATCTATTCTGATTTGAAAATACGATTACATGCGTTAATCGTTGGTCTTTCCAAGGGGAATTGCATTAAGTACTCAGTACTAACTGGGTTGTGGTGGTCAGATAGGCAGTCGCTCCATGTAAAATACTGGTGGTATTCAGCTGAGACTGGAAGTCAAGCACAACACAGTTGGGAAAAGGCTAGGCAGATGATGATGATGAATAGTATTTACATTCATACCTAAATATAAACTCGCAATGCTACTCCGGAGTATGTATTCGTTACACACTTGAATTACACAATTCATTTTGACAATTCGACAATGTTCATTTCGTAATCAACCAGACCAATTCTTTTTAAACTCATGATCCACAGATTTTGGATTTCTCATGACCCATTTAAATCCTCAAAATAAAAACCTTATTTATTTCCAAGATGTTTGTATCAACCAACCGGTACATGTGACCGCTTATCTCGTCAGTACTATAAATACAGCCTATCTCAATACGTTGTGATCTGTAAACAGGGCAGCAGGCTCCTCATTCGTATCAGACGAGAACGATGTTTTACGACGGTTCGCGCTTAACTGCTGTGGATTCAAAGGGTTATGCTTTTCATTTACGTTTTATTGAGGTATTTCTTAAAGATCAAACACAGACGTAGGTTATGTGAAAGACAACGGCTGAACTCCACAAAAGGTGAAAGCAGACCCACTATCAAATGCCAATGAAACCTTAAAATTTAAAAATTCCGATAAATGGCACTATCCTCGAAGTCTTTTACTTTGAACCTACAGGCAACATACTAGTAACACCTGAGGGTGTGTAAATTTACAAAAATGTTAAGTGCATGTGAAAAATATCTTTAAACACACATCAAGTTCAGTTCGCCCTACAACTTACGCTTTTTTAAACTTTTAAATATTTTTAATTATCTTCACACGATATTACCTGTTAACCCTTAATTGGGCGCGCCTAAAAAGTTACGTAAACGGTCACGTGGGGTGCGTGACACCCCGTTCATGTGAATCAAATACCTACGAATTACATGCAAAATCACGATTATGCTCGATACTTGATCAAAAAGGACACGTGTTTTTATGAAGCTAACGGAAACGCGCCTAAAAAGTTACGTAAACAGTCACGTGGGGTGCGTGACACCCCGTTCATGTGAATCAAATACCTACGAATTACATGCAAAATCACGATTATGCTCGATACTTGATCAAAAAGGACACGTGTTTTTATGAAGCTAACGGAAACTCCAGCGCCCAAAATTCAAAATTTAACAAGGTCTAAGCCTTTAAGGGTTCGCTGGAGTGTGTAGCACCCCACGCGACGAATTAAGGGTTAAAGTGATTTCAACAATGAGACTGCACCATTCGACATCAACTAGAAATTAAGAAATGGATCATGAATTATTTCTTACAAAATGTGGGCATTACATGTAGCAAGGAATATTCTTAATACTTGCACAAGTGGTATTACACCTATACATACCTACCTAATTATAAATTAGATACTACTAAAACTTTTCATATCCTTTTGTTCACGGTCGCATATGGCGCCACCTATCGGCGCTAGTTCCGAGCTGCCCTAACTAAAGTTCGTCCAACATGGTGAGACTAACTTTACAGCAGACTACACGAAACTGCGTCGGAACTAAATCGTTATGATTTCTAAACTTACACGCAAAAACAATCCGACGGCGACCGGGATTAAATAAGTTTCGGGTAGTTTACTGTGGAATAGGTTTTGCCTTTGGGTGGAAATTATTATTATTTACTTTCAAATCTTGAAGTTTGGATAATCTTACAGATTCAAGAACAAATCGTAAACAGAACTGAGGTTGTTTCTTTTGAGGACAAATCAATCGTTTCCCCGTGAATAGGTTCAGATTTCAACTTGGGTCATCTAGGATGTGCGCAATTAGGCATGTCACCTCCAGGGTGGGTCACCTTTACACACGTTTATACGCTACAATACAAAATAATTCTAAAAGTACTGTTTTGAGACCTATTGATAGACAAAAGAACGAGAACACCTTTGTCTTAAAAAAATGGTTGTAGCTGACACTTGTCTACTCTCAACATTTTTAGCAGCAGGGTAATTGCCTACATATTATATAGTACATAATGCTTCCAATTTTGTCATTTTTCCACCAATGACAAACGCATTTTACGAACAAAAACATATTGAAGCATAGGATTACGATTTTATCGTCAATATCCCACGGATTGTTATAGAAGCTGTGCTACGTAATCAGGGTGCAGTGACAGTCTACTCACTACCTATTATCTAACCAATAATATAAAACTGCTTTACGTCAGGGACTTATAGCAATTCACGAAACTTAATTCTAAATTCAGACCGACAGGTTTTTAAGAATTTCCTGAAAGAAAAAAATAATAAAATTTTCGATTTTCGTGATCTCAAACTTTAATCTAGAATCTTTCAACTCGCAGCTGTGAGCTGTGAACCCGATATTTAATTTCCAATCTAATTTCCCTTCAGAAATCAAACACTTATCTCCTTGATAGCCACTATTGCTTGCATTTAACTAAATCGTATTATCCATTTGTACTATTACTTTCACGAAGGCCCATGGATGGGTGACCATCTATTACATACTGTTGATTGGTATAAGGTTCACTTTGCTTTGTATAGGATTATAATAAGAAAAGGCGTGTGTTCTACTACAAGTGTATTGAAGATTTGGTTTGAAAAAATGCCTTAAATTTATCTATATGACATAAATATGTATGTACAGTCAGCTTCACGATGTGTGTACCCCCTTGAACGCACCACGTTTGAACCCGCGAGGGTTGCATAGCAAGTTTTGTATTTTAATTGTTATATGTTTTCAAACAGTTTATAGTTTATTTTAAATAAATTAGTCCCATTTTTGTAAACATTTTAATTTATATAATTTTTTTTAATTAATTATTTATATCTAGCTACAGAAAACAACAAATAAATAATCTAAGTTTATAGATAAACAACAATGCACAAGAATATTTCAGATCTGTTAGTAACAGTTAGAGGTAGATGATGTGACAATTGTGACATGTGAAACCGATGATGCAGGTTTGATTCTGGCATGCTGAAAATTTAGTCTTTATATTCGTCAAATTTTATTTTTTTCTAAATTATGCTTTTTATGCGACTTTTTCTTTTTAAATATTGTTATAACTAGTCGGTTTATATTAAAATTTATTTAAGTCGTAATTTAATAGGCTTCTTTTGGGTTAGCTCGTTCCATCGCCATCGTCGACCTCATCTCTGTCCTCAGGACTAGATTGAGGTCAAGAGTAGGCCCATTTAATATAAAAAAAGAAAAAGAAATATACCAAATTTATTTATAATGTTATTAAAACATTAAATACTGATACGTATCAAGAAATACTTCCGTTTATAAATTAAAAAGAAGTTAATAGTAGTAGTAGTTAATAGTTTTAAAATAAATAAAATACATTAATTTTGGGTGTGTTCAGAGTGCTAGTTCGCTAAATGAGTGCATTTATATACTTAAACAAAAACCAACTCACTTGTATCGTATTAAAAAAGCAACCAATTATAAACTATCTATGTGACAAAGTTCATCCAAATCTGTTCAGTGGTTTTTACCTGAAAGTATAACAAACATCCATACATACCCTCTGTCTTAAGAGGCTAAGCTTATCATACAGTATTACACAGCGAATCCTTTCTCCTCAGAGTGCACTACACATGTCAAGTGTGTATCAAGACCCCAGGAGTACCGAAGTAGCTCCTAACGTAAGGTCAACAACGCTATTGAGTTCACTTCCGGGAGAGCTCAGTGAAGACGGCTGGATATTTTTGTAGATAGTGCGTCGTACGCCACGCCTGCAATTTCCCTAAGGGTTAGGCAGAGGTGTGCCCACAGTACACCCATATTTCGCCAGTTGTCTGAAAGTCTCATGTAATAATGGGCCTCCGGTCTGGATTTACCGGACGTAAATCCAGACTCCGGCTGTCTGGCATGAGAATCGAGGCTGGAACCTCATACTCGGCAGTAGCGCTTGTGATCACTAGCCCAATGAGGCAGGTCGGAGAAATGCATGCTTAAATAAACTGTCGCCTTTTGCCCATGTACCCCATGGTAGACACTACCTGCTACGATTCTAATATTCTGCTATTGCACGTTCATAACGTGGTGTCAATCCCCAGATCGAGCAAGAAGCAAGAAACGTGATGTCTTTCTGCGAAACCGTCATGTGAGATGACCAGCTCCCGCTCATCCCGCAGGAGACGGACCGGGTGTTGGCAGAAGGCAAACAACGGCCTCTTCTGGCCTCCCTAAACAGGTCCAGGGGACGGATTCGAGGACGTCAGTCGCCCTCCATCACACTAGACCCGAGAAAGCGGCGCGTAGTATTCCATGCGCGCCTCTCAGACGTAACGGGGGGAGTTTTACAGCTCACTCCCCCTCGGGACGAGGCCCGCAGGTCAAACGGGCAAATCTTCGATTACTGCCTGATAATCTAGTTTTTTATAAGTTTTACATTTGCTTGCGTGAATCTTAGATTTTTTTTTAAATATATTGCTGACATTGATGATAGTAATAGGTTAGCCCATATTTAGGGACTTCAAATAGTTACTTCTGCTTACACATCGAGGGAGCCAGGTTTGATCTTCATATTATATTAGTTTATGTACACACTATTTCAAATCCTTCCCGTTCAATTTCAACTCAACCGCAGCCATTTAGTCTCAATTCATATGTTTAATGCATGAGTTGGACCGAACGTTTGATCAAACTGTTTGGGAAACGTATTGTTCCCCGGAGTGTTCGCGCAAACATTGGCCCAACGATTATCGGCCAATTATTTGTGTCGAGCAAACAAAAACGTATTGGGTAAAGTGGCAGTCTTAAGGCCTGTTGCACAACCCGCGATTAAGTTCCCGTTAACTTCCTTGGCAGATAAATTCATACAAATTCTGTTCCATTTTTGTATTTATTCGGTAACTAGTGGCTATTCGGACATCGTGAAATAAGCCCTTAGATTCATAGTTTATGCTACAAATTGTATGGATTTAATTGAACCATTAAAGTTTAGTTTATGAAAAGGCACTTTTTTACTGGGTTTATAAATCTGTGTAGGCGACGGCAGAGCAGGACTGTGCAGGCGACGGCAGAGTAGGACTGTGCAGGCGACGGCAGAGTAGGACTGTGTAGGCGACGGCAGAGTAGGACTGTGCAGGCGACGGCAGAGTAGGACTGTGTAGGCGACGGCAGAGTAGGACTGTGCAGGCGACGGCAGAGTAGGACTGTGCAGGCGACGGCAGAGTAGGACTGTGCAGGCGACGGCAGAGTAGGACTGTGAAGGCGACGGCCGAGCCAGACTGTGCAGGTGACGGCAGAGTAGGACTGTGCAGGCGAAGGCAGAGTAAGACTGTGCAGGCGACGGCAGAGTAGGACTGTGCAGGCGACGGCAGAGTAGGACTGTGCAGGCGACGGCAGAGTAGGACTGTGCAGGCGACGGCAGAGTAGGACTGTGCAGGCGACGGCAGAGCAGGACTGTACAGGCGACGACAGAGCAGGACTGTGTAGGCGACGGCAGAGTAGGACTGTGCAGGCGACGGCAAAGTAGGACTGTGCAGGCGACGGCAGAGTAGGACTGTGCAGGCGACGGCAGAGTAGGACTGTGAAGGCGACGGCCGAGCCAGACTGTGCAGGTGACGGCAGAGTAGGACTGTGCAGGCGACGGCAGAGCAGGACTGTGCAGGCGACGGCAGAGTAGGACTGTGAAGGCGACGGCCGAGCCAGACTGTGCAGGTGACGGCAGAGTAGGACTGTGCAGGCGACGGCAGAGCAGGACTGTGCAGGCGACGGCAGAGTAGGACTGTGCAGGCGACGGCAGAGCAGGACTGTGTAGGCGACGGCAGAGTAGGACTGTGCAGGCGACGGCAGAGTAGGACTGTGCAGGCGACGGTAGAGTAGGACTGTGCAGGCGACGGCAGAGTAGGACTGTGAAGGCGACGGCCGAGCCAGACTGTGCAGGTGACGGCAGAGTAGGACTGTGCAGGCGAAGGCAGAGTAAGACTGTGCAGGCGACGGCAGAGTAGGACTGTGCAGGCGACGGCAGAGCAGGACTGTGTAGGCGACGGCAGAGTAGGACTGTGTAGGCGACGGCAGAGTAGGACTGTGCAGGCGACGGCAGAGTAGGACTGTGCAGGCGACGGTAGAGTAGGACTGTGCAGGCGACGGCAGAGTAGGACTGTGAAGGCGACGGCCGAGCCAGACTGTGCAGGTGACGGCAGAGTAGGACTGTGCAGGCGAAGGCAGAGTAAGACTGTGCAGGCGACGGCAGAGTAGGACTGTGCAGGCGACGGCAGAGTAGGACTGTGCAGGCGACGGCAGAGTAGGACTGTGCAGGCGACGGCAGAGTAGGACTGTGCAGGCGACGGCAGAGCAGGACTGTACAGGCGACGACAGAGCAGGACTGTGTAGGTGACGGCAGAGTAGGACTGTGCAGGCGACGGCAGAGTAGGACTGTGAAGGCGACGGCCGAGCCAGACTGTGCAGGTGACGGCAGAGTAGGACTGTGCAGGCGAAGGCAGAGAAAGACTGTGCAGGCGACGGCAGAGTAGGACTGTGCAGGCGAAGGCAGACAAGGACTATGCAGGCGACGGCAGAGTAGTACTGTGCAGGTGACGGCAGATTAGGACTGTGTAGGTGACGGCAGAGTAGCCTTGTGCAAGCGACGGCAGAGTAGGACTGTGTAGGCGACGGCAGAGTAGGACGGTGTAGGTGACGGCAGAGTAGGACTGTGTAGGCGACGGCAGAGTAGGACGGTGTAGGTGACGGCAGAGTAGGACTGTGTAGGCGACGGCAGAGTAGGACGGTGTAGGTGACGGCAGAGTAGGACTGTGTAGGCGACGGCAGTGTAGGACGGTGTAGAGAATGTACAGGTTGTACAACACCCTTAAAGAAGCCGAGAGGCACTTGTTCTTCCTGCCATTGTTATATTTTTTTGTATTGAACCATACCTTAGAACCTCCTAGTGACGGAGATATTGAAAGTTAATGTTTCACATTTTCAAACATATACAAAAAAGTTATAAATGACCCCGGTATAACTATTCAATGCAACACAATATTTTGAGCGCGTTACATTGAGTCCTCCGGGATTTTTCTCACAAAAAAAGTCGCTTCCCAGCCATAATTCGAGCAGTTTTACTTAGCTTCATGTACAGAATGCTTGGTTTAACGGCTTTATGATAGGTCCGTTTACACCCTGTATACACTCGAGAGCAATGAATCCGGGTCACTTAAAGAATGTTAAAAATCTCGGAAACTAAAAATGATAGGTTAATGCAATAAATTGTATTTAATAGACAATGTAATACTCCTTAAATAAAAGTAAAAAAAATATGAGTCGCCATACATTTTATTAACACAAAATTACATAAAGAAAAAAACTGCTGATCTCTAACAAAAATAGGAAACATGAAATTTTTGAACTTTATTACGATTTTCTTGAATTTTAATACTTCGTATTGCCTCCTCGTGCTTCCATTACTGCGTTTACGCGGTTTGGCATGCTGTACACCAAGTTCCTTATACGATTTTGGGGAATATTCTCCCATTCCTCATTCCTGTGAGAGCAATTTTGAGCTCACGAAGCGTGATTGGGGAAGGGTTTCGTTGTTTTACGCATCTGCCTAGCTCGTCCCAAGCATGCTCGATCGGGTTGATATCCGGGCTGCGCGCTGGCCACTCCATACGAGTAATGTTCATCTCTTGAAGGTAGTCATTCACAATCCTACCTGTATGAGGTCGGGCATTGTCATGCATAAATATAGCATCCTCACCTAAATTGACCATAAATGGACCAACGTGATCATTGAGGATTTCTTCCACATATCTTACGCTAGTTAAAGAGCCGTTTTCTATGATCACCAGCAGCTCTGTGCGACTTTCAGAAGAAATTCCGGCCCACACAAGTACAGACCCACCACCGTAGGCTACTTTTTCTTCGATGCATGCTTGCTTGAATCTTTCCCCTGGTCTTCGATACACTCTGTGTCTTCCATCGTGCTTGTAGAGCATAAATTTTGATTCGTCGGAGAACATAACTTTTGACCAATCTTCAATACTCCAATTTACGTGGCTCTGGGCATATCTTAGTCTTGAAATACGATGCCCACGCTCCAGTTTAGGGCCGTTTGCAGGTCTAAGGGGTTTTAAGTTAGATTCAGCAAGCCGACGTCTTACTGTCCATGCACTTGGGTTACTTCCTCCGAGGCGTCGAAACTGATTTGTGAGTTCAGTTCCTGTGAGAAAGCGATTTCGAAGCATGGTGTTCACCAAGTATCGGTCTTCTCGTGCTGTGGTACACCTGGTTCTGCCCGTTCCTGGTCTGCGTAGGTTAGAACCAGTTTCTTCGTAACGTCGGAGAACTCTTTGTACTGTTGACAGCGACACACCGACAGTCCTGGCTGTATCGCGCTGACTCCGGCCGGTTTCCAGCATTGTAAGTATTCTAGTGCATTCTTCAAGCGTAAGCGACATAATTTCAGCTTGAATAATGAATATAGAGCACTATCAACATGGTTTATGTACCCACATAAATGACAGATTACAAACAAAAGCAAAACCAAATGCTGTAATTTCGTAGTTCCATCTTCGAAAGTGGCCCTTTTTCAAATTTGATTTTTTTATGATATAACTTTACAATAACTAAGAAGTTTTAATACCTTCATTTAAGGAGTATTACATTGTCTATTAAATACAATTTATTGCATTAACCTAGCATTTTTAGTTTCCGAGATTTTTAGGATTCTTTAAGTGACCCGGATTCATTGCTCTCGAGTGTAGTTATCTACAACACCCACTAGAGTACAACAACAACTGAACACCGTTACACCGCGCTTGCATTCCACCCACATTTTATTAATTCTATAAAGGTCATTTACCCCGTTGTCATTTACTGGACACAGATGTGTGGTGTAACACGAATAGATAATAAGGAATGAGTACTTATGAAGAAGTCTGAAAGTGGCGCCGGTGACTGAAAATTTGTGAGGTAATCGGTGGTCGTGGTATGGGCAGGTGATGCGGACGAATGAGGAAAATTTTGTGAACAAAATGTTGAGTATGAATGTAGATCTATGGCTGTAAGGCCCGTATTACAGAACGTCACTCAATACTCAAGCATCATTTAAAACTAGATTCAAGCCATTTGATTGGTTGAAACTAGTTTTAAATGATGCTTGAGTATTGAGTGACGTTCTGTAATATGGGCCTAAGAGTAGAAGATGAAAAGAAACGATGAATGGACCGTGTGAAGTTTGATATAGCTAGAATTGAGGTGACTACTGACCAGATGACGAGTAATAGAGAAGTATGGAAGAAGAAGTCATGCTGCGCCGACCGCAAATAAATTGGTATAAGGGCAGGAGAATAATGATTTACCGGACACATATCAAGACTATGGGCTGCTACTTAGAAATTCTTGATGAAAATTCTAAACCCATCGCGAGAACTGGGAATTGAACTCAGAACCATATGCTTGGAAGGATTTGACTAAGGCCAACGAGATATTCCTACTTATTCATCCCTTATATTGGATAAGCATCTGTTAGCGACGCGCTCATGTCTTTTAGATTCATAGTTAGTAGTAGTAATGTTAATCTTAAGTATAGATGTATGGGGCCACTGGCCCCCACCCAAGACGCTGACAGTTGAGTCCGTGCGAGCACTACAAGCGGGTGCGCTTGTACGTGTTTACCTTAGTTTGTTAATTTTATTCGTGCCTTTTTCCAAATTATAAGTATTTTAATGCAGTTTCGCGTTTAACTTCGCCGATTACCACCTACAGCATCTACAAAGTGGTCAATCGAACCGGATCAATTACGATTTTATTTGTCACGCCACCAGTGAAAAAGCAAGATGGTGGGCACGCGAAGTATGGTGCGACGCGAGCTCGCGCAACGTAAACTTTTCGAACAAAAGGGAGCTCAAGAAACAGATAATGAAGAGTGTCATTCTTCAACCAGCGCAGCAGCCAAACAAAATATGGTATTTAAAACACCTGCGGCGGGGCCGAGCGTAAAAACCGAAAACACGTCGCCAAGGTCAAAAGGTCATTCCGACACATCATCGGTAAAAGCTCGAAAGGCACAGTTGCTTTTGGATGCTGCAAAGCAAAAGGCACAGATACGACTGGAGCTCATAGACAAACAGCTGGAAGCGGACTTAGCTGAACTAGAGGAAGAAGAAAAATACAGTCCACACGAAGAACGCGCTCACGACGTGGAGCAATGGCTGGAACGGAGTCACCACGAATTAATGCAATCGGCCCGCGATCATGGCAACCCCTTGGGCAAGTTGCATCCGGAGACAGAACCAGCCGCGCCTGCTAATGCCGTCTTCCTTACGGCACCAGCAGCACCACCAGGGCTAACTACGTCACCTCAAAAGCCACCACCGTCAGTGCCACATCTGCCGATGGAGTCGCACTCACACAGTGTACCCGCACCGCCACCAACGGCGGAGGCCACCAGTATGCAAGCGACTATTCAGATATTAGCTGGCGCGTTGAAAGACCTGGCTTCTACGAGTGCACCGAATACCAACCTTATAACTCGATTAAGCACGCCGAAGGATCTTCCAGACTTTTCGGGAGACCCACTGGAATTTCTGCAGTTCAAACAAGCCTATAATGAGTCAACCGAGCTTTGTAAATTTTCTCCTGAAGAAAACCTGTGGAGGTTGAGAAAGTGTCTCCGAGGAGCTGCCAAAGAGGCTGTCGCAGCCTTACTTATTTCTGCGAGTCCACCGTGCAAAATCATGTCAACTTTGGAGCTACGTTTTGGCAATGCTGATCTAATAATATCCAAAATAGTGCAGGATATCAAGAAATTACCCTCAATGTCACAAAACTATCATAATGAAATCGTGCCATTTTCAGTGAAAGTGCAAAACCTTATACAAGCAGTGCGAGCAGTTGGACGCGAAGAGTACTTACAAGGTATGAGCATTGTTTCAATTATATTGTCCAAGCTGCCTACAACACTGTTATCAAAATGGTCTGATTATAGTTACCCGCTCATCACTGAAGGACAGAAATCCCGTATGGTCATTTTATCTGATTTCTTGCACGATGAGGCCGTAAAGATATCAGTGACATCAAATATCTATTTTACGAGTCCTCGCACTGACCAAAATAAAAACAATAATCATAAAAACAAAGATAGTTCCGGCAATCGATCTCAAACTATATTATTGCAAACAGATGATACTGATAACTGCAAATTCTGCCATACCTCGAAACATAAATTAACTGAATGTAAACAATTCAAGAAGGCGTTACGTAAGACCAGATGGGAATTCGTGAAACGTAACGGGCTTTGTTATAAATGCCTACTATCGCGCCACGCACGGGACACATGCTCAGCACCGCCTTGCAATAAAAATGGCTGTGGCGAAGGGCATCACAATCTACTTCACTACGTCGGAAACAAGCCGCAAAGTGACGCTGGAAGTAGCCAAGTTCCGGAGCCGAAGTCAACGCCAGTACAAAACCCGCCGACGGCGACGGCGTCGCCGATGTCCTCCGCCGATAGTACACAAACAGTGACGCATATAAACGCGAGTGAAAACAAAGTGTTACTTAAAGTCGTACCTATACGTATACATAGTGCGAACGGTGTGTTCAGTGCAAACGCCCTCCTTGATGACGGATCGACCGTCTCGCTTATCAGTGCGGGGTTAGCGAAGCGTGCGGGGCTTCGTGGCCGCTCAAAGATGATGCGAATTCGCGGAGCCTGGTCTGACGACGAACTGGTATGTGAAACGACCATCGCGAATGTTACATTATCTGGTATGGACAATAAGATGCATAATATTAAACTTCGATGTGTAGATAAATTAAACTTACCTTTGCAACAACTTTCTGTTATCGATTGTAATAATTATAAAAACCTGTATGGGATAAATGATAAGTTATGTAAACATGATGTAAAACCTGAGATTTTAATAGGTCAAGATAACTGTCACTTATTGTTACCTCTCAAAGTTATAGTAGGTAAAATTTATGAGCCGTCCGCTACATTGACTCCCCTAGGTTGGTGCATGCACGGTATGTTGCGTAGGCCGCACGCTCGGCACGCGCAGGTCGCCGCCAGCGCCGTCGAGGCGCACGCCACTCTGCTGTTGAGCTCGGCAGCTACCACCACCGCGGACAGGGACGAGTGCATACTACGGGAGCTCCACGAGGAGGTGAGGCACTCTTTTGCTGTAGACGCCTTGGGAGTGTCAGGTAAGCCGAGACAAAATATTAATGATACTCGTGCCGTCGCGCAGCTGGAAAAGTCTGTCGAACTCATCAACGGTCGCTGGCGTGCAGGTTTGCCTTGGAAAGATGAGGGCTGCACCATGCCCGACACCTATCCTAACGCTCTGAAAAGGTTGAAGGGGATAGAAAGGAAGATGTCACGTGACGATGGTTTCGCCGTCAGATACCGCGAGCGTATAAATCATTTATTACAAAATGATTACGCTCACAAGATGGAAAAACGGCTGCCGGCACCCAGGACGTGGTATCTACCTCACTTCGGGGTAGATAACCCCAACAAAAAGTCACTCCGGCTAGTGTTCGATTCTGCTGCTCCAGTTGGTGATAAATGTCTCAATGACTATTTACTCACAAGGCCGGACTTGTTGTCATCTCTGTTTGGTATAATGCTGCGCTTTAGGGAATATTCAATTACAGTAACTGGTGACATCAAGGACATGTTCCTTAGGGTTAAAATTCGCCCTGAGGATCAACACGCGTGTAGGTTCCTTTGGCGGAACAGCCCCGACGAGCCAGTTGATGTTTACATTATGACGTCACTTATTTTCGGCGCTAACTGTTCCGCTTTTGTAGCTCAGTTTGTTAAAAATGTAAATGCGCGTCGTTACGAGTCGGCATTACCAGCCGCTGTTAATGCGATATACAAATCGCACTATATGGACGACTATATTGATAGCCTGCCGGATGACACGACGGCGATAGAAATGGTAAACAATATAACTAATATTCATAGCAGTGGTGGATTCCAAATCCGTAACTGGACTAGTAATAGCATGGCTGTTTTAGATAGTATTCCGAAGGATACCTTAGGCACCGCCAGCGTTAGGTTCAAATTTGAACAGGAGTACCATGGCGAGCGCACCTTGGGACTCATCTGGTATCCTGGCGAAGATGAGCTAGGTTTCGACGTGTCTCTGAAACGAATACCTGAAAATATAATTTTAAATAAAGATAGGCCGACTAAAAGAATCATGCTACGAATAGTTATGTCGATTTTTGATGTGTTAGGATTCTTAGCACCATTCACTATTCAGGGCAAAATTATGTTGCAAGATACTTGGCGCTTAAACATAGGTTGGGATGACGTAGTACCCGATAGCATCTACAATAAATGGTGCAAATGGATCGAGTTATTAAAGGATATAAAGCAAATACGCATACCTAGGTGCTATAATAAAACTACTGTGTTACAAGGTGGGAGCGAGACGGGACGAAAACCGGTTGGCGAGCCTGTGATGACAAGGCCTCCTCCTCCCGCCGCCGCCGCCGCCGCCGCCGCCGCCGCCGCCGCCGCCGCCGCCGCCGCCGCCGCATCCGCGAACCCCGGGCCTGAGTTATCTGCTACGAGAAGCTACTACGAGACGTGTAGACCGCCTACGACAACCGCTACGTGTGCTACGCCGGCAAGTAATAATTATACATGCTTACAGCTGCATTTATTTTGCGACGCATCTGTTCAAGCCATGTGTTGTGTGGCGTACTGGCGATGGATAGTCAATGGGAATGTTAACGTTGCATTTATAGCAAGTAAATGTCGTGTTGTACCTGTTAAACCCATGACTGTGCCCCGAGCCGAGTTACAGGCGGCGCTGTTGGCTGCTCGATTGGCAGATACCGTTCTGAAGGAACACAGATTAGCGCCCGAGCGACGATATTTTTGGTGTGACTCCACCACCGTTTTACAGTGGATTAGAAATAACACACGTAGGTATAAAACGTTCGAAGCGAACCGATTAGGAGAAATTGATGAACTGACGCGTATTTCCGAATGGAGATATGTACCTACCAAACTAAATGTCGCAGATCTTGGTACTCGTGATGAATTTAACCACACAATGTTTCACAGTGAGTGGTTCACAGGGCCTGATTTTTTATACAAAATGGAGTCATTATGGCCTGCTGATGTCGTGAACCCCGACATTGACAGAGACGAAGGGAGTTTAGAGTGTGTAGCTGTGATGCATGAGCCTACATGTAACTTACCTGTTCCTGAGCTGCAGCGGTTTTCCTCCTGGCTTCGCTTGCTGCGAGCCACGGCCGTTATTCTGAAATTTATTGACAGATGCAAGAGACTTACCGGTGAGGTTGACTGCGATGCGATGGCTCGAGCTGAGATCCTGCTGCTAAAGAAGGCGCAGGTGGAATCGTTCTCCGCCGATATATCTGCAATCAAAAATGGAAAACACATATCACGAGATAGTAAGTTACTTACCTTGTCACCGTATTTAGACGAAATTGGTTTACTCCGACTCGGTGGCCGCATCGATGCTGCGTCAGACGTGGACCTAGAAACGAAGAGACCAATTATATTAGATGGAAAACATGACATAACGCGTCTTCTTATCCGGTCTTTTCACATTAAGGCGGCACACGGGAACCAGGAAATGGTTGTCAATAACCTGAAACAGAAATATCATATTGTTAGAATAAGACCAACAGTTAAAAGGGTGGTTTCGAATTGCATGCTTTGCCGCATAAGGAAATGTAAGCCTCAAGTACCCAGAATGGGTGACTTACCTCATGCTCGAGTAGCACATCACCAACAACCATTTTCATTTTGTGGCCTGGATTTGTTTGGTCCAATGGAAGTGACTGTAGGCAGAGGAAGGCAGAAGAGGTATGGCGTTTTGTTCACCTGCCTCACTATACGAGCAATTCATATCGAGCTTGTTCCATCACTCACGTCAGACTCTTTGATTATGGCGCTGCGACGCATGGCCGCACGGCGAGGATGGCCCAGCCATCTATACTCTGACAATGGCACCAACCTGAAAGCAAGCGATAGGGAGCTGAAGCAATCAGAGCAGGCGCTTAATATAGATGCTCTCAAGGCCGTCGGCGTGAACAACGCCATGCAGTGGCATTTTATACCCCCCTCCAGTCCTCACTGGGGTGGGGCCTGGGAGAGGCTGATTCGAAGTGTTAAAACATCACTCCGAGTTATAATGAAGGAACGCGCTCCCCGCGAAGAAGTGCTGCTTACCCTGATAGCGGAAGTGGAAAATATGGTAAACAGCCGTCCGTTGACACACGTCTCCGTGGACCCTGAAAGCTTGGAATCCTTAACTCCTAACCATTTTCTTTTAGGCGGCTCATCCAACATACCTAGCATTGGGACTTTCGATGATTCCGACATGTTTCTACGTAAACAATGGAGAAAGTCTCAAGCGTTAGCGGATATGTTTTGGCGTAGATGGGTGAAAGAGGTGCTGCCTGACTTACTGCCTCGAAGAAAATGGAACGAGGAGGTGAAGCCTTTGCAGGTAGGTGACGTAGTGCTAGTAGTTGATCCTAACAACCCTCGTAGTACCTGGCCGAGGGGTGTTATTCAAAAGACATGCCCAGGAAAGGATGGACGAATCAGACTGGTCGAGGTGAAGACTAAGACTGGTGTTTGGAAGCGACCTGCAGCCCGCGTCGCGCGTATTTCACTTGTTGAAGAGTGCTGAGCCAGCACTGGGGGTGGGAATGTTAGCGACGCGCTCATGTCTTTTAGATTCATAGTTCGTAGTAGTAATGTTAATCTTAAGTATAGATGTATGGGGCCACTGGCCCCCACCCAAGACGCTGACAGTTGAGTCCGTGCGAGCACTACAAGCGGGTGCGCTTGTACGTGTTTACCTTAGTTTGTTAATTTTATTCGTGCCTTTTTCCAAATTATAAGTATTTTAATGCAGTTTCGCGTTTAACTTCGCCGATTACCACCTACAGCATCTACAGCATCCAAGGCTACCACACCATCAACTGCCTAGCGTTTTATCAACTATGTTGGGGTCGTCTTCAAGTCTAACCGGATGCATCTGAATACTAGTATTTTATGCGACGCGAAGGGAGGGCATTTTGAGGGACTGACTCTTGTAAACTTTGACGTTCAAAAAAGAGCTGATTATCAACCTAATTTGAAAAAAAAACTTTTGATTTGATATGAAGCGACTGCCTATCTGACTTCCATAACCCAGTTAGTACTTGATAATACGATGCCCTTTCGGAAGATTGGTACTTTCGGGCCACTGACTACCTGTACCGACTGCCAAAGATCTACAAATAACCGAGGCACGGAAGAAACTCGGTATGTAATGCATGGACTCCCATCCATAGACCAACCTCGACAAGCGCTGCTTAACCTGGGAGACCAATCCATGTGGCTGTTGTTATTCAGCTACGAGCTCTTGCCTTACCACACATTACACAGAAAACCCAAAGGCATCTTTATCACACGTCATCTCCGTACTAACACTGAATTCTTATCACCACACCTAAATGTGACCTTTCCAATTTTACGCAAAGAAATGACATTTTACTATCAATCTATACTACACCCTATTTTTGACGCAGTAAAGTTGTTTTTAGTGTGTAGGTGATCGGTGTTTGGAGATTTGAAGGGATTTCGTGAAAGCAGGCGGAAATCGGGCGACTCCTCCTAAAGACACTTCTTAAAGCAGACGAGGTGCGTGCCACTGACGGCGGGAAACGAGCTTACTGACATGTCGCGTATGGTATAGGAACTACAGGAGTCTAGGCAGAAAGTGATTGCGGTTGAAATGACAGCCGCATTATTGATCTGGTCCGCCAAGACGAGCCAAGCGAATTTAATTTAGTGAGTACACGTTACCCAAGTAACAAAAGTTTCTATAACCAAGGCGTTTTGTCACCAAACAGTGTTATAGTAGGCCTGTAATTATAACCATTGTGACTGCCTGTACTATAAAAGTTTTTAACAAAGCGTTTTGATTCTATAAGATTAAGAGCATTTAAGTTCTATAATTTAGCTCTTAGAACGCTTACAGGACCATACAAAAGAATCTTTAAAGTTTTGCACTGTAAAAGATATGAATAAAGTGATTATGGTACTATTTAGTACTATTGAAGACCTTACTGTCGCTTTCATGTATCTATTTTGCGCTAATAATGCGTCAAAATAACTTTTACAGTACTAGTTTTGTAGTAGTATCGAAAACATTATTACAGGATCAATCTGCACTATAAAATCACCTTGCACAACTATTACGTAACCTTTTAGCTTCTTAAAAGCTCCCTCAATATCGCTATGGGGCTAGTTCTGTAGAAGTCAAGAAAACTCTACTATAGTATTAAATAGTACCATTACCATTCTAAATAGCTCTATAAGTGAGTCTGTGTTACTCACACGACACTAAAGCGTGGCATAAAAGCATTAAAATTAATAGTTAATGGACTGATTAGAACTATACTAGCTTTTCAGAATCAATTACATCACTAGTTGATTCATTCATAAATGGTGGCACACTGCCGATTGTTTACAGAGATCTGGTTAAAAGATAAAGTAAATAAAGGTTTAATAATGGATTTAAGATATCTGTGTCGGTATAAAGTGAGTGGTAGTTATAAAAAAAAGGTAAAGAATCGATATACACAAGCACTATCATCAATACAACAAGCTCATATCCAAAATTAAATACTGGTCAAGCGGGTCCGGAAAATATAGCACGTGGTTCTGTACAAAATATTTGTTTTGTACCACAACAGGGCTGTAGCAATAATGTTCCTTTTTCTATAGCCAGTAATAAGGATGAAGAATATGAGAGTGAGAGAACCTCTGTTCAAAGTTCCCAAACACCGGAATGCTCAGATGAGGAGAGCAGTAAAGATGAACAATTACGCAGTGACATAAGAAAATGGTGCGTCACTTATGATATACCTCATCAAGCAGTTAAAAGTTTGATAGAAATAATAAACAAGCGCATTCCCAATGTGTTATCAAGAGATCCAAGGACGCATATTATGTATTTTTTATATGTATAATCTAAAGATTATACATATAAAAAATACTTGGAATGCACTATAAATAATACTGTGTGTAGGTAAATGTTAATAATAAAAGATATTTTTTTTTTTTCAAATATTTTTTATTTAACCTATCAAAACATATAATCATCAGATTTTGTCACTAGTAGTGTCAAACCATGCCTAAATAAGCTTTGTCGACAAATCCTTCTTTGGTGAAAGATTCTGCCGTGTCGATTCGCTCATGAATTAATCGTTCTGTGGGCGAAACGTTCGTAGTGGAAAGGTTCTGTCGTTGAACCACTCATAAACGAATAAATATCTCCTCAGGAAACAATCCACGTCCATTATATATGCCATCATTAATTATATAAATTTTAGTATGTTACGATGCAGGTAAGGCACTGAAACAAACGCAATTGTACATTTACTTCCAGCATTATAATAAAATAAAGTTTCAACAGCTTAAATATGAACTATATTGACCTTGGCATTTAGGTCTATAATCTATAGTATACTATAGTAGTCTTTGGTCTGTAACTGTTTTATGTATCAAAGAACCGACTTTCTTTCAAGGCTGACGGGTGATTGGGCACATGCGATGAGATAGTTACAACTTTTAGTTTAGTCAAAATAAATTATGAGGTTGCATTAAAGACACACACAGAAACATTGTTTTTTAATGAAACTATAGTTTTTTTGCTACACATTCGTGGTGATTTCGAGACTGAATTGGGAGAGAAACTAGAAAATACCTAAAGAGTGCATTTAATTCAATTCAATTCAATTCATTTATTGCATCAAATATGGTAGGTACATGAAGTTCTTAAATAAATATTTAGTAACACACATTTGGCCAATATATAGCATGCAATAGTACAAGTTTTTACACTTAAGCTATTATTTAGTAGGGCATTTTGTCGATACCAGTTAAATATGTATGTATGTGTGTTGTATATGTATGTTGTGTGTATGTGTGTGTATGTATGTTTAATGCAAGTCCATACAAAGAAATTTATTATGACTACACTATTTTATATTTGGACAACGAACCCTAATTCGTTTTCTGTGAAAATATGGCTGCTGTTTTCTGCCATGATAGCACATTAGTAGCACGGCTGAAGCCAATGTGTACTATAGCAGCCATAGTCGGGACAAGTCCTTATTTTATTAATTTAAATTTAATTAAAACACGTAAATTATAAGGGCGCATTGTCAAATTTGAAATCAGCATAATGATTTTATCAATACAATAATTTTCACAAGTGCAAGTTACGGTCCATGAAGGTTTTGTAGTATGTCCTTTTTATTAAATGTTACGATAAGCAACAATGGCAAATGACATAAAGCATAACTTACCGATATATTTTGTTTTCTTGAGGAACACTCACGACGCACGATCACAACACAAACAAAATTGTGACAAAATAGCACTATAAACATGTTTTGGTTACGTTTATAGTGCAAATTTGTGACATAAACGTTGCAGACAGCACTATTTTAGTACTAAAGAGCGTTTTTCGACACTTTTACATTTCAACTACAGAGCTGACTTATCACCGTGAGAGCCTTTATGTAATGTCTATAAAACAAATCAGTGATAAAACTAGGGCCTATTCAGGGTTCTGTAAATGTTTACAACACCATTATAGTACGAATCATGAACACTAATTAGCACGTTCTAAAACGGACCTTTATAGTACCAAATTTTGTTTCTTGGGTGGATGCGATTTCGTTTGCAAACACGCTCATCCTCAATTTCATGTAATCTTTTCGGTTTCACGGCTTGACTACTTGAGCTACACACATACAGCCGGTGCACACGATGCGGTATGGTGCGGTGCGTTTCGGTGCGAACAGTGGCGCCACACGCGCGTGCCGTGTGACGCAAGTTACGAGTACATCGCTTGAGTTCAAAATGTACGTTTTTCAAAATGTATTAAACTGAAAGCCGCTTATGCTTCTTTCACTTTCTAGATTCCTAGTTTGCATCCATAAAGTTACGTAACATGACATTCTTCTGTTCGATAGTACACCTCTTCAGTACAGTACAGTACAGTTCAGTTTAGTACAGTTCTTCAGTTCAGTAGTAGTAGTGGTGTGATTATTGCAACCTCATTAAAGTGCGCTGACCTGTCCCGTGCGAGTGAGTGCTCATCGTCAGCACATCCATCACATGGACCATCAAGCGCCCACTAATGGCCATCACGCCGGGAAATGAACTATTGCGTAATTTACTTTACGTATGGATTTAAACAATTTTTCTACGAGAACAGAGTGAATTAATGATAATAAAATTATAAAAATAGAGAGACTGACGGTGACTGTTGTCGAAAGACTGAATACGTTACAATTATACCAAATTACAAATGAAAGCGCCAGGATAAACCGCGAAATTTAAAGTTTTTTTTTTTTGTGTTTTTTTTTGCAATTTGTAGGTCAGTTCAGGTTGTATGTTGTTTAAAATATGATGGCATGTATACTTCAATCCGTCCTCACAAACTTTCGCATATAATAGTAGTATGATACTCGCAGCTATACCATCGACCTAGCCTAGGTCTTTGAAAGATTTGTTACCCAAAATGGTAACACCAAAGCGACTCTAGATTGACAACTTCACTAGATAGGCGAGACTGACGATATGACACAAGTGATACATGGTGACACTAGAGAGACAACCCTCTAAAGTGACATTCTATCAGTAATATCGTGGATAAATAAAAATGTCAACAAACCTATCGAAAAGCTGATGCTAAACATGTTGAAACTCGTACAACGAAAAGAAATACGAAACGCTTTGAAAGTATTGTTACTTGTTTAGCCCGTCGTGTCCACAAAGGTGTACCCGGATGTATCCCGCCGTCACTACGTCCCTACCCGGGTACCCGGGTACCCGACAAGGCCACCCGTGGGTCCCGGCGTGAATAAATTTAATGTATTAACTCACCGCAACTCGTTTATTAGCGACGCGCACATCCGAAGGAGATGTGATGTTGTATATGAGGTAATGTTTGTGTGCGTTGTAATGTATAGTTATGTGTTCCTGGTAAACAGGTTTCAAGGTTGTCTAGTCTGATAAGAATTTATTCAGTGGTTGGGTGTTGAACAGACATATTAATAACATAAATCACGCCTCTAATCCCGCCAAGGTTAGGCAGAGGTGTACCCAATACTAAACACACATTTCATGAGTTATGTTTGGTCCCATGGAACGGGGCGAGCTTATTGCCATAAACCGGGCAAAAATCCAGACTTTATAATTTATCCGCACTTTTCCGTGTTCCTATATCTTTCTGTCGCTCAAAACCCTCATTCGCTAGACTGAGACACAGCCGATGTCGATGCAGCCGCGTGCGATAGCATTACCGCTCTGTTTGATGATGAGTTTCGACCCTAAGTGCACGCTAATATGTCAAACTCACAGTCCTTACTTACTACAGACTGACTATTGAACACTGCAAGCTTAATAAACTTCCAAACCTAGACTCCTCAGGTCAAGTCAGAAACTGCAGTTAAAGTGCCGAAGTTTGAGTGACTTGGACCGACGCTAGTTATCGAGCAGTTACAGTAGTTGACTGCGAGGTGAGATCTAAAGATCAATTGAAAATGGATTGTCTGGCTGCTAAGTGCTGGGTGAAATAGGTCTTTGAAAGTTCATGGAGATACTTATCTACGCCTTGCTGGTCTGGTAGTCAGGAACGCGAGTTCTGAATTTGTTTCCACGGTTAAACACAAAGGACAATGACCAAAGTTGGTACCAAAAAGTCTCGCGCCTCAAAACCAAAATATTATAGTAATTAGTTTCATATTTTTTTACGGCATTACGCGTCGGGGATTTGATTTTTGAACTGGAAATATACTTTTCGAGTTTAAAAGTACGAATATTGTTTTACTCCCTTTATATGACGTTCCGTTTCAACTGAATATAAATGACGTTCCGTTTCAATTGAACAAACCCTTGTCTGTCGAGCGGACTCTAAAATTAATTACAATTAAGTAAGATCAGTACACCAAATCGATTTAGTTTGGTTTATTGCTATTTGCAACAAAATAGATTTTCTCTCAGCCTAAAGATTTTGATTTATCGATTACATCCCTAAATCCCGACTAGTTTATAGCACTTACTATACTCTATGGTTTATAGTTATCTTATCTGTGGCATCTGACATTTGTACTGTACTGACTGACTATTGGCAATGTAAAGGTCTAAAATAAAATCGAGTTTCAGTCAAGCATACTGTGGATGTTACTTTAACTCGTAATTCTTACTAATATTAGTGTATTACACTGTTTTTAGAGCAATAATGTAATGTATGTGTGTTAAAATACGTCGTTGGTAGCGTCGAAAAAATAGACCTACTTTTTAGGTTAGTTTCGATTTTATAAAATAACTCTGAAACGCGGGTTTTTTTTTCAAAAATAATTTTTGTAGGAGTTAATACGATCAGTGTAGTCTATAAAAAACAAGGTTTGATTTTGATGCAGCATGGTACGGGATTCCATACTTCCATGAGCATTCTCTTTTTGGGATTTTCTGTTTGGGTTAGTAGCAGCTTCAAGTTAGTATTTGAGGTTCACTTCCTATTACATGGGATCTAAACAGAACATACCCCTTGAGAAACACCGACGTAAATACGTCATATTTTGTATTATCTGTGCTATTGACATTCAAATGTCTCTAGTTAAAGTCGTGTAGGCTTACGTCCGCTTACGTTAGTAACGCAATGAGTGGGAGATGCATGTTGATGTAAATCCACTCTTATTACAAGTTACACTGAAGCGTTCTTAAACATGTAAACAAAGTGCGTGACACTTCATTTAGTTTATATAGTTTGAATTTGCCGCGTAATAACTTTGATGTATAATTTATTATCTGTGAACTTGTTGGAAACTATGGTGCCTTCGGTCATATTGAATGACTGATACAGCATGTAAAATATAGAGGTTATATGAGGTTAAACACGTGAGAATTACATGGTAATTCGAATATTAGAATAGATAATACTAATTAATAAGAACTGGTGAAACAATAGCTTTAAATGTTGTGTCTCTTTTCAGGTAAGATTTGTGATAAATAAATGTTAAAAGAATGTCTTGTAAAAGTGTTGAAACTAGTTTGTAATAAAATAAAATTCTCTCTTTTCCGAGCAACTCAAGTTTGGTTATAGTTTTACTGTTCACCATAATATCCAAGGATTATTATAAATTAACACAATATATACATACTAAATAATGTGCAATCTATTTACATGTGGACAGTTCTCAGTCAACGAACAGGAATAGATCCTGAGGAGATTTTATTGTTGTTCATGAACTAGAGTTAGCTTTGTATTATTAACATGGCAGGCAGATCAACACACACACACACATGCACACCAAGTAATCGTCGCCACTTCATCCGCCTGGGGCAGGTTACAACGGGGCATTTGTCTGTCTAGTCGAACGATAATTAATTAAATCCTCGGTTTCTCATACTTGGCCTGCCATCCCGAGAACATTACCTCTCCAAGACAAGGAGACATCTTTGGAGTTATTACCAACGTTCAGTAATTGGAGAATCACCAAAATAAAATCCAGGCTGAAGTTATCTTAGCCATCAAATGAGATGTCCCACTCCACTATCAACTAGTGTCGTAATTAGCCTATAAAGTTCCCACTGCTGGGACACAGGCATCCCCTCCATGAAAGAGTAGCCTGTAATCTCTGTAATCGGGTTGGTAGTTATCACATGTTTTGGAATTTTTGGTTTTAAACACCAATCAAGGCGTCCATATAACGGGCCTGTGGACGGTGAGTAATGGGTTAGCTCGCCGTCCGTCCGTCTTATGACGACAGGCCGTGTCGACGGCGCGTTCATGTTCCACGCGCGCCTCAAAAAGATGTCAGCAATGATGAGGGGCCCGCAAGCGCCGATGCCTGCCAGGGCTGCGGGACTGTTCGATAGAGATACCGCGGCCCTGGAACATAAAGGGCAAAAGAAGGAACATGGATGTCTTTTAGTCAGTAAAAGTCTGGCACTCCTTTCCGCTCCGCCCAAAGCGGGAGGAGTCATGTGATGATTTCCCATCCGAAAAAAAAGGCGTCCATATAACAACAATTTCAACCCATGACTTGTGGAGTAACCTCCAAAACTTTGCCACTGGTTATCTGATTCCTATCCAAGAACCTTTCAAAGTTAATCGACTGCTGAAGAGCCTTCACACACGCGTCGGGTTCCCGCCAATATTTTGCCACGTCCCCGTCGTGTGCGACTTCAGCCATCGATTAGTTCCTAAACAAACATCCTCAGTGTTGAAGGCGACCCTGTGGATGACAAGAAGAAGATATCAGAAGGTGCAACAACACTGGGATCACGATAGTATAAGTAAGAGTTAGTTAAAACTACTGTCTCGATCAAATCTCATGTAGAGAAATGTAATCAAGATCACATTTCAAAACTTGCCTCATCAAGGGGATTGACCAAGTTTTGGTTTGAGTTCTAAATTCTTATGATGATTAAAATGGCAGCCTTACATAATCCTACCACCAAAGTTCACCTACTACAGCATTAAATACAAACATAAATAAAATACAATGGAGAGTGAGGCTGATAAATGATAATGATCATGATGGTAATCTTAAAGACGTATTTGGAACAGTTTAAATCGCTTTTGAAATGCAACACACGATTGACTACAAAAATCGGAGCTCAATTCCTCATCACAAGAAAAACAGTTGAATTTGATATTTTAAAGTATACCTCACCGAATTCAGGACAGGTAGCAAATGCGGCCCAGTAAGACTGAACATTTTTGATATAATCCACCATCTTTGATCGTTTGTGGGTTATTAGACTTCTGCGTCTTCATTTGTTTTGCAGCACCAAAAGTTTTAAGTCTCTCGTCGTTTGGGCGTCATGAGTGTTTGTCTTGGTCCGGTTTTTTGTTTATTTCGAACATTATTAGATCGAAAGCGTTGTTTCGTCTGAGTATCGAAATTAAATGGTCGAGTGTGAGTGGACTTCGGTTTTTTTTTTGTTTTATTCGAAGTTACTTGAAGAGTTAGGTACGTGAGGTTATTTGGTAGACGTGGGATGTTAAGGAATATTTATAGACTTTTTGTTAAGGTTTATATTATTTGCTTATGTTACGTCAGAGAGAAATCCCTCACCGGCCATTCACCTGCCACGTAGTAATCCAAGGTTCGCTTTGCACAGAAACAAGTGATTGTTACAAATTGTATCGTTACAGTATGCACGCTATTATGCTCGGTTATCCTCATTCACTGATGTGATGCTCGAATCCGGAATGTTACATTACAAGCGAATGCTCCCGCTACCAACATATTTTGAATGGAAAGTAGTTTATTGCTTTAAGCTAAATGTAGACCGACGAATGACATTGTTTTTTTTTTATTATTATTTCAAAATGGGCCTGCTCTTGACCTCGATCACGCCTGGTGGAAAGCGATGGATGAGGTCTATGATGAAACGAGCGTGCCCAGAAGATGCCTGTTCACTCTTGCTTTGAAGGCAGATGGGTTATATGTGGGAGGGAACACAGATGCCGGCAGAGAGTTCCACACCTTGGCTGTGCGCATGATAAACGTGGAGGAGAAGCGCCGAGTACGACTTGTCGGGATATCAACCAAGTGTGGATGGTACGCCACAGTACATCTGCTAGTCCGGTGGTAAAAGGGTGATGGTAGGATCAGATCGTGGAGCTCCTGTGCACACTCTCCGAAGTACAGTCTGTAGAAGACCGACAAGCAGGCGACACTACACCTGTGAAGCGTAGCTATCTAAATCTCGTCGCCTTTGAGTCTTTTAGCTCTGCGTTCCACCGAATCAAGTGCAGCAAGCTGGTATTTTGCTGAACCATCCCACAGGTGCAATACTCCATACAGGAACGGACCTGTGCTTTATATAAACTTAAAAGCTGTCCAGATGTGAAGTATCGCCTCACCTTATTCAGGATGCCCAGCTTCTTAGCTGCGATCTGAGCTTTCGACTCGATGCCAAAAGCCGAAAGCCGAAGCTGAGATCCGATGTCAACTCCATGCCCAAAAGCTGTAGGCGGTTGGTAACTGGTACAACTGAACCTCGGAAAGCTGGAGACAACTGGAACTGGCTCTTTTTAGCAGTGAAAAGACATGCCTGTGTTTTCAGAGCATTGAATTAGACCCATTGTTAATCAGAAGATAGCTGTCCAGAGGGTCTATAAGTAGAAATCGCTTTCACAGCGTTTCATATTCCTACAACGACTTTCAATAAATATTGGTAAAAGATTTTCGGTTGCTTATGGCCCTAAGTTTTCTAAGAAAAGAAAATTAATAATCTGCTTAATGGTAATACAAGATTAAAATACAAAACAAACTGTACACACTCGATACTAGAACTACTCGAATCCCTACTGATTCACATAACCACAAAACCAATAAATACTCTTCATAAAATCAATGATCACAAGTAAGTCGAGACTCCACAAGAGATTCCACACACACCTATACTCGCTTCCGATAATCGACTACAAAACAATTGTGCCAAACATTCGACAAGCAATTATTGTCGGTTACATTTTCCTGAACACGTTCTGTCGCGCTCACTCGTGTGTAGACGGTGTGTGTGGGAGCGAGAGAGGGGATGTAGTGTCGCGCTGCCGATTGTTTGATTTCCGTAGCTGCCGCCACGCACTACCTGTGTCAGTAAACGGGTTAGCTAGGGTGGGGACACAGTGATTGGTAAAGTATCGATAAGAAATGCAAATACTGAGTTCCTCCATTGCTGAGCATGAGGTCTTGGGTTCTAGGTCGAGCAAAGTGTTATTGGGTTTTTCCATCAATAATTTTTCGGTCTTCTTCTTAGCGTATCGATGGCAATCTAAATTGTATCAGCCCAAAACTGAGCTACTAGTTTGGCGCTTTCAGTAGTGTCCATCAGTTCCTGAAGCGAACAAACAACAGGACACGCAGGACACGATATTAAGTGCCCCATCGTTTGCAGAACAGCACCACATTTACACTCCAGGGCAGAATCATTAATCAATCCCCACCTGAGCAGGTTTTCCTTACTGCGACCAACCTGGGTCCGGAGTCTATTCAGAGACTTCCAGGTCAGCCGCAGCAGCATTTTTCGGTTACAGCTAAGAATTTCGACTGGCTTTCTATTTTAATGGGAGTTAAACATAACGGATGAAATTTGAGTAGGCCATTAATACACCTCTCATAACATATGATAAATCTCCGAATGTTTCTTTCTGGAACAGTATTGATCATTATCCACAGCCTGACTGACCATTGCATTTGTGGCCTCTTTTTGCTTGCACCAAATTCCACGTTATTGTTTGTTTTCATCCAGGATATACCCGCACTGGCAATAATAACGTCTGCGTATCTCGCCGCCACACGAACAACGATTCTCTTTCCAGTCCTTGGACGCCACTCGGTCACAACTTTACTCCACCTGTCATCACCGTGCCTTGCTAGGTGCCCTGCTCAACACTATTTGAATTCCATAACGCGATTTCCAACATCGAACACCTCCGTGCGTCTCCGGACAGTATTCACTTCAAAAATATTTCATAAATAATCATTTATTTCCTGCTAGTTTAACTTCTACGGCGAGTTGCAACTTATTTTAGTTTTACTCTGAGATGTTCTATCTTACGGGGCGCTTACTCAAGTTTCCAATAGTAAGTATAAGCGTACGTAAGTATACTTTGATTTTGCGTGTTTAGTTGATATTAAACTCTTCTATTTTTTATTTGCAATTTTGACTGCTCTGGACCTCGATCTCGCCTCTTATGGAAAGCGATGACTGAGGTCTACGATGAAAAAGTTTCTTGTTCGTTTAAGCTTTGAAGGCGAAAGGGAACACACACGTTGGCAGAGTTCCATACTTTGGCCAAGTGCTTAATAAATATAGAACACTTTTGTTGTTGTATCAACACACACATCTTTTTCTTCAAGTTACTGGCGCGCCAGTATTTTAATTACAAAACTCCGCCAATCCGATGGCTATATAAAATCCGACGTCGACATCACCCCACCTCTAGCTGACGACACTCGTACCCTGTGAGCACGGCGCTTATATTTCGATTCTGTCCTGGCACATCACTATTGATTCCCATCGACATACATGCCACATGCTTGCACATGCCGATGTAGTTAATATCAACTACGTGCTTGATGCACGGTTTAAAGGTAATTGAATATTCGGAGCTTTATTATAAATAATAATACATTCATAATAAGACCAGCCTATAATTGTCCAACTGCATGGAAAAGTATCAGCAGGCACGAACACTGATCACTACGCTCACTCAAGGCTAAGCCTTCGCAATTTAAGAATATCTGTGTATCATGTATTGGCACCCAAAGAAGAAGAAAAAGTAGAGGATTTTCGACAACTGCCACTGATCAGGTTTATTATGCACGGTTTTTTAAAGGGGAGGCAGAGGTCTAACTAGAATTAGGCTCCAAATTCTGAGTTTTTGTTCCTGAAGAATAGATCGTTTCTTACTTGGTTTATCTTAAAATACAATAACAGCACCCTCAGTTCTGTTAATTACAATAAACTGTGATCACCCATTATAATATTGTTCTACCAATGCTGATGATTTCTCTATTAAAACTACATTTTCCACCAGAATTTGAGTGGCATCAACCAAACAGTTGAGTAGAGATCGTGAATTCGATTCCCACCTGTAGTATTCACTTGTAACAGAGCTAATAGATTGATAACACAATTTACTACTTATATCACAGGCTCACCACACCATCCAAGTTCCCCCGTCCCGGGTCGCTTCACCTACCCACTTCCCGCCATTCGTGGTGACTGACAGTTGTCCTACGTGACAGCTACCCGACTACTTGTGGCCGTGAGACAGTGTTACCATATCTATTAAATAGATACACTACACCACCCTATAAAATACTGATGTAAAACCTCTCCTGTTAGCCAAAGCGAAACTTGGCTTACTGGAATCGGATAACTAAGTACCCACATACAAAGGGGAGGAATACTCGTCATAAAAACACAAAAAGAAACATTCATGTTTTAAAAACGCATTACATGCGAGTGAGTTCGACAAAGTTGCATCGAGTGGCGTGTTCAATACGTTTGATGTTCGAGTGGAACCTTGTGCAGGTGTGCGTCGAGAGCCGAGTCTTAGCGGTACGTGTAACTTTGTTGTGTACTTCGGTTTGCTAAGAGTTTTATTTTAGAGTTCCTTGAGGGAATAGAAAAACGGTCGAAATGAGATATAAGTTAAATAATCTTGCATGATAGAAAATAGACGTCATCCTTTAATAATATAAATTCATGTTCAGCAGATGAACATACCAGGAGCAGCTTAATACTAGCATTTTCCTTGGGTCGACTGCCTATCTGACCTCCACAGCTCAGTTACTAGGTTATACTATACCCTACTAGCATCTCCTAGAACCAAAAGATCCAAGACATGATGACTGACCTCCAGCAACCCATACTGGGCCCGCGTGCTAGATTATGGCCTACTTCTTCTTACAGATAGTAGGTCAGTGTCCCAGCAGTGGGAACCGCATTTCAAGTATCGTTATCGAATTACAATCGACCGTCCCCCATGTACCTGAGAATTATTACATTATGTTGCTACACAGAGCAACTGCAGCGCATTGATTACAATTAGTGAAACAAAGAGCATTATGTAGTCACAAGTCAGTAGATAACAACAGAGGCTAGTCGGCTGCAATCACGCGGTGATAACGTGAGCGTATTGTGTTTATTATGAGGTTATATTGAGTGCGCTGATGTAGGAGATTAGTACCAGATTATAATTAACATGCTGGGCAAGTTAGTGAAAGCGAAGAATGAACCTCAAACATAACCAACTCAGCTATATTAATGGAGCGAGCGTAGTGTGTAGTCCATTGTTGGGTATAGGCCTCTCCCAAGCTGCGCAACGATACCCTTCCACATTCAGTCTGACCCAACCATCTCAGGCTCCTAGGTAGCTAGCTGATGAGCCTTCCAGTGGCGAAGATTCCATGGCACAGTCAGTATTCTATAGACAAATAATATAATCACATTAAAGATATGTAGTCCGGCCTCTAACAAAAATTGACCCTTCGCGACTGGGGCCTTCCAACGCTGGTCGAAGCTGATCTCCGCTCCGGAACACTTTGCTTCGGTCACTTTGATTGGACACAGTGAAGTTCAAGTTACCTTACTATGCTTAGCAGTGCATCAGGTTGAAAACCATGACTTATTTGTAAAGCATATTGTTACTTGACAAATATTGAACACGCCATTGAGTTAGAGTACTTCATGTTCTAGTCGGTGTGAATCGGCACTATAAAAAAATCAGACACATTCTTTTAGATTCGGCCGTCGACCGCCTGTGTCGAAACAAACTAATATGAAACAGGTGGTTTGATAAATCAAACATGATTGTATACCACCCATTAATGTTAAAGAATCAATTATGTCCTAGGTGTACCTAATACATAGTATACCCACATTTCACCAGTTATGTTTTAGTCCCTTGTAATAGGGGGCAAGCCTATTACCATCAACCTGGCACGAATTCGGACTCCGTGGGCGTACTGAGAAATTCCATGGAAAATCCCAATGACACTTTGCCCGACCCGGGAATCGAACCCAGGAGGATGCATGCATGTAATAATACAAGCATTTACCGCCTGTACTTGATGTATGATTTTGTTGAAACGTTTGTGAGTCAACTTTTACAGTGTACGGAACCAACGTTGCTGGCGTCGCATCGCAGCCGCCGTGTGATTACTCAGACTAACTTGTTGCCCGCACCGCAATCCGCCATGTTTGTGCACCAGTACTTCTGGCACAACAAGTACTACCTACTTGTTCTTACTTACATACTCTCGGTGTATCGTAGAGAAGTTGTACGTATAGATAGACTGGAGAAAATTAAATATTCTGGTCATTTTAATATTCTTATTCTTTACTGCACACAAAATAATACATTTGGATACAAATTGCAATAATATAGCTTATGTACACGGGGCAAACTTAATCGGTTTGCAGGGCACACCACAAAGATGTTGGTGTGCGTAAAATCAACTGGTGTATTACTTCGCCTATTTGTTAGTGTTTGCTTCACTATAGTATATGTATAATATGAGGTAAAGAATATGAAGCATCAATTTAACCCTATGACTAACCGGTGTCGTGGCATAGATGTGTAATCATTCGGCTGGTAAATCAAGTGTCGTAGGATCGAATCTGCGCCGCTGGCGTCAACTTTTTGCATTATTAAAAAACTTTTATTTCCATTTTGTTGAATTTTTATTGTAATTTACCTGATAATAAGAACATTATTCGAAAAAAAATATGGAAGTAAAAATTAAACAATTTGTATTAAGAAATCAACAACATTTATTGACAAGTTTTTTTTTATATTATAATCACAAATTAAAAAGTTTTGTGCATGACAAATATTCTAAGTCGGACAAGAAATAACGTTACTTTTCTTATTCAAGTGGGTAATTTATTTATTAGTGAAATGAATAAACATGTTAATAAGATAGATATTAAGATACAGGTATCCTAAATTGTTATCTCACTAACAATAACATCACTCACATAAAACAAATCGAATTACCCCCTGATATTTTTATTAATATCCTATTGGTGCGCCTTCGCTATCTATGACTTATTCATGCACGAAGTAAATGTCTCCACTAGACCTGCATGGAAGAATATTTTTTTTTATGATAGCGCTCACCATCTTTTCGCCACAATATTTTGCGACCGTCCTTGTCTGATTTAAAACATTTTTCATCTCTAAATATAACTATATTATTGCACCAATCAAAATCTAAATATTCTCTTGCGAAGCGTACCCAGTTTTGCCTGTGAATATCTGACATTCAAATTTTCTTGGCTGGCCTACAACATTTCACACCAGCTGCTCGCAAGTGGTTTCGTACAGTTTGTAATGTCACGTCATGTTTAGTTGCCGTGGAACGAGTAGTGAGGAAGGGCTCAGCGGTATGCGTAGCAACTATATCAGATGCCAATCTGTGAATGCAAATCCAGCCTTTGGTCCCGGTCGGCAAGGATCAATGCTTCCCGAATCTGCATAACGATGGACCCACAATTGCACAGTCCTTCTCTGTGAACAATAATAAAATATTGTTACAAAAAACAACAATCAATAACATGTGGATTATTTAAACATATTAAACTTCTAAACATCATAATAACATTTTGTTACTCACCGATATCTTTAAACGTCTCGCAATTTCACTAATTGAAACATTTTGCTCATGCAAAAGAATTATTTCAGCTCATAAAAGTGTGGTTCAATGATTCATATTGATTCACAAATAAAAGAACTTCTCAAAAAACGCAGGGTATAATGTCTAAAAACGTAACGAAACCCCAATAGTCAATAGCATTATGACGATGAACTTAAACTACTAACTTAAACATGATTTGTCATTTTTAGAGGGTAGACAACTAATACATTCTAACCCAAATATAAAGAGACTTGCTAATAGTTAAGCAATAAATTGAACAAACAAATGTAAAATATTTTATTAAAACATACAAAAACATTAAGCTGTTGGCAGTCGGATTCGATCCTACGGCGCCGGCGCAGTAAGTAATTATTTATCGCACGCTCGACTAATGCGCCACGGAGACGATTGTATGATAAGCTAAATTTATGCGTCATATTCCCTGCAACATTAGTGACAAGAAATTTTATTGTGTGTGCGTGGACAACGGGTAGCAAACACTAATAAATAGGCGAAGTAATACACCAGTTGATTTTACGCACACCAACATCTTTGTGGTGTGCCCTGCAAACCGATTAAGTTTGCCCCGTGTACAATGGCGAGCTTAACCCAGAATTGGGTTTTCTTACAGCAAACCAAATTTTGACTGCGAGATTTGCTTTAATTGCTTTTGGATTTGCTTTTGATTTAATATTAAGAAAGTAAAATAACTGAACTGATAGTTGTTGGCACTATTCAAAATCGTTTTTTTATTATTATAAATAAACGTAAACACAACATAACAGTCGTTACAGGTAGTCAGTGGCCCGATAGCCTACAACCTATTACCGAGGGGTATCGTAGGTACCCGATAGCCTTTACACGTGTTCTCAAACTGCTAAAACTAACTTTCATAATGTTACTCTTGACTACACCTCGGAATATCTTCATTCTATTAGGTCTCAGTCTGTTCGTCTGTATAATGACCTACATTTTAGGTTCCTCCGTTGAAGTGTCAGGAGTTGCTATGTAAGGCCTGTCACTCTTAACTCTTTATACAGGGTGCGGCTAAATGATGTATTGTGATTTTATAAACCTCGTTCACGACAAAATCGCCACAACCGTTGTTCGGATACACTGCTTTATAATAAGACACAAAGTTCCTACACGATTATAATTTTCTTAATTTGCGTTTTTTCATAAGGTTTAGAACATTGAAACTTCCAACAAATTACCTTTAACAAAGAAGTACATTCATAATGTTTAAGTCAACAGTTCGTTATCATCATCTGCGCAGACTTTTCCCAACTATGTTGAGTTCAGCTTTCATCAGCAGCTGAACGTCAGTACGCCTTACTAAGTCAACGGTCCGTAAAAACTTAAAAAAACGTACAATTTTTAGTTTCAAAAATTTTACTCACAAAAAAAAACACGTTAAGAAAGAAATAATTTGTTCTTAGTGAGCATGACGCACACAAAATAAGTATGTAAAACAAAAAAAAAACAGTCATCATCAACATCATTCTCTTGTCCTTGTCCCAATTCATTTGGGGTCGGCGCAGCATATCTTCTTCTTCCATACATCATTAACATTAGCAGCATAAATGTTCTATCCACTGCTGAGTATCGTACTCCCACTCATGTGCCGCGCTCCTCTTTTCAAAAAAGAAAAGATTAGTTGCGTCCCATATTTATAAATCTCCCTGTAAGTCCAGACGACCTTGTCAACGTTCTCCAGGTATATTCTCACTCGGTCCAGTTTCGTTCGCTGTCACCCGTCACTCGTCACAACCCTTTTACAAAACGTCGGCGCGTCTTTGTGATGACATGTCGCCTGTCACGTGACGACTAGCTCGCTCCTGACGAGTTGCTCGCGGTGACAGGTAAGGGGAACATGGTGAAAGGAACTATGTTGCTTGCGAAAGTTGGAAGCAAATTATTTTGATGAAGCAAAGTTCAAAATGTATTTCTATTTGCATAAACTATCATGCCTTTGCTGGAGGGTAGCGTGGCGGCAGGCAGAAGTGTCCTGCACATACCATATACAGGGTGAATTTTTCACCTGTATATGTATAATTAAACGCTTAATTTCTAAATCAAATCAAATCAAATCGTATATTTGTGATACATGGGTAACATGCAGGTGGTCATTACATAATTATATACTAATACAGTTCATTCCATGATCAGTCACTTGGACATACAAATTATTTAATAATATAATGAAAATATGATTCTAAAATTCTAATGATTCGATATAAATTCCATTTCAGATTAAATATAAATTCTATTATTACTATTAGTCATGCATGACAGAGACAAGACAGTCAACATAAATAAATTATCGTCAAGCGGACATTAAACATTTAAAAAGTTCTAGTCGATAAAAAATCAGCAACAGAGTAATAACAGTTTTCTATAAGAAATTGGAACAATTTATTTTTAAAGACATGAATATTGCTACTTTCTTTTATGTCTTTAGGAATCTTATTGTAGATTTTTGTGGCCATAGCAAACACACTTTTCCCAAAGAGGGTAGTTCTATAATGACTGGTAAGGTTATTATACAAATGACTTCTATTTCGCGATCTGCGCTCTAATGTAAATAGTGATGGGTGATGTCTAATAAACAGGGCCATTTCAAAAATATACAAAGATGGCACGGTAAGTATTTTTAATTTTTTAAAGTATTCCTTGCAGCTGTCAGTTCTGTTGAGACCACACATTGCTCGCACGCACCTTTTTTTGACATTTAAAAACTTTATCCCAGTTGGTAGTATTACCCCAGAATATGATGGCATATCTGAGTCTAGAAGCAACATTACTATGATAAGCTACGAGCAATGTGTTAAGATTGACCTTTTTTGCTAGCATGTACAAACTATAAGATGACTGTGACACTTTTTTGCAAACAAACTACTACTATATGACTTTGCCATTTCAAATTGTCATCTATGTGTACGCCGAGAAATTTTGTTGTAGTCGTTAATTCAACTTTTTCGCCGTTAAATTCTATTCGAGTTTGTAAAGTGTTTTTTGTTTTCTGTTTAAATTGCATTAGTTTAGTTTTGTCGATATTAATTAATAAATTATGATTTTGTAACACTATAACTCAAGAATAAATGAATAATTTAGTATAAGTATTATTTGACCCACGCGTAGCAACTTGCTACGGGCCGCGTAGCAGACGTAGCTGTAGCAAGCGTAGAGGTGCGTTTGTCCCGTAAGCTACGCCGTAGCAGCAGTTTAATGCTTAGACGCAAGACTCCGATTACATAGAAGTGTGGAAACATAATTTAAATACAATCTGTACTAATATTATAAATGCAAATGTTTGGAAGGATAGATAAATGTTGGTTACTCTGACTACTCGGATCTGGATGAAATTTGGCACAGAGATAGATTATAGTCTGAAATAGCAAATAGGCTATTTCTTTTTTCTCACACATACCCAACAAAATTTCCACTCGAACGAAGTGCCGGGCAACAGCTAGTTTACCATAGTTGAAAGTAGATGTCATGTCAAATCTTCTTGCAAGATAATTGTCGGTACGGGATCCTGCCGTTTTGCCGAAAAGATTTTGCCAAATTTTCATTACCCAAACAAATTTTAGCAACCTTTTTTTATACCAATGTAATATTTGGAATAATTTTAGTACGCACATTTTCATTTGGTCAAATGTTTACTTGGCAGATTATTACCAAGGATAATGTCATTAAGGCTTTTGGTCTTTAATCAAATGATTTATTACAGCAAACAAAATTAAGACAATAAACGTTTAGTCAAATGATTTGTTATAACAAAAAATATAAAGGCAAAAATAAGATTTTTTTGGGAATTTTATAATTAAAAATGCAATTTTATTTTAATATAGGTAATCATTTATTAACGCGAGTACAAAATAGCAAAAGCTAGTATAAAATATTTGTAACTTACAAATTTAAATTTTTTGGACATTAGCAGATTTATTTCGGAGTATTCAGACTTGTGTTGCAGAACTCGATTAATTCTGTCGTCTTTATCCATATATATATATTTTTTTCTTTTTTTGTGGCGGTTCACCTGATAGTATAATCTCAATGTCAGCTAAATTTGAAGAAACTTCACTTATTAACTTCATTTATTAATTCTATAATTAAGCGATACACTCCAGGGTGGTGTTTATCAATGAGAATGTTTATTCTACGATGCCACGCCTCAGCTGAGTTTGAAGTTCTAGGTATTTGTCTTTCGTTTACAACATGGCAACTCCAAAAGCTTGGTGGATACTTCGGTTGCGTGTTCCATGATCCGCTAACATAATTTTCTTCAAACCAATTCGCGATTTGCCTCCAATCAGAATCTTCTATACCTTCTATTAGCTTGTTAAAATATAGAATGATTTCATTTTCTGGCAAATAACTTAAAGCCAATAAACATTTTACTTGTTTGTTAAATTTGATGTCATTTGCGTATTTCTTTGTAAGCTTATGTGCTTGAATTTGTCTGAAACAAGTCAAATTTATGGTTACTAGACATTAGGTTATTTATGGAACTACTAACTACAGTACGTTATTAATTCATGTCAATATTATTTTCATTTCCGTATTGCATTATTAATTCGAACATTACGTCATACGTACGTTTATCCTTGTTGGTACACATACAAAAACAAAGTGGAAATGTTTTATTGTTATCAGATAATACATTGCCATGTATAGTGTATAATTGTTTAAAGATATTTGGTGCCACTTTAAAGGTTCCGTCTAAAATCCAGTATGAACTGTGACTTAAAGTGGTCATTAAACTTAGTGTTGACATTACCAATATTCTTCTATTTTCATCATAAGTTTTATCTTTTATTATAAAATTTACACCCTTGATAGATGTTTGTGATAAATTTAGCTGGAAATGTACATCAGTTGGTTCTCTTGTTACTTCTTGTTTTTTTCGTAGTCGATACATCCTCTGCTTTAGAGCCGAAGTTGAAGGCAAGTTATCTACAACGTCCAAAGGAGCATTTGCTTTGTTATTTTGTATTATTTTGCATATTTTTGCATATTTTTGTTCCAGATGAAACCTCACTTTTGATCTTTTCTATAAGGTCACTGGTTATTTTTCTCCCAGGATTTGGTTCATGATTGTGAATTTCATTGCTCTTTAATACCTTATGAATCCCATCTTTTAGTGTAGTTTCTTGGGATGCAGTACATTTAAACAATTTATTTTTCCTGTACTCACAGTACCAATAATAGGTATCATTCACTTTGTTATTATTTTCATATGTAAATCCGTTTCGAAACAACTTTACACAACCTCGTGTAGATTTAAAAATTTCACACTCATCACTACATTCACTCATCGTAAACTTTATTTACGTTATACTTTTAACAACAATTATCTACAAAATAATATATCGTAACAATCTCAATAAACTTCCGCTACAAAACACAGTGATAGTGTTTTGCATGACTCACCCACATCACGCGACATTTATGATTTACCATCTACCCACTTATTTACACGTTGTAATTTAATTTGTATAATCTGTGCAACTAACATATAGTTGCAAAATTTTTGTCATTGGCTACGCAATCGACTAAACAGAAATAGTAAGTTTAAAATTAACGACACCAAATATTTGGCTTATTTAATTTTGCGTAAAATATGTTAAACCAGCTGAAATATTTGACTAGATAAAAAATGGTAAAAGTACTAGTTGGTGAACAAGTTATTGTTCAAACGTTCACTTGCCAAACATAGGTTTTCGTAACAATTATTTGTAAAGAGATTTTTTGGTAAGTAATAATTTGGCAAATGAAATTATGCGAAAATTTGTTTGGGAAGTGATAATTTGGTAATTTCTTTTCGGTAAAACAAGGGAGACCCTGTCAGTACATATGAGTACACGATTGTACTCGTAGCAAATTCTAAAATAATGACAATGTTTTTGCAAATCTCTTTTCATACACAGTATAATAACACGCCCGTGAGGGTTATGCAGTAACCTATACACCCACATTTCATCTGTTATTTTTAAGATAACGGATGGCGTGCTTCTCGCCAACAATTGGGCACAAATCCTTACTTCAGCCCGTAGTAAAGATTTGTGCCCGGATTGTACTGTGTTATTGATACTAAGAAATTCATGATGGAAAACCTTTTCTAACACTGCTAGACCCGGGAATTCAACCTAGGACCTCTATCATGCTCAGCAGTCGTATATGTAACCACTATTTATACACCAATGAGTCTGCTAATAAAGATCCGACATTGAAACAAAATTCTAATATAAATCTACACTTGTAATAGTTACTCAAGAATAATACCTAAACCTGAACTTAAACTGAAATGAAGGCATACGTGGGGTTTACACGACCATAAACTATTCAGCGGTGTCCCGCGGGCTTCGACGACTGACTGCAAGTAATTGACGCCCGGTAGTCGATACCATACCACACGGTACCGGTATCGAGTCGAGACTATTGTTGCTGGGCACATTCTGAGTGACGGATTACAGGCTTCTGCATAATTGTGGATGCTTTGTTTGCGATGAGGAGCCGACGAGATATCATAGTGAGGTGTTTGCACTGTATCGATAGGTACCAGTGTCACAAGTATGTATAAGCCTCTTTAATACAGGCATAAGATCTCTGTGTTACACTGTTTTTCCATTAGGATTGATGTTTTCTCTGTAGCAACCCGAATCCCAACGAGGTAGTCGATCAGATCCCAATCGATTAAGAGACGGGTCTTAAAAAGGAAAGGGATTGGCAATCATTGTTGTTAGTGTATGAGCAGTGGTACTCCAGCGGTAATGGCCGAGATTTATTAGTTGTATGTGATGGTTATGGTTGTATGTGATGGTCATAAAACTGGAAAACTAAAATGGGACTGGGCAGGATGCCGGCTGTAGACCCGCAGATCACAAAACTGGAGCCCTGAAACAACTGAACGGGGCCGCGGCAGATCGAGGAGAGTGCGGAAGCTTTGGAAAACTTCCTCATTAATAAGCGATAAGAGGCACGAAATTAAGAGAAGTGGTAAGAATGAAAGGAGGCCTTTCCACAAGAGTGGGACAGTTCAGCCTAACAATAAAGAAACTGTGACGGTTTGAACCCAGGCAGGCACTTTACCGCGCCTTCTTCTCTTTTCTCAAAACGGCGAAGAAAGAAAAACATAGTGAGGAAACCGGCATAACCCAGAACCTATTCAATGGCTTGACTAACTGGATTGAGAACGTGATTATGGTCCGTCTTTTGTAGAGAGGAGGCCAGTGTCCCAGTTGTGGGAACGTTACAGGCTGATTCTAACTATTGTCGTAAAAATGTTGAAAGAAATACTTTTTGATATCAACACAACAAAATAAATCGAACTGAATCAAAGACTGTGTATAGTACGTGATTATTACATGAAATAACCTGCACCTAGGGGGAAACTCCACAGCTGCACCATTCTCACGATCAAACAGGACAAATCACTTATAATGCAGGGACGCCTCCCTTACGAAGCTATTTTAGTGACACCTTCTTTTTAAATTATAGAGTTGCAAAAGAAAGAAAAAAAAACGGCTGTTGTGTTTTTATGTGTTAGATGAATATTTTATTATCTTTATTGACGTTCTAATGATCAAATAATACAAAAATTATTAATGTTACGAGTCACTAGAGGATCTAGACTCGTATTTCAGCAATGACTTTCGACAGCAGTAACATAAGCTTTTCGATAGCTTATGTCAGTAAGCTAATATTATTATTATTATTATTCATCGATGTTGCTAATAAATAAAATACTCTCCGATTTATTTTTTAATGGCACACATCTTAATTCAAATTACTTCTTGATAACTAGAGTTAAAATTGCGATACCAATAAATACTTAAGTATGTATCAGGCTTATCAATTAGATGATAATTTGTTGTCAGGTCGTTGCTGTGCGTGTACGCCCTCATACAAGTTGGGGTATGTACATACAGGTAAATATGAATGAACACAATTAATTATGATGAAATCCTACTTGCCTTGCTAAAGTGCGCGTAAAACACATCTCATCCGCGGCTGAGCTGTGCGCCAACACGACAGGCAACGAGAGGATTACTGCGGATTAATTAAACTGTAATGATTGACATATAATAATGTTACATCGATAAATACAGGTTGTTGCCAGATCTGTGGAGTTTGATCTAACCGCGACGTACCTGCCTTGTTTGCTAGATTACCATCTTTCATCACCACAAAATCCAATTTTGGATACCAAATTCGATAGTTGTAACCTAATTTGTTAAATGTTTAATGTAAACATCATGAATGTGAATAATCATAAAATTAAATATTTTATCACCACTGTTCTCAGAACGGTGAGCGAAGACCAAAAATTCGAAGACATGTGACGTCCACCGAACGGCACTAGGCACATGTGGTGGCGTGGGACCCACTCCGCCCACTCCTTCGCACAGAGACCAGTAACGTAGGCTGACTATAATGTGCTTATGCTAAAAGCAGATTGCCACAAGACGACTGCTCATATTGTAGTGATTTCGTACTACATTGAGGCACGTTGTCGTAGCCTGTTCACATTGGAAGCCTATTACAACGTAGGTAGGCCAACAGAATGATTAATTATAATCGTCTTCCGATGGAAATGTCACCGTGACCTTTATAATATGGCGACATTTAATTTTCTTGGCTTGTGGTGCTAATGTTTGGTGAAATGTCTAGTTACAGTTTAATTCAATTATTGACATGAAGAGTTTAAGGTTGACAATTTATTGTAATCCATTTTCAAGAGGCAAAAGTACCTCTATTTTTCGCCTTTAGTGCTAACTGAATTTCGGCGAATTTATTGATTCTGTAGGATATTTTTCGACCTGAACGCTAGTAGAAAAATATGTCAGTGCGGAGTCACAAAAAACCATTTTATATTAGAAAACAATGTTCTTTATGGATTTATGTGACAGGCACTGTCAATTAATATTATTAGACTAAATTCGTTACGTGACAGAATACAATTATTTGTATACACCCTGTGCGATAAGTAGGTTCATGCTGTTTGATTAGTGTTTATCACCCAATTATTAGCTACCAGGAACTAACTGTACATGGATAATTTAATTAATATTGAGGTCACACACACACTGGTCGGACAACTTATTTATATATATACACTTACGCGTTTTCACTAACACCCAAATAAATCCCTAAACTCTAATGGAATTTATTTTGAGACTCGACGTTTAGTCGAGCGTTGAAAACAGTGCGATTTTATTTAGGCATCTATTTAGGTGACATCTACTAGCAGTGCTAGCGTGACAGCATTGGTATACAAAGTCATTAAAATAGTCGTGTTTTTAGGGGTCAATGGTCACAGGTAGTTTATGTACCACACTCATCGACGCGGAATTGGTTTGAGGTGATCAGAAAGAGCTTTATGTCCATGCAATATCAGCGAAGAGACAACTGTGGGGACTCGTGATCGGCTCAAGTTGATTCCACGTCAGTAAGTGTAGTTTATTCATTCAAAATCCGTGAGCTCTAGTCCAATAATCGTTTAATACTTAATCTGTTTCTCCAGATCGATATTATATTTTGTCAAAAATTCATCCATGAACTTAAGTCCATCTTTGACCAACTGCTGGGCAGCCTCAGCTTCCATATTAGCGTGCGGTCCCTGTGTAGTGAACGACCAATGCGATGTTATGAAGTGTTTCAACTGTTCGTACCCAGTTAATTGATTTCTTTGAATATTTAGCGAGTTTCCACTTACTCCTGAACTTATATTTACAGCTCCACTTTGGTTACTCTCGATGTAAAGTTCTGTGACATTATATTCTTCCATTAGCGATTTATTTTGTTTTGTCAACGCTTCCCTTTCTTCAAAAAATGTGTTGTTTTTTGCTTCTAAAGTTTTCATTGCATCTTGTGCTTTAATCGTTACAGCTTGGTCATGATCTGCATCCTGAAGTGACATGCGAGTCGTGACAACTGCTGCGGAGAAAACCAATGAAACAAGTTGTATAGATTTACGGAGCGCCGGTACTCACACGACGGGAACAGGTAAAGACGGGCATAGACGATAGGTTAGCTCTAGATTGTATGCGCAGGTTTGCCTATACAGTCAAACTGTGCAGGCATGCATGCACATGTGTGAAAACTGTAGTTATCCTGCCCTGTACATGCAACCTAGAGAATCTCGAAAAAGATAATTTTCCGAGCGTGTAGGGCAGGTCGCAAGTACATCTCACAGTTCTTTTCATCGTTTTATGACAAGTAATATAGCAACCATATTGACGTGTGTTGCCGGTCAGGGCATGCTTGCAAATGAGCTAACCGACAGGCTTGCGGTTACGTAAGTGTCCTCTATGGAACTCGGTTTTTCATGAAGGTATTGCATATAACTGTCTCGTAAAACCTATCGCAATCGTGTGTGGCCGGCTATCGCAAGTCGCGTCGCAAACCTCAACACTTGAGGTCGTGTGCAGGGTGTTTGATTACCTTCTTGTGTTTTTGCTTTTTCTGTTTTGTTATCCTCACAAGTTACTGTGTAGATGGTATTATATCCCATTAAGATGAACAGTGCACTTCTCATGTCTGTTCCTTGTATTATTTTCATGTTTTAGCACGTGGCCTCAAGCATTTTATTTCTTTTATTTATGTAGCTCATTCTCGATACGGTGTTTTATTTACTTTCGTAACGTATTGCAATTTTGCGATTTATTTTATTGCGGGTGATTTTATTTTACTGTAGATTTATTAGCATTCAACTGTGTTTGTTAATAAAATATTTACTAGGAATAAATGAAACCGTTATTTTTGTAATTTGTTGAACTTTGGTTGAGAATCGCCTTGTTTTTAAACATAAAAACTACAAAAGAGTGTCCAAAACGCCCACCCTTCCTCACTGTTGGTATTCCAGCTGTGGAGAACAAGTGGCTCAGCAAACTCCTCAGCACCACGTTTGTGTGATAAGTTAGAAGAACTTGTCAAGTGTAATATTAGTGGCACGAACAAGAAAACAAACGCTGCAATTTAATTATTTGCCACATGTCAGCTAGCGCATGCCAATCATCATCTGCCAGTCTTTTCCAACGATGTTTGAGTCGGCTTCTGGTCTAGCTGGATGCAGCTGAATGCCAGTATTTTACACAAAACACGAAGCCGTCAACGATACGTGTCTAGTTATAGCTAAATAGGGTTTTTTATATGTATTAGTTTATCATTGTGTATGATTATTCTGTGTATTTTTTCTATGGGTCTTAGTTGTCTGATAATAAAACGATTATTTCCTTTCCTTTTACATGGAGCGACTGCCTATTTGACCTCCACAACCCGGCTAGTGCTGAGTAATACAACACCCTTGGTAATACTGCGGTTGTCATCCGTTCTGACTTCTGACTGCCTGTAACGACTATCTAAGATCTAGACTATAAATGACGGCTGAGACCAACGGCTTTTTCCGAGGCACGATGGAAACTCGGTATGGATGATCATCCATGGACCGATTTTGGCAAGCGCGGCTTAACCTTGAAGATCGGCCTGCGTGCCTGTTATTAGTCAGCCACGCGCTCCTCCAGCTAGCGCATGCCAATATGCCAAAAAATTGAAAGCTAAACTCAAACCTAAATTAAAAACGTTAACAGAACTCAATTACTAAATGAAAGCCTCCACGCATATAGGCAATACCCCTTACACGTGTGAAGCTGGATTATATTCTCGTTTATTTCCTCACTACTCGAAAAAAGAAAATTATACGAATACTCTTTGCAGAGCATTCATGGCTTATATTCCATAGTTACCACTCCTGTAAGCACTCTAAAACATTGCGACTACCCTCCGTCGCAGGACAGCAAGTGTAAGGCTTAGGTCACACTGCAGTAGATTAACCAGTTGCTTCCGAGACACGAGCAATGGGCTTTGCGAGACCTACGTTGCTAGACCTGCGGTTGTCATGTCTTTGGTGTCGTGTGTGTGAGACCTACTGGTTGTGATGTGGTCGTTAGCCGGTTCAAGTTATCCACAAAGCTGTACTTTAGCTCTGTGTGGGCACTGTGGGCAGAGATCATAGAAGTAAGGAAGATATGACATACTGAGAGAAATATTTTTGGGTGATTTTCAATGTGAAAGTAACAAGTTACGGGGATCGTGATGGCGACTAATAGAAACCGATTGAGATAATCAGATCAAAATGTCTCTGTAAGTTTGGAGTCGAATCAGCAGATACCTTGAAACATTGCAATTATTCCATTAGCGTTTGTCCATGGTTTGACCGGGATGAAAAGTATTAATAGTACCTAATACAGTAAGTGTTAATCCAGATTATCTTACTACTATTACAAAGTTTGTGAGGATTTTTCACGATGATTTTCTTTCACGCAAAACTTTAACTAGGTACTGAACGGTTTGGCACACATATAGTTATAACCTGCATTTAAACTATGCGTGCCAGATTTTATCCAAATCCGTTAAGATCCAGGTCCGGATCACGTGAAATGTGAGTCTAAAATAAGAAATGTAAATCTAATAGACGAAAAACAAACTTAATGTATAAGGCTACAGAGTCTAAGTCAATGTTTTCAGTCGATTGATTGTATGCACATACTTCTAGGGTCATACGAAATCGACATTGTTGTATTCTATTGCTTTACAACATCTGAGTTCATACCAATCTTGTTTTCCAGGATTTGAATACTAGATGTGTTCACTATTCAAGATTGTGCCTTTAAGAGATCAGCGGAGATCTGAGGGTACTGTGTGCACAAACGGTAGATTTGCTTTCTTTACCTTTTCTATTGATTCAAAGTTGGCGTTGGTAATAATTTTATAGATTTTCGTGAATAATTTTCTAGGTTCAAAGATTCGCTTAATTTTTTAGAAATATTTGTTGAAGAAGACTAAGTAGCAGTAATAAGTCAACAGTGTAGCATGTTACTTCTACTCCTGTTGAGTGTCAGCGCAAGTCTCGGACAGTCTGTGGCATCGCTTGTCGCTTGTTCCAACTGAATCTATCTCCAGCCATATCTCGCCACAGTCTGAGGAACCATCAGTCCCTTCGAAAGACAAAGTATCAGTACGTCAACACTGTTCCTTGTTAGTACTACCAGCGCAGGACTCGCACCTGTCCTGTGGGTTCGGGGCTGTCGCAGCATCGCTCGCTCTAATTGCGTTTCGGTAATTGCAGCCCCCCGCGCCTCTGTACCTCTCCTGCCCGACCGTCTTATGTATGAAAGGAATTTGCAGAAGTTTAAAGGATGTCGATTACGAGTATGTTTGTAATTTGGCGTTGGCGTGTGTAATGTTGACAGTTATAAGGGGTTAACTTCTTCTTGTAGGGGTCTTCTTCTTCTTGTAGGGGGGTCTTGTAAGACGTCCGTGTGAACCTAAGCGAACATTTTACTTAGTACATATTTAATTTCATCACCACTGCTTTCAAAAAGGTGAGAGAAAATATCGTGAGGAAACCGGCATGTCCTGGAACCTAAAATTCAAAAACCTGTTACATTTATCGCACTGGGCCCGCTTGGTGGGTATACATTTCCTCTCACGGAGAAAAGGCCTGTGTCCCAACAGTGGGAACTTTACAAGGCTAGCAACATGTTACCAGATTTTGTGCAAGTCTAAAGATTATTGTGGTGGAAGCAAAATGTGTTATTGAAAAACTAAACTAGACTGTACCCGTCCTGAGAATCCAACCCCGGATCTCAGGCAGTCGCGCTTCCGACCATCTTAATTCTCTTGCCCTTATCCCAATTTATTTGGGGTCGGCGCAGCATGTCTTCCTCTTTCATACTTCTCTATTACTCGTCATCTCAGCAGTCACCTAGCCTAGTCTAGCCATGTCATTCTTCACGCAGTCCATCCATCGTTTCTTTGGTCTTCCTCTACTCTTACAGCCATCAACATTCACACTCAACATTTTCTTCCCTACATTTTCCTCATTCCTCCGCATCACATAATTATCTGTTTCAGTCACCGGTGCCACTTTCAGACTTCCTCTTACGACCACCGGACCGAAAACGCAGTTCAAAATATACTTCCTAAAACAAAAATATTCAATAAACCGCTCCGACTGATACTTCTGCCTCCCCCGTACAGTCATTTACCTAAATTCATCTAGTTATAAGATAACGTGGTTCTTGTCTCAACAGAGCCGGCGTACACTAGACTGTTTTACTAGCCGCCACTACTCGCAGATAGCTACTGGCTGGAGTACTATGCGCTATCGTGCTTCAATCTGTCCAACTAGAGTAATTTGTTAATTAAGATTTATTTAGTGTGGTTTATGTTGTTTGTTAGAAATTCTTTTAAGAGTTATCTACAGGGGGTAAATGGACCGTCTTTAAGCCGTCAACAAAGCTTAAATTATTGCAGGGAAATAACTTTTTTTGAGGTGAATAATCACGTTCTATGTTATGACTCAATATAACGCACACAAAACATTGTGTTGGTTGATGTATTGAACAGTATAGGGGTCGTGGAGGTATTCCATGTAAAGTTATAACATTAAAACTAGTATTAAAAAAATTAAAATATTTGAACTTTGACCTCCAATGTCTCCGTAACTATAAGGTTTCCGGGTATGGTCCAGAACAAAAAAATATCACAATGACGAGGAAAACAAGTGCTTTTCGGCGTCTTTAAGCGTCTTTTCACACCCATAATGTGTTTTTAAAGGCCCAATTTGAGCAGTGTATGCGCAATTTATTTACGGGCTTTGTGTAGCCGGCTGAATATCCGATATAATAAATTTAATAAAGTATGACAAATATCATAGACGGTATTACTACGGATACTTTTTCCCACCTACGAGCGTTCAATAAATATAGTGTAAAATAATCAAGCGTAAAATAATGAATGCAATAAATCTAAACCTTGTTCAAAAGCTGTGACATTCATTATTGACATTATTTGAACGTGCTGATCACATGTGTCCAGTTTCGTTTGTGAAATCTTATTCTTTCTTATTCTTTATTGCACACAAAATAATACATTTGGATACAAATTGCAATAATATAGCTTATGTACAATGGCGAGCTTAACCCAGAATTGGGTTTTCTTACAGCAAACCAAATTTTGACTGCGAGATTTGCAGAAGAGGGTACACTTATGGTGCAATAACATTAACAAAATTAATTAATTTTATAAACTAAACTACATACCTACAATATAATATACGTAATACATACAATACATACGCATATACATACCTATAAAATGCTATATATATATATATATATACATACATTCATGTTGAAATCCGTTCTAAATTGGGTTTAGTTTCTAGTAACGCCGTTTGCAGCTAATTAAAAGTATATTACATGGATCGGCTCTTAATCGGACCTCCATAACCCAATTACTGGGAAACAGGGTACCCCTTGCAGCCCCTCCACCGCCAAATAATATAAAATACTTAAATGTTAAGCCGCTCTAAGTAGGTCGTCATAATAAATTAACAACAACAATGAGTGGCGTACTGCTGCCCGTCTGTCTCGCCGCTACTACTTGCAGCGATGCCAGCGTTCAATTGTTTCCAAGTGCATTTACATCTCAAGTGTTGCTTCGCGTCTGGTCCCTGGAACTTGAGGGAAGTGCAAACGAATGTTTTGAGTTAATAACTAGAAAACACAAGTGAATATTTAATTGTATGATAATTATGCCCTCAGGTGCGTAGTACTCCCAACCCGTGTGCGTGTGACCAGATGAATGAACGTTTTGTGTGTGTGTTCAAACTCCATTCGCCTCGTCCAGCGAATGGAGTTTGAAAGGATCGTAGCAGGTTGCGTTCTGTGCATTCCTACCAACTCCGCATTCTGTGCATTTAAATCAACACTGACAATTTTTCCAGTCACTAGTAGATGAATCTAACGTGTTCTCTGTTAGAAAATAACCAAACCACATTAGCCAAGTCAGAGGCCCATGGGCGGCATTAAAACTCCGACACCAGGTAAGGCACTCACCACTCGATAAAGCCACAAACCACATTTACAGGTAGGTACATAATTGTGGTTTGTAGAGAGCAGAATAAGTAAATTCTCTATTTCAAACTAGTTTATGTTACACCGTGTAAGCCATCTATCTGTATTTATGGTTAAGTCGGAACTTCCAACACTTATTTTTCTTTATCAGCAAATAGTAAAGAATTTTCTCGTAACCAAGTAAAATGGCTACATTCCGTTCTAAACATCTTAAGACCTGTCACCTCACCCCTATTTCACCGAAAGCCCATTAACCCATTAAGTAATAAACGAACAAAACGTCTAGTTGATTAAATAAAGCTTTGCGTCAATCTTGCTTAGACTCGCCATTAACCATTACCTCGTCGAACGCGCCAGTCGGTTAACAAATTAATATCGACGATGATTTATATGTTTCCGTGTTGACGGGCAACTTTTTTGTTGACACTAAGTTGCTAGTGAATTTGATCCACTAACTTGATAGTTTGATAAATTCAAATCATTTAATCAAATTGGACAAAGCAACAGCACTTTTTAAACGTCAAAACTATATAAGAAAGGCTCCCAAAACGGCCATGCTTCACCACTTTCTGGTGTTTAGCTGGGAAGCAAACGAATTCCCAAGGGCAGCACATATTCTGTTCGTTACAATTTAGAAGAACTTTATTCTGTGTATAATATGAATAATTAGCGAAAACAATTTTTTTCGGTTTTAAATGGTATCTAACGTTAATTGATTACAGAAAACGAACTGAATATTACATGGACGACACGTTCAATGGTTATAAGTACTGATTTTCACTTAGTTAATCGAATTAAAATTTGAGTTAAATCTTAATCTAAACCTTAAAGAACCTATAAGAAAACGATACTAAATTTATTCATAGCCCATCACACAATCTTGTAAAACTTAATGTAATTATTGAAATAACAGCATTATGCAGATCACTCGCTCGTTTGCCCAGCCCCGCGTCAAGCCGTTCGCGTCGATCACTTCGATCACCGCGACGTCGTCGCTGTGATTCGATTAGCGACGTCTTTATCGACGGCGATAGACGCAAGATTGGGTTTTGTTTGTTGATGTCAATTGTTGGGCCATTAAAGGGTTGCTTTACTTAACATTACACAGTTCTAAGACATGAGACCTCTCACCCACTCACACCTATTTGTCTTATATCCCCTCTTATAAGCCCTCAAGAATTCCTCGCAGTTCAATAACACCTTTCTGCCCACCGCAGAGAAAAACGGTTCTGGGCGCCAATTCCCCTATTGCGAGGTTCTGCAAGGTTATTAATAGCTGCAGTGACAAAATCGATATTCACTTTCACAGTTTGGGCAAATTGAAAGCCAACTTTCATAAATATCTCCTATAATGGCCTTTAATTATCTCATTATTTCATATTAATGTTTGTTTTTTTTACGTAATATTATTTTTCATAGTTATGAGCAATTCTTTGTTTTAAATTTTAAGATTTATAGATATTAGTAACTTAAAACTAGTTTAGTTTAATTTAATTTTCTTGTACAACTTTCTTATGCATGCGGTGTTTACCTTTAAGTGATTGTTGCACTAATGTATATTAATTTTTAGCATTGTACCTTAAGCATAAAACCTGTGTGGACAATTGTTGGTAGACCAATAAAAATAAAATAAAATAAAATATTGTCCCACTGCTGGGCAAAGGTCTCCCCCATAACCTTCCACTTTTCTCTGTACGGTTTTCTCCGGCCAACCTCTTATGAACGCCTCTAAGTCGTCACGCACCGTTTTCTAGGTCTCCCTCGGCGAACACTCCCGAATTCTGGCACAATAAGCCGATTATAATATTAATATCACGCCTACTATAATACACTTTCCTAAATTTGAAGATAGGATCTTTTTTCATACAAATATGAGTTCCAGAATCTATGATAACATGAAATCTTAATCAGAACAGTGGAAGAAAAACACTTTTAAAAGTTGATAAGTGTTTACATATTGGTGCTCGTGACTGTACTAGCGCTGCTATTGAGGGAGTAAAATAAACAAATTTTCCGTGATCGAACCGAACACCCCATAATAAGTGGTAAACTTTCAACTAGAGACAAATGAGGCAGTCAAAAAGTAGATAGAAACATAAACCCAAAAACACTAATAGTAAGAGTAGTTTTAAAAATCCACGAGGCTGTCTGTCTTAAGAATTACACAGTCAAAAATATCTTCGAGATCGCTGTTTCTATGCCCACAAATGTCCATTACAAAGGCGAAGTGTATCCGCGGGTGGAAATTAAAGATTTGCTAACGACGCCATCTTGGATTTGCATTCTACAATAGAAACAGTCTGTTTAGGTTGTTGTTAGTTTAAGAGGATTTTTAACGGTGACAGTATTTTTACTAGTCCATTACTGTTCGTTAAAGCTGAACATCTGACGCACAGTCTTACCAATGAGTATGAGGTATTGTGTTACCCAGTCTATCTCTCTATTTGACCTCCACAAGCCAAAACAGTAAGTATATCTAACTGACCCCAGCATAGTTGCAAACGACTACGCAGATGATGATGCTCCAGTTGCAATTATGACAGTCAGTTCGACCTGCCATGCAGAATATTACTTTAATTTATAACCTCATAGCGTATCAGTACGACAGCAGTCTGAAACGATACAGTGAAATACAAGTGCTTATTTTTGGTAATTGTAGTGTATAAACACGGTAATAACATCTACAATAGTCTTATAGAACAGAAGCTCATTTAATTTTTTAAAAAGAATAAGCAATACAACCTAGAACTATTTATTTTTAACAAATCACAAAATCAACACAATCACAAAAACCGTTAGATACAGAAATAATAACAACTATAGTTCACGATAACGTCCATCACTTCCGAGCTCCCGAGCAAAAGTGTCCGCGCTCTGAGAGTGCACCGCTTATATGTTGCCCCCTCCACTCGCTGTGTCACCACGATCGCACGATGTCCCCGCCCTTTCGGCTGACGAATCCTCTAAGACGGCCGTTCCTGACAGCTGAACGACCTCGTCAGCTTGGCTCTCTGGCATTGCCTGCTGCACTGTTTCATCCTCTACAAAGAATGTTTTGCGCCTGGTCTTCACTGGCTTGGACCTCATTGGTAGACTCGTCATCTAAAACATAACAAAGCAAAGACTTGTATGAGGTATTCTGAAAGTTTGAACAATTAACTGCCCATTGTAATGAAATTACTAGCAATTGCACCAAAATAGGCAGCAGTTTGTAAATTGTATCACCAATGAAAGAGTTCCGGACCTCAATCATTACTGAAACAACCACAACATCGCCTGGCAACCACCATGGGGGTTCCAGATAGCCATAATGTCGAGGCTATAAAAACAAAATTGCCACAATGTCGGGGCAAGCAGCCACAATGTCGGGGCTATACGAAATAAAATTGCCACAATGTCGGGGCTTATACGAAATAAAATTGCCACAATGTCGGGGCAAGCAGCCACAATGTCGGGGCTTATACGAAATAAAATTGCCACAATGTCGGGGCAAGCAGCCACAATGTCGGGGCTTATACGAAATAAAATTGCCACAATGTCGGGGCAAACAGTTCCAGGACGTCTCAACTCAGCTGCGATCTGACACTCCACTGTCCACTGTCGCCTCGAGCTGAAGCAACAGGGCTCTGTCAAAGCACGCAGGGGCCCACCACTCGCACCGCAGGTTTGTAACTCGGTCGCGTGATGTCACCACTGGCGTACTTGCGATTCATTTTAAGCCCGTACCAATGACAGTCTCAGACACGGCCACACGTCCTGGTGTGATGGTTACTCTGCGAACAAACAAGTCTACGACAGAATTTTGTTCCACTCGGTCACTCCTGACCAAACTTTACATACATCGGGTCAGTGAAGGTAAAGAACTCTACTAACTCTTTTTAACCAAATTCTACTCTTTGATTAAATCAAACACAGTCAAATTGGGAATAATCGAGAATGGGTCAACCCTTGGGCCATGTACCATAGTCGTTCGAATCAACCTTTTAAACTCTACTGCAACCAAAACTGCCAAGCTTATAGAAACTTTCGAGTAAAACCTCTAACGCCACGGCTCTCCAGCCGACCAGCAATCTCATTGCTCTCACACATCCAGCGCATGGATCAAAAACTCGCACATCCATCAAATGGATCGCCCGTGTGCATGTGCAATGGGTCACCCACTGACTACACAGTACGGTCTTTCTAGATCCCAACCTCCGTCAGAGTCAAACGCCTATCGCGTGCCCACGGACTATTGAGTTGCCTCAAGAGATACCGATTTCTACCGGGCTACGACTACGAACGTCGAACACACAACGGCCGATAGACTGCTTTACTCGACCTTCTACTACAACACTTAAGCTTGCTCATCATCATCAAAATCCTTGTCAACATCGACTGGTACGTGACCCGCTGGCATCTTCTTTAGCCTACCGTGTACATGTTTGTAGGCATACTTCAGATCTAACAAACAATTAGGTCAATTAAAATGCTAGAGCAACCAAGTACCTCTTCATCCATCTAATCAACACATATGGCCTATGGGAAACATTTATGCCCTCCAACAAACCCCTGTTTGTTATACTACGTTCCTCAAGAACGCAGAGTCAGACACGTCTCCATGGTCTCTACCAGACCTTTTGACTGTAGTTTAGCGTTGGTTGTCGCGGCTTTAACTTGGTAATCAGAAATGTCACAAATCACTATGGCGGCTTTCAGTTCATCGGAAAGCCCCTTGACCAGTAAGCCTGACATCATTCCTCCTGAAAACCCTCGAGAGACTCTGTGACCGACACATCCGGGACGGACCTCTTCGGGAGCTACCACTACACAAGAACCAACACGCCTACTCCACAGGAAAATCAACAGAATCCGCACTACACAGTGTGATCTCCAAGATCGAATGTGCAGTAGACCACAAGTGCACCTCACTAGCTGTTTTTATTGACATAGAAGGGGCTTTTGACAAAACTATTTTCCATAGCATCAACGCAGCCCTCGAGAATCACGGTGTGGACTCGACCCTGCGAGGATGGATCACAAATATGCTAAGACTCAGGGCCGTACAGGTTACGGTGAACGATACCACTAGAGCCATCGTGGCGAAAGGCTGCCCTCAAGGGGGCGTCCTCTCACCACTCCTATGGAACCTCGTGGTGGACAGCCTTATCAAACGTCAGCGCGTAACCGTTATGACAGAGGCTACTACACGGTGGGCTACGCAGATGACATAACCATAATAATAAATGGCACACATGAAAACACACTATGTAACCTTATGCGCCAAGCCTTGAAGGTGGTGGAAGACTGGTGCAAGGAGTACAAACTAGCAGTGAACCCCACCAAAACCGAACTCGTCCTTTTCACAAAGAAAAGGAAGTTGGCAAACCTACAATTGCCACGTTTCTTTGAGACCACCCTAAGCCTGTCGACTGAAACCAAATACCTGGGTATTTATTTGGACAAACAGCTGAACTGGGCAAAACATACTGATTACATCACAACAAAAGCCAGCATAGCCCACTGGCTATACACCACCGTCATCCGACCAATCATTACATATGGCTCCATAGTTTGGTGGCCCAGGACCAATCTGAGCACAGCCCAGAAGGACCTCGAGAAGGTACAAAGATTTGCCTGTGTAGCAATCACCGGCAGCATGAGAACATCACCCACTGCCGCGTTACAGGTAATGCTGGGGTTACCACCTCTACACCTCGTCGTAAGAGAGGAGGCGGCCCTAGCGACCTTCAGGCTCGAAATATCCGGCACCCTAAGTAAGGATTCCAGAATCAAACATACGCGCATAAAAGACGACGCAATCAAACAACAGCCCATGATGGCATCACCCTGCGACAGAACCCTGAAGACCCACTGCTTCCAAAAGCACTACAACATAGAGCTCACAGCGGAGATGTGTGACTACTCAGGCCCAAAAGAGCTAAGGATCTACACTGATGGATCGAAAACCGACGATGGAACAGGTGTCGGAGTTTTCTCCGACGATCTAAACATCAAAATATCCAGACCCCTGGGAATGCTCAACTCTGTATATCAAGCAGAGTGCGTAGGCATTATCCAAGCGGCACACGCCATAGAGGCCAGGGAAGTTACGGATACTCACATTCGTATACTTTCAGACAGTGCCTCAGTCCTCCAATCCTTAAAGAGAAATCAGATCACGTCGAGACTAATATTAGAATGCCATAATGCCCTAGAACGAGTTACGGTACTAAACCGCAACACGGTGACATTACAATGGATCAAAGGACACAGTGGATCGCTTGGAAACGATGCAGCTGACGAACTCGCCAGAAGAGGATCCAGCACAAAAGCTTTCGGACCCGAACCCATTGTCCCCATACCCTTCAAGCAGCTCAGAAGTTGGCTAAAGGATCACACTCAAACACAAGCGGAGAAGTGGTGGACCTTGAGGAAACGATAGCGCACGTACTCCTTGAGTGTACTGGCGTCACCCAGATACGCGTGGAGACCCTTGGAACGCCAGGATCTCTTGCGGATGCCCTGAGAAGACCGGGAAGTCTGATCTGCTTCTGGAGGAAGGTGGGCTGGTTGGAGTAACGGCCACCAAGGCTCACGCACAATGGTCCACTTTAAGGACTAAGTGCGGAAACCAAAATCCCTAACATAGAACATAGAAGCCCCTTGACGATAATCAACCGCAACAAGGACTTTTGGGCATATTCTGCATACGTGGTGAATTTGTTTGAATTCGTACTCATCACGTCGTACAACACAGTGGCCATATCAACTTCACGCGGACACGTCATCTGCCTAGCCTTTTCCCAACTATGTTGGGGTCGGCTTCCAGTCTAACCGGATGCAGCTGAATACAAGTATTTCACATGGAGCGACTGCCTATTTGACCTCCACAACCCAGTTAGCGCTAGGTAATACGATACCCCTTGGTAAGACTGGTTGTCAGACTTTCGGGTCACTGTCTACCTGTAACGACTGTCAAACAGCTACAAATGACAGCCGGGACCAATGGCTTACCATCCTTACCGAGGCACGGAGGAAACTCGGTATGTAATGGGTGGTCACCCATCCACGGACCAACCTAGGTAAGCACGGCTTAACCTAAAGATCGACCCGAGCGGCTGTTCTTATTTAGCCACGAACTCCTCTTTAGCCACGAGCTCCTCTTTAGCCACGAGCTCCTCACTAACTTCACGCGGACACAATGACCGAAATTCAGCTTTAAAATTCTAACAACTTTAAAAGTCTACCTTCGGTCATTGGTCACCCAATCGTTGAGCCACGTTATAGCAACACCACGTAAACAGCCATCAATGCGTCCCAGGCATTCCCAATCGCCCCAGTGGCTTAATTCGCACCCCTTATCTACTTCAGCGCACCACACGTCAAAGTCATGTACACTGGGACCAAAATTCGAAATATAATAATGGTTCGATCTTACTTGAATCAGGGATGAAAGTGCACCCACAATCCTGTCCGCAGCGTCAACCTCACGCGATGCCTCGAAGGCGGCGGTCCCCGTAGCACGTGTTTCCATATTGGCAACAGGTTCCTCGGTTGCCGCTGATACTGGCACCGGCGTGTAGCTTCTCGTGCACGGGTGCGCCGACATTGGAGACGCCTGTATCGCGCTAGGAACCAACCGCGTTCAAGCGATCAAGCACTTCATTTAAAGGGTTGCGGCGAGGGCTGTCCCGACGCCCATAAGAACAATCACGGCGCCTACGCTGACTTTCGATACTCGCTGATCTATCGCGACGACGCCTAGAGGATCTGCTACGTATTTCACAACAACGGTCTCGACATGATTAAATAGCAGTTAGCACACTACGTTGATTAACTAAAAACGTAAACCAAAACAAACACGTGGGCGTTAACCTAAAAACGCACAAGCACTAAAAACCGATAAAATAATTAACACGAGGGGAGTTACTTTTAAATTGTTTTTAAACTAATCAACACACGGCTTCAAACACAACACGTGGTTGGAATCACTTTAAAACGAAACTACAAAATTATTTTTAAAACTTCCACAGTAAAACAAAAAATAAAAAATAGATGGCGAACGATCAAAGTCGCGTGTATTGTTAAACTTATCCCAACTTCTGATCTTATAGAACAGAAGCTCATTTAATTTTTTAAAAAGAATAAGCAATACAACCTAGAACTATTTATTTTTAACAAATCACAAAATCAACACAATCACAAAAACCGTTAGATACAGAAATAATAACAACTATAGTTCACGATAACGTCCATCACTTCCGAGCTCCCGAGCAAAAGTGTCCGCGCTCTGAGAGTGCACCGCTTATATGTTGCCCCCTCCACTCGCTGTGTCACCACGATCGCACGATGTCCCCGCCCTTTCGGCTGACGAATCCTCTAAGAATAGTTTATCTTCGTACAAACGGTCGGAACGCGAGTCATACCTACACGCCTCAAGTTTGGTATGCACTAAGTACGCAACGAGTCGCGAATGCGCCGCACTCACGAATGAACGTAGTGATGGTTTTGTAAGCAGTAAGCGTGTGATTTCTGAATATTTGATTGGAATAAGTACAAGTATTTACTAAATATGTACACCAAGTTAAAATATATTAACCAAGTGAAAGATATTCCCTTTTCTCCTCCTTATCTATGTTTTAAAAAAGTATTTTTAACTAAACCTTTTATCCGAATGCGGATTTTTATATACTTAATTTTAATAATATATAAAGCTTTCCGTACGTCTCAGTCGAGGCGAAAATATCTCTAGATCTACTAATCAAAAGTCACAACTTGTATTTTTTTTAACCTTCCTATTTAATTTATAACAATTTTTATTTTTTATTTAAAATATAATATTTACAATCACAAAACTAGAAAGAAACTCAACTAAGTAGATGAAATTAAAATAGGTACCTACTGTCTGTAGGCCCGGCAGCCCTATTGCGTGCGTACGTACCTCCCGGCTGTAGGTAATTATTTCAAGGACTGGGCCGAGTCACAATACTGTAAAATTATGTACTACTGTGTACACAATATGAACTACTGTTAAATTTGCACGCTTGCTTGCATGCAGAATACAATGACTTTTAGGACACAAGACCTTTCCTTATAAAATTTTGTATTTTCTTGCAAAATAAACATTTTTGATTTGTATATATTTATACTGTGATATAAATGTACTTTAGTATGTAAGTGGGGTCATTAAACTTTAGTACTCCAAGCAAGACGCTGCTGTGACTGTGACTGGCGCTGGATCAACCGCGACCACCTATCGCGATTTATTCGGAATTTTAAAACAATAGTAGTGACAATGTGTGCTAAATACATTACTTTTAATTACGGACTTATCATAAATGGACGACTATTTGTGAAAAATGTGTCGGTCAATGCAAAATAAGAAGGAGGTTTATCTAAACCAAAATGCAGCTGGCGCTAGTAAGGGAAATGCGCAGCCAAGACTTTGGCTGGCATCTGGGAATAAATAGCCTGATTCTGTCTATTTTGGCCTGACTTTTTTCTTAAACATGGCGTGTGGCGTGCATGACGTTTTGTGTTTTATCAAATATGTTAGTCTGTGAGATATATTTCTATGGGCCAAAGTAGCCTGACATTAAATGGATGTTGTTTTTGTTTACGTTCTACGAGAAATGCCATAAACGGACTGCTGCTGAGCGTACAGTGGGTGCAGTAGAGCCAGCAAGAAAATGAGTGCATGAAGTGACGTCACGTGCGCGTATTGTAGCCTCAGTGTGATATTGCGACAGTGTGTAAAGTGTTTGGTGTGCCCACTCCATAGTAGGTCAAAATTAAGGGTTATTTACTTATAACACAACAATACATAGTAAAACAAAGTATAGTCCTTTTGAACTCGTATTCGGTAAAAAATGTAATTTACCAATCAAACGAAATACATAGGGAAGTTACAAACGCATTCTGGAATGTAAATAATCGAAAAGAATCCACTACATGTAAAATTCAGTCAAAGGAGAAACGATTCAACTGTAAAACCAAAGCACCGGCAATAAAATAAATTGTAAAATTGAAATACATTACGAAAATAAATAATACATCGTATCGAGAAGTACATAATATTGATTAAAGATATAAAATGCACTGAACTCCGAAGTCAGAGTTTGAAGTTTAAAAATGTCACTCAAGAAAATAACAAAAATGAAAAATTGGCTGTTAATTGTAATACTACATTCCGTCTGTGAAATAAAATGTGCAAGCGTATCTATAGGAGCTGTCGTCGAAGGGAAGAAAACACAGCAAGTACAAGAGTTAGAGAAGGAAAGATCAGCAATATACAAGCAACTCAATGATGCCATTGCAGATACTATACAAACTTTAGAACAAAGTAACGACACCGATGCTAGACAAGGCATCACATACATGCGTGACCTGCTAGCACTAGTAGACAGCTTCAACGGAACAGAACTTGCACAACAACATACAGCTTGCAACGGGTCTAAGGAATGCACCAACGAAACGCTCATTTTTAAAACTATAAGCTCAAATTTGTCAAATGATACAAGAAGAAATTTAGGAACTGAAAAAAAAACTAAGTTAATATCCTCAAACCACGGCTACGACCACATCAAAAACGCCATAATAAAATCTGGAATATTTAAAAGTGAAGACGAGTTATCTAAGATTAAAGAAGAGAAAGTGAAGAATCTACTCAAACTGCAGAAGAAGTTAGACGTGTGGATGAAAATGAGAGAAACGGAGAAGCAGAAGATTAAACAGTATAAAGCTAGGCAGGTTTCTGGCAGATATGACACAGTTACTGAAGAATGCCCGAAATTTGGGCAGTCGAAGAAGAAGAAGAATAAGAAGGGAAAATCGAACGGAATGAAAAAGTATCCGTGTTGTAGGAAATGCTGTAAAAAGTCTTATATGGGGTGCTTGAGAAAATAGATATTGAATATTCCTTACGACGTTTAGTTTTTCATTTCGTTAGTTGAATTCAATAATGTTTGTGACTAAAAGTACGTTAATATATTTTATTTGTGAGTTATTAAAACGATTAGGAGATTTTTTATTTTGATTTTGTTTGAGTTGACTTCGTTTGATACAAAATCAAATTACATAATTGCTATTCTAAGGCCCTGTTCATGACCTCGGGCGATACTAAAATTGCGACAAGCTACACTCGACGTACGTCAATTGTCTCGTTCGTGTGACAATCGACACTCTACAAGTCGCATCGTGTTGACTATAAACAACATGTTTCATTTATTTTGTCCACCGTCCTTGTTACAACACGCGTGTCGCTTGAGCGTGCAGCTCCCGACCAAGCGATACCGACTGTCATCAAAGTGACGTCATTGCCAATGCCCCTGCAAACCGCAGCAAAGCACACAAACTAATCACTGTTTGAACGGCGGCTAATCTGAAACACGAGCTTGTTATGTCGCGTGAGCCGCGTCGTGAAGGCTGTGGTCGCATTCATATAGCTTAGTTAGCACTTATCATGTGTGTTTGTGGTGTTTGTGAGTGTCATCAAACTTTAAGGCACATAACAAGCGATAGTGCCACACAAAAGCCTTTTACATTGGTCAAGTGTTTAGCGAAGTGGGAATGGAACCCAGAACCTTATGCTCAGCAGTCGCACTTGCGACCACTAGACCAAAGATTATTTTTTTTGTAATCACCATTCCATTCCGCAACTACAACGGATCGATGAACACCATGAGGTGCGATATTTGCAAGGAAACTTTATTCACATCCTAAATTGACTTTAGTTGGTACCCAAGAGAGTCAGAGCCAATACTTTCCACATTATTTCATTATAATGCGTTTCGATGCGCTTCGTCGCGCTTCATCAGGTGTGAATCGTACTCCAGGGAATTTCTACGGAAGATGGGCCCGAGGGATCATTTAGCAGTGAATTATAGCTTGGTGTCCTCATTACGCTGTTTATGAGCACTTGCTTGCCTCAATGATCTGGTAATCTCATGAGAGTGCAACTGTTACGGTCATCTTAACAGTTCGGACCCAGAATCCCATTGTCCTGGGTTCGATCCCCAGGTCAAGCACGTTTATTGAGATTTCCATTTTCAGTCAGCAGTTTCTGGGAGTCTGATGATGATTTGTTCTCTTGTTATTAGCAAATATAATAATTAATAATGAAATATAACGAAGAATAACTAATACTTGGATTGGTCTCTTAGTGAAATAATCTATACATATAAAATTCAAAGTCCTGACTGACTGACTGATATACATATTAACGCACAGGTTTTTCGAAATTCCACCCCTAAGAGGGTGAAATGGGAGGTTAAATTTTCTGTGAAACTTTATATTCTCTGGGTCGGTTGACTCGAAAATTGGTGTACACACAAAGTATTATGTCTATAAATAAATTCCTAATGAATCATTTGACTGTCGTCACCGGTGTCCAATCTCAAACTAAGGTATCAGTATTTCAAATATGTAATGTAATTGATATTACTATGAACTAATATTTGCAATTTATACCTATGTAAGTACATATAAAAAGACGCGAGTGTGTACTAACTAACTAACTATTATTTATTAGCTATTCAACTTTAAAAGTAAAAACTAATATTACACATTTAACTTAAATAAACTATTATAAATGCGACGGTTTGGATGTATAGATGTTTGTTACTCAATCCCGCCAGGACGGCTGAACAGATCTGGATGAAACTTGGCACAGAGATAGATTATAGTCTGGTATAGCACATCAATTACTTATTATCCCAGAAGTAGGATCCCGTGAGCAACTCCCGAACTCCTTGCGAGCGAAGCCGCGGGCAGAAGCTAGTGAAGGATAAAGATACTGTTTTAAGCTTTCAATACTGTCACGTAAGGGATATCTTCAAATTTCTAAAAAAAAAACAAAAAACAATGTGCTCGCCATCTCACAATAGGACATAACGTAACTGGTAATTTACTGTGTACTGTAAACCTACAATTCAAGGTGTATCCCTGCCTATCTCTTTTAGAGTAGGTAATAGGCGTGCTGTAATTATAACAAAAGCAAAATATTGTGATAATCCCGTCAACAATGATTTCGTTTCATGTAAGTATTGTCAAATGACATGTTATTATCTGCCTACCCCGATGTCCCGATGTTACCGCTCTGTTAGGACACGTTCAATTGACGCCAGAGCCGCCATTGTGGTCGGTTTTAGGGTTCCGTATGGAAATGGTGAAAATTGAGACATTATGAACGGAAAATATATTATTTTAAAGGTCTTCGTTAGTGTAGTGGTCACAAGAGCAACTGCTGAGCATGATATCACATGAGGGTTCAATTCTCAGGAAAAGTGTAATTAGATCCTTTCCATTAGGAAATTCCTAGAGACTGCTAAGCCGAGAGTCTGGATTTGTACTAGGTAGATGGCAGTAAGCTCGCCGGGGTACTACATGTGGTTGAAACATAAGCTCCTAATCTTTTCTGCCACTCTGAAGCGTCATTTGCTCAAGAGCGAAACAGAGCGGGAATGCCATAGCACGTGGCAGCATCGACGACGATGGTGCGATCGTCAGCACGCTCTGTTCCTCGCACTAACAAGTGACGGTTCTGAGCGACAGAAGGGATAGGAGCATGGAAACGTGCGATTCCGTGGTGCTAGATGAGGCGCAACCCTAACTGGTGAAATGTTTTATTATGGTACCACTGCCTTCCTCTTGGGGGAAGCTGGTGTGACGCGAATTTAGCGAAGAAAACAGATTTGCAGATATTTTCGGACCAAAAATGCTCATGTCAAAAAAATGCTCATGTCAAAAAAATCTAAACAAAATCTAAGGCCTTAACCTTAATCGGATACAGCACTTGATTTATGTATGGAAGTGAAACAGACTGACAGATAAGCTTACCTACAACTGTACTCGACAACGGCATAAGGCGAGGCAAAGTCATCTTTAGCTACGGAACCAGCAACCACAATTTCTACTCAAACAAACCACTTTTTTGTTTAAAAAAAGAATCATCCCCTTATCTACTTAAGGGTGGATTTTCCTCAATACGTACATCCGCTGTTATCTGGTCGGGTTTCGGGGTTTTTTCGCACAGACGGACATATCGACACGGTGAAGCGATATCATTTGTATGTAACGCTCGTTGCCTGGGGGGTAGGCAGGGAGCCTGATAGCACCCAGAGATACGTCTCCTTGAGGTCGGAGAGGGATTTTTTATTTGAGGTTGGACTTTTGTAGGTGATAAGAAAGAGTGTATGTGGAATTCTGAGAAGTTTATTGATTTTTTGAAAGAGATAATGAACCAGCTGCGTTCAAACATAGGCTAGGTGACTACTTCGCGTATGAAGGTATGTACTAACAGCGTCCTTATAATAGTCACGTTGATACAATCGTCACTAACACCCTCAAATTATAGGTGCTACCTACATTATCAAATAATTTACTGAAACACACAAGCACGCTATGGTTGACTGAGAGAACATGCTTCAAGGTATGAAGTCCGCCTTGGTTCTGTTCTGTGTTTTTCACTTGTGCTTAAACAAAATCTAGACATCCATAACTACTAAGAATTAACAAACGACAAAATAACACAGAGGCTGACTCCAGACTCAGCAATCTCGTTTACCAGTGATAAACGGGGTAGTAAATAACCTAGGAACAGAACCAGTAAGTTAGTCAGTGTAAGTTGGTCATTCGTAAGTACCTACGGAGTTTCAATAGAAGAAATTCTATTGAAACTCCGCACTGACGAGTGACCTACTCTACCGTAAATCCCACGTAAATTGATAAGCACATTACAAATGTTGGGTCCAGCCAACCCAGCTGATATGCGCGATACAAATGCTGGGTCCAACCTCCATAGCCGATAAGATGGCCCAGTGCTCACTGCTCATCTATTTGTATTGTTGGACAGCAGAAGATCGGATTCAATCGGAAGCCTTCGGGTGCACTCGGGTGGATTCGGGATGTCCGGTGTTACGATTTGTTTTCAAAGGTTTTTACGGGTATACAAATGTTTTGATGCATATCGTGCTTGTACACTGTAGGTACGGTTCATTTCACTATGTTCATTTGGGTGATAACCCCGGTGAACATAGTGAAATAAACCGTAGACTGCCATACCGAACTTTCTTTAATGCCCGCCTCACATAACGCATCTTACGTGATCGTGTATTGCTCTCCCTGAAGTAGCATCGTTGGTCGGTCAGTACCCAGGGTACTGATACGTCGGGTCCCATCGATACGTCGCACGATCCTGCGCTACCAGGCTGGTTCGGCTGGTTTTGGTCTTGTTGCTTCGTCACTGGAAACATTAATTAGATTTATAGATTTCAAATTATCACTTTGTATAAGCCTAAGGTCTATTTGTTTATGTGTCAGTTTCGAGATAACTCCAACCTTAGTGAAGTTCCAATTTGCATGGATTTATTATCAAAAGCGGTAAAGCATTTACGAGATCAACTCTATCCATTAGAACACATCCAAATTACAATAGCAGATTACTGCGGCACTACCTAACCAGGTCATTGCCCGCATCCCATCAGACACAACTACTTAGTCTAGATTTATCTGAGCCTATCTAGATAAGTGCGGATGAGCATACATCTTCAGGGTCGCGCGTCTTTGTGCTACTGAATGGGTCTGTCCCTTTCAGGTAGTTTTAGAAGTAATTTCAATTGTTAATCGAGGTGAAGGTACTTATATTAATTTATGTCCACACATACGAGTTACTAAATCCGGGGCTAATTGACCAATTGACTAAATTGTAGCTTGAATTGTTGTTAATTTATTGTGCTATTAAGGTAGGTATAATCTGAGAAAAACTTGTTCAATTTGCGTGTTTTTACTTTATTCACACACACATCAAACTACTTCAATATGTCAAATTTCTTTAACAGACTTTTAACTTTATCGTTAAAGAATTGGGTTCAAAGTCGATTGGTAAAATTTGATAGTTTCGGGTAGCTTGATGTGCTGCCACTCTGTACAACATCACGAATATTCATGACAAGCAGAGAATGTTATTACATTCACATTTCGCCAGTTATATTCCAATCCCATATTCGCAAATCTGGAAAACAGGCTGCTTCTGAAAATTCTTAATTGAAAAGCCCAAAAATCTTTTCATGAAGCGCTAATCGAACCCAGGACCCTTAGCTGAACGGTCACACTGATTTTATTATTTTCAAAATGCTTAGGACTTACAATGGTAAAATAATGTACAATTCCTATTTTCTAGCCTTCGTTCAATATACTTAGGTCCCGTACGTACGGGGTCCATATATGCCTGGTATCACAGTGACAACCACATTTAAAAAAATGTACGATTATAAAAATAAATTATTTATTACCACAAAGTTCAAGAACATTGCACTGTTTAGAGATTAAAGTTCTTAAATTAGCATTAGACAAAAGTACAATAAGTTCAACCCTGTCCCCTAAACTAGGCTAGGCCTGTATATTAGGGGGCAGTGTCCGGCTATGGGATATACTTGTATAATTCTATTGTGGCAGACGTGCCAGTGGACTGTGTCACTGTATGGACTGTATTTGATCTTGTGGTAAAAGAGAATGCTCATGGAAGTATGGAATCCCGTACCATGCTGCATCAAAATCAAACCTTGTTTTTTATAGACTACACTGATCGTATTAACTCCTACAAAAATTATTTTTGAAAAAAAAACCCGCGTTTCAGAGTTATTTTATAAAATCGAAACTAACCTAAAAAGTAGGTCTATTTTTTCGACGCTACCAACGACGTATTTTAACACACATACATTACATTATTGCTCTAAAAACAGCGTAATACACTAATATTAGTAAGAATTACGAGTTAAAGTAACATCCACAGTATGCTTGACTGAAACTCGATTTTATTTTAGACCTTTACATTGCCAATAGTCAGTCAGTACAGTACAAATGTCAGATGCCACAGATATGACAGATAAGATAACTATAAACCATAGAGTATAGTAAGTGCTATAAACTAGTCGGGATTTAGGGATGTAATCGATAAATCAAAATCTTTAGGCTGAGAAAATCTATTTTGTTGCAAATAGCAATAAACCAAACTAAATCGATTTGGTGTACTGATCTTACTTAATTGTAATTAATTTTAGAGTCCGCTCGACAGACAAGGGTTTGTTCAATTGAAACGGAACGTCATTTATATTCAGTTGAAACGGAACGTCATATAAAGGGAGTAAAACAATATTCGTACTTTTAAACTCGAAAAGTATATTTCCAGTTCAAAAATCAAATCCCCGACGCGTAATGCCGTAAAAAAATATGAAACTAATTACTATAATATTTTGGTTTTGAGGCGCGAGACTTTTTGGTACCAACTTTGGTCATTGTCCTTTTCACGTCAGAGTGAGAAAGTGAAGAGTGAATGATGTATGTAAGTGTAACTGTTTGATGATTGTGAGTGTTTGGGGTGTTTTGTGCTTGTCGTGAGTGGAGTGAATGAAGTGAGTGTATGTTTGTTGTGTGTTATGAGTGTGGGAGTGTATAGCGCGTGTGCGAGAAATAGGGGAATAACACATAAAGAGTGGACGTTTATTAGGTGATGTAAGTTAAAAAAAAAGTGATTCCTTATTATGATAATCTTGTTTTAGTTATCCGCGATTACATTACCCCGCGATTGTCAAGATCAAAAGGGTGAATACACCGAATACCATCCGTTCCATGTAATTTAAATATTCATCCTCAAGCGATGGCCGGACAAAGGAACGCTGCTCCTATTGTGTTGTTGTTACTCTGACGGTTCTTACAAGGGTTTGATTTGATTTTATTTGGAAAAAACATCTTTTGAGGACACCTTTTTTGTCTACTAGTCGGCGATTTCGATTTTTAGCTATATTATATTTGATTACAAGAATCTATATTATATGGAAGTTCGTCAGCGTTTTTCGCGAACAGCTAGTAAATAAATGAAGAAATAACAAGTATAGTTGCTGAACATGAGCTTTAATTTCGTAGAAGTGCAATGGTTTAATGGACTTTTCTGTAAGGGGATTTTCAGACAAAATTCTGAATAAATGGGTCGTAAAATATGGAAATAAATATGCAGTGATATTCTATTTTTTCTAGAAATAAAAACCTATTTATAATTACTTTTATTTTCATATTTTTATAGTTTTGACTGAATTTGAGGAGCTTCGATTACATACCGAGTTTCTTCCGTGCCGGTGCCTCAGAAAGCACGTTACGCCCGGTCCCAGCTATCGTTTTTAGGTCTTTTATAGTCGTTACAGGTAGTCAGTGGTCCAAAAGTCTGACAGCCAGTCTTATAAAGAGGTATAGTATTACCCAGTATTACTGGGTTGTGGAGGTAACATAGGCAGCCGCTCCGTGTAAAATACTGGTATTCAGCTGCTGTGCATGCGTTTTCTCCCGTTATATGAAGGTTTCTGTGCCCATCTATTCTGTGTCGTTGATCCTCCAGCATCCTGGTCGGCTGTAGGCAACAATAGCTCTCCAGCCATTGTCTGCAATATTGTTCTAATTAATTGGTGACTTCGAGCGCAAATTATGTAATTGGGAAAAAACTAGGCAGATGATGGATTTTCAAAAAATCGTCCTATAGGTTCTTTTATTTATTTTTGTATTAGCTGAATTTCACAAGTATCCAAAAAAATTCACCTAGACGCATGGCAAACGCAAGCCAAGTGTTTTGTATTTCTAGAAAATATTTTAACATGATTGACAGAACCTTTTCGATAACTAATAAATGTCAATCCAATACGTTTTTGACTGTTTCAGCTGGTAGAATCCCGTTTTTTTAGGCCCTTTAGACATTTTTTGTATATTTTCTAGTCGTAAAACTATGTGAGGTTTCCGATTATGAAAGCCAGGAATCTTATCTTACTAACTAATATTATAAATGCGAAAGTTTGTGATGATGGATGGATGGATGGTGCTATCATTGTGAGTATCGCCCGGAGGACACGGTGGAGCACACCGCGGAGGTCTGCTCCGCTTGGGCAGAGCACCGCCGTGTCCTCGTAGCGGCGATTGGCGGCGGCGACCTCTCGCGTCCGGCCCTGGTTCAAGCCATGGTCCGGGGCGAGAGGGAATGGGAAGCCGTCACCTCCTTCTGCGAAGCAGTCATGCTAGCGAAGGAGGTGGTGGAACGTGAGAGGGAGAGAACCTCACGTCCCAGCCGCCGCGGGAGAAGCACCGAGAGTCGGGGGCCACGTCGTGGTGGCTCTGCCACCGTAGGCGCGGGCCTGTGGACGGTGAGTAATGGGCTAGCTCGCCGTCCGTCCGTCGTATGACGACAGGCCATGTCTGATGCCTGCCAGGGCTGCGGGACTGTTCGAAAGAGATACCGCGGCCCTGGAACAAAAGGGCAAAAGAAGGAACATGGATGGTTTTTAGTCAGTAAAAGTCTGACACTCCCTTCCGCTCCGCCCAGAGAGTGAGGAGTCATTTGATGATTACCCATCCTAAAAAAACACATAGGGATTAACACATAGGGTACTTTATATTCCGATAGTGCGGTTTAGTTACTATCTTAGCCAGCGGGTGAATCCGCGGGCTAAGATAGTAACAATACCACAGATAAAAGCTAATTTATTATGATTAGTAAATAAATTACCTGCCAAAGCCAAAAAAATAAAACTCCATCATTTCATCAATATTGCCAGTCAAGAATAAACATCTGGAAGTATTTGAATAAATGGATGCCCCACAGACTTCCTTTATTACAATATACAAATACAAAAAAGCAGTCCAAGTGCGATTTAGACATAGTGACGCTTTTGGAAGAAACCAGAGCTTTAAGATCTGGTTTCCTCCAAATGACGTCACAACAACGTTGACTATATGTAAATAAAACGGCGTGGTTGCCCAGAGAGCGGTATTTGATATCGTAACGTCAAAAAACCGGCCAAGTGCGAGTTGGACTCGCGCACGAAGGGCTCCGTACCATTATCTATAAAACCGGCCAAGTGCGAGTCGGAGTCGCGCACGAAGGGTTCCGTACCATTATCTATAAAAACGGCAAAAAAATCATATCTGTTGTATGGGAGCCCCCCTTAATTTTTTTTTTTTAATTTTTAGTATTTGTTGTTATAGCGGCAATAGTAATACATCATTTGTGAAAATTTCAGCTTTATAGCTATCACGGTTTATGAGATACAGCCTGGAGACAGACAGACAGACAGACAGACAGACAGACAGCGGATTCTTAGTAATAGGGTCCCGTTTTACCCTTTGGGTACGGAACCCTAAAAAGCGTTGCCGTCATTTCCATGACGGCCGTCTTTGCGATGTTGAAGAGTTATCAAACGTTTTTTCAAAAGAGGTCAACAATTTTCTAAAATGAATTCCACCTGGAGTTCATCACATATTATTATAGGCAGACTCAGGTGGAACAAAATTGTGGTGTGAAGTGGGGGAAATTCGAAATAAAACAGGTGTTTAGTACAACGAAAAGCATAAACTTCTTGTGATGATTGCTCATCTTCCAAATAAACCAAGGTCGCCCATTTGCCATCGTTGTCACCTTTGTGTTTTCTTTTAAGACTGCCGTGCAAGTCTCGAAGACTCCACCTGTCCTGACCATAAGGACGGTCGTCTTTTTGCATCCGTAATATTACAGCCGCTATATGACGGCACCATTATTGGAGGGAACCAGAGCTTAAATGTTCCATACCACCATAATATGATACATGTCCAGGAATAAGCTAGATGAATGTATGACGAAACTTGACTCTTGTGTTTTATAAAAAGAGCAAGATTAAAACATTGTTTTTGAGGAGCAATGAGAAGACTTCACTGGATTTATTCTTATTATTTGCTATTGTAGCGGCCAAAATAACACATGTATGGAAATTTCCATTGAGCAGCTGTTACGGTTTTAAACATACAGCCAGACAGACGGCTCCTTTCGGGTACGGAACCCTATAAACATGACAATACCTTTCAAGACGGGAGAGAAATCACTCAAAAATCTGTCCTGCAAATAGGCAAACAAAAACTAATTTCCTTATTTATTGCCAGGGGTTGAGAGGTGTGAAAGGGGGCGAACGGGGACGAAGATGGGGGTGGAAGGGGGCGAAGCAAAATATTTGAGTTTTCGATCGTTTTATTGTCAATCGACAATCGACGGAAGTGAGGAAATTGAGTAATAGCTTGAACGACGCTTTGTTTGTGGTGAGTGAGAAGAGTGGGGAGCTCGGACTATTTTACATAATTGGTTTTAGCTTATGTGTGTGAATCTGATTTGTTTTTTATTATCAGAGTATATCACCACGATGATGATGGTAATACATCAGTAACGGGATGAATTATTTTAACTGAGCGATCGGGATATCCAAGAAGAAATGAAGAAAAAATGTTTGTGACATAAAGATATCGTTCAATAACATTTGAATAATTGTAGCGGAAAGCAGACAAAGAATCTATGATTGTAATGAATACTCCTTATTTGGGTGGATACTGCGACCAGATTAATTTCTGATTTTGTCCCAAGTCCCTATAATACAAACAAAATGTCCCAAGGCCTCGTCCGCACTCGTTCGCGAGACATCAAGGGAAATGAGAAGCTGACTAAGAGCACGTCTGTTCTGACTGGCTGACCTTCGTCTGACACTGACAGTCTGACAGCCAGCCAATTGAAATCACTGTCTTTGTGGTGTTCATGGGCGATGGACTTTCAATTGGTACCTATTAAAAATGGTTATATATTCGCCGAATGTAACACAAGGACCAAAAACATATTTCTGTACATGGAACTTATCGGCGGTATGAGAGAGAACCAACATCATCATAATCCGGAATCACCCACTGCTGGGTATAGGCCTCCCCTTTCTTCTGCCACACTTTCCCGGTTCTGTGCGTCCCTTATCCAGGTGTTTGACGCGACTTGACGATATCGTCAACCCAACGAGCCCTAGGACGGCCCTGGTTTCTTTGGCCAAACCTCGGCCACCACTCGGTCAAAGCCTTGCTCCATCGGCCATCTCCGCGTCTAGCCAGATGTCTTGCCCAGGTCCACTTGAGGCGCACCGCCCGGTCCCTGACGTCGTAGACTTTCGTCCGAGAGAGAACTAACCCCTTATGCCAATCAATTACTACTTAGCTGCAATACCTACTCGGTCATGGTGCTGGTTTTAGCGTCGGTGTCCCTTCACCGTGTATCCATTTAATTGCAACATTTTCCAATATCTACATACAAAGAACTGCATTTCACTGGGACTTTGCGCAAGTGAATGACTGTCTTTTATAGTTTTTCAGTGCCTACTTTACAAAAATTAAATTATGTAATTCAGTTTAGGTAGTTATACAAAGTGGTTGAAAAATATTGTACCTACCTACGATTTGTCTTCCATAACTCTAATAATTGTAACAAACATTTAAAACAGCGGAGTATTCCTAAACAAAAAAGGCAACATACAACCGAGCCCGTTAATAACGAAACATTAAAATCGAACAAAAAGTGTTGTTTTCATAAAATAAATAAATATGACTTTGTATTCACGCCGCGTGGATCTACACCCTTAGTCAGAGCCATCGCACAAGAAAATGTTATACAGATGGTCCAGTCTGCGATAGAACTCAGTTCGTAGAGAAACTTAATGCGTGCTTATACATGTGTATAAGAACGCATTAAGTTTCTTTACGTTCTTCTCGTTCTTCGTTTCTTTTATGTATTAGTAGCGATTACCTATTGTATATGAATGCCTGGCTCTGTGTCACATAATGATAGCGAAAGCATATCTATCCCCGTTATTTTGAAGGTATCTTTAATGCGCTGCTTTAGTATGTATATGAAAACTCTGCAACTTAAATAATAACGTAACTACCTAATGACAGGCATCTATTATGGTCTATAGCAAAGGTGTCCATAACGTGACCTCTTAGGAGATAATAATATTTCGCACTGAAAAATACAAAAGAAAAATCATCCACATTTTTCAATGAACCTTCTCCGCGTACCTGTTCGATGTCCCCACCTTTTGTCCTACATGGGCAGCAAAGGTTTGATTTAATGGCACCCGCGGCAATAAACAAATTTATTAAGTGAATATCCCCAAATGGCATTCGGAATTGGATTTTTTTTCAAAACAAACACACGAAGTAAATCGAAAATGTCGTCGGCAGGTATTGTCTAATGTTCTCGTATGGGAAATTTAAAAGGATATCCAGTTATGAAAACAAACGAGGAAAGCGAAATATTGCTTTATAAATCTGTGGGTGTTGGCCTCTGTTATCTGTGGCGATGTAGGTGTTATGTACCTACATACAAATACATAAATAAACTCACGCCTTTTTCCCATGGGGGTAGGCAGAAACTACAGAACGTGTTACGATCCTTGCATACTCCTTTCGCCTCGTCCACGTTCACGCACGCCGGTTGCGAGTACTACGCTCTGTTCTTTCTGAAGAACCTCACCGATAGGCTCAGTGTATTATTTTCCTGACTAATGCAGGAAGTCATATATAAATCTGTATTTGTGATCGTGTCTTTTGTTGCGCATAGTGAACTTCTATAATAAAAATTTCTACTAAATAAAAAAAACCGGCTAAGTGCGAGTTGTACTCACACGCACACTCACAAACAATATAATACAAATATTTTGAAGACTCATTCATTATAATATTGTATTGTATTACATTCAACAGCAAAACTAAATTTGTTTTTCATAGTTTAATAAAATGAAAAACTAAGTTACTAGTTTGATGAAAAAATTCCATATCTCAAAAACTAAACATCAAATCTTATTCAAACCAATTTTCGTTAAGTTTTTTTTACGTTCTACAATTATACATTTTTCCAAAATTTTACTCATTTTACTTTGGAAATTAGAGGGGGCGGGGGGGGGGACACATTTGACCACTTTGGAAGTTTCTATCTTTTAAACGATTGACTTTGAGAAAAAATAGTTTTAGGACCTTAATGACATTTTTAAAGACCTATCTATAGACATCCCGCAAGTACAGATTTGATTGAAAATAGAATTATAGTTACAATTACATGTATAAATAAAAAAATAAAAGATTATGGGAGGCTCCCTTAATTTTTTATTTTTTTTAATTTTTGTTGAAAAATCGTAAAGTGGTTCTCAGAATACATCTATCGACCAAGTTTCAACTGTGTACCTAAGTGTGTAGTCCTAATAGTTTCGGCATAAAGTGGCTGTGACATACGGACGGAGAGACAGACTGACGAATCTGTAAGGGTTCCGTTTTTTGCCATTCGGCTACGGAACCCTAAAAACCTTAAATTCACTGTCAGACGCAAAGCGCATCCTATTTCGTTGGGTCTAGAAGCATAGTTATGACTTCTCAAGCTTTATTATTGTATTTTTATAAAAATCTCGTGTCACGGTTTTTGTAACCGATTTTTGTCGCACTACTCCGAAACGACGCGACGGATTTTTATGATTTTTTTATGTATATTTGGTATGTATGAGAATAAAGTATATTTCACACCGTTATTTTCAAGCGGTCGAAGGTCGGGGTTAGTATGTTATAAAAGTAAAACTGAATGCAAAATAAGCTGGAATGAGTAAATAAATACCAAGACATCATGAAAACCAATACGTTAAGGCAGATTGGTGCAACATTACATTTGATCCCAAATTGTTACTAGTGTTTGTGGTTTACGCCAATCTAGATAATTCGACGAAATTAGCTCAATTAGGACAATAAATCAGATTGCTGTACAGTGTACAGTAATTGCGCAGTGACCAAATAATGTGTGAAGTTACAAGGGGATTGGGTGTCTTGGCAATAATAGACCTGCATTAAAAATATTTGTTACTGGACAAGTGAACAAGCAGTAAGGTTGTAGCAGTTGTGATGACTGCTTGGGCTGCACCATTTTTGGTCAGGTGTTTTCACTCATGGAGGTTCTGTTAACGTTACAATCGGCGATATAACGTTACCACAAAACAGACAGGACTGCTTTGTGTAAGAGAGAGCGGCCCGGTCTGCACCAAACGGGCTCCGTGTCAGGTGCTAATTACAAGTTGTTTTCGATTTTTTGAAAATTCCGGTTTCTTCAATGCTGAGAGCAGTGACGTTAAAAAAAAGTTACTATAACAAGACCACAGAGAAAGTACTTACGTACTACTAGTCGAAGAATACCCGAATTTCGAGACCCGTAACGAAATTCGGGTATTCTTCGACTTGGAAGCCCAAAAGTCTTATCTAATTAAAGGTTGCCTGCATCATCCAAAAATTTGCTTTCAAGTCACCTATAATTCCATTTTTACCTTAAAAATTAAAAATGTCTACAGTCTAACCTAGTCTAAAAAATATATTAAAGATAAAGGCACTCACCCACCGTGGCGCCGCACCCGTTGCCCGCGCCGCGCCGCGTCGTTTCGTGTCCACAAAACGCTGCACGACCAATTTGCGACCGTGACGGATGGCGACCAATTAAATTGTTGGACACTCGGAGTTACACGGTCTGTTAGTTGAGGAACTTTTTGTTATCCTTTTTCTTTAGGGTTGTTATTTTCAGCTTATAGGTGTGACTTTGTAATAATGTAAGTAATGTAGTGGATTCATTAACTTCATGCAAATTACCATTGTTCCAAAAGATAAATTTACTAACGGCACTGTCCATGTATATACATATTTGAGTCTTGTATTTTCGTGAAACACATCAGTACCTATACAAATCCTTTGGTGACTATTGTAATTTTAATACTCGTTTTACCCAAATCGTTTTCCCTTGCCAAACGTAAAAACTGATCTGTTTAGAAGAAACTATTACTGTGTGTTTAGGTTAATACGAGTATGATGATCCTTATTGTTATATTATGTAATGTAACATTTATGTACATACCATCTATCTACCCATATTAAGCGAATAAATTTGTCGATTTGATGTTAACACTATCTATCTAAGACCAAAATAAACTTGCGAAACGTAGGTGTAGGTTTAGATATTATGTGTGTCAACTAACTAAACTGAATTCTCGAATTTTTGTACCGCGTAACATCAGACGCGACTCGCGAGACAAAAGCCAATCGAGTATCGTTAAGTATTTGACGGGCCGCTATTGTATCTCTCTCCTTGTCTAACATACACAGACGCCATATGCAAAAGCAGGACAGCTATAGAGGAAGATCGGAAAAAGAACATTTTGTTAAATACGTCCGCTCTTTGAATGTTAAGTAATTAATAAATCTTAAGGCCTGTGCAGACGATGGACTTTTGCTGGTCTTAGGCTATAAGCATGCAATGAGATAAAACACATTGTTCGCTACGCATCCTCGTACATCTCTGATGGAAATGCATCCTAAAGTTTGGGGGATGCGTGTGTGCTGATTTGTTGCCTTATATATGTTGTGTTTTGGTGATGAGTATTAGTTAATTTACATAACATAGCGTCTGTATTCTCCGGAGGATTAGGATGAGGCACCCACATTTCTTGGAGTTTTTTCCTCCATGGATAAATTATTTATTTATTTAATTTTAAAGAAAGCTTACAGACTAATAACAATTATAAATTTCATGCATAAGTAGTGACATTTGCTAATTACAAGCTTCCACATATATATAACTAATTAGTAATGAGTTACTTGCGTTGACCAGTTACAGCGATTTTACATTGTTAAATTGGTATAAAATTGTCGAGATAATATATTGGGTATGTCAAGTCATGCAACATCAAAATCAAAATTAAAAGCTATTTATTGCTGTCACCAAAATACTCCTTGTTCAGAATATTTCTAATTTTGTGTGCGCTGGTGCAAAATAAATCAATATCCAGATGTGATGGTAAACTATTGAGAGCTATAACACTACGTATGCAGAAGGCGTTGCGCCTGTACTTTGTCGATGCGAATGGTACATGGAGTAGAGGCCGTTTTCTCAAGTTGTTTATATTAGTGCGAAGAAGTATTTTGCTGAGTAGTTCGGGACAATCAACAGAGCCGTTTGCGATGTTCACTAAAAAACAGATATCACTGATATTGCGTCTTACTTCCAACGGTAAGAAATGATATCGCTTACAACGGTGTTCATAGTTGACTGAGAATTGCCCAGCCTTGAAGTCCAAGTACCGCAAAAACCTCCTCTGAACAGACTCAATACGAGATTTGTAAATCTCATATTGAGGGTTCCATACTTGAGAAACGTACTCAAGGTGGCTACGCACTAGAGAACAATAAAGAACCTTTAATGGTTTTAGGGAACGAAAACTAGAACAAGCTCTAATAATGAAGCCCAAGGCTTTGAACGCCTTGTTGACAACTGTTTCTATATGATCATCAAAAAGCAGCTTGCTGTCGTGTACCACACCAAGATCCCTGATACTGGTTTCTTTACTTACGTAAGTACCATCCAGTGTATACCCTGGGCCAATAATAGATTTCTGGCGAGTGAATACTACGTGATAACATTTGGATACATTTAGTTGTAATTTGTTTGTTTTGCAATATTGTACGAATCTGTCAAGGTCTGACTGAAGTAGCTCAGTATCAGATAATGTGCGTATGGACTTTAGAACCTTCATGTCATCTGCGTATAATAGGATATGTGAGTTTCTAAAGCATTTTTTTATGTCCAAAATAAATATTGTAAATAATAACGGTCCTAAGATTGAGCCTTGGGGCACTCCTGATGGGACAGATTTCCATCCAGACGTATATCCACGCAATACCACAGCCTGCGTTCGATTATCTATGTATGATGAAAACCACCGATATAGATCACCGTGAATTCCTGCGGAAAGTAGCTTCCGAAGAAGCACCCGATGATCTATACGGTCAAAACATTTGCTATAGTCCGTGTATATCGCGTCGACCTGGCATCGTTCTTCCATCCCAGTGGTTATAATTTCATTGGATAGTATCAGGTTGGAGGCAGTTGACCGTTTTCTGAGGAAACCATGTTGTTCGTCGCCGAAATGGCGTTGCATAGCTGAGTAAACTTCCGTGTGTACTACTCGTTCAAGAACTTTAGAGAAAAGACATAATTTAGAAATGGGGCGGTAGTTTTCTATTTTAGATTTATCGCCCTTTTTAAAAATCGGTGTAATAAATGCCGATTTCCACATTTTCGGGACAATACCCTCCCTTAACGACCGCTCAAACAGCACACAGACTGGCGCCACCAGGCTCTTTGCACAATTAATTATGAAAATGGGGGGTATCAAATCTGGCCCACCAGATTTAGATGGGTCCAAACCTTTATGTAGCTTGTGTACCGTCTCCGGACACACACTGACTGTACTCAGGTTCACCGAGCTAGCAGGATGAGTGTCGTTATTAACGTAAAGATCGTCAGATTCTGAGTCAGGTTCTTGGAAGGTAGACTGAAAGTAAGAGGAAAAAAGCTCAGTGATACCCTCGCCGTTGTCTGCGGACGAGTCCTTGTAGTGTAATACGTTTGGTAACGTATTACCACTTCTTTTGCTTTTGATATACGACCAGAAGCATTTGGGATTTTTGGCGATTGAGGATTCTATTTTTTCCATATAAGCATCAAAACAAACCGCCTCTAATTCCTTAGCTCGGTTTCGCAGGAGAGAAAAAGAGTGGTAATCGGATATGTTGCCGTAATTTTTGAATTTGGTATGGTATTTATGTTTTTCTTTTAGTATTTTTATTAAAGCACTAGTGTACCAGGGGGGGTGTGTTGATTTTTTAAGTGGTTTAACGGGAATGTACAAGTCTCTGAGCTCGTATAGCTTGGTATAGAAAAGGTTCAGGGCTTGGTCCAGGGATCCAGCAGACAACAATATATTCCAGTCCATAAGATCTAGTGCAGACGATATTGCAGTGTAATCGCCTCGATGAAAGATGTATTTTGTGCTCGGTTTCTCAATGAGTTTATGAACTTCAACGAAATCAGCGTTAATTATCAACGGTTTGTGATGTACATCAACAGGCAGCGCCAGGGGGTATATAAAAGTCCCATGTCTGCGCATTTCGTGAACGTTTTTTTAATTAAGAGCGAATGGAATTACAAGTGTGGTTCCTGAGTAATTGGTGACGCCATTCTGTTTTTTAACTAGTTTACGTCCTACTTACTTAACTTTTACGATAAATGTGGAAAAGGGTATATTTTACCACCAATTTTTTTGATAATATCGAATTGGTATTCAAAGCGACTTTTTAAATAGTATTATCTCAGTTAATATTTTAAAAACAAACCAGAGCTAATCAAGCTAATTAAAAACCACCGAACTAATAACATAATTACAAAATCACTAATTAAATAATACAATCACTGCAACTGAACTCCAATCAAACAATCGACCAACAGACGATGACAAACATTCTATTATTTTAACAAATTATTGACACAGTGAAAACTAAACATTTGTTGTGAAAATCTAACAAACAATATTATCTATTCCATTTGTATGGTCACGACTGCACATGCTAGGGTTTTCACTTAAATAAATTTACGTGAAAACCCCATTTTGTTATTGTACTTAAGGACTTTAGAAAGATTCAGAAACTTTTCGTTACTGGATAAGATTCCAAATGAAACGTTCCGAAGAAGAACTCGAGTTACCACCATAACTTGCAGAGTAAGCAACCTGAAGTAAAAGCAAAAGAGTCTGGAGGAAAGACTGTATATCGGCAAGCTTAGGCGTGGTACGCCCCCTAGTAAGATGAATCGACAACCTTTTAAAGAGGTTGGGTCCGACTGGATACAGAAAGCTGAAGATATATTACTAAAATGAAATTGTATTACAGAGAAAAGAGTATTAAAAATTGTTTGGCAACCCTGTCGTGCAAGCGTGGCTGTGTGAACCGGGCTGTGGCGGTCGTGCGGTCACGCGTTTGTGTGGACGCGCGGGCGTACGCCATACAGATTAAATTAGCTATGAAGCGCTGGGCGTCAAGACTTTGTTGTGTTTTTATAAATAACTGCTTGGCCACAAGCTACACACTCAACTGAGACACGTGTGATAGCGACTACGGTGAATAAAAAGAAAGAAATAAATTACCGAGACGTGACGATACTCTCGTAAACGAAATAGTGAGGCTCGCGGGTGTACGTTGACGCAAGTTCTGTCCCAATTCCAAGTCTCACCGGAGATCGTGAACGAATTCTGTAAGATGACAAATATCTTATTTTTTTTAAAAAAGCTCTGGCGGACACTACTTCCTCAACAAGCAGCAGCGCATAAGATCCTTAGGGCGTACGCTAAAACTCGCGCGGGTGCACGGAGCCGGTATCCTCTACGGACATCTTGATGATTATATATATAGAAATCTCGACCCCGCGCCCGCAGATTTTAGTGCCACTTATACAGTTTTTCAATACCGGCACGCAACCGCGCCCCCGCACCTGCGCGAATTTACGTACGCCCTTTAAAAGCTACCTGTAATGTGTAATTTAGGAGGATATTTTGCGGTGCAGTGCGGCCTGCTCTGTTGTGCGCTGAGCTCAAAGACAAGATGGAGGCGATTGTTGTCAAAACTACGCTAAATAATTATGTTTTTAGGAGCAACGCAGTGGCACAACAAAATACGCACCTATAAATTTCAAGACCAATTGCAATCAATCATTAAAAGGCAATCCACTCCAAAATAGCGGCTGCCCCGTTCAGTGGCGCATTACTAACGATTAACGCACGCTAAACACGCGAGCAAATATCGCGTCGCGTCGGTGTGCAGGTGGCCTAGTGCGGTGGGTGAAACTGTTATTGGAATGATAATAATTCATTTTGTGAAGTGAGATAATTGATTAGTGAATGATTTCATATGTTTAATCCTTAATACTGGTTTAGATAATTTGCAAAGAAGTTAGATTTGGATTAATGTATTTTTTTTTTAATAGAGTTCATAAATCTATTGGTTTCGATAGTTTGTTAGACAGATAGCAAGTTGATTAGGGAAAGAATTAGACTTTTCTATCTCGAAAAATTTAAAACCTTTTAACAAGCTGAGGAATACTAACTCTTGCTGGTACAGGCATGACGAGTACCAACATAAGCACGTTTTATTACACATAGCAACGGCTCACTTAAATGATAATGTTTATTCACAGGCGGGAGTCACCGGTGTGTACGTGTGATCACTGATGCGGACTTATTTCGTCCTTTTTCGAAAAGGATGGTTTCCATATTGATTTACTGTTAATATTTATGTTTCTCTAGCTTCTGCCCATGACTTTGCCCGCGTAGAGGTTGTAAATCATCCCATGGTAAAGTAATACCGGGATCAAAAGTATCCTACATCTTGTTCGAGGTCAAAGTCTACCTATGGCTATGTGTTCGTTACAGAGCCACCGTACTCCCGGCCATACCCTCGGTAGTACGGTGGGTAGATCCACTATAACCCTGGCCGCAACTCTGGTGGTACGGCGAGCCCTTAGCCGTGGTATTCTTTGTAGACATCCATTCAACATCTCATGTAAATGTCTACGTTTGTCAAAAACGAACACCATTAAATATCTGGGTGTTGTAATTGACAACCGATCGAATTTCCAACAGCACATTGAGGCCTTGGTTCCCAGAATTCGGAAGCTTATTTATATATTTAAATCTCTTCGACACATTGCTGACATCTCTATAATCAAATCTGTTTATCTCGCATTGTATCAATCTTTGCTGTCCTATTGTATAACGTCCTGGGGTGGGGCCGCTTAAACGCACCTGTTATAGTTGGAGAGACCCCAACGAGCCATATTAAAACTGGGTTCCTTTTTCCCATGCGCTATCCAACAGTGGACGTGAAACGCTTTGCTTGACCACTTTTTGTTTTGGTGACGGTTACTAAAAAGCATGCTGAACTTCCTTACGACCCAAAAACAATCTTAGAGAAAAGGAGAAATGCCACTGTCTGTGCGAGAACGCGATTTAGGACCAGCCTGGCACACGATTTTAATGGTTTTTGGGTTCGTATTTATATAAAAATATGAACAAAACATTGATCTCTTTCCGTAGAGTGCAAAAATAAAGTGTTCTCATGGCTTCAAGGCATTGATTACAATGCAACACGTAACGTGAACGTTTGTTGAAACCGTTGAACGAATGCATGTAACGATATACTTACACATAATAATATGTAAGTATATAATAGTGTGAAGAACAATTTCACTCTCACTGACACACACACACCTACACATAATGCTCTACCAAGTCAAAAGTAACCCATTCTGGTCATCTCAAATGTTTAATATTACTTTATTTTATATATTTTTAACATAATTATATTTTAATTTATTTTCTAAAATTGTTAATTTATTTGCTAATTTAATTTAATTAATTATGCTAAATTCATCGTGTAAGTAAATTAAATGCAATTAATTATGTCATAAGATAAATGTCCGACGGAGGGTTAGCCTGGTGATCTGTGACATAGAGACTGGTGTCTGTTTTACCTAAAACAGACACCAGTCTCTATGTAGTGAAAATTGACTCTGTACTGTATAATATGATGATGATTAGAGAAATAAATGTATTATATTAGTTTTTTATTTTTCAAACTGTGCTACCGACAAAATAGCGTCATCTATGAGTGAGTGAGCTGACTGAAATTGCCTTGGTAATTATAACTCAGCACACAACATCAAGTACTAGGCTAGTATAACTTGAAGAAGGTATGTGTGTAATGTTTGTTTGTAGTAACAGACAGACAGAGTTACTTTGTTATTAGCATGGTATGGGCCAGGTATCGTATTTATTTCTATTGGATCACCTTTGATCATTGATGCGATATTATTTACCCTTCATTTGGGTCCTCGTTATTTTTGTGTTCTAGGAAGTTGAACTTTGAAATATTTTACTCAGTTACCACCCGACTACAACAGAGTTCAAAAGTAGGCTAGTAACCTTGACTAACATGATAGGTAACTACCTCACACGCATTTAGAAAAAAAATATATACCTTGAGGTGATTCCACAAACGACATGATGGCGCGTTTTTCTTCTTCTTGCCACACAAATGATGTCACACAAGCCTCCCGTTCTGCTCTTTCCACAACTTCACCTGCACTTTCAGTCGTCAGTCTGAAACTACGCAAAGCAGACTGTGGACGTCGCAGAATTCTGGTCGAAGCTCAACTAAGCTCAACTAAGAATCATCGACTTTAAGAAGGAGATAGATGTCATTGATACCGCAAAAAAAGATACTTATTTTATTTATTACCCTGCTAAGCCAACTGTACCCACAACAGTGCCTCCTCCCCTACACGTGACGTCACTCGCGCAGTATATTCACGCGTGTTTGTTGCGTGTGTTGAGGCGACCGGGTTTGTTCAGTGAGTGTATACAGACCAATGTATCACTGTTCCACCGAGTAGTGTTTAGTGGGTGTGTAGTGTGTAGTGTGTACCACTGAATAGCGTTGAGTAGCTGTCGTCCTACTGATTAGTTGTTTTAATAGCTAATGTAGATGCTGTGTGGAAATTGCTAACTGAAATGTGCAGAATATGTCACATACTGAACCTAACCGCTCGGCCACGACCTACACACTCAAGCTACACAGGTGTTTGACAGCGCTTGCAGAGTAAACAAATAAAAGAATTTGTCAAGACCATGCTACGGGTCACCGCGACGTAACTTGCTACGCGGCGGTATAAAAAAATGAAGCACGCGCTTGTCTCATGACGTCAATTCACGTCGCAACTCGCATCGCCTGAGGTTGTGGACGGCGCTAAATACTTTGTTGGCAAGTAATCCTTCAGACAAGTGGTGGCCCAGTGTCAACGGGTCCGATCCGTTGTAAACCGACCCAGCTAGGCACTTACCTTTGTATTATTTATTTAACCACCACTACTCTTAAAAAGATGAAGGAAAACATCGTGAGGAACTTCGGCAAGAGCTAGAACCTAAAATTTCAAGACAGGACAGGCACCCGCATGGGGCACGCGTGTTAAATTATAGCCCACTCGATTTCACGGATAGGAAGTCTGTGTCATGGCTGCTTTTCCCTCGATTTTAGTAAAACAGGTAACAGCCAATAATCCTGATATTTACAATCACAGTCCACCACAGTATAAAACCCTGTACAGCACACAACGGTGAACAAACTCAATGACGCAAACAATCCACGCACAAATAAAGAAAACAAACAAGTTCCATGTGGGCTCACAGCCCACTGTCCACAGCTGGACATAGTGCACACAGGACATGGGGCAGTGTTTGAAATACTCCTGTTTGATTGTGTATCGGTGACTGTTGACGGATACCGCGTGGACAAATCGTATGAGCTCATAGAGAGGTGGGACGTGTTTCATTTGTTTTTTTTTTGGTTCAATGTTCTTATAGATAGAGTGACAGTCTATCAGCGATATGGAAAAGTCAAAACTGTATTAGATTGACGTAAGCTATCGAAAATCTGATGTACGTCTATCCTGTCGAAAATCGTTGCAGAAATGCGAAACACTTTGACAGAGTGCCACTTGTCACTTAATCACTTTTTGCAGGACGCAATGAAAAACTGACAGATTTTGATTGAATGCCTAAGACGACCGTCTAACCTACACAACTCAGCAACTAGGTCATACGATACTCCTCGGTTGTCAGACTCTCGGGCTTCTGACGACCCGTAACGACGGTCAAACCTCTGAATGTCAGCCGGAAACAACAACTTTACGTGCTTTCCAAAACAAGGAGGGGTGTCAATATGTAATGGATGGTCGCCCATCCAAGGACCGACCTTGGCAAGCCTAGAGTCGATCGTGACGTGCGGCTTTTTTGTGTCACGACGGGCCTCACACAATTTATATTTCATCATTTTGATTAATTCGAAGATATGTGACATCTACCAAACCCGTACTGGTTCCGCGTGGTGAATTTCAGTCTATTCCCTCTCATAGCGAGAAGGCCTGTGTCCCAGTGGGAACATTGTAGGTACCTATGTAGGCTGAAGTACTACAGCGCCATCTAAGACACAAGTGAAGAACTAACATCAAAATCCTAAATCGCGCAGTTAAAGTTATCCGCGACCTACGGTAATATAGAAAAACCCGACAACAACTGTCGGGCAGTAGCCCACCAGACACCGGTCACTGGTCAGAGGATCTTCCCTTTTCTATGGACGATGAAGAACTTTACACCCTGTTCTTCATACACCAAAAAATATTTATAAAATTCTCGAAGTATCGCAATAATTACACATCAAGTGCTTCCAGGAATTTACTATTAACAAGATTAATTTACTCTTTAAGCTTTTTAGTTGGAATCCTGTTTAATGTCACAGTACCTACTACTATAGTAATAACTCGTGTGTTTAATGAGTACAAAAAATGAGCGGAGGTTTGTATTGTTTAAAACGAGTCACTTACAGATAGTTAAAATAGTAAACGGCTACATACATGTGGTGTTTTTCGAATATTTAGTTCGCCATTTTACGCCCAAGCTTAATTCTTGTCTGCTATTGAGAAATCCCAAATGAAAAACACAACAACACGGTAATAATTTGCAAGACCTGTGAATTGAATCCAAGATCTCGTGTTCTGCAGTGCGTCTGCAACCACTAGACCAATGAGAAAGATATCATTAAAAATAACCCCATTATGTCCCATCTCTTCGCCATTACACCTGTACAATACAATTGGCAACAATGTAAGTTTTAGTCGTGACTCAACAGTTACAACAGAAACAAACAATACAAGGTACTGCACATTCTACCAACCACTGTATCTATTGGTAGGTAGAAGTAGTGGCACCACCGCACCTGCAGTGCTCGGGTATTTAGCGAGCATTCCAATCATAACTTAGTAACCGTGTATCCTGTGTACTAATGTATTTGTGTATTGATGTCGGTATTTATACAATGGTGTTTGTAGTAAGTTTAACATCTGATGTTTTCTGTTATTTTCGCACCCTATGCTAACCCTGGCTCGTTGGTGTACTGGCCGAAAGCGCTACAGGTGAGTATGAGGTCCTGGGTTTCATTCCCAGGTCGGGTAAGGTTATTGAGTTTTTCGGCAGCCAGGCGGTAGTATAATATTGTGGCAGGTTGATGATAAGAGACCCCCTATTACTTCTAGTATTAAACATAACTGGTGGCATCCGGCAGTACATAATACAATTGGTACAATTATATCTAAACTTCTGAGTTTAATATAGAATTATGTTTACATTATGTTTATTTGTACACGAGTAACCCTGAAATTGTGATGTGATGTTTTGAATATAGAAATTCTTATTTAGAACGTAATAATACTCAATTATGGAAGTAGGATTTTTTTATGAAGGAGTTTATATGTAGAAATACTAAACATATTGTGTAACCATGCTGTATTCCTGCCGTACGGCGACTTTTATACAGGGTGGGTAGAAAATCGCGAATCAAACGAAACAGGGCGATAGTTGGGGTTATTAGCTTTCAAAAATATCGGTGTGGCAGAGCCCTAACTTGATCTCCTTAAAAGTTATGACTATTTGAGTGTTTTTTAAGAAAATGCCAAAAAATATTTAAAAGAATCACAACAACAGCAACTGTATAGGTAAGGTTCTAAAACAAGAAAAATTTGTGAGAAAAAGAAACATAATAATTCTTGAGGTGCTTTACCTTTCCGTCCGGCTTGTCATGTACAGTGTCCGACTGTCAGTCTGACGTCACATTTCAGCCTATATACAGACGAGTACATAAGAGTAGGTTGGCAGGTATATACCCTTTACTTCAGTGTAGTCCGTGTCTTGACAACTGTGAGCGACTGATCTGGCCTGATATTACGTGAGAGGGTGTAGACAGAGGCGGCAGCGAGAGCGGAGGAATTTGCTGAAAACAATCCTTGCACTGATTCAAAATAAACTGGTCATACCTTTGTTTATTCTTAATATGGGAAGATTTTCGGGGCGCACATGACCAGAGATTGCTCATTAAAGAGAGGTTTGGAGAGCCCTTTGCCCAGCAGTGGGACACTCAATAGGCTAACAAAAAATGGGAATGTTTTAATGTCTGACAGGCCTTTTTTTTTTTTTTTTTTTTTTTGGGGGGTGAGAAATCATCAAATGACTCCTCCCGCTCTGGGCGGAGCGGAAGGGAGTGTCAGACTCTTACTGACTAAAAAACACCCATGTTCCTTCATTGGCCCTTTATGTTCCAGGGCCGCGGTATCTCTTTCGAACAGTCCCGCAGCCCTGGCAGGCACCGGCCCTTGCGGGCCCCTCCCGTTTGCTGACATCTCTTTGAGGCGCGCGTGGAACACGAACGCGCCGTCGACACGGCCTGCCCGTCGTCATACGACGGACGGACGGCGAGCTAGCCCATTACTCGCCGTCCACAGGCCCGCGCCTACGGTGGCCGAGAGCCATCACGGCGTGGCCCCCGACGCCCGGTGCTTCTCCCGCGGCGGCTGGGACGTGAGGAGGTTCTCTCCCTCTCACGTTCCGCCGCCTCCTTCGCTAGCATGACTGCTTCGCAGAAGGAGGCGACGGCTTCCCATTCCCTCTCGCCCCGGACCATGGCTTGAACCAGGGCCGGGCGCGAGAGGTCGCCGCCGCCAATCGCCGCTACGAGGACACGGCGGTGCTCCTCCCAAGCGGAGCAGACCTCGACGGTGTGCTCCACCGTGTCCTCCGGTCGATCCTCGCAATAGTAGCACCCGGGCGTTTCCTCCCGCCCGATTCGGTACAGGTACCTCCCGAAACAACCGTGTCCGGTGAGGACCTGCGTCAGGCGGAAGGTGAGGGCGCCGTGGCGCCTCTCATGCCACTCCTCAAAGAGGGGACTTATCGCCACTATCGTGGCGTGCCCTGAACGGGGTTGCGATAGTCGCTCCCTCCATGTCGCCATGAGATCACGGCGGAAGTCTGTCCGCCGCGCGACAATATGCCGCGGCAGCGGAGTTACCCCCCGGCTCTGTACCTCCGCGCGCCACTCGTGCAGGCGCGCGAGGACTATGGCCTCCAGATCCCATGGCGGCAATCCGGCAAGGAGGCTCGCCGCCTCGCGGGAGATCGTGCGGTATCCACGGATGAGCCTTACGGCTACCACCTTTTGGGGCGCGTTCAGGTAGTGCTTGGCACGCAACCTCAACGAACGCGCCCACACCGGGGCCCCGTAAAGGGCCATGGACCGCAAGATCCCCGCATAGAGCCTCCGGCAGGAGGCGTTTGGCCCCCTCAGGTTGGGCAGGAGCCGCTTGAAGGCAGCCCCGGCCTTTTCCAGTCTGGGAGCCAAACGTCGGAAATGCTCCACGAAGTTCCATCGGCTGTCGAGGACGAGTCCGAGGTACCTCAACGTCGACTCGACGCCGACGGGAACCCCTCCTACCGTGAGTATGGATCCCGACGGTGGCGCGCTCCGAGGCCCATGAAAGCACATGGCCTCGGACTTGTGCAATGCCACCTCGAGACCCAATTGCCGGATCCTCTCAACGACTATCGCAACCCCGCGTGTCATCAGTTCGGCCGCCGCCTCGTGCGACCTCCCCTGCGCCAGCACCAGCGTGTCGTCAGCGTAGCAAACTACGCTGACGCCGCTAGGGAGGTATGTCTGACAGGCCTTGGGTATTAACCACGTGTAAATTCATTGAACCTGTAATATAAGTTTTAAAACTGTCATGGTCACTAACAATATAATTAACACTAGAAACGGGATATTTACCATGTCCACTGTTTGTTTTGAGTTCCCGATATTTCGGCGCTGTTACAAGCACCATGATTACGGATAAACTGAAGTTATGGCGGGTGGGTGTCATGGTGCTTGTAACAGCGCGAACCTGTACTTAATGTTCGCACTGCGACATAGGCAGAAGAGGTAATCGGCTGGTTCTTGCCACGCAGGCCCACTGTGGGTTTTGTTGTCTATGGTCGTTCTCTCACGATGTGAAGGAATCTTGAATTTTGAATTGCTCATATATAAGCCCTTTCCTGCAACAGATGGCAAGAGAAAAATTCCCACCACACCCAGGGTTGAACCCAAGACCACAAGCTCAGTAATCGCGGTTGTAACTGCTAGACCAGTTTGTCTTTTGCTTATTCCGAGTCGGTACAACTTCACGACATCCACAATTCTTTGAGTAACTTTTTGCCACATTTCAATCTCCATCGCTTATGATGTGATGCTACCTTTACTCGTACTAAACCACTTCACTCGCTCCAGTAACTCGCCAGTGTGTCACCATCTATGACATGAGACATGCTGTCCGAGTCCCTAAGATCTACCAGCTGTACAGTCACTACACTCCTAGTAGGAGTTTGACCTACACGCACACAGACGCAAAGCGAATTTACACGTAATTTTGAGAGGAAATAAAGGGGATTTGCTTTATTGTGACTGAATTTTATGAATACCTGTACTGTGCGTGTATCACGCGGTAGTTCCAGGATCAGTGATATTAGCTGTCGGTCTTGGTAACCAGTGGAACGCTGCGTTGAATCTTGTCATAGGATTTGTGCTTATGGACGTCGTCGTTTCTTGAACTTGATGTTAACGATAAGGGTGTTAGTGACTTAGAATCTTTAAAATGACTTTAGACATTTGTTGTTGGACTCATTCATCTCTCCAGGGAGGCCGGGATAAGGCTTCGTTTCATTCATTATATCGGGTATGCTCTCCTAGGCGGTAATTCCATTAACTTCATACCATCAAACCTAATTTTATGAATATAGAATAAAATAGAATAAGACATTAAGTGACCCAGATTTATCTTTATAGTACCTAAGTATAAAACTTCGTTCTTGCACTTTTCTTCTACAAGTTGTAAGTGTGTTAACGCTGATATTTTCTTTGACCCAATCAATCCCAATCCTTCAATCAATTCAATCAATTCCATGCACGACTAAGTCATAAGTACCAACAAAATATAAGAGCAATTGTACACGCTTAAGGACGCAGGGTTGAATTGAAATCACAACAGGATGAGTGTACTAAATATTATATTAAACTTTGACGATTTAAACACTGATTTACATTACTAAACTATAAACACTGATTTTAGCAACATACTTTTTCACAATAAAGTCACACACTTATACAATATTTACTTAAGACAATTACAACGACTTGGATACCGGTAGCGAACTCTATAGGTCACTATGACGGAGTAATCGCGCAGACTGTTCACGTAGAAGACTTGAAGAAGACTAACTTTTTGTGACGACGATGGATGTCGCGGCGCCCCCGTCAGGGGGCGCGGCGAGCGGTCACGGGGCATCGCCCCCTGGCCGCGGAAGCCATACCTTGGCCTGTAAAGACAGGCCCGTCATTGTATTGCCTGTATAGGCTGCGGCCTGTTGGCGTGTGAAGGCAAGTCACACGCCTGTGAGTGGTTGCTAATGTTTTTCCGTAGGCGCGCCTCAACACTATAAGCAATATAGTGTTGATTTCTTCACGACGCCTCGGCGGTCTGTCACCGCCAGGTGAGACCTCCGGTTGCCCGGAGGAGGCCCGGCGGGTGACGACCAGCGACAGAGGCGCCGACTCTGACGCACCTACGGAGGGATGTATGGCTCCTGTCCGCCCCGCTTCCAGAGCTAGCCGGTCACGACACGGATTAGGAGCCGATATGTGTGTGTGGGCGGCATTGTGTTGTGTAACGCCGCCCAATGTATGCGTGAGGGTCGCGAGCCCGCAGCCGCGTCCCTACGCGTGTGTCTACTCGAGTGTAGAGACGTGCATGTGTGAGTTAGTTGCGCGACATGCCTATATTAACTTAGCACACGTCACGCAACTAAGTGTATGTAATGTGGTGTAGAGTCATTTTGTATGGGTAAGCTGCGTGTAGTCTGGAAAACAGCTTACCCAAGAGTCATATCCGGTGGGGTGGGGTCACATTCCGCTACCAGGTCGCGGGGGAGGGGGCGCCTCGCGTCAGGGGGGCGCGCGTGCCAGGGCGCTATGTGCTTGACATGGGGCCAAGCAGATGCGTCGGCACGCGCGAACATTCCCGTCGCAAGGCGCCGGATGAATGCGTCCAGGCTCTCGATCCCGAGATCCCGCTGTATGACATCGTTCCTCACGCAGCGAGGGGCGTCAATGATGGTCCGCAGCGCAAGGTTCTGCTGCGCGCGGAGAAGCTTCCTGTGTCCCTCGCACGTGAGGACGAACAACGCAGGGGCGGCGTACGTCAATATTGAGCGTATGTAGGTTTTATACACGCCCAACTTGACGCGCGACTTAACTTTTTGTGCCTGTGGGCGCGTGTTTTATCTACTCCCACGTAGGCGCAAGTTGCGGTCGGCCCCACTCTCATGGCCGCCCACTATCCTATGTTTAGCGGGGGAGTCGGTAACACCCTGCCCCTCGCTCCCCGCTCTTCACCCCTGTGACCTAGATAGACCGTGGGAACCCGGATGTAGATAACAATGGGCTTCCCTCGGCCAATCACTGGCTCTGTTTACCCATAGATGGAACCTTGTCTCACCAAGGATTTTTAAATTTACTGGTAACTTCTTCAACTTTAAGAAGTTACAAACGGTTTTTATACCAAAAGAGATGTATAATGCCTACTAGTGATATCAAACTATATACACCTACGTTATCCAAGTCATTATTCATAATTTCTACTTAACAGAGCAACAAACAGACATATCATAACAGAATTAGGGGGCTGTGCTTCTCAACATTTCCACCCCCTGTAGAAGGGTTCATCCGACTACATTTCCGTCTGTCGGAAGCACAACCACCTTTACAACAGGCCGACGCAGGACCCCATGGTTTGTTCTTACGTCTACCACTCTTGTAATAGCGTCCGCACCAGGAAAAACACTTTGGATGACCCCTTTGGTCCACTGGTTCCGTGGCTTATTAGCGTCTGTAATCACTACCACGTCACCCACTTTCACATTTGGCACGTCACTGGACCACTTATTACGACGTTGGAGCGTCGGCAGGTACTCGCGCAGCCAGCGCCTCCAGAAGAGGTCGGCCAGCGCGTTCACCCGTCGCCACATGCGGCGGGAATCCAAGTCGGCGGCATGCCGACGCGTGCACGGTGCATCTCCCGCGGCTGTGCCCAGCAGGAGATGGTTGGGGGTCAGCTGAGCTCGCCACAGGCGCCCAGCCTGTCGCGTACTCTCACCAGCCCATCCTCATAAAACATGAGGCTTAGTGCCCGCAACTTGCTGTTGCAAGGCAATGGGCGAGCCTCTCGTAGCGCAGCGACGTCTGCTGCGTATCTGTCCCTCTGTGTCAGACGCAGGAGGCGCATCTCGGCCTCGTGCAGGTCATCTGTCGACACTAGGGATGTCTGACGCCGCTTGCGGCATCGATTTATAAAAATATGTACACGCGCCATGACGTTAGCGGCGCGCGTCCACGTAGGTAGCCGCTCATATTGTAGCAGCGATTCAGCCTGTGCTGCAACGGTGTGCACGCGCTGTGCTCTCTCTAAGTCTTCCTCTGCCACCGCGTCGAGCTCGATGTCAGCCGGCCACTGCTCCTGTGGACAGCGAAGAAAAGAGGGACCCGACAACCACTCATTACTACTGTTAGGCCAGTCCATTCGGGTAGCCTTGTCTGCGGGGTTCATCGCCGACGGAACCCAGCGCCAGCTGCCCCTCTCTGACCTTTTGTCTATCTCGGCTAAACGGTGTGACACGAACCTTTGAAACTCTAACGCGTCTGAATTTATCCACTTGAGGACAGTTTTGCTATCAGTCCATAAATGAATGCTACTAATAACTGCTCCTAATTCCTTGACTACTGTATCAGCTAGTCTACAGGCTAACACAGCCGCTTGTAATTCTAGACGTGGAATGGATGTCACCTTTTGTGGCGCTACTCTAGCCTTACCTATCACTATCGCGACATCCCTATCCCCTTCTGTGTTTAACCCCGCTACATAGGCTACTGCCGCGTAAGCAGACTCACTCGCGTCACCGAATACGTGCAACTCTAGTTGCTCTAACTGAAGGCCGTACCACCTAGGTATGAATATGTTGTTAAGGTGATACAGGTTTTGCAACCACTCAAACCACAACTTGGCCTCTGACTCTTTTAATTTCTCATTCCATTGAATCCCCGTGTGCCATATCCGTTTCATAAGGATGCGCGACTGTATGACACACGGATACAAGAAACCTAGTGGGTCAAAGATTGACATGATAAAACGAAGGAATTCCCGTTTTGTTGGAACCACGTGTCCCTCTACTATGGCTTTAGGCAACTTCTTAAACGATAGGTCAAAAGCTAATTGGTCCGAACTCGGTGACCATATCATGCCTAACGTGCGTTCCGTTGCACCTTCGCCTTTATCTAAGGAAACCCTGTCAGGCATTTCCACTCTGAGCTTATCGCGCAGCTCTTGAGAGTTAGTGACCCACCCCCGTATATTAAACCCGCCTCTGGCGTGAATGTGAGTCACTTCCTCAATTAAACTATTGGCCTGTGAGGCAGACCAAGCACTATCCAGGTAATCGTCCATATAATGTTTTTCGTGTATGGCGGCTACCGCTTCGGGGCACGTTTCTTTAAACTGTTCCGCATTTTTATTTAAAATATAAATTGCCGACGTTGGCGACGACACGGCCCCGAATATCATGGAGTTCATGACGTACACGTCAGGCTCCTTATTGCCGTCAGTCGTCCAAAGAAACAGCTGTGCCCCTCGATCCTGTTCTCTTATAAAAACTCGCAAGAACATATCGGCTATGTCCCCAGTAAAAGCTACAGGCCCCAATCTAAATTTAAATAACACGCCTAACAGGGAATTAAGCAAGTCGGGTCCAGTCAACAAATTGTCATTTAAAGACGTCCCATTGTAACTAGCCGCGGCGTCAAAAACCAATCTTAATTTTCCCGGTTTGTTTGGATTCGTTACCCCAAAGTGGGGTAAATACCATACCGAATCGGACTTGATACCGCCCTCTACTCTACTCGCGTACCCTTCTGCCAACAACCTATCTATCTGTGCTGTGTAGGCTGCGGCGTACACAGCGTCCTTATGTAGCCGACGCTCAATACCGGCTAGACGCTGGCGCGCGTACCTATAATTATTAGGTAACTGTGGGTCGTCGCGACGCCACAGTAGTCCTAACTCCCACTGGCCGCTCTCTGTCTGACGGCTAGTGGAGTCTAGAATAGCCTTAGCTCTCTCTACATCCTTGTGCTTTCGAGGCACCTCTGAAATTCCTATTGCTTCTAGCTCAAACTGTTTTTTAACTAACTCGTGCAAGTCGATAGTTGATTCTACTACACAATTTAAAGAATGAACATTAACACTCTGATGAGTACCTACAGGTCCGTGCACAACCCACCCTAAACTGGTCAAAGAGGCAACTGGCTTACCGGATTTTCCTCGGCGAGTCTCCTGGCTGACCAACAGCTCCCAGTTGTCTTGGCCCAACAACAGCAGCGGTCTGGCTCCTCTCATTTCCTCGCAACCCAAGTCGCGAATGTGGGCGTGTTCTGTTAACACTGCGGCGGACACTGTTTGCGCGGGCAAGTCCAGGCTTTTTAACGTACGACACTTCACTTTATGTGTTAACCCGTTCGGTCCACGCACTGATACACTGATCACTTTTGATGTGTTGTCAACAATCTCTTGGCCGCGCGCACTGTGCAGAGTTAGCGGAACTTGCTTTCCACTGGCGTTTTCAGCTAACGAAGCGTCTATCAGTGATACGGTTGCCCCATCATCCAGAAGGACATAACAATGTTTATCAACACCGTTCACCGTTACACACACTGGCATTATCTTTAATAACGCCTTCCCAGTGTAGTCACTAACGTTCGTGACGCTCTCACTCTTCTTGTCGGCATGTAACAATGTGTGGTGCGCGTAATCACACGACGCGCACCTACTTGCACGACAAAAGTTCTTCCCGTGCTTCTTTACTATGCACTTAAAACACAATCTATGTTTCTTGACATGTTGCCACCTCTCGTCGACACTCAACTCGGTGAACTTGACGCACTTGGGTAACTTGTGTTTGTCTCCACATAACGTGCATGATTCTTCCATGGCCTTCTCTTGCTGGTCATTATCAGAGTGAACGTGCAAGCGTTGAATATTTCTAGGCTGCTTGAACATCTGTACAGGTGCTCGGGGCTTAGCCGTGCTAGACGATGATGTGGGCGTACTCATCTCCATTTGTACATAAAAAGACGTGGCTCGGGCTAGATGACTCAGGAACTCTGCGAGTATTTCTAGACTCGGTGAAACTCGCACATCTATGCCCTGGGTCGTTGCCATACCCATAGCAAAATCACCATATTGAGCACGTTGTACAGATGTAAGCTTATTCAAAAGTTCACTCACCAGTTGTGGATTATTCAGATATCCGTTAGCTCGTACACTCTTCAGCAGCGACACACAATTTCTCACAGTTGTTGAGAACTTTCTGAGTTCACGGCCACTCTCAGTCACTTTAGGTAACGCACGCACTTTCTTTAGAGCACACTCTAGCACTAAATTAGGATGCCCGAACTCTTCATCCAGCGTCTTAATTATCTCACCCGGGTTAGTCGAGGTGCGCAACAAATCCTCCACGGCCAACTTTGCGTCTCCCTGCAGCGATGTTTTCAAGCGCGCTAAGTTCTCATGCGGCTTGAACTCGTACATGACAGTCGTGTCGTGGTACATGTTCTTGTACGACAGCCATTCCGCTGGGTCGCCTTTGAAAAATGGCAACTCGTAGGCCTGTCTTGGTACCGGCCGCGGACGAGCTAAGTTTGTGATAGCGTCTGCCAACTGGTCTATTTTTCTGTCCCGCGACCTGCTCCTGTCCCTGTCGTCCGCGAACGCGTTTTCCCAATCAGGCTCTCTTCTAGCCTGTGGAACACTGGCCGTAGCTAAGGGCGTAGCACTCCCTAGGTACGGGGGTTCGCGAAACTGTACCGACGCGGGCGCACACTGTTGGAGCGCAGGTATATCACTGGGCGGCGGCACTGGCGCTAACACCTCACGAAAGGGAGCGGACACTTGACGCGGCGGCGGATCGCGACTCACAGCGGGCGTGTGTGTTTCCCTAACAACGGGAGCCGAGTCTTCGACCCATTCTTCCACTCGCCGCGTTGTCCCTTCTCCTTCTGATTCTGAGTCCTCCTCAACAGCGGCTTCAATCTCAGCGAGATCGACTTCAAGTTTCTTCTTGACGAGTTGCTCCTTCATGCGTACCAATTCTCGTTCAGCCTCGTACTCAACCCTCCGTCGAAGATAATCGGCACTTCTCTGGCCGCTCCTCGAGGAGACGTGGCTTGTACCGGAACCTGCCCTCTGGATTGTCCCCGATCTCACTGGCGTGAACATATCTCTGTGGTCGATAACACGACCTCCCGCCAGTGGGATTATAGGTACAGGAACCGATGATGTAGTCGGTACAACTGACACTGAGCCTGGTGCCTTTTCAGACGGCACGCCAGAGTCAGCCTCCAACTCGCGCCGCTTGTTCATGTCGGCCTCTATTTTGCGCAATTTACTTCGCGTCGTAATTGTGCTCCTAACACTCATCCTATTTTCCGTACGATCCGGCACTCGAAGGACCAAAAATTTTACACGCTTAAGGACGCAGGGTTGAATTGAAATCACAACAGGATGAGTGTACTAAATATTATATTAAACTTTGACGATTTAAACACTGATTTACATTACTAAACTATAAACACTGATTTTAGCAACATACTTTTTCACAATAAAGTCACACACTTATACAATATTTACTTAAGACAATTACAACGACTTGGATACCGGTAGCGAACTCTATACGTCACTATGACGGAGTAATCGCGCAGACTGTTCACGTAGAAGACTTGAAGAAGACTAACTTTTTGTGCCTGTGGGCGCGTGTTTTATCTACTCCCACGTAGGCGCAAGTTGCGGTCGGCCCCACTCTCATGGCCGCCCACTATCCTATGTTTAGCGGGGGAGTCGGTAACACCCTGCCCCTCGCTCCCCGCTCTTCACCCCTGTGACCTAGATAGACCGTGGGAACCCGGATGTAGATAACAATGGGCTTCCCTCGGCCAATCACTGGCTCTGTTTACCCATAGATGGAACCTTGTCTCACCAAGGATTTTTAAATTTACTGGTAACTTCTTCAACTTTAAGAAGTTACAAACGGTTTTTATACCAAAAGAGATGTATAATGCCTACTAGTGATATCAAACTATATACACCTACGTTATCCAAGTCATTATTCATAATTTCTACTTAACAGAGCAACAAACAGACATAATTATCATAACAGAATTAGGGGGCTGTGCTTCTCAACAGCAATATTTGTACACCTAGTTTACAATAAACATTTTCACTTGGACTTTATCTGACTGCAAGCCCTCACTGGACAAGAGTTGTGGTATAGCAGTACTACTTTTTCTAAGCCTCGATTTTTATATTTCTCTATCCAATTAGAGTCACAGACCCACATCCTGAAACCCAAATCTCTACACATACTCACCGTAACACAAACTAATCAAATCCGCCAATCCTACCGCAGAGCGTGAAGTGATCGTACCTACCGTTGTCACAGAGTAAATAGAGGCACAGAAGGCTCCATACAGCGGGTGAAAATGCACTCACACATAGACACGCTTCACGTACACTCGTACAGCGATTGCAAGCGCACTCGCGACTGGCATTTGTTTGAGATCGCTGTACGTATGCATCTGTGTGTGTCCCCCGCTTTTCTTTAACCATCTATGTTATCTATAAAAATATAATACATATAATATCTTTATGTTTGTCCGCGTATCTACCAGAACCAGTGATCTAATTTGATTACTGGCCCAAAAAATTATACAGCCAAACTACTTACCTTTTTACATTACGTGGTGGCAATAACAATCGCATGGGTCGATCTTCTACTTAAAGGGATTCCGAGGATGGGTGACCTTCCATTATAGTGAGACTCTTAAGTAAGCAGAAGACCTAAAGTATGACATCAAGCCTTACCGGGGTTTCGTGTTACTGTAGTGTAAAGTTTAGATAGGCAGTCGCTCCATGTTAACTAATGGTAATCTGCCGTGCATGCGATTACTCTCGTTGTACGAAGTATTCTGTGTCGTTGATCCTCCACTATCCTGGTCGGCTGTAGGCAACAATAGCCCTCCAGCCATTGTCTGCAATATTGTTCTAATTAATTGGCGACTTCAAGTGCCATGCCCGACTCGCTGAGCAGTTGAGTAGACAACGTGTGTGGATCGGTTTGGAGGTATGTTATGATATCTGAATGTATATGGTGTATAACGTCGTTGTGTATAAAAGTTTTGTGGAGACTGAAAGTCGGCACGAAGGATTACAGTACAGCTTCCATGATATTACAGTTATGTGGCACCAATTATGAGTTATTCAGTTTTGGATATTAATTTCATTCATAGATTAAGTTCAGGTGCCAATATATTATGTACCTACCTGACTATCATTCGTGTCACAGCAAGAAGACATTGACCTCGTCATGTTTATCACGCTTCGGCGATTCAATAACATTGGGTTCTTTAAAACACCTATACAGTTAGATTTCTTCCACATATTCTGAGATGCTACAACAACCTGCACATATTTTTGGTACACTAAAATAACAAGCAAGACAACTCGAATCCCCAACGGGAGCACTAACCACTAAACAGAATGCAACACGATCGCTCATCTCACAGCAGCCACTACACGCCACTACACGCCACTACGCGCAACGGTACGCCACGGTATGCCACGGTACGCCAACTTAGTTCCAATCCCGTCAATCAGTATTAACTACATAGGGACCCTCTCGGGAAGTACATACTGCATGAAAATATTTTAAGGTATGGTAGACGATGCTGTTATATTGAAGAGCAGTTTCCTGTGAATTCATACGTACACCATAAGGGGACCCGTAAGTCTTAAGAGCGTTTACGCCGTTCACGCGCTGTTTGGCTGAAAAACTGTACTTTTCAAACCAGTTAATACCATCAACCACTTAGCTTACAAATATGTTCATTACTAATAAATTTAGGAAATTTCGTTGTCTAAATAGTTATCCAAAAAAATATTTCGGTTAATAGACTATTTGTGAATTATATCAAGATAACCTAACAGAGGTTTCCTTAATTTCGATTTTAAGGTCAGTTTCGAAGCTTAAATTATCTGAAACGACTGACAAATCTAATAAACAAAAAATCATAACCAATTGCAAAGATCCTGAGGGAAATAGTTATTGCAAAAGATTTTTTAATTTAGTTATCTAACTAAAAGAAATTAAATGCAAACAATGTGAAATTATTAAGAAATTAAAGTCTTTAAATGATTTTTTTTAACCGATATATCTTACTTAATTTAACAAAATAATAGCATAATATAATAGACGAACATCTTTTTAAAAACAAACACTTAAAAAATTCAACTAAAATATTGTAATTATTTTTCTATGAATTTTTGAAAACTACTATAAAACTCTGCGCGCGAATCGACACAAATCAGTTCGCCGCGAGGCTTTCTAGAGTGAGGACACGTCGCTCGGCGCTCTGACTGACCTGTTTTGACCTTTGCCGTGCGTACAAGGATAGCGGACGTTTATAGTGTGATCGACAACTTTTGGTACTTTGGTAAGTAAAATATTTTAGTAGTATTTTTGATTACTGATAATATTTTGAGTGACAACAAATTATGTTTCAGACGTAATGGGAAATAAAACAAAGTTATTTTTAGGGAAGAAAAGAAAACTAAATTTAGAAATTTTGGAAAAGAATAGAGCTAAAAGGTTGGTATATCTATTTTATTCTAGTTTCAACCCACGGCTTCTCTAATGTAAAACACACACTTTTGCATACTAATACACTATAATAAATGTTCTGAGCTTACTACATATGCGACAGTCAGTTTTCTTAGTAATCCGCATCCTAGGCCCGCTAAGGGCAAATGTCTTTGTGATGCATGAGCACACACGCAATTACTAATAAGAAGAGTGGGTTTGTCGATAGTTATGTTTATTGCACTTCTTCCTATTGAGCAATATTTTATTTCACCAAGGCCCGTCAATCATGACAATTTCAACTTTATTCCAATGTGATAAATGTCACACGACGAGCCTTTGTGAGATAAACGTACTATATGAATTTAAAATCAAGTTTGTTTTTTAACCCCCGACGAAAAAAGACTGGTGTTATAAGTTTGACAGCTGTATGTGTCTGTCTGTGGCACCGTAGCTCTGAAATGAGTGAACCGATTTGGATGCAGTTTTTTTTTAAAGCTAGTTTCTTGGCAATGGTTCTTAGACATGTTTTATCAAAATCGGTGTAGCCATTTACTAGATAATATGGGGAATGAAAATAGGTATGAAAAATGTAATGTCTTCAAATATAAGTGGGGTATCAAATGAAAGCGCATGATGTTTATATTACAATTAGTCATGTTTTATCAAAATCGGTTCAGCCATTTTAGACATGGGGGTGAAAGTGGTGATGAATAATCGAATATTTTCAATTATGCCCAAGTGGCGTTTCAAATGAAAGGGGTATGATGTGTATATTAAAAGCGTTGGGGGTTTTTTAATTTTTTAATTGAATTCAATTTTCTTTAAATTTCCTAACCTTCCTAACCGTGTTTTACGTACGCTTGCTTCCAAATAACAAGGTTTGTGTGCTTACTGGGTTATGGTTTAACTTCAGGCAATGTAAAAAAAACTCAAATGATGCAGGAAGAACGGAAACAGTTGAATGTGAAAATCAAAATGACGAAAAGGTACTTTGAACGTTATTATAAAATGAGTTTTTTTTCCTTTCACGTCTTTATATGCCATCACAAACTATTTCAAATGAACTGTTTTTATTTTAGAATCCTATATTGGTCTCATCATCTGAAACCGAGGAAACATCGAGTTTGGTAATTTATATAGCTATTTAATAAAGTCAGACCACTAGATTCTAAACTATTTTCTATCGTGCCTTTGTCATTATTTTTGCATATACCTAATGATCGCATAAACCTAGAAAACAATAAAATTATGTCATTTACTTTCTTATGTTTTAATTTTCAGGTTATCGAGGCCGAAATTCCCCTCAAAACAAATAAGATTGTTGAAGGCCGGAGAATAATTGATTTTAATTACTTTTTGGACCAAATTAAAATAATCAATAACCATAACAGAGCGATGGGGTGTACTATTGATAATTTACAACTGTTGAAGGAGCGCAAGGTAGGCTTGCAATCAATATTTACCATGAAATGCAATATGTGTAATTTAGAGCTTCAACTGTTCAGCTCTAATAGTTCAAATGTTAGTATGGACGTAAATCGTGGCGCTGTGACTGGAGCTATGATGACGGGGATTGGAAGATCAAATTTAAACGAATTGTTAGCTTCCATAGATTTACCAATTTTGACACAAAATACTTATGCGAAATGTCACGACGAAGTAGCAAAATGGTGGAAAGCAGCTGCAGAAGACAGTATGCTAGAGGCTGCCAAGGAAGAAGCGGCTGAAGCTATTGCGTGTGGTGAAGTAAAAGATAATGTTCCAATTCTCACTGTCATAGCTGACTGCTGTTGGTCTAAAAGATCCTATAAAACCAACTATTCTGCTTTGTCGGGTGTCGCAGCTATTATTGGTTCCAAAACGGGTAAAGTTCTTTACATGGATGTGAAAAATAAATATTGTATAGTTTGCGCCCGAGCAGCAGTCAAAGGTGAGCCTCCTGCAAACCATAACTGCCATAAAAATCACAATGGACCTTCGAGCAGTATGGAACAAAGTGTCATAGTCGAAGGTTTTAAGACTTCTGTTGCGAGGCAAAATGTAATATATGGCACATTGATCGCAGACGGTGACGCAAGCACGTTTAAAAAAATACTTGAAAGCAGACCATATCCGAATTATCAAGTTAGTAAGATCGAATGTACTAATCATCTACTCCGGAATTACTGTGGAAAGATCCTCAATGTGAGCAAAGATTGGTAAGTCTATGGAAGCTAACAATTCGTTTAAATTTGATCTTCCAATCCCCGTCATCATAGCTCCAGTCACAGTGCTACGATTTACGTCCATACTAACATTTGAACTATTAGAGCTGAACAGTTGAAGCTCTAAATTACGCATATTGCATTTCATGGTAAATGTTGATTGCAAGCCCACCTCGCACTCTTTCAACAGTTGTAAATTATCAATAGTACACCCCATATCGCTCTGTTATGGTTATTGATTATTTTAATTTGGTCCAAAAAGTAATTAAAACCAATTATTCTCCGGCCTTCAACAATCTTATTTGTTTTGAGGGCAATTTCGTCCTCGATAACCTGACAATTAAAACATAAGAATGTAAATTTTGATAAAACATGACTAATTGTAACATAAACATCATACGCTTTCATTTGATACCCCACTTGGGTATATTTGGAAATTTATACCCACTTTAATTCCCCATATCTAGTAAATCGCACCAATTTGGATAAAATATGTCTTATTATAATATACACATCATGCGCTTTCATTTGATACCCCACTTGGGTATATTTGAAAACATTACATTTTTCATACCTATTTTAAATAAAAACTGAAAAGAATAAAAACAAGTTCAGTTCAATTCTAATACGGAACATATTGACTGCAACAGTCGGGACCCGTTGAATAATCTAGACTAAAATCATTCTATCCAATACGGTTTCCGACTATTGCAGTCAATATGTTCCGTATTAGAATTGAATTGAACTTGTTTTTATTCTTTTCAGTTTTTATTTAAAGTTATTAGTTATTTTTTACGCAGTCGGCTCTTTTATTTTTTCAATTTATTTTTTTTGACATGCAGGGTGCAGGCGTGTTTTTATTTTCTTTGATAGTTGTTTATTTTAATCATTTTATAAATTTGGTAATGTAAAATAAATGTGAGCAAATTCGTATAAATTGTTTTCTTTGAATATAATAATAAATATTTATTTATTTATTATAAACCCATAAATCGTTACTATTAATTAAGTACAATAAACAATTGTTGCAGTTGGTCTACTTACTAAATTTTAGATCAACAAATTCATGTTTGAATAAATAAAAATAACGACTTTAATATTAATCATAATTATACCTGTACTTGCAATATATTACAATATTGTAAAAGCTGTGTTTTAATTTTGGTGTACAATAAAGTATATTCTATTACAATCACACTCGAACGGATCGAAATGGGTTAGTTCGACTATAGCGCGAGAGAACGCGCCAGCGCTATGCACACAGTCACGCTTGCGTCTGTGTGAGTAATAGTTGCATTGAATTACCTAAACTTGATGTCGCGCGCTCGACGTACACGCTCTTAAGGCGCCTTCTGAAAATTTACGCAATGTTGAAACAATTTCGCCTTGTGGTGTAACATTTTGTTTATTTATTTAAACTTCATGTACAATAGTGGTACATAGGCGGACTTAATGTCACGAGGCATCCGAGTCAACCTTTGGGTTAAAGAAAACATAGCGATAGGGTACAAAATAAATATCTAAAAAATAACTTCATGTTTTAGAAAATTTATATACTTACTTATATTGAAATATTTTAACAAATACCAAAATAAAACACAAGAAACCTAATAATAATTACCATGACTCGACTTCTAATTGAGGGCTATTACACATATATTACATACAAACATACACACACATTACTATTATTTTTGCTAAATTTTATGTTGCTTCGCGTAACAGACGGGTCAGGTGTGTTAATTTTTATGTTACCTATCACCGGTCTGTATATACCCACTATCATACGGGCCGATTGGTAAAATTGATAACTAATCACCCTGTATTATAAAAATCAGTGTGTTTAATTTGTGAAAAAGTGACAAAAGATAAACTCATTTTCCCATTTACATAATAAGAATTTACACATACGCCAATCTCGCGTAATATCCAAGACATCCACACCTTATCTTTAATTAAGTACGGGATTTGTACCCGGTCCTGAAGCACACTCCATACTTAATTCAACCACTGCATCAATTTATCGACATAAAGTTTTGTTTTAAAATTTCAACACCCTAAAGTTTTTTAAGAAAAAACTTACTTTTAAGCTGAACCTTCTTTAGGTAATTATTTTTGTGCGTCAATTTCACTAACCACAAACCTTTACAACTATGGTCATACATCAAAGCACGCCACAACGATGGCGTCACCAAATCACTACGCCATTACGCCACTGAGCCGGTGAGCGGTAACCACATAGTTAACAAAGTGCAGCCCAACTAAGTAAGACTGTTTGATGCCAACTACTACGGTTATCGATTACACTGCCGGAAATTGGGGCTGCTATTAGTATTTGAAGTCTCACTTAGGTACGGAACATTTGCTTCAGGTTAAAATTTGATTCATAGAAGACCGATTGATAAAATCAGTGTATTCTTCAATTAGTTGACAATAAAACAGTTAAAATGTGGTTCGGCGGATATTGATACGATATTAAATTATCGGTACGAGAAATATGGAAGTAGAAGACATGCCGTGCCGATCCCAAATAAATTGGGATAAGAGCAGAAAAATGATGATGATGGTTATAATGTCGGTACGCCGTAAAGTATTATTTTATCAATCCAGTCAGCATACGCCGTCCACTGCTGGACATGTCTCTTTGTGCTATGGCACAAAACCTGTCCTCCGCATCCATTCTGTCCCAGCTACTATTTTAAGCTCGTATCTAGCAAGGTAGGCCACTCCACAGCACGTTTTCCGAAAGCCCGAAAGGAAGCATCATTTGACTTCCCGTTATTTCAACATATGACAATGATCAATGAACTGATAGCATAGTTTTGGAACAACTCCAAAACTATGCTATCAGGTTACTAACACACAATCACTACACTGGCCGAACTAACATTTACTGTAACAAAATCACCATGCACTACGCGGAACCGTCAAAATATCAATACGCCAATCCGTCTACATCTTCATAACAATACCTCTCGGTGCTCACATCAGTTCACTCGCACGAGTCGTGTGCTCGTGTTACCACATAGTTAGTGAACTGCATTTCAACTAAGTTCGGAGCGACATCTTGTACTTTGGACTTCGATTATCAACTCTTGCCTTTATTTAAGAAGATTATGTCTTGTCTTGGAGATCTTCTTGTGAAGGGTGTAGTATGAAAACGAGGAGATTTATATGAATACTTTATATTAAAGTAACGACAACATTTTCTTGTAAAAACTTGTGAATTAGATACAAAATAATTGTGTTGTTGCCTTCCTTGAAGGAAGGCGAGGGCGTACCCAATATATAGTACACCAACATTTTGCTCGTTGCTGTTCGGTGTTATAAAATCCTTGGGTAGCTACCAAGAAACAACTGAAAAACACTTAAGCGTGACCTGGGCACCGAACCCGAAACCTCAGTAGTCGTGATCGCGACCGCTAGATCAATGAGGCCACCACATATAAATAAAATTTGTTTCTATCAATAGTAATAGTATTGCAAAAACAGCACCAGTTAGCAATATTTACGAATCGCTTAAAACAGCGCTTGTACTACCCCACGTACACAATATTACGTTCGTTTACGAATATAGGAACGCGGCATTTATAGCCGAGTTAAGATCAAGTATCGCTAAACTCTTCAACTTACGACAGAAAGTATTAAACTTGGGAACAATATAATTTGATCAGCTCCACATACCAATACATGGAGTATCGTAGAACAATCTCACCCCTCCCATTAAAACAATCTTCAATTCGTTGAACATCGCCATAAATTAAAATTGACGTACACAGCGTGACTGCGCGCCAGTAAAGTTTACTACCTCCCACCGATAGATGGAGCTACGGCACTAAACGTTTAATGCCCCTGCCAATAGATGGCGTTATGCACAACCGGTTTACGGCGGTTTTTACTGCTCCTATCGGGACCTGTAGCAATTAAAATTTCAATGAGAATAGAAAATTTAATTAGCGAGTTATGAGGTTGTATTTAAATTATGGATTTAATTTTCTTTAGCACTAAAAACAGCTCCGCTAAAACCAAGCTTAAATGATTTGGCCTAGATTTACGATACTTACTGTCCAGTTCATTATTTTTGACGATGGTAATTTTCGATTACCTATCCCAACTTATTACGTAATCATGATTGAGATTACGTACTAAATTACTGTTAAAATTTATATTTTTTTTTCACACTAAAACGGCTCAAATAATTTCAAAGCTGCTGTGTTATTATTATTTGTATAGTTTAAAAAACTAATACGAGACGAAGAAAACGTTTAACGTGATACGGAAGAAGAGACGAAAACAAAACACAAAATTAAGTTACGAATCATGAGTCATTGAACTAGTCATCTCATGAGATGACTAATTTAATAAAATAAACGTACCTACGGAAAAAGATAAATTGCGTCAACTCAAAATAATTTGAGATAAAGGGCTGGGAAACTATGACTAACCTACTTTAATTTATGTCACAAATTACAAAACATTCAAAGAGAAATGTAAAACCTTTCATTACCGGTACCCATCCCATGGAGCAGAACGATAAGTAAACATAGAGAGGGTAGGTACGGGCAAGGCAACCTCACGTTGATCTACAAAAACCACTTACACAGCTATGAAATGAAGGCACTGCTTAAGTCAAAGATTGTACGCTCACCGTTCACGTAAAGGTATCAACTTTTCCAATCATCAACTCGAAACGGGTTTGTTAGTATTGAAAAACTTGTGTTCTTGCACTGGGAATTCGATTTGAATTATATCTTGTTAAGGAAGAACGAAATATGTTTGAGTAGGTATACTTTTATTTTAGCAAAACGTAACTAAACTACTAATGTTGTTAGGGAAATACAACCTGTTAAAATATGTAGTAGAACCAATTAATTTAGTCTGTGTGTTTTATCTTTGACAGTCGTTACGAATACTAAAAAACCAGAAAGTTAACCAGCCCTACTTGAAAGCAAACTCCAACACAGTTGGGCGAAATTAATTTTGAATTAAGAATTTTTTGAGCCTTACTTTCATTAATCTTCTTTTAGAACATAATCACATTAAAAATAACGATATATTATGCGCAGTCCGGATCAGATCGGCAGCGCGTTCACCGAGCATAGTATTGTATAACGGGCTGGTGTCCGCAACTCCACGTCCAATGCGCGTATTTTTCGTGCGCATAGTAACTGTAGCAAAGCTATAGCTGTCCAGCACCATTGTCATGGCACAAGTCCCTCCGAAGTGCCGCATAGTCGTGGACATACCAACTGAAAGCCGCGTATCGACTTCGCGCTCCAAGAGGACGAACATTGGCGCGCGTTCCGGCCGCGCGAAATGTGTTTGTTGGAACGCTCGAACTTAGAGCGGCCCGTTCCATCTAGAGTCGGTTTTTTACCGCTCATCAAAGGAAGCCAAAGGAAGCTCAGTTGTGGCGCGCGCGCCAGTTGAGACGGACGATTTATTATTTTGTGTGTTCGTTGCGTTCCGAGCGATGGATAATCCGAGGTGCCGTAAATTCATTCAACTTTATGGTACAAAAGAACTGCTGTGGAATAGCAAAAGTTCTTTTTATCATAATAAATCGCTCAGAGAAGACGCTTGGAGAGAAATTAGTTGTGAAATGGGAGTCCCTGTGCCATAATTCTCTTCTTCTACTCTTTCATCCACCAACGCACTTTACGTTTATGTTTTTTCTTCTGTATAATACTGTAAATTACTATAAACGCTGGTGCTGCTCGTGCACGACTGGCCTGCATGTTGAACGACCGAATACTGGAACAGTTGCCATGCGCGCGAATTCAATATCATTTGTCGTGGCCTTGCAGAAACCCAAGTCCAGGATGGTCGCGTTTATGCTCTTCAAGTAAGTGGAGTTCAATACTCGGACGTGGTCCAAAAATTCGTGTGTCAGAGTATTCAGGTCAGCTTTGTTGCTGAACATACCTGCGTTTACGATCAAAGCGGCGGTTGGGTCAGCTAACGATTCAGGTAACATTAATCCTAATAAAGAAAACCAAGTCTTCCTGTTTATACTAGCTTCGTAAACCTTTTGCGAGACTTCATCTGAGTAGCCGAAAATTTCTGAAACTAAACCCAGCAGGTCAGTCGAGTTCGGGGGAAACAGTAAGTTAATTGCATGATAATCGGGTCTAGTCCAGTTGAGTGCTACATTCCCACTAAACACCGGTACAGGGAATTTGTGTGGATTCCCCGGTCCAGAGACTTCGGAACTTTCTTCCATTTGGATAATAATTGGGCAGCTGCCTGGTCCATGTAGCTCTATCCGACAGGAAGATCAGCGATCACATCGATATCAAATGACTCGAGATGTTCTCGAGGTTCGATACCAGACAGCATTAATAGTTTGGGGCTGTTGAATACACCACCGGAAACAATAAACTCCTTTTTTGCATACAATACAAATAATAATGTTTTGTCGAAAGAGGTGGTCATCTGCACACCGACAGCTTTTTTGTCATAGATCAGGATTTTAGTAGTGGTAGTAAATAATGACACACATAGATTGGGGCGATTCTTGGCAGGGCTGAGGTAGGCGTACGCGTTGCCTTGTCGACCACCGTTATCGATGGAGAACAGTAACTATGTGTACCCAAGAGCAGACTCAAGAAAAGTCGAGTCTAGCACGATATTGTAACCGACCTCTTTCAAGGCTTCAAAGATGTTAAGAATAAGGCTTGTTTCTCTTCTTATTTTGATCATACCGTTGATGCCATGAACGTTGGCATACTCTGACTGGAGTATCTCCTCATCGGTTAGTTTCTCTTGGTTCTTGAAGTACTGGAGAGTATTAGTTACGTTCCAGGCTGTGGCGTTAGTCCACTCGACATAGTTCTGTAGGTCACCGCGAGTGCACATCATGAGGTACATAGAACTAGTACCACCTATCTTCCCTTGCGTCAGGCCGCTCGCTGGTCTGGCCTTTCATGTTTTGCATTGTGTAGTAGTCGTTTACAGAACGGTAGTTGTAGGCGTAGTCTGACTCCTTCAGAAACTTGAATAGGCCCGGCAACTGAAAAATAAATTTATTACAGATCAGATCAGTTGTACAAAACTTGATAAAAAATAGAAACATGTTAAAAATAAACTGTATCTTTTTCCCTCTTATCTTATGTTACGAATATAAACGCGGCAGTTTGTGCGGATGGATTGACGTATGGATGGATAGATCCATGTACATTGATACTCTTTCACGAAAAATCTCCTGAATGGATTTAGTTGAAATTTGGCACACGTAACCTAACACTTATACTTTTTGGACCAGCATAACGCTCCCATAGGACAATTACTGAACTTCACGCGGGCAATGGTCACGCAGCCAGGTAATAGGCTCGCCCCCTATTACATAGGACTTAAATATAACTTGTAAATGTGGTAGTAATATTAGGTACACTTCTGCCTAACGCTTTGGGGATCGCAGCCGTGATGTTATGAATTATTATGGACTTACTGGTGAGACTGATCATCGTCTGAGTACTGGCAAGCGATGCAGTTACGTCTGCGATTGTTTTGAAGGTCAAAAGAATACTTAAAATGAGATTCATGGAGAATAAACGTAAGAGATTGCACGTGGAGATCCTCAATATAATTGAGAACCGATTTAACTAGTTTGGGAGGCAGCTGTGTAATAAGAGCATTTGTCAGTTCCAGCGGAGCTTTATTTATTGTTTCATTTGTTGCTGATTTCTATAAGATCGATAAAATTGTGTTCGTTATTCCTAAACTGGTTATTTTGTGTTTTACGAAGGGTGCATTTAGTGTATCGATTTAATCTACTTTTTACTACTGTTAGTTTCTGTTTTAGAGTATCTAGAAAATGTTCAAGTTGTGTGTTAGGTTGTTCGTGTGATGTATGTATTCTGTAGTCTTTTAATATTATCTCAACGGCTTTGATTAGTTTTCTGCTTCTAACGCCTTGAATATACTGAGTTAATCTTCCAATTTTGGCCCCGATAGATTCTATTTTGTTTTTTTAACCTTTTTTGCCATTTAGGTTTGTGAGCTTGTTGAAGTCTACTACTACTGTCTACAGGAGGAGCGAGAGAAATTTTACTACCGTTGACCTGTGCAGCTGTCCACGCAGCGCAGTATATTACTGTCTGGAGATGATTGAAATTTGTGTCACATGGTAACTTGTTCTGGCAAAATTACTTTGTTTATGTAACTAACTATATTCGCCAACTTTTTGATGACTTTTGCTTGGGTATGTAACTCCTTTCTGTAGGCTGGGTGTCTTTGTAGTACTGTAGTATTTGTGAGAATAGGTATTGTACGGTGCAACCGCACATTCTGCAATTCAGCAGTTTACGCCACATTCATTTCAACTCATAACAATTAGTTCAGTTCGCGTTGAGCTATCAAGTCAGCCAGGCGTTCTCGTTACAGCCAACAAGGGCCGCGTCACTCACTTCATTTCCACACCATCAGTTCATTAAGCTCATTTTACTTTAAGTACCTTTCGAACAATACAGTAGTGTTTCAGTACTTTACTTTCTTTTATTCCATTCATCCATCATCTAAAAGTAATGCATGGTCTAGCAAGGGATCATACATTCTTTTTGGTCCTTCGAGCACAAAAACAGTCTTACGCTACATAGTCCATTTCGCGCGCGTGGACAGTGTAGCGGGCAGCTATCCAGTGACTCAAGTGTGTGCTGTGTTGAGTGACTAACAAAACTTTGGGACTAACAAGTGTCTCAGGGTCAACAAGGATCCATAAACTATCAAGAGTTCAGTGCAGGAATTTCAGACTTAAAGACTAACAAGTGTCTCAGGGTCAACAAGGATCCATAAACTATCAAGAGTTCAGTGCAGGAATTTCAGACTTAAAGACTAACAAGTGTCTCAGGGTCAACAAGGATCCGTAAACTATCAAGAGTTCAGTGCAGGAATACTAGACTTTGAGACAATCAGGTGTCTCAGGGAGCATTTTATCATCAAGATCTGAGGCTAACAGGTGTCTCAGGGGATCACCAAGGATCCGTAAGCAGCTATCAAGAACATTCAAGTAAGATCTTTCCATTTGTTTCTTACTTTAATTAAGTCCTCGTCATGGAGGCCATGCATGCAAATCAGGATGAACTTTACACAGCCATCCTAAAGTTGGCTACAAATATCAAAAAGGACTCGGCGGATCGTAAGACTGCCGACTATTTCAAGCGACGTTTAGAAAACTTAAATCAGTATTGGTCCGATTACCAGTACAATCACGACCGTCTTCTTACGGAAGAAAGCAAGTCTCATCCGTATTTTAGTGGCCGTGCATACGAACAAACAAAAGAGCTATACATCTCGACCAAGGCATTTATTAATCAACAACATCAAGTTCTGTTGATTAAGATGAAAGAAGCTCAACAGGGAGATTCTACACAGGAAGAACAAGGTCCTGCACGGTCTGAGCAAGAAGATCCGATGGGATGTCAATCGCCGCCGGTCGAGGTATGCTCCAGAGGTTCATCTAGCAAGCTTGATGAACTGTTGAAGAAACAAGCAAGCAACTTCAGGGCGCTGCAGCGCACTGTGGCAGGGATAAATTTGGATTTTATGTCTGAAAAGTGGGAGTTGAAAGATGCCTTACGTACTCTACAGTCTCGATGGTCTATCATAGATTCCTTACATTGGGAATTAGACAGCGAATTGGAGGGTATGAATCAAGAATATGAGGTATCTTATACGAAGCAAGAAACGGTTTACAATAAATTAAAAAATGCAATTAATAGAAAACTAGGGTCAGTAGTTCACAAAGAGAATTGGACACCAAAAATTGACATCCCGTTCTTCAATGGCAATTATCAAAATTGGGTGTCTTTTAAGGACTTGTTTGTTGAAGCTATCCACAGTAACGTCTCCTTATCAAACGCCCACAAGATGCAGTTTCTGAAAAGCAAGGTGCGGGGAGAAGCAGAACGTTTGATACAGCATTTACAAATCAGTTCTGACAACTACACTGTTTGCTGGGAGATATTGAACAATAGATACAACAACACATGGTTGATTTTTACATCTCACCTAGATCTCGTACTAAATCTTCCAGTAGTTCAACAAGCAAACGTCCCTCAGATCAAGAAAATTCACGATACTACATTAGAGTGTTTAAACTCAATAAGGAACCTAGGCGTTAATATAGACAGCTGGGATCCATTCATTGTGCGTATACTATTGCTAAAATTAGATGCGGACACGCATGATCATTATTTGGAATCTCTGAAGAAACCCAGAGAACTACCAAAATTGACGGAGTTTCTAAGCTTCTTAGAGAGCAGATTCACCGCATTGGAATCTTCGCGCAAGAAAAACGAAAATTCTAAACCATCAACAAGCAAGCAAAATAAATCATCATCGTCGAATTTCAAGAATAAATATTCAGCAAGCAAGACTTCGGTGAATAATATCGAATTAACATGTCCGTTGTGTAAAGAGTCACACGGAATATACTATTGCAGTAAGTTTTTAAATATGACACCAAGTTCAAAGCGACAAGCTATAACACGATTGCATTTGTGCAAAAACTGTCTTTATTCGCATGGGGATAAAGAATGTACGTCGGAAAGACGCTGCCGCGAATGCCGCGGTAAACATAATATACTTTTACATGAAGCTTTTAACAATAAGTCTTCATGTAACACAATTACGGAGAATGACACTCCAGCAGTACTTGCAACTAGAACGCAAAATCAAGAATCACAAAAAAATCACGTTTCGCAACAGGGCAACAACGTGATCGAAACATTATTAGCAACTGCAATGATCAAAGTTCAAGCAAGTGACGGATCATACCACAAAATGCGTGCGCTAATAGATCAAGGCTCACAGGCCTCCCTTATCTCAGCCAGAGCGACACAACAGCTAGCTTTATCAAGAAAGTATTGCAGGGCCGTCATCTGCGGGATAGGAGAGAAGGAGAGCAGTAGCAAGGGCGTTACGAACATAACATGTTGTTCGCATTTTAATGATTTTACATTTCAAACAGATGTGGTAATCATGGACACGCTGATTAATCAATTACCAAGATGTACATTTACCAAGCCAACATGGGCACACCTGGCCGGTATACAATTAGCCGATCCAGAATACAATGTCAGCCGTCCTATCGACATTTTATTGGGAGCCGATGTGTTTTCCCATATCATTTTAGAAGGCATTATCAGGGCGGATCTATCGTTACCGGTCGCGCAACAGACACGACTGGGATGGATCTTATGCGGCAATTTCAAGACTTTTCACTGTAACGTAGTCCTAAATCAAGTGGACGAAGTACAAAGATTTTGGGAGATCGAAGACATCACCGAATCTTCCGATTTGTCAGCAGAAAATCCAGCGGATTGCGCAAGCCGCGGATTGGGTATCGATCAATTGAAAAACCATTCGCTGTGGTGGGAAGGACCGTCGTGGTTGCGGAACTACGACCCTGACCATGAAACTGGGCAAGCAGTGTTTACCACAGACGAAGAAGCAAGAAAAGCCAAGCAGCTTATTAATCACTTAACGCAGCAAGAAAGCGATAACATTATGGGTGAATTGTTAACAAGATATAGTTCACTCGCCAAACTAACAAGAGTTTTAGCATGGATATTAAGATTTATCAAGCAAGCGAGATACAAGAAAAACCGCGTGCAAACTTATTTTACATTACAAGAATTAGTAAATGCTAAGCACAAAATAATTTTATATGTACAGCAGAGAGAATTTGCACAGGAAGTACATAGTTTACAAGAAAACAAGCCATATCAAAACAAAAAAGTAAACTACAGGTTCTCATCGCTGGTAATGTTACTTTTGTCTTTCATGAGCATTTTGACCACAGCTCACTGTTCATACAATGTAACACAATTAAAAGACAATCAAGGTCTTTATTTTGACAAAATTGCAAACATGCAATTAATCAGAGACGAATGGAAGATAGTCACATACTATGACATGAATTCATTTTGGCAAGGTACAGAAGCATGCAGTAAATACCTAAGCTACTTGGATCAGTTATGCAACAAGTTTAAAGAAACGTCACATTGTGACGTCATTCAAGTTCAATTGCAGCAAGAATTCTCAGAACTAGAGTATTATAACCACCTGTTGCTGAGTCAGCATGCCAGCACGCGCCGCGCACGAGACCTGCGCCCGCGCCGCCGCAAGCGAGGCCTTATCAACGGTATAGGGTATCTTGCAAACAGCTTATTCGGTGTACTTGATGAGAGATTCGCAGAACAATATAAACAAGATATTCAGTCAACACGTGACAACGAAAATCATTTGCTCTCACTCTTGAAACAACAAACAACGGTCATTGAAGCAGAATACAATGTTTTGAAAAGGAACGGGCAAGCAATTAATAAGCAACATAAGATGCTTAATTCACTATCAATCAAGCTAGATAAGATGGAGAATGTTTTATTGAACGAATCACAGAGAAATCGAGTCATGAACGATTTCAGTACGGGAGCAATCGCTACGAGCAATGTTTTAAGACAACTAAAAACAATCCAAACAAGTTTATTAGATACTATAACAGATGTTTATCACGGGAGACTCAATTTTCATTTGTTGTCACCAGAACAACTGAAGGACACTCTTAATGTAATATCGAGTCATCTTTCAAAGGATCTTACGTTACCGGTCGACACGGGGTAAAGTGTATCTACCTATCAGTTGTAGACACAAAATAGCTAGGCTATTAGTATATAATATTCACTCAGACATAAGTAGTATGTCAATGTTTACTTCGATTATTAACACTGCGACTATTAGTAATAATACTAATAATTCTTTTTTCAATTGTGTAACTTTAGGAGATCCTGGAGTGGGGTCCACTAGTAGTAGGATCTCATTGCCTTGTGATGGCATAGGAGTCTTGGGGCTCACTCCGGATACTCATTTAAACTAGTTAGTAAGACAACAGAGGGTACCGGTAACATTGATGTTACACCGATCAACAACAATATACTTGTATCTTCTTGCTCTCAAATAGCTAAATGTAAAAAAGGGGCTAAGCAGAATTCCATGCAATTATTTCATCAAAACATTCAAGGTTTCTCTTCAAAGCAACTAGAAATTGAATTGTTTTTAGAAAAAACAAAGTTTGAAATTGTTTGTTTCACTGAGCATTGGTTAAAAGATTATGAAATGCTAATTAATTACGCAAATTACAGTGTGGGCAGTTGCTTTAACCGGAAAGCTAAGATTCGTGGGGGTTCATTAATCTTAGTTAAAAATTGTATTAAATTTAAGACTCGTAGTGATATTGTTGATCTATCGGTTGAACATAATATTGAGCTGTCTTGTGTTGAGCTGGATAGGCATGTTATAGTGTGCGTTTACAGACCCCCAAATTATCAAAACTACTCTATTTTTGAATCGGTAATGGAAGATACTTTAGCAAAGCTTGCAACTGGTAATAAATCACTGGTAATCTGTGGTGACTTTAATGTTAATATTTTAGATCAAAATTCAAATAGCAGTAGATTATTACATCTTTTTAAATCATTTAATTTGTTAAACGTGTTTTCGGAACCAACCCGAATTACTACAAATACTGCAACATGTATTGATAATGTTTTTTGTTGCTGCGACTACTTGGATAAATCAATTGTAAATTACCTTCCTTCTGATCATAGCGGTCAAACCGTTGTTTTCGAGTCCTACACACCATTACAAAAAATTCAGATAAAGTCCAGACAAATGACACCCAGTAATTTAAATAAATTTAATAATAACTTAATTAGTAATTTAGGTATTCCGGACCATATTATTGAAAATGTAAATCACTTTTATGAGGAATTCTTTTCGGTAGTTTACACCGAGTTTAATAATACATTAAAAATGAAAACTAAATCTATTTGCCCAAAGTTTATGTTCAGTGACTGGGCAACTAAGGGTATTAGGAAAAGTAGGGAGCGATTGTTTGAACTGTATGGCCTTAAGCCTTACATCAACTCAGAAACTTTTAATAAATATGTTGCAACTTACTCTAAAATTTTTAAAAACACTTGTAAGGTAGCTAAAGCCTTATTCATTAGCAACAAGATTAAATCCGCCGATAATAAAATAAAGACGGTTTGGAAAATTATCAATAGTGAAACTAATAGACATAAAAAATATAATAATGATATCACACTAGATACTTCACGTGGTCTTATAAGCTCTAAAAACGAAGTTGCTCAAGAATTTGTAGATTTCTTCACTAGTATCCCACTTAAAACTACTGAAACCTTAAATTCCTCACCCTTGGTTTCTATTGATTTGTTGAGAGCGAACGTTTCAGCCTGTCCGGTTGAGTTTCAATTTAAGCATATAAACCCCATCACAGTCATTAAAGCTTTTAAGGAAATCAAAATCAAATTAACTGAAGATCTTTGGGGAATGTCCATTAAAGTTTGTCAAGCTATTATTGAGACTATAGCACCGTTTTTAGCCTTAATATTTAATTTATGTGTGGACCAAGGAGTCTTCCCGGACCTTATGAAATACAGCAAGGTAATACCACTTTTCAAATCCGGGGACAGTAAAGACACCAATAACTATAGACCCGTATCCGTGTTGCCGGTTTTCAGCAAGGTGTTTGAAAAGGTAATGCTTAATCAAATGCTCACACACTTTAACACCAATAAAATCTTACATGAGAAACAATATGGTTTCACCAAAGGACGTTGCACGACTGACGCCGGTGTCACCTTATTAAAACACATATTTATGGCGTGGGAAGAGGCACAAGATGCCATAGGAATCTTCTGTGACCTCTCGAAAGCATTTGATTGCGTAAACCACGAAACCCTACTCTTGAAACTTGAACATTACGGTTTAGGGAAACTTGCGCTCAGTTTAGTTAAATCGTATTTAAACGATAGACATCAGCAAGTACAAATAAATGGTGTCAATTCAATGGGTTTAAAAGTAAGTATGGGTGTACCGCAAGGTTCGATATTAGGTCCTTTCCTCTTTTTAGTCTATATAAATGATCTACCCCATTTATTTAAAAACCAACCACAAATGGTGTTGTTTGCTGACGATACCTCTTTAATATTTAAGACAAACAGACGTGCCACAAATCTTGACGACGTAAATAACGCCCTATTGCTGGTCCATAATTGGTTCACCGCGAATAATTTGGTATTAAATGGGAAAAAAACGAAGTGTATAAGATTTGCTCTACCGAATGTCAAAAGTAGTGATAGTGACATAGTATTGAATCAAGAGAAGCTAGAATTCGTCGAAAAAACTGTTTTCTTGGGGATCACGCTCGATTCAAGGCTTCAATGGGGTCCGCATATAACTTCTCTTGCAGGACGGCTGAGTTCAGCAGCATATGCTGTTAGAAAAATCCGTCAATTTACTGATGTAGATACCGCGAGGCTAGTCTATTTTAGTTATTTTCATAGTATTATGTCATACGGTATTTTACTATGGGGACGGGCTGCAGACATTGAGTCTATATTTATTCTGCAGAAAAGAGCTATCAGAGCCTTATATGATCTACGTAGACGCGATTCTCTAAGAGAACTGTTTAAGGAAATTAACATCATGACAGTACCTTGTCAATACATCTATGAAAACATCATGTACGTTAGGAAAAATTTGCATTTATTTAGTAAAAGAGGAGACCGACACCACTATCATACTAGAAATAGGGACCAACTAACTCAACCAGGTTTCAGGCTAGCTAAAGTAGACTCATCTTTCATGGGGTACTGTTTAAAATGTTACAATAAAATACCTCCCCACATTCTACAACTGAATGAGACGAAATTTAAATCTTGTATAAAACGCACACTATGTAGGCAAGCATATTATAAGTTGGGGGATTACATTGATGATAAAAATGCTTGGCTCAATGCTGGTCCTGCTCCACAACCATAGGGGCAAACTAATTGATTACCATGTGAAGTTATTGTGGAAGCTGCAGAAGATTGTAAAAATATATTTGAATTGTATAGATTCAATCTCTTAGTATTATATAATCGCATAGCACATGTGTGAGTACTATGTACGGTAAAGCTACCATTTACATTTAGTTATCTTCATTGACTTGAATGTGCCCTGGTGGCTGAGAGAATGTCATGCTCACACAAATGTCTCGCTGATGGTGGCGGGTGTGTCGGGTCATTTAGTTCCCTTCAATGTGGTTGAGTTGAATGGCGCTGATCCATGCGTCATGTTCGTGAACGGGCGCTGTCAGTTGGGACTGGTCATCTCTTAGCTGTCACGGTTTATTTTAATTACTTTATTTTTAAATTGTTAGTTTAATCTTTTACTCTGGACGCTCTTAATGTGCACGTCTTTGTACATCGTTCTCACATACTTATATATATAATCTCAACATGAATGATGTAACCAAGATTTTGTAACAATATTTTGATTAAAAAGAGTGTCCATGGAGTTTCTTGCCCATTCTTCTCCATAGAGATCTACGATTTGGAATGTGCAACTACAGTACTTTCGCAAGTTATTATGCCTTGTGAATGTGACTGTAGCTTAGCTTTTTTGTTTTTGACTTTCAAAAGTGCCTGTAATGGTCTAATTGAAATAAATGCTTTGAGTTTGAGTTTGAAAATAACTTACAAATTAACTTTAGAAACATTTATCATTTATTGACAGTCAAAGCAAGAATGACTGAAGAATTTTTAATCTTCGAATTGAAATTGCCTCTGGTGTCTAGAGATACATTTTCAATCATGAAAATAATTCCAATACCGCAACTTGTAGGTAACTCAAGCATGGCTACTTTAACTCCGATTGCTGAACATGTTGCAATCAATTTGAAGAAGGACTCGTATTTACCGATGTCTATAAACGATGTCCAGATATGTCTACGTGACAATGTCGATAATTATCTATGTCATATAGAGAAGCCGATATATCATCTCAAGAATGATGAAAAATTATGTGAAGTAGAACCTGATTCCAGCAAATGCAAGATCAGCATTACGACTTGTTCGAATCAATGGACAGCTCTCAGCAAAATAAACAATTATGCATTTTTCTGCTGTAGTCAGTGTCAAATAAGAGTTCTATGCGACGATAATATGTCGCCGGGCAGTTAGTAAAAGCAGGCATATTGGGAGTCGAACACGACTGTCTAATTAAAACCGAAAGTTTTACGGTTTACTCACGCAATGAAGGTTTTAGCACTTTAGACATAAAACCGTCTTTCAAGCTGCCTGAGATAGAACCAATCAATCATATTATAGACGTAGGCATCCCAACTCCACTGATACAAAACTATACACTCCTCTCGAGCAACAAGGAGCTTGACGAGATCAAGAAGCAACTCCGCATTCTTAAAGCAAGTGAAAATTTGCCAAATCAACTTTCTTATCATGATATCCATCACTACACAGCATTTTATGTGGTGATCGGAGTTGTGTTGGTGGTAGGAGCAGGCTTCATGGTACGACGGCTGCGTAACAGGCGAACCGCATCTCTCGAGGTGGCAAGGGCCGCATTGGCGAGTCTACAGACCACACAACACGTGACTCCAGCACGGGCAGAGGCTGGGGCCTCTATATCATCGTCCACAGTTCAATATAGTGTTAGTGCGCGTAATCAGTGTGAGATTCCGTGTGTATCAGATTACAGTGAAATTCCAAAAGTGCATAAGTTAGACAAGTGTACAGTGCCTATGTCTCGTAAAACGGAGTTCAAGTAGAGACTCTAAACGTAGAATAAGGACAAATTGGAATCACCTTGTCAATCATCTAGTATAAGGACCAATTGGCATCACCTTGTTACTCATCTTTTCATGTTTATCTCATATTCATCTTCCCGCTCGGGAGCATGTACGGTGCAACCGCACATTCTGCAATTCAGCAGTTTACGCCACATTCATTTCAACTCATAACAATTAGTTCAGTTCGCGTTGAGCTATCAAGTCAGCCAGGCGTTCTCGTTACAGCCAACAAGGGCCGCGTCACTCACTTCATTTCCACACCATCAGTTCATTAAGCTCATTTGACTTTAAGTACCTTTCGAACAATACAGTAGTGTTTCAGTACTTTACTTTCTTTTATTCCATTCATCCATCATCTAAAAGTAATGCATGGTCTAGCAAGGGATCATACAGGTATTTCATCTATTTCAGGATTTCTAAGCTTCTGTGTTGTGTATTAAGATATATATGGTGTTCTGGTCCTAAGTTAATTATATAACCATCATCTATTCCTACTCCTATATTTTCTGTTTGTGGTGAATCTATATTTTCTATAATTATATTTAGTGTTTTTGTATTTGTGTGTATGATGTAGGTACATTTCCTACGACTGTATTTGAGATTCTACTGTCAACTTGCCTTTGGAAAGACTCTGTTTCAAATAATTCATTTTCTACAATGGATTTAAATACCTGTAGCCGTGCTACTGGAATAATGCTATTATCAACTATTACTCTTTTTAACCGACTTCAAAAAGGAGGAGGTTATCAATTCGGATGTTTGTATTTTTTTTTTTTTTTTTTTTATGTATGTTCGGGCATAACTCCGTCATATATGGACGGATCTGCAAAATTCTTTTTTTGTTCGAAAGGGGTTTATTACGAAGTGGTCCCATTTAAATTTGGTGAAGATCTGATGCTGATCTTCGGAGATATACAATGGAACTATTCAATAATAGACAGCAAATCTGCCGTGATTGGTGCCATGAAATGTATTGTTAATAACAATGTAAAATAAAAGCATAGAATATATTTGTATAAGATATTGCAACTAAAAATGAAAAAATAAAAAAACTTTTAGACTAAACAACGTATTTCAGACTAAATCGGTTTAATCGGACTAAGTCGGTTTTATTTTTTGCAAAAAAAACTTTTTTTTTTATTTAGTCTGAAATACGTTGTTCTGATAAGTGTGATAAATGGGTAAAAAATAACATTCGATGAATTTTACTTTCAAATTTTTTAGCCAAACTGTCATATCCGTCTCCATTTTTGTTGCCCTTAAATAACATTTCATGAATGTTTCATTGAGTTCGTTGGACCATTTCATCCTAAGTTTAGGTTCTGAGTTGTGAATGTGGATGTGAGTCCGTTTGAGATGACGGAAACTCTGGTGGCGACTATAATTCTAATTCATTGTTATGAGTTCTTAAAGGGATCCTGCCGTTTTGCCGAAAAGATTTTGCCAAATTTTCATTACCCAAACAAATTTTAGCAACCTTTTTTTATACCAATGTAATATTTGGAATAATTTTAGTACGCACATTTTCATTTGGTCAAATGTTTACTTGGCAGATTATTACCAAGGATAATGTCATTAAGCCTTTTGGTCTTTAATCAAATACTTTATTACAGCAAACAAAATTAAGACAATAAACGTTTAGTCAAATGATTTGTTACGACAAAAAAATATAAAGGCAAAAATTTTGTAATGAAGACATAACACATACTGATTTAATATAACGTAATTGAAATTTAACAGATGCTGACAGAAACCCTAAACCTAGACGGTCGACGTCAGGGGCACCCCGAGGTTCGGTTAGTTAGGTTCTTGTAAACCTTGCAGACAGAAATAGGAGCCCCGCGCAGCGGGGATCCGTCAACCTGCTGACGGAAACGCTAACCCTAGACGGTCGACGTCAGGGGCACCCCGAGGTTCGGTTAGTTAGGTTCCTGTAAACCTTGCAGACAGAAATAGGAGCCCCAACCGAATCCAAATAGGAGATTCCAACTAGTTAATAGTGCTTTTGACTGAAATGGTAAGTTTAAAATTGACGACACCAAACATTTGGCTTATTTAAATTTGCGTAAAATATGTTATACCAACTGAAATATTTGACTAGATAAAAAATGGTAAAAGTACTAGTTGGTGAACAAGTTATTGTTGTATTCGACGGCACGGTTGGCGCAGTGGTCAAGCGATTGACTGCTGCGCTGCATGTCGCGGGTTCGATTCCCGTACGGAACAAATATTTGTATGATCTACAAGTAGTTGTTCCGGGTCTGGGTGTTTTTCTATCTATAATATGTATGTATTTACAAAAAAAAAGTATATTATGTAGTTTATCAGCCATCTAGCTACCATAACACAAGCATTAGGTTGCTTAGCTTGGGACTAGATGGTGCTGTGTGAAATGTCCAGGGATATTTATTTTTATTTTATTGTTCAAACGTTCACTTGCTAAACATAGGTTTTCGTCACAATTATTATTTTGTAAAGAGATTTTTTGGTAAGTAATAATTTGGCAAATGAAATTATGCGAAAATTTGTTTGGGAAGTGATAATTTGGCAATTTCTTTTCGGTAAAACAAGGGAGACCCGTTCTTAAATGGTTGTTTACTTCAAGCCTAATTGTATCGAGTGTGGTGGAAACTATTGCTATTCTTTGATCTCCAATTATTTGCTTTCGACTTTCGTATTTGGGAATTTTTCTATGAACTGATGATGTAATGATTTTAGATATGCTTTCGTGTCAGATTCTAAGTTTGTGATGATAAGGTAGTTGCACCAAAATATTAATTATTTACAAACGGCTTATGTTTAACTTACCACCAGATTATAGTAACATATAACAGACAAAAATAGTAAATGATCACCAAAATTAAACCCGCATTTTAATGTATACTTATAACCAAAGTTTTAACATCTCGCTATCTTATTTAAGCAAAATAACTCCAAATAAATCATTGTTAACCCAAAAGTAGTAAATGATCACCAAAATGAAAACAGCATTTTAATGTAAAATTATAACCAACGTTTTTACATCTTGCTATCCTATTTAAGCAACCTGACTTCAAAAAAATCATTGTTAACCCAAAAATAGTTAATGAACACCAAATTATGGTTGCATATTAGAAAATCAAAGCTTTCCTGAGCAAATTTCATAAGAACAGCCGTCGTCAGTCGTTTCCGTCAGCAGGTCGACGGAGCCCCGCTGCGCGGGGCTCCTATTTCTGTCTGCAGGGTTTACAGGAACCTAACTAACCGAACCTCGGGGTGCCCCTGTATGAGCAAACTATATGGCATAACTTAATATGGCATCATAATACTTTATTTGGTAATAAGCCTACATTTTATGGCAATCAAAGTGGTTTATTTAGGCAGAAATAACGCATTAATTTGCTCGCTAAGATTTAGTGATCATTTACTACATTTGGTGTTCGAATACAATTTGAAGTGCAGTCGTGACTAAAATAGCTAGTACTACTGTAATTTTAGACTTTATTTTTCTGGTCATAAGTATATATTTTTGGTAAAAGAACTAAGGGTATCAAAGCATGGGCACGCCACGATAGTGGCGGTAAGTCCCCTCTTTGAGGAGTGGCTAGGGAGGCGCCACGGCGCCCTCACCTGCTTGGGTGCTTCGGGAGGTACCTGCACCGGATCGGGGGGGAGGAAACGCCCGGATGCTATCACTGCGAGGGTCGCCCGGAGGACACGGTGGAGCACACCGTGGAGGTCTGCTCTGCTTGGGCGGAGCACCGCCGTGTCCTCGTAGCGGCGATTGGCGGCGGCGACCTCTCGCGTCCGGCCCTGGTTCAAGCCATGGTCCGGGGCGAGAGGGAATGGGAAGCCGTCGCCTCCTTCTGCGAAGCAGTCATGCTAGCGAAGGAGGCGGCGGAACGTGAGAGGGAGAGAACCTCCTCACGTCCCAGCCGCCGCAGGAGAAGCACCGGGCGTCGGGGGCCACGCCGTGATGGCTCTCGGCCACCGTAGGCGCGGGCCTGTGGACGGCGAGTAATGGGCTAGCTCGCCGTCCGTCCGTCGTATGACGACGGGCAGGCCGTGTCGACGGCGCGTTCGTGTTCCACGCGCGCCTCTAAGAGTTGTCAGCAAACGGGAGGGGCCCGCAAGGGCCGGTGCCTGCCAGGGCTGCGGGACTGTTCGAAAGAGATACCGCGGCCCTGGAACATAAAGGGCCAATGAAGGAACATGGGTGGTTTTTAGTCAGTAAGAGTCTGACACTCCCTTCCGCTCCGCCCAGAGCGGGAGGAGTCATTTTGATGATTTCCCACCCTCCAAAAAAAAAAAAAAAGGGTATCAAAGCATTTTATGGTGGTCATTATATTTAATCCCTTTACAAACTACAAAACTATAATAGAAATAAATATGTACAGGTATAAAAGGGTTACAGGGCATCCAAAAATTCGTCCGCATCGCTGTCAAATGAATTCATTAATTTCTTTACTCCATTTTTTTCGCGTAGTAGTTGAGACAGCAGTGGGTGAAGGATTATTGGCCAAATTAGCCTCCGACACATCATCTACTGCCATTGGTGATAATATTGATGATGATCTTGATGAACGTGATAAGTATGAAGGTGGTGATGATGCAATTGATGAGAAGATGGACTTTGGTGAGGACGATGAAGAACCCTATGATATTTCATCCTCTGCAGCAGGCATATTTGCCTGAAAACTTTTTTTTTGTTTAGACCTTGTTAACATATTATTCCCACGAGTAGCTAGGGACTAACAAAGTCAGCCTCAGTAGAGCCCTGCGTTCACTGTGGTAAGGGAAAATAAACCTGGAGGTCCCCTATTATCCAGAGTTGGCACACTAGCGACTACCCTCTCTTCTAGCCATGCAGACTTCGGTGTGTGCAACCTTGGCTTGGATTGTATCTCTCTTAGTCTAGCCCCTCACCCTAGACCTATCTCGGCAAAGTATGCCGTTTTTTTTTTGGTTATGAAATCATCAAATGAATCCTCCCGCTCTGGCTGGAGTGGAAGACAGTGTCAGACTTTTACTGACTAAAACCCATCCATGTTCCTTCTTTTGCTCTTTGTGTTCCAGGGCCGCGGTATCTCTTTCGAACAGTCACGCAGCCCTGGCAGGCATCGGCCCTTGCGGGCCCCTCCTGTTTCCTGACATGTTTTTGAGGCGCGCGTGGAACACGAACGCGCCATCGTCACGGCCTGTCGTCATAAGACGGACGGACGGTGAGCTAGCCCATTACTCACCGTCCACATCCCCTATGGTGGCCGATAGCCACCACGTGGCCCCCGACACCCGGGGTGTCTCGCGCGTCGGCTGGGACGTGAGGTTATCTCCCTCTCACGTTCCGCCACCGCCTTCGCTAGCATGACTGCATCGCAGAAGGAGGTGACGGCTTCCCATTCCCTCTCGCCCTGGACCATGGCTTGAACCAGGGCAGGCAAAGTATACCCTACGACGACGTCAACGTAGAGACGTACAGCGGGGTTATTAATATTATTATTATTATAGCTGCTGTAAACCGTTGAGGACCTCATGAAACAGCCTTCCGTCTCCATCATCAGATAAAATCCAGATCTTTGTTGTGTTGTATTGTCATCAGAACTAAGTATGTGTGCCAAATTTAAACAGAATCGGACTTCAGAATCTTTTCATTTTTTTTTTTTAATTGAAATTCTGTTGTAAAAAAATCAATCAACACCTGTTTTTCTACCCTTAGCGATGGTTTTTTTTTTTCAATTTTAAATAGAACCAACTTTGAGATATCCGCTCTCCAATACAAAAAAGATAGAATCGGACTTCTCTGTAAAAAATTATGCGACGTCATACATAAAAAAAAAATACGTGTCGAATTGAGAACCTCATCCTTTTTTTTCGCCGGTTACAAAAGCTATTAAATAAACTAAAATTACCAAACTAAACTAATAGTAAACTATAAAAGGCCATCAAACTCCACCTCGCGTTCCACCTCGACGCTGTGACCTGGTAACTAGCCCAAGATATTTAATTTTAGTGATGACTTAACAGCCACCATGAATATATGCGAAAAATACTTACCTATTTTATTAAGATAATAACATTTATAATGAAAAATATTGCAACAGCTGCACTATGCACTAGACTTTACTTAAGTCTTTTGATAGTCAATAATAATCCATACTAATAATATTATAAAGCTGAAGAGTTTGTTTGTTTGGTTGAACGCGCTAATCTCTTTAACTAATGGTTCGAATTGAAAAAGTCTTTTAGTGTTATATAGCCCATTTATCGAGGAAGGCTATAGGCGCTTTGCGTGCTTTGCTTTTTCTAGAAAAATTTTACAGCATTGAAAAAATTGACTGACTAGTCAGTCAATTTTTTTCAATGCTGTAAAATTTCCAAAATAATAACGTTGGTGCGCAAGTTCGATCTCCAACCGGTTTTCACTTTTTGTTACTAGGTATTTTGTTTTTTTTCAATGCTTTAAGATTTTCGTATCCTTCATAGTTTTATTTTAAACATTCTTTTAATTTTCTTTAATGATTTAAACGACAGTACAGAAATTCACATAGGAACCACGCACATAGGCGCGCGTTGTAGTACGCGTGCTCACAGGGCATCGCCTAAAAGCCAACACAGCGACTCGATACTGTAACCGTAGGGCGCGAAACCCCGTGACAACTGTGGGGGCATAATATGATACCTTTTGGTAAGGCTGGTTTTCAGACTTTTGGGGCCACGATCTACAAAATTCTTCATTAGAAACTACTGAAACAACTAGTAACACTTAGGCTCAAGCCAAGGTAAAAGCTTAGCGTCTACTAGGCTTTTAGAAATTTTAGGCGTGTGACTCACGGCTAACTTACGGCTACTTTTTGTTTTAAAAATAATACTTATGGTGGGGACACAGGGATGAAAGTATGTAAGGGAAACTTCATTGTTTTTTTGAGTTGAGTTTTGCAAAAGATAAAGAATTAAGTCAATCACCGATTTGTTAAAGTTTTCTTTAAGAGATTAAAAATTTAGCTGTAGTTCGCTTTTGCACGCGGCTTTGCTCGTGTTATGTTCGTGAATGATCCCACGGGATTTTTGTATTGTGTGCCCTTTGACACCCGAGGTTAAATACGAAGATTACTCCTATATCCAAACTTACAAAGTTACCAACATTAACCTCTTTATATTTCACAGGTTTAAATAAACCTAGATCAGACAGGTCGCTACCTAACATTTGATTTCGCCATTATCGTAACTTGCAACAGTTATATTTATTTTAGTTATAGTTTACTTATAAGCACTAATTATACAATTGTTTAGAAATAACACTATTGCACCTAAATGTACACTTTTGTAATACCTACTTTTGTTTAAATAAATTATTCTATTCTATTCTATTATATTCTATTCTACATTATTAGTATCGAAAAATCACTCGCCACGATTAAATGTTCTTACTATGAATTTTAAATCACAAGAATGACTTGGCTAACCTTGACTTTGACAACCTTGACTTGACTTGACTTGGTTGACCTTCTCACTGAAAAACTTATTTTAAGCAACAAAATAGCGAACCAAACGCGTACGAAGTCGCGGGTGACAGCTAGTCACTGATAGAATGTCAATAAAATTGATCTATGACCTCTAGTCTGCCACTATGATAGTGTAATTGACGGGAGTATGTTTAACACGGTTGATCTAGGTAGTGGGAACAAACTGGCGTCAGGAGAAACCGCGGTAGCTCACAAAAAAAGCCATTCGCAGAGAAAAATATTTTGAGGAAAAGAATGGAGGTGAGGAAGAATGTTTCAATAAAAATTGACACAGCTGCTGGATATACTGTGACCAATTAACAAAATTTTATATTAATTTTTAAATATTTGGCCAAGTTTTCTTTGACACCATTTACAAAATTTGGTATAAAAGGCTGCTACTTGAGTCGACAAATCATAATTATTGTATTTTTACTTCGAAACAAGACAACTAAACCAGGTAAGTTAGATCTTTTTTTATTACCTTACGTTTTCTGCTTGTATTTCTCATCCAACTATGTTAATTTTTTTCTATAACATCGTCTTCCGTAACTAAGTACAGTAGAACCTCTTTAAGTCGAACCTCGATAAAACGAAAACCTCCTAAACTCGAACAAATGTAGTGTTCCCTTCCCTTCAAGCCCCAAAACCTCCATTGCTCGAAATCTGACTCCTCTATAAGTCGCTTAAGTCGAAGTTCTCCATGAGTCGAAAACTCTATAACTCGATTTTTTTTCAAGTTCGACTTACAGAGGTAATCCTGAAATAGATTCTTGGTAAGGGTTGTGGAGGTCTGGTAGGCACAGTCACAGTTCATGTAAAATACTGTTCAGTTGCCACCGGTTAGTCTGACTGGTGTTGCAAAAAGCCAGATAATTCTGGCTTCAAGTAAAAAAAAAATTCATTCTTAGAAAAGGTACGGAATGTGCCAGTGAATCAAGAATTGATTTTGTTGCGGTTTTTCTGGTTACAAACAACTGTAGTACACAAAACTGAAGAGTACTGTGAAGCATTAAACCAATATTTAACAACGTAACAGGAATGGCGGATGCAGCGAACTCTCTGGACAGCGCGCAGGCGGTGAAGCTGGCGCTGCTGGTAGTGCAGACCCTGAACCTCACGTCGTGGCAGTTCCCGGATGACTGCAGCCTAACCAGTAAGTGCATTCCTCATCATCCTGCCCTTGTCCCATTCCATTCCATTGGGATCGGCGCCATACGTTTTCCTCTTCCATTCTCACCTGTCAGACATCACGGCACCGTTTACTACTTTCTCTTTCATATCATTCCTCACGCATCTACCCTTTCTTTGGCCTTCCTTTCCCTCTCCATCCGTCAATAGTCATATTTATCACTGTTTTAGTCACATGTGTTTCATCCTTCCTCTTCACATGATACACCAAGACAGACGTCTCTCTTTAAAATTTTCTGTAAAAGTGTGTCCAAACCTGGCGAATGCACCGCTCGCGAGTCGCGTGCATTTCATGTTCGTTCGCAGCTCCTGCGCCGTCCGCGGGCCACTCGCGCGCAAGCTGCGCGCCGAGCGGTGCAGGAGGTGCGCGCGAATTCACAACTGAGGCTGATAGTTAAACGCGCAAGAAGTCTTGTACGCACGAGCAATCGCGCACTGCACGTGCGCCCCACTAGAGTTGCCCGTTGTGAGGATATTAAGTTTATTCCTACTAGTTTCGGCTTGGCCGGACAAACTGTGGGCCGATATACAAAACTAGTGGCCTGAGACAGTCAGGCAGGGTCGCGGCAGGTCACGAAGGAGATGGCGGGAAGAATTGGAATGGTTTCGTCAGTACTGGAAGGAGGATGCGCTCGTTCGTAAGAAGAGGAAGGAGTGGAGGGAGACCTTTGCCCAGGAAAAAGAAGTTTTGGCTTTGCTACTTACATTCTTCTTAATTTCGAGTTATTGATACTTTTTATGTGTTGGGCCGTGGCCATATTTATAGCAGCTTTAGTGCCGTTACAAATTAATCATTTAAATTATATCCAGGACACTTGAGAAATTCCAGCAAATATAAAAAAAAAAACATATAATGTCGTGATCAAAATATTTTAAATTCATAACTTTGAAGTATAGATTCGCCTAATAAGGCGTTTTCTGGAGTTTTTTTTGGTACGCCTTTTTCTTAACTGAAGACTTAAAATTTCTGCAGATGGCAGTTCCTATGACTTCATTATTGTGGGCGGCGGCACTGCAGGGTCAGTGCTCGCGAACAGACTGTCAGCCAACGAGAGCTACAACGTGCTGCTGCTCGAAGCAGGAGGATATCCACCTATCGAGTCAGAGGTAAACGTAAACAATTACCTGTATTTACTACCGCATGAAAGTCAACTATACCTTAAACATGCCAAATGCCTATGGCATATCGGCGCAATCGGATTAGGACTTCCAGTGATTTTCGCAATTATAAACAAACAATGTCTCTAAACTTCTAATAAACACTTTATGACATCAAGTTTTAGTTCTATACTTCAGGACTTACTAATATTTCACTAAGCGCATTAAAAGAGAATTTAAAGTTAAAGAATTAGCAAGGTAACTTTCCAGCGAGTATTACATTCGAAGCCTTGTCATGCATTCCAGAATATTGTCGTAAGCCAAATCTGAAGAACATTAAATAAATGAAGTTTTCTTCTGTTTCCAGCTCCCCGGAACATTCATGCTGCTAAAAGAGTCAGAGTACGACTACAATTTCCGCACAGTAAACGACAACTACACAATGCAGAACATGCAAGGCAAGACCTGCGGCCTGACGCAAGGCAAGATGCTGGGTGGCAGCAGCGCCATCTACCACATGATGTACACTCGCGGTGACCCACAGGACTACGATGCGTGGGTGGAGAGGACTAACGACACAGCCTGGAACGTAACTAATACCCTCAAGTACTTCAAGAAACAAGAGAAACTGACAGACGAGGAACTGCTAGACTCTAACTATGTTGATCTCCATGGCATCGACGGGATGATCAAAATAAAAAGAGAAACAAGCCCTCTCCTTGACAATATCTTTGGGGCCTTGGAGGAGGTCGGTCATGATATCGTGTTGGACTCAACGTCTTTAGACTCCGCTCTCGGCTACACGCAGGTGCTGTATGCCATCGACGACGGTGTCCGACAAAACCATGCGTTAGTCTACCTCGGTCCTGCCAAGAAACGCCCTAATCTATGCGTGTCTTTACGAAAAACTGTCACTAAGATCCTGATCGAAAACAATAAAGCTGTCGGTGTACAGGTGATCACATCCAACAACGAAACGTTTGTATTGTATGCAAACAAGGAGGTTATTCTTTCCGCAGGGACCATCAATAGTCCGAAACTATTAATGCTATCTGGTATCGGACCTCGAGAACATCTTGAGTCATTTGATATCGATGTGATCGCTGATCTTCCTGTCGGACAGAACTACATGGACCAGGCAGCTGCTCCAATTATTATCCAAATGGAAGAAACTACTGAAGTCTCTGGAGCAAGTAACCCTCACAAGTTCCCTGTGCCAGCATTCAGTGGGAATGTAGCACTCAACTCAACTCGGCCAGATTATCAAACGATCAACTTACTGTTCCCGGCGAACTCGACCGATCTGTTAGGTCTATTCAGTCAAATGTTTAGCTACTCAAACGAAATCTCCCAAAAGGTTTACGAAGCTAGTTTTAACAGAAACATCTGGTTTTCTTTAGTAGGTTTGACGTTACCTAAATCTCGAGGGGAGGTGTTGCTTGCAAGTGCTGACCCTTTCGCTGCCCCAATTGTGAACGCAGGTATGTATAGCGACGAAGCTGATTTGAAGACTATGGGACAAGCCTTTTTAGACCACATTCGATTGCTGGACTCGACTTACATGAAAAGCATAAACGCGACTATTCTGGACTTAGATGTTTGCAAAAATGCGACAAGTGACGTTGAATACTGGGAATGTTACTCAGTTGCTATGTCGACGACTATGTGGCACTTCGGAGGGACTTGTTCCATTGGACCAGTGCTAGAAAAGGACATGAAGGTCAAAGGCATTGGTAACTTGCGAGTGACCGATGCTTCCGCCATGCCAGAACTGATCAGCGGGAAGATCGTCGCTCCAGTCACTATGATGGCTGAACGTGCTGCTGATCTGATTCGTACCGAGCACAATATTCTTTAATCGTTTATATTTCAATGTGTTTTTGTAATTCATAATAATTACATTTTTATCGCAATGTTGCAAGAAATTTTTAGTTAATATTACCCTTATTTCTCAGTCGCAACACTATTTTGCTCAGCTAGCTGAAATAAACGTTCTGCTTCACCCTTCTGGGTTTAACATGCGTTATTTATGTATGTATGTCATTCCACCCTTCACAATTAATAATGTTTACTAATACGAATAGTTTATTTCTTTCACAAGGTTTGTACTACATAGCTAGTGATAGAAGTGTCCTTTTAAGCAAGTAAATGCCTGTATTAGGACACTCCACTCTTCCGTAACTTAAATGTACGTAATGTACAGACAAGAATTGTATTAACTATTAATAATATAATTACACTTGGGAGCAAATAAATCGAGCCACTACCTTTTTTCACGTAAAATGGTAAATATTTTTGGTAATATGGAACGTATCAATTCGAACTATATATCGCCTAAAAGTTTAGTTAATAACCTTTACAATGAGGGTAAATTATTGAATAATAACCTTATTGAATGACAAATTATTGGCTCTGCAAGAAAAATGGTAATTTTGATAGAAAATTTAGTAGGGCTAAAACAGTCCATAAAAACAATAAAAAAACAAAATTATTGCAAAAAAAATATTCTTAATAACTGGTATTACCCCCCCGGGCCCTGATACATTCTTGTAGCCTATTAGTCATCGATCTGATCAGCGTTACGATGACATATTGTGGTATGTTCTCCCACTCTTCAAGCACAGCGACTTTAAGCTCGGGAATGGATGAAACAGCGGGAACCCTGGCTCGGACTCTCCGTTTTAGCTCGTCCCATAGGTGTTCGATCGGGTTCAAATCGGGACTTCGTGCTGGCCATACCATTTGTTGAATCCCGATCGCAGACAAGTATTCCGTAACGATCTGCGCGGTATGAGGTCTCGCATTGTCATGCATAAACAAGAAATTTTCTCCGACAAAACCAGCATACGGCATTACGTGGTTTTCAAGAATGTCAGTTATGTATCGGTCAGCTGTTAATCCACGTCTACCACTGCCATCGTTGGCGGGGTCGACGAAGACAAGTTCCGTTTTTCCGTCTAGAGAAATTCCTCCCCACACCATACAAGAACCACCACCAAAACTCACCGTTTCTCGAATGCAACATTGGGCAAATCTTTCACCAGGACGTCTATTACACTCGGTTTCTCCCGTCATTGCTAAAAAGACAGATTCTTGACTCGTCAGAAAACAAAACTGACCTCCAGTCTTCTAACGTCCAATTAATGTGTTCTCGAGCAAACTCCAAGCGAGATCGGCGATGAGCTACAGTCAATTTTGGGCCAGTTGCTGGTTTGTGTGATGTTAAATTTCGTTCTTTTAGTCTTCGTCTCACTGTCCACCTACTGATTGCGACTCCTCGAACGTCACGTAACGCTTGCTGTAGCTGAACAGCATTAAGTCCACGGTCGCGCAACGAATTGGTTGCAATAAAGCGGTCGTCACGTTCTGTTGTTGCCCGTGGTCGGCCAGTTCCAGGTCGCCGAACAAAAGCACCAGTCTCCAGATACCTGCGGTATACCCGCTGTACCTTTGAACGACTCAAATGAAGTCTGCGTGCCACTTCACGTTGTCCGTGTCCAACCTCAAGTAAAGCTACAACTTGGGCAGCTTCCGTCGGTGTAGTATCCATTTTATCAGGTTATTTTGATTACACAGACACAGATAAAGACAACAATAACAAGTAATATGGGTATGATTAACAAAAACCTCAAATTTAATCTTTTCTTAACAGAGTACAATAAAAATGTCATAAGCAAATTAAATGCGATAATTTTATTCTACCCTTTAAACTTTAATAAAAATGAAATTTTGACAACTAACTACCCTCATTGTAAAGGTTATTAAATACCCTTTTAGGCGATATATGTTTCGAATCGATGCGTTCCTTAATACCAAAAATAATTACCATAATGCGTGAAAAAGGAAGTGGCTCGATTTATTTGCTCCCAAGTGTATATTATTTACTATTTATAATTTATATAATTTTGAGCAATAAAATTAAGAAAGTTAAAGTACATAGAAAAACAACATTACAGACTTTACATAAGCTTATTTAAATGAGTGTGCGTTTTATGTGAGTTGGGCAAGTGTGATATGTGTGTGTGGGGTGTAGGTACGTGTACGTCTGGTGTATAAAAGTGAACACGTGAATGAGTGAGTTATGATGTGTGCTGCAGGAGGGCCTCAGTGTCCTCATATGCGAGTGGTTTGATCCATTTAGTGACAAGTTTTTTACACTCATAATATTGTTTGGTGTATACATATATACCTCTTTATTTATTTTAATATAGAGTTGAGATGACTGTTTCTCGAATTGTCTGCTACAAAACCTGGTTTTTGTTTGTGGAATAGGTGCTATAATATCGTTCCTCCTTTTAGACAAGATAGTGGTATCATAAGGCAGCCCTTTGTGTTTTTTCAAAACAGTATGAATTATGTATAGTTTCCTCACCGAAAGCAAATCACTTATCTGATAAAGTCTTTCGGTGGGATATCTAAACCTTTAAAAAAAAATTTCATTCCATTTGATACTACTAAGGTTTTTCTAGTTAGAGCCAAGTTTTGGCAAAACAATGTTAGTTTTTCTATCATTACTGAGAATTATGATTTCAACAATCAATAGATAATATACACATCTTTCCCTGATATCGGGGGCACATCGATACACCACAGGCTGCGCATTGATGACGTCACGCGTTGCAGGTTGCGGCCAGCAGCATTGTACGGTTGCTGCGGCGTTGCGGTGTTGCGGACGCTTTAATTATTTATTATTGAATACTATTTGATTTTATGGAGTGTTATCGGAAATTATTATGGTTTTTCCAATGATATTCTGGAAATTGATTCCCACCACTAGATTTTAGCAAAAAATGACTTTACCGTTGTTTCTGAACACCAATGACCATTACATTTCGTTTGTTTCAAGGGATTTGATTGTATATTGTGAATTTGGTAAAACTATTATTGAACTAGTTACAATCGCTTAATTACAAGAGATTTCACTGCAGAAGTACTCCACTGAGGAGAGAGGAGACAGCACATTATTCATTGCATTAGTTGAAAGGCACAACGCTTCTTCTATGTCTTGTGTCTGCTCCACCTCAGTGGAAAGGCACGCGTACATATATACAAAAAACCAGAAACTGGTTCTATAAAAGTTTTTTGTAACCTTGTAGTGATTATTATTACTACCAGATCACACCAAAAGTAAACACAGTATGGGACAACAACAAGGGCAGGAAGATGACTCCAAATCAAAGAAACGTCCTTTAAAAAGCAAACCCCATGCACCACCGGACATCGACTACCCTCGAATCAAACAGACACTCACTACTACGTACTGTTGAACGTATAACATATAATTTTTTAACAAAACTCTCACAAAGAAAGGCTCTGAACAAAAAACGTATCGGAGCGTGAATTTAACGAGAACTCGTTTCGTGTAGTCGATGTTATGTCTATCAGTCTGGTGTACTGTGGTGTGTACTGTCGTATGGATGTAGGAATCTATAGGGGAGGGTTGTGTCCAGTGGTCGATGTCTTAACTGGTAAGTACATAGGTACAGTCCTCGGTCTAACTTCAAGAAGATGTATATGTTACGGGCAACGTGATTAACTGGGCATTATTAATAAGGACCGGCCATTATTAATAATGTCCAAGAGCGATGGGCAAAGTAATTAATTTATCACTTTGACCGGCCATTATTAATAATGCCCGACGGCCCGTGGTCCATGTAATAAGTCATTGTTTGAGATAGCTTGAATTAGCTAATTAGCTAGTGGTCCAATTATAATTGGACCGCGGCCGTGCCTTGCAACGTGCGAGGGGCGCGTACGTGCGGGGGGAGGGCCGCGCGCGCACGCCGCGACGTATTAGTTAGAAACCTAACCGAACCTAACTTCATCGTATAACCCAATACTAACTGGGTTGTAGGGGCTGACCTATATTTACATGTATATGCTGTGTATGTATGCTGTATTTTACATGAAGTGACTGCCTATCTGAATAGGCAGTCGATGATGATGATGTGTTAAATAAATTACTGTTTGTTACGGTTGTTTAATAACCGTGTGTTATTTGCAAGTAAATAAATATACTGTTTATTATTGGATTCCCCTAAGTTAAGAAAGTTGTCCGAGTCTGTCTGAGTTTCTTCTTATCTCTAGTAAAGTTCTAGAAATACATGTGAAAAGCATTTTGTTTTGGATGATTCATTTTGTAATATAAAGTTGACATAAACCGATTTGATATAACAACACAATCAAAGAGTTTATCTAGACATGTATTGATAGTTAGACTGAACGCCAGTCTGTTAGATCTAGCCGGATAGTTAGACGGAACACGATTCAGTCCGTTCGAGTGCCCTCAGACGGAGCTCATCTAGCTCTGATATGTCTTTGATAACGGCTATCTGTGTGTCTGTGTTCTTTGCCGACGCCGACGTCCTCTTGTAATGTTGTACCTACTTAGGTTTAACGCGTGAAGATACGCCTTTACTAGGGACATTGGTTTAAGTCCGTTTCTACAGATGTTAGTTTTATGTTGCAGTCTTTCAATTTTCCTAAATTGGTCATAGGTGTTTCTTTTTATTTTGAGAAGTAACAATGAAGTGGAGAGATTATTCAGATTTTGTGAAACCTCGCAATATCTTCGAAACATTTTGCGTGTTTAGTAGTTTAAGTTCAGGCCCCGTACGATGAGATAAAAATCATCGTTACTGAATTAATAGCCCGTTTTTAGTTTTTTGAAAACTGAAAGTGAAGAGCTCCTATCTGAAATTTCACAAATATTCCTAGTTTTAGCGTTCTCTCATCACGCCCTACCTACACCGCTATTAAATTTTCATGATGAATATGCTTGCTGAAAAACCCTCTGGGCACCGTGCGATACAGCACACCAGGACTGAAATAAACCATGTACTGCACAGCGAGTTGACGACATAGCTCACAGAATAAGTAAGCTGAAGTGGCAATGGGCTAATCATATTGGCCGTAGAACCGATGACCGTTGGGGTAGACGTGTTCTTGAGTGCAGACCGCGAATCGGCAAACGTAAGGTGGGACGCCCTCAGGCTCGGTGGAGTGACGATCTTCAAAAGGCGGCTGGTAGCAACTGGATGAGAGTTGCTGAGAATCGAGTTGAGTGGCGTGCGATTGAAGAGGCCTATGTCCAGCAGTGGACTCCTGTAGGCTAATGATGATGATGACTGCACAACAGATTCACAGGAAAACACAACATCGTACCTACTAAACCCAACAAATACAAAGGAACATTCACATAGCATAAATCACTCTACAAACCAAATTAAACAAAACACGATCGGATCTCAATATGTCACCACCCCTTACTGCAGCGCGCGCTCTGATTGGCTGGCACGCGAGAGGCGTGTGCGCAGCCTCCGATACATTGGTCCTGTTAAGATAACCGCTTCATTTTAGAATGTACAGAAGCTGTAGAACTTTCAATTTCAAGTGCATTGAACGTCGCAATGGCTGATTAGTCGATATTTGTACTGCGTATTGTGGGTCCGATTGTCACTACTCTAGTTGACCCTAGTTTAAATGTTTGTTGATGAAAGTTATAGGTACAGGGTGAAAGGGACACAGGCGTGAGAACTGTTACACATTTTGACCGTGTAGGTTGCACTTTGTAGGAAACAGCTGTTTTTTTTAATATCTGATGAAACATGAATAAGTGGTAAGCGTTCTTGCGTCGGTATCCCTTCCACCCCGTATTTAGATCCGGTACCTAATAAAAAATATGCAGGTAAATTAAAAAAATAATTTAAAAAAAACTCCTTTACCATAAATTTATCAAATACTTTGCTTTATGCTGCTAAGATAGAAATTATTTTGACAAGATAAGGAAATTGACAGACGAACGGAAAATGCCTGGAAGAGTTACTGGTCCATGAATGAGTATTTTAAGAGCACTCTGAATGGGCAGAGTGCTCTTTTCCGTTCGTCCGTCAATTTCCTTATCTTGCCTTGCCTGGAAAGAGATTACTTGGCCGAAGTAGATATATTTTGGGCATATTGTAATTATTCTCCCCGCCTACGTGTATGCTCCTCTTGGAGCTGTTGGTCATGAGCTTGGTCTTCGACATGCCCATCTTCAGTCCAACCTCAAGGCTTGCATCGCTAAGATCTTGTAGCATTTGCTCTAGTCCTGTGGCTGTGGGGAAGAAAAGGACAATGTCACCAGCGAAACGCAGAGCCAGCGTCTACTGGTGAACAGTTTTGGAGACAGCGGGTCCTTATGTTTGTCTCCCTTGAGAATGTCAAAGTTTGGACCTACGCTCTCTAACTTAATAGCAGCTGTACTTTACGCAAAAGATGTATGTAGGTAAGTTCTATGTGTTGTTTTGTAAGAGCATTCAATATTGTAGAATATGTGATGTTGTCAAAGGTTTTAGAATAGTCGACAAATGCAAGATACAAAGGAGTTTTATATTCTTGGTATTTCTCGACTATTTGAATGTCTCTGAAGCGAAAGCTAAAGGACATGACGTCTATTCTGCCCATCTTGACCTGCGGTGCACAAACTAAGTCTTTGACTAACATTCAAAAGTCTAAACTCAAGGTTTGCCGACGTGCTATGGAGCGCAGTATTTCAGGTGTAAAATTAACAGATCATGTTCGAAACACTACACTGCGCTCCAAAAGATCGTTTTACTAGCTATGTGGTTACTTTTTTACTGATACATACTTCACGCATGATCAGATTCGCGAAATATATTCGGTGGCTTGCTCAGCGCCTAGAGGTTAGCAAGTCGCTTAGCGAGTACCAAAGTGAAACAAACGTTCTTATATCTCCGCCACCGGCCGCAGTGCGCGGTTGGCACCTGTCAGTGCGTTCGTAGCCTAAATGTTATAAAAATTCATAATAATAAGTTCCATTGTGTAGGCCATTCATGGCGTGATATTTTCCAAGCTACCTTTTTTATGTTTAATGGGCCTACTCTTGACCACAATCTAGTCTTGAGGACAGAGATGAGGTCGACGATGGAACGAGCTAACCAAAAAGAAGCCTATTAACTCGCGACTTAAATAGATTGGGGTCATATGAACTTGGGAACATCGACGAAGGCAGGGAATTCCACTCCTTGGCTGTGCGCACAATAAACGATGTAGCAAAGCGCTTCGTGCGAATGTGAGGAACATCGACAAGGAATGGGTGATAACCCGCAGTACGTCTGGACTCACGATGGAAGAAGCGAGATGGTGGAATGATCTCGTGGAGCTCTTGGGCACACTCACCGAAGTGCAGCCTGTAAAAGACCGACAGACATGCAACCTTGCGCCGGTGGGCCAGGCTATGAAGCTTGGTACCCACCAGCTTATCGTCACCAATGAGCATCTTGGCTCTGCGCTCAACAGAGTCGAGTGTGGCTAATTGGTATTTGGCTGAGCCATCCCAAAGGTGACAGCAATACTCCATGCCGGACCGAACTTGAGCATTATATAAGACTAAAAGCTGTCCTGGCTTGAAGTAACGCTTAACCTTATTTAGGATACCCAGCTTTTTTGCCGCTGTTTGAGCTTTCGACTCAATGTAGGCACCGAAGTTGAGATTCACACTCAACTTCGTACCAAGAAGCTCGAGGCTGTCGGTAACTGGTACAGATGTACCCCGGAAAGTAGGAGCCAGATTGAACGGACTCCTTTTGGCGGTGAACAGGCACAGGGCGTTAAAAACAACCAGATTTTCATCACCCCACTTGGAGACAAGACTTAAGGCTGAATTTGTTCGCTCTACCATGGTCTCTCTCAAGAATGACTCTCCATGACAGTGCTGTTGTCTGCGTACTTAACAATACCCGGAACCAGAAGGTCATTGATGTGCAGCAGGAAAAGTGTCGCGGAGAGAACAGACCCGTGAGGAACTCTGGCATCAATAGCAATAAGGTCAGAGGAGCATCAATGACCACTCGGATCGACGGTTAACTCAAGAAGTCAGATATCCAGCAGCCAAAAGTCAACGGGAATGCCGTATGCAGGAAGTTTGCTCAGCAGACTTGCGTGACATACCTGTTCAGAAAGGTTTACCTCAACAGTCAAGACTGGATCTATTCTTGTTCAAAGCAAGATTGGAACCTTTCAAATATTTTTTTCAAAGTGTAATTGATCGTTAAACTGTTTGCAGATTAAAACTCTTTTATTTGGAACAATAATAACACAGATATAAAAAGCAACATTAACAAATTCAAAGAATATTGTGTGCAGTTAGGATTAAGTCTGCAGCGCGTTCGGCGAGCATCGTGACTGGAGCGAAGATCTTGCCACTGATCAGAGCTGGCATGGCGGAAGAGTCCACAACGCGCAGCGAGTCCACACCCTTCACCCTCATGTTACTGTCCGTCACCAGTCCCATAGCACAAGTTCCTCCATAGTGCCACATAGTAGTCGACATAGCCACAGAGTAACACTCCCAGTATTCTATATCACTGGTGGCATCTTCACAAAAGCCTAAATCCAAAATATTTGCGTTTATGCTTCTGAAGTAAGTCGAGTTCATCACTCGAACGTGGTCTACGAAGGCTCGTCCCATAGTCTTCAAGTCAGCAGGGTTGCTGAACATACCTGTGTTTACAATCGGGGCAGCGGTTGGGTCAGCACTTGCCAGTAACACTGCACCTCGAGATTCAGGTAATGTCAAACCTAATAATGAAAACCATGTGTTCCTGTTGAAACTAGCTTCGTAAACTTTTTGACAGACTTCATTCGAGTAGCTAAACATTGTGGAGCAAAGACTCAACAAATCGGTTGAGTTTGGCTTGAACAATAAATTAATTGTCTGATAATCTGGCTTGGTTGAGTCGATTGCTACGTTTCCACTGAATGCCGGCACAGGGAACGTATGTGGGTTACTTGCTCCAGCGACTTCTGTACTTTCTTCCATTTGGAAAATAACTGGAGCACCTGCCTGGTCCATGAAATTCTGTCCGACAGGAAGATCGGCGACCACCTCAATATCTAATGACTCGAGGTGCTCTCGAGGTCCAATACCAGACAGCATCAATAGTTTAGGACTGTTGAAGGTGCCGGCAGAAACAATAACCTCTTTGTTGGCATACAATACTTTCGTTTCGTTGCTAGCGGTGGTCACCTGTACACCGACAGCTTTGTTGCCCTCTGTCAGAATCTTAGTGGCAGTAGTGAGCAATGCTACGCACAGGTTGGGGCGTTTTTTTGTTTTTTCGGGGTCGAGGTAGGCGTATGCGTTACTTTGTCGAACATTATCATCGATGGCAAACAACACCTCTGTGTAGCCGAGAGCGGAAGTGAGAGATGTCGAGTCCATCACGATGGGATGACCGACTTCCTCTAAGGCATCGAAGATATTGTCGACAAGCGGGCTTGCTAGCTTTTTTATTTTAATCATGCCGTCTAAGCCATGAAGATCAGCATACTCTGAATCTAGCAGCTCCTCGTCAGTCAGTTTCTCTGCTTTCTTGAAGTATTTGAGGGTGTTGGTGACGTTCCAGGCTGTGTCATTGGTCTTCTCCACCCACACATCGTAGTCATGAGGGTCTCCACGAGTGTACATCATGTGGTAGATGGCGCTGGTGCCTCCTAATACCTTTCCTTGCGTAAGGCCGCTGACTTTGTTTTGCATGTTCTGCATTGTGTAGTTATCATTTACTGAACGGTAGTCGAAATCGTAAACCGTCTCTTTTAACATTAGAAATAGTCCGGGCAGCTGGAATAGCAAAATGTTAAATGTAATTTGACAGATTTTTTTGTCTGGTGGGACAATCCTATTTGCCTTGCAACTAAGAAGTTTTTTCATAAGTATTCTGTTTCATAAGTATTATTTGAGGGATGAACAAAAATTGGTCATTTTTTCATAGATAAATAATGAATAATGGATGGAGATGGAGAAGAAAATCAAAGAAAAGATGGGTGGATTTAATCACAGCGTGACCGTTGACAGGTAGAATGGAAGAAAAAACGTGTAGCGGCCAACTCAAGTAACATGGGGCAAGGTCAAGAAGTGGATGACGATGAGGATAGGAGGAGGGAGGAGTAATAAATACATACCTCTGACTCGATAGGTGGATATCCACCTGCTTCGAGCAGCAGCACGTTGAAGCTTCCGTTGGCTGACAGTCGGTTCGCGAGCACTGATCCTGCAGTACCACTACCCACCACTATGAAGTCAAAGGAACTGCCATCTGTGGAAAATAACAGACATTTCTTAAAGAGGACTTGACTGGTGTTAAACGAAGAGTGGCCATGTAATTGTTTTTTTAACCCCCGACCAAAAAAGAGGGGCGTAATTACTTAAAATAAATATAAGTGGCAACTACGCCGTGTGTAAAACTGCAAAGACTGCAAAGAGAAAAATGTTTAGAGTTTTATGAATTGCGCGGTTGTGAAACTTTCTGGGGATTATTGTAAAGCGTTTTCGAATTCTGAAATGTTTCCACTTGAGAATTTGTCCATGTTATTCTTACTAAAGATGACATTTAAGCCAACAGCCTTTCTTATGGAAGCCGCCCTATCTGGTACCCTACCATAGCTGCGTTACCCGAGTACCTAATAATATGATCTATGTGATAAATCTTACTGTTCAGGCTACAATCAGCCGGGAACTGCCACGCAGTGAGACTGAGAGTCTGCACTACCTGCAGCGCAAGCTTCATCGTCTGCGCACTAGCCAGAGTTGCCGCTGCGTCCGCCATACCTGTAACATGACTTATTTATTAACTCTTTCTTATAGTGTTATTCTTGTAGTTATTTTAAGTTCTCTTACAGTCTAGTTTTTAAGAGTCCATATATTAGCTATCAATTTGAAGTATGTATCTGCACAATTTTTTCACCGTATGTATGCTAAAAGTCCAAGTAGGTGCTCCAAATACAGACTATATTCTTTTACCTCTATAGAACATCACTAACTTGTAGAACAGAAGCCTCGCCAACATGGGACTTAAAACATGACTGGTGAAATGTGGTGCTGATGGTGGCGTCAAAGTCAATTTAATTGCTACGCAAATTGAATACCGAATTAAATAGTCTGTATCACACACTGTCCTTCTTTTACCGTTGAAAATAAAAGATTTACCACAGCCGACCACATGGGCAAAAAAAAAACAATTAAAATAAAATAGTATCACTTACCTGATAAGTTGTAGTATGTATACTTTGAGGTTTTGTACTTCACAATATGATAGCCTCAGAAACTCTTAGCTTTTTATACCGCATCAGTGAAGGACATCGCGGGTAATGAACACGTGGAAACTGCTGTTTTCATACATTCTAATAAATTATTCATTAAAATATATTGACAATTAATAATGCGATTCATGAAATCATGACGCTGGCAGATGTTCTTAGCCCATCCGAGGTAGAGGGTGTTGCTTTTTATCTAGACACACGGCAGCGTCTCCAGCCAAGGTCAAGCTAAGGAGGAACTGGCTACGCAGCAGCCGTGTGTTATATTACACGAACCATTTGGAGCCACTTTTGACACCTTTATAACTTAAAATCTATTTTACATAAACACATGTGGTTTATTTATTAAAACCCCTTAGATTATCTAGAACCCTATAGCTCAAACAGTTTTTGAGATATTGTCGTCTAAAAATCTGCATTATTGTCACTGACTGACTGACATAAGGTAAAAGTACGTATTCCCGTTAGTGTACCAGTACCCGTTAACAAGTCAGTTTTTTTATTATTGCTCTTTTCTACCAATAATAAATTAAAGTTTGTGAAGGGCAATACCTTCTCGGTAATATTTTGTACAATTGTAATGGCATCATTGTCCAAAAAGTTCAATGGCGTCAAAACCATGCGATAACAAAAGTTTGCTGTAACTGAATATTATGAAAGTTCAAAGTTCTGTCAGTGAACTACGAATCCACCACGTCGCATTGATCAGCTAGCCATACTGCGACGGATAACATTAAAGTAAGAGTGTTAATTTTCTAAGATATTTAAGTATATTATTTTGCGATATAACTAATAAATCGAGGTGAATCTAATTGGGAAATAAATATTTTTGCCGTTCACATCTATTGGTACTAACAAACCCCTACTTGACCTAGTACCCGTTAAAATCGTATTTTTTTTTAACGGATATTGGTACACGATCAACCCGGTAATACACGTTGTACCGAAACCCGTTATTGTGTACTTATTGCCTTGAAATAGGTCTCATTTTCCTTTAAAACTGTAGAATATATTTTTGCCTGATATTGGGACTTCAAATAACAGTTGCATTTAAACCCGACAGCGTCCTTATTGCCTTGTGTTAAGTCCTCTTTTCTTTCGAATCAATAGAATGTAGTTTCTATGCTCCTTGTTTGTGTTGTAATCACTTGGATTCGATTGCCTGTTTAGTTTTTTTTTATGATTTTCAAATTTTTGCACGTTTCGCGTTACTGCTCTGCTGTTCTGAAACCAGGTTTTTCGATGCGCATCGTGTGTCGCACTGCTTTTTTAGTATGGATATTGATAACCACGCAGTAATTTGAAGCAAACTTCAGACCGGTAAACTTAAGACTCGATCTGTGGATACCCGACTAATTTTTTCGTTGTTCTTTTTTTTGGGATGGGAAATCATCAAATGACTCCTCCGGCTCTGGGCGGAGCGGAAGGGAGTGTCAGATTTTTACTGACTAAAACCCATCCATGTTCCTTCTTTTGCCCTTTATGTTTCAGGGCCGCGGTATCTCTTTCGAACAGTCCCGCAGCCCTGGCAGGCATCGGCCCTTGCGGGCCCCTCCTGTTTGCTGACATCTCTTTGAGGCGCGCGTGGAACACGAACGCGCCGTCGACACGGCCTGTCGTCATAAGACAGACGGACGGCGAAGTACCCCATTACTCACCGCCCACAGACCCGCCCCTACGGTGGCCGAGAGCCACCACGTGGCCCCCGACGCCCGGGGCGTCTCCCGCGGCGGCTGGGACGTGAGATTATATACATATACCTCTCACGTTCCGCTACCTCCTTCGTTAGCATGACTGCTTAGCAGAAGAAGGTGACGGCTTCCCATTCCCTCTCGCCCGGGACCATGGCTTGAACCAGGGCCGGACGCGAGCCGCCAATCGCCGCTACGAGGACACGGCGGTGCTCCGCCCAAGCGGAGCAGACCTTCACGGTGTGCTCCACCGTGTTCTCCGGGCGATCCTCACAATGATAACACCCGGGCGTTTCCTCCCGCCCGTTTCGGTGCCGGTACCTCCCGAAACAACCGTGTCCGGTGAAGACCTGCGTCAGGCGGAATGGACTTTTCGGGTAGGTGCACAAAAGTAAACACATGTTCCCTAATCGTTTATTTTAATTATAAATAGTAATTTCATTATTTAAATTATAATTTCTACCTAATATTGCTGATTAATATACCATTCAGCACATATTGTGTGGGCAGTAACATACACATGCCCTAAACAGTGTTAATTGCATTTACTTGCTGGCTTGAGCTGTCACTTGAACTTTGGCCTCACTGAGTACTGCACCTGAACACTAAGTCACTATCATGAGCTCAATAGCTGATATTGCGGAGACACAGCGCTTGGCTATAAAATCCCTCAACCAACGGATGGCTGATTTTGAAGAACATCTGAAGATATCACCGGCGGGTACAGACTTGAGCGGGCTTCACAAGGATTTTACAGTCTTTAAAGAGCACGTTTGGAGTGTCCTCAGTGCATTGCAGCTGCAGATTGCCGAGGTGAGCAGGAGTGTTGACGTAATCGAGATGCGTCACAGGAAAAAGTTCTTGCTGCTTGGAGGTGTGCCTGAGAAGCCCGGTGAGCAAGTCCCAGAAAGTGTGGCTTCCATTCTGCAGGATAAACTTGGCATTACTGATCTGGCACCCTCTTCTTTAACGGTATGTCACAGGCTCGGCAAGGCTTCAGAAGGTCACTCTAGACCTATCTTGCTTCGGTTCACGGAGTCTTCTATAAGAGGCCAGATTTGGAAAACCAAGACCAAACTGAAGGGATCCTCTTATGTGGTGTCTGAGTTCCTCACTCGACAGCGGCAGTCTGCTTTTACAACAGCTCGCAAGTTGTTCGGTGTGACTGATGTGTGGACTATGGACGGAAACATCAACGTCAAGCTCCCTAATGGCAAACGTCGTCGGGTCTTCACTGTTGAGGAAGTCATCGCGCTGGGAGCGGAGCATGGCAAGTCACTGGATCAAGTGGTTCCTCCGAACTCCAACCCTGGCTCAAACAACGCAAGCCCGGCGCCGGCGCAGGCTCACACTCGGTCAAGGCGGTTAGCAAGGAAGAAGTAACTTGGTTTGTTTTTGTTTACTCTCATAGCTGTTTTCTTTTGTCTGGTTAACATCCTTAAAGCTAGTTTTCTGTTCGCCGATATTAGTAGGAACACGTCACAGTAAGTTTATTCGTGTACCGACGCTTTATTTACTATTTTAAGTTTTCTGTTCTAGTTAGTAGTTCTGGACTGTCATTATTATGTATTTGTAATGTCACTGTCACTTGTCACTGGCTATGGCGTTTTTGAATCAGTTTCGTTCGGAAACACGCATTACTTTTAGATTTATTTTGTGAACAGTCTGCCGGCAGGTTATGCAATTGATTCTTAAGTGAATTTTATTTCACATTTGAAGTCTATTATATTATCTATCATTTTTATAGCTTATATTACATATATTTATTTAATTAACTTTATAGTAATTATGTCTGACGACGACTCTTTTTATTCATGTTCTTCCACATCCTTTTCAACTCTTGACGATTCTCTGTCCGTGAATAGTTTTCTGAATAGTGAGTGCCAGCGATTTAACAAATGTTTTAATGTATGTCATGTCAATGCTCAGAGCATTCCTCAGCACCATTCTGAAATATTGGATTTATTTTCTGACGTCACTTTGCATGCTGTTTTGGTGTCCGAAAGTTGGCTAAAACCTGAGCTTTCTTCTAACTTATACGGTCTGCCTGGCTTTATTTTAATTCGGAACGATCGTACAGGGAAAAGAGCTGGGGGTGTTGCCATTTACCTGCGCAGTGATATCTCCTACAAAATCATATCTTCTTCATCCCCAATTTATAATGGCAACCCTGAATACCTATTTCTTGAAATTGTTGTTAAAGGGGTTAAGGCCGTTCTAGGAGTTGTTTACTGTCCACCTGCTATAGATTACTTCTCTATTCTAGAATCTCTCTTCGAATCTATTTCCTCAGAGCACAAACATCTCATAGTCATGGGTGATTTTAACACTGACCTATTGAAGGATAACCCTAGATCACGTAGGCTGAGTGCGATCCTGGAGTCGTCGTGTCTGTCTCTTCTTAAACTTAGTCCGACTCATCATAACCTTGACTCAAGCGATTCCTGGCTCGATCTCATGCTTGCGTCTTCTGTGGATCTCGTTGCCAACCATGGTCAGATCGCTGCGCCTGGTTTATCCAAACACGATCTGATTTATCTGTCCTACAAAATTAAACCCCCAAAGCAGCGGCCTGCTATTGTTTTTATGCGGAATTTCGTAAGGTTAGACAAGGAAAAACTCAATACCGATGCACAAGCTCTTGATTGGGTCGATATTGCCCAGTCATCATCAGTGGATCAGAAAGTGGAGGTTTTTAATAAATATGTACTCCAGCTCATTGACACGCATGCGCCACTGAGGGCTGTTCGCGTCAAGCGCCCCCCAGCTCCATGGATTACCCCTGGAGTTCGGATGGCAATGAGGCGACGTGACCGGGCTTTTAGAATATATAGGCGGGACCGCAGTGAGGAGAACTGGAGCCTTTACAAGTTGGCTAGAAACCGCTGCAACCAGATGGTAAGAGCATCTAAACGCCGATACATTTGTGAAAATGTCCTCAATTCTTCACCGGCTGATATTTGGAAGTTTCTCAAATCACTTGGCATAACAAAGTCCCCCTCTAGTACTGTATCTCTTAATCTGCCTTTAAACGAACTTAATAAGCATTTTTCAACGTCTGCTACACTTGCGGTTGGTATTAAGAATAATACAATCCTTGATGTTACTTCCAAGCCAATGTTTCCTCCTGACTCTTTTTCTTTCTCTCCCGTGACTAACGTTGAGGTCCTTAAATATTTCACCTCAATTAAGTCTAAGGCTGTGGGCTGTGATGGGGTCAGTCGAACTATGTTATCGTTTATGATTGAGAACCTAATTCCAATTATTACGCACATCATCAATTCATCTCTGCAGACTGGTGTGTTCCCTGCAATGTGGCGTAAGGCTTATATTATCCCTCTCCCTAAAATTTCCAACCCTAGTTTAGCGAATCACTTCAGGCCGATCTCCATTCTCCCTTTCCTTTCTAAGATCCTAGAAGCAGTTGCCCTTAATCAAATATCCTCCTACGTATTTAAGAATAACCTGTTGTCCAGTTTCCAATCCGGTTTTCGGCCTGGCCACAGCACAGCCACAGCTCTGCTTAAAGTTACTGAAGACATAAGGGATGGCCTGGAGAATTCGAGATTAACGGTCTTGGTTTTAATAGATTTTTCCAATGCTTTTAACACCGTTGATCACGACATTCTTCTGGCCATACTGTCTCAGATTGGGGTCTCTTCGTTGTCACGTGATTGGTTCTCATCATATCTTCGTGGTCGCCAGCAGGCGGTGCGTGCTGATCAGGATTGCTCTGACTGGTGCGACCTGGTAGCTGGTGTTCCGCAAGGCGGTATCCTCTCTCCTCTTTTATTTTCTTTATTTATAAACTCCATTACTGCTGTTCTCAAATGTTCTTACCATCTGTACGCTGATGACTTGCAACTATACGCTCAGTCTGACATTACCAACCTTGACAATTGCATTTCATCACTCAATGCTGATCTTCGAGCTATCGAGGAATGGTCTGGCAAATTTGGGGTTTCTGTTAACGTCGGGAAGTGTCAGGCCATCCTAATTGGCAGTTCGTACTTTTTGAGAAATGTGAACACTAGCCAACTTATGCCACTGATGTACGAGAACTCCGTCATTTCTCTTTCACCTCACGTAAAAGACTTAGGTCTGTACATTGACGGCAGTTTAAGCTGGAATAAACACGTGGCTCAGGTGAGCCAGAAAGTCTCGTTCTCGCTGCGATCCCTCTATAGATTCAAACACTTCCTGCCATCTAGCACCAAACTCACTTTGGTCCAGTCACTTGTGCTTCCCATTATCGACTATGCTGATGTTTGTTATTCTGATCTTTCCCAAGAACTTCTAAACAAATTGGATCGACTTCTCAACAATTGTATTCGCTTTGTTTTTGGCCTTCGCAAATACGATCACATTTCCTCCTTCCGTTCTCAGCTTAAATGGTTGCCTATCCGACTCAGGAGGTCCCTCAGATCTCTCTGCATGCTCTTCACTATTATGAACGATCCATGTGCTCCCGATTACCTAAAAACTTATTTTAAAGTGTTGGGCAGTTCTCACAGTCGTAACCTTCGAGCTTCCAAGAATCTGCTTCTCCAAATTCCTTCACACCGCACCGGTTTTATGTCGAATTCTTACGCCATCTCTACTACAAGGCTCTGGAACGCGCTACCTCTTGGCATTAAAAAAGCTGAAAGCAAAGTCACTTTTAAAAGAAAAGTTCGTCACCACTACTTAAGTCAGGATAAATAGCTCTCAATAAATTAGAAGTCGAGTCATGGTAATTATTATTAGGTTTCTTTTCTTTTATTTTAGTATTTGTTAGAATATTTAGTAGTTTATTTTATTTATATATTATGTGTATTAGTATCAATATAACGATATAAATTTTTCGAAAACAAGAAGTTATTTTTTAGATATTTATTGTACCTATCACAATCTTTTCTTATTTAACCCAAAGGTTGACTGGTAGAGAATGCCTTGTGGCATTAAGTCCGCCTATGTACCACTATTGTACATGAAGTTTAAATAAATAAATAAATAAATAAATGTGAGGGCGTCGTGGCGCCTCTCTAGCCACTCCTCAAAGAGGGAACTTACCACCACTATTATGGCGTGCCCTGCACAGGGTTGCGACAGTCGCTCTCTCCATGTCGCCATGAGATAGCGCCGGAGGTCTGTCCGCTGAGCGACAATTTGCCGCGGCAGCTGAGTTTCCCCGCGACGTAGTGCCTCCGCGCGCCCCTCGTGCAGGCGCGCGAGGACTATCGCCTCCAGATCCCATGGTGGCAATCCGGCAAGGAGGCTCGCCGCCTCGTTGGAGATCGTACAGCCTTACGGCTACCACCTTTTGGGGCGCGTTCAGGTAGTGGGCGGCTCGCCGCCTCAAGGATCGCGCCCGCAACGGGGCCCCGTAAAGGGCCATCGACCGCACGACACCCGCGTAGAGCCTCCGGCCGGAGGCGTTTGGACCCCTCAGGTTGGGCAAGAGCCGCTTGAAGGCAACCCCGGCCCGTTCCACTTTGGGAGCCAAACGTCGGAAATGCTCCACGAAGTTCCACCGGCTGTCGAGGACGAGTCCAAGGTACTTCAACGTCGACTCGACGCCGATGGGACCCCTCCTACCGTCAGCATGGATCATGACGGTGGCGCATTCCAAGGCCCATGTAAGCATATGGCCTCGGACTTGTGCAATGCCACCTCGAGACCCAATTGCCGGATCCTATTTATGACTATCGCAACCCCGCGTGCCATAATTTCGGCCGCCACCTCGTACAACCTCCCTTGTGCCAGCACCAGCGTTTCGTCAGGAGTGCCTCCCTAATGCAGCTCCAGGGCATGGTGTTGAAGGCGTTGGCAATGTCAAGAGACACCGCCAAGACGACCCCACCCCGGGACACCGCATCCCCCGTCGGCGTCGTGAGGGCTCTCACGCGCATGATGGCGTCCACCGTCGAGCGCCCCTTGCGGAAACCAAACTGGTGGTCCGCAAGATCCAGTCCCATCCCCGCAAGGTGCCCGGCGAGGCGGTTTGCAATGACTATTTCAAAGAGCTTGCTCACCTCGTCGAGGAACACAATGGGCCAGTATACGGACGGAGAGTCCGCAGGGCGCCCCGGCTTCCGAATGAGGACTAGCTTCCCCGTCTTCCAACGAAGCGAGAACTGGTCTCTCTCCAAACATGCGCTTAGGAGAACAAAAAATGTCTCTTCTTTGGATAAACCGTTTTTTATTTATTTTACACAGCGCGAGTCCATACTTTCGTTATTTAAAGAACTAGTAACAACTAATTCGCAAAAACATTTCTTAAGTAAAGATTTTACAGTCTTGGACTTACACAGTCGCCAATTACTGGTTAATCAGCATTCTCAAAGATAAGTGATATCATAAATTAATATAAAAATTAAAACGAGAAAATACAACTAAACTAAACAACTACACAGTTAAACTCCTCAAGATTCTTATCTGTGATTATACCTAGGTATTTGATTTCATACATAGAAGATACAATAATATAACATTTATTTCAGAAACTTGTTCCATAGATTTTTGTTAGTAATACAGCTTACATAACTATGTTAGTACCTATACTTACTTACAACAACTCTAATTCATATATTTTCCTACAGCATCAGACCCGCAGGTATGCATACGGGTCCAATACTCCAGGAAAACTCCGTCTAGCCTATTCCCAATCACCTTCTGGATGCTGTTGGTACTCCCCCGAATCCAGCGTAACAATGATGCCGTTCGTTTTCGCATAATTGCTGAAAAACTGTCGACAGCTGATTCAGCAAACACATAATGTAACTGCACAGTGGCATGAAACTTGCATTGCATGTGTGCGCTTTAAGTAATATTGGTGGGTTTGGTTGGGTAGCAGAACTGACCGAGTAGGTAATGAACTTGGTTTTGGAGGTATTAAGTGTAAGCGAATGGAGATAAAGCCAGTTTTGCGCTACATTAAAGCCATGTTGTGCTTTTTCCTCGAATATAGACCATGTGTGGAGACGAAAGTTATAGTAGTGTCATCCGCAAATGACGTCATCTTCGCATTTGGGATATTTAAATTGCATAAGTCGTTTATAAAAACTAGTTAATAAAGTGGGAACCAATATGCTTCCTTGTGGAACGCCATAGTTGGCGTTCCACAAGGAAAGCAAGCGATTAGTGAGGTAGCTTAGATTTTCAATCTTCTTTTCTAATCTGATTTGCCATTTTGGTTTTCTCTGTGTATATGGGCGGCGCTCATTTTGGGTATTGTCTGATATTTTAGCCCCGCTGCATGTAACTGCCGTCCATGCTGCTCAGTAAATTATGGTCTGCAAATTGGTGAATTCGGTGTTGGCATTTACATACTTAGGAAGAATTACAATATTTATGTATGAAACAATTGCAGAAAACTTTCGAGAAGTCTTTCGCTTGGGGATGTATAAGTCTATTGTAGAATGTGTACCTTTAAAATATAAAATAAAAAAAAGATATCTTCAGTTTTAGTCCTCATTCCACGAACATTTTGATAATAAATACCAAGCATGGCGAATGCAACTATCGCGAAAAACACTTTTATAAAGACATAAGTAAACTTAGGTAATTCTAAATTGCTACATCTGTCATTTTCATTAGCTTTAAGCTATCCTGATTGCGAATGCAGATTGGCTTCGAATAATATCTTTCAGTACAAGAATTCGCCCATTACTTATCCAGACAAAGTTATATGACATCTCCATAGCCAATTTCGTGTTGCTGCATAGGTCAGGGCCGCAACAACAACGCAGTCGTTATAAAAAAAATTGAAAGTAATCCTGGTAAGGAGTCCTGGTTCATACCATAAAATTTAAAGCAGTGTTATCACTTTGGCGTCGCGTGACGTTTATAATATTGTTATTGTTAGTGTGTTACTATAATAAACTAGTACGTTTGAAATACGTGGCATAGATTGACATACTGTGTGCATCCCGTTACATGAGAAAATTCTAGAAGTCCTTTCCCTCCATCTGGAATCAGCGAACATCCTGTATTCAACAACATGCATGACAGTCATGGTTTGGTAGATATAAATAACTATTAATTTATTATTTTCGGTTTTCTATACATGTTTTAGTAATGTGTATCTACATAAATGAATGAATTAATATTGATATGACTGAAAAATACCCGATTTAATATGGCTGTATGTTTTAATATGTCAAAGTCATCATAAAGCCTTATCTTAAATACATTATTTTATCTGTTTTAGATATCTCTTTGAATACACAGGTAAATAATACCTATACCTCTGTCCAATATTTCGACAAAACCAGCGTAATGTTTATGTGATGAGTTGACGAGACAACGAGCTATACGGCGAAACTCACGTCAGTGGTAATGGTACGGGTGTTCCTGCGTCGGTCGGTACTACGTAGACGGGAGATGGGACCTGGGCGTAGACGGGAGCTTGTACCCACAGGACTAGACCAGAACATACGACAAGCAGGTTGACCTGCAGAGGCACTCCTGCGCAATTATTCTGTGCCTGGACCGATCGTAACATAAGAACTGCTCCTATGATAAGGGACGACCACATAAAGATATCAATTAGTTAATCAATTGTAATAATGAGACAAGTGCGTTATTAAACTGTTGATGAATTCGGCCTTAGTTTGGTCAAATATTAAAAATCGTCGGACAGCTGTTAAAATACTTTCGAGTTATAATTATAAATTTATTTGTAAACTGCCTAGATGGTTTAGTGGTTGTTAGTGCGGCTGCTTAACATTGGATCCTGGGTTCGATCCTGTTAAGACTGGGTTCGTTGATTGGAAAATTGGGAGGAAATCTTCCAAGGCTGGAGGATATCTGGAATGATGTCCTAAATCTATTACTTAAAGGTTTGTGTCACGATGTTTCCACCATATCGGAGGAGCTAGTGGCTAAGCAGTGCTTGTCAGGGTCGGTCAGTGGATGGGTGCCCGACCCAACTCCCAGCGGTCATTTGTAGATCTTTGACACTCGTTACAGGTAGTCAGTCTGTGGCCAGAAAATCTGACCACCAGTCTTACAAAGAAGTAGGTATTGTATTAGCTATTTACCCAGTACTAACTGGGTTGTGGAGATCAGATAGGTCGCTTCATGTAAAACACTAGTAAAATTCAGCTGCATCCGGTTAGACTGCAAGCTGACCCTAACATAGTCCGGGAAAAGGCTAGACTGATGATGTTAGCCATAAAATCGTAGATTTAAGTGGACACATTAACCACTATGCACGACAAGATTTTGACACATGATACATCAGTTGAATCGGGGGGGATGATGCGAATTGTCATGAAATTCAAGAATTTTTATGAACTTTTAGTATTCGATTTTATGATAAAAAATATGTCACCTGTTTCATACGATAAGTTTGTGTTAAAAAAATACAAAAATACAAAATATCTTTATTTTAACCAAAAAGTTTTAAGTTAGTTGGTGATTGGAGTCTCCTTTTAAGCAAGTAATGCCTGTGTTAGGAGACTCCGCTCTTCCACAGCAATATTGAATTAATTCAGTACCTTAGAAATAAACAGTATGTTTGTGTGTGTGGGTGTTTGTGTGTGGGTGTTTGTGTGGGTGTGGGTGTTTGTGTGTGTGTGTGTGTGTGTGTGTGTGTGGGTGTTTGTGTGTCTGTGTGAGTATGTGTGTGTTTCATGTTGTGTGTTGCAATAGTGCCTCAGTGTCTGCGTAATTTAGTTTCTTTAGCCAATTAGTTAGTTAGTTAAAAATCTTCAATACCGTATTGAGGTTGGTAAAACGGCGTCTAGTCTATTGCCAAATATGTGTAAAATACATATTACTACACGCTTACAAAAAATAGGTAACTTAGATGCGCTGGAAATAATGCACCTAGACAAGTTTCTCGTTTATGTATGTATAAAAGGTGATCTCCAAATCATGTGCGTTATAACTTTATGTAATTAAAATAAAATAAAAATATTTAACACTCCCTGACCCGGGAATCGATCCCAGGACCTCATGCTTAGTAGTCGCACTTGCAACCACTCGACTGACGAGGCAGTTTCACACATACACATCTAAATTGCCACGCGAACGAAGTAGCGGGCAACAGCTAGTAATACATATTTGTGGCAATATTGTGTCAAATTGAAGCCAACAAGCGTATTAATTGTAGCTATATAGGTACCTACTGATACAATATAATGCAACACAAAGGGTAGACAGTTAAATTTATTGTTGGAAGTATTGTTTTACACCGAAACGACGCCACATGGTAATTATGGCGCCACATGGCCGAATTACAATTTTTCTATCACGAAACTATGGTAATTAGGTAATTACCTAACTAGTTTTAAGGATGATGACTGTATTAAATATTAACAGCTTATCTTGCTTGATGATAAACCCGTGCGGGGTTTATCATCAGCTCGAAGAGCTCCCATCTGAAATTTCACAAATATTCCTAGTTTTAGCGTTCCCTCATCACGCCATACCTACACCGCTATTAAGTTTTTATGATGAATATGCTTGCTGAAAAACCCTCTGGGCCCCGTGCCATACAGCACACCAGGACTGAAATAAACCATGCACTGCACAGCGAGTTGACGACATAGCTCACAGAATAAGTAAGCTGAAGTGGTAATGGGCTAATCATATTGGCCGTAGAACCGATGACCGTTGGGGTAGACGTGTTCTTGAGTGCAGACCGCGAATCGGCAAACGTAAGGTGGGAAGTCCTCAGGCTCGGTGGAGTGACGATCTTCGCAAGGCGGCTGGTAGCAACTGGATGAGAGTTGCTGAGAATCAAGTTGAGTGGCGTGCGATTGAAGAGGCCTATGTCCAGCAGTGGACTCCTGTAGGCTAATGATGATGATGACTTCACAACAGATTCACAGGAAAACACAACATCGTACCTACTAAACCCAACAAATACAAAGGAACATTCACACAGCATAAATCACTCTACAAACCAAATTAAACAAAACACGATCGGATCTCAATATTATGTCACCACCCCTTACTGCAGCGCGCGCTCTGATTGGCTGGCACGCGAGAGGCGTGTGCGCAGCCTCCGATACATTGGTCCTGTTAAGATAACCGCTTCATTTTAGAATGGTCAGAAGCTATAGGACTTTAAATTTCAAGTGCATTGATCGTCGCAATGGCTGATTAGTCGATATTTGTACTGCGTATTGTGGATCCGATTGTCACTAGTTGACCCAAGTTTAAATGTTTGTTGATGAAAGTTATACGGGGTGAAAGGGACACAGGCGTAAAAACGGTTACACATTTTGACCGTGTAGGTATTGCACTTTGTAGGAAACAGCTTTTTTTTTAATAACCGATGAAACATTTTTATGTTGGGGGGGGGGGGGGTTCAAAATGATGTAATGAATAAGTGGTAAGCGTTATTGCGTCGGTGTCCCTTCCACCCCGTATTTAGATTCGGTACCTAATAAAGAGAAACTTGAATTCGTAGATAAAACCGTTTTCCTGGGGCTTACGCTTGATTCAAGGCTACAATGGGGTTCTCATTTGAAATCTCTTGCGGGGCGCCTAAGTTCAGCAGCATATGCTGTTAGAAAAATCCGTCAATTTTCTGATGTAGATACCGCTAGACTGGTCTATTTTAGTTACTTTCATCGTATAATGTCTTATGGCATTCTGTTATGGGGACGGGCTGCAGACATTGAGTCTATATTTATTCTGCAAAAAAAGAGCCATCAGAGCCATATATAATCTTCGTAGGCGCGATTCTCTAAGGGAACTGTTTAAGGAAATCAAAATCATGACGGTACATTGTCAATACATCTACGAAAACATAATGTACGTTAGGAAAAATCTACATCTTTTTAATAAAAGAGGTGACAGACACAATTACAGTACGAGAACTAGAGACCAATTAGTTCAGCCGGGCTTCAGACTCGCTAAAGTAGACTCATCTTTCATGTGGTACTGTTTGAGATGCTATAATAAAATTCCACAAAGTATTCTTGAACTGAATGAGACGCAATTTAAAACATGCATTAAACGCACACTATGTAAGCAAGCATATTACAAGTTGGACGATTATATCTCTGATAAAAATACTTGGTTCCACATGGACAGGGGCGCATAAACGGATTAATGGATAGCATTAAATAGTACGAGGGCGGCACTGAAAATTTCGGGAATCAAGGAAGTGACACAACATTACTATTTAAAAATGTATTTATTGCTTTTCGAAGTATTCTCCGCGAAATTTGACACATTTTTCCATACGATGGAACCAATCATTGAAGCAACCATTCCATTCGGAAGTTGGGGTCTCCAAAATGGCCGTTTTGTAGGCGTCCACAGATTCTTTAGGTGATGAAAATCTCTGACCACGCAATTTATTCTTTATTTTAGGGAAAGTATAGAAATCATTAGGGCTTAGGTCGGGGCTGTACGGCGGATGGTCTAATAATTCTATGTTTACTTGCTCTAAAAACTCTTTTGTTCTGTGCGCGGTGTGAGAACTCGCATTGTCGTGATGGAGGATGATGCGGTGGTTGCAGTTCTCTTTACGGAGTTCAGAAACGACCTGTGGCAAACAAATGCTAGCATACCATCCTGCATTAACCGTTCTTTGTCCCTCAAGAGGAATAGTCGCAACATGGCCGGTTTTGGAGACAAACGTGACCACCATTTTTTTTGCAACACTCCGTGAACGAACAATTTTTGTTGGCTTTTACTAATTTTCGAACACCCAAACTCGTGACTGGTTTCTTGTTTCGGGTTCGTACGCGTATATCCAGGATTCGTCACCTGATGCGATGTTGTATACAGCATTTGAGGGTCCTGCGTGGAATCTTTCGAGAGTTCTGACGCACCAAGTAACGCGAGCCGCTTTTTGCTCTTCACAGAGCGAATGCGGTATCCATCGGGAAAACAACTTTTTTACACCTAATTGTTCATGCACGATTATTTGTATTTGACTCATGCCAATGTCTAAAGTTGCCTGAATTTCGCGGTATGTCACATGTCGATCTTCCTCAATCAGTTTACGCACAGCATCAACGTTTTCTTGGGTGACTGCAGTTTTTGGACGACCTTGACGGGGATCATCACTGAGCTTGACAGGTCCACGTTGAAATTCAGCAAACCAGCGACAAATTGTGGTTTTGGATGGGGCATCATCACCAAATGCAGCAATCATCCGGTCAACACACTGTTTTTGTGTTAAATCACTTCGAAAGTCATAAAAAATAATCGCTCTTGAATTTTCTCGAGTCAATTCCATTTTCTCAACGACTAAACAAGTTTGACAAAACCTTGTGATAAGACCGAGAATCTTTTTTTAAATAAATAAATGGTATTCGATTTTTAAAACCAAGGAGTTTTCAATTAAAAAGATTTTAATATGACAGGAACCGTGGAAATATTCCATTCCCGATACTTTTAGTGCAGACTGCGCATTGTTGGAGCTGCTGAAGATTGTAAACTATCTTTGCATTGTATAGATTCAATTTCTTTTGGTATTATATAACCGCATAGCCCATATTATGTGAGTACTATGTAATAGAAAGCTATATCATTCGCTGGAAACCTACTTCTTTTTTATTTGACTTGAATGTGCCCTGGCGGTTAAGTGTATGTCATGCTCACTCAAATGTCTCGCTGATGGTGGCGCGTGTGTCGGATCATTTAGTTCCCTTCAAAATGGTTGAGTTGGATGGTGCTGATACATGCGTCATGTTCGTGAACGGGCGCTGTCAGTTGTGACTGGTCATCTCTTGGTTGCCACGGCTTATTTGTTTTTTTTTTTTTTTGAATTGTTCTTTTCTTTGTTTTTACTATGGACACTTTTAACGTGCACATCTTGCAACATCGCTCTCACATAATGTACCATCTCAACATGAATGATGTAGGTAACCAAGGTTTTGTAAAAATATTCTGATTTAAAAGAGTGTCCATGGAGTTTCTTGCCCGTTCTTCTCCATAGAGATCTACGTTAGGGAATGGGCAACTACAGTACTTTCACAGTTTTTATGCCTTGTGACTGGGACTGTAGCTACATTTCATTGTTATCTTTGTTTCGACAGTTCAAAAGTGCCTGTAACGGGCCTACTTGAAATAAATGCTTTGATTTGATTTTATTTGATTTGAAATAAAAATTATGTAGGTTATTTCAAAATAATTTCAAAAATTAATTTAAAAAAAACTACTTTGCTTTATGCAGTTAACATAGAAATTATTCTGACAAGATAAGATTCTGAAAAATGATAAGTTCCATTGTGTAGGCCCCTGTAAAGGTTTACCTTAACAGTCAAGACTGTATCTATTCTTATTCAAAGCAAGATGGAACCTTTCAAATCATTTTTTTTTTTCAAAGTATAATTGATCGTTAAACTGTTTGCAGACTAAAACTCTTTTATTTTCAAAGTAATAAAATGAACAGTGTGTTTCGTGCATCATTTTACTGCAATCAAATTGTTTTGAAACAATAATAACACAGATATAAAAAGCAACATTAAGAAATTCAAAGAATATTGTGTGCAGTTAGGATTAAGTCTGCAGCGCGTTCGGCGAGCATCGTGACTGGAGCGAAGATCTTGCCACTGATCAGAGCTGGCATGGCGGAAGAGTCCACAACGCGCAGCGAGTCCACACCCTTCACCCTCATGTTACTGTCCGTCACCAGTCCCATAGCACAAGTTCCTCCATAGTGCCACATAGTAGTCGACATAGCCACAGAGTAACACTCCCAGTATTCTATCTCACTGGTGGCATCTTCACAAAAGCCTAAATCCAAAATATTTGCGTTTATGCTTCTGAAGTAAGTCGAGTTCATCACTCGAACGTGGTCTACGAAGGCTCGTCCCATAGTCTTCAAGTCAGCAGGGTTGCTGAACATACCTGTGTTTACAATCGGGGCAGCGGTTGGGTCAGCACTTGCCAGTAACACTTCACCTCGAGATTCAGGTAATGTCAAACCTAATAATGAAAACCATGTGTTCCGTTTAAAACTAGCTTCGTAAACTTTTTGACAGACTTCATTCGAGTAGCTAAACATTGTGGAGCAAAGACTCAACAAATCGGTTGAGTTTGGCTTGAACAATAAATTAATTGTCTGATAATCTGGCTTGGTTGAGTCGATTGCTACGTTTCCACTGAATGCCGGCACAGGGAATGTATGTGGGTTACTTGCTCCAGCGACTTCTGTACTTTCTTCCATTTGGAAAATAACTGGAGCACCTGCCTGGTCCATAAAATTTTGTCCGACAGGAAGATCGGCGACCACCTCAATATCTAACGACTCGAGGTGCTCTCGAGGTCCAATACCAGACAGCATCAATAGTTTAGGACTGTTGAAGGTGCCGGCAGAAACAATAACCTCTTTGTTGGCATACAGTACTTTCGTTTCGTTGCTAGCGGTGGTCACCTGTACACCGACAGCTTTGTTGCCCTCTGTCAGAATCTTAGTGGCAGTAGTGAGCAATGCTACGCACAGGTTGGGGCGTTTTTTTGTTTTTTCGGGGTCGAGGTAGGCGTATGCGTTACTTTGTCGAACATTATCATCGATGGCAAACAACACCTCTGTGTAGCCGAGAGCGGAAGTGAGAGATGTCGAGTCCATCACGATGGGATGACCGACTTCCTCTAAGGCATCGAAGATATTGTCGACAAGCGGGCTTGATAATTTTTTTATTTTAATCATGCCGTCTAAGCCATGAAGATCAGCATACTCGGAATCTAGCAGCTCCTCGTCAGTCAGTTTCTCTGCTTTCTTGAAGTATTTGAGGGTGTTGGTGACATTCCAGGCTGTATCATTGGTCTTCTCCACCCACACATCGTAGTCATGAGGGTCTCCACGAGTGTACATCATGTGGTAGATGGCGCTGGTGCCTCCTAATACCTTTCCTTGCGTAAGGCCGCTGACTTTGTTTTGCATGTTCTGCATTGTGTAGTTATCGTTTACTGAACGGTAGTCGAAATCGTAAACCGTCTCTTTTAACATTAGAAATAGTCCGGGCAGCTGGAATAACAAAATGTTAAATGTAATTTGACAGATTTTTTTGTCTGGTGGGACAACCCTATTTGCCTTGCAACTAAGAAGTTTTTTTATTTATAAGTATTCTGTTTATTTGAGGGATGAACAAAAATTGGACATTTTTTTATAGATAATAATGAATAATGGATGGAGATGGAGAAGAAAATCAAAGGATGGCGATGAGGATAGGAGGAGGGAGGAGTAATAAATACATACCTCTGACTCGATAGGTGGATATCCACCTGCTTCGAGCAGCAGCACGTTGAAGCTTCCGTTGGCTGACAGTCGGTTCGCGAGCACTGATCCTGCAGTACCACTACCCACCACTATGAAGTCAAAGGAACTGCCATCTGTGGAAAATAAAAGACATTTCTTAAAGAAGACTTGACTGGTGTTAAACGAAGAGTGGCCATGTAATTGTTTTTTTAACCCCCGACCAAAAAAGAGGGGCGTAATTACTTAATAAATATAAGTGGCAACTACACAGTGTGTAAAACTGCAAAGACTACAAAGAGAAAAATGATTAGAGTTTTATGAATTGCGCATTTTTGAAACTTTCTGGGGATTATTGTAAAGCGTTTTCGAATTCTGAAATGTTTCCATTTGAGAATTTGTCCATGTCATTCTTACTAAAGATGACATTTAAGCCAACAGCCTTTCTTATGTAAGCCGCCATATCTGGTACCCTACCATAGCTGCGTTACCCGAGTACCTAATAATATGATCTATGTGATAAATCTTACTGTTCAGGCTACAATCAGCCGGGAACTGCCACGCAGTGAGACTGAGAGTCTGCACTACCTGCAGCGCAAGCTTCATCGTCTGCGCACTAGCCAGAGTTGCCGCTGCGTCCGCCATACCTGTAACATGAAAAACTTTATTAACACTTTCTTAAAGTGTTATTCTTGTAGTTATTTTAAGTTATCTTACAGTCTAGTTTTAAGAGTCCATATATTAGCTATCAATTTGAAGTATGTAGGTATCTGCACAATTTTTTCACCGTATGTATGCTAAAAGTCCAAGTAGGTGCTCCAAATACAGACTATATTCTTTTACCTCTATAAACATCACTAACTTGTAGAACAGAAGCCTCGCCAACATGGGACTTAAAACATGACTGGTGAAATGTGGTGCTGATGGTGGCGTCAAAGTCAATTGAGAGTTGCTCAAATGCTGTGACGATCCCACCCAGTCAGTGAATGAAGTCAACCACTACTTCGCTAGTGTCGGTAGTAATCTAGCCTCTAAAATCCGGCAACCTACTCCTCCCACAAACAGTACAGATTCTCAACGTGAACCTGTAGTGCTGAGCCCTGTGAAGCCGTCCCCATCCGGTTCAATGGTTCTGTATGACGTGGACAGTGATGAATTGGAAAAAATTATCCTAAATCTAAAAGATAAATGTGCTGCTGGTTATGACGGTATCCCGTCGTCCGTTGTAAAGGCTACTAGACACACTATAATTCCCATTTTAGTACACATCTTTAATCTGTGCCTTTCCTCAGGTGTTTTTCCGGACGTTTTTAAGACCGCGATGGTTCATCCTATATACAAAGCTGGGGACAGGGACGGTGTCTCTAACTACAGACCTATATCCGTCCTTACTACCTTGTCCAAAATTTTCGAAAAAATTATTAACTCTAGACTTGTGAATTTTCTTACAAAAAATAATATTTTAGCTTCCAATCAGTTTGGCTTCAGAGCTGGAAAATCTACGGAGGATGCAGTTCTGGAGCTCACAGACACAATAATTGGCCATCTAAATAATAAACAAAAAACTGTTGGCATCTTCCTAGATTTATCCAAAGCATTTGACACCGTTTCTGTTCCCTTACTACTTTCCAAGCTAGATAGCATTGGAATTCGCGGTATTGCTAACGATATCTTCCGCAGCTATCTGACTGACCGCCAGCAGGTAGTAAAAATTGAAACCTTTATTAGCAAAGAGGAGACGGTTACGTTCGGTGTGCCTCAGGGTAGTGTCCTTGGACCTACTCTCTTCCTCATTTATGTGAATGAACTCTGCAAATTGTCTCCTCTAAACTGTAAAATCATCGCATATGCCGATGACACAGCGCTAATAATTCACGGCAAGAACTGGTCTGATACCTTCCATAAGGCGGAGATGGCCCTCAGTATGGTTATGTACTGGTTAAATACAAACCTCCTCACGCTAAATATCAGCAAAAGCAAGTTCATACCCTTTACCCCGGGCATTTTAAGCCAGCCCCCCAGTTCCCTCAAAATTAAAGCTCACGCTTGCACACTTAATGATTTCTCTACTTGCAAGTGTACACCTATTGAACGTACTGACAACATTAAATATCTTGGAGTAATCATCGACAATCTCCTTAAATGGAAAAAACAGATTGACAGTACAGTAAAACGAGTGCGAAGATTAATTTATATATTTAAAAAACTTAGGGGGGTTGCTGACTTCAAATGCCTGATAACAGTCTACCTTGCGCTCGCTCAATCAGTCCTTGGGTATTGCGTGACCGCGTGGGGTGGAGCGCACAAAACTACCATGCTACGTCTAGAAAGGGCGCAAAGGGCCGTACTAAAGGTCCTATCAAAGAAACCTATCCGCTTTCCGACATCTGACCTCTATTCTCTATGTAAGGTCCTCACAGTTAGGCAGCTCTTCGTACTACAGACTGTACTCCGAAAACACAAACAAATTCACTACGACCCAAATTACAGTACTGCAAAACGCCTCTCTGACAGAGTTTGCAAATATTTACCCTGTGGAACAGCAGTAGCGAGAAGACATTTCAGGTTTATCAGCCCCAGGCTCTATAACAACTTAAATAAGACTCTAAATATTTATCATCTACCCCGCAGTCTCTTGAGAAGGAAGTTGACTGAGTGGTTGAAATCATTGGCATATGACGCTACTGAAAAAATTGTGGAAACTTAGCACTAAACACTGGCACACACTCTAACCCTCACTCACACACACATACACCCCCACACTCTACACAAGCACTCACAGACACTCACCTACACATACCCCCTCATACCCACCCACACACACTCTCCCGCACCTCACCCCTGCTTTTCTACTTTGGTTATACACTATTTATTATTAAGGTCTGGAACAACTGTTTTCTTGTTTGGTTGGGCGTTGGTAGCTGCGACACAGTTATAAACTTTTGTAGCTATCATCGTTTTCTTTGTAATTGTGCCTTGTATATGTTCCAAAATAAAAACTTTTTACTTAAAAAAAAAAAAAAAAAAAAAAAAAAAAAAAAATTTAATTGCTACGCAAATTGAATACCGAATTAAATAGTCTGTATCACACACTGTCCTTCTTTGACCGTTGAAAGAAAAAAGATATAACACAGCCGACCACATGGGCAAGACAAAAAAAAAAACCAATTAAAATAAAATAGTATCACTTACCTGTTAAGTTGTTTTGAGGTTTTGTACTTCACAATATGATAGCCTCAGAAACTCTTAGCTTTTTATACCGCATCAGTGAAGGACATCACGGGTAATGAACACGTGGAAACTGCTGTTTTCATACATTCTAATAAATTATTCATTAAAATATATTGACAATTAATAATGCGATTCATGAAATCATGACGCTGGCAGATGTTCTTAGCCCATCCGAGGTAGAGGGTGTTGCTTTTTATCTAGACACACGGCAGCGTCTCAAGCCAAGGTCAAGCCAAGAAGGAACTGGCCACGCAGCAGCCGCGTGTTATATTACATAAACCATTTGGAGCCACTTTCAACACCTTTATAACTTAAAATCTATTTAACATAAACACATCGCACCCCCAGTGCGACAAAGGCGTAAGAAGAATATACTAACTTTACAGGAGAGCAAAAAAACTGTTTGGTCTGGTATATCTATTTAGCATTTGATCTTATGATCTTTTGTTATATACCATTAAACAGTAAAAAAATCAAGCTTTTTTTCAACAATATTTCAGATACCTCAAATTGTCGTGTATAAAGAATAATTAATATTTTAAGTTTTACACACGTTTTCCTTATTTAATTAGGATAAATTCTCAAATGTAATGTTGTTTACTCCAATCATCGTTTTATAAATTTATTTGTACACTGTAACTGCTGGTGGTTATGTCTTTTACGAACTTTTAGACCATGATAAAATGCAGAGGTAAACACTACTTACGCCTTTTTTTGCTTAATTTTGTTTTATATATGAATTAGTAAGAAGTTTTTACAGCCTTATTTGTCAAAAAAACAATATAAAACGAAATTTTAAGTCTGAATACTGTTTTGTTTTTTATATCTTCGAATAAATCCTTAATTGTAAGTAATGTTAAGCCTCCAGGTAAAATGTATTTTAACGGTGTAATAAAACAGGTAATTATTAATTGCACTTTATAAGAATATTTAAAGTAAAAAGATACTATTATGGTTTAAAAAAAAAACTCCTACAAAGAATTATAAACACACAAAAGAATAATTAATGAGGTCCCATTGCAGTTATCAATTCCAAGTCATAATATTTGTCAAATAAATTAGACTTGATAATGATAATGAATAATAATCATAATAGTATAATATTCATCACATATTTATATGAAATAGTCATTTTAACAATCGTATTTAACGATTCAACTAATACTTAGTTGCCAGTAATACATAACCAGATTTAACAAAATAAATGTTATAATTAATAACTATCATTGGTAGGTACTCAAGTTTAAGTACAATGACGTAAAAAGCCTAATTGGTATTTATTATGTACTAGCGACCCGCCCCGGCTTCGCACGGGTGCATGTGTTATACATAAAAACCTTCCTCTTGAATCACTCTATCTATTAAAAAAAACCGCATCAATATCCGTTGCGTAGTTTTAAAGATTTAAGCGGTCAAAGGGAAATAGGGACAGAAAAGCCACTTTGTTTTATAATATGTAGTGATTGTGATTGAAAACATACATGATAAAACGCCTCAACTCAACCAACAATGAATAAATATAATAAAGAAAGGAATAAAAAAATCAGGGTTTTCCTTAATCTATAGGAACTGCGAGTAAAACTAATATTAAACAATTTGTTTCTGTCTTCGTCTGAACTGTCGCTTGGCAATAAATTACGGGTATTATTTTCAGCCACCAGATTCCTATAAAAAAGCTTGATAATGCAATGGAATTGCATTTGTGTCACACAGACTTTTTAAAGTACAGTGCATTCGATACTGGTAATCTGTTCATAAGCAGTTTTGAGTTCAGGGTCCAAACAAAATCAAATCCAATCCAAATCAATGCAATCTATGCATTGATTTGGATTTACGTGTTCTATGAGAACAATTTGCACCTATCTAACACAAAATAATCGCTTTACTCGAAATCGTATTGGTAAAATAGTTTACCAGGGGCATCGAAAGTAGTTTTGACCTCTTTTACCTTCCGATAAGTGTATACTTTCTCACCTCTTGTGTCTGTGAGCCAATTTTTGTTTTAAAATTGCTAGGGATTTAAAATCATAAAACAAATTCTGGGACATTTCAGTCATGATGAATTTTTGGGTATGACCGGTTTGTAAAAATCTGTGAACTACACTGGACTACTTTGGAACTCTGATTCGATTTTCTCAAAAAATATAAAACTTACAACTATCAAAGTTATACCTACGGAAAGTGCGTTTCATACTGATCAAAATGAATGGAATTGATTAATCCCAAAATTAATCAATTTATTAAATGTTTATTAAGGATCTTACAAAGAAGAGTCGTTTTCCAGTCGTGTTAATTGCTGTTAGAAATAAAATGAAAAAAGTAAATAAAGCCAGAACCAAAGCAAAAATTAAAAAAAAAGATTTTTGTCAGTATTCAGTGTTCCCTCCCCTTGCTCGGATAACTGCCAGCATCCTCGTATTCATCGACCTTACGAGCCTGACGATGAAATCTTGAGAGATTGCATTCCACTCCTCTTCAATTGTGATTCGCAGCTCTGGAAGCCTTGTTGGAGCAGGTACTCTGGCTCGAACCCGACGTTTTAGCTCATCCCATAAGTGTTTTATCGGATTCAAGTCTGGGCTTCGAGCTGGCCAGTCCATCGTACGAATGCTGACGTCGCGTAGATGATAGACTGGGTCACCTGGGTCACTGGGTCATAGGTGGGATGACGTTGTGATAGACTGGGTCACCACATGAGCAACTTGAGGTCGTGCGTTATCATGCATCAATAGCATATCCTGCCCGATATACTCGTATCCTGCGTAAGGTACCACATGGTCTGCAAGGATTTCGGTAATGTAGCGGTGAGAAGTCAATCCACGTGTGCGGCCCGTCGGTTCGATGAAAACTAACGGTGTATGTGCGGTTAACGAGATGCCGCCCCAGACCATATCAGAGCCTCCTCCATAAGCAACAGTTTCCTCAATGCAACACTGAGAACAACGTTCTCCAGGGCGACGATATACTCTCTGACGTCGATCACTTCCATGTAGACTCGCCCTGGTCTCATCAGTGAAGAGTACGTTACGCCACTGCTCTAACGTCCAATCCCTATGCTCTCGAGCAAATTCAATTCGTGCTCGACGGTGGGCTACCGTTAATGCTGGGCCTGTTGCAGCTCTTTTTGGAGTCAGGTTCCGTTCAGCAAGTCTCCTTCTCGCGGTATCTGAACTTATGACCACTTGGCGTTCGTCACGCAGACTTTGTTGGACTTGAACAGCGTTGAGGCGGCGATTTCGCAGAACAGTAAGTTGGATATAACGATCATCTGCTGCTGATGTAGCCCTAGGTCGGCCCATACCTGGACGGCGATCGAATGCTCCAGTCTCTAGGTATCGTCAGTATTACGAATATTGACAATGTCTTCTAGGTAGATTGCAACTGGTAATCAAGATGGCTTTCTATATTACAATAGCTTTGTAGATGTCATTTATAATACCACGTTTATAGTTTGTTTATTTTTATTTGTGATAGGATGTAATCAGTATTATTTTATGAGCTTTGTTTTTTTATTAGGCATACAAAGTCATTTTAGAAAGTACTTTTACAAAATTTCAGCTTGATATAGGGAAACAAATACGTAAGTAAGATTAAGTATATTTTTGTCAAATTTTATGTAGTTAAGTAGGTTTATGGACTTTTTTATCTGAAAAAATGTAAATCTTATGTGTCGCGACAAATGTCTTTTTTTGGTATAATGGCTTGATTTCTCGTCAGATCTTAACGGACAAATTAAGCATTGTGTATCTTTATCTGCGATACACGAAACTGCAATAAAAAAAAAGTGACGTATTCTTACTTACGCCTTTGTCGCACTGGGGGTGCGACATGTGGTTTACCTATTAAAACCCTTTAGATTAGCTAGAACCCAACATTTCATATAAATAGCTCAAACAGATTTTGAGATATTGTCGTCTAAAAATCGGCATTATTGTCACTGACTGACTGACATATAGATCAAAAATCAACGCACTCCCAGATGACCTAGAAAGTTGAAATTTGGCGTCCGGCTGAGTAATAGTATACAAAGAAAAAAATCAGAAAACCATAATTTTTTTACGATTTGAAATAAGTATTTTTCAAGCAGTCGATTTATATTCCTATCGCCTTTCGAAATTATAATAGCAAAAATAATCGCACGAGAATAGATAGATTCCAAAAGGTCGCTTTTATCGTTTTGCATACCAGATTATTTATAAAAATTGTATTATTTATAGAACTAGTAACAAATAATTCGCAACAACATTTCTTAAGTAAAGGTTTTACAGTCTTGGACTTACACAGTCGCCAATTACTGGTTAATCAGCATTCTCAAAGATACGTGATGCCATAAAAGAATATAAAAATTAAAACGAGTGGCTTTAGAAATGAAATACAACTAAACTAAACAACTACACTGTTAAACTCCTCAAGATTCTTATCTGTGATTATACCTAGGTATTTGATTTCATCCATAGAAGATATAACTGCACAGTGGCATGACACTTGAGTTAGCAAATTGCGTGTGTGCGCTTTAAGTAATATTGGTAGGTTTGGTTGGGTAGCAGAACTGACCGAGTAGGTAATGAACTTGGTTTTGGAGGTATTAAGTAAAAGCGTATGGAGATAAATCCAGTTCAGCGCTACATTAAAGCCATGTTATGCTTTTTCCTCGAGTACAGACCATGTGTTGGAGACGAAAGTTATAGTAGTGTCATCCGCAAATGACGTCATCTTACCATTTGGGATACTTTAATTGCGTAAGTCGTGTATAAAAATTAGAAATATAGTGGGACCCAATATGCTTCCTTGTGGAACGCCATAGTTGGCGTTCCACAAGGAAGTAAGTAGCTGCCGTCCATGCTGCACAGTAAATTATGGTCTGCAAATTGGTGAATTCGGTGTCGGCATTTACATACTTAGGAAGAATTACAGTATTTATGTAAGAAACAATTGCAGAAAACTTTCGAGAAGTCTTTTGCTTGGGGATGTATGGTCTATTGTGAAATGTGTACCTTTAACATTTATCTGAGCCTGATGAAATGTGGATTCAATTTCTGGGTTAGATTCTGAAGCAGTATCAAAATTAGTTTGCGTAGGTCCAAATTGACCAAGATCGAACATCCTGTATTCAACAACATGCATGACAGTCATGGTTTGGTAGATATAAATAACTATTAATTTATTAATATATTATTTTCGGTTTTCTATACATCTTTTGGTAATGTGTATCTACATAAATTAATTAATTAATATTGATATGACTGAAAAATACCCGATTTAATATGTCTGTTTGTTATAATATGTCAAAGTCATCATAAAGCCTTATCTAAAATACATTATTTTATCTGTTTTAGGTATCTCTATGAATACACAGGTAATTAATACCTATACCTCTGTCTAATATTTCGGCATAACCAGCGTAATGTTTATGTGATGAGTTGACGAGACAACGAGCTATACGGCGAAACTCACGTCAGTGGTAATGGTACGGGTGTTCCTGCGTCGGTCGGTACTACGTAGACGGGAGATGGGACCTGGGCGTAGACGGGAGCTTGTACCCACAGGACTAGACCAGAACATACGACAAGCAGGTTGACCTGCAGAGGCACTCCTGCGCAATTATTCTGTGCCTGGACCGATCGTAACATAAGAACTGCTCATATGATAAGGGACGACCACATAAAGATATCAATGTGAAATGTCATAACATAAAATCACGCTTGTAAACCCCGAAGGGTTAAGCAGAGGTCTAGTACCTACCTAATAGTAATAGTATACTGTCTGCCAGTTATGTTCAAGTCCTATGTAATAGGGGACGAGCCTATTGCCATCGCCCAGGTACAAATCCAGACTCCGCAGCACCCGGGAATCGAACTCAGGACTTAATGCTCAGCATTCACCAGTCGGTTGGTATTTTAGTTAATCAATTGTAATAATGAGACAAGTGCGTTATTAAACTGTTGATGAAATCGGCCTTAGTTTGGTCAAATATTAAAAATCGTCGGACAGCTGTTAAAATACTTTCGAGTTATAATTATAAATTTATTTGTAAACTGCCTAGATGGTTTAGTGGTTGTAAGTGCGGCTGCTTAACATTGGATCCTGGGTTCGATCCTGTTAAGACTGGGTTCGTTGATTGGAAAATTGAGAGGAAATCTTCCAAGGCTGGAGGATATCTGGAATTATGTACTAAATCCATTACTTAAAGGTTTGTGTCTCGATGTTTCCACCATATCGGAGGAACTAGTGGCTAAGCAGTGCTGGTCAGGGTCTTTTTCTTTTTTTTTTTTTTTTTTGTTTTGGCAGGTGTGGGAAATCCCCACGGACACCTCCACTATCTCACAGGGTGTGAGGCAGTGGAGGTAGTGTCGGACTCGAACCGACTAAAACCCACTCCTGCCTTTCCAGTGTCCCTCTGACGTGGTCAGGGACCTTTTTAGACTTTTTAAAACTTTTATTGACTGCTATTTTGATTATTTTGTTAATTTTTGACTATATTTTTAATTATTTAATGATTCTAATTTTTATTAATTACTTTAGATTTATTTATTATTTTGTGTCTTGTATTTTATTCTATTCTTTAAACTAAATATCTATTCCTGTAGAGAACTATCTATATTTAGAAAAGCATAGTGTTAAACGTCTTTGTTACGACTTATTACTATTCTGGCAACTTTTATGCAGTAGTCTAATAACATATGCCTGTATTTGTTTTCAGACATAATCTTATGTATGCTGTTTTTGGTTAATTCTGTCTCCAGTTTCTGCGCGACATTGTAACGCTCTGTTTCAAATACAGGGCACTCTAATAACAAGTGAGCGACCGACTCCACTGCATCCGGATCACAGATGCACGATGGGTTCCCCTTACACTAAACTTGAAACGGTGCAGGTATTCGGAGAACCCACCGTGCCCTGTCAAGATCTGCGTTAATACTCCAGCCGGTTTCATCTTGGTCACAATTCTGTGGGCGTCGATTGCGTCTGGGAAGAACATTTTAGTGACCCCTGCTGTTTCTCCCTGCTGGTATCTAAGATTCCACTCGTCAAGCGACTCCATACGGATTTGTCGCTTGACGAACGAAACAGGGCATAGGTCGTAGTCCGGCCTCTTCTTCGACCTCAGGGCAGCTTCCTTCGCGAGTTGGTCGGCTCGCTCGTTTCCCTCCAATCCCGCGTGGGCTTTTATCCAGAACAAGGAGACACACTTGTTCTGGAGCTTGCAGCGTCGGATGGTGTCTCTTGTTTCCACAGCCAGGGGATGGGGGGAACTTCAATTTACGACCGACTGAAGGGCCGCCCTGGAGTCGCTGAAGATGCCGAATGTTGACTCAGTGCGCCTGAGCACCTCTTCCGCCGCCCTGTGTAGGGCCAGAAGCTCAGCCTGGTAGACGGTGCAGTAGGACGGCAAAGCAAGTTTGAGGGCCCTAGGGCTGGTCAGGGTCGGTCAGTGGATGGGTGCCCGACCCAACTCCCAGCGGTCATTTGTAGATCTTTGACACTCGTTATAGGTAGTCAGTCTGTGGCCAGAAAATCTGACCACCAGTCTTACAAAAAAGTAGGTATTGTATTAGCTATTTACCCAGTATTAACTGGGTTCTGGAGATCAGATAGGTCGCGTCATGTAAAACACTAGTAAAATTCAGCTGCATCCGGTCAGCAAGCTGACCCCAACATAGTCCGGGAAAAGGCTAGACTGATGATGTTAGACATAAAACCGTAGATTTAAGTGGACACATTAAAGTTCTGCATGGAATCGTCCATCACCTCATCTTAATTTGATCAGCTGATCCCTATTCGAGGCGATGCAGATGATTACAAGTTTGTCGCACACTTTGTGCGTTGTGCTGTTAGTGGTATGTCATTTTCAGTGAGAAAGAATTCCGAATGTTTTGAGTTGAGGCGATACTGATTCCGAGCAGTGCTTATTGACTGGCATCAGAACTTTTAATTTTGGTACGAACACATAACAGGGGAGAACGCACTGATTGAAGACTTAATAGCCTATAGTAGACTCTATGTAGGAGCTCGTGACTTAATAATAACAGCCGCTCGGGTCGATCTTCAGGTTAAGCCGCGCTTGCCTAGGTTGGTCCGTGGATGGGACGTGTCTCGGAAAGCACGTTAAGCCGTTGGTCCCGGCTGTCATTTGTAGATCTTTGACAGTCGTTAAGGTAGTCAGTGGCTCGAAAGTCTTACAAAGGGTATCGTGTTTCCCAGTGCTAGCTGGGTTGTGGAGGTCAGATAGGCAGTCGCTCCATGTAAAATACTGGTATTCAGCTGCATCCGGTTAGACTGGAAGCCGACCCCAACATAGTTGGGAAAAAGCTAGGCAGATAATAATAATAATACATTATAATATATCTTTATTTTCTCTCTTCACAAAGGTTGACAAAGTTTTAATAAGTACAATTGTAAGAATAACATTTTGACAAAATGCATAATAAATGTTTCTTTGTGAGAGACTGGCGTCTCACCCCGAATTACATGTAGTTTAAATTTAATACAATATAATATTTATTATATGATATGATTTAATGCAGAAGGGAAAAAAGCAGACATAATTATTTAAGTTTGATTAAGATGATGAGTAGATTCTATGTCATATGCGACAAAGATTCGCAGCTGAATTCTTATGTTAGCGTCCCTCTCAGTTTGTAAACTGTGCCTTTACCGCAATTAAATAGCTACACTAACTGGCGATTAGTACTTAACACCCAATCTAATAAAACTGCGCTAATAGCATCGTCATTTGCACAGATTTAGCAGGAAATTGTATAATTTCACGTAACAGCGTAACTCGTAAATTACATTATATTAAATACGTGTAATTACGTTTGTCTAACAAAACTGACCGCACGCACACACTCCTCTAAACACATACAGACCCCTTCAAGGTGGGTAAGCAACACTAAGCAGTGCTATGCCGCGCTATGTTTAGCTAGGCCGCTCTTACAGCATACAGTCACATTAGTGCTGCCTGGCTTGCACAGCACACGTCGTACAGCAAGGTACGGGTGGCAGGGACACCGACGCTAAAACAGTTACCACGTATTAAGTACATCATTCTGAAAAATATCATCGCTAATTTGCTATTATTTAGAGGGTCAAAATGTATGGAACAGTTGTTTCTTTTCAACCGACGAAAAATTTCTATGTGGGTACAGAATGATGTGCTGAATACGTGGTAACCGGTATAGCGTCGGTGTCCTTTCCACCCTGAATGTAATAAAAACATCAACATCAGCCTATAACGTTCACTCTGTGGAGGGGTTCGTTATCCGCCACGCTGGCCCAGGGCAGTGGATGACACATTTGGTTGTAGGACATACTGATTTCCTCACGACGTTTTCCTTTAAAAACATAGCATGACAAAGTTTACCTTAGTAGTACCTTGTTAAGTAGTCGCCTTTAATCACGCACACACTCACAAATAATAAAATATGTGTGCATTTCACACACACACACGTACAGAGTGAATGAAATATGTGTAATATTTGAATAACAAACAGACGGACAGCTCGCATCTGGTTCCTATGTTTGCAGAAGGTTTACCCGCACTATATATATACATGTACACATACTTATGTATTTAAATTCCTACGAATAGGTATGTAATGAAAATAGTTTGCTGTGAAACAAAGAATTGTAGATTATACTGGCAAGCATGGAATTTGTAATACAAACCACATCAGTCGACCCTAGTTAGCATTGTTTATATTTCCATGAATTTCATAGACGATTACTATAATCATGATATTGCCCAGTTGCCTATGTCCAACTAATTGTTGGTTTGTCTTGTCGATAATAATGAAAAAAAATTCTCTGCAAAAACTCTATCGGCGAAACTCAACTGCTGACAGCGACGACAGAAGCCGAACGGAGTTTTCTAAACAGCACGGTCCTAATGAAAGCCGAATAATTATCAAATGTGCCAACCCCTTAACAATTAGGTAGTACCTCTTACTTCATAAATAATCAAAGTACAATACTTACTTGAATTGTGAAATGCTACAAAAACTGATCACATTGCAAAAAACTGAAAGAAATAGGTAACCTTATTTCTCTCAGTTTTGTTTATAATTAATACGAGTATATACATAATTACACAATCTTTAAAAGAACTTCTTCCTTTTAAAAGCTGATAACTTCAAACTACTTCACATCTGACTAATTAATTCCACATCTTGGCTAACAACATAATTATAAGTTGCCCTCGAGTACACGTCAGCTTGTAAGTCAGCGTCGGGAATGAGCTCTCCACGTCGGCCGCAGACAGATCTCCTCAGGAACAATGTTACAATACCCTTCTCAAGTACGCACTGCTTACTGGTTCCGTACTTAGTATTGTGATGTTGTGTGCCACTGTTTGGGAGTTAAGGACTTCAAATAATCTTTATGTTTGAAAGTAGATTGTTATCGGACTGTCTTTACTTTAAGTTTTGTATGATGCAATTTGTAAATAACCGATCTCAAATAGCCTTGCATTTTGTTTCAGGTGTATTTCATTACAATTGCAGATTTCCTTAAAAAAATAGTCTGTCTTAAAAATTAAATTACTATTCTGAAGCCTGGTCCTGGGTTCGATTCCCGGGTCGGGCAAAGTGTCCCCCTATTACAAGGGACTTAAATATGTATAACTGGCGAAATGTTGGTGTACTATTAGGTGCACCAACACTGCCTATTCCGAAGTCTATCTTGTTCTCTAATCGCAACGGCAAAGCATTGGTTTTACTCGACAGGTTTCCATGTCACTCTACAAAACAGCAACAGGCGGCAATATTGCCATCTACGGCAGTTCCATCACTTTTCATACTATGACTTTACAACAGCTTCCTGTGTGCTTCTATGATTCCGACAGTCGTTTTCAATGCAAATACCAAAGCGGAATAAAAGTATAAACTCAGCACTCGCTAGGAATCCCACGTACAGTAGAACGCCGTCCGTGGTAACAGAAGCAATATAAGCTTCTATCGAACTCTCGTACTATGTTAAGCCTACATCTACGTGTGATCGACTGTACCATGTCTCAAACTATTTGACTAGGTATCAATTTATAATTTCACCACATCTGTTAACAACCAAACTCCATAACCCACTAAATCAGCTGTAGATCCCCTAGCAACGCACTGAACGCGCACAAATCACGAATAGATCGGTATTAACAATAATAAGCTCGCCGCGGTGTGCGACGGCGCTTATTTATAGATCGTGACGTCAGCACGTGGTTATCGAGAGTCGGAGCGGTTGGAGAAGTTGGAATTTTACGAGATTTTTATAACTATGCTAAAAAAAGCATGAAGTGGACCAAACCAATCACCAGTGGTCCATATTACCCCAGGATCAGAAGAACTGAAGGTCATGTGGCGAGGCCTTTGCCCAGCAGTGGGAATACGTAGACCGTGGGCTCGAACCCAGGCAGGCACGCCTCTTTGCGTAATATTGTAATCACCACTGCTCTCAAAACGATGAAAGAAAATATCGTGAGAAAACAACAAAAAAATTCAAAGACTAGATGTTTCTGTGACATCCACCACACACACACTTGATGATCACAAGACCTATGAGCTTATTATAGTTTGCGTCGAAACAAAAGAAGAACTGTGTTCTTTGGCATTCCAAAGATCAACAATGTGCTATGATGTGGTCGATTCTTAATCCTTACTTCATCTCCTAACTAATTAGCATGCTTAATAAGCCTTCTTGAGCTGGCCGGAGCACAGCTAGTATTACGCTTGCTTTGTCGCTAATCAAGCGGTAACCATCTAGCTTTCATAGTATTAATTCATGTATTTTAGGGTGCCCATTATTTTTGGATATTTAAAAGGAAAATATTACAATGAATGGTAGGGTGTTCGTTTTAATTAGAAGGATGTTTTTCGAAATTAAGGTCAAACAAATAATGAGAAAATTAATAAATAAGCTTCTACTTTACCTCATTATTTTTTAGTTATATCCATAATCTTCAGTTTTCTTTCTGTCGGCGTTTGAATGAATATTAATATTACTACTATGTTAGTTTCAAGATTCCTCGACATGTTAGCAATGAAGCTTAGACTGCTATGATGATTTAGAATCTTCAAAATTCGCATATGATTCTGTCTCAAGACTACTAATCTTTTTCCATTTTAGAAACCATAATAACATAACATAACATCACACCTGTAATCCCTGAAGGGTAAGGCAGAGGTGCACTATGTTTAAGTCCCATATAATAGGGGGCGAGCCTATTGCCATCAAAATTGTTACTGCCGGGCACAAATCTAGACTCCGTGGCTGCTGCTGAGAAATTCTTGATGGAAAACTCAATAACACTTTTGCTCGACCCGGGAATCGAACACAGGACGAGTGAATATCGGTTCCAAATCGTTTCATTTTTCAGCAGCAACTTTAAACAGGTGTAACAAAAGTTTCGCTAGGTCAGGTCAGTCATAATTCATTTTTGATTTTTCAACCTTCGTTTTCGCTTCTCGAACGCCATCTAGCTCGGCTCTCTGGAACAGTGGTTTAAAAAGATAAACTAATTGATAGCCTAACTACTCGCTGTATTCATCCTTGCTAGATACGCAATCATCACCTGCCTAGCCTTTTCCTAACTACGTTGAGGTTGGCTTCCAGTTCCAGAGATGCAGCTGAATGCTGCGGGACTGTTTGAAAGAGATACCGCGGCCCTGAAACACAAAGGGCTAAGAAGGAACATGAATGGGTTTTAGTCAGTACCAGTCTGACACTCCCTTAAATTCCGCTCCGCCCAGAGCGGGAGAGGTCATTTGATGATTTACTTTAAGAAAAAAAAAAATGCAGCTGAATACCAGCGTTTTACATGTAGCGACTGCACTCCACAACCCAGTTAGTACTGAGTTCAATACACCTTGGCAAGACTGGTTGTCAGACTTTCGGGCCACTGACTATCTGTGACGACTGTCAAAGATCTACAATTGACAGCCGGAACCCACTGTTTAACGTGCTTTCCTAGGCACGGAGGAGACTCGGTATGTAATGGGTGGTCCATCCACGGACCAACCTAAGATCAACCCAAGCGGCTGTTATTGTTTAGCCACGAGTTCCTCCAGATACAATGCCATTCTCAAAATACAGAACATATATTCAACTGTAGGCTCAATTTATAGGGCTCATGTTTTATTTAGTGGCGTCGATCGAAATGCTTAATTAGTCGGCTATAGCTTGAAATCTTAGCGTTTTAATGGCCTATTCCCGGCGTAGTGGCCGTTCGGCCGCTCGTAAGAAGCCCGGACGGTCTTAATTAGAAAAACCTCGCAATTAATTAGCAATAAAATGCATGGACTTGTTTGGAATTGAAGGGAGAATAAAATTGTTGGGGTGGTTTTTTTGGCACGTTTTGTATTGTAAGTACGTCTTTGAGTAAAATTAAAGCAAGTCATACATAATTGGATTCGAAATAATTAATTTAACCACTAAAAACTACTTGATTTTCTAATGATGTCCGCCTTCTTTAACTTTCTGGGCTCTTTCTAATGTTGACGAAAGTAGCCAAACTGGCGTACATCACAATTAATAAGACTAATTATTATCTAGTAGCATAACGATTTAGTATTTTGAGGGCGAGGTTTTTTACAGACAATAAAACTCCTTGTAAACTAAATAAATACAAAGAAGAACTGCGAACAAAATGTAGATTGACGAAGAGTGAGACAGAGCCTGTTACCCACTACTGGTAACTTTATAGTTATTTATGTCTGTACAAATCTAATACATTTTGTAATAATCCTTAAAATAAAAACAATATAAAAACATATAAAAAAATATTTTTTTACAGGGTCCAAGCTACCAGCGGTCAGGGCTCTAGAGAGAGGAACCTCCTAATAATACCAGCCGTGTCCAGGAGTACCGCTTTCTGAATCAAGCCCTTGATCCAGCTGCCTAACTGGCTGCTGGATCAAGGGCTGGCAATAGCTGGAATGAGAGCCTCCTCAGATGTTGGTCGAGGCTCTTGGCAATTAAGCCATGGGCTGATACGACTATCGGTATAATGATTGCTGAATCCACATCCCACATGTCGACAACCTCGCGAGCCAAGTCAAGATACTTGATTTGCTTATTTTTCTCGATTTTCACTAGGTTATCATTATGCGGGACTGATATACACCATTATTTTTAGGTCGTTCTGGAGCCGAATAGTTACCATGAACTCGATCATCGAACTCGAAACGATTGGGATTATTTAAAAAAAAAACACGAAAGAATAAATTTAATGTTTTTTTTTTAAATAATGAGAACTCAAATGCATATATATGTGTGTGTAAAACGTATGGTATCCACGATCGGCAACACATGCGAACGAAACGATACCCAATGAAAAACTCATTCATCGATCGATTCTCATTATTTCACAAAAAAAAACATTAAATTTATTCTTGCGCATTTCTTTTATTGTTGTTTTTTGAAAAAAATAGTCCCAATCGTTTCGAGTTCGATGATCGAGTTCATGGTATTCGGCTCCAGAACGACCTAAACATAATGGTGTATTTATTAACAATCATTATAATCATTCATTATTATGCTATTTTCGTAGTACTGCGAAAAACATCTAAATAATTTACTATTAAATCAGTTCGTGCTAACTACGTATTGAAGAATTAAGTCCCGCCAAGACAATAAAGTGTGCGTCATGTTTCACCACAAAACTAGTTGACACTGAATTTATTCCTCCCCTCGTCAGCATCAGCCGCACTCCTTGAGTCTAACATAAATAAGAAAGCAACATGACATAACCGCGGCTGAGTCTCGATACAGACTCTACAGCTTAGCCAGAGATGAGAGTTAAGATGAGGGTACAATGGCAGAGAATGCGAAATAAAAACGAAACATTGTGATTGTGTTATTAAGGAAACTATTAGCCTGCACCTAGCTACTGTCCCACAGCTGGCCTAAAGCCTCACTCAATTCTTGCCAAGTATTACAACTATGGACTGCCTCACTGGTCTAGTGGACGCAAGCGCGACTGGTGAGCATGAGGTCGTGGGTTTGATTCACAGGCCGGACAGAGTGTTATTGGGTTTTTCCATAAAAAAATCCTTAGTAGCACCCATGAAGTCTGAATTAGGCTCGCCCTCTATTAAGCACATGGGACTTAGCATAATTGTCGAAATGTGGGTATACTATTAGGTACACCTGTGCCTAATCCTTCGGGAATGGGGTGTGCCTGTACACGGAGCTTCACGAAGCCGCCAATCATTATGTACATCAAACTGACTTTTTTTGGGGTACAAAATCACGTATTACCGTAGGACTCAATGTAACACACTCAAAACATTGTGATGATGGATACATTGAATAGTACAGGGGTCGCCAGGGCTGCGGGACTGTTCGAAAGAGATACCACGGCCCTGGAACACAAAGGGCAAAGAAGGAACATGGATGGGTTTTAGTCAGTAAAAGTCTGATACTCCCTTCCGCTCCGCCTAGAGCGGGAGGAGTCATTTGATGATTTCCTATCCCAAAAAAAAAACAAAAAAGGGGTCGTGAAGTTGTTTAAAGTAAAGGCGCGGGCCCACCGCGGTGCACGGAGAGGCTACGCACGTGTATTAAGCTTCGCTTTGTAAGAAAATTTATGTGGTTGTGTCCACTGCAACCCACGGAGAGGCTACGCATGAATTGACGTCATTGATACATGCGTGGCTTGCTCGAATAGGCGGTTACATAGCTCAACGCTATCGACGTGGGTCTACGTTTCCACTGGAGTAGGTACACGAATATATGACTTACGACTATGCACAGCTCACTATACACCGTGGATTGCAGTGGCACGTGCGTAGCTTCTCCGTGCGCCGTGCCACGCAATACATAGTCGTGGGTCATATTCGTGTACTCCAGTGGAAACTTAGACCCACGTTGTCAAACAAATTAATACACGCAGCTAAAATGCACCACGTGCCCGTGCACAGCATGCGCCGCGGTGGGCCCGCGCCTTTAAGTTCTTACATTAAAAACATGTATTTAAAAAAACTTGTGAAAAAATTAGAACTTTGACTCTCAAATTCGCCGTAACTAGAAGGTTCCGAGATATAGTAGTTAGACCAAAAAAATGATCGCAATGACGGGGAGAACAAGTGCCTTTCGGCTTCGTTAAGAGTCTTGTGTTACACCCTTTATTTTTTTAGGTATATATTATTTTTATTTTAACTATTATAAATGTTACTGCATAGGTGCATAGTAAATGACAGCCTTGGCTGAGTCACAATATAGATGCCACAGCCTCCGCTCCGCTTAGCCAGAGAAGAAAGTAAGGAGCTGGACACAACAACGGGAACTGCATGATAATGGGATGACTTTGTGAAACAATAAAAGCAAAATAATGTGATCTCATTTTAAAATGGTCTAAGGAATATTATGGGTTGTTGAATTCTCCTTGTAAAGATATAAAAGTAAACTATGTTGCACAACGTCAAAGTTTTCTAAACAAAAAACACCGTTTGAAAATCCTCTGGATTACCTTTTCAAGAATAATTAATTGCCATAACGCGTTAACAGTACTGTTCTGAAGGTAGAAACTACCCATTATTTGTTTTTCTGTCAATCCTTTGCAGAACGAACAACTTAAAATCCATTTAAAGGTGTATAACCTGTTCTTTTTTTATCGTGTGGTTAGTGGCTAACCTGATGACAGTTTTTGAGTTGCCCATGACCATGAGCCTCTGACTTGGCTTTACATGCCGTCGAAAAATATCTCTCAGCCATGCTGGTTTTCTCATGATGTTTTCCTTCACCGAACCAAGTGATTATTATACAATACGCATATGAATCCGCAAAATCAGAGGTGGATGACTTGGCAGTCCGACGGTCACACTACTAGACTATTACTGCTTAACTATTGCTTGCTTCTAACTTGTTGCGCTATTAGATATAAACAAGAATCAGTCACTCAACACCATTGACTTGCACTCACAAACCCTCAGAAGCGAAACCGAATCCATCTTTAGATCATTCGCATTTCCCGCGAGTATGCACGCCGCCGTTTTCGCGCTGTGTCGTCAAATGACACAAACGACGGGATTAGCCGTATCGCGGCACGCCACGCTAGTGACGTACCTGCAAGAATTGTGGCTTAGCGTCACATCACTATTATTAGTCCCGCCACGAAATATTGCGGAGCGATGTTGAAGAAGGCAAAATATTTATGTCTATATTTAGTTTGAGCTGGTGGGGAAAATTTGTCTAGGGAAGGTATTTATTTCTACACGGCAACCAGCATTTCCAGCTGGATTGGAGGTATTGATGCCGATAACCAAGCACTACACGCGATGTATCATTGATGTGTCCATTTCATAACATCACGCCTGTAATCCCCTTGGGGTTAGGCAGCGGTGTACCTAAGAGTACACCCATATTTGGCCAGTTATGTTTTTAAGTCCCATGTAATATGGGGCAAGTGTGTAGCAACCGGACACAAATTCAGATTCCGTGGCTGCTACAGAGAAACTCCTAATGGACAAAACCCAATAACACTTTGCCCGACCCGGGAATCGAACCTAGGATCTCATGCTCAGTAGTCGCGCTTGCGACCACTAGACCAACGAGAACTCCTATCAATTTAATATTCCCTTAATCACTTTTGACAGCGATTCCCAGTGAATTGCCACTGAATTGGGCATTAGAGATCAACATATCATTTCCTAAGAAGATGCCTTAAACATACAGGCTGGTGGATAATACATAAGATAACATCACACCTGTAATACTATTAAGGACAGGTAGACAGGTTCGCGTCTGCACACCCACAATTCGATGGTTATGTTTTAGTCTTAATGCCTATTGCCGGCCGACAGGGCACAAAGTTGGCTACACGCTGATATTATTATAATCCTATTCCATTCCACACCTTTCCACCTCCAGATCAAAGAGCACCGCGTCAATAAGCCCAAGAACATCAAAGAATAATACTACATTAATACTTAAACAGACACAAAATCAAAACGCTCAAACAAAGCTTAATTTCCAAGTTAAAAACCGAATTACGTAACAAATTACCAAGCTCCCCAGTATCGTAACGTTAACGTTAAATAAAGTAACGTTATTATAACAGTTATTTAGCCGACGCTATTTCGACGAACTCGATATCTGAGCTATGGTTATTAATAGCAACATTTAACGTAGCTCAAGTTGTGTTAGGAATTGTGTATAAAGTTCTTGATTATTGTTCGTAGAGACAATTTGTGAATTACGTTACAGGATTACTATTTGTGAAATTAACATAAATAACATGACAACTGTAATCCCTGAAAGTTTAGGCAGAAGTGTGTACCTTTAATAAAAACACCTGTGCCAGTTTAAGTCATCATCTGCCTAGCCTTTTCCCAACTGTATTGGGGTCGGCTTCCAGTCATGCCGAATTTAGCTGAATACCAGTATTTTACGCAGAGCGGCTGCCTACCAGACCTCCACAACCCATTAACTGGGTAACACGGTATTTCATGGCAAGACTGGAGTCAGATTTACTGGCTTCTGACTATCCGTAACGACTGCCAAAGATCAACCAATGACAGCCGGGACCAACGGCTTAACGTGCTTTCCGAGGCACGGAATCATCTTTTTATCAGACAATCAGGTGATTCAAGCCTGCAATGTCCTAACCAAACTGGAAACAACTTCACAAAGTATGCTTCCCGTAGGAATCGAACCCACGACCACCGGGTCACAAGGCAAACGCCTAAACCACTCGACCACGGAGGCAGTTTAAGTATGAATGAATAAAGATTTTGCCATCAAACGGACATAAGTCATTCAATACCTTATCGAAAAACCCAATACCACTTTGCCGAACCCAGGAATTGAATCCAGGACCACACGCTAAGCAGTAGCGCTTGCGATCACGGCCAACGAGGTAGTCTTGTTGTAAAATATTTAGCAGTACATATAGAAATTATAAGCTTGTATTGAAATATGGAACACAAACCTAGACTAAAAGTTTCTGAGAATTTCCTGGTACGACCCAAAAATCTAACAATAAGATTGTTACAATTACCAGATTCTCTTGCGAACCATAGACCAACTATCTATTTTCGATAGTTATAAACTTACTAAAAGATTAAATAAAAAACCGGCCAAGTGCGAGTCGGACTCGCGCACGAAGGGTTCCGTACCATTATCTATAAAAACGGCAAAAAAATCATATCTGTTGTATGGGAGCCCCCCTTAATATTTTTTTTTTAATTTTTAGTATTTGATGTTATAGCGGCAATAGTAATACATCATTTGTGAAAATTTCAGCTTTCTAGCTGTCACGGTTTATGAGATACAGCCTGGAGACAGACAGACAGACAGCGAAGTCTTAGTAATAGGGTCCCGTTTTACCCTTTGGGTACGGAACCCTAAAAAATGGCATTTATAATACAAAGAAATTAATCAAAAATCAATCAATCAATCAATTCAATCAAACAAATCAATCAATCAATTTTCATCAATCAATTTATTTTATTTTTTATAGTCTTCAAAAAGACGTAGGTATTAAGTACGACGGTGGTGATATTGATCTTAGTTGGCCAAACTTAGTATGGAGTACAGTAGAATACCCACACCAAATCATTTTAATAAGTAGTTTTTTTCTTGCCGGTTGTTTGTCATAAGAAACGTCCAACCCGAACAGTGCACATTTTCTCGACGTTTCATAAGTGCCACATGGTCTATGTAGTATGGAAGTCAAATATTTGGATTTTGATTTTGAATAAGAGACCAATTGGGACCAATTGGGTTGTGTTGTTGGCACGTGCGCAGCACAACAAACCAATTGAGTAAGTTTTATTATTTACCTAATCATAGTTCAACATAAAGCTCTAGCCTTTTCCCAACTATGTTGGGGTCTGCTTCCAGTCTAACCGGGTGCAGCTGAATACCAGTATTTTACATGCAGCGACTGCAACAAAAATTTGCGACGCGTCAAAATTAAAATTAAAAAAAAATCCTAATTTTTTTTATTTGGTGGCTCTATCACGCTGTTTTCAAAGTGTAGTAAAAAAATTGAGGTTAAAAGGTAGCCACTTTTTAAACTTGTTATTTTTAATCAAAAACATTGATCACTCTTGGTGAGAAAGTCGTTATTAAAACATTTTAACAATCCGTGAAATCTCTTATTGAAATCCCCATTACTGCATGTTGACTCTCGGTCCATCGCGGAACGAGTGGGAAATAAAAAGTTCCAATCGTCACCACTGGGGACGAATGAAACTTTTTTTCCCATTCGTATCCAGTGGGGACGACGAGGTGGGGACGACCGGAAATAAACCGATACTGTTATGTAATGAATGGTCACCCATCTACGGACCGACCATGGTAAGCATTGCTTTACTTTGAATATCGACCCGTGCGGCTGCTTTTATTTTTAGACACGATCTTTAATCAAGTATTAAGTACCTCCCCTTATTCACGAAACCAACTGAAGTGCAAGATATGTGTCTCCGTTGCCAAATCGTACGATAAGCGCATGCCTCACATTTGCGCCGCAATCGGTTAGTATTCAACATGGCACCAGATAAGCGAGGTTCGCGAATTAGAATATTAATTAAACTAGCTCGACGCACGGAATGTGCAGATACTGCGGTGTGCACCTGCACTATAGATACGAACTGCGCTCTATCTACGTAATTATATTAAATCGCCCCTTTCTTCCTATGGTATGGTAACTCAACGCAGAAATTATTGCTATTATTTAACGACTTTTTTTTTGGGATCCTTGTGGTAGGAATCAATGTAACACACCCAGAACATTGTGCTCATGGATGCATTGAATAGTACGTGGGTCGTGGAGGTATTTAAAATAAAGTTAGGAACACGTTGTAACTTTGACCTCCAATATCTCCGTAACTAGTAGAAGGTTCCCAGGTATGGTCTATAATAAAGAGATAATGCAATGACGGGGAAAACAAGTGCCTTTTGTCTTCGTTAAGGGTCCTTTTATATTAATAAAGTCATGCGCGCGCGCCGGTTGCAACTTCACTTGAGTTTTCTGATGAAAATCACAGACACATTGAACCGAGTTCTATCATCAGTTTTAATTCTAGCTTAATCTGTACAGAGGTAACATCTAGTAATACACACATGTCTTGCTATGCTAAAACGGCTTGATACTGAAAAATCATGTAGGGAAAAATCTAATAATTGCAGCGTCAATGAAAGGCGAGAGTTAACCACATACTGATTTATTTCATAACTTATAGTAGGTACCTATCTATAGCCACCGTACAAATATCATACCCGTAATCCTGCAATCATCGGTACAATTATAATATTTTGCCCGTCCGATAAATTGAACTCAGGAGCTCATATTCAGCAGTAGAGCGTGCGACCAGTAGACCTTCCAGACAGTCGGAGATGTACTTATCGTAAATTGGTTGTAATGTTTTAACACAACAATATTTTAGAAACTTCCCTTCGTGTCGTTAAAAATCCCTAGTCCCGATTGCCCTCCCCCCATATCTTGAAATACAAACAGAACACTGTCACAATAAACTAATGAAAAGCCGTATAAACGTCATTTAGTTCCCGATATCGTTTCCGTGAGTAACCCGAACCACAGAATAAAGATAACCAGTAAACCAACTAGCACTTACTCGACTGTGGCAAAGTCAAATGGAACGGTGTGAGTTTATCTGTGTATTATGAAATCATAACATTGAAGGGTTTGGTAGAGGTGTACCTAATAGTACCCCACCCACACAGATGTTTTAAGTTTCATGTAATAGGGGGCGAGCATATTGCCATCAACCGGGTACAAATCTAGACTCCATGACTGCTCATGAGAAGTTCCTGATGGAAAAACCCAATAACATTTTGATCGAACCGGGAATCGAACCCAGGACCTCATGCTCAACCGTTGCGCTTGCGACCACTCGACCAACGAGTAAGTCATTTATGAACTCAATTGCGGGTTTTACGGTTGTCAACTAAGATTTTCGCTGTTTCGCGCTTACCGAAATTACTTGTCTCAATGCGACATCCCCGACTTACTCACGAATAACTTCTTATCTGAAACATGCTTCGAATACACGGTAAATAAACTCAAATCAAATCTGTTTACTTGTGCAAACAGGTACTCGTACAAAATAGGTGTTACAAAATATAGTGGGCTTCTCTGTGGAAACGCAATGCATGTGTGTAAGCCGATTTCCACTATTTGTTCTTAGTTGAAATACTGTATATTATTTTTATTGTGTCTCCTGTGCCCAAACAATTGAAAGTGTAAATAATCGCCTCCCTAAGGATGGCCGGATTTCATAGTTATCGGACACGCGAGTTAGGTTGATAGTAAATTGTTATGATGTTGAATGTTACAAAATATATTTTTGATTTGGTAAATTGATACGTTTGCTTTAGGTAAGGCAGCATGGGATTGATTTCATGATTTGACATATCTGTCAAATTACATTAAGGGGGCTCATGACTCTATAAAGACCTTTTTTTCTGATTTGAAATCATCAAATGAACCCTACTGCTCTGGGCGGAGCGGAAGGGAGTGTCAGATCTGTACTGACTAAAACCTATCCATGTTCCTCCTTAGCCCTATGTCTTCCAGGGCCGCGGTATCTCTTTCGAACTGTCCCGCAGACATCGGCCCTTGCGGACCCCTCCCTGTTTGCTGACATCTCTTTGAGGCGCGCGTGGAATACGAACGCGCCGTCGACACGGCCTGTCGTCACAAGACCGACGAACGGCGAGCTAGCCCATTACTCACCGTCCACAGTAAGACCTCACAAACCGATTGATTGCTGGTTAAAAGGGCTGATGATGCCATCTAGCTGTTTTCGATCCAAGCGACTGCATGCGATAGCTTTCTTGGATGGTTGCGGAAAGCTTTGCTGTGATGCTCTTTCATGTGCTCTCTAGTGGTTAAGGGATACGTTTGCCACGGTCAGTGCACGGATGGGTGACTATTTTTGTGAACAGATTTGTTTGAGACAATTTGCAGTATCATGGCCGATGGTTTACTTAAATTAAATTGTATTAAGAGATTCATTATTAGACAATGACAACAAATAGAAAATCTTTATGCCGTTTCTTAAAATGAAATTGAAGCTATTTATAATTGAAAACTTGTACATAAAATGTAAATGTTGGTATATTAGGCAAGCATAGCTCCGCCCCTCGGGACTGCGCTTCTAAATTAAACATGTAGGTACCGACAAACTAGAGCACAAATTAAAATATCGTTGTAATTTTGTAGCGTTGCTATTTAGAAGGTTCTCGGAAGCAATATTTTACTGTTTCATTGATGCACGCTTGCATAATTATATATATTTTTAAACATGTGTGTTGATTACAAAACCATACATCAACTTTTGTTTCAATGCTGGGCGCAAGTCTCTCCCAAAGCTTTCCACTCTACCCTATGCGTGTCATCTCTGGTTAATCTCCCATAAACGCCACACATTAATACGTAATTACGTTTAATTACTTTGATAAAATAAAAAAAAGCATTCGCAACTCATTCGCATGTTAGTTTACTGTATACGATTAATTAATATTGGAATAGCACGTTTAAAATTACATTTTTTGAGTTTTATTATTTTAAGGGAAGCAATAGTAAACGATGTTTATTTAGCAAATAGGTTTTTATAAACACTTTTACACGTCATAGGGCCGGTGTTTCGTTCCTGACTTCTTTTAGAAGAAATAGCCGAAACCAACTCAGAGGTCATAGTCTATTTTAAGGTCCAGACACAATCTTGGTCAACTCACATGAGGACCATGCAGATTAGTGTCTGAGGTGGTCTTTTGAAGAAAGAACCACACAGATTTGAGTGGACCTGTCCAGTATGACGGTAACGGTCATTACTTATTAAGAATGGATGATGATTTAGACGCGACTGCTGAGCATGAGGTCATGGGTTGAGTCCCAGGTCAGGCAAAGTGTTATTGGATTTTTAGCAGCCACGGAGTCTGAATGTGTGCCTGGTCGATAGCAATATGCTCGCCCGTTTTTCATAGGACTTCAACATAACTGGCGAAATGTGGGTGTAAGTACTACTAGGTACACCTCATCCATTCGGGAATAACAGGCAAGTGTAATGTTATGGTGAATTAAAAGTCTTAACCAATTCCAATTACTGAAGGATGGCAACTCCGAACATTTCTCCTCGTACTTTGCGACGTGCACAGCTCAGCAGCACTCAAAATCAATAGGGTTGACTTAAACGTAAAGCGAGCTGATACAGCAGTTAGTATAGACTTGTTCTTGAATGGATACCGCGAATCTGCCAATGATAAGCAGCCCTCAGGCTATGTGGAGTGACGATTTTCGCTGGCAGTAAACTATCCACTCTGGGCTCTAGGATTATATTAAATCTTAAATCACACTCATCCAGTCCATATTCCATGTCAATAAAAATATATAACAAATTACCAGAAAACATAAGAAACCAAAATAAAACCAGTATATTTTTAAATAAATTAAAGCAATACTTAATAAATAAAAGCTATTACACAGTCGACGAATATCTAACGGATAAATTAAATAATAATACATAATTATGAATAACAGATATCTAATAAGTAAAATAACAAAAACAAATTATGCTAAAGTACTTACACATATATACACATAAGAATTTGTACTAAAACACTTATATAAAAACTATACTACATTAATAATAATGAAATTTTTTTTAATTAAGCGCTCTTCCTCTCACTATTTATTTAAAAAGTTGCTGTGCCCGACAGGGGTCCATAATTGTTTCTTTTTTTTAATTACCACCTGTATGTTGTACATTATGGATATAGCAATAAACGATTTTGATTTGATTTGATTTGATTTAAAATTGTCACAAATCATCAACTACTTTGGGAAACTTCCCTATATAATTATAATTTCAGTACGAAACCTATGCTTCCGCCTCATTCCTCGTAAATTCCACGAAATGATACAATGGCGACTTTTTATACGATATAATAATAATATGGAGGAAATAAAAATAGCGCTCGTGACAATGCAGGCAGCCCGCGGATCATGTGGAACGTGTGGGGTGGCCAGCGTTCAACATGAATATTATGTGACATTTGAAGATTTTTCTTTGAGGTTGACAATAATTGGACGGAAAATGTTTGAAATAATTAAGGTAGTAGGCAGAAGGGAAGTAAACAGGAAGCAAAAACGGCTGACGTCAACGCGAAAGGTTTTTTAGGGTTCCGTTGCCAAATAGCAAAAACGGAACCCTTTCGTGTAGACGACGAAAATTCTGAAAAAATGTAAGTTTGTAGAATGAAAAAAATACTTTTGACGTAAATTGGTTTGGATAACATTAATTTCAAGTTTAAAGTTATTTTACATAGGCCTGCATGGGCACTTATAAAGCGCTAGTGGTTTCCTATGGAGAAGAACCGGCAAGAAATACCATGGTTACTAATTATGTCTCGGGTTTAATCGGATGTCTCGTTAATTGGACAGAAGAAGCGCAGCATCGAGAAAAGTGGAAGGAATGAGGGGAGGTCTTTGCTCAGAAGTGGGACAAGTCAGGCTAACAAAATAAAATACAGTATGTCAATAATAACTGAATAACCATTTGCCCAATTGTGTTGCTGTTAGGGAATTATGAACAAGCACTATACATAGACCACCACTGATTCTATCTCTTCAAAAAACGTACAACTACCACAGGTCCCTCCCCTGACAACCCACATTATATTTATCTCGTCCTTGAGCCATTGTCACTCATCGTCAGGTTTATGGCCGCTATAAAAAACTTGCTCTTTTCGTCCGTCGTGTCGTTACGAATAGAGAATGTTATGGAAGCACTTCTAGTTTTGTTACACAGTAGTGTTATTGTTATTTTGTAGTTTAGAACATTATCATACCTACTGTATTATTGCCCGAGTTATCACTTTTAAAGTTCTGAACATGACCATGCGATTTTTAGATCTATCAACCAGTCTTACGTGGAAGTTAGATCACCAGTCGCTCTATGTAAAATACTGGTATTGAGTTACATCCGGTTAGACTGGAAGCCGACCCCAACATAGTGGGGAAAATGCAGGCAAATGATAATGGTCGTAATAATTATATTAGAGTTTGGGTTCCCGGTATGAAGACGAAAGAATTTAAATAATGAACATGGCCAAAACATGGTCTTACCGCCGCACTCCGCGTGGTAGGGCGGTGCTTGGCACAGGAGACACCGCATAACAGCGCGGATCACTGAGGCATAAGAGCATTTTATACAGGGTTATTTGTAAAACACCAGAAACCTCTTAAGAGGTCATTGTACTCATCACTATGAACAACTTTTACTATGGGACCAAACCTGAAATCGCGAAAAAAAAATCAGCTGTTTCCTACATTTTGACGAGTTAATCGATCATAAATGTAGGGAACCGATTTCGCTTTAGCGGTGTCGCGTGAGAATCGCCTAATGAATGCCACTGACGTCGCAATGAACGTGGCCACCTAGTACTGGGCTCAAACAACATAAAATAGTTAAAATTACGTACCGTCGACACAAAAGAAATACATAATATAAGTATTATTGATTTATTTTCCTCACATACAAGACAATAACAGCAAACTCAACGACATTGTATGATTAATAATAATTGTAGCAATTATGTCGTTCTCAAGCCCAAGCCATGCGGCCACATTAACCGAACTACAGGTATGTACACTACACAACAGCTGATACATCCTGTACCGATTACCATATTGCATGGCAACCTGAAATATTTCGCGTTTTTTGCGTTAACTGGCACCTCGTCGTGATCATTTGCAAGTTTGTAGGTGAATGAGCGGTATTAGGTTTGAGTCTATGTTTGTGGTTATAACGTTACTAGTTGATTACTTCGTTGGTATAGTGGTTGTTAGCACTACTGCTGAGCGTGAGGTCCTGGGTTCGATGCCCAGGTCGGGTAGTGATATTGGTTTCTTTATCAGAAATTTCTCAGTTGCAGAAGTCAGGCTTTCGCTCGGTAGATGGCAGTAGACTCGCTTTCTTTTACAACATCGCTTTTGCGTAAATATTAAATATAATTATACATATAAATACTATAAGAGGCTTTCCCCGTGATGGGGTTTATATCTCAAATTCAATTTTTGTAACTTATAACTAATGATACAAACAAATAGGTATAAATAAACCAACTGTTATAAATATTATTCAAAGTGTCAACTACTACGTAAGATATGGAAAAAATACAGGCTCATTTATTACTATTATGACCACCTAGTCATAATAGTAATAAAAGAAGAACTATTTATTTCGGGCGTTTGAGTATTTAGTTCCAACCAAATGATTTTATTTCTATGATAACACAGAACGCTGCCGCTGTTAAAAAAAAAAGTTCCAGGGTATGGAAGGAAGGGCCTCTAAGTGTACGAGATGCGGTCAGTCAAATTAGACCATCGCATATCGTAGTCCACTGCTGGACATAGGCCTCTTCCAAGTTGCGCTACAACACGTTATACTCCATCTTCTTTTCCTGTCTGACCGAGCTACCAATGGTAAAGATGGTCAGCGGTCACCTATCTAGAAACTGACCGGCTTAACCTCACAGATCATTAAATTCACGTGATTTACTTAGCTGTGAACACGTAAACAAACTTTTTGTAATTAATGCACCACAAGCAATCAATAACATTAATGAAAGAAGATTATAAAAGTCACATCTTTCTAACAAAACAAAAAATACAGGTGCATATCCTTAAAAGAAAGAGACGCCAACATCTTCCATTTCACCCTTGCACCTGACGCTGTACACCATGACAGGTGGTTGAGACCGTTACACTCAGGCCACAGAATAAAAATATCCCTTTCCCGTTTAGTACACTGCCTGTTTGAAGGTTGAATGTCACGGAATATTTGTAGGCTATGTGTGTGTATTTTGTATAGTAGGGTGGGAACAGCTGTTAGGCGCATGCGCTGATGTGTAAACGTTTTAGAAAAAAAAAGTTTTTTATGTTCATTGATAGCTGTTCGTCTTTTGGTTGCTGAGTAGGTAGTTTGTGGACTGGGCATGATAATTTACTTATAGTATCTTGATCTCCCACCTTATCAGTATGTGGTTTTCTGGTGGTCGCTACGATTTTTGGAGACAAAACAAGCGCGAACCTGTATGATTTAATCAAAAAAGATTTTAATTTTGTTTTTTTTACATTAAATGGGCCTACTCCTTACCTCAATCTAGTCCTGAGGACAGAGATGAGGTCGACGATGGAAAGAGCTATATATTACGAAGATAAGACATTGTACACAAACATGAAGTGAAGGAGGAAGCTCCTTTGTAACTAATAAATAAAGGACATTAAACACCCGCTCGTGCGTATCAAGCTTACCCTGATGAACAACTAAAAATACATTCCCACGTCCGGCATCGAACCCACATCCAAGATGCAACAATATCCCACAGTAACTCCTCTCATATTACAACCCGTAAGTCAAAACCGCAAACTTTGGCAAAAAAAAAAGATAAATTAAAAAAGTATTGCTGCTTTACTTCATCCGAGTCAGGTAAGGAATCAACAGGGAATATTGTTGGCAGGAAGAGAACAATTTACTTCAAACGTCGTCTTCCGTGATGCTACGGTGTCACCAAAATTAATTATAATGATTATTCCTATACCTGTGAGTCCAGCTCGAATGTGCGCAGAAAGATATTTCTATACTAATCTTATAAAGAGGTAACATTTGTATGGGCTAAGGTCTCAACACGATGGGGTCGATGGGTGTCTGAGGATGGACGGCGCCGCCGAGGCCGGCCTAGAAGGAGGAGGCGAGATGATCTAGACGCGCATCACGAAGGCTGGTTCGAGGTGGCACAGGAGAAGAGTACCAGGAACGATATGGGAGAGGCCTTTGCCCAGCAGTGGGACATACAAAGCTATTGAAAAAAAAAGTTTAAATGTTTGAAAGTCAAAAATAAAAGTCAAAACTGGTACGGGTAAAGTGGTAAAAAATAAGCTACCCGACATCCGTTTTCGATCCCACAGAGTGTAAAAAACAGCCTTCCTTTATTTTGATCGATTCGGTATTGCACTTTATAGGGAATAAATAGCTGACAACTTTTTAGCGATTTCAGGGTTGGTTTCATAGTAAAAGATGCTCAAATTAATGAGTACTAGGTATATCGCAATCTTAAGTCAACAGTCGGTCGTTTAACGTTACATAAACATAACATTACGCCTGTAATCCCCGAAGGGTTAAGCAGAGGTGTACCTAATACTACACCCAAATTTCGCCCGTTTTGTTTAAGTCCCATTTCTTAGGTGGCGAGCCTGTCCTCGACTGGGCAAAAACACAGATTCCATGACTGTTATTGACAAATTATTCATCAAAAATCCCTATAGCACTGCCTGACCTGGGATTAAAACCCAGGACCTCATGCTCAGTAAGCGCTTGAAACCACTACACCAATGAGGCAGCCAAACATACCACATTATCAGCTATACAATAGACATCGTGTATCACAGCGTCCAATCACGCGACGCCTCTAGTGATGTAACAAATGGACACGTCAGTCAAACAAGTGACTTGTCTGACCGTGTGCCTCCGAGTGATGTGTTAACGCGATTGTGTGTCAGTTACAGCCAACATGTTAGAACTTGTTACGTGCTGTCTGAAGAACTTTCATACTGTTTAGATGTGATTTTAATTTGCGGTTTAAGAGAGGATGACGTAGCAAAAAAGGGTTAAGTCTTCATCTCCATGCTCAGATGTTTTGGTTAAAAAAATAAGATAAAATGAAAGGCGAATAACAAAAGATATATTTTTTAAGAGGAGTATAATTATGCGCCGGGTGGGGACGCCCTAGAAAGATCCTAATCGGTGATTTACATCAGAAGAATCAAATGCGTAGTACTCGCAGCTGGCGTGCGTGTATGTGTTACCAGATGTATGAACGTAGACGAACGAAGAAAAAGGAGTATATATGTTCTATAGCTTCTGCCTACCTCCATGAAGAAAAGGCGTTATGTCATGTATGTATGTAAGTACATGTGTAATAGTATTGTGTATACTTTCATGCTGGATACAACTCAAGAACCCCTTAAACGAAAAACTAGCGTTTCGATTCCTGATTCCAACAAAGTTTTATTAGGTTCTTTCCAGTAGTAATTTCTAGGTAGCAGTCAGGACCAGGTTGATGGCAATAGGTTCGCCCCTTAGTTCGATGTAATAACATGGAACTTAAACATACCTGATGTTGTGGATGCAGCTACTGTAGAGTACCTCTGCCTGACTCTTTGGTGATTACAAGTCTGATGATATGCTAGGGTAATAGTGAATTCAAAATGTTATACATTTCTTAATAATGCTAAAGTAATAAGTCTGTATTATCTCCGGTCTTCGATGTTCTACGTAACTTCTTATTCAAATATCAAATCAAAAGACTATCTATCTTTTTTTATTATATCGTAAAAACTCCACACGTAAAAATAACAGCAAAGAGATTTGAATACAATAATAATTCGAATACAATTTATATTATTTTACAAGTGGCAACTCTAAAAGCTTTCAGTGAAACGGTTTGCAACTTTCTTTCAGTTAAAAGATGAAACTTTCAAAATACACGATTGAATTTTATATTTTCAAATAATATTATTGTTTCATTGTTTTCTTTGTATTTTTTGTAACTTAGTTTAATACTTTATATTGTCATCGCTGACCTTTTATTATAACATGTAGATGTTAACATTTCGTGGTTAAATAATAACAGCCGCACGAGTCAATCCAAGGCAAAGCAGCACTTGCCTAGGTTGGTCTGTGGATGGGTATACATTAAATACCGAATTTCCTCCGAGCCTTGGAAAGCACGTTAAGCCGTTGGTACAGGCTGTCATTTGTAGATATATGACAGCTGTAACAGGTAGTTAGTGGTGCGATAGTTTGCCAACCAGTCTTACGGGGTACGGTATGACCCAGTACTAATTGGGTTGTGGAAGTCAGATAGGCAGTTTATACATATCAAAACATCACGCTTGTAATCACTGAAGGGTTATGCAGAGGTGTACCCACAAAGTACACCCAGATTTCACCAGTTCTGTTAAAGTTCCATGTGATATTGGCGAGCCTATTGCCATCAATCTACTACCTACCTAACCTTCGAGTAACTACTAATGGAAAACAATGTTAAGCTTTGTCACCCAGGCCACCATTTTTACTACCTACACATCCCTGGATTCAAATTCTTATCACATACGGTGTGCCAAACATACGGGGGGTGACAGTCAACCCGTCAGTCACCGGGACACCTTAACCCTTCTCACGACCATGGGAAACTGGACAACTGACATTTATAGTTTACCACAGGTTTTACTTCGGCTTGGCAAGATGGGTCAGATCTATGTAAGGTGACCATGAGGCGTGTTCACTTGATTTGATCGACAGTATTCAGTTTTCAGGCTGTTCGTGACGTCCCATCGCTGAAAAATGTTTCGTTCGGCACAATTAAAAATAAACCGAGTGGCTTTTTGCCGAACGTACATATACCAACATACTTTTATTTTCGATTATGCCGTTCAGCTCTATCGAATAATCATCATCTATGACGCAATTTAAGAATTAAAATCCGACATCACGCTATCAGAGGTATCCGGGAGTTAAGCCCAAATACAAGAACCCCGGGCAGTAGCCCACCAGTCACAACACCAGTCTGGTCGGAGGATCATCTCTTTCAACAGGAGATGAGGAACTGTACTCCCTGTTCCCTATACCTCTAACCCTGAATCTGACCTAAACACGTGTCCTTTTACCCTTAGCCGGCCATAAGATTCTCAGACAAAAATAAAGAAATACGTTCCTTCTGTGATGTTCTTTGTCCTTGGTCCTAGATAAATGTCTAAAACTAAATTGTTTTTAAACGCTCGTAACATTTAATAAAGTCTGAGTAGTCTTTTTATAAACTCTGAAAACAGTAGACATTATCTTTAAACGGTTATAACAGATGAAAAGGCAACAAAGTCAACAAGCTATACATTTAATTAAAGATTAATGCTTGTTTAAAAAATAAACGATCGTATAGACAACGGAATCAAGCTATATCAGCTATTATATGCCCATTGTTGATATCGGTTTGGCAACACTTCTCTGAAATGGGACTTCGTCAGATTGCAGGCTAGTTTTTGTTTTTGCGAACACTAGGTTCATTTTGAGATTTTTGATCGCTGTGCGTGCCTGTAAGTAACTTTTGAGTTGTCGGTCGGTTAATGTTTTCTTGGCGTGGCATCATAGTATAGCGAGTGTTCAAAGCTTAACATTTGAAAGATATTACACAAAATCGAATGAAAAGTTAATACAGAAGGGAGTAGTTCATTTAGTAATGTCTTTAAATGACTGCTGAGCATGGGGTCCTGGGTTCGATTCCCGAGTGGAGCAAAGTGTTATTGAGTTTTTTCATCAGAAATTTATCAGTAGCAGCTACGGAGTCTGGATTTGTGGCCAGTTGATGGCAGCAGGCTCTTATATGGGGCTTAACCATAACTGGCGAAATCTGGGTGTACTATTTAGTTACACCTCTGCTTAACCCTTCGGAGATTACGGGCGTGATGGTATATTTGTCGAAATTACTGTCATAGATTCACAGATCGATTGGTTTATAAACTAACACTAAAACTTTGAGTGAAAAACCTTGAAACATATTTGTATGAAACATATTCTTTTTTTTTCTGATTTATTCTCACAGGAAGCATGAAAACACACACACACGCATAATTTATAACATTACGAAATTGTACACACATCTCAGATTATACCCAGGTAGTGCACCGTGCAATCTGCTTACCCGTTTTATTTATTATTCATAGAAGTTATGGCGCGGCCACAGGCAGATCTGAAATTAGACCAAAGCCTAGGCTAGAATATTTAGACTTAGACTGTGTGCCGCGTTACGAAGGACCAATTAAGTCTATTACTTTGGTCCTGTAGTAATTGAGATGTGTGGTGAATGTTTTGTTAATAAAAGCAAGCAAGCAAGTAAAGAGTTCAAGGTTCTTATATACGAGTAGTAGTTGGTTAAACTAGTTGGTTAAACGTAGTTGGTTAAACTAAACAATTACAAAATCAATAGGCATAGAACTAATAATTATATCTCATGACGTATTCTAAATTGAATACGAATTTACAAATTGATGGCAACAAGCTCCCCCCTCCGTTTCATGGGACCTCAACATAACTGGAAATGTGGATGTACTATAATTACACCTCTGCTTAACCCTTCGGGGATAATCAGAGTGATGTTATGATGTTTATGTCAACGAAATTTGACTTTATACTTGGCAAGTGTGTATGCTTTTATCGTTAAATCTTTGTAACTTTTTAGAAGAAAATAATGAAGTCCCCTACAAAATTGGAACTGCTTCATAGATTAGTTTTGTCACAGCCACAAACACTCCAATCCTTGATTTAATTTGAATTTCTCTACCAAACCACGGTTTGTTGTGAGATTGATTCTGAAAACTAGAAACCTAAAGGTGCAAATGACCCAATTCCACCCCAAATCTGTAGGGTTAGGGATTAATCGGGCGACCGATCCCGACCCTCAAGATCTGGGATCTGTTGCCTGATTAGAAATATCCCGAGATAGATCATGTACTCACCTCCGCTCACCTATGTGAACCTTTTTAGAGTAAGGATTTTGGTCCTTGGAGTTGATTTATTTGGTTTGTTTTAACATTCTGCGCTATCATAGTTTTAATTATCTTTTTATCGACTCCAAGCTAGAATGTTGCCAGAATATTCACGTTAAATGTTATGCAAAATATTTACTGTTTGCAGGATGTAGCACCACCCTCCGCAAATATATGCGCGATGCCATACACCCAAACCAATACTTTCGCGGAATTACACAAAATATTTTGCACAACATTTAATGTCATAGATTTCCGCAAAGTAACGCATGATTCCGTAAATTATCATGATTTCATAACTTAACATCACGCCTATAAGCAAGGAAGAGTTAGGTAGAGATATTAGTATACTATTAGTACAGTACACCCACATTTCGCCAGTTACGAAGTCCCATGTAATAGGGGCAAGTTTCATCTACCGATCACAAATCCAAGGTCCCGGCGGTTAATGAAAGAATTAACTGGAAATCAAACTCAGAACTTTATTCTAAATTGTATCACTTACGATGACTTGACCTTCGAAGCAGATCATAACTATATATAGGCCATGTTGTCTGAAAATAAAAGTTTTTTTTTTTTTAAACTATATTGTGCCCGCGGCTTCACTCACGTGGAGTTCGATAATAGTCCCACGAGATAGTACTACCATGACAAAAGGTATCCTATGTGTTAATTCAGGTTATAAACTATATGTGTGCTAAATTTCATCCTAATCCGTTCAGTAATTTTTACGTGAAAGAGTAACAAACATCCATCCATCCATCCTCAACATAATCTCACCATAAACGTATTAGATAAATTAGCGACGCCAAACCGCAAGAATAGTGTCAGTACTTTCCCGGCTAAAGAATTGTATATTGCAGATTTTTTTTTACTAAACATAATCCCTTGATCAATTAAATGATAAATACACGCAGACTAAAAGCGAACTGAATTTATTTTTATAACGAACATTATAAATCTAATAGTAGCACAGCAGGACAAGCATGAAAGATTTATATTTACCCACGTAAAACCTGGACTAAGATAACAGCTTACAACTTAATCCACACAAAAATACATTACTAGAACGTTTACAACGAAGCTTAACTAAAGCCTGAAACTAGGAATAATGAAATAATCTGCCAAAATCTGGTCCTTTGTGATGCTTGGCGGTTAGCTGCTAGTAGCGTTGTCAGGCGTCCTAATACACTCGGGACGTCCCGGTGTTTAGATTATTACTCTTTATCGACGGCAAATGTCTATATTTTGCACTAGGTCACTAGGTACTTAAATCTATTTACCTCTTTAGTTAGACCATTACAAAAAAAAAATCAGTAAAAAAAAACTAAAGGAGCTCTATAGACAGTCTCTGTTTTTATTTTCACATGTTCATAATTACAATTTCATCAAATTCGAACTAAATAGTAATCCTAAAAGTTTTGTTTCTTGCACTAACCCATGGTAACCCGTCATTTTATTAAGATTAGCTTTCTCGATTTGAAAACAAAATTCCCGAATTTAAACTTTATCATCTTCATCATTTTCCTGCCCCTTAACCCAAATACTTGGAGCCGGCACAGCATATCGTTTTCCTCCATCTTTCTCTATTATTCGTCAACTGACTAGTTACCCCGCTCCTAGCCATATCATCTTTTGTCCCGAAAATTTTCGTACAAGACTTGGCATCACTAGCCACTTCCTTTGTACATACATGCTTGACCACCGGACAAATTCGTTCGTTTCGTCCTCTGTTAGTCAGAATACCGGTCGTTAGGTCGCCGGTGACGATTTTCAGATCAAACAAAGTGAAATTGGCTTTTCCTCGATACAGTTTGAGGGTCCTAATTCATGGTTGAACTGCTGCAAGCTTCTATGCGGCTTAGAGGACCAAATTAGTAAGTCTGTTTAAAAAAACACACTGGGAACTTTGAAGTTGACTATGCTGGCACAGTCTGATTGATCTATAATGTGTGGAGCTTTAGAGAAGCCATTGCACTATCTATCACTCTATTAAGGAAATGACATTTTTGCCATCACGGGTAAAACATAGATGAGGCTGGCACGTGGACATTAGAACCAGCAAAGAGAGGCCTTGCAAGGCTGTGGATGAAGATGATAATGAGAAAATATTATATAGTATCTAGCAGCGCAAAAGAAAGCCATCGATTTTTTTATCCATAATAGATCCCTAATGTAGAATAATGTACAATATCCGTATAACACCAAACAATACTCACGCTACTCATACTTATTCCCATAAGAGCAATTTCAAAGAATTAAGAAGTAAAAGTTCTAGTCTCTAGGCGTATGTAGAGCTTCACTATTTTAACCATTCATACGTTTTGAAGCGAAGTAGAGCTCTGACCCGGTTACCTGTCTCTACTCCCTGCAAAGTGCAATTTAATCAACATCCAACTTACATATTCATACTAAACGAAGTTTTAAACAGTGTTTTAGCACTAATTGCAATTCCGCTTCTACTTGCACGAACAGTAACACGCAGTAAATATACAGCAAAAACTTAATCGAAAAACGGAATCCTCACCCGTAGCGTGTTTATTTTGGGACCGATTGAATCGTTGAAATAGTAATTTGTGCTTACATTATACCGCCAAACGTCATCTCTAAAGCTTTTATTTATACAGTTTTATTCCCAAACACATTACTGTAGAACAGTCACAATAGTAAATGGTCCCTAATGTAAAACCACAAAGATTTAACGCCACTACTCATTCTAAGCACGAAAGGAATTCATGTAATTAAACTCGAGTCCCGAAGAATTAAAATTCATTCGTTAAAAACCGCATTCTGTTAATACACTAACGTTTTGGGCGTAAATGCGGACAAATAGACAGGTTAGTCGACGTTCTAAAGTTAGGACCTGCGTGCAATTTCCGCAGGCTAAGACCTAAAAGAGTCAGTAAAAATAGGGCACGCCACTTCACAACGCCTGTCTTCACCGAATTCTGGTGACCTGAAGAGCTCGCACACCCCGACAGAACCACCCCTGTGCGTACACTAGCACCCACACAGGGGAACACCGCCCCTGCACAACCAGCCTCGCCAGTACCCGCGGAGCAGTCGCGAGGAGCGCACGTCGCTTCTGCCCTCCCGAACGAGCAAACGCGCCGAATGTTTTCGTACCCGGATTACTAAACGTCGATGCTTTGTGTCAGTATTTATTATTATCCTAATATCATAATTACGTCACAGCGGGAATTGTGCCTGTCCGGATCGTGTGCGAAACTCAGGTTTCATTCAGTGAGGTGTGATTTTCGGGTGTAACTATTACCCGAGGAAGTGTCAAATTTTTGTGATTTCAGTGTACTGCTACGCAATCGTCGACCGTAAGCTATTTTGAATGATTTATATTATTTTTCTCTGGGTCCGCTCCGCTCGACCGGCTAGTTGGGATATATTCTCGTCTAACGTTTGCTGAGCAGATTAGATTGATGACGTTCGGTGGGATGCTGCTTTAGTATTTTTCGGCACATTTATCATTTCTGACAATATTTGAGTGTTCAGGAATTTTCATAACTAATAATATTAGCCAGCCAATAATGTTAATAGATTGATCCGATATTTCAGACTTCTCCCAAAATTGTCTTCCGGAAAAATTGGTCCTTTGACCCGAAATTTTCCACAGAAAAAAAAACACAAGTCGATAAACGATATTACTATGGGGGATGTTGACTGTCCCTCAGCCCCATCTCGGACACTAACGATATCTGTTACACGAACCACTTTCGCTATACAAGCAAACAGTGCCTTTAACCAATTTTGTTTGGTCAAGTCTTTGATGGTTACACGAAGTATATTGAAGAAAGTTACCAACCAGATACATTTTTTTTAAAACTACGCATATTATGAATGCCATGTTATATTTAGTGAAAATACCACAATTCATGCAACCAAAACATTTACTGAAGCAGAACTGTAATTTGACGAAAAAGATTGGACGAATCCAAACTCAAATTCACCATTAATGAAATTGAGCGTCGCATAAAACGACATGTAAAATAAAATTTTATTTGCATTGCACTGTGGGCCCAAATAGAATTTTGTTGATAGCCTTTTCACTGCGAACATAGTAATGTTTACCATATTTTATCGTAAATATGGGACGCAAATTTCGGGAAACGAACATCAAATAATCCGTAAAACTTTGTCCTGTGTTGAATTAATGTCTGTTTATAAAGACTTTATTTAATCACAGCACACGAGACAAAATTTTCAGTACAAATTAGCAACTTGGCTTTACGAAGTATTCCGAATTAATTTACTCGGAATTCGTTGTACATGTGAACTACCTACGTTAAAGTTAACAAATTCAATAAATCAAGCTGATTCTAATGAACTCATGAATCTCTTTGGACTTTCTTTTTGAGCACAATATAATGTACTTTAACCAACCTTCTTCAGAAAGTGTTCTGAAAGGACCAGTTTTAATAAGAAAAGCTTGAGAATTTGAATTGATTGTATACGTAGATGGTGAAAAAGAAACTTTTCTTAACTCTTTGAGGGGTAAACTACCTCAATTTAAAATCTATTTTTACACTAACCCTTGAGAATTTCCCTATTTTTTTTAATTTCGAAGTTAACTCTGTCTGTATGTATATGAAATTTTCACTTCACAACGGTTGAATGGATTTGGATAAAATTTGGCACACAGGTAGACCATGACCTGTGAGACATAAGATACTTTTTATTCCGATGATACGATCCCTAGGGATAACTTTCGACTTTCGTATCCGCGCGAAAAAGCTAGTTGCTCTATAAGCCTGTAATTAAATAACATTCATTTTCCACATTACCCTATCTCCGTCTCCGAGGTTAGGGGATAATCAATAGTAATTTTCCCGTAGCTATAATTATCAATCTACTCGTGAATGCTGTTTGTAGACTCCACATATTGCCATTAAAGGCAATTGAGTCTCCATACACTGGTGTATCAATAAGCGAGTTATTGCTTCTATCGCGATTGATGTGAAACGACTTCAATCTATTTCTGATTCAAATATTATATATGTTAGGTTGTCGGAAAAGTTGAAGAAAATGCGCTTGAAATAAATTGTGAAATTGTGTAGCAGAAAGTGTATTATTGTTTTTCTTAAAGCTTACTGTTTTCTAAAAGGCTCTGTTCTAAATCGACAGACAGACAACATTTATTTTTAATGGGACATATTTCTAACACTTCATATTCCAAACCGTAAGACTCCCCTGCGACTGATCATAGGTCTCCGCACACAGCCTCACCAGTACTACATATTTGGTATATTGATTTACAGACTTAATTTTTTCACATCCATTATGGAACAGCTCAAAACATTATTATGGAACAGCTCTCAGGTAAGAATCGGAGCTTGAGTGCAGATTTAACAGTTTTCTCCATACAAATACTGTCAAAATTTGCACTCAAACATAGTGTTCTTAAAATATTATATCGGTCCATACACGAGTTTTTTTTTCTGAAGATCTCTTATGTGGTCATTGCCTTTTCCAAGAATGTAAACATTCCTAATCACAAAACAAATCGAGATTTTATTTATCTTTAGTATCATAACATTTTTTTTTTGAATTTCTTATAAACCTAAATAATAATAATGTTAAGTCGCTTTTTGTGTCTCTCTGTATGATCGCGTTATTCTTACAAGCTACGCAACGGATTTGATGTGGTTTTCACTATCATTTAGATAATTTAATCAATCGAAGCCCTGAGTCTACATATTTTCTGCTCGGTCGTTGGCGATTGGCTCGCCCCCAATACATGGGACTTAAACATAGTTTGCGTAATGTGGATGTACCTACTACATGACATATTACCTCTACCCGACCCTTTGGGGATAACAGGTATGATGTTATCAAACTCTTCTTCACAATATGACAAACATTTTTTTCACAGAATTTCCTTTCAAAATAAAAATTGTAGGTAGAAACACATCTACTCAGTTCTTTATTTATACCATTGGAAAAATTTTCAAGTACAAAATTCCTCGTGAAAATGTAAGTAAACACAAATTGTTAGGTAAATCTCCACGGTTCAGTTGTTATGTATCTGTTTCGTTTGCTTAAGGAAAGTAAACATTTTTGTTTCCATTTCGATCATATTTTTTTTTCCTAATGGATATGGGATGGGGTAGCGTGGACGGTTGTCGGTTGTGCTTTAATTTGTTCGTTAGTTGAAAATATAAAATGTTTTGTGGAGTGCTTCGTGTTTTTTGTTTATAGTGATGATATTTTGTTTAAATTTCATTGATATATTGTAGGTTTGAATTATCGTAGGCTCAGAACTACCCTCTAAATAGACTGATTGCGAATTCAGAATGTGATTCATTGTCCATAATGACCAAGGGTAATAAAACCCCTCTTCTGTATTCCCTTCCTCAGTCAATATCGAGACTAATATCAATCGTTCTTAAAGAAAACGAGAAATTCTAACTATAAATGTGTGAGATCTGCTTCAGACTTACTTAAGAATAAGTATCAAATATGTCAGAGGACCAAAACAAACCTATTAAAAATACGCCATTTTCGTTAGTTAAAATCGCTATTTTTGGATGTAAGGACCAGAACATTCTTCAGGAAAATATATAATTTTCCTTATTGACGAAATATTTAAAATCATAGCAGCACAGTATGAAATAATGTCTGTTTCTAGGGACAGGAATAATGTGAAATTGAGTGTCAGATCTGAAGTTTAACATCTTGGAAGTTCAAACATGTAAATAGTCTAAGAGTAACAATTATTTTTTTTTATTAAAAAAAGTCCATAGCACTCGTTGCCACGCCTACTTGGTCTTGGACTGGCTCGTTGGTCCAGTAGTCACAATCGCGACTGCTGAGCAAATTGGTATTGCGTTTTTCCATCAGGAATGTCTCAGTAGCAAGGAGACTGGATTTGTGCCCGGTTGATGGCACTAGGCTCGTTTCCTATAACATGAGACGTGAACATAACTGGCGCAATGTAGATGTACTATTAGGTACACCTCTGCCTAACCCTTCGGGGATTGGAAACATGATGTTATGTTATGTTATGTCCATTGCATAGGCCCCAAGAACCTCATAAAATATCTAACAAATATTTCTTTTCAACTTCAGTTATCATATTCACACCCATAAACCTGTCTAGCAAAAATAAAACAACAAAAACACATCTATTTATGAAACATAACGAAAATCCAGTCGTCTGTCAAAAATTTCTCCTAAACCGCTACTCAAATCAGCATGCGAATGTCTTTATCTTGTTTATGTTACAGATTTACGATGCTGCGTAAAACAAATCGCTTGTATTCATCAGTTCGGTTTAGAAGCACCGATGATATCGATTTGTATATGCATCCGTAGCTATGTTTGCGGGTATTAACATAATGCGATAGCTTTGGATCAAAATGGGTTGAATAAAATAAAAGAAGATAATCGTATTTGTTTTGACGGATCGAAGTGGGTGGGTACAATAAAGTATTTACTGAAAGAAAAGCAATAAATAAAGAATAAGACGAAACAGTAATGTAAATTTATTTTTACAATAACATTCAAAATGTATCCCTCTGTGTGAAGCTAGATGGTTGGCGTGCGTGTCATAGCATAGTCAGTTGATTTTAGAGAAGTCTTTTTTCGATATGAGCAGTGGTGGCACAGTGATATCGGCATTGATTTACGACTTATTGGTGGTAGAATCGAACCTAGGCAGATTCTTACAACACTGTTCGCAAAACTGTAAAATTAAACGTCTTGGGAAAACGCCGCATGTCCTAGAACCAAACATTCAAAGACATATTATAACACATAAACTTATACGCACTGGGCCATAGATAGACAGGAACGATACTTATAAGCTAATCATGCTGCTTTTGTCAACAAACAATCAGCATATTAAAATCTGTATCATGTTAGCTGAATATGTAGATATTTCATTAATTCCTTTTATAAAGTAATAAAGTATGTGCGTATGCTAAGACCACATTTCTGACATTGGATGTCAGAGTACAGATGTGTGCTGAATATCAGTAATTTACAGAGTAAACCTTTCGCCGAAACTCATGGAATCCGACACAAATTAAATGTACGCTCAGTGGGTATTTATGTACGAGTGACGTCATTACCATAATGTGATTCCAGTTATCGTGCTTTCAAAATCTTGTTTTTGATTCGCGTTTTGTGTATGTTTGGGGCAGTGTTTAATTCGAAGTTAGAATCTGGTCTTTTGATCCGCTTATATTGTAAATGTGAAAGTTTGTCTGTAAGTCTGGATTCTATAAAATTACAAAGGCAGTCCCGTATGCCTAATTACTACTCATCATCATCATATCTGCTTGATTTTTAATGTCTATGTTGCGGTCGGATCCTGTCTAACCCAATTTCCAATTTATTGTTTTTTTTTTTGTATTATTTTTAACAACATTTTATTTGAATTTTATAAGATTAACTTTAGTGATTCCACTTTTACTATGTTTTCGAATGTATGGCACTCGAAGGATGCTGAGGCTCTTGACATTAAAAGAATGGTATTATTTTTGGGTTTTACGGTGTTTTTTTGTTTAGTTTTTATGCCAATAAACGCACTTTTCTTCCTTCCTTTTCAATTAAGACAGTGGTAAGCAAGCTTGAAACATAAATAAAAGGTACTTTACATCAGAAAATAAAAGCCAGGAGGTACGTGACATATGAAATCACTCTTAAAAAAGAAAATTTATTTGTCTTGCCTGTGTTACTCAGTCCCTGAGGTACGAATGTCAATCCAAAATAGATTGACATTGAGTCCTGAGGGCCTGCAAATATTTCCGTAAATAAACATTCATGTTTTGGAGTTTTGTTTCCGTTAAATGATTTTTGACTGCCTTGTTGGTCGTAAGCGTTACTGCTGCGCTAAGGGCCTGGGTTCGATTCCCAAGTCGGGATAAGTTTTATTGGGGTTTTCCATTAGATTTTTTTTGGTTGATGGCTATAAGCTCGCCGTATATTACATGGGTGTGGCGCTACACCTGTCTAACCCTTCAGTAATTATAGCCGTGATATTATGTTATGTTGTTCTGGACATTTATTTTCGTCGAATGATTTTTGAAATGTATTATCCACATTTTCTCTCTGTGTAAGTAAGTAAGTTATGTAAACGGAATACATAAAGCGGGCAGTGGCATCCACCTTAGTTCTGATAAGATCAGCTTAACACCTGGTTTCCTGTGAGACCGTTAACTTGCTGTAACCGTACTAGTAACGAAGAATTAGCAATCACAAGAGTTTTAATTAACAGAATGAAAGATCCTAATCAGACCCTTACAGTATTTAGTCGAGTTTAGTCAATCTTATTAAAGTTATTTAACGTAATGTGATGAGGAGGGATGAATCGCATGTGACTAAAAGAGTGATGAATATAAGCTTTGATGGATGGAGAGGGAGAGGAAGACCAAAGAAACGATGGATGGATTGTGTGAGGAATGATATGAAAGATAATGAAGTAAATGATAGCGAGACGGTTGACTGGGGAGAATGGAAGAAAAAAACGTGTTGCGCCGACCCCGAGTAACATGGGACAAGGGCAGGAAGATGATGATGATGATGATGATAAAAGTTATTTAAATTAAAAATGACTTTGTTTGTCACGCCTTATTGCTTTACCGACTAAAACAACATCGAAGAAAATAAAGCTTAGGACGTAGGATCCACGTTATATTTCGGGTATTTGTGGGTCAATTTCGACCTTCACGCAAGTGAAGCCGCTGCCAAAATCTTTTCGACAAATACTTGTATTTAATAAAGGTTATTAATTATTCTATGTAGACATACAATATTAATTGGTATTTTCATTTCGGAAAATTGTGTTATTAAGTAATTGTCTCAAAAAATCTTAATAGCACTGAACTTAGGATTTTGTCCGGAATCTGATATTCTTCTTGGAATTTTATGATTGACATGCCACTTGGCCTGTAATAAGAAAATTCTGGATTTAATAGCTAGATAAAATAATGACATTAATTGAATAGCTATATTGTTATTCTAGTAGTGCTGTAGTGGCTTTAAGGAAACGATGGATGGATTGTGTGAAGAATGATATGAAAAAACCGGCCAAGTGCGAGTCGGACTCGCGCACGAAGGGTTCCGTACCATTATATATGTTACGGCTAATACCCGAAGTGCGGCTACACCTAGTTTTAGCCGGTTAGAACTAGGTGTAGCCACTTACTCTTGGTTAAACCTAGTACGAGCCGATTGTTTTCGGGTAAAACTAGGTCTAGCCTTCATCATGCCGGCTACAACTAGGTCCAGCCATTCCCTGTTGGGTATATAAAAACGGCAAAAAAAAAACATATCTGTTGTATGGGAGCCCCCCTTAATATATATATTTTTTTAAATTTTTAGTATTTGTTGTTATAGCGGCAATAGTAATACATCATTTGTGAAAATTTCAGCTTTCTAGCTATCACGGTTTATGAGATACAGCCTGGAGACAGACAGACAGACAGACAGCGAAGTCTTAGTAATAGGGTCCCGTTTTACCCCTTGGGTACGGAACCCTAGAAAGGAGCAAATGATAGCGTGACGGTTGACAGAGGAGTCGGGCAGACAGCGTGTGGCGACGACCCCAAGTAACATGGAACAAGGGCCGGAAGACGATGATGCTATCCATTGCCTGATTTGCCATGCTAGAAAAATTGATTAAATGACCAAGGTGCGCCAGGGGGCTTAGCAAGTAGCGATCGCTTCTAAATCATTCCTCATTCTGAAATGACTTTCAACTTAATTGTCAGAAGCTGTTCCATATCTTATGTCAGTCACACATTTTTACTTTACTATCATTGCTATCGCTCATAAAATGTCACTTTGACTTGGCCCTAGACTTAGGTACTAATAGTCTTGAATGCTAAAAGCAAATTAATAAAACTCCCTTTAATAAAAACTTTAAGTATTACTTTAATACAGTGAAATTGCACCGTTATTGGATATCGCAAGTAGAGCTTGTTCTAGAGCTCGTTAATGCATGCATCGCGCTCGCGCCCGGAGGGGCCGGCAGAGTGCAACGTTACACGGTGTTCGTTTAACTATAATTGGGTTGTTTTTAGATTAGGTGATAACGAGGTGCGTTTTATGGGAGAATAGAAGATAATAAAGAGCAAGGTGTTTTAGAAAATGGTAAAGAAAAATAACGCTGTGTGATGTTACGGCTGGCACAGCTGGGGAACAAAACGAATGTAATGCAATAATGAAGGCATACATTCGGAGGAAAACCACTCGGCTGAGCTAGAATTATGCCGACCAATACATGGTTCACCGTTTATTGATACCGAACGGAGTTTGCCTTTCGGTACGAGCCGAATGCTATCACAATGCTGTCCTATATAACCCAAAAATATAATTGACTGGTATAGAATACCTTGTGGCATTCTTCTTTCTTTCCGTTGGATGCGAGACGCACGGGACCGGTGAATGTGGCGACACTTGGGAGAGGCCTATGTCCAGCAGTGGACTTTCGGCTAAAATGACAATGATGATGATGATTCTTCTTTCTTTATATTGTGGTTAGTGTCTAACCTGGTGTCAGTTTTTATGCCGCCCATTGTGGCCTTTGACTTGGCTTTACATGCCGTCAAGAAATATTTTTCAGGCATGATGGTTTCCTCATATTGTTTTCCTTCACCGAACCAAGTGATAATTATACAACACGCCTTGGGATCAAACTCGAGACCTATGACTTGGCAGTCCCACGGTCATATTACTAGGCTATCACTGCTATCTTGTGCGCCTGTGTATTATCTAAGTACATGAAGTTTCAATAAATCAAACATAATGTGTAATAAATTTCTTCGGGTCGGTTTTGCTGTTCAACTATTATACCTATTTTGAAATCTTTTGCGCATATTTTATGTAGCTAATATTGTGTAAGTAATATAGGTCTTCCCCTAGACGTTGTAATGTAATGGTGACAAATTCAGTCATGGTAAATAAACTCGATCGGTTCCTAAGGGCGAATATCTGCTACGAGCAGTTGTTCATCATCTGCCTAGCTTCTCCCAACTATGTTGGGGCCAAATGAAGAAGACTGAATACCGGTGGCGAAGGTTCCATACAACTCGATTCCTACCGGATTCCCTTTGAAAAATGGCACAGTCAGTATTCACATACATCATCATTCATTTTTTAATTTTTTGTATATTTCACATTTTCATTTGTTTTTTTTTTTTATATAGACAAATAATACAATCACATTAAACATATGTACTCCGGCTTACCTCTTACAAAAATTTACCCTTCGTTACTGCTGATTACCTGTATTTTACATGTAGCGACTGCCTATCTGACGTTCATAACTCAGTTAGTACAGGGTAATGCGACAGGTTAAGCAGGCTTCTGGGTCACCCATCCACGGACCGACCATGACAAGCGCTGTTTAACCTTGAAGATAGATCGCTGTTATGATTTAGCCACGAGCTCCGCACGAGCACGAGTTGTGGCTAAGAGCAGCTGCTCTGCTACAATTTCAATTGATAAGTAATCAATATTTGTGTTACATGTTTTTAGTTTCCTCTGGGTTATTTAAGCATTGACGTGTGTTTTAGGGAATAACCATGCTCATGGACATGGAATTGGCTTGAGCCGACCAGAAAGTGCTTTATATGCTTTTAAAGCGAATAGTTCGACGTGTTGCCGAGTCGCGTTTCCGGACCGAGACGACACGAATGACGTCATTTTGAGTAGGTATTTCATGGACATCCTGCTTTTTGTGACCGGATTAAGCCAAGCAAAGTCCATCTATCCTTAGAAAAACCTGTAAAATGAACCAGATTATAACAATATTAGTCGTGAAAGTAGCAAAGTATAATTATTCAGGGCGGTGTCACAGCGAGCACCATTAATATTAGTCCAGCGCCTGTCCCTCGCAAACTCGCCGCCTTACCCCGGCTTCCCCTTTTTTGTATAATTTTGTAAATAGCTGTACTTTTTATATCGAGGATCGCGGAGATCAGACAGATATGAGACAGCCGAGAGCTCGTTTCTAACTAATAACAACTGCACTGATCCATCAAGAATTAAGCTACGCGTGCCGAGGTCTAAACATGGATGGGTAGATCACCCGTCACATTACTCGGAAAGCACGTCAAGCCGTTGGTCCCGGCTATCATTTTTGATCTTTGATACTCGTTACAGGCAGTCGGTAGAACGAAAGACTGAGCAACCACAACCAGTCTTACCGGGTACTGATCGTATTAACCACTCACTGGGTTGTGGAGGTCTGATAAGCAGTCGCTTCATATAAAATACTGGTACTCAGCTCGTCAGATTGGAAGCCGACCCCCAACATTTGTTTTGATGAGGCTAGGAGGAGATTGGTAATTATTATAAAAGACTGGCTTATGCCCGAGGCTTTGCCCGCGTATAGTTCGGTAATTGACCCACGGGATCGTACCACCGGGATAAAAAGTATCCTATAATTATGTTAATCCAGATTATACACTAACGGTGTGCCAAATTTCATTCAAATCCGTCCAGTAGTTTTCGCGTGAAAGAGTAACAAACATCCATCCATCCATTCTCACAAACTTTCGCATATTTTATAGTATTAAAGTAGGAAGTATAAGGATTAAATATGGTGAGCAATTTTATCCTATCAAGTTTTTGGTAAGATTTGACTGTTAGTTTGTTTAAACTGCATTCACAAATTCTATAAATTATAACTTCAATACTTTTTGCGACAGTAGACATCTGAAAATATAACTTTGTCCTCTCTGTGACATTTATTTACTCTCTGTCCGACATGAAAGGATTTGCTTTTCGATTTGATCCCCGATGTTATCTTGTTTGTTATTTTAAAAGTTAAATTAGATTCAGACATTGTGGTGTTTGTTTTAAAATATTAAATTCGATGCAACCGCCATGTTTGAGTTCAAGAGAAACATTGAGTTTTATTCTGTGTTTGTTTTTAACCGAAGTCTATTGACAGACGAGCCGACTGTCAAACTTTAGGGTTATTAATAGGCCTTTGATGATCTTGTGGCTTATAGCGATGGATAAGGATTCTAACGTTGGATTTATTTTTGAGGATCTTTTCTTCGACGTTTTATCTTCATAGCGATGTGGTTGTTTCTGTAGCTTACCCACTGGACACCGTATCACTTATTGCAAGGACAACTTCACAGAAAATCGTTTGGAAAGGCCCAAGGGCCTTAAGTTCTGTATAATTACTTTGGTGACAGAACCCTAAAAAAACTAATATCTATCTATTGAACAGTCTACCGGCAGACATAAGGAGTGAAATGAATAAAAATAGGTTTAAAAATAATAATTAGTTTTTAGTACGAAATTTTAGAATGAGTGTATAGAGACTCACCGACCCCACAGTCAAACCATTACTACGGTTTTGTGAGGTTTATGGGAGAATAGAAGATAATAAAAAAGTGGTAGAAAAGTCAAGGATGGATGGTGGAAGTACATGGAGATATCATAAGTAACAGCGGTAAGCGATTGCCGCTTGTTTAGTGGCCCTCTGGGCTTATGTGTAGTTTACATGAGCTTAGTACTCGTAATTAGTAGTTAAGCTTATACGCTTGAAACTAATCGGATCAGATTCTATCCACTTTCACTCATACCAAGCGCTATTTCAGCATGTTTTACGGGGTGACAAGTGCTAAGTATGCGCTACTAAAACTCATAGCAAGCTGTAAGCAATTCACCGACTAGCTTATCCGAGTGATGCAAGGTCGTAACGGTGCTTATAAACGTTTGTTGCTGTATGCAAGATGGATGATTGCATAGAACGAATCCTGAAAAGTTCGTGTTGAGGGGATGCTAACGAAGCTGGACGTGCTTCGTTCTGAAACCATCAATATGTAGAGAGCCAACTAATAATTATTTCTTCTGAGCGTGCCGGTGACAATGCAAATTGAAATTGAGTGAGCACTAAATTTGGCGACGATTTTAGCACTTTCAGTAGCGTCCATCACCTCCTGTGATGTGCAAGCAACGACCTTTTTTGTATCAGACAGGATAATCATTACCATCATCGGCCTAGTTTTTTGGCCAATGTTAGAGTCGGCCTTCTAGAGTCGGATTTCTCGAACCGATCTTCGGGTTAAGCCGCTCTTCCTAGGTTGGTCCGTGGATAGGTGACCACCCATTACATACCAAGTTTCCTCCATGCTTGGGAAAGCACGTTAAACTTTGTCAGTCGTTACAGGTAGTCAGTGGCCCGAAAGTCTAACAACCAGTCTTACCAAGAGGTATCGTATTACCCAGTATTAACTGGGTTGTGGAGGTCAGATAGGCAGTCAATCCATGTAAAATACTAGTATTCAGCCGACCCCAGCTAAGCAGGGAATATCCTAGGCAGATGATGTTAAGGTCAGCTTCCAGTCTGGTCAGATGAGGCTGAACGGACTGATCAGCCCAACCCGGTTACGGAGTAACAAGATACCCCTCGATAGAAACACTAATATAATCACAAAACTAGCTTGAAGATATAAGTTGATGTAGATTTCGAGTAGCCAATGATACTTTAATACAATTTCAACGACCAACAATTTGTTTGAATCGTTTGGACCGTTTCGTGGGAGTCTGTTTATTTTTATGTCCCTACATATTGAAGTTTCTACAATTTTGAGTCTAAATAGTTTTCGATGGTGAAGTAATCTGCTCATGGAGTGCGGATACGTTTTCAATAGTATTAAAAGATTGTCTCCTTGCTGTTGTGATTGAGCATGACTCCCTGGGCCTAGTGTAGGCTTAATGTGTTATTGAGTTTTTCCATGAGGGACTTAGATTTAGAGCCTGGAGTCTGCATGTCCGGTTTGATGCGAATAGGCTCATGGCAACTTATAAGAAAGTCCCATGAAATAGAGTTAACGTCAATGGTACAGAGTTTGAAGTTAAGAAATAGTTTAACTTTACTGTCGCTTGATTAGACATTCGGAACTGCTTATAACTACCACTAATTAACGTAACATTTTCTTGTAAAACGATTGTTGGTATTCAAAGCGGCCTATTTCCATCATCTCATTAGTTCTCGTCATTTACTCGACAGTTATCGATTCCTGTTTCAAAACGAAAGTGGGTAAAAATAGCCCCATGCACCACAGAGCTAGGAGACTGCTAGAAGCGGCGTTGTCATCACATTTCATACCAACCAAACTTGTTACCGTTTACTCGCTACTAAGACACAAATTAATGACATACAGATATTGCAGAAGAAATGAAAACATCGTTTAATTGAGGGAAATTTCTGGTATTTTGCAATAACACTGTAAAACAAAAACACTATCAATTAAAATGATTAAAAAATGTTTTATCTGATCTATTTTCTGGCCAACCAGACTATAGATATTGTGTTAAAGACCCATCACATAGCCATGACCTGAGCATACATTAAACTAAGTAGCACTGAGCTGACTAAATGATAGCTGGGAAACCACTTTTTATGTGTAAAATCACGCTTTACGGTAAGTAGCGCTCTATGTAACGCACTAAAAACATTCGATTCAATTCATTTATTTCAGACACAACGAAACATTGAAACATTGTGTTGACGGATTCATTGAATAGTACAGGGGTTATGCATGTACTTGAATAAAAGTTGCAACATTTACAAAACACTCTGACATACACTTTGGCGGCTCTGTGGGTGATTCTTGACAGAATTATGCGTCAAACGTAATTTCGGACACACGCGTGTCGTAGTAGGTACTGCCGTCTCTAGACGCTTTCGATGGCCATTCTCTATGGCTCACTCTTTGTTGTTGTTTCTATTATGTATTGGCTGCACTTTAGCCGATGGTGCGTTGATGGGTGGCCGCCATTTTGTTTCGGTTTGATTTGTGCGTGGATAGATGGCATGTTGAATAGTGTTGATGTTTTCCTGCGAGAGCATTTAGAGTTGTAATTAGTTTGATGGATGAGTGACTGGTTGCGGTTGGTAGTTATAGGTTTAGTAACAAGGAATCTTTAAATTGTTATAAAAGGTGAGAAAATACCCTTAACGAAGCCGAAAGGCACCTGTTTTCCTCTTCATATTTTGTACAAGGCCATACCTGAGAACCTTCTAGTTACAGAGATATTGGAGGTCAAAGTTGACGGCTTCGTAAAGAGTCCGTTTACACCATGTTGAAACTTTTTTTGTAAATTGGTTCAATTTCCAGATGTGAATAAGTGTCATGGCGTTACAGGAATTCTCTGGAACAGCCAGGAGTCTAGATATGTTACCCGTTTAACGGCATTAAGCTCGCCCCTATTACATGAGACTTATACCTGTTTATATTAACACTAAGGTTACGTACGCACTGACAGATGGCGTGCTTAGTACTCGCTAGGCTGTAGGCAATGAACAAGTCACCTGTCAGTGACTTCGGCGACACCCAAATTAATTCTAAATTAATTACTGTCTAATTCTTCAGGACACGTAAGCGTGATGTTCGTGGCGCCATCTTGAATGTTTCCTGTCAACATACAAGTCATTGACATCATTCTCCTATACAAAACTAATAACGTCTTTAACCCAACTGTCACAGGTCAGTCCATTTCTGAAACAGAACATTAACACAAATGTATTTCCTGTACGCATCTCGACGCTAAACGAAACGGGGGCGACAGAAATATATCATTAGATATAATTTTGCGGTTGCTACACGGAATCAGGAATCTGACCTGATTTGATGTGGAACGGAATTAAACATCATTATAATGTGTTGGAATGTAATCCAGAAATTCTTTGACGATAGGTAACATCTGACGAGCAGTTTTTAAAAGTGGGAAGTTAAATGAGTTATGAACTTGAGATGGTTGACATTTTATTTTGTAGAACAGTGCCTCGTTGGTCGAGTCGTTGCAAGCGCGACTGCTGAGCATGAGGTCCTGGTTTCGATTGCTGGTTCAGGCTAGGTGTTACTGGGTTTTTCCATCAGGAATATCTCAGTAGCAGCCACGGAGTATGGATTAGTGCCCGTCGGTGGCAATAGACTTGCTCCCTATTAAATAGTAAAACATAACTGGTGAAATGTGGAATGTAAGTACTACTCTACCTAACCCTTCGGGAATTACATGTTGATGTAGTAGAACAGTAATGGTGGTCGTGGGTTTAAACCTGTCTCTTCGTATTATTTATGTCTTCACTAACGGTGAAGATAAATATCGTGAGGAAACTAACAAGACTTAGCAACAATCATTCGAAGAGAATAAGTGGCATCCTCCAACCCGCACTGATGCTAATAGGGACACCCGTAGTTCAACATTATGGGCTGGTTATTCCTGTATGCTAACATGTTGTATGGAAGTCTATAATAGGGTTTAGAATGCTTTTGTTTCAGTTTCCTGAACGCAACGCTTTGATAACAACGGCTTTTTACGCAAAAAAAAGTAATGTACTGTTTCAGTTTTATTATTCAGACAACTTTTTGTAGGTGCAAATACTTTTTTAATGTTTTTTAGCCCGTTTATGGTAGCGCTAGGTGACGCCTAAATGGAACTGAGGGATTTTCAATTTTCGGCTGAGCGCTGAGAGTTGGAATTCCAACAGCGGATAAATATTTGGGTGTCGGTTAGTGAAAAGGAGTACTAGTGGAGTTTCAATAGCTCACTATATACAAATTGTTGCTGAAACAAACAGTAACTATTCCTGAAAATATTCAGAAACATGAGTTAGGTTCGTGTAGTAAACGTGTAATTTTGATTTCGACGAACTGCAACTTGTCTGTTAAGCATTTTCCAATTGAAATGTAACGAGTTTTTTAATTATATATATTAGCAAGAATGCTTAATATGAGTTTCCCTGAAATGAAGTAATTGCTGACTAAAAGTTTCTGCAGATATTCCATGAGTGAACATCATCTGCCTAGCCTTTGCCCAACTATGTTGGGGTTGGCTTCCAGTTTAACCACCACACCAAAACCAGTATTTTAAATCTCTCTTTTAATCAATCAACTAATCCGTAATAATTATTGTTTCTTTTTCTTAGTATCAATCAGCCTGTATCTTTTCCTTACCTTATTGCAGATTCTTACAGATCAACTAAAAAGGATTACTCTTATAAAACAATAACAAGAAAGTCACTCTTAACCAAAGAATCTCATACAAAGTCGCACATATTCCTACAATAAATATGAATAATTTCACCTACATCCAAACTAAACCCGCGCGAACCCGGCACTACTCGCATTTAGCTACGCTTGACCCAAATACCGTGTGAGTGCGCCTTTATGGGGAGCGCAGTGAACAACTTGCTTTAGAAAATTGTGTTTTATTCAGAACAGGACTTTGAGAGAGTGTGTGCTAGTCTGGACAGTTTTAGAAGGGAGGAGACATAGCATAAGCATAGTAGTTTTTCTGGCGATGATCGCCAACGGACTGGGTTGCCCTTACATCCAGCAATGCTGTAGCCGACATATTGTTACCTTGTGAGTGTTCGTTTTTGTCTGTGCTTGTTGTCCTGTCTGTATGCTTTTATGTATCTGTTTGTATTACGAGTCTTGTTACTTGAAATAAATTTATTTTATTTTATTTATAGCGTAATCAGCCTATAATGTTCCTGGTCCCACTGCTGGCACACGGGCATCATATTTGTGGGATAGTATGGACCATAATCCACATGGTGTCGATGGGCAGCTTTACCAGCAAAAGATTTTCTTATTGTGATACTGAATTCTGTTTGAATGCTAGTTATACCATGTGACTTTTTTGTGTCAATTTTTTTTATGTGTTAATCTAAGTCGACTAAAATATCGAATTGATACCGTACACCAATTAACGATTAAGCATCGTCGTTGTCACGGAGAAAACTGTATGGAAATCTGAAAATCCCTATAGTTAAGGCCAATGCCCCCAGGAATGTAAATAAACAATCCTCGGTAACTTGACTATACTCGTCCTAGGAACTAGTACAACTCCTACAATGTTCTAGTATTTGTTTAAACTTAGACAGACTAAACATACTGGGAGTGATTGAAAACAAAACTTCAGAATAGCTGTGTTAGTAGTAGTTCAAAACAGATATCGAGTAACACTGCTCTTATATATATTACTAGTTATATTAAATTAATTAATGTTAATTTATTTTTTTGACTACAAAAATTTATAAATTCTGGTCGCAAGCGCATTGCTGAGCATTAAGGTCCTGGTTTCGATTCCCGGGTCGGTTATTGAGTTTTTCCATCAGGAATTTCTCAGTATCAGCCACGGAGTCTGGTTGTGTGCCCGGTTTATGTCAATAGGCGGCCCGGCACGGGGACCAATCAAGCTGTAAATAAAAAACCAGTATAAGCGGATCTTTCATTGTACGGAAAATCTATACAAAGCGAGGCCATGTTATATTGGAAATTATAGCTTGAAATGTCACCGTGTGTACTATAAGGTACTCTACGGATTACAAGCGTGATGTTATTATGTTGAAAGTTGTAGTCTGTTGGTTAGGTCCTCCGGTATAACAGGCACATAGAACAATACAGCTTTGAGGTGACAACGTAGGTATCTGCGCTAGCTCTGGTACTGTGACCACAGGGTGTTTGGTTTGTTTACCATACAATTTATCGTCAGTACATCCTAATGTGAAGCCAATAATCAGTTAATGGACGTTCACTGATAATAACATTGCGTTCAAATTAGTGTAAACCAAAACGAAATTAATTAGGATTTGTAAATTGAATCAAATTAATTTTATCGAAGCACTTGAACGGGGATTATTATTGTGGTGGTGATTTAGGAAGTGTTTATTTGTTTATTTAATTTATTTATACTAATGAGGTTTAGTACATTAAGGGCTAATTAATGTTTGAATAGCCTACCCTTTTCTCAACTATGTAGGGGTCGGCTTCCGGTCTAACCTGATGTAGCTAAATACCAGTATTTTACATGGAGCGACTGCCTATCTGACCTCCTCAACCCAGTTAGTACTGGGTAATACGATAATTATCCTTGGTAAGACTGGTTGCCAGACTTTCAGGCCACTGACTACCTGTAATGACTGTCAAAGATCTACGAATGAAAGCCTAGGTTTAACGTGCTTTCCGAGGCACTGAGGAAACTCGGTATGTAATGGGTGGTCACCCATCAACAGACCAACCTAGGCAAGCACGGCTTCACCAAAAGATCTACCCGAGCGGCTGTTATTATTTTTTCTTAAGTTCTTGAATTATGTGTGGTATACTAAAAAAAAATCCTAATACGTGGACTAAGACTCGCAGACAAGGAAGGAGTAACGAGAACGAGCATTATTTTGAACAGCCTCGTGTGTCAGTGGAGGGGATTAATAAGATCCTTTAGACGTATAAGAAGAACGGTGGAAAGTTCTTCTACCTCCATAGAAAGGGAGCATCCTCCGGCCAGACGGGTGTTGTGTCTAGTGTCTACAACTCTATCAGTTTCTTGCCCATTCTTCTCCATAGAGATCTACACTTTGGAATGAGCAACAGTACTTTCATAAGTTATTATGCCTTGTGACTGTGGCTATATCTCTATCTCAGTTTTTCTGACATTCAAAAGTGCCTGTAATGGTCTAATTGAAATAAATGATTTCAGTTTTTGAGTTTAATATGGCTTTCCTGATTATATGCAAATCCGGATTCTTCAGTCAAAAACCTTAATTCAGGTTCTTGAAAGACGAGTCCCTGTGTATCAGGCCACCGTAAACATAACGCAAATAATAAGCTGTTTAAAACTTGTCAGTCACTCTCCTTGGGAGAGACCGATTGCGAGAGTGAACCTCTCTATATTTCTGTTATGAGCTTAACGGTAGGAACATCAATCATTTTAAATGACTAATCATGATGTAGTTCTTGTAACTGATAGTGTCACTAGACTGTTTATAATCGCGTGTCAGACATGTTGCGCGCTTGGCACTCGACAGAGGTATGTCTCATGAGTGCATATGTCTGAATAGACAGCTAGCATGCCTGTGTGTCGTGAGGATATCACTCATCTTTGTCTTAACTTTTTGATAGTGGTTTGACCAGGTGTGTTTTTGGATAAAGCGATACTTTCTTCTTGCGTTTTCTTTCGTCCAAAAAGACTATGTGAATCAAAGTCCTAAAAAAAACAACTACCATCTTTTATCTGTTTGTTATGCATGTTATTTACGGCCTGTTTTTTTTTTGTAATAATAAGTTTGTTTTAATATTTTTTACAGTGATGAAGGTTATTTTTCCCTTTACAAAAGAATTAATCATCCTGCTCTTCTCCCAATTCATTTGGGGTCGGCGCAGCATGTCTTCTTCTTCCATACTTCTCTATTATTCGTCATCTCATCAGACACTCCTTTCGTGTCATGTTTAATGAAAATTTATTTGTCGTCAAATTGTATTATTTAAATTTCTGGCTACGTATGTCTGTATGTATATACTTGTATGTATATTTATAATTGGTCGAAAAGCTTCTGCATTTGAGCCAAAACACTGTACAATTTTCTTATTAATTTTACTATCAATACTCATGACTTCACGACCAATGTGTTGTCAATATAATTAGTTGTTACTTCATTTGTTATTGCGCAAGCAATATTTAGGAAGATGACAAGTGTCAAACCTGAATTATTTCAGTCATAAAGATGGCATACAATTCCCTGCACAGTTTACACCGATGACTTCAACAGATGCCAACGTAAAATCTCAAATTGCTTTATTTTTATTATATTATTATTTATTTATTTATATATATTATTTATTTACTGTCTGACTAGTTTGCCAAACTATCATCCAACATACTCGTATAAAAAACTTGTACTCTCACGGTTTTTTCTTCAATAGTTTTTCAGTAGTGGACTTTAACCTCACTGTTTTCATAAAGTGAAGTTTATGACTATTTTTTGGCTGTCGTCTGAGCAATTTTTTCTTGATAAACATATTCTACACATTATCAGCCTGTAAAATAAGTTCCCACAGCTGGGACACTGTGCGGGCCCAGGGCCGGTAGTCTCGACATAGATACCGACATTGTCGCAAACTTTCGATGGCTTACTAAGAACGAAAAAATTCGGTTGCAATAACGATGCTTGCGAGAAACGCATCTTGGATGTTCAGACTTGCATTTCTCGCAAGCAACGTTATTGCAACCGATTTTTTCCTTTATTATTAAGCGATCGAATGTATTTGAAATTTAGCTTCTTAGACATACCGATTTCCTCGCGATGTTTTCCTTCACAGAAACAAAGCCGTCGTCTGTTTTCCGTCTTTTTTTTATTTGGATAATAAAATAATCTTGCAGAAAGCTTACGTCCTTGTGGTAAAGCACACAAACATACCCTCACGCTATTCCCGGGGGAATGCAGGAACCACAGACGGCCACGTGCTTCGACCCTCAAATGTACAACAATTTGCTTCGTTCACAATCGCACGCGAGCTGATTGTTATAGTAGAACCTGACCTTGTTACAGGATACCAATAAGACCAGAGAACTTCAACGAAGTTACATTCTATCAGCGATAACGAGGACGAAAAGTCATAAATGTATAGTACTGACACAAGCTATTGAAAAGCTCAGTCAATTCTGTTGGAAATCGTTGTACTAATGCAAAACGCTTTGAAAGTATTTGCCACTGGCCAGTGACAAATACTTTCAAAGCGTTCTGCGCCCTCAATTCCCATTGTCCATCGATCAAGCTATGTTAACCTTTTTTTTCAGTTGAAAATAAATAAAATACTTTTTACTATGAGTCTGATGTGTCCCACTGTAGGGCAAAGGCCCCCTTTCCGTCTTTCCATTTATCTCTGTCTTTGGCTATTAAATAATAAAATACTATACTTAAAAAAAGGTTTCTCGTATTCTTCTTAACAAACCTTTCATTTGATACCCATATCATGAGAATGCATAAAAAAACTAGTCCGACATCTTTGGGAGTCCCCCATATTGGATTTAAAGTAACGTCACTTAGCTGACCATGCATTGTCATCCAACCTAAACATGCATGCAAAATTTCAGCTCAATCGGAAACCGAGAAGTGGGTCTAATTTAATTTCTAAGATTTTTTGACATAGTTACAGGTGAAACTAATAAAAGCGTGTTAAATATGAAGATCTGACCAGAGTAGTCCTAAGAGGTAAGAGGAGCTCAGAAAGGCAGTCGTTCCATTTTAAATACTGGTATCTATGTAGATACTGACTCTCCCGCGGCATTTTTATTTAATTTAATGAAATCTATTTATTGATTTTGTAATTAAGGTTTTTTTATAATTTTTATTCGATTATTACTAATATTTATTGTTATATTATTTGATTGTGATTTGATGATTGATTGTGTGGAATTAATAAAGCTTTATAAATAAATAAGATCTAGATACTTCCGGTTAGATTGGAAGCAGAGAGGCTGGGCAGATGATAATGTTCTTTTAACGCATCCCTACTAAGGCCTCATTTACGGAGACGCGGGGCGTCGCGCGTTGCGTTGAGCGGCGCGGCCCGCACTGAATTCAAATATATGGCGTTGTATGAGTGCGTTTACGGAGAAGCGATTTTAGACGCGTTTGTTTGAATTAGGGCGTTTTTTGCGGCCGAGCCCGCGGATGGCACCGACGCGTCCCACGCGGCGTTTATCGCGGCGGCGCACGCAGCGGCAATTCTCGATGAAGCTATCGTGCGCTCCCATCTCTCGCCAACATAAAACTAGTCGATTTGATCGAGGCGAGCGTGCGCCGCCGCCGCGATGCCCGCCGCGTGCTTCGCTACACGCTAGAGGATTCGCCGCGGGCGCCGCGGCGGGCACCGCCACGCTTCCCGTTTCGCTTCTCTATGAACATGGTCGTATATTGCTATAAGTTTGTGTTTACGCGTGCGATGATGCGTGCCGCTTCACGCGCCGCCCCTCCGTAAACAGAAAAAACGTCCGACGCGCCGCGAGACGCCACGCCACACGCGACGCGAGACGCCCCGCGTCTCCGTAAATGAGGCCTAAAACATCCCTTAAATCGGCTGATCTCATACCAACATCGCTCTATAACTATCATCATAATAGTAATTACACGGTTCTATAATAATTAGTTTCGCGTTAAAGCGCAGGTGACTAAACACCGGATAATAACATTAGAAGAGCTCAGGTGAATTTGAATTATAATTTAGTTTAATTTAATAAACTTCAAGTAAAGTTGTAGTACATTGTTGTAATTATAATAACATTCTCGGTATTATGAAAATCTAAGGGCTCTGGAGCTGTGATCCTTTGATTACCCACTCTGCCTTATCTAAGCGATTTCACCGAAATCGTTAGAAAATTAAATAACGTCAACAAAAACAGATTGAATTAAAATATACGGATTCTAAAACAATCCGAAATCTAGCACTAAAATTCTTTACCAAAAAATCTAAAGTTCCAAACACAACAATACATAATTCCCCAAACATTGATTACTCAAGCAACCCCCACAGTCCACAGCCCAGAGCTATCAATTACATCCACATTAGCAGCACAAGCCTTCAATATTCGGCCGACCTAGAAAGATTTCTCATAGTGATATCGCTAGTAGGAATATATTTAGCGGTATGAATGAAGCGACAGCGTTCGTTCGATCTATTTTGAAGACGCGATTGTGTCATGAGCTTAAAATGTTGATTACATTTTTTGGGACGGTTTCATTGGTCGATTCGATTTTTATTCGTCGTATTCGTTGTGTCACTTACTGTATGACACATCTTTTAATTTGATTTGAAAATCGCAATTTGACAATCTTGTTCCGAATCAACCTGTCCCTTTGCTGGCCTCTTCAGAGACGCCCCAAGCCGAGGCTCGTACCTCACAGGGGGTGCCCCTAGCGTGCAGTCGCTTAGTTTCTCAGTTTTCGCCCCTGGCTGGAGGCCTTACATTCAAGGCAACCACAGAACAGTCCGGTTAAGCAGACGACACCCTCTTAGGTAAAAAAAAAACATACACATTCAACTTATTTTACCAGTAACTGCGTTATGGAGGTCAGATAGGCAGTCGCTCCATGTAAAATACTGGTCATTCGGCTGCATCCGCTTAGACTAGTTGAGCCCAATATAGTTGGGAAACGGCCAGGTAGATAATGATAAAGCTTCTTTTAACCATTCTTTCAAGTTTCTATTCCTAGAAGATAGCTATGAGATTTATAGAAATTAAACAATACGATGATCTTACTTCCCATTGAGCGCAATGGTAATCACAATGGGAAAATTATTATGATCAACGCGTATGAAAATTTGATTGATAATAATCCCAGGTTTGTATATTATACCGTGGGCATAGATTCTTACCGCCTCGTTATGCACAAGGTCGTGGTTTCGGCCTCGTGTCAGAATAGTGTTATCTTCTAGTAGGAATATTCTTAATGGACTTAAGATGTTTTAGTAGTTTAACGTTTTGGACAGTCAAGTAAAACAACCTGATAACAATGTAGGTAGGTAGTTGTGGGCCGTCTCCAAACCATTGTTCGGTCACCCAGTGAAAGCTGTCCGTGGGAAGTGTATTCTGAAGAGCGAATCAAGCGAGACTCCTGCGCAGTGCCGACGATGTACCTATGTGGGTCAGACTTGATGACGTCATCACACTTCGATAATAATTTCATACTTAAAGATAAAAGATAAAGATATATTTATTGCAAAACTGTGTACATTAAGTTCTTATTAATAAACGAATACATTTGGCAGAATGTATAGTATTTGCGTCGTCAGTTTAATACTAGTTCGTATGGTACAATTTAACGATTCTGTTATTTATTTATGTGTTATTTCATGCTGTGATGCCAATGAAATATAAAACATGCGTCTTTTACTGTTTACCTTTGCTACTCTAGCTATGTCATAGGTTAGTTCCCTACACATCCCACAAGGTTAAGATTTAGCTACTACTTATTCCAATTCATTTGGGGTCGGCGCAGCATGTCTTCTTATTAACTAGTTATTTCGCTAAGGAAAGTAAAAATTAAAAAAATGTCAGCTAGTGAAGGCTTCTTACAATACAGAGAATTCCAAAAGCATTGATCACCTTTTTTTCAACATGAATGCTGATGATTTTACTGAGCACAATTTTTTTGCTGTGAATCAATTATAACATTATCTTAAGCGAAACTAAGAAGATAATGATAATACACTATAAAGATTCAAATACATTAACGTTTTTGCTGACTTAGCAAAAAGAAAAATAAAGTTATCTCAAAGAAAGCAGACATCTCCAACATCAATTTTAATGTTTCGCTTCATTACCCACTACTTGTACCACGATAAACCTCACAAGAAATTGACCGAAAAAATATACTCAAATGTAGTTGTAAAAACATTCGATTCGTTCGTAGGTCATTTCTATTTGCGTGTCGGGGTTGAAGCCGCCATTTCTTTTTATGGGTAGACTGCACGAAGTAAATAAATACAGAAGGTCACTACCACATCACGAGCGAAAACACACGCACACATAGACACGCTTCACATACAGCGAGTGCAAGCGTACTCGCGACCGGCATTTGTTTGAGATTGCCGTACGTATGCGTCTATGTGTGCGTGCGTCGAGTTTTTGCATGTTGTAGGGAGTTTATCTACTGGACTTACCTCTGTTGTGGATATCGGTTAGATATTTTTGTCCCTGAATTAGTTTTTACTAAAGACCGTTGTCGTTTTATTTACTGTTTGGGGTTTGAGTTTATTTTTAGTGTTACGTATTTATTGGTCAGGTTTGAGCATTATTCCATTCGGGGTTCGGAGAAATCTTAGGTTTATTCTTATTTCGTAGTAAACCTTTTTACTAGCAATCGAGTATTTTATTTGTTGTTCATTGCTGAGTATGTCTTGTAATAAGATGTTTTTCTGATTATGGCATGCTAGGGACTCTTCAGATCATTCTCTCTTTAAGATCTTTGTTAAAATGTATGGTGATTTCAGAAGCTGTTGTTACTAATTATGAATGATGCCTATGAATGAGCCCAGAGTGACATCAGCGATAACGATGATGGAAAACTCTTAAATGTATTGAAGTGACCAGATACTGAAAGCTTTTGTACTCATCAACCAACTTATCTATGCAGTCGGGAAAACACAGAACTAAAATAAGTGCTCAAAGTTTGACATAGCGATGCAAATTTTCATGGCAAGCAACGACACCTTGAACTGCACATTTAAAGTGGTCATACTTGCGGTAAGTCGTTGTAAAAATACGAAACGTTTCGGAAACTACTGTCACTGGGTTCTTTTGTTGACAAATCATTAATTAGAAAATATTCAGGAAACCCAGGGTAATATAATGTGTGTAAGTATATTTTCAATATTACGAGTCATACATTAGCAAATAAATCATTTTACAATGAAGCAATGAGTCAAATATCAGAAATAAAAATAGCCCCAACAGTATTGCGATACATGTAGGTACAGCTGGGTCGTGGTCGCCGCAACTATTTGTGTTACGGGGTTAAATCGGCGATTACGTCTCATAGCTGGGCGGTTGGTTGTTTTGATGTTTCGTGCCCTACACCCGGTGCTGGGTCCGGTACGTTTTTGATGCAATACTTTGACAGGTTCTTGGCTAAACAAAAACAGCATCACAGCCCGGTCAATTAAGGTTAAGTATCGCTTTCCGGAGTCTGCGTGGATGAGCGAAGATCGATTTCGTACCAATAGTCCTCTAGGTTTCAGAAAACATTAATACTGTTTGTAGCTGTTGGTACAGATCTTTGACAGTTGTTACGGGTAGTCAGAACACCAAGACCGCTAAACCAACTTTCAGTAGGTGGTGGTGTTACCCAGCAACGAGGTGTGGAGGTCTGGTTGGCAACCGCTCTAAGCAAAATACTGGTATTTAGCTGTTTACAGTTAGGCTGGAAGTCGATCCTAACAAGGAAATGACTTGGCATGGTTTGTTGTTCATACAATCAAATAAATATTGAATTCCCTACGTTCTATACCGAACACGTGTCGTATAATCCCCCACTGATATGACTTTGACAACACGTGTCTTATACAATGTTATATTCGATATTCTAGGTACTTACATAACAACTATCTCAATACACAAATACTCTTCCCTCTTGGGGTCCAACCACTTCCCCGCTAATAGGCAGCCATTTTCTTTTTTTTTGTGATATTCTCTACGTGAGTTAAAAAAAACATATCTGTAAAGGTTTTGGTCTTACTGACATAAAAATAGGCTTATTCGGGGGGCAACAATATATGCGAAATAATGGGTTCACCTTTTTGTAACTTTCAGGAAAAAAGATTAAACTACAAAAAAAAAAACAGTCAAAATTATGCAAATTGAAATTTTTTTGTGAACAAACAAACAATTTTTTTCAACAAATTTGTGTAATAAAACAGTTGTTATATACATAAGTACCTAGAATATCGCTAGTCCATGGCCGGACACTGTATTTACAGGTATAAAAGCTTAGATCGAAGCGCTATGCAACACTGCTGCGCGAGCTAATGTCTACGCGCTATCAGACACTATCGCACTACTCGACACGCCTAGCTAGCTGGGCAGGGCTGGGCTATTTAATGGCTCTCTTTCTCTATCTCTAGATCCTAAACACTGTGATTTTATGATATCAGGTGTGTCATAATGCTTTACATAACATAACGAGCCATTACCGCCGACTTAGTGTAACCGACAAAAACCAAATTTTACAGCAGAAGGTATTTTTTCAATATTTTTATAAATAATTGCGCTATTAAATTGAAATTTGACATAATTATAATAATGATTTTTGAAACCTTATGTGTAACGGTTAAAATTTTCAAAAAAAAATTTTTTTGCCACTTTTTTTATAGTAAACGACAAATTTTTGATGTACTGTGTCGGTTACGATAACAAGTAGGGTCGCTTACGCTGCAATTCTTAGATAATTGCGCAACTTACGATATATTTTGATTATGTCGGTTACTGTAAAATATAGAAAACTGTTGTGCTAACGATAAACTTAGCATTTGCTATAACTTTCTAATTGGTTTTCTTTTGGCGGGAAATGTCGACGAACCGAGTCCGTTATAGTTTAAAATGTCGTCTGCGATAAAAAACGCTGTTTAGGTAAAAATGTCGCTTACGATAAGACGGTGGTAATGGCTCGATAACATCATGCCTGTTTAAACCGAGGCTTAGGCAGAGGTGAACGTATAGTGCATCCACATTTCGCCAGTTATAGATTTAATCTCATGTAATGAGGGGTGAGCCTATTGCCATCAACCGGGCCACAAATTCAAAATTCGGACTACTTCTGAAAAATTCCAGATGAAACAAACCCATCCCTGTTATTGTTGTTTGAACCTGAAATACTTGCAAGTGACAGGAAATTACTGACGCTACAGATAATTAAACTGAAAGCCGTTCTGGGGTGACACAATTTAGATTAAATCGACACGCAATAAACATTTTTGTTGTTTTAAGGCGTCCGTTTTTTATTCCAGTCCTCTCTATCTTGTGCGATCTCTGCTCATATTTGTTATTATACTACATATTTATACTACATATTTACGGTTTTCAAATGTTTCCCTTTACTTGTGCTATAAGAGAATACTTCTTGCCAAATTTCATGATTCTAGGTCAATGGGAACTACAATATAGGTTTTGGACCCAAAACCGTGGGTACTAGGGTACTAGGGTATCTGGTATAAATTTCAACTTGCTAGATCCACCCGTTCCTGAGAAAATCGGTGGTGACACACGGACAGACAGACAGACAGACGACAAGAGAGTGATCTTATAAGTGTTCCTTTTTTACCTTTTGAGGTACGGAACCCTAAAAACATCTTTCTTTCTTGAAAAGCAAAATAATCATCAATTAAACGCAGACAGAGTCCCTGTAAGTCTTTATGTTTCTTTTATTTTATTTATAACTGGCAACACCAAACTAAATGTAAATAAAAAACTCGACCAACAGATACGTTCTTGTTTCGTGCCGACGGCATTCCCCGGAGTCCCGGTCTACGAACTATGTCTCTGTTACTTTGTATTAACTTCGGCAATACTCGAGGTTGCCTTCGAAGGTAAGCTTTGCCTTGACGTGAACTTAGGTGAAACATTTTGCTGTTAAGTCATCAGTGTGAGCTGAAATTTATTGTTGTATCGACTCTTGACGTGACCAGACGGTGGGCCTATTTTTTGGCCAAAGAATCAGCATTGCCATCCAACGTGGTAATGCTGCCAGCCTTCTGGGCACTTTTCCTGTTGACAGCGATGCGGAAAAATTTTTGGACGCCCTGTAACCCTTTTCTACTTGTACATATTTATTACTATCATAGTTTTGTAGTTTGTAAATAATTTAATAATCTTTGAAATATATTAAATTGTTGTATGAAGTCATCGTTACCACAATTCTTGGCGAATTCTTCATATGACATTGAAAACCACAAATTTCATACAGAAGTGTATGTATTAATTTATAATCTTATTAACCCCATCGACTGCATATTACCCTACATTAGCCTACTGCATAACCCTTCAGGGATTACAGGCGTTATTATATGTGTGATGTGTGTCAAACCACACATCACTGTTCTATTGACAGGCTAAGCTGTCCTTTACCAAATTATGAACATCCTTAAAATATCCACTTCTAAAAATAATATTCTTTGGCCCATAAAGACATTGATTGATCAGAGAAAACACATTGCCATTATCGCTTACTTTGTCAAAATTTTTTTTTTTTTTTTTTTTTTTTTTTATTACAAAATGGGCCTGCTCTTGACCTCGATCACGCCTGGTGGAAAGCGATGGATGAGGTCTATGATGAAACGAGCGTGCCCAGAAGATGCCTGTTCACTCTTGCTTTGAAGGCAGACGGGTTATATGTGGGAGGGAACACAGAAGCCGGCAGAGAGTTCCACACCTTGGCTGTGCGCATGATAAACGTGGAGGAGAAGCGCCGAGTACGACGATTAGTGATTAGTGATGCTATGTATCCCAAAATTCTGTACGAATGTATGAACTAATTTGTATAATAACTGGAGCATGGGCAGCTCCAATTATTACACAAATTAATTGATACACTAAGACAATGCTTTTATACCATGGGGGTAGGCAGAGACTAATAAACTCCTGCGTCGATCCTTACATAAGTACATGTGCATTCCATTTATCTAGAAAATGAGTTCAATAACTAGTAAAATCATCGTCTCCTACATTCTCCGCACAGTTTGGAACATCAGAATTCGCACATCGACGCTCATTTGTTTACGTATGTACATCTAATTCAGTAATTAGTTCAGTGCGACGCGACGCGGCGCCGCGGTGGTCCCGCGTAATTAGGTATTAGTCTGTTTCCTATGTTACACTTTGTGTGTAGGAAACCTTTTTATAGACAACTAGTTCCAATTAATGATTATTTTTTTCAATAATGGTTTTAACATCACTTTTAAACGTCCAAAAACATATTTTAGCTATAGGTGTGGTCGGTGTGTTCTTTTACACTACATAAAATATAAAATGAAAAAGTGTTACTGAAACTAATAATAGTACTATTAATAGTTTGTGTATATGGGTTCCGAGTTACTAGGAATAGAAAGAGACTCATGAGAGCACTTGAAATAATTAAACAGTACCAAGTTCATACATATTAGTAATCCTAAATCACTTTGCTAAGTATATTCATGAGTATGAATCACAAGAGGAACGTGAGATATGAGAAATCACAAGAAGGAAAGAATTTAAACACAAGATGGCACCAACATTTAACACAGCTAAGCATTTTTCCAGATACCAAGCAGTGGAGTTATTTAATAGGTTACAGACTGATGAAATTATTAATTTATAGCTCTCACTCATTTTAAACTAAATTAAAAGACTTCTTGTTGGAAACATGCTTTTACTCGGTATCGGAATTTATGTCAAATGATAAAAATAGTCAAATAAAATAATAGCAGTGAACAAAGATTTAATTTAAATTATCTTTAAATTATCTTTTGACTTGACTGAGCACTATGCTCATCACTAGGACCTTGACAAAGTTGTTCTCTTAATATTTCGACATTGAATTTGACATTATACCTGCTATTAATTTGACATTGTATTTATTTGTTGACATATGTATTTTAAATTAATTGACTAGAACTAAATATTTCACTTTAATTTAAATGGGCTTTTAAATGTATTTGTTTATGAATGTGATAATTTTATATTATATGTAATATTTAACATAATGTAAATTGTTAATGAATAAATAAATTAATGAATGAACCTTTGACATTACGATCGCTTGCCCCGCGAAAAGAAGTAAAAATGGATATTACATTAGCATAAAATGAATAATTCTGATATTCTAAAAGAACAAAAAAAAATGTGTTGTATATCCATGAATGCGTGTGTGTTTGCTGAAAGAAATAGTTTTTCGTGTAATAGGCAGAGAGCCAGGAATATGTCATGCATAACTATTATGTTTATACATATCTAATGATACCTATGTTATGAATACATCTGTGTGGTTTTCTTTATACTGACCATTTGCTGAATATCTTTACGACATGGTTAGTGTAGCAGCTAAACGATGGCTTCTGAACTATGGAAGGAAGATACGAACCCAACTCGACCGCTTTTAAACTATTGGACGTTTCGTGTCAATACACATACTATTACCATTTCTTCCAAATAAAAATTAAATATTTAGTAACAATGTAACAGCGCTCTGGCTTTTTATCAGCTTAAAATTGTTATTATTTTTAAACATTCTTTCGCAAATATCATTTAAAAATCCAACAATTTTTCATTTAGATGTTTCAATCTTATAATTTTTTACGAACTATATACATACAAACGTAAATAAATAATAAAAATATATCTAACAATTAAAGAATGAAAGAAGTTATAGGCCATCAAAAAATTCGTCGTTAGCTGTCAACGGGATAAGTGGCCAGAAGGCTATTGTCCCGCCGCCGCCGGTGCGAGGAAGCGACTAACTATCGACTATTTTCTCGCTCTAAAAACGTATCTATTGAGATATAGATATATGTCTTGACGGGAACACGTGCGTATCTCATGCAGTGTTGCACAGGACTAGCCACCCGAGCGAGTGTTGCGAGTAATCGCCAGTCGCACTTGCTCACTCGCTTATAGCCCAGCGACAAAACTATCGGAACAACTAGTATACACTCGCTTCTCGCTGCTCGCCAACGTCTTTCTAGTTTCTAGCTCTACTCACTTCTAGCTCATCGTCGGTGGTAGTACAATTGCCGAAAGCTGGGACCCATTTGGTTGGTTGTGGCCACATTGGATAACAATGCTTATTCTTTGTCCAAAAATATATTTATTTAATTCCAATTTAAAAAAATGGTAAGACAGAACGTTCCTTTATTTATTATTCAAGCATTAATTAATTGTATTGCTGTCTCTTTTACCAGTCCAATAAGTTAAATCTATCGAGTTGAAATCGATTCTGATTGAGAGAAGATTATGCAATTAGGGCAAAGGTCTAGCTTGATACTAACTGAGTTACTGAGTAGAACTCAGCTAGTTTTGAGTCGTGCTTTATGCATAGGGATTGCTATTTCATCCTCTACGATTTTATTTTAGTCACTTTTACTATCCTTCTTTGCTCTTCAAGATCTGCAAAGCCTATTCTCAACTACGTTCAGTCCAGTTATTGGGCATACTTTTCAAGAGCCTATGTTTACAAAATTTTCTCATCCCATCTTCCATATTGTCACCATCACCCTCCTGCCCTGATCCCTATTTATTCGCGATCAGCTCCGCATGTTTCAATCCTTCATACATTTCTACTAGGCGTTAACGCGCCAAAATTACTTTCACCTTTTAGTTTCATAAGGGAATTTGAATTTTCATAATCTAATCTAATTTTTTAAGTGCATGTCCTAAATACAAGACGATAAAAGATTTCCTTATTGCTAGTTGCGCAAAAACTATTTCATTCTATTTTAACCTAAAACAAAGCACCATCTATCTTCAGATCTCCGATAAATCTTACATAAATCTCTAATCTAAACTAAACACTATGATAACATAGCCCTTCCTCAATTCCGTCAGAGTTACGAGTATATTGCCGGGTAACGACCACCGTGTGAGCTGCTTTTAGAACAAACCCAGCGTTGTGTGCCGAATCGTAAGCCTTGGTGGACAAGGTCGGTGTCGTTATAAGTTTATTGCTCGTTATTGCTTTGGGTTGCTGGTATTACAGGTTTACCTTTGTTTGAAGTCTTATTTTAAGGTTACAACATGACGCAGCCAATATTGTTCCCACTGCTGGGACACAAGTCTCTTTTCCGTAAGAGGGAGTAGGCCAACTTATGGCAGAAATTGCATTGAACGATAAGATTGTAGACCTGTATTTTTTTTTCATTCTGATTTTATTTTACTAAGACTGTTGAGAAGAGAGTTGAGTATTAGTTTGTAAGACCTAAAATAACGAAAGTGATCTTTGAAATTCTAAATTTGGAGCCAATCTGTGAGAGTAAAATCGCTAAATCAGTCATCTGGATGGAAATCTTCAGGTTCCCAACACCCAAAACATAAACACATTTCAACTTGTAATACCACAACACGTAACCATTGATGAATACACCGAACTCAACAATACAATTTTTTCCCCCACAAACAAAATTTTCCCTTCACAATAGCAAACAAAATTCTTTTTTAGAAACCAACCCTTTTGTACCGGTGACCTCGAATCACAACCCCAAAATACTTATGACTAATCAATTGCCTAACTAAAGAAACTGACTAAATGTTGGAAATAATGCCGCCCGAGGCCAGTCTTGGTCAGTCAGTTGGCGTCCATCCAAATGTTACCAACGAGGAAGAGAACCAAACCATAGGAGATGGCGATTTCAAATGTGAACATTTTGCTTAATGCAATCCGTGCGAAAGTAAATTTTATTCCAGAGAAGGTAAAGTTGAAAATGAAATGGGTGGTTTCGAGAATTTTTGCATTGTTTCTCTTGATTTGTGTAGCGAATATAAAGCGTTGATTAGGCTCCGTTTCTGGTAGTTGATTCGGATGGGAATGTAGTATTATATTAATATTTTACTTTTCATCCACTTTAGTGCTGCAATATTGTAAATTGGGGTTCTAATTTGTTAAATGCGAGTGGCTTGGAACCGTACCAATGCGTTTCCATCAGCTGGACTTTGATAGGTTTGTTCTATTTATTACTTGTAGCACTAGTCTAGAGTGGATTAGTATTTTTATAAAATTAACCAGATTTTCTCATCACCGGCTTGCATTTTCGGCTCTTTTCGCGGTTTTTATATCTATCACTGATTTGGAAGCATACATTGGGTATCCATTACCAGATTCAGTATTTATCGAGATTCTAACTTCAAATCCATCATTAAATCATTCATTTTAATCCACATTTACACCTCTCTCATCATTTAGTTCATCTAATTAAAATTCCTTCTCAGATTGCGGAAATATTTCGCTACCAAAACAACAAGATAGTAGCACCAGAACAAAGGCGTAAAGTAATACAATTACGTCCCAGCAGATTCTACTAGGAACGTTTGCAGTACATTTAAAAACTAATTCAAGTTTATTAATTTGGTCGCTTACTATGCGAAGATAACGTACATTTTAATATAGAATTTGGAACTGTTCCAAAAACTTAGTCTGCTAATAAATTTACTTTGTTGATTTAATTAAAACGTTTAAAACATTAGACTTGTAAACTATGATTTTACGTCGAAAAGTTTTAAACGAAGGCTGAATAGGAGTTGCGAATCATTTGATAAATTAATAGTACCGTGAAGTTATGTTTTTGTTCCAATATTTTAAACGTTTTTGCTTGAAATAGGAGCAAAATTTGTTTTGATTGATGTTCTAAGTTGATTTTTGTAATCAGGACATTTGCCAGTAGCATAAATCAGTCAATAATGTGCTGCTGGGACACATACGTCCTCTTTGTGAGAGGAAGTTAGTTGTTATTCATTTCAGGCCTAGTGCGGGTAGGTGTATAACACATGTCTTTGAATGTTTGGTTCTAGGCATAGAGAATATAACCACGTTCTAGGATATGCCGCTTTCCTCACTATGTTTTCCTTTATCATTTTGATAGCAGTGGTGATATAAATAAATTGCTATAACACAAGGTAATGTGTGCTTACCTGTTTCCAATCCCACGACCTACAATAGTTCGTGGCCGTTACCACCTGGCCCTCCATAACTCTGCAGGGATGATGCTTCTAAATTTTCATCAAATTCGTTCCGCCGTCTAATTATTCACTGAACTGATTGGGGCTATAATTAGGTGTTCTTTCATCTTTAATGAAGATGAATCAGACGTGGAAATTAACGCACAGTGTTGATGTGAATTATTTCCGACTATGATGAATATAATGATTATGGGTGGTGATGCATCGGTCATTAGTATTATTTTGGTTATATTAGCCGTCTTAACAAATTTAGACAAATCATGAGGTATTTTGTTTGCTTTGATCTTGTGTATATAATATGTTAATCTCTATTATCCATGTTTATACTTTATAAATTTCTTTAATTTTCTGTCATATTCTATTTGATGAGATCACCGTTTGATTGGCGAAATAATTAATTATACTATAGCTTTTTCACCTTTTCTAATGTATCTCTGAGCAGTCCAATCTGGAAAAATTCTTATTTTAAATGTGTGTAAAACTTGAAAAATATTTGGATGATTTCTCTTCTCCCTTGCACCACACCACAAAACAAACGTGGTACCAAAATGAAGCTAGACGAGTAATGAAAAATTTCCAGCGGTAACTTTTGAAACAATAATCGTTTTTGTTATCAAAGAGATAGAGACTATTATCGGGTCACGTAGTTTGTACCGATTTTTCTTTCAATAAACTAAGATGATACTTTTATTTGATTCGGACAAACGTTTTCTTTATGATGAGATTTATTTAACGTTTTCGATTTTTATTTACGTTTCATATAGAATTACTAATTGATTTTGTTCGTTTCGAGAAATGAGGGGAAAGATGAGAGTTCTCTCAAGTAATTTGACTGGAAAAGCTTAATAGGAAACGGATACTGAGATTTGTTCTGTGAAAATCCAAATATTTTATTTGATTTTCTTATTGAAGAAGTAATTGGATGTTAAAAGAAAGATTCTTGGGAAGATTAATGATTTTAAGTGAAATACTGGATCAGGAAGAAGACAATTCGAGAAATAATACATTTCAAATAACAATAGGTCTGGGTATCTACTAAATAGGGCTAGTTTATTCCCGCGGCTTCGCCAACGTGGAGTTCGGTGATTGTTCGTACTACCGTGATACAAAGTATCATGTGTGTGTTAATCCAGGTTATAAACTATCTGTGTGTCAAATTTCATCCAAATCGGTTTAGTTGTCTTTGCATGGAAGAGTAACAAACATCCATCCATACTCACAAACTTTTGACAAAGTAAGATAAGATTGGGACAGCGCGTGGGAGACCAGACAACATGTGTGTCACGCTTATAGGGATCATAGGTGTCACACATATACATAAATGTGATTCATGCATACCTTTCCACCCCGTTCTCAACCCTCGGCTATGCGAGGTGGATCTCGCATTCACTTGTGGCACGCTCTAAGCACCTCAATTTCTTTTATTTGTTTCCTCTGCAGTCATTGTCACAACAAGCGCGTCGCTTGAGCGTGTAGGTCGTGGCCGAGTCACAACTATCCTTGTTATCGACGCAGATTAAGTTAACCAAACATAATGTACTAGTGGATTTTGATTTTGATTTTACTGTTTATCGGCGATGGGCCAGCATTGCCCAGCATCCGATAATTGTTTACACACATTTTGTCAATCCGCCAACTAGGACGAGAGCTTTTTATGAATAGGTCTCAAAACATTCGCATATGACCTGGATCTATGTGGGTATGTGTCCGGGGAACATTTTTGTTGAAAGCTAGATAGCTTAAAAGCTTTGCTTTCGTTCTCTGCGTGACTGTAGGGGAACGATGTGTGTATTTGTGCATTTGTTAGAAATGTATGCTTTCATGTTTTTCTATAAACAAAAAAATATTTTGTGTGAATGTGGTGGTTGGTTTCAAATGAAATTGGTGTCGTGGTCGTTATTACGAAGAGTCGGTTTGGTGTTCTGTCAAGTTATTGAAATGATAAACATTATAATATACTTGTGGTATACGATACTGTACTGATAATCTCCAGAATGGTTTCGGTCGCTGAGATTGGTTGTCACAACCAATCCCAGCGACGACTACCCATAGACGTAGGAGATAATTATAGTGCTCTATCGTATTTCGTCTATACCACACTACTGTGGTAAGTCGGTGTGTCTATCACTTTGACTTTGTCGTATTCTAATCATCATTATCTTGCCCTTATCCCAATTTATTTGTGGTCGGCGCAGCATGTCTTCTTCTTCCATACTTCTCTAGTACTCGTACTCTCACCAGATACCTCGTTTCTTGTTATATCATCCTTCACGCAGTCCTTCTATCATTTTCTTTGGTCTTCTACCTACCCGTCCACATTCATACTCAAAACTTACCTCACGACATTTTCGTCGTTTCTCAGCATCACATGTCCATACCAAACCAACCGATCGCCACACAACTTTTCAGTCACTGGCGCCACTTTCAAACTTCCTCTTTGTCTACTTCTTAATAATCTAGAATAGAAAATGAAACATGTGTTTTTGCCCGTTCAAACCATGCATCAAACAGTCGTGGTAACACCGAAAATCTGTTTTTGTTTGACTTACAAAAATATCTGCGATAGAGAATGAACTCATAGCCACAAGAATCACTATGACTAGGCGAGCATGACCTATAAACACGCAATTTTAGGTCAATGTCGACGAAAATATCCATCAGTAATAACTCTTTTATCTTCCTCATTAAAACCTAACATAAAAACTGCAGCAAATTCATCATCCATTGATGATTTAGCACCTACTAACAATGGATTATCAGCCGCCTATAATTTTCCCACTACGGAGACCCTGGCCTCCTCGCTGTGAGAGGGAATGGGCCTTAAGCCACCACACGGGCCCAGTGCGGGTCGATGGATATCACATTTGGAGAGCAGTGGTATAGAATGATACAAGGTAAATTGCCTGCCTGGGTTCACAGACACGACCTAGGATACATAAGTCGGGGCTCTGCTCAGTATACCTTCCCTTTCTTCTGCCATACCGAGAAGCGGTTCCGTGCATCGAAATGTTTCCCGTGACTTTGACAATATCGTCAACCCAACGCGCTTTTGGACTGCACAAGTTTATTTGATATAAGGGAACCTGAAAAGGTGTGTGGTTACCAGATGTGTCATAGTATGGCCATGTGATGCGGGAAAATGAGGAAAATGACGTGAAAAGTTTTGTTTGTTTAAGAATGTGTATGCCTATTAGATTAGAGAAGACTAACGAAACGTTGAACTGTGTAAAGGATGCTATAGCTAGATGACTACTGAGATGAGGAGTAATAGAGAAATGAAATAAGACGACATGCTGCGCCGACCCCAAATAAGTTGGGATAAGAGGAAGGGAAAACGAAGTAAACCTAACATATTCGACCACAAAGATACAAAAAAAAAACGCAATGAAAGTCAAAGCATCTCCATAAACCCGTGAATCAAAGTAAACTGGTGGATATCGTATGCATAACTACGCTTTCGACCTTGACTGCTGCCTACACCGGAAGCTATAAACGGTTTATTGCCCCAACGATGGGTTTTGTGAGAAAATAGCTCGCGGTACGTAGACAAGATTGCGCGAAACTCTTTTGCCTTGGAGAGATTTCTGTTGGTAACAAGTTATTGATTTGATTTTTGGTGATGCTATATGAAAATTGTGGTTTAAAAGTATTTAGGCATTTGCAGTGCTGAAAAAAAGCTGATGACGATGAGATTAAAAACAATAAGAGACTATCCAAATCATCAAAATTTAATCTAGCCCAACTAGATTAGATCTCGATTAAGTTACCCGACATTTGGCATGATTGAGTCTAATTAATCTATTGTCATCTCATTTGAGCCCAACAAAGAAATTTCTTCAAGAATAAATTAGATATCAGATATTGGCATATTTTTGTGTGAATAAGAATTAACGAAGATTAGAAAAAGATGTAATTTGATAAGAACTAACTTAAGATTAACGTTCGAGACATTCCATCAGAATTTAATTTGTAAAATGCCTGCTCTTTAAAATACACTGATGGAAAAGGAAAGGTTGACTGGTAGAGAATGCACTAAGTCCGCCTATGTACCACTATTGCACATGAAGTTTAAATAAATAATAAGGACACTAAATAATTATTCGAAATGCCACCAGATTGTAACGAAACTAACAAAATGTTTACCAAATCAAACCCAAAATCCTGCATAAAATAACCTCAAAGGAGTTTCAAAAAATAATTTCCATTCGTCCCTCAATGGGGTCTCATTGGGGTCGTTACAAAGGGGTGGCTTAATATAACAGCTTAAATGCAAAGGGCATGTCATTGGCGACAATTACCGCTACGATTTCATTCAGGCCGTGTTAGACTTGATAGATCACTGTTGTTAAGGGGATGCTCTTAGCTTACTCAGTCGGTAGTCCCACTGATGGGACTAGAGTTTCCTCTCCCTCCCTTTCAAATATCCACTGCTGGGACTAGAGTTTCCTCTCCCCCTAAAATAGAACCTCCTCCGGGTCTGGTGCTTGGTGGCTCTTAGGACCTACTAAATGCAAACTGTTGTTACAGTATTTGATTTGATTTACAATATAATATTAGTAGGATCAGCAATGCAACTTTCCCAGTCATATTTTTGCTTATTGGACGACTTGAGTGTCGTATTGATGATGTTCACCTTTCTTCTTCATTCACCCACTCCTTGGTGCAGGTCTCCCCTGTCTTGTGCTACACTATCGGGTGCATCCTCGTGGACCTAGATATCTCGTACAAGCTGGGCCATACGCAGTCAATCTAAGCGCCTTCGCCTTAATACAGCTTTTAACATAGCATTGCCCTTTTCAAACTTGAGTTTTCTAAGAATATTTAGATAAATAGAATTTAGATAGATTGAGTGGTACTGATGTTTGGTGCGATTTTTCTAATGAATTGTGATTTTATTTGCATTAGTAAATGATTTTGTTGGTAGCATTGATTTTATCTTATTTGTAATGAGTGTGTTTTGCTTTCAAGTTCCATTAAGTAAGAGCATTCATTATTTTATCAATGTCATCGTATTTATTTTGCACTAGTCAGTAAGTTCAAATAAACTCGGGTAATTTTGGTTTTGCAATAGGTATTTGATGGCAGGACATGTTTCAATCCGCATTGGATACATAAATAGAGAAAGATTTATGGCTCACAATCAGAGGACGGTGGTGTCCCAACCGTGGGAGCTACTAGCTGACTATGGTATTATTCTGGTATGGTGATAGGTAGGTGACCAACTGTAAGTAACTCTTGATAACGACGGAAAATTGTATTTTTAAATCTATCTTCAAATAAATCACTATCCTCCGCTTTAGCAATGACATTACCGAATATTTAATTTGACGACAAAATTTAGCACCGTGTCTCATATAATTTGGCGCCACATCAACATTATCACGACCACTCAAAATCGTTGCATTTGACAGTTCCCGCCAAAACTAAACAGCGTTGTTACTAAAACCGCGCGCCCGAACCGGATCGATCCAGTTATAGCCGGTTATAACTGGTAATATCTGGTTGTTACTGGATATATCTCGTTATAGTAAACAATGGCAGTTCTGTGTTGTCGATTAGGTCATTGTGTAGAATAACTGTTACTCAGATAATGTTCATAATGCTTTTGTTAGCAATGGCTTCGGTTGAGTTTTGATTTTGGAATACACAAAGCGCATCGATTCTGTAGTATCAGTACAGTCGTGGTTTACATATAGAATAAAAATTGTGTATTCCACTGGCGTTCTACGCTACCTAATTTGGGATTGATTTTAGATTAGGACGTCTATATATTTGCAAGTGAGTTTTGAGACAGTATAAAGTGCGTTGCTGTAGCCTTCTATTTTAATTCTTCGTTATTTTCATTTGTCGGTCTATGAGGTCCTGGGTTCAATTCCCGGGTCGGGCAATGTGTTATTGGGTTTTCCCTCAGGAATTTCTCACTAGCATCCACGGAGTCTGGATTTGTGCCCAGCTGATGGCATTAGGCAAGCCCTCTATTACACGGGACTTAAACATAACTGGAGAAATGTGGGTGTACTATTGGTACACCTGTGCCTAACCCTTTAGGGATACAGCGCGTGATGTTATGTTTAATATTTTCTTTCTGTCGTCCATCCATGCAACAAACTTGAAAAATAGTCATAATATACAGTTATTTTGAAGAATATTATGACTACTTTTCAAGTTTACTTACTACACAAATGAAAACACAAATAATTTAATAAAACGTAGAAAACATGGTTGCGAAAAAAAAGAAAACGAAACTACAATCATGTTTGTCAAAAAACACCTAAGTACTTATAAAAGCTCTTTAACGCCACAAGAGACACAGCTGACAGTTACTCATCAGTTCATCACAGATCTAACACATTTCGTCTCCGGCACATGACGTTTATGTGAGAGTAATTTATATAAATAAGAGTGTTGCTTATCTGTGGCTCTGTCGTCGCGGGAGAATAAACACACTCACTAGGTTGCGACAAAGAACAATAAAATTGGGTAGAAACGAAACTCTGAAAGCCTACCGCTAACCATCACCTTGTTTATTCTCTCTCTCGTCTATGGCGGTCTACCGCTGAACTAAACCCTGCTTCAATTTGCGTACCATCAGTTTGTTCTTCGTCTTCTACATTCAGTCTGTTCCAATTGCCTAGCTGTAAGCAGTCGGACCATACAGTAGGATTTTACGGATTACTGTCTTACGGTTTGTAACTAATAGGTAGATAATTACTCGTCTGCTCCAACTTACCTCAGTCTTATTTCAGTAATAATAGTTCTTATACGGATTTTTATCACCCGACAGTTGAAAAGGTCTTTACACTCCAAATCTGTAAACATAAACAGTGCCTTAAAGAGTTTCACTTCTGTTCATTCTTCTATGGTTTCAAGGAGAAATGTTGATTATGCGATGAAAGATCGTGTTCTCCAAGACGAAGCTGGCGTTAAATGGAAGGTTCGAGATGATAGTGTGGAGGAAGAGGTATGACATGCTAAACGCGTCCTTATTGACAGTCGCGGAGTGACGTATTGAGATTGTTCTATCTGTCTTATCATAGTTATTTTTTCTCTGATTTGGCACGACAGAGATCCTTATTCTTGTTGCCATAAGGTTTATGTCACCTAAAAAGACTAACTATATATCGTTTCGAGTATTTGTTTTTGTTTATTGCGATTGCGTTTTATTACATCGTTGATTGCTAGTTCTCTGTGTGTGACCTTTACAGGTTCCACACGTATAGTCTTTATTGGCAGAGTCGTTTTCCAAACATCCATGAGAATAAACCTCGTGGCTAAATAATAACACCCAATTTTCAGGTTAAGCCGCGCTTGCCTGGGTTGGTCGGTGGATGCGTGACCAGCCATTACATAGCGAGTGTCCCCCGTGCGTCGGAAAGCACGTTAAGCCGTCATTTTTAGATCTTTCGACAGTAGTTACAAATAGTCAGTGGCAAGAAAGTCTGACAACCAGTCTTACCAAGGGGTATCGTATCACCCAGTACTAACTGGGTAGTAGAGGTCAGAAAGGCAGTCGCTCATAGAAAATACTGGTATTCAGCTGTATCCGGTTGGACTGGCAGCCGACTTCAACATAGAAAAATGATCCTTGAGAATTTTTTCCCCCGTTAAAGGTTCTCCGCTGATTTAGATTCTAAAACTTTTCGAAGGAGAACTGTACATCCTACAACACCGAAGTAAAGTCAGGAAGCTACTAGTGTAAAGAAAAATTTTCCAACATTTCACATAGAAACCTTATAGAATTTAAAAGTTCCGTAAGCCAATAAAAACTTTGTCTGGAACATTGTATCAATTGGATTTAAGGTATATATGCTTGTTGACAGCAATTTGAAACCATGTGCTACATTTACCTTTAATATCATTGCCTACGTCCAGCTCCCAATGTGTTTTGGGCTTGTTTTTAAATCTTTTTATTTTTGAAGAGACATTGTTAGTAAAACGTAGTGTAGCATACAGTAACTGGTGTAACTGTGTAACATACAGAATACTTGGGGCTGCTTTAAACTGCGTTCAAAAGCTGTCAGTGTCATCATTGCGATTTATTGTTTTTTTTTTCTTTATTTAGTTTGGGGCTTTTGGTCTTACATACCTGACCATGCCAGCCCCATCGTGACACATTGTTGAATATTGTCACTGGCGTGTTGGTCAAGTGGTTAAACGCGAATGTTGAGCATGAGGTCCTGGATTCGATTTTCAGGTCAGCCAAACTGTTTTTAAATTTATTCTCCAGGAATTTCTCCTTAGCAACCACGGAGTCTGGATTTGTGCCTGGTTGATGGTAATAGGCTCGCCCTCTATCACATGGGACTAAAACATAACTGGCGACATGTGGGTGTCCTACATATTAGGCACACCTCTGCCTAACCTCACAGTACTGACAGCTCTATATAGAACGCGGTCAAGACCGTATGCTAATTGCCATAAGTTTCATTATTGAAATTAACCCGTAGAATCTTTTTACCAATTACCCAATAAAGCGCAGGCCACACCGCCAGCTAGCGAGCGAGCGAGCGAGCCGGGCGAGCCTCTTTTCATACTTCGTTTCGGCTCTTTAGGTAGTTCGTGGTGTAAACCAAAGTATGTAAAAAGGTGAAGCGATGCCTCGCCCGGCTCGCTCGCTCGCTACCCGGCGGCGGTCTGGCCTGCGCTTATACGTTTGGTAAGGAAAACGGTTCGTTTCTGTTACGATTAGTAATTTCAACCACTCGTTAGTAATAAATCCAAAAGTCATGGCTATAACAGAAGCATAATCAATAAACCAAAACCATCCCCTATTGTATCCAAACTTAACCGCAAGTTCATCCATTAACTACCACATTGCCCCCCTCTGCTTACCCCCTCAGAAGCCTTCTGCTTCATGTAACGGATAACGATAATTGTTTGGACAATCGTTGTTATTCCGTTACTGCGTTAACTTTGTGTAGGTGACAGTTAACAAGTACCGGGTAAGATAAAGTTAGGGTGACCATGGCTTAGAGGGAGTGCAGGACAGAAAGAACTGAAATATTTGAACGAACTGAAATATCTGATAGCGAGAAATACAAATGAAAACAGCTGGAATTAGAGCACGAGTCACCGCGAAGCGACCTGCAGAGTGACGGTACCCAAGCGAAGAACAATAACAAAAGAAACAAATTATGCGCGTGCGTATTGCCTGACCCAAAGCCAAGAACGTGGTAGACCACGTTCTTGGCTTTCGGTGACTCGTGCTCTAATTCCAGCTGTTTTCATTTGTATTTCTCGCTATCACAATACGCGTCTCGCTTGTATGTTTAGTTTGTAGCCAGAGGTCAGAGTTGAACTGACAAGATTTATAAAAGATTGGTACTTTTATTTTCAAAGAACAAAATCATATTTTCAGATACACATCTTAGATGACACCACGCTATTACTCGTATTCTGCATTCCTGAAGCAAAGTGTGCCACGAGATAATCTAATAGATTTAGATAATCTCGTAATCGATACAAAATTTATTTATTTATTTATTTAAGCAAACATCCATCTGGTCGCAAGATACTATCGTTTCATTGTCATCATTATGTTCATTGCTAGACATACCCATTTAAAACACAACGACATCTCAATACACCAGTAAAAAAAACATCTCAATTAAAAAACAAATCATCCATCATCTCTAACATCTACTACCACTGCCACCTATCATCCATCTCATCCATCATACACGGCGTCTCCCTAAAATCATGGCCACCCTAACCCAAAGGCTACTCTTAATTAAGCCAGGTGGCTTAATTTATAATCTGTTGTACAATTATGGCCGGAATAAGGGGTGCCCCTTATAAACTCCGCAGGTTAAGGGCAGAACGCTGGAGGAATATTTTTGTTTCTTCTTGTTTTGTTTCTTTTTGGCGTTTAGGAGACGTAATCTTGATGTAAATGGGTTTTGTTTAGCAGTGGATTAAGATTCATAAGTAAGTTGATAAAAAAATAAAGTTGTTTTAATGGACATCTAAAGTGCCACTGCACTGCGGAACACCGAAATACGGAGATGAACTGAGACTTACCGACATAGCAAAACCTGTAACAAAAAGGAAGTGGGCGGGTATTATGCCGTAGACTGGATGGGAGATGGGGGAAGAACGTGCTGAAGTGGAGACCACGGACAGGACGGAGGAATGTGGGCAGACGATCTCATTCAAAGTAGCCGGAAGAAACTGAAAAGCCATGACACAACCGCCAAAAGTGGAGAGATTTGGAAGAGATCTACACTCAGCGTTGGGTTTGCTTCCAAACTTTGAAGAAGAAGAGAAGTGGAGGAGGGCGAGTTTCACCAACAACACTGATCGGAATATGAACTTCTAATCGCATTCAAAAGCGGTCAGTGTACTCAGTAGTGTGTGTAGTGTGTCTGTGGCTGTGTGTGTTGAACGCGGTGTTAGATGTTCCGATCAAGTTCAGTTTTTTTCAGTTTACTCTAAGTCCGAAGCAAAATAAACAACTAAGTTAACTTAGTCTTTAAAACAGCAATATAGAATTGCTATATCCGGACACACTGAAGAGAATTGTAATTTCAAAACGTCACCACAGCAAAAAAACATAAGAAAGAACATATTAAAGTAGAACAAAAGTAACAGAAAATTAAATACCAACGTCTCACACTTCAAGTGTGTGTACAGTAGTAGTATTTCTATAGTTTTATGAAGTGTGACACTTCCACATCTAAAACATTAACGAATTTACAACGGCTAATAAGTTTCCAAACGCCCTCGTTTCAATGTTCCAAGTTTTCTACCCACAAAAGAAGTTCTCATACATAATATCGTCACGCTAGACAATTCCGAAGGGTGAACAGGCAGGTGTTCACAAACACCCACGCGAGTCGTTCACCTTTGAAAATACCTGTGAACTCACGCAAAGTTTATTTATTTGGGGAGAAAGCTCCTTGTCCGTGAAAAACATACTTTACGTACAAGTGGTGTCTGACTGTCTCGTTAGTCTAGTGGTACAAGCCGACTGCTGAGTATGAGGTCCTGGGTTCGTATAAAGTGTTATTGGGATTTTCCACTTGGAAGTTTTCAGTAGTAGCTGGAGGCAGGAGGCTGGACTTAGGGCGAGTCTTTTACCATCAATCAGGCGTTGATGAGCCTTCGGTGATTATGGGCGTGTTGCTAGGATTGGTACTAAATAAATTATTTCAATTATTTCTCGGGATATGTTATGTGACTAAGTTCTAATAGAAACTCTTATCCAAATATAACCATAATAACGTACCGCACTTACCTATTCTTTATCTTATCATTAAATACGATGACAAAATACTAACTCATTCATTCATTCATTCATTTATTTATTCAACAACAATTTACATTGTGTTGAATATTACATATTAAATAAAATTATTACATGCAGAAACAAATACATTTAAAAGCCTATTAAAATTAAAGTGCAATGTTGAGTTCGACTACTTAACTTAATTTTGACTTTGCTTCTAGTCTCAGCTTCATATAAGACTGCCCCTACATAGTCACCTCAACAATCATTCTCGCCACACCAACCTTAATCGGAGTTCCAAAATTGAATCCGCTTCGAAATTTTGAATTCCCGAAGTGATCCGAAGTGAATGGGCAGCCAATAGAGATGCAGCGATTGGATGCCGTTCGGGTCAGAACAATGGCCGCCGGTGAACAAACCTGAACTTGTTACAGTAGGCTTGTTCCGCTATTGTGTCATGACGTCAACCGTCTACGTCACTTTAGTAAAGTTCATGCAGTGAATGTATTCATGACGTAGTTTCGTTTAGTTAGACGAAGAAAACGTGAATGGATTGTGTGGTGATGTAATAAATGGTAACCATGAAAGAAAACGCGTTGCGGCAACCTCAAGTAATTTACGATTCTCAGATTAGCAGGAAGACCTTTCTTTCTTTATCTTATGACATGTTTAGCGCCTAACCTGGTTTCAGAGTTTTCTTGCCGCCCATGGGCCTCTGACTTGGTATTACATGCCGTCGAGAAATATCTATCAGGCATGGTGGTTTCCCACGATTTTTTTTCCTTCACCGAAGCATTGTGTAATTATACACTTGAATCGTAAAAATCAGAGTCTTGGGTTCGAACTCGAGACCTATGACTTAGCAGTCTGACGGTCACAGAACTAGACTATCACTGCTATTGCAGGAAGATGATGATAGAATTTCTACAGGTAGACGTTAACTATGGATAGTTTTAAACTGGGCTTTTCATGAACTATTAAAACGAAAGATCAGACGAGTAAGTTTTTCCACACGTCACTTTTAACCGCGATCTCGGCTTCTGAGAGGTCGGTTTAAAACCATTGGGGTAGGTTAAGGAAACAAAACAAATGAACCTAGATCCTGTTCACTATTGATTTGAAAGTCAACGTGTCAAAGATAGAAAGTAACATAGACGCTATATTGCGTATCAGATAATTGTGTCTATGAATAACTATTAAATTGGTAATGTGTCGAAGAGATAACAAGGGCTTCTCGTTTCAATCCTGTACTTACCTATGCCACTGTGAAAGCCCGGGCAGCCTATATTGATTGGTTAGAGTAAAAGGCATTATTTGTAATAATAATGTGTAATTGTTTGTGGTTGTACGACTTGTACCCATTGAATATTTTATTATTAGATTTTCTTAGTCGATAATCTATTAATAAGTCTCGAGAGTCCTCTGATCAATTTTGGGGTCATACAAATGTATTTACTCATATTAATATTTTGTTTGAAATATTTCTACTGCCTCATTTACTCAATAGAATCCAGCCCCGCTGCTGAAAATGGGGTCCTGGGTCCGATTCCAAGTTTGGGCAGTGCTATTGGATTTTTCTATTTCTTTTTTTGTGGCTGTGGGAGACTAGCATTTGTCTAGCAGTGGATTGCGATACGTCGAGATGATTGGATTTGTGCCCAGTTGATGGTAAATAGGCTCATCCGCTAGTACATCGTATTTAACCTTAACTGTCTCTTTGGTCTAGTGGTTGCAATCGCGACTGCTGAGCATGAGTCCTGGGTTCAATTGTTATTGGGTTTTTCCATCAGAGGACTTTCTCAGTAGTAGCTACGGGGTTTGCATTTGTGCATGGCAATAGGCTCGCCCCCTATTACATAGTACTTGTAGTATAGTAGGTACACTTCTGCCTAACCTTCCGGACCTTATAGGCGTGATGTTATGTTTATGTAAGCCATAACTGGCATAGTGATGGTGTAATATATACCTCTGTAAACCCATTCGTTACAGTCTACTTTGTTCAGTTTTGAAAGTCACCACAGTTCTTACCATTCCAATTCCGACCTAACTGTTCCTTTAATTATGTATCAAAATCTATTAAATTTCATATCTTCGACGTTTAGCTAGTTCCCCTCAGCGAGGTAAATCTAAGTGATTCTGTTTAACCCCGGAAATTTGCGTGGCGTGAGGACCCCTTGGGAGACGGCTATATTGCCTATGAATAATATAAGGTGTTATGCATTGTTGAACACTTGGTGTTCCAATATTATTAGTTAATGTAATATTCTCTGGTGATTAATTTGGATTTGCATTGTAAGTTTTGGTAGAAGTTACTGTTTTATCGTTATCCTCAATAGGGGCAAGGAAACACATACTATTGCACTTCCTATAATTATAATTGAAAAATCTCTATTTTGTCAGAAAAAAATAAGCTTTAGCGTTTAAGACATATCGATTATTATTGTACAATTATTTCATCAGAATGTTAAACAAATTGATTTCATGGCAAAAGGGCCCTTCGGTTTAATCAGCTGTTGAATTAAAAATAATGGTAACGATTTATCACCTTATAGTACACTAGCGGCCCGTCCCGGCTCCACACGGGTGGACTTTTCTTTTTTTTCTCTAGTAATAAATATAGCCTATGTTACTCATAATGTAGCATTCTAATGGTGAAATAATTTTTGAAATCGGTCCAGTAGATCCAGAGATTACCTCCTACAACCTCACAAACTTTACCTCTTTATAATATTAGTATAGATTACGAGGTAAACTGTAGTAATGGCAGTAAATGTATGACCGTAGCTCTAGACTAGAAAGTATATAGGTGCAACAATTTAATTAATATTCCTATAATCCACGGTGCAAGCTGCATACAAGAGAGGTTGGTTGAACTAAGTTCTGGTAGGAATATCTGTTTAATTGCTATTCCCAATGAAACACATACTAGCACTCTCCCATGACGCTTGTTATTACCACCGTACAAGTATATTCGAGTATTAAGCTACGATTTCCAAGTTTGATCTGTAGTTGGGTAACCATCCATTATATACCGAAACCTCTCTGTGCTTCGGAAGGCTCGCTAAGCTGCTTGTCTGACAACCAATTGGTAGGAACTAGGTAGTTATGGAAGCACCACCAGTACAAATTGTGCGTATGTCAGCATAACAGAGGAACGGTACTGCTGCGCTTCCATAATTCCTAGAAAGATAAAGTGGCTTGTATAGATTTAAGTTTAGACCTTAGGGCTCCGTCTGCGCATCCCAATCTGTGAGCACGTAGCCACGTATTAAATAATTAATTAATCTACTTATTATTATTATTTTAAAGTCGTTTATGACGCTCCCAAGCCTGACTAGGTTGTGTATGGAATTAGTGGGTAACACGTTGCTCAATTTAAAATACCATTATTCAGATGTATCTGGTCAGACTGGAAGCTAACCCCTTCATATTTGGGAAAGGGTAGGCAGATGACGATGATTTGTAATTTTACTCTTAATCATTTACGTTGTCTGGTCATATTCTACACTCTGTGATTCTTATATGCCATTTTAATTACCGATTTAGCTACAGAATTAAAGACTGATTTCCAGTTCCGGCATAGTTTACGAATGATTCTATGCCTGAAATGGAAACCAGTCATAAAATCACTCCGTTACCATCTGCACTTGATAATACCCAGTACTCTAAACAATAAGACCGTTGCCATTCGAGATGTTCTCTGTAAGGATTAATTCGGCTCAGTATTCCCAGGTATGCAGCTAGCATGAGTAATATTATTCCAAGTTAAAGCATTCAGGCGTATCGTTTCAGTTTGACTTCAAATTTCACTGGGATAGCAACGGTAGATATTGGTCGGTCTTGGAATCAATATAGAACCTTAATTAATTCTACTAGACTAGCATTCTAATTGCGTAACACACTCGTGATTATTATGCCTTTTATTTTTTCAATTTAATCATTTTGTTTTCAGCAAACGCAGCAGATTTTTTTCGTCTCAGTATTTACCCCTCATCTAAATGCTTCATTTATCAACAAAACAAAATTCAACATAAATTTTCTCCTTTTTTTACGAAAACAGATTCTAATTTCAGAACAATCATTCAAACTAAGTTTTCGGCATTCAATTACAACAAAAAAGGCATCATCTATCACGCTTTCACTAAAAACTTAGTATAAAATCCTCAAATCTGATATTACTCGCGTTAACCTTACAATACAGGTAATTAAGAGGCGAGGCGAGGCTATATAAATTAATAAAATAAAATAATTAATGCCAGCTATTAATCTTTGTCTAAAGACTGCCTGAGTAATGATCTGCAGTCGTGACACTCTCCTAAGTGTGTGTACTCGTAATGTGAATTTTATTTAAATCGACGATGTTTTTGCTGAATAAGTAAATTGAAATGGCTGCTGTGTCGTTTATCTAGTAACTCATATAACTAATGATGATAACCAAGATCTAGACTTTAATTTAGGCTTAATACAGATAGAAGTTTATTGAAAAATATTCGATTGGTTAAAATCAGCAATGGATTTATATAAACTAAAACAATAAAAAGGAGATCATTTTAAACGTATTAGCCAAAGAATCTTTAACAGAATAAGAAAACATCCATCAAAGTAAGGCTTATTGCTTATAGCCTTTCACCAAATCGGGATAACACAATTTTTCTCAACTGACCGATAATTTCATATTGATCCAGATAACACTGAAGAAAGACTTCTCCATCAAAGAACACCCAATATTAAATTACCACCTCTCTACATTCTAAAAAAGCATCACTTTTTCCGCCGCCATTTTCTCTAACCAAAGACTAGACAAATGAAGACGCACAATAAAAGGAACATTCTTTCTCTTCGACTTGAAAGCAATGTCTGATTGATTCGCGACCGCCGTACCATCACGCTAGCTGCGCAGTGATCACAGGCACAGACAATATCGGTGCACCTGTAGACATGGGATGGGTTTGGGGTACAAGTTATATGCGAGTAGAGATGAATTTATTTCAGAAGTTTTGTATTCATTGCTGCTGTTTGTTCATGTTCAATCGTAAAAATGTATATACTATTAAAATTACACATTATTTATTTATTTAAACTTCATATAGAAGAGTGGTACATAGGTGGACTTAATGCCACAAGGGTTCTCAACCACCTTTGGGTTAAATAAACCTAACAGTACAATAAATTACAAATTACAGAAACGGTACTTTCTTTAGGTATGCATAATAAACTTCACCTGCGTTATTCAACGAGAAGACCGGACTCTCTTCATAATTAACTGTTTATGGAGATACATCTACCAACCTAAAATAATAATCGTTTTATTTATTAACAAGCAGGCTAACTATGTCTTCATGTTTTTCTGTCATAAATTTAAAATCTTCTGCCCTCAGTCCACGCTGTGGACTTCAGTTTTGGCGATCGTGATTTCTTCGAAACAGATATTTTTATACTCTTTATCTATCGCTATATAATTTCATACACTTCTTAAAAAAATTTCCCTATTCTATAATTCTTCAGAATCTGTCCCGATTCTTCCCACACCTTGTCCCCCACCGCACCCGCGTCAAAGGGAGTCAATATCTCCCATTCTTCTGTTTGCTCGCGTCACAACACTCACGCGGTGAAAACATGCGGCTATCACCACGCTACCTTTGATACCACGGGGGAGAGTCGGGGTGAAAGAGTTGGGTTTATTGGATTCTTTATTGAGTCTCCTTTACTGGATTGTGTTTATAATCGTTGGAGTTTACATGGGTTTGTGACTTAGTGTGTTTTTGTTTCGATTTTCAATGTAAAAGCTACTGTTATTATAACTTCATTATGCTACACAAGGCGTTGACTATTTTTTTTCTTCTGAAACTGTAGCGTTATCAGGCGTTAGTGCATATCCTTGTGCGGTACTTTGTAAGCAAGCGTTAATCTCATTGTACTGTAGGCTGCATTCGGTTATAATCAAATCAGTATGAGGTTTCTTCTACTATTGAAGCTCCGTTACGCTACGCCCAGCTAAAATGTTATCATCCACGAGCGGATTACTATACTCATTTTTTTTGTGTAATGGGTTAATTGTAAAACCTCAATTTTCTCTCCAAAAAGTGATGATGGAGATGAACCCTAAAATGGTAATTAATTCGCTCTCAGCATGGTTTATTTTACTCTTACAAGGTACCTCTATGATTAGATTATCATCATCAACATCCAATCACAACCCGACTTCACCCACTGCTGCTGCTTCTCTATGCTTGTGCCAAGCTCCACGTTCTTGTGCCAGCCTCATCCAGGATATTCCCGCGATCGCATCAATGTCGTCGGCCCATTTTTTGATTAGATCACTATTCATCAATTACCACAGTCCCCCAATTTTCTCAGTACACCCAACTCGAACCATCTCCTCAAATTAGCACGATACACCCATCACCCAACAAATCCAAGTAGTTGATCTGTTCGGCCTACATACGGGATAGTTGGTCGCACTGCAAATAGTTAGTCTGTTGTAATGAGTCGACGCCGCAAATTGTTTCACTCGAGACATGAATGTGAGTCTGGAATTAAATAGACGAACTTAATTTACATACTCGAAGTTGCTAGATGGAAGAATTTTTGTATTACCTAGAAGACGTACACAAAGCAAACTTAATCGGTTTGCAGGGCACACCACAAAGATGTTGGTGTGCGTAAAATCAACTGGTGTATTACTTCGCCTATTTGTTAGTGTTTGCTTCACTATAGTATATGTATAATATGAGGTAAAGAATATGAAGCATCAATTTAACCCTATAACTAACCGGTGTCGTGGCATAGATGTGTAATCATTCGGCTGGTAAATCAAGTGTCGTAGGATCGAATCTGCGCCGCTGGCGTCAACTTTTTGCATTATTAAAAAACTTTTATTTTCATTTTGTTGAATTTTTATTGTAATTTACCTGATAATAAGAACATTATTCGAAAAAAAATATGGAAGTAAAAATTAAACAATTTGTATTAAGAAATCAACAACATTTATTGACTAGGTTTTTTTTTATATTATAATCACAAATTAAAAAGTTTTGTGCATGACAAATATTCTAAGTCGGACAAGAAATAACGTTACTTTTCTTATTCAAGTGGGTAATTTATTTATTAGTGAAATGAATAAACATGTTAATAAGACAGATATTAAGATACAGGTATCCTAAATTGTTATCTCACTAACAATAACATCACTCACATAAAACAAATCGAATTACCCCCTGATATTTTTATTAATATCCTATTGGTGCGCCTTCGCTATCTATGACTTATTCATGCACGAAGTAAATGTCTCCACTAGACCTGCATGGAAGAATATTTTTTTTTATGATAGCGCTCACCATCTTTTCGCCACAATATTTTGCGACCGTCCTTGTCTGATTTAAAACATTTTTCATCTCTAGATATAACTATATTATTGCACCAATCAAAATCTAAATATTCTCTTGCGAAGCGTACCCGGTTTTGCCTGTGAATATCTGACATTCAAATTTTCTTGGCTGGCCTACAACATTTCACACCAGCTGCTCGCAAGTGGTTTCGTACAGTTTGTAATGTCACGTCATGTTTAGTTGCCGTGGAACGAGTAGTGAGGAAGGGCTCAGCGGTATGCGTAGCAACTATATCAGATGCCAATCTGTGAATGCAAATCCAGCCTTTGGTCCCGGTCGGCAAGGATCAATGCTTCCCGAATCTGCATAACGATGGACCCACAATTGCACAGTCCTTCTCTGTGAACAATAATAAAATATTGTTACAAAAAACAACAATCAATAACATGTGGATTATTTAAACATATTAAACTTCTAAACATCATAATAACATTTTGTTACTCACCGATATCTTTAAACGTCTCGCAATTTCACTAATTGAAACATTTTGCTCATGCAAAAGAATTATTTCAGCTCATAAAAGTGTGGTTCAATGATTCATATTGATTCACAAATAAAAGCACTTCTCAAAAAACGCAGGGTATAATGTCTAAAAACGTAACGAAACCCCAATAGTCAATAGCATTATGACGATGAACTTAAACTACTAACTTAAACATGATTTGTCATTTTTAGAGGGTAGACAACTAATACATTCTAACCCAAATATAAAGAGACTTGCTAATAGTTAAGCAATAAATTGAACAAACAAATGTAAAATATTTTATTAAAACATACAAAAACATTATGCTGTTGGCAGTCGGATTCGATCCTACGGCGCCGGCGCAGTAAGTAATTATTTATCGCACGCTCGACTAATGCGCCACGGAGACGATTGTATGATAAGCTAAATTTATGCGTCATATTCCCTGCAACATTAGTGACAAGAAATTTTATTGTGTGTGCGTGGACAACGGGTAGCAAACACTAATAAATAGGCGAAGTAATACACCAGTTGATTTTACGCACACCAACATCTTTGTGGTGTGCCCTGCAAACCGATTAAGTTTGCTTTGTGTACACGCTTTATTTCTATACGTATCTGTAGGTAGGAGTTCTCCATTGATACACTGCGTTTTTCATCCATCTTTACTGACAACGGTTGGCTGGAAGATATTTCTTTCAAAATATTGATATACGCAGTACGTATGTGTTATTCAATGTCTATGTATTTGTCTCCATTAACTCTTTGGTAGATCTTTGATCGTTGCAGGAAGTCAATGGTCCAAAAGTCTGACAACGAGTCTTGCCAAGGGAAATCAGATAGGCAGTCGGTCCATGTAAAATATTTATATTCAGCTGAATCCGGTAAGACTGGAAGCCGATTATACATAGATGGGAAAAGGCTAGACAGATCATGATGATGTATTATGATCTTACATCCGAGCCATTGGTATCAGGTTTGATACTGAAATCTAGAAAAAGACAAATCTAAACATGAAACCACCAACATACTAGTCTACTATTGGCAAAATAAAAGTGTTAGTAGGCATTACTATACAAAGGTAATTAACAACAATATGAGATTACGTGTAACAGGTTTCAAAGTCGTGGGTCATTACTTTATTAGTCACCAAACTGTTCTGGGAATTTTCTCACAGTCCACAAAAACAGAATAATTGTCTTGGAGTCAAAATTCAAGGTTAATTTGGAGTTTATCTTTGTTTGTTCGACATTAAAACTATGTACGAGAAATAAATCATAGTATTAAGTTGCTGTGTAGGTACACAAACAATTAGCTATTCAGTCTTAGGTTTTGATCTCCAGAGTAACAATTTTGCCAGACGAGAAATACGTGTTAAAAATCTTATATAGCATCAGTCTAGTCTTTTACTGAAAATAGGTATTCACATTCTAATAAACAAGCTACAACAAAACACCAAATATCTTATTCTGTCCCACACACGAAAAACATTCCATCTTTTATTTTCATACACCACGAAACAAAAACGAAAGTGAAAATATCTAGACTTAGCTCCACGTAATCATATCAACAAGATATTCGCGTATCTGGCTCGAACATAAATAGTTTCAGTCTGCAACCGTTTATTTTAACGGAACCAAAGTGATGTGGTGAGGGTTATAAATAGAGTTCTGCATGCCACGACTCTCCAGAACAATCGGTTATCGGTCTTCTTTGAAGGGTTAAGTTTCATGTTGAAACTGCTTTTAGTCGAGCATTCGATATTTTGATGCAATATTTGATATCAGTATCGAAAAGTATTGTACGATCTTCCAACATTCGATTCGCATTTGTTTGGAATTCGTACAGAATATCTCAAAATACTCAAAAATAGAAGTCAGAACTGACTGACCTTCAGCAATAAAGTAAAAATAAAAAGAGTTCCTCAGGGAACTTATAAGGCCCTGATGTAATTGCGAGCAAATGTTTCCACAAATCGTTTGTCGAGTAAAATTGGCGAGATTAACATTGTGTTTGTAAGATGCAATGACACCATTTAATCTGCTGATAGATTTATTTCTACCTGTCTAGTAGGCGCCAAAGAAACATACTGTTCTTTCACGATATGACATGGTTTATGAAAGAGTATGCTACTAAGCCAATTAGTTTTTCTAGTTGCAAGAATGCGCAAAGGGAAATGACTTCATAGATATTTGGCAGACTGGCAACTTGCCACTTCTAGTACTATTGTGATCTTTAACCTGGTCCCAGCATGATGTGATTATAAACAGTGCCAATACCTCGTAAAGATGGACCTTGAAAAACTTTAATACCGGTAAACGTGTATACTAGACAGTTTTTAGATCTTGCGTCATTGATGATTCATGCTAACAGAATTGCAAAAGATAAAATCTGGCGAAAGCAACACGAAATGGTAGATAGACAGTCCGTGTACTATTTACCCAAATGTATGACTTAAATAAAGTCTGAAAGTAATTTTATTTGGTTTGTTTTAAGTTATAAATAGACTTGTGAAAGTTTAAATAATATGTATGAAATTGTAAACTAAGCATTTGTCTAAACACAATCATTTTATTATTACAATTGACTAGATGTCACCGCGACTTTGTCTGCTGTTTTGGTTTTCTATACAAATGTCCAGGATGAAACCGTGTCCTTCTCAGGGCTCTCATTGTCAAATTTCAAAATGATGCTAAACAAATATTAATGCGAAAAGGTGAATTTCGTCTCTAAAATATTAGTATGGATACGATAGTGCTAATTTTACTTCTGTCATTACAACATTGGGTACGGAGCAAAGGATTATATTTAGTCATCCTGAGCAAATGTCAGCTCTCCAGCGGATACTAATTTTGTACGACAATCGCATGCCGCAATAAAGGTGACGGACGGCAACGTAGATCTAACTAGCTCACTACAGCATTACTATGAAAGCTCTAGTCACTAAATGGATCAACACTCTTTGTTATGATGAGGTCGAAAGAATTCTAAATACATGACCTTATTACCCTCTCTCCCCTTTCCCAAACTCTCCTCCATCCCACATATCCTCAGACACATAAGTACACACATTCCAACACAGAACATAAACACTATACACTTAATTATGGTTTGCCTTTCAATTTTTTTTTTTAAATGTACCTATTTTTTTTCATACCTTATGTCTTTGTTTCCCTTTTGACGTGTACCAAACTCCGAATTTCATGCATTTACTGTCCTAGTGAACTTAGAGAGCCCTGACACTCATAACACAAGTTCAATCTTAGCTTAGCTGTCCAAGTAGTACAAGTCTGTGTTAAATGCAATTCTCAACTGAAACTTAAATAATACATTGTTGGAACATGTAGTGACATTGAAATAATGTGCTGGAAATAAAGTCTTTTTTATGAATTTAAAAATTCGCGAAAATAAGAACTATTCATATAGTTTTCATTTAGATCAATAGAATGGAATGGAATGGACTTCTCCATTGGTGAGAATCTCCAGAGTTACTCTTTTAAAAGGTTTTTTTCAAATATTTTGTTTAAACAAGTCAGTCAGCGAGGTGTTATCGGAGCTCAACCCCTAGGCAGAACTCCGCCACGTGGAAGCTATTATTTACATTAAAATATCAGCTAAATTTTGTAACAAAATATCAACAAAATTTGATCTTTATTGTAATTTGCATAAAACTGAAACTTTGATTACAAGCTTTCAATAGGAAGTCTAAATTTGTGTGTGAACCAATTAAATTGATCCAACAGAAAATAAGCTTCAAGAAAATGATCCGTATTCATTGCTCAATCAGCCGGCAATTATTTAAAACCGGGGTTAAATTATAATATGAGTTTAATTGACTTAGTTGAGAGTTTAAACAACATTGTTAACTTGGCTAGTTGATTTTAATCTGAGTTTATTTTAATTTGGATTTTACTTCCTTATTTACTTGAATTTAGTATAACGACATGACTGTGTTTTCTGAAGGGATGTGTAGAGGTGTACTTATAATTTATAGGTACCAATCTGCAACCTTGTTATGATGGTGTCCAAACATTGTAGAATTTTTTTACTGTGTCTATACTTCTTATTCTTTATTGCACACTAAATTCAAAGATATACACACAACATTACAATATATAGCTTACTTCTGTGCTTTTATTTGTACAGACGCCTGCAGGTCAACCTACCCGAAACTGACTCATTTTCCCAACCAACCTTGAACCTAACGCTTTAGAGATAAAGTTGAAAATCTATTAAAGTTTGACAGATTGAAGTAGCTCGATGTGCTGGCGTCTGTACCTACCTTTCTTGCAGGTAGTCTTGCAATTTATCACACATCACAAATATTTTGCAATTCATTATATTTTGTTGTGATTTAAAATACATAATTTCAGCGTTTAATGAGTATATAATAGGCATTAAATGAAAATAGAAATGAAATACTTTTGAGAGCGGAGCGGACCAAATCGGATTATAATATACAAAATGAATCAAATTGAGAACATTAAAATCACAATTCCCACTGTGACAATGAAAAACACTCATCCAATAAATTATCTATTCATTCAATAAATTACAAATGAATAAATTCAATAAATTATTTTCCCTTTTATTAATAAAACTTTTCTCTCTTTGCAGGTTATAAATCCGAATGAAAAACGACTAGAAATGTTTTAAATAGTTAATTAGTGTTGTGTAAATAGAATAAAAATAGTGGTTTGTGTAGTGGTGATGGTGTGATTAGTGAAACTGTCACGAGATGGCGTTGAAAGAAGTTCTTCTCATTCTCGTGTTGGCCGCCGTCGGGGGCGCTCATGCTGCTGCTGAAAGAGGTGAGGCTTTTGTTAAGTATGAAGTCAGGGTACAGCTGGTGGATAGACGAACGCCCTACTCAGCAAGTTGCTTACAGATTGATCTAGTTATCTCGGTTCACCGACTGTGCCTTAAGTTAAAAATCAAGTGTAGGAAAAAATAAGTACTCTTGTAAATGACAGTCAATTTGATATTGATCGCAGTCCACTGTTAGATATATGTATAAGTTTTGTCTATGACAAGAATAAATAGGTCACACTTGCATCATACAGAAGAGACGATATTACGAGATCAAATAATTTACGAAAATACATATTTATACGAGTATTTATGATACTGGCTTTGGTCCATGGCTTCACTTGCGTGGAGCTCGGATATTGTACTGCAGGGGTCAAAATATCCTACAATCCAACCCAGGTCATGATCTACCTGTTTGCCGAATCTGTTCAGTCAAGGCATAAGAAGATAACGTAACAGACCGAGTTACTTTCACATTTATAACACTAGTCATCATCTGCCTAGCCTTTTCCCAACTATGTTGGGATCGGCTTTCAGTCTAACCGGATGCAGCTGAATACCCGTATTTTACACAAAGCGACTACCTATCTGACCTCCACAACACAGCTAGTAGGTACTAGGTAACACGATACCCTTTAGTAAGACTGGTTGTCAGACTTTCGAGCCACTGACTACCTTAACGACTGTCAAAGATCTACAAATGACAGCCGAGACCAACGGCTTAACGTGCTTTCCGAGGCACGGAGGAAACTCGGTATGTCATGAGCGGTCACCTATCCACGGACCAACCTAGGCAAGCACGGCTTAACCTAAAGATCGACCCAAGCGGCTGTTATTATTTAGCCACGAGCAACACTAGTATGGATATGAAATATCACAAAAAAAAAAACAAATTGAAAATCTTTTAAAGCCTTGCCTTTGGTACCGAGTTTAATAATCTAATCGAGTCTAATAGAGTAATTTTAGCTCTTACGCGCGCTGCCTAGTCAAGCACATAATTTTAGTTGTAAAACGCAAAACACACGAAACTGCGAACTATTCAGCCATTGACCCACTCTCCTGTGTTTAAAGTTTTAAGGAGTTTGGCTAGCAAATGAGGTTATTAATTACTATGTTACAGTGGTTCCACTTTACTACAAGTATGGGGATTGAAATATCTAGACTATGTCTATTTTAAAATTAGGTACGTGGAAAAATGTGAAGACGAACTTAAGCCAGCAGTGGGACTACATGAATGAATAAGGTCAAGCAAAGTTATCTGCGGCAGTAGTACGTTTACAACAACCGTGGGGCATCAGGCCACCAGAAACAACAAACAGGTCAGACGATCCTCCTCTTTCTATTGAAGATGAGGCACTCTCTCTCTTACCTCAGTAACACGTTACAAAACTTACATTACAAAAGTAAGTATTACCTACATAGGTACCACAGTCGCAATTTCAATAATTCTCATTCTTTCAACACATCTAATTGTAACTCGAATATGATATGATGACATTTAAACCTGCAAATTTGCATCACTGTGACTGCTGAGTATGAGGTCCTGGGTTCGATTCTCAGGTCGGGCAAAGTGTTATTGAGTTTCTCCAACAGGAATTTCTTACTAGCAGTCACGTAGTTTGAATTTGTACCCGATTGATGGCAATAGGCTCACCCCCGTTACATGGACGTAAACATAACTGGCAAAATGTAGGTGTACTAATAGGTACTCCTCTGCCTAACCCGTCGGGGATTACAGGTGTGATGTTATCAATCTATGAAAAAACCGCTTGTTATTTATCATTATATTGTATTGTATTGTATTTATCATCTCGTATTTTCCCCCAACAAAATCCAGCAATCAGTATCACAATAATATTTTAAAAAATCTGGTTGATCAACAATTTTATTTAAAGCTTCATCCATGCATAGCGGCTCGTATTTTATTCCATTCTGACGCGATTATTGACTCAATCAAGCTGCCAGTGTGCAGTGGTTGGAAATTGCGCCTCATTACAAAATCATGGATTCTAACGTGACAACCTGACATAGACGTCTATCAACCAAACGGGATGGACTTTATGAAATGTCAAAGGTTACAAGAATGTAAAAGTAGAATTTTCAATTATGTATTCAGAAATATGACATTCATCGACATCGGAAAGAGATGAAAAAAAACAAATGTTGATTTAAATATGGAGGTGAGACACTTTATATAATATGCTTATACTAGCTGTTGCTTGTTCATGTTGTTGGAGGAGCTCGTGGCTTAATAATAACAGGCGCTCGGGTCAATCTTTAGGTTAAGCCGTGCTTGCCTAGGTTGGTCCGTGGATGGGTGACCGTATTACATACCGAGTTTCCTCCTTGCCTCGGAAAGCACGTTAAGCCGTTGGTCCCGGCTGTCATTTGTAGATTTTTGACAGTCGTTACAGGTCAGGCCCGAAAGTCTGACAACCAGTCTTACCAAGGATATCGTATTACCCAGTGGACCAACTGGGTTGTGGAGGTCAGATAAAAAGGGAAAAGGCTAAGTAGATGATGACTAGCTGTTCCCGCGACCTTCGTTCGCGTGAAATTATTATAAAAACATATTACTTCCCTTTTTGAATCGACTTTTGTTGCCAATTTCAAGGGCTATAATTTTTTTTGCACGGAATCCTAATTCTTATTCTAAAATAAAAGTACTCTAGTTAGACTTTATAACATCAGCTATCTGCCAGTAAAAGTTTCGTCAAAATCGGTCTAGCCGTTTCGAAGATTAACTGGAACAAAGAGACAGACACAAAAAAATAAAAAAGAGCTTTTGTTATAAGTGCCGTATATATTTTTATAGTAAAACGCCGTTATTTGGATATTACAAACAGACACTTCAATTTTGTTTATTTGTATGATTGTGTATTGAGTGTTTTCACCACAATTTAGTTCCATATCACCCTGATGGGGTCAGCTCCCAGTGTAACCAGTTGCAGTTGAATACCAATATTTTACATGGAGCAATAAATTATCTGATCTCAACCAGGCCAATTACAGTAAAGTAAATAAAGTAAATAAAATAACGTAGGAGGACATCTCGGTCTTCTCCAGTGGCACTAATTAATGCTTGAATTAAATATCGAGACCTACATAAATATTCTTTTTCGTAAAACTGATAACAGACATTTCACTCGACTTTCATGTACAGTTACAGTTTTGTTTAATTTCACATATTTTGTGTTCAGATGCTGCATTTCGGGTGACAGTAAGCCGAATGAAATATAAAACAACAGTCTGATTTCGTCCCTAGTATTTGCGTAAATTAAAATCCCTGAAAATACCTTATATAAATGAAAACGGTTTATTTATTCCAGGCTTTTTGTATAATAACGTAAAGGATCCCATGTTGTGTCGCCAAATAATGTAATTATCGAAAATGTATCCCTCGCGCGACGAGCTTGCATTTTATCGATATTTCACATTATTCGCACCATGCAAATATTTTAGCTTAAAAAAATATTACTTAACAAAATCAAAACAATGCCGGAATGATAAAAATAAATCAACATGTTATTTTGTGAACGGGGTGTAATGAAAGAGATTTTATAATGATGATTACTTTTATAAGTTCAGCGGATACAGGGTCCACACAAGTGGCAATTGCTTTCAAACCATTTCATAATTTAATTTGACGACACGGTTGGCGCAGTGGTCAAGTGATTGACTGCTGCGCTGCATGTCGCGGGTTCGATTCCCGTACGGGACAAATATTTGTATGACCTACAAGTAGTTGTTCCGGGTCTGGGTGTTTTTCTATCTATAATATGTATGTATTTACAAAAAAAAAAAATGTTTATATGTAGTTTATCAGCCATCTAGCTTACCATAACACAAGCATTAAGTTGCTTAGCTTGGGACTAGATGGTGCTGTGTGAAAATGTCCAGGGATATTTATTTATTTATTTTATAATTCTACAACAGCTTTCGGCAGGGTTAACATAAGCTTCGGTAGCTTGTGTCGGCTCCGAAGTTTTGACTTCGTCTGTTGTCGTTGATAGATAGCATCTTTATCACGGCCCTAGGACAATCTAGATTTTTTTCTTTAATGTACCGAGTTCACTGATGGTCGACCAATTTTCAACCTTATTACTTAGGGCATACCTATAGATGTAAAGTGGCAGACCATCAGTGAACTCGGTGATACCTGTCTTACATGTGTCTATTGCAATTTTCATACCTCATTCCACTAAATAAAATTGTTGTAGGAATTTCAATCTGAAAAGAATGACTATTAGTTAGGCAATAATTTTTAGTTTATCTTGGATGTCACTGAAGGAAGGATGATGGAATAGATTAATAGAGTTGGTTCTATTTAGTAGCTTATTCACAAAGTTCTATTTCAGACTTTATGTATTACCCCGTTCATTGTTGAATTTAAAAATACCTGCCTAATTCTGCTAAAATCAAATACTTTGGTAGGTGAATTTTTGAACATGGCCGGTCGCTGGTCGCGGGTTCTGTTGGTCGCAACAAAACAATAAAGCATGCCAACTCCGACGTGTGTGACGTGGGGTACGGACGGGCGGTCGAAACGCTGCGGTTGGAACATTACGTGGACTGGTTATTGCTTGAACTGTTCCAAAATAGCTTTTATTCTATTTTAAATAACCGTGATTAAACTATACGAGTGTTTGACTCTGAAGAACTAAATTTCTTCTGAGTGTTTGGTTTTAAGTTGATAATATAAAGACTTGAGAGTTTCAGCTTCAAACTTGGTATATTCCTTATGAGAGCAACTTTTGTTATTATCTATAGAAATATACAGTAAAGGCTATTGAAAGTTTTAGTTACAAAGCAAATTCCAACCGGCAACACCTAGGCACTCACATCAACACAGCGACCGATTGTCAGCTTGCCTGCTTTTAAGTTGCAACAACGTACCCTAAAATAGTTACAATTAAGTTTCGATCAAAATGGTACAGATAAAATTACGGGTACTGATTACGAGTCCGTATCAAGTGCCAGCAGCCGGTCTGCACTCTGTTCGTACCGGAAAACGTCACAATGTAACGAGACATTCACAATAGATCCAGCAATAGAAAACCCATCACACGCTCGTCTACCCCACCGCCAATCAGTTCTCTCCCGTGACCGTGGTGACGTGAGCTTAAAAGCTTCCCGGCATTTTTAGTGTCGCCATCTCTGTAGCGTGGAGAGAACTACCACTGACACTATAGACTACAGTGTAAAAGTGTATGAATATTTTGGGGATAATTGGCCTCCGCAGGGAAAATTGATTCGTTAATTTGTTCACCGGAGAGTCCGACAAGCAGTCTTACCAAGGGGTTTCGTATTACTCAACTGGGTTGTGGAGGTCAGATAGGCAGTCGCTCCAAGTAAAATGGTATTCAGCTGTATCCAGTTCGACTGCAAACCTACACTAACATAGTTTGGAAAAGGCTAAGCAAATGATGAATCATAAAAGAGTCTCAACAACATCTCTTCGTCTGCAAAACTTCCTATATCAGCTCCATAAACTTCGAACATGGAAATGCCACAGAATCTAAAAGTAAACTAGATGAAGTTCAAAGTCTACGGTACGCTCAGTGTTCCTCGTTCGGTATTTCTGTCGTGATGTATGGAGTCTGTCGGCCTATGGGCAGTGGTTGGGAGTTGCGATATTCAATTTCGGGAGCGCGCTCGTTCGTGTGACTTCACAAAATTGACCAGTTTTAGAGATACACAGGTCTTAGGTTCGAGTTGCAGTGTTGTTGTTGAATTGCCAATGGAAATGTGCAATATAATAAATGTTCCTTTAAGGAAATTATTGATGATTTCTCTGACAATTTTACAGGCCCCAGGCCAATGCCTAATTATAAGTTTTGTGACTGACACTAAGATTTTAATGCCTTCACTGTACCTAATTTCCAATTTAACAGGAGAGAAAACTACTTTTTATTACTGTACTGGACTGGACACATGTAGTATTAATTGCGTGCTCAAACTGTACTCTCTCTATTTCCCGATGCATATGGAACTAAAGATAATTACTACTACAAAAGATTAAAAGAGAACACGGAACCCACTCTGCCAACGACAACTCTGCTATCTAAATTTTGTTTCAATCCTTTTGAAGATAGAAGCCGTGTGACGTTTGTTAGTGCGTTTTTGTTGCGGTTTTGCTGCGTTCAGTTAATTAAAGTTTCGCTATCCAGTCTAGGTTTCAGTCTGCTCTAGGTTTCAGTCTAGTCTCGATTTCAGTTCAGTTGTGCTGTTTGTCTCTGACAAATGTATTGTGGTAAAAAGGAAAAAGTGTACAGTTTTTTTAATCCGTCCTTTCATTTGTTTGTTACAAAAATACGTTTGTGTTTTTATCCAATTACGGCAAAGCTAAAAATAGAAGTTTTGGATTTCATACGGGGCTTTGTGCGTTAGCTTTTAGCCTTGTAGATACAGTCTGAAAAATGAAAACGATTTCAGTATAAATAATCAGTTTGTCTTTATCTAAATTCAAATATGTAGGTACCTAAAATTTTAGCAGATATTTATAGGATAGTGTTTAGTAGGATTGTAGTCAGATAAGAAAGATCTACATCAGTCTTGTCTAGGTAGGTAGGTAGGGCTGCTCCATCAGCGAAAGTTTTCTCCCTTACGTACACAAATAAATATCACATAGTTAGCTCATTGCGATAAAAGCTTTTAAACTGTCATGGTCACTAACATTATCATTCACACTAGAAACGGGATATTTACCATGTCCACTGTTTATTTGAGTTCCCGATATTTCGATGCTGTTGCAAGCACCATGATCACGGATAAACAGTAAACATGGTAAATGTCCCGCTTCTAGTGTTAATGATATCATTGGCATAAAGTTACCGGATAGGTAGATATTCTCTACCGTAAGCAAAAACCTATCCAATTGTATTTTGTTAAGGCACCAGAAATGTATTTCAAAAATATGTTTTTCCCCTAAAAACGTATTTAAATATTGTCAAATACTATATCAAATGATTAACATGGCAATATTCAGATTTAATATCGCGAAGGGAGCCGGGGGGCGCAGCCGGGCCAGGTCAAATGCAATTTATGAAATGACTACCCAATTTTACTTTACAATTTCCGTACGTTACGCTTCATATGTTGTACTGGTTGCAAATATGATGAAACGATGATTTTATAGTAAGCAAATAATATTTAAAATGATTGTAAAAGTCTAGTGATGAATGCTTAATTTTAAGTTTAAGAAAAGGTGTTAAAATACTAAATGCAACTTAAAAAATTATTGAATAATTAAATGCCATTCTACACCTAATATTTTTGTAATTGCAGGCATAGCCTTAGTTATCTTAGCATGCATAAAACGTTACTCTTCATCTGGGCGAGTACAAAATCACCCTGTATATGCATCTGTTGATATTTATTGCTTGTAAAAATTAGGTCAAATTATTAATTTCAAGTAGGCCATTAAAAGGCAATTTTGAATATCAAAAACAACAAATTGATTAAAATCAATCATTCAGCTTATTTTTTTATTTTTGTGGGTGTACTATTAGGTACACCTCTGCCTAGCCCTTCGGGGATTACAGGCGCGATGTTATGTATGTATGTAGCAATCAATCTATTGTATGGACAACTTGCCCAAGATGAGTGGTTGTATCATAAAGACGTAGACCCATTTAGTAGGTGTAGTGTTTTGACAGACTCAGTCTAAATATTTTAAAACGTTTCAACGTAATGTGACCTCAACAAAGAAAATACTAAATATCCCATTACATTTCGTTCAGCATACTCCTATTTGTGATGTAAACAACGAACCAAGAATTGGCTTCAAATCGTTTGATGTGACACATTTAAGGTAAATAGCTTTCAGAATAAGACGCTGTGGAGGGAACACAATTGTTTTTGGTATTCTATATTTGGGAAAATCGATAAAACGTATTTGAAAAGTGGTTAGACGTGGATAGAAGTAAATAAAACCAGCCTGTTACTGTGTTAGTAAATAGAAAAGGAATCTTTTTTTCGCTAAGAAATTGTAAAACGGCTAATGTTATAGCAGACTTGTAATAAGTACTCTAAAAATAATAATAATGAATAGAACAAAAGCTAGAAGAATTTAATTAATAAAGGACTATTTGCCTTCAAGATACCGGACAAAAGATCTTAACTAAACAAAGATATTAATATTTTAGAAAACGTCAAACATTTACCTAATTTTCTAAAAACACTTGTCTTGGTAACGTCAGACAAAAAAATGTACTTTAATTATTTTATTTTATTATTTATTTAAAAATTTCAACCGAAATTTCGTGTTACAACGTTCATTCCATTGAAAGTTTTCCTTTCAGTATTTTATTTAAATAATCAGATCAAAGCTCGTTTTGTTGGAAATAACATGAAAGAGAATCTTTTATAATCTTTTGATAATAATCTTTGCGTGTGTGAGAATTTAAGATAAAGTTAGGGTGGTGGTTTTCATCAATAAATAAAAATCTTTACATTCACTGACTGACAACACAACCTAAATAGCCGGATTTAGAAAAAAAACAGACACAAGTATTCCTTATTTATAACTAAAGTGTGTTGGGAATGATTTTTGTTATTTCGTGAAAGTTTGTATGGTAGTTCGTAATTGCTAAACGATTTAAGTCCGTTCAATATAATTTATGTTGGTTTCTCACAATCGCATGAACATTTTTTTCTGTTTTACATTTTGTCAAATGACTTAATAAACATTTTGGCGATGTATCAGTGCCGGTCATCTACAAATGACAGCAATGATGGCTGATATCTTTGATCGTCGCTTAAGATCGAACAAGTGAGATACCACCTTAAAGGTAGTAATAAAAGTTCGCTTATTTTCTCTACGCACCTTGCTAGGGCACTGCGAGGTCGTGGCAATGAAGTAAAAAAAGTTTTTATTTATTCAAATTATAGTCTCAGTTTTTGCGTAATTTATTTTATTTGAAAGGCGGTTTAGTTACGAGCTGTGCGTAATTTTAGTTTTGATTGAAGATAAAACTGTGATTATGGGGTAAACTGTGTGTTCGCATAGAAATATTACGAGCTTCAATATTACAAGATTGTTCAGCCCTCATAAATTATAATCATTACAACTATTGATAACCAGCGATTAACATGAAACGCACCCTTAACTTGAATTAGTAAGTGATGGCTTTTTTTCTTTCCTACATTTAATAAAACAGTGCTGAAACGTAAAAGACAAACAAACTAGACTATTAGACTTAAGCTATATCTTAACATAAGCCCCAAAAACATACACAATTAAATAAAGATAATTTAAAATCAAACCAGAACATTAACAAATTGCTGCACGAACATTCTGTCAAACCATTGGGGACATCAGAAATTTACAAGCTTTGATGTCAATAAATAAAAGATTTTAATGAACCGCCTGTGTTGCTGTCGGTACTGCTACGCGTAATATGTTATTACGCAAAAGCCCTGGGGAGAGACGATTCATATGTTTTATATATTAAATTTACCAAATATTCCGGCCAATTCACGTTATATCTGGGTTATGGGGAGTTTGATGGCTCTTCATGGGTGGGTGAAGTGTTATATTTGGAAAAATATTGATTAGCAGTTTGTAACTTTCTAACCATCCGAAGCTCTCAGAACGAAATCGTAGTGTAGTAAAACATCGCGCGGAAACACTCTTGTCCCAGAATAAAAAAAAACCCGGCCATGTGCAAGTCGGACACACAAAGTTCCGTAGCACCAAACAATATAATAACAATATTTTTAATGCCCATTCATATGTAAATTTACACTCAACAGCAAAAATAAATTTGTTGGCGATTCCAGATTAAAAACACTCGATTTTCTCAAAAGTTTCTTGACCACAACTATGGTATCTTTAAAACTGATCTGGAAAATTATTAATCAGAAACTTTATTTTTATATTGATTGACCTCAAGTTTTCTCCGTAACTTTGATTATTATTGGGCTATTATTAAGGCAGGCATTCGCTTATTATTATTTAGGTGTCGTTTTCCTGTTTATGAAAAGGGGCATTATCTAGACCGAACTAAAAACATGACTGTGACTAAGAATATCCTAGAATTATTTTTAGAAAGAATCATCTAGGATATTTTCGCAGTCAGTTTTATAAGAGTGAATCTGCAGTACTAGAATTACCTGAACACGTTCGGCGAAGGTCGGATTTCCCTACAGACCATGATACGCCATTGTGTGTGCATATAATTGTGAATTTTTAACCTCTTACTGTAAGCTGTTACTAGTGGTTACAATTTTATGGAGTTTTAGGGTCTTTGAATACAAGAGGTATTTTAAATTCTGATGCTTCAATGTTACAACTTCTTTTACAAGTCTAATAGAAAAAACCGGCCAAGTGCGAGTCGGACTCGCGCACGATTGGTTCCGTACCATTATCTATAAAAACGGCAAAAAAATCATATCTGTTGTATGGGAGCCCCCCTTAATATTTTTTTTTTTTTAATTTTTAGTATTTGTTGTTATAGCGGCAATAGTAATACATCATTTGTGAAAATTTCAGCTTTCTAGCTATCACGGTTTATGAGATACAGCCTGGAGACAGACAGACAGACAGACAGACAGACAGACAGACAGACAGACAGACAGACAGACAGACAGACAGACAGACAGACCGACAGACAGACCGACAGACAGACAGCGAAGTCTTAGTAATAGGGTCCCGTTTTACCCTTTGGGTACGGAACCCTAAAAAGGGCCCATTTGCGATCCCTCATTGGGCCCGATTGGCGGATTATAGTGCAATCCGTCCCAGAGAGGAGGTCTGTACCTCAGCTGTAGAAACGTTAAAGGCTGATAATGTTCACCAATAAAAATATCATAACGTAAAATCACGCCTGTAATCCCCGAAGGGTTCGGCAGAGGTGTACCTAAGAGTACACCTACATCTCGCAGGTTATGTTTAATTTTCATGTTAGAGGGGGTGACAAATATCGAGACTTAGTAACTTGGTTGTGGAGGTCAGGACCGTGATGGGAAAGGCTAAGCCGGATGATGATGACGGTGACTGCGTTTTAAACCGTTGCCCTACTCCAGATCTCTTGCGTATAATAATAGTCTATGGCGTCGACTTCTATGAGAGCCTGGTAGCCTACCATGACGTCTTAAAGCTGGTAGTTCCAGTGTGGGAAAGAGATGGCACTAGACGACCTGTATAGCTCTGTCTCTTTCCCACACTGGAATTACTCCTGACGTCATAGTAATCCCCCAGATATCTATGAGATTCTCAGCTATAATTCACCACGAGGGCCCAGAGCTAGTTGATGTCACACATGTCTTCGAATTTTTGACTTTAGGACATTTTACGATTTCCACACGATGTTTTCCTTCACCTTTTTCCTCCATTATTATTCTTTATTGTAAATACAAAATGACAGTTAAATATTGCATTGATATTATAACTTATGAAAAAAGGCGAGCTTACCCAGAATTGGGCCCATACACATCATGATAATAAATGCACAGAATAATTTCTTCAGAGACACGTTCATTCATGTTGCAATATTTTTAATGTACATATTGTATATTTTCTGGTTTAAAATCTGATTTCATTATGTTAAGTAACGACACATTCGTATGCGAATGCGAAGTTTTTTATTATTTATTATAAAAGTAGACTGAAGCTTTTAAAGTAATATAATTTCGCTATCCGAGTGCGTTAGTTTCCTATGGTAATGTTTCCTTCGTTTCTGTATGCAATGTGGATAGTTGTTTTGTTTTTCGACTTTCATACAGGGTGTAAACGGAATCTTTACGAAGTTGTCAACTAAGCATTCTGTACATCAAACTGAGTAACTCTACGCAAAAAATTATTGTAGGGAAACTACTTTTTTTTGGGGTGAAAAATCACTTTCTCAATGTAACGCACACACAGCATTGTGCTAATTACGGGGTCGTAAAGGTATCTATACTAATATTATAAAGCTGAAGAGTTTGTTTGTTTGTTTGCTTGAACGCGCTAATCTCAGGAACTGCTGGTTTGAATTGAAAAATTATTTTTGTGTTGGATAGTCCATTTATCGAGGAAGGCTATAGGGCCTATAGCCTTCCTCGATAAATGGACGTCGGTCGTAGCGTAATGCTTAGGAGCCGCGCAGCGTGTGACACCGCGGGGAACAGCTATTTAAAATAAAATTATAATGTTAAAAACTAGTATTTAAAAAAAAAAAGTGAAATAGTTGGAACTTTGACTCCCAATAACACCGTAACTAGAAGGTTCCCAGGAATCGTCTAGAACAAAAAAATATATCGCACTGACGCGGACGGGGAGACCGAGTGCCTTCGTTAAGGCTTCGCTGGCACAACTAGTCATCCTTCTCCTTTATTTCAAACCAATTTTAAAGTTCGAGGGGTTTGGCTTATTTGGCGCAGCCGTGAGGCACAAAAATTTGTGAATTTTTGTTTAGATTTAAGTTTTTTTCTTTTACATTTTTTGTTTTATATTGTGTGTACATGTATTTTCTATCTTTTCTTTCTCTTCAGCACTCTTTCTTATTTGGAGACTCTCAGTCTTTTTTGTAATATCTCTATCAGTGGTGACATTCATCTATCATTTGGGAAAATAATTGCGGCGTCAGTAACGTTTGCCACGCCATAAAGGAGGCTGCCCACTACACCGTACTATTATACGAGAGTTCGGATTCTTGTTTTTAAAAAAAAACTATTTAATTAAACTGGAATTAGAATTTATTACTTTAAAGAACTTGAACTTAGAATTAGTAAAATAATAGGGAATAGAATGATGTAGGACTTCCGACCCGTACCGAGATTCAGACCGAACTGACTTGCAAGCCCATGAATATGGCGTCTAAGTTATTAAATGCTGACCAGGCAAGTCTGGAGAGCGGTCAGCCATTCTACTGTCATTGACAAGGTATAACAGCCCCCCCCAAAAGACTGAAATTCGGGGATAAGCCGAAATTCAGGAAGTTATACAATTTCTCGTAATCTAGGTAATGGAATTGAAGAGTTTTCAGGTTCATTATTTATATTATGGTTATTGACATCGTTATCGGTATGGGTCGTCGGTTTGATACAAGAGATATAGAACTTAGATCTATGCTTAGAAATAATCTTATATAACTTAAATGCTATAAAACACAATACAATTATTAAAATACACACAGTTAATATAGAATAATGTATCCCATATTTTATTAAAATAGGTTCTTCATTTATAATTTTGTTTAAATCTGAAAATAACTTATCATTTTGTTTATTTGTAGTTAGATCATCCAGATTGATGTTTTGTAGTAAAATAGGGGATATGTTGTTATTTAAACTAGTAGTCTTATTATCTAGTTTACAACAAGAATCATTTATAATGTTAAAGTCTAATCTAGGAATCGGAATGTCTATATTGATTTCGTCCTTAGATGATATAAGTCTCGCACTTTTGGTGTAAACAGTACACTGATTTGGGACTTGTAATATACCGGTACCGGACACTATGATTTCGCGTAATTCAGAGTTATCACAGTCCATTGACACTTTACTTGAACGAGATTGCACGAAAATCCACTGATTGTTCGTAAGTGATTTCCAAATGTCCAATTCACCGACAATTGTTTTGGTTTCACATCGCGTAGGGATAGCACTAATCGTTGTTGTTAATAATTCGCTTTCACACGTAGGGTTGCTGCTTGTCAACAGTATCGTAGGTATTTCACACAGAAAGAACTCAGAGTTTATTTTCTTACATTTATCTGGGTTATCTAGATTACAGAAGTTTAACTTATCCTTAGAAATAGCAATATACGAACTAGAAGGTAATATTAAACTAAAAGTATTTGGATTATCTGACCCGTGAGGGGTCGGTAATGCTAAATTACGATACAAGTTAAATTCGTCATTAGTAACTAAAGGAATTTGTAAAACGAATACAAGTTTGTTTTTATAATAGTAACATGCAACATCAGATATGCTTAATATTAAATGGATATTGTCTAGACTTAGCGCTACAGGAATTCCAGTATCTCTAGGTAGGTACCGGTCGTTATCAACGAGTTCGTTGTAAAGTTGCGCCGGACTTATTATGTTGGGATGCAGGATGTTTAGACTGCTCAACATAATCGCATTTGTTATGTCTTCAAGCTGAAACGACAATGCTAGCAGAGAGCTTTCAAGGCTAGCAAGTAAAGATTGGACTTTTGTTTCGGATATTAGAATTTTAGAAGTTTCCGTGATATTACTTATTTGTAATATGAGTTGACTTAAAGTATTTTTAAGTGAATCTTCATTATCTTTTAATTTATTAATGTTTTGTTTGTAAGATTCCAGAGTAGAAGTAGTAATTAAAATGTTTTCTTTCATTAGTTCCGCGAGCTTTTTCTCATGGTTTTGAATGGATTCAATTGCGGAATCGTACTTTAATGCGTCATCTTCATCTAGAGTGCCGAAAACGTGTTTAAAAACGGTGCCTATTCCGCCGAACCATGCTGAACGTTTATTACGTTTTGACAATAAATGTGAGATAGAATCGAACTCGCGTTTAATATCGTTGTATCGAACTGTGAGTGGGGATAGTATGTTTTCACATTGAAGGTTGCTATATTTTTGACATGTTTTCCTAACTATGCCTAAGATATCATTGAGGTTAGTAAGATGAGGATTGATAAGGGAAATGTTTACATGACTAATAATATTTAATTTTCCTTTGATGACCTTAAGTTTTCCTAGGCTATCGAAGTATATGCCGGAACTAGAAGGAAATGGCTTGATAAAGTCTTGATGCGCATTGACCGAGGCGCTGAAATAGAATGAATAGGGTCAGTAAGGCTACGTTAATGAATTATTATAATTACTAGCTAATACCTACATACTAATAATTTATTTATCTCTAATCTTAATAATTAATTAATCGATTTCTAACAGTAATGCAGTGTCTGCAGTTACCGCGGGTTTCATTTGATCGAAATGGTGAGCCACATGACGCCTATTGATAAGAAGCGTAGCTGTGTTATTATCATGAACTTTGATGATTCTGTATGGTCCTTTCCAAATAGGCGATAACGCTTTTTTGAGCCTCAGGTGGGCTTTTAGATAGACGTAGTCACCGACCTTGTACTGTGGTGGTGATTTAGTGTGGGAATCGTAATAGGATTTAGAAGATTCCTTTGATTTTAGTATATTTCCAAGAGCTTTTTCTCTGGTATGTTTAAATTTATGTTGTAACATTTTAATATAATCTGAATATGTTGTACTAGGTTCATGTTCATAAATAGAATTAGGAATAAAGGGTTTGTGACCGAATATTAACTCGTAAGGAGTAAACTTTGTAGTTGAATGTTCTGTTGTGTTATAAGTTAACATAGCGGTATATACATAAGTAGGCCAATTATCTTGATTTTCATTTACGAAGGATTTTAAGTATTCCTTGAGCGTTGAATGACTGCGTTCTAAAGCTCCTTGTGTTTGAGGATGATAGGGTGATGACCATAATTGTTTGATTTTAAGGAATTGGCAAGTAGTTTTAAATAAGTCGGACGTGAAGTTAGTACCTTGATCAGTCAAAATAGATTTAGGAATTCCAAATAGGGATATAAAGTGGATAAGACAATCGCTAGATTCTTCAGCGGTTGTACTACGTATAGGATAAGCGATAGAATATTTAGTTAGGTCATCTTGTAAGGTGAGAATATACTTTAGTTTTGCGGAGCCAGATTCGGGTAAAGGTCCTACTATGTCTAATGCCACCCTCTGAAACGGAGCTGTGGATGTAGTAGTGATCTCCATTGGAGCTTTATTTAATTTTCTCAGTGCTTTATTTTCCTGACATAATTTACATTTCTTGACATAGTCTTCTATATCACTTCGCATGCCCTTCCAATAGAATTGTTCCCGGATTCTGTTGTACATTCGTGTCGACCCCAAGTGGCCAGCTGTAGGAATGTCATGGTTTTCACGCATGATTTTGGGTCTCTCGCTTAGAGTAGGGTATATTGTTTTATTTAGGTAAAAATGGATTTGGATTTTTGTATTGTTAAAGATGTGAGTTAGGATATTATAAATTTTTGTGTAGGAATGGTGATCAAATGGGCTTTTGAAGTCGGAGATAGCAATATCTGTTGTTTGTTCAGATTTCAGGATTTCGTTTCTTACTTGTTTCAAAGTATCATAGATAGCAGGATAAGATGATTCGTCAAAGTGGTGAACTTTTGTAAAGATGAAGTAAACAGTCTTGTTCTCATATTCAGTTTTTAGGAAACGGTATAATTCTTTTTCAGAATTAAGGATTTCGTCATAGTTGTCGGAATTTAGGAGAATTTCGGAGATGTATGGATTTGACTCGTCTAAATCTATAGACGTAGGAATTAGTATTATTTTGCATGTTGTCTTTAGGAGATTTTCGTTGTGTTCTTTTAGAATTGTGTTGCAGATATTTTCTTTATTTGGAATTGATTTTAGAAACTGAGAATAACTGTTGTTATTTAAATTTGATTGCTCGTTTGGCGAAGGAATTTGTAATGAGTCAAAGTCGAGGTTGAGGTCAGCACTGTCAGGGCTAAGGTCAAGATAGGGTAAGTTCGGCCCTAGATCTGTGAGTTCTGGAGATAGCGTTGGTTCAACTTGTGGTATTGGATCTTGTAATATGTTAGAGTCGTTGTTTATTTCTTGATTTAGTAGGTCGTTATTCTCGAAGGAGAACGGAATGGGAGATGGTAGGATTATGTGAGGGTCCTCTAGGTCATCGAGGTCATTGAGTTCAGTGTCAACATCTAGTAGTAGAGGGTCAGAGGTTGATGGTGGTTTACCATGAATAGGGTTGACTGGATATCGAGACAATGCGTCAGCGTTGGTATTAATTTTCCCTTTCTTGTAAATAATATCATAATCAAATTCCTCTAATTTGAGTCGCCAGCGTACTAGCCTAGAACCGGGATCCTTACAATTAAAAAGCCATTGCAAGGGTTTGTGATCTGTGACTATGCTGAATCGATTTCCGTAAAGATAGGGGCGAAAGGCTTTAGTTCCAAAGATAATGGCTAAGCATTCTTTTTCAGTAACGCTATAGTTACATTCGGCTTTATTGAGTGTCCGAGACGCGTAAGAAATTGGGCGGTCCTTACCTATCGGACCTTGCGATAATATAGCAGAAACAGCGAAATTGGAAGCGTCACAGGTAAGAATAAAGGGTTTAGTAAAATCAGGATATGCTAGTACTGGCGACGTCACTAATTTATTTTGTAAATTTTCGAAAGCAAGTTGTTGTTCATTGTTCCAATTGAATGGTGTATCCTTTTTCAATAGGGTTGTTAATGGTTTTGCGAGTTTAGAAAAGTCAGGTATGAAACGTCTGTAGTAAGATACGAGTCCAAGAAAAGATTTCACATCTTTTGGGCATTTTGGTATTGGGAAATCGGTGATACATTTGACTTTCCTAGGATTTGGTTGTACGCCGTCTTTGTTAATTAGGTGACCAAGATAAGCGACTTCTTTACATAGAAACTCGCATTTATCTGGTTGGAGCTTCAGGTTATAGTCCCTGAGCCTGTTGAAAACAGCGGATAGATTTTGGATGTGACTTGGTAAGTCAGGGGAATATACTACAATGTCATCTAAATAAACAAAGCATCGTGATCCTTGAAGTCCACATAAACATGTATTCATTAGTTTTTGGAAGGTTGAAGGGGCATTTTTTAGCCCAAATGGCATTCTCGTAAATTGAAAATGACCTTGAGGTATGGAAAAGGCAGTTTTAGGAGCATCTTGCTTGGATATTGGAATTTGATGAAACCCTGAAGCCAAATCAAGAGTTGTGAAATATTGGCTTTTCCCTAATTGATCTAGAATTTCTGTTATTTGCGGTATAGGATATGTTTCTCCAATAGTAACGTCGTTGAGTTTTCTATAGTCAATAACGACTCTCCATTTTCGTTGTCCCGAAGCGTCCAGCTTTTTGGGCACAACCCAAATGGGTGAGGACCAAGGTGAATTTGAAGGTGTTATTATGTTTTGCTCTAACATTTTATTAATTTGATTTTCGACTTCCTTTTTATGGCATTCAGGAAATCTATAAGATTTCGTTTGGATAGGGATATCTGTATTCGTTCTGATATTATGTTCAGCAATTGTAGTATAAGTCAGCTGATCGTCTGGAAGATGGAAGATATCGGAAAAATCTGTGCAGACTTGTAATAGGACATTAGATTCTTCTTCATTGAGATGAGAAATCCTAAGATGCTTGAGAACTTTGTTAGTTCTGATAGAGGCATTGGTATGAGGCAATGATTCATGACGACTCAAACAAGGTTGAGTGTCTAGAGGTTCTAGTGTTAGATTAAGGTTAGATTGGATCACGACGTTCTCTTCAGAGATGTTGACAACTGTAATGTTAATGCGATTATTTTCTTTCACGTTAACGATGCAATTGGCGACTAATAATGAATCAGAGATGTGTTGGTCTATTATCATACCTTCTCCTATATTTGGATTGCTTACTGTGCATTCAATTACAGTTTCCGTGCGTGGTGGAATGTTATATAAAGGTTCAGCGAATTTTAACTTTACGTAGTCTTCGTCTATCTGTAAAGTTTCCTGACAATAGTCGATTTGACAACCAAGGTTTTTCAAGAGGTCGTTACCTATGATGCCATCGAAACTTAGGCTAATATTTTCGACAACATGAAATTCATGGGCATAAGGTTTGTCGTTTTTTTTGAATATTTGCATTTTGAAGCTGCCTAGAGTTGAAGTTGTTTCATTTCCAGGATCAATTCCTTTGAGGATTATTGTATCATTACTCAACTTTGGGACTTTGGACATAGAATCTAATTTTAGCAGGCTTATGCAGGAACCTGTGTCAATTAGGAAGGATAAGGGCCTATCTGCGACGGAGGTATGGATTAGTACGTGAGGTAAGTATCTTTTTTCAGTATTTTTATTTACTTTATAAATTTTCATATTTGTGTTTTGTTTCAGGTTTGGCGAGTTTTTTGAGGATGAAGTATAAGGTCCTGCAACGAGAATAGAATCGGGTGATTTTGTTTTTGGATTTGATAGTTTACAGGGCTTAGTAAGTGATTTGGCAGAAATAGTGGATTCAGTGGATTCAGTCATTGGTTTCACAGAAGCAGTGGATTTCATGAGTGATTCAGAAGGTCTAGTACGTGATTCAGGGAATTTAAGAGTTGGTTTCATAGAAACAGTGGATTTAGTAAGTGAAACAGAGGATTTTGAATGTGATTCAGTGGATTTAGTAATTTGTTTCGTAGAAACAGTGGATTTAGTACGTGATTCAGGGGATACAGTGAGACTAGAGGCATCGTCTTTGACATAGTAGGACGAATTTCCCGTGCGACACCGGGCGGGAAATTTTACTCGTTTAAATTGGTTTGGTCGAGTTCGTCGGTCCCTTCTTCTTTGTCCTGATTTACGTTAAAAACCTTGCGAGCTGGCTTATAACTTGGAGCATGTGTAGGGTTAGGTTGACGACCATCTGAAGTCGAAGCAGAAGATTGATTCCTACTATTGTTGTATTGTCTTTTGCGACAATTTTCAATAGTGTGACCTATGTTTTTGCAGTAGCGGCATACCATGTCGTTGGTATTTACTACTTTTGATTGATCGGATTGGTGATTTCGCGGAGTTGGAGAACGTGGTGATTGGAAGTCACGACGGGAGTTTGTATGTTTGTATTTATCATTATTAGAGTAAGTATTGGGTGTTGATCTTTTATAGATGCTAGAGATGATTTTTTCTTCTTCGACTGCGAAACTTATAGCCGAATTTAACGAGTCTGGATTGCGACATCTAACGACTTGTGATACCCGTGGCAAGAGACCTATTATAAAAGTGTGAAGTGCAAGATCTTGCATCGCGGCTACTCGTCCTGCTAATTCCATTTTCTTTTTCGTCGGAATGGAAATGTTTATTTCCGTAAGGAGTTTCGCTAAGCATGTCTCAATTTTTAAAGCGAATTGGTTAACTGTTTCAGCAGAGTTCTGCTTACAGTCCTGGAGTTCAGTGAGTAGGTGAGCGTAGTGCTTCCTTTCCCCAAACTGTTGTTTTAAGAACTCGATGAATTGTTCAAAGGATTCGAACTCTTTGACACTGCATGTAGTTTCAGCTTTATCTGTTAACTGACTTAGTATGAATTTGAATAAAATAGGTTTTTGGGTTTTTGTAGCTGTGTTAAAAGCGCTCTGGCAATTAGCGATGAAGGGATTAAGTTTTTCCCTGGAGCCATCAAATGGCTTAATGAATTTAAATAGAATACCGAGTTCTATTTTTTCTTCGAGTTCGACCTTCGGACTCTTAGAGCCACTGGAACTTTCCTCTTTTGCATCAAGATATTGTTTGGAAGTCATGATTGAAGATTATACAACAAAATAAAATATAAGCTAGTTAATTCTAAGAAATTGTCTGCACCTTATGCTACTTTGTACAAGTGACTCGGTGATAAAGACGCGTAATCGAAACGCGTAGTCTAAACAAATTATAAAGTAGCCGTACAGTAAGGTTTAAAGTTACAATGTATTATGAACAATATACAATACGAATGAGTACAAAAACGTGAGATATGTAGATAGAAATAGTGACTCTGAGTTAATTCTGGTATTCGTCCTAGGATATAGCAGTGATTGAAGTAAGTATTTTATAGATCACTCACAAGAACGCCGTCATTATGAGGATATTCAGGATCATCGTGACCGCTTCTCCAGCGGTAACCAGCAGAAGAGCGGAGCAGAGCAGTTGTAGCAGACCTCTGTACCAACAGAGGGTGGAATCCGGTCTCGGTTGCAGGTTGCAACACACAAGACAGGGTGTCGATCAGGCACTTTGCACAGATTGCACTCAAACGACACAAATTTGATTTAGTAAGGCACTTGATTTTCAACGCTTTAATATTATGGTATAGGTTGAACACTTGGTTTCACTGACACTTTCAGGTAAAGTATTTTTCAGAGACGTATTCGGGTAGGGGATTTTCGTATCCCACCGCTGCCACCAAATATTATACGAGAGTTCGGATTCTTGTTTTTAAAAAAAAACTATTTAATTAAACTGGAATTAGAATTTATTACTTTAAAGAACTTGAACTTAGAATTAGTAAAATAATAGGGAATAGAATGATGTAGGACTTCCGACCCGTACCGAGATTCAGACCGAACTGACTTGCAAGCCCATGAATATGGCGTCTAAGTTATTAAATGCTGACCAGGCAAGTCTGGAGAGCGGTCAGCCATTCTACTGTCATTGACAAGGTATAACAGTACGATACCATGACAGGGCTGTGAACGTGTCAGGAACTGAAAGTAACATAACACGGGCTACTATGCCCACTAGAACGTTACAACAGCGTATCATACCCGTTTGTAACGGGTTTAGAACGGTTACGCGGTTAAACCCAATATTCTTTGTATGGAAAAGTATAAGACTATGCACACTAGACCGTTCTATCACCGTCGCGTGCCATGCACAGAGCGTCAACAATTTTCTCCGAAAATATTTTGCCGGTGCCCACACGCAACATCCATGGCACGCGACGATGTTGGGTTTTCAATACAAATAATACTTTTTTTGCCTGATACGTTCATATCACGGGAATTCTTAAATTGCAATTAAACATATACTAGGTGTTTTGCTGACACCCCTAAATATGCCTAGAGCTAAACCCATCCATCAATATTCTACACTAGCTGTCGCCCGCGAACTTTGCTCGCATGAAATTACTATAAAAAAATTTAACTTCCTTTTGAATCGGTTTTGTTAACAATTTCAAGGGTTTCAATTTATTTGCACGAACCCTAATTATTTTTCTAAAATAAAAGCCTTTGTTAGACTTTATATTATCAGCTATCTGTCAGTAAAAGTCACGTCAAAATAATCGGTTCAGTCGTTTCGCAGATTAGCCGGAACAAACAGACAGACAAAAAATGAAAAAAAATGTGTTTTGTGTTCTACGTTTATTTTCTTATGCATTCAGTAAATAGCTGTTATTTTGATATTACAAACAGCCACTAATTCAATTTTATATAGTTGTATAGATAAAAGATAAACAAATCGAAACTAAAAAACCCTATAAAAACCAAAGCTGTGTAACAATTGACTTACGTGCTACCCCCGACTTTACCCCCTGCCCACTTCACCCCCTGACCATTTTACCCCTGCTCTCTGCCCAGTGCCCAAACATAACGTCGTTACGAAGGTCCCCCTATTTGAATCTGCAGGGAAGACCCATGGCTGCCTCACCAATTGAATTTTAAAAGTTTTTTGCAATGGACTTTTTAGTGCTTGACCTGTTACAGGCATTTTTGGAGAATTTTAGGAATTTATTTTCCATCGCGCGTCTACAACGAGGACGCGACGATTTTCATGATTTTTGGTAGAGATAGCAGTTTCTATGATGGAAAACTGCAAAATCAAAGATTTACAGTGGTTGATGGCCATAGGGGTAGGGGACGAACCAATAATTTTGGACTGTGTGAGAGAGGCAGAAGCAATACTTTGCCTGAACTGTGCCACTCCTGGGCACTCCATGGTCTACCACGACGCGGTGACTAATTACTCGTACCATTCATTTTTCTAATCCTGGACGTTGTGCGCTATTCCTGACGACAATAGTCCCACAAATGTATCATTAAATGTCACTTTTGCAATCCCAAATAATAAATGACTTGAACTAACTTTTCCACTGTCACAAAGTTTGTACATTTCATTACAACTTATCAACTTTGGGTGTTAAAAGTTACACCCAAATCACACAAATATGACACACAAGGCCGAACAACCGAACATTGGCGAGCAACTCATTAAAAAAATAACATCATGGGGTCCACTCAATAGAAAAGTTTGAGAAGCATCACTCTCTGATCTCTCAAACTATTATTACTTCCCATACTTTTCTCAAATAAGTCAAACGATTCTACTAGCAAAGCAACCTTATTTTACCACCCTCAAAAAAATCTATGACACCTTAACTCCCTGACTTACGATTCAAATTGCTTGTGTGTTATGGTTTTTGAGATGTATTTGTTAGGTTGTGGTCGCATATGAAACTTGGAAAGACAAATTTTGTACATAAGTGAAGGTTGAACAACAACAAAGTTTTGTTTTGGAAAGAGAAATGCTAGAAACGACTGGGAAACTGAAATATTCATAAGAAAGATCTAAACCGACAGACCCATATTAGTGCTTCTTCCACATCAGATTGCAAATTCCGAGACTAGGTGTAAAATACGGATTTACTTAGAGACCAGAGGTGACTCACTGGTAACGGTCCCGACTTCAGTATCTTGAGTTTTACCCCAATATAATTATAAATGATATTAGCGCATCATTTGTGAGCGGTTGGATCGATTTGTTTATATTTATGTAATTTTCATAATACTCTGAATAAGGCCATTAGGAAAATAAAAAAAAAACATTAAAAAATTGGCGTTAGAAAAACTTAAACTGCTTTTTTTTCTATTTGTACATGATAACGTCTGTAGGGTCTAAAAATAATTATGTTACAGAAACAATTTAGTCTTAAGAAAGCCAGTGACAGTCCGGATGTGGTCAAGATAACACATTAAGATGATAATCTAACGACGCAACTGTGAAATTGTAAGAAGATAAAAATAAAATACGCTTCTTGTGTGACCTTGTTCAGCACAGGCCAGCTGCTTGTGATCAGATTCAATGTGTAATATTTATGTTAGCTGTAGTTTATTTTATAACATAAATACGTCTATTGTAAATGTTATAATCATTGATATGAATGAGGTGTACGAGGAGGTCGAAGAATAAGTAGTTAAAAAGGAGAAGCTGAAGCTATTAGATAGAAGACGAGCAGTCTTGATCCTATTAAGCACCGCAAAAGCTCTCCGCATGTTACGGACATCAGACTGATAAGTCCCCAGATTTCTGAAAATATAAGTATTTGACCGCCTCCTTGCTCCTGGGTTTGATTCCCAAGTCAGGAAATGTGTTGCTAAATGGATTAAGGATCCATTAGGAATTTCTCAGTTTCACGCACTTGCAGTTGGTGTAGAAAAGTTGAAGCAAATGTAATTATACAATAAATACACCTCCTGTCTAAACCCAACCCTTTGGGAACAATAAGCGTGATATTACGTTATATGAACTCCAAATCAACACAATTTAAATAGGTGATCTCAGTTTACTAGATTAATACAACCAGTCCATTCTCTTAGTAATTCCTTTGGGCCTAATAGCTACAACATTACAATCATAAAATTTTCCAAGGTCACGCCAAGGCCAGGCGTCCTTGAGCTCCGGTACAATAGACGGAATAGTTGTCCAAGTATTCTGAGTCGGCCATTTTGTTTGCGGCCGTTTTGACCCACCAGCCGCGGTAATAGCGTGGGTCCTTTCATTATAATATTGAATTTAATTGTTCGGGTAATGTTGATTTGAGGGTGGTCTCTAATTACGTGAGTATTTTGTTTTAGAGAAATATAAGTAGGTACCTATATTAAAGAATGTTTACCGCTTCCTGCTGCCAGTTATAAACGAATAATTCATCGACATCTATACGTTTGCTAATAGTGTTATTGTTAGCCCACATCATCCTATGGCTGTCTCCATGACTTCCTGCTGTCCAGCTCGTCCCCCAATGGTTTGTTTCAAATATTAGTGGTGTTGTGATTGTTTTAAGCCTGTGTTGTCCCACTTTAGCGCAAGACCTCTCGCTTTTGTCTCAACTTCTCTCTATCTACTAAAGCTATCATTCTGAATCCCTGTCTTTTCTAAAGGATTTTAATTCATCCCAATCATAAAATTGGTAACATTTTAATCTAGTTAAAATCCAGTAATTAGTCCATTCCAGCTGACGTTTGTAAGCCCAATGTATCGAAATTAAACTGTGAACCCTGACAATAGTGGTTAACGTGATTCATACAAATGAATAAAACTTCTGGCCGGTGACCACACGAAATGAGAATTCAAATCTATAATTACTTCAAAACATTGTTGAGAATCTTTAACCTAGTTTCAAATGTCGGCTGAAGTGGGTCATTTTAATGCTAATAAGTGTGCCGGTGTTATATTGTGTAAGTGGGCATAAATTACCAACTGGAGACCCGGTTCCGATGTCCAGAAATGCTCAAGGCTTAAAGATGACCGTCCACCGAGTTGTATGTGCAAGGAGAGACTTGGTAAGTTTTGTGAGCGGTTTATTTGTTTGCCCCAAGTATTTGTGCGTAACATGGCCGTGGGGCCAGTGGGGCTAGTGGGCCAGTGGACGCCTAGCTTTTCAAACAAATCGAAGCAACTCGTGCGAAACTTAGCCGTGAGCAGCTATGGAGCGGAGCCATTGAGGTTTTTATGGATACTGCGATTCAATATTGCAACTATTGCAGTTTGTGTTAAATTGAATTTAAGACTGCCTCATGGTCGAGTGGTCACTACTGCTGAGTATGAGGTCCTGGGTTCGATTCCCGGGTCGGGCAGTGTTATTGGATTTTCCATCGGGAATTTCTCATTGTTGATGGCAATATAATGGAATACGCTCGCCTCTATTAAATGGAACTTAAACACAACTGGTGAAATGTGGGTGAACTATTTGGTACACCTCTGCCTAACCCTTCGGGGATTAGAGGCGTGATGTAATTTTATGTTTTGTGAATTTAAGTATAGTCGGTAAAAATATGAGACCAATATTTTTTACTTGGCTGATAATTTTAAAGATAGATTTACTAAATAAAACTAATAATGTCAACCCACATGACACAAATAGGGTTTCTGACGTTACAAACTAATCAAAATATCTCAACTCTAGACCGATAATATGAGATCAATAATTTGACACAAGTTATCATTGGCCTAACCTTGAAATATTTTGTTAGACTTCAATAATTCAAAGTCAAATTATTATTTCAATTAGGCCATTCGAAGGCACTTTTGAACGTCAAACTTAATAATTGAAGCTGGTTGCCTATTCGCAAAGGTAAGTATGGCATGGAAAAGATTAGGCGAGAACCTCCATCACTCTTTTAGTTCTCATTATCCATGCTGCTGCTTTCCCCTTATTCAAAACGGGACTTTAGAATTTCAGAATGAAAAGACAATGTTTCCTCCAGCCATAACAGTACGAACCCCTTGCCTCTACGGAAGCACCCCACAACCTACAATTTGACCCCGAAACCTTAAAATCAAAACGAATGTTCCGTCCGGGGTCATAGATTCCGGTCAAACGTTGCTCGTATAGCTGTCTGCTTGTCTGGCTGTCCGCCTGTCCGACTGTCCGCCTGTCCTGTAAGGCCAGACACTTGTTATTTAAGGCACGGGACTGGGGCACTCCGTTCATATTTAAACTGATGACTAGTTACGGTTTCAGCAGGTTTGTTTGGAGAATGAAAAATGGTGGAGGGTGGGAGGGATATGGTTTTGAGTTTAGAGTAATCAGGATAATGTACCACTGTATAGGAGGATGTATTTATCCTACACTATAAATGAGCAATATTTTTAATCACGTTTTCGAAAACGGCTCCAACGATTTCGATGACAGTTGCAGTGTAGGGGTTTTCGGGAGCAAATAAAATCGATCTAGCTAGGTCTCATTTCTGGGAAAACTCGTTTTCTCTATTTTCACCCGAGCAGAACTCGGTCGTCTGTGTACTTTGCCCATATATCTTATACACTCTTACACTCATCCACTTAATAATGTCATCATGTGTACTGATGTTTTTAATTATGCATGTGCACCAATTTTATGAATTTAATTTTAATTTTATGATTGTTACTATTATTTTATTTTTATTTCTGATTAATTTTATAATTACTATTCACTTATTGGATTATAACTTGTGCTGTGTCACACTGAACATCCGAATACAATCTGCCTTTACTGCTGAAATTGGGCCACCAAGATACAGGCTGTGCCTAGTTTGGGGCCCACGGCTACTTCTTCTTTTGTACTCACTTAACTTTGCTCATGCATATTGTTTCTCAATGTTTGTATGTTACCTAACTTGTGTGTGTGTCAAATATATATTTTATATTTTTTTATATATGCATTTTTCAAATTCAAATAATTTATTGTGGATCATAGGCTCATAAGATGTTGTGTTAATTAAATACTGATAAGTCTGCTATGTCCCGCCATATCTATATCCATATCACCATATATACGAGTATATTTGTCTGCTATTTTAGCTTTTGTAAACTATTAAAATTGTTAAGAACTCACTGGCCCCAACTTTTTTGCATTATAAACTAATAAGTTGACATTTTTGACGCACCTGGCGTTTTTTTGTGTTTTTGCAACTTGTTTTAGAGTAATAGAAAACATAACATGTTTTATTATTTGGTGTAAATGCGATAAACACTATAATATTTCCTTTTCAAAATATCCAATCAATGAAATGAAGCACGATACATTCCACGAAACAGCTTGTTAATTAAGAAACAGTTACCAAGAACTTGGTACTATTCGCCTGCCAATGCCTGAAATACTATTCATTAGCGATATGTATGGTTTCTGTCTGACCAACTTGTTGTAGTTCCGCAGGGAACCATTCTAGGTCGAGAGTTGGAGCTAGTACCAATTAATTATATTTTGAGTTATTTATTTGGTAGAGTTCATTGTTTACTCTTATATAATTCAACTAGCGACCCCCTGCTTCACATTGTCCAACAAATTACTATAAAGTAAAACCTTATATCATCATCGTCTATCTAGATCTAGCCTTCTTCGTACTACGTTGTGATCGGCTTTCAGCTTCTCACTGGATACCTACAGCTGAATACTAGAATTTTACATGGATTAACTGCCTATCGGACCTCCACAACCCAGTTTGTACTGGGTTATACAGTACTCTGTGGTAAGACTTACCGGTCACGGACTACCTGTAACGACTCAAAAATCTACAAAATTGACAGCCATCGGCTTAACGTGCTTTACGAGACACGGACGAAACTCGATAAGTAATGGTTGGTCACTCATCTACAAACCAAATAAGACAAGCGCGGTTTAACCTAAAAATCGACCCGAGAGGCTGTTATTTAGTCACGAGCTGATCTCAATAAAAAAAGTAAATTATTAAGTGATATTGCATCATTCCTCTGCATCACATGCGTATTAACTCGAAGAATGAACCCTACAAAGACTCGTCAACGTTGACATACAAACTAACAAATCCCACAACAAGAGTCAACCTCAAAATACCAACAACATAATAAAAGTCGTGGAGCTTCAAAACAATGACAACCACTATCTAAAGTTCCAACCAAAGCAGATATAACATCAATGTTGCCATTATAAACTGTAAATAACGCGGGAATTTCAGCGGCATTGTGTGCCAGTGTAGCCAGAAACAATGGAGGGTTAATGTAACCCTTTGTGGAGAAGGTTGCCCATTGTGGCTGGCTGTATAAGTGTGTCGATTTTTAACAATCACTAGTATTTCTGCTATAGGGGATTGGAAAACTGTGGAAGTGGAAATTATGTACATATTTGCGGCTTCGTCCGCGATCACCGGAGATCAGTAATTTTGCCACAAGATCGTACTACCAGGATAAAAAACAGAAAGTGTTTTATTTGTTAATCCAAGTAGCCAAATTGCATCAAAATTCGTTCTGTAGTTTTTACGTGAAAGAGTAACAAACATCCATCCATCCTCACAAACGTTCGCATTTATATTAGCAGTAAGATAAGATTTATATTTTCCCGGGAATCATTTAAAGTAAAGACCGATACAAACATAAAGCCTGTTTTCCCGGTAGGGGTAGGATGAGATAAACCCACATTTAGCAGGACAAGTTAATCTTGGCTGGCAAATATCGAGGTTCTCGGTTTTTATGGCTGTGCCCAGCCTGCCATTAGTGGGAATCGAATCCCACGCTTTTTTGATTAAGAAGTTAGAAGAATTACTGACATTAGTATCTTTTTTAATTCACATCAATAATTCAGCTCGTGAGACCGAACTCGAACCCTTCCAAATTAACCACATCATTTACTACACATGCTATACGTGGTACCACTTGAAGTAGAAAATTCTAAATGAATTCAAAATCCAGATACAAATAAAAATTCTTCTCTGAACTAACAATAGCAGAATAAAACACTATAACAACAACAACAACAATAGAATAATAGCAGAGTTCACTAACAATTTCTAGGAATATATAATTATTCTATTTGTTTATTACAAAACAAAACATCGAACACTACTGGTACTTCAAAACATTTCATTCTAAATTTAGTTTTCTAGGAATAACGTAAACAATTCCCCCAATCATTACTTACGACTCCAAAATAGTTATTTCCAGTTGAAACCAGACCAAACTGGTTATATCCAGAATATTGAGTAGATAATTTCTCATCACGGCAGACCAATATTTGTGGGCAGAGCATTTCGAGTCCCGTTCGCCGTAATTTCTCAGTGAATAGCCAAATAAATTTATTTAATGGTAACCCAATGATCCTCCTGAATTACTGGCAGGTAGTTCGGAAATGGTCCTGTATTCTTAGTGCTAAGACCTTCGGGAAATAAGGCAGAAGTTATTATTGTGGTGGTTTGACTAAGAAGTCTTGTTTATTGGGGTAGGTGATGGACGAAGGCAGGTTACACTAACAGCAGCAAGTGGTCTTGTTCATCGTTACTAGTATCATCATTCAGATAAAACATGTCCACTGCTGGACATAGGCCTCACACGTTACCAGATTGATAGGTCCCATGCATTTCGCAAACAAATGAATCCCATATGGTGTTACACGTCATGATAATTTAACATTGCAACCGTAACTTGAAACGCCTCAGGTGCCTATGATACCCTAGTACCTCACAATGCTGTGGTAACTAAAATTGGTAATGGAAAACTTTGGAAATTGAACCCAAGACCTTTTGCTCAGCAGTAATAGCGTTTGCAACCACTCCGAAGAAGCAAAATCTTCAAGTCTTATCCTGAACTGTTACTGTCCACAAAAATCCCTTCCCCTAAAAACAAATAAAAAACGCACCCCAATGCAGCATTATCACTATTAACAAGTTAACAGAAATAAATCAATATAAGACATCCGCCTAATCCGTAGCGTGAAACTAGCTTCGATAGGGACACCTCTGCCCACCCTCCGACTGACTTACCATCAATCTTGCACCGTTGGATTAAAAGCTTGCCCACCCTCCGGGGCTGGGGATAAGAAATATATGCCAGAGGGTAGGGAAGCGAGGAAGGTTTGCTTCGTACAAATACCAAAAACCTAAAAAAAATCTATCTTGCCTCTGATAGCAGCAACCCAAGAGATACCTTATTGTTACGTTTATACAGATCAGTGTTATTTGACTGTAATGTCAGCTAATTCAAGTCCTCGACATCTGCTGAATTTAAACGGTCCCAATAGTAAGGATTGGCCATCAAAAGTCAAAGAGCCGTTTGCACAGCCCGTTTCGCCTATTCATTCGACTTGCTCCAGATGTTATTCTACAGTTTTTACCTCTAATTGCTTTACAACAAGCCTCTATAACAGCCGAATCGGTTTTCCTACTGTACTAGAAGGTTCTAATTCTTCATCATTATCATCATCGTCAGTATATACAAGTTCAGTTTCAATCACCCGCCATTTATGTCGATCCTCTTGTCATCCTCTTATTTACTTATTTTTTTGGTCATCTCTTCACAGCAGAATTTGCGAATAACTCTTCAGTCTCATTCCAGTTCTAATGGGTCTTCTGTTCCATCTCTACTCATATTTCGAGTTGAGTATCGAGTGTAGTATTGCTGGGATCCCCGGCTTATGAGGGATACGGGCAATTGTGGACACATTCAGCTCGGACTGTTATTCCAACAAGTTCGGGCATTGAGCCTTAAGATTTTATGGGTCAGTTAGTTTTGTTATATTATAGTGTTATGTTTTGATTACGAGGTTTAAAGTGGTTTAAAATTTCGTTGGCTGTTTCATTTATTGTTTCGGTATTGGGGTTGTGAGTTTTAGATTTGTATGACTTTTGGACGTAATGTTGTGTTTAGTTTAGACTCTTTGGTTTATAAACCAAAAGAACTGAACGTGATCAGTACATCAAAACTTCGTCCAAGAGCAGTCAGTGTATTCTTTGCTGTGGGATATTGACATTTTGATTGATTGTTTAGATTTGCTGATCGTGTTATAAATACTTGGCCTTATTTATCTTACTTCTAGAGTATGGAAGAAGAAGACAAGCTGCGCCGACCCTAAATGAATTGGGATAAGGGCAAGAGAATGATGACGATGATTTATTTGACTTCCCATGAATCATAAGTTCGTATTTTTGTCCCAGTGGCTCTTAAAATGATTATTTTCCAGCTTACCCCATTAACACTGTGTGTCCCATCTGTGCCAGCCTTAATAAGTGCTTTCTCAGTCTTAAAACAAGTTTTAAGTACAAAATAAGCACTGAAACGAAAACACATTTCACCACATCACAAAACGCCGCTATATATTACGGGAAACAAAAAAAAAAATACAGTGTTTTTTATGTGTGAAATAACTCACGAAAATATAAGATAAAAGAAGGGTCCACATTAATGGAAGAAGATTGCATTTAACTATCGTGTGGGGATAAATAGGGAAGGGAGGCGTTGCCCTCAACCCTCAGTCCTCAGCCCTCTGTCCTCCGGCTTCCGCAACACAAATCACACGTAACTCAATGGACAAGCCCTCTAAGGAATCGCACGCAGCATGCGACGCGACTGCGACTTGTCGTGATTTAAAAGAATTGTGTTGGAGATTATTGTTGGTGTGTCGTGTTGAATGTTCAATTGTTTGTGACACCCTCTTTCCGTTTTGAATAAAGTTAAGCTAGTTTTTATTTGTATGGTTTGTCTTTTATTGTTATACTCTTTGGCGTTTTCGTTAGTATTGTGGAATGACATGTGATCGCTGAAGTTTGATGTTTTGACTCCTAAATTACTATTTGTAACCAAATATATGTATGTAACTAGCATTAGGCAAGCTAGCTTTCAGCTGCAAGATGGAGAATCTGCCACGAGAACATATCACCGGGATATAACGTATCCTGTGTGTGAGCCTAGGTCTACCGTCATAGGCAAACAGACAGACAGAGTAACTTTCACAATATATGAGTATGGAACATTTCGAATATCTGTGTGAAATTTAAAACATCAGACAACTTTTATTCTTGAAGTAAAATTGACGTGGTTCCATAATGTTAAAATTTTCCATACAAAGACTGTAAATTATTCAATTCTGATAAAGATCTAGTATCTAACGTTAAAGAAATCAGTCCTAAATAAAAGAAATGAACAAAGAATTCGTATCGCTGGACGCTGACCCAACAGCCGACCGTATTCAAGTGTATGCCCAGCTAAACAGATTCGCCGTAATTCGTACTATTTTGTTAAATTAGTCCGTTTGTTGTTGTTCCCTGAATGCCGCTAATGAACTCTTTTTATCGACACAATGAAGCGATCCATTATCGTCAACTACCTTACGAAATAAACCTACCTTTTTGTAACCTTTGGGTTCAAGGGAATTAGTAGTGTTGTCATCATCATCTACCTCCTCAACTTTTTTGAGCTTGTTTTATAGCTTATCTCCTTCTCTTACAGATCCATTGAGGATTACACTGCTATAACCAATCCATTCACTAAACATGGTAATTATTTTTGACTGATCATTAGTGTCTTTTCCATCGATTGTAGTTCACTGTTGAGCAAACAGTTTCATGATCGAAATTATTTTATGAACTAATTGGTGATTAGTAATCTGTTTAAAGCCACCCACCAGACTACCTGTAGTATTTTTTTTTAGTCAAACTCTTTCACAAGATCTTACTCTTCTCCTAAAAGGAGCAGTATTTATTCTTCTCCCGCAACTAGCATAAATTCTTCACCAGATGTGAACCTTCTCACAATCTCACCGTTGTTTTCCGTCTCGCTTTCTGCTTTATCTATTTGCTCAAATGTTTTCTCACCCAAAATGAATTTCCTCGTGATTCCGTACTATATTGTCAAATTAGATCGTTTTGTTGATTTGCTGAATCGACTAACGAACTTTTCTTATCTAGTTACGTAATAAAAAAAAAAAAAAAAAAAAAAAATTGTGTTTTTTTTCAGGCAAAATACCCATAGACAACAAAAATAATAATAGAAGGTATCATTAAAAATAATTGAATAATCATTACAAAAATCAAATAAAATCATTAAATAAAAATATCAATAAAATCATTCAAAAAAATAAAATAAAAATTAAACATGGAGGTATGTACAGGTACCCATAGTCTTTAAAAATAACATACATTAATGATTTGCTTTTGGCGCCAGATAATGAGTTCGGGACAAGAAGGTTTTAGTCTGATTGTAATTAGATGCTTTATTAGTAAGCCGATTTGGTATTATTTATGTATGATGGAAGACAATATTGCAGCGTTCCAGTTAAAAGGATCAGTCGAACTGGTACGATCAATTAATCAAACTGCGGACACCGGACACTGACCTTCAGTAAGTTCCTATTACTAGAATGGACGTTTTAGTATCTGGAGCCGCGTTGATGATTTGTACATACCGGTTTGAACAGTAAGAATTTAGCTGTATCTTTTTCATTTTTGTATCCACAGGGGTTCAATTTTGTCTCTCGAAAAAACTAGATGGGTTTCGATTATAGCTTATAGGCAATTCAATCCACCCTTTCCGCTTACCCCTTCAGTATCACCGCAAAATACCACACATACTACTTCTACCACCATCGTAAGTCTTGCAAACACTTGTAATAAAACTTCAATTTGTTCAACCGATCAAAACCCTCGCAGAAATGAGGGAAAAAATAAAAATTTCCATCCCCACACGAATGGAGAAAAAAAAAACATTTATCACCGCAATGGTATGGATTCTTGAAACAGACATATCAGCAGTTTCTCCTCAAGTCATCGATATTTTAGTCACACTTCATACATTTCCGTTTTTGTACTACGTTATCGAAACATTTCGGTACAAATGAGGCGATGTATGTTGAAATGTACTAAATTGTCGCTTTGTAAAGCAGTCGTTGTCGTGTCATGGTGCGGGGTTAGGGGAAGTCGGGGAGTGTCGCGAAATCGCCGCGTTTTGTACACGATAATACCTCTTAGACGAGGTTCCCCTTGAGATAGGTGACGGCACAGAATTGAACAGAAGGATTGGGATTTTCTCGTTATAGGGACAAATGGACTTCCCTAGAAGATTCAACTTGGTAATACGCTGCCTATAATCACCCAGAAGTTTCTCTGAGGAGTAATCCTACTCCCTTGTAATAAGGTGAACACGTTTCTAGTTGTGTCTAATTGTATTTAGGTATATAAGAGGTTTCCCTCTTATGATTTGTTATTACAGAGGTAAAAATTAAGACATGATAAACAATATAATTATCGTCTATGTAAATTTTAACTTTCCCAAGACTTGCAGTCACGTACAAGCGCAAAATTGATTCATCCTGTCGCGTCAAAAATATACCAATGACATTTGAATAGTTGTTAACTTTGTCCAGCTCACTCACACGGAAATTTACATATATCGTTCCATGAGGGACGGGCGACCGCATTTTTCTCAGTGTGAACACACGCTGTGGGCAGAAATAACGATTTAAAAATTTGGTATCAACTTATTTGACACTTCTCATAAATTGTTCGAAGTGAACCTTCTGATTTCATTGCGACATGACAAAAAGCTGTAACGACGTAATCATATTACGTTAAGAGTTATTTTAGTTAGTATAATTGAATGAAGGTTATATTCACGTTTCTGTACGAGGCAGTAGCGAGTGCTTTCTTGGTTTACAACAAGTGCTGAATGACTGCAAAGGTTGTAAACCATTCTATTACTGAAAGTATTACCCACTTAATTTGAATATTTATTTGTTTCTTTGCAATGTATTGTATCAGCTTGAAATGTATTATGGTTTTGATTTCAATTAGAACTTAACTGTATGTAATGTCAACCATATCCACACATGCACAGTTCTATCGTTGGCTTCGTTTAAATTCTGGAAGGTATTTTTGCATGATGGGTAGGACAAGAGGTGAGGCATATCCTTCAGAAGGGCTCCAAGTCCACACTGGCATTCTATTTCTGATAGGTTGAGGAAGCCCTATTTGGCCAGATTATTTCTATAATGGCAAGCCTGGGCCCGCAATACGTTGATTTTTTGCTTTGTAAGTCCTAGACTACCTCTTTAGTACTAATACTAAACGTAAGAATAATCGCTGACAAAATGACATTTTCTATTGTAGTTGTCGATCTCATTGTCGATAATCCGTGATATTGTCCTCAGATTGAAAGATTGTTTTGCAATAACCGATTCAACGTTCAAGCCTAGTACTAGTAGCAATTTGCCTATGTCAGTATAAATAGCAAGATGGCAGTTTTTATAGCAGACCATATTGCGAAGTATGACCCCAGGCTCCCTAATACCATCAGCTTAAAATATTCTACTGCATATAGCTTTAACTGAACGTAAGTACCCCTGCACTTTAAAATACAAATACCCCTTAAGCAAGATTACAAAAGCTAAGCAAATACACTTTATTTAAAACCCAAGCACCCCGACAAATAAAATTCGGAGACACTATAACTACCCCTTAATACGGAACTACCCTTCGAGTTTCACCCCTAGGAGATTACATGTTATCAAATCAAATTGTGCCAGTCTGCTTCACCCGAGAATCGAACCCCACGCTAGGGGCATTGTTAGATCTCCTTAATGACGTATTGAAGCTTTATAATCTGGTCTTAACGAAGTCGTTGGTCCGCTTATGTTGGCGTATGTCGGGAAATGCTTGACCGATTTTGATGAGGCTTAACTTTTAAGAGGTATAAGGAAGACACGTGTGTACCCTTGTACCTGCCTTCTCGAGAATTAATATAATATTCATGATGAAAATACGAGTAGTTTTAAAACTTTTGCGAGTATGACACGCATTTACGTAACTCAGACTTTCAAACAGACAGATTTTCTTGCTGTCTGTATATTTTCGTATTCGGGTGTTTTTAATTTAAGATTACTTATTTATACGTCATACAATGAGTGAGTATGGTATATTGGTAGATAACAGAGGACTTCCGCATTTCATATTTTTACAACGTCTGACAATATCACCGATATAATGTAATTTTGTCTAAACCCCCCTGAATCAAGTATGTTAGTCTCGAAGTGTCTCCCCGTACTAAACTATAAAGATACATACATTCTGCTAGTTTCACTCCTTGTTCGCTTAAGCCATCATAGCCCAACCGTGTTATCATGAAATATGTTCACGATGGCGACGACACATAGAGGGGGTGACAGAATTACCGTAAAGAATACGGAACGTTCCTCTTGATCTGTTTAGCGGTGAATAGAGATCATAATATTGTTATTTTTTATTTATTAGGTAGTAAAATATTTTTTGTCAATTTCGATAAATTTATACTGGTAGCTTCGCAATAAGGTGTGTTTTGACAGGAACTAAAAACGTAAAGTTTATTCTGTCTGTCTATAGAATAGAAACTACAGTGGATAGCAGTGATAGCCTAGTGGTGTGATCGTCGGACTGCCAAGTCATAGGTCTCGAGTTCGAACCCAAGGCACGCACCTCTGATTTTTCGGATTCATACTTTTTTTTATTTTTTTTTATTACAAAATGGGCCTGCTCTTGACCTCGATCACGCCTGGTGGAAAGCGATGGATGAGGTCTATGATGAAACGAGCGTGCCCAGAAGATGCCTGTTCACTCTTGCTTTGAAGGCAGACGGGTTATATGTGGGAGGGAACACAGATGCCGGCAGAGAGTTCCACACTTTGGCTGTGCGCATAATAAACGTGGAGGAGAAGCGCCGAGTACGACTTGTCGGGATATCAACCAAGATACTTGCTTCGGCGAAGGAAACCAGCATTCCTGTGAGATATTTCTTGACGGCATGTAAAGCTAAGTCAGAGGCCCATGGGCTACACAAAAACTCTGACACCAGGGGTTAGGCACTAACCACACGAGAAAGAAGAAGATAGAAACTATCACTATTTTGTAATTGGTTCTTCCATTAGGAATTTCTTAGTAACTTTGCGTCTGGTTCATGTCAATAGGCTCGCCCCCTATTACATGGACCTTAAACATGTGTATTAACTGGCGAAATTTGGGTGTGCTACGTGTATGCGTGATATTATACGTTATGATATCACGCATACACGTAGCACACCCAAATTACGACAAAATACGACGGCACGGTTGGCGCAGTTGTCAAGCGATTGACTGCTGCGCTGCATGTCGCGGGTTCGATTCCCGTACGGAACAAATATTTGTATGACCTACAAGTAGTTGTTCCGGGTCTGGGTGTTTTTCTATCTATAATATGTATGTATTTACAAATAAAAAATGTATATATGTAGTTTATCAGCCATCTAGCTACCATAACACAAGCATTAGGTTGCTTAGCTTGGGACAAGATGGTGCTGTGTGAAATGTCCAGGGATATATTTATATTTATTTATTATTATACGTTATTCTAACTAAAGAATCTCTCCACTCTCGTTTCCATAATGACACTCAGCCTCCCGCACATACCTACAATCCTACGTCCTTTGAACAAAACATTTGTAGTTGAAATCTTAATAGGACACTTAGAACAGGGACCATTGTTTGCGTCTGTCCCAGTGTGAGGACAGTCAACGGCAGAAATATGTGCAATTAATTAAATTGAATACCTACTATTCAACCAAGCGATCGCTTTACTTTGAGGTAATTTTTTTCATCATTGCTGCTCTCAAAACGGGGTAACAAAACATTGCACTCAACAATCAGCTGAAAAATCGAAACATGTGACATCTACCTATCTGCACTTGACCTTTGTGGTTGATCAGTGACCTCACTCTCCCTGCCACAGTACTGGTCTGTGTCCCAGCTGTGGGAACAGTCTTGGCTGATTATGCTTTTCTATAGAACGAAATTATGTGGTGCATAGCAACTTTATACAAAATATTTGTAGAATGACTTTAATTAAAAAAAAAACAGTTTTCAAGAAAGTGCTTTTCATTTTTCTAAACCATTATTATAGTTATTTTGGTTCATCATGATTTAAAATATCGATGCCATTACCCCTACGAAGATTACACCGTTAATTTGATTTGACCATGTACCCATATCTTTTCCCATGACTGTACTCGAAATAATACGAGACCCTACATGGCTGAATTACGAACATTTCAAGTAGTTACATACTCGTAATTGAGGCACACTGCTGTCTGTATGTATTGAGCTAAAACCTTGAATTTTAAGTCTGAACTAACAAGTCTAACTGTTTGGGCTGGTAATTGGATTGGTTTAATTACTTTTATTATTGTTATTTATTTAATCATAAACCTACCCTATAGTTGGTCTATAAAATATGTATCCGAAAGTTGAGGTCATATATTTTGATGGTGTGGTAAAGACTATCAAACTGAACAACGTTCTCCATGGGACCGACATCGGAATCGCAAAAAAAACTGTTTCCCTTATGTTTAGGTCGAGTATGTATTGATGTTTTGTATGGAACAGTTTCTCTGTGTAGGATTTTGTGCAATCGTTCTAATTTACTTTCCATGCGGTCATTTTCTATTAAACCTAGGAGGTTGTCGCCTGCTTAGAGTGAGGCCAAACGAGCGTAATTTTTTGAGTTGTGACTCATTTCACAAGTACTCACAACTCAAAAAAATACTCTCGTTTGGCCTCAACCTAAACCGGACTATCCTGTATGTGCGCGCTTCACGCTAAGGACCGCCTATGGGGTACGAGCTTCGGCTTAGGGTGACAAATTATACGCAAATGAATGCAAAGCTATTTAATAATAAAATCTGATCGTAACTTATGTAACCAAAATTCAATTTGGCTATAAAACTACAACTTACAGTCTGTCCAGTATAATTACTAAAATCCCCATTAATAAGATGACCATCCAATCACAGGCAAGTCCGGGTACCCTATCAGGGCCTTGCCACAAAATAGATAGTTACAGAAGGCTAACTACATACCTACCGAGCGAAAACAGACGCACGCTCACATAGATACCTATTTTCGGCTATCTCAAACAAATGATGGTCACGAGTACGCTTGCACTCGCTGTATGTGAAGCTGTTCTACACGGTGTTGAAGACATCGACGCGATAACTATTAACATTAATTCAGCAGGATAGAAGTTCTTCGGTGGTTAAATAAAAACGTGTAATAGTCTGGTGTTTTCTAAAAAAGTGCAATATTTGTAGAGGTACTGCACTCTTTTAGTGTACATTTATGAAGTGCTATTTTTTAATAACTAAAGAAACATTTCTACGTTGGGGGGTCATGAATCATCAAATCTAACCCAACCACTGTGAGAAAAAACATCGAAACAAACTCAGTCTTTTTATTTAGACAACTTGGTCAGTTTTCCCTTACACTCTGTATGTGTGCGTGCGTTTTGAATCGTTGTTTGGAGTCGTCCTTCTGTACGTACCTATTCTGCGTCACCGTTACTCATTTACTTCCCTAATAAGAAGAGATGTCATTATCCTAACAATTTCCTTTAAGGGTTAGTGCACACAACCCTCGCTGAGGGCCGTTATAATCTGCTCAGTTTATCTTTATTGCAGGAACATGAAACGTGTGGATACGGCCTTAGTTTGGGATGTAAGGGGGGTGATGTATTGTGGAGATACTGTGATTTACAGATGAAGGGATGGTTCGAAGTTTGTATTGAGATTACTTGCTTAGATCTTACTTTTGAAAAGAAAGTCGTATGAAACGACCGCAGTATTTCCTTGCGGCAAAGTTATTTTAATTATACAAGACCAATAGACTCACAGACTTTAGACTCGCCCTCTATTACATGGAACTTGAAAACTACTGGCGAAATATAGGCATAATATTAGGTACACCTCTGCACAAACCTTCGGAGATAACACGTGTGATATTATAATGACAAAATCTAGTATAGCTGATATTATCATTATATATGCGCTATGGCTATTGCGTACTTTGTCAGACTATCGAAACCCTAGACTCCAAACTCAGGAGTCCCACTTGCTACCATTTCAACGCGACAGTTGGAGAATTACATCACTTTGAACAATGAATCATTTGCTAGCCTTCCCCAATCATATTGGGGTGGGCTTCCAGTCCAACTGGATACCAGTATTTAACATAGAGGTACTGCCTTTTTGACGTCCATATGCAAGTTTCTGGATAACACGATACCCGGGTGAAGCACCAGGGTATAAATAAATAAGATTTGCGCAAGAACACGTATGTAGTTACAGAATTAAAATCTTCAATACAACCCTTTACATTCATTTATCCCAATTAAAGGACTTTTTTCATGTAATAGCCATTCAATTGGATTAAATGAACATAAAGGGGTTGTATTGATGATTTTAATGATTACAACTCTGTAAAGCCATATTTGTTACGCCCACGAATCATATTTCATCAACATACAGGTTGACACTGACCTGCTAAGCAAATAACGTTAGAAAATTGGAATTTCGCGAGACTGGGGCTACCACCTTAACAACTCGAAAATTAAACAGTCTTACCGTGTTTAAGCCTGTCTTTGATAGCGCTGCATAAATCATTAGATCCCTCGAAACGACATTTGCTTACATACTTTATCAGGTCTAATGTTCCGTCTAGACATTTTTTTTTCCGAGTTTAAGCCAATTCTTCGGTTACTCGTTCTGTTTGAACTAGGCTTATTTTAGTCGAGTTACTGAATAACTCTGTACTGAGACTTATTTAATTTGTAACGTGTTGAAGTCTTTTTGGCTTTTTGTATTTTAGTTTTTTGCGAACCTATAAATGTTAACTTCAATTAATTTAGCCTGACACTTTAAAAATAAAAGTAAAAAACAAATATAATAAAATGCTTTTTGCATGTTTCGTGTCTGTGCTGTTGAATGGTGAGTTCTCATTTGGATGGCTTCAAAAAAAAACAGCATCTGGTTGTACAAACAGTTACTGTTAACATTGTCATTGAAACTGTTATAAGTAACATATAAATTTCTACTCATCTTTCATGGAGTGACTGCATCATTGGTGGAGTGGTCGCAAGTGCGTGCAGAGCATGAGGTCCTGGGTTCGATTCCCAGGTCGGGCAGAGTGTTACTAAGTTTTTCCACCAGAATCTGAGTAGCAGCCACGGAGTCTAGATTTGTGCCCAGTTGATGGCAATGGGCTCGCCCTCTATTACATGGGACTTAAAACACAACTGGCGAAACCCCTGCCTAATCCTTCAGGGAATACAGGCGTGATGTTATGTATGTATAACTTTCAACTCAGTAGGATTCTTAAGATTTTTCCTAAACTACTAACACTACCAGCCACGATACAATACAATATTCAAGATAAGATCTTTAAAAATCATACATTTCTGAATCCTAATCAATTCGTTAAACTCTCCTTTAAAACGTGATTGATAATGCAAAATTGCAAAATAAGTCATACAGAAAATGAACTACTTCCTCTGTCAGTTTTCTTAATTAAGCCCCTTAAATACAACACTCAACCCCATGCCAGCGAAACATTTAACAAAAATTCAATTACCATAAATTATCCATTCACCCCTTGGATTACATTTCTTATCCATTATTTTGATACGGACGTCCGTTAAACGTAGGCCGTTTATATCGGGACATTAGGCTCGATATAATCTGTGTAACTTCATTGTAACCGCAAATAAACACCCCCTTAAGATTGCGTATTACGGGGTGTAAGGCGAATGGGTTTAGTCAGGAGTTAAGGGGTGAAATGAACGAGAAAAAGTGCTGAGTTTTTTTGTGGGGTGTAAAACTTATGCAATATCTTCGTAGAATTTATATAACTAACGTAATATTTTAATCATACTGCGTCATAACTAAGTGACCTCTTATTCATGAAGATTATAGTGCATTCCTATCAAAAAGATGAGATTATATCTTTTCACAAATATCGTTTTGATCCGAGAGTTCATTTTGGTACAAGCAAGCAAGAAATAATACAAAAACATTCGACCCAACAGTAACATTCAGTTCAAACTCCATTTGAAATCTAACCAAAAATACATTTACGTACCAGGGCTACATACTCATTAAGCTGATCGAATTCCAAACCCAATGACGCTATAGACACGTCTACCAAAACTAAATCACTTGCACTAAACTTAATCAAAGTTAAACCCCGATTTAATTAATGGAATGCAAGTCCCATTAGTTGCTTACATCCAATCAATTTAATGCTGAACGACAATTTATTTCACAATAGAGCGACATTGGGTGCTGATCGAGCTCCCCTAGTACCAGGCTGTAAGGAAGATAAGGAGATTAGATGTAACGTGTCGAGATGAATCATGGTCGAGATCGATGGAGTTTTTGTAGGGGGGTTGAACATTAATAGTGGGTTTATTACAGATGGAGAAAATAAACAAGCCTAGTAGATAAGTACATAGATAGGTATGCTTTATTGCACACCAAAATTGTTATAGAGCTCTTCTACAATATTTTGATATCTATACCTAGGTACAATGAAAATAGGGCTGGTAGATTAAAATCGATGAAAAAACTTTACAAAATAAAAAACGACTGCAACTCTGAAGTGTTTCATGTGTTCGTATACAAAAAAATTAAACGGTTTATATTTTTGTACACAGAAACACAGCATTTTTATGAGTAATAAATAAATAAAATACAAACTTCAATAATTTTTAGAACCGATAAATGTGAAGTGTTATATGGATGAGTGAGTTTATTATTTTTAAAAGTAAACGATAAAATGCAGACATATTAAAGTTCAATAAAAAATAACGGGTGTAGCTACTTATATAAATACGATGTAGATAAGGTATAATATAAGACCACAATATTATCTTTACTTGGTATTTGTTATTACGTTTTTCACCCCCACGAATCAACCTGGGATGAAACCGCTAAAATATTATTATCCTCGAGTTTCATCCCTGTCTATCGCATCATGTATCTCACTTTGAAACACAAACAAATCCCCGTCGTCATCGACAGGGGTGAAACGTAATTCTGTAGAAAACGAATCAATGTGAAACTATAATGTATTACATTAGTTCAAAGGCGGTGCAGCCGTGCCTCCGCCCGAACGTGACCTAATTTAGAAGAAACAAAGCGATCCCAAACGACAATATTAATCTCAATTCTAAACATACAAAAACAAACCCTAATACTTTAAGAATAACGTTTGTTTCAACCGAAAATTGAGATTTGTTTCTCCATTTTCCAAAACATCCTTTAAATACTGATGATCTAAACAAAAACAACCCTTAGTTCCTGGTAATAAAGAGTACTTTGGGTGTAAAAGAAAAAGTCGTTGGTACTTTCCGTGACACCAGTATAATTTACCGTTTTTAAATGAAATTGGCTTTTATGTCGTGGGGATAAGGTGTACGTTGGACGCAAATCCAAATTGTCGCTGACGCCATGGATTCGATAAGGCCCTTGGTTTCAATCATTGGCAGAATAAAATTCAGTGTCTTCTATTTCGTTTGTGTTTACTCGATTTTGAGTTGAGACGTGATTTTGAATATTTTTCTAACCTTAGAGATGAAAGATCTAAGGTCAACAATAGTAGATATACAACAAGTGAAAAAAAGGGATTTTAATTCGATTCTAGAGTAGAATCCCGAGCGTAGCAAGGGATTCTAGAATAGAATCCTGAGCGGAGCGAGGGATACAAGAACCGAGATGAAAGTTTTTTTCACGAGTTGTGTACTCTAATTTTTACCATTGACTGACAGAAAATAAGTAAAAGTATAGTTTTTTTTATATTTCTCGTGGGTTATTAATAACAGCCGCTCGTGTAAATCTTCAAGGCTAAGCTGCGCTTACCAAGGTCGGTCTGTGGATGGGTGACCACTAATTCATTATATATCGAGTTTCCTCCGTGCCTCGGAAAGTACGTAAAGCCGTTGGTCATTTGTGGTACTTTGCCAATCGTTACAAGAAGTCAGTGGCCCGAAGTCTGACAACCAGTCTTACCAAGGGGTACCGTATCGCCCCAACCAGTATTAACTGGGTTGTGAAGGTCAGATAGGCAGTCTCTTCATGTAAAATACTGATATTCAGCTGCATCCGATTAGACTGGAAGCCGACCCCAATAAAGTTGAGATAAGTCAAGGCGAGCTATGGAACGGGCTATGCTTGGAGTTTCTCTGAGGGGTCGCATTCGGAACGAAGTGATTCGACAGAGAACCAGAGTTGCCGACATAGCCCACAGAATAAGTAAGCTGAAGTGGCAATGGGCCGGTCATATTAGCCGTAGGACCGGTAACCGTTGGGGTAGACGTGTTCTTGAGTGGAGACCGCGAATCGGCAAACGTAAGGTGGGACGCCCTCAGGCTCGGTGGAGTGACGATCTTCGCGGGGTGGCTGGTAGCAACTGAATGAGAGTTGCTGAGAATCGAGTTGAATGGCGTGCGATGGAGGAGGCCTATGTCCAGCAGTGGACTGCTATAGGCTGATGATGATGATGATGATGAAGTCAAGGCAGATGAGTATTTATCACATTTTATTATATTATCGGTAATAAGAGAAGAAAGAATTAAATATAGACGTTAAAAATGCATAGTGACATTAGAACAATTTTCTAAATTCAGTGTTGTATTCTTGTCGGCACGTTTTATTTATTTTTTGTTCATAATTCGTATATTCGTGCTTGTTCCAAATTCAAAATGTTTTCATTCACTCAGTGAGTAAAAGAGAGTTTATTCACTGTTATCGATGAATCAAGTGCTCTTTTTCGAGTGGCAATTGTAAAAAATAACGTATATTTAAATTCAAAATGTTATGACGATGATTATTTATTTATTTATTTGTTTGTTACATTTTAGTACAGCAAGGCATTATTACTAAATGAAGTTTTCCTTTTACTCGGTCTTCTCACAGAACCACTAACATTCTCACATTATCGTCTTCCATTCATCAGCAAAAACGTCCAATCCAGTGTTGGTCTCCACGAACGCGTTGAGCATCCTAAGCATACGCGGTATAGGGGAAGTGCATCAATCTACAGTGCGACAAAGTGGGACATAAAACAATTTATGCTTTCTAGAGCGATTATAATTATTGGGAACAAATAATTGACACAGCTCCGCATCTAAATCCGAGGCGTCGGTACAACCATGTATAATTTATACGCTGTTGTTTTTTGGTTAACCGCACGCCTAACTTTAAGGGAATTAAAATTCAAACAACCTAAAAGAAAGTTAGTAGGATACACATAATATCTATAAAAAATATCCAAACACATAAATGTAGAAGTATCTAACAAAGGTTTTTTGCACTTCTCTCACTTAAGGCATCCGTATGAAGCAATCCATTATGAAGCAAAGGAATATTGCGGATGAATAAAAACCATTTCCCTATTACCTATGCATTCCTGAATAATTTCACTATAAATGAAACTACGTAACCAGGACTCCAGGATCGGTAGCGATCGTATCGATGCGATAGGCAAAAATATTCAAGTTTTCCACTTACCTGAAAGCACCACCATTTTAATAATAAAAATCTAATTCGCCCACAAAATGGCCAGTAAAATCTAGCTACCTGAATACTGGAGCTTCTTTTATATAACGTCTGAGGAAGAAACGCCGTGTCAGCACATAATACATCTTAGTGCGAGCGCAGTCGGTCCGGTCGTGTCGTCGCTTCGCTGACTTGCACTTCTAAATACATCTGGAACCCTAGTACCTATACGTTGTACGGGGAGTGTTTGGGCTGCGTACATATTGGTTCAAGCTGTACACGTCATGGAATCCTTTAGACTGTTTATTTTGACGTCAAAATAGAGTAATGTTTATCATAGACATTAGACAGTTTTGAGCAGCTTTGACTTTCATACCTGAAAAGTAAATGTTTACTTAGGTTTTCAACTCCTATCAGAGATTTCCTAAATCTATATTTTTTAGGTCAATAGTGGCTTTGTCTAGGTCAATCTAGGACCAATATAGCCGATCCTGTTTCTTAAACATTGTTTTGTTAAATATTTATATCAGTAAGGACATTGGTCTATATTCTTAATGGTTACGGATTTAAGATGGCAGTACCGTCATAAAACTGAAAGGTATTAGCCGTGTCACGAAGAAAGAATGGCTTAGTAAATCTATCGGGGTCACTCGAAGAATTGCTTCGGAAAACCTTCTGTCGTTAGCTCAAGAATAATTCAAGAGACCTCTAAAAGTGAATAGCTCTGAAGAGTCTCTGATGACCTAGTACTACTGCAGTGCTATGTCAGAACATAATCCGTCTTATTGCGAGCTTGCCGGGCTGACTTGCAGTTTCAACCGAATAACTCTTTAGATGACATGCATGCCTGGTAGATTTAGTTTGAAGTTTGTCGAGTTTAACATAAGCAAGATAAGTGAAATAGCATAATCTGTATACCTAGTTAAATGATGTTTTTCTTGCTTGTCAATAAATAACAATTTAGTTTTTGTAATCACTAATAAAGTCTCCGGACTTTGTGTTTAACTTCACATTTGTCTTCACCAGGAGATGAATAAAAGAAATAAGCTATTAAAAATTCACCCCCTTATCCTTAAAAAAAAACTGTTATTCAATATTTTCGTTGAATTGGGACCATTATTTCGGTGACACAGTTTCATCCCAGAATTCGGAATAACACTCACAGAAAAAAATTACAATCTACATTCGTGTTTTCACACATTTTTATTGAACCAATAGGTCACTGTATCAATCGAATCTATATAAAATATACATTTATATGGCGTATTTTGATAGCGTATGCTACGAGCGCCTATCGGCGATCACGTACCAACTATTATGTCTAAATTTTATCCAATAACTGAAATATTGGCAGAACGTGACATCTTTTTTAGGCAGCTATTATTTTTTGCTTTTACGCGAAAAGTGGAATTTTATTGTATTGTTGTGTTTTGAACGGAGCAGGTCAAGTAGGATTGTGAATTTGTGATTTGGAATTCATTTGTAGTCGGTTGTAACGTGTCTGAATAGCGTGACGTCATGGTTTTGATTTTCATTTCAATTTCAGAGTTGGGGTGTTTGGGAAATTTGAAGTTTTGGATATCGTCAAGTTATTAAACCTACGATACCTAGGCTCTATAGGTCATCAGTACTTAGAACAGTCGAAGTACAGCCGGTTTTTTTTGTCAAATAGCATAATCGGTAATTCAATGACCTTTGCTATTATATAGACCTGTTCTTATTGGCTGGAAAAGTATTATATCGCGAACCCGTAAAGATAATCAAATCAATCTCCCGAATTTAACAAAACGGTCAACATTTACATTTATTAGAAAAGTTAAACACCAATCAATTTCACCCCTTAACACGCTACTTCACCCCTTAAAAACCCACTAAAAAACGAATTAAATTTACTTTCCGATGTATGTTGGCACAAGCTTTATGTATTCATCCCTTGATAAACTGCGCCCATTACAAAGAAAAATATTCACTCGCCTCTTTTTTAATTTAATCAAAATTATATGAAAATGGTCGGCCAAAATAATTTAGGAAATCTAAAAAGTAATTTGAACCTTATTTTTGTTATGAAAAGGTCGTATTTTTGTTTTGTCTGGTGCAAATGTAGGTGGGTTGTTAGAAGGGCGATCGCGAATCAGTCTGCATTGCGAGCCTCTGAAAAATAACAAAGATTGTACTGAAAAAATTGAGCAGACGAGCTGGTTGTTGTGGAGTGGGCTACTGTGGCGTTGGCTGTTTTAGAATGAAAAACTTCGAACACAAATTTGGTAAACTGAAGTTTCAAAGATGACAAAAACGAAATTTCTGTGAATACGTAGTCTTAATATAATTTACTTACTGCAAAAAAACTTTTCCTTGTTCGTAATTATTGAATCAAAATCTATTTTTGTACGCCCTGCGGGAAAAATGTTGCAATGGACAGTGAAATTCCAGGTATAAATCATATAAATGACAGGTCAAACAATAAAAACAATGTATTAGTCGCATCACACAACAGATCCGGGTCTTAAAAAGGCTTCCAAACAACGTATAAAAACATTTACCCACCCACAAACCCGCGGTTAACCACGACCCGAAAAAAGTAAAAAACAAAATTGAAACATTAAAAAAAAAATCTCTTTCCGTTTAAAACAGCAAGGGTGTGGCGTTATCAGACGGAGTAAATAATGAAAAACATCCCTTATAAAATTAAATGAAATCAGACCGGTTCGGCACTGTTTTTCCGACGGACATATCTATACGTACCCGTATTCCAAACATATTATTAAGCAGAGAATACACGGGAATTTTTCAACGATGCTTGTTTACTTTGGCTGCAATGGTGGCGGGCTTAAGAAATCAGGGCTGCCGTAAAACGGGAAGTGTAGCAGAAGAAAGTAGACGCCAGCAGTTGAAGATTCCCGGCTGAAATAGTGATGATGAATATTTGCCTCCATTGTCCAGTATTTGGGTTTTTCAGGTCGGCAGTCGCGCTATGTAAAACACTGCTTGTATACTAGTGTTTTACTTAGAGCGACTGCATCCAGCTAGACGACAATATTGTATCTCATATTGCTCCGTAGTATAATATCAGTATTTTAAATGGAGCGGCTGCCTATCTGACCTCCACAACCCTATTAGTACTGGGTAATATGACAAGCCCTTTGGTAAGCCTGGTTATCAGACTTTCAGCCTTCTGCTGACTACTAGTAATGACTGCCAAAAATCTACGAATGACAGCCGAGACAAGCAGCTTATCAACATAGATCTCGATTTATTATTCAAATGTTAGCATAATACCTATCTTGCTGTTTATTGTCGCACTAACCAATATCGCTCAGAGTAATTCAAGTTGCCTGTGTAAGCGCACCTTTACAGCAGCAGAACAATTAAAGTTTCATGCCTCGAACGATGACGTCAAAATTGTTTATTATACTGTAGTATGGATATCACTTGTGTTTTGAGAACATACTCGGTAATTCTGTGTTCCTGGTAGTACGGTATATTAATAGCATTTTGCTCAGGCAAAATTCGTGGAAGGAGGGCAAAATTCGTAGTTCGTAAGGATGGACTGTGTACCTAATTAATTTACCTATGTACGGTAAATGCGAGCAAAGGAAAATAGGGTCCTTTTGACCGTTCTTGGGAGAGGCCTTTATCCAGCAGTGTTTTTATGTTTTGTACTCCAAATCAATATACCTTTTACTTAAAATCTAATTTTCAACAAAGTTCCACGTGTTACCTAGATATTGGGTTTTAGATGTAAAATACTTACTGGTGCATACTCAGTTAAATACTGACTGTAAGGTAAACCCAACACTCAAGGAAAAAGCTAGGCAGAAGCTGATGACACGATTATTATTTTTTAAACGCAGACACTTACATAATTCTTGTTAACTAATAGTTTGTCTGTATTTTTCCAGGTAATTCTTCATAATATCCATTTCCTACATATTGGCAGAACAATAAGTAACCTGGGATTATAAGAAGGTAATTAGAAACATTATAAGGAACCTATAGATAGAACGACATGATGAATACTTTGAAATGAACACCAAGTGATTTCCCACTTGATGCAACTCCACAATTGAAACCACTTCAATACTTATGAATGCCTAGTACTTCAGTAGCGTTTGTTACTAAACTCAAAATTTCAGACGGAAGTGAATACCATACCACACCTGTCAGAAAGCGTCCATACGATTAGTCCGACACGGTGTTCAGTCGTTCGTTCGAATTGAAAAACGAAGTGCATAACGCCTTTTAGCTTATTATTGCATAGACGACCGATCCGACCAAGTCGATTCCGCATCGATGAGTGTGGAAACCCCTAAATGGCCCATAAATTATTGTAGGAACTTCAGAGCTGTATGATATCGTAAGTTGTTTGAAGATCGCCTACCTATTTATGACACCCTGGTACTTACTTTCCCTTATATACTGCTGTATCCGGTCTTTATCGCTCCGACCAGCGTTCGATGTATTCTGACGTAGTGCGTGATTCGCAACGTTTACCCATGCTGCACGGTCTTAGATGCCATTAATGTACACTAACATCTTGCTTGTGTGGTGTTTAACATAAGAGGTGGCGGAGGAGATGTTTACAAAAAAATCGTTAATGTTTGACGTTTTTGTATCCAGTCTTAAAGCAATAGTTTTCTTCTAGTTCCTGTTAAAAATCTGGCCATGCTATTGAAACTGAGTTTGGTATGGACTTTTTAAACGCAATTTAACTTGCACTTTTACCGGTAATCTGGTTTTAGCATTCTTATATTATGGTTGAAAGCTATTGTGGAATATGCAACGAGTCTGTCAAGATTCTTCATGATCGCGGATCTATCTCAAAATGTATAAAACTGAAAATAAAATTATGATCGTCCAACAAAATTATTAATTTAATAAAATGACATATTTTACCTTTCTATAATGGCTATGGTCACGCTATCGCTCCCTCCTGTACCTCACACCACAACCTCTCGTTGAGTTTACACAGTGAATGTAAGTGACGAGCTGAGCAAACTCGCCGCTACAGATCCACCTTCAGACTTGTCCGGAGATATTACCTCGTGTGAGCACGTCATGCTACTCCTATGTAAAGTTACTGTAAGCTGATGTGTTACTTGGTAACATTTACCCTTACTTTACTATAATTTAACATACTTACACAACATCACGCCTGCAATCCCGGGAGGGTTAGGCAGAAAGTAATCGTACACCCACCCACATTTTGCCAGTTATGTTTTAAGTACCTATGTAATAGGGGGGGAGCCTATTGCCATCAACCGGAAACAAATCCAGACTCCGTGGCTACTACTGAGAAATTACTGATGGAATATTCCATCACCTTGCCCGATCCGGGAATAGAACAGATGCAGCTGAATACCAGTATTTTACATGGAGTGACTGTCTATCCGACCTCCACAACCCAGTTAATACTGGGTAATACGGTACCTCTTGGTAAGACTGGTTGTCAGACATTCGAGCCACTGACTACCTGTATAAGACCTGTAACGACTGTTAAACATCTACAAATGCTACAACTTAACGTGCTATCCGAGGCACGGAGGAAACTCAGTATGTTTTGGGTGGTCACCCATCCAAGGACCAACCTAGGCAAGCGCGGCTTAACGTGAAGATCGACCCGAGCGGCTGCTACTATTTAGCCACGAGCTTGCTTATTTAATAGCTATTGAAAATACAGCTCTCATTTTTGACAACCTGTACATTGCTCTAGTTCCAAAGAAGACTAGGACTGAAACTGAAGTACCTACTGTTTACGTTTTTCCTAAAAACAAACTCAAGAGTGATCACTTTACTCTATTTCTAGTTAGATATTTCTCGATAATAAGCCCTGAAGACCTGTCTCAAAAATTCTCACTGAATAATTATTATTGTTCTCTCCGACATTGTATATAGAAGCTGGTAATTAAGGAGCCAGACAGACTGGGCGACCTTTAACCACAGTCAAAATATCTCGTAGGTAAAGTACATCTTAAGCCTAACAAACGATGTCTGTAAAGTTTTCTCCTAACATCATTTTTACTTCGTCTTTTCAACGAGACAACTTTTTAACAATTCAGTATATAATTCTTATGAGAACGCGGTAACCTGCTTGTCTTACGCATAAATTTCAAACGAAAATCCTCCATATCTTATACAACAAACAGTCTATAATTGACTGAATAGATTCAAGATACACCGATACAGAAATGTGAACTGTATGGTTTAGATTTTGAGGTTGATTTTCGATTGGGAGTGGAAGTGTCTGTTTTAAAACAATCGTGAGAATTTTTCTTGCAGTTTTTAAACTCTCTACATAACCTTAGGTTCATTTTGGTTCACTGAACCTAGGCCAGTCGACTGTGACACAAAACGCGAGGTTTTTGCTAAACGATAGCTGTTGTATGGAAACATGATATAAAACCTTATTAGTTATTTTAATGTGCTCGGGAAAGCTGAGTTTTCCTTAAAAAAATAAATTAGTAACATGTCATATTCAATTTTCTTGTTTAATGTAAGAAAAACTGTGTGAGTATTATATTTAGCGTGACTAATTGAATTCACGTGGGATCTGCTTTTTGCGTTCTCATTGTTACGTTCATAAGCATTAAAACAGGCTGCTCAAAGTTTTCTTTAATATGAAGGGTTCTGTACCATCGTTGTAGGGGAGCCCCCTTTAATTTTTAATTTATTTTTATTATTTGTTGTAATAACGGAAACAGAAATAAATTACACATTCTGTGAAAATTTCAACCGTCTACCTATTACGAATCATGGGATACAGCCCGCTGACAGACAAACGGACAGCGGAGGCTTAGTAATAGGGTCCCTGTGGTTACCCTTCGGGTACGGAATCCCAAAAATACACCAATGATATACGGTAAAGCGAAACACTTAGTATATCTAGGTTGGACCTAATGTCCTGAAATCGACCAAAACTCGTAAAGATGAGTAAAATACATAATGCTATTTCAAAGTTGGTAACCAATTACAAACTCCAATCACAAATGCTTACCAACAGCGTCGTTCTGTCAAAGAGATTTGAGTGTCAAAACATCCTCGTAGCCGTGTCAAGCTAAAGAGAACTTCCCCAAGTGCCCCATTATGACGTTGACTGTCACCATATCCTTGTTCAGAGCTATACAAAGGCGGGCTATACATGGCCGATAGTACCATCCCTTTCTCATCGCGGTCTTGCAAGGCGAACTTGGTTTCTATCTTCAGTTCTTCTATTATCAAAGTCCTCTTCTATCCTATGTTGTCCTGGTATCAGAAACAGGTCGGTATCAACTACATGATACACGTGCGATGATCACACACGCCCGTGCACAATTGTGGCTGATCCTCAGATCTTTCTTGCTTCCAGTATGTTCAAAGCGCTCTTCTCTCCCATGTTGCGCTGGTATTAGAAACAGGTCAGTCTCAAACACATAATACAAGTACAATGATCACACAGGTCCCGTATATCATGTGTGATGTGACTTATATTCAGATCTCGTACTTTCAGTTCCAAGTGCTCTTCTTAGCCATGTCGTCCTGGTATCAGAAACAAGTCGGTCTCAACCACATGATACACGTGCGATGATTACAGACGTCCGTGTATCATGTGGCTGAAATGAACGCTGGTTCTAGAATGTTCTTCTGTGCTTCTTGGTCTTCGTTTGGTAGCAGAATTGATGGCTAATGAAACCGAAAAGTTCTAGAGTTGTCACTGTGGCGATGCTTCGCGGGAGGCCTTTGTCCTGGAATGGACGTCTTCTGATGATGGTCTTTTAGTCTTCTTCGGGGAAAGTCGGCACATGTTGTTCGATAAAGCTTGAAAACCGATTATATTAGGGGGTAAAAAACAATTGAAATAAAAATGTCATCGGTGAAATAATTTACGCATGAAAATAACATGATAAAACAAAAAAATGGCTATATGAGTACAGTACAGGTAGGCCAACGAAACGATGGATATAATGTGTGATAGATATAGCTAGAAAAGGGGTGACTACTAACACGACGACTGGAAGAAGAAGACAAATAGCACGACCCCAAATTAATTGGAATGAGGGCAGGATAATAATGATGAGAATGAACAGAATAAAACAAATCTAGTTTAATATGAACCAAAAAAGTTCGACGGCAGTCTTGTGACATCCATCAGCCAGCACATGACCCGCGTGGTGGATTCCGGGCCACTCCCTCTTACAATTAGGAAGGCCTGTTTCCCAGCATTGGAAATGTGTGATTTTTTAACGCGTAAAATAATGAATAATATGAAAAAGACAATAATGTTATAGACTCACTCGGTACCTCCGACGTGCTTAGCGGTACTTTGTGAGGATAACTGTAATGACTGTTTTTATACACTCGTCATTGTTTACACTGAGCGTGTTGTTAGTTTGAGGATATTCAGGGTGTTTTATTTTTAGTGTTGGTATCGATGATGACGCAATATTAAGCTGTTATGGTTGTATTGAATTGATCTGAATTTGTCATTGAAATTTAGCCTATTGTGATTCTAAATTATAGGCACACACCTTGTTTTGTTTTTGTAGAAATTACAATTTGAATTTAAGGGATTAGTTACAAACTATTTCACGAGATAATAACTATTTTGATACTCGTTGCATATAAATATAAAGTTTTTGAAACAGATTGATAGTTAAAGGCTTGTAGAAAGAGAAAACAAGTCGCACCATGTATATAGTTTAAGTAAAAAGAGTAGAACTAGCATCAGTGGCAGTGTGGATACCAATACGATTTTCACTGATATGGAGTTTAATTGTATGAGAATTTAACATCAGTGAAGTAACTAAAACCAAAATCTATATTGTTGCCATCCCGGGTAAATCTTGGACAAGGCAGGCACAGGAGCGTGGAAATTGGCACAAGCAGTGCGTGAAGTCGGGCTGTGGATACTGAGGCTAAAAGCATAAAATATATTTTTAACAATAAGGTGTAGTTTAGAAAACCTTGAAAAGCACTAGGAATTCATTCCAATACTTTTTTGTCTGGTAAATTTTTGATAGCTATCCAAAAATTTGCTATTGTAACTATAGTACCCGGTAGCATACGCATTAAGCATTACGAAACAATGCGTAAAAGTGCGCTTCCGTGGAGCAGGGTGTGAGCAGCACCAACAGTATCTTAAACATGATTGCCAGTCGCCTGGACTGTTTTTATGTGGGTCGCTGTTGTGCATTTACTCATGGGTTGTCGCAGCGTTATTTGTTTTTATCAGTGCTTATTAACATAGTCGAAAGTTTTACTAACAGATTTTTGAGTAATGGATACTCGAATAAACAGATTTTATTCTATAGCAGACTTCTAGGCCCCGTCACTACATAATCAAACGTTTAATAGTTGCCGCACCTCCTCCAATTGGCTCAGCTGTTTACAATTTTGTTAGCATTGTTTTTTGAAGGACAGAAACAAATGGGGGGACAATAATATTATTCTTTTGTTTTTTTAGTTACGTCATTTCATCGATATGGATGACTGTATACAAGTCTAGCGGATTGCACAATGATTAATAAAGCTTAAGCTTGGCCGCAGATCTCTGGTTTGTGGTCTGTGAAAGGAATTGGGTATAGGGGGGCCCAGTATCGTAGGCCCAATACTAAACAAATGTGTTAATTATGTACTTTTGAACAAAAAAATTACATCTGTGTTTATTATGTTTCTTACGAATTTTTATTTATAAAAATAATTTTATTCATTTACAACGTATTTTTTCATGACATCTTGCAATTATTTTCTACCATAGTCTTATTATAGCATTTGCTATAAGATCTCTCTTAGTTCACTTTCGTACTTACTGCCATAAATAAATTTTTAGTGTGAGCAAAAAGTATTGCTAACTACGCGGCACATGGTCTAAAATGCCAAAACAATATTCGTTTCACAACATCACGCATGTAATGTCCTAATTGTACCGTTGTGTTTTACTCTCCTGTATTAGGGGACGAGCCTATTACCATCAACTGAGAATAAACCAGAACAGAGTCATCTCTACCTGAAGAGGTTTTTCTTGTTTCGGCCAACCTATATCTGGAGTCTTAACAATTCATCCAATTCTGGGTTAAGCTAGTCTTTGTATGTAAGCTATATATCAATGCCAATTATAAGTAAGTTTGTGTACAATAAAGCTTATGTTACACTCGAGTATAGTCATAGCTTGATAGGTCTCAGTGTTTTATTTTCACATTTGATGTAGATATCACCATAATCACTCTGCGACCGACGAGTATACGCAACGCCTGTGTTCCATAACGCGCAGCATTAAGCGGTCTTGCGAAAACGAATATGTTGGATTTTTTTTTCAGTTTTCTCCTGAAATTGTGACGTGCTGGAAGAATATTGACAGGCGCTTTTCAGCACCCTTATGCCAAACTCGATCAAGCCATGTTCAAAACAATATTCAGGGAATTATATGAAAATACATAAAACATAACTTTATATCACTCTTGAATTTAACGGTAGGTTTGACAGAGATGTACAGACGCCAGCACACCAAGCTACTACAATCTGTCATAGTTCTTTAATTGATTTTCAACTTTATCGCTACGGCATTAGGTTCCAGCTTGATTGGGAAAATTGGACAGTTTCCGGTAGCTTGATGTGCTAACGTCTGTACAAATTGTAGACCCATAATTGGCCAGTTATGTTTAGGTCCCATGCAATAAGGGGCGAGCCTATTGCCATCAACCGTACACGAGTCCAAACTCCGGGCTGCTACTGAGAAATTTCATGGATAAGCCCAGTGTCAAATGTGCGCGACCAAGGAATCGAACACAATAATACCCCATGCTCAGCAGAAGCGCTAGAACTTATGTGTAAAAAGATTTCTCTTATTCAGTACAAAAATTAAATACGCATACATATTTTGTTGTTTTTTCTTAAACGTTATGAAAATGTACAGTTATTTACTTATTTTAACTGATGCTATATATTTGAAAATGTCTGGACCAAAAAAAAATTTTTTTCAATTTATTTTTACCGGGTTTTGGCTCACGAAGCCAGTTTTCCCATTACGTTGGCCTATGTTACTTTTATTATTGCTTATCTTTTGTTGCACTTCTGTCTTTTTATGTGTTTCCTGGGAACATAAGGGTGTGTTGTCCCATAATTTTGTTTTTCATCAGTAAAAGTAATGTCAGTAGTTATCTTTTCTTTTTATACGACGTTTTATTGTAGTAATGTACAATTTCGTCATTTCTCGAAGCTACGGGCCCAGCTTCATTATTTATAAAAATCCACGTCAAAATCACCAATTCACTAGCAATTTTAGACACTTTTTTAAATTTTAGAAAAAGTAAACTCACAAAAAAGATTGAGCTTTCTAAAGCAAAATCAAATAAATCAAGAGAAACTTGACTTTGGAATTTGTGTCTTTTGATAAAAGACTGTTAAATTTCTCCATTAACCAACTACTTGTTTAATAACGGCGAGATGCAACATTCAGATACATTTTATATGTGTCATATTACGTACCTAGTCGTATGCGGGTTAGAAAGATTAGCGGCCAAAACCCGAGCAGAAATCTTTACGCATTCGTTTTGTGACAATCAATATCATTCAGGTGAACCTACCAATAATAGCCAGAAGGCGTTGCGGCAGATGTCGTAGGAGATGGCGAGACGAGCTGGACAAAACCAACGACCAATGGTCCACGTTAGCCTTAGATAAGAAGATCTGGAAATCATGGGAAGAGGCCTTTGCCCAGCATCAGTGGAATGACGTAGGTTAAGAGTAACACTGAAGCTCTTAACTTTAGTGCTTGCCGTACGCTCGTTTTGAAACTTTGAAGAATTTGAAGTTTTCAAAATTTGTACCAATGTTTATGTTGGACGCTAAAGACTATATTATATTCTACATAGTTTTAACATAGAGTCCTGCTCATAAAATACCCCAGGGCAGTAGATTTAGAATGTGAGTTATTTTCTTTAAAGTTTTTCTTTCTACTTACTTTTAATTAAACAATGAAGTGGATAACAGTAGTGGAACTACGTAAATGAGTTTTCTCTCTTTTATTATTTTACTTTAAAAAGCGTTTTAAATTTTATTTAGTTTCTACTACTTATTCGTTTGTTACTGAACACCTAAATTGGATTGTTTGGGTGACAAATTGTATTTTTGCATGTGGTGTGTCACAGGGGTCTTACTTTTTTTACTTTGGTCAAATTATGACTGGTTTTAACTAGTGTTTTGACAAAGGATGAAATAATTTAGAGCGTGGTCATATATGGCTATTTTTTCCGTTCAATATACTAGTAATTATAAAACTTTAAATATTTAAAATGTAAAAAAAAAATAAACATACGTCTTTTGTGGCATAAACAGCCGTATCTTTTTTTACTATAACTTAGAAGTTTGCTTTTTTCACAACTTCAAGGGACTGTTATGTAGACTTGAGTATATGGTTTAATTTCAATAGATACCTTCACGCGCTCTTGAGATAAAGGGTCTTGACAGACGGACGGACAGCAAAGTGATCCTATAAGGTTTCGTTTTTCCCTTTTGAGGTACAAAACCTTAAAAACACACGTTGATGGTAAATGAAAATTTAATTGAAAATAGTTCATACAACAGCGTTCCTATATATTTTGTTTTAATAGTCACTGTTAACAAATCTTCGAATCATCACTTAGTACAGGTTCCCCATTTTTCGAGAATAAAGTCAGCCCCACGTTCAGCTAACATCAACACAGCAGCATTGTTGTTCCCTCTTGTTAACGTCGGCATTGAAGATGAGTCGATCACGCGGAGACGCTTCACTCCCTTCACCCTCATCTTGCTGTCCAGCACGGACCCCATCGCATTAGTACCAACATAGTGCAGTAAACTCGATGAAGCACCTAATGCATAGCACTTCCAAAACTCATCCTCAGTAGTTGCATCCTTACACAAGCCAGTATCGACAAGATTAGCGTTTACACTCCTGAAGTAAGTCGTATCCAGCACCTTGTTGTAGTCCTTTAAACTTGCTGCCATCATTTCCAAGTCTGCGCTGTTACTATACGTGTTAGTACGTATCAGAGGAGCGTCCTTTGGGTCTGCACTTGCTAATGAAACTTTACCACTTGACTCTGGCATCAGGAGACCGACACAAGCCAATAAAGTAGTTCTTCCAACAGTCGCATTGTATAACCTATCGCAAAACGAATTAGTGAATTTAAACACCTTGGAGCATAATTGAAGGAATCCAGCTGACTCGTGTGGTATTAGAAGATTGAACACCTGGTAATCCGGGTATGTCTGATCAGGATTAAGAGCCACGTAACCTGTTGTTAATGGGACAGGAAACTTGCCGGGATTGGCCGCTGGGGTAGGTGATGTATCTTTCTCCAGCTGGTAAAAAAGAACTGCAGCTATATGGTCTAAGAAGTTCTTCCCAACAGGCAGATCAGCAACCACGTCTATACCATGTAATTCTAGGTGATTTTTAGGACCGATACCAGACAGCATCAACAGTTTGGGACTGTTAAATGTTCCCGCGGATACAATCACTTCTTTCTTTGCAAAATATACTTGAGTGTCACCATTAGAATCTGTCACTAGCACGCCGACAGCTTTGCCGCCTTTGATAAGAATCTTATCAACAGTCGTGTGCGTTGCAAGACACAAATTAGGATGTGAACGAGCTTCTGTAAGGTAAGTGACAGAGCTGCTTTGACGAAGATCGTCAGCGTTGGCTAGCAATGGTTCGGTGTACCCGAGGATCTCGTCCGCGTCATCACTAATGTTATGACCAAGCTCCTTAAAGGCATTTAAGATGGGCTCGTTCTTAGGGTTTTGCTCTCTTGTTATTTTAATAGGTCCATCTGTACCATATTTATCAGCAACAGAAGACGCGAGTAATCCTGGGTCCACTAATTTTTCTGCCTTTTTGAAGTAAGGCAGGACATTTTCATACTCCCAGGTTGAATCATTTAACATGGCAGCCCATGTGTCAAAGTCGAAAGGATGTCCATGTACATGTATGAGATGGTTTAGAGCGCTGCTGCCACCCAACATCTTGCCTTGTGTCAGACCTACGCGACCACCTTGGAGATATTGAGCAGAATAGTTATCAGGTACTGACGTAAAATTGTAATCGTATCGTGAGTCTGCTAGGTAAGGAAATATTCCTGCTGCCTGCAAAAACAAAAAGAATCTGGTTAGTTTTAGAACATACAAATTAACATCTCGCTTGTAATCCCCAAAGAGTTAGGTAGAGGTGCATCTAATGGTACACCCACATTTCGCCCATGACATAGGGGGCGAGCCTATTTCCACAAACCAGGCACACATCTTAAGCCTTCCTTGGCTGCTACTGACAAATTGTGATGGAAAAACCCAATAACACTTTGGCTAACCTAGAAATCGAACCCAGAACTTCACGCTCAGCAGTAGCGCTTGCAAACGCTTGACCAACGAGATGGTCATGACGTTTAGAACACGTTAAAAATCAAAATCAAATTTTGTGTTAAACAAACATGATGTTGTTTTTCAATGATACCTACATTTGCTTCTGATGGAGAAGGTCCTCCAGCCTCAAGCAGTAGTACACTGCAGTCACAGTCAGCTGATAGTCTGTTCCCGAGGACTGATCCTGCGGTACCAGCTCCTATTATTATGAAGTCATGCAAACTGCCATCTGTGAAACGAGGAAATTATATAATAAAGGGTGTAAAACACCCTTAACGAAGCCGAAGGACACTTGTTTTTTTCCGTCAATGGGAACCAATGAAAACCTGGAAACTCTCTATTTAAGTAGACTCCTATTGAATGTCAAAATTCCAACCTTTCATTCGTATTATTTTAATACAAGTTTTAAATGATTGCGATCCTGACATTAAAATTAGATCTTATTATACTGTGACTTTTTTTTCACAAATAAATAATTTGGATTTGAAATGTTATAACTTTACTTTAAATACCTCCATGATCCTTAGACTATTCAATGCATTCATCAGCTCAATGATTTGATTGAGTTACATTGGGTGCTACCGTAAACCATGACTTATCACACCAAAAAAAAGTCATTTCCTAGCAAAATTTTCCGCTGTGTTACTTAGTTTGATGTACAGAATGCTTGGCTGATGGCTTCGTGATGATGGGTCCGTTTACAACCTGTATTCAACACCTCAAAATTAAAGACCAGTCATTAGTGATGTGATTGCCTATTGATAATATAATTAATTTAACCAACCACCGCACCTGACTTGGGAAAACCAACCAAAAACTGGGGGATTTAATATTAAAGGTTTTATTCTAGAAAGTTTGACAGATATTATTAGAAACAGCGTAGCCATTTGACACATTCAAATTGTGAACACGATGCTTTATAAACAACTAGGTTTTGCCCGCGGCTTCGCTCGCATTATTTTAGAATTTGACAATCAATTCGGGTTGTACTCTGCTTGTAATAATATAACTACGATCATGATTCGAAAGACACGTGGTGCCATCTATTATCATAAGAACGTTATTGTTATTTTCCTCGGGAACAGTACTTTTTTTAGAGTTGAAAGTTATGTGTCCTATGTCCGTTTCTGTGCACCTGAAAATGTATATGCAAAATTTCAGGATGATCTGTTCAGTGGTTTAGGCGTGAAAAGATAACAAACAAACTTACTTTCGCATTTATTATATTAGTAAGGAAAGGATAAGGAAGTAACGATTGAATTCACTATCGACCTGTATGCAATCACCGGAGTTGAACTTTACAGTAGGTATACTACAGTACTTACTATTAGGAGTGCAAGCAGGTGGAAACCGCCATAATGTAAGTTCCAGGGTCTGCACCATTTGCAGAGCTACTTGCACCGCCTGAATGCTCGACAGGGCATCTGCCGAGGCTGACATTGCTGAAATAAATGAACTAGTAGGTAAATAAGTGTGTTGCGATCAGACTGGACTGCTTGTGTGTGAATCGTAGCCGCAAGCTATCTACATCGGTGTTGAACTTGTAACAGGGATTCTCATAAGGCAGTGTTAAGTTAAGTGTGTAGGTTAAGTTTACTAACATAGTTGTTAAGAAATATTGTTACTAACAAATTTAGACCTGTTACTTGTTAATTAAATATGAATAAGAAAATCACGATGATTGCTTGTCTATGCACTGCGGCGGATATCTTTATGATTGATGAAGATGAAGATGCTATTTCGATGGTTATCAATTGTTTTGTTGGTAAATATTAGAATGTGTATGGAAAAAAGGCTATGAGTACCTATAGTAACAAGAAAGCGTATAATTCTTGCAGGAGATTATTTGAGACACTTCGTTATCTCTAAATACACGTTACCTATTTAATTTTCCAACCAATAATATTGTGTCCAAGTTCAAAATGTTGATACAGATGGTTGACATCAGAATACAAAAGCAATTTTTAAATAGTGCTCGTGTCTATGTTGTTGTGTTTATGTGCTATGTCATGTTATGGTATTTCAGCTTTCTTAAAGGTCTGTATGTATAATGAATCTACGAATGGCAGGGACAAACGGCTTACTGTGTGTTACAAACACTTGTACTTGTCTGGTTTTTTATTTTATTTTGATCGTACCTTGGAACCTTATGTTATTGGAGGACAAAGTTTCAAATAGTTCAAATTATTTATACAAGTTTTAATATTATAAATTTACTTGGAATACGTCTATGACTGTTTAATGCATCCATCAGAATAATGTTTTAAGTGCGTTACATTGAGTCCTAGGCTCCTAGCGTAAACCTTGATTTTCACCACAAAAGTCATTTTTTTGTGCAATTACTTAGTTTGATATGCAGAGTGCCTGTTTACATCTTGTATAGATAGATATAACATACTAGAATTACTTTTGAGGTATCGTGATATCCAGTAGTAACTGGTTGTGGAGGTCATATGGATAGACGTTTCATGTAAAATATTGACATGTTGTTAAAATATTGGGTGAATGGAATGGCGGCAGGTCACGGGAACAATCTGCGACTCTCGCATTATCCCCTTAAACTTTTTGAGAAGATTTATAAAACAATGGTTTGAAGTGCTGTCTTGGATTAGAATGTTGGGCCACAAAATGGACGAATGAAAGGCATTTGCATGTGGCTGAGATGAGAATGCTAAGGGGGATGTGTGGTGTTACGTGAATGGATAAAATAAGAAATTAGTACATATGAGGAAGTCTGAAAGTGGCGCCGGTGACTTTGTGTTAATTGATTGTCGTGGCATGGGCGCCTGTGATGCGGAGGAATGAAGAAAATGTCGCAAGGAAAGTTTTGAATATGAATGTGGATGGGTAAAAAATTAGAGGAAGACCAAAGACACAATGGATGGACTGTGTGAAGGATGATATGGCAAGAAAGGAGATGTCTAATGAGATGACGAGTAATAGAGAAGTATGGAATAAGCAGACATACTGCGCCGACCCCAAATAAATTGGGATAAGGGCAAGAGAATGATGATGGTTCGACTGAAAAACAATATTTTAAATTGCGGACACATGAAGAAAATTAAATAACGAATGGAGCAATAATTAAATACTCACCAAAATATATCCCTTGTGTGGACGCAATTGAAGTTACAGTAAATTAACTAATTTTTCGACAGCCTTTTTTATACAATACCTCTATTATGCTTGATGAGGAGATTGTGGCTATGTGGATTGGAATTTGAAAAAAGGGAAATTTAAACTGTTGACTGTTTTCACTAGATTAGGAAAACTCGAATGTAAGCTTTTATATCTAGGGCTGCTAAAGGATTAGTTAAGAAAGTAACAAAATACACGATATTATACGATTTTACAACAAAAGTTTACTTTGAGACCGAAGTGAACTTTATAATCCTAATGATCCAAAATAATTTTGAAGTGAACTCATTTGTATTGAGTGCTTGTTTATTTCAAAGATAATTAAATTATTGACAAACTACAAAACTATAATAGTAATAAATATGTACAAGTAGAAAAGGGTTACACGGCGTCCAAAAATTCGTCCGCATCGCTGTCAACAGGAAAAGTGCCCAGAAGGCTGGCAGCATTGCCACGTTGGATGACAATGCTGATTCTTTGGCCAAAAAATAGCCCCGCCCTCTGGCCACGTGAACAGAGGATCAACCGCTTGACGATTTCCCGAAATACTATTTGTATTTAATTCTAAATCTTCGATACTTGTCGAAGATTTATACTGCCACTATAATTTACTATAGTTTTGAGTTGCAATATCTCATCATAATCTGCGGGGGTCGGCTTCCAGTCTAACAGGATGCAGCTGAATGCCAGAATTTTACATAAAGCGACTGCGGACATACGGTTAACTCATTCTGGTAAAAATAAGGAAAACACTGAATTTTTTTGTTGTCCATAATACTCAATTTGGCCGATTTCACTCTTAGCAAATTTACACAAGTGCAAAAATTTACCAAAAACACCACGTGCTCGGTTAACTAATCGAGCAAGAAGAGCACATTAATTAGTGTAATGGTTTGACTAAGCTTAGTTCAAAACATTACAATGTTTAATACGTACATATGTCCCCATAGGGGTAGGCAGAAACCACAGAACGCCACCTGCCACCCTTACATACTTCTTGTGCTTACTCCATGTTCATACATCTAGGCATACACGCTCGTCGGTTGCGAGTACTACACATTACTAACTACATAGTATATTATTGTCACAATTTGAGCTAAGTATTATAAGTTTCACCTCGAATTAATGTAAATGAATAATAAAACAAAATTAATGGTTTTAGTGAAATTGCCTTCATTGTTTTTTTCCAGCTGCACCTGTACAAATAGATTCAACTAAATGCCTCATCATGGTTGCTGGTGTAAGGTGAATGTATATGCGGGTGAAATGGGCATTTATTATTTACAGTTAACTTTCCAGGGCGCCAATGTTTTTGAGAGAAAAATTAAATCATTTATTGAACAATTCATATACACACATAGTAATGAGAAAAGAAAGAAATAGAAAAATAGTTATAAAGGTGATGCTTTCCGATAAACTTATTTTTCTGTAAGGTTAATTAATTGATATTTTCCCCATTTTCATTCATCATCCATCCATATATACATACATACACACATACATACATACATAATTATACATTTATTCATTTTTCCATTTTTTTTAAATTTTTTTCGTTTTCCATTTTTTTTAATTTTGATTTAGTAAACTAAATAACTTCAAAACTATTTATCTTAAAATTATTAAAAAAAATATTTGAGATGCATGATATAACGAGCCCTTTCATTTGATATGTAACACGATATAGTTTACAAAACTTTTTTATCTTTACCCCCCAAAACTGGCAAAATTTAAAAAAAAAACCCCAAAATTCAGTAATTTACGTTACACGTCCCTCTTTCGGTCATCGACTTACATTATGTGAACCAAATTTCAACTCAATTGGTCCAGTGGTTTCGGAGTAAATTAGCTGTGACAGACGGACAGACAGACAGACAGACACGCGAGTGATTCTATAGAGGTCCCGTTTTTTTCCTTTTGAGGTAGGGAACCCTAAAATCATGAATTTGATGATTTATCAATATTTTAACATACACAATATGTAGGTACCGATAGGTAATTGTAAAATAATTCTAAATTTCAAGTTGCCAATACCTCCCCTTTCCAAATTTTATATAAAATGTCCGGCGAAATGTTGAAAAATTAAAGTGAATTTTTCCGCAATTGCGTCAATACAACGAAATTCTTCTGGTGAGTCCTTCTTTAAAGTAACTTTCTTTATTATTGGTAATTGATTATTAACACCTACATCATTAACGAAAATGAAATACGTTCACCTGACTATCACAAAAATACAATTATCATATCGATCGATCGGTATATATAATTAAGTATCTATGTCATCATTCTGTCTTAACGAAATTAAGTATAGTACTCTTCCGTCTCACCAGTTAGTGAGTTTTGAGAGTCAGCTTTCTTTTTCTGATATGGACCCTTTATTTCAACTTTCTCGTAGTTCTCTTTGACTATCGAATTGGTTAGGTAATTAAGCAATTTTATTACAAAGCCAGGACGGTTCAAACTCAAACTCAAAACATTTATTTCAATTAGACCATCACGGCAATTTTGAATGTCAAAAAAAAACTAAAAGAAGCGAAGCTACAATCCCAGTCACAAGGCATAATAACTTGAGAAAGTACTGCAGTTGCAAATTCCAAAGCGTAGATCTCTATGAAGAAGAATGGGCAAGAAACTCCATGGACACTCTTTTAAATCAAAATATTGTTACAAAATCTTGGTTACATCATCATCATGAGAGGTTCATCAGGTTCCTGGCTTTGTACTAAGACATCACCAACATTATTCATCTTATTAGTCAAAAGGCTTCGCAGCATCGGTCCAAGAATCGTCAATTTTCACCTGTCAGCCGGTTTATGAATTTCAGCAATGTCAGCTTCGGCAGCCACCTTGTCTGGTGTACAGACGGTGCAAGTAGCTCTGCAAATTGTGCAGACCCTGGGACTTACATTATGGCGGTTTCCACCTGCTTGCACTCCTAATAGTAAGTACTGTAGTGATATTCTGTCCAGTTCACTTCGGAGCTAAGACGGCACAAAAGTAAACGAACTTATTTGTTTTTTAGGTTGTTCTTGCTTGTTAAAACTATACGTCATGTAGAGGCTGGTAAAATATATTCTCATGAACGTTTCACAGATTGCAGTTCGTATGACTTCATCGTGGTAGGTGCAGGCACCGCAGGATCAGTCCTCGCGAACAGGCTATCAGCTAACAGTAAGAACAGCGTACTACTGCTTGAGGCCGGAGGACATTCACCATTAGAAGCAGATGTACGTTTCATTGAGGAACAAGACGAATTTCCCACAAAAAACAATCACACAGTAATTTTTCGTCACTTTATTTTTACAGATGATAGGATTATTCACTATTCTACCAAGCACCAAATATGACTACAATTTTACATCAGTGAATGATGGATATACTGCGCAGAATCTTCAGGGCGGCCATATTGGTTTGACGCAAGGCAAGATGTTAGGTGGCAGCAGCGCCCTCAACCATGTCATGCATGTTCAAGGACACCCCCTAGACTACAACCATTGGGCTGAGATCTTAGGCGACTCCAGTTGGAACTACGAGAACATCCAACCATACTTAAAAAAGCCAGAAAAATTAGTAGACGATGGATTGCTCGCGTCTCCTTCTGCTAGACAGCATGGCAATAGTGGACCCATCAAAATAACTAGAGAATTACATCCTAGTAACCAGCCTTACTTACGTGCCTTCGCAGAACTTGGTCATGATATAGTTGATGATATCAGTACGAAGACGTCAAGACTTGGGTACACTGAGCCTATTTTCGCAAACGCTGACGGTGTTCGTCAAAGCAGTTCGGTCACTTACCTTACAGAAGCTCAATCACGTCATAACTTGTGCGTTGCGACGCAAACGACTGTTGATAAGATTCTTCTCAAAGGCGGCAAAGCTGTCGGTGTGCAAGTGACAGATTCTAATGGTGACACTCAAGTATATTTTGCAAAGAAAGAAGTGATTGTATCCGCGGGAACATTTAACAGTCCCAAACTGTTGATGCTGTCTGGTATCGGTCCTAAAGATCACCTAGTATCACATGGTATAGACGTGGTTGCTGATCTGCCTGTTGGCAAGAACTTACAAGACCACCCAACGACGTTTCTTGGTTACCTAATGGAGGAAGACACATCACCTGCCCCAGCAGTCAATCCAGGCCTGTTTCCCGCCCCGATGACAGTCGGATACGTGGCCCTTGATCCTGACCAGACATATCCGGACTACCAGTCAATCAATCTCCTATTTCCGCATGAATCTGCTGGATTTCTTCAATATTGCTCCAACGTGGCAAAATTTACGGATTCTCTGTGTGATACGTTCTACAATGCGACTGTTGGTAGGAATGCAATGTTCACTATAATCAATCTGATGATGCCACATTCAACTGGCGAAGTTTTATTGGCTAGTGCTGATCCAAGAGCCGATCCTGTAGTATATACTGGAACGTACCGTAACAGGACTGACTTGAAATTAATGGCGGACAGTTTGAAAGACTTCAACAAGGTGTTACAAACGACTTACTTTAAGAGCGTCAACGCTAAGCTTATAGATACGGGGCTGTGTTCAGCTACAAGTAATGAGGACGAACTTTGGGAGTGCTATGCAGAAGCTACGTCATCCAGCTTATGGCACTATGTCGGTACTTGTGCGATGGGATCAGTTCTAGACAGTAGGTTGAAGGTTAAGGGCGTGGATGCACTCCGGGTGGTCGACTCATCTTCCTTACCAACAGAAGTAAGGGGCAACCCTAACGCCCCTATACTGATGGTTGCTGAACGTGCGGCTGACTTTATTCTACAAGAATGGGGGGTTTAGTACGGTGTCAATGTGTCCGTTACTAGACTGACCGAACCTTTACAGAGTATTTAAAAATACACCATTTTAAAATTCATTACATACTAACAATGAATGGCTTTCCAGCTGGAAAACTGGAAAGTAATACTCAATGTATGTTTAACACAGTAAATATCACTTTGTTATCTTTTTGATACTTTCCAATTAAAATTCTTGACTCAATAGTTCTATTTTCTTTTTGTTTTTTTTCGTAAATGTCCTAAAATAAATAAACGTGAGTGCCTAGCCGAGACAAAATGAAAATATTCAAACAGTCGAAATAACGATGAACAAGCGTAGAGTAAAAAAACTTGTTAAAAGTGTGACGTCATTTTTTTCGTTTTTGTTCTCTACAGACCCTATTAATTGATACGGGGCAATACCGTGGGGATGCATAAAAAATAATTAGACCGCCATCTTTGGGAGTCCGCCACATTGGATTTAGAATGTCGTCACTTAGCTAACCATGCATTGTCATCCAGACTAATCGTGCATGCGTAATTTCAGCTCAATCGGTTGGAGAAGACTGTTTTAAAATTCAGTTCCAAAATTTGACCTAAACAAACAAACATACTGCATATAAACATTGCAATGTATACAAAAACCTTGTAGTAAAAAAGTAAAAAATATGTGGGACTGACATAAGCTACGAAAAAGCTCATATTAATCCTATTGTAAGTACCTAGTCATAGAAATACGAACTGCTTTGAAAGCGATAACCACTTATCTTGGCCCTCCGACCATACTGCACGATGTTATACTTAAGACATGGTGACCTCCACCAGTCAAAAGCAGTTATTTTTTCAAACTTGTACGAGGAATTTTAAACATTATATTATATGAGAAACAGCGCTGACGGCTGGAATAGGTAGAGTAGACCAGCAACAGAAGTCCAGTGGTCTGGTAGTCTGTTCTAGTAGACTGGCCTTGCAGACTGGTATACTGGCCTAGAAGACTTGTCTGGTACACCCATACCAACCCACCCGAGGTTCGCGCCGTGATGCCGTCAATTGACAATGGACCGACCAGACACGGTCGGCAGCAGGATCTTTGTTCATGAATCTGAAAACAAAATCGTATCGTGGCGTACGATGTGCTTTTGTACGGACCACTACTGTATGAGCAAATTGTGGACCGGCTGTGAACACCGGAGACATAATATCTGCATAACATCACGCCTATAATCCCCGAAAGGTTAGGCAGAGACCTCTGTTTAACATTACATGGTACTTAAATATAACTGACGAAATGTGGGTGTACTGTTAGTAGTATATCTGCATTTCGCCAGTTATGTATAAGTACCTTGTAATAGTGGGCGAGCCTATCGCCATCAACCGGGCACAAATCTTGACTCCGTGGCTGCTACTGAGAACTTCATGAAGGAAAACACTTTGCCCGACCCGAGAATTTAACCCAGGACCTCATGCTCAGCAGTCGCACTCATTATTATATCTACTATAAATAATATTACGGCGCGGCGCCCCTTCACCGCGAGCATTCGCCTACAATGTAACTGTTCAGATTCACTTGTTTCTGTACAAAATCCATTCTTGGATGGTTACATTGCAGGTGAATGCTCTCGGTGAGGAAGCGCTTTCAGCATCCAGTATAGGAGCCGCGTCCACAATCAGTCCGTACCGGTTCCTAAACCTTTAATGAAAATAAACACCAATATTCCTTTCACAGACTAGACTGTGTCCCAGCGGTGGATACATTATAGGCTGATCATGCTAATATAATCTAAAGGTCCTAATATAATTAAGAAGTAACGATTATATATTTGGAATAGCTATGTTCGACTCGTCATCGAAAAACAAAAGATCGCGTTTCACAACTGTTTCAAATATTTTTGTTTTCATTTTATCGATTCGTCGTATCGTCAAATGAACAAAATATACAATTCATTTATATTATAAGGTAGGTAGGTAAGGAACATTTACACAAGTTTTATAAACGGGACAACATATTTATCGACATCCGCAATGAGTTAGATTGAATGTAGGAGGTAATCTTCAGAACTACTGATTCGATTTCGAAAATTCTTTCACTAATGTAAAGCTACATTATCTTTAAGTCATCATCAGCCATCATCTGCCTGCCTTTTCCCAACTATGTTGGGTTCGGCTTTCAGTCTAACAGGATGCAGTTGAATACCAGTATTTTACATGGAGCGACTGTCTATCTGACCTCCACAACCCAGTTAGCGCTAGGTAATACGATACCCCTTGGTAAGGCTGGTTGTCAGACTTTCGGGTCACTGACTACCTGTAACGACTGACAAAGATCTACTAATGACAGCCGGGACCAATTACGGCTTAACGTGCTTTCCGAGGCACGGAGGAAACTCGGTATTTAATGGGTGGTCACCCATCCACGGACCAACCTAGGTAAGCACGGCTTAACCTAAAAATCGACCCGAGCGGCTGTTCTTATTTAGCCACGAGCTCCTCATTTCCTACATTATCTTTCAGTGTGATAAGCAAAACTGCGAATTGCGTGTTAAAGATAGTTACGTCTACGTACCTCAGCTTAGAGGTGAATTTCCATCAGCTGTTCTGCTGCTCTGCATCTATTTGAAGCGACCGTCCTTTGTGAAGATTTCTAGTTTAGCAGATTTTATCTGAAATAAATTAAATACTCAATCAAATTACATCTTCGGGACAGTAATGTAAAAATTAGAATGTCATTTAATTCTCTTCTCTCTTCTCTCTCCTTCAACCTTTGGCCAACCAATGCTGAGTCTGAGAACCCAATCAGCCAATGCTGAGTGTAGGTAAATTGTAAATTGTGATATTTGTAAATCTCTCCACTTTTGGCGGTTTTGTGTCATTTTAATTAAAATTTAAAAATGGTTAGAATTTCGAATCCTGCTAAAACCACCTACATGACTTATTTACTCATACTAGCTGGTAGTTTTTCTAAAATAGCAGTACAAAGTCACGCATTTTATTCCCGACGGTTAAAGCAGAGATGTTCCTATCATCCCCCCTACATTCTGCCACTTAGTAGGGGGTGAGCCATCAACGGGATACAAGTCATCTCGCCAGGTTTCTACCCTATTAACTTTGCTTGATCAACACAGCTGGGGAAAGGCAAGGCAGATAGATGATGATGACTTTACCCGACCTGGACTTGAACCCAAAACCAACGAGGTAGTTGACATAAAACCTAAGCATTTTGCGCCACCCACAGATTGTAAAAGATTCCAACTTTCAGAAGCAAAACACGGTGAAAATAAAAACAAAATATTGGTTTCTCTGACGTAACTTCAACTTACCGGTCGGAATGTACTTTTTGAAACCGTAACTTAGTTCCAGAAAGTCAATATTAACTTGAACTTAACTTTTCCTTTGGTGTTCAGCGATGCATTCAGGATAGCCATGACTGAAAAGTACATGAATTGATAATGAGAATATGGGAAAAAAAAACTTTCTTCATGTTGTGAGCTTGACAATAATTGTCGTGGTTCTAATAAAATTTGCTAAATAGACTGTATGAGCATAATCAGTCTATATTAATCCAGGTTCAGTTGAAAACCGGCGTCGGGCACTAGTTGTCCGGCATTTTGATGAACTGGCCCACACAGTTTTATCTTTCTTGTGGCGAAGCGAACAAAACAAAATTAAAACCTAAATTAGTTTTTTTGTTCGTTTTTATTATTTTATATTGTGGGCCCACGTGGCATGTGCCAAATAAATGTATCGTCTTCTTTTTTTTAGGGTTCCGTACCCAAAGGGTAAAACGGGACCCTATTACTAAGACTTCGCTGTCTGTCTGTCTGTCTGTCTCCAGGCTGTATCTCATAAACCGTGATAGCTAGAAAGTTGAAATTTTCACAAATGATGTATTACTATTGCCGCTATAACAACAAATACTAAAAATTAAAAAAAATATATATATTAAGGGGGGCTCCCATACAACAGATATGATTTTTTTGCCGTTTTTATAGATAATGATACGGAATCCATCGTGCGCGAGCCCGACTCGCACTTGTTCTTTGTTTATATCGTTTCATCTGCTGGGACACAAACCTCCCTAAGCATAATTAGAATATAATGTCCAGGGAATGGGCTGTAGCTCACCACACCACTGGCTCACGCAGGTTGGTGGGTACCACATGACTTCGAATTTATGGTCGGCATCTATACAGGCACCCGACAACTGGTAAATCTGGCAACCAGAAAAAGAAAAGGGGTATCGTATTGCGCAGTACTAACTGGGTTGTGGAGGTCAGATAGGCAGCCGCTCCATGTAAAACTCCGGTATTCAGCTGCATCCGGTTGGACTGGAAACCAACGCTAACATAGTTAGGAAAAGGCTAAGCAGATAATGATAATGATCTATACAGACAGCCCAACCTGTTTTTAACATTTAGCCTTTTGAGGTGTTAAGTAAACTGTAGGTGTTTTTAAATTTAGAATACTTTCATTTAGGAAATTTGCTACATCAGCAATCATTTTATTGAAGTTCTGATGAAGATTGTTACAGTATAGACGTTTTTCATTGAAGTCTTCGATAACTAAACACGTGAGAAAAACAACACCTTATGAGAAAACATAAAATAAAACACTATGAAGGCTTACTTACCGATTGAGTGAGTAGTTCCCAAACGACTTACTACAAATCAGTCGAAGTTGACTATTTGGAGTTGATGGTTTGGGGTCCTTGCTTGTAGATCAGAAGGTATGTTGAAGATAAACTCCGTTTAAGAACGAATATTGAATGTATATTTATTTACAAAAAGGGTCGTCTTTTATATTATTTTACCAATTAACAATAACCAATAAAAACACGTACATTAAATTAGAAACACTATTTACAAAATAAAAATCCAATAAGAATCCAAGGATTTTTGACCAATCGCGTCACAGCACTGTTGTCGTGTTATTTCCACGAGAGGCGCTAGTGTTCTCACGGCGCGGCGGCGCGGCGCGGGCGACTTCTCCCGCCATTTCGCCGCTCGCGACGAAAGCATAAATATATGTGCCATGTCGCGCGCGCGTTACATTCCGCTCTCGGCAGCCGCAGAGTGCACACGTGCGCTCCATTACTGTCCGCAAGCTCCGCGCCTCGCGCCCCTCCACTTTGCGCTCCCCGTAGCGCTCAGTGTTCGCCGCCGTCCGTCTGGCCCCGCCCCTCCCGTGGGTGCAAGTAGTGCATAGTGCATAGTGTCAAGTCGTAGCAGAGCGGTCAAACTCAGTCTGTATAGCTGGTTCCCGCCTTGCTACTTCCGCGTCGCGCATCGTGTTTGGCTCCTTCCGAGTGAAAGCCACAGTTTCGTGGTTCTTGGTGGGAAACCTAACGGTGATAACGATACCAAGAGGGTGGTGACCCAATCCAACCCGCCAGACCCCTTCAGGGCGAGGCATCCCATTGGCGTCGGGAGCTAGGATCTTGGCCTTGGGGGATCTCCTAGTCAAACCTAGACTCTGATTTCGTTCACAGCCACACGTAGTGTCGGTTGGGTGTGTCTACACCCTTCGCACTAGAGGCCCCTTGGGGCATAGGGCCCTGTCGCACATTAAGACTGGCGACAGGTTTACAAGCTTAGGGCTCACCCTTAGGTACTCACCTCCCTGTTGCACCCAACAGGGAGGGTACACATCCCCGGGCGTTCCCACCCGGGGAGTTAGGTGTTAGGAAACGGCCCTTCTGGCCCCCCCGTTCCCTCTCCTCTAAGAGGATGTCGTCCTCCCGTAAGGAGGAACTAGAGTCCCATCTTGCAGAGTTTCTTAGGAAACTCCTGCAAGATGATCACCCTCACATACGTGAGAAATACGCCGCGGACATCGCGGTATTCATGACCAAGCCCCCCGCAATGGCTACTCCCAGCCTTCCCCCCGCGTCTAACATTCCATCGCCCCAGGAGGCAACTCCTGAGGCCATGGATGTTGTAGTTACAGCCCAAGAGACCTCCGATTCGTCATCGGAGGCTTCCTCTGACTCCTCGGAGTCGGAGGAATACACCCTTGTGGGAAAGGGAAAGCGGAAGAAAGGAAAGTCTTCGAAGGCCAACAAGGCCAAGAAGGCAGTCCCCGCCGCCGCTTCCCCTCGCCCCGCCTCCCCTGTAGCCACTCAGGCTTCCCCCCGCCCCGTCTCCCCGGTCTCAATGACAGCCTCGGGCTCGGCTCCAGCCAGCCGTCCCGCAAGCCCCAGGGCTACCGCCCCCCCGTCTTCTGCCAAGAAGACCAAACCCCCCCCGCCTGTCTTCCTACAAGATAAGGCCAAATGGACCGAAGTGTCCAAGCTCTGCGCCGAGCGCAGAATAAATTATACTAGTGCCCGGGCGACCCTCCAGGGCATTAAAATATCTCTCCCAAAGTCTTCGGACTATAGGGAACTTATCCACCTTCTTCGTAGTAGGCAGATCGCCTGCCATACTTACGCTCTCCCGGAGGAAAAGCCCACCAGGGTGATCATCCGGCGCATCCCCAAGGAGATCCCGTCCCAGGAGATCCTGGACGACCTCACTGCCCAGGCCGTCCCAGTCTCGGCAGTCCACCGCCTTCACAAGGCGCGTGGTGGAGAAGAATACGACATGGTCCTCGTCGTCTGCGACCCCGTCGAGGGTCACCACCCAATCTTCAAGGTGAAAACCTTGTGCTCTCTCTCGGGCATCTCGATTGAGAAGCCCTATAAGCCCCACACTATTGGCCAGTGTCAAAACTGCCAACTGTATGGGCATTCACAAAAGAACTGTTTCGCGCCGGCCAGGTGCGTAAAGTGCCTAGAAAAGCACGCTACAGCAGACTGCTCCCGTCCAAAGGACAGGACGCTCTGTACCGAACCGCCGAGCTGTGTGCTCTGCGGCCAGTCTGGCCATCCGGCCAATTACAGGGGTTGCCCCAAAGCCCCCAAGATCAAAGAGGCCAAGCTGGCGAAGCGCAGTAGCGCTCGCCAGCAGAGGGAAAGTCCCTCGGTTAAACCCCTCTCCGCTCAACTTCCCGAGCGTCTCAGCCCCCAGAGGCCTAGCCCCTGGAACGCGCTAAACCACCAGCGCGCCTTCCCGGCCCTCGCCAAGGCCGCCCCCATGCCAGGGTTAATGGACATTCCTGTCCCATGCCCTCAGCCAGCGGCTACTCCCGCAGCCGCTCCCCTAGCCCCCCGGCCTAGGCCACCCGTCCCCGAGGTAGTCACGGTAGAAGAGGAAGAATCTTCCTTTGATACCATAGCCCGATACCAGATCTTCGTGTCGGCTGAGGCCGACCGCTTAGCGGCCGAACTCACAGCGGCCGGAGACAGCTTCAAATTGATCAGGGAAGCCTTCAAAAGGCATCCCAAGATCAATGCCGCCCTCCGCGCCTTATCCGAATAAATTCATTATGAATAGTAAAAACTTGCAGAGTACTCGTCCCCGTTCCCTGAAAATAGGCTACTTCAATGCCAATGGCATTAGTGGTCAACGAGATGAGATCGCCGACTTCCTTCGCGACCATCAAGTTGACCTCTTTCTCGTTCAAGAGACCTTTCTCAAGCCCAGTCACCGTGACCCCAAAATTGCCAACTATCGCATAGTTCGCAACGACCGGTCGCGTTGTCACAAGGGCGGCACGCTCATTTACTTTCGTAAGGAGCTGCATTGTATCCCTATCGACCCACCCCCTATGGAATCTCTACTAGAGGTCTCAGTCTGTCGGCTGGCCATGACCGGGCATCAACCGGTGCACATCATTTCAGCCTACTCTCCCCCGGCCCAGTCATCTGAAGACCACCCCCTGTTGGTCAAAGATCTCACCTCACTATTCGGCCTGAGTGACTCCGTTATCTTAGCGGGCGACCTCAATGCCAAACACCCTGCCTGGAACAGTATAACGACAAACCCGAGAGGGCGAGTCTTGTACAACCTAGGCAGTGCCCTTCCATTTGACCCCATCGCTCCAATGGAGCACACTCATTACCCCCACTGTCCCAATGACCGTTCTGACGTGCTCGATATAGCGCTGCTCAAGAATATCAACCTCAGGTTGCATCTGATTGAGACGCTACACGAGCTCGATTCCGACCACCGCCCAGTGCTCATGCACCTCATCCCACGCTCGGGCATCTCTGACCCGAGCCTACCCCCTCCCACGGTAGTGATCACTGACTGGAAGAAAGTAAGCGACAAGCTGAACTCTGACATGTCACCGCTACTGGACGGTATCCCCGACCATATTGTCTCAGTCGCAGACACTACGGCCGCCATCGACTTGTTTACAGAGCACGTACAATCCGTACTGAAGGATTGTTCACGGGAAGTCCCAGAAACGAGTGATCGTCGCTGGATACTACCCGATGACATCCGTGCTCTGATAACCGAGAAGAACGCGGCCATACGTGCCTACAGCAGCTTTCCCTGCGACGCGAACAAGGCCCACATGCGCAACTTGCAGCGTGCTGTCAAGAAGCGTACTAGTGAGCATCGTTCGAATCAATGGGACAAGACGCTCAGCGAACTCGAGCCCACCCACCTAGCTTTCTGGCAACTACAAAGAAAGATGCGTGCCAAAGAGGAGGCCTCGATGCCCCCCTCACCCGTCCTGACAAGAGCGTCGCTTTTGACGACTCAGAAAAGGCTGAGTGCCTAGCCGACAGCCTGGAAGCTCAGTGCACCCCCAGCTCTCAACCAGTAGACGCGCGCCACCTCGCCGAGGTGGACGCTGAAGTGGAACGAAGAGCCTCTCTTCCCCCTGTAGAAGACCCCGACGATCCCCTTCCTCCAGTTTCCCCTGAGGAAGTGAAGGATATTATCGACAAGCTTCAGCCTAGGAAAGCCCCTGGCGCCGATGGCTTCACCAATAGGGTGTTTAAAATACTCCCCGGTCCTCTCATTGTCTTGCTGGCAGCCATCTTCAATGGCGCCTTAAGCAATAACATCTTCCCTCAAGTGTGGAAAGAGGCCACCGTCATAGGTATTCCCAAGCCGGGCAAACCTAAAGCCGAGCCTTCCAGCTACCGGCCGATCAGTCTCCTTAGCGCACTCGGCAAAATCTACGAGAGGCTTATTTATAAGCGTCTCAAGGACTATGCCGAGGCTAAGAGCCTCATTCCCAACGAGCAGTACGGTTTTAGGACCGAACACTCGTGCGTCCATCAAGTTCACCGCATCGTAGAACATGTAAGCGCTGGCTTTCAACGTGGTGCGATGACAGGTGTACTTTACTTCGACATAGCGAAAGCTTTCGACAAAGTCTGGCACAACGGCTTATTATACAAGCTGTACCAACTCGGAGTGCCGGACCGTCTCGTGCTCATCTTGCGAGACTTTTTGTCGAATCGTACCTTTCGCTATCGAATAGGGAACACACTTTCTTCCCCTCACCCCATCCGCGCAGGAGTCCCTCAGGGCTCCGTAGTGTCCCCTCTCATGTTTACGCTGTACACCAGCGATATCCCTAAAGGGAAAAAGTCCCGCATAGCCCTGTTTGCCGACGATACGGCCATCTATTACACCGGCCATGGTTCCGACACCATCGCCAGTAACCTTCAGCAAGCTGCCAACGTTCTTGGCGCTTGGTTTCGCAAGTGGAGGATCGAGGTCAACCCTGACAAAAGTCAGGCGGTCCTCTACTACAAATCCCGGAAGAAATACGTTTCTCCCCCCAAACCCATCACCACGTTTGGCAAGCCTATCCCTTGGGAGAAGCAAGCCAAGTATCTCGGAGTCATCCTAGACCGACATCTGTCCTTTGAGGCGCACATAAAGGCAGCCCGGTCACGGGCGGCCTTTGCCGTAGGTAGGCTCTACTTCCTTATTACAAAAAAGAGCAAGTTGTCACTCAAGTGCAAATTGCGTCTTTTCACCGCAGTCATTCGCCCCATCATGACGTACGCCTGCGTCATCTTTGCCCACACCCACCCCCGTCACATTCATACAATGCAGACCCTCCAAAACCGGTTTCTCCGGAGAATCTCTAGTGCCCCCCCTTACGTCCGTAACGACACTCTCCACCTTGACCTTAGGTTGCCTACTCTAGCCCAATTTATTAAGCGCCTCTCCAAGCGCTTCTTTGACCGTGCTCTCAAGCACAAAAACCCTCTGATCTCATCGGCAGCTCGGTACGATCCGTCACACATCAGTAGCGTTCGCCGTCCTCGGCATGCTCTTCTCACCCCCGACGACCCTATTACCCTCCTCCAGGAAAGTAATAGGGAAACCAGTACTCTTAGGAAACACAGACCACACAAACCGCGGTCAACTTTCAAACCTCGCCGCCGAGGTCCGTCGCGACGTCCTTGTAACGACCCCCCCCCGTCCCTTGCCGGAGCCAGCCCGCGAGCTGAGCCAGTAGTTTTAAATTAGCCCATAAATAATTTAAACCAGATCCAGCCCGTCCCCTTGCTGCCCTCCCAGCGATGCCCTAAGCCGAGGCTCGTACCCCACAGGGGGTGCCCTTAGCGTGGTCGCTTAGTTTTTAAGTTTTTGCCCCTGGCTGGAGGCCTTACTACAAGGCATCCACAGGACTTGCCCGGTTAAGCAGAAGCCAACCTCCTAGGTTGATCTGCGAGATGCCCCTCCCAAAAAAAAAAAAAAAAAAAAAAAAAAAGCGCGCGCGTTAGTGTCGGGCAGGCCTCCGTCGAGTGAAGACTGAAGATGCAGTGATGACGATCGAAGACACGTCGAACCGAAGCTAGAAGAGTGGCCTCACAGCTCCCGACACTCCTATTTCTTTACGGAATCGTCTAAAACGTTGAAATAGTTCTTTTCAGAACTGCTTGCTTCGATGTTTCTTATCAGAACGTCAGAAACGTTATACCAAAGTTCTTATCAGAACTGCTCGCTTCAATGTTTCTTATCAGAGCGTCAAAAACGTGGTAATGTGCAGTGACTGGTGGTGGCTACAGTACTCCCCCTCAAGCGAAGCGTACCGGCAGCTTGACGACACGGCCTGAGCGCGTTGACCTGTTGATGGCGGGCTGTGACGTCACGTTGACCGTAGGTACTTTTGCTTGTTGCTTGGTAACAGCTGATGTGGTACTGGTTTTCTTGGTAATGGTTGGTGTGGTACTGGTTTCCTTGGTAATGGTTGGTGTGGTACTGGTTTCCTTGGTAATGGTTGGTGTGGTAACAGCTTGGGTTAACTTGGTAATGGTAAACTTGTTTGGAGGTAAGGTACAGGTATTCTCTGAGATGACATATGCAGGCTTAAGTCGATCGATTGAAATGTTGGCTTGCCGATTCGGTAGCTGTATAGAGTATACTTTATCTGTTCGGCTTATAACTCGATATGGGCCTTCATATGGAGCTTGGAGTGGTTTCTTGACTGCATCGGTTCTAACAAACACGTGACTGCACTTGCGTAAATCTTGATGCACGAATACGCTTTTGTTGTTGCTGTGATGTTCTGTGACGGCTTGCGGTTTGTTCGCTTGGATGACGTCACGAAGTTTTTCCACGTAATTGTAGTCCATTGTAGGTACGTAGGTATTTGATGTGAAGAAATCGCCTGGCAGACGTAAGTTGTATCCGTAGGTAAGTTCGGCTGCACTCACGCCTGTGTCGGTGCGTAGTGCGGCGCGTAAACCAAGTAACACGGTAGGTAGCTCGTCGATCCATGTACTCGTGTCGGATAGTTTGGCGCGTAATGCTGTTTTGAGCGAGCGATGCCATCGTTCGACCATCCCGTTGCGCGATTTTTCTTAATACCCATTTGTTTCATTAGGTTTTGAAACAGCTGACTCTCGAACTGGCGACCTTGGTCGCTTGTGAGTGTAGTCGGGCATCCAAATCTTGATATCCAGTGTTGGTAGACGATATCGGCGATTCGATCAGCTGATATTTCGTCGGTAGGTATTGCTTCAGGCCATTTCGTGAGTCGGTCGATCATTGTTACTAAGTAGCGATGTCCTTGAGCTGTTGTAGGTAAAGGTCCTACAATGTCCACATGTAGATGTTGAAAACGATCGCTTGGCGGGAAAGCAGAGATGTTCGAGAATGTGTGACGTTGTATCTTGCTTTTCTGACAATGTAAACAAGTTCGAGTCAAACGGCTGATGTCTGTGTTCATTGATGGCCAGAAGTATTTTTGGGTTATAAGTTTTCGAGTCGTTCGCGTACCAGGATGACTGATGTTGTGCACGCTGTTGAAAACTTCTTGTCTATGTTCTTCTGGTATATAAGGGCGTATATAAGACGTAGATGTTTCGCAGTATAACTCGACGTCAGTGTTTGGTATTATTATTTTCTTGAGAGTGATGTTTGTTTCTTGCAATAATTGTTGAATGTTGCTGTCCTTTTCTTGTGCGCTGGCTATCTCCTTGAAGTTTATTGTAGATGGGCATGAGATAGTTTCGATGCGGCTGAGTGTGTCGGCGACGATATTTTGTTTACCGCTCACGTGACGTAGGTCGGTGGTGAATTCACTGATAAACAAGAGTTGTCTCGTTCGTCTCGGTGTTTCAGTACTCGATTGAGTTTTAGACATAACATATGTTAGCGGCATAAGGTCGGTGAATATAATAAGGTGACGTCCTTCAAATGTCTTGCGGAAATGTTTGACTGCCATGTAGATTGCGAGTAGCTCTCGGTCGTAGGTAGAATACTTCTTTTGTGCGTCGTTGAATTTCTTGGAAAAATATCCGAGCGGTTGCCACGTGTCATCGATGTATTGTTGTAGGACGGCGCCAGCAGAGTTATCGGAAGCGTCGCAGAATAAGGCGAGTGTAGCATGATGTGATGGGTGGGCGAGTAGAGCTGCGTTTATGATGCTAGCTTTACATTGCTGGAATGCTTGAGTTGCTTCGTCGGACAACGTGATCGGAGTTTTGTCTCGCTTCTTTACGTTATGTAGGTATGAATTCAGCGGGGCTTGTAGTGCTGCAGCGTTAGGTATATGATCGCGATAAAAGTTGATCATTCCAAGAAATCTTCGTAATTCTTCAATTGTGGTAGGTATTGGATAATCGGTGATTGCTTGAATTTTATGTTGCGGAGGTTTGATGCCTTCTTTTGATACGGTGTAACCTAGGAACTGGGCTTCTGACTTGCCTAGATTGCATTTGACGGGGTTGATAGTGATGCCATTGTCTTCTAATCTCTTTAGTACGATGTGGAGGTGTTCTCTGTGTTGGTCTTCGCTTTCTGATGCTAATAATAAGTCGTCTATGAATGGGATGACGAAATCTAATCCTCTTAGTACTTCGTGAATGTAGCGTTGAAACGTTTGTCCCGCGTTCTTCAAACCGGGGCACATACGTGGGAATTCAAATAATCCCATTGGGGTGATGATGGCTGTCTTCTCAATATCTTCTTCTCTTACGCTCAGCTGTTGATAGGCGCGGTTGAGGTCTATTGTTGAGAAGATAGTTTTTCCGGATAGGTGATGTGTGAAGTCTTTGATGCGTGGAACAGGGTATCGATCTGGTATGGTGATGGAGTTGAGTCGGCGATAGTCACCACAAACTCTTATGTCGCCATTCTTCTTAGGGACGATGTGTAGAGGTGATGACCATGGGCTTTTACTAGGTCGACATAGTCCTTGTTCGATCATGTTTTCAAATTCCATCTTCACTATTTCGAAACGATGTGGTGGAATTGGTCGAGCTCGGCTGTGTATCGGTGGTCCTTTTGTTTCGATGAAATGTTGTACTTGGATATCAGAGTTTAGTTTCATCGATGTTAATCTCGTTATGCCGGGATATTGAGCTAAAATGTCGTGGTAGGATTGCGACATGTCGATGCTGCGTATCGTAGGTACGTTCGATACTCGTACCGGGGCATTGACCTTTAAGCTCGTAACACCGTCGATTAATCTTCGGTTTTTCAGGTCGACGATGAGTTGATGATGCTTGAGGAAATCGGCTCCGAGTATAGGTTTTGAGACGTCAGCTACGATGAATTTCCACAGGTATGGGCGACGTAGATTGAGGTCAAGGGATAATGTTTTCTCGCCATACGTAGCTATAGTTGTGTTGTTCGCTGCGTATAGCTGGAATGGTAACGGCGTTGGTATTTGTCCCTTACTTCTCGGTAGCACGGATATGTTGGCTCCAGTGTCGACTAAAAATGATAATTTGGAGTTTCTGTCGGTGATATACAGGCGGTGGGATTTTTCTTGAACGCCGGTGTCCACCACTGCCAACGTTCCGTCTAGTTTTCCGTGTTCTGTTTCTGTTGCTTGCTGAATGAGCAAGGTGATGTACAGCGTCTAGCTTTCTCCTTGAAACGGCGGTGATAGTAACAAAATGGTGATGGAGAAACATCGTGGCTTCGTTGACGTGATGTGCTGCGGTGACGAGATGAGTGACGACTACGACGATAATTGTTGTTGTGATATCGATCTGACTTCAATTCTGCTATTTCTAGTGATAGTTTTCTTATCTCGCTGATTAGGTACTGCGTGTCAGCTTGCGGTGCGGCTAGTGAAACTGGTGCGGGTGCATGAACGGCTGCGACTTCTGTTGATGCTGTCTGCTCCATGATTTTGTCGGCGAGTAGCGCGAGTTCGTCGAGCGTTGTCTTGGTGGTGAAGGTTTCGCTGGCTGCGAGGACTGACCGGACGTGTGATGGGAGGTGATTCGTCCACATAAGTCGCAAGGTGGAGTCGGGAACCTTGTCTCTGGCGAGATTTCGCATGCGGCGGAGTAGTTGCGTTGGCTTTTGATCGCCGAGTTCCATGTCGGACAGTAGTTTCTGGAATTGGCGGCTGTCGGATTCCTCGTAGGCAGATATGAGCCTATTCTTGATCGCGTTGTACTGATCAGTCTCTGGCGGGTTGTAGAGTAGGTCCATAATCTGTTCGATGTCCTGTCGCTCGAGCTGTGCGATGACCATCTGTGCGAGTTGGGCTTGGCCTTTCTTGAGGTCGTTGGTTGCGGCCTCGAAACTGATGAACCAGAGCCGTGGTCGATCACGCCAGAAAGGTGGAATACGCATGGTGAGCGATATTCCAGCTGCTTCGGCCTTCTGGACTGGGTTTGAGCTTGATTGTTGTTCTTCAATTTGGCAGGGATTCGACATCTTGATTTATTTTGTTGGAGACTGGCAGAGCTTCGTTTGGCGATACTGGCAGAGCTTCGTTGTAGTGTGCAGCTCACCTAACCTTATATATGTAACTGCACACACTAATTATTGACATTATTATACGAATCGTGGAACTAAACAGTTCTCTTTTATTTCGACAACATCATTATAATACATGGCGACCCTTAGCCAGCAATTAAAATTTTGCAATCTACGCAATAAGAAAGACTGCGGACGAGTCAAATAAATTATGAAGATATACCGATAAAAGTTGAAGTTTGTGAAGACGGAAATTAGAAGAAAGGAAGCGAAGAAGATTTTAAAAATTTATAGAAGAATCAGAATCCCAACAGAAGAATTAGTTTGAAGAGGTGAAATCATTAATTAAGAAGACAGAAAAGGAACGTTGCTGCCGGGTGCTGGGAGAATGCTCAAGCCTTGTGATGAGAGGATATGCAGGGCGCTGGGAGTTGAATTGTACGGGTCCGATGTGGAGCAGCTGGGAGTCAGTTCCAGACCAGTGCTGAGGAGTTCATTCGTCCAAGCCACGTGAGACGTCGTGACCTACATAATCGTTGTCAGTAAAATAAGTAACTACTGCAATGTAAGTTTTGCAACGCTAACATTTTTTTATATATTCTACTATATTTCATGTTATTGTAACTGGATCATACATTTTTTTATATTTTGTTCTGGAGATTAGGAATGTCCCAACAATTACAAGATGTGCACGCTAGATTAAAATATCTAAGAGAATATTTAGTAAAACTAGGTCCAGATAGGCGTAGAAAAGATTTAGCTTTAAAGAAGCTAGAAGAAGCAGAAAAAGAATATAGTAAATTGGATTGTATTTTGACTCAGTTGAACCAAGAAGTTATAGATCGCAAGTTAACCAAAGATGCTCGTGAGGTTTTCCAAACATTAATTAATGAAACTCAATCAAATTATCAGAAAATAAAAAGTTTACTTTCTTTAGTAGATAGTAGTTGTCAAACTAGTACTAAAGATTTAATAGAATACGAATATACTGATTGTCTTACAAAAATGGCTGACGCATTTGATATTAAAACTGCAATTTCCCTGTTGCCAGTGTTGAATGGTCAGGAGCAGGTGACAAATCAGCTTATAGATGGTATCTTACTTTATAGTTCGCTTATTAATGAAGCCAGTAAAAGTCAATTAATACAGTTTGTGTTAAAAACGCGTCTCTCGCCTAGTGCAAAATTGCGACTTAAAACTAACTACACAGATATAGAAAGTTTGGTAGAAGATATTCGTGTTTATTTGTTACCGAAGAAATCGTATGTAGCTTTACAAAGTCAATTGCTTACGGCGACTCAAGGCCGTAGAAGTATAGAAAAATTCGGTACGGAGATCGAAGAGTTATTTGTCAATCTCACGATTGCGCAGGCTAACGATAAGCGTGATGCATATGAGGTTTTGCGTCCACTCAATGAGAAGACTGCAATTAAACGGTTTAGTGATGGGTTGGCTGATAAGCGGCTCAGCACTATCATTGCCTCACGTCAGTTTGCATCATTGCCTGAAGCTATAACGGCTGCGGTAGATGAACAATCCCTGTCAGTCCAGCCACAAGATCAGGTTATGCAATTTAGGGCTAACCAAAATTATAGACGAGGTAGCTTTAGAGGCTCTCGAGGCCGGGGAAATAGACAATTTTACAACAGAAATAAAACGTATAACCATAATTATGATAAAAATAATGAAAATAGCACAGGTCAAAGAACTTTAAGCAGCGTTAATCGAGGTAAAAACTCAGGTGAACAACGTCAGCAGTTCCGCGGACGTCCGGTGCGTTGTCAGCGTATTCAACATAACGCGCAACAGTCCAATGTTCATGACAACTTGCGCAATGATCGCACAAGCCAAGCAAATGAAAGCCTAGAATTTTTTCGTACCTAAATCGTACACGCATTCTATTTTTAGTTTTTGTAATTTTTGTATTATTAATTGTCAGTTAACAAATAGTGATGTTGATCTTAATTTACTGATAGATAGTGGAGCTAGCTTATGTGTGCTAAAGTATGAATGGTTGTCGCGACATAGGAATTTATTGAATTTAGTAAAACAGGATAAGATAGTCATTAAAGGAATTAGTGGTAATTTAGAGTCCATGGGATACATTAATTTAGATATTATGATTAATAATGTAACTTTTCAACAAAAGTTTTACATATTTGAACACTTATCTTGTGCTGCAGAAGGTATACTCGGACAAGATTTTTTCGAGCGGTATAACGCTGTATTAAACTATAAAGATGGTACTCTGAGTTTGGAAACCCGAGACCAGTCTGTTAGTGTTCATGTTAATAGGAATTTATTTACAATTCCGCCTCGTTGTGAAGTAATTAAACACATCCCGACGTCACACAACAGTGATTGCGTCGTTTTGTCAAAGGAAATTTATGAAGGTGTGTTTACAGCAGGTGTAGTATCGAAGCCACATAATGGACTTATTCCTGTTAGGATATTAAATACAACTGATAGTTCGGTTGACATAAATACTTCAGATTTAAGTATTAGTTGCTTAAATAATTTTTACGTTTGCAAGTTTGACCACGATAACATTTCTGTGGATAGAGTTAAAACTTTACTTACTACGTTACAACTAAATACCTATTTAAATAAAGAGGAACAAAGAGGTATTGAAAACGTATGTGCCAAATATGCAGATGTTTTCCATTTGCCAGGAGATACGCTCACAACAACTAATTTAATAGAGCACTCAATTAAACTAAAAGAAAATACACCAGCATACGTTAAGCCATATCGATTGCCAAAAGCATTGAAAGGCGAAGTACAGAGACAAATAGATGAAATGGTTAAAAATGATATTATTGAAGAGACTATTTCAGAATGGTCAAGTCCAGTTCTATTAGTACCTAAAAAGACAGATAGGTCAGGAGAAAGGAAATGGAGACTTGTAGTGGACTATCGCCAACTCAATAATAGAATACAGGATGATAAATTTCCATTACCTAATATCACTGAGATACTAGATTCATTATCTAATAACATCTATTTTTCAAAATTAGATCTTAGTCAAGGTTACTATCAGCTATCCTTAGAAGAACAGTCTAGGAAGTACACTGCATTTACAACAGACAAGCAGTATCAAATGAAACGATGTCCAATGGGACTTAAAACATCGCCTAGTGCTTTTGCACGTCTCATGACAATAGCAATGTCAGGATTAAATTATAAATCATGCTTTTTATATCAAGATGATTGCATTGTCGTAGGAAATTGTCTCGAAACGCATAACAAGAATCTTATAAAAATTTTAGAATGCCTAAGAAGAGTGAATCTAAAACTAAATCCGCTAAAGTGTGAATTTTTACGTAAAGAAATCGTTTATTTAGGACATAAAATAACCTCAGAAGGAATATTTCCCGATCCATCGAAGGTAGAATGCCTACAAAAATATCCAGTCCCGCAAAATGTAGACGACGTCAAGAGATTTGTAGCATTCGCAAATTATTATAGACGTTTTATTCCAAAGTTTGCTGAAATAGCCTATCATTTGAATGCGTTATGTAAAAAAGATGTAGCATTCGTATGGAGTGATGAATGCGAGCGAGCATTTTACAAGTTAAAACAGATTCTTATTAGTCCGACAATACTTGACTATCCAGACTTTAGCGACAATAACACTTTCACGTTACAAACTGACGCATCAAAACTAGGATTAGGCGCCGTACTGTCTAATAGCAATGGCAAGGTAGTCGCGTACGCAAGCCGTAACTTGAAACCAGCTGAGACGCGGTACCCTGTGATTGAGTTAGAATTACTTGCTATTGTTTGGGCAGTTCGACATTTTAGACCTTATTTATATGGGAAAAAGTTTTACATAAAAACAGACCATAAGCCATTAATTTACTTATTTAATATGACCGATCCTTCAAGCCGGTTGACAAAGTTTAGATTATATCTTGAAGAATACGACTTTGAAATCAGCTATGTCCCAGGACGGCACAACGCAGCTGCAGATGCATTGAGCCGGATACCTATTACATCCAACAGTTTAAAGGATTTGAACAAACATGCAGTATCAGTCATGACAAGGGCACAGACTCGAAGGTTGCGCACTGACTGTGACAACAACGACATGACTACTGAGGTATCCTCTACTCCAAGGCCTGATCAACCTAAGGTAGTGGAAATCCTCAAACGACCGACTGACAGCATTGAATTGATATTATTTAGTAATAAAAATACTATACAGCAGATAGAAAAATCAAAATATTACACTAGTGACAATGGCAACTACAAATTCGTTCCTGAAAAATCAGCAATTTATGTGATATCTCGATCGTTATCGACCGTAAGTGTGTTAGCGAGAGAATTACAACGTTTTTGCAAGCAAATCAAAATAAATGAGCTCATAATAATTAAAACGAAGCGCTATGAAAATTATGTTAACCATTTATTAGAGGAAATGAGTCATTTGAATGACATTCCGAAGCTACTTGTTATTAAAGATGTGACAAGAGTTTCTGACAAAGACACGAAAACAGTGATCTTGAATGACTTCCACTTATTACCCACCAGCGGCCACGCAGGAATAAACAGAATGTTAAATAATATTAGGAAGTACTATTACTGGCCAGGAATGACTAATGATGTAACAGAATTCGTAAAGAAATGTAGAAGTTGTCAGATTCGAAAGCATTCCAATAGACATACAAAGGAACCGATGGTTATAACATCAACGGCATCCACTGCTTTTGAAAGAGTAAGTTTAGATTTAATGGGTCCTTTAGATGTAGATAATTTAAATTATAAGTACGTACTGACATTACAGTGCGATTTAACAAAATACGTTGAAGCCTATCCTTTAGAGAGGAAAGATACTATTTCTGTAGCTAGGTTATTTGTAAACAATTTTATTCTGAGATATGGTATCCCTAAAGAAATAATAACAGACCAGGGAACAGAGTTTATGTCATCAGTGTTTACTGAGATTTGCAATTTGTTGCATATAAATAAACTGCATTCAACAGCCTATCATCATGAAACTCTGGGAGGATTGGAAAACACTCATAAGGTTCTAGGAGCTTATCTTAGGATTCAGTGTGACAACAATAAATCAGATTGGAGCAGTTGGCTTCCATTCTGGTGCTTTTCATTTAACACTGCAGTACACTCTGAGACAAAATACACTCCATTTGAGCTAGTATTTGGAAAGAATTGTAATTTACCATCCAATATTGCACAAAGTTCTTATGTTGATCCATTATATAATCCTGATTCTTACCCTTTGGAACTAAAATACAGACTACAAAGAGCACAAACTGAAGCTAGAGATAATTTATTATTTAGTAAGGAATTAAGAAAATATAATTTTGATAAAAATGAAAACGGATTAAAATATAAGAGTGGAGATTTAGTTCTAATTAAAAATCAAGTAGGAAATAAGTTAGATAAAATTTATTTAGGACCATATAGAGTGATTGAAGATGTATCACCAAATGTTAAAATTTTAAAAGGTGACAAAGAATTATTAATTCATAAAAACAATACAAAACTGTTTGTTACTTAATATACTTGGTTTTGATAAGATGTTATTTTTTTATATAATGTAATGGTAAAAAGTATAATTATTTAAAAATAAGTAGTCTTGAAAATATTGTAAAAAAAAAAAATGTTTTATGTACTAAGATAACAAAGCCATTTTTTTTTTTTAAAAAAAGGGGAGGTGTAGTGTGCAGCTCACCTAACCTTATATATGTAACTGCACACACTAATTATTGACATTATTATACGAATCGTGGAACTAAACAGTTCTCTTTTATTTCGACAACATCATTATAATACATCGTTCTTGATCTTCAGTGTTCTGGCAGGAGAGAGTCACCACTTTGGAGTTGATGGTTTGGGGTCCTTGCTTGTAGATCAGAAGGTATGTTGAAGATAAACTCCGTTTAAGAACGAATATTGAATGTATATTTATTTACAAAAAGGGTCGTCTTTTATATTATTTTACCAATTAACAATAACCAATAAAAACACGTACATTAAATTAGAAACACTATTTACAAAATAAAAATCCAATAAGAATCCAAGGATTTTTGACCAATCGCGTCACAGCACTGTTGTCGTGTTATTTCCACGAGAGGCGCTAGTGTTCTCACGGCGCGGCGGCGCGGCGCGGGCGACTTTTCCCGCCATTTCGCCGCTCGCGACGAAAGCATAAATATATGTGCCATGTCGCGCGCGCGTTAGTGTCGGGCAGGCCTCCGTCGAGTGAAGACTGAAGATGCAGTGATGACGATCGAAGACACGTCGAACCGAAGCTAGAAGAGTGGCCTCACAGCTCCCGACACTCCTATTTCTTTACGGAATCGTCTAAAACGTTGAAATAGTTCTTTTCAGAACTGCTTGCTTCGATGTTTCTTATCAGAACGTCAGAAACGTTATACCAAAGTTCTTATCAGAACTGCTCGCTTCAATGTTTCTTATCAGAGCGTCAAAAACGTTTATACCCAATTTAATCAGGCAGACGAGAAGACTGAACAACAGATGTTTTTAATTTATTGTATGTGATAAAATAATCAAGAACATCATTCTAGAATCTATTTGCAATTACCTTATCGTGTGGTTAGTGCCTAACCTGGTGTCAGAGTTGTTATGCCGCCCATAGGCCCCTGACTTGGCTTTACATGCCGTCGAGTGGATTCCTCACGATGTTTTCCTTCACCCAAGCAAGTGATAATTCTGACATCATTTAAAACTATTTACACTAAAACATATGTTTCAAAATGTACTTGTAATGTAAATACAAGAAACAATACTAAGCACATTAGCTACTTAATTAATTATTTTAAGAATTCCTCTGGTTAAAATAAGCGGGCCATATTAATTATCATTTCAGTAACATCTTGAAAATAATGACTTCATGAGGATATTTTTCTATCACATCAGTCGTAAAATAAGTACCAGCTAGATTCAACGTGTCTTTCAAACGTATATAACTAGTTAATAAATGTTGAGTATGAATATAGATGGCTATAAGAGTTGAGGAAGACAAAGAAACGATGGATGGACTGCGTGAAGGATGATATAGCTAGATAGGAGGTGACTGCTGAGATGACGAGTAATAGAGAAGTATGGAAGAAGAAGACATGCTGCGCCGACCACAAATGAATTGGGACAAGGGCAAGAGAATGATGATTATGTACGAACTTTGATGACCCAGGAAATCTTTTCCTAAATCAATGTCTGATTTTTATACAATCCATGATTTTGAACTTAATCTTTAAATTGTCAGCCGCTTTGAAATCTATAAGTGTGCTATCCAGGGATACCAAATTCTGAAACCTTGAAACCTGTTCATTTTTCTAACATTTTCCTAACTAAGTTGGGATCGGCTTCCAGTATGACGAGATGCAACTGAATATCACGTATTTTACGTGAAACGACTGCAAACTGACCTTCACAACCTTATTAATAAAGACTTCGGGTTCGATTCCCAAGTCGGGCAGTGTTATTGGGTTTTTTCATCAGGAATTTCTCAGTAGCAGTCACGGAAACTGGATTGGTGCCCGGTTGATGGCAATAGGCTCGCCCCCTATTACGTGGGACTTAAACATAACTGATGAAATGTGGGTGTACTATTGGGCACACCTCTGCCTAACCCGTCGTGGATTTCAGGCATGATGTTATGTTAGGTTGTTAAATACCTATCTACTAACAAAATGTTGATTTAAGTGTGAAGGTACTTGATTTCCAAAATAGCTGTTCCAATATCTTTAATTATCGTTGTTTACATAATCCGGTAGTAAATAACAGCTTTCATCGCCTACATGAAATATTTGTACATATTTACACGGCTTGATTGTTTATATCCTTTATTTACTATTTTGATGAATTTTTTCACCGTCCAATTTCCTTTTTATTTTTTAATATTTTGATGACTGAATAAAATAAATGATAAATTTACCTGTAGCAACTGAAACACTGTAGAACAAATTAACGCACATAATATGAAGTAAAGTATTTACTCTAGATTATTGAAATATCTACCTAAGAGATAAAAACACTTTTGGCTTCACAGTTGCACATCTGCCGAGCCAATTATATCTGAGTTGGTTTACAGTCTAACTGGAAGCACCTAAATATCAGTATTTTACATGGAGCGACCGTCTATCTGACCTCCACAAGCCATTTACTGGTCAACACGATACCTCTTTTTAAGACTGGTGGTCAGACTTTTGTGCTTCTGACTATCCGTAACAACGGTATCCAAAATAATGACAGGCGGGACCAGCAGCTGAGTGTATTTTCTGAGACACGGAGAGGTCTCGTTATGTTAACACAAAGAAACCCATCCACGGACAGAACTCGGCATGCATTGCTTTACTTTGAAAGTCGACACACGCAGCTGTTTTTGCTTAGCAACGAGCACCTCACGAAAAGACTTCATAATCAACCGAAAATAAGCTAAAAGTACCTTGAATCCTTACTATAGACCAAACTCATAACACAGTTAAGACAAAACATAAACTGAGAATCATAAACCCACACATCGTATCAAACGATGCTAAAACAAATGAAATAGACAACAAAACAAAACAACAAGCGATATTTATTCATTCACCGTTCAAAGACTCGAGCAAAATTAGAAATTTGAAAACGGGATCTTACCTGTAAGGCTGAAGTTACACACAGTCGGAGCTTCGGGCAAATTGGGGAAGCGGCTTCGAACAGCGGCTGTACTGGAGTATCTGTCCGTGTTTGGTGTCGGCAAACAACAATGAAATGAGCATTGAACCCACCAGTGTTGCTGGAGTATTTTATTATATGGCGTGTGTGGTAGTGATCCCTATTATAATTCTCTTTTTGGTTTTCTAAAACCACGAATAATACTTTTTATTTTCACTGATCGTCTTTTTGTGGCATGCGTTGGTTTAGTAACTGAGACCCTTGAATCGGAGTTCCTTTGATTAGTGGCCAAGAACACTTAAAAGAAAGATCAGAGGGTAAAAAATACTATCAGTCATAAAGAAAATCATAAAGATTCATAAGTTTATTACAGGATCCTTCAATGAATCGTTGGTGTGCAGGAGCATGTCTCGAAGCGCAGTACGCCTGTGTGTCTTCACCCTTACCCGATCTCCATACTATCTCGTTATTCAAGTTGTCGTTTTTACATAAATACTCAATTGTAATCACAAGGTACGCCTATTAAACGAATTGATGCTACAAATACGATAAAGCGATTTATTTAAGGACCCAGAGGGCTTTTTGAACGATGTTCATTTGGTTTTTCGATGTCGATTTTGAGTGGCCCAAGTGTGGGTGCTTCGGAGGGATGACAAAGGTAATTGAGGGACGTATCATGTCATGGACGATATTATTTTATTGGCAATGGTTATACATAAAATAAGACCTCTGTTCAAACAACATTACAACGATTTCACTTTATACGTTTTGTTAATAATGTACTTTTTCCATACTGTCATTGAAAAAGTGGTTGCAACCAAAACGGCATAGTAATAACAACAGTAAATAGCAATTAAGATTTCTCTGAAAAAATATGGCACTCCGTGCAGATAGCAGTATACTGGCAGACGACACTTTGGGGTTACTTACTCCTGAGTTTTAATTTTAGCACAAGATTCAGAAAGCAACTATGCCAGCTTCTATAAAAGTACCCGATGATTATGCCTTGTTTATTAAACTAATAGCCATTTTTTTCCAATATCCACAGGAACTATGCAAGAATTACACGCTTTGGTAAAAATTTGCTAGTCACCGAGATGATACCAGGGTTGGCTGCCCATATTGTGCATTTGCGCCGGAGGAATATTTATTGCACCTCTATCAAATTAAGTATGACTTGCTTTTATAGCGTTATATCATAACTTTTTCTTCGAAGAGCTAGGCCATTCGCAGAGGGAAGAAGAACATCCTTATAAGGCCAGTTAACCATGTCTTAGGTCCCATGTAATAACGTGGTTTAACTCCAACCTCGTTCAGTGGGGCTACCTCAATGAAACAGCAGCGAAGTGTGGTTATGGAGCTGTGTGGCAAAGTATACACTGCTTGCTATCCTGCCTTCTTCTGCAGCCGAAGTGACCTCTGCGCTGCCACCGACGACGCGGTGAAAGTGGCGAAGTTCTGGGCTAACAAAATATAAAAATTGTCGTGCCAGCGACACGAACAAGAAGAAGAAGTGTGGTTTTTGCCCAAACCAGGAAAAACAAAATCGCCTTTCCTCTTACAAATTATACCAAACTAAGCACAGGAAACAGAATCGTCTCGGATTCTGTAAAAAGTCATTGATTTTGTATTGAAAGTCATTTGGAAGAAAATGGCGGGCCATTTGCTACGGCTCGGATCTCTGCCGAATAATTTATTGTAAGCTTTATACCTGTTCCTGTAGTATTGAGTTTTGCTTATTTTTTTGTTTTTATTGGTGATTAAAGGAGCTTTTTGGAGTGACTAGGGAGGTAGTAAATGATTCTAAATGGGGATAGGAAATATAGGTTGTTTACATTATAACTTTTTTTTTCTTTAAATTAATGTTCACGTAGAAAAATTGTAAATAGGGATACAAAGTTTTTGGATTTTTGGATTCCTATTCATTTTCAAGATTATCAGGTTATGACATAAACCTCAAATTGCACGTCTCCATTTTAAGGAAATCTCAATCGACGCTTCGCGTGACCAGAGGGACTCTTTCTTCTGCTAAGGACATTAGACGTGTCAATGTAGCCAGTCTTCTGAATCTTCCCGGGTGTCATCGATACGGAGGAGTACTTTGACGCCGAAGTGTCCTATTGTTGTCGTTGTATATATACGTACTTTGTTTTAGTCTTAATATAGTATTTCTTTACTTTGGTTAGTATTTATTTCTTCTTCTAAGCTTGTCAATGGCAATCTAAATTGTATCAGCCCAGAACTGAGCTACTAGTTTGGCGCTTTCAGTAGCATCCATCAGTTCCTGTAGCGAACAAATAACAGGACACGCAGGACACGATATTCAGTGCCCCATCGTTTGTAGAACAGCACCAGATTTTACACTGCAGGGCAGAGTCATTAATGAATCATTAGTATTTTTTATATAGCTTCAAATAGTATTAAAGAAAGTAAAAAGAAACCGCTTGGTCTCTTGCAGACAAAGTTAGAAAAAAAAATCTGCAATGCAATTCCAACAACACAGTCATAAAAAATACAACATTTCTCTAAACCAAAGAGTTTTACCTTCACAAAATTCTTAGTAAATCTATTAAAGCCGAGGCTACATAAACCTCTGTTTATAAAGAAAGAAAGAATATATTAAAAGAGAACCACCATTTTAAGCGTACAGTTTAAGGACCCAACAGGTAGTGGAAAAATAATTCCTTTGAAATGAAAAGAGTCGAATTAACATTTAAATGAATAAAAAGTGCACAATTGTGTGTAACGAGCTTTAAAATTCAAGCCACGTAATTTTTAGAGGAAGTAGAGAAAAATTACACAAATATGGTGGTTCTGTACGTAACAGGGGCACAGAGAGGGAGGGATTTGTGGCTGATTCAGTATCCAGTAGACAAAGCAATGTTGAAGTAGATTTTTATAGAAGTTTTAGAGTCCTAGGTTTTTGAATAGCTACCCTGTATCAAAGTGAACTGAATAAGCGAATGAAAACATAAGATTTATCTCGCGAATCCTGCCTCTTTGATCTAGTGGTCGCAAGTAGGACTGCTGAGCTTGAGGACCTGGGTTCGTTTCCTGGGTCAGGCCAAGTGTTATTGGGTTTTTCCATCGGAAATTTCTCAGTAGCAGGCACGGAGTCTAGATTTGTGGCCGGTTGATGGCAATAAGCTCGCCTTCTATTAGGTATATGGGACTTAATCATAACTGGCGAAATGTGGTTGGTGAACACTATTAGGTACACCGTACACCTCTGACCTAACCCTTCGAGGTTTACAGGTGTGAGGTTATGTTATATTATCTGCCGAATAAATAAGGAACGTCGGATTATTTTTTTTCTCTCGTTGTACTTGTTTATTTTACAGAATCATTAATCGTAACAGGTAAAAGTATTTTTTTTATCAATGTCTCAGAGTCAAACACAGAGTTTATTATTCCAACAACCCACACTGGGCCCTCGCGTGGGATTGCGGCTCATGTTCTCTCACAGCGAGGAACCCGGCGCTGCAGTGGGGCATTTTAATAACTATGCTGACTATTTTTGAAGACCCTATTTAATATGGCTTGTCTTTACTTCATGGAATACCATGAAGTAAAGACAAGCCATATCCCCATAATAATAGGGAAGAAATGAATATGGGAACAGTAAAATATTGATGTATTTAGTAAGTGTCTCACACTTCTTCAATAATAAGAAACTAATCAACATTTCCTTATTAACAAATTGATATTACATTTCACCAAGAAGTCTCACAACACAACAAAGCTGTTTATATCCAGAACTTAATGTGCTACATAATAATAATGACGTCACTGATAAGGCGTCTATTGTTCCGTTAATTATTGCTTCGGGCTGATAACACCGATTCCTGTTTGGAATTAATCTCCGGTTAGTAACTACAGTTAGTTAAATGTAGGTGCTTCAGAACCTTACTCAAGCAGGTACAGTCGAATTAATTATATTCATCTAATCATTTCATATTATACGATACAAATGATATAGCCAAAAAATTTACGTATTACGTCAATTGACAAGTAACAAGATTAATGTGACAAAGTTCAAAAGTATTCAAAGTTTGTGAAGAATTCTTAGAATTTTGGTCCTCATTTTATAAAAGATTGCTTTTGGTTATTTTAAATGCCCTGTGACCTTCCTTTGAGACATTTTTGTAACTGACGGTGGAAAAATTATTTATGTTTGTCGGAAACGCGCCTAGGTTCCGCGACAGAACCAGCATCAGAGAGGTTGCCCGTTTCAGGCTCTGACATGGCGTAGGTGCTCGAGCAAGATAACCACACACACTCAATCAATATTGTATTGCGTTGATTAAATCACAAGTGTACAAAATACGTTAAGGCGGAAGTAGGTGAAGAGACAGTTTCAGAGTGGTGCTCTCACATCGACGGTTCGTCCAAGACTGCTACATGTACCGCCTTTACATGTTAACGGGAAATCAAACCATGGTGCAACCCACTGAATGCTGAGTTATAATCTTTCGAACATTGATTCATTATTTTCATTTAATTACACCTTAGATGAGCACTATCTTTGATTATATGTTTATTTCAATGGAAAGCTTTCCTGATTATGTTTTTGATGTTTTGCTTCAGAAAACTCGCTTCATTTGAGCCAAACTACGCATGGCGTGACACGTGTTACTTGGCGATATTTATGTTTACAATAATTACTTGAAATAATAATAATATATTAATAAAGACATTATGTTATGTCAAAAGTTAATTCTCTTTGTGATCAATGTTCTACATTATTTGTATGAAAAGACAAATTGTCCTACAGTGATTACATCACAGGTTCAAACGATTAAACATAATACAAATAGACGTAAATTAACGGTCACAGAAAAATATTATCACTTCTATTTAACCTTTCAGAGAAAACAGACATTACTTTTCTTATTTTCTTCTAAAATATCTCTAGTTTTATCTTCATAACAATAATTCTACAGCATCCAGCTTTTAGTACCAGCACTAACGCACTATACTATTAGCAATTACTGTCAAAGTGCTTTTACAAAACATTTTCTAGGAAAATGTGAAAGAGATAATTTTAAATAACGCTTATATGATGTTCTTTACAATTTTATAATAAAATCTTTCGCGTGGCTTAGTCTTATGACCAAAATAACTTGACCTGGTTAAATCTTTCGAAGTTCTACTAGGTAGCGCTCAAGTTTAAATGGTTTCATTTGAAAGTATTACGGTTTTGTGTCCTTCTAAAGGCTGTAGATGTAGTTATCCAACGTGTTGAATGTTTAGCATTTGGTAGAAATACTGCTTTTGTATTAGAGACACACAAAACATGAAGCTGAAAATTCTGCTTTATTTAAAAAAATGTAATCATCATCTTCCTGCCTAGGTCCTAAGTTACTTGGGGTCGGCGCAACACGTTTTTTTCTTCCATTCCCTCCTGTCAATTGTCACGCTATCATTTACTTCTTTTTCTTTAATATCATTCTTAACACAATTCATCCATATTTTATTTGGTCTTCCTCTCCCTCTCCATCCATCAACATTAATATTCATCACTCTTTAAGTCACCGTCACACAACTTTGCTGTTACTGGCGCAACTTTTAAACCCTCCTCTAATATACTAACTACTTTATCCATTCTCGTCACACCGCGCATCTATCTCAACACTCTCATCTCCGCCACATGCTATCTCTTTTCATCCATCTTTTTCTTCTTCATTGAAAAATATGAAATCTTCTAAATGATCCCTTTTATACACAGTACTTCAATTTGCTGTGTTTTGCTAGTAGGTAAACACATTACATGAGTAAACTTTGCTCTTTTAAAATCCTTTTCCTCTTCATAATACTTCTGAATTGAATTTTCTATTCATTCAGGTTTGAAAACAGCTGTGTCGTACCATTACAGTTTTTACAACTTTTTTTATTAGGTAATACTTTACTTCGCTGATCTGGGATTAAAAGAATCAACTTGTAAAGTACCTTGTTAGCTCGTGGTAATCAAAAATGTTGCCTGAGAGATTAATTTTAACTTTATTACTGATACGAGTTGCAGTTTTTAATGAAAAACGAACAATTAAGCTTGGTCCTGGAGTACAACCTTGGTGAACTCCTAACCGCAGATCAATTTTGAGAAAATGAATGAACAGTGTTGACTATTTATGTTTTTCTTATGTTTGACTTGAGTTGAAAGTTGAAATAATGTGAGGCCCCACCACGCCATTTAATTTCATGAGAACGGAGCGATAAACTTAGTAGGTACAGGGAATCCGGTGTTTTGTTACTAGGTTTTTAACTTATTTGCATAGTAAGGTTTTGAACAGCAGCTATTAACCTATTATTTACGCAACGCTTAGTTAAGTTTCCTTTGACCTTTAAGTTTCTCTGCCCCGACATTACGCATGCCACAAAATACGCAATAATTATGTTTACTAATAAACCCTTTTTTATTTGTTTCAGGTAAAATAAAGTTCATGAAATTGAATTACAACGGATCCACATACAGGTAAAAGTTAAAAACTCGTGTGATCCAATTAGAATTCAATCCGGTTATAATTTTGGAGTTCCGACAGGTGTCGGTGATTTAGCCAATTATATTGATTCATAGCTATTGTTCTTTTGTTATGATTGAGGTTTTATGGACCGGCAGAATTTTGATTTTTTTTCGGCTGAAATTTTAATACTATAAACATAGGTTTAAACAAACATTAAAAAACCGGTACAGACAAATTCCGGATGCAGTTCTGGACACGGAAACTTCCATACAAATACATACTGAAGAATTTGTCAATGTCCGGTCTGGAAATGATCGGTATTAGCGAGAAGGGCGGTCTTATAATTACTTTTTTTTTACTAATTGAACCTATGTGAAATGTTTTCTTTTAAGAATGTTATTTCTATGGTGTAAATAATAAAGTATATACTGTTATATTCAGTGTCCAGTGTCCGCAGCTGGTCTGCAACTTATTTGTACTAGTTTTTCTAGGGGACCAAACAAAGAGGTTACACGAAACTGGCAATCTTGATAATAATTAGTGAAATTAATTAAATTGGTCGTACTAAAGCGAAATAGAACGCGATTTAATGTTGCGAACTAGGAATTAAATAATATTTTTTTTACCCCAGGGAGATGTTTTAATTAAAAAAATGTCTTTACAAAGATTTCTTTAGCACTTTCACACACGAATATCATGAAAACCATAAAATTTACCTTAATATTTTTCCAATATTTTCCCAAAACATATTCCATCAATCTCCCATTATTTTCCACCACCTGAAAGTCTGCCCACCCTCCAAACGACACTTGTAACATCACAGCACGGATTTGCATGTCATAGGGCCATAATTTATGCGCCACTTCAGCCCCACACCTTAAAGACATATTAACAACGTGGAACGTCCCCGAAGATAAAAGAAAAGTTGTTGGGGCTGAAATCATGCTTTAATTTAGGGGAGGGATTGAGTGTTCGGTAATTTGGTATGTGCCCAATATTATAGGACTGATTTTTTTGTGCGGCAGACGGAATATTGAAGCAACAAATGGCATAAGGGCAGCTATTGATGGGAGTAAAGTTTGATGTTTATGACCTCTCACAGATTTTAGAAGTAAAGAAAGAAAAAATATTAATTTAACTTGCACAGGACCAAATAAAATTATTAAATCTATACTAGTAGGTAATTAATATTATAAAGAGGTAAAGTTTGTGAGTTTGTGAGGTTGTAGGGGGTAATCTCTGGATCTACTGAACCGATTTTAAAAATTCTTTTATCAATGGAAAGCCACGTTATTTGTGAGTGTCATAGGCTATTAACCGGAAAAATGATTTTTCGTGGTAGTCGGATTTGCAAAGTAAGTCGGAGAAAAAACGGTCGAAAATGTTTATCGCCCAACGAAGTGGGCACGGGTCAGCTAGTTAATTTATAAAACAAAATTATATAAAAAGTAAATATTAGGAAAAAAAAAGACAGTCTTTAGACTAAATTAGTCCCGCACGAGGCCAAAAGGGCTCTAAATCAGTGTGATGCTGTAAGATTTAAAAAATGTCACAGTTTATATAGATGTGTCCCAGCAGTGGGAAAGCTTACGCTCATTATGCTCATGCTTAGAAGATATTGCTGACGATGGTAGTAAATTCAAAGCTGAAACCAATTTATTTTTGTGTGAACACTGAATATATATAAGAGACCAGGTTATTAATGAAATAGAAATGATACGGTGAATAGCAAGTTAAACTACGAGACCTCAACTATCACTACTTAGTAAAGGCCTTGTTAAAAGTCACAAACATAACATAACATCACGCCTGTAATCATCGAGGGTTAGGCAGAGATGTACCTAATCGAACCTACAACCACAGTCTATTTAAGTCCTATATAATATGGGGCGAGCCTATTGCAATCAACCGGCCACAAATCCAGATACCCTGGCTGCTACCGAAAAATTCCAGGTGGGAAAACTCAACAATAATTTGCCCGATCTGGGAATCAAACCCGGGACTCATAGTCAGCAGTCGCGCTTGCGACCACTAGACCCACAAGGCAGTCATATAGTTAGCATGGATAAGCGTTTTACTGCTTCATAAATGAACCTCTGCCTAGCCTTTTCCTAACTACGTTGTGGTCGGCTTCCAGTCAAAACGGATGCAGCTGAATACCAGTAGGTATTTTACACGGAGCGACTGTGTTCCTTAAACGAACGTACAAGACTTCATTTTTTGCTAATTTCTCAATCCACCCTCCAAAGAACACCGCACCTTATCTCCCGCACCCAAGTACATACACAATTACTTCAAAAAATGACATAAACACGCCATAACATCTAATCTGGTGCCGTTATAGCTCAATCTAATCAACCCGAAACCGACGCTTAAAGACGACAATAATGGGACAGGGTACAACCATAGAGTAGATAGAAGACAGAAGGATGACCCTATAACATAATCAGGTTATAATGTGCTAGGGCCTGTGGACGGTGAGTAATAGGCTAGCTCGCCGTCCATCCGTCTTATGACGACAGGCCGTGTCGACGGCGCGTTCGTGTTCCACGCGCGCCTCAAAGAGATGTCAGCAAACAGGAGGGGTCCGCAAGGGCTGATGCCTGCCAGTGCTGCGGGACTGCTCGAAAGAGATACCGCGGCCCTGGAGCACAAAGGGCAAAAGAAGGAACATGGATGGTTTTTAGTCAGTAAAAGTCTGGCACTCCCTTTCGCTCCGCCCAGAGCGGAAGGAGTCATTTGATGATTTCCCACCCCAAAAAAAAAGGTTATAATGTGCTGAGAATCAAGCCTCTGCATGAGAGGGAGTTGGCTGTAATCCACAACGCGGTCTTAGTGCAGGTTGGGAGATGTCACAGGTTTGGTTCTAGGATACGACAGCCTCTTAGCGATATTTTCCATTACCTTTCACGATGTTTAAGCCGCACACAACGAGTGGAATCAGGTGCCGCACACGTAGACTGCTTCGTTGGTCTCGTGGTCGATTCCCGGGTCGAGAGTGGGTCTTCACATTAGGAATATCTTAGTAACAAAAACCTATACTGTCACTTACGGGATATCTTCCCTGATTGTTCATGATTTTGAGCTACCGATATTTCGACGCTGTTGCAAGCGCCATGCTCGCGGGTTGACTGGAGAATGCGGGTGGGTGGAAAATAAATAAGTGAGGACAAGAGGAACGGTGAAATGACAGTACAAGTTTAGTTTTAAACCGTAAAAGCTTAAATCAGTGTTTGATCTCAGTACCAGCCCGGAGTTAGGATTTGTGCCCGGTTAACAACAATAAGCTCACCCCCATTACATGGGACGTTATCATAACTCGCCAAATGTGGATGTGCTATGAGGAACTCATCCTAACTCTTCGGTAATATTATGATATTCATACTTAGAAACCTACGTACGGCATTCTCAAACAAATGTGTACGTGAAGCGTGTCTATGTGTGCGTGCGCCTTCGTTCGTTGTTTTTTGGACCCGACCTTCTGTTCCTATTTATTGCGTGGTACAACCGACCAAGCACGTGAGGGTTAAAATTTAAAGCTCGTAAAAGTTTATTTGAGGGTTATGGTGTTATGAGGCTGCAGAAATTTTATAGAACAATGTTTCTATGGCGTTTTAACGTTATGACTTTTACAAGTTTCAGGACGATTGGGTGGGAACGGTTGTATGTTTGTGTGGGTATGTTTATATTGGACTGTTATCTGGACGCGCGTGTTCAAGATCAAGGCAAACAACAAATATTATACTTTCATCGGCTAAATGGTTTCGACTACACATTTTTTTTGGAAAATAAGCATCCTATTTTTTTATGCATGTTAGTCTTTGAATTTGCCATAGTGTTTCTGGGCCGTAAACATAATTATTCACTGAAGACCTACACTATACTAAAAGATTACTTTTGAATTTATGATACTAAGTAGTCTAGGTGCTTAGTTACTTGGTATAGATATTTTCTTGACGTAAAGATCAGCCAAATCTGTAGACTCGACCTATTAAAAGCACACTATCCTGTTGATGAAAGTAAAACAATTATGTTCATAGCACTTACGCAGAAAAAATCTTTCACGACAACACTCAGAAACCATGTTTTAAACAGTTCAAATTTATTTAGGGCACTGTACGTCTCGTATCTCTTGCAATTGCGTCAATTGACAGCATCAGATAAAAAGCACCTCCACCCAGTTAAATTTTACATTCAAATATTTCATCGTAATTTAATTACATAATAGGTGAGCAGAGTTCCCTCCACTCAATCGTAAACAGACGGGAGAGGTACTTATTCATCCCTTATTATTCCCTATCGACTCGAGTGCTGAACAAATTCCCGATACATTTGTCTTTTGGCTAATTATTCAGAAACCCTTCAAATTGCTACCAAGCTTACTCATGAAAAAATCTTTCCAACCACCCCCATTTACCGCCCATTCAAACTAAAATGTACCTTATGTAGTTCTGTTTAAAGCTTTCCACGAAATATTTTTTAATTCTGCTAAGAGTTCCACTGAAGAGTTGGCAAAAATATATTTTCTGTAAAAAAATACGCAAATCACTTTTACCGTTGTCATAATAAGGTGCAAAATGGGTTTCGTGAAATGCTGGGAGAAGTTGGTTAAAAGTATTTTGGAGGCAATTAAGTAGAGTACCAGGAAAAAAGTCGGTATCTTTGTAATAATTATGTAAAATATGATGTCAGTGTTTTCAGGGAAACTGCTGAAATAGAAAAAAAAGTAGGTTTAATGGAATACCACTTCATTAGAGTTGAGTGGACAAGGTTTGTTCATTAAAACTAATGCAAACTCCTGAAGGGATTACGCGAGAAAAAGAAGTATAGATTGTAGGAAAATGTTGGTTTAAATCTGAGTTGTTTGAAGATAACAAATTAGTAAACAGAAGGAATCTCTGTATAATATACAGGGTCAGATAAATTAGATGACGAAACTCCGTTAAAACTTAGGAATCGAACTAATGACGAAAAATTTCAACAAAAATATTTTTATTTCAACAGATTTCGGATCGGATCGACCGTTAATAGTTTAGTTACTTAAAATTATGAGTTTAGAAAATTGTTTTATAACTATATCTTCATAAGATATGACTACTCATCACGTCAGCTGTTAAGTTTCGTCAACGGATTCATTTTGATGTTGTAATGTACTGAAATTATCAGCTACGTAACTGTACTACAGAATTCTTGACAGAAAAAAAAGGAATCCGGTACTCAAATAATTGATCAATGAGTTCAATGAACTATTGCAGAATTTCAGAAAAAGTCGGAGTTTTTGGGCGTCGTCATACTCCAAACAACACGAATACAACGAATATTATAATAATGGTATAATATTGGTTATTTTACTATTTAAATACAGACAGTAGAAAACACAGGACCCACCTGTATGACATCTTCCTATAACTCGATATATCAAAAATAAACGTACCTATTGGTACTGCACTTCATTGGTAGTCATTCTAGTTACAGTCATTACAGTGCATGCGACACCGTAATGACTGTAACTGGCTTGATGAAAATCAAACAAATCAAACAAAAATCGAAAAATCCAAGAATTGTTTGTGTAATTCATATTTAATTACTTTATCAACGAGAAGCTATAACTCTCATATTACGAATTAAAGAAACCAGATCATTTTGAATTTCAAGTCAGACTCGTCAGTAAGATCAAATTTTCCTCCTCCCTGTCTGCCACTGTCTCATACAAAATGTACTCACACTTCATAATTTTCCCCAGGATTCACTCAAAAACAAACATAAAAACGTGTTGTTATACATCTCGAAAATGTATAATATCCCAAACATTCCCGCAGAATAAACGCAGCATCAGTATAAAACACATTTTTAACAACTTTACGTCTCTTAGGAGCAATTCTTGACATGAAACAATGTTTTGACACCATCCATTTTGTAAAGATCTACCTCACCTCTCCACTTTCAAACAAAACAAACCAAAAACGGGAAAATAAACCGCTACTCATGGATCAAAGTATACTGGGCATAACGTACGAGGGCGATTTAATAAAGAACTCTGGTTTAAAGTAAATACTTCGGACATAGAGGTCATGTTATAATGGTTTTGAAAGTCGGAGCTTGTATGGTTCACGAAAGATTTGGTTTTATAGTTTAATATTGCAGTTATATTTCTTAGAGAATGCGCAGTTTTGTGTGGATTTTTCTGGTTCTTTTATGGTTCCGGGCGTTAATCTTTTTAGTAATTCAGTGTACATAAGTCTGCCGAGGAAGACAATATCGCTGCTGTAAAATAACATTAATTTTGTGAGAAAATAATAAAAGTGGCGAACTTCGCAGCATTTTTGTGTGTTTATGAAGTGGTATATAAGGCTTTAAAGAAAATTATTCGTCGTGTGTGTACACAGTGTGGATTTGGGAAAAAAGGGTTTTTTGAGATTTGTGGCTTGTCTAATTCTCTAACTTGGATTTATTTTGGAGAAACTTTTAATCCTCTAAAAGAACGATCCTTTTTCGTTTTATTTCTATGATGATACTAATCGCCATTTTTTTTAGCTTTATCATCATAAAAATAAAACTCAACAATAGACGTTTTTCTGGCTGAAGATGAATGCAGTTGAGTACATGAAAAAAGTTGAAGACGGTTAGCCTCTAAAGAATTTCATGTTACAGTATAGGTATAAGGTAGAAAGCAGTAAAAAGGTGGTAGGGAATTTTATTCAGCACATGCTGACGCGAATGAGGAAAAATAATAGGAAGGTTACAATTTATTGGAAGAAGACGATTCGGCACATTGTGTCCCTCAAGGTTCTATCTTAGGGCCGGTCATGAGTAAGCCAATATTGACAAAAGCGTATTTGGTGGTTTATTAAAACGATCTCTTGGTATATGTTAATTTTATTGACAAAATGAAGGTGACTCTCGTCAAATATATAGGTAAATGTGGCCTGGCCATGGCCTGTAGTCCCTATTCCAGTGGACTTAAACATAACTGGCGAAATGTGGATGTACTATAGATTCACCTTTGCCTAACCCTTTGGGTATAACAGGCATCCAGATAGGTTACGTTATCTTGTAATTTAATCAACAATTATTCATAGGTGTTCACATAATCTTATTACTGTCACGGACACTACATTCTTGAAACTTTTCGGCGGTTATATAATATATAGCGCTGCAAACTCACTTAGAATCGATATAGAAAAACCCAATTTTGGAGACTAAAATCATCTCCAAAATATACGTTCCAAGTAAGCAAGGAGCTAGTTATGACTCCCTCACAATTGGCTTTATCCGAACAAAAAAACGGATAAAAACATTATTCCGGGTATGGGTCAGCAAAAAGGAGTTCAATTTAATACATTTTATTACCTTGGAGGCCTTTCTCCTACCGAAATAGACCTCACATTTATTCAGGAAGATAAGAGCATCACGATTCGATTTCCACTTCAATCTCCATTGGTTTATTTCGATAGTCTATCAAGGGGTAATATCGTAGAGGCCCTGCAATGGACAGTAGACATAGACGGAAAACAGAAAGTTAGGGGGATTTTAGAGGTGAGATAAAATAGTTTTATTACAGGAACACATAAAGCATTTGTGAAGAGCTTTATGAAGATTTTATGTTTGTGCGAAGGTATAAAATATTATCAGGTCGGTGTCGACTCAGTGATTTTAAGGGCGCTTTGGGCTGGGAGGGACTCGAGGTCGTTAAACTAGGAGATATAGCGTCAGTCGTGGTAAATTGAATTACCCGTAATATTATATTCTTGGTGGCTTCTTTGGTGTAATAGTCAGTGAGTAGGAAAATAAAAACGTCTGGAACATTCTGCAACGAGGTAGTATTAACAAACTGATTAAACGCAAGAATTCGTAACATTGCTTGCCTGCTTTAAAAAACTTAAAAATTCTACTCACTTACCGTCATCGTCAGTTCAAGAGAGTGTTTATAGACGGTAAAGTTGGATTTGTAGTTGATTCCCTGGTTTTAGAACGTACGACATAATTGATGCAAATGATATATTCTATATCATGTAAGGGAAAAAACCGGAAGTGGCAATAGAAAATTAAGAAACGATGGATCGGATAGTCCGTTTGAAAGATGATGGCTTTCATAACATAAATCACATCACACCTATAATCCCCGAAGGTTTAGGCAGAGGTGTACCTAAAAGTACACCCACATTTCGCCAGTTATGCTTAAGTCCGGCGAGCCTATTGCCATCACCGAGACACAAATCCAGACTCCATGACTGCTATTGAGAAATTCTTGATGTAAAAACCCGATAATACTTTGCCCGACCTGGAAATCGAACCCAGGACCTCATGCTCAGCAGTCGCGCTTGCGACCACTTGACCAACGAAGCAGTCATGGCTCCCATCCGTGTGAAAGGGGGTGACTACTGAGGTGACGAGGGAAGTATCGAAGAAGAAAATAAAGTGAGTTATAGGCAAGAAAATGATGCTGTATACAGATAATGGTTTAAAGGATCAGGTCACAACCACCATATAGCATAGCATAATCAGCCTATAATGTACCCACTGCTGGGACACACGGCCTCCTCTCTATGAGAGGGAATGGGCTATAATCCACCACGCTGGCCCAGTGCGGGTTGGTAGATGTCACATGTCTTCGAATTTTTGGTTCTAGGACATGTCGGTTTCCTCACGATGTTTTCCTTCACCGTTTTTGAGAGCAGTGGTGATGAACTAAATTACACAAAGTAATGCGCCTGCCTGGGTTCAAACCCACGACTTAGGCTGGTTTTATAGTCACGCCGCTAGACGCGCCGTTGGGCAGCGCGCTGTTAAACAGGAACACCGAACGGCGCTGCTCAAGCGCGCGAATTTGAAACGCTACTACTACCCCAATACATATCCGAGCGCGCGCGCTCCCGACGGCGCTGCTGAAACGCGTGACTATAAAATCAGCCTTACTGTTCTTAAGTCGGGGGCGCCACTACAGGGCCACCGCTGCTCTCAACCAACATATACCGAAATCAAAATCACAGTACTAATGAAACAAGCCACGAAGATAAAACACCAGAGCTAAAAAACATAAAACTGAAACTCAGTCTACCAATAAAACGTTGCCCACTGCCCATCGGAACGTTACACAACTCTGACAGAATATTTTTCCTACAAGATTAATGATTTGTAAAACTTGGCTAATTTCGTTGAGTTTTAATGAATTCTCTTTGGCCTGCGACGTCGGTGACCTTCTTAAGTTATTTTCGGGGATGACTCCTTTAGAATTTATTGTAGGTCTTCGATCAGTTTTTCTGTCAGCTTATATTAAGTTTGGGATCTGGAAAATTTAAAAATTTTTGGTAAAAGTTTTTTTTGTTTTTGTAAAACTTTTCTGAATATTGACTGTTTCTAGAAACCAAACTTATACTGTCACTTCGGGATATTTTCCGTGATTGTTCATGATTTTGAGCTCTCGTAAGTGCCAGTATAAGTTTAGTTAAGCTTAAAACAGTGTTTCTAGAAAGTTTAAGCTAAAGTATTATTACGTTCAAAAGACTTCTTCACCGAGACGTTTATACCTGCATAAATCTTATAATATTCAACCACTCGATTCGACCAAAAATTTTTAACCAAGCTTACTTTCATGATAATACTGGAATAAAGTTTAAGGAATATCGTAGCATCATGATCTATGTAAATATTACTTACAGCTAATACTGCTATAAACGTCAGTAATCACCATTTTACCACACTTGTTCCATAATCCTCACTTACACAACACCCATCTAGAAAACACCCAGTAACTCCAACGAGTTTAAATTGTACGCTCACTTACTCGTGAAACTGACAATAAACCGAACAGAGCCCACAAACTCGACAAGCATTCATCACAAGCAACAACACTGAAAACACAATAAATTCTACAACAACTCCGCGAAAAACATGAAATTACATAAAAACTAAGAAAAACTACGGGCGGGGATCGAACCTGTGTCCCAGTAACCCTCAAGGCCGTCGGTTTTATTCCGAGACGTTTTACGACCGACCAAGAGTTACGACTTTTCGGCTAAGACGGGGATGCCAAGTTCGACTGTTAAAAAGTCCCTTGAATTTAGCTAAAAATATACCCTGAAAGGAATGCGTGACAAGAATGGTTAAAATTGTTCTGTTGGAATGTGCTAATTTTGGTTTAATAAAGATAAATATAGATGATCTTTACGTGGGTATTAAATTTGCAGACATTAAACATGAAGGATTTTTCAAAATAATAGGATATGATGTCACTTTTGGTATGTGCATTCAATCAATCTCATGATTTTTAGAGCTAGAGCATTGGTTAAGCATGGATGTGAATTTGAAACTAGTTTCAAGTATAGAAGTAGTATAAAACGACATACTTTGAATATGACAAATGTTATAACGATTGGACTATTTTGGTTGAGAGGATAAAATAACAAAGTTAAAAAAAAACAGAACTATTTAAATGAGTACAATCAATTATTATACCAAAACATCTGCAAAATCGCTCTTTCAGAAATGGTTTTCAAAGCAACATTTAATGAAAAGGCAGACGACAAATTGGCATGCAGTCACTTTATACGAAAGTGAAGTTTGACAGCGACTGGAGGGAGCTTAAAAGACTATACTCAAACACTGGGCTCGCGTGGTGGATTATAGCCCACTGCCTCTCACAGAAAAGAGGCCTGTTTCCCAGTGGTGGGACCGTTATTTATATGCTGATAATAAAAACATACATTTTTATTTCTTATCAGTACAGTTTTTTGTAGATTTAGGAATGTTTTGGCACCTAATTTGAACAAAGTTGATGACTACGCCTCATTAGAAAATTTACTCCTATGAAAATTTATTCGTCAGCAATTAAAGTTTGTGCGGTAACTGCTACACAAGCTCGGTTTGAAGCATTCAGGTTTAATTGCGGTATTTGTATAATGGACACAATTTCCTGATGTGGATCAATCATAAAGGTTTCAGGAAGGTAACTGAAGTAACAGTCGTAGGTCAGGAATAAGTGAACATTTTTCTTGTAATTGTAATTGAACGTCGAATAAACAAAAAAAAACTTTGATTTAAAAAAAAAAAACAATGTATGCATACGTAACCATAACTTTAACCAAAAACTCCTACGCCCAAACGCACCCAATATACCCAAATTCTTCCACAACTCAAGCACCTTTCACTCACTGGCAACACTAAAACGTTTGTCCCGACCTCTCGCCCCCTGTAAATTTAAATTAAGACATTCCCTTTGTAAATTTTAAGTAACGTTTGCTTCCTCCAAATTATTTTGTTTCTGACCAACCGTGGGTTAAGATGTTGCCAATGTCTTAAATTTAAAACCGTGAATAAATTCAGGAGGCCAAAATTGTGAATTTGTTTCAACCAAATCCCGGAATGTGGGAATATTAAATTGTTTCGTCTTTGTGTGTAAGGAATTTACGGTCAATGAGGATGGAGATCTTGTAGAAAAGGAGCGTAGCTCAGTATATAAGTTCAACTGCATGTATAGAGCTACATTTTTCACCCATGTTAAGAAGGTTGCTAGATTTATTTAAAACAATCCGGCTGCGCAATCACCAGCATAAATTGAGAGCCCAGTGCAAGATGAATAATACATGTCATAGATTTTTTGATATTGAGGCATGCTGCTTTTTTCCCAGTGTTTCCTTTCACCTTCCGAAAATAATTTAAGGAGCAGATAAACTGGTAAGGACAGGAACTTGAGAAGTGTCTGTGTCCGGAGCCGCGTCTGTAATTGTCCGTCAAGATTTTTAATTATATTTTTAAACCGTTGCCCTACACTTGAGAAGTTCTCCTGTCTCGCGGGTGCGTTTAGAAACATTAAAATTCACATATACAAACAGCCGGACCCGGAACCACTACCTGAAGGTCATACAAATATTTGTTCCGTGCGGGGATCGAAACCGCGACACGCAGCTCTGCAATCAATCGCTAAGCCACTGCGCCAACTGTGTCGTGTGTCGTCGTTGTGTTTGTGAGTGATATGAGCATAAAAACACTTCAACGATCGTAAGAGTTGCACGTGTAGCAAAAGGCGACCCGCCGAAAATACGCGCCGAAAATACGCTAATTTGGAACCGTATTATACAAAATATAAAAATTTGTCTCTAACTCTTGGCTGAATATAACAATCCCCGCCACAAATAGCATAAAAAGATAAAACCAAGTGTTCCACAGCAACGAAAAACAAAGAAAGTAAGCAGTTTAGTTATTTTTGCCAACAAAGTCAATAAAGGGATCAATCGAAGCCCGTGGCGCAATTATAGTAGACGTTCCAACGAAACATTGAGAGCTAACAGTCTGAAGGCAAACGCCGAGTTTGATCGCTATACACTGGGACGGGTTGAGTTATGAGAGACGAGCGATTTTGACAGTAGACATACTAAAGATATCATTGAAGGAATATGTTTAATTCTCTACACTTATATGCATAATCGGTTAAGACGGATTTAGTACCACAAGATGTTTTTATATGCCTTTATTTCACTTGCCTTGTTATTTAGTGTTTTGGTCAAATCTTGCAACTGAATTTCAAACTAGTTCCCCCCAATCGATTGATCTGAAATTTTGCACACGTCTTTGGTTCTAGTGACAATACATTTTTATGACAGACATGACTCGATCCCTGCAGCCAGGATCGCCTCCTCACGAGAAAACCCCTCAACGGTTAATAGCACAGACACGAAACTTTTTATACGCGCTCAATGTTGGTTAGATGGTTGTCTAAGCAACCATCAAGTAATTTAATCTATTCAAATTTTATATAGAGGCACAGATATTTTAAGTTTGGATGTATGAAGTAGTCTTTCCCTGATAGACAGCTAACCTACTTATTACCAAGTGTCATAGAATATGGCATAGGTTAAAGCAAGATGCTTTACGCAGACAAAGTCAAGGGCAGAATCTAGTAATATAACTAGTTTATATCTTACTACTCTCGATAAATGCGTAAGTTAGTGAGGATGGATGTTTGTTACTCTTTCACTCAAAAACTACTGAACGGATTTGGATGAAATTTGGCGCACATTTAGTTTATAACCTGGATTAACACATAGGATTTTTATCCTGGTATTACGATCCCGCGGGACAATAACCGAACTCCAACCGGGCAAAGCGGCGGGAAGAAGCTAGTCCGCAATAAAGCTAAACGGCTCCACGTTCCAATGTGATCTCTCGAAAAAAACAAAACAGAACAATCCGCTACTTGTCTTGTAATACGATAAACATACCATTAAAATAAATAGGTAAATTTATACACGTGTTTTAGCTTTGTACCTATTTAATATTTAGTTACCTTCAAAGCTTAGGCCCATCGTCCATGACGTTACTAAAAAATATCCAGTCGAGGATCAGACACACTGATACGGACTCGTACGGGACACCCGACATTGTGCCGAATGTACTGCACTATTGTTCAATATCGCACACAATGCGACTTACTAACGCGTTGCTAATTAGTTTGAGTAACATCAACATCAAAATTCAATAAAATTATTTTATATTCTATACTAGCACTCCGGTGGGTAGCTACAGTGGGCAGACACACGAATAGCATACTACTGCGATCTCAGGCTTTATTTCATGCGTTATAAGAGTGCGCTAAAGGTAAATATGTAACCCTTGCGCTAGTGCTGTGATATTCTGACAAATCACTTCATCTGGCTATCTGTGCTGCTGATCGCATCGTCGATGCTGCTGCGTGGGATAGCTTTCCCATTCTGTTTCTCGCTCGATCAAATGACGGTTCTGAACGAGAGAAAAGGATAGAAGCATGGGAAAGTCCGATTCCGTGCTGCCAGTTGAGGTTCAACCCCTAAGCTCTTGGAAATAGATGCGGACTAATTATGGACGCAGTTCCGGGCATGAACACCCATGCAAATACTTACTGAAGTGTCCGGAGCCGGTCCACAATTAACTTTTGACTGGCGTCATGGACGATAACCTTTAGTTGTTCAAACCCTTAACTTGTGCCAATCCCAGAATCCTTGAAGTGCCAGTTAAGTTAGACGGTAGTAGTAACTGCTTGTTTCTACCCTTTGATGTTACTTTTATCTGTTAACTTTGTAGTGTTGAGACTTGAAGGCTTTAGGGTTTAAGCTTCAACTTTGACAAGGCCGTCTGTGTAGTTTAGCATACTTTTTGAGGGAATCAGTTTGAAATTGGGGCAAGACTTTTTGTGTGATTTTTGAAGTGAATTGTGTCAGAATTTAACAATTTAAATTTACAAACGAATTTCATACAATATAATTAATTATTATTTTAATTTTCTGGTGAAAAACAAATCTGCCTGTCTTTTACCCATCTAAGCTAAGGTCTAGTTTATGTTCGGGCTTCCAGTCTTACCGGATGAAGCTGAATATCACATGGAGAAACTGCCAATCTGAAGTCCAAATTGGTAAACGACCTTTTGAGAGATTTTCTGTTATCTGACTGCCCTTTACAATTGTAAAAGATCTACAAATACCAGCCGAGACCAACGGTTTAACGTTGTTTCTGAAGCCCAGAAAGATCTCCTTACGAGCCCAGTCACCCATCCACGGACCGACTTCAGTAAACATTGCTTAACCTTGAAATTTAACCCGTTCTGCTGTTATTGCATAACCACCAGGCTTTTTCTGGTGCAAAGAAAACAGGGTGGTGTAAATATTCTTTGGCAAGCACCAAGCGCCTTATTTTCTTGTCGACTAACACTTAAACGCCAGGGTATTGTAACTTGTCCCACACAATAAAACCTTGAGGTGTGTTTCAGTTAGCACAGTGTTAACTGAGTCGGCACCGCCTTGTTCACCCTTTGATGTAACTTACATCTTTAACCTCTGACTTTGCTACTCAGCGGTGCCTACTTTGCTTTTTGATGCCTAAGCGGATTTCTCTGGTTTTGGTAAATCAAGAGAAAAGTTACCTAGTTACTGTTAAACGACGTAGCATTGTACCTGTATTCTTAAAGGATACGCAGAGGTGGAGGCAAAGAGTAACTTCTTAGTATAGTAATGAAGTTACTTTTTGCTTGTTATGTCTAATTTTCATTTAATCGGGGTTAAGTCTGTAGCCATTGATGGCACGGTTGGCGCAATGGATGAACGATTGTATGCTGCGTTGCGTGTCGTAGGTTCGATTCCCGCACGGAAAAAATATTTATATGGCCTACAGGTAGTTGTTTCGGGCTTGGCTGTTTGTATATGTGAGTTTAAATGTTTGTGAACGTACCCGCGACACAGGAGAAATTCCTAGTGTGGGGAAAAGTAGAAAAATAATAATTACCGTCTTCAGACCAGGATGACAGTGGAGAACCTCAAAATCTATCACAGGCATCTGGATTCTGGGCTCGAACTTCGAAATTTCTAGTGGAAAAACCCAATAAGACTGCCCAACTTGAGAATCAAACCCAGAATCCCACGCTCAACGGCCACACTTGTGTTCACTAAACCAACGGGACAGGGAAGTGAGGGAAGTAAATCTGTAATGTTCTTATAGATACTTGTATTCATACGTATGTACTGTGATTACTGTCCAAAGTTAAAGCCAAACCATTTGTTTCAATTAAAACATTTACAAGTACTTCTGAACTGTCAAAGTGTCTTTCAGTCGGAAAGTGAGTAGCCTGTACTGAAGCGTGGATTGTTGAGAAGAAGCTAGGAACTGTTCAAGACAATTGTAATTATTGTGACTTGTGATACTCAACGCATGGTTTTAACGTCTTGATGAAGATGACAACAAGTTCATTGTTTTGTAGTCTTGACTTGAATTCATTTTTTTTTTCTAAATAGTCTTACGTTTGGCCGTAGTTCACCTGATGTGAAGCGATGACGCGGCCTAGAGTGGAGCACGCTTGCCTAGAAGAAACCGATTCACTCGAATTTTGAATAGATCCAGATTAAATGATCACGGAACAGAGAAGCTGGCATTCAAAATGAATCTTAACACAACGCTCGAAGAAAATGAATCTTGATATGGAATTTGAACTAAGAAAAGATTTTAACCAGTATCAGTAGTTACATGAAGAATACATTTGTGAGCATGTGAAATTGAATTATTGCAATCCTATGGTACCTACATACAAATAATAAGGACATAATACATTTGACGTCATGAAATTACAGGTGCAAGCTTGTTAAAAACTGTCCACAATTCCACATTAGCACAGCCTCTTAAAAAAAAATCAAGAACCCAATATTCCATTTTAACAAGTCGCACTTACAGCTACTTAACCAACGAGGCAAAAGCACCAAATGTCACAAATGCGAGAAAAGTAACATGGCGGCACATTCGGCAGCCTCTATATCTACAAATGAAGCCCAAAGTGTAGTCGGCACACGACTCTTTATTTTATTAGGAGATTGCGAGAGGGCACAGGCCCTCTCTGTGTTTCCCTCACAAAGAAAGGTCGCCCTCTTTGTGCCTACAACAATGAGATTATGAAAACATACTGCCATCAAACAATCTGTTTCTCATTGCTTTGACAAGATTCTTTTATCATCTTTAGTTGTTTAAGAATTCTGTAATACAGTAATACATCATTCTTAACTCAACGTCACCAATACTCTTCAAGCTTACTTGTAGAGCTTGTGGCTCAGCGGTAAGGGCCCCGGTTCACATGTTCCAGGCAAGCGCGTTTATCTGCGTAATTTATTTCATTAGCATCAGCTTTCAAATCGGTGCGGTGAAGAGACACATCATTTGAAAACATGCTTCTCCTATAACATAAAATGAGACATTCACCAAGGGTGCAATTACCATTCCCTCTTAAGTTCCAGATGGAGGAAAGTTATAGGCTGATCATATTGACGGCATGGTTGGCGTAGTGGCTGAACGATTGGCAGCTGCGCTGCCTGTTGCAGGTTCGATTCCCGCACGGATCAAATATTTGTACGGCAGGTAGTTCTGGTTTGGCTGTTTGTGTATGTGACTTTAAATGTTTTGTAAACACACCCACGATACAGGAGTAATTCCTAGGGGGCAACGATTAAAATAAATGTATACCACATAATCAGCCTACTTATATTGTAAGACAAATAAGGTACAATTAAGCCCGCAAATTATAATAAACATACCCAAAGTTATAAGTTTTCTAGTCATCACTCTTAATGTTGCATCACACAAAAGATTTCCAGCGTCAATATGTGCTTAGAAATAATAAATTAACGCAATCGTGTTACTTACAAAAAATGTCTGTAAAACACACCCACACTACTACTACTAGATAAAAATATCTCCATAAAAAAAATGAAGAAACAGCCAAGAAGCATTTTATCTGCTTCTACCGTAGACAGAGAATGCTACTCTTATGACGTCACGCCAGCCGGCTCACACTCGAATCTGATTGGCCAAATTCAATAAATGAATGATTCCACAATGTACTGGACTTCGTTGATTTCTTGCAGTTCGATTTTCAAACTTTTATCTCGTTCAACGTTCACGTGTTTCTTGGTTTGTTTTTGTTTTTGTGAAGTTTGTTTAGGTTTTAGAAGGAAACTTCTTGGTTTTCTGTGCTCCTAGTAGATTCAGAACAACACGTTAATTGATTTGTTGTTGGCCAGGACATTTACAGGTACTTCTACGACAGAGGGAACGTACATATCGCGAACGAAATCATAATCTACTTGCAAGATTTTTTTCTGAGAGCCTAGCCTATTTAACTCTCTTCTCGAAATTAGTAAATTAGTGTGGGATAAAGTGAGTGTAGGCTCACTTTATCCCACACTAATTTACTAATTTCGGACTCGCCACAGAGTTCCCATTCGTGTATACTATTACTTTCCCAATAAATACTTATTTCTTTTCTTCACCAACAACCAATCCCATCATTATCACTTAAAACGAACACCTCTCAACCCCCACATGTACATCCACCCATGTATATGCATACCTACCTATGTATAGCACCACCGTAGTCTAAATCTGCGTAAGCCGGCAAGCGGGACTTTACACGTCATATACTTTGCATTCGTTCTTGTTTTTGAAAGGAAAAACTTGGAGATAGGCGGCTGGTTACACCGTTACGATTTGTATGCTTCTTTTTTCGTGTTTCAGTGCATTATGTAAATACCTTAACTGCATCTCAAAATGCAGGAAGATGCTGAAAAAGAATGTCAAGTTTTAGCGAACAGCATAGTTAGTTGTCAATTTTATTAGCCCGTTTTTTTCGTATAAATGACATTATTTTATCTATCAATTCGGAAGCTAGAAACGCAAAACTTTTGATCGTAGACTGCAATCAATGTTGAATTAATGTTTGAAAGTTATTTTTACTTATCATCATCAGCCTACAGCAATCCACTGCTGGACCTTGGTCTCTTGGAGAGACCGCCACGCCATTCACTTCGATATTCGGAAAGTCTCACATAGCCACCCTCCGAAGACCCTCATTCCATCTAGCCTGAAATTCATACATGTTCACAATGCCGGTGTCAGATGCTGAAACAAACTCATCTCGTTACACCATTACCTTACGGTGTAACACTCGGCTAACCCTCCGACCTCCCACTTAAAATAATACCTTCATTTGCGACAATGCATACGTGAGCTTACGACGACGCTCAGCAGAGAGAGTGCGACGAAATAGCCCCGATGTGGTGCGACAATACCCGTACTATGCTGTGCGATATTATCCCACAGTTTTAGTAATGCGATAGACAGCTAGTTTGGCGATCATGTCCGCGGGGCAAACGTGGCCAGAAATAAAACGAAATAAAGAAGTTTGGAAAGAGAAGGGGTAGGTTTATGCCCAGCAGGAGACAAGATAAAGGCTATCTAAAATAAAAGACAGCTAGTTTAGGGAGAAGCACCGGGCGTCGGGGGCCACGCCGTGATGGCTCTCGGCTACCGTAGGCGCGGGCCTGTGGACGGTGAGTAATGGGCTAGCTCGCCGTCCGTCCGTCGTATGACGACGGGCAGGCCGTGTCGACGGCGCGTTCGTGATCCACGCGCGCCTCAAAGAGTTGTCAGCAAACGGGAGGGGCCCGCAAGGGCCGGTGCCTGCCAGGGCTGCGGGACTGTTCGAAAGAGATACCGCGGCCCTGGAACATAAAGGGCCAATGAAGGAACATGGGTGGTTTTTAGTCAGTAAGAGTCTGACACTCCCTTCCGCTCCGCCCAGAGCGGGAGGAGTCATTTGATGATTTCCCACCCCCCCAAAAAAAAAAAAAAAGCTAGTTTAGGGATAGACTGAAGATATTGATGGCCGAGAAAATGGAGAAAACTAAAAACCCCGTTAAAACTGAGGAGAAGTCTCTCCTCCCGCCGTTCAATTCACTCAGCATCGCTGCTGTGTAGCCAGTCTGCAGTGGTGCTGAGTGAGCTGGCCAGAGGGCTGAGATAAGTGGCAATCGCTTTCCAAGCGTTTCTATCGCTACAATGACGTTTAACAGGTTTGGCATAAGTTTTTCGGTAACTGATGTCAATACAATACATTTTTGACATTTTTTAACCACAGATACCTATTGCTGATAAAATGACACTTTTTTAAGCTCGCAGCTTTCCTCACTGTTCCTGGGATGTTTTTATTGTCCTGTAGCCAGAAAAGACAAAAAACGAAAAGCCTTTGACGTGTGCTCAAACCCGGTGACAAATAAATAACAGTTGTCAGACGGAAGCTCGGAAAATATGATTATTAATCCTATTTTTGGCTATTGTTAGTCTGGTAATTGACTCGCTGAAAACAGTTGACACATTTTATGCCACGTAAAATGTTACCTTTCAGACTTTTCCAATCTGTAAGATACATTTTAACATTAAAGCTTCTAAACAGACTTGGAATTGACGTAACTACACAAAGGAAAATGTCATTTTAAACCTTTACACATCAATCAAAAACATCAAACCTGCGATCAAAAGACTTCCTGGAATTAAACGACAATTTTCTCACAACCGCCATATATAAAATAAAGTCGTTTAATACCCACCTGTACAATCCCTTCAATACAATCTTTCCACCTGGCGCTGCCCGCGAATTTCCCACACATTTGAAACAAAAGACGTTACACTTTACTCTGCATACATTCATACTGCTTTTATTATGTGCACACATGGAATAAGAGTGCGCTAAAATGACGCTAGTCCACTTTAAGGTTTTGGGTCAAAATGCATGGATACTTATGTCGAAAACGATGTGCAAAAGAGTAAAATTAGATGTTTGTAAAAATGAGTCAGTACGCATGGCACGTTTTTGACCAAATTTGTCTGAAAAGTCAAACCCTGAAACGTCCCTTGTTTAAATGAAAGCAGCTCATTGTAAGTTTGAAGTTTTCCAAAAAAAAAAAGTAATTGGTAGTAAAATAAACAAGCAAGTTTAACTTAATATGTAGAAGGACATTTAAAAATAAAAAGTAAAACAATTATTAAAATTAAGAAAAGTAAGCAAAATATTTAAAAAACTAAGCCTTTAAATAAATGAACGTTCTATCTACACCTTAACGTACAGTCGCCATCAGAGATATCGTAGCGGGCGAAGTACTCAAATATTTCGGAGCTGCATTACTTTGTAATAAATTCGTTACACTAGATTATGGTCAATAACATCAGAACATGCAATTTGTCATAAATATAATAGCAACGACTTTTCAATAAATTACATAAAAAAGTGCCAAGGTTTTAAGTTGTCAAAATCGTTTTTGACAACTTAAAAGTCAATATAGTAACGAATTTAAACTGTGATACGACATGAGGTATTATTTTCCATAAATGTTCCGATCTTTATGATCATCCTGACTGCGTAGATATCTTTGAAGTTCTGTGCTTTCTGATATTTTTACCTCGTTATGTGTTCCGAATTTATTAAAAGTAATGCTACTCCGAAATATTTGAGTACCTACCTCGCCCGCTATGGTATATCTGATGGCGACTGTACAAGACTTGCACTCGCACAGCAGCATTTTACCGCCCCAAAATTCTTACATTATTATACCAACTTAATATCATTACACTCTTGTTTGACAAAGACGGCTAAAAGCCTCTTCTATGATATGTAAAGCGCGAGTTTTCATCCCCTGTGTTATTGTTTCATACTTTTGTCTTAGCCGAGGGGGTGAGTTGGGACGAAAGGGGGCGAGTTGGCACGAGTGGTGGGTAAATGCGTTGAATATTTTGTGGTCGATAATTTTCATGTTATCATTTGTAAAGATAATGTTTAGGGCAAATATTTCAGAAGCTGGTTGGTATGTTAGTTGAGCTGTTTTGCCAAAGAATGGGATACCTAACTCTCATTTTTTTGAATCTCCTAAAATACCAAGCAGTTAATTTAAAGCGTTAAGCGTTTAGTTTAGTTAAAGCGTTAATTTTGACGTCATGCCATATGATTGCCTGACTGTGACTGCTGAGCATGAGGTCCTGTGTTCGATTCCCGGGTCGGGTAAAGTGCTATTGAGTTTTTCGATCAGAAAATTTCGCAGTTGCAGCCACGGAGACTGGATTCGTGCCCGGTTGATGGCAATAGGCTCGCTCCCTATTACATAACTGACGAAATATGGGTGTACTACTAGGTACACCTCTGCGTAGCCCTACGGGGATTACAGGCGTGATGTTATACATTACATTATACCATAATCATATTTGTTACGATGTCAAAGTCATGTTATCCTTCTTAATACCCCACTGTGCCTGAATCCAAGAGGCGGGTAATTTTGTTAGATCTCATAGACTTAGTAGGTCATATAATTGGCCTAGAATGCTCCCACTGCTGGGACGCATGCCTCATCTCTGAGGGGAGCAGGCTTATTAGGTCAATTACTAATCTGGCTACTAACTTATAAGCATATTTTTTTGCATACAATAGTTAGAGAAGTCTGTTGGGTCTGTTTGCGTTTAGTTTAGGGAAGCACCACCTCTTATAGCAGAATTATTTTTCTCTATGTCTTTCCCATAGGTTCTGCAGTAATATTAAAACAATAGGTATTTCTACAAGAGGCCCAGAACTGATATATCAGGTTCTTGTCAAAATAACACTAAAGAGAAAACTAATAGCTCAAAGCTTTAAAACCCCTGAAGGACTAAAAAACCAGAAGTGTACGCAATGTAGCAAAAACCTTCCGTCCACAATGACGAATAACGCGCTATTTAATTTAATCATTCACTCACACGGTCGCCATTCATTCATTCGTCCAGACGGCCCTCGCGGCGCGTCTAATTTCATTCAATTTTTTGTCACTCTTAAATTATTTGGTCTGAATATTTTTTTTGTGTTGTAAATTTTTTTTGGAACTTTTGCGTTAACTTTTTATGAATATCTTGTCCGTCTGCCTCGTAGGTCTCATCGTCGCACCCGCGACTACTGTGTATGAGGTCCTGGCTTCGATTCTCGGACAAAGTGAAATTGAGTTTTCCTATCAGGAATTTCTCAGTAGTAGTCTCAGTAGATCCTAGAACTGAACAATCTAACTTGGAATAATTCCGTTTAATCCTCAAAAACCTGTTTTACCCTACAAGTCCCACAGACAAAGAATTTAAATTACACTACGCAACATTTTCATGCGACAGCCGTCATTAATACGACACCCTGCGCCCGGGGGTGAAACAACCCCTTCATTTAATATGCACCCTTATTAACTGGACACCATAATTGATATTGACAGATTTACTAAATTACATTACTGATTTTAGATACTGTGACTTTGTAAATCTGTTGTCTTTTTAACCAAAACCTTCTCAAAAGGGTTTCATTTTGTAACTTGGAGGATCTTATTGAAGTTAAAGCACGTGAAAAAACAAATACCGATAGCTTTAAGGTCTCATTGGTCATCAAATGAGTAGGTAATCATTATACTAGATAGACGAAAAAGCCACAGCTTGTCCATGACCTGGGATGAGATATTATGGAAATATTTTATCCCGATAATACGTTCTCTTTGGGTAATTTCCGACAGCCGAACAGGTGAAGCCGCGGACAAAAAGCTCATGAAACCGTTATCTACCACAGTCGTGGTTGCAAAAGGGGTAATCCTAATCAGTATTTACCAAAACTGTGCAGAGTCAACCATCTATGAAACAGCTAGCGTGTTCTTATTTTTAATTGCATGTTCCTATTTGAATCAAATTAAAACAAACTTTACATCAGCCCGTAGCCCCGCCACAACTTTTCACATTTGGCAAACATTTTTGAACAATTAACCTTTAAAAATTGTACTGTTTCGCCTCCAAAATAGGTTAGTAGCGAGTTGCCAAGATACCACTTACGTACCACTCAAAGAAATATAAACTCTGCTCACCTTGTAATAGAGGTTTAAGAGGGTGTAACGTTATATTTGTCTTAGTAAATACCGTTTCCTCGCCCTGAGCAATTTGTCGGTAATTTCTTATTATTTCAACTTTGGACCAACTGACAACGGAATTAAGTAGTTAATTCCGTTGTCAGTTGGTGCAATGTTTCGGACTAGTACGTTAGGGGATGTAACAGGACAAATAAGGGATGTATAGGGGGCGAACCGGGGATAAATTAGGTTGATATGATGTGTGTGTGGGAATTAAGGAAAATGCGGGAAGATTTTTGCACGCAAAAGGTTAAGGAAATTAGGTTAACGTTCACACACAACATAATATTACAGACACACAGAGACTTATTTATTTAGTTTTTTGGTGACATATTTTTGTCCGTACTGAGAAATACAAGATAAGACGTTTAAGTGATATTTCTACATGATACGGGAAGCATAGGTACTAATTTACTTGTTACTTGAATTTTATGAAATTCTCGTTTTATGGACAAGGCTTGAACTATTTCTGGCAGCATAGAATCGCTTTTTCCATGCTTCCATCCTTTTCTGTCGCTCATAACCGTAATTTGCTAGAACGGAAGCAGTGCTGCCGAGCGCATCGTGGATGCTGTCGCGTACTATATCACTCCCGCTCTATTTGAAACCATAATCGGACTTCCGAGGCCTTGGACATGTTTAGCGGCGATCGCTTTCAATTTTTACAACGACGCTCAACAGGATCGATTTATTTTTTTCAGTAGCTCGTATTTTTGACATTTCCGCCATTCTTATAACTTGTAGAATGTCACTTTGTCAAAGTCTTGTCGTTGTCCAATTTCTTTGTCTAGTATATCTTCGGACAGTTGTAAGCAGTTCCTAAAACGTGCAGCCGATTCAAAGCAAATCAGTTTAGATTATTTCGCAAACACAGAACAGTCAATATAAACACTATCTAAACACGACATCCATTACGAAGCTAAATCAATACTCTAGTTTACAATCCTAAATCACTTTGACATGGCTGAACATTACCGTTGCATACACAAAATATTAATAACTGCAGCAAAGCGGGCGAAAACGGATTCCTATCAAAATGTGATGTAGGTATTCCCCGCAATGCATTGCAATCAGCAATGTCGGTTAAAGGTGGGACTAGACTGATGTGTGTAATGTGCTGGGTATTTTTGTTTGTTTTTGACGGACCTCATGGAGCTGTGTCATCCGCATTTGGTCGATCTTCAAGGTTAAGCAGCGCTGGCCAAGGTCGGTAGTTAGTGACCCGATAGTCTGACAACCAGTTTGACCAAAGGGCATCGTATTACCCATTAGTGATTGGGTTGTTGAGGCAGTCGCTCCATGTGTGTTTTCAGCTGCATCTGGTTAGACTGGAGGCCGACCCAATTGCAAAAGGCTAGGCAGATGATGATGACCGACATAGGATATACAGGCATGATGTTATAATTGACAGACCGTGTCAGTGACTAGTGGTCACAGGAGCTACTGCTGAACTCGGTCATGGGTTTTATTCCTAGGTCGTGCAAAGTACTATTAGGTTTTTCTCAGTAGAAATTTCTCAGTTGCAGCACGGACCCACCGGATTTGTGCCCGGTTGATGGCAATAGGCTCGCCTCTATCACATGGAACTTAACATTGTTAGAGAAATGTCGTGCATCTCAGACTATGCCTTTCCATCTATTGGAGAAAATAAACAGTGACTAGATTTTCCACTGACAAAATAAATACATATATGAACCGCGATAAATATTACAGAATTTTATTCATCATAATAATTTACATTTAATCAACGATGTGTATCGCATTCCATGAAACCAAATAGTGAGAATAATTAATAAATTAATGGAAAATACATTTCGTTGACGTATATTTCATGTAGGTACCCGGTTGATGGCAATAGGCACTTAATTTCGTGTTTATACGCGAAAAATGATCCAGGCTTTGATGCAGAATACAAGTCCCACCGAATATAAAAAACCGGCCAAGTGCGAGTCGGACTCGCGCACGACGGGTTCCGTACCATTATCTATAAAAAACGGCAAAAAAATCATATCTGTTGTATGGGGGCTCCCATACAACAGATATGATTTTTTTGCCGTTATTTCCCCTTAATATTTTTTTTTTAATTTTTAGTATTTGTTGTTATAGCGGCAATAGTAATACATCATTTGTGAAAATTTCAGCTTTCTAGCTATCACGGTTTATGAGATACAGCCTGGAGACAGACAGACAGACAGACGGCGAAGTCTTAGTAATAGGGTCCCGTTTTACCCTTTGGGTACGGAACCCTAAAAATCAACATGTCATGCACCCAAACCTTCATTTGACGCATGTTTCACCCCTCCACGGGGCATCCTCAGGAGATGTCGACTCGACGACCGCTCGGGCGCGAATGATAACGTATGACCATTCTCCTGCCCTTATTATTCCATTTTATTTTTTGTCGGCGCAGCACGTCTTCTTCCATACTCCGCTATGGCTATGTTATCTATCAAATTCGTTAATTATTTTCAAGTTAAACTTAATCGCCACTGTAAAACCGCCCTTATTTACAATCACCTATAACAACAGAGTGGCGGTGAATGGCCGGATTTCGTTTAAATTATTGGTATTACGGACGCCGTAATTTCCTCTACAATTAACGTTATGAATATGTTATGAGTTACATTTTTATGGTAGATATAAGCAGGCATTTTAGTGATGACACATTTTTTTAAAGTAAATAGTTTTACTATATTTTAGTAGTAGGTAGAAAGGCTTCTGAATACCAGGTTTTGATAGATTAATGACATTATAGGCCAAAAAGGTGTACCGGGCGTCGGGGGCCACGCCGTGATGGCTCTCGGCCACCGTAGGCGCGGGCCTGTGGACGGCGAGTAATGGGCTAGCTCGCCGTCCGTCCGTCGTATGACGACGGGCAGGCCGTGTCGACGGCGCGTTCGTGTTCCACGCGCGCCTCAAAGAGTTGTCAGCAAACGGGAGGGGCCCGCAAGGGCCGGTGCCTGCCAGGGCTGCGGGACTGTTCGAAAGAGATACCGCGGCCCTGGAACATAAAGGGCCAAGGAACATGGGTGTTTTTTAGTCAGTAAGAGTCTGACACTCCCTTCCGCTCCGCCCAGAGCGGGAGGAGTCATTTGATGATTTCTCACCCCCCAAAAAAAAAAAAAAAAAAGGCCAAAAAGGTGTCTTATTGCTATAGCTATAGGGATAAATTCTGAAGGACGAATACGTTTTCACAGTTACATTGAGACAAGTCATGTGTCAGGCGATGTGGTAGAAGATGTCGCCACAGATTTATGGACTGTGTCCCGAACGAATGCCTTAGAAATTTTATAAAAACTAACATTAATATGATTCCCTAAAATGTGGGCTGGTGTAATAGCATTTTGTCCAACCATTTGTCAAGGGAGGTTTGATTGCCGTACAGGCTCGCTCAAATGGGCATTATAAATATATAGATTCCCTTAAGATATTCTATCTGTAGTAAATCTACTGTATAATTTTATTTTAAAACTAGCTACCCGCCCCGGCTTCGCACGGGTGCATGTATTATACATATAAACCTTCCTCTTCAATCACTCTATCTATTAAAAAAAAAACCGCATCAAAATCCGTTGCGTAGTTTTAAAGATTTAAGCATACATAGGGATATAGGGACAGATAAAGCGACTTTGTTTTATATTATGTAGTGATAATATGTATGTAGGAATTTGTAATTTGTATTACAGGGGCGACATCTTCAAATTGAACAAGCCCTTTTAAATAAAACGTGTCATTTCGGTAACTTTTGGAATTGTTTCTTAAATCTATCCAAACACAGCAAAGCAGTATTGTGTTTTAGTTTACAAAGGAGGGGAAATTACATACTACGCCTTGACAAAACTTCAGGTACTGCACTTCGGCTCGTCGGTGAAGCCAATTCAAATCGAAGAATAACGAACACTTATACCTATAAGGCTTATAAAGAGATCTCTCCTCCAAATAATGACTCAATTTCTGAACCTAATACTATAATCCTGCCCTTTTAATCTCGGTAAAACTTAATCTCCTTCAATAGTCCTAAATAATAAAGTAATATTAATAATCATAACCGTTACTTTATCATTTATTGAAGAAAGATCTTTTGCCCTAAAACCTTGGAAATATCTTAATAAACTTAATCCAATTATCCTATAAAACCTTCAGCTTTAGAGGCTTAATAGAAAATGGCCGAAAAAGGTATCCCCATCTGAATTTCAGCCAATTCTTATATTTAACGAACAGAAAAAACTCGATGTACCCTCTAACATAAATTATCTGGTGTCAACTGCGTTCTATTTTATCCCAATGTACTTAATTACAAATGAAAACCCACCTTATTGTCTCAAATCTCAAGTTTCATTTTCCCTTGAAACAATCTGAAAAGATCAGACTCATTCAAAATTGAGATTTACGTTCAAAGACATAGATTTGAAATTGGGGTACTTAAAACAGGGTTTACCTTCTCAAACGATTTGTAGATCTATTTTTGGCGTTATAAGGTCAGTATTTGATTGGCAGGTGTTTGTTAGAAGTCATTTATCAGCTCGGATAGAAAATGTCAGAGGTTGATCGCCTCGTATTAAAAAGGTGGTGTTTTTGCGTGAGACGAGCTGAAACATTATTTAGCGCAAGGATTATATATGATTATAATAGCATTTATACATATGTTAACCAGGAAAATATGATGCCTGCCTGAGGGCAATAAGGGGATAAGTAGCAATCGCTTTAAGAGTTTCCTAATAATTCCACGGCGAAAACAGAAATTCCTCAGTAGCAGCCACGGTGTTTGGAGTTGTGCTCGATTGATGGCAATAGGCTCGCCCTCTATTACGTGGGCCTTTAACTTAACTGGCGAAATGTTTGTTCACTATTAGGTAGAGCTCTGCCTAAGCCTTCTGGGATTACAGTCGTGATATTATGTATCCACAACCACTTTCAACAGGCTTGTGGTAAACTTTTCGATAGTTTAAATGTCAATCCAGTTCATTCGTGTTTAAAAACCAATTGACAAAAATATTTTTCTCTTTCGTTTCGCCGACGACGTACGACATCATACTTCATTATCCCAAAACTTCGTCACTTCCACTACCTCGTCGCTGGCAGCGCAGAGGTCGCCTCGACTGCGTGTTTGGGGGGGGGGGGGGGGGGACATAATGGGAGGTGGAGCACAAAATAAATATCAGTTATAGTCATAACTACATTTTTCATGACTGCCTTGACGGTCTAGTGCTGAGCATGAGGTCTTGAATTCGATTCCCGGGTCGGGCAAATTGTTATTAGTTTTTCTATCAGAAATTTCTCAGTAGCAGTCACGGAGCCTGGATTTGTGCCCGGTTGATGGCAATAGGCTCGAACAGCTCTGTGTTTCCTAGTAAATAAAAATGTTTGAGTTAGGTTCAAACAGTATATAAAAGACTACCTACGAATATATAGCTAGCTCAAAGCTTTACATTCATAAAGGTGAATAAGCTTTTTTTTAAAAAAAACTTTTCTTGGTAAATACTAATCCATTTTTCATTTCGCTTTCCTGGAAAGAAATCATGTTTTTCATAGTTCTTTGTAAGCTGCCAATCAAGTTCCCTTTACCGCCATTTAATTATGTTTTTCTTCACAAAACCATAACATTTTCCCCAAACAAACCAAATTATTGCTACAAAAAATAAAAACTATTAACCTTCAAATATCTGTTTTAAAGCTTATGTCTCCGTGATAAGGTATCAATTTCTATGACAAGTGCGACTCGAATAGGCATAAAAGAGGTTTAATTGAATATTAGCGTGTCAAGAACCATTAGTAACAGTTAATTGGCCCTCCCTGATAATGATTTACTGAGTATAGTTTTTGACAAAGAAATTGCTACTACAACTTCTGGAGAATACAGTTGCTTTTGGCTCGTTACAGCTAATCCTAGTACGTGCCATTCGGCTCTACTGCTTAAGAATTAGATCCGAAATTCGAATGTCAATTCTTCATTTAGTTTTTATTTCTCTTTCATGAACACACGAATTATAGCTTTAAGTCTGAAAAGTTAAAGTAGAAATTAAATTGTATTTTTCATCGTTTCAGGTAATAATCCATTGTTTTGAAGTGAAGTGAAAAACTTTGAACTACCGATCAAGTTTTCATATTAATGAGGTGAGTTTTGAAATGGTATATCGTTGAAGTATTGAAAATCTAAACTAACTATTGTTCTTTACAATAATTTATTTGGTATTCTCTTATTTTTTCTTTTAAAAACAAAACTATATGAAAACTACCTACGTAGATAGACTTACTCTACTTTTTCCCATGGCGGTAGGTCTAAAATGGCCGCTTTAGCAGAATCATAATAGGATAATAATATGAATTACGTTTAAATTCGTAAAATGGTCACAAGGTGACAATTCATAATAGGTACGTCTATGACCATTTTAAAAATTTAAACGTTATTCATATTATTATCCTATTATGATTCTGCTAAAGCGGCCATTTTAGAGCCCCTGGTCATACATGGACGCCAGTTTCGAGTGCTACGCACTTGACCTTACTGTAGAACATCATCAATATTACGAATATGTTAAGGGTATGTCCTTCTAGGGCGTCTCTCACCCAGTGAAAATGATCACTTTTTGGAAATTATAAGCCACAAATGCCTGTAATCCCTGAAGAATTAAGCAGAAAACAGTACACGCACAATTCTCCAGGTATGTTTAAGTCCCCTAAAATAGGAGGGAGCCTATTGCTACCAAACGGGCACGAACCTGGCTTCCGTGGCTGCTACTGAGAAATTCATACTGGAATAAACTTTTCTAAAAATGTTTGTGAAATGAAAACTTAATTAATTTTGAAAAGGTCGCCTAAAGTTTTCCAATTCTTGACCTTTCAGCCTGAAAACGGTAAAACCCGTGTTTAAAATGAAAAATCTTGGAAAAATGAAATGTCAAACTTAAGTATAGCTTCTTGAACCACTTATGTCCTGTAAGTGGGACATAATGGCTGTGTGGTAAGTGTAGGATTCATGATTTATTTCATAATGTATGACATTTTGTCGTAGAATCTTTGTGACAGTGCTGGTATGTACGAGGAAGTTTTACCGCCTTATCTATTATTGGCTAAATGATTACAGCTTGGGGGTCGATTTTTTAGGTTAAGTTACGCTTGCCAAGGTCAGTCCGTTGATGGGTGACCATTCATTACATATCGAGATTATTTCGTGCCTCGGAAAGCACGTTAAGCCGTTGCTCCCGGCTGCCATTTGTAGATTATGAACAGTCGTTACAGGTAGTCAGTGGCCCGAAAGTCTGACTGTCCAAGGGGTATCGTATCACCCAGTTACTGGGTTGTGGAGGTCACATAGGCAGTCGCTCCACGTAAAATACTGGTATTCAGCTGCATCTGATTAGACTGGAAGCCGACCCCAACATAGTTGGGAAACTCTAGGCAAGTGATGACCTATTTCTGGCTATAAGGGTAGACCAAGAAAAACTATTTGCTGGGCTGTGTGAATGATATACGAATAATTATTATAGCTATTAAGGTAAATGAGAGAAGTGTGTTATTGTGAAAACGACAAGAGAATGATGACCTATTTATGCATTGAAGTCGAATTGATGTGTTCCAGTTTGAAGATCGTGTCTGGTAGTAATAAATAGCACGCGAGTCATTACAGCTTTGAGTCTAACGTTGGTGTTTGACTTGATAAAGCCGGTCATATTGTGTATTTTTTGTGGTGCCTACTTTCGACTATGGCTCCTCTCATAGCACGAGGCGAAGCGATTTCCTTCTGTTACTTCGCAAGTTGGTGAATATAGGCATACTTTTAATAACTTCTTTCATTGGTTTTCTCCGCAATGGCTGCTATTTGAGCGTGAAGCTTGTGGCCCCGGAGAAAGTGTAATTCTTTATTCTTCTTAAACTTTTGGCCACCCAGTTCTGAGTGGAGATCTCTTCCAAATCTCTCCACTTTTGGTCTTTTGGTCTTTCATACTAAAATATTTGTCGTAAAGACTTCTTCGTTTCAGCCCAGACTCTAATGTCTGTCATGTGTCTGCATAGTGACCCAAAGACGCTTTTAATCTGGAGACCCACATCCACACTCAAGGTAAACCTCTGCCCACCCCGCCAAGGGTAAATCTCAAAGCTACTAAATCATTACTTTCCCAATACGATACAATACAAAATAAAGTTTGAGCCAAACTTGAGTCGAAGTTCGGAATACTTCTCCATCTTCCATTCATGGTACCAAGTAATAACAAAAGGTGCTCAGTTGGGACGCATAAATCATAGAAAAATCACCAATAACTTCACAAAATGAAGGTTTTTCTTTGTACATAGAATGTTTGTGATAAATTAGTTTAGTTCGCTCAGTTTTGGGCAACGATCGCCCGTGAAATTCGGTCAGGATTTTTGTTAAGATGGTGTTTGAATTGTGTTGTCGTTTCGCCATTGAAAAGAAAGTTACAGTTAGTAGACATGACTTGGATAAAAAAACCTTTTATTAAAAAAAATATGTTCATTTGTGAATAAACTCTCAAATTAACATGTTAGAAGTGAAATCTTTACAACTCAACATAGTATTGCAATGCTGTTTTGTTTTTTTAGATTTTTCGGTTTTTAATAGATCTACCAAAATGATGCATGACGACCTGGGGGTCTAAAATGGCCGCTTTAGCAGAATCATAATAGGATAATAATATGAATTACGTTTAAATTTTTAAAGTGGTATAGCAGGCATAGACGTACCTACTATTGTGACCATTTTACGAATTAAATTCATATTATTATCCTATTATGATTCTGCTAAAGCGGCCATTTTAGACCCCCTGTTCACTAACCCAGGTGATTTAGTTTGCGTTTAGCGACGCGCATGTGCTCACTTGTTTCCTTCAACTAAGTTCTGTCACGAGTCGGAGGAGCTCGTGGCTAAATAATAACAGCCGCTCGGATCGATCTAAAGGTTAACCCGCGCATGCCAAGGTTGGTCTGTGGAGGGGTGACCACCCATTATATACTGAGTTTTCTCCGTGCCTCGGAAAGCACGTTAAGCTGTTGGTATTGACTGTCATTTGTAGATCTTTGACAGTCGTTACAGGTAGTCAGTGGCCCGAAAGATTGACAACCAGTCTTACCAAGGGTATCGTATTACCCAGCACTCACTGGGATGTGGAGGTCAGATAGGCAGTCGCTTCATGTAAAACACTGGTATTCAGCTGCATCTGGTTAAAACTGGCCTAAATAAAAGCATGGTGTTGGGCTTTCAAGTTTCGCTTGATTTTTATTTAGGCTTGTTGATAAAAAAACATAGCTTAACAACCCTTTCATATGAATTTAAAATCGATAAATCCGACCCTAACATAGTTGGGAAACGCAAAGCAGATGATGATGACAAATTTCACATCACTACATAGTACAAAACAAAGTTGCTTTCTCTGTCCCTATATCCCTATGTATGTTAAATCTTTAAAACTACGCAACGGATTTTGATGCGGTTTTTTTTAATAGATAGAGTGATTCAAGAGGACATGCACCCGTGCGAAGCCGGGGCGGGTCGCTAGTTAGTAATATTAGTTACTAATTAGTAAATAATAATTAGTAGGATTCATCAAATCGCCAATACTGAGTTGGTTAATCAGAAAAAAGATTCCATCGTCCACGGAGCAAACCAAAATCGACCTTAAGTTGATGTACGTTTAGGATGTGTATGTACATAGAGGTAAATATATGCAAACAAACATTCATCATAATCCCAACAGTTAGTTATATCAGAAGTTCTCTCCACAGAAACTAAAATCAATATGTTTTGAACTGCGGATATAGTATCAACAGTTTGACATGCAATGACAAGGGTAGCGGGTTCAAAGTCTACCCTCAAGAAACGAACGGTCATCTTCCTATCGTATTTAAACGCAACGTCTGTTAGTTTGTTTATAAGTTGAGAACAACTTTATTCAATACTAGCTTTTGCACGGGTCTTCGCTCGCGAATTTGATCAATTAAATTCTTATTGAATCAATTCGGGTTGTACTTTACTTTGCTTGTAATAATATAATTCAATCATGATTCAAAAGACACGTGGCGCCATCTATTATCATAAGGACGTTGTTTTTGTTTTCCTCGGGAATAGTATTTTTTTTTTTTTATCTTTTTTTATTATATTACAATCTAGCCTAATAAGGCTAATAAGCAATTTTAATCTAACTTAATTTGCTAAAACTTTCGCATTTATAATTTAATTATAAATGCGAAAGTAGTGCAAATACTTATACTTGTGTAATTACACAAGTATAAGTATGGAGTATGAAAGAATGGAAATGGATGGATGGATTCCTAATATTGGAGTTATGTTTGTCCATGAAACTGCTTTGCTGATGTAGTAGTTGAAAACGCTACTACTGAGCATAAGGTCCTGGATTCGATTCTCAAGTCGGGCAAAGTGTTATTGTGGTTTTCCATTAGGATTTTTTCAGTAGTAGCCCGGAATAATGATATTTACCCAGTTTTTGGCAATAAGCTGGCCCCCTCCGATATCGGACTTAAATATAACTTGCCAAATTAATGTGGGTGTAGTTTTTGTAGGTGCTGTATATCTCCTAACCCTTTGACGATTACAGGCGTTATGTTGGTGTATGATTATTTCATGACAAGACACGATGAGAACATGCGATTTTCCGAAAATCTTTAAGTTTTCCCTTCTAAATCGAACTTGGATACCTACTTTCTCCTTACTCCTTCTGATATACCTATAGTGTATGTTAGCAGAACCAATATTTTCGAGCCCGTAGTCAAATATCTGTAGTTTGACGTAAACTGACGAGGGTGCAGGTTTGTGCCCCTAGGATAGTCTTGTGTAGAATAATGAAATATAAAAATTTTCTACGAAAAACCGTTCGGCCATTTGTTATTTATGATTCAAGTTGTTTTTGTTATGCAAACCAAGTAAACTGATTTGTTCAAGTTTACGAATATTTTGTAAAGGATAATTTGGGTATGGACGTGTTTTATTTTCAGTTAAGGGTTCTATGTTAGTGCTGAAACAGAATTTGAATTGTTTGTAAGGTTAGCCGTCTGACTTATTTAAAATGGCAACAAAGATTTTGGTCTCGCATTACTGAGCAGAATTCTTTTGACCTCAGATTCAATTTATTTTAGTTCAATGAATTGACATTTATTTTGTGAGTAGGTTATTAAAACACTCTTAAACGTCACACATAAAATTATGATTTAAAACTAGAGGAGGTGTTTTTTATTCCATTCTGAGAAGTAATACCGAAATATTACCGAAATGTTCGATCCCCGCACGGCACAAATTATAATTGTATGGCCTACAGGTAGTTCTTCCGGGTCTGGCTGTTTGTGTATGTGAGTTTGAATGTTTGTAAACGCACCCACGATACAGGAGAAATTCCTAGTGTAGGGCAACGCTTTTTTTTTTAAATAAATAAAGAAATTTTAAAAATAAATCTGCTGTTCCATACAATTTGACCGTGTAAGTATTGCATTTTTGTAGCTTTGAAACAGCTATATAGAAATTCTTCATCAGTACCCGACTACCCGTACATCGTATCCGTTCGTGCGTCGATGTCCCCTCCACCCTCTACTTTAAAGTTCAAATTCTTCAAATCTTAGTCAAGTCACGACATGATCCCTTATATGACTTGATTACATTGACCATGCAGATACGTTCTGAGTTGTTGAAAAAACCAGATTTGAGTAGATCTATCCAGTCAGTGCACAAACATATGTGTACCTCAACCATATACCTCAACTCAGAGCACATAGTGTAGGTTACAATATAGGTCAGTTCATCCACTCAAAAATCTGCAAGTTTTGCATCACAAAGAGAACCACAGTTGAAATGAAACAGAAACAAAAAAGGGACTACGTAATTAATAAAGAATCTGATGCACACCTCATTCATCCAGCTCAACGAACACCAGAACAACTCAATCAAAATTAATCCATCAGTGCACTGTCGGCCATAATAACAGCACACGTACCTTCCCCAATTATTTACAAATTACAATCCTGCGATACACATTAAAACACAATAGTTTCCAATTAAGTATTTCTGGTGCAACGTCGCGTTCCCAATTTTTAATTAACAATTTGAATTATGTATCATTCAATTCGAATACTTCGCTTTATACTTACGTTTGGCCGAATCTGTAATTTGCGACTTTTGTCCGATATTAATAGTGTTGTATTTGTGTTGCGCTTTCGATTCGATAAGCATTTTAATATTGAAACTAGTGGGGTGGGTAAATATCGATATGTGAGTGATGTTAATGTGTTCTTTGTGAGAATCAATCATGTATTTACAGTAGACTTATTGCTGATTTATTATGTAATTTTACATTTAAATTGTAATGCTCTGCGGCTAGCACAAACGCGCGGTGTAGGTACACGAAACTTAGTATAATCAGCATACAATTTTCCCAGTGAAGCAGGCTATTATCCACTATTACTGACCCTGTGCAGGTTGGTAGACGTCACATGGTTTCGATTTAGTAGTTCAGGTTTCCTCACGATGTTTTCCTTCACCTGTTTGAGAGCAGTGGTGATGAAATAAGTTACATAAATTAATGCATGGGTCCGAACCAACGACCCACCAATCGTAAGGCCCGGACTCCACCAAAACAGAGAGAACAGGAGATGCGGAGGAGGTAGGGTGTATCCACCGAACACATTATAAATGCAAGATTTTGTGAGGATGAATGGATGTTTGTTACTCTTTCACGTAAAAAACTACTTAACGGATTTGGATGTTCCACACACAGATGGTTTATAACCTGAATACAACACATAGGATACTTTTTATCCTGGTAGTAAGATTCCGTGGGGTAATTAGGTACCGAACTCCACGCGGGCGAAGCCGCGGACATAAAGCTAGCCGTAGTAAGTTATATTTACGTAGTTTAAAGTTAATATGCATGTCTGTGGGTGATACTATATTGTGCTTGCAGTAAAATTTAAACCAAAAAACTGTAGGATATTTTTCGATCCAAAATAGTTCGTACTCGTACTCTCGTTACAATATAGGCGTTGCGCATTTGGGCTTCTGGAATAATTCCAGAAGCCCAAATGCGCAACATAATCATTATACATACGGGGTCAGGGGTGGAAGGGACATCAACGCTAAAACTGTTACCACGTATTCAGTACATCATTCTGAGCCCCCCCCCCACATAGAAATCTTTCATCGGAAATTAAAAAAAAAACAGCAGTTTCCTATAAAAGTGCTACACGGTCAAAATGTATGGAACTAGATAGATTTTTTGTATAATGACGGTCATCGACCTGTTTCAGGTTGTCTCAATTTATCCTAATGAGTTGTCATTGTCTATAGAATACGACATCACATAACTACCTATGAGTCTACACAATTTGGATACCAAAGCAAATATAAATAGAAATCATTATTATTTGTATTTATTTAGGTCTTGAACTTATGTCCACGATAACATTGTTTGTCATAGACAGGGGGCCGGTGTCCCCGCAGAACATTATAGGAACGTTTTAGTCTGATTATGAAACAGGGCAGCGGTGGCCCAGTGGTGGCGGCCCCGACTTACGAACAGTAAATCGTGAGTTCGAACCCAGGCAGGCGCATTACTTTGTGTAATTTATTTCATCACAACTGCTCTCAAAACGGTGAAGGAAAATATCGTTGGGAAACTGGCATGTGCTAGAGCCACAAATTCGAAGACATGTGGCATCTACCAACCCTGGCTGGAGGCTGTGTGTCCCAGCAGTGGGAACATTTAGGTTGATTATGAATGCAAATAAATACTTCCATATCACATACATTCATTTTCATAATCTCATAATAATGCCAAGCAAATATAACCCCTCTGTGTTTGACACTAACGAGTTAGTAATTCTTCTTGAGCTAGATTATAGACATCAATCTTTCGCCACTTTACTTCTGAGAGAACTCAATTTGTACTTGTACGCCTTCATTTAGGTAGGTATTTTATTTTTAAAGGGTGTGTCAGTTCTAGAGAGGGTTCTATGATAAATAATACTCCCTTCTAAAAACAAGAAATATAACGGTTAAAATATTCTTTTTGAAAATCATTTAGGAGACTTTTCCTGTGTTTCTTGTGAATTGGTGATCAGTGTGATCACTGGTGATTCTGGAAGTGCCTATAGTTTCCAACAACTGATGGCAACTGATACCCAATTCTCAGACGTAATTTAAACCAGTAGATGAAACAGATGTAATGGTATTCAGTTTCTCTAGGAGACCGTTTAGCGTGGCTGTGACGCATTTCCACTCTTTCGTTTCGTGTACCTCATTTTTTATGCGTCACGTTTAGTGCAATGTAAATAAAATGTTTTTTTTTTTCTAAGTTTTTCATGAAGAATGCCTAACTAAATAACTTCTTCATTTATGGGCATTAAAATTATCTTAAAAAGTGACAACTACATATTTCCATCAACCTTACAACAAGAGCTTGATTTAGTTAACAGGAGAGCACATACCCACGGATCCATATGCTTCAAAATCTACCATTCTGCCGACCCCCCGTGGTAAGTGAAAACGAAAGCTACGTATCGTCAGTAATGACCGGAGTAATTGTGTTAGTTCAGTCCCTCGTTGGTTCCCCGTGGACAGCCGTTTGATCTGCCGGGTACTATGACAACTCGAATTTAGAGGATTTATTGATGCTAGTCAGCCTTTCCCACTAACTTAAATACATTCTTTGAAGTTTGTGGAGGTCAGGTAGGCAGTAGCTCCATGTAAAATACTTGTATTCAGCTACATCCAGTTGGACTTGGAGCTGACCCTACATATTTGGGAAAACACTAGATAGATGATGAATCGAAGTTTCCCTTCGTGATCAATCAGAAATGTGGAGTTTCGCAGCCGGACACAGGTTAGAACCGAAAATAGTTCGGAAAATTCCCAAGCTAAGTGGCAAAGGCAATGGGCGGGTCAATGATATCTCAGAACGAATGACCGATAGAGTCTTGGAAGTAACAGTGTGGGAATTCCTTCCGAACGATGGACTTTTGATCTGGTGAAGGTACAAGGCATCTTATCGATGCACCTCAGGATTATTTGTTGTAGCAATGCCTAGGAGAGGTCTATACCCAGACCGACTACTTACTTGAAGTCTCGAATAACTCGTGCAGATCCAAGGTCATACCCAGAAGACCCATGTACATAATGAGAGGCAGAAAGTAGCTAACTTACGCCAGAAATCAAAAAGACTTAGAGAAATAAAAAATCTCGTATTACAAAAACGACTCAAAACCGAGTCGAGAACAACTGATACCGTCAGTTAAGGAAAAAGAGAAATAAAATTAGTCTAGAAATTAAATAATGCAATTAGGCGAGGAGAGGGGGCGTCCTTTTTTATTTCAGCGCAAATTAGAGGAGGCTGCGAATTGGACAGCTGGATTTCAGCCTGGGTTCAGTTGACTGGTGGGCGGAGTGGTTATTACCGAGGTGTCTTCGCGTGTTTATTTTGGTTAGGATTTTTTAGTTAAAATACTTTTTAGTATTTTTGGTTTTGCTAATACTGATAGAACTTTCGTGTAATTGAAAATACCTCAAGAAGTAAAAGATAGGCATACAGGACCATCGGATCCTTACTAGAGAATAAAAGGTGCAAATAGGTAGACGCTCATCTGATATTCAGACACGAAGAATTTGAGAAACTTTGGAGTTGTTGTAACTCTCTATGGGTCTTCAAATGTAGGTACCCCCATCATTGTGCTGATTGTGTCAAGAAACCGGATTTTTGTCAGAGATGTCATAAAACATTATAAAATTAAAGTAATTTTACCACAATACGATTTTAATAGTGCGATACGAATAGACTGACACCAAAATCAACAAAACGCAAGAAACATGCTTGGTAATCATTGTCCGTCACTTCATAGAATATTTAGAGGTCGTTGCTCATGAAGTGGAAAAAATGCAGGCTGATCAATAAAAACTGGAACCAACTCACCAAAGAATAAAAACTCCAACAGTCTTCGGATTCTCACAAAAACGAGCATTGGAGCCACCCTGCGATAGTTTTTCAAAGAAACTGACATCATAGTCAGAACTTTGGCAATAACCCGGCAGAATTTAGTGGCACCTCATCAATTTGGACGTCCGTACTAACGCGGGCTCATTCTACGTGGTCGGGTTATGTATTAGTGTTTGGAGTTCGGGCAGACGTTTTTTTGGGGATGTGGTTTAAACTGTTGGAATACCAGAAAGTCAAAATAGTTTCGTGCGCTGTAGATGGAATTGTATTGTAAAGTGGTAGCCCAGTGGTAACGGGTCTGATTTACGTGGCAATGGTCGTGACTTCGAACAGATTCCTTGAAATTTGCGAATGAATTTTAGTCACTTTTTTATCATTCGGTGGACAAAAAACTTCCAAATAACAAAATTCACAGCTTCACTCCACTTTTAAAAACTACCCACATTCATTTCCCACCTAAACCACTACCCTACAATATAGTTAAAACTAATTTAGTATCGGATAGCCCGTCGGTAGCGTCGGCAGCACTTGATTTATGCCGCACGGGGCGTTCACCGAAACTACTGTCATTAGTCACCGAGCATGGGTTTTTATGCTAACCGTACCGTGAGTGATGACGGGCGGGAGGAAGATGTATTGTATCTATTGATTATGTGGAGGATCAGCTATATTTGGGCTAACAGGGCTAATTGATTAAAGTGGCCGGTCTATTAATAGATTAACTTTTTCGCGGATGTTTATGTGATTATTCGCATTGTTGCTTATCATCCTGGAGCAATTAATTAAACGAAAGGAATTCATCTACATATATTATTATTCTTAAAGCCAAGTAGTATTTGCAATCTTCTTATCTTAGTCTTAGGAAAACTAATAAAAATTCCCATCCACGGAAAGCGATGATGTTTGATGATGATAAAAAGAAGCAAGTGAAGCATTATTATTGCATTATTTAAGTAAAGTGAAGTGTGTTTAATATATAATTTAAAAGAGCTATGGATTTTGTGATTAATAAATAAATAAATAAGTGTTATGCACATTATTTCTATTTATTAGAATCAATATTTAACCAGAAGTAGTACAATTACAATTCAAGTTTCATTTAATGTATTCATACCCAGATACCCAGTCTACCATTATGTAATCCCACCAATGATTTAAAAGCATCAGTGGAGCAGGGAGATAATTTGAATTAACCAGTGTTATGTGAGCGCGTCCGGCCGTGGCGGTCTAATAGGGATGTCACGCGATTGTCTTGTGGTTGAGTGACGTGTGGTTCGTCTGTCTCGGCTGTTGTAATAGTGTGTTTTAGTTTTGGGAAACTAGGTGAGGTTTGTTAAGACGATGTGTTTCTACGAATATTACGTTAAAAATTCGTTAACTAAACGTCGTAAATAATGCGTTAATGATCGACTGCCATAATAAAGAGCCCCTTAGGATGTCAAAACGAACTGTTTTGAATCAAAATAGTTGCGTATTTTGAGGCAATCATCTTCCTGCCCAATAAGGGCATCGTAATTTATTTTGGGGGATAGCGCAGCATTACCTCTTCTTTAGCCGTCATTTCTGTTATCACCCCTTTTCATCAATAGCCACTAAAGTAATTAACCGGAACAGAGATCAACGTAGATTTTTGTAAAACACAATAACAAGGACACAGACATTAGGTACTGTTAAAAAAATCCTATAAAAAAAAACGAAGTAAAACCCCCTCTCCGCCACATGTCCCCCTCGCCCCCAAAGCTGTCAACCCTGAACTCGCGTCGCCTGTAAAGGTCCACGTGATTTGTAGCCGCGCCGCGCTCTACATCAAAGTTCCCGAACATCGGAACACCTGGATTTGCGACTCCCATGGGGGTGAAACTACAGTTTTGTTCCTTTTTGGGGGTGATCGATGGGGGCAGTTCGGGATGTATGGGTGACAGGTTAGGTTTTTAGTTTGGACTAACCTTGGCCTGGAGTTTTTGCGTGATTTATGGCTTCGTTGAGTTTTGGCACGCAGAAGTAGGGTTGGAAACTAAATACGATTTTATTAAATTAAATTGTCAGTTTTGAAAGATTCGTTTAATAAGATACTAAGTAGTCATTTGATGATCGATGCCAAATACATAATTAGATTTTTTTTTAAATTTATTTAATAAAGTATTACAAAAACTTAACATTTAGGCGCATTAGTATTATTTCTCACACAATGGTGAAATTAATGCTTATAAGTAAACTATACTTAACTAAAATATATTTAATAGTTGCAAGTAACGATAATGGTGAATTCAAATGTTTGGTAATGACTTGCCCGGTCTAGGTTTATTTGAACCTGTGTTTCAGGCCATCAATTTACGTAGCACAATTTAATTAGGATTATTAAATAAAGTACTTTACTGAAAAAATACCATCGTAGTTTGAAACATTTAAACTATTAAAGTATTTGTCAAGATTTTTATTTGTGACTGACTAATAAAAGCCAACTATCAATGCTTTGATTGTTCCAAAGTTTTCTTGCAGTTAACTTAAATCTGTTTAATTTATTTTCGTTCGTTTTTCTTTCCGTATTTTCATCACCCCTTTCACCCCCAAACCATCCCGCTTACAAAACCATTATAAAACACTATTTAGTGTCATTGACTTTCAAAACAAACGTACTGAGGCACTAACACTAATTGCGTTGGCACTTCTCGGCGAGGTAAGTGCCAAGATAAAGACTAAGGCGTGGTACTATTGAGATGCACCCATTCGTGGTACCACGTAGTGCAGCGAGTCGGTGCACCTCTATAGACGTGATTGGAGTGTGGGTAATGGGAGGATTATAATAATGGGCTATGTTTGTATTATTTGTTAGTGTAGTTAGTGTTTTTGGATTTTTCCATCAAGAATTTCTCAATAGCAGCCACGAAGTCTGGATTTGCGCTCGGTTGATGGCAATGGGCTCGCCCCCCTATTACATGGGACTTAAACATAACTGGCAAAATGTGGGTGTACTATTAGGTACACTTCTGCCTATCCCTTCGCGGATTACAGGCGTGATGTTATGTTATAATTTGTTGGTCACTATGTAATCTAGGAGGTACTACCATACTCACTGACGGTTGACCATTTTCCAACCTTATTACTCAGAGCACAAGGGTGAAAAGTGGTCGACCGTGTGTGAACTCTGTAGTACAGACGCCAGCAGGTCAAGCTACCTGAAACTGTCAGATTTTCCCAAGCAACCTTGAACCTAATGCTTTAGAGATAAAGTTGAAAATATATTAAATAAATTTGCCCGATTGTAGTAGGTTGCAACGTGTTAGTGAGTTTTGCCATCAGGAATTACTCATTAGCAACTACGGAGTCTGCATTTGTGGCCGGTTGATGGCAATAGGCTCGCCCCCTATTACGTGGGCCGTAAACTTAACTGTGGGTATTCTATTAGGTACACCTCTGCCTAACCCTTCGGGGATTACAGGCGTGATGTTATGCTATAATTTGTTGGTCACTATGTAATCTAGGAGGTACTACCATACTCACTGTCGGTTGACCATTTTCCAACCTTATTACTCAGAGCACAAGGGTGAAAAGTGGTCGACCGTGTGTGAACTCTGTAGTACAGACGCCAGCAGGTCAAGCTACCTGAAACTGTCAGATTTTCCCAAGCAACCTTGAACCTAATGCTTTAGAGATAAATTTGAAAATCTATTACAGAAGTTTGCCAGATTATAGTAGCTTGCAACGTATTAGTGGGTTTTTTCCATCAGGAATTACTCATTAGCAACTACGGAGTCTGCATTTGTGGCCGGTTGATGGCAATAGGCTCGCCCCCTATTACATGGGACGTAAACTTAACAGTGGGTGTTCTATTAGGTACGCCTCTGCCTAACCCTTCGGGGATTATATGCGTAATGTTATGTTATATTAATGCCTAAATAAGCGCCCAGAGTTGTATTTCCATCATTGCATTTTTTTTGTAAATGTGATGATATTGGTGTTAATAACTGAGTTGATTTAGACGTTTTTATTTCAATAAAAGCTACATCCTTTTAGATTTTCTATATTACGAAATACAATTTCTATTTTATAAAAAGAGAAGTTCTGTGTTTTAAAACAATTCCTGAACTTTAGAAAGTTTTAAAAATGTCTGCACTAGAGTGTTTCACAATTTTAGTTTTTTAGTGTTCCTTTTAAAACACAATTTTCCTCTTAATAAAAGTTTTTTGAAAAAGTTATTCTTTGTAGGAGAGAACTTTGAAAGGCAAAAAAATAGAACTTTTAAAACTAATATTTCTGTTTTGTTTTGATTAATATTAAAATATATTGAGTAAATGTTTCGAAGAACCCGCGTTTTTGGTTTAAATAACTACTTGTTCTTGGTTCTCAATAAAAAACACTAATCCTAATTTACACCAATCAATATTAGTTATAAATATAGTAATAACGGTTAGTAAAATACATGTCTTCAGCAATTATGATAAACTGCGACATTATACAAACTTTTATAGAGGGTGTAAAAGACCCCCCTCGAATCCACAAGGCAGTTTTTCTCCCCGTCACGCGTCATTGCGATACTTATATTGTTCTAGATCATACCTGGGAACCACCTACTTACTGCGATATTGGAGGTCAAAACTCCAACATTGTAACAAGTTCTTTTTTAATACACGTGTATAATGCTATAACTTTACTTTGAACACCTCCATGACCCCTGTACTATCCAACGCTTCTATCATTAGGTGCAATGTTTTGAGTGCGATTCCTTTAAAAAATACGATTCCTAGCAATAAGTTTTGCATAGATTTACTCAGTTCTATGTAATGAATTATTCTTTGTAAGCAGCATTCTGTAGAGTATGTTTGGTTGACGTCTTCGTGAAGGGTCCGTTTACATCTAGAATCAGGGACATCTTTCAGGAAATTATTAGGGATTTAACCTCTTGAAAAGAATGGTACCCTTGTACCAAATGTATGTCTATGCGTTGTCTGTTAGTGAATTTACGGACGAACTTCAAATTAGAAATGATATTTTCACTTTTAAACCCGACTAATGACGTAACATACCACTTGCAAGTCAACATAATCTAGGTCACAATTTAACCTAAATACGGTAAAAAAAAACAAAAAAGTTTAATGTAAACCCATAAAAATACAGCGAAACAATAAACCTATACAAATAGGTACAGTGAGCGACAAATGTGATTGTCCACAAAAAAGAATTGATGACAACACAGTACAAAGAATAAAATAAAATTCAGCGATAACACTTGCGTGTGCGACCGTACGTGAATGTCAAATGTTACGCGATTGGATTAAATAAATACTGCTTTGAATTTTGTCGCTTTTGTTGTATTTTTTTTTTCGAGGTTTTTCGTATCCGTGAGCTGAAAAAAGTCTGAAAAAAACTGCCTCCGTGGTCGAGTGGTTTAGGCGTTTGCCTTGTGACCCGGTGGTCGTGGGTTCGATTCCTACGGGAAGCATACTTTGTGAAGTTGTTTCCAGTTTGGTTAGGACATTGCAGGCTTGAATCACCTGATTGTCTGATAAAAAGATGATTCCGTGCCTCGGAAAGCACGTTAAGCCGTTGGTCCCGGCTGTCATTGGTTGATCTTTGGCAGTCGTTACGGATAGTCAGAAGCCAGTAAATCTGACTCCAGTCTTGCCATGAAATACCGTGTTACCCAGTTAATGGGTTGTGGAGGTCTGGTAGGCAGCCGCTCTGCGTAAAATACTGGTATTCAGCTAAATCCGGCATGACTGGAAGCCGACCCCAATACAGTTGGGAAAAGGCTAGGCAGATGATGATGAGCTGAAAAAAGTCTCAATGAATGGGTTGCTTCTAGGCAATTGTGAATTATCGACAACCACATTATTGCGTATTTTGCGTATGGATGAATTTTGATATATCTTTTTTTAGATTAACTTACTGACACACCACATACAATCGCACAGTCTAAAATTCCGGGTCTAGAAGCATACAACATTGTAATCCCTCTGTGCGTACCCACACTGCTCGATATGCGCCCACAATCCAGGCAATGAATATATACTAAACGCTCTGATTACTCAGAAACCGCATTTTTAATGTTGGCTAGCTGCAAAAGAGAATGTCGTGAGGAAAGTTTTGAGTATGACTGTGGATGGGTATAAGAGTAGAGGGAGACCAAAGAAACGATGGATGGACTGTAAAGGATGATATGTCACGAAAGAAGGTGTCTGATGAGATGACGAGTAAGAGAGAAGTATGGAGGAAGACATGCTGCGCCGACCCCAAATGAATTGGGAGAAGGGCAAGAGCATGATGATGCTGGCTTGATGCACGCTTTGGTGCAAACTGTCTGTTAGTGCAGCAAGTACCTGTTTAAATAAACAAATAAATAAGAGGTCCATTTTATCGAAAGTGAACACTATCCATCGATGTAGTAGTTGGTGGTCAAACCACTCCAAGTACCATAGTTTCCTCTTTCTTACTTCGTAAAGTAGTTGTTCCTGTCTATTATGACGTTTCAACATCTTGGGGCAAAAGCCATTTTTTCCCTTAAGATCACCTACTTTTCCATGATGATGAAAGACTGAATATTCATGCTCCCATTTTCATCCCTTACTAAACTAAATGCTTCTACATTTTCACCCCCAAATTCTCTACTACAAAGCTTGAAGATACAATCCATCCTCACTCCGCAATTACATATAACATGTTTATGTTAATACTAAAATTCCCACAACCGGAGTGAACTAGTTAAAACCAGTTGGAACCGGTTATAACAGGTCCAGGGTTGGCAATGTTACGTTAAAAAGATTAGATTTTAATTTAGTTAGTGTAATGAGTTCATTATGAGTTTGAAACTATATTTTTTAGCGAGGAATAATAGTTACTGTGATTCTTTCAAATGAGGTTAGGAAAAAAGAAGTTTCTGAAAAGAATTAGATTGTTAAATATATTATATTATAATGGAGTTTATCACAAAGTGCGTAGTTTTAACATATTCTTTGTTATATTCTCGGAATCTAACATTAATAAATTATTTAAGCACTTTTTTAATCTTTCACGGTTTAAAACTAAACTTAAACTGTCACTTACGGGATATCGTCCGTGAATGTTCATGATTTTGAGCTCCCGATATTTCAACGCTGTTGCATACGCCATGGTCGCGGGTTGACTCAGGTGGACTGGAGAATGCGGGTGGGTGGAAAATAAATTGTTAGGAGCAGACACATCTGTCTACCCTCTTTCTTTGTCTTTTGCTACGCGCGCTACTGAAACTCGACACTAGTCACGGCAAAACACACTCACAGTATCACCAGGTTTTGTGGAGTCCTTATTACGATGCCGGCTGCTACTTTTGAGCATACTCAAAACTGGATTCAACGTACTTGACAATTTGAAGCCATCCTTTCGATTGAATTTTTTAAGTTTTCTGATTTCAATTGCTTCTCTTGTCAACCTTGGTAAGTAATGTTTGCCAGTTGACAAAATACCTGGCCCGTGAAATTCGATCCAGTGATGGCTGCAGTAGATGTTCCGCTATAGCAGATTTTTGCTCATCATTGTTTTTACCGCTTCCACTGTGTGGCTGAGTCGGTCTTTTGGTACTTCATTAAAATAATTAATGAGTAACTGACATTAGCACACCTTTGTCCAACCTCAGCGTTAATTTAGACATAACTCGTAATTAAAACAGATTATCATCATGCATTGAACCAGAAATCATGCGAGCCATTACACAATCACTGAGTTTCAACTAAAATTTAATCGAAATTGTTTGCCAGCCCTATTGCGTCGGCAAATTCAGTTTCATCGATCCAAACTTTTAGTTATAACGGCGTAAAATTATGAAATATTTCGCTTTATAATGTTTCTGCAGATATGAGGAATTTTAGTGTTGAATAATTAAAGTTATGTTAGGTAGTGCTAAAATGAGGGAATTAAACTAATTTCGGGTATTTAAGTAGGTACTATATCTGCATAGATTACAGGCGTTATAATGTTACTCATTTGGGAAAAGGTTTGATACTTGCACATAAATGGCTGAATGAATGAATACGATAGAATACATACGGACATCCGTCTTCATGCAAAGGTACCTTACAGTTGTGAGGTTCTTCAAATAGGTCAGGTGCGTAGTACTTGCTACTGGTGTGCGTGTATGACCAGATGTATGACCGTGGACGAGGCAAAAGGAGTATGTAAGGTGGCGTTCTGTAGTTTCTGCTCACCCTTGCGGGATAAAGGCCGGAGTTTCATCATCATCTGCCTAGCCTTTCCCAACCGTGTTACGGTCGGCCTCCAGTCCAACTGAATGCAGTTGAATACCAGCATTTTACATGGAGTGACTGCCTGTCTAACCTCCACAACCCAGTTAGTACTTGGAAGACTGGTTGTCAGATTTCCGGACCACTGCTGCAAAGACTGTCAAAGATCTACAAATGACAGTAAGGACTAACGGCTTAACGTGTTTTCCGAAGCACGGAGGAAACTCTGTATGTAATGGGTGGTCACCCACCCACAGATTGATTATTACTTCGCCACGAGCTCCCTGAGGCGTGGGTTTATGTGCTGTTATTCTCTATCACAAATTATTGTCAATATTATGTATTCGTGGTAGAACTCGAAATTAGCTACGAATCGTTGTCGGGTCAGTAAGCATTGCTTTCCACTTAATTGACTATGAAAAATATGCTCCACGAGTTTTTTTTTTGAAATTGTTATCCGAGTTATTTTTAGTGGGTGGATGGAAATTTTTAACAATATTAAACAATGTAGGTTGTGTTAATTCGTAGAAATAATTTACCTACTGTATTTCAATGGGCAATTATCACATAATGCATAGAGCATCCATTTTTTCATTAATAATCTTAAATACTCTGATAAACTGAAACAGACAGTAAATTAATCAATTCAGAAATAAGGTCTCACTGCTACTGAGTAGCTATGGTTCCTCATAACAGCCGCACGGGTCGATCTTCAAGGTTAAACAGCCCTTGCTCAGGTTGGTTCGTCGATGGGTGACTATCATTACATATCGTGTTCGCTTCGGGCCTCAGAAAGCACTTTAACTCGTTGTTCCCAGCTGTCACATGTAATAAAGATTTACATGTGCACGGCTGGATAAGGGACGCACAGAACAGAGAAGAGTGGCAGAAGAAAGTGGAGGCCTATGCCCAACAATGGGTGATTCCGGGCCGGAATGATGATGATGATGAAGCTCCATCCGGTTAGACTGGAAGAATACTTCAACAGGTTGATGCATTTTTTGTCAGATCAATAACATATCACAAAATTACAACCATTGTAACTAAGTTGTGTGTGTATACAACGTAAATATTCTGGCAGCCCAGCTCCAATTACAGTCTAAGCTGAGTTGTAGGTGAACCTCCCCAATCTAGTTGGACTCAGTCGGAAACTAAATAAACTATCGATTTGTGGGATCGGTGGAAACTACCTGAGTTGCTACCTATTTGCATCCATTGCCTAACTGGAAGTGCAAAACCATTATCTAGCATAAAATTACTGTGGTCGTTAAGATATTCTCGAATTATACCAGTTTTAAGACTACATAACAGAACATCACGCCTGTAATCCCAGAAGGGTTAGGCAGAGGTGGACCTAGTAGTACATCCACATTTCACCAGTTATGTTAATAGGGGGCGAGCCTATTGCCGTCGACCAGGTACCATCCAATCCAGACTCCGTGGCTGTTACTAAGAATTTCCTGTTGGAAAAACCCAATAATGTTTTGCCCGATCCGGAAATCGAACCTAGGATTTCATGCTTAGTAGTCGCGCTTGCGACCACTAGACCAACGAGGAGTCAGTACTTAGATAAACTCACGCCATTTTCCCTTGGGGGGTAAGCAGAAACAACACAACGCCGCATGCTACGTTTTTCACAAATACTTACTGGCTTTGCATTATGTATCTTCATACTCCTGAAAAGAGAAAACAATTATATTAAAAATAACAAATTCATTTATTTCAGGTAAATGACACCCATTGCAACACATAAATTGATAAAAACCGGCCAAGTGCGAGTCGGACTCGCGCACGAAGGGTTTCGTAGCACGATGCCTACTTTCGTACCATTATCCATAAAAACGGCAAAAAAATCATATCTGTTGTATGGGGGCTCCCATACAACAGATATGATTTTTTTGCCCCTTAATATATATTTTTTTTTAATTTTTAGTATTTGTTGCTATAGCGGCAATAGTAATACATACTTACATCATTTGTGAAAATTTCAGCTTCCTAGCTATCACGGTTTATGAGATACAGCCTGGAGACAGACAGACAGACAGACAGACAGACAGCGAAGTTTTACCCTTTGGGTACGGAACCCTAAAAATCACCAAGACATAACCAATAAGTGAAAGGATGTACATAATGTTTAATTATTGGTCACCCAGCCATGTACTGACTGTTATAAGTGCAACCTAACCTTGTGTATCGGTTGATTATGTACGTCTATTATAAAATCAAAAACATCCCTGATTACAGCTTGTTCTACAAAAAGTACCCTTAAATTGATTATAAAATACTGAAGAATATTTCCTAGGAAATATGAAGTTTTTTTTTCATAAGAAAATACCTCGAGAGCTTCCTTCAGAACTAGGAACGAACAAAATCTCCGAGAACACAATATAACGATATTACCCACTGCAGCGAAGCGAATTACGAATCAGAATCGTTCAAACACTCCAAAATCAACCTTATTTCATAGCGTTTTACCTTTAAATTCCATAAACAAACGACTCGAGAAATGGAAAATGAAAATTAGACTCTACTTCTATAGTTTTAAAATTCAATTTTCAATAAAAGCAATTCTACTTTTGATATGAAAAGGTAATGATTTTTCAATTGTGAGTCGTATCGTTTGTGAATTAGGGTGCAATGTTGTTTGTTCTGAATTGGAAATTTTGTATTACGCAAGCGGAATTCGGACACGTTCACTTCCCTTACACTAAATGTTATATAATTTCATTGTTTTTAAAGGGATTTCAGTGTGAACATGTATCATCAGTATTTGGTCTTTAGATACATTGAAAAGCATAATATTATTGTTTCATTTTCATTCTATTCTGCTTTTACGGAAACCAAAACAGCTTAATATCAACTTTAAGAATCAATGCGTGAAGTTAAGCAACGGCCTGCGAGGTCAGTCTCTGGATGGGTCACCAACGTTTTTAGTCATTTTTGATTCAAAACTATTTGAATACAAAATCTAAAAAAGAGTAATATAGGATTTATTAATTTATTTAATTTTTTTGGAAAACTTACAGCTAAACAGATGATGAGGAGTCGCTTACACAAAATATGGCCAATTACAAGTTTCCAAATGTAGTATTTAAAATATGAAACAGATTTCAGAAAATTTCTTGCCCAATCTTCATAAATATTTTACTCCATATGACATTATTTTTTAAAGTGGACAACTATGTAGACGTGTATTTTAATGACGTTAGTAAGATAAATGGTTTGACTTCGTAAAACTTTTGATTCTTTGTTTTTATAAACTAGTTGTGACTATTTGATTTAATCTCCAATTTTTTCCCAAGCCAAAGGCAGATTTCCTTAACCAACAGTATCGTATAACAGTCACCATACGGTAATATCCAGGTTATCAACCGTTATACCCTGATCTACCCCGTCTCCCTCACCACGTTCATTCTCTTCAGTAAAAACGGTTTTAGTGCAGAAAGAGAGAGATCTTGTTACAATGGTGGTGGGAAGTAACATGATAGGTGAAGCCGTAGGTTGGCATCCAGTTGGGTGGGATGTGTGTAGTACCTTTGATTTTTTTGTTTGGCAGAAGGTTGTGGCATGTGGTGCTAATTTGTTGTCATTTTGTGAAGAGATAGACAGAGACAGGGTTATTTGTAAAACACCAACAACCTCCTTAATACAATGACCTCTTGAGAGGTTCCATGATATACAAATGTTCTCTATTTCTAGAACGTTAGTTATATATTTTTTAACCTTTTTTGACACTAAGAATTTTTCCTGTATCGTGGGTGCGTTTACACACATTAAAACTCACATACACAAACAGCCAAACCCGGAACAACTAGGTAACTGTAAACCTTATAATTACTTATTCCGTGCGGGAATCGAACGCAGCGCAGCAGCCAATCACTCAGCCACTGCACTAATCGTACCACCAATAATTCGGTGTCAGTTCGTATTAATTATTTAGAATGGTCGGCGAACTTGCAACTTAATGTACATATTCGAATCCACACCCAAAGCACTTTCAATTGACATGAACAAGTCCTGTTACAGGGGTCAACATGAGTATTAGTAATTTGAAACGCACTTATGTAGCTGGTAATCTGTTTAAAAACGTGGTTTACCGCTCATAGACCACCGGATTGAGGATTAAAACATTATACTTTCGACTATCATTGGTTACGTAGTCGTGGCTCGGAAGGCGCGTTAAACGATACGGTTGTTTGTAGATATTTGACCATCGGTATCGGTATACCTACTAGTCAGAATTCTTAAAGTCTGACAACTAGTCTTACCAAACGATTGGGCAAGGCAATCGCTCCATGTCAAATACTGATGGGATATTTGCCATGTTTACTGTTTGTTTTGAGTTCCCGATATTTCTGCGCTGTTGCAAGCACCATGATCGCGGGTTGACTAAGCGGGCGGGTGGTCCCGTAACTTACAAAAATCATCATCATCAGCCTAACCCTTTCCCAGCTATGTTGGCGTCGGCTTCCAGTCAAACTGGATGGAGCTGAGTATCAGTATAAGTTTTTAAACAGTTTGTCAGTTGTTAGTTTTTTTTTTTTTTTAATAGTGGACATGGTAAATATCCCGTTTCTAGTGTTAATTATAATGCTGAGTATCAGTATTTCACAAGGAGCTACAGTAAACAAAAAAATACCCGGGAAAACGTATTAAAACAGGTTTTGGTCCTTTGATCCCAAAACCGTTTCCCACTATACGCATACAAGAACTATTGGAAAAACATACACCCATACTTTTTCTAATCCACACTACTCGTTAAACACATCATTACAACCATCACAAAAAGCGTTTCCCATCGGGCCGTGGGTTCGAACCCCGGCGGTGGCAAGCGGAGCGTGGCAGATATTAATATAAACGCCCCCGTGGGAACATTGAGACGCACTCAACTGGCAGGTTTACGAATAGTCAGTAAAAGGTAATAGTAATACGGATACGAGTAGGTTTTTAGTGATGGTACTAGTAGTATTATACCTGATTACTACCTCTTGGGTCTAGTGGTCGCAATCTGCAGAAAATGAGGTCCTGGGTTCGATTCCCGGGTCGGGCAAATTGTTATTGGGTTTTCCCATCGAGAATTTCTCAGTAGCAGCCACGGAGTCTGGACTTGTGCCCGGTTGATGGCAATAGGCTCGGCCCCTATTACACGGGACTTAAAACATAACTGGCGAACCGTGGGTGCACTATTAGGGCCTGCACACAACACCATCGGCCTGGCGCCGTCGCACGGCTTCCAATCTAACCGGATGCAGCTGAATACCAGTATTTTACACGGAGCGACTGCCTATCTGACGCCCACAACCCAGTTAATACTGGGTAATATTATACCCCTTGATAAGACTGGTTTTCAGACTTTCGGGCCACTGACTACCTGTAACGACTGTCAAATATCTAAAAATTACAACCGGGACCAATGGCTTACGTAACGTGCTCGTCCTCGTGCCGAGGAAACTCGTTATGTAATCGTTGGTCACCCATCCACAGACCAACCTTGGCAAGCGCGGCTTAACCTGAAGATTGATCCGAGCGGCTGTTATTATATAGCCACGAGCTCCTCTCAAGAATACATAATTATACATGAAGAATACACAAAATAGGCTTATTTAACGTAACCCAGCAATACTTTTTGTATGAATGGAATTATATAGGTATTTATCTTTAAATCTTTTATACTACCATAGAAGCTAGCTTTGGTACCAGGGAGACATGAAAGCCAAGACGGTTTATAATTAAGTGATTTTCTGAGAATTTCCATGTTGGTTCGTTGAAAGATGAGTTGATGTACGGTACTGTTTTTAAACGCTGTTTTAACATTAGGTACTGTATTATGTATGTATGAGAAGTGTGTCAATTACCAAGTAAAATCTTATGCGGTAGGATTCTATGCCGAATTTTTCAGTCAGTAAAATAACTATGAAGATTAGCTTGACTGTGTCATTGGTCTAGTAGTTGCAAGGGCTACTGCTGAGAATAACATCGTAGCTTCAATTCCCAGTTTGAACAAAGAGTTATTTGGTTTTACCATCAGAAATTTATCAGTAAGAGCCCGGAATCGGGATATATGCCCGGTTTATGATAATAAGGTTGGCCGCTATTACATGAAATAACATACAGACTAGTGAAAATAAATGTAATGTTGTAAATGCGAGGTCCACCGGTATGGGTGTTGTACAATTCACTGCAACATGAAATAATATAACACTAGAAATGTGGGTTGCATATTTTAATTACGAGTGGCCTCTTAAACCTTTGCAATTAAAATAATTATGGTTGTGGACGTGCAGGTTCGCGTAAATAGAGCAATGGGCATTAAAGCAAAGGGTATTAAACTTGCACTCCCATAATAGTAATAAACGTGGAGTATAATTATGCCAAACTTAACCTTTAATAATGTACGGTGGGAGGTGACCACACTTGTCGACGCGGAACGGCTTAAGCCGAAGATGTGCCACATTTTGTCGCAATTTAGTTCGATTCGGTAAAGAGTCATGTCTTTTGAATGAAAATGGGGCGCGTGACGTCTTTCTGGTTTTTATTGAATGGACATAAACCACGTCGCTTTTTTTTACGGCCAAAACCATATAATAGCGTAAGATTAGATGAATCTGAGCGCGACTAGGTGAGCAGTACCGGTCAGAAATGTCATTTCTGCTATGCTGTCTGATTTAAAAATATACATAGGGTATGTATTTTTTTTTTAATTTGTTGTCATATGGTCTGAACGTATATGTAAACATTATGTTCATGGGTTCTTGAACTGTCAAAGGATGTTGGCGCCGCTATCCAAGATTTTCGTACATAAAGTGAACACATTAAAAAAACATAGTAAGTCTTCTAAAACAGGGAAGTTCTCAAAACATACTCTTCTAAAGTTTTCTTGAAATAAACTAAACAGCAAAACAAACATGTGTACCCAGCCCTAAGACCTTGACATTCCAAGGTCAAGGTCACACGACAACAGGAGTATTAAACGACAAGATGGCGGCGTCTCCGTGAAATAAGAACGCCACCAGTTTTATGAAGTAATGCGAATATCGTTGACTGTCGCTTGGAGAAGGTTACCGGTGTTATATTAAGGTACGTCACCTTCTTTTTTAGGGTTCCGTACCCAAAGGGTAAAACGGGACCCTATTACTAAGACTTCGCTGTCTGTCTGTCTGTCTGTCTCCAGGCTGTATCACATAAACCGTGATAGCTAGAAAGCTGAAATTTTCACAAATGATGTATTACTATTGCCGCTATAACAACAAATACTAAAAATTAAAAAAAAAAATATTAAGGGGGGCTCCCATACAACAGATATGATTTTTTTGCCGTTTTTATAGATAAAGGTACGGAACCCTTCGTGCGCGAGTCCGACTCGCACTTAGCTGGTTTTTCATTTGTTTATTTCTTTTAGGTTTACTTATTGTTTTTCATAGTTGGGGACAGGTTAGGCAGGTGATGATTGTCCCACAACAGAGCAAGGGCCTCCCTACCCTAGCTTCTCTCCCTCCACAGCCGCCAAGGGAGTAAGTAGTATACTTTGTTATTTGCTACTTACTTACTATAAGTACTTTTTCAAATGGTTGGATTTGGGAGTGGATTTATCAACCACTTGCCATACTTAAACAGATTGTTTTAAAATCTTTTAAATTTCTTTCACCCTTTTAAGACTTGAACGACCGACAATCATAAAATTAGCATGTGGAACTCAGATAATTAGAAAATATAATAATGCAGTCACAATCCCATTTCAAAAACTTGTCAAAATTGTGGAAATATTACGAATATTTTCGACAGATGAGACTTGGATCGAAATTTTTTGAAACAAACTTCCCCTTATTTATGAAACAGGTTTAGGTTTCAACGGTTATAATAGGAAAGTAATAGAACATAACATACACATAGCATCACACCTGTAATCCCCGAAGGGTTGGGCAGAGGTGTACCTAGTACACCCACATTTCGTCAGTGATGTTTAAGTCCGATATAATACGGGGCGAGACCATTGCTATATAACCGGGCACAAATCAAGAGTCCGTGACAGCAGCAGCTACTGAGCAATTCCTGATGGACTAACTCAAAAACACTTTCGTCGGCTTACTGCAAGAACTCATTAAGAGACGGTAACATAACTTTGAGAAATCATCAAAAGTAATTAAAAATTTCTCAAAGTTATTTTACCGTCACTTAATGAGTTCTTGCAGTAAAAGAGTAACCATGGAGTTTCTTGCCGGTTCTTCTCCATAGGAAACGACCAACCCGAACCGTGCACCTTTTGTCCACGTTTCATAAGTGCCCATGTAGGCCTATGTGAAATAAAAATATTTTGATTTTGATTTTAAGCCGATGCTTTACCCGACCTGGGAATCGAACCCAGGACCTCATGTTCAGCAGTGGCGCTTGCGACCACGAGACCAACGAGGCAGTCTAGTCAAAAGTAATAGATTTAATATAAAATCATCGCCGTCAGAAAGACAATAGGTATCTTTTATCTTAAAGATTTCTTAGTTACTTTACCTTCACAAATCCAGCCCTTGATATTATTTGTAACTGATAAGTCTTGATATTTCCCAAGGTTGAGATAATACGACAAACAGATACAGTGACAAAGCTAAAGTAAAATATCTTCTTTGAAATAAAATGCTTTATTCTGTTCAATGCCGGCTTGTTGGAAGGTTCGCTGTGGAGGGATTGAAATCAGTCAAGGATTAGGTAGTCCCTATTATAATGGAAATATTACTGCAGTCTAAAGATTGTGAATTGTTGGCCAGTGTTATTGTGTAGTCTTCTAAGTAGTAGAAACTGTTTACAACCAGTAACTTTTTAATCTTCTTCTGCTTCTTCAACCACTCAGCTGAGTGTAGGTTTCATCCAAATCTCTCCACTTTTGGCGGTTTTGTGTCGTGGCCATCCAGTTTCTTTTGGCCTCTTTAATGAGATCGTGTGTTCACCGAGTCGGTTGTCTTCTCAGATTTCTCATTCATTTATTATTATATACTAAAATAAACACAAGACGCATTCATGCCGAATACAACAGCGTCGAAATATCGCGAGCTCAAAATAATGTACAATCACGGAAGATATCCCGTAAATGACAGTATAAGTTTACTAAAACAAATGTTGAACGCACCATGATTTATTAAGACAACAGAGATCCATGAAATCCTCAAAATACCTTTGGTCAACGAGGAGATAAGTTCACATGGCGACCACTACAAATCCCGACTGCTAGAGCATCCAAAATCCCAAATATGCTTGCGGGGCAGCTTGCCATCAGAAAGCATCCATTGATAAAAAAGCGCCGGGACATTTGTCACCAGAAAAGTCAGTGCGAAGAATGACTTCGAAAAGATAGAGCAGACTCTACTGGGAGTAACGCCCAACCCAACACGCCATCCGACCCGACATCAACCGGGCACTGGTGCAGACTGGGGGCTGCTACTGAGAAATTCTGATCGGAGACCCAATGAAACTAGCTGATAGAATGTCTAGGCTCTCTAGAGTTTTTTAAGCCTAATACCTACATACCTTTCATAAAACAAAATAGAAATGTTTCAGAATTTACGATGGATACACCTTAAATGTATCCTTATACTTTTCCTAATATTATTGTAAGACACTTCTTTATTCTCCAAAAATATTGCCTACTACAATGAGAACAATGTTTTCGTAACCTTTCTTTGGTAAGTACCAATTGAATTATATATTTTTTTTCTATTTAACCAATGTTTGTATTAGTAATGGCTCACGTGGAGGTAATTGCGCCGTCTCGAATGTTTATCTAGAAGTATTCTATAGATCTAATTGGATCATCAATCAAAAACGTCCTAAAAGAATCCTGAACGGAAAAATATGAGAGCAAAAATAGTTTTACCAAGTTTGGCAATTTAAGAACTTTTTGTGTAGGACTTCGTCCGGAGAAGTACTACCTATATCTACAATGTTAATGGTATGCTGGAAGAGATTTCTTTAGAAATAAGCATCACCTTTGTACCTATTTTTTCTGTTCCTTTCTTGTTTTCTGTATTTAGTGTGTACATAAACTGTTAAATAAATAAATGTTCCCACTGGTGGGATACAGGCTGTATCTCCGTGAGAGGGACTAGGCCAGACACGCGCGCTCACATCTATTCGATTAGTTTGTTCTAGACCTTTCTGGTTTCCTTAAATTGTTTTCATTCTCCGTTCTGAGACCAATAATGATGAAAAACGGTCTGCCTAGGTTTGAACCTACGACCCAAGTCACTGAAGCTAGACTTACTTATCAATTTAACAAAAACTCTCCCACAAAAGATGACAGGTAACAAATGCCCGTTGTATTGCAGTTGTCCATACTTGATCGTGACCACTTACCATCATGGCCAGTTGACTTATGTCATCCGTAACATTCTTAAGCTGTTAGTATATTGTGAACATGCCGTCGGTGTACACAGGGTGTTGTGACCTTGTGAGGAGGATTCACGCATCGCTGCACACTCCTTAAAGGCGCGTTTAGACTGTTCGATACGAGGACGATACGATTTCGTGAGTGATTTGTTTATGCTATTTTGGTGTGGCAAACAGTGATCTGATGTAAATATTTATCGCATCATTTCTTATTTTACATACATCTGTAAAACAGTAACAATACAGAGTCGAGTAATACATTCTTAAAAAAAATAGGTTATCCAAATGGACGATTGGTTTAACAGATGGTGTAAGAATCAGTAGATAGGTTAGTATCATTATAGTAGTAGATAGGGTGGTATCATTTTAGCGTTCATCAATCAATAAACTACTCCTCATAATCTGCTGAGCTGGACAAAGATCTCTCCCAAGTTACGCCACAAGTCCACAACACAACATAAAGAATAAACCCTAAAATTAAAAATGGTGTTTCCCTAATAAATTGGGATGGATTGAAAGATGGCAGTTGCCAACGATAAGTCGTCCGTCACCAAATTCGTTAAAAAAAACTCCCCGACAAAACAGTCGTACAGCTTAAAAATCTCGCAAGTTTCGTACCCACGGTGGCGGATAACCGCGCTCCACGGCCCAGCGGACACAAGCTTTGTGTTTTTATTATACGCACACACACTCTTGCATACATACGGACAGACAACGGTGATAGCTTTCTGTTCACTCTTATTGTTAGGTGAACTTGACATTGACCTTGGGTGCGAGAGAAATGAAGCATGCTGTATGTTAATCACACACATAATAATAGATATTTGTAGATCATGTTTCAAGGTCATTTTGCAGACACAGTCTAATCACAGGATTAGGTTTCAAATGGGTTTCTCAGAAAAATATAAATAGATAAAGGATAACTTAAAAAAAACATCAATCAATAAACAACACATCATTCAATGGACTTTTTATTAATTTCTATTACTAAAAAGTCCATTATGATTGTTGTTATTTTTTATAAAAACGGGTTAGTATTTCATTGATAGTTCTATGTCACTTCATTGTGTATGAGGTACATACTTCTCTACAACCCCGTTACACTCAAATGTCACATCACTACTTAACATAGCGTTTCACATCATAGGTACAGTCACTAGCATCAATATTTGTGTGTAACTTGGTATATTTAAAAAGTGATTTTCCCATTGTATTGATTGCAATTTCATGTTATTACGAACATAAGTCATAATCGCTTTTGTATTTAGGTAAGTGTATACACATTGGTTGCTCGTCACTGTACCTACATCCTTATCAGACGCTTGTACCCTCAAGCTCGTTCACGCGTGATTCCTGCAAGGGGTGAGCAGGATGACAGGAAACCGTTGGTTCACTCGAGTGGAAACATGAGGTAAAAAACGTGGGGTATTGTCTTTAAGACGTTTTGGGGACGTGTCAGTTGATTTGTGGAAGGGAATCATAAGATAATTTGTAATTTCTTAGTTGGTTGGTTGAACTGCCTTGGCGGTCTTGTGGTCATAAACGCTTCTGCTGAGCATGAAGTATAGGATTCGATTCCCATGTTGGGCAGTGTTTATATTGTGAATTTCCCAGTAGAAGCCCGGTGTCTGGAATATGTGCCCGGTTGACGGCAATGCGGTTATCCACTACTATATGGCCCTGTGTTACTGTCGAAATGTGGGTGATCTGTAGGTCAACTCACTTATTAAACATCTGCCTAGCCTTCCGTGATGTTTATTTAGTTTCCTGAGTCAGGAGTAGCAGCGGCAATAGCATCGCCCTAATTAAGTCTCGCTATACATTACTCGTATGTTGAAAAAATCCTGTCCGATCCGCCGCCACCGCCCCCGATTAAAAGCCTGCAAAAGGTAATATAAGATATACGAGATTTGATTGTATTTATGTAACAAGAGTACATAATTTAAGTAACAAGTAATACAAAATACCTCGATAAAAATTAAATAAAATGTACTAAAATGAAGAAACTCACATGGCAACACGGTGCCAGCTTTTCCAAAAAAAAAATCGTGGTGTTTTAGAATTAGCAACACAAATGAAAGACATTACAAATTATAATGTATTTTGCTTGTCAAAAGAAACTTTTTGCTTAATTACGAACAAAATTGGGCCTGTGAAGTATCGGAAAAAGTCCAAAATTGAAAAGAAATAAAAGTTTAGTATTCAATGCCCAAAGAAAAGAACCATTCTTCAATTGAAAAGTTGTTGTCAATACATTTCGACATAATACATTAAAAACGAGCGAATTCAAAAGATTCAGTTGGCAATTAAAAACTAAGCGGAAGTAAGGATTGGAAACTTTCGAACAACTCGCTTAAAACTCCATCATTCATTCATTCGTTCTTATTAAACTCTGACAATTACTCCGAATGAACGGTTCTGGAAAGATATTCGATGTCAACTAATGGAATATTTTAGTTGTTGCAGAAACGGTCACTAAAAGGGTGAAATAGAACCTTTGGAATTAATTACTAGTTTCGATTTTTTTATGAAAAATTGATTCTGTGAACGACTTTTTTGTTTCGCGATTGATTGATTTTGACCCTTTGTTACTAATAGCATATAAATTTATTAAATTCACCCTTTCTCGAATTAAGTATGAAAGTTGATCTTAATCTTTTCAGTTGATTACGAGTTCATGTTGAGTTCGAATAATTTGCATGTTATGTTTTTAATGTTAGTAAGTAGACTAGATAGCCAACGGTCTTGAACACCAGGCTTGGTTCTGTGCATAGATTATGATTATTTGACAGCGTTAAACCGTCCGTCCACTGTTGTGTGGGAGGTTCAAGGAGAGGTTACCCACATAAGGTACGTGGTTCATGTTTTGCCAGCCATACATTTGTAACAGCATAGCCGTGGCTTGCAACAGATGATCCTGCCAATATTTTCGTACAAAGCGAAACTACGTGTAATGCATATGCGTAGCATAATGGTGGATTGCCATAGTATCACCTTTAACCAATCAGAGGCTTGGTCAAATCTTATTAAATCATACTCAAAAATGCATGAAAAAGTTTCTTATAATAATAATAATATCTTGGGACAACCAACACACCGCCATCTGATCCCAAACTAGGCAGAGCCTGTACTATGGTAACCAGACAACTGATAAACATACTTATGTTTCTAAATACATACATATTATTATAGATAAATTACACACCCAGATTCAGAACAAATAATCGTACTCATCGCACAAAGATTTGTCCTGTGTGAGAATCGAACCCACGACCTCCGTCCTAGCAGTCAGGGTCACTAACCACTAGACCAACAGGCCAATCAAAGTATAAGTTCACCTTTTCCCAACCCATCAATATAATTTTGACATAAGTAAAACGAACATGATTGCCAACTTTATCTGACGACTTCTCAAACATTTCCTATCAAGTGCTACAATTTGTCCTCTATTTCACAGTAGACTCCTCTTGGGACTTCGATTCAATTCTCAACTTATTAAAATATTCTATTTGAAAATGGTCGCTAACTGTTCTAGAATTTCTAGATATTAATTAGAAAGTATGTTAGTGCCACCGTTGGGGTTTGTGTGGTTCGTTAACTGGCTGGCTAGTTGATAATAAGTTCTAATTAGTTACCGATTAAAATAATTACTTCTCATCAATTTGAGATTTCATCTGAATTCTGAGAAGCGATCTTCACGGCTAAGCGGTAGCCAAGGTCGGTCCCTGGATGGGTACCGTTCATTACAAATCGAACCTCGAAAAGCACTTAAAGTCGTTGGTTCCGACTGCCATTTGTAGATCTTTGACAGTCGTTACAGGTAGTCAGTACCCCGAAAGTCTGACAACCAGTCTTAGCAAGAGTTTCGTATTACCTAGTACTAACTTTTCGTGGTGAAATTCTATCAAATGTATTTAAAAGTTCTTAAAATGTTCTGTTCAATAGGTCAAGAAGCAACCATTTAAAAATATTCTTCCTTATTTCCGTATTAATTTAATGAAAGGCGACGAACGCGACTAACAAAAGATATTTACGAGGCAGATTCGAGTGGAAACTGTGGGGGGGACGCCGAAGGCACTTTACACTGACTTTATAGCCTCTGCCCATGCTCTGTAGAAAGGTCAGGTGCGAGAATACGCAACTGGTGTACGTTTATGGCCACATGTATGAACGTAGACGAAAGAAAGGACGCAAAAGGAATTTGCAAAGATGAAGCAGCTCGCGTTCTGTAATTTCTGCCAAACGGCGACTTTATGTAAGTATATTCTTAGTACAACAGTTGGGCGCCCTGTTTGCCGCTGTAGAAATAATCTGGCTAAATGCAGTATCATCGTGGAGCCTCCTTTCTTGTCCATCCTGCACAGCCACCTGCTCCTTCCAGGATTTAAACGAAGCCAGCGAAAGAGCTGTGCAGGTGACATTATACTGGTCGAGTATTATTTGTGTCCATCGACACACATAAAAGAAGAAGTGCAAGAGAAGGCGTTAATACAACTTTGACTTTATGATCTGCAATCAGGGAAATCAATTGTGATGATGGCCATTTCATACAACTGCCAAAGAATGACAGTTGTGGTTTAAAAATACCAGACAAGTTGATGTCAATTTGCTTAACAAATAATTTTCCCAGTATTACCACAACATCCCCCAACCGATACGAACCAAGTAAAACATCTTCGCCTAAGTTAAAACCCATTGCAACTTAAGCCTCAATACAAAGTGTACTTAGGAATCCCTGCTTACCTTACCGCCAACTTTTCTTTTACCGAATTGAAAACAACTTGCGTTCGAGTTAAATTCAATTTTACAGTTGCAGGTAAAAGAAATAATGTAAGATAAAGAAATGTTGTTTATGCATAGTTGGGCGGCAAAAGAAATGGTAAGGTAAAAGAAATAGCTTAAGAGGTAGTTAATGTCATGGTTTTTACGTGGGGGTTGTAAAAGAGGGTGAGATATGTATCAAGAGGGATGAAACGTCTTCCTATGTGGTTTTATAAGATGGCAATAGGTATTCTAAAAGCATTTTCTAAGAGCTCATAAACATGTAAAACTAGAAAATGGAGTCCATGGAGTTGGATTGTAAAAGCAAATCTGCTTGTAAATAAATAATCTTGAAAACCAAAGTCTAAGCCACTAACTACCCCACGCACAACCATTACTATCAACAACACAAACTGCCCATTCTCCACTTCACCCCTCACCATTCACAACAGCACCTGCACAGAAGAACATCACCCCCCTCATTATTAACAGGCCTATGAAAAAAATCGACGTGAAAAATGCTGCTTGCATTTTCCCTATTTTTCTTAAGTCTTCAAATTGTAAAAGCCTCTCGTGTAATAATAGAGGGGTATGCAGAAGTGGTGCTTATGTCGAGACCGCTACTGAATGAGAAGGACCCTTGGGTACCAGACATTTGACGGAACTGCATTTTTTTCCAACGTAATTGGTAGATGACGACACTTGCTCCTTTAAATTCACTAGGTAATTATAGTTTTTATGTATATTTTTTTTTGTTTCAGTTCTTAATTATGAGTTTGGATTTTAATTAGGGAAAATCCAGGGTTTAACAATTCTTTTTCATTCAATTATAATGTAATGTAGGTAATTATTTCTTACAGAATGCAATGAAGTTTGAACATTGCAGAGGACCTACTTGGTGTTAATTATTTGGTTTTTAGAAAGAGCGATAAATTATTTGGTGTTTTGATTATTTAACCGTCATTATTTTATGTAAACAACAAAAAATATGTCTTAGTTTTTGCAAGTCAAATCAAATATCAGCATAATTAATCACATTAATACTACATTTAAAAAAAATCAAACAACGGTACATTAGGCACTTATGATTAATTCGAAGGAAAAGTAATACGAAATAAACTATTCAGTGATTTCAAAATGTAACACGTAAACTCAACATAAGAGAAATATGCAAAAACGGCATCGAGATGCAATATTAATTATTTGCAAAAACATTTTTCAAGAATAATATCTGCATTCTGATGTTTAATATTTGAAGCACGAGTGTAAAGTTCGTTGGCAGTGAGAATACAAATTATGTAGTTTATTTATGTTTTTGATATTTTTTGCATATTTTTATCGCGTTATTAGTATATTTTATTTGATTGATAGCTAGAAAAGAATTTTTTTCTGACTAGCTCAACCGATAACAATTTGCAATGTCACTGCTCTTCAGAGCATAAGCATAAGCCATAAGACAGCAGATTAAAAAAATCTTCAATTATAAAAATACTTCAATTAATTAGAAAAGTTGAACATCTTTAAAGTCTAGTCACTATTTGAGTTCAGGTTATTCAACCGCCCACCAGTTCTACTTACCCTCGCAAATCGATAGCCTAGGCAATAACTTTGACAATAAAATATACGGCTCTCAACCTAGACCGAGATTCAGGAAAAATGGCTTTTGTATACCTTTGTGTACGTATGGGCTATTGGATGGTTATCTATCACTACCTTTTGTGTTTGTAAAAGCTATTTATTACTAATACATGAGACTTGAATAATGTTTTTTATTGGAATTCTATAGTTGCGATACGGATTAATAAAAGAAAACAGTTTTATCCAATAACATGAATTCGTCATGTTAGTTGATTGTATTGTATTAGCTGCCAAACTAAAATGGGACTGGGCAGGCCATGTCTGAAGATGCAAAGGTGTGGGCCCTCATATCACAAAACTGATGCTCTGAGACTGCTAGACGGGGTCGCGGCAGACCGAGGACGATCTTGACGCCTTAAATGGCTTTCTCGTTAATTGGCAAGAAGAGGCGCAATATCGAGAAAAGTGGAGGGAAGGCGGGGAGTTTTTTGCCCAGGAGTAGTTCAGGCTAACAAAAAAATAATTGTATTTAAAACTGACTTCCCCGCTACATTTCGGTTTTTTACAATAACAGTGAGCAGGTTCCTCGTATTATGGTAACAAGCATGCCAACTTTAATAATGATGTTAAGCCATAATCCCACAAAAATAATGACCAATTTTATCAACCACAAAATTGCATGACAACATAATCTGACACATCCCTCATAAATTAAAAAGTAACATTCTCCCATAAAACCGACAACCCTCAAACTGTGAAATACGATAATTAAAATATTATCCCGCAAAAGCCATCGTTTTGAGTGGGTGATTTAAAAAATGAGCTCATTTCACCCCCTAGGGGTTGAGCCTAAAACTGAGGCATTCAGGTTGTGCGCCACTTCACCCCCTTGGGAAGAGGGTAGTTAGCATTCATTGGATTCTCGACAATGCTCCGATTTTCCATTGATTTTTTGTTTTGTTTTTTCCTGTATTGTTTACGACTGTACTTGAATTAGTTTCAAACTCTGCTGTGTACTCGTAGATTGTTTCTGATGGGAAATCAGGTTTGTTTCTATTGAGGCTATTTTTGTAATTCATTTAGAGTGCACAGAAGATGTTTTTTTCTAGAGTATTATCAAGCAGTAATAGCCTTTTGATGTGACCGTTGGACTCCCAAGTCATAGATCCTACGACCTCTGTTTTTCGGATTCAGCGTATTGTAGCATTCCGTATTGTATAATTATTACTTGCTTCGGGTGAGGGAAAACATCGTGAGGAAACCAACATACCTGAGAGACATTTCTCACAACACGATAAAATATAAATCAAGGTCTTAAAGTAATGATGCGCGTGACAGAGTATTTAATTATACGATGTTATTTTTGGAGGAAAAAGTTGTTTTCCTCATTAAAAATGACAGCGGCTTACCGCAATTCCACGAGTATGGAATCAAATCAGAAATAATAACAACGAAATCCTTTCATTTAGTATATAATAAGTGTCATGAAAAATCTAAAAATATAATTATTTATTAAAATCCAAACAATAAGGTTCTTAACGACTATAACACACAACGGGATGAAACCCATTGTGCTCAAAAAACACATAGGAAGGTCGCAAAAAAACGCCATTCATTGCAGTCCCATAGAATTTTCAATTAAAGCCATGAATCTTGTAGCACAACGCATGGGGCAGGCCTGTCCTATGGCCACCATTGAACCGCTCGTTCGGACGTCCGACGAGTTTTGCTTTTATTTTTAAAACCTATTGAAAGAGGGTTAATGAGTCCTATTATGTGAGGCTGTGTTGGTGTCTGTTGGGGGGTGAAATATATAGTTGTTTGGGGGTGAAATATTTAAGAGGGGTGATATTTGTGTTTTGATTTTGGTCAGTTTACAGACACGTCACGTAAATATCTAGCAAATAATGTCAAATAAGTTATTCTCCTTGGAATTAATCGAACATGCAGTGATTGCCTATCTTACCCCCACAACCCAGTTAGTACTGGGTAATACGATATCCTTCGTAAGACTGGTTGACAAAATTTCGGGCCACTGACTAAAACTGGCTGACTGGCTGATTAGCTCAATGTTTTAATGAAAAGTCTTGAAAATTATAAAGAAATGCTAATTTTCAATTTAATTTATTTTTGTTTTTCTTGACTCCGCACTTATCATGTATCTTGTCGACTCTTACCTCAAATGCCTCTTACAATTCCACGCATCTCTATCAAAGATCGTATTTACATGAGCCTTTTTTTAAAAAAAAGCATTTATTTCCAACTCGTAGAGCCATGTAGAGCACCTCTATGTCATCACTCGTGTGTAGGGCTCTATATAAAGCATAGAGCGTGCAGTTTTATCAAGAGGCTCTATTGCATGTGGGTTTATGCATTGTGACTTTTATGTTAATTGTCATAAGGTTAAAATTTATACGTCAAAATTATGATAATATTCTTGAAATGCAAAAACTATGGTAGAGTAGTAGAAAGTTAATGTTTGTTTTGAACTTAAATAATATTTAACATGGTTACCGTAGTTGCATCTGGTTAGACTGGAAGCCGACCGGATGGGTAGCCGCAGTCGCTGGTATAATCAAATGTATAAACGTAGAGGAAAGAAAAAAAATATTTATTTGTCGCACGGCCATGACGTGCATACAAAAAAAAAAGAAATAACAACAATCATAAAGCGCATCAAACATTACAATACAAAAGGACAGAAACAAAAAAAAAAATAACAGCTTGCAGGTCGTGACTGCGGCAAACAGTACAGCATAGCACACTCACATTTCCCCAGATATGTTTAAGTTTCATGTAATAGGGAATGCAATTACCATCAACTGGACATGAATCCAGACTTCGTGGCTGCTGCTGCTACTGAGAAAATCCTGATGGAAAAGCCTAATAGTACTTTGTTCGACCTGGGAATCGAACCCAGGACCTCAGTCGGGCTTGCGACCGCTCGACCAGCGAGGCAGTCCTAGTTTATTATAAGTAGTTTTCTTTTTTCCTGATAAAATATTACAATATTCTAATATTTCTTTGAGGTTAGGTTTTCTTTATCCGCAAAAGCTCAAAGTGTTCACATTGTGTGTGGGTGTACAATGGGTACCGCGGAGTTAATATTTCAAGAATCTTTCTTTCTTTGGTAATGGAATATTATAATTCTTTAACTATTTGCTTTACCTTTCATCACTCAACAAATGAAAACTCACTTTTGTAAGAAAAGATTTTTATGATCGTATCACATATATTTTTTAATCAGGATCTCATTATTGATGTATAGTGTTACTATCTTACTACTATCATAAATGTGAAAGTGTGTGAGGATGCATGGACTAAGAATCCGTTCAGTAGGGATTTTGATAAAACTTTACACTCATAACTATCTTGGGGTCGGCTTCCAGTCTAACCGGATGCAGCTGAATATCAGTATATTACATGGAGTTACTGCCTATCTGACCTCCACAACCCAGTTAGTACTGGGTAGTACGATACCTCTGGGTAAGACTAGTTGTCAGATTTTCGGGCCACTGACTACCTGTAACGACCGTCAAAGATCCATTGACAACACCTGGAACTAACGGCTTAACGTGCTTATCTCACAAAATGTGTGTACAGTCACGAGCACCAATACGTAACCACTTTAAAACTTTAAGTGTTTTTCTCCTACTGATCTGATTAAAATTTCATGTTGTTACGAACATAGTATTCTGGAAGTCATATTTTTATGGAAAAGACCCTATCTCCAAGTTATAATCGCCTTTTTTGCAAAAAAATGCTTTTAAATTTAGGAAAGTGTATACATATTGGTGTTCGTGACTGTACATTCAGCTACACAACTCGGCCTTCTTTTGAAAACATGGGCGTGATGTTAGGTAGATACCCTAATAGTAATTTTTCTTTGGAAATGATCAATCATTAGCCTTGAAAGCGGATATAAAAACCTTGAAAAACAATTGTTCATTTTTCATAATACAAGATTGATTGGCTTACAGTAATCTAATCAGTTTTGTACCTGACTGGTATTGTATGGAAATGTTTTTCATGAAACATAATAATAATTTATGAAATATATACCTACTTACTGGTAATTTACTTTCGATGAGGTAATTTATAAAAGCGGCTATGGAATTTAATACAGACTGTTGTTTTTTTTTGTTTTTATTAAGAAAAGAAAGAAACAGAGTACGTACTATTTAGCTGTATTTCGGTTTGAAGGTTATGAAACAGTATTCTTTTATATATTTGAATCTGAAAGCAAGCTAAAAAGGAAAGAATGTGAAAAACATGGGTTTAGTGACATCGTTAAGAAAATCTACGAAATTATATTCGCATAAAAACAAGCATCGAAAAAACAGTAAAAATGTAAAAGCCCTAATTTTTGCTTCAAAATTAGCGAGTGAATGAACGAATGATATAGAAATGAAAAACATCGTCCGCTCTTTCATTCAAATGTAAATGCGAACATTTACATTCAAATGAGGCTTTCTGGAATTATTACTGTCAACGCGCAGCCTGACAATTAAAACAATTATTAATATCGCACCGCTAATATTGTAAAGGATAGGCAGAAAAGAACCTTCAGTCATTCCCGGTAGTCAGAGTACCGAGTCAGTATTACAGAGTAACTGAAATGAAGCAGTCACTCCTTGTAAAATATTGATATGCTGCAGCTGGTTACACTGGACCCCGACCCCAACTTTTGCGTCCTAAAATATTTTTTTGTAAAAAAAAAAACAACTTATTTTACTTCTTTTTCATTGTGCGGTTAGTGCGTAACCTGGTGTCAATATTTGTATGCCACCCAAAGGCCAACATGCCAAGAAATTTCTTTCAGGCTGGTTTCTTCACGATGTTTTACTTCACCGAAGCAAGTGATAATTATACAATACGCAAATGAATCCGAAAAATCAAACTTGTGTGTCTTGGGTTCAAACTCGAGACCTTGGCAGTCGCCGGACTAGGGTATCACTGCTGCCATTATGATAATATGATATGCCACATTTTACTTTACTTTCGGAATTCGGTGACTTTGTTTTGTTTCATTGACTTTTTGCCACCTACGAAAAAAAAACATTTTATTACCTACGAATAGCTTTCTCAGAATTCTCGCTTACATATTTTATTAAGGGGCATTGACTTATGTTCTGTGAGCTGAAGTATTATTTTTCTTCCTCAGGTACGTTTTTGCTGATTTCCAAGAAAAAGAGAATTGGCTTCGTTTGTGTAAGTATATTAAATAAGAGTGGTAAAAGTAGTAAACTTACTCTAGTGAAACGATTGGTTACGATATAACGTACAATAAATTGTTCAAGTTCTTTGGTTTTGTGGGCGCAAGCATGACTGCTGAACTGCTATAATGCTGCAGCTGCTACTGCATACCATGACATCACGCCCATAATCCTCGAAGGGTAAGGCAGAAGTGTACTTTATAGTACAAAAACTTTTTTATTTTAACTCCCATGTAATAGGGGCGAGCCTATTGCCATCAACCTGGCACAAATCCAGACTCCGTGGCTCATCATCATTCTCTTGCCCTTGTCCCAATTCATTTGGGGTCGGCGCAGCATGTATTCTTCTTCCATACTTCTCTATTACTCGTCATCTCATCCAGACTCCGTAGCTGATACTAAAAAAATCCTGATGGAAAAACCCAATAATACTATGCCCGATATAGAAACCGAACCCAGGACTTCATGTTCAGCAGTGGCACCAACGTGACAATATTAAGCGGTGTGGTATAAAAGATTTTCCGTCCTTTGCCACAATCATTATAATGAGTGTTTAAAACCAGCACCTCAATTACCAAGTTACCGCAAGCAGTGTTGTTAAGTAATTCTAAGTAATGCCGTGCTTAAAGCTCGTAAACTGACGACAAGATTCGAGGATCGCGTTGTTTGATGCAACACTTGATAAGTGTAATAGAACTGGTGTACACGGTTACATGAACATGAAATGGAGCTCGTGGCTAAATAATAACAGCCGCTCGGATGGATCTTTGGGTTAAGCCACGCTTGCCTAGGTCGGTCCGTGGATGGGTGACCGCTCGCTACATACCTACTGAGTTTTCTCCGTGCCTCGGATAGCACGTTAAGACGTTGGTCCCGGCTGTAACCTCTCAAAAATCTTTGATAAAGGTAGTCAGTGGTGCGATAGTCTGACAACCAGTCTTACCAAGCGGTATCGTATTTATAAAGCAGTACTAACTGGGTTGTGGAGGTCAGATAGGCAGTTGCATCTTGAAAAATACTGGTATTCAGCTGCATCTGGTTAGACTGGAAGCCGACCTCAACATGGTTGGGAAAAGGCAGGCAGATGAAGACATAATTTACAGACAATAGCATTAGGCGTGTGTCAAGGAGTACTGGAACACCTAATATTATTTCGATTCGATATTATTTCCATGGGACAGCTGGCAAGCTTTTTGCTATCAACCATGAACATAATACTTGTGTCCGGATTACTACTCATCATCATTATCATCTTCATCTTGCCTTGATCCCAATTTATTTGGGAGTCCGGGTTCCTACTATGTGTTATTATATTCTGGAAAAATCAATAAGAAAACCCAACCTGGGGACAGACTCCAGGACCTCGTGTTCAGCAGTAGCAACCGCTTGACTAATGAGGCAGTCGAAATGATTGGAATGACGTCTTTAATGCCAGTTCTCTTCCCTTATCTATAAGGAGACACCTAGTTGAGACTTACAATAAAATTAACTCATTGAAAACAATATTAAATAACTACGTACTACCCTAAAACGTCATTAAGGACAGAAAATCTACCTCTTCACACGTCAAAGTCCATCGTAACCTAAACGCCGTATAAAAACCAAATATCAAATATTCACCCAATTGATTCTGTAACAATCTGAATCCATTAAAGACAATTATAGTCACGAATAACCCAAAAAGCAGAAAACGACAGAAAATCCGTCCCTGTAAGACGACATCGCATCGTTACCTAAACGCCGTATAAAAACCGAACTGCATATCTCCCCTATTGACTGCCTTTCAAACAAAGAGCAAAAAGACTTCCCCCATCAGACACGCAGATGGCAACATCAAGTATTCATCCCTGTCTCCAAATAAACGCTGATCCGCAGCATAACGCAAAAACAATAGATTGATTCCGAGGAACAGTAGGACGCCATCCATTGTTGCCGAACGCGCCGCGAATTTGTAATGTTTATGGAAGGAACAGGGTCCAGTAGGTGTTCTGGGGCTATTTCGGCCGAGGTACTGGCTGATGAGATTTTTAACCCTCAGAAGTAAAGTACCTACTTCGTTTGGTAGGTTTATTGCTAAGAACATGGCCAGGATATATAGAGGAGAAAGGCGAGGTCTTTGCCCACTAGTGGGGTACACGACAGGATAAAAAAAAAGGTTTATTGATCACTATGTACTTGTGGTGTTGTGACTCTGAGGGTACCTAATTAAAATATCTCAGTATACCTCTATAATGTTAGATGTTGCCATTTGTTGTCAAATAAAAGCTTATTTACCAATAGCAAACTAATAATAATTTTGAACCTTAGCGAATTGTATGAAATCAAAATTTAACTTGTCGCGCCATGTCTTCTCCCCCCTGTCATTTTGAGGATTGCTTTTTATTTACATTTTTTTTCTCTTCTTTGATTCCATTTTTTCCGATTATTCACAATTTTAAATATTTTTAAACACATGGTGTTGGTCCACCAGACAATCGATATAAAAATAATGCAATATTGACATTGTCACCAACAATCCATACCTACTTATTTTTCCACCAAAATTTCATACAGAACCGCGAAACTTTTAAAAGCTTTTTCGCTTAACAAAATTTTTTCATCGGCTCCTATTGTGAATCGTAACTGGATTTGAATGTGTTGACAACGAGTCGGTCGCCACTCGGAATTCTCGAACGGAAGTGAAAAATTTTCACGGTTTCAGCGCATATTGAGTTCATGAATAACTTAGTTTAGCCGAAGTCGGGACTTGGATGGACTTTCATCGGGTATAGGTTGTTAGTCTTTTGTTTTGATTGGTCAATGAATGTGGATTTGGCGTTTAAGATTTTTTTAGTTTTAGGCGAGATTCGTTTTTAGCGCTAGCTATTAGCTATTAGTTGCTAGCGCTACTTCTGACTATGAGTTTAAATCTCTGGTCGGAAAAAGTATTCTTATTCTTTATTGCACACAAAGTTAAAAGATATACACACAAAATGACAATATAAAGCTTATGTACAACGGCGGGTTAACCCAAAATTGAGTTTTCTTACAGCAAACCTTACTTCGATTGCGAGATTTACAGTAGAGGATATACCTCGTGCACAAACTTTTAAACTAACTTATTTTTAACCAAAGTATCATTGGGTTCTCTATCAGGAATTTTGCAGTATCAGCCACTGAGTCAAGATTTGAACGCGGCAGTTGGCAATAGCCAGATATGTGAGTACTTACTACTAAAGACATTTTACACCTCTGCTTTATCCTTCGGGGAAAATAGGCGTGTATGTTAAAGTTTCATTGCACGTTGAATTTTTGATAATCAATCGTTGCTATATTATTGTATCACATTCAAGTCTCATATAGACACTTAATATCATCCAGTCAGCAGAAAACGATTGAATTGCACAATAAAATTTTACACAACGTAATAAAAACAAAAAAAAAACTCATGAAATACAAAACACCCCATAAAAGAGATATTATGAAAATCAATCTCTGAGCGAACACATACCAAAATGAAACATGGACTTATAATTTATTCCTTTGCACGTTAATTTTTAACATCACCCAACATCGGCAGTAGAATTAATGAGAACATTTTAACTGGCAACCCCAGAGTTTGAATTTATTTTCATGGCAACATTGGAATATATTATCTGTACGTTAATTGTTATCTGTTGCTGTTAAAATTTATTTTATTGGAAAATTCTGTTATTAGGGTTGCCAATGTGATTGTTTAGTTATTATGGTCAATTTAATGGTAAGTTTAGTGATAAATATGGGTTTTGTATTGCGTTCGCCTATAGGCCATAGGCGAACGCAATACAAAACCCCGTGGACACCTCTCGCATTTGTGCAACAATAGAGTACCCTTTTACCGCTTTTTTAAAAGGATTAATTTTAAAGTGATGGAATTTGAAGTCCATTACTGTTCCCTACTGCCATAGTAGTGCTGACCAATATTTTTTTTATAAAAAAGATGCAAATGTACACTCTACACAGCCAACGTGACAAAAAAAACTGACAAAGCTCGCATATTTCCGTGGATTTTTTAACGTGAACCGTCATTGCCAGTGTGACTGTCTCTCACATACTCCTAATTATTAAGCAAATATCTTATTCTCGATTATTGTTTCAAAAATCAACACGCGTTACCGGCCACGTGCAAACACTTTAAACCTCTACTTTATGGCTTGGCAGTTAAAGGCGATGCGTTCTTTCTTCTATTGAATTTTAAAACAATATTGGATTTCTTAGGAGCACATAAATTCTTTACTTAATGGGAAACCCACTTGGGTTATTGACAAGGCAAATGTAATAATTCAACAAATTCTTAAGAAACGATAAAAGTATCCGATTTCTAAATGCATTCCTGAATACCAGCGCAACATCTGGTTGCAATATAGTCGCGCCCGAAGTGATCCTTTAAAACAATTGAGAGATTTACGAAAAAAAGGGCAAACGCCGAGGAGGCTGGGAGAGGGCGAAATCCAAGAGACGCACATGGAGTAGGGGCAGTGAATTTCGAATCACGAAAGAGGTCGGACGTAAGAGCCTGGGATTAGACAGGCTAAGTCACGGTATTCGGTCTAAAACGGTTAAAGTACTAGGACGTCCTAGGTTAGTCTCGTGAAATTAGCGTAGTCTTGGTACCAAGATGCACATGTCCCAGTGTACGGTCGTAATAGAGCGATTAATGTTTTATAAATCAAATATAAGTAGTAGTAATAAGACTGGTGGAATCAAGTGTCGTGACGCGCAATGAGACGAGCAGTGGCGGAGACGAAACTGGTGGTGTGAGCGGTATTCCGTAAGTTAGTTTTAGACTAATCATCTTCAGTGAACACGTGGTAAGTGTTAACTATAATTAAAACCTAGCTTAAGTAGCAGTTTGGCGGTAGCGTAAAGAACTGTTAATATAAAGCCCCGCGTAACCCATTTATTCCAGTAAGGCGAGGCAGCCACCTCAATCATCACAATGTCTAACTGTTAATATAATGCACCAGCGTAATTCATTTATTACAGCTTGCAAAGCAGTGATGCGGAGCCACGATGTATATAATTATATCATGTGTTTTGTGTCCAACTCCTAATCCGTACCTTGGCAACTATTCACCGTCTGCGTTTGGTTCTAGGGTTGGCCTTTCATAACGACATGTACAATATCGACTAATACGAATGACTAATGTATATAGACAACTGTTGACTTATATTCTGACGCACCACAAATGGAAGGCCGAACCGCTATATTCATTTTAAGTAGAATAATCTATATTGTTCAGTGGTGAAGGCAACACCATAATCACAGTTTGATTAAAACAAATGATATTTAACAGTAATTTATAATGCCAACTTGTACTTGTTGTACAAAGTAACCAAGCTCCGATGGTGATTATTGCTTCCTATAAAGGTCTAGCTCAGAAACATTGCGTAGGCATTGGTGGAAAGCATTTCGGTAGTGGGGGTAGGCTCCCTGAAGTATTTCACACCGAAACATCAAATTGATAGCTCCGTTCTAAGGAACGCTAGGGACTGAAAAGTCAAACCCGGCTGTTTGTCTCGTTGAAATCAAATCCAGCCACTGGTTGGCCTATTACTGAATCGACACAATTTAGCGAGACACGCTACCACGACATGGGGTTAGATTAAAGAAATGTGAAGTGACGACAGTTCCCACTTCAGCGCCACCAATAACTATCGTAATATGTTCTGCTACAGACTGAGTCTACGGTGCGCTTGTGCAAGTTATGTTGTATCATAGTCAAGGTGTAGATTGCCGTAAGGGTGTTTAACATGAATACGCGTGTAGGAATATGTACTAAAACGTGCCTTCCTCAATGGCAGCAGGACTCCTCAGAACTCTGTCTTAGGATTGAGAAAGACATGTGAATTGTGCTTAGGGAGCGTGGTCTGTTAGAATTCGTAGCAGTGTCCTTAGTGGTCCTATGCGCTTAGGTCTAACAGTCACGTACTGAGGCAGTTATTGTAACCGGTTACATGCCATAGAGATGGGGTCGTAATACATTTAAATAATTGAATTAACGTAACGGTAAATAATGGAATCCTTAAGCGCAAGCGTAACGTTCCCTTCACCAACCCTTTTTAATCATATATCTTATCTTTGCGTACGTTTGTCTTATTGCTTCATACTTTATTGTTATATTGTTTTATATGATGTGTTATTATTCATGTATATGTTCTAACTGTGAACTCCCAATACTAACTTCACCTTGAATATCCACTCCTGCTCCCTAACTTCTAAAGCCGGAGCAGGACTGGAAATCCAATCTCCTTATTTCGGTGGAAAAGTAAATCCTCTTGGTTGGCTTTACAGAGCTGTGCGAGGCTTTTGGGGCACAGTTCCTCTCCTTACCTTAATTGGGGAGCCGAAATAAGTACTAATATTTACATGACTTAGGAAAAACGAAAATTTTATCAGACTAGGGTCTTATTGGAAGAGTCACATGTGGTGCCGTGACCAGGATTCTCGTCATTAAATGTACTGATTCACTTCAGTACAACGAGAAAGAACAATAAATATGGGTTACTATAATAATAACACAACGTAATTTTATGGTTCTAGGAATTGTAAGAAACGGCTCGAGTTACAACGGCTACAACGATTTATGTTTAATCAGAAAACGATTTTGCTGTCGTGATTAAAATCATCAACCATTGGCAGTGGGTTCAATTCCCGCATGATTTATCAATTAAAATACTGCATTCCGTTGTCATGGAATTAGGGTTTGATTTCCGCCTAGCGCAATAGTTGATAAGTAATTAGATTCCTGTGTCGTGGTATGTGGGTTCGATTCCCTGCGTGTTTTGTTAGTTTAGAGGGCATTGATTTCGATTTTAGAGAAAGTGAGTTACAATTTGAAAGATTGTTGCTTGTGTTCCTGTGCCACTTTATTGATGGGTTCGATTCCCGGTAGGTGAAGGGTTTGTGTCCGATAGTACACAGACCAATTTCAATTCATGTTTGCAATTGAAAGTGTTTATATTTCTATGAGAAGAGAAAAGTAGATATAAGACACGCGCTCAACTATGGATAAACTTTATATTATTAGTGCTAAGATACCAAGAAGCGTAAAGTTTACAAGAGGACAATCAATTTACTAAGAGTTACATTAACTATTATCATAGAAAGTTAACCTAAATCTTTCCGACTCTGTAACCTATGTCTTATAATTGGACAGATACTCGTGTGGACTTATTTCAAATTCCAGGATATTTCAATCTTCGTTTGGCTGACATTAAACTTTGTCTAAACCTTTGGATTGTGAGGTGCGCTCGGCTCAAAGTTTCATCAAATTCAGCTGACGTCGCCTGACTTCAACAGCAGCCGTAGCGTGGTTCCAGTTGCGAAGCTAAGTTCCACTTTTATTAGACTCTATGGCTACCTGTGATCACGTGGTATGACTTTGTTATCTCAAAAATAGTTGTATATTGTTTTGAACTCTAGGACTATATTATAAACCTACCTAATCAGTTCCAAAATTGGGACCTACCGGATAAAATTCATGCCAATATTTTAATATCCAGCTATGGATATTATAATAATGTGTCCTAATAATCCAAAAATTGTTTGGACAATCTAGGGTGTCTAAATTTTAAAGTCAAGGCCAAGGTCAAGATTCTTATTTGCTCAATGTAGGTACACCAAATTTATTGTGATTTTAATGCAAGATAGGCTTTTAATATTTCTATAAATGTGCAAAAGGTAGTTATTTCAAATAACATAACTTCGATTTCAACTACAATTTTCCAATTCTAGTTGAATTTCAGAACTGCTCTTTCCTCTTAGAATCGGAGGGGGGCGACTAAGTGGAATAAATCCTAATATTTTATGTGCGGACTATTTCAGCTACTCTTGGATACAACTTCGAGGAGCTGACTCAGCGTTGAGGTGCAATGGGAAAGGCCTCTGTCCAGCGGCAGCTGCGTTAGGCTGAGTTTAGAACGAGAGAGCACCGTAGGTAGCGACGCTCCGTATCACAAATACTCTTATAAGAGACTCTGGTATGTAGAATTAAATTATAAGCATGCACGGGTCTCCTGCAATTACCTGAAACGTGGTAAATGATAGAAATATTTTGAGGGAGAATAATCTCAAATAGCGGAATTATGTATCAGTTAAAGATACTTCTGCGAAACTAGGCAAAATTATAGCAGACGATGCATCCTATCGGATTCATGTTCCAGTTGGAACGATTATAATAATCTGATTAGGTGAAAATAGCGAGTGGGCGTACTTTTAAACTCTATAGTAATGCCATGGAGAGCCACAGCGCATCCTATTGTGAAAGCTCATACGCTGTACTGCGTCACGCGTCTGATTTTCAGAGGGGGGAATGTGACTGTCTCTCACATACTCCTAATTATTAAGCAAATATCTTATTCTCGATTATTGTTTCAAAAATCAACACGCGTTACCGGCCACGTGCAAACACTTTAAACCTCTACTTTATGGCTTGGCAGTTAAAGGCGATGCGTTCTTTCTTCTATTGAATTTTAAAACAATATTGGATTTCTTAGGAGCACATAAATTCTTTACTTAATGGGAAACCCACTTGGGTTATTGACAAGGCAAATGTAATAATTCAACAAATTCTTAAGAAACGATAAAAGTATCCGATTTCTAAATGCATTCCTGAATACCAGCGCAACATCTGGTTGCAATATAGTCGCGCCCGAAGTGATCCTTTAAAACAATTGAGAGATTTACGAAAAAAAGGGCAAACGCCGAGGAGGCTGGGAGAGGGCGAAATCCAAGAGACGCACATGGAGTAGGGGCAGTGAATTTCGAATCACGAAAGAGGTCGGACGTAAGAGCCTGGGATTAGACAGGCTAAGTCACGGTATTCGGTCTAAAACGGTTAAAGTACTAGGACGTCCTAGGTTAGTCTCGTGAAATTAGCGTAGTCTTGGTACCAAGATGCACATGTCCCAGTGTACGGTCGTAATAGAGCGATTAATGTTTTATAAATCAAATATAAGTAGTAGTAATAAGACTGGTGGAATCAAGTGTCGTGACGCGCAATGAGACGAGCAGTGGCGGAGACGAAACTGGTGGTGTGAGCGGTATTCCGTAAGTTAGTTTTAGACTAATCATCTTCAGTGAACACGTGGTAAGTGTTAACTATAATTAAAACCTAGCTTAAGTAGCAGTTTGGCGGTAGCGTAAAGAACTGTTAATATAAAGCCCCGCGTAACCCATTTATTCCAGTAAGGCGAGGCAGCCACCTCAATCATCACAATGTCTAACTGTTAATATAATGCACCAGCGTAATTCATTTATTACAGCTTGCAAAGCAGTGATGCGGAGCCACGATGTATATAATTATATCATGTGTTTTGTGTCCAACTCCTAATCCGTACCTTGGCAACTATTCACCGTCTGCGTTTGGTTCTAGGGTTGGCCTTTCATAACGACATGTACAATATCGACTAATACGAATGACTAATGTATATAGACAACTGTTGACTTATATTCTGACGCACCACAAATGGAAGGCCGAACCGCTATATTCATTTTAAGTAGAATAATCTATATTGTTCAGTGGTGAAGGCAACACCATAATCACAGTTTGATTAAAACAAATGATATTTAACAGTAATTTATAATGCCAACTTGTACTTGTTGTACAAAGTAACCAAGCTCCGATGGTGATTATTGCTTCCTATAAAGGTCTAGCTCAGAAACATTGCGTAGGCATTGGTGGAAAGCATTTCGGTAGTGGGGGTAGGCTCCCTGAAGTATTTCACACCGAAACATCAAATTGATAGCTCCGTTCTAAGGAACGCTAGGGACTGAAAAGTCAAACCCGGCTGTTTGTCTCGTTGAAATCAAATCCAGCCACTGGTTGGCCTATTACTGAATCGACACAATTTAGCGAGACACGCTACCACGACATGGGGTTAGATTAAAGAAATGTGAAGTGACGACAGTTCCCACTTCAGCGCCACCAATAACTATCGTAATATGTTCTGCTACAGACTGAGTCTACGGTGCGCTTGTGCAAGTTATGTTGTATCATAGTCAAGGTGTAGATTGCCGTAAGGGTGTTTAACATGAATACGCGTGTAGGAATATGTACTAAAACGTGCCTTCCTCAATGGCAGCAGGACTCCTCAGAACTCTGTCTTAGGATTGAGAAAGACATGTGAATTGTGCTTAGGGAGCGTGGTCTGTTAGAATTCGTAGCAGTGTCCTTAGTGGTCCTATGCGCTTAGGTCTAACAGTCACGTACTGAGGCAGTTATTGTAACCGGTTACATGCCATAGAGATGGGGTCGTAATACATTTAAATAATTGAATTAACGTAACGGTAAATAATGGAATCCTTAAGCGCAAGCGTAACGTTCCCTTCACCAACCCTTTTTAATCATATATCTTATCTTTGCGTACGTTTGTCTTATTGCTTCATACTTTATTGTTATATTGTTTTATATGATGTGTTATTATTCATGTATATGTTCTAACTGTGAACTCCCAATACTAACTTCACCTTGAATATTCACTCCTGCTCCCTAACTTCTAAAGCCGGAGCAGGACTGGAAATCCAATCTCCTTATTTCGGTGGAAAAGTAAATCCTCTTGGTTGGCTTTACAGAGCTGTGCGAGGCTTTTGGGGCACAGTTCCTCTCCTTACCTTAATTGGGGAGCCGAAATAAGTACTAATATTTACATGACTTAGGAAAAACGAAAATTTTATCAGACTAGGGTCTTATTGGAAGAGTCACACCAGTAAAAAAATACCAACGTCATGTTAATAGAACATTTTTGAATTTGCAACACTGTCGTTTGTCGGGAGTCGATCTAAATTCAAAACGGTAGCTTCGTGTCAAACTGCTATTCTTTATTCGAATATGTTTTCCGAAATCGGAACACAGTATACGGCGACCGTTAGAAATAATCGCTTCCACGTACGACCTTTATTATAATGGGATAACTCTGTAATTTTATTACGTTATAAAATGCTATTTTGTTTTGATATACCTGCTGGGGGAGAATTTCTAGTTCTAATATATTGCGTGAACGATAAAATTATCCACTTTGACTGCCTCGTTGGTGTTTTGAGCGCAAACGCTAATGCTGAATAGAAGGTCCTAGATTCGATTATCAGGTTGGCAAAGTGTAATTGGGTTTTTTAATTTTGGATTTCTTAGTAGCAGCCTGGAGACTCTATGAGCCCGGTTGATGGCAATAGGCTGGAACTTTATTACAAGGGACTTAAACGTAACTGGTGTAATATATTATCGGTTTGGACATCAGAAACCTGCAGCTTGCTTTACTCTTTAACAGATTCCTCCCGTAGGCCTTTGCCATACGCATTACGCATACGCGTATATTATATAATAATAATTTTACAGCCCATAACTGTCCCACTGCTGGGCAAAGGCCTCTTCTCATACAGAGAAGGCATTGAGCATTGATCACCACGCTTGCTCAAGACAGGTTGGCGATTTCAGACTTATGTTAATTAAAGTCCAGGTTTCCTCACGACGTTTTCCTTTACCCACGTCAGCCAGTGATGTTCAAGACAAATATATAATATCATACGTTGTTTTTCATTCTACTCACCTTGTCTTGGCAACCTCCAAAAGTACACAAACATCATCATCATCATTATCCTGCCCTTATCCCAATTTCTTTGGGGTCTTCTTCTCTATTACTCGTCACCTCAGCAGTCACCTCCTTTCTAGCCATATCATCCACGAATCTCGACTATACACAAGCTGCATCGAAGCACCCAATCACAGTCTTATCAACAACATAACACTATCCACGTGTAATACCTCATCAGTGTTGCCGTTCAGAGACAATATCGTCCAAGATAAGACAATATCGTTCAAGATAACCGGATCAGCGTGAACGCCTGATATTGTTTGAAGAAAACTTCAACTTACGTTAACATGCATGGAGTTTGAACGAAGTTGAGATTGTGGCTTAGAGATGCTGCGACCTTGAGTTGAGATGGTTTTAAAGTTTATAGTACAGCTTATTAGGTTGTAGGATAAAAACTTGGCATCATGATAATGGGCAATGAGACTGCTGGATTGAAGTGAGATTTGGTGGGCCGTGTCTGTAGAATACATCAGAACCGATGGGCCAGAGTCGTCACGCAGTGGGTGCCAGAACACTGTCGTAGTCGCCAAGGGAGGGCCCTTTGCGACTACGGCAGCGTTCTGGCTTTACTCTTTAATTTGTCAGTTAGAGGTTTTTGCAATGATCATATTTTATTTGACGACACGGTTGGCGCAGTGGTCAAGCGATTGACTGCTGCGCTGCATGTCGCGGGTTCGATTCCCGTACGGGACAAATATTTGTATGACCTACAAGTAGTTGTTCCGGGTCTGGGTGTTTTTCTATCTATAATATGTATGTATTTACAAAAAAAAAATGTATATATGTAGTTTATCAGCCATCTAGCTACCATAACACAAGCATTAAGTTGCTTAGCTTGGGGCTACATGGTGATGTGTGAAAATGTCCAGGGATATTTATTTATTTTATTTATTTTATATTATGGTTTAGCCAAATATGTATGTATATATTATTAACTGTCAGTCAAATTATTACGCAACCTCGGTTTAACCCTTCGGGTATTCAAGCATGACCTTTCATATTTTTAATAATCCAGTCATGCATTGTTCATCATTTTTATTTAAAGAAACGCTTATTCCTTTTATCCTGTGATATATGCAAAGACATATGCATCAAAAATATTGAGAGCAGAAAACATCCGTGAATATGAAAATCTTCCAGCATACAAAATTCCAGGAAATTTCTCTGGCACGGCAATAAAGCAATCTTTTCCAGGAATCATAAATTAAATGTCTCGTGATGGTATCATCGGTACGAAAGACATGTCTTTTCAAGCAGTAAAGTTGTAAGCTGTCGGTACGTATTCCGTGAAAAGAGTTCATGGAATACTTGGTTACTGAAAGCTTGAGGAATATTTCAGCGTGCGTTAGAATCTTTAGAACTGTGATTGCTATTTCTTTGATAAGGAAATTGTGGAAATGTTGTGATGGTGTTTGTGCATAATTATACGATTTGATACGGGAATTTCCATGTGCGGGGTTTATGCAAAAATAAACTACTATCAAGAGAAAGAAAAAAAAATATGCGAAAAAAATATAAAATAAAATTTCGCGCCTGTTTTTCCCCGAAAGGTTTGGCAGACGTGAACCTGCTTATAGCTTGGACGTCAATGTCGGTAATTACAAAATAACAGAAAAAAAACAAGTGTCACATCCATCAAAATCTTTCCTCACTGTTGAATGCAATACCAAAGCTATTTCAATTTGTTTCGAATTTAATCATTTAAATTAGAATATCGAGGAAAACTCCTCCATTCTCATTACGTTCGACATCTCAAGTTTAGACGATTTCCTTCACTGCCCACCCCTGAACATCAAACCGAAACGCACTGAAATAAAAACGCACATTAAACGCAATAAAAACGCTTTACCAAACCAAATTATTACTACCACACAATCCGGATCTCAACGATCTTATTTATGTACAGATAAGGTTGAGATTTGTACAATTTTAAGCTTTCAAACGGCAAATAAAATGAAGATCGTTGTATCGCAAATAAAGGGGCCATTCTGAATTTTTACGCGGAGGTATAAAACATGTCTTTACGACTCCTGCTCGCCTAGTACTTTTATGATACAATAGCTTTTACCGTTCCTGCTTTTACCAATCGATTGGTACTTATATCTGTGTCGTTACGAATATGTTTAGCTTAAGTGTTTCACGGGTTAAGTAAACGGTGGACACATAGTAACTTTAGTATACACCAGCTGATGAAATTATTATAAACCATATTACTTCCCTTTTTGAATCGAATTTTGTTACCAATTTCAAGGGTTCTAATTATTTTTCTAAAATAAAAGTTGCCTATATTAGACCTTATAACATCAACTATGTGTCAGTAAAAGACCCATCAAAATCGATCCAACCGTTTTGGAGACCAGCCGGAACAAACCGACAGACAGACAGACAGACAAAAACTGAAAAAAAAATGTTTTTGTTATAAGTACCTTATATAATTATTTTCTTATGCATTTAGTAAAAAGTCGTCATTTTAATATTACAAACAGACACTTCAATTTTATTTATTTTTATAGATTTGTGATGTATAGATATAAAAAAATGATGTCTGTTTTCACTAACACTTTACGATATATAATTATAATGCTTGCGCTTTTAACACATGCACGGCGCAAAAAACATTGTGGCAACCATCAGGCGAAACTGAAGTTACGGCACCGATTAACCAATTCGTAATTACGTAATGCGTAGGAGGGAAAAACCATGGAGTTTCTTGCCGATTCTTCTTCTTAAGAAACGAAAAACCCGAACCATGCACATTTCTCGACGTTTTAAATGTGCCTATGCAGGCCCATGTGAAATAAAATATTTTGATTTTTATTTTAGGTAACTCAAAATAAAAAGGGTTCTCCATCAATAGATTTTTTCTAAGGAAAACCATAGGCCAAAAATGGTGTTTTCTTTAGTATATGTGGTTAGCATTCGTAAATCACTAGCAAGAAAAGGCATCTTCTAGTGATTGTACCTAAGAAGATATCGTGCTAATTACATTAACACACCTACGTCTCTTGATTAATATTGCCAAATTATCTTGGGCATAGCGTGCAGTTACCCAAGTTATGTATCACAATAGAATTTTATTTCGTCTAAAAATATAAAACTGCTGAAAACGTAAAAAAGAGCCTTCAACCACCCCCTTTTACAATAAAGTCAAAACCGCGTGAACACACTTGACAAATTGTTAAAAACACGCACAAAATAACGAATAACATAGAAAACTTTAGTTAAGGCTCCACCACACTGTAACGGGACGTCGATGAAGCACTTAATATAGAGTTGTTGGTTTATTACTGCTCTGCAAGTTATTGCTTACGAAATGACGCGTAAACTTACGTGACGCCCGTAAATAATATCTTTATACCAATCCTGGCTTTATTACAATAGTCCTTGAGACCATTTTTGATTGTATCGTTTACCCAAATAGGGTTGTATAGCTTTTGGGTTCGGATATCCGAAATAGTCTGGATCGAAATTTGAATTTGAATTCCCGGAAGGGTATCCGAGTTATTCGTGGAATGGACGCTTTAGATTTAGATGATGTCTGTGTTTGGTTATTGTGAAATGATAATATTATTAGAATCTTTGCATTGAAGGAATTTGCTCTCTATACAAATGGTATTATTTTCTATTGAAACCTGTATAAGGATTTCCGATTAAAATACCCAGAAACTTCACACAATAAATGGAAGGCAATTATTTTCGTCAGTTCATCATTGTGTTTAAACTCAGTCAGTGAAATAACTCAGCAGCATTACCGTACTCAATAATATCATTTTTAAACACAATTTAAGTTAAACTGTATTTTCTCGTTACAAATACCTTTTCCCTATTACAATTACTGAAATTCCTGAAAACTTAACTGTAAATAGTAAACAAGCAATTATCTCGGAAAGTATTTCATGATAAAATTCGTGGAAAAGCACTCACGTCTCCACAAATATCCGAGAAGTAACGATATATCCGATGGCCGCACTTATTGACATCACTAGAGACCAAATATTACAGGGAAACAGAAAACATATACTATGATATGTTTTTGCGTTACTTTTATTAAATCGAGCGAAAATTCCGACAATGCCCGATCTTGTTGCAAAAGTATGGTTTTGTTACATTATGTTATTATGCCTGAGTCTTATTGCAGGCATGGGTACTGGGACCAAATACAATTTACTAGCTGTAGTTTACGACCTCATGTGTGTTTGGATAATTGTCATTGATATCTTTGTTAATTTAAAATCTCTACAGGTCTGTTTTTACATGAGTGAGTTACTTGATTATCTTTAAAAAGTTTGGTATCAAAGAGGTCTGAATTGCAGCTGTTGGAACTTTATAGTATGATTTTGTGTGAATATTATCTTCCGTGGGAAATTATGTTAAGGTAGATCTAATAGTTGTTATAGTTAGGAGCTCGTGGCTAAATAATAACAGCCGGACGGGTCGATCTTCAAGGTTAAGCCGCGCTTGCCTAGGTTGGTCTGTGGATGGGTGATCATCCATTACATACCGAGTTCTCTCCGTGCTTCGGAAAACAAGTTAAACCGGTGGTCCCGGCTGTTATTTGTAGATCTATGACAGTAGTTACAGGTAGTCAGTGGCGCGATAGTCTGACAACCAGTCTTCCCAAGGAGTTTACCATTTCCTAGAACTAACTGGGTTGTGGAAGTCAGATATGCAGTCCATGTAAAATACTGGTATTCAGCTGCATCTAGTTAGGCACGAATCCGAGCCATACATAGTTGGAGAAAGGCTAAGCAGATGTTGATAATACTCGTTGTATTTGCGCTATTTTTGGAAAAGATAGCGCCAAATACTACATAATTATCGACCTAGGCCGAAGCTGTCCAGTTGAGCATGAGCTGCAAAATATACTCAACTACTGCATGGTTGAAGGTCTTTCAAATGGGCCCCACCTGAAATTCTACTAACCTCTAACAACCAAACATAAAATCAGATAAAAACCTCAAAATTACCATAAACAGATAACGAACTACCTCCAATATATTTTTCAAAGCCAAACTTAGTTTTAACACAATAAAACTGATTTGAAAATCAGACGCCATATTGAAAACTTTGTCTCTTTGACACAAGCGTCCGAACTAGCTGTGTAGTTCAAAATTTATACGTTGAATTAGATTTTGTTCGCTAGCTAGCTTGTGATATATCTTGAGATACATTTTGAAGGGAAATACCTATGGGTTATAGGTAATTGAGTTATTTGTGAAGTAAAAAGTATTGTGTAAGGTTGTTTAACGGATCGCGGGCCTGTGGACGGAGAGTAATGGGCTAGCTCGCCGTCCGTCCGAATTCTGTCTACAGGCCATGTCGATGGCGCGTTCGTATTCCACGCGCGCCTCAAAGAGATGTCAGCAAACCGGAGGGTGTTCGCAAGGGCCGATGCCTGCCAAGGCTGCGGTTCGAAAGAGATACCGCGGCCCTGGAACACAGAGGGCAAAGAAGGGACATGGATGGGTTTAAGTTAGTACAAGTCTGACACTCCCTTCCGCTCCGCCCAGAGCGGGAGGGGTAATTTGATGATTTCCCATCCGAAAAACAAAAAGGAACGTTAACGGATTTTGTCAGTCGCGGAATGAAACGGATGTTACTTTCAATTGCTTATATATTTTTTTAATTGATATATTTATTTATTATTGTGTTGTTAAAACTTATACTAAGTACAAGATAAGATTTAGAAAACAAGCGTATAAAGGGCGGTCTGAACCATATAGCGATGTCTAACATACAACGTTTGGACTGCAATAACAAAGAAAATGCAGTGAATAGTCGGTAAAATAAGCATAGGCTGTGCAGTTAAAAATGTAAATAAACGTGCTTAGCCTGCTTTCTGCTCAACTGTGTGCAGTAAACAGCACGTCCCTATTCTGAAGGAGTGAAGGTGATTTTCTCACTTTTTGTATTTAAGTGATAAAGCCTTTTTTATTTTTTAGTAGCCTGTACTGTCCCACTGCTGGGAAAAGGCCTTCCCAAATTCCTTCCATGTGCTCTTTTCCCGTGCCTCCTCGAACCAGTCCTCGCGGTACGCATCCAGATTATCTCGCCACCTCTTTCTGGGCCGGCCTCGGCGGCGCCGTCCGTGGTCCGGCAACCATCGTGTGATAAAACCTTACCTAACAATAATTTGGACTCACCCTTTCCAATGGAGGCAGCTTGAATTTCAACGTCCATAGTGAACATCATGGATGGTAACTATCAGCCTATCCACCGCTATTCCCACCATTTTGCTCAAAAACATATCTTCAAACGTGAAATTACACGAGCAATTTAGAAGTTTTTATGCTTGAAAGTTCAAAGCTTATTAACGTTCAGATCTATAGTTAGTTCTTCGATTAAAACTTACTCTTCGCCTGCGATGTGATCACTTTGGGAAATAACTGAAAATAAAACTTTAAAGTAACTTATTTTAGTTCTAAAACTTTTTGAAGGGAGAGTTTATTACGATTTGCAGTTAATTTCACATTTTATTAAATTGTTTTGGAAGACTGATCTCAAGCGCGACTGCTGAGCATAAGGTCCTGGGTTCGATGCCCAGGTCGGGCAAAGTGTTGTTGGGTTTTTCCATCAGGAATTTCTCAGTAGCAGCCACGGAGTCTGGATTTATGGCAATAGATTGATGGCCTCGCCCCCTATTAAGTGGGACTTAAACTTAACTGGCGAAGTATGCGTGTACTAATGGGTATACATCTGCCTAACCCTTCGAGGATTACCGGCGTGATGTTTTATTATGTTTTGGTAAAGTTTTTCGGTACTCTACATTACCTACTATAAACTGAATAGTTTTTTAAGTTATTGTGAGGTACTACGTCATTGTTATATTGCACTAGCGAAATCAAAGTGATCTTTATTTTTTATTGCAGTAAGGTTTTTTTTCCAAAAATTGCTAAACCATTTCGATCCTCGAGTGTTCATATTTTACTGATGGTTATTAAGGCAAAGTTATCACCAAAGCCGATTGTGTATTCATTACTCATTTAATTCAACAATAAATTCAAATGTAATTTCCTCGAGATACAAGTTTAATTCCCCGCCGTTAAAGTTAACTGGAGGTAAAAATGTTACAGTGTTGTTACATTGTAAGGTTTCTGAAGCAAGTTTGATGTTCGCCATCTTGGTTTTATGTTTAGAGGTTCCATTTGACATTGTGTGATATGCATCTAGAGCATTGGTTCCCAACCTATGGTCCGCGGACCACCGGTGGTCCGCAAAAGCTTCTAATATGGTCCGCGAAAGGTTAAAATGTTATTCGTACTTTTTAACTCGCACAGAAGATGCAAACTCAACCCAACCTAATTGAAAACCTATCAGAGGTGAGGTGCTAAAATTTTTTATTCATAAGCATTTCTGCAAAAATCTACTAACTTATTCCTATTTCTGTATGAGTGATTGCTAATTTTTTCAAGCTCACTTCCATCACTATTTTATCCTTCACTATCTTATTTCTAAAGGTTTTTATCTCATTTTCCAATTTTTGCATTTGTGTGAGTTAAAGATTCTCCCGCCTAGAATTATATAGATGGTTTTGCGGCCATCATACGAAAGAGAAGCGCTTCCCTGCTTGCTCGTCTTCGTGCCGGTACCAGCAGTATCTTGAGTTTATTCGCAGATAGATGGGAGTCAAAAAATCAGCTTTTCCCTACATTTATGATCGATTAACTCGTCAAAATGTATGGAACAGCTGATTTATTTTTCGCGATTTCAGGTTTGGTCCCATAGTAAAAGTTGTTCATAATTATGAGTACAATGACCTCTTAAGAGGTTACTGGTGTTTTACAAATAACCCTGTATAATAATGTTTGAGCTGGGAAGACGTGGTAGAACAAGCGTCCCAGCAACACATCATGCTGTCTGTTAAGTTAGAAGAAATTGATTCTGTACTACATACAAACATAACATCACGCCCATAATCGGCGAAGGGTTAGGCAGAGGTGCACTTAAATATTAAACACACATTTCGCCAGTTAAGATCTAAGTCCCATCAACCGGACACAAATCCAGATTCTGTGGCTGTACTGTTCCGTACTACTACCCCAATAGTACCTATTTATTTACATAGCCATGACAAAAAGCTATTTCCAGTTCAGATCGACAATCAATCGACAAATCATACCGTTTTCATAGACATTACTTTTTATCGAAAACATTCTATTGAAACTCCAAAAATAATTTGGCACAATACTCTCGCAAACGATGTGTTAAAACGTCGACAATCCCCATTTACGCATGTTTCACGCAAAAATAACTCCTCCCGCATGAAATTGTAAAAATTTAAAACAATAAACATAAACAAAGAATAAAAACAAAACAAAAAAAAAAACCTAAAACACGCTCTTGAACACATTTTGGCACAGAACTCACATTCCGCAACTTTTAATAAACCAGTGGCGAAATCTGGAACTAAAAGAAATCCTTACAATTCTGTTCTTTTATAAAGACTACTAGCGCCACTGGGGACTGCAAAATAAAACTTGCAAAACTTTAGGTTATGACGTTCCCGCGCAAGATTATAAATTGTTGCTTTTAGCCAAATTAAATTCGGAACACTTAAGGATGAGGGAGAGGGGACTATTGTAAGTTCGTAAGCGTGAAAGAGAGAGATATATGTTATGTGTTTCGCTTGAAATCACGTCGTAAATGTGTTGTTTATAGTAGGCATTTCGGAATGATGTCTTTTAATAATATCGTTGTGCGGTGATAAAACTGTCCTTATAGCTCTGATGTGATATGTTAGTGTGTAGGGTTACCCCTGTGCCCCTATAGGAGGGTGCTATTTAAGGGTGAAGGAACAATATGTTTCGGCAAATTATTGCAGAGTGCAGGCGTGTTAATTTATTGTGTTTGGAACTTGATAAAGTGAAGCGCACAAATAAAATAATTATAATCTGAAGCTTTTCTGTAGATTTTTGAGAATTCGTTTGACTAGAAATAAATTTCTAATGAAAGGCAGAAAGTTATTGTTATATAAAATGTCAACCACAAGTTAATAAATAAATAAAAATAAAATATCTTTATTTCAGACCTGCATCAGTCCATAAGTTGTTAATGGTTAGTAACAGATTGAGCTTATATGCGATGTTAGTGTTGTTAGTGCTTAATTCAATTTAACTTAAACCTATGCCTATTTTAACCCAGTGTCTTTGGATGGGGCAATCCACTCTGCCAGCAATCATTTTCAGAATGCTGTTCCGAGTGCCACGCAAGCGTTGCAGTAAGGAAGCCGCTTTCTTACGCATGATGGCGTGAAAGCCATCCGTACGAGCTGCAGCAAACATTCCCGATGCACTGCAACGTCGTGGCAACCGCAACAGCATCCTAAAAGCGTTGTTGTGTTAATGTGTAAAAAAAAATATGTATAAAAAGTAATTTGTGGAACTCCAAAAATATAAAACACGGTTTATATCAAGGAAATAAGTAAAATCTTAAATCAACGAACCACAACAGTTGTAAGCAAAAAACATCAACAACAATTACTATAATCTCAAGCACAATAAAAGAAGAATTTTCTACATTTCAGCACTTTTCTTAACGCAACCATTAATAACCTACTTTACATTATATAAGTACATCACTACGATATCGTTCAAATAAATAGACCACTCTTAGTCTTGTCAAAATAATAAATTTCTGCTTCTCAACTGTAGTGGGAACTGAGAAAATATACCTGTCTCGCTCAAACGTATGTCTTTTCCTTATTGCTGTCTCTTTCTCATATTAATATCACTAAAAGAAACGATTTATATGGGAATCTTTTGTATGGGAATGTATCAGGCATCAATCCTTGTGTGTGATCATTTATTTGGTGCCATTTTTCCTTTTGTGAGAGCTGATGGTGAAAAAGTGTGTTTTTTTGGTGGGTAAAGTATGTGTCATGCCTTAAATTGGCAATATTTTGTGACGTTTATTTTGCTCCAGTGCTCGCAACCACGACTGCTGAGCATGAGGTCCTGGGTTCGATTCCCGGGTCAGGCAAAGTGTCGTTGGGTTTTACCATCAGGAATTTCTCAGTAGCAGCCACAGTCTTAATTTGCGCCCGGTTGATGGCCATAGGCTCGCCCCCTATTACATGGGACTTGAACATAACTGGCGAAATGTGGGTTTAATATTAGGTAAAGCTCTGCCTAACCCTTCGGGGATTACAGGTGTGATGTTATGTAGTTTATTCCCTGTTCCTTAGATATGATGGCAATAATATTTTTTCATTTGAACGAATGATCAAAATCAAATAAAGACTAATTCAATCTACTTTTATATGGACATAAATATTATATTACTTACATAGTATACAAACTAACAGACAACTCATACTTACTCACTCACTCTGACTCTTACTTATTGGGACTTGAAATTATGAAATTTTACGTAAGGGTTTATGAAATATTGAGTAAGAATTTTTGAAAATTCTTCTCATATAGAGTAAAACTTAAAAAGGGGATACGATTTTTTTTTTATTATGTCAGCACATGTTGTCCCCCTGGCTGCGGGACTGTTCGAAAGAGATACCGCGGCCCTGGAACATAAAGGGCAAAGGAAGGAACATGGATCGTTTTTAGTCAGTAAAAGTCTGTCACTCCCTTCCGCTGCGCCCAGAGCGGGAGGAGTCATTTTTGAAGATTTCGCATCCGAAAAAAAAAACAAAACACATGTTGTCGCCCTGCTGGGCAGAAGCCTGCCTCCACTCCTTCCACTTCTTGCGACTGTCCGCGGCCGCGGTCCAATCCTTCATAAAGGGGTCAGCTCATTTCGTCATCTTCGCTTGGGCCTGCCACGACATCGAGTTCTCTCTTTTGCCATCCATTCCGATGTTTGTTTTGCCCAGCGATTGTCTGACAATTTACGAATGACTTACTGAAATTGCTAAAATTAAAGTTACATATAATCATCTGCCTAGCCTTTTCCCAACTATGTTGGGGTTGGCTTCCAGTCTTACCAGATGCAGCTGAATACCGGTATTTTACATAGAGCAACAGCCTATCTGTCCTCCACAACCTAACTAGCACTGTATAACACGATACCCTTTCGTAAGACTGGTTGAATAAAGTTACAAATATAAAAAAAAAAAAACTACCAATTATTATTATACAGGATGTCAGTACCAACTACAAACAAAAAGCTCCCAACAATTGTTCCTAATAGTTAGTATAAAGAAAGTCAGCTGACAACGGAACCGAGATGTAGGTCAACACGATCTGTTGGTGCTAGAAGTGCCTCGAAACGTGTTTGTTTATATAAAGATGCTGGGAAAGGCAGCGTCGAGTTTTTACAGCATTTTCAGGTGTTGTTATAAAAAGTTCGGGACTTTTCTAGTGCAGTCATTCTTTTGTGCAGAATTTCGCACATGCACTGAATATTCTTGCTAATTTGTGTGACTTTTAATTGTTAAGTTCTAAAATCGTTTGTGACTTTTTAGAGTGTTCTAAGGAAGTTATTAGAATAATTAGGATAATTGATACAAATACTTGAGTAAAGTGTAGTTTGACGCCTTAGCATCCTATTGTTTATTTAGTTAGTTGGTTTATTTTATTTAAATTAGTATTTTTTTTTAATTAACCTTTTAAACACCAAAACATAAACGCATTCGCGTGCCCTCCACGCCAAACCACAATTTCACCTACCTACTACCCTACATATTTTGTCACATATTTGTGTCGTTTGGCGAACAGGGCGCTTGCTTGTCACGTATATGTGACAGTGGTGGTCACATGGTTAAGTTCAATAGTTAGAAGAAAAAAAACACGATTGAGAAATTCAAAGAATTATTACTAAACTCAATGTTACTGATCACAAATGAAACAGAACCTCATGAAACAGAAAGATAATATGGGCTTTCAGAATAAAAAAACTGACATAACAGCCAACTTGCTTTGACTCCAATCAGTTGGTTACTGCAAGTAGATCACGTCTATAGCAAGTATATTATTTAAATGCCTTACAAGCAAGTATATTATTTAAAGCCGAAAACCTCCCCCCCTACGCACCTATCCCAACTGAAGCACAACCCCACCCCATCCAGCGCCTCTAGCCCCGCACACGCCAGCACAGCATATTTCAGCCAAGTTTACGATTTGCCGTCGCCTCGTAAACACAGCACAAGAGTTATGTCCTCAATGCACCGTGCATCACAGTTCTGTTCGCACGGTTTCTTTAATAAAAATATTGTTGAAGATCGTTTATGTCAGGGATTTGGCATTATACCTCTCAGTTTTTAAAACACAAATATATTCTTGCTCTGATCTTTAACTTTTATGGGCGCTGTCCCAGCAGTGCAGGTGCATCTCAATGAGAAGGAGCGGCCACCACGCGGACCTAGATTGATAAATGTCACACATGTCTTCAAATGAGTGCTTCTAGGATATTTCCTCACGATGTTTTTCTTCACTGTTTTGAAGAATAACCGATATTTGTATGAAATTGCTTACGAACTTTTAGATTGAGGAAATATGTATGTAAACAGTCTGTAAAGTTAATATTAACTAAATGAACACTACGCCCATTCACGCAGTTATAACCAATTCAAAAATAATTTTTCCTAATTTTACATACAAGGATGAACAGCACCACACACGTACTGCTATTCCGTCACCATTTCAAATAGAATCTCACAGAAATGTTCCAAGTCCTACTACGAGTATCTACGAGATCAATGGAAAGCAATCACCGCTCGTTTCAGACTATTGCATTCAGCTTACATGCCCTCACATCATCGGTAGTTCACACTTAGATCTGTATCTTGACGGTGTATTCGCGTAATGTGTGAACTAAAAGTAGTGAAGAAATAATAAAAGCCGCTCGGGTCGATCTTTAGGTTTAGCCGTGCTTACCTAGGTTGGTCTGTGGATGGGTGTCCATTGTTGTCTGTGTTATTTGTAGATCTTTGACAGTCGTTACAGGTAGTCAGTGGCCCGAAAGTCTGATAACCAGTCTTACCAAGGATATCGTATTACCCAGTACTAACCGAGTTGTGGACGTTAGATAGGCAGTAGCTTCATGTAAAATACTGGTATTCAGCTGCATCCGGTTAGACTGGGAACCGACTCCAAGATAGTTGGGAAACGGCTAGGCAGATGATGTTTGCTTACCTCTTTGATAATTATATGCGTGACGTTAGGTGATAATGTTGACTGCCTGAATATGCACCTGTTTTCCTTCAAAAGTTCGGCTTTAAGAGATACGGATACGGTTCTTTTTGATCATACGTCAAGAAGACAAATCTGTGGAGCGACTTGTAGTACAGGGAAAGGTTGAAGGTACAAGAGCGCGCGGCAGGTCACCAATGCGTTGGACCGACCAAGTCAAAACTGCACTCAATGGTCCACTCCATGAATGTACAAGAAAAGCCACAGTAAGGGAGGAATGGCGACGGATAGTGAAGCTTGTTACCACCCCTGATGTGACGACCATGGCCACTCTGCCAAGAGTGTGACGCCGAAGAAGAAGAGGTACACCTGCATTTCGCCGGATACGTTCTAAAGTCTCATCAAACAAGCCCCCGTGGACGAGCCTATTGCCATCAATCGGGCACGAATACTGACGCCATATCAATAGGCTGAATTTACGACATTATCCATAACCAACGTTTTTCACTTAAAGGACCGTGAAAAAACCAATCCAGACACGAAATAGCACCTACACTGAACACTAGACGTCGGAATGAACTCGTAAAACTCGTAAATAGAAGTCAACTCGTAAACCTGGCTGGAAACACGTAACTACCCACATTCATGATCTTTTACTTGTCAGTTGTTGGGTCGTTACAGTCCTTGGGGAGGAATAGACTTTTGCAACACTAGTGGCGGAAACTGGCGGTTTTACACTTAGGTTACAGTTGAGTTTGCAAAGAGATATAGTTTTTTATGCAGTATAGATGAAGGTAAGAAATATGTTTTGAATTGCATAAATTACAAAAGCTTGCGTTTTAATAAACATCTTTTCGTGTATCTATACAATATATGGAACAGTTAGTTTTTTAAGTGTACTCAGTATTCATCATAAAGTCAAATTCAGGCCCAACCTTGTCGATTGGAGAAGAAAAATTTACTAATGACGCGAATATTGCTAAAAAACGCTATCTTGTAGCTTGAGGCTTTGATTTTCAGATAGTAGACGAATTGAACTGGAAAAAGGTACTTACTTTCGATGTGACAGGTTAACCTCTACCGACTACAACTACAATGTTTCATGATCATGATCATAAAGCGAGAAGAGATCCCATTTTATAATGTATCATTAAATTTAACTTGCAATTTCACCCACTGGTACAAAACTGCGCTTTTTAACTTGAGCTCGACATTAAATCATCATTCATCTTTTCCCAACTATCTTGGGGTCGGCTCCCTGTCTAACCGGATGCAGCTGAATACCAATATTTTACATGGAGTGACTGCCTATCTGACCCACAACCCAGTTGGTCCACTGGGTAATACGATATCCTTGGTAAGACTGGTTGTCAATCTTTCGGGCCACTGACTACCCGTAACGACTGTCAAAGATTTACAAAAGACAGCCGGGACCAACGGCTTAACGTGCTTTCCGAGGCACGGAGAAAACTCGGTACGTAATACGGTCACCCATTCACAGACCAACCTAGGCAAGCACGGCTTAACCTAAAGATCGACCTGAGCGTCTGTTAATATTAAACCACGAGCTCCTAAAAACATTAATTAAGCTTAGATATATTATGTAGTTAGTGCTATAACCTCTAATGTATTGTTAGAAGGTCTACAACGAATGCCCTCATGACTTCCATTCCACAAACAGTTGAAATGGTACTACAATACATAATTGTTCTGTTATTTTCGTCTGAAAACCGAAAATAGCAATGTATTTTTAATGCAAAGATGGCGAGACGAGCTTGATGTCTACCAACGGATGAGATCTTACTAACTTATAATTCCTGTAGAGACCAATACAGGCTAAAAATATGACAAAACATCACGCCTGTGATCCCCAAAGGATTAGGCAGAGGTTTCATAGTACACTCACATTACGCCAGTCAAAGGCATTCAAATAGTCTTTTTAATCTCTTTGACGCCAGTTATGTTTAAGTCCCATGGGCGAGCCTATTGCCATCAATAAGATAAGATAAGATAATATTATTTGCTTAAACATGTGTCATACATACAAGTAAATACATGCATGCAAGATGGCAACAACACTATTAGGTACAAGCATGTTTGCCACATGATGTGACGTGCAAATATAAAAAAAAAAACAAAATATTATGAATTAAAGCTTTCTGTTAAAATAACAAAACAACAATCACAACACACAACTGGGCTCAAATCCAGACTCCGTGGCTGCTACTGAGAATTTTCTAATGGAAAAACCCAATAACACTATGTGCGACCAGGGAATCTACCCGGGACCTCATGCTCATCAGTGCTCGCAATCACTAGACCAACGTGGCAAAACGTGGGGGATTTGACGGCACGGTTGGCGCAGTGGCTGAGCGATTGACTGCTGCGTTGCGTGTCGCGGGTACGATCCCCGCACGGAACAAATATTTGTATGGCCTACAGATAGTTGTTCCGTGTCTGGCTGTTTGTGTATGTGAGTTTAAATGTTTGTAAATGCACCCACGATACAGGAGAAATTCCTAGTGTGGGGCAACGTTTTAAAAAAAAAGATCAAATAAAGATAAAAAATGGTCTATACTGAATATAACTTTTTGTCCGTGGCTTCACCCGCATACTAAGGAAACATAACTTCCCATTATGTACCAAATTGGGTTTCATATCCGATCTAAGTTCAAATGTGATGTGAGGTGTGATATTTAGTAAGAAGAAGGAATCAAGATCGACGTCCGATGATCAGATGCATTCTAGAGTGAATACTGCGCAATCTTAACCTAGTATCCTGACAACCAGTCTTACCAATGGGAACCGTGTTTCCCAGTACTTGCTGTCTTGTGGAGGTCAGATAGGCAGTCGCTCCTTGTAAATAAGCGCCATGTCGCTCCATGTCAATGAGGAGCTCGTGGCTAAATAATAACAGCCGCACGGAGCACGGGATAATTATTCAAAGTTAAGCCGTGCTTGCCTTGGTCAGTCTGTAGAAGGCTGCCCATCCATTACATACCGAGTATTCTCCGTACCTCGGTAAGCCGTTGGTCCCGACTGTCATTTGTATAGATCTTTGGTAGTCGTTACAGGATGAAACCTGTGTCTTCTCTGTCTCGACGAACTTCATTGTAGCAGCGCCTTTTCTAGTGGTCACCACTATCGATTCAACCGTACAGGATTCGCAGCAGTTAATACTCAGAGTGGCCATCATGAATGTCTCATCACCATTTCAAATCCTACCCATCCCCAGTACAGAGGTACAGTCAACATTGTAAATATACGCAACAATCGTAAAAGTAACGATCGGCGACAAAGTGTGGCAAGTAAAATTTTACTTTACGATCGCGGCAGTAAAGTGCAACATTGTTCACAGTTAGAAGAGATTTTTTAGCGTTAGGCTTATTTGTGGTTTTGTTTAAGGTGTTTCTTTTAAGCCTTATTTGTATAATTTGCCCCTGACTTTAACTACCAGCATCCCTCTGCTTATCCCAATTTATTTGGGGTCGGCACCGCATGTCTTCTTCTTCCATACATCCTTAATCGCTGGCATCATCTACGTTATTCTCTGCATTTATTTAAAACAGTTAGACGGGCCTCGTTATTTGTCATCATCATTCCTTATGCCCTTATACCAATTTATTTTGGGGTCAGAGCATTGTTTTCTCTCTCCATAAATCTATAATCCACCATTATTTCGGTAGTCACCCTTTCTATTCATATCATATTTTACACGGTAAACACAGTATGTCTTTGGTGTTCCTCTACTCTTATAGCCCATCCTTATTTACACCCAAAACCTTCCACATTCTCTCGCATCATAATATAATGTTTTAAAATAGCTAGAAGGGTGTATAAAAATAGTTACCACGTGATTCGGCACTTGATTTAGTTATTTTTCTTACTTTAATTTAACACGACCAAAGTCATTTACATGAATGAAAAACATACTTTAATCTACGTACGACGTGTCTTGAGTATCCAGTTTAATAGCAGTTTTAGTATAACCAGAGATATTCTCATATACGAGAGACAGAAAAACTAAAAAGCAGCCAAGGCTTTGCATACAAACTTCGACCTTACGATTGACCTGCTCAGGGGATTACGCAAAATGCTCTCCTATTGCACCATTTCACTCTCAAGGAAAAATCTTTCGAATTTAGACAGAAACCAGTTCGAAAGCAAACAACAATGTTACGAAGTATTTCGCGCCTGTTTTTTGTAAAGGGTTGGCAGAGCTGGTATTTAACACACTTTATTACACCAATTGGGTAAATGTAATTAGGGGTGAGGCTATTGCCATCAGTTGAGCACAAAGTGAGACTGCAGGCTGTTACTGAGAAATTCCTGATGGAAAACCCTAACACACACACACACACTTTGTTCGAACTGGGAATTAAATTAATAATACTTTGGGGGTATGAAGAACAGGGTGTAAAGTTCTTCATCCCCCATATAAAAGGGAGAATCCTCCGACCAGACGGGTGTTATGTCTGGTGGGCTACTGCCCGACAGTTGTTGCCGGGTTGTTCTATATAGGTAGTCTTAAGTCGCGAATAACTTTACTTGCGCGATGCAGGATTTAGATGTATTTCGATGTTTAGTTTATCCTTTGCGTCCTAGATGGCGCTGTAGTACTTTTTCTAGTGTCGCTACAATACTACTAGACTCTTAGGAGTCTTTCAAAATAAATGAAGCCATCATTATTATAATGTATTTGAAAGTAAATTAAGCATAGGTGTCTAGAAATAATACTATAATGTCGTAACTTATTTTCCTTGAACTCAAAAAAAAACCAATCATAATGATAATGGTGATTCGGTATAAAAAACATCAACTACCGCCGGATGACGTCATAGATGACGCGCCTATCATAAATCATACGCAGGTCATTATTGGCTGGATCAGGTTGGACCACTCAGAAGGCAGAAAACAGAAGGATCATTAGGTAAGCTTATTCTTTCTTTCTAACTAGGTGAAAAAATCACATACTCGTAGATATAGATAAACACACATACACACACATAGATAGACACACGCACACTACACACACGCATACACACTACACACTAAATGCGTAAGTTTGTGAGGATGGATGGATGGATGTTTATGAATCTTTCGCACAAAAACTTATCAACGAATTTAGAAGAAATTTGGCATAAATATAGTTTACAATCTGGATTAACACTAAGATTTTTTTTTCTCGGCGCGGTAGTACGAGGGTACGATCCGTGGGACTATTACCGAACCCTACGCGGGCGAAGCCACGGGCATCAGCTAGTAGATTATGAATTTCTTTCCTAAACCTGATCGTGTTGATTTAATTTCTCCAAGTTTTTGACGTGACAACGTCTTAAATTAGGTTGCGGCTCGGAGTCACTCATGAAAAAGTGTAACGCCCGCTCACGTCTGTTACGATGAGTCACCGAACGAGAGAGAGGCCCGCCGGACCGGCGAATGCCTTGCGTCTCTCTCCCACTCAAACATGATCGATTCGCCGCGCGCGCAGCACTAGAGAATCACTCAAATAGGAATTAGTTAAGTTTAACTTTACATGTACAATGTTTTAGTAAACAAAATATATTTATATACTTAAAATTTGTGCAATTCTTATTTTCATTCAACTCCTTGTTCCTATTGTGCAATTTAATAATATTCATATCAATAAATATTCTACCGAGAAAAAGACGTTGTCACGTAAAATCTTCGCCCGTAAAACCGACTTTACAGGCAACCATTTTCCTTTATGTTTTGTTTCAGTGGATATTCTGAATACTTTCTGTATAGGTATTCAGTCTAATCGTATTAGTTGATATGATAGATTTAGTAACAAAAGGACGCTGATTTATGATGTGTTGAGCCTCAACATGATTCTTGTTATTTCATAGTAGTATGTGGTTGATTAGATGTTTGTTTTGATGGTTTTAGGGTCAATTAAAACAATATATATTGTATACTCTTTTTCACTAAAATAAGGAGATCTAAATGAATACCTCCATAAAATCTGTGTGTACATAAATAAATAAATAAATAAAAGTGCACTTTTGGATTTTCATAACAAGGCAGAAGCAGGCACCGGGAGGGGATGGCCTAGAAGGACAAACGCTGACCTTATTGGTGAGGTTCTTCGGAAAATTCAGGTGCGTAGTACAACCAAGATGCGGGTATGACCAGATGTATGAACGTTAACGAAGCTGAATTTATTAGTATGTAAGGCTCGTAGCAAGTGGCATTCTGTGGTTTCTGCCTACCCCTATAGGAAAAAGGCGTCAGTTTATGTATGCATTTTAAGAAAACCGTTGAAAATCCAACATTGTACTTTTGTGTGTATACCGCGAGTAAAAATTCAACAGTGGACATCGCATTCGTTTAGGTGTCATTGAAAACGGGGCCGTACGCGAATTTGTAAGTTTATTTAAACAACAAAATATAGTAGGTATCTCATGTATCAATAAATGTACACTATAATCATATCAATAATGAAAATCAAGAAGGATAAACGCGTTAAAAACGTTAATTTTATGAAAAAGAGTTAATATTACATTGTGATGCTACGCCGTAGCAAACACTCACCTCTACGCCGCTACGCCGTAGCAAACTAATAAATCCTATTATTGTTCGCTACGGATCGTTTAATATCGTGAATGCTTTATGTATCAGGCATATAAGCGCATGGTTTATTTAAAATAACAACGTAAAGTTTCACGTTGTTCACTCTCTAACATATTTTTTGTTTTGGTTTTATGGATTGGAATTAAATACTATAAAACGTTTAAAATACATGACCGAATAGGTAATTAAAAGCATTTCTTTGGAAAATAAAATACTAATATGTATTTACCTAGTACCTTAAATCAGTAGAAATAGTGCCTTATCTTTTTTAGGAGTTTTTTTTTTCGAGAAATGCTGTGATTTATAAACTTTTTTTACACAAATGCATTTCAGATGCTTGGTTGGCGTTTTATTCCTTAAGCAATTTTCGTCCCCACTACCGTATAATTTCATTTTCTTTGTGAGATTTTCATAGATTCCTTCATCGGTCTTAAAACACCATTACTTCTCGTTTATTAACCGAATAACAATAAAAACTCCATCCCTGGCTACAGTAGTGTGCGGTTCCCACCTAAACTCTTAGGACAAAGTATAAAATATAAGATTGGTAAGCGACAAACTTTGTACGAGACGCAACCTGCTCTGTTCTGTAGAAAGCTTTTTGTAGGGTTGACAGATACAAAAAAAATATTAAAATTAAATTTGACATAAATTCATAATAGCAGCAGACGTATTTTATGCAACCAGTGTCTCCAGGCCAAAGTTTTTAAATAAAAGCCTGACAATAATTGTTGAATAGTTTTCAAGCAACATGGAAAAGTAAAAAGGTGTGCACCTACTGCTCACTGGGCATTAAAAAAATCATCCATATAGCTGTTCACAAGAAAAGTGCCTAAAGGCATTGTCACTTTCATGTATATAACTTTAAACTTAAACTTATAGTCACTTACGGGATATCTTCCGTAATTATTGATTATTTTGAACTCCCGATATTTCACCGCTGTTGCGAGCGCCGTGTTCCCGTAAGTGATAGTATAAGTTTAGTTTTAAACCGTGAAATATTAAAGCAATGTTTGAACTTTAAACTTTAAGTAAATATGAATAAAAATATCGTTTAAAATAACTTTAAAATATTACTTAGTTTCGATGGCAAAACACAGATATAGTACCTATGCCATGAACTAGCATATTTTTGGTGTACTCCAAATCAATAAGGACACTATAAAAAGACGGTTCATCATAACATGGCATAGTTGACAAATCATTTGTAAATTTAATAATGTACTGTTATATAGTTTTTATATTACTTAGAACTTCATAACAAAAACAATCGTAAAAATAAGGGACATCCTACACCTATACAAAATGATAGGTCAAGCAATTCTCATATACGAAAAACACACAGACAATTTCATTAGACATACGTAAAAACCCATGAATATAACACAACTTTAATCATCAAAGCATTATTACTTTCCCAACTTTGCCAACCCGTTCTAAAACTTTGCAAAAGTTCGCAAAAAGTTACAAAAAGTATAATTATGTTCACGAAAAAATTTTCGAAGCAAAAAAATATTTGAAAAACTTTTTTCAGTTCGCAACCCTAATGCAAGTTGTAACCGGTTGAAACCAGTTTCAAGTGACACTTCTAAGTTTTACTGCAAGTGTGCGAGCTAGCGAAAAAGTTACAAAATTATGAGATTTTCATTCTTATGTAAAAACTTAGGTTTTTCAAATTTTTGTTATTGTATGAATGTGTTTTGTTAGACTTTACATATTATATTGGGTAGTAAATGAAAATCCATCGACTTTAGTAAAAAGGTACAAAACTTTGTCTGTATTGACATTACGAAGTGTAGAATCTTTTGACATTATTTTTAAAACTTATATTACTTAAAACTGTTTGACATCATATTGAAGACTTTTGACACTGAATTTCACTTGAAATATTAATTAATTGTTCTTTGTATTTGTATGTGTATATTCAACACAATGTAATTTATTTTATGAATAAATGAAATGAAAATTGGTCAGTAGCAGTCAGGAGCCTGGATTGTGTACCCGGTTGATTTCAATAGGCTCCTCCTTATTTCATTCATATAATTTTTAGGGTTCCATAGTCAACAAGGAACCCTTATAGTTTCGCCATGTCCGTCTGTCCGTCCGCAGCTTAGCTCAGAATCTTAGTACTAGGAAGCTGTAATTTGGCATAAATATACAGATTAGTTACGCCGTCTAAAATTAAATCTCGAAAAGTTTTTTTTTGTAGGGTATCTCCTGTACACGTTAAGTGGGGATTTTTTTTTCTCGCCTACCCCTTCGTGTGAGATGTCGTTGGATAAGTCTTTAAAACAAGATTGCGAGTTTGTTAAAGACTGTGAAATACTACTCGCAATATTTTTTAATGACTGTTGTTTGTGAAATATTAAGCTTTAAAGTGCAAGTGTCCCTCTCCTCTACCAGCTAACCAGTTCTGTTTGGGTGTGTGAAAAAAATTACGGTGGTATTATATGTATATAACGAAATTAAAAGAAAAACTGTCACAACTAAGTAGGCATTACAAGTTTACGAGTAACAGTTGACCAACTTATAAAATGTACCTAGATAAAATATTTTCCTAAACACAAAAAATAGCACACACAAAAAATGGGAGTATAGGTTTTTCAACTGCAAAGAAGAACGGTCACGTCCAATATAAAAAAAACCCAGACCCGACAGAAAAGTGACATATCTCAGTTTTTTTGTTATTATTTATATAATCATATTATATAGTTTTTATATTCGAAATCAATGGCTAACACCAAAATATTGCCTTATGTTTTTGTTCAGGGTTTACACTAAAAAAATACAAAATGCCTACTTATCTACACAATTCGTAATGTATGTAACTAAATGACGATAAATAGTTATGGGATGTATCCAGGAGACCTGGAGATACAGCTGTATTATATAATTTTTGAACTCCTAGTACAACATTCAACTTAGGATTTTTTTTTTTAAGGTGGTTTAAAATCATCTAATGACATCTCTCGCCCTTGGGTGGAGCAAGAGGGCGTGTCAGACTCTTACTGACTAAAAAATTCCACCCCGTTCCTTTTTGCCTCTGGTACTGGGGTCAGAGCATGCCCTTCTGGATTCGCCCTCAACTTAGGATTAATTAAAATCGTCATATACGATGATTCAGATCGGATTATTCCACTAATTACTTTTCTACGTCATTTAGTTACATATATTTACGAATTGTGTAGATACGTAGGCATTTTGTACTTTTTTAGTGTAAAGCCTGAACAAAAACATAAGGCAATATTTTGGTGTTAGCCATTGATTTCGAATATAAAAACTATATAATATGATTATATAAATAATAACAAAAAAACTGAGGTATGTTACTTTTCTGTCGGGTCTGGGTTTTTTTTGCCTGTTCTTCTTTAAGTTTGTTTTTTTTTTATTTAATAAAAATCATCGTTTGTAGGCAAATCGGATCGTAGGAAATTTCCGCATATTTTGATGGGCAACTACGGAACCCTACATTGTGCGTGGCCCGACACGCACTTGGCCGGTTTATGTTTTACTTAAACTCGTAACAATATTGTGTGTGACATGTTTGCCCATCATGCTGTAACGATAACATAAAAACCTTATTTCAAAAGAGACTGACAATCTAATCATATTATAATTATAAATTAATCAATAAATGAGTATTTGCGAACGATAGGTTGATATACGTAGTTACTTTGTTGTTCTACCAAAAGGCAATAATATGCTTTCCACTCCATCACCACAGTCCAAAGGCAGAAGTGCTTACTGGGAACAGGGTAGGTTGCTTATGGAAAGTGTGGCATGTAGCGAATGTCAAAGATCTACAAATGAGAGACGGGAGCAACTAAGGAAACTCGGTAAGTGGGTGGTGAGTTGGTCACTCATCCACAGATTAACCTAAGCAAGCTCGGCTTAACCTGTAGATAGATCCGAGCGGCTTTTATTTTTTAGCCACGAGCTCCATCAGTAACTTATTATCAAATTAAATAGGAAACGTATTCCCTATTACCGTTAACAACTTGCGCTTTCCCTAGCATCCCTGCCCCGCTCCCTATCGCCGAACAAGCGTCCCACTATGTAACACAATTTCCACTTAAACCAGTATTTCCATAAGCTTTCACTTCACTATATTAAAGGTACCAAATAACTACGTTACATACTTGAAATTGCCGTCAATTACGATCCTATTGCTAATGTGATAAGGTTCAAATTTAATCGTTTTATGCTTGGAATATAATTTGCTCGAAATGTGAGTAGGTAGCAATAATTCTTCAATTAACTGAGCCTCTGGGGCGTGGGGGTGATTGGTGCAAGTTATGAGTGGGAGCTACTTTTAATACGTTCCGTCTCTTGACTAAAAAAAAATGTAGATAATAAGTGTACATCCGAGAAAGGAATACAATTTTTTTGTGAGGTATTTACTCTTTAATATTTGGCTATTCAATTAAAATTAAAATTATTTATTAATAATCAAGTACAATAACATAGCAATTTGAACGGTGATCCCCAAACTAGACGTTAGTCTGTATCTTGGGGATCAGAGTTGTACATTTACGTTATTAACAAAAGTGGTCGTTTATGGTGGTTACTAGCACTTTGCCCGCGACTTCGTCCGCGTGGGTTTCGTACTTTCCTCTAAAAAATTCGAAGGCTGATTTTTCAATCGATAGATAATTTTTATTGACATCTGACAGTTTTTGTATGGAAGAATTGGCTACGTGAACATCTAAAAATAGGAAACAGTATGTATCCAGAAATATGCGGGTTAATGGTTATAACAAAACAATTAAGTTTTTATAATATTTCTTTATAGACTACATTCTTGGTCGTTCTGGAGGGTGTTACCAATATGACCAGGCTGCAAGATGAGCTCACACGAGAGCATGCTACGTAGAACTGACCATGGGAGAAACAGGGCTGTCGCAAGTCAACTCCTGCAAATTTAAGGGTTTGACCCTGTGATTTATTTATTGTCATCGCAAAGCAAACTTTTAAAGGGAACTGAAGTCTTTTGAATTCGAAAGGGAGATCGTTCGGGATTAATGGAATACGTGGAATGAAGACTGTTTCTCCCTGGGAAGACCCAGTTAAAATGGTAGCTTCAACAATATTACGATGCAAAGCTTTTACTTGTAGCCTAGTACCGTTGCATAGTTTTGGGGGTTTCAAATTTCTAAGTAACATCACAGGTGTGCCCACGCGCAGTGTTAGTTTATGATATGGAAGTCCGGCTGGATTAATAGTGTTCAGAAACTCAACCGGATAATGGACTGCTTCGTCTGTATTTACCACCGTGTCTATTGAATTATATACCATTTCTGTGCCGTCAAATGATTTCAGCAAAATATCGTTAATTACTGCTGCTTGGTCATTTTTAGGTGTCATTATAGCTCTTTCACGTAGCCATTCTAAAGGCTTGTCCTTTATTTGAGCTACATCTGGATAATTTTTTTCTATAAGGTCTTCGACTGTAGTTACTACACTACATAATTCATCTGTTATAGCTATCAACCCGTCTGTTTCTGGATACATGCCGTTTCCTATTTTAAGTAGAAGGTCTGAAAAATGGCCAGCAGAGACGTCCCCTCTCAGATGCACTCTCATATTTTTAGTCACTTTTAGAATTTTCGTATAGGGCCATAAATAAGATCTTTTAAAGCATGCCTTAATTTCATCAGCGCGCGTTCCTTTTGGTATTACCGGTAAAGTTTGACGAAAATCGCCAGCTAGCAACACTGTCATACCACCCATTAAAGAATTGTTGTTTCTTATGTCCTGTAGAGTCCTATTTAACGCTTCAATAGCTCTTTTGTGCGCCATAGTGCTTTCATCCCAGACTATTATTTTTGCTTTACGCAATACTTCGGCAAGATTGCTTTGCTTTGAAATGTTACACATTGGAGTTTCTACGTTAGACAAATTAAGGGGTAATTTCAAAGCAGAGTGCGCCGTTCGACCTCCTTCCAATAACGTAGCGGCGATCCCGGAAGACGCGACTGCTAAGGCAATTCCGCGAGTACTTCTAATCTTTGCCAAGAGTAAATTGATGAGGTAAGTCTTACCAGTCCCACCTGGGGCATCCAAAAAGAAAATTCTTCCCTCGTTTTCATGTGTACTTGAAATAATTTCATTGTACACTAACTTTTGTTCCTCAGTTAGTGAATTCTCATTGATATTGACAAATGATTCTAAGGCAAACACATCGTAGTTAAGTTCATTAATATACGCTCCTAATTCACTTTGAAACACTTCTGATCTACTCGGTTTCGGTAAACCGTATTCTTCTAGTGCACATCCTCCAAGTGCCAAACATGCTCCTTCTATTTCCAACAGACACTTACTAAAAATCTCATCCATGAGGTGTTCTACTCCGCTTTTTACCTGCCTCTCAATTTGTCGTTTAAAATCTTCCGACAGGTATTCTTTAAATTCATCCCACAGACTGAACGGATCTGCCAGTTGACAAAAAACTAACATGATCGTAAAAAGCTCTCTCATCATGTGCGGAGATTTACACAGGGCTGCCTCTTGTAGTGCTGTATGCCAATGTTGATCATCTTCAAGTAACCCTAAAGTCTTGCAAGCTGATTTGAAAGTCGGTAGTACCACACCGTTGACTGTTTTTAATGCTTCAAAAGATAACGGACCCCGGATTTCATGTAAAAGCAAACGAAGGTGGTAGCACTCAACATTATTTGGATGTACCGTGTATACTCTGCCTAAAGCGTGGTCTCTTTTAATGCCTGGCCACCCAGCTACATCTACCCCTCTTTTCCTCCTTTCAAGAATAGAATACCAATAAAATATTTAAAAAATCGAATGGCCTTTACAAAACTCTACTAAAAATTATAATATTTAGTAAAGTTTAAATAACCACAGACCACACTTGAACTCTACAGTCAGTCAAGAGATAACTCAATAAATTCAATTCAAGTGAACGAAATCGAACCGAAACGAAAGATGACAATTTTCAATATGACAGTACGACACTGACAGACCAAAGACAAGGCACCTAACAAACGACAAGAAACTTAACAAACGACAATGAGGGTCATTCTTCCGTGGAAAATCTTAACACCGCGATTCAGAAAAATGACGTCACAGCACAACGCCATCTATCGATCACGTAGTTAAACTGTCAAAATATTATGCATTTACAATTCGTTCGTACAAAGTAAACACTTTTATGCTACGTAGACTTCCGAAAAGTACTGAAAATTTATTCCTATAAATATATTTTTACTCTATAGTTTTACATTGAATAAAATTGATTAGGATCGTGATGGCAGGTAGCGCCATTAAAATCACCACTCCTCAACTTATAAACGATGCACTTTGAAAACTTTAAATTCGCATATCTTTTGATTGGATTGGACTTAGACGATTGCTAACAAACAAAAACCAAATGTTTCATCGTATTTTACTGTAATTAAATTGTAATAATATTATGTATTTTATGTAGAAATGTATTTCGTTAGTACCATGTGGGCCCAATAGATGTCGTTGCATGTATCTAAATTCTTCTATACAAATTTTCACACCCCCTCAACCCCTCTCAGGAGGTAATTTGGAAAAACAAAAAATGCCAAACTTCATAATTTACTTAGATAGATGTTCGTGCCAAGTTTCATGTTTATTAACACAAGTAATAAGATTTTCCATACAAACAAAATTCCCCCTTTTCACCCCCTTAAAGGTTAAATTTCAAAAAACCCCTTCTTAGTGCTCGCCTACATTATAATAGGAAGCCGTGTGCAAAATTTCACATTCCTAGCCCCAGTAGTTTCGGCTGTACGTTGATATGTCAGTCAGTCAGTTCTCCTTTTATATATATAGAAGATTAACAAAATTAAAAGTAAAATTAAATTTAAGTAAAACAAGGAGCATATAATTAAGAGTAGGCAAATAAAAAATAAAATTTGGTAACAATAAAAAGAAAAAAAAAATTACCTCTAAAGTGGCCACTTAATAGACAAAAAGTTATTATTGAAAGTGCACTTAGCATTGATCATCATGTCTTACAGTACAAACTCAAGGTCAAAGAAATGCGTTGTCTTCTTGATCTTCTACGGACACTTTTTCAATACCGAGGTCTTTTGGTCCAAAAAAAGCCCCAAAAAAAACCTTACTGGTATTATTATGATACTAACTAATATGGAGTTTGGGCATAAAGTCAGTGATTTATTTCAAGGGGATGGCATGATACTTATTTGACCCCTATTCTGTTTAGCTTACCCCTTCGTAGCTCAACTCACCTCTAATATAGCTCAGCTCACCTCTCCTACTCCGCTGTGCGTATGACATTGCACCACTCGCTAATACATCAACGGTAACGCGCAAATCAGTCCTGAGCTAGCGATTTATGACTCACCCCCACTGGAGGGGTGAGTGGGGGGTGCACGATTACTTGTAAGTTGTAAACAGCCTTTAAATTGGTGTACAAAGGTGACAGGGGGTTGATGCAGTTTACAAGATAGTGTTGTGTTTCGAGTGAAAGGTTCGATTGATGGTGTTTTGAGGAGAAGCAACTTTGGTAGACTATTAATCCATACAAAAATAATTCCAGTGGTATGTTCCCGTACCTTCGCAGGAGCAACCCACGGACAGAAGTAGCCTATAAATACATGACCAGTGTTTTGAAGTCAAAATGGATAACCTTTACTGGTTAAGTGGTTATGTTTTAAAAATCTGGCTGATAACATAGCATCACGCCTGTATTCACCGAAGGCTTAGGCAGAGGTGTACCTAATAGTACACCCACATTTTGCCAGTTATGTTTAAGTCCCATGTATTAGGGGGCGAGCCTATTGCCATCAACCGGTCGCAAATCCACACTCCGTGGCTGCTACGGAGAAATTCCTCATGGAAAAATCCAGTAATTCTTTGCCCGACGACCTGGAAATTTAACCCAGGACCTCACGCTGAGCACTCGCGCTTGCAACCACTAGACTAACGAACCAGCTGATAGTACATTAGTGTAGTACATAATTATACCCTTTATTTTCCATAGCCAACTCAGTCCTCATTTTGGTTTAAGTTATTGGTGTGACAAACCCAATCAGGACGTACTGTATACAAAATAATTTAAGCTAGCCTTTTTGCTATGTTGCTTTGTGAACCAATACATCAGCCATAAGGGGTGAATAATCGTTTAAATTGTGGCTATTTTCAGGCCTTTGTTTTAAAGAACGTAAAATGAGAAATCATTAAATACTTCAAGGAACTTACTGAGTTTTTCTAAACAAAGCATTTAATTAAAATTGTTCTCATAAATCCCTAATTACGCCAGAGAGTCATCGACAACTTTTTGCTCATTTTTCATGGCCTAAATATTTTTGAGGTCCCTAAATTTATATAATTGGACTTCCAAACTAACGGTCCGCTGTCGCTAACAGGGGAATTAGTCTAGAATTTATTAAAACCGTCCTAATTTTCAGTCTAGAAACAAGAATTATTAAATTTCTAGGTCATGTAACTGAACTTTATTTTTGGCTTTTATCTGTGAAAAGGCAAATGAGTGAAAAGTTGGTTAGCGGTGTCAATTTTGTAAGCCTGTTGAGCTAGAACAGAGTAAGATCATAATCTGCCCAGCCTTTTTGTAACTATGTTGCGATCAGCTTTGTAGCTAAACACCAGTATTTTACATGGAGCGACTGCCTATCTAACATCCACAACCCAGTTAGTACTGGGTAATACATATTCTTTGGTAAGACTGGTTGTCAGACTTTCGGGCCACTGACTACCGAACGACTGTCAAATATATACAATTGACAGCCGGAACCAATGATTTACTGTGCTTTCCAGGGCACAGAAGAAACTACACGGACCAATCAAGGCAAGCTCGGCTGAACCTCAAGATGTATCCAAGCGGCAGTTATCATTTAGGCACTAACACCTCAACAGAGTAACATTATATTATCTTACATACATTTACTAGCTTTTATTCACGGCTTCGCTCGCGTTAATTCAGAATTTGACAATCAATTCGGGTTGTACTCTGCTTGTAATAATATAACTCGATCATGATTCGAAGGAAACATGGCGCCATCTATTATCATAAAACATTATTGTTGTTTTCCTCGGGAGCAGTACTTTTATTCGGGATGGTACCCTATATCCGTTTCTGTACACCTGACAAAGTATATGCAAAACTTCAGGGTGATAGGTTCTATGGTTTAGGCGTGAAAAGGTGAAAAACAAGCAAACTTATTTTCGCATTTAAAATAATACAGTTAGGAGATAGGATTGTTACTTTAAGTCATAAGTACACCGCAATAAACTGGGAAAACACCCATTTAATCTATGTAATTTTTTTTCATAACTTATGTTTTGTCCCACTGCTGGGCAAAGGCGTCGCCTTTCTCCTTCCATATCTCTCTGTTTTTTTGTGCATTATGTGGCCACGTTAGCCCCGCGAACATGATCAGATCGAGATAATGTGCTAACCAAAGATAAATTGGTGGTCGAAAAATACATTCCTAAGGGCTACTTGGACGAAAAACTTAACTTAACTTATATGCTAACACGAGGTTAAATTGACAATATTGTATGATGAACTGTCGATTTAACCTCGTATTAGTAAATAACTCTGAGTTAAGTTTCTCGTGCAAGTGGGCCTAAAACAATGTTATTTTACTGAACTTGAAGTGAAACCCTCCTCTCACTTTGAAACCCTACATCAAACTTATTCATCCACAACACAGCTTCAAGCATAAACAAACCATCGACAATATACCCGAAATTTTCCCAAACACGCACATATCCGGAATAAATGCATCTTTTTTCCCACAATAAAACGATAAGACGGACCTCATATAAAACTTCGCATTCGTACGAAATGTTGCAATACTCACAGAATAGTGCAAAAAGGGTTAAACCCTGCAACATGGTATAAATTACGTTGTGAAAAATACACAGAAGACTTGAGATCCAACGGGACTTAAGCGCGTTATCTTGGGGACACACGGACTTGAAAAATGAGAAGATTTTTGGAATCGAATTGTACTTACGATTATAACAGTTTAGAACACAGGAGCACGTGACTATAATAATAACAGACTGCTGTACGGGCTAGTCTTAAAGGTTAAGCAAAGCTTGCAAAGGTCCGTCCACAGATGGGTGAAAAAGAAAGCAGAAAGCACGTTAAGCCGTTGGTCCCGGCTGTCATTTGTATATATTTGACAGTCGTTACAGGTAGTCAGTAACCCGAAAGTCTGACAACCAGTCTTAAAAAGGGGTATCGTATTACCCAATACTAACTGGGTTGTGGAGGTCAGATAGGCAGTAGCTCCATGTGAAATACTGGTATACAGATGCAAGATTTCCTCTCCCCAGTAAAACATTAGGAACTTGAAGAAGTGCAGAAGAATTATTTTATGCAGTATTGGCGTTCAAAAGGAGCTGGTTCTCGGCTTAATTTAAATAAATGTTGTTTGGTGTTGGTTCTCAAACTATCGCAGCTAGCCATCCTCCCCGTCCGTACATCCCGTTATCTCAACAGTTACCCAGCAGCCCCCGGCCGGTACTTACTCGCGGAATAACATTTTTGATTGTCATCCCCTTTCTTTCTTTCTTTTATCAACCCTTTGGCTATCGCGATGTAGATGAGGATTTTTACAGAAATGCTAAGTGGACGGCATTAGGGGTTGTTATCAAAGATTTTTATGTTGGTGTTATGTTTATTTTGTATGAATATATATTATTTTACTTAGCCAGAACACTCCCTGTGTTCTGGTTATGTTTTTTTGTTAGTTTGGATGTGTAAAGTGAATAGGAATAGAATGGAATGAATACAATGACACAAATGAGTTTCTTGAAATCCTAATTTTGAAAATAAAACCCTTTTGTAGCTAGCAGTATTGATATTACGATTGAAAAGAATTAGTTTTTCTACTAGGAATTCCTTTTACTATAAATGCAGTCTATTAGAAAAACTAAACTATTATAGACAGACAGTTAATCAATTAATAATATTTCATTGTTACAGGTACTAATCAACTTAAAATCCACGTTAGAAGGATCCAGCCAAAAATTACTACCACGTAACTAAACACAGGTTAACAGGTAACGCAAACATAGGTTTTTTTCCCCACGAGAATACGCATACGCAAGACAGCTACTACACCTTTTAACTTCATCCACGTTAAGTCATTCAACTATAAATTTTTCACGAAAAAAAATACATTAATGGCAAAATGTGGGTATATGGAACACTTCTACCTACCCCTCCGCAAAATAACCACTCAGTGTTAAGTTTCTTTCCACTCTTTCTAGAAAAAAGAAACTGCTCCTTTTTTGCATAAGAATACCAACTTTAAAAGTCCGCGCTCTCAAGCGACCACGCTAGCATAAAGCCTAAGGTTAGCGTTCATTTATCTTGATGACTACAAAATGGCGGTCGTATAATGCACCTCTCATAATTGCATCCCTGAAAGAGCCTCATAATGTTTCAGTTGAAGAAGTAGGCTTTTAGCTGTGGAAATGAAGGTTTTAGTTGTAAGTAGTCACTAGTACTGAAATAACGTTTTCAGTTAAAAGGGCATTAAGCACATTTGAAGCAACATCAGTTCCAACAAAACTGATTGACAGCTATTACTTAGACATTAATTAGACTGCCTCGTTGGTCTAGTGGCGCAAGCGCACGTGCTGAGCATGAGGTCCTAGGTTCAATTCCCAGGTCAGGCAAAGTGTTATTGGGTTTTTCCAACGCCTGTGATCCCCGATGTGTTATGCAGAACAGATGAATTGTGCCTAATAGCACACCCACATTTCGCTAGTTATGTTTAAGTTCCATGTAAAAAAGGGCGAGCCTATTGCCAGCAAACGGGCCCAAATCCAGACTCCTCGGCTGCTACTGAGAAATTCCTGATGGAAAACCCAATAACACCTTGTCCGACCCGGGAATCGAACCCAGGACCTCATGCTCAGCAGTCGCGCTTGTGACCAATAGACCAACGAGGCAGTCAGTTAGGTCATTTAGACTCAGGGTGTTTTCTTGTAGCTACAATATATTGTTAATCTTAACTTTGATGTTAAGCATAGAAATCTATCCTTAATTAAAGTTACAAGCCCAAAACCAAATCTCAAAATAACTAGATCTTACACACGTGTAATTATAACTACCTGTTAATTAGTGATAACCAATTATTATCAGCATATTCTCTGTTAAATAATACTTAGTTAGCATTTAATTCCGTCGTATTGTGATTAGGTGACGCATAATTTTGGGTTACAATACCAGCATATTGCTGTGGATGAGGAACTCGTGGCTAAATAATAGTTAGTTATATTTTGGGTCTTTAAGTTAAGCCGCTCTTGCCTAGATTGGTCCGTGGATGGGTGACCACCCATTACATAGCGAGTTTCCTCCGTGCCTCGTAAAGTGGCCCGAAAGTCTGACAACCGGTCTTACCAATGAATATCGTATTTAACATAATATAATGCCATAAAATAATAGTCAGTATTTAATTCCATCGGATTGTGATAAGCTGACGCGTAGTGTTGGATTATATCGATAAAATATTATCCGGAGTTTATGTTAATTGCATTCATTTGTGTTTATTGTTGCTTTTAATCACCGATTTACCTACCTTTTATGAAAATGTATAGAACTTTTTGGCGATTGATGAATTACGGCTAGCAAAGCGAATGTAGCGTGCACTTTACTACCATTGTAATTAACTAATGTCTAGATATTATTACATTCTTGGATCGTACTTTCGGGCAAATAGCTTTGAAACTTTATAAATAAGTGTCGTGATAGCCCAGAGGTTCAGGCCCTCACCTCTCATGCATGAGATAGTGGCAAATTCAGGCAAGTACCAAAATGTGTTTTTTTTTTTCAATTATTTAGTACTTTCTAAGTTTATCTTGAACATCATAGACATCCGTGAAGGAAAACATCGTGAGGAAACTTGGACTAGTATAATTAATAATAAGTCTGAAATCGCCACCCCGTCTTGAGCAAGCGTGGTGATTAATGCTGTATGAGAAGAGGATTTTGCCCAGCAGTGGGATAGTAATAGGAAGGGAATCAGTATACGTGTCGTAGAGCGTTTTTGAAAAGGGGTTTTAATATTATTCTCACGTATCGATACAAAGTTTGTAAAATATTCTTTCATACAATAGTAAAAAGTTAAACCAGTCAGCTAGGATTGAAGTGACAGGGTCCTGACAGTCAAAAGTACGACGGGCGTCAGTAGTCTAGTACCATCATCATTCGTCAAAAGCCTGTCAAAAGCACAATACAATGATTTGTGGCTCGTCCATTCAAAAAGGGCATGGACAGGGTTGTGCAGTTGCTCTTTAAAAAATACCAAAGCCGTACACAAGCTCATCCATTTTTCTCCTCAACGTAGGAGGTAACTACAAAACGTCACTTGCTGGCATCATGCAATTGCAGTTCAAATTCCAAATCTCATTGAAAGGGCTATAAAGTGTTTTATTTTTCAAATTTATCGATATTTTCCAGCAATTACATCTACGTCACTAATTTTAGAGAGCACACTTAGTACTCGAGTTGTGTAAAACTGAAGCCTTGTCCAGCTGTCAAATGCAGACTTCTTGAAAATAAAAGACAAATAACATTAAAAGTGGGGTTTGAAACCGTGTTTATGATGGTTTTTAGTCACTTCATAGTGCTGACTCCGATCGCATGTTAGTTTAGTGGGCTCTCAAGATCTTCTGCTGAACATGAGTTCCTAGGTTCCATTCCCAGGTCGGGAAAAATATAATTAAGTTTTTCCTGAAGGAATTTCCCATTTACAGCCCGGAGTTTGGATGTACAGCTGATTGAAGGCACCAGACTTGCCCCCTATTACATGGGGCTTGAACATAACAGATGTAATCTATTGGAGTAACTACCATACACGTCAGCCTATCCCTACAATAAAAACAGGCGTAATATTATGTTAATATGTTCGATAAAAACCGGCCAAGTGCGAATCTGACTCGCGCATGAAGAGTTCCGTACCATCCTAGTAAGGTGTAGTACCCCTTTAAATTTATTTTGATTATTTGTTGTTATAGCGGCACCAGAAATACACATTCTGTGAAATTTTCAACTGTCTACCTATTACGGATGATGAAATACAGCCCGCTGACAGTCATATCAACGGATTGCGGAGTTTTAGTAATAGGGTTTTTAGAGTTTTAGTATTCGGGTACGAAACCCTAAAATTGAACAATACAAACTGGTATTAAAACTTCAGTCTAGTCTAGTTGACAAGTCGATAAATAATAAATCGAGGCCTCAAACTGTGCCGCGTACAACACGCTAAAGTTCAAAACTTTTAAAATAGTTCGTCCCGAGTTGACTGTTATTAAAAAAACACAACATTTTCTTACATTTATTTTTAAAACCCAAAAACTTATAACTTAATAAAACATAATGTTCGTAAAATATTATTTTTTTGTGTTTTTATAATTGCTGAATATTAAACTGCCTGTGAATGTCTCTACGAGTGGGTAAGATAAAAATCAGCTGATGATGTTTTCACTGGCTGGTGCATATGTCTTCTGATGAAAGGAAGCGCCGCCTGCTATAGCCACCAACCATGGTTGGTGGGCGTCCCATGATTTTCACGATGTTTTTAATCAATCCGCTTGGATAATCAATATCGCATTCTAGTATTCAGCTGGTAGACTGGAAGCCCACCGCCGTCGCCGACATGGAAAAAAGGCTAGGCAGAACAGAATATGCTGATGATTAGATATTGTTGCTGAAATATAATGCACAAAGGAATTGAACCGCGCTCTATTACATGGAACTTAAATAAAACTCTACCGCGTTGGTCGAATGGTCGCAAGCGCGACTGTTGAACATGGGGTCCTGGGTTCGATTCCTGAGGTGGACAAGTTATGGGCTGCGGGACTGTTCGAAAGAGATACCGCGGCCCTGAAGCATAAAGGGCAAAAGAAGGAACATGAATGGTTTTTAGTCAGTAAACGTCTGACACTCCCTTCCGCTCCGCCCAGAGCGGGAGGAGTCATTTGATGATTTCCCTTCCGAAAAAAAAAGGTGGACAAGTTATTACTGGGTTTTCCTATCAGGAATTTCTCAGTAGCAGCCACGAAATCTGTAAAAGAACCCAATATTTCTAATTTAATTCCATCAAAAGCCATCTAATAACTCAAAACCCCCATAGAAGATAAATAACCAAGTACCACACAGTTATTATCTCAGCCCTTCACGCAAACCCACCTTCCCGAGCTCCACCAAAGTTACCCTAGATCATACAACATAACTTAAAATCTAATCCTGACTTAACTACAAGTACTCATTAAGGCAAATCCTTCAAAGTTAAGTTTCCCAAAGTTAGGTAAGAAATAACATTTATTGGTTACTCGGCCGGCTTACTAGCATAATCTGTAGCTTTAGGAGATTAGGAAATAGGATTTTGGATTAGATGTTTTAGATAATATACATAAATAATATGGCAGTTGTGTTCCGGGAGGCTATAAGCAGAGGTGTTTAGTGTATTCACATTTCCACGCTCCACGAGCTCATTCTTCCATCTCCCTTCTTCCATCGGGAGTCCAGACGTACTGCAGATTATCACCCATTCCTTGTCGATGTTCCACACATTCGCATGAAGCGCTTTGCTACATTATTTATTATGCGCACAGCCAAGGAGTGGAATTCCCTGCCTTCGTCGGTGTTCCCAAGGTCATATGACCCCAATCTGCTTAAGTCGCGAGTTAATACTCTTCTTTTGGGTTAGCTCGTTCCATCGTCGACCTCATCTCTGTCCTTGGACTAGATTGAGGTCAAGAGTAGGCCTATTTAATAATAATAAAAAAATACCAGCAACGTCGCAACAGTGATAGTCTATTATAGTGGTGTGCCCGTTGCGCGTTGGACTGCCAAGTCACTGGTCTCGAGTTCGAACCCAAGACACGCACCTTTGATTTCTCAGATTCTTGTACGTATTGTATAAATACGAGTATCTTTTGCTTCGGTAAAGGATCTTGAACTGTTGAAAATCTTAAGGGAACTAGCATGCCTGAGAGATATTTCTCGACGGCATGTAAAGTCAAGTCAGAGTCCCAGGGCGGCATAAAACCTCTGACACCAGGTTAGGCACTAAACACACGATAAAGAAAACCAGCTACGTTAATAGTTTCTTCAAATGAGCTTATTAACCAGACTCAATCACTCATATCAAGACTTAAAAATCACAGTCACGTTTAAAAAATCTTAGTGAAAAAACCCGTCGCGATTTGGACGCAGAACTTCACATCATCGCATTTGAGGGGTGGTGAGGACATTTCGCCAGTTACCTTTAAGTCTCTTTTAATAGGAAGTCTATTGCCATCAAGGAGCAAATCCAGACCCTTTTCAGCTACGGAGAAGTTCCTGATAGTAAAATCCATTACCTTTTTGACCAACCGGAGAATCGAACCCAACTCCTTATGCTTAGCAATAACGAGCACCAGACAAAAGCGGCCGTTTTAAAAAAAAAGGTGCCATTTTAGGCTGTATTTCCACCAGAGATGAGCGAGGATGCGTAGCGAGGGATATGTGTGAAACTAACCAATAATATCGCTACTTTTTCACAGCTTGAGCTATTTTATTAACTATGTAAAGCTGTGTGTAGAAACGCAGCCTAAACGTTCAGAAGCTGTGTCTGTCTATATTCTATACCCGGATGTTCTATTAGCAAGTAAACTAAAGCTGTTATTAAGCGGATTGAACTGGTAGTACGGACATTAATCGATCGGTTAACGGATCTCAAACTATAAGCCTCCGCTTCAACGAATTATAAACTGGCGCTTAAATTTACCTAATTCAAGTCCTGGAGGATGCAATTAGTAGTCTACACAACGGGCAGGAGAGAAGGAATGACATATCTTCTGTTGAGGCTTTACACTCTTCTTCTCTTCTCGTCTTATAGTAGGAGTCATTCCAGTGCGGGAAAAAAATGGCGCTAGATGACCTGTATAGCTCTGTCTCATTCCCACACTGGAATTACTCCTGCTTTAAGACGTCATAGTAACCCACCAGGTCGCTACGTACTGGTCGGACAAAATCTGAGTCATCGATTCGAGAAAATACTGAAGATGTGCTTCATAGTTGAAGTCTTAAATGTTTTCTTTTCTAAATACGATATGATAGTATTTGATTAGCAGCCAGAAATGTGCAGTTTATTTGAAAATTCGTCATTTCCTTCCCTTGCCTAAGCAACAAATATTTGCTCCGAATCCCAGTATTTACGTAAATAGCAGTAAATGATGTACGTTTTCTGCAATCCTATTCAATTATTAATTCTGTTATCATATCGAAGCATTTGACTGGATGTTGCTATTTTCGGTAACTATACATGATATTACTTCATAGTAATAATAAGTGCACCTTGACAAAATGACATTCATAAACGTTGACATAAGCCATCGAAGACCTTGATCTGTTAGATACAGCTAAAAGTCACCGTTGTATGGTTGAAACTCCACGGACCTGAACAATGCACTATACTTCCCCATTTATTGTGCGAACCGCCCGTTACGTGGAATTCACTGCCGGCTTCTCGGTTTCCCGATCATTATGAACTGGATTTCTTCGTAGTTCAAGTGAATCGGTTCCTTCTAGGTAAGCGTTCTCCACCTTACGCCGCATCATCTCTGCACATCAGGTGAGATGCGGCCAAACGCAAGTTGATTTAGTTTTAAAAAAAACGGGCAAGTGCGATTTGGACTCGCGCACCGAGGGTTCCGTATAAACTTGTAGGTATTTTGTTATTAAACTTTTATGGTTTTCAGATTTTTCCCTTTATTTGTGCTGTAAGACAATGCTCCTTACCAAATTTCATGATTATAGGTCAACGGGAAGTACCCTATAAATTTTGACTCCTTTGAGAGTTACGAAATATACTCGTAGTTATAGTTTTTTGCGGCATAAACAGCCGTATCTTTTTTTACGTTGACTTAGTAGTTTGATATTTTCATAGCTTCAAGGAACTGTAGACTTGAGTATATGTTCCCGAGATAAAGGGTCTTGCAAGACGGACGGACGGACGGACAGCAAAGTGATCCCATAAGGGTTTCGTTTTTTCCTTTTGAGGTACGGAACCCTAAAAACTGGTGCAAGATTTGTGTTAGATGGCATCGTTTTGTTTTAGAAACTTAATAACAAAGGTCTTTTTGAAGGTTTTACTGTTATATGCTTTCAATGAATAATATCACAATAACTTCAACTGTTATTCTTCAAAGCTGCTTCCTTAATAAAGTACGTAACATTTATTAACTCGAGTTCATTTAAAAGATGTTCACGTCTTCTAAAGGAAGTTGTACTACTAAAATGCTATTTATACGCGAGAGAGGGGGGGAGGCTGTAAGAGGGGGGGGGGTGAATTTGCAGCCTCAGTTTACGAGATTACGTTTTGAGTATACAGCCGAAAGACTGGGATGTTACACAGATGTACAGGGTTAATGGAAGGTGTAACTTGAACGTTCGTTCTTCACGGTCTAGTAAAAATAAGGAAGAAAAAAAAATATTCTGTCTATTTTATCGAGTTGATACCGGTAGAGGTAGCCATCTCAGTCTCGATCTGGAAAAAAATACCTCGAATTAACCTTTATTTTTTACAAGTTTTTATCGTGATGGTCGCTGAGGTGAAATAACATCTAGGTTCTGAACATGTTCAATTAACTATTGGCCTTCACATCACAAGTGACAATTTTAAATTTAGATAAGGACTAAAATAATCGACACTCTCCACCAAAACCCAAACCCTCACTTCCAGTACAACCTATATCTTTCCCTCAAAAGCCCTAAGTATGTATACGGCTGGCTTTATTAAATTTTAGACACTTCTTCACCCGCCATTGTTGGAACTTTCACGGGATTATATGCTTGTTATAAACTAAGTTCTTAGAACATGGCATGTATCGAAATCTGTAGAGTTTTCCACATGTTTCTGGAATGTTCTGGAATGTTCATTATTGATAAATTATCATGTAAGAAGTTTAGTGGCAAAGGTGTATGTTTAATATATAATATGATTAAACTGGCTTTGAAAGGCTAATTAACACAAATAAGGGAACTTTAACACCTGGTGGTTCAGCGGGAAAGACCCTGGCTTACATGTCGCATGATTGTGAGTTCATGTCCAGGGAGACACTAGACTTTAAGCAATTTTTTCAACACTACTGCTCTCAACCTTTTTGAAACTAAAAAAAAACACATCGTGGGGAAATTGGTATGCCTGATCATCTACCCAGCACTGGGCCCGCGTGGTGGTTTGCGGCCCACTCCTTCTCGCAGAAAGGAGCCCTGAGTCCCAGCAGTGGGGACATTACAGCCTCATTTTGCTTATGCTATTCCATTAAGAATACTTGCTGATTCCAATAACATTTACAAGTACATAAGACATTGTCTGGGTGGCAAAGCATAGGCAAATCCCTTCGTATTACAGGTCTATAGACGGCTATAACCAGATAACCACTTTACATTACCCGGGCCACTTGCCAAACTATGGCGTATACACAATAAGCTATTGTATTAGACTGAGGATAGACAATATTGCTCTATTATCTTCTGAGACTCCGGGAACAGAAATGGCATCCAACATTCAGCATATTACGTTTATAAAGCTATGTTGTATTGCCATCATCATCATCTGCCTAACGCTTTCCCAACTATGTTAGGGTCGGCCAGTCTAACCGGATGAAGCTGCATACCAGTATTTTACATGGAACGATTGCCTATATGCTATCTACAACATAGTAACTGATGAGAAGGGTTCATTTTGATATTTTACTTTGTTACACCACCTATGTAATACATATGGAATGCAATAAAGAATTTCGTATTCATTTTCATGATAATTAAAATTATATACAAACTACAAAACTGTAATAGTAATAAAATAGAAGTAGAAAAGGGTTGTCAACAGGAAAAGTGCCCAGAAGACTGGCAGGATTGCCACGTTGGATGGTAATGTTGATTCTTTGGCCAAAAATTGAGTATTGAGTAAGACATAAGACTGGATGAAGGTTTTTTTCCATATAGAAAGTTTAAAAGTATAAGTATTCAAATCGTCATCCAGCATCTAACCGTTTTAGCTATTTTGAGCTCGTCTTCCCGTCTAAACAGATGCAGCTGAAAAAAGGAATTGCAGCCTGCAGAGAACCATGAAAAGTTCCGTAAAAGAAAGCAATTAATGAGCATCCTTTAAGAAGTACCAAAGAACCCCCTAGGCCAATATTTCCAAGCTGCTTTAGTATAAAGAATGACGATATATCCACTTACAAACGCTGTCAGGATCGATACACACTGATGCATATGCAAGTAGCCTCTTTGTAGTCAGTTAAGTGCCGTAGTTACTCGCACGGTCACTGGCGTCATTGCAGTGTAGTTGTAGTTATTTAGTAGGTTCTCCTTTTTAACAAGGCTACGACGAAGCTTAAAGACTAGATGAAAGTTTTATTTTTTGTTCAAGAAGACTATAAGAGGAGGCTCGCTCGAGTAAACCAAACAGAAATGACCATTTTGTTTCATTCCACGTTTACTTTGACTCATTTTTTTAACAAAAAAACTAAAAAAAAATAATAATAATAAAAAAATATAATAATAAAACCGGCCAAGTGCGAGTCGGACTCGCGCACGAAGGGTTCCGTACCATTATCTATAAAAACGTCAAAAAAATCATATCTGTTGTATGGGAGCCCCCCTTAATATTAATTTTTTTTAATTTTTAGTATTTGTTGTTGTAGCGGCAATAGTAATACATCATTTGTGAAAATTTCAGCTTTCTAGCTATCACGGTTTATGAGATACAGCCTGGAGACAGACAGACAGACAGACAGACAGACAGACAGACAGACAGACCGACAGACAGACAGACAGCGAAGTCTTAGTAATAGGTTCCCGTTTTACCCTTTGGGTACGGAACCCTAAAAATGAACCGAACGTAAAGCGTCTGGCATTACCAAGTGTATTATTGCGTTACTCGGGCAGTAACTAGGTTGTAGAGGTCAGATAAGCAGTCGCTTCAAGCAAAATACTGGCATTTAACAGCATCCGGTTAGACTGGAAGCCATGCCAACATAGTTGGGACAACGCAAGCAGATGTGATGTGTTCTTAAACCTCCTAACTCAATATAATTAAACTTAAACTTTGTAACAACAGGTACCTAAAACGATACAGATACGAACGCCCCATCTCTCATAATTCTGTTTATTTATCATGTACCCATCGTGTTTGCGGGGTAGGCAGACATCGTAGTCATTAACTTAAGTAAATATTGTTCGGCAAAGACTTGCGACAGGTTTTCCGATACACGAGTATGTACGGAACTAGGTCATGTTTTTATGTACGAAATATATTTTTTCGTGTTCTGTTTGGCTACGCGCGGGTGGGCGGTGTTGCGTGAACACCACCTGAGTCAGACCATTACCACAGGGCGACCACTCTTCCACTTTTCAGAAATAAATCTCTAATGATCGTTTCATCAGCATCTGTCTAGCCTTTTCCCAACTATGTTTGGGACGGTTTCCAGTCTCACCGGATTGACAGGCAAATACCAGTATTTTATAACATGATGAGCATTTTATTACAGCGATTGTTGAGGGCTTATGGTGAAAATAATGGCAGCGACACGGGTCGATCGAAAGTAAAGCCACGCTTATTGAGGTCAGTGTTTGGATGGGCTACCATCCAATACATACCGAGACCCTTCCGTGCCGTTAAACCGTAGGTCTGATTTGTAGACGGATGGTTTTACCAAGGGGTATTATTACTCATTTACTGAGTTGTGGAGGGTAGATAAGCAGTGGCTCCATGTAGCAAACTGATATGCGGCTGCTTACGTTTAGACTGAAAGTTGACTAAAAAGGTGGTGATTTCATCAACCTCTTATGTATTGAATTAAAACCGGATCACAGCAACGTTTCTAGGTAATAAATATAGGTATAGCACAAGTACTTCCCTGGTTGAGCTCATTCATTCACAGCTTCACTACAATGTATATCTTGAGATTTCATTTCGTCACGTCCGTTCCATTGTTAACTCCTCAGAAACTATTTTATTACTATACTGCTACTTGTCATGTTTATTGTCACGGCGGCCATGTTGGATTGTAGTGCGTCTGGCTTTTTGTTACCCGATTAAGGCCAGGGATGATTGATTAATGTTTGTGGGTAAGAAAGTGTCGTGTAGTATGTTTGTGTAGAAGATTTTGTTAGTTTATTGCTTCTTCCTTCTTTCTTTTTCATGTGGTTTATGTCTAACCTGGTGCCAGAGTTATGCCGCAAATGGGCCTCTGTCTTGGCTTTACATGTCATCGAGAAATAACTCTCAGGCATGTTTGGTTTCCTCACGTAATTTCCTTCACCGAAGTTAGTGATAACTATACCAAACGCAAAAAATCTGAAAACTCGGAGTTGCGTGTATTGGGTTCGAACTTATGACCTTTGACTTGGCAGTCCGAAGGTCACACCACTAAGCTATTTCACCGCAAGTTTATTGCTGCAAGGTATTAAGATCAAACATTTCCTTAATTATAATCAACTATTTCGTTCCAATAATTTTGCCAAAAGTGCGTTTAGATGATGGATCTTTCTGCCACTCTTGAACATAATATTATGATTCCTTAATGTATAAAAGCGGGTAGAAAAAAGCCAAATTACAAGTCAGGAGGATGAGCCTAGGTCCTTTTGATATTCCTACGTAGAATTTAAGTAGATTTTTTGCCGGCGGATTTTCGCAAAATATTTTAAAGAAAATGTTGTCTTTCACAAAACTATCTATACATATAATAAATCTGTGGTCGTTGCGATTCTGTACATTGAAAATATTATAAAATATAAATAAATATGTTTCTAAATGACTTCGTGGCGATGTGTTGTGATTCAACTTGGCCTATGTCCTGAGTGGTCTGCTGTTGAGTTGATTGATTAAAATGACGATTGCCTCGTTGGTCTAGTGGTCACAAACGGCACAGCTGAACATAACATCACAACCTGCTGGGTTCGTTTCCTCAATTATGCCAAGTCTTATTAGATTTTTCCACCAGGAATTTCTCAGTAGCAGCCCGGATTTAAGATATGTGCAATATAAGCTCGCCCTCTAGTTCATGGAACTTGAATATAACTGGCGAAATGTGGGTGTACTATAAATATACCTCTGAACAAGCCTACAGGATTTACAGGCGTGATGGTATTATGTGTTGAAATGAAAACGTTTCAAGCTATTCATCGTTAATTTAGAACTTACTAGCTCATGCCCGCGGCTTCACCCGCGTAAGTTCGGTAATTGTCCCACGAGATCGCACTACCGGAATAAAAAGTATCCTATGTGTTAATCCAGGTTATAAACTATCTGTGTGCCAAATTTCATCTAAATCCGGTCAGTAGTTTTTGCGTGAAAGAGTAACAAACATCCATCCATCCATAGTCACAAACTTTCGTATTTATAATATTAGTAGGATTTTCACATAACATCGCGCATGTGATGCTAGATTGCCACGCTATTCACCTCTACAACACTCACGGGAATAAAGTCACTTGCCTTTTCCTTCTCCCGGTCAGCCCACAATCTCAGCCCTAACTAGTTGTTGTATCACATCTGTAGTGTCCAACACTTGGTCATGTTGGTCACGTCTGGCGTGCTGGTCACGCTACATGTCTCGTCTACGTGACAAAACGTGACCATATCGCTTTGATTATGACACGGTGTCATTCGGTTAGATGATGTGAGTGGTTAGCAGTTATGTTGTGAAGACTTGACTGTTTGTAGGTTTGGAAGAGGACTGCAGAAATTCTAGAAAAGTTTAAAGTGATTTCGTGGTCCTTTCCTTTGTGGTGTGGTTAGTGCCTAACCTGGTGTTCAGTTTTAATGCCGCCAATGGGTTGGCTTGGCTTTACATGCCGTCGAGAAATATCTATCAGGCATGCTGGTTTCCTTACGATGTTTTTCTTCACCGAAGCAAATGATATTTTAATACAATACGCACGTCACGCCACCAGGCTATCAAAGGGGTTCGCACTACGCAGACAGTTCCGACTCACCGTGAACAATGCGGCAACGACTTTCCACTGGCCTGGCAATCAACGACTCATTCTACTACCACCGACCCTAGTCTCCGCGGGGGAGTGATGTAGCGGCACTACAAAAAGTACTACAGCGCCATCTATGACGCAGAGGATAAACTAAAAATCTAAATATTTCTAAATTCTGCATCGCGCAAGTAAAGTTATTCGCGACTTAAGACTATATAGAAGAACCCGACAACAACTGTAGGGCAGTAGCCCACCAGATTTAACACCCGTCTGGTCGGAGGATCCTCCCTTTTCAATGGGGGTTGAAGAGCTTTACACTCTGTTCTTCATACTTATAACCCATAACCCTAATTTTACTTCTGTAACACTTTAAATTCAAATATCTTTTGATAGACTGAACCGATTGCAATGCAACAAAAACTAAATGTTACTCCAAGTTACGCTCAATCGTTGTGTATAAAAGTTATCTACATTGCTTTTGTACATTTTACGTGATGCCCGAACAAATACACAGACAAACAGACAAACAGACAAAAATTCGAAAACTGCTGGAAATGGGTTCTATTGGTTGTCCTTTAACACCCTGGCTATTTTTTTTGGAATTTTTTTCGATGTACAAAAACGACTTTTCTACAGTTTTATTATTTATGTATAGATTTACTCGTCAAAATGTAGGGATCAGCTGATTTTTTTTTCGCGATTTCAGGTTTGGTCCCATAGTAAAAGTTGTTCATAGTGATGAGTACAATGACCTCTTAAGAGGTTTCTGGTGTTTTACAAATAACCCTGTATATTGCAACATATTACCGACTAAGAAACTTAGCTTACACTGTATTTTTTTTTCAACTAAATTCGCTGTGTAAGTGATTTTCATATCCAAATTATTCAAACAGTACCTAGCACGCTTTTGTAAAGCTCTTAACCACTCACTCAATAGACTTCAGTTCCACGTGAATCGCGTCGCATTTTTCCGTCAGTTTACAAATTGACGTTAAAGCGCGTCACATGACGTCACGACTCGTTAGTGCAGCGTCGATCGACGATTAAACTTGTTCATGTCGATCCGATAGATTTTTAGTCTATAAACGGTTGAAAAGCGTTTTAAATTGTGATGGATGCTGATATTAGTGCGGGTGCGTCGTATGGACGTTTTCGTTAAAATAATGTAAATGAAGGATGGAGAACGTTGAAATTGGTTTTGTTCCCATCCTTCTCAACCCAATGTGTGTAAGACCTAACATTCAACATAAATAAAGTATAAATGCAGACTCCGGGCTGAAAACATCCCAATAACAGTTCATTCTCAGCAGTGGCGTTTATGATTACTAAACCAACGAAGGAGTCTTTCCAATTAATATGTTTTTTATTTTTATTTTGAAACTACCTTCACATACATAAAACTTCTAGAAGATTGAATTGCTATGTCTCACTTCAATTAGATGAAAATGGCAAATCATACTGCAGCAAATCCTAAACGACTCATGGTCAGTTTTGTCACAACGAACCAAAAAAGATAGTCATGCTAACAATTCATTGATGTCAATCCAATTTATACCACACACAGAAAAGACGAAAGTTTAAAATTTAACGACGAAAATAAATCGTCTATTCGACAATGCAGCACAACTACTAATGCAACCAGACCAACTTCCAATAGACAAACACAACAAAAATAGACTTCATCTGTCAATATCGATTACCAGCTAAAAGTAAGTCAGACATGTATTAAACTTTTGCCGCCATTTTTGACTGCATCCATGTCAGCTTCAGAGGAATTGTTACTGAAACTTTCATGTATTCGCGGAAGCGACTGGACACAACACGGTCGGTTGTTTCGCGAAAATACTTTTTTGGAAATTTGAAATTTTAAACGTATACGTACAGGAAACAGGAATTTTGCTGGAAGGTAGGAGGTACGCTAGGTTTCAGGATAGTTTGTTGGTCGATGATTAAAAGATTTTTGGATGCTGCGAACAAATTGACACCGTGATATTTAACTTGGATTAATGTGAAACCTGGCTCCACAATCACATTAATTAACGTTTAGAACTAGTTTTCCAACTGGAATATAATTATTTAATTAAATTAATGCCGTCAAATCAGGTCGGAAAATTAACACATCGTATAGCATATGGATTCCTGGCCGCGATTTCTTGTGATTAGCGGACAAGAGCCGGCCTTGTGGTCGCAAGCGCTACTGTTGACCAGCAGGAGTTTTGGGTTCGATTCCAAGGTCGGGCCAATAATTGAGTTTTTTCATCAGTAGCCGCGGAGTCTTGACTTGTGCCCGGTTGATGGCAATAGGCTCGCCACATACTACATGAGACTTAAACAAAACCGTCGAAATATGCGCGTACTGTACAGGTTGGAAGGGACACCGAAGCACAAACGGGTACCACGTATTCAGTACATCATTCAGTTTTTTTTCATTTTTGACCGTGTACATATAGCACTTTTGTAGGAAACAGCAGATTAAAAAAAAAAAACCGATGACCAATTTCGATGCGGGTGTTTCACAATGATGTAAAGAATACTTGGTAACCATTTGTGCGTTAGGGTCCATTCCACCATGTAGGTACTCCGGGGATTACAGGTTTGATATTTTATTACACAGTTAGGCTAACGGTTGAAGGCAGAACTTAAACAAACATGTCAGCAACATCCACCAACACTGCAGGCGACTAAATCATTCACAGTCCTTGCCTTTATTCAACAATTCTTAACACCCAGAACCAACATATTTCTTAGTCGCATTATATTCGCAAAGTCAAGAGTACTGGCCATTATTAGAAGTAGCTATTTCCTTACAACATATCATGGAGGAGGCAATCTGTGTGAGAAATCACCCACTCAAGGGAATAGTCGCGCGGAGTGGCGATTTGTCGACGTTTTTTGTCGCATCGTTGTGGAACCGAGATATAAATTATGTTGTTCGTTTTTCGCTACAGTTTTGAGTTTATTTTTCGTTGAGTTATTGAGTGGGACTGGTGTTATTGGGAGTTGTGGTATGTTTTATGTGAGGGTGTATTTCATTTCCATGGTGATATGAGTTTTGGGTGGGGACCAATTGGAAAGGTGGTTTTCCTGCAGTATACAGGGTGAATTTTCCAAGTGAGCGTGGATGGGCAAATCCGAAACTATGAGGAATAGCGAAAAAATGCTCAAAGGAGTCTCGAGCTCGATTTTGATGAAAACTAAAACTAGGAATAAAGAGATTTTTCCTTTAGTTTGCCGCATGTCATTATTTCTCAGAATTTGATCCCTATTAGCGACACTATCGAATGGTGTAATAATACAGTGTGTATTTTTTTCCCGAAATCAATGGGTTCGATTCCTGGCTAGGAATATTGATTTTTCAAAAATCTAATGGTGCTGTTTTAGTTTTCGTCAAAGTCGGGCTCGAGACTCCTTTGAGTATTTTTCGCTATTCCTCATAGTTTCGGATTTGGCCATCCACGCCCACTTTAAAATTTCATCCTGTATAAGACAAGTAAAATGCAGATACTGAGCTTCACGTGAACAATGACAGGGTGGAAGAATGATGCGAACTTGACTTTTATAATTGGTTTAATACCAAGAGAAATTTACAAAATATATATAAAGGTATGCGTATGGCGGTTTCAACGATCTGTGGGCCAGTGCAGGTAAAAATTTAAAGTTATCGTGTGAATTAGACGCTTAAGAGCCAATTTCGTCGGAATTTGACATTAAAAATCGAGGTTCATGTATGAGGTTCATAAAGGCTTCAAATAAGATACTGTTGTAACTTTAAAGACATAATGAATGTGTCTAGAGTAAGATATCTCTAATGTTTGGGATTATGTAAGCGAAAGCAACCTTTGATGAAACAAGAGTGTTGAATATCCTCTGCTGAGCATCATATCATCATCATCTGCCAGTTGCCAGTTTTCAGGAGTTTGGCGGACTTACTGCAATTTTAACAGGCCTGTAATTTGTAATTTAAACCTTTTAATTTTCCATAGAATACAAAGCCTTTCCCAATACGTCATCTCTAATAATATACCCAAATAACTGCAGTGTGTCTAAATCAATTTAAAATTACTAAAACTTAACCATGATATTCACCCAATTTACACACGAACTCGAATCCCAAAAGTCCTCTACTTATATCTACATATGTATATCTACCTTCATTTCCCCTAAGATACAACAAGCCAGCTCAGGTAGCAATTTGTAACTGAACCAGTACCACAGTATAAAAATAAACAGTAAATCAACTTGGCCGTTTTTACCCGACTGAGCAGGGTAATGTGTTTATCAGCCTATATACATAATATATATGTTTGTTCCTTTGTGGCGTTCTAGAAACCAAACGTATGGGCTGATTTGAATGATTCTTACGTCAATAGATTCGTCTTAATCCTGCGAATGTCACTAAAGACATGACAGTAATCAAAATTCAATATGGCGACAACGCCAACGTCTTATTGTGAAAAATAAAAAAAATAAAGTAGACGCACTATGATAAGTGGGGTATCATTGCATAGGTATTTTATTTAAAAACATTTTTAGGTGTCTCATATCATTTTACAAATGGCAATTGAGTAAAATCAAACGCGGGTGATAAGGTTGTTAACTACACTTTCTATGTTGTTTTAGACGGCACCGACAGAAGCTAGGAGAATTCTCGAGAATGCGCGAGGATTCCCCGAAAGTCACGTGACCTTTATTTATCTCGTATTTTGTTTGTATGTTATACAATTGACATAAAGTTCAATATGCTATGTACAATTTCGTTGGAAAAAGTCGCGTCCGTTCCATTCCGCGGCGGCGGTGAAAATTGAACCTTACAGGTAGTCCGAGGCCCAAAAGTCTGACAATCAGTTAAAAAGCTATCGTGGTGTATATCCTAGCAACATGGAAGAAGAAAGACCTCGTGATCGCTCTTTAGGTTAAGCTGCGCTTGCCTAGGTTGGTCCGTGGATGGGAGACCCATTACATACCCAGTTTTCTCTGTACCTCAAAAAGAATATTAAGCCGTTGGTCCCGGCTATCATTAATAGATCTTTGACAGTTGTTACAGTAAGTCAGTGACCTGAATTTCTGACAACCAGTCTTAGTAAGGGGTATCGTATTACCCAGTACTAACTGGGTTGTGGAGGTCAGATAGCGAGTTGCTCTATATAAAATACTGGTATTCAGCTGTTCCAGTTAGTCTGGAGCCAACCTTAATACCGTTGGGAAAAAACTTGGTAGCTGATGGCTGGTGCAATAGCCCCGACTCACTCAGGAGTAACCTGTTACCTGAAGCGTGCTTCGAATTCGTGTAAACGCTTTACATATCTTGATTGCCTCGTTGGTCTAGTGATCGCAAGCTCGACTGCTGAGTATGAGGTCCCGGGTTCGATTCCCGGGTCGGGAAAATTGTTATTGGGTTTTTCCACCAGGAATTTCTCAGTAGCAGCCACAGAATCTTTATGCATGGGACTTAAACATAACTGGTAAAATGTGGGTGTACTATCCTCTGCCTAACCCTTCGGGGATTACAGGCGTGATGTTAATTATGTTTATTTATTATGCTTTGCATGCGTGTGGGCCAATTCCGAACATTTGTTCCTAGCTGAAATACTGTATGTGTGTACACTAACACTAATATGTCTTGGTCCACTGTGCCAGTACCAATCCCAAATGGGATATAATTTGATAGCACTTACAATGAATTTCATAGATATAATATTTTGTTTAATCCTTTAGTTCAGTCGCTGTGAATACTTTTTATTAATAGTTTGAAACTCGTTCTTGTAATAATATTAGCAGGGATGTTTACGAAGGACATTTGAGTAATTTAATTTTGTCGATTTGCTTTGTGAAATATTAATACCATTATCTTGGAAGTTCGAATTAAATCTGATTTAATTAACTTCTCCCTAGGAATTATATGGAATAGCTCATTTTCAGGAGAGTCCTTCCAGGAAGGATGGTAGGTTCTGGAGATACTTTTGATGCACCTTAAGACTGACTAACTTCATCACCCTCCTGTGTTTATTGTAGTTTCTTAGCACAGCATGTCTTCTTTTACTCTTCAGTTATTATACAATGGCTACTCGTATGATGATTGTGATACAACCCAGCTATGTTTTTTTTTTTCTTTTTAGCTTATATGCGTCTATTTTTCCCAGTGCTAGTATACCAGTGTCCCGTCAGTCAGGAGAAATAGGTCGTAATCGACCACGTTTGCCCAGTGTGAATTGGTAGAAGTATCATAGAATATCTTAGATTTTTTAGTTTCTAGGACTTCTCCGGTTCCTCAGTGTTATCTTCACAGTTTTGAGTGGTGAGGAAGAAATAAATTACACAATTTTAAAAGGGGTTGCATAATCCAAACCTAAATCTGACTGGCTACAATATAACATAACGTCTGTAATCGTTATGTTTAAATCACATCTAATAGGGGCCGAGCCCATTGCCATCAACCGGGTACAAATCCGTAGCTGCTACAAATATCTTTTCAATTTTACGAAAGATACCTAAATCTGCATACAACCCACCGCTTACCCATCACATGCACGTCCCGTCTCAAACTTACAGCAACTCCGTTTGCTTAAGCACAAGCATTAAGTAAAACATATGACAGCATTTAAGTCGTCCATAACTTGCCGCTATAACTTAACACTAGGGGCACAGACTTGGCAGAGCGCTCGTACAAGCTTACCCCCACATTTGCATGATGATGCAAAGTGTTATTTATGCTTGAGAGGAATAGGGTTAAATGTTTGGGGTTGAGGTGAGCTGGTGTCTAAGATTGCAGGTCTTGATATGGATTTTGCTGATGTTCTGTAGGGTATGAGGGGTACGGTGGTGGATATTAACTTGTAATCGAAGATCGAGGGCAGTAATTTTAAAATATTTGTTTTGCAGAATGGCGCCTTTATAATAATTCTGACGGGAGTATGACTTATTCTGTACTAGCTTGCTCAAATAAAAAAAAAACTATAAACACACTACTAAAGTTTCTATGATAATATTATTCAATCATGATTCGAAAGACACGTGGTGCCATCTATTATCATAAGAACGTTATTGTTGTTTTCCTCGGGAACAATTCTTTTTTCGGGATGAAACGGTCATAGGGTTATGACCGTTTCTGTACACTTGACAACGTATATTATGCAAAATTTCAGGATGATCGGTTCAGTGGTTTAGACGTGAAAAGGTAACAAACAAACTTATATTTGCATTAATTATAATATTAATAATTATATAATAATATAGTTGGGACTTTTGGATTTTTAGATCTGTACAATTAAATAATGTTTAAGATTATGTCAAGTTGTAAATTATTCTTAAGAGTTTTTGCCAAATTCTTAAAAAAAAAAACAAATTGTGCAGTACTCGCTAAGACAAAAATCCAAAAAAGTTATGTGCGCTAATTAACCACCACCTTTTTTTTTTTTTTTTTTTTTTTGGAGGGTGAGAAATCATCAAATGACTCCTCCCGCTCTGGGCGGAGCGGAAGGGAGTGTCAGACTCTTACTGACTAAAAAACACCCATGTTCCTTCATTGGCCCTTTATGTTCCAGGGCCGCGGTATCTCTTTCGAACAGTCCCGCAGCCCTGGCAGGCACCGGCCCTTGCGGGCGCCTCCCGTATGCTGACAACTCTTTGAGGCGCGCGTGGAACACGAACGCGCCGTCGACACGGCCTGCCCGTCGTCATACGACGGACGGACGGCGAGCTAGCCCATTACTCGCCGTCCACAGGCCCGCGCCTACGGTGGCCGAGAGCCATCACGGCGTGGCCCCCGACGCCCAGTGCTTCTCCCGCGGCGGCTGGGACGTGAGGAGGTTCTCTCCCTCTCACGTTCCGCCGCCTCCTTCGTTAGCATGACTGCTTCGCAGAAGGAGGCGACGGCTTCCCATTCCCTCTCGCCCCGGACCATGGCTTGAACCAGGGCCGGACGCGAGAGGTCGCCGCCGCCAATCGCCGCTACGAGGACACGGCGGTGCTCCGCCCAAGCAGAGCAGACCTCCACGGTGTGCTCCACCGTGTCCTCCGGTCGATCCTCGCAATTGTAGCATCCGGGCGTTTCCTCCCGCCCGATTCGGTACAGGTACCTCCCGAAACATCCATGTCCGGTGAGGACCTGCGTCAGGCGGAAGGTGAGGGCGCCGTGGCGCCTCTCAAGCCACTCCTCAAAGAGGGGACTTACCGCCACTATCGTGGCGTGCCCTGCACGGGGTTGCGATAGTCGCTCTCTCCATGTCGCCATGAGATCACGGCGGAGGTCTGTCCGCCGCGCGACAATATGTCGCGGCAGCGGAGTTACCCCCCGGCTCTGTACCTCCACGCGCCACTCGTGCAGGCGCGCGAGGACTATGGCCTCCAGATCCCATGGCGGCAATCCGGCAAGGAGGCTCGCCGCCTCGCGGGAGATCGTGCGGTACCCCCGGATCAGCCTTACGGCTACCACCTTTTGGGGCGCGTTCAGGTAGTGCCTTGCACGCAACCTCAACGAACGCGCCCACACCGGGGCCCCGTAAAGGGCCATGGACCGCAAGATCCCCGCATAGAGCCTCCGGCAGGAGGCGTTTGGCCCCCTCAGGTTGGGCAGGAGCCGCTTGAAAGCAGCCCCGGCCTTTTCCAGTCTGGGAGCCAAACGTCGGAAATGCTCAACGAAGTTCCATCGGCTGTCGAGGACGAGTCCGAGGTACCTCAACGTCGACTCGACGCCGACGGGAACCCCTCCTACCGTCAGTGTGGATCCCGATGGTGGCGCGCTCCGAGGCCCATGAAAGCACATGGCCTCGGACTTGTGCAACGCCACCTCGAGACCCAACTGCCGGATCCTCTCAACGACTATCGCAACCCCGCGTGTCATCAATTCGGCCGCCGCCTCGTGCGACCTCCCCTGCGCCAGCACCAGCGTGTCGTCAGCGTAGCAAACTAAATTAACCACCACCTTAATCAGCAAACAATTATGGCGCCGATTAAATAATATCATTTTCCAAATCTTTTTTCATGAAATCTCTAAGAAAAACACCAAAAACTGTCCTCTGACCAGCAAAACTATAAATCACCTTCCCTGCCGGATGCCAAACTCATCAGCGTAATGATACATCCAAAAAATGACTTTCATGACATGAACTATATCGTTACTTTTGAGTGATGACTTGGTTTTTCTGTCTTCGGATGCTGGATTCATTTGTCTTGTGACAACTATAATCTGTATTTACCGTGGTCTATTTAGCTGTTGCGATAGTCAAAGATTGTAGTATTTTTTACACCGAACAGGCTGTCAACCTAAGACTGTAGAGAATGTAACTTGATTTCGGGCCCTTGATAGTAAGTGAGAGGCCTCTTATTATCTGCAATATCAGATGCATCGCAGACACGTTGCTATCTTAAAGAAGCTGAAATGTCTCAATCATAGGTGTTATCTACCTAGACTTTTCCCAACTTTATTGGGGTCGGCTTCCGGTCCTACCGTATGCAATTGAATGCCAGTATTTTACATGGAGCGACTGCCTATCTGACGCCCACAACCCAGTTAGTACTGGGTAATACGATACCCCTTGGTAAGACTGGTTGTCAGTGTTTCGGGCTACTGCCTACCTGTAACGACAATCAAAGATTTACAAATGACAGCCGGGACACGGAGAAAACTCGGTATGTAATTATGATCACCCATCCACAGACCGACCTAGGCATGCGCGGCTTAACCTTGAAGATCGAACCTTGCGGCTGTTATTATTTAGCCACGAGGTCCTCCTGGAATGTATTATTATGCTCATAAATACTGTTCAGTACATTTTTTTTAACAGCCAGAATCCAGAACCCTTCATAGTTTTGGTACATGAGGAGACTTAAGACGATATGTTTCAGACGTAGTTAGTGCAATGTGGTGGATAGGGTAGGTGTATGATGTGTGTGTACAAATAACTACTACTGTAACAACTCACTTATGTACCTACATTCAATGGAAATAAATTATGACTATTTAGGAACACTCCTATCTACCCTATCGATAATTTACAACAGCATTTAAACAAATACCCTTAATCAAAATTAAAATGAATCGCTAGACTTGAAGCAATCAATCACCTCCCCAGACAGTGGGCATCACGGCTAAGTCCACGCTCGTTTCGCTGCCCCACTTGCTAACAACTCGTATTAATCATAACACTCTTCCTGTTTAGCGTGGCCTCAACAATTGTTGAGGCCACGAAAAGAGCGAGTGGGAAAGTTGTCAAGGTCGTATGGAAATATTGTCGGTGCAATTGATTGGACTGGATCAGTAAGATTGGCAGACACACCGTGTAAAATTTTAGTATTCTGCTGCATCTAAATCGAACCCAACATAGTTCGGAAAAGGCAGGCAAAGGACAGATGGTGGTGACTAGGTTATACTTGAATCAGGCTATATCGATTTTCATTAAAGTTTTATCACAAAAAATATTTATTTGATTTGATGTTTGCCTGCTACGCAAAAAAATACTTCATATACATTTATTTGCGTTCCACAACAAATCTACGCCTTTAAAACATGCTCCATTCCAGCTTAGTAAGTCTCAAAATCTCATTAGAAAGCGTTAGGAGTAAAAAACAGAGTTAAGTAAAAACCCCTATACGTGGGAACGTAGGTGTGGTCTAGCTCCATTAAGCTCCAAAGCATGTTAGACTTTTCAACATTGTTTCCAAGTTTCTGGACAATGCACCTAATGTTGTAAGTGTTATAACCCTTAAAGCTCATCCTGGGGGATTAACTAACACGGGCTTATAGTGTTAGTCTAGTATAAAAGAGTTAGTTTTATCTGATATTATGAAGTGTGCCAACACTTTTCCAATAGTAAAAGACATTCAAAGTTAGAGTACCGATTTTTCTCCGTGCCTCAGAAAGCATATTAAGCTGTTGGTCCCGGCTGTCATCTGTAGATCTTTAACAGTCGTTACAGTTAGTCAGTGGCCCTAAAGTCTGACAACCAGTCTTAGCAAAGGGTTTCTTATTACCCAGTACTAACAGGGTTGTGGAGTTCAGATAGGCAATCGCTTCATGTCAAATGCTGGTATTCAGCTGCATCCGGTTGGACTGGAAGCCTTTTTTTTTTGTTCCTGGGGTAGAAAATCCACATGGATGTCCTCCACCCTGGGGCGGGCGAAGGGGTCTGTCGGACTCTAACCGACTAAAAACCACCCCGGTGTTCCCTTCCCACACTTGCACCGAGGATCATCGGAACTAGTGCGCCTTCCACGATCCCCGGCTAGTGGACTGGAAGCCTACCCCAACATAGTTGGGAAAAGGCTAGGAAGATGCTGATGAAACGATCATTAGAGATTTAGTTCTGAAAAGTGGAAGAATGGTCGCCCAGTGGTAGCGGTGTCGTGCGGGAATCGCCTTACTAGCACATACAGTCATGCTTTGCGTTATTTGTTTCATCGACAGTGCTCTCAAAACGGTGACGGATAACAATGTGAAGAAACCGGTATAATCATGTGGCATGTACCAACCCACACGAGGCCCGCGTGGTAAATTATGATCAAATCAAATCAAATCAAATCATTTATTTGCTTGAATATGGGTAGGTACATGAGGTGATACATACAACAGAAGAGCCATCCATGCCATCCATTCGAGTCTGGATTTGTGCCCGGTTGATGGCAATAGGCTCGCCCCTTATTACATGACACTTAAACATAACTGAAAACTGTGGTCGGACTTACTTGGCACACCTCTGCCTAACCCTTCGGAGATTACAAGGCGTGATGTTATGTATTAGTGCACACCCGACAGGAACGAAAAAACTCCGAAGTCTCTTTCACACAAAATCATCTCCACATTTAAAACCTGCTTCCACCCGCTGACTTCACAGCCTCCTCCCTAAAGATGCAAAGAACAGATTTATGTTCCGAGATTAACAGCAAATTAAAAAGTTCCCAGAACTCAGCACTCGGAAGTGAAAAAGTTTGGAAACGTTTGATAAAAGTATTTCTCTGTTTATTTATGGGTAAGAAACGAATGGGTGGCCCTTTTTAATAAATTTATGTTGTTAGGAATAATGTGAGTTACTGCTCTTGAGGAAATGTAAAGAGGAGATAGGAATTTCCATTTACTTCTGGAATTTTGGTCTGATCTTTATACCTTTAAGAGGCAGACTGGCTCAATAGTAACGAACTCTAGGCGGGTTCGAACTCAGGAGACGTGTTAGGCACTTTGTGTAATTTATTTCATCACCACAGCTCTCAAAACGGTGAAGGAAAACATCGTGACAAAATTGAATAGCAACCCTCAACAGATCTGCGTGGTACATTACTTCCCACTATATCTCGCAAAGACGAGGCTTGTGTCCCAGCCACAAATATTAATTTATATTTCCATGGTATCAGAAGTGGGAACATTGTAGGCAGATTATGATCAGACAGACTCTATACAAAGCCACGTGCCACGATTCTTACATACTCCTATTACATCGTCAATATTCATACATCGTGACTATTGCGCACTTCATTCATACGAACGCAATTTATCTACGAAAACTGGGTCAACAACCTGAATATGGCCACAAAGTCCCATTACTGTTGACACGATATTACCCTTGATCCAAATCTCCATGGATATTGTTCTTTCATCGTGCATTATCACCGTGCTATGGGAGATTTTTTCATAAACCAAAATTGGACCATTCTCACGAACATTATCGTTAAGAACGATAATGGAAGAAAAATGTGCGTTACGTCATCAGTGACGTCATCGGTTCTGTCGCCTGTAGGGATGGGAAGTGTCGATGTTTTGATGATAATTATGTTTCGGAAATTAATTTTAGTATGAAGATATTTAATCGGCAATCTGATAATTATGCGTGTGATTACTTCTAGATTCTAGCATAACTTCACGCCTGCAATGCCTAAAAGAGTGAAGCAGAGAGGTTTTATTTTCCAGTCCCACTTTATAGAGGGAGGGCTTATTGCCATCAAGGCACAAATCCAGACTACCGGCCGCTAGTTAGTCATTACTGGCGGAAAAACCTATTGACATTAACATTAATTAATTTCATTTATTAGCATTACATGAAGATTTTTTGATGTCTGTAGATACTTCTTTTCGTTCGCCAAAAGTCTTAAACTTATTAAAATTATTACAGTAACCGTTGAATTTTCTGCCAGTTTTCTATTTGTTTTATGCAAAATAATTTAACTTATGGGGAGTTTTCATACTATCTAATATTACCAGTAAATGCGAAAGTAACTCTTTTTGTATGTTACCTTTTCATGCCTAAACGACTGCACTTGAGAACTTGATAGGTACCGTACAGTTAGATCATGACCGGGAATATTTAGGACTTGAAATATTTTTATCCGGGTAGAACCTTCTTATGAGAAACTGTGAATCTAAGTAAGGTTCTAGCCCAAGGAGGTTCTAGAGTAAGGCTGGTGGGTTAGGGTCCAGTAAACTTTGCTGTAAGGAAACCTCCCTTGTAAATAAACCACGAGTAAATAGTACAATTTGTGTTTATATCCTTTAATTTTGTGTGCAATCTAAACAAGAATAAATTAAATTACGAAAACCGGAAAATCAAAACGCCCGATATCCGTTTCACAATACAATTGTTTCAACTATTTACTCAAAACATTAGTTCGGTAATAGATCATTGTGAGTTCACATTTGAAATATGGTTGCAGATAACAAATTCATGTCAAACTGCCGTGTTATCATAATCTAGTGACGTGCGGATATCGGTAGGTAGGGAGGGGAAATTATTGCTGTCATAGAATTTGACAAGTCTCGTGGTAAATGCAGTTGTCGATAGTTTGTATTTGTTTTTCGTATGTTATTGTTTCGACAAAAGTATTAGAGGGCTTACGAAAGTGTCATACCTTTTCAACAGGATAGACACACGATTTCGAGAGATCAGCAGATTAATCTATCCGATAAATTATTTTTTTGCTCTCGTTGTAATTTGGAACAACAGTCGTCTTGTTCGACATGTTTTTTTTTATTTATTTCTTTCTTGTCTGTGACATAAGACATGTTCCTGTCCATATATGTCACGCTGGTACTTTGAAAATTGTGCGTCAGGGATGACAATAAGCCGAAGTGTGTGCTAATTTCCGTTTATAGATCTCATCCCAAGATTTTTATATTTACAACAGCGCAATTACAACTAAGAAAATCTTTTCATTTCGATGCCTGTACTAAAATGTTTTCATTAAGTAGTTTCCATCTTGTTTTTCTTCACAAACTGGGGCTCTGCCCCACTTCCTTATCCGCCATGGCTTATTACACCCGTATTGTTCTATAAGTGATAAGCCATGTCCCTTGGCCGAAAGCGACCTCAATAAAAATATACAAAAACATTGTATTTTGAAGGTCATGGGACATTTTCGGTTGGAAAAAAAAACTAAATATAAAATTCATTTAAAAATATTATTGGGGAGAAATAAAATATTATATTAAGGTGGAGGAGGAGGAGGAGCTCGTGGCTAAATAATATCAGCCTCTCGGGTCGATCTTTAGGTAAAGCGGTGCTTGCCTAGGTTGGCCCGTGGATGGATGACCACCCATTAGATGCCGAGTTTCCTCGGAAAGCACATTAAGCCGTTGGTCCCGGCTGTCATTGCTACATTTTTGACAGTCGTTAAGGTAGTCAGTGGCTCGAAAATCTGACAACCAGTCCTACCAAAAGGGTATCGTGTTACCCAGTGCTAGCTGGGTTGTGGAGGTCAAATTGGCAGTCGCTCCATGTAAAATACTGGTATTCTGCTGCATCCGGTTACACTGGAAGCCGACCCCAACGTAGTTGGGAAAAGGCTAGGTAGATAATTGATTAAACTTGATAGGTATTAAAAACAACGCTCATTTTGCCAATTAATGCACTTGTTCTGAAAAATGCAGCTAAATTATATTTTTCGAAAATGTGCATTGTGCATTGAGTTAAAAAAAACTTATACACTCGAGAGCAATGAATCCGGGTCACTTAAAGAATGTTAAAAATCTCGGAAACTAAAAATGATAGGTTAATGCAATAAATTGTATTTAATAGACAATGTAATACTCCTTAAATGAAAGTAAAAAAAATATGAGTCGCCATACATTTTATTAACACAAAATTACATAAAGAAAAAAACTGCTGATCTCTCCTTAAAACAAAAATAGGAAACATGAAATTTTTGAACTTTATTACGATTTTCTTGAATTTTAATACTTCGTATTGCCTCCTCGTGCTTCCATTACTGCGTTTACGCGGTTTGGCATGCTGTACACCAAGTTCCTTATACGATTTTGGGGAATATTCTCCCATTCCTCTGTGAGAGCAATTTTGAGCTCACGAAGCGTGATTGGGGGAGGGCTTCGTTGTTTTACGCATCTGCCTAGCTCGTCCCAAGCATGCTCGATCGGGTTGATATCCGGGCTGCGCGCTGGCCACTCCATACGAGTAATGTTCATCTCTTGAAGGTAGTCATTCACAATCCTACCTGTATGAGGTCGGGCATTGTCATGCATAAATATAGCATCCTCACCTAAATTGACCATAAATGGACCAACGTGATCATTGAGGATTTCTTCCACATATCTTACGCTAGTTAAAGAGCCGTTTTCTATGATCACCAGCTCTGTGCGACTTTCAGAAGAAATTCCGGCCCACACAAGTACAGACCCACCACCGTAGGCTACTTTTTCTTCGATGCATGCTTGCTTGAATCTTTCCCTTGGTCTTCGATACACTCTGTGTCTTCCATCGTGCTTGTAGAGCATAAATTTTGATTCGTCGGAGAACATAACTTTTGACCAATCTTCAATACTCCAATTTACGTGGCTCTGGGCATATCTTAGTCTTGAAATACGATGCCCACGCTCCAGTTTAGGGCCGTTTGCAGGTCTAAGGGGTTTTAAGTTAGATTCAGCAAGCCGACGTCTTACTGTCCATGCACTTGGGTTACTTCCTCCGAGGCGTCGAAACTGATTTGTGAGTTCAGTTCCTGTGAGAAAGCGATTTCGAAGGGTGGTGTTCACCAAGTATCGGTCTTCTCGTGCTGTGGTACACCTGGTTCTGCCCGTTCCTGGTCTGCGTAGGTTAGAACCAGTTTCTTCGTAACGTCGGAGAACTCTTTGTACTGTTGACAGCGACACACCGACAGTACTGGCTGTATCGCGCTGACTCCGGCCGGTTTCCAGCATTGTAAGTATTCTGGTGCATTCTTCAGGCGTAAGCGACATAATTTCAGCTTGAATAATGAATATAGAGTACTATCAACATGGTTTATGTACCCACATAAATGACAGATTACAAACAAAAGCAAAACCAAATGCTGTAATTTCGTAGTTCCATCTTCGAAAGTGGCCCTTTTTCAAATTTGATTTTTTATGATATAACTTTACAATAACTAAGAAGTTTTAATACCTTCATTTAAGGAGTATTACATTGTCTATTAAATACAATTTATTGCATTAACCTAGCATTTTTAGTTTCCGAGATTTTTAGGATTCTTTAAGTGACCCGGATTCATTGCTCCCGAGTGTATTATGAAAACCATGTTCCAAAATCTGCGATTTCCAAAACTGCAAGAGATTTCGATTGGCGACGTCTTGGAGCATTTAAAAGCTAACAGAATTCAAAGATCCCAACAGCAACGCTTTCGAGTAAAAGTAAGAAGTTGACACAAAAAGCGATAGAACAGTCGTTTGAGTCCTTCTAGTAAGTGGAGCGGTTGCAAGCAATGATCCGGAACATCGTCGACAATAGATAAAATAAAACGCACTGTAAAACATTTATGGGTACATTTTGCACTGGTGCTGTGTGTATTTTCTTTCACAAGCAAAATTAAACATAATCAGCGTACCCTTCCACTTACACTACAGCAGCCCGAGCGGGCCACGTAAGCTCAGTGCAGGTTGGTGAATACCTTTCTTCTTTGACAAGGGTAAAATAAAATAAAAACAATGATATGTTTATTAAAGAAAAACACTTAGATCTCATGCTACTTGAGGTTTGCGCAACACATTTTCTTCTTCAATGCTCTACTAACAACCATCTCGGTATTATTCATTCCCTTTTCGTTCATATCATTTCGCACCATCTTTTATATGGTTTTCCTCTGCATATCCAACCATCATCATTCTTTTGCCATTATTTCAATTTATTTGGGGTTGGCGCAGCATGACTTCTTCTTCCATACTTGTTTATTATTCGTCACCTTTTTTTTTTTTTTTGGAGGGTGGGAAATCATCAAATGACTCCTCCCGCTCTGGGCGGAGCGGAAGGGAGTGTCAGACTCTTACTGACTAAAAACCACCCATGTTCCTTCATTGGCCCTTTATGTTCCAGGGCCGCGGTATCTCTTTCGAACAGTCCCGCAGATTATTCGTCACCTTGTCATCGATTTTCCAACCGTCAACATTTAAATTCATCACTATTTTAGTCACAGAAGTTTTAAAAAGACAAGATAAAAATTCAGTAAACGGAATACTGCATGACGAATTCGACACAGCATAGTATCTTTTACCCAAACACTTATTGAAAAGGCAATACGTTGTAAATTTTGAAGCATACGAGATGCATTCCGCTGAGCAGTTTGATCTCGTTCATTCGTAGGAACCACACGAAATATTAACCTATTTTGCTGAAGATGCAAGACTGGACTGAAATGTTTCTCTATAAATTGGTTCGCTATTTTATTTGTTTTGAAGTATAAAGATGAACGTTGAAATACATAAAATGGTACTGGTTTTATTTTCTTTATTTTTAACTTTCCTTTAGATGCGTTTCTAGGAATCTTCCTTCATGGCGATTCCCGCATTGTCGATTCGCGAAACAAATGATATTTGTTAAATTTACGCTTGACCGCGTGGTTGATAAAAAAAAAACCACGCTTATAGCCAAAATTGAAACGCTACTATAAAATTATAACAGGCCGATGTTTGTACATTGAAGATATTGAAAAAAAAAATATTTATTGGGCTCTTTAATAGAGCAGCAGAAGCCAAAATAACCGTTTTTTGAATTTTTGTCTGTCTGTTTGTCTTTCTGTGCTGTACAAGCATCATGCAAAAACTACTCAGTTTTCAACGCAGTTTTCACCGCTCTACTGCTAGATGCTTATCTTAAAATATAGGCGACATTAGATATAGTTTTGGACCCGATAGGTGGCGCTGTGCGAAGCAAGGGCGGGTCGCTAGTATACATTTTTTTTTTTTTTACATAAATTATAACTTATTCTATCTTATACAGGAACAAAAAAGCTATTCTCCAAAATAGGTGCTTTAAGTTAACTTATCATTGCGATTTAATGCAAATATTCAGTAACTTAAAATATCAGTAAACTTAGCAATTGTTTACTATACCTACATAGTCAACAACAATACAGCACATCTTTGGAAACACTTGTCCCACAAAATTCGCCCTTATTACTGCGACATAAAAGGGCACTATCAATGTCGAATTGTTACCACTGTTAACTGAAAATGGCAACTTAAACAATTAGACAGTTTTGTAGATGCAAGTACTCTCTCCTCGTTGGTCTAGTGGTCGCAAAAGCAACTTATCAGCATGGGTTTGATGTCCTGTTCTGGCTAAGTGTAATAGGGTTTTTCCATCTGGAATTTCACAGTAGGAAACTTAAAATTGCCGTTTGATGGCAATAGGCTTAGCCATTTTACCTGCCTAAACAAGCGTGATCTTAATAATATGAGCTTTCTCCTAATTTTTTTCAGATAAAGTCTGCCTAAATCTGCATTTACTCAGTCTGCACTGAGATTTAGTCACTCAAAATTCTATCTGAACTCTAAAACAGAATAATATCGCAAACGCTTACACACAAAGGCCTGCCACTATGAAAACTACAACAATTACTGCACGCTACTAATTACTAGCAGACAGCTGAGGTAGACGCGTGTGTTAACTATGTACGAGTAGTGCTCACGGTGCAGCTTGTGTTGTTGAACGGGGTACAAATGCGAGCGAGTGTTACATGATACTGAGGGGGCAGTAAACAGGCGATTAGGGACCTTTAACATTTTTGTGTAGTTGTTTCTATTGCTCGTGTCACTCTATTGCTCGTGTCACTCTATTGCTCGTATCACTCTATTGCTCGTGTCACTCTATTGCTCGTGTCACTCTATAGCTTGTGGCTAAATAATAACAGCCGCTCGGATTGATCTTCAGATGAAGCCGCACTTGCCTGGGTTGATCCGCAGATGGTTGACTACCCATTACATACCGAGTTTCGAGTGGAAAGCACGTTAAGCAGTTGGTACTGGCTAACATTTGTAGATCTTCGACAGTCGTTACAGGTAGTCAGTGACCCGAAAGTCTGACAACCAGGCTTGCCATGGGGTATCGTATTACCTACTACTAATTGGGAAGTCAAATAGGCAGTCGGCCCATGTAAAATACTGGTATACAGCTGCATCCGGTTAGACTGGGAGCCGACCCCTACATAGTTAGGAAAAGACTAGGCAGATGATGTTTTTATTTCATACAAGACAAGATAAGCCTTCTGATTTGTAGTAAACACTGTCTTAAGTCAGACTACCACGGCAAGAACGTAAAGCTGGTTGGACCGCAACAAAACTGTTTTGGCGTTATAACTGTGATTTTGTTAGATTTACGATTTTAATTGCTGTTTGCGTAGAGTCTAATGTCTCGTTGTATACCGGTGTCTTTCTTGTATGACGGTTACGTTTACATGAATAACATCACCAATTTTACGGCCTCAGTCATCATTCACGCAGTAGTCGTAAGGGCATTGTGTTAGGCTATTTCAATGAGGTGCTCATGGAAAAACGAATTACATATTTCCGAAAAATTTAAATCAATGATTTATAATCGCTTTCATTTATTGATAAACTTCATAAACAGATTTCAACAACACAATTGAGTCTGAAATCTCATCTTTAAAAATTCTTTTCAGACCCTGAATGTAGGCTATTCAAAGAGTACTAACAACCTAGGTTGAATTGTTTAGTCTGGGTTTTTATTGTTTAACTTCTAACCTAAAGATAATATTTTGACAGCGGTCACATCGACTTTTTACAGGAAATCAAAGTCATCAAAGTTATCCTTAGTGTCTTTCAGAAGTTATTATTATATTACTCAAAGTTACACTTGTAGGACAAATTACAAGATAAAATAACCCTTTTTGTCACATCTTTAGGGTACTTTACTTAATTTGTCGAGTTTGGATTTGAAAGTCTTCGATCGTTTCAAAACTAATAATTAAATATTGTGGAGCGGACAATTTATTTTCAATCTCTTACTCAAAGTTGACCTTTCCTTGTTTCTTTGACAAGTCAGTTTCAATGAAAATACTAACTCAAAACAATAATTACATTAAGACGGTACAATATTATATTTATAGGCTTGAAGAGGTCCAAAGGTCCACTCAAAGAGTCCACTGCTGGGCATAGGCCGGGAGGTTTTCGGCTGAAATGATAATGATGAATATTATATTTTAGGAACTGACAAACCACGTGTACCATGGCATTTCGCATCGATAAAACTGGCGGACTTCCCCAAAAACCTTAATGCTCTTTTACTGGTATCTTATAAAAAGGATAAAATCAATTTAGCTTGCCGTCAAAGACCTAAGAAGAAGAAGAGGATGAATTTACAAAAACCTTACTACCTTTACTATAGAATTCCTGAAAGTGAGTACTAACTCGCCATCAGGAATTCTTGTGCAAAATCTTCAAGCTTCTATATTAAGCGGACGTGAATTTAAGAATTAGGTAGTGGCAAAATAACATAACATCACGCCTGTAATACCCAAAGGGTTAGGTAGAGGTGTACACCCACGTTTAGCCAGTTATGTTTTAAGTCCCATGTAATAGAAGGCAAGCCTTTTGCCATTAACCGGGCGCAAATCCAGACTCCGTGGCTGCTATTGAGAAATTCCTGATAGAAAAACCCAATAACACTTTGCCTGACCCGAGAATCGAACCCAGGACCTCATGATCAGCACCAAGGACCAAACAGGCAGTCAAAAAGATACTCGTATTTCACACAACACTACTGTAAAACGAACGGTCTAGTCCAGTCAAATCCGTGACATTCGTTATGCCAATGAAACGTCCCAGTACAGAACTTTTTACAGTATCTGGGAACACGATTTTGCCACTCCCATTTCTGCGTTTAAAACCCGCTTATTCTATAGCCCCATCTAAACATACATGAGGACAAATGAGCAAAGTTTTCTAATAAAAACTCCTCACACCGCGTGAACATACGATTTAAACTTTTTTCTGTCTAACTGTATTATCATGAGTTTGTCTCATGATTGCCCCGTTACCTTTGGGTTCACCCTTGGGCATATTGTTAGGGTAAACTTTGGGTAAAAGAGTTGGGATCTAATTATTATTGGGAGGATGTTTTACGAAACTTTTCATTGTCAATACGGTAGGAAGTCTCTTGAGATTGTTAATTATTTATTAATGATAACTTTTTGGAGACCATTCTAAGAGGCTTGCTTCATTAAGAGCTTATTTTATTTTTATTTTAGCGACACTTTAACTTATCTTTAAATATCAGATTCTAAACTTTTCTTTTATTGCCAGTAAAAGGTACTTTAGTAAACGAGCTACCCCTTACCAGAAAAGGAGGGTAAAAGATAACTGCAATACTTTCAGTTCGTCGCTGTAAATAATATCTCAACAAGCGGGTAGAGTGCCAAATCGCCGGGAACTTTGCAAATTACCCGCATATTTATGTAGCGGTGAAACTTTTAATGTTGCGTGTAATGTACGCTTGTCAGACGTTTTGCTGCGTGTATGAATTCATTGTTGTTCCGTTACTTGGTTGATAGTTTCTGTTTTTGGCATTCAAGATTGTTTGGGGAATGATTTTATTGTTTCTCAAGATGCGTTTTTTTTTACTTTGTTTCATGGTCGATTGATTTTGAATGTGAATTAGTATATTGTGCTTAAATGCTGGCAATTTATTATGTTTTCAAAAGAGAAAGGCTACATAGACAAGCTAAAATAATGAAGTAATGCAGACAACTTACTACTTTATCCGGTTGCAAATGTACGAGTAAGCTAGTGAAAATGTACCGGAACACGTGAAAACTTGCATACTTGCCGACTAAACTGCAGCCAAAGCGTATGACAACATCCTTAAGTGTTAAGACGACCTCGGGCGATGCAATTCGTATCAAGCGACAGTTGTGCGCGATCTCACAACATGGCAAAATCCACACCAGTTACGACGGCTACTTCTCGGCTACTTTTTTTTTTGTTTCTTTCCTGTTGTATTTACAATATTTGATGTGCTTTATGATTATTGTTGTTTCTTTTTTTTTTGTATGCACGTCATGTTCCTGCGACAAATAAATATTTTTTCTTTCTTTTTTTTTTCTTTTAATTGCCAGTCGTGTCCGCTCTTCTTTTAGGCCGGCTCCACACGTTGGTCCCAACACTCGTACCAACGTTGGACTGCAAATTCGGTGAGGCGTACACACGTTGGCTAATGAACTAGTTCTGTCCCGTCAGGGCCAATGTGAAGATGTCCGATACAGAAATCGAAACTGCTCTGAGCGCTTTTATAGTACTGAGTGCACATTTATATTTGTTACTGAGAAAAAGTAAAAAGCCATTTTTATTTTTATGATCCTATCGAGTTGCGTCCCATATCATTGGATGTGCTTGATAAAGTTCAATAAATTCTATGACTTTTTCATTTGTCCATGCCGGTGGCGATTTTGTGGATGAGGAAGCCATTCTCGCTCGTCGTACGCACTCGCTGCGTGTTGCAACAGAACTGGGCAAAGCGCCGACGTGTGGACAGATCGCGAGCGTTGGCGCAGATTCCTTTGATGGAACCGACACGAGCCGGCCAACTACCAACGCTCGCCCCAACGTTGGGACCAATGCCATTTTCTAGATCCACACGTTGGACGAGTAGCGTTGGGGCCTATATTGGGGCCAACGTGTGGAGCCGGCGTTATCTGGTACGTTTGATTACTCGCGCGCCAAATTGCGAGCTCCATGTCTTAAATAACAAAAGCATCGTGGTTAGTCTTAGCATACCTACTTTAGACATCTTGCTTTCTCCGCAGTCGTGGTTCCAAGACGAGTGTCGCCAAGGCATATAGCATCCTATTATATGTTGGGATAGGCTTTCAGTCTAACCGGATGCTGCTAAATACCAGTCTTTTACATGGAGCGACTGCCTATCTGACTTCCACAACGCAGTTAGCACTGGGTAATACGATACTCCTTGGTAAGACTGTTTGTCAAAATTTCGGACCACTAACTACCTGTAACGATTGTCAAAGATTTAGAAATGACAGCTGAGACAAACGGCTTAACGTGCTTTCGGAGGCACGGACAAAGCTCGGTACGTAATGGGTGGTCACCCATCCACGGACCAGCAAACGCGGCGTAACCTGAAGATCGACCCTATTTAGCAACGAGCTCCTCCCATCCCATTATATATAGGTTACACTAAAATCTTCACCTAATTACAAATTAAAACGGTAACCTCCGATCCCACAGTTAAATTATAACATTCATAAAGGTCTTTGAATTACAGATTACAACCGTAATACCTATAAAGGGCGACAGATTTAGAATTGTAATTTCGTTTTAACAAATGACCGTATTCTTAAATTAACACCTTTGTAAGCATTGTTGACTGTTTAACAAAAGCTTATTATTTCGGCCCTTGAAAAGAATAATTTGGGGTCTTAGCAAAATATTTTTTTTAGAGATAAAAATTGAGTTAAGATCTTTTGAATGCTTTTAAAAGATGTTTTTCTTATTTTGATTTTAATGGGCACGGTTCTGATGTTTGTCAATGGAAATAATACGAGTAGAATTGATGAATACGAAGATGAGATTCAAATTGGATGTGAACTTTTAAGGTGAGTTTAGAGGTCTTGGGAGGCAGAGGTCTAGACATTGAAATTGACGGTAGTTCAGAATTTAAGATGTGCTACTCACATGTTCGGGTCGTTTGTCTTCCTCGAGGATCGAGTGATAGCAAGTATTAATGTTGAGCATGAGGTCTTGGGTTCGATTCCCAGGTCAAAGTGTTTATTTATTTATTTATTTATTTAACAGTTTATGTACACACTACATACAGAAAAAAAAGGAACAGGAAAAATAGGTACAAAGGTGATGCTTTATGTGTTATTGGGTTTTTGTCAGTAGCAACCACGGAGCCTAACCCTTCGAGGATAAGGGAGGCGTGATGTAATATATTATGGATTCGACTTTCATTCGACTTGTGCTCTATTATCCATATATCATCTCTATGTCCCTTGCCCGACGCGGGAATCGAACCCAAGTCCTCATGCTCAGCAGTCGCGCGTACGCTCACTAGACCGAGGTAGTACCTATACTTTACTTTTGCCTTAGACTTTCATCTTCCATGACCCTCCACCTTTGATACAAGATATGACCTAATGAAACTTGATTGAGTCAAGAAAATTACTTTCATCTTGAAAAGAAAGCCTAGAATTGCTAAGTAATATTCATTTAAGTTAAGAGCTTAATAATTCTGATAAGCGTGGTTGAAAGATTTGAAAACCCTCATAAGATTGTAATGAACCTGATTTTTATATGAGCCGACTAAGAAAATTTAATAAAAATTGTGCTTAGACTCTCTCATAAAGATAATGCGTAATATACAGGTTTTTCTGATTTCTTTTTTTTTTGGGTCTTTGTCAGTCTTTACGGGTACTCAGAATCCGAAAAGCCTAGTAACCAATCTTACTAAGATAATTATATCGTGTTACGTAGTACTGAGTTCTGAAGGTTAGATAGGTCGACGGTTCATATAAGTATACTTGGGTTCAGCTACATTGGGTTGGTCTTGGTGGCGTCCAAAGACTGGAAAGAGTTGAGAGGTTGGTCGTCCGGCGGCGAAATATCCTGGATGAGGTTGGCACAAGAACGTAAGGCTTGGCACAAACAGAGGCCAGCAGTGGGTGAAGTCGGGGTTAGTGACTTGGTGTAGTTGTCGATTTCTTGCTTAGTTGAGAGCTAGGCAGATGATGATTTCTGTTTTATTTTAAAGACAAGATTATTTAATTTAATTTAATAACGAGTATTTACGTTATGGATTCGATTCCTCGGTCATTATTTTATTTTTGTGGTTAACTTAAAAGACTGTGCATAAAATACCAGAAAATGTTTTTCATGCAACATTAAATGAAAATATGAAAGCTTAATGTCGCCAAAACAATGTTATTATTGCCAAAAAACGTAATAAAAAACAGTCAATTTAACTGTAACAAACTTCTATCATCGAAAAAGGACTCGATTCGTAACTTCCCGATTCCGCCCGAAGAATCCCGAAGTGGTACGAATGCCACATAAATTGTCGGCCAATTACATGCTACACGTTTATCGCCGAAGTTTAGCAGAAATATATCTTTTTTATTGTCATAGTTTTTAAAAGGTTCACTGTTCCTATTACGGATGGGGTCCCGTGGATAAACTTGACAGTTTTATTAAACTGATTTAGAATTTTACTGAAAACTGTTTTTTTTTTGTGGTGGTGAATTTGTATTTCCTTTTCTGTAAAGTGAGATATGTGAAAAGCGTCATCTGTTTCTTAAAAGGAAATGCCCTCCTCGCTTAGTTCCGTATATCGTGTCCCTTTGTGAAATGAATCAAATAAATAAATAGCATGTCTAGTAACAGTGGTGTTATTGCTTTAAGAGATACAAGTACCTACTTATTTATTTAAATGCCTTATTCAAGGATCTACTTCGCACAAACCTTGAAATCGAACGAACCTAAAATTCACTCACTTACAGACAAAGCTCTGTCCAGGACACTGGGTCTACCAGCATGATATCTTGCACAAGAATTCCTGTTATAACGAAAGTGAGTACCAAGGAAATGCATCCACTGAAAGGTTTAAATATAGATCATCGTCATGACATGGGAAATCTAATCGGGCACACATATACAGCGTATACCAAAAAGCTGTGGTAATATTAATTTAATTTAACAATTTTTTTTTAACGATTTCGATGGTACTTAGTGGTATGGAGAAAGTTGTTCAGTTCGATGGTGTGAACCACACCCTGAAATATGACGACACCTTTCTGGTACACGTTGTATTATTACACACGCACATGAACTTAAGCAGATTAAATGAATTCATTATATAACATGAATTCTATCTTCAACTCAAAACAATCAAACACAATACAGCTCAACCGAAAAACAATCATAACATCGTCTACATATACACAAAATCGTCACATTTCCCGAAAACTCATCAAATCCATTTATCTACCCTCCATTCCCTAATACCATGAACTGACAATAAATTGAGACATTAAGAACGCCAGATATAATTAGAACTCTCGTTACGAAACAATTTAAAATGTCATCTTCGGTAACAATTTCAATTTGGTGGAATGAAATTAACTGAACTTGTAGATTCCATTATGAATTCATTATGGGACCGTATTTTCTGGGAATTGCTAGGTTTTCGCCAGTTAACGTGTAATGTCAGTTATTGTATTAGTTCAAAGTGTTTTGATTGGTCTGAATTAGGAACGGTTATTGGAAAAGTTTGGAGGTGATTTTGTTTTATATTTCGAATCCGGTGGATGCGAGAAGCAGAGGGCCGCGCAATGTGGCGACGCCTGGGGGAGCCCTGTGTCCAGAGAGTTCTGGAGTCGCTTTTTAGTTCCTCGAGGTATAGTATATTCTAAAACAATAGTTATAGCTAGTATTCTTAATATTTATCTAGAGCTTAGACATGTATATTGTCAATGATTCTAAGTTTACAGTGTAATTAACAAATTTAAATGCTAATAATGCAGAAATCTAGATTAAATCCGGATTTTAATTAAAAAAAGTAACTTATATTAATATCACCAACCTTAATCAAGGAAACATATGATCTCTACTATCGACCCATATAAATATTTAATCATTACATTCGTCCTATTAAGTCAAAATCTTATTACGTTTCCTCTTCAATGTCTGGTTATGTTGATAAGAATAGTATTCACATGACATAACGTCACACCTGTAATCCCTGAAGGGTTAGGCAGTGGTGTACCAAATAGTACACCCACATTTCAGTCCCATGTAATAGGGGGCGAGCCTATTGTCATGAACCAGGCACAAATCCAGACTCTGTGGCTGCTACTGAGAAATTCTTTGTGGAAAAATCCAATAACACTTGACTGATTGCCTCGTTGGTCCAGTGGTCGCAAGCAAGACTGCTGAGCATGAGGTCCAAGGTTCGATTCCCAGGTCGGGCTAATAGTATTCACGCTGAAAAATCATATTAATCGATATATAAGTGAGCTCACTCTTCTCTTCCCTCTTGTTAGCGCGACGTAAGCAAAGTACAGCTAAGGACCCAAATCTTCGCCTCCTCCCACGAAAATCTGCAGAACATCCAAGATTACTTCAAAACGGTTTGCATGTTCCCCAGTTTACAAAGTATAAAACGTTGAAGCTTGAACAAGAGTTTTTATGACGCTAAACCGTTGGGAGGGGGTGGGTAGAGCTGCTGGATTATGGCGCATTTTTCTCGCAACAAAATTAGCAGTTGTTCCGCTGGAGACTTAAGCTTTAGGTTGTGGGCTTGGTAGAAGCGGAGGCAGGAGCGGAGGCGGGAGCGGATTATGGTTTTTGAAAATGATAAAGTTGTTTGTATATTAATTTCTGTACGAGTTTTTGTATGAAGAAATGAGCCTATATTTAAAAAAAAAAGGCAAAATTACAATAGCAGAATAACAAACAATTTTTAGTGCCAGTATTATGCTCGACCACATATGGGTGAAACCATCATTCACAAAATTATTTTGACCTACGTGAACTCACAACATACTCTGAATAAAAGTGAAAATGCACGCAGTAGTTCTCGACTTTCTGGAGGAAGTTGCTGAAGCTCAACTTGGTAACAAAATCCAACTACATTTAATATTTTTTGCACCAACTGTAACACCAATGAGAAACGAGGTAGTGATTCCAGAAACTAATAGATATTACATAACATAACATCACGCCTGTAATCCCAAAGGGTAAGGCAGAGTCGATCAACCTAATACACGCACATTTCGCCAGTTATGTTTAAGTCCTATGTAATAAACGGTGAGCCTATTGCCAGCAATGGGGCACAAATGCTGACTCATGGCCGCCACTGAAAGAAATCCTAAAGGAAAAACTCAATAACATTTAGCTCGGCTTGGGAATCGAACTCCGGACCGCATGCTCAACGGTTGCGCTTGCAACCACTAGACCACGAGACCCTAATAAATATTATCAAGTGTAAATGACACTATTCTTTAAAACGAAGTCGTCTAGTTTATTGCAAATTCCGCTTCTCAGTGGACAAAGTAAGAGAAAAAGATGTCGCTGTAAATTATCTCGGAGTGTTTCCATTTGTACGACAATTTCAAGAAATTAGGTTCTATGTTCTTTCGGATATAATTTCATTTAAAACTTGTTTTTTGTTATAATCGACGGATGTTATGCAACAACCACAACATGTACAACGTGATGATCATAAATGTTATCAATTAATGTATTCTTTTTTATTCAGCGAATGTCTAATGACATTCTAATCTTACTATTATTATAAAGTTTGCCCGCCAGAACGGCTTAACGGATGTGGATGAAATTTCGCACAGAGATAGATTATAGTCTGGAATTGCACATAATGTAGGGTTGTTTATCCTGGAAGTACGATCACGCGGGCAATTCCCGAACTCCACGCGGGCGAAACCGTGGCATATGCTAGTCTATCATAATTATAATAGCACACACGGCCTTCTCTCTATGAGAGGGAATGGGCTATAATCCACCACGCGGGCCCAGTGCGGGTTGTTAGATGTCACATGTTTTTGAATTTTTAGTTCTAGGACATGCCGGTTTCCTCACGATGTTTTCCTTCACCGTTTCAGAGCAGCAGTAGTGATGAAATAAATTACACAAAGTAATGCGCCTGCCTGGGTTCGAACCCACGACTGTTCGTAAGTTGGGGCCGCCACCACTGGGCCACCGCTGCCTCATAATTATAATAATTTAATTAATTAAATACATCCATAAGTTTAGTAACTATAGCTAGTCGGGTGATTGGTAAAAGCCGTACCCGATCCATCACTACTGGGAATATAGTTTATTTGTAAATAAATTTTCGAATATTTTGATGTTTGGATTTATTCAATTCTCAAAAAAAAACCTAAGAAACAGTTTCTATTACTGATACTGGTTTGTTTTGAAGAAAAAGTTCAATTACACCTTCAAAAACTAGACATTTTAGAACCCGCCATCCACCACACCATCTGCTACCCTAGTAGGTATAACCCAGCACACATGTTCAAGCGCGCAATATTAGGATTATGCAACTAATAAACAGCTTCCTAGGAAAAATTAAACGAAAACTTGAAGCGAGATATTTTAAAAAGCAAAACTAAGGCAAGTATTTTTCATAAGTCGCACTCCTATAGAGGCATGTTTTGTTAACGGAGAAAAGAAAAAAAAAGAACTCCTTTTTATTCATATTTTCCTGGTACTTTTTCCTGAGGGCGTTTTATCGTGAGTAATAAAAATGCTGCATAAGTATTTTAATTAGGCAAATGCATTAGGCCGTTGTGCAACTATGTGATTTCATGATGAGAAATTGCTTACCTTTTCTTGGTGTTTAAATTAAAAATGGCCATTAACAGCTTGTAATATAAATAGAACGAAAATATAAATTATTAAGTCTAGGTAATTCATGATTTGTTCTTAAAATAATGGGTCGCCTTTCAATATAACTGGTTACAGCAGAATACCAGTATTTTACACTAAGCTACTGTTTATGTGACGTATACAAACCAATAACTTACTATAATGATACCCCTTGGCTATAAGACATTCAGGGTTCCGAAAAGATTACCGTTCCTTATAACTAACGTACTTTCATAATCTATAATATAAAAATGAATCGCAAAATGTGTTGGTAAGCGCATAACTCAACAACGCCTGGACCAATTTGGCCAATTGTTTTTTTAAAATCTTCGTTGAAGTTCAAGGATGGTTTTTACGGCGAGAAAAATTTAAAAAATTGCCTGGATATGTCTAAAAACAACACTAGGATACTTTTTTTTTTGGTAGGATTAGGGTAGGAGTAGTGTAGGAGTAGGCTAAGAGTAGGGTAGGAGTAGGGTAGGAGTAGGGTAGGAGTAGGGTAGGAGTAGGTTAGGAGTAGGGTAGGAGTAGTGCAGGAGTAGGTTGGGAGTAGGGTAGGAGTAGTTTAGGAGTAGGCTAAGAGTAGGGTAGGAGTAGGGTAGGAGTAGGGTAGGAGTAGGTTAGGAGTAGGGTAGGAGTAGTGCAGGAGTAGGTTGGGAGTAGGGTAGGAGTAGTGTAGGAGTAGGGTAGGAGTAGGTTAGGAGTAGTGTACGTAGTACGTGTAGTAGTGTACGGCGAGAAAAATTTAAAAAATTGCCTGGATAAGTCTAAAAACAACACTAGGATACTTTTTTTTTGGTAGGATTAGGGTAGGAGTAGTGTAGGAGTAGGCTAAGAGTAGGGTAGGAGTAGGGTAGGAGTAGGGTAGGAGTAGTGTAGGAGTAGTGTAGGAGTAGGTTAGGAGTAGGGTAGGAGTAGTGCAGGAGTAGGTTAGGAGTAGGGTAGGAGTAGTGTAGGAGTAGGTTAGGAGTCTGTAGTGTAGGAGTAGGGTAGGAGTAGTGTAGGAGTAGGGTAGGAGTAGGGTAGGAGTAGTGTAGGAATAGGGTAGGAGTAGGGTAGGAGTAGGGTAGGAGTAGGATAAGAGTAGGGTAGGAGTAGGGTAGGGTAAGGGGTAGGACACCACGCGAACGAAGTAGCGCTGGGCAGCTAGTCTAATAATAAAAATATCGTGAACGAACTCCCACTTAGCCATAAACAAGCATTGAACGCCAGAACAGTCTCTTAGTTAGAAGCTAAATCTTTGCTTATTATGAAGGTATTTTAATTATTGGCCAAATCCAAGCAAAACATAAACAAACAAACCTACCTATTACAATATATCGACTAAAAATCCAACGAATAGTTGGCGATACAAATAAACGATTGTTAAACAAAGCGTACTATTTAATTAAACCAGATTGAACCGGTTCGAGCCGGATCTCAGCGCGGATAACCGGTTGATACCAGGATTATTCGGAATTCTGAACAACGGTTAAACGGTTTAAAATATGAAGTGTGTTTTTTGTTGTTATTTATAACTATGTACACACACACAGACACACTACAAATACACACATACATATATATAGGTACACAGACTACAAATAGAACTAAAATAAAGATAAAAAGAAGACTAAAAGAAAGTACCTATTAGTATATATTTACAACGACGACAACAGGACACGTCTTAGGCGTCAAAGTACTCCTCCGCATCGCTGTCATCTGGAAACGTGCCCAGAAGACTGGCAGCATTGCCACGTTGAATGGCAATGCTAATTCTTTGGCCAAAGAAAGAGCCAGCCCTGGTCACGCGAAGTGTCGAAAAAGTCGGCGAGAAATTGTTGTTTAGGGTGTTAGTAAAATGGTTCTGTTTGTAGAAAACCAACCATATTTTTATAAGGTAAACTAATTCCGGTTTTCATTATCAGAACGTTTTTATTGCCAATCGTAATAATAACTATTACGATTGGTATTAAAACTGACACTTTGCTATCTTGGCCAATATTAACATCCATTTGGTGTCAAAAGCTATCTGAAAATTTAAATAAAAACGCACTGTTGCATTATCAACTTTCGACCGTCGCGTCAGCCGAGGGTTTAATTTCTAACAGCTGGTTTTACAGCAGCGTCCATTCAATACATTATTAGGCTATTTATTTTCAGATGACATGTTCGTCCCAAATATCTAGGGGCTCTTTAACACACTACTTAATATGTCTTAATTCAATTTATTTTATAGACATTCTTCTCCATAGAGATCTACGCTTTGGAATGGGAAACTACAGTACTTTCACAAGTTATTATGCCTTGTGACTGTGACTGTAGTTTCGCTTTCTTTGTTTTTCTGACATTCAAAAGTGCTTGTAATGGTCTAATTGAAATAAATGCTTTGAGTTTGAGTTGATTGGTCTCGTGTTCGCAAGCGCGACTGTAGAGCATAAGGACCCGGGTCCGATTCCCAGCCCAGGCAAAGTGTTATTGAGTTTTTCCATCAAGGTAGCAGCATTGGCAATGAGCTCGCTTCCTATTATATGAGACTTACAGTCTTACACATAACTAGCGAAATGTGCGTGTACTATTAGGTACACTTCTGCCTAACCCTTCGCGGATTGCAGGCGTGATGTTATGTTAAATGTGTACCTACCTGTTACCTTGGTATATCCACAGTTATTATTAATATCAAAAGGGCCAGTCGCCAGTCTGTATAGATTAACATGTAAAGCGCCTGAATTTCATTTACATGTACTTAGTTATCTCAGTCTAGGTCTAGACTACTATTATAGACAGATAAATACTCTTACTGGTCTAAAATATACAATTACTTTAGTGATGAGACGGTGCCTGTCATTTGTGGATCTTTGATAGTCGTTACGGGTTGTCAGAAGTTCAATAGTCTGACAACCAGGCTTATCAAAGACCGAGTATTAGTCTTATTCCCGAGTATCTGGAGGGTATAGACAAGGAGGAGGAGCTCGTGGCTAAATAATAACAGCGGCACGGGTTGATCTTCAGGTCTTTCTTTATCGTGTGGTTAGTGCCTAACCTGGGGTCAGTTTTTATGCCACCCACTGCACAGGCCTCTGACTTGCCTTTATTTATTTATTCAATCAAATCAATCTATGTGCCTTTATATACTGTCGAGAAATATCTCTCAGGCATGTTGATTTCCTCACGATGTTTTTCCTTCGACGAAGCAAGTTATAATTATACAATACGCACATGAATCCAAAAAATCAAAAGTGCGCGTCTTGGGTTCAAACTCGAGACATATGACTTGGCAGTCCGACGTTCTCACCGCTAGGCTATCACTGCTAAGTCTTCAAGTTTGCCTGGGATGGTTCATCCATTGGCCAAAGTAACGTTTTTGTACTAATATACTCAATCTCTTAATATATTGCGGTCAATTCCATTGCGATTTAACTGTACCGGAACTTATGAGACTAATTTTATTTTACATAAACAGAATGCCAGTTCCATGGAACTACTGGGAGAAAAATTAAAAGTGTGGAAGTAATCTGTCGCACATAAAAATGTGTGCGATACATCTTTTCACAGGCGCTTAGTAAGCACGTAAGCAGGAACGTCACATTCGATCTTACTACAGAATTAGCTGAGAATTTATCGGTTTCCTATACCAATAACACTCGTGCTTTTTAACTTACTTGTAAATACTTGTAATCAAATCATTTTTAAAGCAGGTTTTTAAATAAACTGAACTTTATTTTACCAAACAACAAACGCCTTAGTGAAAATGTTTAGCAATTTAATACTCGGAAGGTACTTATTGCGATTGAACGATTTCCTTTTTTATTTTATTATCATGATTGTGCTTGCATCTTAAAAGCCTTCACAAGTACTTTTAATAGCTACTAGATACTAAGAAAGCTGCAAACTCAAAGACAACACTGTCTTATTGATTTTAGAATCTCTTGTCATTATGCGTCAATCAATAAAATTGCAAGGAAATACGGAATTTTAGCTACACTAACATACCTACAGGTACGTAACGTTTGTAAATAGCACGTAAATTGCCTTCGTAGTTAGCACGGTGCGAATCCCCCAAAGACCACGGTTCTATCACAATCTTAAGGACGATGAAGATAGCGAGAGGACTAGGTTTCGCGGCGCTGCGCCGGCGCGCGGCGGGTGGCAATTTATTTAATAGATTTGTCAGCTTTATCCCTAAAGCATTAGGTTCAAAGTTGATTGGAAACATTTAAAAATTTCTTTAAATATTTTTAAACCATAAAATGTTGAAGGTTAAGTTCAAAATCGAATGAGAAAATTTGTCTTACGCTTTTTCGATCAGGGTCACGTGTCCTGACGCGAGTTTAAGATTTTATACCCATTACAGAAAAAGTGCTCAACGCCGCTAAAGAAGTTTTCACTTCAAATAAAATCCCAGTAGTCCCATAATGAGATACCGCGGCCCTGGAACATAAAGGGCCAAAGAAGGAACATGGGTGGTTTTTAGTCAGTAAGAGTCTGACACTCCCTTCCGCTCCGCCCAGAGCGGGAGGGGTCATTTGATGATTTCCCACCCTCCAAAAAAAAAAAAAAGTAGTCCCATAATGGAACTAGAGAATGGAACTAATGGGATACGGCGCTCTTGTCTTGGTCCATCTATTAGCCGCGCTTGTCTGGGGTGTTCCATCCATTACATGGGTATTTAGCTGCATCCCGTAAAACTGGACACCAACCCCATCATAGTTGGGAAAAGACTTGGCAGATTATGATAAAGGGGGTATCTTTTTACTTTTCTTTTTGAATCATGATCATGACATTGACTTCTAAGCCGTGACAAAAAGTTTTAAGTACCTTCGTTCCGAATCAAAGTTTTAAATCGGTGTTACAGTACAGCTGCTTGTCTTCTCATGGCAGCTGAAAGGGTTCGGATCAGTGCGGGTCGGTGCGGGTCAGCGGGTCAGCTATGACACTTGGCTAATGGAAAATTTAGACGTATGGAGTGAGATATTTGTAAATAAATGTTGTATTTCAAAATAACAATGATGACAAATGAGACATTTAATAAATCTAATTTTCAATTTTAATTGAACACTATTAATAATTCCATCTTAATTCTATTTAATTTAATTTTGTATAATTCTTTTTTATTTGAATAATCCTATTTAATTTTGTATAATTCTATTTAATTTTGTATTAGTGTGTCTTTATTTAGTTTTGTTTTATTTTAATTTTATGTCTTCTGTTAGCTTATAACTTGTATGTTTGGTGTCTTACCACTGTTAGTGCGAGTTGGTGATTAATAAATAAATAAATAAAAAATAAATTTACGCAAGACAATTTTTTTTTTTTTTGAGTATTAGCGATTACTATTAATGTAGTTTTTTATTTGGTGTTTTATTAATGTTAACGAAGACCACCTACCAAAAGTTCACGACATCTTCAAATTGAAAAAGCCCCTTTAAATAAAGAGAAAAAAAAAAGTTCACGACACTATAGACAATTAAAATAAGTAATTGATCGATCATCCATGTCCCGAATTTGAAGTAGACATAATTTTTAAACTGAATACGACCAAAACTTCTGACTTCACACTTGGCGTCAATTTTTTTTTCATTGTTTACTTTATTATGAATAATCGAAAATGGTTTTCCATAAAACTTAAAAGCTTCTTTCTACCCTGATCTCTTCGACCATAATAACATAATTACGGAATTGAATGAATGCATTACACAATTAGATCAAAAGTCTAAAGCTCATACAAAATAATATTTATTCCGAATCTCGATGCACCAATTAAACGGGAATCAACGTCCTGCTAATTAGGCTAATTACGAATAAAGGTTTCAACATCATTATTTACGAACTTACAACTGTGACGGATTTTCATTGAAAATAATAAACATTCGTTTTAAAATCCGGAGTGAATGTGGAAAGCTTACATGAACAACCCAAAGCGTTACATATTTGTAAATTCTTTAAAGGTTTCTGCAATATTTTGAACTACCATTTTGTTGGTCATCTAAACCAGTCTTACAAAGGGGTATTTATTGTATCCAGTAACACACACACACAGTAACAGATAGGCAGTCGCTCCATGTAAAATACTTGTATTCAGCTGTATCCTGATAGACTGGAAACGACTCCAACAGAGTTGAGACTTTTTCGAAGTTCTACGTCTTAGTCGACTAGGCAGATGATGTTAATGATGGTCAACTAAACCAACGTATTTTGTGTCGATGAATAGTCTAATTAAAGCCGTTGCTAAAGCATCAGAAGACCTATTGACATTCAGCGATAATAATCGTGAGAAAGAGTTATCAGAGGAGATAGAATGAAATTCAGATATCTATAATTTTCAAAGGGTATCCAAAGCTGGAATAGACATGACACAAACGTACCTCAACCAGAGGCCTAGACAGGTCGAAATTGCTCTGAAAGTGGTTTGCACATCATCAGGATTGACTTAAACTTTGCGGCACTCTCCTGCCCTTATCCCAATTCATTTGGGGCCGGCACAGGCATGTCTTCTTCTTCCATAGTTCTCTATTACTCGTCATTACAGCAGTCACCTCCTTTCTAGCCATATCATTATTCACACAGTTCATCCATAGTTTTTTGGTCTTCCTCTACTAACTCTTATAGCCATCCACATTCATACTGAAAACTTTTGGTTACATATCAATCGAGTACGTTTGTGATTTTACTATCTTCGTTATCGCTAATAGAATATCACTATGACTAGGCCCCCTTAAAAATACTCTTTCTTTCTTTTTTATTTCTTTCTCTCTCTTGTTTTGTGTTGTGTCTATGCTCATTTGGTATAAATCCTCCTGCTTATCTGTTTGTGCTGATGTTTTCAAAACAAGGCAATATAATATCCCCAACAATTTTTTTGAAATCACTTTTCTAAACCATCATGATCTGCCTGCCTTTTCCTAACTATGTTGGGGTCGGCGTCCAGTCTAACCGGTATTTTACATGGAGCGACTGCCAATCTGATCTCCACAACCTAGTTAGTACTGAGCTATACCATAGGTACCACTTGGTGAGATTTACTTGGTTCTCCAACAATGGTTTACACTGGTATAAACAAATGAAACAGAAGCAATAAATCAGAATAAAGTGTAACAATCACTTACAGGTTAACTTTGCATGCTCACAAAACGTTAGCGTAACTTACAAAATAAGAATAGAAATGAAAATACTATAAATTATCGAAGTTGCACTACATTTTTGCACCCAGATTCGTTCTTCCCTGCGGAGGGTAAAGTGGTTCTATGGGACTGCGAGGAATTTTTGAGGTAGCACGGAAGGTAAAATTATTTAATATTTGAGGACAGTATTAGTTGCATTGTCAGACTTTCGGGCCACTGTAACGACTGTCAGCTGAGATCATACAAATGACAGCCGGGACCAACGGCTTTACGTGCTTTCCGAGGCACGGACGAAACTGTATGTAATGGAGGGTCACCCATCTACAAACCAAGCTAGTCATGCGCGGCTTAACCTGAAGATCGACCCGAGCAGCTGTTATTATTTAGTCTTTATCACAATTCAAACCATCGAATGATTTATCGTTTGTCTCTTTTCAAAACGACAAAAGAACATCTCCAACCGTCTTCTATTTTCAAACCAGCATACTAACCAATCTTTTCTCTTCTCCCACAGATCACGCCTCAGCAATAGTAGGCACAACGGCGCGTCTCCGGTGCCGCATCGACGGCCGCTCCTGTGGGGACATGCACAGCATTAAGTGGTACAAGTCTGAGTCCAGGCTGTATGTTTACTCCATCGCTGGAAACACGGCCATAGATCGGCCGGAAGGACCTATGAAAGATAGGTGAGTTGTTCATTGATATTAGCTAATGTTTTTTGAAGACATACTTTGTTTAAAGCTCATAACATAAATTGTTCTTTTAGGCAATGCCACAATTTGTGGCACCTGGTATATTTTGACATTTTTGATTGATAACATAGTTATTAAACAGAGGACGACATTATAAATATCGAAAATGACATCCTGTAATTTTGGTTCGTAACGAGTTAATAGGATACGTATTAATTATCTAAAGAAATGGTCCACGTTGGGCTGTATTTTTATGTATCTGCGATAATGTGCCAACTGGGAATGTTTAAATGATTTTGCGATAAAGTATCTTGAAAAAGTAGGTAAACTGCGTTGCAAGGGAAGCTATTTGCAAGTTATTTGGTATGCGACACGTGCTGCCAACTTTTTTTTGCAAATCTGGCATGTTGAAGTTTCCCATAGCATTTTGTTTTTCATTAATTTCTACGGTCGCAAGCGCGTCTGCTGAGGATGAGGTCCTTGGTTCGATTCCCGGGCCGAGCAAAGTGCTATTGGGTTTCTCCATCAGGAATTTCTCAGTAGCATTATCATTAACACTAGAAACGGGACATTTACCATGTCTGTATTTATTCCCGGTTGATGGCAATAGGCTCGTCCCCTATTAAATGGGACTTAAACCTATCTGGCGAAATGTGGGTGTACTATAAGGTACACCTCTGCCTAATCCTTCGGGAATTATAAGCGTCATTTTATGTTAATTTCTATAGGTTTTATGCTGCTATTTGCAAAAATATTTTGTTTGAGAACACTGTATCAATCGAAAGTATTTTTGTAAAAATCAGTGAAATCGGGGGGCACGGCAGTGCCCCCGCCAAGTCGAGCGCGAAGCAAACTGCCGTACCATCCTTTACTGGAGCCATTTCGCCGCATTTTCAGGCCCCTATTTGAGAACCTCTGGATAAGACCAGAACGCAGAAACTTTCGTCATTCAGTAAGCTATAATTACATACTTAAAATCCAAAATTTCAAGTCTGTAGGTCATTTAGTTCCGAAGTTAAGCAAAGGCAAAGTTTTGCATTTATGAAACTCACTCACTCACTCACTCATGATCATCAAAATAGAACTAGTACTTCCCATAATCTCAGAGAGCTGAAATTTGGTACAGAGTTAGGGTTTAATGGCCACATAAAGGGAAAACTATAAAAACTAGGATAATCGAAGATCTGGAGTACCTGGTGACACTGATTAGAAAACACTAGAGCCCAACGAAACTATAAATAGATCGACATTACCGCCTTTTCAAAAAATATTCAACTTGGTGGGCCGCTTCATTTGATGTCAAAAATGGATTGAATTTAAAAGTTTATCAATTGGAAATTACTTTGTGTTGTTATTAATAAAAACTTCTGCCTACCGCTACTAGATGGCGCTGTGCATTTTCGTCTCATTTCTGAATCGCGGTGTTAAGATTCTCCGCCAGTAAATGACGTTCGAACTAAATATCAAACTGAAATGAACTTGTTCTGCCTAGTTCTTAAAGCTGACGATTTCCTTCCTCATTGCTGTTTGTTCTTCCTCATTTTAGGCTGAGTAATAATTAAAGAAGTCTTAAAGATATTATAAGAAAAAAAAATGAGTCACATAAGATATTTTAATAAAAGAAATCAACATACCCACACGATTCTACAAAAAGAAGTGAAATCCCACCAAAAACATTCTGTAAAAAACTAGCCAAGTCTCGATGAAGCCGCTTGTTTATCTCTACAAAAAGTATTGAAATCTAGACAAAGTCGTGCCAAGTGTAAAGTTCCATACTGCGATTTCTTTATTATTATAGTTAATGTTGTGTGACTTGGCCGTTAAAGTTACACAAGGGTACAAAACCAGGTGCTCCATGACACCATTGCACCAATCTGTCGCCAGAACCGCTACCCATTGACGATGGAAAATTACCACTTGGAAAACGTTGATTTAATAACCAGTCAATTGTAGGTTTGATAAAGCTGCGTATTTCAATAATACTTATGTATAGTCTAAAACAAACAGTATAAAAAAAATATTTTCAGTGCAGACCGACTTCTAGTCATTGATATATGTCTGTCTGCATGTCTATTCGATGTTAGATCGGTGGTCGATTTGACGCTCGAAAAAGAAGAGAGCAGAAGTCAGCATTATCTGAATGAATGCGTTGCACAATCAACAACAGCCTAAAATGAGACTAGCGTCCAATTACCAATACCAGTATGGGCTATTATCTCGCTTAACAAACATAGGTAGGTATAACAGAATGTTATATCTGTGTAAAAAAAATGACTTTTACCCACTAGTGTAGGTATAAAGAATGTTCAACGGCCAAGTCACACAACATTAACTATAATAATAAAGAAATCGCAGTATGGAACTTTACACTTGGCACGACTTTGTCTAGATTTCAATACTTTTTTTAGAGATAAACAAGCGGCTTCATCGAGACTTGGCTAGTTTTTTACAGAATGTTTTTGGTGGGATTATATTTGAAGAAAGCAGTAATTTTGCTTTCAACTAAAATAACAACGACAGCACTAGATAAAAGTTGCTTATTGTCTTGTCCTTCTGAGTTTAGTTTTGTTTCCCTTTGAGTAAGAACAATCGCGAGATGCACTTTACTTGAGCAAACAACTATATTTCTTGAAGGTACTTAGTATTTTTGTACTTTTCCAGTAATATTTCAGACATTTTTTTCTGTAATATTTATTAGTGAAAAAATGTTTACTACATGCACTCCATAACTCATTTTTGCATAAAATACATTAAAGGTCCGTTTCTTAGTACTTACTATTTACCAGATAAAATCGATAGTCATCTTTTTCGTGTCGCTGACACGACAGTATTCATATGTTTTTTACAGCCCAGAACTACGCCACTTGCATGGCGTCGAAAAAAGTAAACAAATATTGAAGTATTTGTTTACTTAGACGGTATAATTATTATTATGCAGTATCAAAATGAATCAGCATTACTCAATAAAATGTTGAAAAATCGTTCTTTAGTCATATTGATTAAACAAATATCATGCATAAAAGTAATCATGATTGCATAAAAAAATTGGTTCATAGTATCTATTCCGATAGATACAGTATGAATTAAATACAGAATTTGTGCAACATTATCATTCAATAAAGTAAAATAATCTAAACTTATGTGGAAATGCGGTCCAGTTAGGTACCTTTTTTTCGAAGTTAGACCCTTCGAAAAAAAGGTCAATCGTGTATCGAATCCGACTCGGCTGGGCAGCGTTCGAGAAGTTGCGTGGTATCTTCTCGTCCAACTTACCGCAGTGTCTCAAGACGAAAGTCTATGATCAGTGTGTGAAGCCATTGATTACATACGGCGCCGAAACGTGGTCGCTAACAATGGGCCTCATCAGAAGGCTTAAAGTCACCCAAAGGGCAATGGAAAGGGCTATGCTCGGAGTTTCCTTGCGTGACCGAATCAGAAATGAAGATATCCGCAAGAGAACCAAAGTTACCGATGTAGCCCGAAGCATTGCCAAACTTAAGTGGCAGTGGGCCGGGCACATTGCTCGCAGAACGAATGGCCGATGGGGCCAAAAAGTTCTGGAGTGGAGACTGCACTCCAGAAGACGTTGCGTTGGTAGGCCTCCCACTTGCTGGAGCGATGACCTGGTGAAGGTTACGGTGATCCGCTGGATGCAAGACGCAGGGGACCGTTAATGTGGCGACACTTGGGGTAGGCCTATGTCCAAAAGTGGACGCCTTTCGGCTGAAATGATGAAGGAGTAGTGAAATACACCTTGAAATAAGTCTACAATGCACCCTATTCTAAAATTTGGCAAAGGCATAACATAGCTATCAAATAAATAAATCGCTGTTTTGATGACATTATTATTGAAGAAATTAAATATCGCTCGTTATTGCAATTCATAATTTATTTGCTGCTTAACCGACTTTTGTATACTCCTTTAAGAAAGACATCAAACGTCATATACTAAACTTAAATGAGCCCAAAATAAACAGTTCAACTGCTGAGTTGATGACGTCACAGCGGCCATTGTTATAACGCGCACTTACCGACCATTGTACGACATGACACCAGCGATACGTCTCTGTCTACCCGCGTTTTGTGAGAAAATTTTTGTCTTGTATTGTCTTATTTTGCTGTGAAATGAAGCTTTATGAAATTCTGTTGTGGAGGGTAGTTCTGTATTTTTGTGTTGATATTTAGAAGTAGATTCTTTAACTGAAAGCGTTGAAAAGAAACTGATTTTTGTAAAAATGCTGAGTTTTGCAGTTACGTATGTGAAACTGGTTTTAGTTTCATCATTAAATCAAATGTCTTGCTTGATTGGTTGGTGGTGGCAAAAGTCAATCATGCATAGTTTTCTCATCAAAAGTTGAAGGGACACCATGCCTTGTTGGAAACATGGTACATTTATTGTATGTCCCAGTCTTTTCTCGAATAATGGTTATTAAAACACTAAAGGCATCTTCAGAATGTCAGTATTGCCTAGTATTGTAAAGTCATAATTTAAAGAAAGTCACTCTTTTAAGGAATTTAATTAAATAAACTAAAATAATTAAACTAAACAACTAACTATAAAAAGGCATCGAAAAACTCCTCAATGCTGTCAGCTGGTAATGTGCCCTAGAGACTGGCGGCGTGGCCACGTTGTATGACAACACGCAGCCTCTTGCCAAGGTTAAAGCCAGCCCTTGGCACACGGGAACCGTCCAAGAGGCGTTTCAAAATTCCTTAAAAAGGATGTGAGCACTCGGACTCCACGGCCCCAGAGTTTCAACTGCGACTGGTTAAACTAAACGCCACCCTAACTGAAAACCCGGCGAAAATTCGTAGCAGAAGGTATCATGTTTTCAAGTATTTTAAATGCCTACTAAATAAAACATGACACGATAACCCTATCACTTACCAAACCCTTAATTCCGTACATTTGAAAACAAATCACAAAATGTCATTTAAAATTAAAGATGGCCGAACTGTAAGTAACAGCTGATCGCATTTATATTTCACCAAATTAGTCTAGACACCCTTTCTCATATCCACCCAAAAGCATACGTAAAAATACAGCACACAAATCGGATTTGCACTCTTATTTTCAACAAAATAAGGTGCTTACCAACTCCATGTTAAATTTGCGGAATCGACCTTCCAACTGGACGTACGTAATTATCTTTACTGACTGTGATTGTAACTTTATATCTTATGTCTACAGCAATAAAGTTTAAATGAATGTGTATGTTTGGCAAAGATAGTAAATCAATACTCCCAATTTCAATCCTTATTTTCATACACGTAAGGTGCACGTGCAAGCGTTGATAAGGTTTCATCGATACACTTTTCCTTGTAACCGTGGCACTCGAGTTTGGGCCTAACTTGTATAGTGTTAAGGTATAAGTGTAGTGAAAATAGGTTGGTTGATCGTATAAACTGTAAAACTAATTGAATTCACAATGAGCTCAAAATGACAGACTTATTACGTGTTGGAGTAAATTTATAAATCGTGAAATTAGTTTTGACGACTTTGTACTCCAGGAAAAGATCTACATGAGGAGTTTCTTGTGAAAAAAAAACAGTTATTGATGGGAAAAATATTTTCAACCCAGTACGGATTCCCAAAACCATCCATTTTGAAAAAAGTTGAATATTTTTTTTACGTAACATAACTTCACACGTTTAATCCCCGAAGGATTTGACAGAGGTGTCCCTAATAGTATACTCATATCTCGTCAGTTATGTTTAAGTCCAATGTATTGGAGGTGAGCCTTTTGCCATCAACCTGGTAAGAATCCAGACTCCGTGACTGCTACCAAGAAATTCCTGACAGGAACTCTTTGCCCGGTCCGGGAGTTGAACCCAGTAGCTCATGTTCAGCTGTCGCGCACTGATAGTAATACACATTTACACAATCAGACACCATAAAATCAACTTCGACAAATTCCACCTCACCAATCCTCAATTTCTCACCCATTTCCTTAACCGATCGCGTAAAATTAATTCCAGCAAAAACTCCTTGAGATAAAATACTCATTCATCAGAATGAGTGAACGAACGAACGAATGATTAATTCCCCCTTTTATACTGAAAGAGATTCTTGAAGGAGATTAATCAGAAGGCAATAAGAATTGCCGGTATATATCGACACGTAATCCGGTCGATCGAAAAAGATGGGACACTGAGCTTTAAGGCATGGTCACAGTGCTAGCGAGAAGTGATGTATCCTCTTTTTGGAGTATGACTCGTAAGTGTCTTTATGAAGGGCTTGTCGGGGGAAACTGCCTGTATCTAGTTATTTTTGTAACCAAGCAGAATAAATTACTGTGTTGCAGTCTCATGGCAATTCGGAATTATTTATGGTCTTTTTCATAGGCAGTTCACAAACCAGTTCGGGGCTTGTACAACAAACTGTGATGAATTTGACTGACAGTTAAGCCCTCGAAATAGCCATTTTTTTACTCTGCAAAAAGGGATAGCAAAAACGGTGAAAGAAAACATCGTGAGATCGTACTAGTGCCAAAAAATCAAAGACAAGAAACATTCAGCAACCCTCTTATAGAGGGGAGGCCTATTTTCCAGCAGTGGGATCGTTACAGGCTGATTTTGCAGCTCTTGCTCTCGCTCCTCTCATGCAAAGAAACCCGACCTTTATATAGGATTTATTAACGAGTGATAATGGAATCTGTGCTCAATGTTGACGTCATCTCGCATTAAGTGGGTTTTTGCCCAGACTCAGGCTACGCTCATGCAAAAAGGGGTTACCTTTTTACGGAAGTGCAATCGAAAAACTGTGAATTAAATATTTGATAAAGTTTGGTGCCTGGACGTAATTTTATATGAATGGTTGTTCATGTTCAATCGAAGAAGTCTGGATAAAAAAATACTTTCTTTTTCAGCTCGTATCATATTCGCTGCTGTACATTATTTATACACTAGTTCACTTTTACTTCTAGCTTCGCTCTCGTTAATTTAGAATTTGACAATCAATTCGAGTTGTCCTCTGCGTAGTAAAGTAATTCAATCATGATTCAACAGACACGTAGCGACATCTATTATCAAAAGAACGTTATTGTTGTTTTCCTTGGGAACAGTACTTTTTTTCGGGATGAAAGGTACCCTATATCCGTTTCTGTATACCTGACAACGTATATGCAAAATTTCAGGATGATCGGTTCAGTGGTTTAGGCGTGAAAAGGTAACAAACAAACAAACTTCTGTTGTCATTTATAGTATTAGTTTAGAAGTAAAGATAGTAATCCATTAAATTAGATCCTAAAGCTTGTTGGGTCGACGACGATATCGTCAAAATCACGAGAAACATCTGGATAAGGGTTGTACAGAAGCGGGAAGCGTGGCAGAAGAGCGGGGAGGCCTATACCCAGCAGTGGGCGATTTTGGGCTGAAATAATGATGATCCATAAAATTTAATAAATGCGAAAGTCTGTCTGTAACATTTTACTACGTAATGGATGCTCAGTTTAAAATTGCAAACAGGTATTACATGACCTGGTTTCCTTTTGACAGGATCCTCTTATCCGTATATTACGTTTCTGTGGGATTATTTTTGAAATATTCTCTAGTCGGGCAATGCTGCAGGCAAAAGCTACTAGGTATTATTATGAAATCAGCTTCAAAATGTTCCACATAAAAGTTCACGGTGGCTCACTGCGCATAAATAATATATTAATTTATTATCAATATGAAATTATCAAACCCACTTTGTATTCAGAAAGGTTTCAACTTAAAACCTAGTTCGCATTATAATTAAAACTTTGAATTATCATTTTCAATTAAAACAAAAACACGTAACTCATATAAAATTAAGCAAAAACATCTGCCATTTTGTTTCGGAGTAATAACAGTTATATCAATTAAGGAAAGTTGTTTCATTTACAGTTTTTCCCAAAGAGTTGGGCAGGGGTTTAACTATAACTACGAGTACTACACCCCCATTTCATCAGTTATATATCTCCAGTCCTGGAATCATAGCGCTATATAGCGCGACTCTCCCTGTCTGCTCCGACTTTCGCTATCTCGGTTCGCTGGTGACACCTCGTGAGAAGCGATGCTGGCGAAATAGATCAGACTGCAAAGCACAGAATTATAAACACTGGATGGATGAAATGGCGGCAGGTCACGAGAACAATCTGCGACTCCCGCATTCCCCTTCATGTTAAGGAGATTTATAAAACAATGGTTAGAGCTGTAGTCTTGTATGTCTCAGAATGTTGGGCCACAAAAGCGATGAATAAAAAGCATTTGCATGTGGCTGAGATGAGAATGCTAATGGGAATGTGTGGTGTTACGCGAATAGATAAAATAAGAAATGGGTACATAAGAGGAATTTCAGAGTATCCAAACTCAAATTGAAAAACCCCACATCGCCGCCCAACCTTTTGATCAAACTATGGAATTCTTAAAAAATCAGCAGTCCTGTTTGCGATCAATAGACCAACCTACCAGCATATTTTTCGCCATATTCTTTAATAAAATTATTTCTTACCTTTTATTAGGTTGAAAAGGGAGGCTTTATGCAGCCCACCTTTTAATTCAAAATGGCGGCAACATCATAATAATTCAACCAGTCACCTTCCCGCCCCAGCAATGTGATAAAACAGTAATAAACATGCATACGTAGCATTTTCACAACCTTACGTGACGTCACACAGATCACGTAGCATATTACTACGTCGAAGCTAACGTGGCTACGCCGTAGTCCTTGCTACGACGTAGACCCCTACGCCGTAGCTCTAGTTTTGCAATTTGACTCTATTTAGATTTCTCGATAGTACGCCGATTGCCTTACTGACTTTTAATAAGGGTTTTGGGGACAAAAAGGATTTTTGTATAATCAAATTATAATTTGGTAGACGCTGTCTCATAAATATGTAGAGACAGACTATTACGCACTTTTATTAAATTTCGCTGAAGGCTTTTGTCTAGATATATCTATGTAATTTCGTTGGTGACATTATTTTTGAGTGATCTAAGGTTAAAAGGAACATAAGGGTGACATTTTTCATGACCGCGGGTTGTTAAATATATTTTATTATGAGATTTAAAATAAATTAATATTTATGATTTATTTTGACGTTTGAATTACCTAACAAAGATGGATACGTTTTTGAATGGATTCTTATTTTTATTGTGAATTTAAAAAAGCCATTTTCTAGGAGTAGTATATAAAGAATAATGTGAAAGACTGGTATTTACCAGTATTTTACATCGAGCGACTGCCTATCTAACCTCCATAACCAAGTTAGTACTGGGCTACCTAGTACGATACTCTTTAGTAAAACTGGTTTCAGACTTTTAGGGCACTGACTACCTGTAACGACTGTCAAAGATCTATAAATGACGACCGGGACCAACGGCTTAACGTGCTTTCCGAGGCACCCAGAGTTGTCACCTAAAGATTGATCCGAGTGGCTGTAATAACTTAGCCACTAGCTTTTCCTTTTATTACAGTTTAAAATACACAGCTTCAAGCATTACTCAACACACGCTTCACTCCTAAAATAAAATATATAAGCGTACTTTTCCAAAAAAATAAGAAAATCTAATAAAACCGCCCGATGTCTTTGCGGAAAGAGAAAAAGGTAAACCTCTACAACTGACATTTACCGTAAAACACAGGTGGCATAATAGGGGAAAATCCACGACTCCTGAAATTTTAATATAGCCTGCAACATGCTCGGCATAGACCTGACAGCCTTTGTCATATTAATAAATCTTTGTCGTTACTTTGTGTTAGGGGGGAGGCAGAGAGGAGGGTTGGTTTATGTCGAATTATATAGTCATGGTTCGTCTAATGTAAATTATTTTATACGCAAAATATGAGCTTTGGACGTTGAGTTGCGAACACCAGCACGATATTTGTGCAGTGAGACGGATTACAGTTTTGAGTTGATGGTAAAGTATAACTTTAATATATCAGATTTAGCGGACTATACAGATTTTTTTTTTTTTTTTTTTTTTTTCTTTGGTGCTAATCTGCAATCAGTTGTCCACTATAAGCAGATATGATGTGAGATATTGTCTGATCAAGTGCATCCTCCAGCGAGGATGGCTACTCTTTGTATATATGACATTCACTAGAGTATGTCTTTTCTCTTGAGGCGCTTTTGATAACTGCGCTAAAATACAGATTTAGCGTGTGAATGTGAAGTCTCAATAGCTTTTCGGTTCAAAAGAAGTCATTAAACAAGTAAGGTATTTAAATTTTATCTACAGTTTAGCAAAACATTCAACAAGCGTATAACAGTCATTTATCTGCTTTTCCGACAAAAATGAGGCTTCTGTTACTGTTATCATGTGTCATCCCACTGCTGGGCAAAGGCCTCTCACCATGACTTCCAAATTCTTCGATCCAGGGCTTCTAATTCATCATAATTCCCCTGCCCTTATCCCAATTTATTTTAGGTCGACGCAGCATGTCTTCTTCTTCTATACTTCTCTATTACTCGTCATCTCAGCTGTCACCTCCTTTCTAGCCATATCATCCTTCACAAATCCATCGTTTTCTATATATTCCTCTACTCTTATAGCCATCTAATAACTCTTAGAGTCTTCTAATTATATTGTTAAAACTATGTCTATTTGGAGTTTTATCTGATGGAAAAACACCAATAACACTTCGTCCAACCTAGGAATCAAAACCATTTATAATATCACCTAAAATAAAAGAAGATATCTCGTAAGTGACAGTATAAGTTCTTTACTGTCACTTACGAGATATCTTCCGTGATTGTTCATGATATGAATATTAATATTGTTCTGAATAAATCGTCTGTATTAGATGCCATGTATGGGTTTAATATAAAATGTTTAACAAATAATGATTTTGAGCTCCCGATGTTTCAACGATGTGCAAGCGCCATGATCGCGGGTTGACTGGAGAATGCGGGTGGGTGGAAAATAAATTGTTAAGAGCAGACAAATTGGTCTACCTTCTTCTTCAGAATAAGTTTAATTTTAAATCGCGAAAGCTTAAAACAGTGATTGAAAGTCTAAGAAGTTTCATTACTCTTAGGAAAACTGTAATCAGTAATGTAACTTTATTAGTTTCTCGACACAGCGCACCTGCATTACCATACCTCTATCACCTTAGCCAGAAGACTAACATCATTACCATCTCAACGAAATTTGTCCTAAAGACACAATCAAAATCACCCAACACGATCTAAATTCTAAACTATCAAGGTACTATGCTAAACCGTCAAGTTCTCCGTTAACCGTAGTCTGCATCGGTAACAGTTTAATAAGCTTATTTTAACTCCAGGCGGCAGTTACAAAGCTTACTCGACTTAACGTTGTTACTAGAGAATTAACTGTGGGATTGTCAGCTGGTTAATTACAGGGGATAATGTGCTATAGTTTTTTTATTTAGGACACGAAAAAACCTTAAAAGTACGAGATCTGCCTGTTCTCAATATGCTGTAGAACATTTCACCAGTTATGTCAAAGTTTTATGTGTCAAGGCATTTTGTCTATTGCCATAAACCGGGCACAAATCCAGACATGGAACTGCTGCTGAAAAATCTTCAACACTGCTTTTCTATACCTGCAGTCCATTGCCATCCCTAATACCATCTCCTCGGAGTAAACAAAGTGTTACATTCCTATTAAAAATATATTTTTATGATGATGCAAATTTTGTTAATTTTTATTGTATGTTTATTTCATCATTCTATCTACTATTTATTTATTTTTTGTATTTTTACATCTGCCTTATTTGGTTTACTTCCTAACATTATTATTACGTTATTTTATTTTTTTTAAATTTTACGTGTTTATGTAGTTTTACTTGATTTTTATGTTCAATTAATAACTTGTATGTGTGGTGGAAACTGTAAGTATAAGTTGGTTATAAGTAAATAAATTTCTGATAAACGTGCTGGGAATCGATCTCAAGACCTCATGCTAAACAGCCGTGCTTGCGATTATCAGACCAACGAGTCACAATCAATACGTAACTAGACACGACTGTTTTCACGGTGAAAGTTGCTTCCAGACTTGCTAAGTTCAACAATTAAACTAGCTTTCAAACCATGGACTCAGCACCCCGGTCCATCTGCCCAAACAAATATCAAATATGAAAGTAACACACCCAAATGAAGCCATCGGCGCCGACAATAACAGCCACTCTTAATTGGGCATAGTTCGCGGTCGCTAATTAGCAGTTTAGCACATTCTGCCGCAAAGTTGAGGCTGTTTGCCTCGAAATAATTACAGTTAAAACCTTAAAACTTGCACCGGATACGGATATCGTGCTTACTGATAATTTTATAACCGTTTTTAGAGGATTATAGGAGAAGGAGAAACAGTTATTATGATATTAAGACGGGGATGCTGGCTTAAAGTGTTGGGTGCATTTTCGTTGCCTGTAATTTTGGGGGGTAGTCACGGAATTTTGTTAAGAAAATGCTTTTGTAGTTAACGTTAACGTGGCTTGAAAATTTTGTTATCCAAACAGTAAGACTTTTAATGTTTTGTTTACTTAGGAAGTGCAATGAGATAGCTACTTATAATCTGCATTTTTGAAGAAGTCGTTGAAAAGGAATAGTTCCTTTCACATAACATAACGCCTATAATTCTCGAAGGGTTGAGCAGAGACCCCATATAGCCATATAGATTCCCATTAGCACACCCATATTTCGCCAGTTCATTTCATTATTCATCATCATCAATAAGGTTTGGTACCCATAAATGTGTCAAATTTAGGGTGTTCGCTATTAAAATTTTAACTAATATTTTGATGACTTTGTATGTTCCAAAATACTGTCACTAAACGATTAGTCAGGTAGTTATTCCTTGCAGTCTCCTCTCGTTCCCAAAATATGTCGAAAGAAAGCATTCTTTCTTTAATTGACAGTCTGCATGACAGAAAGACAAACGTATATTTTGCACATGCCAGAAGTGCACACAGTATAAAACAAAAAAAGGCCAAGTGTGAGTGCGAACTCGCACTTGGCCGGTTTTTTTATTAAACTACATATTAACGGTTTTAATCTCATGGCTCTACCGTGGTTTTGATTCCCTTGTGATATCGCAAAATATGCGTCATAATTAACTTTTGATCGCGTTGACTTACAAGTTTGATTTTTTCACTGCAGTATTCCCGAGTATATTAATATTAATTTAAAATTTATTTAAAATTTACAATATCAATTTCAGCTCGGTACCTCCACGCGTTCTTTAAAAAAGGGTCTTGACAGACAGACAACAAAGTGATCCTATAAGGCTTCTATTTTTGCCGATTGAGGTACGGAACCCTAAAAATAATAAAATATAAAAAAAAACATAGTATGTCTCACGACTGCGCCAAATAGGCGTGAACTTGCGCTCCTAGCTCATGTGTCTTAAGACCTCGGTATTTGTGACTTTCAAACCAGCTTATACCTATATAGCCTACAACAGCATACAGCTACATTTCGAATGCCTCTATATATTTCTTTAAATCTTCACTTAAAACGATTTCAAATCTTCTTTCAACTTCAAAACAACAAACCCCATACATAACTCCACTGTCACTTTTAATCCAAAACGACTCTCCCAACTTGATTAGTTCGAAACTGAACGTAGCTTAAGCACCGGTGTATAAATCTGCTATAAATCCGTTTTGCAGCTCTCCTGGCCTGCCCACTACTTCCACCCCCTTGTACGATGTACGTTGATTTGTACCGGTCGTTTAGCGTTTTTGGAGCGTAATGGCACTTGCATGTAGGTCATACTGATTTCGGGTATTGGATGGGATGGGTTTAAGTGGTATTTATGTATTATTTATGGGTACATGTATTTATAGAATTAATAACGGCAGATTTTACCATTTAAATCTCTAAAATTGTTGGTAGTAGAAAAATTTTGTAATAATTATAAAAAAGTTTAATTCATAAGACGTTCATATTATAATATGTAATAGCAGAAATCCATAATTCCAGCCTCCGTTTACCTACTAGCATCCTGGCATCCAATTTTATATCCAGAGAAATTTCTCAACCAATTTCCCAAGAACATAACGTTCTACTTAAACACAACGAACCAACAGTAATTACATTACTAACTCCATAAACGTCAAGAGTATGAAATATTAAATAAACATAAATCTTAACTAACATAGCTTCAGTTATGCATAAAAACTGCATAAGCCACCGTTTTTATTACTGCGAGTTTTACGGCCACATAAATATGAACTGGTTCGCGTCGGTTCAAACTAGTTCTGGCCGAATATACCCGGTTATGTCCGGAGCGCTGGCAGATTCAATATCGCGATTTTGAGGTGAGCAATTAAGCATCATATGTAAAATATTTGTGACAGTTGGCTGTGGGAATGTTCATAGAGTAATTTTGTGTAGTTTTGGTATGACAATGGTAAAGTTCTGAAATTCTATTGAATTCCAGAACTTTACCATTGTCATACCTGTGGTATGAGCATAGTCAGCCTCGTTTGACTTCTGGGATGCAGGCCATCGCCATCGTGAGAGCGAGTGGTCCGTTTTCTACCACCCAGTCCCAGTTCAGATTATTTTTTTGGTACCTTACTAATACAAGAGAATTTTGTGACTGAATTTGAAATTAGTCCAAGATTTGAAATTAAACGGCATGAGGAATGAATGAAATGAATGTGAAGATAACAGGTATCTGATAATTTATAATAAAATGGGATATAATACTTCAGCTTGACCCACTGTTTTTCGTCATGTTGGATGAATTAAAGAGATTTATGCCACCTGACAATTAAAGATGACAAACCCACAGTTTTAAATACAGCATCCTATTTTTAAGCCACAACATTGTTCCCATATAATAAATTAAGTTAATAATACAATCACAATTTGGCAACACCAGAGGGCCGAAATTGGGACTAATTTACATATTCCATGTACAATATTTCGTTCATTCACTTTAATGGGTACCGAGTAGCTGGAAAACTATGCCATGTTTAAATTAACTCATTGGCTCATGCCCACATGGGTCAACTGACTATCTTTATTGTTTTTTAATGATAAAGCTGTAGAAATGAGAAATAGCTCACCTATTAACTAAAACCACAAGCTATGCGACACCTCCTTGGTTTCGTCCCTATTAGGTATGACATTTAAGCTATTCTGTGCTTTATTCCCGTTTTCTTAAACACTATTACGAGTGACAACTAATTGTACAACTTATGCATTAAGCAGTTTCAAGGCGAAACATTTCCGCAACCACTTGGCAAGACTTAAAGTCTAAAGTTAAACGACACTGATGCGCCCCTGCATAATGCTTAGGTAACTTTTGTGGGTTGGGTTTTTTCTTTCTAATAAAGAGAATCACTAGCTTATGCCTGCGGTTTTGCCCGCGACTAGTTTGGTAATTGTCCCACCGGATCGTATAACCGGGATAAAAAGTTTCCAATATATTAATCCAGGTTATAGGCTATGTACCAAATTATATTCAAACCTGTTCAGTAGTTTTTGCATGAAAGAGTAGCATCATCCATCCATCCATCCTCAGAAAGTTTCGCATTTGTAATAGTAGTAAGATAAGATTATTACATCTCAGTGACAGTCATTAACTCTAGATTTTGACGAATAAAGAAATTATGACAAATGAATCATTAATTAGTATTTACAATCACCTTAGAACACACTCACACGCATAAAAACATACACACAATATCCATTTTAATACGTAACCCTAGTTCTTGCCAGTGTTCAAAACCCACCACTTACTCCTAAAATCTCCAGCCCACAACATAACGTACAAAGCATAGTACCATTAAAATCTCATCGTGCCTCTATAGGCCTCCCCTATTGCCCCAATTACAGCATCATACAGTACTGGCTCTTCCGTTATTTCGGCACAGTGTAGGACAACGCTCAATTAGCTGCAGCACTGCCGGTATTTGTGATGGCGAATTTTCGATTCAAGTCTGCGATGCTCAAATGTTTTGTTTTAATGAGCTGCTTTCATAGTGCTATTGTGAACATGGTTTTGAGACAGTACCAACCTCTTAAAGATATTGTAGTATAATCAAGATTGGCTGGATTTTTTATTATTTTGTCGGTAATCCAAACTGTTTTTAAGACATTGTTCAGTTTTGAAACGTGTATCAGACTGTTTTCTGTTGTCGAATTTTCAATCAAGTTATTATGAAGTTGTTATTATAACCTAATTCAAACATAACTGTAGGCAAATTAGGTAATATGGCAGTAATAAGCGGAATCTCTTTTCTTCTTCAAAATGGCCCAAAATCACATCACCTTCCTGCCCTTGTCCCATGTTACTTGGGGTCGGCGCAACACGTTTTTTTCTTCCATTCTCCTCCGTCAACCGTCAAGCTATAACTTTCTCCTTTTTCTTTCATATCATTCCTCACACAATCCATCCATCGTTTCCTTGGTTTTCCTCTCCCTCTCCATCTATCAGTATTTATATTCATAACTCTTTTAGTCAAATGTCATTCGTCCCTCTTCATCACATGCCCATACCATGATAGTCGAATCCATTTCAACTTTTATGAAACTGGTGCAATTTTCAACTTATGTTTTTTTTTTCAAAATGGCTCAAAATTTAAAGCCAAAGCTGAAAATAAAATTGAGCTGAGAAACAGCATTTTTTGACCATTACAATACATAAGGCAGTCCTCTAAAAGGTCTGCCTTTCGACATTTCCCAGTGTTTTAGTTAGGAAAAAGTGTTAGAATCAACTCCCCCATTGACATATTCATTGTTTAACTCAATGTCATCTCGTCAAAATTCACTCAATGTTTCATAATGGCGGATACTTTGGGAATCTCTGTCAACACCTATATTTGTTTAACATAGCCAATACAGTTTGCTAATGGGTCAGTGTACGTCATAAGCGTTGATTTAGCAAAATGTGCTAATTATGCATTAATTTTGGGTTAAAATTGAAACAATATTTTGTTGAACTATATTTTGGTCCTCGGGGTCCTCAGCATCATCATCATCATCTGCCTAGCCTTTTCCCAACTATGTTGGGGTCGGCTTCCAGTCTAACCGGATGCAGCTGAATTAGGTAATACGATACCCCTTGGTAAGACTGGTTGTCAGACTTTCGGGCCACTGACTACCTGTAACGACTGTCAAAGATCTACAAATGACAGCCGGGACCAACGGCTTAACGTGCTTTCCGAGGCACGGAGGAAACTCGGTATGTAATGGGTGGTCACCCATCCACGGACCAACCTAGGCAAGCACGGCTTAACCTAAAGATCGATCCGAGCGGCTGTTCTTATTTAGCCACGAGCCCTCCGCAGCACTAACCCATAATTATATTTATTTATTCATTCAGAAATACATTTTAAGCTTACAGTTTTTGAAACTGCAAATGACAGTTATTTTAGAAAAATAGAGTAAATGATAGCTAGATGGTTGTCGGGGGAAAAAAAAAACGTGTTACGCCAACCTCAAGTAAAACATAGGATAAAGACAAGACGATATTCTTTTTTTTTTAAATTGTACTGAAAAACCAAGTCAGAGTATTGCATGTTGTGCGCTTTCTTTGAACCTGAGTTAGATCCCCGGGCTGAGCAAGACGTTATTAGGTTTTTTGATCAACAATTTCTCCGTAGTCTGAAGTCAGCATTTTCATCCAGATAATGGCAGCTTTCCCGTTCTATATACAACACTTATTACACAACCGCTGAAATACCAGCGGTAATACACACGTACATATGCATGTACTATTATTGTATCTCAATATTCCACAGAAATCCTGGTTCAAAGCAAAATTACACCCGTTTCAATGTTCTATTTCTGCAAACAGGTATACAATTTCTGGGTATGTAGGTACCACAAGCTGCAGTAATTACTATAAACATAAGATTATGACTCGTGAATATCAAGTTAACTGAACTAGTAGGAATTAAACCGATGGAGTAGAATTTGTATGGTTGTAGTTAGTAAACACTTGTGTTTGAAACTTAATTAATAATTAATTGCACTGTTTGATTTTCTACTCTCGTCTCAACATCAAGAGTTCAAAATTCAATAGTGCAGTAATAATTAGTTATTTTCGTTAAATTCACACCTTTTCCCATGGGGGTGGGCAGAAACACAGACACACATAAAGAACGCCATCTCTTACGAAGCGCAAACTCCTTTCGTTTCGTCTACGTTCATACATCTGGTCATACACGCACGTTGCAAGCACGACGCACCTGAACATTCTGAAGAAAATCACCAATATGGTCAGTGTATGTCTTTCTAAAGCCCGACGTTACCACTCACATCATCACCATCTGCTTAGCCTTTTCCCAACTACGTTTAAGTCGGCTTCCAGCCTAACCGAATGCAGCTGAACATTTGTACACTTTTAACATTAAGCGACTGCCTGTCTGTCCTTCATAACCCAGTTAGTACTGGATAATACGATATCCCTTGGTAAGACTGTTTGTCAGACCTGTCTTTCTAGGGTTTTTTCCATTAGGAACTTCTCACTAGCAGTCAGGGAGTCTAGATTTGTGCCCCAAATGGAAATAGGTAAGCTCCATATTACATGGGACTTAAAACTGGCAAAATGTGGGTGTACTATTAATTAGCATACCTCTGCCTAACCTTTTGGGTATTATCATCATTCATTATTATGATCATTCTCTTGCCCTTGTCCAAATTCATTTGGGGTCGGCGCAGCATGTCTTCTTCTTCCATACTTCTCTATTACTCGTCATCTCATCAGACACCTCCTTTCATACCATATCATTCTTCACACTGTCCATCTACCGTGTCCTTGATCCTCCTCCACTCTTATACCCATCCACATTCATACTCAAAACTTTCCTCGCGACATTTTCCTCATTCCTCGGCATCACATGCCCATACCACGACCACCGATTACCACACAACTTTTCAGTCACCGGCGCCACTTTCAGACTTCTTCATATGTACTAATTTCTTATTTTATCCATTCACGTAACACCACACATCCCCCTTAGCATTCTCATCTCAGCCACATGCAAATGCCTGATACAGATCTGATGTTAAGTATGTATGTTATTTTTATGAGGCTAAACTGAAATACAGACTACACAACTATGATTGAAATTCATTTGAATTTCGTAGCTTTTGAATTTCAAATGTTTTGATTGAACGCGAATGTTAACAGGAAACATTCCAAATGCGAATGTATTGCTGGCTCTGTAATATCGGGAAGTTTTAATACGTATTTAAAATTGGATGGGTTTTGCAAAATAGATGCAGTATGTAATCAGTTGCTGATATTTTTGCTAATGTAATTCCTTTCAAAGATCCATATTTAATGTAAATTTATGGATAAATATTTTTTTAATGACGTGGATATATTATTATGAACTGTCATTTTTTTGTAATATTTCGAATGAATCGCTACTCAATCTATATGTTACTGTAAAAGCCCGAACTACGGTAAATCCTAAGATTTTCCAGTAAAACCTAAGATTTACCTACTCTTAATGGTAAAAGTCCGAACCGTTCTATGGTCATCGTTTATTTCGAACTTTTACCACCATTCACTTGGTAAATGTTAGGATTTGCCTTAAAGACACGGTAAATGTTGAAATAAACATGTCAGAACGTGATCAAAAAATGCTTGTCGAAGAAATGCACTTGCAAAACACAGGATTACTTTGTAATTCCAATTTCCATAACAGCGCTCCGTGTAATAAGTAACTTTTTTAACTACCTATTAATAAATGACAACTGATTAATTGTCTTGTCTTCGATTTGTTTATTAAAATAAATATCAAATAATAAGAAAAATACTCATTCAGTTAGATTAGCAACGTAAGCGTTATGTTTGTGATGAGATAATTTTATTTGTGTTATTTTTTACTATTCGAGAAGTATTTAAAAATTGTTTTAAATTATTAGTTATTAAAAATTAATAAATAAAAATTCCAAATAAAAAAAATAGGTAAGGATTTGACTGATTAGTAATATAAATGATTAATAATTACTCTCTTAAGATACATAATAATAAATAAAGTTTTGACTGAAAGTTAATTGTTTTATTCCTAAAACCAACATTTACCAACCGTCACTGGTAAAGCCTAGTATGTACTAAATTCTAATGGTAAAAGCCCGAAAAAATCGTTCGTTTTTATAAAATTCTTACATTTACCAACCCGTGTTGGTAAATTCTAAGATTTACTTGTAAAACCTAAGATTAACCATTATTCGAGCTTTTACAGTAACATATATATTACATAATTATGTCGGGTTGTCAGGATTTATTTCGTTAGGCTTGTACATCATGTGGGCAGACGATGGGTTTCGTGCAATGAAAATACACTGGGTGCGATACATCATCATCTGCCGTGCCTTTTCTCAACTATTTTGGGGTCGGCTTCCAGTCTAACTAGCTGTTGTTAGCTGGGTAATACGATACCCTTTGGTAGACTGGTTGTAAGACTTTTGGGCCACTGACTACTACTGTCAAAGATCTACGAATGACAGCCGGGACCAACGGCTTAACGTGCTTTCCGAGTCACGGAGGAATCTCGGTATGTAACGGGTGGTCACCCATCCACGGACCAACCTAGGCAAACGCAGTTTAACCTAAAGATCGACCCGAGCGGCAGTTATTATTTAGCCACGAGCTCTCTTCACACTGGGTGTGATACACTGTTTTTATTAAACTAACAAATTACATGAGTTTACAACTTAACACAATAACACTGAGCACAATGAATCGTGGTACAGTTCCAAGATGTCTCAACTCCGCTGCGATCAGCTTCCATGTCGTTATCGCATTGAGTTGAAAACATCAGGGCTCTGTAGAAATACGCAGTGATGAGGGCAGAATTGTAACTAGGTCGCGTGATGTCACCACTGTCGTGTTCCGATTCATTTTAACCAATGACCGGATCCGACACATAGAAATAATTACTCTTTTTTTCCCCGTGAGAGTAGGTAGAAACAACATAACCACTACATAATAAAAATCTTTGATTTATTGATAGGCAACACAAACTAAGCCGAGTCTAGAAGAATTAAATTATGTGCAAATGTTCCTTTTATGACAAAAGTGAGCATTAATTAAGGATTTTTGAAAATTCATTCACCCAAGAAGTTTAATAGGGACTGACAGTTTATGTCCAAGTTCGTCATTTTGTCTGATGGGAATTCCCATCGAGCGCATGGCTTCTAATTTTATAAAAAATCGAATTAAAAAACAGAAACAAAAATATTTTTTCTTTTTTTAAAGTTGTGTTCATACAGCCTCCAGTACCGCCGTTCCGGTTTAAAACCTCAAGCCGGAATGCGCTGGTTAAAACCAGTATTTTCCGGCCCGCCGCCCCGAACATCGGGTCAAAGGGTTAACATAATTATTAATATAATTATTTACATAAGACGGCAAAAAGTATCAAAATTATTTTAGTATTTTTTCTTGGAAAAACGTTTTTACAAGGCTTTAGTCTTTTTGATATTACTTTTTTGAAGATTGTATGACATGTTATTTTTGGGTGATTATTTAAAAGTCATTGTTTATGATATGTTAATTAACATCTTACGCGAAAGAAGCGAAAGATTGTGAGGATGTCTGGGTGTTTATTGTTCTTTCACGCAAAAACTTTTGAACGGATTTAGGTGAAATTTGGCACACAGATACTTTATGACCTGGGTTAACACATAGGGTATACGTTTTATCCCTATCGTATATACTTATCGTTTTAGTACGATCCTGTAGCATAATTACCGAACTCGGCGCGAGCGAAGTCGTAATCATAAGCTAGTCATGTATAACAGAAGGTTGACAGTGGCTTCATATATAGATCAACCAAATAAATCGACATAAACGAATACCAAGATGATTTTAATAGACTTAATCATCAGCCGTTGGTTCAGCGATCGCACACGCTACAGCTGAACCGGATATCCCGGCTTCAATTCCCAAAGCGGCCAAAATGACATAAGGCTTTTCCATCAGGATTTTCATAGTGCAGCAGCAGTATCGTTCGGATATTGGTGGTATGACACCCGCGCTTCAGAAAATATGTAGTTGGTCATGTGCCTGCTCTTTTCGATAGTGTGGGATTGCCATCTCTTCTAAAACAAAATTGATGTCAAAACCCTCTCTTTAATTCCGCTTTGGTGATGATTCAGCCTAATTCCAGCTGCAAGCGTTAGAGGCCATTAAGTGACGTGCCAAAAGCCTCATTGACAACGACTCCCTTGACAAGGCTAAGCATAAGCAGCATTGCCAGTCTTAAGTTTTTATCGTTTACATTTCGGAGTGTGCTCTGGAATCACATAATCTAATTCCCCCATCTCCATTCCATCATCGGATGAGCAGAGAGAAGCATCATCGTGATTTGTTTGAAGTCCCACGGACCCGAACAAAGCGCTTTGCTTTTTTTTTCGGATGGGAAATCATCAAATGACTCCTCCCGCTCTGGGCGGAGCGGAAGGGAATGTCAGACTTTTACTGACTAAAAACCATCCATGTTCCTTCTTTTGCCCTTTATGTTCCAGGGCTGCGGTATTTCTTTCGAACAGTCCCACAGCCCTGGAAAAAACGCTATGCTTCCACATTATTGTGCGAACCATTATTGTGTCTTTGGAACTCACTGCCGCTTTTTTGTTTCCATGATGATCATCAAAGTTCGAGTGAATCGGTATCTCCTAGGCGCGCGTCATCGCTTCACATCAGGCGAGTCACGGTCAAATGCAAGCCAATTTTGCGTAAATATATCGCTCATAATATCATTTACAACAAAAAATGCAATACTTCTTCTATTACTGTTTGTCCGTCCCGTTTCTGTCTCAAATATGAAATACTGACTAAAGAATGTCGAGCTAGAAGGAATGCAATTTCCATTGCAGTGTATTTTGTAGTCGGACAAAGATATGAAGTTGTTATACTGTCCTCTTTTATGTTTCAGATTGAAAAATGTAAGGAAATGTTGGAACTGAACCGAATTTCTGTCAAAAATATTGTAGTTCACAAGTGTGTACGCAAACGCAGGTGCAATCTCACTTTTGTTACTCTCTCTTTGATCTTTATTAAGGAGTCTTTCCTAGAACATAACTACAGAATTAACAGGATATCTCTTGGTAAAACTGGTAGTCTGATTTTAGGGCTTTTAACTAGCCATAACTGCCATGAAAGGTCTACAAAAGACAGCCGGGATCATCGGCTCAATGTGCCTTCCAAGGTACGGAGGGGCCTTGTGATGTAATGAACGATAACCGATCCCCTGGTCGACCTGGGCTCATTAATGCCTGGGATATACATTGACATAGGATATATTTTATCCCTGTAGGACGTTCCTGTGGAATAATTTCCAACCGCAACGTGAAGCCGTAAATATCGGCCATTTTAGCTGATTTTCATCCCAAAATTGTCAACTGCGCGAATAGGTAACTCTTGGAAAGCGATAAGCAATGCCCTGGAATGTTGCCAGTACAGTGCAAGGGAATAAATCTCTACCCACTATTTATGCCAAACGTGTTTTCAAGTGGAGCTTTTGGCACTAATTTGTCGTCTTGTCAATTATAAATCGTCCATTAAGGTTAATGGGTTAACTGGAGAAGTTTCGTGGAATTATAGAAAGGATTGGAGATGAAAACGGAAAGTTTATTTTTGGAAATGTGTTATTGTGTGATTACACATTTATCAAAAATACCATTTTCAAAAATAGGAGTTGCGGCTGTTTGTGTATGTGAGTTTAAATGTTGGAAACGCACCCACGATACAGGAGAAATTCCTAGAGTGGGGCAACGTTTTTTTTAAAAAAAAAAAAAGAAAAAGGAGTGAAATGTATATACATCAATTTTGGCAGTGACGTCTTTGGGGATAAAAATAATACTATGTTGTCCAGTTTACAAAACTTTTGTAAATGTTTCGTACCTACCTACCTTGTAATAAAAATGAATTGTGTAGTTCACTTGATGATACTTTTGCATCGATGACGAATCGGTACAGTGACGAACCGGGCATACGCCAATATAACATCATGCGTGTAATTCTCGAAGGGTTAAGCAGAGGTGTATCAAATAGTACACCCATATTTTGACGGTTATGTTTAAGGGCCGTGTAGTAGGGGGCGAGCCCATTGCCATTAATCGGGCACAAGTCCAGACTCTGTGGCTGCTATTGAGATATTCCTGATGGAAAAACCCAACAACAACTTGGCCGACCCGGGAATCGAATCCAGGTCTTCCAACAACTATTTTTGTTTATCTTTCCTGATTTAGTGAGTACAAGTGTTACAGCTACACATGACGTGTTGGGTTTGGATCCCAGGTCGAACAAAGTTTTATTCGGATTTCCAGTAGGAATTTTTTAGTAGTAGTCCGTTATAGGGATATGTATCCGATGATGGACAATAAGTAACTTCAACTTATACTGTCACTTACGGGATATCTTCCGTGATTGTTCATAATTTTGAGCTCCCGATATTTCGACGCTGTTGCAAGCGCCATGATCGCGGGTTGGCTGGAAATTTTATTTAAACCGTAATAATAATAATAATATCCCTGGACATTTCACACAGCACCATCTAGTCCCAAGCTAAGCAACCTAATGCTTGTGTTATGGTAGCTAGATGGCTGATAAACTACATTTATACATTTTTTTTTGTAAATACATACATATTATAGATAGTAAAACACGCAGACCCGGAACAACTACTTGCAGGTCATACAAATATTTGTTCCATACGGGAATCGAACCCGCGACATGCAGCGCAGCAGTCAATCGCTTGAACACTGCGCCAACCGTGCCGTCAAAGCTTAAAACAGTATTTCGATAAGTAACTTCATTAAATCTGTTCAGTAACAAATCACTTAAATCCCACACTTGTGACCTACCAGCAAATATATTCTTCTTCAATCTAGTTTTTGGCCAAAAAAATACTGAATTTTTACAAGACGATTTTATCCTCACATCCCATGCATCTATTTGCCGATCAAAACATTCCACTTCTCCCTCCAAGATATTCTGGACATCAATAAAAACGCTAAAAGGGTCGGTTTAAATCGTTCCAAACAAATATTATCGGTTATTCCGGTCGCGTCCAAGCTGTTTGGTCGACAAGGAGTGTTTATTGTCGAGCTAAGGGCGAGTCTAAATAAATTTGAGAGGGGTGCCAGTTATAAGATGATGCAGGCATGAATTTTGAGTGGGTAGTCGAAATATTTTTGGTATTTTATGGTAAATTTTGGTGAAGAGAACATTTGCAGGGCGAGTGGTTCTTGGGTACGAAAGTTGAGAGGTAGCAATGCCTCTTTTTGACTAACACATGCTGAGAGTATATGACTAGCATTAATTTGTATTATTGCCCTTTTGGTGTTGCAAATCCAACTGCGCACTTCTACTTAGGCACCTATCTAAGTTTCGCCGATTGTTAGTGAAAATGACACTATAAGAACAGGAAAAATATAATCACATAACCACGTAACTTAATAATGTTCTACCAAATGCAATGAATGTGCTTACAGTTATTGCATTTGTAAAGGTACTTCTTTGTAGATATTTTTAAAATATAACTAGCTATTAATACATAATTGCCACAGTTCGTTTATTTTGTAAAAGATACTGTAAAAATAAACTACCAGTATTTTCCATTCCATTAAATCCTTTTACAATTATTCTGTAGGCTACAAAATAATTTTATTTTGTAGCATTTTTGCATTGCGTGTAAGTATTCAATATAATAATGAAATCATTTATTGTGTGCTCTTGTATTTAACACAATAATTTTTATTTTACAGTTCTGAGCTTAACACAGGAACCAGGTATTGTATTTTTGCCATGTACTTCTTTATGTTCATTACAGAGCTTCCATGTTTCAATGGTTTTTTTTTTATATCAATGTTTTATTCTACAAATGTAACTAAAAGTACGATAAGCTGAAAAAATTTGAGCATTTTTTATTTATTTTGCACGTTCATTTCATTTCGTGTTTCTCGTTAGCCTTGTGAACGCAAACACTGTCCAGTATGGAGACCCTTAGGGGCTACAGAAGAACCAATCGCTTTTAACACATTTCGTTACTGTACCACGACTTCAGCAACAACAAGATAGACAAAAAAATTATATAACTGAACACCTGTGCCTAATCCTTTAGTGAACACACGCGTGATGGTATGCTATGTTAGTAGAATTCTAGATAACACGATAGCTTTCAAATAAACCAAATTGTCGATGGCAGATAGCTGCGAATCGATGAATGTAATAGTAAATTCCGAAATGTTGAGTGAATGCAATGTGTTTAGGATTTAGCTGATAGTTGAATGTTTTATATGTGCATTTGGGTTTAGTACACATGGGGCTTCATTGAAATTTACACGGGTTGGGAAGCAGCTTTCTAAATAAGTGATATTTGTGATGATTGCTAATATGTTTATCATTATGTTGGGTGTCGATAAATTCCTTAGTTTTAGTTACACCTCCCGCAACAAAATATGGCCGTTGTAGCTAGTTTATGACTGCTAACGTATGATCGTCTGCCTATTGCCGTTTTCCAACGTTATTGGGGGCTTCCAGTCTAACTGGTATATAGAGGTGATTAGGTGGTGTGGTGATTTATAATGGACTGACTGCCTATCTGACCTCTCCAAACAAGATACTGTGAATAAGTTATTATGACAAACATCTTGCAGTAGCAGATTATTACAAACCATGTCATAAAAAAATACCGAAAAATAGCTTCACTTGAACATTACAACAAAACAACACACGAAAAAAGCTCCCAATATAGACGGACGGAACCGTAAAAATATACCCAAATAACCTTACAGCACCCTCTAAACGTCGTAGCCAGACAATCACAATCAACAGCCGGCGGCTACATCCAAAATAATGAAGTCTATACATTAGGCGAGCCCCAATAACTGAACCTAAGCAAATAGTCCGTCGCCATCGGAATACCGAAGTGTTGCCATCGAGTGTCACCTCGGCAGTTTTTTGTCCCTGGCATATTGATATCGCTGTATTGTGAGATGTTTATGTTTAGAGGCTTTCATTACTTAGATGTTTTGGTCTAGTAGACTCTAAGCATTACATTAGACCTTCGATTCCTAGGTCAGGCGTAGTGGTATCGAATTTTAACATCTGATATTTCTCAGCCCAGTTGGTGGTATTAGGCGGGTTCCCTATTACAAGGAACTTAAACTTAACTGGCGAAGTGTGAGTGTACTATTAGGTACACCTCTGCCTAATCCTTCAGGATTACAGGCGTGATGTTACGTTATATTTCAGTAGCTGCACTCTTACCTACATTATTATTTTGACCAGAATAGAACTTTAAAGGATTTTTGGGCCTGGCTTTTAACTCAAGTATCTGTGAATTTAGGTTTAAAGGTAAAAAAAAGCAATAGACAGCGTGGGTTCAGTACTTCAGTAACATATACGACTACGTACGAGTATGTATTTTAAAACCTAAAAACGATATTGATATCTGCCTTAAAACGAAACAGAGAATAAACAGAGAACGACTCTGTTGAGCGCAGAGCCAAGAGGCTCATTGGTGACGATAAGCTGGTGAGTACCAAGCTTCATAGCCTGGCCCACCGGCGCAGAGTTGCATGTCTGTCGGTCTTTTACAGGCTGTACTTCGGTGAGTGTGCCCAAGAGCTCCACGAGATCATTCCACCATCTCCCTTCTTCCAACGGGAGTCCAGACGTACTGCGGGTTATCACCCATTCCTTGTCGATGTTCCACACATTCGCACGAAGCGCTTTGCTTCATCGTTTATTATGCGCACAGCCAAGGAGTGGAATTCCCTGCCTTCGTCGGTGTTCCCAAGTTCATATGACCCCAATCTATTTAAGTCGCGAGTTAATAGGCTTCTTTTGGGTTAGCTCGTTCCATCGTCGACCTCATCTCTGTCCTCAGGACTAGATTGAGGTCAAGAGTAGGCCCATCAAACATGAAAAAAAAAAAAAAAAAAAACGAAATAAAATTTTGAAGTATACAGAGTGACTGGTAATTAGTGACCGATACTTCAACACGTGATTGTTCTCATGATAACAAACCACTTTCCCAAAAAAACATTTTTTTTATGGTCATTCAATGTTATCACATTATTGTGATAACATTGAATGACCATGAAACAATTTTTTTACAGTCATTCACTTTTATCACAATAACACAACAGCCGTATTCCTATCAGCTGTTAGCCACGTGACGCCGTTCTGTCTCATTACTATCATACCGTGCTACAGTGGGTAGTGGTCACAAGCGCGCGCGCGTATTTCATACGGCTGTTGTGTTATTGTGATAAAAGTGAATGACTGTAAAAAAATTGTTTCTTTGGGAAAGTTGCTTGTTGTCATGAGTCCAATCACGTGTATAAATATCGGTCACTAATTATCAGTCACCCTGTATTAACATATCACTGCCATAGACTACTTAATTAGACTATTAATGCCCTAACGAAATTGATACTTAATCTGTAAAGGTGAGATAAAATGAATTAATTAAAAGAAACATTACCTACCTCAATTACAACTTGCTGATAATTTTATTGTTAACTAGCTGTTGCCTGCAAGCTACGACCGCGTGCATTTTATATAAAAATATTACCTTCCCTATTTGAATCTTGTTAACAAGTTTAAGGGTTTATTTTTTTTCGCACGGAACCCTAACCTTTTTCTAAAATAGAAGTAAGCCTAAGTTACTCCTTATAACTTTATCTATCTGCTAGTAAAAGCCCCGTCGAAACCGGTCAAGCCGTTTCGGAGATTAGCTGGAACAAACAGAAACCCAAAAAATAAAAATAAAAAGTTTTTTTTTGCTATAATAAGCTGTTGTTTTGAAATTATAAATAGATACTTAAATTTTATATTTTTGTATTTATAGATGAGCCCTCCACTCACTTTCTTTTAACATTATTCCTAGTAAAAAAAGGCGAACAATATCATCTACCAAAAGACGCCAAACTTGATGTCAAAATCAAAGTTCAACCGCACAAAAGCCCAACCAATGCATGCATAATTAATCACCCCTGATAAAAAGATAATATCTTCTATCTTCGAAAAACCACCGGATAGTTCCACATCAAATATGCAAATCCCTTATTGAAATATTAACCAAGTTGATATAAAAAGTTCTAATGTATTCAATGGGAAAACTTCGGAGCATCCAAGAAACGTAGTTTTGTCGCAACTTTAAATTATTTAAGTTTTTTTTAATGTCATCTTTTTTTTTGTTCGTGTATTTAGGAATTGTATTGATTTTGTGAGGAAGGAGTGTAAGATGATGTCTCAGTTTTGTAATAGTTGCGTTCATAGTTTACATTGCTTCCTAATGATTAAAATATAGCATATTCATTCATTAACATTCCTATTGCCGGGATACCGACCAACTCTCTGTGAGAATATTTGTAATTGTATAATTAGTAGCCAGGTTATTCAATTATTTCTTCTCTACTTCTTCTTCCGGCCTAATCTCATCTTTTTTTTTTATATCGGCTCTCCTTATCATTCTTCTCCAAAGATGTCTTTTCTGAGTCATCATTGGGTCAATATCACTATTTACCAGATCTTTCTTAACTACAGACATCCATGTAAGTCGGGGTCTGCCGCGCTGTTTCGATCTAAATTAAGTCTAATAAAATTATAACTGGGAAGACCGCGGCGTAGGTGGTGTGACGATCTGGTCTTTTTGCGGGTCGAACATGACCAGATATCGCACAAGATGGAGAGGTTTGGAAGGAGGGAAGGGAGGCCGTTTGTCCAGCAGTGGGACACTCAAATAGACTAACAAAAAAAACATGAAATTACTTTGTATAGGTATAACTTCGTATGTTTGGAGTACCTAACAACAGTGTAACAGTGTGTGTCAGTGTGTGTGTGTCATCTTTTATTTAACACTAGCTTTTGTACGCGGCTTCGCTTGCTTTAATTTAGAATTTTACAAGAAATTCGGGCTGTACTGTGCTTGTAATAATATAATTCAATCATGATTCGAAAGACACGTGGCGCCATCTATTATTATAAGAACGTTATTGTTGTTTTCCTCGGGAACTACTTTTTTTCGTGATGAAAGGTACCCTATGTCCGTTTCTGTACACCTGACAACGTATATTATGTATATATGCAGTGGTTTAAGTGTGAAAAGGTAACAAACAAATTTACTTTCGCATTTATAATATTAAAGTAATTCTTTTCCAATATGCACAGACAATATTTGACTCGAATATTCAACTCTATTTATTACTGTAAAATATCGAACACCTCCAAAATCATAAACAACTATCGACTTTCGAAACCAAAATAGCCATCACAATACATACCAAAATCTTTCTACATCTCCTCATAAGCCATTCTCATAAGAAACCCATTAGAGCGTAGTACACAATCGGCACGTGCGACCCAAAGGACCAGAATGGGCCACAGGACCAACATACAACAGTATCGCATTAACGGCTATATATATAAACGATGTTTGGGTCAACCGATATTGAAAGCCTACGAATATATTGTCCAAGACTTTTTTTTGTATTATTTTTCTATAGTTCTCTTTTTAGGACACGGAATCACGCTTAGGAGTTTGGTGTTGGCCACTCAATATTTTTGACGCGTCTTACGTGATGTAAGATGAAATGCAATACATATAAAACATATTTCTTGTCGAAACTAAAAAAACAAACGGAACTTTAAAAGCCTTAAAAATTACTTACTTGTACCTTCAGGACTTTAGTATTGCCAAGTCAACCAATTTTTGTACGAAGTAAGAATAATTGGACTATGACTTTAGGGACACAAGCTTACTTCCTTTGAGAAGGAATATGCCATAATGAACCACACGAGCGCAATGTAGGTGGATAAATGTAACAAGTCGTCAAATTTTCGATTCTAGGACATGCCGGTTTCCTCACGATGTTTTCTTCCGTCAATTTAAGAGCAGTGGGGATTGAATAAATTACACAAAGAAAGGTGTCAGCCCGGGACCGAACTCGCAACCGGAGCCGGGACCGTTACTGAGCCACCTCTGTTCGTTAATATTAATGAATTCAACTCCAGTTTTTTATAACACCCGAATCCAAAACTATTATTCGGAACTGCACAAGAAGGAATGGTACCTATTGGTAGCGTAGTGACCTCTGAGAACAAAATATAGGACAAAACAGAAAATAAACACGCTCAGTCATTTTACAAGCGGACATTTATTTAAACACGGTCCAAGAAGGTCGAAAAGGGACTCCATAAATCCTAATGCCCAGTTATAGCCTTCTGGGTAATATTATCTTGTTATATGGCGTGATGTGTGTGTACTGGACACGATTAGGCTTTGTTTTTGGTCCTTTGAGAATTGGTACAGATACGAATATTTGTGAAGATGTTAGGACTATTGTTAACGAGTCTCAACTTATCAAGCTATTTGGTGTTAAATATACTGCACTAATACAAAGATTTAAACCGTTAGAATCGATCTTCCGCGTCAAATGGTCTCGATTCTGTTTCTTACAAATGATGCCGTGATTGCACTTTATTGAGCTTTCTTTTCCCAGTATGAACACTTTTAAAGTACGGTAGAAGCAAATATAAGTATTTAAATCTTTGCAATAGTCGGTACCTTAAAATAATGTCATGCCACGTTTAGTAAATACATTGCTGTGGCGAATCTTTTTTTAAATTTCTGAGATAGTAATGACTTTCCTTATTTCTTCAGATATGTGCTATAGTGTTTGTTTAACGTGTTTTAGTTAGTGCCAAATTAAAAAAATAAAGATTTTATTATTATTAATGCATTAATAGACACACACCTTTACATTAAATTAGATTAAATTATTTAAATTATATTACATAAAATTACATTGAATTGAATTGGATTAATTTTAATTGTTAAATAATTGGATTGTTAAATTAGTTTTGTGTTAAATTGATTGTAATAATAAACGTTTCTCTAAAAGTCGTACTAACATAGTTCTTAAGTACTCACACTAACCCATATGGACTCTTGTTCGAAATAAAGTACTTGATTGATGATTGATTATTTCTAAATCATGTAAGAAAGCCTAATGATGCTAGTTACTTCAGTTGGAATACAGTTAATTAAATAAGTCATGCTTGCATGCTATTAGCAAAGTATTTTCAAAATGATTATCAGGACTTTATAATGTTTTTCTACAACAATGTGTGTGCTTTAAAGCCACCTTTTATAAAACCTGAGCTTTGTGTCACGTTCTACTTTTATGTACTTCTGTTTCCTACCGAACATGGGAGCCCTTGAATTGTGTATTATATTGTTTGTGGCTTTTGTCCGAATTCGGACAGAAAGGGGATTGCTAATTTTAAGGCTTTATTCTCTTGATATGAGTTAACTTTGTGGCTTATAAAAAGTTGTCGCATGGACAATGCCCTCTGTAAACTTACTTTAAACACTAAAAAAGTACTAACAATGACTGTTTTTGACATTCTGTACCATTCCCCCGAGGAGGAGAAATGACATGTGAGGAGCATTGTGCGAGCAATTTTATGTTGTAAAAGCTTAGGAAGTAAACATTACGCTTGGCATAATTTCAATTCACCTTTTCGAAAGCCGTATAGGAAAACGGGTTGCCTAAAATTGCCGGTAACCACATAAAAGGTCTAATTTTCACCGGCTCCCATACCTTGCAGACCGGAACGTAACATCGCTGTTTAGCGGCACAGTTAGGTACCTATACCTAAACTTATGGTATAGCTATAGTTAGCGGTCCTTTCTCTAATATGTCTTAGTTTGCGACTGGGGTATTAATATTAAAAACTACCTATTATGGGTGTAAAAAAACCCTTCAAGAAGCCGAGTGGTACTTGTTCTCCCCGTCATTGCGATCATCATTCATCATTGCTGTATTGTGTTGAATATTGTCACTGCCTCGTTGGTCTAGTGATGAAGCGCTACTGCTGAGCATGAAGTCCTGGTTTCGATTTCCAGGTCGGGTAAAGTGTTATTGGGTTTTTCCTCTAGGAATTTCTAGTAGAAGTCACGGAGTGTAAATTTGTGCCCGGTTGACGATTAAACGACTTAAAAATCACGAAGTATGGGCGTACTTTAGGCACACCTCTGTCTAACCCCTCGAGGAAACAGGCGCGGTGGTATGGTGTTACTATGACATTGTCTCAGTACCTAAACATAAAAGGTAAGTTCGTGTAACACTAATGTACTTTATCCACCCATACAACATCATCGCGATCAAAATCTAGCTCAAACTCAGCCTAATAACATAAACACTAAACAGGTAATAACTCAGACAGATTATCTTAATGAGATCGTTGTACACACAAACGTACCTACATCACAGGTAGCAGCGAGGCTATAAACACGTGATAACATCTTGTTTTAGTCAGGAGTTATGTCTGCTCCTATATCTGACTAATCGGTATTGGTTATAGTTACCAGTAACTAGCAGTTAGTGGTTGATGATTTGATCTATTGCCAAATGACGTGTCAAGTGTTGAGTTTGGTCACAATGGACTCTGTGTTTATCGTAACATCGATACGTAAATTCGCTTTCTTAAAAAAAGGTTTTTTAATCAAGTCGAAATCTCATCTTAACGAGAATCCAATGTTCAAAACTTGACACTTCCTTTTTTTTTTAATTATGTCACTCTCTCTTATATTTACTAACCGGAAACTTGATTTATTAGGCGGTGAAAACCGTGGTTCAGTAAATAAGTAATCATCATCTGTCTAGCCTTCTCCCAACTATGTAGGGTCGCCTTCCAGTCTAACCAGATGCAGCTGAATACTGGTATTTTACATAGAGCGACTGCATCTGCTTTAACAACCCAGTTAGTAATAGGTAGGTAATACCGATAAGACACTTGGTAAGACTGGTTGTCAGACTTTCGGGCCACTGACTGTAACGACTGTCCAATATCTAAGACTTAACGTGTTTTCCGAGGCATAGCAACTACAATAAAAGGTAGGTAATGAATGGTCACCCCTCCACGTACCGACCTCGGCAAGCGCGGCCTAACTGTTATTATTTTGACCAATATTATCTTACTTCAATTATAAATGCGAAAGTCTGTGAGGATGGATGGTTGTTTGTTACTCTTTTTTTAGATGAAACTTGGCACACAGATAGTTTATTACCTGATTTATTCATAGGATACTTTCTATCCTGGAATTTCCCGTGGGACAATTACCAAAATACATGCGGTCGAAACCGCGGGCATATACTAATAAAACGTCACTTTGACCAGGCCTTTAGTTATTTTTTAGTAAAATATACACAGGTACAGTTCTGTTAACGTAATAAAAGAGAATCATACTTGACCATTTCAATTTCAGAACTACCCACACCTACCAATCCAATCAGCCGGTACAGTCAACAACACGTTAAGCGTTAAGAGTACTGTGTCGGGCAAAGTGGCTATCTCACGAGATTCAACGACGATTTTGTTGATAACTGTGCAGGCAGCTATTGGAGATATTTAGAGTTGACGATCATTTATTTACGTGGAATGGTTTTTGTTGTAATCAGACATGCGTACAGAATGATCAAAAAAAGAATATCTTGCATTGACAAGAAAAATATTTTTACAGCACTAATAAAAACAACTGCCTCTGGTGTAGTGATCGCAAAGCAATACTGCTGCATGAGGTCTTGAGTTGAATTCCCAGTTAGAGCACTGTTATTGGAGTTTCCAGCTAGGAGACTGTATAATTATGTGCACGGTTGATGGTCTCGAAGTGTCCTAGTTTAAGACAAAACACATGAATCCCTAATGGCATGGTCGTATCGTATCCGTCACGTAGGAGCTAACTAACCTGCTACCTTGTTCGGACAATCGAAGTGCAATTAGATGCCCCGGTATGTAGCGACAGCAGAATAAATGGGCCAAATTCATTTTTAGATATTTGTTAAATAAATCATTATCTAAACACTGCTTGTTTTAAGCACGTTCAGCCGTTGGTCCCGACTGTTAATAATAGATCTTTGAAAGTAATTACAGGTAGTCAGTGGCTCGAAAGCCTGACAACCTACCTTACTAGAGAGTTTCGAATTGTCCAGTAACTGGCTTGTGAAGGTTAGATAGGCAGTCGCTCCATCTAAAATACAGGTATTCAGTTGCATCAGTTTAGACTGGAAACCGACATTATTTGCCCAACGTAGTTGGGAAAAGACAAGGCAGGTGTTGATATAATTAAACAGTCTAAGACAGCCTATAACAACTTGAGGCAGAGAAATAGAAAAACTCTCCCAATATCTCTGTACCAAATTATATTATTACTTTCTTAATTACAAAAGTTTTTCGTCATCCATTCTGCAAACGGTACCTGCAACTGATACATCCACAAGGCTAATTGAGGGTACGCAAAGAAAAATCGATTACATCGCCCATTTGGGGGTAATTTAGACCCCTTTAGACGGAGTACTGGTAGTGTTAATACTGGCTCGTTGAAAGTCATTTGATAATAGAACTGTCGGTTTCGAATTTCGAACGTAGCCGCCATGTTTGAGGTTCTTTGTGGTGTGGTGAAGTGAAGGCATGATGTTTGGATGCTTTTTTTGTTTCGCATTGTGTTGTGTGCAGGTTCAGACGGATGCGGGTTGGTTTCAGCTGGTTTTTAATGGAATTGAAGTTGGGAGTAACATTTTTTGGTATAGCTATCTGGTATCATGTGCCTAATGTAATGTATTGTCCTCTACACCATTCCTATACCTGCATCATTATAATAAGAAAGGATAATAACAGTGAAGGAGAGCTCGTGGCTAAATAATAACTGCCGCTCGGGTCAATCTTTAGGTTAAGCTGTGCTTGTCTAGGTTGGTCCGTGGATGGGTGACCACCCATTACATACCGAGTTTCCTCCGTGCCTCGGAAAGCACGTCAAGCCGTTGGTCCCGGCTGTCATTTGTAGATCTTTGACAGTCGTTACAGGTAGTCAGTGGCCCGAAAGTCTGACAACCAGTCTTACCAAAGGGTATCGTATTACCCAGCTAACAACAGCTAGAAACTAACTGGGTTGTGGAGGTTAGATAGGCAGTCGCTCCACGTAAAATAATGGCATTCAGCTGCATCCGGTTAGACTGGAAGCCGACTCCAAAATAGTTAGGAAAAGGCTAGGCAGATGATGATGCTAAGAAAGGATAATATAGTTAACCATTCTAGAGTCAAAGCATAAAGTATTTTCTCGTGTGCCTTAAAATTAACAAAGTAGGTCTTAAATTGTTTAATTACACTGAGCCATTAATACGAAAACGTTGGACATCTACCAATACGCACTGACGCATCTACCAACAGAACATTCCATCTCTTAGAGAAGAGCCCTGTGTCCAGCAGTGGGGGCATTCAATACTGGTTGGTAACAGGTTGTATCAATACATTTTTGGACAAATAAGTTATTTCAACAGCAACAAAACAAACCATTTCACACACATGTCAAAGTAAATCGTGCAACTTTACACGTCAAAATGTAAGTCCATAACAAATAATGACAGCTTATTAAGTTTCCCTCGTTCAACATACGTAAGTGAGCGAGTTGTTCAGTGCACGACACGCAAAACAAACATTAATAATTAATATTTATCGCCCATATTATGGTAATTACAAGAACAATTTACACGGAAGTATACCTAATGCTTAATGTGGTGTGGACTTTATTTGAAGTTGATTGAATAGGTTTTTCTGAAAAAAAAAAATTACACATCGTCATAAAGCTGTTGACAGAAAATATTAATTGGAGAGTCTTCTTTATTCATCTTCTGTAATTTTGGTCAAATATTGACTTCATTTGAATAAACAATCCAAGAAATCCTGGACTCCTGATATTAATTTTTGGACAAATAATTGTAGAAAAGTGTATTTCTATTCAGTTACCAGTTCTAATTACTGAAATGCACGTCATACAAAGTTGTGATCGCTTAAAAGACTATAAAAAAAGTTATTAAAAAGCTCATGTCAATTTTGTTTAAAATTGGAAAAATATTATACGAAACTCTTTGAAAGCAATTGCTACGTGCAGGCTCGCTATTTCTTCGAAAAATCCAATGTCTTTAAGCAACGCATTTCCCTAAATCCTCTTAAAATGTTAGCCATAGAGTACGCTATAGTTATGTTAGCTGCGTGGCGTCAAAATCACTAAGTTAAGGTAGCGCCAGGCTAGCACGCGAAATTCAAATTTTCTTCCGTTTTTTAAAAAACTTAAGAAAATTTTAATTGCGTTCCCGTGTGCTTCCACCTTAAGCGGAGATAGATCCTGGTCAGGTTTGGTTTGATAGGCAAGCTTGTGAAATGCATAATCGAGGTCAGTCTTTGTGAAGAGGCATTAAAAGCCTTTGTCCGTTTGTACCATGTTGTGTTCATGTAATGTACTAGTACGCAGTACGTAGATGATTTGGGTTGAAATTGAAATTGTGATTATTAATTAAAACTTAGAACACGTTCACAAAACGTTTTAAGTATTTAGTATCGAGTAAATAATTTCAGCCTGGGTAAATAATAATAAGCCGCGTTTGCCTAGGTCGGTCTGGATGGGTGAACATCCATTACGTACCGAGTTTCCTCCGGGCCCCGGAAAATACGTTAAGTCAATGGTCCCGGCTCTCATCTTTAGATCTTTGACAGTCATTACATGTAGTCAGTGGCCCGAAAGTCTGACGACCAGTCTTAGCAATAGGTATCGTATTACCCAGTGATAACTGGGTTGTAGAGGTCAGATAACCAGTCGCTCCATGTAAAATTCAGCTGCATCCAGTTAGACTGGAAACCGACCCAATTGTTTTTTTTATTATATGGGTCTACTTTTGACCTCAATGTAGTCCTGAAGACAGAGATGAGTTCGACGATGGAACGAGCTAACCCAAAAGAAGCCTATTAACTCGCGACTTAAATAGACTGGGGTTATATGAACTCGGGAACACCGACACAGGCAGGGAATTCCACTCTTTGCTTATGAAAGACTGAAAAGGCTCGACAGATGAAGAAATAATATCGGTCTATTATTGTTCCACTGCAAGACCACAGCCTGCCACTTCTTGTGTAGAGAAGACACGAACATGCTAACCCGTCTTAGCAAGCGTGGTGATCAATCTTCATGCCTTGACTGTATTAGAAGAGGTCTTAACCCTGTAGTAGGTGAGTATAGGATAATATTATTAAATATCACTTTTTGTAATACTTAATTGATAATTTCTTCACTCTCAAAGTGGCCTCATGAAATATCGAAAGAGACACAAAAAACCTGCTACTGAGTGACAGTAAAATTAACCACACCGTAATATACCCCATCCATGAAAAAATAAACCCGTACTCCGACCATAACACGAAAAACTCGTGTAGTCGTGTCCCCGCCTAGCTTACCACTTTTTCCAAGTTGGTAACACGTCGACAATAGCAAATCCTTTAATCCCAGCTCTATGGAGTTCGGGATCGTAGTTCGCAACTCGAAGCCTGGGCTAAGGCAATACGTGACTTGGTCGCGGCGCTGTCGTCGCGTGCTCGTGACGGCAGGTGTAAATGACCTTTTTTTGTAGTTTTCTTTTTGTGGGAGTGTAGATTTCGAAGACTTATTTTGAAATAGGTACGCTTGTCAGGTTTTTCGAAGGTTAGATGCAGAAGGTGGAGGAAAGGGTGTTGTGCCCCAGCTGAGGATAGGCCGTTTGTCCAGTGGACAGCGATGGGCTGAGTAGATTGATTTTTAATTCAAGTAAATCTCCTCAAAATGCGTTATTAGCTACGTCTACGTTATTCTACATCGTTTTCACATATAATCTCAACATAAATGATGTAAACAAGATCTTGTAAAAATATTTTGTCCATGGAGTTTCTTGCCCGTTCTTCTCCATAGTACGTCCTACGCTTTGGAATGAGTACTTTCACAAGTTATTATGCCTTGTGACTATCATCATCTTTTTGTATTTGAAATTCAAAAGTACCTGTAACGGTCTAATTGAAATAAATGCTTTAAGTTAGAGTTGAGTTTGTAGTTTCCGTATCTGCAAGAAGCTTTTTCTCTGCTGTTTTACCCACATATAAGTTATGGTACTTGTTCGACAAGTCTTGTAAAATAATATATTATGTAGGTACTACCACTTCACCGACAGTCGACCACTTTTCAACATTATCACTTAGGGCATAAGACTGAAAAGTGACAGTATGTTGGGGTCGGCTTCCAGTCTAACGGGATGCAGTTGAATTCCATGTAGTATTTTACATGGAATGACTGCCTATCAGACCTCCTCAACCCAGTTAATACTGGGTAATACGAAATCCCTTGGTAAGACTGGTTGTCAGACTTTCCGGCAACTGACTCCTTGTAACGACTGTCAAATATCTATAAAAATGAGAGCCGAGCCCAACGGCTTAACGGAAACTGGCTATGAATGGATGGTCACCCATCTGTGGACCAACCTTGGCAAGTGCTGCTTAACCTTGAAGATCGACCCAAGCGATTCATGCAATTCATAAAATAAGTGGTCCTAATGTACCGCGGAAATAAACAACTGAAAGCAGTTTAGATTGTTACATGCAATACAACAATTTATAATGTTCATTTCATTGTTGGTACGAGTATGTTAATTAGCGAATATTTTACGTAGCGTTAAACTCGATGATTTTATTATTAGAATAGATTTTATCAAATTAACTGCGTGAGTAAATGGTATTATGTCTAATTCTGTTGAATTTTAAAAGCCTGACAAAGACTGATTTGTTTTGAGTTTTGATTTGTCAATTTTCGTGTTAGACTTATGCCACTTTTTAGGGTTCCGTACCCAAAGGGTAAAACGGGACCCTATTACTAAGACTTCGCTGTCTGTCTGTCGGTCTGTCTGTCTGTCTGTCTGTCTGTCTGTCTGTCTCCAGGCTGTATCTCATAAACCGTGATAGCTAGAAAGCTGAAATTTTCACAAATGATGTATTACTATTGCCGCTATAACAACAAATACTAAAAATTAAAAAATAATAATTATATTAAGGGGGGCTCCCATACAACGGATATGATTTTTTGCCGTTTTTATATATAATGGTACGGAACCCTTCGTGCGCGAGTCCGACTCGCACTTGGCCGGTTTTTTAAACACTATGCATTTATTTAGGTGCCGGTTCGTATAAGACGAAACGAACATTACTTTACAAATGAAGTTAAAAGTTTACCACCGAAGTTTATATTGTGGAATTCGACTACGGGATTTATTTAAACGCAATTTTGATTTATTTTTTATTAATCCTGCCATGGATTCTTGTAGACTAACTTCAAACTGCGACGCAAACAAAGACGCTGTCACTAGGTAGTAAGGAAGTAATCTGTATTATTATTTCTACTGTAAAACTCACAAATCAAGTACGTAATCTTTAAATCTACCAGAGCCATTACAATGACTTCCCATAGTTCCACAAATTCACGCGAACGCAAGCTATTAATCAAAAGTTCTAATATTAAACACGAATCGACATTATTGAGACATTGAACTCGAGAACATTAAGTTGGCTATCTTATTTCGCTTATATTTACTTCAATGCCAATCTTGATTTTGAAACCATGATTGTATACATTTTGCATGCCTTATGGTAGAATCACTTGAAACATATACCTACATTTTTATACCACCATTGTAACAGTATTTTCTGTAAAAATAAATGATTTGATTTGATTTATCGATGTAACATTACGCCTGTACCCCAAAGGTTTAGACAGCCATGTGTACCTACGAGGTGTAAACCGACTCTTGACCTGCTTGAAAATTATTGCTGGGAAACGACATCTTTCATGGTAGGACAATGTAACGCTCAAGACAGTGATGAATGCATTGAATAGTACACAGATCATAGAGGTGTTTAAAGTACAACATGTGAAACCTGTATTTAAAAAAAAAACTGACCTGACTGAGTCAGAACTTGGGCCTATATCTTTGACTAGAAGATTCCCAGCTATGGACCAGAAGAAAAACAAATGCTTTTCGACTTCGTCAAAGGTTTTTTTACACCCATTACTAATAGTACATCTACATTATGGTATGCTAGTTATGACTAATCCGACGTAGTAGGGAGCGGGCTTATTACCATCAACCGGGTTCATATTCAGGCTTCGGGCTTCTATTGAGATTTTTTTTAAACCTAATAAGTCTTGAGTTTTCGAACTCAAAATACCAAAACAGATCTGGCTTTGATATAACCTAGCATTTTGAGACTCTTAGCGTCCTCCATTTTATTGCTAATTCACTAAGAAACTTATACTAACTGTGACTATGTTTCATAGTTTACAATAAAATTATCCTCTTGCTTTTCTATGACTTTATTTTTTTTTTAAAGATTGTGATAAATACCTTCAGGCAAGAGTAAACACTTCCCCTCAGGATTGGGCGACAACAAAAGTCATTTTTCCAACTGTTTGATAATCTGACATAAATCCTTCTAAAAAATTCGGAAGATGCAAGCAAAAAAAAAATATTTTTGGCACCACTTAAAAATTTTAAGCGAAAATCCAAATCTAAATTACAAAACCACTGGTCCGAGGACAACAAATCTCAAAAATCTTAATAAAAAATTACTTAGTTTGTAAACTTAATTAAATCCCTTATCAACTGTATCGAGATAAGAGGGAAAGTTGAAATTAAATTACAGTCCCTCGGTTTAGGGGAGCTGGAGGAATGAATCTTTCTTTATCTTTGATTAATACGAAATTTTTGTGAAGACATTTTTTTATGTCATAGGTATGTATGTACGAGTATCGCAATTAATGCAATTTTGAGGGTTGTTTTGAGGAACTTTGTTATATATTTATTTATGTACACCCAAAACACTTACACAGGTGACAACATACAGCTAAAAGAGCACAAAGGTATTGCTTATTTTATTTAAAAATCTCTTCCAGCAGGTTAACTTAAACAAACATAAGTACATGTTATGTTCTTTGATGTTCAAAAACTGCTTACTTAAGCATACACTGAAAGTATTACTCATGATTTGTTAGTTCGGTCTGTTTAAATCATTGGTTGCTAATCTATGGTCCGCGGGCCACCGGAGGTCCGCAGGAGTTTCGAATAAGGTCGGCGAAAGGCATATACAGGTACATTCGTACGTTTTAACTCGCACCGAAGATGCAAGCTCAACCCAACCTTATTGAAAACCTATCAGAGGCGAGGTGCTGAAATTTTTCTCTCTTGCCAGATTCATACGTATTTCTAAAAAAAAATCTACTTACTCATTCCTATTTCTGTATGAATAATTACGTATCTTTCACTATCTTAATTCTAAAGATTGTCATCAGATTTTCCAATTTTCGCATTGTGTGAGTTACAGAGTGGATCTTTAAGTCAGACAATGCGAAAATATAATCCGATCGGTGTCCATGTTTATCTAGGACCTTATGGCTCCTGCTAACAATAAAGATACCAAAGTGTTCCCTGGTCCAAGAAAAGTTGGGAACCACTGGTTTAAATACTGCAGTAGGTAAGTAAGTTTAACGATTCATCAATTCCATCCAATATCAAAACTCCCATTTTAACTTGAAGTACCTATAAAATTTTAATAATAACTTCCACATTTCACATTCAATCGAACAGAAGTCCTGATAATATACTTAATTGAATAATTCCTCAAGACTTTTCTCTAATAATCCCATTAATTCCCCCATCTTCCCCCGATTACCCCGGGGGATAGGGGCTGGTAAAAGAAAATTCGACAGGATTCGTTCGAAACTAACTCCGGCTCGAATTATGAGTAATCTCAGTTATTTAGCTGAGACACTTGGGTGTCTGTTACACCGGAGTGTAAAGCGTACTTTACGTTTGGCCGAGTCGGCACTGTCGAACAACAAAGCCGACTAATCCACATACTTGGCTCTTATTTGGTTCGTGCCGATCGGCAAACTTGGTTCCGTTTCCGTTATCCATTATTGCGTGTCTAATGCTTTCAGTAGCTCAACTTAGTGTTAGGTCAGTAAGGCTCTGAATGGCTTCATTATCCTCATACTTACAGAGTCAACGAAATACAACACAAAAATCGTTAAATGCACTATAAAAAATATTACGGGAGAATGAATATTAAATGAATAGTTTCGTATCAAAGTATTTTGTCATACTCAAAAAAAAAAACATTTAAGGAAAAACACATTTGTTTTTATTTCTGTTATTTCTTGCATAGGATTATCAATTACTTTAAACTAAAAAACCCTAAGAACACCGCACAAAGATAAACTTTTTTCTATCTTCATTCCGTTCAAAAGAAATCCAATTTCCGTCCAAGTCTCCTCCACTTTGGCCAGTTTCTCAGCGATTACAGCGCACAACATTATTTTTACAAGAATTCCTTGAGCTCTATAAAATACTTGTTACGCCTCGGTGTAAGTAGCGGTCTGAACAATACAGTTGAAAGAAGCAACTTAGCAACGAAGAATTAAAAACTTTTTGATTTTTTGTGTCTCTTACACCGCGGTCGACAGTTTTTTGTATAGTATCGTCTTTTACATTTCTGTTGTCCTGGTAGCCATGATTAAAAGAAACCCTTTGTTTAGCAGAGGAATACTTTGATAAAATGTTTTTTAAACGGTTTATGAGTACTCGAAATCGGAGATAGGAAAGTAATCATTTATTTCTTGGCAACGGTTTGTTAGAATACATTTTTAATGATAGAATTTCCTGGAAATCGTTAAACATGAAACTCTAAGAGCAATTACTAGAACCCATCTAAAAAGGCTTCGTTTCCATAGTGATATTATAAGGTAACTCTGTTTTTTACGATTTTTAACCCTTTGACGCCAAAACATATTCGGCGAAAAGGTAGACCATATCCTGGGTTAAAACAAAGGATATTTTAATCCCGGTAGGTACGTTCTTGTGAGTTAATTTCAAACCTCCATGACGGCGAAGCTGATAAAAGCTAGTACTCTATTAAATTGGTTAAATCCATTTGCCAGTTCTTAGGTTCAAGTTACCACTCCGTACAATCGGGATTTATAGTAGTTGTTGGGTACGGGTAATTGAAATGAAAACCCATCTATAGGCACATTTGTTTGAAATACAATTCACTTAGACGAAAGTGTTGAAACGACTCTTGTCGATCTTCAGGTTAAGCCGCGCTTGCCTGGGTAGGTCCGTGAATGGGTGACCAAAATTACATACTGAGTTTCCTCCGTGCCTCGGAAAGCACGTTAAGCAGTTGGTCCCGGCTGTCAATTATAGATCTTTGACAGTCGTTACAGGTAGTCAGTGGCCCGAAAGCCAGACAACCAGTCTTACCAAGGAGTATCGTATTACCCAGTACTAACTGGATTGTGGTGGTCAGATAGGCAGTCGCTCCATGTAAAATACTGGTCTGCAGCTGAATCTGGTTTGATTGGACACCGACCCCAACACAGTTGGGAAAAGGCAAGGCAGATGATGAAATCTTAGAAACGATGGATGGACTGTGTGAAGTATGATATGACTAGAAAAAGGTAACTGCTGAGATGACAAGTGATAGAACAGTATGGAAGAAGAAGACTGCTGCGCCGACCCCAAATAAATTGAGACAAGGGCAGGGGAATCAAATGATGATGATGAAGTGTAGAGAACCAAAATGAAGCAGACACACGAAAAATCACGTCAAACCGGGGTATAGGACAACATTGGGAGTAAATCATCAAAAAAAAATCTAAATTCTAAGATATGTCCCGTTCATCTTACTGCACTTGCCCGTGGTGTATTATAGCCCACTGTCTATGAAAAGGAGGCCTATGTCCCGGCAGTGGGAACAATAAAGGCTCATTATGTCCCATTATGTCGAGAGCAGCGGCCCAGTGGTGGCGGCCCCGACTTACGAACACTAAATCGTGGGTTGGAACCCAGGCAGGCGCATTACTTTGTGTAATTTATTTCATCACCACTGCTATCAAAAAACGGTGAAGGAAAACATCGTGAGGAAACCGGCATGTCCTAGAACCAAAAATTCGAAGACATGTGACATCTACCAACCCGCACTGGGCCCGCGTGCGCGTGGTGGATTATAGCCCATTTCCTCTCATAGAGAGGAGGCCGTGTGTCCCAGCAGTGGGAACGTTATAGGCTGATTATGCTTATGCTATGTCCCATACGATTGGAAACTTGTAATAACCCAATTTACAACCAAGCATAGTTTCTTGTGGACTGTAACAGAGAAATTCAATTACACATTGACTTTGACTGGTCTCCAACAAAAAACCTAGTCTTGGCTAGGTAATAGAGATATTAGTATGCCTAGTGTACGTTAAGTGCTCCTTAAGGAGATAAGCCCTAATCCATTGCCTAAATACCTGGATCAGCATGCAAATGCGCCCTTAAAAAGTTATCCGCATCAATATGCCGATGACGTCACCAAATTATACCTACCCTCATTATGCGAACTGTAATCATGAACATAATAGCATACGTGACGATGGCAACAATCTTATCCTTCAACAAAAGTCAAAGTAAATCGACCTTTATGTTCAAGAGTTAGAGTTCAGCTGAGGTGTTTAACTTATGATTGTTTTTCCAGGACATGACATGCAGTACCAATATATCTTGAGCTTTAGACTTAAATATTGTTTATGGGTTAACAGGTCAAGTTATATTGGTCGAGTGAATGCGGGTCATATAGCTACGAATGTACTAAATCATAATAAAACTTGACTTTTATTGTTATACTGTTTTATCCCGCGGTTTTACTCGTTTCGATCTCAATAAATATTTGGTTTGTTTTACTGTGAACTATGTTCCGTTTACTGTCATAGGTTATTTTTCTTTTATTAGGAACAGCGATGGAAAAACCCGTTGTTGGAGAAAAACGGTTGAAATAAAATATATGGAGGTTCATATTGATGTTTCCAGATAGTTTTATTTGATATAAAATTGGATATAAAGGCCTTTTTATCGTTTTGTTAACATGCATAGGGGTACGAATTTTTATTGCCGGTGGGTATTTTTAGATAATAAAATAATAGGTTAGGAATTTTCTTTCTTATTAAGGTTAAGGTTGTACTTCACAATTTTGATACCCTTTAATTTTATAGACACTCACTCAGCATAATCAGCCCATAATGTTCCCACTGCTGGGACACAGGTCTCCTTATGGGACCTTATGAGAGGGATGAGTGACCACCCAGGACCAGTACCGGTTGGTCGATATCAGATGTCTTCGATTTTTTTGTTGACGGAGATGCCGGTTTCCTCGTACTATTATGAATTTCAGTTCAGGTGGCCTACCACGATTTCTTGAAGCAGTATCGTTTTAATTTTATTCTAGAGTGGGAAAGAGATGGCGCTAGACGTCTTCTATAGCTCCGTTTCTTTCCCACACGGGAGTGACATTAAACGTTGACTCTAAATGTGACCAATTCGTACGTTTCAAATATAGCTTTTAATGCGTTGAAGTTTATGAAGTATCCATGGAAGTTCTAACAGGTCAAAATATTGACAGGTAGTTATATAACATAACAACAAAAACTGAATATTTTTTCTAAAACCCAGAAACTTTTATCGTCCAGAGGCCCATTTGTCATTTCAAGTGGACATTGCTTTAGAAGCGTATCGAATTTCTACAACGGCTTTCAACAAGATTTACAAAATATTTTCAGTGGTTTATATCAATGGATTGATACACTTTTGACTTCTCATTTATCGTTATTGCTTTTAAAACTTTACTTCCCTCAGTTCCCTTTTAAACAAAATATACATTTTCCAAAACAATCCTTTACCGCCGTAACATCCGTACCCAAGCACAACCAATCACAATGGCGCTAATATTCAAAATGGCCGCCAAAAAACAGACCACTTGCATTTAGACGAGAATAAATCACCTCTCTGACACACATTCGGTACATATCTTAGAAACGGAGTAAAATTCACAATGGACGGGGGATAACCTGACTATAATTCATCCCCTCCCGATATTAGGGGGATAGGATTTACATACCACATTTCATTCGGCCTACCCATCGGATGGTTGATTTATGCCGCGTCTCCCCTGGTCTTGAGGTGTGTGGTCTAAGTTTTTGGCGACAGGCGATAATGGAGCTTACTTAGTAACTGATAAAGTTAGTTCTTGGGACCAAAGTTATATTCATTGCCCTATTTACGTTGTTATACATCCATTGCTTAGATGATTTCAATAATCCTTCGGATTGTGATAACAAGTGTGTGCGCAATTGGAATGCAGGACATTATAGTATTTAACGAACACATAGACAACTAACGAAAGTGTTATGTATAAAAGATTCAAGTTTCTTTGAAACAATGACATTAGTTAATTAAATTATCATTAATGTAATTTATTTAATTGTGTAATTTTTAAGTCGCTATTACTTCCAAAATGCTGAAAGATATACTCATGAGGAAACCGGCCTGTCCTAGAACCTGCAATAGGCCTACGTTGTGGCTTACACCTACTCCTTCCCGTAGAGAGTCTATGTGTCCCAGCAGTGGGAACATTATGGGCTGTTAAGCTAAAAGCATATCATATTATTTTGTTAAGTCCTTCCACCCGCTCCCGCTTACAACTCCCGCCACGCATGACTCCCAACATTTGCGGTGGACCGTCGAATAAATTTTATTTTTTCTCACCGCGCGACGCCCCGTTCGATTGTGCTCTGATTTATGTCATATCAGATGGATTTGTAATTGGACGATGCGCTCGTATTTACCTTCCTTTTTGTGGGAGAGGTGATTTACAAGGCGTGAAACTTAATGTTGGGAAGGACCATTTTGGGTTGCTTTTTGAACATATTTTAACGAAGAAGTATGTATGCTTAAATGATATAATAATAATACTTTATTGATACAAATTCTTACAATATTAATGCTTAATATCTAGCAAAGTTTACAATAGTTAAGGCGTACAAAAGCTGAAACCTTGACTCCTAAACTAGGGAAACCTGTGACTTAGGAGTCAGTGTTCTACTACCACTTGTACACTATAATATACCTTATGGAAATTGAGAGCTGATAAGCTGATATTATTCGTAAGAGTATATTATTATATAGTGTTAGAAAAGAAAAATACATTTGTAAAACAGAATAAAAGTTGAAAATTGAATTTAAAAACTTAAATTTAAAGTGTTACAATTAAGAAGTTAATTTAAAAACTATAAAATTACGGTGTGGTGGATTCTGATATAGTTAGAATAAGTAAGAATAAGGATTTACAAGGCAGATGAGAGTAGCAACGCCGGGTGAGGAAGTCATACACAGTCTTCGAAGGTCATACACTGACCTTATGCGTGAGGTTCTTCAGTAAAGTCAGTTGCGTAGTACTCGAAAGGAGTATGTAAGGGTCATGGCAGGTGGCGTTCTGTAGTCTCTACCATACTCCATATGTCATGATAAGGTATATCATTATCATCATCTACCTTCATGTCTAATCGGATGCAGACCAGTATTTTCCATGGAACAACTGCCTATCTGACCTCCACAACCCAGTTAGTACTGGGCAAGACGATACCCCTTGGTAAGACTGTTTGTTAGACTTTCAGGCCACCGACCTGTCTGACTGTCAAAGATCTACACATGACAGCCGGCTCAGCGTGCTTTCCGTAGGTTTCACATTAAAAAAACATCACAGATGTTCAATTACACACACCCACTGAGTTAGCTCCACATCGGTCGAGAAGCGAAGAGAGGCCTGTACCCAGCAGTGGATGAAGTCGGGCTGTGGATGATGATGATGATGATGCATACGGAAGGCCAGGTCCTGGGTCAGGACATAGGATCCACACTTGGTTGATATCCCGACGAGTCGTACTCGGCGCTTCTCCTCCACGTTTATTATGCGCACAGCCAAAGTGTAGAACTCTCTGCCGGCATCTGTGTTCCCTTCCACATTTAACCCGTCTGCCTTCAAAGCAATAGTGAACAGGCATCTTCTGGGCACGCTCGTTTCATCATGGACCTCATCCATCGCTTTCTACCAGGCGTGATCGAGGTCAAGAGCAGGCCCATTTTATAATTTAAAAAAATAGGATACTATTTATCCCGCTAGTACGTTCCCTTGCAATAATTCCCGACGTTAAACCATAACCTAGTGAATAATAAATCATCAAAAAACTCCTATACATTACCTCGCGTGGTAACGCAAAGGGGAACCTTTCGTATTTAAATTATAATTAATGAAACGCTCATTAATACATTTCCGAGGTGTTATCGCTGTTACTCGTACTGGGCAATTTAAATATTCTCACGTCATACTTGCCGCGTTTTAACACGGATTTCGTTGTAGGTTATAAAAATGATGGAAATATGAATCCATATTTCCATCATTTTGTTTGTTAAAGATATTAAGAAAACTTCGTGTTGTTATAAATTTAAAAAACATGACGTTTTCGATTTTAATTCCAACGCAGCGGCGTGCGGCGTGCGGCGTCGCCGAGGCTGGCCCAGGAAGTGGTGGCGAAATTACCTAAACACGCAACCCGAAGACTGGCTCGACGTGACACAGGCAAAACGTACCTGAGAGGATATGGGGGAGGTCTTTGCCCAGCACTGGGACATTCAGGGCGAACCTGAAAAAAAATGTTACTCTACACAAATACTTTATGCAAAGACATGCAATATAGTCTTTTATCAGCAGTCATGTTCAAACATGACTGCAAAGAAGAACCTTAATTAACACGTTTGACAGTGTTCATTAGGTTGGTAATACTATCATGCGGACACTATGTTAAAAGTAAAAATCTCTAGTGATTTAATTGCGAGCATAATCAAATTGACATAAAGGGTGGTAGCGACATCTATGACATAAATTAAAAACTATAATCCTGCATTGCGCTGTCAGTGTTAACCGCGACATAACGAAATATACAACAACCCGACCTTGCCCGTTGGGCAGTAGCCCACCAGACACAAGCCCCGGGACGGGGTATTTTACAACCTGTTACTTATACCCCTAAAATTTCAACTGAAAAATCACATTGTTTTAAGTATCAAGAGCTTACTATTTTCATCAATCACTAGACTACTATATATAACTAAAATATATAAATATACTATAGACTATAACTGTGGCCTAAAAATATTTTTTTTTCATAACTGGTTCTACTTAGGTCACCCTTTCCCGTGACTAACCAAATATCATTATCCTAAAACGGGCAATAACTCAACCTGACAACCGTCTGGTACATTTGACCAGGATCCATATACCTACGTATGTACAGCTTCCTTTACACAAGGGGTGTGCAATAACTTACATTTTCGCCCCTACGACTAAACGCCCGTGAGCCTTGCATAAATTATAACTGTCTCGTATGATAGGTTTAAGTAGTTCGAGTTTGGATAGTTCGGCCTGTAAGGTTTTAGAGGAAAATCTATGAATTGTGTGTGAGGGAATTATTTTGGCCTTGCATTTGGGTGTGCTGTTGTCATGTGATGTTTTTTAGTAAATAGACTCGCGAAATATTATACGCACAGCCAAGGAGCGGAATTCCCTGCCTTCGTCGGTGTTCCCAAGTTCATATGACCCCAATCTATTTAAGTCGCGAGTTAATAGGCTTCTTTTGGGTTAGCTCGTTCCATCGTCAACCTCATCTCTGTCCTCGGGACTAGATTGAGGTCAAGAGTAGGCCCATTAAACATAAAAAAATGTACGTGTGTACAATTTTTTCACGTCTTCCTAACCCTTCTGAATTACTGATGTGATGTTATGTTTACTCGTGGTGAAAAGGCTTCCAAAAGACTATAATCTAGAGTCAACTACAATCTATTCACAGTTATTATGCCTGTGGCTGGACTGTACGTAGCTTATTTTTTTGACAATTATAATAGTAAATTGTATGTAGATTTTAAACTCTCTACGTATTTTGACAACTGTCACAATCATCATCATCATCATCATCATCATCTTCCTGTCCTTGTCCCATGTTACTTGGAGTCGGTGCAACGTTTTTTCTTCCATTCTCCCCTGTCAAACGTCATGGCATAATTTACCCGCCCTTACTCAACTGTTACCATTTCCCTCTAAAAGGTTATCAACATTTCAAAGATATTTTATACATACATCTACTTTTAACTCCAAAACGCCGAAATTTCAACAAAAACCCAACTACCCCAAAGTTTTTGCCCCCTAAGTCGCGAAGACAGAGCGACCTCATTGTCATATTTGTTCAGACCTGTTCGTACCGGGGAAGCGCAATTCTTAAAGAGATAATCCTTGGATAAAGCCTCTTATTTATATTGGTGGGCTTGGAAACAAGCGGAGGGGTTGTTAGGGGGCGAAAGTTTCCAGTTTGTAGTTTGATGGCGGGTTGAAAATGTGAAGTTTTGGTTTTGAGGCCGGGAAGTCAAAGGTTGAATTATTTTTTCATATGAATCTGATCATAACTTGGTAATCGTTCGTTATGCTGGCCTATAAATTGCACATAATTGTTTGTATCTACTTGGCAAAAGAACTGATTATCTCAGTTTATTTGTTTCAAAAATTATGTAGCTCACCTCTACCAATACACTGGTGGTACATACGACGACACATCAAGCTATATATTTGGAGTATAACATTACCTCGCTGTTTATAGACTTCCCTTACAATGATAGATCCGCTTAAACTGGTTTTGTATGGCTTGATTGTTCGTCGTGCGCCTATTCTATTCACATCCGACCACCCGTTGGCATCATTTCTACTTTTTATATTTATGTAATTTAAGCATGGTGGCGGTAAGTATCACTCCACAACCTCTTACACTGAAAATATTCTTATCAAATACGCCCAAGACCCTTCATATTTAGCGTTGGCATTTATGGAACAATCACAGTCATGTTAACGAACACAAAACACATGCTAAAGTAAAGATATAGATGATGCTACCATCACCACACTTGCCACATAATTCAGTACTCCCAAAACATTGCTATAGCCCCCCAAATACACGTAACACGACCTCCATGCAGCTATCCTTCACACAACACAATTTCTAATCATTCTAAATATAAAAAACCTTCTTCCAAAAATATTCCCGCCAATTTAGGGCCCTCCACTCGAGTCTAATCTCAACAGACAGCGCGTGATAAGTGCCCGCTGGCAAATCCTTAAAAATTACGACACGGTGTCCTTACACAGGCGGTTTTGTCATATTAGTGTACCACCACGCCGATATATTCTGGCTTTACACAGAGTTTTGTTGGAAAACCCTGTGTTCATTAGGGAGATTTTTTGGAGAGATTGTTCCCGAAAAAAATTGTGAAGTGATGTTTGTTTTTTAGGGCATGCGAAGGCTCGTTTACGACATATTTTTGATGTCTGTTACTGTTTTAGTATGCTTAAGGTTTGTTAAAGTAGTTAAGAGTGCTTTCAATATGAAACCGAGCTTCATTTATTACTTTCAACCACATACACACAAACTCATCTTTTTCCCACGTGTGTTGGCTGAAACTACAGAGCGCCAGTACTACGATCATTAGACACTCCTTATTCTTCATCCGCGTTCATACATCTAGTCATACACCATTGCCAGTACTACGCACCTGACCTTCTTGAAGAACATCACCAATAAGGTCAGTGTAATATCCTTCTATAGCATCCCCTCCAAGCCTGTTCACTCACATGTGCCTTATACATACTTGACTCTCGTAATATATTCTGCACGATTTTATTTTTGGTCCTAAGTAACGAAGCTTTAATATAGACGAAAACGTGCCTATGAGCTAATAGAAACGACAAGGGTCCAAAAATATTATCTTCCTAACAGTACTCGTACTTGTGACCTGGGCACTGACAGGTATAATAATAGGTACATAACAATTTATTAGCTTTACGTGTTAGTAGTCGAACCTATCGGAACAAAATGAAATTGGTCCGTTCCTTTTATTAAGCATTTAAATTGACAATTAAGATCTTTATGGAAGTAATTAGGGCTTTATGAAGGCATTTATTTTTATTGGTCTTTAGGTGCTTACACGTTTTTTAAAGGTTAGAGGGCTGTGATGGTTTACTTTGAGAATTACTATTAAAAAGTAAATCGATTGCTGGCCTATGTTTGCCTCTATGCAAGACTAAGTCTTTTTCAATAAAAAACGAACTAAAAATCTCATCTCTTGTATTCGATCTCAGACTATTAATCTTAGAAATCTAAATTGTAAAATCTGAGATTGATAGATATAGATGAGATCGATTGAAAAACCCAGGTCTTCTCACAATGGGATTCAATTATCCAAAAGCCAAAGGTAGAAATTGCCCTTATTTTTTTACATTTTCTGCCTAGCCTTTTCTCAACAAATTTTGGAGTCTGCTTTCAGTCTAACGGGATGTAGCTAAATACTAGTATTTTACATGGAGGAACTGCCTACTTACTGAAGGTTAACACGATACCCTGGACTTCTGACTACTCGTAACCACAGTCAAGGTCCATCTGTGTCTTAGATTAATTGTTATTGGTAATGACCTCTTCTAAAACTGCAAGCTCATGTTTAACAAAACCGTAAGCCCGCAACTTTGCCCTAAAAGCAAAAACAAGCAAAGAATGATATTTATCGTCATTCCCAGTAATGTTTTAAGAAAATAAAATTTTAAGCTAATACCGTTTACTGGCGAAGTTTTCCTGGCTTAGCCGGGATTATCCTTTATTCCTATTTTTATCTGGGCTTCGGGCCAACAATCGCGTTTTGTGTATCACTTTTGTATTTTTCTGCCTCTTACACTTAAGGAAGTTTGCAATGGATTTAGATTGGAAGTAACCTGCGTGTTCTTGTGGAATGATCTCTGTATCTTATTGTATTGTATTGTATAACGGGCTGGTGTCCGCAACTCCACGTCCAATGCGCGTATTTTGCGTGCGGCTCTGTATCTTATTGGGTTTGGACATGTTAAAAGATTTAAAAAAAAACAAAAAATAAATAAAATGATTGTGTGAGTTACCATACTTTTCTTCGCGAACTGAGCTTAAGCTGGTTAGAAAGTGCTTTATGTCGATGTCATAAAAGTGAATAGTCTGACACGGTGTCGAATCGTGTCCGAACTTAAACGAGACGAGAGACGTCTTTACGTCAACAATATTTTAAATTACAGTCTTTACATCGGTAAAAACACTGAATCTCCTGTTTTGAGGTCGATTTAAAGTTGAATTGCAACGGGCGATAAAACACAAACAAAGAATAATAGTCTTTCGAAACATTGGTTTTTCATTTAAATAGAAAGTATTAAATTATTACATTACTAAATAAGACAATCTTTAAATAGTTAGACACCACGACATCTAAATATTCGCTGGACATTACGACAACACCCACATTTCATACGCTTTTGAAAAATGACTCATAATATTTTTTATTTCCCTAACCCATAAGGACATTTTACGTCCATCCAATCATAGCAAAGGACCACAGCCTCCCCGGACGAAGGATTGGAAGGATGTGACGTCATCAATCATAATTCTGGCCGGATATGAGCCGGCAATTTAGATAATGTCCACAACCGAAGATTGGGAGCCGTTAATTTGAATTTGAGGCGATTTGAATTGGAGTTTAATATCTGTTTGGGTGAATGAGATAATTTTCAAGATTTGGTTCTATTTATAAGATTACCATAGTTTAAGAGGCAAGGTTCCTCTGAAGAAAGTGATCTTTGTCTTTTTAATCTTCATTTGTCAAGACTCCATCTCGAATCAAAAGAGATTTTTTAGTTCCAAAAAATTTATTGTTGTCTCAGTCAGGGTTTGATTCTCTAGTTGGCCAAAGTTATTTACTTTTCTCATCAAGATTTTCTTAAGACACACAGACACACAAATACTTCATGCGGTTTCACCATCGTTTAGAGAATATATTCCGAAAGGCTGTTTGCCAATTAGTAAAAACAGTGCGAAAGAGGAGCGGCACACTAGTAGACATATAAAGTAATATCACTATTACCATGGCTGACCAGGGGCCCAATTCTGCTATTACAATAGACGACAATACCTAGTGTCAGAATGGTCTGTCATTGATTTCATAATTGTTGATTTTGACAAGTTTTGACAAGTCAAAATCAACAATTATGATATCAACGACAGACCATTCTAATGGTAATTCTAATGGTCTGTCACTGATTTCATAATTGTTGATTTTGACAAGTTTTGACAAGTCAAAATCAACCATTATGAAATCAATGACAGACCATTCTGATACTATTGTAATAGCAGAATTGGGCCCCTGATCACAGAAACCCACTGGGTTAGCTCCACATCGGTTGAAAACGTGAACATTGGCACGGTAACGTCACGGCTCCGACTTGTAGGTAGCCGGTCTTGCAGGTGGACGTTTTTTTGCATTCTCCTCTGTCAACCGTCACGCTGTCATTTACTCCTTTTTCTTTTTAATCATTGCTCACACAATCAACCTAGCAGGCACGTTATACTTTGCGCAATTTATTTCATCACTGCTCTCAAAAGAATTAAAAAATACATCGTGAGGAAACCGGCATGTCGTTTAACCAAAAATTTTCTCCCACCTCACATCTAAGAAACCGGCCAAGTGCGAGTCGGACTCTCGCACGAAGGGTTCCGTACCATTATCTATAAAAACGGCAAAAAAATCATATCTGTTGTATGGGAGCCCCCCTTAATACTTTTTTTTTTAATTTTTAGTATTTGTTGTTACAGCGGCAATAGTAATACATCATTTGTGAAAATTTCAGCTTTCTAGCTATCACGGTTTATGAGATACAGCCTGGAGACAGACAGACAGACAGACAGTGAAGTCTTAGTAATAGGGTCCCGTTTTACCCTTTGGGTACGGAACCCTAAAAACCAGCACCCGCGTGGTGGATTGTAGCCCACTCACTCTCGTAGAGAGGACGCCTGTGTCGCAGCAATGGGAACATTATAGGCTGATTTTGTTATGCCATAACTATGACTGACCAACATTCGGTACATTTTCAATCATCCACACCCACTGACTCAGCTCCAGCGGTCAGTAACGTGGAGAATGTCACGTTCTACGCCAGCAGTAAAATGTTTACGATCTCACACTCATTTGAGGAATCCGTATGTGCGGTAATGAAACGGGAAACTGAAATGAGTTTGCGGAATATTTGGTAATGTTGGTAGTTATGTTTTTTTATTAATATCGAGAGGGGAGAAGGCAGGGTTCTCATCTGGACTCTACTACTTTCAAGTTACGGTCATAGAGTCTTGCAATACCATAGCCTAGCGTCAAGCATATTTAACTACAATAACATAATATGCGTGAATACGTTACAAACTGGTTCAAAAGTCTACTGAGTCCTGAATTTACCTTAGACTTTACTGATACAGGTATTCAGTGGCCCGATAGCCTGACAACAGTCTCACCAAGAGGTATCGTACTACCCAGTACTAACTGGGTTGTGAACGTAAGATAGGCAGTCGCTCCATGTGAAATACTGGTATTCAGCTGCATCCGGTTAGACTGCAAGCTGACCCCAACATAGTTGGGAAAAAGCAGATGATGATGACTTTACTGTTAACTGATGAGTTGGCTACCTTAGACTTAAACTTTTAAAAATATTGAAGGTTCCTTGCGCTAAAATCCACTTTTAAACTGCCATTTGAAATCTATGTAATTGAAAATCAATAATCTGACTGACCCTGTGTGTCTAGCATTGCTTCACAAGTTTTGCTTCCCTCTTTGCATTTTTTTTTTATATTGTTATGTTTTATTAGTCCTAGTGACACCCCGCCTCGAACTTAGCACAGAGACCAAAAACTAGCACGCAACGTTATTTTTTAAAAGTATACATATGTATATAGCACCTCTAAACCATACTCAAAGATAGGGGTGCAAACTTGCACTATCTCATTACCATGGTTTACGGCTGGTTTTATGGGCCCTATAAATAACTCCTATCTAGGAGGTGGCTGAGGTATCACCCCGGTGTTGGGGTACTTATGGGAAATGTTATGGTGGTTGACATTTTTATGATGACATGCGGTTTTTGGTATGGTGGCAATTTATCAGACTCTTATAGTTGCATGTAGTAGCACGATCAGTGAACTTATTATATTGATACTAGCTTATGGCCACGGATTCACCAACGTGGAGTCCGATAAATTGTCCCACGGGGTCGAACTACAGGTTATAAACTATCTGTGAGCTAAATTTCATCCAAATCCATTTTGTAGTTTTTGCGTGAGAGAGTAACAAACGTCCATACATCCAGGCATCCACACATCCGCACAAATTTCCGTATTCATATTATTAATAGGATGTTGCATTAAACATTTCATGTAAGTCTAAACAAAAACATCCGCACGGGACGATCAAGGGTTAAGCTACATTTGTCGAGGTCGGTTCGTGGATGGGCGACCGTCATTTACATATGGTTTTATTGGCCCCATAAATAACTCCTGTCTCAGAAGATGTACTTATGGGAAATTTCATGGTGGCAGACATTTTTATGATGTCATTTGTGGTTCTTTGGGTACGGTGATGGTAATCAGTCTATTGCGATCAAATGGTGGGCACACTCAAATTGCATCTAGCGCCGACTCTTTTTTTATTGGTATGTATCAATGCAATGTTTACCTAAATAAAACGATAACCACCGCCATATACGGGATGTAAGCAGAACCTTTACGAAGCCGTCAACCAAGCAGTCTGTACATCAAACTAAGTCACTTTTGCGCAAACATTTTTGCTAGGAAATTACTTTTTTTTGGGGAGGAAAAATCACGTTGTACGGTAGGACTCAATGTAACGCACTTAAAACATTGTGCTGATGTATGGATTGAATAGTACGGGAGTCGTGAAGGTCTTTAAAGAAAAAATCTTGTATTAAAACATATATTTAAAAAAAAACTTGTGAAAAAGTGGGAACTTTGACCCCCAATATTTCCGTAACTAGAAGGTTCCCAGGTATGGTCTAGAACAAAAAAAATATCGCAATGGGGAAATAATTGCTTTTCGTTAAGGCTCTTGTTACACCCTTTATAAGCTCAAACACATGTCTTCTTCTTTTTCTCATCATCATCTGTCTAGCCTTTTCCCAACTATGTTTGGGGCCGGCTCCCAGTCTAACCATGCAGCTGTATACCAGTATTTTACATGGAGCGACTACCTATCTGACCTCCACAACCCAGTAAATGCTAGGTAATACGATACCCCTTGGTAAGACTGGTTGTCAGACTTTCGGGCCACTGACTACCTGTAACGACTGTCAAAGATCTACAAATGACAGCCGGGACCAACGGCTTAACGTGCTTTCCGAGGCCCGGAGGAAACTCGGTATGTAATGGGTGGTCACCCATCCACGGACCAACCTAGGTAAGCACGGCTTAACCTAAAGATCGACCCGAGCGGCTGTTCCTATTTAGCCAAATATAATAAATACAAAAATATTCACAGGCACGTATTTTTCCAGAATTTCGAAAATATTTTTGTTAATTTATTCATCATGCATCATACGGGTCCCCAAAAATAACATTATATAATATACGAGCATAATAAGAAATATTGTGAGCATAATATAATAAATAACGAAAAATACTGACATGTCACCACAAATCAAAACTACCCTACATGTGTGTAACCGCATACGATTTCAGTATCCCTAACCTCACACTCAATTAGCAACTTTAACACCCTAATAACAGAGTTTGAATTAATAAAGCCAATCATCTTACACCAAAACTCCGCATTCAAAATTAAACCATCACCTATCAGAAACAGAGTTGAGATTTCCTTGATGGGTAAAGGCAATGTCTTCAGGTTATGGAGTCATAAAGAGTATCGCCCTTGGCTCAAAACTACTTGATTTTATATTTCCATAAGGGATGATAGCTTCCCTTTACGGGGCATGACGATGGCACTGTTTAAGGGGAAGTGTTATGGGGGAAGGAATTTGTCAGTTAAGTTTATGTCTTGTGATGGGTGGCAGGATTGTTGAGATAAGAGACTTGATTTGTATTAAAGGAAGTTACCTATGAGAAAGAATAGAAGAGGAAAGACATGATGTATTGGGCTGACGGCTGGTAGAGATGTATGTCCTGTAAGATGATGACGATGCTGCGTAAACTGCGAATAAATTAGAATTAGTATCATCATCCTGCATCGATGATGAAGACTTGATTTGAAAGATTCAATGGATGATGAGCTTTTTGTGGAAAAATAAGTCACAATCCATAAAAATATACTGTAATACTTGAATATTGCCTGTTGGTACATTAATTTACTTGGCTTTACATTGATTCATTATTGTGCTAAACGTGTCGGCTCTATACATGCAAAACTTCTTTATTTCAGACCAAGTTCAATTTTCCCACGAATTCCACGGAATCTGAATTTGTGCCCGTTTGATGGCAATAGGTTCGCCCCCTACTTTTTTCACAATCGCATATCCTCACGCTAAGCTTGATTCAGCTCTGAAAATTCCATTTCTTCATGCTGAAATAATAACTCCTTCATAAATAAAAACTGTAACATTACGCCATTAGATAGCTTGATGCTTTCAATAACCCCTCCCTTAAGCAAGGTCGATCCGGTTAACCGTTTATGAGCAGCTCAACGTTTATATAGCTTAAATATTTCAAGCTGTAGCTGCTGAACATGAAGCTCAATTTAGTACGTCATAAACTTAGGAGCCATGTCTTTGTGGTCTGACTTATTAATGTGTGTGGGTAGTTGTGTATTCACGTCTTAAATTGTCAATTATAGCTGGGTATGATGGTGAGCTTCGGATATTCTGAAGATAAGATGCAACTGCGTCGTTCGTCTAGTGGTTGCAAAACGCGACTGCTGAGCATGAGGTCCTGGGTTCGATCATTAGTTCGGGCAAAGTGTTATTAGGTTTTTCCACCAGGATTTTCTCAGTAGAAGCCGCGGAGTCTAGATTTGTGCTCGGTTACTGGTAAAAACTCGCCCGATAATTTTCCAAAAGTTGGTGTACTATTAGGGACACCTCTGCTTACAGAAAAAAAAAGTTTCTCAGCAGACGGATTTTTAGAGAGTCCGTTGACATCTGGTACGGATCGAATACACTTCATTGTATCTTATGCATCCTTAAATAAAGACTATTCTTATTGTGCACACATTTTACAACAAAGCCATTGTCCAAAAGACTCGTACCTCCACGCAACTACAATACACGACTGTGACCATATCCCATACGGACATAAAAAGGAAATAACAGTAGTTTTACCACACATCCCACGTTTTGCGGACATTAAGATTTAGTTTTAACGAGAAAAATGCCATAAACCGCCATGGTATAAAAATCCTATGGATCAAGGAAATTATTTCTGCTCGTAATACATTTTTAGTGTTTTCCATAAAACTGTGGTTAGCCAATATGTGAGTCGCTATTAATCTATCTTTACGCACTTTTATTTGTTTGTAGTGTAGGTAGCGATACAAATAGAGTGCACTTTTGTTATCATCTCAATCTGTTTATGGAAGACTAGTATGTGCCCGCAGCTTTGCTTGCGTTACGGTTAAATTATTCCACGGGAACGTTTTATTAGTCTATGACACTCGGGAATAATGTGGCTTCCCATTAGTTAAAGAATTTTTGAGATCGGATGAGTAGCCGAGTCCGCAAAACTTTGTCAAGTTTTAAATCAAAATACCAAAATAATATCTGAGAAACCTTTTTGGTCTAGTGGTCGCAAGCGCCACTGCTGAAAATGAGGTCCTGGGTTCGATTCCCAGGTCGGGCAATGTGTTATTGGATTTTTCCATGAGTAATTTCTCAGTACAAGACACAGAGTCTGGATTTGAGCCCAGTTTATATCAACACTTAAACGTAACTGGCGAAATGTAGGCGTACTATTAGATACACATCTGACTACCCCTTCAGAGATAACTGGTGTGGTGTTATGTTAACAAAACTCTCGTATTTCGGTCCTGTACTGACCAGTTTCCGATGATGTACAACAGTAATCGGGCTGAGAGGATTAGCTTGCGGTTATCAGCCCGTTCTGCTTTTTGCGGTTTGTATCCATATTGCCTCCCACCTTACGAAACAGGTTTGTGTCCAGTAATGAATGAAACATCCACTTTCCGATAACAAAAACCGACTGAAAATATTTTAGAGACCACTTGGCAAGGCTATTGTCAAAACATATTTAAGCACCACCGAGTTCACTGACGGTCTACGACTTTTCACCCTAATGCCCTAAGTTATAAGGTTGAAAAGTGGTCAACAGTCAGAGAACTGGGTAGCGCATACCTTAACCTTTATTCCATGGAGGCCACCGGCTACAATCCTTTTTTTTTTTTTTTTTTTGGGGGGTGAGAAATCATCAAATGACTCCTCCCGCTCTGGGCGGAGCGGAAGGGAGTGTCAGACTCTTACTGACTAAAAAACACCCATGTTCCTTCATTGGCCCTTTATGTCCCAGGGCCGCGGTATCTCTTTCGAACAGTCCCGCAGCCCTGGCAGGCACCGGCCCTTGCGGGCCCCTCCCGTTTGCTGACATCTCTTTGAGGCGCGCGTGGAACACGAACGCGCCGTCGACACGGCCTGCCCGTCGTCATACGACGGACGGACGGCGAGCTAGCCCATTACTCGCCGTCCACAGGCCCGCGCCTACGGTGGCCGAGAGCCATCACGGCGTGGCCCCCGACGCCCGGTGCTTCTCCCGCGGCGGCTGGGACGTGAGGAGGTTCTCTCCCTCTCACGTTCCGCCGCCTCCTTCGCTAGCATGACTGCTTCGCAGAAGGAGGCGACGGCTTCCCATTCCCTCTCGCCCCGGACCATGGCTTGAACCAGGGCCGGACGCGAGAGGTCGCCACCGCCAATCGCCGCTACGAGGACACGGCGGTGCTCCGCCCAAGCAGAGCAGACCTCCACGGTGTGCTCCACCGTGTCCTCCGGTCGATCCTCGCAATTGTAGCACCAGGGCGTTTCCTCCCGCCCGATTCGGTGCAGGTACCTCCCGAAGCACCCGTGTCCGGTGAGGACCTGCGTCAGGCGGAAGGTGAGGGCGCCGTGGCGCCTCCCTAGCCACTCCTCAAAGAGGGGACTTACCGCCACTATCGTGGCGTGCCCTACCGGCTACAATCCTTAAGTAGGCCTATTGCTTTGTCCACTCATACATCAGGCCACACAGGCACGCCGGTAGCGATTACTACTCACCTGACCTTTCAGAAGAATATCACCAATGCAGTCAGTGTATGTCCTTCTAGGGCTCTGCAAATACCTTCTGTTAGTCACCTTCACTCATTCTCTCAACATGACCAACTAAACTTTTGATTTTTTGAAACTACTCCATCCAGCCTGACGGAGGATGTCGCCGTCGTGGCAGACCGTGGCGAGGGTGGTGTGACGATCAGATTTTGTTTGCGGGTAGAACATGGCCGCATATCGCATTATGAGGTTTGGAAGGAGAAGTTGCCCAGCAGTGGTCCATGTCACCGGCTAACAAAAAAAAATACTACATCTTCTTTTAAACCAACGTTGTCAAACAACCAGGAAATTAGCCAAAGGTCAACAAAAGCAGACATTACAAAAGAAATATTCTGAATCCTCAACAAAGATTGCCTGACCCATTCAAACTTTACTTAACCTTGAAAGAAAAATCTTTTAATGCTGTAAAAACCATAACTGACATTAAAGAATGATTCCTACCCTCATATTACAACTCCTAAAGACATTATAAAGTTCATCGCGGCCCACAAATGGACTCCCCGACAGTCACCTTTTGTTAAAAAAAAGCATTGTTGCCAACTGTGAATTTAAACTTACCCCGGAAAGGATGGCCTGGAATTGTTCTTTACTTTGGTTTTTATGGAATTGCGGGAATTTTAATTTTTTTATCCCAGTGGTAAAATTGAAACCGCGAGGTAAAATATTTTATTTTATATATCAGTGAGGATTAAAAAAAAACTTTGTTTCAATAAGTCAAAATGAAAGCAATTTTAAATGTCTCAATCGGAATCAGAAATTCGAAGACATGAGATGACATCCACTAACCAGCATAGGGCCCGCGTGGTGGATTATAGCCCACTCCCTCTAATATAGAAGATGCCTGCGTCCCAGCGGTGCAAACGTTACAGGCTGATTACACTGAATCACAACTAGTTCAACATAAAATAATACCCAATCATCCACCAAAACTCTTAAGCTGGCAACCCCACCTCAATATACAGCCAATAGTTTTCTCGAAGGGCGCTGTTACGTTCCGCTCCGATGGCGCACGAAATGGCCCGAAGGCACGCGAAAGCACACGAAGGCACACGGAGATACACGATTGTTTCCGACAATGTCATATCGGTTGTATTATTATAGGCTTATGCCGTTTTGTTTACATTGTAGCAAAGTGAGATATTTTTATATGTTTGGGTAAAGTATAATTAGTTATTTCTGGGAGGAAGTGTGAATGTTAGTTGTAATGATGCTTCTAGGGAGTTGATGAGTGTAAGCTAGGAGTTGGTGGAGGAAAATATAGTGAGGAAACCGCGATTCTTGAAATCAAAAATTCAAAGACATGTTGTGATATACGCCAACGTTAAACTGTTGGTCCCGGCTGTCACTTGTAGATCTTTAACAATCGTTACAGGAGTCAGTGACCGGAAAGTCTGACAATCAGTCCTACCAAGGGGTATTGTATTACCCAGGACTAATTGGGTTGTGGAGGTCAGATAGGCAGTCGCTCCATGTAAAATACTGGTATTCAGCTGCATCCGGTTAGACTGGAAGACCCCAACATAGTTTGGAAAAGGCTAGGCAGATGAATCACAACATAGAAACTGCCATGAAAACTATTCCACTTACTTTTAAAATATGACAAAAAATATTATTATAGCCTGATTCCTAACTAACAATGTAAACGGCCAGTGAAAATGTCAGTAACATAAACAGAGCCGCAAGGCGGGTGATGTAAGCGTGTGTCTGCGGCGATGTAACAAACTGTGTGCTGAGCTGAATGATGGGCAGAGCTGGAGGATTTATGTAGTATATGGCTTGTGTGAGGCTAGGAGTGAAAGGAGATTTTGTTTTGGTGACGTCATATAATCAAAATTATAAAGTTAATTTTGTTCTGATTAAGAAAGTTATCTCTATCTTTTCGTTTAACGTGTATTTAGTGTATTACCTGGTGTCAGAGTTTTTATACCGCCCATGGGCCTCTGACTTGACTTTAGAAGCCGTCAAGAAATATCTCTACAGCATGCTGGTTTCTTCACTATGTTTTTCTTCACCAAAGCAAGTGATAGTTATCACTATGGTAACACACAATTTTAAGCAAAAACACCACTCATCATTTCATTGGTTTAACACCAACACGTCATACTACGACTGCTACGTAGCTCGTAGCGGTGCTACGGCGTAGCTCATCATGTTGCTAAGGCGTAGCTCGCGTAGCACTACGACATCATAAAACTTTATAACTAAGTGGCAGTATTTGTTAAGATATATTACATGGAATAATACTATAGAAACATAAACTAAAACCCAAGGATACTTCTCATGGCGGCGACCTCTCGCGCCCGGCCCTGGTTCAAGCCATGGTCCGGGGCGAGAGGGAATGGGAAGCCGTCGCCTCCTTCTGCGAAGCAGTCATGCTAGCGAAGGAGGCGGCGGAACGTGAGAGGGAGAGAACCTCCTCACGTCCCAGCCGCCGCGGGAGAAGCACCGGGCGTCGGGGGCCACGCCGTGATGGCTCTCGGCCACCGTAGGCGCGGGCCTGTGGACGGCGAGTAATGGGCTAGCTCGCCGTCCGTCCGTCGTATGACGACGGGCAGGCCGTGTCGACGGCGCGTTCGTGTTCCACGCGCGCCTCAAAGAGTTGTCAGCAAACGGGAGGGGCCCGCAAGGGGCCGGTGCCTGCCAGGGCTGCGGGACTGTTCGAAAGAGATACCGCGGCCCTGGAACATAAAGGGCCAATGAAGGAACATGGGTGTTTTTTAGTCAGTAAGAGTCTGACACTCCCTTCCGCTCCGCCCAGAGCGGGAGGAGTCATTTGATGATTTCTCACCCCCCAAAAAAAAAAAAAAAAAAAAAAGGATACTTCTCATAGTGTCTCAGTAAAATCACTTTAAAAAATTTAAGCCAATTGTGAGCCCTGTTTACCTCCTAAACCATAAGAAGCGTGGTTGTCTGTGGCCGCTAACAAACTATGATGTCAGTGAGAGCGATCGTGCGGTCTAGCTAGCGCGCGGAGCACCTGCCCATCCTGGATATAGCGACGCCATCTTGGATTACATGCGGGGAGCCATTTTAGTCTGGTTTGGAGGGCTGTGGTATTGGTTGGTTGGAGGAGAGAATTAGGTATAGACAGCGCTTTAGTTTATTAATGTGCTAAAATAGAATAATAGTGGCTGTTCTGTTGGTTGGTACATAACATCACGCCTGTAATCCCTGAAGGGTTAGGCAGAAGTGTACCTAATAGTACACCCACATTTTCGGATCAAAAATCAATCAAAATCAAAATATTTTTATTTCACATAGGCCTACATGGGCACTTATGAAACGCTGACAAAAAGGTGCACGGTTCGGGTTGGTCGTTTCCTATGGAGAAGACCGGCAAGAAACTCAATGGTTACTCTTAAAATGATTAGATTTTACAATATTATCATGTTACAGCAAATAATAAAATATTTGTCACAAATTAAATGTCATGTCAATTTATTAAATCTCAATATACACAAAACTAAATAAAAAACAAAAATAAAATAAAATATTTAACATGTTAATATTCGTCAAAAAATAATACCATACTTGAAAAATGAGGATGAGCCTATTGCCATCAACCTTCCTTTCAATCCCTGATGGAAAAACCCAATAATAATTTGCCCGAGTCGGGAAGCTCAGCAGGTCGATTGCGAACACTTGACCAACGAGGCAGGCATACCTGATGAAATGACGCCTGTCAAGTAGATATGCTGACAATTTACCACTCCCAACAAAAAAAGAAAATGGTGTTTATTGCCATCACAACAAACTGAAACACCTTGAAATTAAACTAAATAAACAACAACAGTCTACGTCCAGTCAATCCAATAAATCTTCACTTTACCAAGATCGTGGTTGCTGATAAAATGACATTTTTTTTATGCCCTTTGTTCTCGGGGGGAACCTTGAAAAGGCAACCGGTCTTTGTGGATAAGACCGGGGAGTGTGGGATTTCTACCTCACTAAAACCACCCCGGTGGTCACCAGCAGCACTGCTCTAAAATTTCCCCTACCATCATCATTATCTTGCCCTTATCCCAATTAATTTATGGTCGGCGCAGCATGTCTTCTTCTTCCATACGAGTACGTCCCTATTACTCCTCATCTCAGCAGTCACCTTCTTTCGTGCCATATCATCTTTCACGCAGTCCATCCATCATTTATTTGGTCTTTCTCTACTCTTACCCATCCACAGTCAGACTCAAAACTCTCCTCACGACATTTTCCTCATTCCTCCGTATCAAATGCCTATACCACGTCAACCGATTTAAAATCCCCCCTACCAATTTTTAAAACAACACAGCATAATAAGCCTGCTAAACTAAAAGGCCACAATATAAAACTCGTTCAAAGTACATCGAGAGCACATTAAAGTAGTTAACGGTTACCATTACTGGTTGCTCGTAACTGTTGGTTAAACAATAAGCTGTGGTTAAAACTAACGGTTGGTTAGTGCGTTGTTATGGAAAGTTTTTTTATTGAGGAGTTAAATGGATTAGTTTTATGTTAGGTAAATGAGTTACCTGTTAGTTACCGGTGTGGCCTGTTATATGCTCTTACAGGTCATGATGAGAGAAGGATTGTCGCTAGGTATATTGAGGTTGAAGTTTGCCACTGATAAGTCGTCTATATGATTCGGTAACAGATAAGATTATAATGGATGTAAAAATACCCGTAACGAAGCCGAAAAGCACTTGTTCTCCTCGTCATTGTGGTATTTTTTTTGTTTTAGATCATACCTGGGAACTTTCTAGTTACGACAATTTATTTGGGGTCAAAGTTACAACTTTTTCTCAAGTTTTTTTATTTTTTTATTACAAGTATATAATGATATAACTTTACTTTAAATACCTTCATGACCCCCGTACGTGAAATGCATCCATCAGCACAATGTTTTGAGTGCGTAATATTGAGTTTTACCGTAATACGTGATTTTTCACCCCAAAAAAAAGTCATCTTTCAGCAGTAATTTTTGCATAGTTACTTAGTTTGATGTACAGAACGCTTGTTTGACGGCATCGTGAAGAGTCCGTTTATACCTCAGTTTGAGGTTGCATTTTGCCACTGAAAAGTCGTTTTTATATCTTTATTACTGTAAGGAAAAATATCTAAGCTGAATACACCCCGATATTAAGCACTCGATGCTCATGGAAATAAGCGATGACGAAGCTGGAAAAGTCGAAAACATATCTGGGGGCACGGCCGTGCCCCCGCCAAGTCGAGCAAAAAAAAATAAAAGGGCACGGCAGTACCATCCTTTTCTCGAAGCGATTCAAGACATTTTCGACACCCCTGTAACTTAATTGTGGATAAAGCTAGAAGCGTGAATTTTCAGTGACTAAGAGGCCATATTATACCTAGGTATATTCCTGAATTACATTAAATTCGAACCTGTGGTTTATGAACTATTGCAAGTCAAAATACCTTACTTTTGTCACTCACTCACTCACCGATCATCATAATTCTAAGGTACTTCTAGCAGACACACAAGCTTCAAGTTTTGAACACAATTAGTGTTTAGCCTACAAACCGAGGGAAAAATCCAACATACTGCAATTTTAGTCCAGATCTCTAGATATAAAAACTGCATAAGTAACTTTGTAATCCTATATAAGTAACATGCAATTACAAAGTTACTTTTATACTTCCTTGAAAATGCAAAAAGCTAAAATTCATAGTCATTCTCTAGCGACCGCTGGGTCCGTTGTGATGAGAGATAAAGTTGGGTTGAGTATTATACTCGTATATCTATTAGCTGTGCCCGGCATGCGTTGCAATGCATCTTTTCCTACCTACTATTTTCACTACTCTACCCCACCTACCGTACCTACCTACCTACTTTACCCTACCCTAACTACCTACCTACCCTACCCTATCTACCTACCTACATTACCCTATCTACCTACCTACCTTACCCTACCGTACCCTACCCTACCTCCCTACCTATCCTACCCTACCCTATCTACCTACCCTATCTACCACCTACCTACCACCTGCCTATCACCTACCACTACCACCTACCAACCACTTAACTATTACAGAACTGTAAAAAGTACCAGGCTGGCATGCATTCAAGGTGGTACTTTAACAGTTCTGGATCTTAATCATAATTTTCTGTAAAAAGTACCAGGCTGTCATGAATTCAAGGTGGTATTTTAACAGTTATACTTAATTTTCCGAGCAATTTTTCTGATATTTTAATAGTTATTCTGCTATTTGGGGCGGAGACGAATCCAAAAAATCAGAGATCTTTAAAATCGGTCCAGCCTTTCTTGAGTTATAAATGGTGTAACTAACCCGACTTTGTTTTTTAAAAATTATTATACATATAGATAATAGTATCAATTACAAAACCTATTGTTGTAAATGGCGGTCCTCTCGACGTTGTTTGAGAATATGTTTACCTCGGGCAAACTCTGCAGTTTGGTAAGAACAACTTTGAGAGGGAGGCTAATAGAAGAATCCAGCTGGGCTGGGCAGCGTTTGGGAAGCTTCGCCGGGTCTTCTCGTCGCGTATTCCACGGAGCCTAAAGACTAAGGTCTTCAATCAGTGCGTCCTGCCTGTTATGACATACGGAGCCGAAACGTGGACACTGACGGTACGGCTGGTCCATAAATTTAAGGTCGCTCAGCGAGCTATGGAACGGGCTATGCTTGGAGTCTCTCTGAGGGATCGCATCCGGAACGAGGTGATCCGACAGAGAACCAGATTTGTCGACATAGCCCACAGAATAAGTAAGCTGAAGTGGCAATGGGCCGGCCATATTAGCCGCAGGACTGATGACCGTTGGGGTAGACGTGTTCTTGAGTGGAGATCGCGAATCGGCAAACGTAAAGTGGGACGCCCTCAGGCTCGGTGGAGCGACGATCTTCGCAGCGTGGCTGGTAGCAACTGGATGAGAGTTGCTGAGAATCGAGTTGAATGGCGTGCGATTGAGGAGGCCTATGTCCAGCAGTGGACTGCTATAGGCTGATGATGATCAATTATCAGGGTATTAATTGGCCGAGTAGGTGGTGGTGCAAGAATTCCTGTTAAAAAAGTAATGGCAATGAGTCGCCCGAGATTATTTTCATGGGAGATTTTCAATACAGGCTACTACAGTTTGCCCACACAAAGCTGCTTCAGGGGCTTTTCATTTATGTTGGGTTAGGGCCATTGCCTATTCACACGGCATATTTTTTGGCGCCGATGACGAGCATTTACACGCTTTAAACAAGATTCACTCGCAGTAAGCAGCAAGTGTGCTTAGGTTTACTAGACCTAAGCACACTTTTTAAAATTATGAGGCGACCTAAACACGCGTCGTATGTACACGCAGATGCGGCGATGCAAACGCTATGCCAACGCGCTTCTTGCGCACGTTTGTATCGATTGTAACGACCATTTGAATCGATACAAATGCAACAATTGAAGGAACTTTCACTTGCAACAGTTCATAAAGCACAAGTTCAAATTGAATGTAATTTAGGAATATACTATATTATGCCCTCTTGGTCACTGAAAATTCAAGCTTCTAACTTTATCCAATGTCCTGAATGGCTTCGAGAAAAGGATCAACAATCTGCTTTGAAAGCGTAGTGAACGCGCGTCGACGTCGCGTATAGAATAAACCCTGTGAATACGCTCTTACATACGTTTGTAGTATGCGGCGTTTGCAATGCTTGTATGATCTCAACTAAAATGGGCAGGACAGATAATAACGCTGATGTTTTACGTTGTTTTATGAGTAGAAGTGGTGTGGTACTGGAAAAAGCTTTTTGATAAAAACGCGGAAAGTTTGGGTCCAAACGCATTTAAATAAAAAAACGGCAATTAGTGCTCCGACAGTAATTGCTGTATTTAATGTGAATGGCTTGACAATACACAGACTATTGCAACTGCCCGTGGAACATAAGAAAACACCTGGGTACAAGCCATTTTCTGACGAAGTCCTCCAAGTTCTAAGTTCGGATCTGAAAGAAGTAGTATTATGTATCTTATACAAAGTGTCGATGACATCCAATCTTACTCTAAAATATATTTTTTTAAGTTTGTCGGAGATATTCGATACCGGTGACGATCAAATGGATGGTTTGGAAAAAAACACATAGTTTTCGGGGATCTTGTACAGCTTCCGCTGGTTAGAGATAAGTCTCCTTTTGAATAACTTTCAACCACTGAAATTAACAAACTGTTGGGCTCCCTCAGTATGCCCATTCTATAGGCTGAACTGTTTATATATATATGATGAACCTACCAAAAACATGAGACAGCTCAATGATTCTGACTTTGTAGAGATACAATTTCTGAATACAATAGACTTAGAAGCATTTATCGTCCAGACTTACTAAAAGTACTTAAATCAAAGCCTCTGAGAAAAGCCAACAGAGACAGGCAGTGGGCTTTGAGAAAGTCCGTAGCTGTCGCACAAGAACCAACCCGAACCCGAATAAAAACCCCCAAACCCGGTAAAGAAAAGGAGGACTACCTACAAAAAGAAATGAGATCCCATCAAAAACATAACATGTACAAAAATGCAAGTCTCGCAACGCAGTTCTTCTACCGTAAAAAGTTGTGAGATTTAATGTAGAACCAAGTCGATTCATTTATTCAGTACCTGCCTATGTGAGCATCTATCCAACCACTTTGTCATAAATTGTTACCTAATTAGTAACTTACAAATTTTTGTAGGGACCGTATCACTATGAAACATCTTTATTTCTTAAAAAAAAAGGATGACTTGGCAATCGCAATCACGGCAATAGAATCTACATACATAAGCGCAGTGAGCGTTTTGGTTATGTTTGTGTACACATTTAATAAATTGGCCCGCTAGCGCTATGTTCAATTAGGGCTATTTAATCACATCAAAACCGTAACATGTACCAAAATGCAAGTCTCGCAAAACTGTTCTTCTACCGTAAAAAGTTGTGAGATGTAATGTCTTTAAAGAATGACTTCTCCATCGCACGGAAACATAATCAAATAAGAATAAGCTTCTATTTTGAATAGTCCTAACTCCTAATTGAAAATAGCGCCATCAGTCCAAATTAGAGTTTGTTGTGTGACATGAGATTCTATTGCCCTTGGCGATTGCCAAGTCATCCTTTTTTTTTAAGAAATAAAGATGTTTCATAGTGATACGGTCCCTACAAAAATTTGTAAGTTACTAATTAGGTAACAATTTATGACAAAGTGGTTGGATAGATGCTCACATAGGCAGGTACTGAATAAATGAATCGACTTGGTTCTACATTAAATCTCACAACTTTTTACGGTAGAAGAACTGCGTTGCGAGACTTGCATTTTTGTACATGTTATGTTTTTGATGGGATTTAATTGACATGGGCTACCGAAAAGGTTTTTTCAAAGGTTTAACGAAACGCTTTAAAAGCGATTGGCTCTTGTTTAAGCCACAAGGTCTATTTGTCTATGTGATGGTTAGGTAGTTTCAACCTTTGTGATTTTTTTTGGGACTTTTTTCTAAAAGTGGTGAATCAATTAGGAGGTTGACTTTAAAACTATTAGCTAAGTAATCTTAGCTAGGCCATAAAAGTCTAGGAATTACAGTCTAGACATTAGCCCGATCCCTAATGAATATTGGCTGTACTAGTCTATTACCATAAACTATCAGCTCATCCCCTTAAAAGCACCGTAAACTAGTTATCTCTAACTTTTAAAAATATATCGACTTTCAAAGAAAGTTTTAAGTTTACGAGTTCAGGTTTTTATTAAAGTTTAAAAAGTATTTTATATATTAGCTTACCGTCCAAGGCATCTAGTGTCTATACTTTCTTGCTCCTCGTTTTTTTTTACGAGTTTACCTAGCCGGCACAAAGTAGCAAAAAGAGATAGGTTTTTTTAGAATATAACAATATAATTTCACTTCAATGTAATTCACGAAGGGTGAGGCAGAGGATTATTGTGACCACGGCCACGCCACGGATTCACATAAGTCTTTACACCTATTATCTATTTTTGGAAAGAGCGTCCATGGAGTTTCTTGCCCATTCTTCTCCATAGAGATCTACGCTTTGGAGTGTGCAACTGCAGTACTCTCTCAAGTTAAGTCAAGTTATGCCTTGTGACTGGGACTGTAGCTTCGCTTCTTTTTGTTTTTTTTTTGACATTCAAAAGTGCCGTAATAGTTTAATTGAAATAAATGCTTTGAGTTTGAGTTTTAGTTTGAATTTTCCATTACCTTTATCACTTAGTCTAGACCCTCTGGATACTAGCCTAGTGCCTATGCAGCCCAAAAACAAGCCCTATTTCAATCCAAAACCCAACTCCAACAATATTCTATTTTATTGTTGGAGTTGGGTTTAAGACCAAGTTAAAATCAACAACAACGAATTCAAATGTAACGGCATAAATTATTCATAGTACAGTCAGCGACACAGGTGTAGCATTAGTTTCGCGCATTGTTGCTCACACAATGGAAAGTTTGCTGCTGTTAATGTTGCTGGCATTGTGTGGTGCACTGTACTATTGTGACGTAATAACAGGGATTATTGAAATTGTTTATAATGCAATTAGTTGGGGAGTCAGTTTGAAAAGGGGTCGTAGTTTAGTTTAGAATGCGGGGAGGTTAAGCTGCGTATGCTGCGGTTAGTTTTAGGATGGGTGACTAGATTTTATCTGACTGCAGCGTAGCTCAAAAGTAGGGTACCTAATGTTGTAATTAACTCAGAAATTCTTGGGAATTGACGGGACCGAGTTACGAATTGTAGGTCGTGGGTTCGAACCCAGACTGCAACGTGTAGTTTATTATTGTCATCTGCATCTGGAAACTGACATGTGAGAACTACCTACTAACCTGGACTGGTCCCGCTTGATAGACTCCAGCGCACTCTCTCTCCCAGAGGAGGAAGCCGGTGTCTCGGCAGTAGAAACATTTTAGTCTGCTTACGCTGAGAAATGCGTGACATTTTGATGCGATTGGACTAAAATAAAAATCTGTCAAAAACCAAGGACTACTTAAACTATCAGACTACATAGAATAAAACAAAGTCGCTTTCTCTGTCCCTATATCCCTATGTATGCTTAAATCTTTAAAACTACGCAACGGATTTTGATGCGGTTTTTTTAATAGATAGAGTGATTCAAGAGGAAGGTTTATATGCACTTATTGCACCCGTGCGAAACCGGGACGGGTCGCTAGTACTATTATAAACAACAGTATTCCTCCACAGACTTATAAACGGGCAGACAATACAGAAAGTCCGGGCCATCCAACAATTAAAAAAGGTCCTAAACGACCCGGCGTGGTGCTGGCGTCGACAAATTAACTGGACGTCGGCAAAGGAAGCCATTTTTTTTAGTTCCACTTTATTTTGTACAGGTACAGGACACAATTTATTTGTGTAATTTATTGTCCCAGATTGAAAAATGGGATTAAACTGCGTTATCTGCACGTGGATGGCGGGCCATCGTGGTGGTGGTAAATCTTCGTCAGTTGTGTTTGGGGCGACAGCCTGTTTTATTTAAGATAGTTATATATAGGGCGTTTTTAAGGTTCCGTACCCAAAGGGTAAAACGAGACCCTATTACTAAGACTCGGCTGTCTGTCTGTCTGTCCGTCTGTCACCAGGCTGTATCTCAAGAACCGTGATAGTTAGACAGTTGAAATTTTCACAAATTATGTATTTCTGTTGCCGCTATAACAACAAATACTAAAAAACAGAATAAAAAAATATTTATGTGGGGCTCCCATACAACAGACATAATTTTTTTTCCGTTTTTATGGAACCCTTCGTGCGAAAGTCCGACTCGCACTTGGCCGGTTTTTTATCTAAGTTCACTAATTAATTTCCACAATTAATGATTTTACAATTGCCCCTAGGTGTCAAAATCATTAAAGAAATCGGCTCCTGCTGTATAATGGTTCATTAATAAGTTTCGGCTTCAAATGATTCTTCTTTTGACAACTAATTAGAAAAAAAATGTGGTACTGGTGAGTCTGTTGTGCCAGTTTTTCTTCCAAATAAGCACTGACGAACTGGCGGTTAAAATGAGATATTGAAAAAGGGACACTATGCACAATTTAAACAAAAAAGTAAATAGAGAAAGTGATAATTTTCAACCTGAGCAAATCTTTGCTAATCTATCAATGCGGTGGTTTCGACTACATTTCCAGACAATCCTGCTTCATTACCCTCACAATGAACCGTAGCTTCCGAGCACGCTCATCTGTACTGCACTGTCACAGTCAACAGTACTGTTCCAACGTGTTTGGTTGATTAGTGGCGGCTCTATAATATCATTAGTCTATAGTTAGCTGCCTTTCACCAAGCGCCTGAGTATTTTCACACACACGCACAGAAAATAGACATGCCTGCTGCCCCAAAGCCTAAAACTTTAAAAGATCCAACAACGTTTTGTACCAGTTTACGTCAAAGCCTAAAAGGTCGGTCCGTGGATGGGTGACCGTTCACCACTGTTTATTTAGACCACTACGTATCTCGGAAAGACCGTATTTTTTAGATCTTTGCCAGTGGTACTGGGTAGTCAGGATATAACAACCAGTCTTAATTTAGGGATGCCGTTTTATAAAAAAAGCTGGTTAAAATGATACCCCGGTTATGGAGATCAAATACAAACCCGCTCCTTGTAAAATATTCGTATGCCGCACACAGTTATGTTGAAAACTTACCCAAACATAGTAATTTGTAGTATCCGTTTACATTTTCTTGTTTACAATATTTAGGATAAATGTTTTAAAAATAACTCTCAAACACTTAAATTGAAACGGATCCTAAAACTAATTTCAAAAATATTTCGCAGTAACATAATTTTCTTGACATTTCAACCGCTTCTAAAATGAAATGATAAAATAATATTCTGGAAACTATCTTGTTATTTTGGGCTCTGTAGTCTTCATATCAAAAACATTTGAATTTAGGTTTGAATTTGTACAAAACGAACAGAAATTGTAAAACGGTACTAGACAAACTAATTTCATCATAGTTCCCGACTGCCTCGTTACTTTTATGGTCGTATCTAGATAAGATTATTACAGAGGGCCTGGGTTCTTGGTTTAGATTTCCAAAATGGGTAAAGTATAAACTTATACTGTCACTTACAGGATATCTACCGTGATTGTTCATAATTATTTTGAACTCCCAATATTTCGATATTTTTTTATCGAGAGCTCAAAATTATTAAACAACTAGCTTCCGCCCGCGGCTTCGCCCGCGTGGCGTCTTGATAAAAAGCAGCCTATATGTTAATCCAGGGTATAACCTATCTACATACCAAATTTCAACCAAATCGGTCCAGCCGTTTATGCGTGAAAGAGTAACAAACATCCACACATCCATTCTCACAAACTTTCACATTTATAATATTATTATAGTAGGATAACGAAAGATATACCGTAAGTGACAGTATAAGTTTAGTTTTTGTAGTAGCATATTGTGCATCGCGCAAGTAAAGTTACTAGTTAGTACTGTATAGAAGAACCCGACAACAACTCTGTCGAGCAGTAGCCCACCAGACATAACACCCGTCTGGTCGGAGGATCCTCTCTTTTCAATGGGGGATAAATAATTTTACACCCTGTTCTTCATTACCCCCAAATTTTAAACCGTGAAAGCTTAAAACAGTGTTTGGGTAAAGTATTATTTGTTTTTTCTCTAAAAAATTTCTGGGTAACAGCCCGAAGTCTGAATTGATGCCCAGTTAATTTCAACAGTTGTATGTTAGTTTAGAGTAGTAAGGTGGGGTACCTTACTACTCTAAATCTAATAATAATAATATACAGTTATGTTTTCTCATGCATTACATGGGAAAACATAACTGTATATCTGCGTGTTACCTTTGGACGCCTCAAAAACTGTCGGGGCTTTAACTAAACTTAGCACAAAGATAGACCATGACCATCCAGGTCTCATCTAGGTCAGGTAGGACATAGGTTACTTTTAAATCTAAAAGGAGCCCCCACCGGAACGCTCCCGTAGGATTATTTCTGACCTATGGGCAAAAACTTGCAAAACCTCACCTTTTTCCACAATGGATAAAAAAGACCCTTGCGAAGCTGAAAGGAACTGATTCTTTCTTGATTTCTTTGATTTTCTTTGATTTCATTATTTTTTGTTCTAGTCCATACCTGGGAACCTTCTAGTTACGGAGATATATAGGTTTCAACTTTTTCACAAGTTTAAAAAAAAAAAAAAAATTATGGTTATAACTTTACTTTAAATATTTCCATGGTCCGTTTACTATTCAATGCATCGATCACCACAATGGTTTGAGTGCGTAACATTGAGTTTTACTCTAAAACATGATTTTTCATCCCCAAAAAAAGGTCATGTCCCACCAATAATTTTTGCGCAGGGTTAATTAGTTTGATGTACAGGATGCTTGGTTGACGGCTTCATGAAGAGTTTTCACACGTTTACACCTTGTATAACTGTGAAAAAAAAACAGTACTTTCACGCTAAATGACCCAAAAAACAAATCCCTGAAACCCAAATTTCATCGCAACTAAAACCAATTCGGTCCGGGAGTGCCTTAGCCCAGACCTATCAATCTACCAGACAGACCACTTAATTAAAGACTCGTACTAAGAACTTGCAGTATCACCCGGCCGCCATTAACCGAAGGATTTTCGACGAAAAAACGTAAATACTTAGTTAGTTCAGTTTCGATGCGCAATGAAGTTTCCAGATTCGCTTGTTTTTGGGACGTGACTCGCTCGTTTTAGGAAAAGGGTTGTGATGGTGATTTTTGTGCTTAATTTTCGTTACTTTGGAAGAATCATTAGCTTTGGAAGCAGATTGTACAAAATCTTTACTTTGATTTTTATTCCGCGTAACCAATCATACTCGTCATTAGAACGTACCTACATAATTATATATCTATGTTTCTGGAAATGTATGAAACCTAGGAATTGCACACAATTCCTAGGAAATATATACAATTCCGAGCCTACTTAGGAAATGTGTAAAATAATGTTTCAAAGATTCTTTAATACACACATTTTCTGGGAAATGTAGGTATTGTATGCAATATATAAAAAACGAATGCTCTCTGGTTATAAAATAAATAAAACACGAATAAAATCAACGTCAAGGTAAATATCAAAATGTTATAATAAGGCCTAGTCGATGTAGCCCCGGTACGTGGATCTCCTATTTCTGTCTGCAGGGTTTAAAGTAACCTAACACGAAGGGGATGACGGGGTCTTAGTTCGCTGGCTTCGTTTGCTATCAAGACCCCGCTATCCCCTTCGAACCTAACCTGTCCGGAGTCGGGGTGCCCTAAGTCCCGAGCTCACTTCGCACGCTCTTGCACCCTATGTTTTCCTTGCCACAATACCTTGTTTATGTTGGTGTACCCCACACCGTTGTGTAGGTAATTAGGGTAACAAAAAATTAGGAGTACAATAGACGCTCTCGACTGTGTGTAGTCGTCCCTCGCACCGCGATTGAATTGTAGTGAAGCAAACCATAACATACCAGAGGGACAATACCCATGTTTTTAACACCACAATCTCTAAATTTTGTAAAAAAACTATACATCGGCCAGAGGATCGTGTTAAGGGAGTTTTAAATTAGGTTTTTTTTTTTTTTCTTTCAAACATAAAGGGTCCATACGGATATGCCAACCCCATCGTACCTTATGAACTATTTACAATGTATGGAATATGCACTTACTAAATAATAATAAAATAAAAGTAAGGTAAGTAAGGTTTGCTGTAAGAAAACCCAATTTTGGGTTAAGCTCGCCGTTGTACATAAGCTACATATTGTAATGTTGTGTGTATATCTTTTAATTTTGTGTGCAATAAAGAATAAGAATAAGAATAAAAGGAAAAAACACACAACTTCTTTGCAATCGTTGATGTAGGGTTTGCCAAGATAACTTGGATTAGCCCAACATCAAGAATGCTCAATTTAAACTCTCTAATCAATAATTTCCTTTCATTCTTGCTCCTAACGCACTCCATCAGCAAAATATGTTGCACATCTTCAATTTTGTTGCATATTTCACAATTAAGGGATGCGACCTTTCGCATTAGGAAAGCAAACTTTGCCGATGGATAGTGTCCAGAACATAGCCTTAGTGCTAACTTAACATAACTTCTACCCAAACTTGTATCCTCGAAACAGGGCACGCGAGGAATTTAAAATTACTCGTATTATGTTGTAAAGACATGAGTTAACGCACACAGTATGACTTAAAGAAATGGTTAACACGCAGTGGCAATCATACTTACAAACGCTCGATACTTCTTTATTCTGACAAGATTTCTATCATTTAAAAACTTTTTTAAAATAAGGTTTGTAACATCTGACTTCTCTTTGCCCACAGAGTAACAATATCGTACTCCAAGAACATGACGTACGCGGAGCTGGTGATCAACGACGTGAAGCCGGAAGACGAGGGGGTCTACCGCTGCGAGATCACCTACCTCCAAGTGGGGGAGGACTGCAACACTGTGCAGATCACTGATTTTCATACCTACAGTAAGTACTTAAGGTTAATTTTTCAGCTGGCGTTTTTTATATGTTTAAAAGACCTTTTTTGCAGATTAAATTAACAGTGTGCAAGTGGTCATATGATATGGGTCGTAAAAAATATTATGTCAGCGTAAAGTCATTTCGCAGATTTTTTACTTCCAAAAATTTTAATGTCAAAAACATAAAGAACTTTTGTTACGTTACAATACGGTTGATACTTGCAGTTGCTAGAATCAGTGGTGATCTTTACTTTCGGTAAGGTTGCCGCAAGTTTGTTGCTGTCACATGTAAAATAACATTGAAAGGACTGTAGTTCATGTATTGCTGTTTGTCACAACATTGGGCCGATTTCCAATAAAGTGGAGATGGGAGAAGATAAACGGAGACGAGTGGTATAGCGAGTAGGGTGCTTCCAGTAATACGGAGAGGAGATGTGGAAATAAAGATGTCTGTTTTACTATTTAAGACACGTCTTTTCTACTCTCCACTTGGAGAAAATTGAGATCTAATGACGAAATTCAACTAATTTATAAGCACCGCCTCGTTAGTCTAGTGGTCGCAAGCGCGACTGCTGAGCATGAGGTCCTGGTTTCGATTCCCGGGTCGGGCAAAGTGTTATTGGGTTTTTCCATCAGGAATTTCTCAGTAGGAGCCACGGAGTCTGGAATTTCACCCGGTTGATGGCAACAGGCTCGCCCCTATTACATGGGACTTAAACATAACTGGCAAAATATGCTTTACTATTAGGTACACCTCTGCCTAACCCTTCGGGGATTACATGCGTGGTGTTATGTATGTAACTAATTTAGAAGCAGGAATAGCGCGGTTAACTAACGTGGATGCGTCGGATCTACATTATTTATCGTCACTAGTAAAGGTTATTTTCATCCCATAAAACTTTCAGAAAAGCGCCCTTCGTCCGGTTACACATGGCGTGTATCCACTTACCTAATTTCCGGCACACCCTCTATTTACCGACTTCGCAGGAAACAATACCTTTTCATAAATAACAGACGAGAAAATATCCAGTAATCTTCGGAAAACCTATCGTCAACAGCGAAGTATCAAATAAAATATCGTATAGTCATTTGTTTCATAGAAAAGACGTATGCTGTTACGGGGAGAGGGATGCAGGATGTTTTGTGGGCTGTGTTAGAGAGAGATGGAGTATGTGGCACCTCAGTGAATCGAGTGGCCCGAGGCGAGACAAACGCAATATCCTAGAGAACCTAAGTCGCTAGTAGGGATGGGATGTGTCGATAGTTTTTTTTTTGGTAAATTTATTTTATTTTTTTAATGTTTAGTGTCTGGATTTGGACGGTATTAAATAATATTAAAGTAAAATAACGTGAGAAAACCGACAAGTTATGAAATTAAAAATTCAAAAACACGTGAAATCCATCAATCACAGTGCTTAGGATGGATCTGAGAGTCTGTTACCTATAGTGATAACGTTATAATTACTGATAATGCTAATGACAATAGGCACAACAAATAATAGATACATGATTCTTATAAAATAACTGAAGGAAGACAGCCCTATGGAAAACATAAGCATGATGATAGTAATTGTGATTGATTTATTCTAAGAACAATTATATTTCTCTGCAAATGATCAGAGGGTGAGGTTCGAGCTCAATTAATCAATTCATTTTCCAAGTTAATAAATTGTTTTGTTTACAGACCATAATAAAAATTGATTGCGGCCACATTTATCAATTAATAACAATTAAACAAACTTTTCGATTGCCGAAATGGACACCATTATCAAACTTTCGTAACGTTAATTATCTTAATTTACGTTTATTGCAACAATATTCTCCGATATTTTAACAATATTTAATGTTTGCTTTTTTGAATAAAACAAAATTCATTTAAAGAGAAGATACACTGACCTTGGATAGACAAAATAAACTTTTTTGTGCACCAAATTGATACAAAAGTTTTTGGGATTTTCCATCAGTAATTTCTCAGTGGCAGCCACGCAGTCTGGATTTGTGCCTGGTTAATGGCAAAAAGCTCGCCCCCTATAACATGGGACTCAAAACATAACTATCGAAATGTGGGTGTACGAGCACCATTAGGTACACCTCTGCCTTATCTTTCGGGGATTGCAGGCAAGATGTTTTGTTATATTTATTTAAAATTGACACAACGCCATTTTACAATATTTGTAATTCTATGGGTACGACGTCACGGCGGTTTTATCCCTGATAGCGATATCTTACCGACAACCTTTGGATGGACTTAGGGGCTGTCTCCACGAGCGCAGCGAGAGAATCGCGACGATATTATCGTCGTTGCCACGTATTTCTATACACTCTCTTAGAGGACATCTCCACGAGCGAGAGAATCGCGGCGATATTGTCCCATACAAATAGGTAATATCGCCGCGATTCTCTCGCTCGTGGAGACGGCCCCTTATTGGTGAGGTTGTTCAGATAGGTCAGGTGCATAGTACTCGCAACCGGCGTATGTGTATGATGAGATGTATGAACGTGGATGAGGCAAAAAGAGTTTGTCATGATCAATGTAGATGGCGTTCTCTAGGTTCTACATACACCATGTTTTTTGTAATTAAAATAGTAAAAATGTGTGGTTTCTTATTCTAAAATTTATTTGTTGTTGCCTGTAATGTCGCGAATATCGTGCAAAGGCCACATCATACAGAGAGAAGGAATGACTTTCATTCACCACCACCACCACCACGCTTGCTCAATGCGGGTTGGCAATTTCAGACCGGAACCCAGAATTTCGTCACGATGTTTCCCTTCACCGTTAGTTAGTCTGTGGTGTCTAAATGTTGAAACTACTTAGAAAGTATATATGACTTTGAAAAAGTCACATTGGTACTTGCTGGGTTTGAACTCGTAACTTGGAGCGTAAGAAGCGGATTAGATAAGAAACGGGCCACTACGACATTTTTAATAAGAAACAATTTAATAAGAAACTAAAAAATCTTGTTTCTAATGAAAACGGATTCGAGTTAATTAAGTTTGGGGCTTTTATCTGACAACCTGACAAGTAGACTTCCGACATAGATCAACGAGGGATCTGAATGTAACCCTTTTGATATTTATCAAGTTCTGAGATTTATTACTTGTTTCAGTGGGAATAAGGTATTACTCTTTTTCTGGTTCAAAAACTTTGCTTGTTTAACCTTGGTAGCTAGTATTATGGCAATAAGGAAGCGTATATTATGTGAATTTGGTCCTATATTAGCCTCTTTTTTGTAAATTCAATAAAAAGCTTAAATTTGAAGTAATTAAACGGTTTTTTTTGTTTTGTTTTTAAACATAAACCTAACAAAAAAAACTTGTTCTATTTTTAGAATCTGTGAATTAAAAAAAAAACACCCATGATTGGTTAAATCAAAGAAATTATTGATAAGACATTTTAAATCGTAGTCGATTTTAACCCCTTACCTCGACCAACAAACACCGACACTGTCCCCTCACTAGCCCACCAGCCGCCCGTCTGATTGGCTGTCATGTTGACACAACTTATGAGCGTGATATGTCGTCCACTTACTTACAACACAAGGTTCTACCGAACCCGTGCTATTAGAAGTTAGTTACAGTTTGCAGAACAAAGAAAACGGTGGAGAATGAAATGGTTTGAGCAGTTAGAAGTAAAAAACTTAGTTGTATACCTTCGGAACGATTCACCTTGTAGATATAAGTCTTACAGTAATTACAATAAGGGTCTATTTCACGATGTCCGACTAGCCACTACTTACCGAATAAATTCAAAAATGGAACAGAATTTGTATGAAATGATCTGTCAAGTAAGTTAACGGGAACTTAATAGTAGGTGGTGAAGGCTCTCAGAGTGACAGTTTTAATCAAAATTCCTTTAAACAATGTAACAATATAATGAATGTGTGCAAAAGCGGCTCAAAATTTCGTTCACCGACACGCACATAAGCCCTCGAGTAATACGCACGGCGACCTACCAAGCTATACGAAACCAGTTTATGCGGTTCTCTTATTGTACGGGAAATTTATACAAAGCAAGGCCATGTCGTACTGGAGTGTATAGGTTCGTAAGCGAGTCTAAAGCTTTAACAGGCTCACTTGGAATGGCTGACGCTGCGGTTCTGAGCCCATTAATTCGCGATATCACAACTAACAAGGGGGAACTAAAAACTAAAAAGTTTTCCACTACCTCGTTGGCCTGGTTGCAAGCGCGACTGCTGAGCATGAGCTCTTGGGTTCGATTCCCAGTTCGAGCAAAGTGCAGTTATTGGGTTTTTACATCAAATTATTTACAAAATACAAAACTATATTAGTAATAAAAATATGTACAAGTATCAAAAGGGTTACAGGGCGTCCAAAAATTAGTCCACATCGCTGTCTAAGTTTTTCCAGCATGAATTTCTTAGTAGTAGCCACGGAGTCTGTATTTATGCCCGGTTGATGGCAATAGGCTCGCCCTCTATTACGTAGGACTTAAACATACCTGCCGAAATATGGGTGTACTAATGGGTACACCTCTGCCTAACCCTTCGGAGATTACAGGCTTGATGTCACGATCATGTACATTTTTTTCTATTACCTAGTCATAATTTCAAGTCACCGTTCTTTCTAGCCATTAAAGGTTAGCTATGCTTGTACTATCGAGCTTGAAAAACAATAAGCTTCACGGACGAGACCGTAACGTAAAGCTAGTATTCAAAATTCACAGGAAACAGCTAGTGTTGACTAAACGAAAACAAAATGCCGTCCATTCTTCGCCGACTATGTAAATATGAAACCGACGTATTTGCAAACAAATAGGATAGTTTCTGTTGATTTTTCGACGGATCTTGTATTTGGGAACAAAACATGATGTTTATATTGGCGTGAATTGCTTTTCTTGCTTTTAAAAACTTCACTTCAATATACAGTGTGTAACAAAATAAGTGCAGTGGTCCAGTCACCTCTTCGGTGGTGTTTCTGACCTTGAAGCTGGACAAGTTGTCCATGTTCGTTAAGGAAAGAGCGCGAGCTCGTGGCTAAATAGTAACAGCCACTCGGATCAATGTTTAGGTGAAGCCGGGCTTGCCTAGGTTGGTCTGTGGATGGTTGACCACCCATTACAAACCGAGTTTTCTCCGTACCTTAATCCGGAAAGCACGTTAAGCCGTTGTTTGGCCTGCTGTCAATTGTAGAGCTTTGACAGTCGTTACAGGTGGCCGGAAAGTGTGACAACCAGTCTTACCAAGAGGCTTTGCATTACCCAGTACTAATTGGATTATTTATTGAAGTGAGATTGGCAATCGTTGATTATAAAATACTGGTTTTCAGCTGCATTGTAATGTAATGTTCCCACTGCTGCGACACAGGCCTCCTTGCTGTCAGAGGAAGATGATGGTATCCACGATGATGGCCCAGTGCGGGTTGGTGGATGATTTGTGCTTGCATCTTCATGAACTTTGACGCATTTCCTTTGGCAACGCAAATAATTTGATATATTTTGATAAATAATGAAAATTTAAAAACAACAGAAAAAATCCCTTTGTATCGTTATTCTACTAAACAACATAATATCACGCCTATAATCAGGGTTAGGCGCACACCCACATTTCGCCAGCTATGATGGGGGCGAACCTATTGAAATCAAACTGATAAAAATCCAGACTCCGTAGCTGCTACTGAGAAATTCCTGATGGATAAATCCAATAGCACTATGCCTGACCTGGGAATCGAACTCAGGACCTCATGCTCAGCAGTCGCACATACGACCACTAGTCCGACGAGACAGTCTAATAAACAAATTAATTTGAATTTTGAAATGCATTGAACAAACTTTTACAACGTGCGATAAAATTAAAAACTACATTAAACTTCAGAACTTCGTCAATATTCAATAAATATTATGAACTTACCTTTCAAATTTACATAGAATTGAGATTTTAGATTCGGATAACTAATAATAAATAAATAAATATGCCTGGACATTTCACACAGCACCATCTAGTCCCAAGCTAAGCAACCTAATACTTGTGTTTTGGTAACTAGATGGCTGATAAACTACATATATACATTTTTTTTTGTAAATACATACATATTATAGATAGAAAAACACCCAGACCCGGAACAACTACTTGTAGGTCATACAAATATTTGTTCCGTACGGGAATCGAACCCGCGACATGCAGCGCAGCAGTCAATCGCTTGACCACTGCGCCAACCGTGTCGTCAAACTATTGTTGATTTTAATTAAAAAGTTAATGACCAACGAAGCCTTATGTTTGGCGACTCGACAGTGAATGGCGAAGTTAGCTACTTCTCTGTCTGTACTAAAGGTCAGAGGTTTGATTTCATTTAAATTCAAATTTTTCTATGATTAATCTATGATTAAGATTAGATTAGATTTTATTATTTGATTTATTTATAACTAGAATATTCCCGCGGCTTCGAGTTCGGTTATTGTTCCATAGGATCAAACTACCGGGATAAAAAGTGTCTTATGTATTAGTCTAGATAATAAGCTATCTGATCGCCAAATTTCATCCAGATCTGTTCAGTAGTTTTTGCGTGAAAAAGTAAAAAACATCGTGATATATTTATGAGAAAATCATGCCTCGTGATAGTCAATCAGTCAAAAACTGTTTTGTGCTCGATAATTTTCTTTTCGTTATAAGTGGTTTCCATAAAAAGCTAGAAGGATTCAAAAGGTACAAAGAAAAATGTTTTTTTTCACTTCAAGCCTGACTTGACATTATAAAACCTTTTTCTTTGTACCCACTTTCAATTATATTCTATTCTACTACTTTGTTATAATCTTCTAAATAAGCCTTATTTTCTGATATCCCCTGAAGTAGTACTTTGAAGATACATTAGCACCAGACTTAACCCTACACTTACTGTCTCCTTTTTAATTCGGAGCGTAACACTCAAACGCCGCTGGCCATAGTAGGACTACTAAGAGAGAGATGGGTCGAAAAGACCCGCCGGCCATTTTGCTAAAATCTTTGAAATCGTATAGCGTTAATTGTGTGGCGTGGTAATAATACTATGCCTTTGAAATACTTGTTTCTGTTATCAAGCAGGTCTGGTATCAAAAGGTGGAGTTTTTGAAATCTTTTATCACTAATTTATGCATGAATTTATAAGCTAGCATATAAAGTTCCCACTTGTATTTAAAATTGAGCAATGACAAATAAGTGAAATAATTATGTTGATAAGATAGACGGTGCTCACATATTCACAAATATTTTTAAACCAAACACTATTTTCGTTCGGTGTTCGGTTCCTAGGCCGGGAAAGTCTCATTGGGTTTTACCATCAGGGATGTCTCAATAGCAGCTTCAGGGAATGAATTTGTGCCCGGTTGTTGCCAATGTGCTCGCGTATTTTACATGGGATTTAAACATAATTGGTGGACTGGCTGGCTGGCTGGCTGCTTGACTGGTAGAGAATGCCTTGTGGCATTAAGTCAGCCTATGTACCACTTTTGTAAATGAAGTTTAAATAAATAAATAATAACTGACGAAATGGGGGTACCCTATCGGATACTCCTTTGCAAACAATCATAACATACTATTTTACTATGAGAGTAGGTACCTATACTTAAAGGGTGTAAAAATAGCCTTAGCGAAGCCGAAAGGCACTTGTTCTCCCCGTGATTTGGATATTTTTTTATACTGAATGATTTGCACCTGGGAACCTTCTAGTTACGGAGATATTGGGGGTCAAAGTTCCAAAGTTTTCCCAGACTTTTTTAAATACTAGTTTTTAAGGTAACAACTTGACTTTAATTACCTCCATGACCCGTTGACTATTCAAAGCATCTATTAGTACAATGTTATGAGTGTGATACATTGAGTTGTACAATAAAACGTGATTTTTCAACCCAAAATAAGTCGTTTCCCCGCAATCATTTTTGCGTAAAGTTGCTTAGTTTGATGTACCTAATGCTTGGTTGACGGCTTCGTTTACACACTGTATACGTAAAACCTGCTCTTGTGACTGGCAATAAAACACTTGAACATGTAATTGAAAGGTCCTTCAAACTCCTAGAATAGCAACCAAAACGTGAAATCTAATTAATTGTAAAGATCCTGAACTAATATTGGTTTCATTTAATGAAGTGAAAAAGATTTTCCTTTTGTTTTTTTTTTAAGCTTAATGTTTTAATTTCAAAGGCGTTTTGATTTTTTGTATTAATGTTTTGTGCTTTGAAGAATCATTTCATTAATTATTAAGATTGTTTGATTCGTCTCGTTTCTGGGAATCGTCGAGTAAGATTGGCAGAACATTTTAATTACGCTAAATAAATTATTACCTATTCAAAAGATTTTCCAAGAATTGGGTTTCGAAAAGCTTTACATTTTTTTTTTAATTTGTGTTGTAAAAATTTTACGTATTGTTCATATTTCCTTTTTTGTGGAAAATTTAACCAAAAATCGACTCATCAATCCATCCACAATTTACACAGTTATCTACGAATCACTGACCACATCATGCATGACGTAATTGAGTAATATTTACACACCATTTCACATATCACTCATTCCTTTTGTTTGTATAAAAAGGAATTTATCGTTATATTGACATTCAATGTATTTTTCATTTTATTGGAATATTCCATTTATTTACTGAAGTACATATGGAATATTCCACTTTTATTATGGCATCAAAACAAACAACACGAAAATTTCAAACAGATTTCACAATACCGCAATAAATATTTTAAAATTACGCCAAAATATTTTCTTAAACCATTTTCAATTAACACGTCGGGCACATTACAAACACATGGCAAGCACAAAAACCTTTAAGATAAATCACCAATTTATATTACAAGGCAATTTCGTAAAATTTCGTCTAAAGGGTTTATAATGGTATAAATATCAACCTGCAGAGAATGGCCTAAAATGGTCTCGCTTTTATTGTGAAAAGGATTACGACGGGTCGAATCGACCCATAGTAGTTTGAAGTGTGATATGGACAGTGGAGGGTTATAATAAAATTCAGCTTAGGTGGCGTCATTGATGAATGAGATGAGAATGTATAGAAGTGACTCTCAATGCGAACGTATACTAAAAGCCTACAATTTTAGGGCGTAAGAAAAACTTTTAAAAGTCACGTGCACGTTCATCATTATTGTCTCGCGCATACCCTAAAGTACCTATTACTAGCCGGCGCAGCATGACTGACTGTCATTTTTTCCTTACTTCTCAATAAGCCGTCATCTCAGTAGACACCACCTTTCTAGCTTTACGACACAGTCCATCCATCGTTTCTTTTATCTATGCCTACTCTTAAAGCCATCTACTTTTTCCTACTTAAAACTTTCCTCACGACATTTCCTCGTGTGACCGTTATTTCAAGCTAATTTTCACCTTCCATCATTGATAACCCTTTTTAATATTTCAGGATGGCAAGCAGGAGGCCCTCTTATTGATTGCCATAAGCCAACAAAAAAAAAAGAACTTATGTCAATACTTCTGGAAATCGTTGTCGAAATACGAAACGATTTGAAAGCGATTCACTTGTTTAGCCTCTAGAAGCGCTATTATAAATTGTGACCTGTCAAAAATTGGTACATAAGTCCTGTGTTCGATCCCGGGTCGGACAGTAACAGCCTGGACAGTCCGATTTGGCTTGTTGTATTACATGAAACTTAAAAATAACTGGCAGAATCTGGAGAAATACTATTAGGTTAAATTCTGTCTAACCCTTTGGGACGACGACGTGATATCAAGCTTTGTAAAGTGCATAAATGTCACTTCTATGCATTTTTCGTAGTCTATGATTGTGTCTGGTGTATATCAATTTTGTATACCGTGACTAAGGGTTGATATGTTCGTGTAAAAATTAGTAAAATAAGGGTTATATCGTCGTAAAATATTGTGTAAGTATAATGGGCCTGTCAATGTACACATTTTACACGACAGAGGCTTTTTTATAAGCACTTACGATTTAAATATTGAAGGGGTAGCAAGTTTTGGGGTTGACAACACAGAGTGTGTAGGACAGGTATTATTAAGGGTCGTTGAAGGCTCTTTTAGACTACCTGTTATGAAAAATGTTCAACACACATGCCATTTTACGAGCTCGTATTAACCGTTTATAGATTGGTCCGATTTTTATGGTTAAGCAACGATTGCTAAGATCAGTAACTGGATGGGCGACGAACCATTCTGCGACCCCTCCATGCTTCGGAAGCACATTAACCAGTAGCTCCCGGCTGTCATTCGCAGATTTTTGACAGTCGTTAGGAAGATTCAGAAGTTCGAAAGTCTGACCACGAGTTTTTTTTTGGAACTTGGTTGTGGATGTCAGATAGGCAGTCGCTTCATGTTTATAACTGGTATTCACTGCTATATAAATATGGTAAGACGGGAAACGAACACCAACGTAGATGAAAAAAAGAATAGGCAGATCATGATGAGTTAGTTGTATAAAGTTTACATAATGTACATAACTGATAACGTTGTAAACAAGTGAAATTAAATAGCAATAACACACATTTTTATTAAACTTCCTTTTATTCCAACCAAATAATATTTACATAAACACAAAAATCTAAATTCGCGAACACAAACACATTTTCACCGCCGCCAAAATACAATCTAAGAAAGAAGAAAAAAAATACGAACGAATATTTTCCCGAAACAAAATTACCACTTGCTAAAAGATTGAGTCTGAATAAAAGCTAAAGAAACACGGAGCAAAGGCATGTTTCTTTTACCCGCAAGTAATCCGTAAAAGGACATATTTTTAAAGGGTATAGCTGTTTTTAATCCTCGTCCTCTTTCAACGAAAGTTTTTGATGCTGTTGCCTTTCGACGAGGATTTTTAGAGCGTACGATACATTGACTTTTATAAATTTAAATAAAATTGAATGAATAATGAACATAGCATCATACCATCACGCTTGTTATCCCCGAAAGGTTTAATCAGAGGAGTACCTAACATTACCACATTTCGCCAGTTATGTTTAAGACCCATGTAATACGGGGCGTACCTATTGCCATCCACCTTGCACAAATCCAGACTCCGTGGCTGCTACTGAGAAACTCCTGTTGGAAAAACCCAATAACAATTTGCCCGACCCGAATATCAAAACCAGGACCTCGTGCTCAGCAGTCGCGATTGCAACCACTAGACCAACGAGGAAGGCAAAAATATAGTTTGCTATAAACGTCATCAGCGTAAGCAATTAAATGTATGAATGAAGTTAAACATTATAGTTAATTTGAAGTTCGTCATAGCTTTTAATTAAGTCTCTATGGTTTTTTAGTCTCAGTGAGGTAAGTGCTTAACACAATTATAACGGCAATTTTTCCGTTGTCGAGCAAGCGAATTTTTGAAGCAATAAATGAAGAATGGATGTGAGGGGCCGGCTATATAAGCCATAGAACCGATGATGATTGGGGTAGACGTGTTTTTGAGTGGAGACCGCAAATCGGCAAACGTGAAGTGATGGTCTTCGCAGGGTGGCTGGTAGCAACTGGATGAGAGTTGCCGAGGATCGAGCTAAGTGGCGGGTGATTGAAGAGGCCTATGTGCAGCAGTGGACTGCTGTAGGCTGATGATGATTATGATGATGAAGATGTAGAATTTCCCTCAAAGTCTCTGGGTTCTAGTCGTTAACGGGATTGCAGAGCGTGGGTTTTTAAATTCAGACCACGCCTCAAGTCAATTGTTAAATACACTGCAAGCAGTGTACTTAAGATTTTCTCTAAAAGTAACAGTTTAGAGTCGCGTTTTGTACGTAATAACTTAAACTTATATATGTGTTTATACCATTCCTCTGCTAACTTCTTGTATAAAAACTGGCGTTATGTTCTAATATTTTTCAACTCCAATTTTAAAGTCTTCAAAAATTCAGCCTAATCATACCCAACGACAAGTCGTCCAATCGGATCGTCCTCCCTAAAAGCACCGCACAAGTTTATTCAGAAAATATTGGTCGAAGCTGAAAGGCACCGCGGCATTCGGGCGGTGAATTAAAACGTCGCTGACTGCATGCCTGCATACCTGACTGGTAGACGTTCACATTCATCACTAACCTGCACGAGCAGTAGACTAACTCTGTCGCCGGAGGGGTTTTGAAAATACCGCGCCATTGGAGAGAACAGTTTCAATAGAATTACCTGGCTCTGTTGATACTCTTCTCTATTAAACTCTGTTGAAACCGTGGCTGTCAATTGTATATCATAGTTTTCAGTGCAGAAACAGAAATTCAATTTGATACTGTGTATTTATCAAAGAATTGTTTAGTTATGTGTTTTGTGCTTTTGTGTTTCCTAAACGTATCTTTAACGGTAGTCAGAATAGCCTTCATTTTCCTTTCGAGTCGATGTTTTGAGATCAGTTGGACACATTAGATGGCAAACCCACGTCACTTATTGTCGTGTGTGTCCGTAAATATAGTTTAATTGCATATCTTTCTCCCTTTGAGTAAAACAGAGGTGTAAGTTACCATCATTTCCGTAAAAAAATCCCTATCGAATTTAGGGAGATTTAAAATTATTTATTTTAATATTCGGAAGCCGGAGCAGGAAGTTTAGAGTATCAATGTGAATATAATATACTCAAAACTTTTCTATAAGAGTTGAGGAATACCAAAGAAAAGATAGATGGACTGTATGAAGACATGACTGTTAGAAAGGACGTGACTGCTGAGATGATGAGTAATAGAGAAGTTTGAAAGAAGAAGACATGCTGCGCCGACCGCAAATAAATTGGAATAAGTGCAGGAGAGTGATGGTAATGATTTTAAAATCACCTGTCATAGTCTAACCAATTTCAATTAGGTCATTATAAGGTACTTTTGAAGGTTAAACTTTACATGGTAATATAATAATTGACCCATCCTAGGAGCCCATTTGCAAAAGTAGTTTCATATGGAGAAAAATGGGTATGAAACTCCATAGTTACTGTTCTACGCGCATAATTATTATTATACCTTATCTAATTAACCGTAAATGCCAAAAATAAATTAACCAAATTAATCCCCAGATAACAGCGTACCGTGTCAAAACACTGTCTAAATTACAGTGAGTGTATTTAACACTTTCATTAAGCCGCGGCGAAATCAAAGGGTTTACAAACCTTTGATGTTACCGCTCGGCTTGCTTTGTTGTGGAGACAACGGGTTGTTGGGTCGGTAGGTTGGTACATGGCCTTATTGCGCCTTATTGCCTTATAATGAACTCTCATTAAGTAGGTAACAGACTTGCCGCCATGTTAACTGCTGTTTGAAGGGATGTTATGCCTAGATTGAAACTACTGTTGCTATGTTACTAAATTCATTAAGCGTTGATCTAATTCTCGTTGTTAGTTTACTGAAATAGATGTCTGATGTCTATGTAGTAGACATATTATCTGAGCACCTCATTGGTTTAGTGCTCACAAGTTCGTTTGCTGAGTATGAGGGTCATGGGTCGATCCCCAAGTTAGGAAGGGTTTTTCTAGAAAGAATTTCGTTGTAGCCAGAAAGCAGTCCTACATTTAGATTTACGTCTGGTTAATGGACCTATTAAGGTTCAGTCATACTCAAACGGACAGATTATGGAACAGCTGTGGACATCGGACACTGACAGAAATATCAATACATTATCTGTCAAAATACGACGACTGGAGCAGTGTGCGCAATTTATCCGTACCAGTTTCATCAAATCTTTACTTGAAACCTAAAGATGACTAGCAATATGTGGGAGTTCCATATACCTCTGGCTACCCGTTCGCGGAACATGCGCGAGAGGGTTTGTTTGTGGTTCAGAATAAATCCTAGATCCATGTTTATGCAAAACTTAGATTGACTGCACGTATGAGCAGTGACTGAGCGATTGGCTTGCACGCTTCGGGTCGCAGGTTTCACGGTAATGCCGTATGGAACAAATATTTGCAGTGCCTACAGGCTACAGGTAGTTGAGCTGAATTTGGGTGGCTGCATTTGAGATTTGTATGTCAAAACGTGGATGAAATACGAGATAGATCGTAGAGAGAGACTACGTTGTTTAAACTAATACTGGAACACAGTAAAGTTGTTTGTAAAAGTAATTTGGGTAAATGGGTCAGCAGGGTAATTGGTAACATATTTACAATGACAATTAGCAGTTATTTTAACAGTTGTACAACACCAATTGTGTTATTAGCGTTATTCTAGAGACGAATTTTCCAATTATGTAAGGCAATATCGTAAATATTTCTACCAAAACCCTACGAATATTGTGATAGATAATACATCATGGAATCGTGGCGTCTACTATAATATAAAAACTATTTGAGTCATAGTAAGTTACACTATTTGAAAATTACATGGTATACTTTTTATATCTGAAAAAAAAACACGGTTCCTTTTTCGATTCCTAGAACCATTATCACCTGCCTAGAATTTTCCCAAATATGGTGTGATCCGCTTCCAGTCTAACCGGAAGTAGTTAAGTACAGTATTTTACTTAAAACGACTACCTATTTCCAGAACCACTGGCTCGAATAAAACCCCGCAAATATCGAGTAAAACTCAAGAAAACATAAAACCTCGCACCAATTCCTCATCACGCCAAAAACAAGACATATTATACGCAAAAACAAACACAGAACACTTTACCCGACTGCGCGGAGGAAGGAAATGTCCTACATATCACGCCTGTTCGGAGAAAAATGCACTTTTAGCCGCTCGATTTATTCGCTGTATACACTATACATTGCCGGTTGGCTGTGTCCAGGAAACTCCTCGCCGGAACACGACCTACAATGGTTATGATACATTGTGTTTCACACGATAGCGCTAAAGTGATTCAGGGAGCTACAGGATGGATTTATAGCGGATGGGAGCTGTTAGTATTTTTCATTTTATTATTTATTTTTGGTGAATTTCGTGTTGTGTTTTATGGGAGATTTTTGTATTAAGTCGTTAAATAAAAGACGAGCAGTCTCGAGCGAATCTGTTTTATCTAAAGTTTCAATCATCAATTCAGCTGCATCAACAACATAGTTGGGAAAAGGCAAGGCAGATGCTGAATTGTCTTAGGTGATGAAATATTGCCTCTTTTCTGTATAAAAAGCAGCCTTGCCTTATTTCGGTCTAGTATTATTTTTAAAGAACGTTCTATTTGTTTCTTTATAAATATAGACGATATTTTTATATTAAGGCAATGATTTTTGAATTTTATTTCGGTTCTGATATAATCCGAGTGGCAGGAATATAAAATTTTAGTATGTGAGAATTTTGCGAGCGTTATTCTAGAGAAATATAACTAAGAATGAAAACAGTTGCTCTAGTTTAGTTAAGAAAGCTTTTTAGTTTATAGTTCAAGTTATATTATGAAAGTAATAGTAGGAAGGTTGCACAGAAATCAGAAGTAGAACTTTATTGAGGTCAGCTCCCAGTCTAACCACATGCAACTGATTCCCAGTGCTTTTCACGGAGTCAGACGAGAGCCTATCTGATCTCTAACACAATTACTAGGAAACACGTGGTCAGACTTTCAGACTTCTGACTACCCGTGACGACTGACAAAATTCCAGACAAGACCAACATTTAACGTGCTCTTAGCTAGCGCTCAGTATTTAAGGAATGGTCACCCATCCAAGGATCGACCTCGGCATGGGTTGCTTAACTTTGACGATCGACTAGTCTGGCTGCTATTATTTAGCGTCGAGCCCATTCACTTTACAAATAGTCTGAAAACAAAGTCCAAATCGTAAATGGTAACCTCCATTGCTACAAAAACACCACCATCACATCTAAAAAAATACTTCGAATTTTTTCCATTTCGAAGCATCACATAACACATCCCCTACGTATACGTCTGACTCACGTACCAAATACATAAGTCTCACCTACGTACGAAAGAGACATTTGTCTCATAAAATATTCGCGTCTTCACAAGAAACTATTCAGACATCTTGAATTTCTACATGTGTTCTTATGTAATACGTAAGGAGAGGTAAATGGATTCTCTAGGTGTCTTGTCATAGCCGATGTTTTGAGTTTAATCCTGAAATGTCTCTGTTGGCCTTTTTGCAGCTGTGAAATTGATAAACCAAAATTTTGAAGGCAATTGGAAATTAAAGAACAACCCGTTGGATTTATGGTCACAAGCACTGAGCATGAGACGCTTGTCAGGTTCCAGGTTTTACAAAGTGTTATCAGGGTTTTTCATCAAGAATTTTTCAAAACCTCTGCCACGGTTTTGAGTGTAGAATACTTGTGTGTATCTATACAAAGTACCCTCGAATTTTGACAGGCTAAATAAATAAACCAAGTCACATTTGCGAGCAGATTTACACATCAAAATCAAAGTTTCATAAACTAGTGTTCAATCGATTTGACATTTACTATATTCACTCTCAGTATCTCCTTAATATAAACACTCCTAGTGTTGTACCTACAAAACTATCGACAACGATTAAACGGTGTCCCATCCCTAGGCCAGAGGTCTGAAACCACAACGCAATGGGTGCTATAACAGAGGCTCTTGTAACAACGGAACCCCATTACACCTTCACGACCCTGTTTCACAACGGTTTGAATATAAAGGACAGACATTATTGGGTGGGCAGAGGGTTAGGTGTAAAACTTCTGTTCGTTGATGAAAGATTCCTAAAGGAAATAATTATTATGGTAGTGTGCAAAAAGAAGTAAATAAGTCTGATAGGTCATACAACACGACGATTTTTTTTGTCCTTTACCTTTTTTTTTCAAATGATTATTTGCACACTAGCTGCGTTCAAATTCTTCTTTAACAGAAAATGAAAAACTTGAATTGATTAGAATTGGTATTATTACTTATTTTTTTAAACTTACTAACACAAAAGGTACAGAGGCGGACTTATAATATTGCAATTTCCAACATTCTGGATACTTTTCTGCCAAGACCGCTTCTTTACCTTTGTTTACACAAACTTCTTACAAAATATTGTATAACCTAATTAAATACACGTACTTACACCGAATAAGCATCTCCCGCGATATCAGCCCAGTAAGCGACAGACAGATGTTACATTTTACAAAACTTCCGAAAAATAGAAAATTGTGTCTTCAGGGTTCATGTACCTATGTGTGTTAATTTAACAACATAATACATTTCCATTCTATTATCGGACGAGCGGAGATACGGCGAAGCCTCACCGACGTATGGCTTCCACATTTTATTGTGCGAACCGCACAATAAAATGTGGAAGCCGGTTTCTTCTAAGCCAGCGTCCACCCTAGGTCACGTCATCGCTTCACATCAGGCGAATTGCGGCCAAACGCAAGCCTATTTAGTGTATAAACTAAATGGGATTGCGTTTGACCGCAACTCGCTACGTACATAATTACATACACAAACTCACACCTCATGTAAGTGAGCAGAACCTACAGATCGCCACCTGCAGCGATCCTAGCAAATCTTTCGCCTCGTTCACATTCATATATCTAGTCATACACGCACACCACTTGCAGTACACCTTTCTAAAGAACATTTCTCGAGGCATCCAACGGATATAGCCAAAGAAAATTAACCTGTCCTACCCACATTCAAGTCCAAAAACTTGACCAAATAGCCGTGCCGATAGGCTACAGACTGAAGTATTCATGCCGGTGACGTCACGGGCCAGTAATGGAGGTACCGTCATTACATGCGAGGTGGCGTTATGAGCGTCATCAGACGCGGTCTACGTGGACGAGTAGTGATGGGACGTGTACGGTTGTTGATATCGATAGTTTTGGGATGAGAATAAGAATTTATGTAATTCAAAGGCATGCGCTTTCGATGTATGTATGCTGTGACAAATAGTTAAATTATTTGAAGCACAATTAAATTTGAATTTAACGTTAGGTATGGAAAAAAAGGATTGTAGAACGATGATGATGATTGGGTAATGCGTATCTAAATCACCATTAGAACACTCCTCAAGATAAGCGTACGTTAAAAATTAGAGTTTTATGAACCTATGTTACTGTAAAAAAAGGTATCAAAAGAAATATCATAGAAGAACTGTAATCCCGTGTCTCAGTGAGGCCTCACATAGCAAAATTACTTAATTACCTAGTTTGACACTTTACACTTGTACTGACACCGACCATTAGGTACTTGTAACTGACACAGTTGCATCGTTAGATTATAATAACGTTCGCTTAGTCCCATTTATCTTAAGTATATTGACTTCTCGATCCAAAAATAACTTCCATGACAGAGAGAGATTCAGATTCATTTATTTGCCTGAAACAGCAGTTAACATTGCAGTTTAACATTTCTATTCTATCTCGAGAACATGTCAGTCCCTTAAATTATTATTGTTGTACCGTTTTTAAATATCAAAGTAATTACATCATTAACGATATTATAAGGATACTCGTGTCGAATTAATTAAATCATATGCTTATCTACTCCACGAGCTAAATTCGAAAATAGAAAAACAACTTTTGGGAACAATATTCGAAAGAAAACATAACATTCATCAAAATACCTAAAACATAACATAATATCACGCTTGTAATCCCCGAAGGGTTAGGCAGAGACGTACCTAAAAGTACACCCACATTTTGTCAGTTGTATTAAGTCCCGTGTAACAGAGGGCGAGCCTATTGCCATCAACCGGGTACAAATTCAGATTCCGTGGCTACTACTGAGAAAGTTCTGATGGAAAACGCTAATAATACTTAGCCCGACTCGGGAATAGAACCCAGGACCTCATGCTCAGCAGTCGCGCTTGTGACCATTAGACCAACAAGGCCTAAAATATAATTTGCTAAAATATCGTCAGCGTAAGCAAATACCAAACTAAACAAAGAAAAACCTTTTATTCGTCCCTCGAGGCGAAATAACATGTCCGGGACATGTTTAGAAAATAAACAAATAAGAGCCCAAATTGTTGAAATAACATATTATTATGAGGTATTCCAAATGATTTTATAGTATATACTTATCCGTTTTGCGGATAAATCATTGATTTATGCTAATTTTGATATTGTTTCCAGTGGTTGTCAGTAAGCTGATTAGCTGATTTAATTGAATGTGAAACTTTATTACGCTGAAAGCGTGTTAACATTATAATTAGTTATTATAAATTAACCCTATTATCGTTGTTTCCTCTCATCAAATCATCACAAATCAACATCGTGTCCACTAAACTCAATTTGTTATCATTTTAATGATTTCGATGTATCTCTGCAAAAATAATCGCATGTTTGCTTTTCTATCGATCAATAGTGACGGCTACACTGATATGTTTATGAAATTTAAAATTAATTTGTTCATTCACTGTCTGACAACTCTAAGCGTAAACCGATAGCTCCATAGAACTAGGGAATTTTGTACAAAAATTCCTTACGATAGTGAGCACATAAATTAGAAAATTCATCCTCTAATGGCGACAGAGCACTAAAATTTGTTTAAAAAAAAATTTTTGTTGATGGGAAATTCCGTCAAAAAAATCGACACAAGTAAACACAACTATCGACACATCGATACTCATCCGTGTCCCATCCCTACAGAATCGGAAGGGTCCTACTACACTCATTTCACGTGACATTACTCGAGTTGACCCGTCTATGGCCGTTGTAGAACGTCCGTTGCCCCAAGTTATAGGCGGTAGCGGGAACGAAGTTGTAAACGATGGACGAAGTTTTAATTGTGGGCCATCAAAGTTAATTTAGGTGTAGGGTTTAAACAGTTAAGATTAGACTTATACTAGGGCATTAAGATCCTTTATGAGTAAGTCATAAGTAAGGCCCGTATACAACGGTTAGTCAGCCCAACGGTTAATGCGGTTGCCTGACAATTATAATATAGCAGGCAGAAGATTTTCATGCTAGATTCGTGATTAGGCGAGAAGAGATTAGATCCTCTTTAATAAACTGATAAAGGATTTCTTTTATATTATTCATTGAGTTATCGTGGGCTTGAAAGAGATAGTAGCTAGACTATCTTGATATTAGGTGCTTTGCCAAGTTGATGAACAGTACGGCCTAAAGTAAACAGGTTTTTGAGTTCAGCGTAGTATTTCGTCTCAATAATTAATCCAAAAAAATGTGTATTGTCTCAACAATTCACAATAATTATGATGTCTCCAATCGTACATTTTGTAAGTCCTAAAAAAAATCGACCATTTTCGTCGCTATCGCTTATAACTCAAGTCCCATCATTACACGAATATTCGACAATCATTGGTCCGAAGCGCAGGCATTTTTTACAAATGTCCCGGATTTTGCCCAGGGGATAAAAATGGCCCACTTTTCATCGTCGTTTCACCCGTAATGTTGGGTCCAGTGTAAGCCCGGTACGATGTGGGCGATAATACCCATGGATATGATGGGTCATTGCTGTTTTAGTGTGGATGGGAGTTTAGTTCATGTTTTTTATTGTTTTACTGAAAATATCAGAGATTCTATTGGCGCTGCCGTTGCTTAAAGGCCTGGTTATACTCGCAAACTTGATTCTTTATATAAAACACATTTTATTTTATTTCCATGTTTAGACGTTTTTTTCCTTGATATTGATTTGTGGAAAGACCATTAAAGAAATGCGGATGGGTCAAAGTTTTGTTATGTAACGTCATCGAAGAGGACCAGTCCTGTCGCTGCAATCAGAGGTAAAAGACATTAAAATAGATTAACAGATTTGGAATATGGATATATATCAGACAAAACGTTATGTGCCTGTTCCAAAGGGTAGGTTGTAGGTAATACCTATCATATAGCTTTATATTGTAGTATAGGTAATGATAGTTATAAAATGCCTTCAAAATATTGTCGATAAAAAAACGTCAATTAAACCAAACATCGAATTAAATCTTTGCTCCACAAATACAACAAAATTTAAAAAAAAACCATTCTCTAAATCACTTAAAATCTCCAAAACCACATAAACTCATGAAATTTAACTGCAAAAATCAATCTAAATTAAAGTAACATAGAAGGAATTCAGCGGCCATTAGTCAAGATTACTTGGCCGCAAAGATAAGCGCACTATGTCTAGAAAGAGTTATTTTGTGGAATAAAGCGCTCATTCTGAAACCATTTGTCGGACGATCGCGATGTATGGACGGCTTATGATATTATTTGACGGTAAATTCTTATTGAACGTTTAGATATGAGAGAGAATTTCTCTAACAATGATCTAGTATTGTTTGCTGTGAAAAGTGTTCGGTTTAAAAGCTGAGATTTCGGTTTAAAGGATCAATCGAATCGGTACTGAACTGAAAAATATAGCATTTAAATTAAAATGGTTAATTTTTTATTTATTTTTCTACCCTGGACTGGTAGAGATTTCCTTGTGGCATTTTAAGTTCGCCTATGTACCACTATTATACAACAAATCTTGAACTCTTAAATCAATGTTAGTGAGCAATAGAACATCACTCAAAGTAAAAACAAATAATCTATGAATCAAATACTTAAATGAATATTTTTTCAAGAATTTATTTTCTTCATTTTTTAAGCCAAACTAAATTTGCCAGCAGTACAAAACCAAAAGTTTTGTACTGCTGGTAAATTTACCACAAAGAAAGGGTAACCTAACCAACGTTCCCTTATACCACAAAATATAATACTCTTTTCCTTAACTTGACTTTACAAGAAAAAAAAAACCAGCTGATTAAATAAAACATTCTCTTTACAAAATCAGCAAAAAATCCGGTCCCCTTCAAATTATCACTTGAAGTAAAAAGAAAGCTCTCCAGCCTTTTTTACCAAAAGACATAAGGGTTACTGCATGCTTGTTCGGGTCAATATATACCGTACGGTAGGATTTGTTAAACAACAAAGCGGACGCTACACGTATTAGGATGTTACATGTTTCGTGCCGATCGAGTAACTCCGTCCGACGGCATCTATTATTTTTGGCTCATGTTGCCACAATACGAGCGGCTCTTTAAAGAAAATAATATAACAGATCGTTCACGAAGTTCAGTCTGACAGTCGACATTTATTTACCGTCCGGCTGAGCCGACCCGGACATGTATGCAGTGTCCCTAATACAACTGTGGTTGATACATATTTATTTCGCCCTGGCTGGTTTCCAACGAAGGCGTTGGTCCCAAATTGTTTTGTATTTCGCTCTGGTGTTGGTTCTACAAAACTGTCGAACAGACGATGTCCAAAACGGTATAGTTTCCAAAACGATATTTATTTTAAAGGGAATTTTGTTAGGTTCCGATTCAGCGGGTATTTATTCCGGTTTGTTTAGTTCTGGGTTAATGCGAATTTAAATGACGGTTTCTCGTTTATTGTGTGTTATGCAATTTGATTTTGTATTTTTGGGACTGTCATTATTGCGTCAGCGGGTTTGTCTATTTGATATTAAAAGCGTAATGACAGAATTTAAAATAGTGCTGAGGTTTCCGCATCAGCCAAAATATAATTAAAGGTACGTGTTGCTATTCTTTTTTGCAAGAGCTCATCAATGCTACTGATTATGTTAAACCCTTACCTTAATTCAGAGCTCACACAATATAGAAATCTATCGAAGGGTTGGTGGTTAAGGATATTTATTTTACATTTGTATAGCTATAGTATTTTTCTAGTAGATTCTTCTTTCTTTATCGCGTGGTTAGTGCCTAACGTGGTGTGAAAATTTTTATGCCACCAGATGGGAATCAGAAATGTGATTCAGATTTTTACACTTCATGAAAAATTTAGTAAATTGTTTATATTAAACGTAACACCCAACATATCTGATGGAATATCGAATAACAGAAGTCCCCTATCCAAAGTGTCGAAACAAAGGCGACATAGAAACAAAAGCTGTATTTACACACAGCGAGCCAATGACGTCACGTGATCGCCTCGTGTATTAGAATTCGATTTAGTTTGATAAATCGGGTAGTTTTAGTTTTTGAAAGATTTGTAGCAAGGTAGGTGCTGAGTTTGAGATTGATGTTACCTGCAGTATTTGGACCAATTTTATTGAGCACGACTGAGTTCATCATAATGCTCGCCATCGATCTATGCCATTAGCAGACCTTCATAACGTTGGCAAAATGTAGAAAATTAAATCCAGGGTTGTATTAAACCTTAAGTTTAAGGATTTGAAATCATCAATTTGCTAATCGGTCTTGTGCTGTTCAACGCTGGTCATCAGACTCTCCAAAGAAGATTATAACAATTTTATCAATGTCCTAGTTTTTAACAAATAAAATAACACCAGGCCTGTATTTCCCAATGGATGTACCTAATAGTACACTCACATTTGCCCAGTTATGTTTTTTTAAGTCTCATGTAATAAGGAGCGAGCCTATTGCCATCAACCGGGCACAAATCAATAGTCTGTGGTTGCTACTAAGAAATTCCTGTTGGAAAAACCCAATAACACTTTGCCCGACCTGGGAATCGAACCCAGTACCTCGTGGACCTGGACCAGAGAACGAGGCAGTTCTTAGTTTTTATTCCCAATGAATTCGCCATCAGGACAAAAATGAAGCTCAAAGTCCACATATTTGTACCAACATTTATTTCCAGACATTGGTACCAACATACTACAACCAACATGTTAGCACCAACATGTTCGTAAACTATAAACATGTGCAGCTAATGAGTTCCGAATGAGAAACTCTAACTTAACTTTATCTTTCGCAAAGTTGTGACAGTCGCCGAGAAATTACGACTGTGCCCGAATGTGCACGATGTTTGCCGAAGTTGTACTATGTGCATTGATTGTATCTAATCACAGTGGTTGGGAAATTGGTTGGAGATTGCAGTATGGAGAAGTATGCTATTGTAAACTGCGATAATATTGAAATAACATTAATGTAAATGTTATGTTGAAATGTGAATTCAAGTTAAACAACTTGAATTCACATTTCAACATAACATGTCATTTTTGTCACTCATTCGCCACTTTCAGTTCGGTCTTGGAAATAAGTTTCGTTGTACTAGCAGTAATACCTTAGTGGTGTGATCGTCGGACTACAAAGTCATAGGTTGTCTCGAATTCGAACCCAAGATACGCACCTCTGATTTTCCTTGTGTGTATTGTTTAATTATCACTTGCTTGTAAGAGAAAGTATCGTGAGGAAACCAAACCAACATACCTGAGAGATATTTTTTCGACGGTATATAAAGCCTTCATAGGCCCATGGGTGGCATAAAACTCTGACACCAGGTTAAGCACTAACCACACGAAAAAGAAAGAAAACTAAGAGATAGAATAATGGCGACCTTACATCACAGCCATGTTCTGTTTAAAGGCAAATAAACACCGGCAGAATTGCAGGCGCAAAATGTTTCTTGGTAAACACAATAACTCAAAGATTGCATTTTGGCTACGCCGTAGCACTCGTAGCTGTCACCGCTACGCATGCTACGGTGGCGTAGCAAGGAATCGATTTGCTACGCGTTCACTATTGAACTTTGGTAGTGATGTGAATTTTGTTTTCAAATAGAATAGAATTGACTTTTTTTGGGAAGAATATTATTTTTAAAGGATTTATGCAATGTAATTAGGATATTGAGCCTATGTCCAGCTGGCCATTGGCTTAAGCAAAAACAAACAGTGTTCTTGAAAAAACGTAGTTACAAAACCTAAAATCACGCCGGTTCTACACAAAGGTTTGGGGCAGAGGTGTAGCTTATTTCTCCATGCTTAAGTCCCGTGTAATAGTGGGCCAGCCAATTGCCATCAACGAATCTAGATTCCGTAGTCGCGCTTGGAATCACTATCTAGGGTGACAAGACGTCCTAGCCTTTTCCCAATTATATTGAAGTCCGCTTCGAGTCTAACTGGTCCCAGCTGAGTATTAGTATTTTACATGGAGCGCCTATCTGACCTCCACAACCCAGTTAGTACTGGGTAATACAATACTCCTTGGGAAACTGGTTGTCAGACTTTCGGGCCACTGACTTCCTGTAAGCGTAACGTGCTTTCCGAGGCCCGGAGGAAATTCGATATGTAATGGTTGGTTACCCATCTACGGACCTACCTAGGCAATCACGGCTTAACCTGAAGATCGACGCGAGCGGCTGATATTATCAGCCAAGAGCTCCTCCTCTTTTAATTGGTCAAAACAATATTAAAACGTTCCTAAAACCAAACATTCAATTAAATAAAACACATCTTCTAACAATTTCGTTTGTTCTCCCACCCAATGATCAGCAAACAGCATCACTTGAACCTAACTAATATATTGTTCTCGACATTTTCTTTTCCCCGGATTTAATTAAAGACAAACTTTCTAAATTCTTCGTCCGGAGTTTTCGATCAGGAAACTAAGAACGCGTGTTGCTTAAATTATTTACTTTTAGCTTAACTTCAATAGCTCGTGCTTAGTGTGAGAATAGCTTTCATTAAGTATGGAGATATTTTTGTCTATTTTAAGGAGTTTAATTCCGACGTTTGAATAGGTGGGTTCGAACTTGTGACCTATGACTTGGCAGTCAAACGATCACATCACTAGGCTATCACTGCTGCAGTATTATTAGGAAATTAGTTTGAAATAAAAAGAGTTTCTAATGCCTCATTGATCTGATTGTAGAAAGCAGTTCTGCTGATATCCTGGGTCCGATTCCCAGGTCGATTGCCAGGACACGCGCGCTTACCATATACATTTATGAAATCGCAGCTGTCTTTTAACCCTTTAATGAGCAAAAATAATCAGATGAATTAGTAAGATAAATCTATCAAAGCACGTCACTACTTTTTTGATTAAGTATTAAACAAATATCAGAGTTTAATTTGCACTCAGTCAGCACAACTTTAATAAACTGTTCGGTCATAATTAAAAACTTTGAAGATACAACTTTAGTTTTAATGCTTGGGGTACGCGAGGGTAGTTTTTAATCTAGAATTGCCAGATAGTGCTCGTAAGCCAGCTAACTAGTAACTCTGGCCTCGTGTATACAGAACTAGACTTGACCCGTGGTATTTCCTGTGTCGAGGTCAAAAACTGTCCCACGGGAAAGTACAACTGGGATAAAAGATATCCTATGTTATGTAAAATGACCCAGTGTCAGTACAAGATTTTAGGGCCCCAGAGTTGAATTTCTCGTCGATATAAAAAAGTAAATGCTGGAAGGTTTACAGCTAAAAACATTGCTCTTGATGTCATGTGACAACGCCGGGGTGAGGTTCTTCAGAAAGGTCAGGTGGGACTCACTACCGGCGCGCGTATATGACCAGATTTATGAACGTGGACGCGGCGAAAAGAGTATATAAGGTGTAGTAGCTGGTGACGCAACACGTTTTTTTCTTCAATTCTCCTCCGTCAACCGTCACGTTATCATTTACTTCTTTATCTTCTTTTTGTTTGAAATTAGGAATTAATTATCTTATTTTTGAATTGATTTTTTTCTATGGACACTTTTAACGTGCACATCTTGCTACATCGCTCTTACATAATGTACAATCTCAACATGAATGATGTAACCAAGGTTTTGTAAAAATATTCTGATTTAAAAGAGTGTCCATGGAGTTTCTTGCCCGTTCTTCTCCATAGAGATCTACGTAAGGGAATGGGCAATTACAGTACTTTCACAGTTTTTGTGCTTTATGACTGGGACTGTAGCTACATTTCATTGTTGTCTTTGTTTCGACAATTCAAAAGTGCTTGTAACTGGCCTACTTGAAATAAATGCTTTGATTTTGTTTTGACGGATATTTACCACTGGTTATTTTTTGTGATCGTCATGTATTTGCGATCCAGTAGGGTACGAATCATTTGACGGCACGGTTGGCGCAGTGGCTGAGCGATTGACTGCTGCGTTGCGTGTCGCGGGTTCGATCCCCGCACGGAACAAATATTTGTATGGCCTACAGGTAGTTGTTCCGGGTCTGGCTGTTTGTGTATGTGAGTTTAAATGTTTGTAAACGCACCCACGACACAGGAGAAATTCCTAGTGTGGGGCAACGTTTTTTTTTTTTTAAATGAAAAAAAAAATCTGAATCCATGGTAATATTTGTATCACGACAACCCGCACACCGTACAGTCACGAGCACCAATATGTAAACACTTAACAACTTTTAAAAGTGTTTTTCTCCTACTTTTCTGATTAGGATTTTATGTTGTTACGAACATAATATTCTGAAACGCATATTTTATGAAAAGATTCTATCTCCAAGTTACAATCTCGCGAAAATTGTTTTTAAATTTAGGTAAGTGTGAACATATTGGTGCTCGTGACTGTACATATTACTGGCTTGTTATCCCAGACTGAAAAACTAGGCTCATGTATCTCAGGCATAAATGTAGCATTCCTAATTACAGTTGGGGCATGTTTTACTAGTGCTTGCTTATTATAAAGTTTGCTTTCGTGTTGCAGCCTTTTGTAGATGTGTTCTTTGAAAAAGCCGCTCTGTCGGGCTCTTTGAACGAGAATTCACGATTTGGGGCTAATTACGAGATCAAAATTGCGAGTTTTACTGCTCATTTTTGGTGACACTACTGTTTTTGGGATGTTGTGGTGTGTTCATTTTGGGCTTTATGTGTCTGTCTATGTGTCAGTTTGATGTCATTCGTGACTAACAATGTAAAACATCACACCTGTCATCTTTGAAGGGTTAAGCAGAGGTGTATCTAAACTAAACCCACATTTTACCAGTTATGATTAAGACCCAAGTAATAAGAGTCAAGCCAATTGCCATCAACCGGACACAAACCCAGACTCTTGGTACATTGAATAATGTACCCAGCGTACATTGAATGTTTATCATTGAAATTACTTAGTAATTGAGTTTTGAAAGCATTTTCAATTAGTTATCCAGCCAATCACGTAACAGCAGCCACATGTTTTTACAGCTCTTCAAAAACAAAAGTTTCCAAATCAGTGTAAATTAGGAAGTTTCTCTCAAAGTGAATCCAAAAATCAGTTAGTAAAGACAATATTTTAAGCCGTATCACAGCAAAACTGAAAGTCGCCAAAGATAAAGTCACGACTTCTGCCAAGAAGTCGGTTCGCAGTGATTATCTGTTGGCTTGAAGCGCTGAAGCCGCTGCTTTGCACAAAACTTTCTGGATGAAAGCCAAAAATATGGACATGAACACTCTCAGTATTAATTGTGTATAGACTTGAAGATTTATTCGTTGAAATTATTTTGTGAAATGTGGACGAAGACATTGTAACGGGTTGTCAGAAGTCCAAAAGTGTTTATTTCTAAGAGTCATCGTTTTACGCAATAACTGGGTTGTGGAGGTCAGATTGACCGTCACTTTAAGTAAAATACTGGTATTCAACTGTATTCGGTTGGACTAGAAGCCGACCATAACATAGTTGGGAAAAAGCTAGGCAGAAAATGATGATGGACAAAACGCAATAAATAATGTAGAAAAAAATAACACCACGCAAATGTCAGTTATTTCACGAAGCAACGTTAAAACATCTATGGCTCACTCCCTGTTACTCGGAATTTACAATTTATTCAGCAGAATGAGAATGTTACACCTCTGTCCACCCTTATGAGAAATACAAAAGTGATGTTTTGCTTTGTCATGTGACACTTCAGTGTAGCAGAATTTTTCCAACACAACATTGCAAGGATTTCGCAATGTTGCAAGGGAATAATTTACTGAATAACTTTTGCGTTGCACTACTGTATTGTATGATCTTACCAGCTTTTGCATTCCACAGATTTTGAAGCAAGTTTGCCATTAACATGCCGAACTCCCAACAGTTTCATTGACATTACTGTTTTAAAGAAACCATGGAATTTTTGAATCAGCAAATTACAATATTTCCTAAACACAGTAACAAAAAGGCTTTCATCATCATCCACAGCCTGAATTCACCGACAGCTGAGTATAGGCCTCTCTTTTCTTCTGCCAATCTCCACGTTCCTGTGCCAGCCTCATCCAGTATTTCCCTCAATAGCAACTATGCCGTCTGCCCATCTCGCCGCCGGGCGACCCACATTTCTTTTCCAAAATCTATAGTATAATTTTATTTTTAACTTTAACTTAAAAGAAAAGTTTTCTTCAATTGTCTTTTATCTTATAAATATTCTACAAAATATACCCCATAATTTCCAATGCAGCACTTACCTGTCATCGCTGAAAAGTAAAAATCCAATTTACAAAATGCGACCGAAGCAATTACGAAACATATTACATTTTCCATCATCCTAGCTTCCTTTCAAGACAGGAAGCCACAAAAGCGCGAAAAAAATGTCCCCAATATACCGCAGCTATTAATTTTACTTGAAAACCTTTTCATAATTTTACCAAATCCAAACCTCGATATTTTCTTTTGAGGGAAATTTTTCATTTCATAAATGCTTTACTTGCACCCCGCAAGTAGTGGGTGGACTGATGCGCAGCGAATACGAAACGAATGGAAATGCTGATGTATAATTATATCGTAGGCGCTTTGAGGGTTGGAGTCATCTCATTATAGGGTTAGACATATTTAGGGTTCACGATACGACCGCTTTAGTGTAGGTTAGGATTGTTTCTGATTTTGTAGTTTGTTACTTTAAGGCATTGCAAGTAAGGATTAAAATAAATATCATATCCAGATAAAAAACACAAGGTTATCATTTTAGATAAGGCAATAAAAAATGGTTATTATCATTTGGGAAAAAAATATTTCATGTAGAACAGAACGTAATAATTAATTTTATTTTGTAGACAGGCATTATCAAAGTTATCAAATCGTCTGAGGACCAAACAAAAAAAAAATAACATCTATTTCAACATTCAATGTTTGTAAATAAAGACATTTTAGCTTTTCATACATTGCAACTCACTTACACTTGCAATGGCGCATATTTCAAAATGTCTACCTTCACAACTATGCCATGGGTCACCTGCTTGTAAAACGTATTTGTAAGTTGCAAACATCGTATCGTCCCCGTCCCGTCACATCTAACTCGACTACCCGCAATAACGATCTCAGATCGAAAGTATTACGTAAATAACGAGAAGCCTCCGAAGTACTAACGATAGTAGTTTGACGTCATTAAAACGAATTAATAGACCGCAAGGTTTTACTCGTATAAGTGATCTGGATGTTTTTGCTGAAGAAGATTCAGCGAAGTACACGTTTGATGTTAGCCTGCAAGTTGTGTCTATGTTTTTATGATTTTCTGTTTAGTAATTGTACTTTATTCTACATAGGGACGTATTGCATGTGACCTGTGACCTGTTGCGCCGACTCCAAGTAACATGGTACAAGGAAGATGATAATGATGACTTTCTTCTACATATTTAGGACATATTTCTGATATAGCACCACGGCTGTAATTCCCGTAAAATTAAGAAGAGGTGGTACACTGACATTTCATCAGTTTTGTTTAAGTACTACGTAATAGGAGGCGAGCCTATTGCCATCAACCGGGTACAAAACCAGACTCCAGTTGGCAAATCAGAAATTCGTAATGGAAAACCCGACAAGACTTTGCTCGACGTGGGAATCGAACCTTCATGCAACGACGTAGTCAGTGTTTCAGTGACACTTTGATTAAAATAGTTTCACTCACTTTTGAGCAAATTTTAGACATTCTTAACAAATATATGTACTCGATGTCACAGTTCAAAAATGTGTTTAAAAACGTTTAGAAATTGAATTTCACATTCACCAAAATTCAATCCAGCGATCGTTGCAGATAGAAATCAAATTCCTTTACAAGCAAAGAATTTGATAACGAAACAGTGACACTGACATTGTCCATTAAGTTAAATAACATAACATAACAACACGCCTGTAATCCCCGACAGTTTAGGCAGAGGTGTACCTAATAGTACACCCGCATTTCGCCAGTTATGTTAAAGTCCCATGTTATTACGGGCGATCCAATTGCCATCAAATGGGCACAGATCTAGACTCCGTGGTTGCTACTGGGAAATTCCTGATGGAAAAACACTTAAGGCAATAACACTTTGCCCGACCCAGGAATCGAACCCAGGACCTCTTGCTTAGCAGTCGCGCTTGCAACCACTAGATGAAAGAGGCAGTCATCCATAGATCATATCTCAAATAATACCAATTTAACTTTAAAAAAAAATTAGAACTCTGCTCAGTACTCAAAGAGAAAATGCCGTGAAAATAAAAGTAAAGTACGTAAATCCCTTCAATTTTTATCGAAGACTTAACAAAATCAAATGTAAAAAGCCATTAAGAACTCTGAAAAGTTTTTTATTAAAATCTTTGTCAGAGAAAATTGTTCTCAAACATTATGAAATTATTTCAAACGCCCAGTCTATAATACTAATAACGTTTATTGGAATTGGAGAATTTCACGTGAAAAACCAACAAAATCTAGCAAAAGTTTTCAGACAATTGAAGCTTTGTGAAGGTAGATTTATTTTCTATTTTAAAATCTTTTATAGTAGTTCTACTGAAATAAAATATCGCTGTTCATCTTTTTACATAAAATTAGTTTTTATTTTTACAAAAGGCAAGTAAACAGCACTTAAAAGATCGTCTAGGATTTTTTGTCATGTCTAGGTTAAGCCACGCTTGCCTAGGTTGGTCCGTGGATAGATGAAAATCCATTACATATTGTGTTTCAACCGTGCCTCGGAAAGCACGTTAAGCCGTTGGTCCCGGCTGTCATTTGTAGATCTTTGACAGTTAGTCGTTACAGGTAGTCAGTAGCCCGAAAATCTGACAACCAGTTTTACAAAAGGGTATCGTAGTACCCAGTACTAACTGGGTTGTGGAGGTCAAATAGGCAGTCGCTCCATGTAAAATACTAATATTCAGCTGCATCCAGAGTAGGCCCTCTGAAATCTCTTTGTTTAATTTTTACATGATCCAATATTACACTGAAAACTATACAGACTTCAGTTCAATTACGTAGGAGATATTTCATAAATCTTTGTTATTTTGTTTGAATACAGTCTCTAGTATAGTATTAAAATACGAGAACATTTCAAGCTTTAAATTATTTACCCTTTAAATTCACAGCTTGAAGTAAGTTATAGCTTCCTTAAAACTGTTTTCTTAGTAAAAATTCAAGATATATATTACTGTTTAGATTTGCCAATGGCAAAATACGATGCATTGTCGGCTTGCCACTGACAGCCAGAGCTGTGCCAAACTGGAGTAGGGGTGGGACACACTTTGTCGATATTTTATCTTAGCTGCTCTAATATTTTTGTTTTTTAATAAAATTGCGTTCGATATTTCCGGTGAACGAAGAGTTATTAATGTTATTTATTTTTAAGTAATGAACTTTTTTTTTTACTTTCACAGTTAATGAAAGAAAGAAAGAAAAGAGCATATTAATATTTACTTGACTTTAGTTAGTATTTTTATGTCTGTTCTACTTTATATTAATGTTTTTTGACGCAGTGCGAGGATGACATTTATACTAGTAGTTATTTGAGAACATAGAAAAATCTAGGATTTCCAAACAGTTTTATAATCTCTACAACATTTCTAGTATCTTCACTACTTTTCACGTTTTTAAAAACACCCAAATAAATTCTTAGCACCAACACAAATCCTTGGCAAGCATCGATAAATAACAGAATATCGATAACCAGTCCCGCCCACCGCATTAGTAGAGTGCAAGACGTGGCGATAGGCCAACGCGATACCCTGAGTTATCGATACAAACGCCACAGCACTAATGTGTTTGCGATCCTGGGGTACAAAGTTATTTTGTGAATGAAGTATGTTTGTATTTGTGTTGTTGTTTGGGTTAGTTTTGTTTTAGATGTCGGTTTAATCGTTTTTGATGGGCTTTGTGGAGGAGCAATAAGGGCCGCATGAGGTGATCTTCAAGGTGAGGCAATGGTGGCCAAGGTCGGTTCACCGATTGGTCACGAGTTTCAGCATAAGTAATTAAAATAGATTTTCAGTAGCTTATTCGGTTTGTTTGACACGGTTTAAAAGGGTTTGCCATTTGTCTATCCGCTTTATCGCACGCATTCAAAATCACTACCTGGTTTCTCTTGTGTCCCAACGATATTTCGACGCTCGGGCTGTTGCAAGCGCCATGCTAGAGAATGCGGGTGAATAAAAAATAAATTGTTAGGTGCAGACAAATCTAGCGTTACCCTTGAGCATGAGGTCCTAAGTTCGATTCCCAGATCAGGCAAAGCGTTTCTTTGTTTTTCCAACAGGAGTTTTAGAGTTACCAATCGGAGTGCACTTTTGGTGGCAATAGGCTAACGCCATTTTTACTTAGGATGTTAAAATGACTGGCTAAATGTGGGTGTACTATAAATAAACTATATAAGGTTTACTCTTCACTACACTTTTTTAGGTTTTAAACTTCTGCCTAGTCCTACAGGGTATACAGGCGTGATGTTATAAAACACTCTCCAAACTTATAAACTATCCCTTTGCCTGATGTAAAATAAAGTGTCCTACATTCTATAAAATTCCTTCGCTCCTCTACAAACATATTTTCCTTTATAATAATATGTCCTGGGAATATTTATGCTCTTCCTAGGGCACTGGTCCTTCTGCCAGCGATTAGCGAGACGTGAGTAGAGCTAGCAAGTTAAAAGCGAGCTGTTTGTTTGACAGAATTCTTGCCGTGGTGTGATGTGAACAGTCAGCGATCATAACAACTGTAGGTATCACTTTTACTGACACGTGACCTACAACGTAAAATTATTAAGTTATCTTCCTGCGCCCTAACTGCGTCATGTATTCACTAGTTTTAAGCCTAGCGTATAAAATTGGTTGTGTACATTGTGCATTCTTTTGGGTGTTTCTTGAGCGAAAAAATAATCGATAGCTATTATCAGTATTTTACATGGAGTGACTGCCTATCTGACCTCCACAACCTAGTTAATACTGGGTGATATGAGACCTCTTGGTACCGAGACTTTCGGACTACCTGTAACGACAGTCATAACTACAGCTTAACGTGCTTTCCGAGACACAGTGAAACCTCGGTGTGTAACGGATGGTTATTCGCGGACTGACCTAGACAAGCACGGCTTAACGTTGAAGATAAACCCGTGTGATTCTTATTACTTACGAGTTCCTGGACGGTGGGACGGTGCCTGCAGACTGGGAATTTTTGTGCTCTTCCTAAACAGGTTGTGATGTCGCATGCTAGTGACGTCACCAGTCGCGCTTCACATTATTGAATTTCAAAACAGTTTTCGGATGAGAATTTTGCGAGAGTGCATTTTTGGGTGAATGTTGGAGGGTCGTGTAAGGACGTGGTCTACTATTCCAATCTGTAACTGTCGTTCTGCATTTGTTTCGGGTAGTCAGAAGACAGATAGACTGACAATAAGTCTTACCAACGGGTCATCGTACGCTGCGGGACTGTTCGAAAGAGATACCGCGGCCCTGGAACACATAGGGCAAAAGAAGGAACATGGATGGGTTCTAGTCAGTAAAAGTCTGAACCTCCCTTCCACTCCGCCAAGAGCGGGAGGAGTCATTTGATGATTTCCCAACCCAAAAAAAGGGGTCATCGTACCTTCTAAATAATGATTGATATTGAATTTCATCCAACCCCAAAATCTAAGCAAATGATTAACTGTCCCTCTGCAGAACAAAGGTCTTATCTAAAATGGGTAAAATTAATGTTTGGACTAGTGTTTCCGAGCTACTGCTGCAGCATTAGATCAGGGATTTGATTCCCAGGTCAGGCAAACTGATATTGGATTTTTCCGTAAGGAACTTCTGAGAGTCTGGATTTATGCCCGGCTAATAAAAAAATTTGTTTCTACTGAGGCACGCCTCTGCCTAACCCTTCAGGGATTACAGGGGAGTCGTGATGTTGAAAGTCATAAAAGACCATTCGCTTTCACAGCACATACCAAATTAAAAGACGACATCATTAAACTGCATTGTGTATGATTTCATACAAAATCGTATAGGTACAGTGTGTTCACAAATTCCACGTATTTGTTAGCTGTACAGGACACGGTGGGGTGCCGCATCGCGATAGCAACGCATTTGAATACAACCGGCATTGTTTTGTGTCTAGATGTGAATTTGTGTTTCATTTTTATTATAATAGTCGTACGTGGCTCGTGGTTAAACAACAACAGTAGCATGAGGTCAATCGAAGGTAAAGCTACGCTCACCAAGGTTGGTCTGCGGATGAGTAACCATCCATTACACATAAATACGTCCCGTACTGACTCGGAAAGCTCATTAAGCCGTTGGTCGCGGCTGTCATTTGTAGATCTTCGACAGTCTTTACAGGTAGTCAGTGGCCCGAAAATTGAAGCCAGTCTACAAGGGGTTTCGTATTACTCAGTACTAACTGGATTGTGGAGGTCAGATAGGCAGTCGCTCCATGTAAAATACTGGTATTCAGCTGTATCTGGTTAGAATGGAAGCCGATCCCAATATACATAGTTGGGAAAAGGCAGGCAGATGATGAAGATTTATGGTATACTTATACTGTCACTTACACGATATCTCGGGATGTCATCATCTGGCGCTTGCAACAGCGTCGAAATATCGGGAGCTCAAAATCATGAACAATCACGGAAGATATCCCTTAAGTGACAGTATAAGTTTAGTTTTAAACCGTGAAAGGTTAAAACAGTGATCTGTGGTATATCTAGCACCAACAAACTCCAAAATGTTAATGCAACAGTATAACAGCATCAAGCACTGATTATGTTCACTTATATCGCTTTAATACGCTCTGTGTGTGCGTTTTACTGGCATCGTTAGTAGGGTGCGGTCACACGGGAACTGTGGCTTTGTCTTTGGAATGGGCACGGGATTCCTCTGATGTAAAGTCATGGAAACAAAGATATTGATCTGACCAACTGACTGCCTCGTTGGTATAGTGATCGCAAGCGCGAGTGATGCATGAGGTCCTAGGTTCGATTCCCAGGTCGGGCAGTGTTATTGGGTTATTCCATCAAGAATTTCCCAGTAGCCGCCACAGAATCTGGATTTGTGTCCGATTGATGGCAATAGGCTTGCCTCCTATTACTTGGGACCTCAACATAACTGGCTAAATGTGGGTGTACTATTAGGTACACCTCTGCCTAACCCTTCTGGATTACAGGCGTGATTGGTCAGGCATTGTCTTGGTCAGATCATTTAGATCTGACCAAGACAATGTCTGGACTTTAAAATAGACTGAGCCTCGATCCTGGGACCTGTTAGTTTGTTTCGGCTGTTTTTTCTCAGAGTAGTCGTATAGAAAACACCGACCCATCTAATTTTGTAAAGAAAATTACGTGTAAAAGTGTTATAATATCCTACTTACAAAAATAAATATTATTTAATTTTACCATTCCAATGCGATGTCAACATGTAGAAATGAATTGTTAGAGACAGCCACCAAACCAACTTAATAAACTCCATCATCGCCTAGTGTTCAAACATGCTGCCGTATAGCACGAGGTCCTGCGTTTGATCCCCATGTCGGTCAAGATTATTAGATTTTTCCATCAGGAATTTTCGGGTGTTTTTTAGAGTGTAGCCATTGAGGCTTATGCCTCTGGTTAAAATCAAAAATCAAAATCAAAATCAAAATATTTTTATTTCACATAGGCCTACATGGGCACTTATGAAACGTCGACAAAAAGGTGCACGGTTCGGGTTGGTCGTTTCCTATGGAGAAGAACCGGCAAGAAACTCCATGGTTACTCTTTTAAAATGATTAGTTTTACAATATTATCATGTTACAGCATTAGTACTCAAGTATGGGGGGACAGCATAGGCCCGACAATAAGTCGTTGCTTACTACACAAGAAAAACGGAAAACAAGATAAGAGGTTAACAAAAGTTAACACACATCTAGGAATCTACAAGGCCTACACTGTTCACACATTCACAAACAATCGTTAAAAAGAATCTATACAAAGGCAAGAAAATATTATAAAAGACTAAATTAAACAAGTGACAAAAATATTGTCATCAGTGCTGCAACTATTCTGAACAAAGGGTGTTTAAGTGATGTGATAACCATTGTAAAAAAAGAAGAAAAAAAAAAAAACCATTGTAAATTAAAATGAAAAGAAAACAAAAAAAAAAAATTGATTGAGAATAGTTAGAGACATCCACATACTCGTGACATATTTGTGCTGTTTATGAGCTACCAGGGAAGCCGCATGCGCAGAAGGAACTAAAGCCAAACCTCTTTATCTTCAACGTAGTCCTTGATTTTGTAATATGCTTTTTTAATAAGGACACGTTTAATGTAATTTTTGAACTTTCCATCGGTCAGTTCTATAACTGACTTAGGTAATTTGTTATAAAAACGTATACTGTTAATAAGAAAAGACTTACTAGTTTTTGTTAACCTGAATTTGGGTATTACAATTTCGTGTTTACTGCGTGTATTAATATTGTGGAAGTCGCTTCTAATTTTGAAAAGCCCTCGGTTTTTGCGGACATATAAAATACATTCTAGGATATAAAGGGAAGGCAGAGTCAGTACATCGAAGCCTTTAGTACCTACAGGCGTGATGTTACGTAAAATAATTTAGCAATCCAAAGTAATTTATTGCCAAAACAATTGAAACCATGTTTAGGAATTAAAGGTCTAGATGGATTGCTCCACTAACACTGGTAACTGTGGCTGAGCAATAATTGCCCATGTAAGCGCAGCTTTACCGCCGCTGATGGGGGCTATTTATACGGTGACGTAGACAATTTGCATGTCCATGGATGTTAGAATATCTGTTGGTGGTGGGCACTGGTTTTAAACTGGTTGGTTTAGTGTTACTCTGTTTTGTAGGTGATTTTGGTGTTAAGTAGGGTGGTATGGTTATGCTCTTAATATATTGATGTGGTGGAATGATGTTCACGTGTGAATAGGCAATCTCAAAATTGAGTTCAATTGAGTTGTGTTCTGAATTCAGTACAAATTTGGAGTTTATATTTTGGGTAAATACTTTTACGTGTCCAATAAATTGAGCGTCAAGGATTTATATCATCAGATGTGCTGTTACCGTACCTAGGTCGCGCGAAAATGTGTTTTCACTGAGAAGAGTGAGCTGGTACATCCCATATATCATGGAAGGATTAGTAGTAGAAAGAGTAAATGAGACCAAACTATTTAGGTGTATAAATCAAGGAAACAAAAACGTGATTTAATTTTTTTTGTGAGTAAGCACTAAGATAAACAGACAATATTCCTGTGATTTTTGCTGATAACATAACAACAAACTCTGACAGTGATATTTTTATCTCCGGGTAATTTACTCGTTTTTTTTTCTTCTATATTGTCCCACTGCTGGACAAAGGCGTCCCCATAGCCTTCCACTCTTCTCTCCGTGCGGGTTTCTCTGGCCAATCTCGCTCAAACGCCTCTTAAATCGTTTTTTACTTGTAACATTATTTTATTCCTAGACATTATAGCATCCTGTATTTCTATGAAAAGCAGAGTTGTATCTACAGTAAAACCACATTTCGCAATTCCAACCGAAATATCGAATTCTTCGAAAAGTGAACCACTTATACTGAACTAATTATTAACTCATAAAAACGAACAATTCTATCCAACGCCTTAACAATAGCAGAAATTACCTAGAACACAGGTTACCTAAACATCAGCGAATACATTAACATCTAACTACCCTCACAATTTTACTTAGGATTAATTAAAGCATTTAAACCGAATAATTTATTCAGTTTAAGCATTTAAGTTTTAGCTCTTAATGTTTTAAAATAAATTCGGGATGATTACGGCTGGGTGCTTAAGATAAGTGTGGTTTGGTTAAAAGTAAAAAGTTTGTAAAAACATTACTAGACTTTCGAGGCAGTCGGGTAAAAAGGCATTATTGCTAATTTCGAAAGAGGTAGTTTCATCTTCTGTTAGTTTAAATCAGCATACAACGTTCTTACTAATAAAAGACAGACTGTCTGTTAAAGACAGACTGTCTGTCTATTATACAGGATGGGAAACAATCGTGGATCAAACGAAACAGGGCGATAGTCGGAATTTTTTGCAGTAAAAAAGATCTCTGTGGCAGAACCCTAACTTGATCTCCTTAAAAGTTATGACTGTTTGAGAGTTTTTTTTTAAGAACATACCAATTTTTTTTAATAAATAGGCAATTAGAGTAAAAATTTATCATCACTAAAAGTGTTTTTATGACAGTGGGTCCCATGATTTATAAGTATTGCCACTTTTTTCAAAATCTTTTAAGTCTCACGAAAAATTATTTGTAAATTTAGAACATTACTGTAAAAAAATCTATAAACAATTACCCTCATAACCCCAACTATTACCCTCTTTCGTTTGATCTACGATTTTTTACCCAATCTGTATACCATGCAGGTACAGTGCGGGTGTTTGAAAAACTTCGATTTTCACTACTAACTGGGTTGTGGAGGCCAGATAGGCAGTCGCTCCATGTAAAATACTGGTATTCATCTGCATCCGGTAAGACTAGAGGCCGTACCCAAAATAGTTGGGAAAAGGCTAGGTAGATGATACTTTGAGTGGTGGTGCCTCAATTTGACCTAGAACTATTAAGTCGGAGGTGATAACACTGGAGAAAGCAATGCTCTCATATGTGGTAACATGCCGACTGCTTACTTCAATATGACCTATATGTCGACCATCCACTACTACGTAGGATGTGCACAGGGAGTTCACCCACGTTAGCTGCGCAGTTCTCTTGTTTGCCAGCCACACATCTGTGGCCGTGAACGATGTCGCCCACATGTTTTGGCAAAGCGAAGCTAAGTAGGTACACGTGTGTTGTTCGCCGTGGGCTTCTGTGCTCTATTTATTAATAAACATACATGTAACACTTACAATATATAACCATATGTAAAAGGAGAGCAGCGGTGGCCCAGTGGTGGCGGCCTCAACTTACGGACAGTAAGTGGTGGGTTCGAACCCAGGCAGGCGCATTACTTTGTGTAATTTATTTCATCACCACTGCTCTCAAAACGGTGAAGGAAAACATCGTGAGGAAACTGGCATGTACTAGAACCAAACATTTGAAGACATGTGACATCTACCAACCCGCACTGGGCCCGCGTGGTGGATTATAGCCATTTCCCTCTCTTAGAGAGGAGGCCGTGTGTCCCAGTAGTGGGAACATTTAGGCTGATTATGCTATGTAAAAGGAACATGCATAATTTTGGGAATGTCTAGAAAGTCGTCTTCTCGTAACCTGAAAAGCTCATGAAGTTGCATCGGTCAAGTATCGCAGATGTAGGTATGTCAGGTAGAACTAAAACATGCATACTCTGAACTGTCTTATTTAATCTGAAATTAAAATAATACACAAATGATAATTATCTTATCAGCAATTTCTTTGCTTTATTGACTGATTAACTACAATCGATATTTTAGTGAGAAAAACATTTTATGCCTCGAATGTGTTTATAACATAAGTATTTCGAAACGTCTTGCGTCATGTTCAAGTAAACATCAAATAAAAATTATTTTTATTAAGTGCTTGTTTATTTCAAAGATAATTAAATTATTTACAAACTACAAAACTATAATAGTAATAAATATGTACAAGTAGAAAAGGGTTACAGGGCGTCCAAAAATTCGTCCGCATCGCTGTCAACAGGAAAAGTCTGGATGTCTGGATCAAATAAAAGCATTATCCTAGATTTATACGAGGTCCATTCACGTCATACAAAATGCCTACCATTCGTTTCAAACCTTCTCATGCAAGAATACACGTGAAGACCAAACTATGCTACACTTCGCGAAGTTGGAAACAAGGCAGTTGAACACTAATTTATTCGTACACAAACCATGTGTTTGGCACTAAGCCGCTAGCTCATTGCGACGTGCCCATTTGGGTGTGGGTTTTAGTGGTAGCGAGTAGCGTTTATGATATATTGCTGACTAGCTGACGCCCGCGATAGTCGTCGTACGCTTGAAATTATTATAAAAATCTTAGTGCCCTATTGTGAAAGGATTTATTTCAAAGATTATTTAATTATTTTCAAACTACAAAACTATAATAATAATAAATATGTACAAGTACATCTGTGAAAATTTCAACTGTCTAACTATCATGAGATACACCCTGGTGACAGACGGATAGACAGACAGACAGTGGAGTCTTAGTAATAGGGACCCATTTTACCCTTTGGGTATGGAACATTAAAAAGGACGTAGTTTCACCCGCTCCCCGCTCACGCTTTAACCTCGCCCCCCTGCCCTACTTCCAACCGCGCTATACCCACAGACACTACTATCGCTGTAAGAAGATACTTAATGGTCGCATTAATTGCACATGAAATCGCTACAGCTTACTTGTTTTAAATCTAGCTTAAATCTGGGTTGGATGTTTTTTTTTTAAGCTGGTTTCTTTCGTATCTTTTTAATTGGGACGGGTTATAAAGATAACATAACAAAACATCACTCCCGAAGTTAGACAGAAGTGTGCCTAATAGTACACCCTCATTTCGCCAGTTATGTTTAAGTCCCATATAATAGGGGGCGAGCCTATTGACATCAGCCGGGATTCAATCCAGACTCTGAGAAACCACGGGTACTATCCATTTATGTGGTTTTTTTGCTAGAATACCTTCTGGAATATAACTCCGTAAGTAACTGTACGGCGGTCTCGAACGCAGATCATCACTGCACTGAAAATTTTACGGAACATATTAATTACTAGCTTTTGCCCGCGGCTTCGCCCGCGTGCAGTTCGGGAATTGCCCACGGGATCTTGCCTACTTCTGGGATAATAAGTAATCTACATCTATTTGTATCAAACTATAATCTATCTCTGTGCCAAGTTTCATCCAGATCTGATCAGCCGTTCTGGCGTGATTGAGTAACAAAGATCCATTCATCCAAACTTTCGCATTAATAAATAGTTTATGTAAGATATATATGTAATATTAGTATTTAGGGTTCCGCACCTCAAAGGGAAAAACGGAACCCTTATAGGATCACTCGCGTGTCTGTCTGTCTGCCTGTCCGTCTGTCACAGCCAATTTACTCTGAAACTACCGGACCGATGGAGTTGAAATTTGGTACATATATGTAAGTCATCGATTCAAAGACGGACGTATAAATTAATTTTAAACAGGGGAGCCACTTTTGGGTCGTAAATTAAAAAATGAAAATAAAAATATTTCTAAACTACATCGTGTATATCAAAAACTGTGATACACGTGTCTCATAATTTTAATTGAAGAGTGATGTGTACACACTGCAAATTAGATCGATTTGCAGGGCACACCAACATAGATGTTGGTGTGCGTAAAATCAACGGCCGTCTGACTTCGCCTATTTATTAGTGTTTGCTTCACAATAACCCGTTGTCCACGCACACACAATAAAATTTCTTGTCACTAATGTTGCAGGGAATATGACGCATAAATTTAGCTTATGATACAATCGTCTCCGTGGCGCATTAGTCGAGCGTGCGATAAATAATTACTTACTGCGCCGGCGCCGTAGGATCGAATCCGACTGCCAACAGCTTAATGTTTTTGTATGTTTTAATAAAATATTTTACATTTGTTTGTTCAATTCATTGCTTAACTATTAGCAAGTCTCTTTATATTTGGGTTAGAATGTATTAGTTGTCTACCCTCTAAAAATGACAAATCATGTTTAAGTTAGTAGTTTAAGTTCATCGTCATAATGCTATTGACTATCGGGCTTTCGTTACGTTTTTAGACATTATACCCTGCGTTTTTTGAGAAGTGCTTTTATTTGTGAATCAATATGAATCATTGAACCACACTTTTATGAGCTGAAATAATTCTTTTGCATGAGCAAAATGTTTCAATTAGTGAAATTGCGAGACGTTTAAAGATATCGGTGAGTAACAAAATGTTATTATGATGTTTAGAAGTTTAATATGTTTAAATAATCCACATGTTATTGATTGTTGTTTTTTGTAACAATATTTTATTATTGTTCACAGAGAAGGACTGTGCAATTGTGGGTCCATCGTTATGCAGATTCGGGAAGCATTGATCCTTGCCGACCGGGACCAAAGGCTGGATTTGCATTCACAGATTGGCATCTGATATAGTTGCTACGCATACCGCTGAGCCCTTCCTCACTACTCGTTCCACGGCAACTAAACATGACGTGACATTACAAACTGTACGAAACCACTTGCGAGCAGCTGGTGTGAAATGTTGTAGGCCAGCCAAGAAAATTTGAATGTCAGATATTCACAGGCAAAACCGGGTACGCTTCGCAAGAGAATATTTGGATTTTGATTGGTGCAATAATATAGTTATATTTAGAGATGAAAAATGTTTTAAATCAGACAAGGACGGTCGCAAAATATTGTGGCGAAAAGATGGTGAGCGCTATCATAAAAAAAAATATTCTTCCATGCAGGTCTAGTGGAGACATTTACTTCGTGCATGAACAAGTCATAGATAGCGAAGGCGCACCAATAGGCTATTAATAAAAATATCAGGGGGTAATTCGATTTGTTTTATGTGAGTGATGTTATTGTTAGTGAGATAACAATTTAGGATACCTGTATCTTAATATCTATCTTATTAACATGTTTATTCATTTCACTAATAAATAAATTACCCACTTGAATAAGAAAAGTAACGTTATTTCTTGTCCGACTTAGAATATTTGTCATGCACAAAACTTTTTAATTTGTAATTATAATATAAAAAAAACCTAGTCAATAAATGTTGTTGATTTCTTAATACAAATTGTTTAATTTTTACTTCCATATTTTTTTTCCAATAATGTTCTTATTATCAGGTAAATTACAATAAAAATTCAACAAAATGAAAATAAAAGTTTTTTAACAATGCAAAAAGTTGACGCCAGCGGCGCAGATTCGATCCTACGACACTTGATTTACCAGCCGAATGATTACACATATAAGCCACGACACCGGTTAGTCATAGTGTTAAATTGATGCTTCATATTCTTTACCTCATATTATACAATATACTATAGTGAAGCAAACACTAACAAATAGGCGAAGTAATACACCAGTTGATTTTACGCACACCAACATCTTTGTGGTGTGCCCTGCAAACCGATCTAATTTGCACCGTGTACATTAAGTTTTGAGTCAACCGAACCAGAGAATATTAAGTTTCACAGAAAATTCAACCCCCATTTCAAAACAAAGAATACATCCTTCAAATTTCATGTCATTAAGACCAGTGGTTGATATATCAGTCAGTCAGTCAGGACTTTGATTTTATATTGCGGGATGATTTTGGAAAAACTGTAAGTAGAGTATGTAGACTTTCAAGTCTATCGACACTATCTATGTCTGTCCGTCGTATGACGACAGGCCGTGTCGACGGCGCGTTCGTGTTCCACGCGCGCCTCAAAGAGATGTCAGCAAACGGGAGGGGCCCGCAAGGGCCGATGCCTGCCAGGGCTGCGGTACTGTTCGAAAGAGATACCGCGGCCCTGGAACATAAAGGGCCAAAGAAGGAACATGGGTGGTTTTTAGTCAGTAAGAGTCTGACACTCCCTTCCGCTCCACCCAGAGCAAAGGTGGGAAATCATCAAATAACCCCTGTCATTTGATGATTTCCCACCCTCCAAAAAAACAAAAAAAAAGGGGTGGAATTTCGAAAAACCCTTTCTAAGTGGACTCTTTGCCACTAGTAGGTACCAGTGGCGAAGAGTGAAAATTGAGTCAGGGGAAACCGAAGAAAAAAATGAGAATTGTTTTTTTTTTCCTATATTTATTTGGACCTCAAGTGACCTCAAAAACTATGAAAATGATAACCCTGATGAAAAATCTAAAAAAAAATGGTTGGTGCCATTTAGAATTTTCATTTTGACCTAATTTTCGATATCAGCGACCCTGAAAACCATGAAAATGACATCGATGACGACAAAACCAAATATTTTCGTCCGTACCATCTTGGATTTTCATTTTGACCACATTTTCGTTATCAGCGACCCCAAAAACCACGAAAATGACATTCATGAAGAAAAACCAAAAATTTTCATCGGCGCCATCCTGAATTTCATTTTGACCTAATTTTCGTTATCAGCGACCCCAAAAACCACGAAAATGACACTCATGACGAAATAACTGAATTTTTTTGCTGGCGCCATAATCGATTTACAGTTTGGCCACATTTTCGTTATCAGCGACCCCAAAAGCCATGAAATTGACACCCATGACGAAAAAACCTAAAATCTTCATGGGCGTCGTCTTGAATTTTTATATTTTGACCTCATTTTCGTCATTGGCGGCCCCAAAAACCACGAAAATGACACCCATGACGAAAAAACCGAAAAAAAAACAGGACTGAATTTCATACTGGGGGATGATTTTGGAAAAACTTTGATACAAGTTTCTCATAATTGTAACTGCAGAGTAGGTACACAAATTTTCAAGTCCATCGACCGCGAGAATAAAAAGTTTCATAGAAAACTCAACACCCCATTTTACCCTCTTAGGGGTAGAATTTCGAAAAACCCTTTCTTAGTGGATACCTACTCTTCACAAAGAATACACACTCCAAATTTCATTGCTCTAGGACCAGCGGTTTGGGCTGTGCGTTGATATCTCTGTCAGTCAGTCAGGACTTTGAATTTTATATATATAGATAGAAGATAATATGCACATTTTATGTCCCTGACAATTACTTACGCCACAGGTCCAACCGCCGCCGGCGCAGACTATTCGCGACTGCACAGTACCACACGGTGTCCCGTGCGCATTCCCCGCTGTGTCGCATGCGCAGCGCAATCACTGCCCTTATTTTTGACCTACCCGATTGTGACGTGTTGAATGACAAATTCAACCAAATCATGTTATTGTGCTTGAGATTTTGTGTAAGACATTGTATATGAAATTATGAATAATTAATTGTATGTCCTAATAATTAACAAAATGTATTTTTTTTTCAATGTATATTAATGCTGTACCTATCCAGATGAAATTGTAGTTTACATAATGCATAAGAAATTAATTAATTATTGCTACTGGTCCTTAACTGTTGTAATTAATAATACTAAATAAATAAATGATGATTAAGACCCTATATTTAGAATTCCGTACCTCAAAAGGAAAAACGGAGTCAAAACATGAACGTGAACGGAACGTGTCAAGACCCTTTTACTCAAGAACACGAGGTGGAATTCAGTTAAATTGTTTTTCAACACCCCTTTACCAGTACACAACATTAAATCCAGCTCCAAAACTTAGCCAGGCAATACACGGGTAGTATCACAAAGCGTAACCCCCGCAAACACGATCCCCCAATAATTTAGATAATAGTTTTCAGTTGCTAACTCACACACAATAATTCAAGAGACCGAAGTCCACTTAATGAAAACAGAAGTTGTTGCTGGGGCCAGGAAGTTGGAGGTAGCGGAACTACACGTAACAAGCATAAGGAGCTCGCGGCTACAACAGCCGCTCGGGTCGACCTTTAGGTTAAGCCGTGGCTGCCTGGGTTGATCAGTGGATGGATGACCACCCTTTACATACAGAGTTTCTTCTGTGGCTCAGAAAGTACGTTAAACCGTTGGTCCCGGCTGTCATTTGTAGATCTTTGACAGTCGTTACAGGTAGTCAGTGACCCAAAAAGGCTGACAACCAGTCTTACCAAGAGGTATCGTATTACCCAGTACTAACTGGATTGTGGAGATCAGATAGGAAGTCGCTCCATATAAAATACTGGTATTCAGCTGCATCCAGTTAGACTGCAAGCCGATCCCAACATAGTTGGGAAAAGGCAGGCAGATGATGATCTTTGGCCGCAACTCGCCTAGAAAGAACCGATTCACTCGAACTTTGATCACATTATTATGATCAGCAAACAGAGAAGCCGGCTGTGAATTCCACGGACTGGCGGTTCGCAGAATCAATGTCGAAGTATAACGCTTTTTTTTTGGTTCGTGGAACTTCAACCCAATATCGGTGACGATTCGCTGTATCTCGGCTCATTCAATGTTAGAAAGTAAACTAGTAGCAGACTTAAATATAACTTGAAGTTTGTGCACTAAGAATAACTATTAGAAAACAAATTCAGCCTCGAGATTCACTTGCTTTTTAATTTAAGTCAAGTTTACTTTTAAAAGCAAAAGTAGGCAAGGTGATGTTTACTTTCTAGGCATACTACCACCTGCTGACATGATGTTGAATGGATGACAGTATTTTATCACAACGGAGAGCCGTTTTTCTTACTAAACTAAGGCTACTGTGTTAGCTGGATTATATTTTTACAAACCTATAGAAAACCACTTATTGTTAGATTCCTTGACAAATTGCTTGTACAAAATTGACTCGTCAAGAAATAATGTTGTTTCTTCACTAGGGATCTCATTTGTTCACTTTACTTCATAATATGTTATTTATCATTTCTCTTGTATCCTGTACTACAAAATCGCTCACCTTCTAGCCCCACCATAATCCTCCCGTTTCGAAGACGCCGCTCGGTTCTCTGTTCGTTATTGCCCTAACTTGTGCAACCATGTTGCCCGGTTGCCCGGTTGCTCCGCCCAATATTCCTCGATTTAATTAAGTATCCTTCCTGTCTGGCATACAAACCTTGCTTTTTTATGATTTTGTTTTTTGAACCGGATATGGAAGATTCCATAGAATTTTTTTACTTAGTTTTCTTTTTGCTTCTTAACATCATTTTTAAGACAATGGTTTCATTATTAACGTCAACTTAAATTTTGTTGTTATACATATTTCTTGTTTTAATATTTTATTGAATAGAAAAGTGTAACATTTTGTTGATCACCGTGTTTTTCATAAAAAAAAAACTAAAATAAAACGCCCTCGTTGATATTGTTGCTGCAAGCACGACTGCTCAGCTGTCCTGGGTTCGATTCCCAGGTCAGCGAAAATGTTATTGGGTTTTTACATCAATAATTTTTAGTAAAAGCCACGGAGTCTGGATTTGTGCTCGGTTGCTGGCAATACGCTCGCCCCCTTTTACATGAGATCTAACATAACTGGCGAAATGTGGCATGTACTATTATTTACATAAAGAACACGCGTATTCCCACACACACGCGCCTTCAAAAAACTACCCTTCCCACCCATAAAATTTTTAGAGTTTTTACAAATTTTCTTTCAAATTATAGTTTCAATAGTATTCGCCCTTCATCCCTGTTTTCTGGTCCGCGTTCCGTGAGCCGGTCTCCGGGTTAAGGGTTGAAAAGAATAGATAAGCACATAAATCTAGAATCACTATTTAGTTGGTCATAATAGGATTGAGAATCAAAACTCAAAAGGCAAATTGGTTGAACTGATGGTTAGAGCTAATGAGAATACATCATTCAAGAATTACCAGATAATAGAGTTAATAATTAAAACTCAAGAACCATTTTGCAATAGAGTTGGAGGTCAACTCTATTGAAACTCTATAGACAGCCGCAAAAGCGCCCTCCCTTCACCACTTCCTAGTGTTGGAGCTGAGGAGAAGTGGAGCAACCAACTCCCCAGCAACACGTTTCTGTCTGTGTAGTTTTATGAACTTTAATAACAACATCAGCTCAGTCGCTCACCAACAAACACACACATATACTAGATTAGTCTAAACATGGCTTAACCCAACTATACTTAACTTATTCAATCATTATCGCACTCTTACGACAAGCCACTTGGACATAGACTCTCGGTATTCACCAAGTCTCCTAACTTAACTAAACTAGCTTATATCGTCCGGACCCTATAGCGGTCTAAAACCGACTGCCTCGTACCATCTCCAGTCTCCAGCCTCAAAAAAATACGCTTGGCTCGTCCTCCCATACTTTCAAAGAATTGGTTTATTGTCGTTTTTGTGCAAACGCCTCAATTGTTTTAGGGATCTCTTTAGGTGCTTACCGGACTATATCTCAACCAGATGTGGCGCTCGTATTCAAAAATGCGTTTAGAATTCTGATACTTTTATCTCTTCTTAAGAATTTGTTGAATTATTACCTTTGACTTGTCAGTTAGCTTTTATCCCTATTGGGTTTCCCATTAAGTAAAGAATTTTTATGCATTTCCAAGTGGTGCAATATTGTTTTACAATTCAATGGAAGAAAGAACGTTTCCTTATTAATTCTTCAAAGAGAGGCTTTAATGTTTTGCACGTGGCATATCGTGTGATGATTTTTAAATTATAATCAATGGTAAGATATTTGGTTATTAATTATGAATACGTTACAGACAGTCACAATAGTTCCATGAGATGTCCTGAAGCCTGAAGCCATGGCATGACTTATAAGGTTGTATGACGACAATTTTCATACACAGAAGCTTTCGGACAAGCGTCCACAGTCCACACAAATGTTTGTCCAGAGCTGAGAATCGAAGTTGTTATCTTTAACTATAACAGATGTTTATTGAACTATCTTAAAGAAATAGACAAAATGGATCAATAAAAAACAATAACTCATTAAAAAACAGGTGTTATTTCTTAACTCTTTAAGCTCTGGTTATACTGAGGCGAATCCCGCCCGGTTAGCGGGACATTTGCTAACTTGTATGGGGGTGTTCAAACTTTCGCGAATAGTCGCGTGACTATAAACCTAATCATAAAACAAAAGACGCTCAGTTGCGTCCCGCGTCAGGTTTGCACACTTTAGCAACAGGGTGTAAAGTTCCTCACACTCCGTTGTAAAAGGAGGATCATCCGACCACCAAGACAAACACCGCGTGCTAAAATAATCTAACAAAATTCTTTTATTTCTTAAAAAAACTTGCATTTTTAAACAGTTTGCCAGCTCTTGTAGATTCAAAAAAGAAAGGCAAAAGATATGCAAAATGTATGTTCTGAATGTAGTTTTTATTGAAGCCACTGTTTTATTATGCAAACAGTGCAGTAGCAAGTTACAAGCAATTTGTGTAAAATATACGTATTTTTTTTAATTTACGTATGTTCCTTAGATTACTCATGTTAACATACGTGTTAACATCCAGTAATCTAAGGTGCCTTTTAATAAACTCCTTTAAACATGTAAACAGAGAGAAATAGCTAATATCTTTATTCACTGGTTTCTGTTTTGGTCAACCGTTGATATGTTACTTCATTTTGTTTGTTCTAACGGCTAGTCTGAAAGTGGCGTCGGTGACTGAAAAATTTTGTGGTTATCGGTTGTCGTGGACATTTGATACGGACGAATAACGAAAATGTGGAGTATGAATGTAGATGGCTATAAGATTGGAGGAAGACCAAAGAAACGATAGGTGGACTGTGTGAAGGATGATATGGCAAGAAAGAAGGTGACTAGAATAGAAAAGTATGGAAGAAGAAGACATGCAGCATCGAGCCCAAATACGAGTAAACTGGGATAAGAGCATGAGAAAGATGATGCTTGTCTTAACGGCTTGACCACGATCTGCACGCACAAGCGACACGCGTGTAGCCAAAGCGATTGCCGAGTGCAGAGAAAGCAAATGAAAGAAATTGCTTAAGCGCCATAGACGATAGGTTATGCATGTGCAGTTTTGCCTGTACAGTCAAACTGTGCAGGCATGCATGAACTTGTGTAGCTGTTTGTACACTTACCCTGGCCGGTACATGCAACCTAAAGAATCCGAAATAGATATTTATTTCGCTTGGTTATGTGCGCAGGTATAATTAAGTGTGTGTGGCAGATCGCATGAACAGCTCTCAGTTCTCAGTTGTTTTAATTTTTTTTTTAACAAGTAATAATCCCACGAAAGCAACCATATCATCGTGTGTTGTCGGTGATACCATGCTTGTAAATGAGCCAACTGATCGTCTTGCGATTACGTATGTGTCCTCTATGGAACTCGGTTTTGCATGAAGGTTTTGCACGCTCATTTCATTAACCTATTGTCTATGGCCAACTTTAGAGCGGCTTGCGACGCCACGGTTGTCACGAGAAACAAATGACACACGCCCGTGTCCCTTGTCACAAGTCAAAGTCACATTGGCTGAGAACGAGGCGTAAAACTCATAAAATAAGTGTCTGCATACAGCCCCAAAACTCGATTAAAAACACATATAAAAAAATACCTTTATCAGAGCTCACCACTCGCGATGCCCTGACACCCATGTTTGTCTTCACAAAATTATACCATAAAGGCCTCCCATCCAAAGTTAATTAAAAACCTCTGAATATGACACGCGTTAATGAAAATCCAGCTTTAATTTCAAGTGAATAATGCTTAAAAAACTTAATTATCAGATTACCGAGACCCGTGTTAAGGGTATGACAAGTTAGCACCTTATTAAATGTTCGCATGATATGGGATAATCACGTTAGGAAGGATTTTTTTATGATGTTGGTAGACTGTTTTTTAATATGGCGTCTTTTTTATGTTGGTGTTTTTCCTTTTTTTTCTGGGTCGTGATTGGGTGTTTGTTTTGAGAATACGTACTCTTTTTGAATTCATTTATTTGGTAGTTTAAGACTTACAACTTAAGTTTACCATAAAACATTTTTAAAACTGCGGGGTTTGCAAAGTTTCAGAAAACACAACTGCTGAGTAGGGTGCTGAGTTTGATTCTCAGCCGGGAAAATTTTATTGGTTGGATCTCAGATTTTCGGAGTTAACAAGCGTGATTTGAAATCTCAGTAGTAGTTCGGTGTTTTCATTTTCCTTAGCTATTTCAAAATAACTGGCAAAATATCAATAACTAGCGCTATACACATCTGCCTACCCTTTCAAGAAATACTAGCGTGACGATATCAACAATACTGCTACCTACCTACCATCTTGTGTAGAGCCCTCCATACAATCCTGCGAACAGGCGCTAATTCCCACCGAGTCGAGGATAATAACGGTCAAGTGGGAGTCTTGACTTAGAGGATTATACCAGGGAATTTACATATTATAGTTAAGTTATAGACGTTATAGTAGAATAAGCCATAGTTACGAAAGATATTTAAGACGATTAGAGACGTAATGCAAGGTTTAAAAGAATACAACACAAAGCGGTCAACCAAGCAATAGCCTATAACACTTTGTCCGACTTGGGAATGAAACCGGGAACTTGAGTCCCAGTAGCGCTTGCACCACTAAACCAACGAGCCAGTCAAAAAAAGACATTAAAGTTTACAATAATGATCTGATTTCTCTTTACACAACTTCTTAATCCTATTCAAAGTTATCCACCGATGAAAACAATAACAGACTTACCCGACCAAGAGCCTATTTTTGTTGCAAAACTGTATTTACTACTAAAACCGTCGGCTTATGCTGCGAACCCTCACTAAACTCTATACGTGCATCGACTCGGAATATTGGCAAAGTTTCGTATTGTCAAAAGGTGGGAGGCAGAGGATTATCGAGGAACATTTTCCTCCTCCAAAAAAAGGATTGGTAGAACTAAAGCCTCTATTTATAGAGACTGCTTCGTTGGTCCAGTGGGCGCAAATAGGTTTGCTGAGGTGCTTAGTTTGATTCCTAGATCGTTCGACGTGTTACTACGTTTTTTTGTTAGAAACTTCTCAGTGTCAATCTGACTGGATTAGTGTCCTATTAATGGCAAACAAAGTCTTAAATATAACTGGCGAAATTTGGGGACACAATCATAGATACACTTCTGCAGCTCGCAAAAAACAGGCGTGGTATTATGTTTTAACTAGCGGAATGTAGGTGTCTTATAGGTACAATAGAAATGTGGATGTATAGGTGTGTGTGTATTGGTACACCTCTGCATAACCCTTCAGGGAATGCAAGCTTCACGAATTAACTCTAAATGAAACAAATTCTCGTACATTCATTTTGATTAACAAAAATATGTTTTCCATGAATAAATTGCTTAATTTAATATTCTCGCTGTTTAATTTAATGGAATTTAGTACAAATCGTTGAAGTTAAACTGTTACGGCGTCAGTGTTCGTCAGTTCTGTATTATGTACACTTCATACCACATTACCTTTATTTTGTAAAAAGAAGAGCTAAATTGTAGACTCGCTTATTTCTGTGATAGTTGGATAGGCAGAGAGAAGTGCATCCATGATAATAATTTGCCAGTTATGTTTAAGTCCCATGAAATAGAGAGATAGCCTATTGCCATCAACGGGGCAGAAATACAGGCTCCGAGCTCAAAATCAAAATCAAAATCAAAGCATTTATTTCAAGTAGGCCAGTTACAGGCACTTTTGAATTGTCGAAACAAAGACAACAATGAAACGTAGCTACAGTCCCAGTCACAAGGCATAAAAACTGTGAAAGTACTGTAGTTGCCCATTCCCTAACGTAGATCTCTATGGAGAAGAACGGGCAAGAAACTCCATGGACACTCTTTTAAATCAGAATATTTTACAAAACCTTGGTTACATCATTCATGTTGAGATGGTAAATTATGTGAACTGATACTGATTCCTGATTGAAAACCCAATAACACTGCCCGACTTGGGAATGGAACCGAATAGGTCATACTCAATAGTACCGCTTGTAAATTCACGAGACAGTTCCATAATGTAATGTATCTGAATTTAAAATTACTTTTCGTTTGTCATACTTTGATATTTTTCATAGCGTGATCTATTAAAACTCACTGTCAAATCACCAACATAAACACTTTAATAATAACCAAACAAATCATCATACCAAACAGCAGCTGTATATTCTAACACTAAATTAATATTAGGAGCCAGACCCGCAATCAAAGTTAACCGAACTTCACATAACTTTCCAATATTAGTGTATGTAACGGTAAGGGTCCAAGTATATTACCTTGAGGAACGCTTTATGCTTGTTACAACATGTTACAAGTTTCTATGGCAATTTAATCAGTTCTTTACTGTTGTTTGGTACCCATATTGGTTTGAAAGTTTTCTTAAATGGATTTTGAAGGGTGGGTAATGTTTTGTCTTTGGTTATATGAAGGACTTTCTAGGGTATATGCTAAATGGTGTCATTTGCTTGTTAAATTACGTATTTCTGAATATTTGTAAATTTCATTCGTTACTGAAAATTTTACCAGACTACAGACCGGCAAAGGTAGGATTACGGGCATTTGAAAGTTAAATTAAACCCTGGCACGAGTACAGTGAAAATTCTTGTTTTATGCAGTCGTCTTACTCTTGTAATTGGCACATTCTGTTTAAAATAGAATAACATATTCTTTTTTTATTTGACTGTCCTAACTAATTTTATAAATGCGTAAGTATCAGACAAATATTTCCGAAAAAGGTGTAGATTAATTAATGTATGCATGAAAATACATAAATCTAAAAGTAACTAACGTAAAAGTAACCTACATACTGTATACTCTAAAAAAATATTTTAATTGAATAAAATAAATTGCAAGCATTAGTTCCCAATTTATTCACAGCATCTAACATAAACTTAAGTTCCAATTGGTGCCTAAGCAATGACACAGCCATCATTGACTCCCAACTTCAACAAAAAATTCTTAGCGGCCTCATAAAAGCTTATCTGTTCCTCAATGACGCTTTTAAGGCCATCTGCTGCCAATAACCATTCGCTTTCCTAAAAAACTGGGGCATTACCATTAGGTTCTGTCATTAACCTTTATTGCTATGAAAAATCTATAGATCCTACATCATGATTGTTTAATCAGGATTGGAAAGCAAGGACGTCATGATCGTTGTTGCTCCGGTTTAGTGGCACTTGATTGGCGTCGTTGGATTCCATGTTTGATTCCCAAGTCTGGCAAAGTTTTTTTGGTGTCAGTGGCAGCATGTGTATATATCTATCGCTACAGCTGCCTGCTCCTTTGAAGTACACTGACGTGATATTATGCCAACTGACCAAATTATGCCAAATGCCATTAAGTCCGCCTCTGTACTTTGTGCTTGAAGTGTCAAATAAATAAAATAAAATTGACCGATATAACAAATTTGGTCAACTTTAACTAAAGCCATTTAGTATGACAATAACTGGGTTCCAATCGTAAAGAAATTAATAATTCAAACATAGCCGGAAACTATCCAGCCATTTAATGTTTGGTCCAGTAATTAACTATTAATTGTAATTTTCGGCTTCACAAATAATTCAACAACGCAGTGGTTAAATAATTATGCGTGATCAAAATAAAATAAACAAGGAATGAGTTTCAGAATTTTGGCCAATTAGAGTCCGTACTCATTACAACACAATAATGTATTTTAAGCCTTGGATATGTAAAATACCTCCCCACATTCTACAACTGAATGAGACGAAATTTAAATCTTGTATGCACACTATGTAGGCAAGCATATTATAAGTTGGGGGATTACATTGATGATAAAAATGCTTGGCTCAATGATGGTCCTGCTCCACAACCATAGGGGCAAACTAATTGATTACCATGTGAAGTTATTGTGGAAGCTGCAGAAGATTGTAAAAATATCTTTGCATTGTATAGATTCAATCTCTTAGTATTATATAAACGCATAGCACATGTGTGACTACTATGTACTCTAAAGCTACCATTTATATTTAGTTATCTTCATTGACTTGAATGTGCCCTGGTGGCTGAGAGAATGTCATGCTCACACAAATGTCTCGCAATGACTCTTCTTAGAAATAAGAGAATTTCTTCTCAGACTTCCAGCAAATGAAAATAGCACAATATAGCTTATGAGCTTGATTGACAGATAAAATTGCTCAAGCGATAATAAATACCGTCATCTAACCCTAGTACAAAATCAAAATCAAAATATTTTATTTCACAAGGCCTACAGGGGCACTTATAAAACGTCGACAAAAAGGTGCACACTTCGGGTAGGTCGTTTCCTATGGAGAAGAACCGGCAAGAAACTCCATGGTTACTCATTTAAAATGATTTGGTTTTACAATATTATCATGTTACAGCATTAGTACTCAAGTATGGGGGGACAGCATAGGCCCGGCAGTAAGTCGTTCCTTACTATACAAAAAACGTAAAACAAGATAAGAGGTTAACAAAAGTTAACAAGCATCTAGGAATCTACAAGGCCTACACTATTCACACATTCACAAACAATCGTTAAAAAGAATCTGTACAAAAGTAAGAAAATATTATTAGAGACTAAACTACAAAAGTACTATTGTACACAATAAGTTACTCTGACTGTGCAAGCATTATCTATCAACCGTAATCAACCTTAAAAAGGTTTTTCCTTTTCATTAAAGTCATTTTCTTTACAACCTCCCAGATTTCCTTCAACCTAATTAAATTTTTTAACGAAAAATTTCGCCAAAATCATCTCGGGAATATCACCCGTCGGGCATACAGTCAAGAGCACTAATAAGTATACACTTAGTAAGTTTGAAAAGCGATTATCTTTTGGAATAACTATTGCAACTTTGAGATAAGACCTATTTAAAGCAGTCATCATCTCATCCGCCTTTTAGCGTTTTCTCAACCATGTTAGGGTCGGTCCAGTCTAACTGGATACCAGTATTTACATGGAGTGTCTGCTTATCTCACCTTCACAACCCAGTAAGTACTGGGTAATACCCATACCCTATTGGTAAATGATTGTCAGACTTTCGGGATTCTGACTGCCTGTCAAAGATCTACAAATGACAGCCATGCCCAGCGGCTTAATGTGCTTTCCGAGGCATGCAGGCAGCTCGGTTCGTAATGGATTTAATTGTAGTAGTGTCGTTTTCAACAATCAGTAAAGAAAGAAAAAACCACTTTTAAAAGTTGCAATTTCTTGTTGTTGAACCAAAAATACGAAGGCCCAGAGTCCTTTGGGAACTTAAGGCGTATTGTGCTAAGCTGAAAGTAAGTAAAAGCTATCTGTATACATATTTCTGCTCGCAACTGTACATTGGCTGAACAAAAGTTTGCAGCGTCGCGTTTATCCGTAATTAGGAACGACGTTACAGGCACATGGCGTGCCGGATTTATGACGACCCCTAAAGGAAGATGGTGGGCTTCCCTAATATATGGGCCGCGGGTCTCAACAAGTTGCGGCGGTTATGGGCTGTGTTGTGGCTGTTTGAAGGTTGAGTGAGTGCAGGATTAGCGATTACTCTTCAATTAGATCGTTTTACTTAGGAACATACATTGAGGAGGAGCAGCTAGTGGTTAAATAATAACAGCCGCTCGGGTCAATCTTCAAGTTAAGCCGCACTCGCCTGGGTTGAACCGTTGATCGGTTATTAAAAAAAAACTGCTGTTTCCGAGAAAACTGCAATACCAACACGGTCAAAATGTATGGAACAGCTGTTTTTTTTTTACCGATAAAAAACGTCTACGTGGTAACCATTTTACCGTCGGTTCCACGTTTTATAATTACAACATTCACCCAAGTATGGGAAAGTTTTAATGTATTTTCAATAAAATGAAAAATTTAATAGCAAAACCGAATCATGATACAGATGAAACCGAAATACAGAGAAGCAAAACCAATTATAATATTGCATCTCTTGAATCGTGAAAAACGACCAAGTAATTCTATGTATCAGTATTTTCGATCACCAATCCTCTAGAATGAGCATTTTGAACAGTTATTCGTATTCAGTATTTTATCCTCAGCGAGAGAATTTCACTTCGAAACATATACGTAATCTAAAAAACTGTATCATGCATTTTCGAATCGATTTCACAAACATTTTATTTTACTTCGGGCAATACTGAAATGTCATCTGCTTGCTAGATAAAAATAAACTCTATCTGCAATAAAATAAAACTGGAATGGAATTGTAACACATTGCTCCTGTTTTCGACGTGCATCCAACCACTATAACTCACTTCGGAACTTGACAAAAGTTGAAATTTTATCGTAAACTCGAAATATTTCCAGAACTTATACGAATATCGAAACTTGAGTGATTTACTGTACAACTTGAGAATATAAATGAGAGCTCCGGTGTACAGTCGGCAACGCAGTTTGCGAATTGCCAATTCCAATGAATATTACAGCAGTTTTTTGTGATAAATCGATGAAAATAAATTTTCAACAACAATCTGCATTTTTTAATAAATTCTGTTCAGGTTAACTTTTTCTGATGAAATAAGTTATCCAATAGATAAGACACTTTTTTTTACAAAATAACTATTATTAAGAAGGACATTCACTGACCTTATCGATGACAGTTATAAAAGTGCCATGACTGTATGACATGTGTGTATGACTAGATTTATGAACGTGCCAAGGAGTATGTCAGGACTGGAAAGAAGTAGGTCAGGATGTCGTAGCACTTGGCATTCTGTAATTTCTGCCTATCTCTACAGTAAGAAGGTGTCATTATAATTATGTATGTACGAATATGTTTTCAACAGTCCACTACGACATCATTTTTGGAAAGCACAAAATAATGTACATATAATTATGTATAATTTGAACGAACAACCTGTTACCTAAAAACCACATAAACCTAAAATCATTAACAACACCTAAATATTTCAATTTGCACCACTCTAAATCACTGAAATCAAAACTAGCCTCGCAAACGCTAATGAAAAGCGTCACGAGCAATTGGACAAAATAACAATTAAACATACCGCCGAGTAACAGCTCCTCTCATAAACGCTCACTAACTGACAGATGTCAACGCTGTCAGTTTTCCCGCCAATTTCACTGTCATGGCGTCGAGGTGTTTTCATTGTGTGATGATTTATTTACGTGGAAATAGTTTAGGTAGGTATTTTGCGATTGTGTTCTGGTTTGTTTATCATTAATGAATATTATTTATAATCATTACTTTTAAGTATTTTCACTACGTCAGACCACTCCGTAGGTGTGCAACCTATAAACAACATGTAATGCGAATATCAGCTGCTGCTTCAAAGGTACATTATGTTTCCATTACAGACTTTGAACAGGTACCTGATGGCCAATTCATGTAGTTGAAAACGTTAAAAAACTAGTCGTAATCTCATCTAAGCGACAAAAATATAGGGAGAGGTATTTTGTAACAGGAGCCTGAGGGGTTACTATGACGTCTTAAAGTAGGAGTTATTACAGTGTGGGAAAGAGACAGAGCTATGCAGGTCGTCTAGCGCCATCTAGAATTACTCCTGCTTTTTTAAGACGTCAGGGTAGGCCACCTCAGATTACAATGCAGAAGTTCTTGAAAATACAGGATATTCCCCACAGATTTATTTTAATTGGTCACAATGATTTCGTTGATCATTCCAACAGTTCCTCAATTTATTAAGCGGTTAATTAACACTAGAAAGACCAAGGCGGTCAATTTTACCGCACGGCGATTTCATTCTTAATTATTTTACAAACTACATGTTTTTTTCTTTTCATATTTTATGACTTTTCCTAATTTGCTATTGTAAGGCTAAACCTATATTAAAAAAAAATAGACTATATGTCGTATATGAGATTCCTTTACAAATACCTACTAAGACCGCACACGGTCAATGTGACGGCATTTAAAGGCAACGATAAGAATAGTAAACAACGATTTCTTCAAACTAATGAAGGTACTTTTGTTTATATTTTTGTTGAATTCTGAGTACCTATGTGGAGGATTTCCATATTTAGGAAAAGACGAGAATCGTTCAAACGATATTTCATTACCCGAATATGTGGTTTTGAAACTGGTAAAACCCTATTTCAAAAAGGGCCGAAACGTTACCACTGACAACTTTTTCACGTCTCTAAATTTGGCTAAAAAACTAATGGTCGAAAAGACTAGCATTGTTGGAACAATGCGGCGTGCAAGACGAGAAGTACCGCCGATTTGTAGAGGTATTCGTACTACAAGGTATGAAACTTTTATAATGAAAACTGAGACCGATACAACCCTTACTGTCTATCAAGGAAAACCAGGAAAAAATGTTATTATTTTGAGTACTCTGCACCCCAACGTGAGAATAGGTACTGATAAAAAAAAACTACCTGAGACAATTGAATTTTATAATGAAACAAAATTTGGTGTAGACATTATCGATCAAATGGCACGCAAGTACCTACACTGTGAGAGCTAGAAGTCGGAGATGGCCTGTTCACGTTTTTTACAACATACTTGATTTAGCAGCTATAAACTCGTGGATTCTATACCAAAAAGTCACAGGGATAAAAATTTCTCGGCATGATTTTATCCTTCAACTAGTGAGCGATCTACGTGCAGAGTATGTGAAAAAGAAAACTACTCACAGACAAGAAACTAATTCTGAAACAAGTGAACGATGTACTACAAACAATAAGAGGCGGCAATGTCAAGTAAATCATAACTGTAAACAAAATAAAACTTGTGAAAACTGCACAATCTGTAAAAAAGCTGTTTGTGGAAAATGTATAAAAGATTTAAAAAAAACTATTACTTGCTACAAATGTTACTCAGTTTAAGTGCTAAAATTGTTTATTATTAATAAAAAATCAATTGATATTACTTTTATTTTATTTTAATGCAATATATGACTGAATTTCTAGTACCGTCAAATTGACCGCTGCGGTCTTTGAAGGTATAGTATGATGCCCGACCCTTCTAGTGTTAAAGAAGATATAAATTATTGAACAATATACCTCTGCAAGGACAAAGACATCAAAGCCTTAATCAAAGTAATAATGTACAACTAAGCACGCCATTATTGGATACTGTGCTAACAGCAATATTGTGGTTTATTTAGACAACTCGTGACGAAGGCCTGACGGATTTATCGCGATAGTGTTGTAGGAAATTAATGTTATTAATATCTGACTTAGTAGCGACGCCCACATTGATTGTTTAGTTTCTTTAATAAGGTGATACTATGAGACGCTGTCATGTCAAAAGTGTTAGTATCATCGTGTATCATGTTTCATCGCAAAAGGGTTGCAAACTTAAAACATTATTTCAAATAAGCTAATTACAGGCACTTTTGAATAGTCAAGAAGTCGGCCAATCAATAACAAAAGATTAAGCTTCATAACTTAAAAGGAAGACTATCACAATACGTAATTATAGAAATGATATTAAAACAGTTACCACAAAGAGACACCGTCTAAGAACTTCTTAAAACTTACCATTTAAACATTCATATCAAACAATGTCACCTGCAAAACAAAAGCAAAAAGATAGTCACAAAAAAAATATCCGTCTAATATTGCGTATCTGTCAAAATTCTCGCGCTAATTCCCAAACTGTCATGGCGACGCAATACCTGTCAAAAGTGACGTGTTTATTTTATTAACAAGGTGACAAGGGCAAGGCAAAGGTAATAAGATATTATTTTTAATGCTATTTTCTTTGTGGGTGCCGCTATTTTGATTTCGGGGATATAATTTAAGGAGGCTCTTATGACTTTTTCATGGCTTATTAGAAAGAAATTGGTTTGGGATAAGGAAAATTTAAGGTTTTTTTAATAAGGTAAGATTTATGTTGGGAAAATTGGGTAATAAAATTTAGATTATGACGTTAATTCAGAAAACATAATTTTATATTGTTTGAAGCCGTTGGCTTATGGCAGAAAAAAATGTAAATATTTATTCAACGAGTTTTATAAAACATCGTGAGTAATCCATCAGGCATCAAGCATGCGAAATATTTCTCGACGTCATGTAAAGCCAAGTCATAGGTGCATGGGCGGCATAAAAAAGATTACACCATGTTAGGCACTAACCACACGACAAAGAAGAATAATGCGTTTTAAAACTAGTAAGTATAACAATGTCTTTCCATTTTTCATGCAAACTGATTTCAGTAATATTAACCTTTGTACTTAATAATATTTTTGAAAGATTTTCTTCAAACAATCAGTGTTCAAAACTCAACAACCAAATAAACAAATCAAACAAAATAAAATCCTAACACTTCGACAACATTTTTTTTTTTAATTAGAAAAAGAGAAAAGTAGACGAAAGTGATAACAAGTGAGGAAGAGTTTACCACAGCAAACAAATAAAAATAAGTTGGAAACGAACGCTTTTCAAACAGTTCCTCAATTTGCCCTGTTACTGTTTGAAGTCTGATACTACTAAGAGTGTTGTGTTGTGTGGGTTCAAAAGTTATCGATGAACAGCTTTACCTATCGTCAATAATAAATTTATCAACCAGTAACGGTATGGAAACGTTGGAAAAACAAAAACAAATACAATATTTTACAACCAAATCAGTCTTCTTCTTTTAGAAAAAAAAATAATAGAGAACCAACTCATAGTGATACCGCATCAACAGATTCATCATAGAGTGTAGTAGTGGTCAAAATGATGAAAAATAGAACCATCAGTTTGGGCATCGTCTGAAGCGGCTACTGTTACACAATATTTTAATAAAGAAATTTTCAAACTAGCCAAGCACATAACCTTATCTACAACGAGCTGCCAAAACAAGGCATAACATCATTATCGATATTTCCGATTACCAAACCGCAAAACTGCGAACAACTTTATCATTTCCAACATTTCATTTTAACTAACTAAACTTCACGTGCCACCAAAAGATATAACGAGGTGCAACCAAATTATCGATAACCGCAACTTGGAGCGGACATTTGCCAACTTTATCGATAACTAGGTATCGACAATTCCCACCACTAAAAGGCGACAGATAAGCATCAGTTGCAGAAAGTTAATTAAAGTCTGTTTTAAATTAATTAGAAATGATACAAGACTGGATATTTAGCTGTGTTCTAACAATTGTTAAAGTATTGTTGCAAAAGGTTTTAAAAGAAGATTTTCTTTCCATTTAGGAATGAAAGCCATTGTGAGTGCATTTCAGAGTTTTATTTTAGTTTCTTGTGCAGTGTAATCAGATGTTTTGTTAGTTTAAAAGTGGTTTTTGAGAATTCATTAAGCGGAACCAGTGTTTCAGCAGTTTTGGTTTTAATGTAATCTTTTTTTTTTAAATTGTGAAATGTTTAACATTTTGTCTATAATCCCCGAAGAGTTAGACAGATGTGTACTTACCAAATAGTACACAAACATTTCGTTTAGCATAATCAGCCTATAATGTTGCACTGCTGGGACACACGGCCTCCTCTCTATGAGATGGAATGGGCTATAATCCACCACGCGGGTTGGTAGATGTCACATGTCTTCGAATTTTTGTTTCTAGGACATGCCGGTTTCCTCACGATGTTTTCCTTCACCGTTTTTGAGAGAAATGGTGATGAAATAAATTACACAAAGTAATGCGCCTGCCTAAGTTCGAACCCACGACTTATTGTTCGTAAGTCGGGGCCGCCACCACTGGGCCACCGCTCTCTCCCTCATTTCGTTTGTTTACATATATTTGAATTCTCGTGTAATAGGGAGTTTTTATCCACCGGGTTTATACCTTGACTCCAGATGGCTTCAGAGCAATTCTTAACGTAAAATATTACCCTTTCCTTGACCTGTGAATTGAACCCAGAACCTTTCAGTCCATTGGACCAACGAGGCAGTCTTCTCCGTAATTGATTACTTCATAATAATTTGCATTCATTGACGTCATTTATTATTTTATTCGATAATAAGAATATGCAATCACGAATAAACAGGACAGACGGAACATGAGATTCAATAATCATTTTTATTAATTCCTTGCAACGGAGGACTATATTTTATTAAAACTAAAGCTGTGCATTCACGAAGCGACAAAATAATGTTGAACATTATGTGATATCTCGACAATTTGTGAGGATGTATGTCGCAATTTCTTCAAAGCAAGGTGGAGCAATATTTTATATGCACATTTAACCATATCTATTATTTCTCGCAAGGAGGTTACAATGTTCTTGAGCGTATGAAATGTTTAGAATGAGACACAAGACACATTTGTTTAAGGAACTTTAATCTTCTTTAAAAATTTATTCTTGTTTTTCTTGTTTTAACTTAAAATGTATAATTTTCCTAATAATCCTTCAAGAAGGACTTACGTTGTAATTGGCCACTTGACATTTTCTTTAAGTTTTACGTTATTTTTAATCGTAAATTTGAACATTTAGGAAGAAATTTTATTAAAATCGCTTTAGAATATTGCGAAATAACTACCTCTTACCTACTACCATTTAATTACTCTGGCAATAGACGAACATTTCTCAACTATCCAGTCACTATAAATTAATAGGTACTGCAGAATCCAATTAATTGAAAATTGAATCTCATCTAAAATATTGAAGATGTTTTTGGTTTGTGGTCAGATGGAAATGCAAAAGTCAGGATTGAATTTACGTTTAGGCTACCCCTAATTATTTTTCGTAAAATAGAAGTAGCCTTAGTTACTTTAGTTAATACATCAGCTATCTGCCAGTGAAAGTCCCGTCAAAATCAGTCGTTCCAGAGATTAGCCGGAATAAACAGACAGATAGACAAAAATTTTAAAAATGTTATTTTGGTATATGTACCGTATATACTCGTATATGCATGTAGTAAAAAGCGGTTACTTTAATATTACAAACATACACTTCAATTTTATTTATTTGTATAGATAAATAGTACCTATAAATATTTGTTTTTCCTTAGCCTACACTGCCCCACTGCTGGGCAAAGGCCTCCCCATAGCCTTCCACTCATCTCTGCGTGCGGTTTTTCCGGCCAATCTCTGGCAAACGCCTCTTCAAAAACTTGGTTACTCTGTAAAAAAACCCCGAATTACCGAAAAATACTTATTATCCCTCCATTTCACTTCAACTTTTAACCCAAAATGTATTGTCACCTGAACACAACATTCCAATAACCACGTTGACCTGTTTTCGAAACAAAAGTAGCATAATGAACAAACGGCTTTACGGGATCGCACAGGTACAAGCGAGTACAACGGTGCGAGACAATCAGGTAACGTTATTACGTTAAGCGATTTCATTCGTGTGTTGTACAGGTGAATACACAAGTGTTTTGTTATTTTCTTGAAAAGAGATAATTTCATATTTTATGTCATTGATTGATAGATATAACGTAACATCACGCCTGTAAGCCCTGAGGGGTTGGGCAGAGCTGAACACAGGTTTTTTAAATATTAGTAACTCTATGGGTACAATTACCGTCTTATCGCTGATAGCGATATATATCTTCCAGACATCCTTTCGATAAACTGAATTGCACTGAACGTATTTAAAATAAAAAACTACCCTCTTAGTTAGTGGTTTACTGCTTATTCAGCTGAGTCTTGGAGCCAACAGCAAAGTATCTATTGTACTTAAAAAGTAGATATCTTATTTTTTGTGGTAAAAAAATACATTTCCACCAGAAAAATCAGTGTTTTCGAATTTCACTTGATTTTTCTTAGAGTTCACATAATTTAAAACAATAAAGCTATCATTTGCTGAACTCTTCATTTCATTAAACAAGTGCTAGTTGGACTTGCGCATGAAGGGTTCCGTAGTAGGGTAGTAGTAGTAGTAGTAGGTAGTTGTTATAGGCGGTAACAGAAATAAACATTCTGTGAAAAATTCAACTGTATACCTATTGAGGATCATGAGATACAGCCCACTGACGGACAGACGGGCGGACGGATGGACGGACGGACGGCTGGACCGACGGAAGGACAGCGGAGGCTTGGTAATAGGGTCCCGTCAATTACCCTTCGGTTACGGAACCCTAAAAACTAAAGTCTCGCAATTGTATATCTTTTCCGACAGTGTTGCACAGCTATTGATGGAAATGAAATGTAATCGCATTTCAACTGTAAAACATTTTCACCTTTTTGGATGACATGCGATGGAGTGTTAAGTTGGTTAATGAGAAATGGGAATAATTCACTTTTTGTTAACGAACTTCTTTATTACACTTGTTACTTATTTGGAGCAGGGAGATATGACTCTGAAAATGTATATTTTAAAACTGTTTACGTGTCAGAGCGTTGATTTTTAAGTTGATAATACTTAATTGTGAGCCAGATTCCTGCGGTCTCGGATTCGTATTTCGGCTTGAAAAAAACTGTTATTCGGTTTTCCACTTGAAAGTCTTTGTATCCCGATACTTGAGTTTTTTGTTACTAAATGAATAATTAAGTGAATAAACGGATAAATAGGCTTACACTTTATTTAACAGAACTGGAGAAATGGGAAGTTATCGTACACACTTTGCGTACCTCAATATAATTGAGTGAGACAAATATTCAAATGTCATAATAAACTTAACAGAAAGGAGATAATCCTTAAACGCAGTAGATCTAACGTTTTAACTAAATCTTAACATAAAATTAAAAAAACTTGGCACGGAAAACCACAGGCACAGCTGTTTTCACCAAATTAGTTCATCCTAAGCCAACTAGATGGCGCCACACATCCTACCCTCAATTTATTATTCAATGTAGCGGTTGCCCCGATTATTTTCCGTGGTAAGTGATGAATTGGGTACATATGTTTGAAAAGCCCATTAGTGTGGACCCTTGGGCTCAAATTAACGGCTTTCCCGTTTCTCTATTACATTCATACACCGTATATTTTTGTAGGGACCTTACGGAAAATAGGAGTAGACGTTGTTATTCTATTTTGTTTTTTTTGTGGCTGCATTAATAACGATAGATGATGACTCATCTGCCTAGCCTTTACCCAACTATGTTGGGGTCGGCTTCCAGTCTAACTGGATGCAGTTGAATACCAGTATTTAACATTAAGGCTGCATATCTGACCTCCACAACCCAGTTAATACTGGTTAATACGATACCCCTTAGTAAGACTGGCTGTCAGACTTTCGTGCCACTGACTAACTGTGACGACTGTCAAAGATCTACAAATAACAGCCGGGACCAACGGCTTAACGTGATTCCGAGGCACGCAGGGATCCGTGCCTCGGAATGTATTCGATCAGCCATAACTATGATGCAAAAATCCTCAAGTCGTAGCCGGAGAATGGAAGGTTTTCAAGTCAATTGCTTCTTATCGAAGCATGCTTCTGGTCTGAGAAATTATCCAAAAAAAGTCTTGTTTTTCATTGTAATTATATTTTATTATGACACAAGGAATACTGAAGGACCAAATATATCAACGTGGATGTAAAAGGAGTAAAGAAGTTATGATCTTAGCAAGTGGCGTCGGTGTAGTTTCTGCCTACCCTCGTGAAAAATGGCCTGAGTTTATGTATGTCATGTGTATTTAAAAATTCCGTAAGAAAAGTTGTTTTTGGAATTCAGTGTGTAGTGAAATAAGCTCACAAAAATCTCTATTTTTCACTTTAATTTTATGACAATTTAAAGCTCAAATAAGTGTGTTTTATAGCAACTTCTGTACAAAATTAAGCTCACACAGGACAACACAAAGGTTTTCGAGATTCTAGGTACTCGTTATGATGCTCTTTCTCTTTCAGTACGTTGGCAGGGCTTTATGAAAACCCTCTTTCAAACAACACTGGTATTGTGAGGCCTTTCCTAGAAAAATCGTCGAGGCTTCAGTGTTATCAAAGTCAAAATTAAAGAGAAGTTGTCAGGTATCTCCTTGGAACTCAACGCGAAACCTCATCACTCTCTTGCCCTTATAAGTCTGTGAAGCAAAATAGCAAAGTATCTAGTCTAGTTTTAGGTAATATGAAGCTTTTGACTGGCATTTAAAATCATTATAATAGACAAGGTTTACTTTTTTCAAATAAATTGGCATAGAAGCAAAAAGATGGCGGCATTTCTTCAAACTTTTGTTTTAACAAAGATTTTCCTGCCCATTTATTTGATGAATTGTGTGCCTCGTTGGTCAGCGACTCCTGATAAAGAAACCTGGGTTTGATTCCCAGGTCCGGCTGTGTTTATTTGTTATTGAGTTTTTCCAAAAGGATTTTTTCAGTAGTAGCCACGGAGTCTGGATCCAGGCTTGGTGTTATTTATTTAATTTTTAGGAAAACTTACAGCTAAAAAGACAGTGAGTAATCGCTTACACAAAATATGGCCAGTTACAAGTTTCCACATGTAGTATTTAAAATATGAAACAGAAAATTTATAATAGACTTTATACATAAAACACCACACAGAAAAAGAAAAGTTACTATTTACGCTCAAAGAAGCCATTCGATAGAGTTTCCTTTAATTTTGCTATGCTAGTGTTGATAATGTCGAGTCGATCTCAGCTATTAAGATGAATACTCGTAAATAAGTCTTCAACTTAAAAATAACTTCATGAATTTGAACCAAATAGATAAGATGATTACTACTTTATTCTACGTCAATTAAAAGAGTTAAATATGGTCTCCGTTGTCCATGTTATCCATCGTCCGACATCGTAGACCTTTGCCCAGCGGTCGTTATGCATGCGGCTCACGTGACCTGGCCAATACTGTTTGAGCCTGGCAGCCTTTTTTGGTTTCAACACGATGGGTGCCTGAGGACCGGCCGGCCTAGTAAGAGGTGGCGAGATGATCTAGACGCGCATCACGAAGGCTGGTTCGAGGTGGCGCTGGAGAAGAGTACCAGGAACGATATGACGGAGGCCTTTGCCCAGCAGTGGGACATACAATGCTATTAATAAAAACATGGTACTATTTACTTCAAAACGTCCATTAACCTTTACCCTTTCTTTGTCTACAGTAAAACCTAAATCAGTGGAAGTGGTGACGGGAGACGGGAAGACCTTAGCTGATGGAGCAGTCTTTGGACCCTTGCTCGAGAGGGCGAAGGTCAACATCAGTTGCACTGTCAAGGAAGGGAAACCTCAGCCGAAGGTCGTTTGGTACTTCAGGAAGAACAGGGTGGATGATATGAAGGAGTTGGATGGTAAGTGACTTATAAGATTTATTATAATTTCTGAAAACTAGTTTGTGTTACTCAAAACATTTTTGGACGACAGTCTTCAAGTAACAAACGTGTTGGTAACGTCTAGATAAACTTGCTAATTTTTCAGTAATATTGCTTACTGTCAGGGAAGATGGTGACCAAGCGTTTCAACGGTAGTATGGCCTAATAGCTGTGTAGCGGTTGGTACAAATAGTACTACAGCGCCGACTATAAATAAAATAAAAATAAAATAAAATAAAATTCGTTTACTTCAGACTAATAAAATGTCCATAGGTTGTTAGTAACAATATCTTAAAACTATTAGTCAAAAAACAAAACTTATACAACATGCAGCCTGATAAGCCTACCTACAACTGCAGATTCAGGTCTCTCTGCAATCATCCTTAGGATTCCGTTGCCACTACCTCGAATTCGGCGAATTAGTGAGGCTGACTTTTTGCGCATTATAGCGTAAAAGTCATCCACCCTCGCGTCGGCAAACATGCCCGAGGCGCTGCAAAACCGAGGCAGTCGCACCAGAATCCTAAAGGCGTTGTTGTACTGCACTCTAAGAGCATTGTAGGCCCGCTGCGTATAGTTGGTCCATAGGGCGCTGGTGTAAAAGCTTTGACAGTATGCTCTGAACAAAGTCCTTAACCTGTGCCGTACACCTTGCGAACCTATGCACCAACATGTTAGCACGCACCGACAATGCTCTTCTCTCCCTCTCAATATCTCTGTCGTCATTAAGGGTTTCAGTTACAACGTGCCCTAGATACTTAAACTCAGAAACACGGCTCAAAGATACCCCGTTGTGACTATGACACAAACGGGAAACCAGCATTATTATTAAGTTTTCCGCGACTTTAGACTACATAGAAAAACCCAACAACAATTACTGTCGGGCAGTAGCCCACCAGACACGACGCCCGTCTGGTTGGAGAATCCTCTCTTTTCTATGGGGGATGAAGAACTTTACACCTACCCCTATTGTTGATAAAAAAAAAATAACTAAACTACGATGATGACGCATTCATCTGTGGGAACTTTTGCATTAGTAGGTCACTACCTAATCTCCAAGTTTATTGACGACATTAATGGTATAAGATTAATATCGTTTTTAATATCGTTTTATTAAAAAAGGAGCACATTTACAATAAATTATCTTAACAAATACAATAGAGCACAGTTGATTATTGCCTGAACTAGGTTGAACCTGTGTTTCAGGCCACAAGGTGCATAAATATCTACTTAAAATAAATAAATTAACATTCAATGAAAAGCTAAGTACTAAAATTAAAAAATTACATAAAAAGTTAAAACCGGCCAAGTGCGAGCCGGACTCGCGCACGAAGGGTTCCGTACCATTATCTATAAAAACGGCAAAAAAATCATATCTGTTGTATGGGAGCCCCCCTTAATATTTAATTTTTTTAAAATTTTAGTATTTGTTGTTATAGCGGCAATAGTAATACATCATTTGTGAAAATTTCAGCTTTCTAGCTATCACGGTTTATGAGATACAGCCTGGAGACAGACAGACAGACAGACAGCGGAGTCTTAGTAATAGGGTCCCGTTTTACCCTTTGGGTACGGAACCCTAAAAAAGGAAGATTTTAAGTAGTCTTCTTCTTAGCGTCATCATTTGCCTGCCTTTTCCCACTATGTTGCGGTTGACTTCTGGTGTAGGATGCAGCAGAATACTTGTATTTTACATTTAGCGACTGCCTATCTGACCTCAACCCAGTTAGTACTGTATAATATGATACCTCTTGGTAGGACTGGTTGTCAGACTTTCGGGCCACTGACTGTCGGTATCTGTCAAAAATCTACAATTGACAACCGGGACCAATGGCTTAACGTGCTTTCCGAGGCACGGAGGAAACTCGGTATGAAATTGGTGGTCATTCATTTACGGACCAATCTAGGCAAGTGCGGCTTAACCTGAAGATAGACCCGGCAATTATTATTTAGCCACGAGCTCCTCCCCTTCTGTCTCCTTCTTAGCGTGTCGTTGGCAAAAAACACAAAAAATACTAATTATTCTAGAAGCAACTGTGCTTAAGCAGATTGCTATTTAAATCGTTCACTCCATCATTAACCACTTAATTTAATTCAACCAAAACTCAGTTATCAAAACCGCACTCCAAATAGTAAATCGTGCCCCAAAATCTATAAATTTGTTCGTACCTACTCATAAATTAATCGGCCTCAGTTATCGGCTAAATTAGGACAAAATTGAAGCCTTTGCCGAGATTTGTGGTCAATCGTAGGCATTAAATCAAAACGTATCCGGCCCGGTCCGATTCAGGTGGTTTTGCCCGGTTCTGTGCGCGTAGATTTGTTGCGGTTTCAAATATGGGAAGTATATAGGATATAGGTATGGTGCTTTAGGCTTGTGTGTGAGGAGCTCGTGGCTAAATAAGAACAGCCGTGCCTCGAACAGCAAGATAAGCCGTTGGTCCCGGCTGTCATTTGTAGATCTTTGACAGTCGTTACAGGTAGTCAGTGGCCCGAAACTCTGACAACCAGTCTCACCAAGGGGTATCGTATTACCTAGCACTAACTGGGTTGTGGAGGTCAGATAGGCAGCTGCTCCATGTAAAATACTGGTATTCAGCTGCATCCGGTTAGATTGGAAGCCGACCGCAACATAGTTGGGAAAAGGCTAGGCAGATTATGGTGCTTTAGGCTTGTGTAGGTATTTTAGGGACAATTTTGAAGTGACTTGAGAAAGGAAAGTTCGATACCTATGTGTCCATGGAGTTCCTTGCCCGGTCTTATTCATAGATGTAAGAGTTTTGTTACGGGCAACTGGTTTCAACATCCTGACGGACTCCTTGATAATTCAGAAATGCTTGCAAGTGGTTAAATTAAAATATGTGCCTACTTTTGAGTTCTGTGTACGGTATATATCTCGGTTATTTAATCTAGATGTTTGAAATTAACGGCATAAATAGCTTAGCTGAAGTAATACAAAATTTTTCAAATCTTGTTCTACCGAACTATGTAGACTTTATTAAAATTCCCAAAATGTACTTCTAATATAGAGATTAATTTTGTCTGGAAACTTCAATATATTTAGCTAGCCATCCTTCAGTAAACAAATTGATAGTAATTATTTACTAAGTGGGTACGAAATATGTAAGTAAATTCTTCAGATCAGAGGCCCTGCCACGAGCGAGCGGTGTCAACGTAACGAATACAATTATTTATTTATTTATTAACTCATCATCTCTATGACATCATTACAGGGATTTCCTAATTCAATAGTGTGGCCATATTTACAGTTTTATTCTACAGCATTTTAGTCAAATTGTTTGCAACAAGCACAATCAGGGGGTCTAAAATGGCCGCTTTAGCAGCCTGCAGTTTGCAGTTTTTATGAAAATATTATATTAAGCATCGCGCAAGTAAAGTTATTCGCGACTTAATAGGATATAGAAGAACCCGACAACAACTGTCGGGCAGTACCCCACCAGGCTTATCACCCGTCTGGTCGGAGGATCGTCCCTTTTCTATGGGGGATGAAGAACTTTACACCCTGTTCTTCATACCCCCAAAAGTACACGAAGCGAAAATGGCTCTCGTTTAAGAGCTTGCTTTTCGTTTTCATGCACCTAGTGCTGCAGCATTTAAGTAAGAAGCCATGAGTTTGATTTAAAGTCCGAAAAAATGTTATTTGGATATTCCATCAAGGAATCTGGATTTGTGCCCAGTTGATGATAATAGGCTCGTTCCTTATTACATGAAACATATAACATATCTGGCGAAGTATTTGTGTACTTAACACACCCAACATGCGACGTGTCGCATTACGTTGTTTTTGAAACCATTGAACAATCAAACCAGTCCAGAACACTTAGATTCAAAAACTAAATTGAACAGATCTCTAAGAATCCCAGTTTGTATTCAAACCTTGTACAAGTATAACCGCAAAGAAAACGCTTTGAACGCTCAACGGTAGCGGATTCGATTCCCGAGCCGTTTATATTTATTGTTTGGTTGGCTACCCTGAATGTAAAGCAGTACCTATTGACTTTTTGTCTAGGTCAGGTTAGAGATTGTTTCAGTCTGATCTAGGACATAGTGAAATGCTTTGGTCTGAATACAGATCATTCTTATTGGCTCGTAAGCTATGCAATAACAGCCAGGAATTGATCGCCATATGAACTTACAGTAAGTTACACAATGCTTGCCGCGGTTAATCCGTGGATGGGTTATCATTTACCAATACCTCTGCGTACTGACTGGTCAGAAGCCTGAAAATGTGAGAACCAGTCTTTCCATGGAGTATCGTATTGTTGAGTTGTTGTGGAAGTCCGATAAGCAGTCGCTGCATATAAAATACTAGTATTCAGCTGCATCTGGTAAGACTGAAAGCCGACCCCATCAGAGTTGGGAACACCTCCTCCGTTTCTGACCAAGCAGGTATTATTTACTTGCTGTTGTAACACATAACATCGCATAACGTCACGTCTGTAATACCAGAAGGGTTAAGCAGAGGCGAACCTAATAGTACACTCTCATTTTGAGCGAGCCAATAACCATCAACCGGTCATAAATTCGAATTCGTGGTTGCTGCTGAGATATTCCTGATGGAAAAACTGGACAACACTTTACCCGACCTGAGAAGCGAACCCAGGACCTCATGCTCAGCAGTCGCGCTAGCGACCACTAGATCAACGAGGCTTTATTGAATTGAAAATACTTTCTTGATAAATGAATTCTGCATTACTTTTTACCACTTTAATATTGTACCTTCCCACCCCATCTAATACTTTTATCTCTTTCACTCAAAACCACAAACCCGATGTGACAATCCAATTGATTCTGTAGACATTTGAAATGAAATCAATTTATTCCCGGCACCCCGCAGATTGGAATGAAATACTTGGACTGAAAATATATCTAGGATTAAATATTTCCGCCTAGACTCGCCGAGTGGAACCGACGCGATTGACAGATGGGGCTAACAGAAGGGTGAAAAATCAAAGTACTGAAATAGGAATTTATTTTTATGACCTAGTTTAGAAGGGCTCTAAGTAAGAGGTTAAGCTACGTTTATTGCAGTCAATACTTGGATGAGTACACAAGATAAGTTCGACGGGGCCTCATCAGTATTACGGTAAATTGCTTTCGCCTTTTGCGACAGCGATACAATGATTTACTTTTCCTGGAAGTACTCCTGGGGGTCCAAAATGGCCGCTTTAGCAGAATCATAAATAGGATAATAATATGAATTACGTTTAAATTCTTAAAATGGTCACAAGGTGACAATTTATAATAGTAGGTACCTACGTCTATGACCATTTTAATAATTTAAACGTAATTCATATTATTATCCTATTATGATTCTGCTAAAGCGGCCATTTTAGACCCATGAGAGGCTCATCCTTTGACTAGACTTATATTAAGAACAAGAATAATTTATTTTTTAGAAAAGTACATTCAATGCATTGATTCCTGAAACTCACACTAGGATTCCCTGTGTCGTGAGTTGCAGGCTCCTTCGTTCCGTTTACATTTTTGTTGTGACACAAATAATATATCTGTTACAATAAATTCCAAAATCTAATCTAATCTACTCGTAATCTAAGATATGTGTGTCTCTATGATATGAATGTTGTGTGTGTTGTTGTGTATGTGTGTATTGAGGGGGGGGGGGGGTGAATTAAGACAGTCTTGATGGTGTTGTAAAAGTTTATATCTAGTGTATTGAGCGGCTTTCAGTCTAATCGTCTCCGTATGCAGTTGAACACCATGTAATAACCTACCATGGATTGACTGCCTCGTGAGGTCCTGGGCTCGATTCCCGGTCGAGCAATTTTTATTGAGTTTTTCCATTCGGAATTTCTCACAGTCACGCAATCCAGATTTGTGCCCGTTGATGGCAATAGACTAGTCTCTATCACATGGAACTTTAACATAACTGGCGAAATGTGGGTGTGCTATTAGGTACACCTCTGCCTAACCCGTCGGGGATTACAAGCGTGATATTTTATTATGTTATGTAATCTGGATTACGATGGTAAATCATTTTATTATAAAAAGAACAAATACAGTCACTTCTTTACCTTTAAACACCAGTTCCATTACATGGTTTTCCCTGACCGCATTTGCCTGGTACACATTAGATTTTCCACCTAAAACGGTGCCCAAAACGAACCTAGCTAAAACTATCCTCATATTACCACTACCTCTTTTCTCTAAACCTTGATGATACTATCAACCATCAGAACCGAGCACAATATGCCCCACTTCAGAATTCCGTAGCTATCTCTAAAACCATTTGTATGCGGAACCCGGCACAGAGTGATAAATTACACAGCTTGGCACGTGAGCTCTATGATGCATTCATATCGAGTTTTTAGGGTTCCTTGTTTATTTGGTTAACGGTTTTTCAAGTGTGGTGAGGGTTTACTATGGATAGGGACCAAATATATAATGTATAGTTTTCCTCGAGGTCAGTTCTGGTTTCTCGAAAAGTTATGTCATTTTTTTGTTACATTAGTAAGTGAAGAATTAGAATAAGCTGAAGTATAAAAAGCAAGTAAGTGTTGTTACTAATCTTTTTGCAAAGCATAGTGATTGTATCCAATGCTTATAATAAGAGTCCGTTAAAAGGAGTATTAATTATTGAGGTTTTCTCTCGTTTTCTATTTTCGTTCAGCTCGTATGACGATGAAATTTGCTTCAGAAGGGTTTTTGAGTCAGCATTAAGCTACCAGCATAAGAACGCCTGGCGTACTTAAGTATACAAACATCATTTTCATCATCTGCATCACCTTTTCACTCAAAAGATGTCCACTATTGTCAATCATCACCATATCGACTGGTATAAACAGACATGTATTTAGTTTTCTTTATGTACAGAACCAATGAATACGGTTCTCGCTTGACTGCTCAATGGATACGTGTCTTATCCAACTCGTTTACGTTATTAGCAGAGAATTTGATACTTTCATTTAAATTATTGCAGACGGGAATTGCATTCACGTATTGGTTTACAGTAGTTTTTTATGATGTCTGAAACAACATACTGGAGACTATGAACCGTAAGGTTTTTGTGGACTTATGGCTGAAATTGGCCGAGAAATTAGCAATGAGTTAGGCGCTTTGACTAGCGTCCATCGCTAACGGCCATAGCTAACGTCCATAGCTAGCGTCCATCGCTAGCGTACATCACTTGCGTACATCGCTAGCATCCATCGCTAACGTCCATAGCTAGCGTCCATCGCTAGCGTACATCGCTAGCGTACATCGCTAGCGTACATCGCTAGCGTCCATCGCTAACGTCCATAGCTAGCGTCCATCGCTAGGGTACATCGCTAGCGTCCATCGCTAGCGTCCATCGCTAGCGTCCATCGCTAGCGTCCATCGCTAGCGTCCATCACTAGCGTCCATGGCTAGCATCCATAGGACCAGATGTATGTAGGGATTTTAGGAAATTATGGGAAAAATGCATGAATTTATACAATCATGTTTGAATTCTAATACCAATTCGTTTAGGAATCAAAGCCGCAATAATGTCTACGTACTATCGTAGTAAGATAAGTAACTGACAGACCAAAGGACAGCCGCAGAACATTGGCAACCTAGACTAGATTAGAACTATCCCAAAAGTCTGGACCTATCTAGGTTCCAAACTAGATTCTGTTCAGTTCAATATTCCGCTAGGGATTTGAATTATCAGGGTGTACTAGTGATGTTTAGTTTCTATTGTTTTCTATATGAGAATTTGTTTTGAGGGTTTACGAAATTATATGTATTGGCAATATTCAAGTGGGTTAGTTAGTCTGTATATAGTGCGTTAATTTTTACACATAAACACAAAAAAATACACTCACTTAATAGATACATTACATAAAAATAAAAGAGCACAAAATTACTGCTTATTTTTGCTTATTTACAGCGGATTACGATATGAAAGTTAAATGACGATTGGTTGCTGCGCTGCGTGTCGTAGTTTCGATTCCCCGCACGGAACAAATATTTGTAAGACCTACAGGTACTTGTTCCAGGTCTGGCTGTTTGTGTACATACACAAACAGCCAGACCGTTTAAATGTAAAGACAGAAGTTTAAATGTTTGTAAACTCACCCACGATACAGGACAAAATTCCTAGTGTGGGACAACGCCGAGACACTATCTTGAATTAGACCATAGTAAACTTTCTAGTATTCTGCCCATCTACTGATATAGAAGACAACTTCTTGCTTGTGACATTAATCAGTCACAAACTACGGAAAGTAATCTCAGTCATGGATCTTCCTGACAAATAACATAACTTAGTATTGTGTCTCATGTTGTCGGGGAATCCTAAAATCTCAATTCAAAACAAAAATAAATCAAAATCAAAAGTCATTATTTCAAATAAGGCTGAGAATGTAATTATGAACGTGAAAAATACATAAGACTGCTTCTTAACAGCCCCCCTCCCTCCCTCACTTCCTAGTGTTTCAGCTAGGGAGAAGATACTCCCACTGAAATTGAGCTGGATCAACACGCGACCCCCCTTCAAGCCATCACAAAACCGTTACAACAATTGCCACAATAATTTCCAAATTAGCGTTTCCCGTTGCGCCAACAACGCATTGGAAATCTCCATCACCAATTTCAAAACTCCCGTAAACAAAACCGAATTCATTACCCAGTCCTTACCTTACCGGGGTCAATATTCCACTCGAGTCCTCCTAACATATAGGTATTCAGAATTAAATAAATCGAAACCCATTCGTACAGACAAGCTCAGATATTCATAGAAGCCGTTTGGAATATAGTCGCTACATCTACAGAATATATTAGTTCTACTACTGCTGAAACTGAAGGAATTCCAACCTTACCAACATTCTCCAAAGTTTAAAATTGAATGGGTAAGGGTCTAGTTTAGAAAAATCATTTTGAGATATTAGGTATTTTGGCCCGATGTGGTCTGGTTATCTGGCTACAATTGGTTGAATAAATAAAGGAAGGGTAAACAATTGAGATACATTTACGGAATGATAAGATATTGCTTTTGGTGCCGAAACCATCTGTCAATATGAAAAACATTTATTGTAGGAGAGACTTTAGATAAGAGATGAAATCAGGAGGGTCGAAGAAATATTGACGCTTCTTAAACCTCCGTAGATTCAAGAAGCATCAATGTTTTTTCAGACCCGCCAATGAACAATGAGTCAAGAGGTCCATATTATAGACTTCTTGATTCATTGTTCCTGAATTAAGATTATACATTGTATATCTATTGATTTTTGGAACAGTGAATCTTGACAAAGTTACATTAAGTTATAGAATCAGGCGTCACTTTGCGGCAATCCATGACATTAAATTTTACTTTTTTTTTTTATTTCTCCAAAATGTCGTGGCCTGGTTGCAGGATGCAGCACCGCCCTCCCGTCCGAAAAGCAATAATAATTAGCATCCCATGCACCCCAACCCCTAAAATATAAGTATAGGTTTGGGTGCATAGCATGCATGTTTTTGTATTGCCATCACACTAACTAAATCAAAATTCTAAAAAAAGCCTTCAAATCCAAAAAAAAGAACAAAATAATATTTCTCTACACACGAAAAAAGGTCTGAATCCTAAAATAAAAAGTCTAGCCCAATCGTTTCCAATCTAGTCAGGCATTGGAATGAGTCCCCACAGTACGATATCAGTAAATCTGTACATATATACTCATGTATATGTATACGTACATACGTGTTCCGAATCGTTAGCCATCGTATCAATTGTCGCGGGATGAACTGGCGTCATTGACCCGTCACTCACCGTTTAACTGGACTGAAAAATAGTGTAAACCTAGTAGACGTTCATAGACATGGAAACAACATCGTGGAAACTGTGAACGTCATGTCAATTTCATGTATTTAGAGATTTGGAGTACCTAATGAATTTAAATAAAAGAGTAATGAATTTAAATGTTGATGAATGAAGAGGGAGACCAAAGAAGCGATGCACGATGGATAGATTGTGTGAGGAATTATATGAAAGAAAAAGGAGTAAATGATAGCGTGACAGTTGAAAGGGGAATTTGGAAGAAAAAAAAAAGGTGTTTCGCCGACCCCAAGAAACATGGGACAAGTGCAGGAAGATGATGAGAGATTTACTGTACTCACAAAAATTATACTTCTTACAAGAAGACTTCAAGATTCAATATTATTTCGTCATTCATAATTTATATTGATGAAGAATAATAATATAGCAAATTTTATCTAAATATACCTACCATTTCTGTCTATCCAATAGGGGTCTTGGAGAATTCGCTGTTGCAGAAACTCCGCCTACTCTATTCAACTATTTGTCTTTATGGAATCTCCAGTGCGAGGATAACAAATATGATAAATAAATAAATAAATAACAACATTATTCTCTTTTCAAACGGCTAATAAAGTACAATATTCTACTAAAGAACAATCTATTAAAGTCACGTGTTGCTGAGCATGTGGTCCTGGGTTACATGCGGAGTTATTTACTATACGGACCTTGTAGAAGTCAGAACGAATTTCCGTGCGTTCAAGCGTTTTTGCCATACCTATTATTGGAATCAAATATAACAGCTCACAACTTAGGACCCATTAATGATAATATTTATCCGTGGTGCTAGGCAACTGGACTCATCCCAGTTGTAAACGTCCCTGTCTGCATATTGGCCTTGTTTCGTTTTGTCTCCTGCTGATATGGAAGAAGTAAAGAAAGAAAAAGTGGGAAGGGGAAATTATGGTCCTATACTTTTCTGATTAATTTCGTTGCGGGATCCAAGACAGTTAAACTCTTAACATCTCTGGGACTTCGTCGAGCTTGATTGTCTCGGCGCTTTTCTGGTGGTCGCCACTGTTGATTCTGGCTTTCAGGAGTAACAGAGGTTTGGGAGGAGTGAGGCGAAAAAAAAATGTGGTCCTGTGTTCAGGGGTAGCAGCCTGAAGTCTACCTTGGGGTACATGGGACTTAAAAATAATCGGTGATAAAAAGGCAGGATGTTCTGTAAGTATGTTATTGTTTTAAACCTGTTCCTATTTATTTTGCACTTCAAACATTTTCATTGTGAACTAGTATCCTACGTTTCCGTGTGTGTAACTTAGTGCTATCGTGTTCCGGGTCGTTAACTGTACCATCAGTTGTCATGGGGACCATCATTCATGGTTTTAAGCGAACTTCAGCAAAGCTGGGATCGTTTGTAAACGTATTGTTGTGAGGATATGAACCTTGTTTATCACAAAGCAATGCTTTGGGAAAATAAGATATTTTGTTGCAATAGAAACAGAAATACAAGCAAGTGTAATGAGTAGCATTACTAACTACTAACACTAGACAGTTAATCTGTCTAGGGGCCCGGGATAATGTTTGTATCTGATAAGAGTTTATGGAAATGTGTCCTTTTTTTCGTATAACCATCGCAAATCTGAGGGCCTAGACAAAATGACAATCTTTCAGCGATAACGATGAAATTGTAGTAAAAATGTTTTGTAATAACTTAAGTTACCGAAACGCTAAAATCAATCCTGTTGAAAAGTTTGTACAAATGTGACACAATTTGCAAACGATTACTTCCTGGACATTTGTACCTATTAGCGTAATCCAATTATGTTGGGGTGCTTCCAGTATAACCGTATAAAACCAATAGCAATATTTAGAACTAGCTGTTGCCCACGAGCTTCGTTCGCGTGAAATTATTATAAAAAATATTACTTCCCTTTTTGAATCGAATTTTGTTTTGAAACAATTTCAAGGGTTTTCATTGTTTTGCACGGAATCCTAATTATTTTTCTAAAATAAAAGTACTATGTTAGAAATCAGCTATCTGCCAATAAAACTCCCGTCGAATTCGGTCCAGTCGTTTTGGAGATTAGCCGGAACAAACATGCAGACAGACAAGCAAACAAACCGACAGACAGACAAAAACTGAAAAAATGTGTTTTTGTTATAAGTGCCGTAAGTATATGTTTTCATATGCATTCAGTAAAAAGCTGTTATTTTGATATTACAAACAGACACTTCAATTCTATTTATTTGTATAGATAGACTGCCAATCTGACCTCTACAGCCTGTTACTGGGGATTTTTGTCAAAGCGACGTACCTATTTATTATTATCTATACGTAGAACTCTGTCTTCATAATTTAAAACATTTCCATATTAAACTTCCTTCTTTCCATACCTTACAAAAATACATTTCTTGTACAAAATTCCTTCGATGACAGTCGAGAGAGACAATTCCGTTCAATAGACAGCCGAGCAGAATACTCAATGAGGTGGCTCCAGTACCCACCTGCGGAGGCTATGATGTCATCGAGGTAAAAGTATTTTGAATTTGATGATAACTTCGGTTTGGAGTAGTGTTTTTATTACGAGTGTTATTGGGAGGTTAGGCAGCCCAATTAACAGTGTAATGGGTATAAAAATACCCTTAAAGAAGCCGAAAGGCACTTGTTCTCTCCGTCATTCTTCGTTTTAGCGTGTCCCCCGTCATTGCGATCATTTCTTTGTTTTGGAACATACTTGGGAACCTTCTTGTTACGGAGATATTGGGGGTCAAAGTTCCAACTGTCTCACAAGATTTTTTTTAAAATACGTACTAGTTTTTAACATTATAACTAAATACCTCCTTGACACTTGACCTTTCATGCACAATCTATCAACACAATGTTTTCAGTGCCTTTCATTAAGTCCTACCGTAAAACGTGATTGTTCACCCAAAAAAAATAAGTATTTTCTCAGCAATAATTTTTGCGACATAGTTTGAAGTTTGCTTGTGCTTCGTGAAGGGTCCGTTTACACATCTTTTATACTATTATAATAAAGTTTGGATGTAAGGTGCAATCTTCAGAACTAGTAGCTCCAATTTCCGAAAATTCTTTCATAATAGGAAACTATATTATACCCTAGTGTCAAATACTATAATATTATTTACTCTGTTCCTGTGCGATAATGTGTTGCCGACCATGATTCAGGCAAAGCTGTGGGCATAAGCTAGCCACTAGTAAGGTCAAAAGTACGTCGTTCTAAGGAGTAAATTTATTCTCATCATACACTTGGGAGCAAATAAATCGAGCCACTACCTTTTTTCACGTAAAATGGTAAATATTTTTGGTAATATGGAACGTATCAATTCGAACTATATATCGCCTAAAAGTTTAGTTAATAACCTTTACAATGAGGGTAAATTATTGAATAATAACCTTATTGAATGATAAATTATTGGCTCTGCAAGAAAAATGGTAATTTTGATAGAAAATTTAGTAGGGCTAAAACAGTCCATAAAAACAATAAAAAAACAAAATTATTGCAAAAAAAATATTCTTAATAACTGGTATTACCCCCCCGGGCCCTGATACATTCTTGTAGCCTATTAGTCATCGATCTGATCAGCGTTACGATGACATATTGTGGTATGTTCTCCCACTCTTCAAGCACAGCGACTTTAAGCTCGGGAATGGATGAAACAGCGGGAACCCTGGCTCGGACTCTCCGTTTTAGCTCGTCCCATAGGTGTTCGATCGGGTTCAAATCGGGACTTCGTGCTGGCCATACCATTTGTTGAATCCCGATCGCAGACAAGTATTCCGTAACGATCTGCGCGGTATGAGGTCTCGCATTGTCATGCATAAACAAGAAATTTTCTCCGACAAAACCAGCATACGGCATTACGTGGTTTTCAAGAATGTCAGTTATGTATCGGTCAGCTGTTAATCCACGTCTACCACTGCCATCGTTGGCGGGGTCGACGAAGACAAGTTCCGTTTTTCCGTCTAGAGAAATTCCTCCCCACACCATACAAGAACCACCACCAAAACTCACCGTTTCTCGAATGCAACATTGGGCAAATCTTTCACCAGGACGTCTATACACTCGGTTTCTCCCGTCATTGCTAAAAAGACAGATTCTTGACTCGTCAGAAAACAAAACTGACCTCCAGTCTTCTAACGTCCAATTAATGTGTTCTCGAGCAAACTCCAAGCGAGATCGGCGATGAGCTACAGTCAATTTTGGGCCAGTTGCTGGTTTGTGTGATGTTAAATTTCGTTCTTTTAGTCTTCGTCTCACTGTCCACCTACTGATTGCGACTCCTCGAACGTCACGTAACGCTTGCTGTAGCTGAACAGCATTAAGTCCACGGTCGCGCAACGAATTGGTTGCAATAAAGCGGTCGTCACGTTCTGTTGTTGCCCGTGGTCGGCCAGTTCCAGGTCGCCGAACAAAAGCACCAGTCTCCAGATACCTGCGGTATACCCGCTGTACCTTTGAACGACTCAAATGAAGTCTGCGTGCCACTTCACGTTGTCCGTGTCCAACCTCAAGTAAAGCTACAACTTGGGCAGCTTCCGTCGGTGTAGTATCCATTTTATCAGGTTATTTTGATTACACAGACACAGATAAAGACAACAATAACAAGTAATATGGGTATGATTAACAAAAACCTCAAATTTAATCTTTTCTTAACAGAGTACAATAAAAATGTCATAAGCAAATTAAATGCGATAATTTTATTCTACCCTTTAAACTTTAATAAAAATGAAATTTTGACAACTAACTACCCTCATTGTAAAGGTTATTAAATACCCTTTTAGGCGATATATGTTTCGAATCGATGCGTTCCTTAATACCAAAAATAATTACCATAATGCGTGAAAAAGGAAGTGGCTCGATTTATTTGCTCCCAAGTGTAGTTTAAGTCATTCATTAGATACTCGTACTGATTGACTGATTCGCTGGTCTAGTGGTCGCAAGCGCGACTGCTGAGCATGAGGTCCTGGGTACGATTGCCGGGTCAGGTAAAGTGTTATTCGGTTTTTTCATCAGGAATTTGTTAGTAGCAACCACGGATTCTGAATTTGTGCCCGGTTGATGGCAACCCTTACTGCATGGCTCTTAAAAAAAGAACTAGTACTGCCAAAATGTGGGTGTACTATTAGGTACACCTCTGCCTAATCCTTCTGGGATTACAGGCGTGATGTTATGTAGATGCTCGTAAAAACTCTCTCACTAATCCAAGAAATCACGAAAATTACAATTCTTTTCACATAAAATACCATCCACGGTTTTCAAATGACACCCTCACCGCCAAAGCCTCTACTATAATAATTTTCGCTCAGACTACCCAAGCTGGGACTATTCCGAAAGCCTCCAATCTTGGCCCGGAATGCTCGCTAACCTTCTAGCTGGGAAGGCTACGATTCCGGGTATTCCGGTTAAAATCCTACTCTCAACCGGATAAAATAATGATTTGGATATTCTCATGTGGTTCGATGTTAAAAATTGTTTGAGTCCGTTATAGGCATGGAACGAAACCGTACCTAATAAGTACAGTGTAGGTGAGATTTGAATAATGATCTTAAATGAAATGTCATTTGAATTAAATCAATAGCAACAAAGACCATTCAATTATTTACGAGCGATAGACGGGTCAAGACGAAGAAAATTGTAATTCAAAACTTGTTACTACTTAGAAACAAGTCGTTCTGTCTAGTCATCTAGTGCCATACGCCCGCTTGTCAGGTAGGCATTCGTGTGTAAAAATCGAAAATGTTCAAAAATGTAATGAAATGAAGAAAACAATGAATGAATGAAAATGGAATGGAATATGAATGGATGGATGGAATGATGATGTGAATGATGAATAAGAATGAATGTATGATGTGATGTGTGTGTAAATGTGTTGTTCGGGATCATAATTTTTGTGTGAAAATATTCCCAATGTCCGCTCTATAAGTAAGTATTTTAAATATCTTTTCATAGCAATGATGAGTGTGGCTGAATGCAGCTTTAATGAGCTCATCGCATTCAATTTAGTTCGTGAAAACGGTCTTATTCTAGCATGATTATGGCTGGATTCCCAGGTCCGAACTTGCCATTCTTGCCAATCCTCAAAGATCGACTCATTTGTGTATGTTACTATTTAGCTACCAGCCCCATTTCTATAATATTTATATGAAAACACATTTTAAAACTGCACAGACGTATCAAAAAATTAACCCTTAACCACCTAGCGTCGGTCACAGTGACTCCACGCGATATATTTTTTCAAATATTTCCGTTTCTACGCGGGCCACACGCCTGTGACTCCATGTACTTTTTCCCCTCCCTCTCCAGTTTGCGCTCTGCGCTGGACCAAGCAATACGTGCGCGCAGTGAAAAAATTCAGGTAAATATATTTCGTTTGCGGTCATGGTGACCGACGTTAGGATGTTACGTTACTTTTTGTGTTAACGTTTTCTTGCTGTTTTTTAGGTTTATTATGTCTGTCCGTGATCAAAATATCAGTAGATGGTTGGAAGAGTGTGATTCAGATTCAGAGGATCAAAGGGACGTGCCGGAAATACCAAATGAAGATTGCATTGACGTAGAAGATGGACCATTAGACCGATAAATTGTAGAAAAATTGTAAATGTTTGGAGGCTGTAATTTTGTAATGATTGTGATTTGATTATGCCAATGATAGTTTAATATAAGAAGTTACATATTTAAGTTAGTAAAATAATTAAAAACTAAGTAGTTTTATTTATTGTTATTGCTTAGAGCTCAGCTCAATTAAAACACCTATATTTTGTTAAAATATTTGTTAGTCAACTTTCATAAATAATAATAAAAAGACAAAAAGTGTTAATTTGAAGAGTTTATTAAAACAATTTAAAATAAAAACTGAAAAATATGATGTAGTTTTGATTTTTACCAAATTATGACCTTTTCACCTTCTAAATAGTACTTATACGCAATCGGTCACCATGACCGACGTTAGGTGGATGTGTTACTAGAATACACGTTAGGTGGCCAAGGGTTAATAAACATAACACAGCGCAGCGTCTTAAAACAAAACGACACTGTCGGCAACAATCTTGAAAAATAAATCTGTTTCTCAGTACCTACGTACGTGCCCGAAGCATTCTCCTTTGAGCTGCAAACGGTATTTTATTTAAAGTACTGTTTGAAGATAAATATTGTGAAGCCTAAGTGAGGCGTCAAAGGGCATCAGCAGAGCTATATCTCACTGTCGAACCGCCAGACGGTCAAGACGTCGGTACATTAAACAAACATTTTTCAAAGTTCAGCAGGATCAGACTGGAGGATTTTATAAACTGTTTCTTTGTTGCAATGCTTAAAATAGAAGTGAGTATAAAAGGATCAAGGAACTAAAGAAATACTTGTTTATCTCGCCAATTTGTTTATACTAGCTCTAATATTCATTTTATTAACCTAAATAATTATAAAGTATAAGTAACGTGACTGCTGAGCATGAGGTCTTGACATCGATTCCCAGGTTGGACAATGTGTTATTGGGTTTTTCCATCAGGAATTTCACAGTAGCAGCCTGTATTTATGACCGGTTGGTGGCAATAGGCTCGCCTCCTATTACGTGGGACTTTAAAACATAAAGCGAAGCAGATGCGACCTGCTAGTATTAGGACAAAATAAATGTTCATTATTTTATCAATCATGATAAAATAAAAATATCTTAGAAAATATTATCTGTCTTCCTTAACAAATTATTCGTAGCGAATTGTTGAAGTCAATATTTGTAACGAGATAACTAATCCATAACATTATTGCTGAGATAATAATTGTTCATCTCTTTGATGTTTGTGTTCATTGTATCTTTATTACTTCTAGTAAAAACTTACTCAAGTTACCTTCTGTACCACTCGCAATAGTATCCTATTAATATCTCAGTCTATGATTTCTGTAGCTTTCTTTATTATATTGTTCTTACATTTTGTTAGATAATAACATCCGCACGTGTCGATCTTCAGGTTAAGCTGCGCTTGCCAAAGTTGGTCAGTAGATGGGTGTCCAACTGTCCATCCATTAATACCGAGTTTTCTCCTTGCGCCCTAAAGCACGTTAAGCCGTTGGTCCCGGCTGTCAATTGTAGATATTTGATAGTCGTTACAGGTGGTCAGTGGCCTGAAAGTCTGGCACCCAGTCTTAGGGTGAGGCCAAACGAGAGTAATTTTTTGAGCTGTGTTTCATACTAAAGTCTTGTTTGTGCCACACGGCGACGGATTCTGTGTCACGCTCGTTTGGCCCCAGCCTTACCAAGGGGTATCGTCTTGCCCAGTACCTACTAGCTAGGATCTGGAGGTCAGATAGGCAGTTGCTCCATGTAAAATGCTGGTATTCAACTACATCCGTTAGACTCGAAGTCGCGGGCGGAACCTGCTAGTCCACAAATAAACATAAGATTTACGCTGCTACTCTACAACTTCAAACTATTTGACTTCAGTACTAAGTTATTTTGAAATCTACTTATTAAAATACAAGGTTAAAATTTCATACCTATTCTTTGGAAAGAAGGATTTAAAAATCCACTTTGACCACATCAAAACATAAATTGTTTGCTCTTTCATTGACTTATTTTTCTTTAGCTACTCATTTAAACTCATGAACGGCACAACTCCAAAAGGGTTTTACGTACTTTCCACCCATAATCTTCTCTTCCGTAGAGGAGACCATGAAAACTCCTTTCATTAACAAACCAGAAACTAACACCAAAGTTGTTCACACAAAATTACCTATCTCCAGAATCACTGGCTCCAGGTTCTAAGACTTTTGGTGCTCGGGTTTCGGCACCAAAAGTATCCACCGCTAATACTTCGGCCAAACTTTCGGATTCCTTTCCTTAAAGTTTCCGGTGCACTTTACTACGGAATCTGGCTTTGGGAATAGCGTTCCTTTGTTTCTTAGTGGTCTATTTTGTTTAATTCTTTATTGAAAATGGGAAGGTATTACTTGGGTGAATTGGTAGGTTTTACTTTGAGTGCATATTTTTCAAGCATTATTTTAGTGTTTGTATTTTCAAAATATTGGTTAAACTATTTGCATTTTTGTCGGAAATCTGTACCTACTTATGAATTATAAAAGTAACTCGTCTGTCTGTCATTTCTTAACGGCTACTTTTAACGGGCTGAACAGATTTCCATAAAGTGTTGCACACAAATTGACCATACCCTGGTACATAGGATGGTACATAAGGACTTTTTAAAACCTTCACACGGGCGAAGCTGCAGACAAAACCTAGTATTTAGAATTTTTTATAGGTGTGTATAGGTGTATCTGAAAAAAATGGCTGGATTTAAACATAAAGCCATTTATTTTCTACACAATGATCCAAAAGAAAACAGTTTCGATATTTCAAATAATAATGCAAAAGAAACACAATTCCCACTGCTATCAGACTCGAGGCAAAAATAGGTATTCGAATATTTTCCAACCAATCAAGTTTTATCGAGGAAAAAACCTCAAATCGGCTCGCTTGTATGAAAAGGAAAGAAAACACTATCACGGCTGATACGGAAAAACGATAAGAACAGGCAGCGAGGTGGAAAGTTTTAAGGCAGGCGCAGACCTGGAACAGCGCATTATAGCACGGTTATTACAGACAAAGAAATATCAACCTTGTCATTTGAAGTACATAGAGTTGAAATTACAGTGACTTGAGGTTAAACAATAACGGCCGCACAGATCAACCTACAACATAAAGCAACGTTTGCCGAGGTTAGTCCTTGGAAGGGTGACCATCCATTACTTACCCTTCCGAGTCCTGGAAAGCTTATTATGCAATTGATCCCGGATGTCGTTCACAGATCGTTAAAGTCGTTACGATTAAAAGCCTGAAACTCTTCTGGGCATGCTCGTTTCATCATAGACCTCATCCATCACTTTCCACCAGGCGTGATCGAGGTCAAGAGCAGGCCCATTTTGTAATTTAAAAAAAGAACTCTGACAACCCCTCTTACAAAGAAACTTCGTTCTACCCAGTAACTACGTAGGTTGTGGGGGTCAAATAGGCAGTTAGCATAAGCATAGCTAGCATAATCAGCTTATAATGTCTCCACTGCTGGGATAAAGGCCCCCAGGGTCTCTATGAGAGGGATTGGGCTGCAGATGTCGCATGTTTTCGATTTTTTTATTCTAGGACATACTGGTTTCCTCACGATGTTTTCCTTCACCGTTTTGAGAGCAGTGGTGATGAAATATATTACAGTGAGTAACGCTCCTGCCTAGGTTCAAACCCACTCGTAAATTGGAGCCGCTACTATTGCGCCGGGTGAATAGGGAGCGGTACCGCTGCGTCCAGTTAGACTGGAAGCCGACCTCAACACGGATAGGAAAAGGCTATGCAGATGAAGATTTCAAGGCCCATAATGTCGATACCAATCCGTAAAAAAACTGCGCTGTTCCCCGCCAGGTCTGAGCTAGCCCTTAAATTCAAAATTATCGGTAGTTTATTTTCAAACGATTTGAGAACAACACAACAACATAAAGAATAATATACAGGCAAAGAATGTCAGTTGCAGTATCTTCGCAATATGAAATTTTAATGCTTTGCCGTGCAAAAGTTTTGATATTCGACGATAAATATGGCTGCGTCGTAACTTACTGCGCTGTTCAAAGTTATTTGGGAGATTGTGAATTTGTTACCGTGATATTGTGCTTCCGGTTACTTTGTTACTGATATGGTCTTGCTCTCCTGCATGAATATTGTTAAACCGTGGATATTGTTTTATGAGTGAGAACGGGAAGTCATAGCTTTTGAAATCCTTATAAAGCACGGGAAAGATTGTTCTGTCTGCAATCGTAAAAAGTAACTTTTATAAATCTGTACTCTGTAGTAATATTATAAAGAGGTATTTCTTTGAAGGTTTGTATGTAGGGGGTAATCTCCGTAAATAATAATCAAATTCTAAAAATTATTTCACAGGCAGAAAGCTACATTATGGGTGCTATAGGCTCTAAATTATACTTATATCATGCATATTAGCTGAGCTATCACAATTTTGCGAAATTAGTGCAAACGCTTGCTTGCTTTATAATTAGTGTTGTAATAGATTTGATTGAATGAGTATTATATCAGCTATATTGAAGCAGGTTAGGTTTTAAAGTAACTTTTATCAGTGACAAAAGATTACCTCTTTTCTATAACTAAATTCTCTGATATTGACTGTAGTGATGATTCTCACCGAAATGGGGGAAGAACCATAAAGTTATGACATTAGTTGCTAGATAAAAAAGGGCTACACTATCTCCGTTTGTTCACTAGGTACATGCTCAAGCAACTCACATGTTGCAACAAGAAATTGCTTAATATTAATATAGTTTTTTAATTCTATTTTAGGCCTATGCTGTCCTCCCATACTTAGGTACTAACGCTACATAACTTAATAAATTGTAAAACCAAATGATTTTAAAAGAGTAACCATGGAGTTGCTTGCCGGTTCTTCTCCATAGGAAACGACCAACCCGAACCGTGCCCCTTTTCTCAACGTTGAATAAGTGCCCATGTAAGCCTGTGTAAAATAAAACATTTAGATTTTTGTTAGTCGCGTCGCAAATCCCATTACCTGAGGTCGTGAACGGGCGTTATTACGTTACCCTCAACAGAAAAAATGTCTGTCCCTTATGGCTCACAGTAAAGATAAAAAATTATCAATAATAATAATATCTTGGGACAACCAACACACCGCCATCTGATCCCAAACTAGGCAGAGCCTGTACTATGGCAACCAGACTACTGATAAACAAAACATCAATATCAGACCAGAATATTCATATCTGATCCTGTTTGTATTCTAAATTAAGTTCAGCTCAATAGTGGTTTTTAAAAAACTGATTTCATGTTGACGACGAAGCGTAAAGCGAGACTAGACAGTCATATAGACTCATGACAGTCATTCTCAAACTTTTTTGAGAAGGACAGTTTGTAAGAGCTTCTCGTGACTAAATAATAACAGTCGCTCGGGTTGATCTTTAGGTTAAGCCACGATTGCCTATGTTGGTCCGTGGATGGGTGACCTTCCATTACATACCGAGTTTCCTCCGTGCCTCGGAAAGCACGTTAAGCCGTTGGTCCCGGTTGTCATTTGTAGATCTTTGACAGTCGTTACAGGTGTGTCAGTGGCCCAAAAGTCTGACAACCAGACGTCTTACCAAGGGGCATCGTATTACCCAGTACTAAGTGGGTTGTGGTAGTCAGATAGACAGTCGCTCCATGTAAATACTGGCATTCAGCTGCGTCCGGTTGGACTGGAAGCCGACCCCAACATAGTTGAGAAAAGGCAGGCGGATGATGAGTTTGCAAGAGGTTCAGGTTGTGATGAATTTATGAGTCGGTATTGGTTCGGTTTGAAAGAAGTTTACCGTTTTGTGTCTAAGGTTTGTGTTATTGAAAATTAGTTTCCAGTATTCCTCGCTCATGCTACAAGTGCATTTTTACCACAGAAGAAACTTTTTTTTGAAAATGCAAAAATGGAGTTCAAAATCATCTTCTGCAAATCAATACTTATGTTTTAGGTTATGCAAACCACTTTATCGATTAATTCTGAATTTATGCTCTGTTTCTACAGACGGACGTAACGTGTTAAAATGTAAAGGTATAACATTGTTTCTAAACGTCATCCACACACAAAACTTTGAGCACCACTTTGTCCCAACCAATCAACAGTCCGTCAACTACGCGATATGGACCAGTCGTTAACCAATCACATGACAGCTGACAGCCGATTTGAAACTTTTTTTTTTAATATTTTTTTTTTACATGGCTATCACATTCGTGTGATCAGATTACAAACAGTTCTTTTTGCGTTTTTTTAGTCAATGCTTTGATAGAATCCTTTGACGTACTGTTAGAATTTTTTAGATTGCAATTTTTTGGAATCTGGTAGTTAAAAAAATGGCGGCACCGTGAATATTTCATTCGGATGAAATATTGATACCCGTTTTGGTTTCAGGCCTTTTCTGAGTTTCTAATCTGAAGATTTTTTTTTTCCTGTGGTATTGAAAAGCTTGGTGCGGTTACATAACATAACATCACGCCTGTAATCTCCGAAGGGTTAGGCAGAGGTGTACCTAATAGTACACTCACATTTCGTCAGTTATGTTAGAGTCCCATGTATGCCAGACTCCGTGGCTGCTACTGATAAAATCCTGATGGAAAAACCCAATAACAATTTAACCGATCCGGGAATCGAACCCAGGGGGTCAGCAGTCGCGCTTGGGACCATATTATATTTTCCTTGGTCTTATCTGAAAATTAAATATAAAATCATCACATTTTTATTAATTTTAATATTATATCAGTCCTGTTTTTCTCGAAAGGCTAAGTAAAGGTCTACCATAGTGTAGTCACATTTTACACGTTTAAATAGAGGGCGAGCCGGTTGGCAAAAACTGGGTACATTAGGTACTATTCTGAATACTGCTCAAACTCAAAATCAAACTCAAAGCATTTATTTCAATTAGACCATTACGGCACTCTTGAATGTCAAAAAAAAACTAAAAGAAGCGAAGCCACAGTCACAAGGCATAATAACTTGAGAAAGTACTGCAGTTGCACATTCCAAAGCGTAGCGTCTCTATGGAGAAGAATGGGCAAGAAACTCCATGGACACTCTTTTAAATCAAAATATTGTTACAAAATCTTGGTTACATCATCATCATGAGATTATACATATATATGTGAGAACGATGTAGAAAGACGTGCAAAATAAGAGCGTCCAGAGTAAAAGATAAAACCAACAATTTAAAAATAAACTAATTAAAATAAACCGTGGCAGCTAAGAGATGACCAGTCACAACTGACAGCGCCCGTTCACGAACATGACGCATGTATCAGCCCCATTCAGCGCAACTGCTACTGGTACTGCTGCTACTGGTAAACCCCAATAGCAGTACCTGGGTATTGAACCTAGGCAGCAGCAACGCTTGCGACCACTAGACCAAAGAGCTTCATTAATTTTGTTATACAATTACTACTTTTCATGAACAATAAATCTCGACGTCATAAAGTATAATCCAACACAACACGCTAAAAATAACCTTGAACGACGAAACCCGTAAAACTCCCATAAACAAACTCGTGCGAACAAATTAATTATAAACTAGTTAATTATTAAATTTAATTGGCATTTGACCGTAACGTGCCTGCGTAACGATAAAACTAAAAGTTCCACTCCAGGGGTTGAGTTTCATTAAAATTTCTAAATTAAAACGCCAATAGTTTGTCACCCCTGTGTTAGGAGTTGTTGGAAAACTTGTGTAAGTGGCTTGATAGTTTGTTTATGTTTACGCGAGTTAATCATTTAAAGCTGCTTATTTCTAAATGATTGAAAAGATAAGGAAGTAACGAGGACCCCTTTTTAAAATAAATAATAAAACACACAAAACATAGAATTCTGTGTTACGTACTGTCACTTACAAGATCTCTTGCGTGATTTTTCATAGTTTTGAGGTTTGAGCTTTTTGTTTTTTTTTTTTTGTTTTGAACTGTGACTGTGTTACCTCTTTTCTATATTAATTTTGTAAAGAGGTAAGATTTGTTTGTAAGTTTGTATGTGGTGATCTTCGGAACGACTGATTCGATACCAAAAATTCATTCACTAACGTGAAGCTACTCCAACAACGAGTGTCACAGGTTATATTTAAAACGTTCCCGTTGGTTTATTACCGTACATAATGGTAGCGGCATCGCGAGAATAAGCTGGTCATAAATATAATAATTGTATAATAGGTACTCATTTATTATTTTCCCACTGCTGGCCCTCCCTGTGTTAGTGGATGGACCATAATCCACCGGTAGGAACCAGTACAGGTTGGAGGAACAGACCGCTTCTCAATAAGAGACAGTGGGCTGTGATCCATCACGCTAACCCATTAAAGGTTGGTAGATATCACAAAGCTTCGGTTTTTTGCTTCTTGGACATGACGGTTTCATCACAATATTTTCCTGCACAATTTAGAAAGCAATGGTGATTAGTGACGAAAGAATTAACGCAAATTAAAGTGTTGGCTGGAGTACGAACCCATGACCTTGTAGAAGCACTACAAAAAGCACTACAGCAACATAGTACAAAAAGCACTACAGCAACATAGTACAAAAAGTACTACAGCAACATAGTACAAAAAGTACTACAGCAACATAGTACAAAAACACTGCAGCAACTTAGTACAAAAAACACTGCAGCAACATAGTACAAAACACACTATAGCAACATAGTACAAAAAGCACTACAGGAACATAGTACAAAAAACACTGCAGCAACTTAGTACAAAAAACACTGCAGCAACTTAGTACAAAAAACACTGCAGCAACTTAGTACAAAAAACACTGCAGCAACTTAGTACAAAAAGCACTACAGCAACACAGTACAAAAAGCACTACAGCAACACAGTACAAAAAGCACTACAGCAACATAGTACATAAAGCACTACAGGAACATAGTACAAAAAACACTGCAGCAACTTAGTACAAAAAACACTGCAGCAACTTAGTACAAAAAGCACTACAGCAACACAGTACAAAAAGCACTACAGCAACACAGTACAAAAAGCACTACAGCAACATAGTACATAAAGCACTACAGGAACATAGTACAAAAAACACTGCAGCAACTTAGTACAAAAAACACTGCAGCAACTTAGTACAAAAAGCACTATAGCAACATAGTACAAAAAGCACTACAGCAACATAGTACAAAAAACAAAACGTCGGGCAGTAGCCTATCAGACATAACACCCGTCTGGTCGGAGAGTCCTCCCTTTCTCATGGGGGATGAAGAACTTTACACCCTGTTCTTTATACTTCAAAAGTAGATTAGATCATCCTAAAACTTAAATGAAATACTTAGATAAGCCATTTCAAAGTGGAAAACTGGCTGAAAATATGAAAACCATCAAAAGGAAAATCTGTCTCCAAAAAGCGGTCTAACCCATATCTTAAAAACAAAAGACAAAAAACATTTCATAGTTTCTCATTCCAAATCAAAAAACTTATCCAATTAATAACGATGCGGAGAAATGTGGAACAGAGAGAACGCGATACAAAACACTCGTGCAAGAGAGAGACAAAGATAATGAAATAGTTGCAGGAGCACATTGTGCGATTTAATTAAGCATTTAAATTCATTTTAATTAAAGTTGTTGGGGTGATTTTCCTTGCCGTCTCATTTTGTTTCTGAATCAAACGCTATTGGTGTGATATTCGTGGGGGAATCTATGCACACTATAATAGAGTAATTGATTTGAATGCAGGGGGAACTGTTTTGGCCAAAGCATTTTTTGAAAAATGGTTCTATATTTTTGACAATGCGTGACTTATCATTAACACTAGAAACGGGATATTTACCATGTCCACTGAACTGCACTGAACTTCAGTTTATCCGTGATCATGGTGCTTGCAACAGCGCCGAAATATCGGGAACTCAAAACAAACAGTGGACATGGTAAACATCCCGTTTCTAGTGTTAATGATAATGTTAGTGGCCATGACAGTTTAAAAACTTATAATGCGTGCCTCTTCGTTCATACTTGGTCTATTCGTTCACAACATCATCATCATCATCTGCCTAGCCTTTTCCCAACTATGTTGGGGTCGGCTTACAGTCTAACTGGATGCAGCTGAATACTAATATTTTACATAGAGCGACTGCCTATACGATCTCCACAACCCAGTTAGTACTGGGTAATACGAAATCCTTAGGTAAAACTGGCGGTCAAAATTTCGGGCCACTGATTACCTGTAACGACTGTCAAAGATCTACAAATGACAGCCGAGACCAACGGCTCAACGTGTTTTCTGAGGCGTGGAGGAAACTCGGTATTATAATTACCATTCTTTCATATTATCACAATATCCATATGGATATTGTATATTATACGATATCAATCCGTATGGATATTGCATATTGTGTAAAATAATAAGAAACATTGATTCCAATAGAAGTTTTCAGTATTATCGTAGATAATTTTAAGAAAAGAAAATTACATTATAAAATGTTGGAAAGAATGTGCTAAAGACTTGTTAGGAAAGGGAACAATACTGAGAAGTTATCCTTTGAAATATAGATCATATAATTCTGATCGTAAATAAATTGGTGTTAATCATGATACTGGAATTTGGCAGTTTGCGGTAAGATTGGAAGCTGAACTCAATGGGCCGGGCATATTATGATGAATGATGCTATAATAATTATTCTATACACATGTAGCTTCATCATTGGCATCTTCGTTCTATATTTTGCTGTGTACAGGCCTGCTCCCTAATGTGCCACTCTTCACTTGTCTACGCTGGTCTCTCTGTTACCGTCTCACCGCAGGGCTTCTGTCTCTTCTCATATAGAGAAAGCAAGAGTAATAATTACCATGCCTGCTTGGCGAGGTTCACCATTCTCTTGCCCATATCCCAATTTATTTGTGGTCGGCGCAGCATGTCTTTTTCTTCAATACTTCTCTATTACTCGTCATCTCAGCTGTCACCTCCTTTGTAGCCATATCTTCCTTCACACAGTCCTATCTATCGATTCTTTAGTCTTTCTCTACTCTTATAACCATCTACATTCATACTCAACATTTTTCTCATTCCTCCGCATTATATGCTTGGGACGACGGCGACGCTATGACTTCAAAATTATGCAACACCATTATCTGCATTCACGCGCCAAAAACATTCCGAAAATTCAAAAAACGACTTCAGTATTCACCACAAAAAACGACAAGCTTAAAATAAAACCGTACAATATTAAAATTATCATACAAATATGTATAACACACATAGTTTTAATTAAACATACGGCTAGAGATTTCCCCTGTCGCTGTGGCTAGGTCATGCGGCGCTGTTGTTCAACTTCAATTCTAGGTAGCCTGTTGTGCAGGGTATATACAGGAGACACGAGCTGAAATATATGTATAGAGGAAAATGTGGAATACATAGAGGACTACCTTTTGCCCGCAGCTTCGCTCTCGTTAATTTGGAATTTAACAATCAATTCGAGTTGTATGTGACAATAACAAACACATCATATCACGCCTGTAATCCCCGAAAGGTTAGGCAGAGGTGTGCCTAATAGTACACCCACATTTCGCCAGTTAAAGTTACGTCCCATGTAACAGGAGGCGAGCCTATTGCCATCAACCGGTCGCAAATCCAGACTCGTGGCTGCTACTGAGAAATGCCTAATGGAAAAACCCGATGACACTGCCCGACCCGGGAATCAAACCCAGGACCTCAACAAACTAACAATAACAAACTGTTATAAAAACTTACGTCTAAAGCTCAAAAACTTGCTTTTGGAGTTTAAAATAATTAATAATCACGGAAGATATCCCGTAAGTAACAACGTTTACGTATAAAGCTCCTACGATTCGACCTCACTGTGACCCGTGACAGACACACAATAATTTATCACAAGGATTTAAACCCCGTTTTTGCCACCTAACAAATTCCTAAATGGCCCTGCCTACCACACAAATAAGAACATAGCTTGTAAATATAGCTACAGTGGCTAAAAACTGAAACAACCGGAATGTTTGGAAACTTTCTTCCATTATATACAGTTGGAACTAATTAAAATGGCCGTCTCATGGGTCGAAGAAACGGGAACAGTCGCGAAATAAGCCTGTATTTAGGTCACTGGGTATTTTTTTTTGTCTTTTTTTTTTGAGAACTGTATAGTTTTTGATTTGGTTTTGTTGTAATAATTATTGTATTGTTGTGACAGAATTACAATTGTAAAACTATGATTTTTTTTTCTCGACTTTCTCGTTGGACTAGTGGTCGCAAGCGCGACAGCTGAGCATGAGGTCCTGGGTTCGGTTCCCAGGTCGGCCAGTGTTATTGGGTTTTTCCATTACGAATATCCCGATAATGCCATGGAGTCTGGGTGTGTGCCCGGTTGATGGCAATAGGCTCGCCCCCTATTAAATGGAACTTAAACATAACTGACGAAATGTGAGTGTGCTATTAGGTAGGTTCACCTCTGTCTAACCTTTTTTTTTTTCGGATGGGAAATCATCAAATGACTCCTCCCGCTCTAGGCGGAGCGGAAGGGAGTTTCAGACTTTTACTGACTAAAAACCATCCATGTTCCTTCTTTTGCCCTTTCAAAGTCAAAGTCAAAGCATTTATTTCAATTCGACCATTACAGGCACTTTTGAAAGTCAAAAACAAAAAAGCTACGCTACAGTCACAGACATAAGGCATAATAAATAAAATAAAAAAAAAATAAAAAAAATAAAAATAAAAAAAATAAAAATATTTTATTGTCAGGCATCAAGGCCCATAGGGTGTTAGTATTACATCTTACTTAAAACCTATGTTAGTAACATGCAGGAACACTAAAAAGAAAAGATAAAAAAGAAAATGAAATAAAAACAACAAAAAATGCAAATTGGAAATGGAATAATAACTTGCGAAAGTACTGTAGTTGCACATTCCAAATCGTAGATCTCTATGGAGAAGAATGGGCAAGAAACTCCATGGACACTCTTTTAAATCAAAATATTGTTACAAAATCTTGGTAACATCATTCATGTTGAGATTATACATATATGTGAGAACGATGTACAAAGACGTGCACATTAAGAGCGTCCAGAGTAAAAGATTAAACCAACAATTTAAAAATAAAGTAATTAAAATAAACCGTGGCAGGTAAGAGATGACCAGTCCCAACTGACAGCGCCCGTTCACGAACATGACGCATGGATCAGCGCCATTCAACTCAACCACATTGAAGGAAACTAAATGACCCGACACACCCGCCACCATCAGCGAGACATTTGAGTGAGCATGACATTCTCTCAGCCACCAGGACACATTCAAGTCAATGAAAGAGAACAAAATATAAATGGTAGCTTTACAGTATATAGTACTCACACATGTGCTATGCAATTATATAATACTAAGAGATTGAATCTATACAATGCAAAGATATTTTACAATCTTCTGCAGCTTCCACAATAACTTCACATGGTAATCAATTAGTTTGCACTCACAATGTTGATATAAAATATACAATTCACACGAGTAAAAAGAAAACACCCAAACCAATAATAATTAAAAATAAAGACATACATTAAACTAAATAGGTCCTGTACCAAGCCAAAAGGCCCCATCTCAGTATGGTGCTGTAAGATTTAAAAAAAACTGCCATAGCGCTGGTACTCTGATAAGATCAAAGTGAAAGTGCCCACGGTCAGACCAATATAATACCTACCTTACTATCTACTTATCTAGGCCACAGTACAAACTATTTTCAAATAGCTCACAAGGAATCTTAGTCCAACACTGTAGCAACATTAATAATACATGCAGCTAGTAAACTAGCAAGCACCCCTAACACGGGTACAACAAAACATCGCACAGTGGACGTACAAGCAGTAAGTTAGTCACGGGACTCACAGGGCACCAATGTTAGTCCAATAATAACTGGGGACTGAACAAACCAGGCTAAGTTTACGAGCTAGGCTAAAATCTAGACAAGACTAGTCGTCAACAGGGCTGGTGTGAGGCATAGGAGGAAGCGGAATTGAAAATTGATGTGTGTCCAGTGGTGGTGCCATTACTCGTTTATGGAAGTCGAAAAGCTGGGCTTCCATTATGACTAAGTTGTAGTCATAGTTTTAACGGTATCTGGACTGTCTACTTACCCTAATTTGCTATGTTGCTACTTCACTGTAGGTATGTATCTGTGCTTTCCGAGGTACTTATTTCTGTGTAAGTAATAAATAAATATACTTCAAAACGATAAGTCTAATATTTGGGAATTCATACGCCAAAATTAGACATTGACATTAAACTGAAACCAAAAATATCGTCAGTCATTGCAAAATGACTGACGATATTTTTGGTTTAAGTTTCAGTTATGAGAACTAAGAAACTAAAAATTTTAGCTTCTAAATTAAGTTGCATGGATGCGTTTTTCATCTCAAAATACACGAAAATTAATAAATTCAAGTTGGAACATATTTTTTCTTTTTAGTTTGAACCTCCATTACGTGATAGCCAATTAACTATGTTTATTTAGAGCCACAAAATAACCATATTTTCGTACCCTGCCCCGCTACCGCCTCAACCCCGCGATCTCCCAACTTGTATGACCAGAGGGTTCTAGTGACAAAGCCGCTCTACACTAACTCGATTACATACTAAGTGCGCTTCCACCAACACACTATTTACACAACAAGAATATACTACTTATATACCACTGCCATACTTCGTAAATAACGGGGGTTAAAAACACCCTTAACGAAACCGAGAGGCACTTGTTCTCCCCGTTATTGCTATAATTTTTAGGGTTCCTTACCTCGAAAGGAAAAACGGAACCCTTATAGGATCACTTTGTTGTCTGTCCGTCTGTCGACCTGTCAAGACCCTTTTTCTAAAACTGGAATTTATATCAAACTAGCGACCCGCCCCGGCTTCGCACGGTTGCATGTATTATACAATAAACCTTCCTCTTCAATCACTCTATCTATTAAAAAAAACCGCATCAAAATCCGTTGCGTAGTTTTAAAGATTTAAGCATACATAGGGATATAGGGACAGAGAAAGCGACTTTATTTTATACTATGTAGTGACACTCAAGTCTATAACTGTCTCTCGGAGCTGTAAAAAAATCAAACTTCTAAGCCAGTGCAATCAAAAGATACAGCCGTTTATGCTGCAAATTTCCGCAAATTTTCGACACTCGCAAGGGAATCAAAACCTAAAGGGTATTCCCAGACGACCTAGAATCTTGAAATTTGGCATAAAGTAATGTTTTATAGCACATATAAAGTTTTAGTTACATCACATATTTTTTTTAGATAGTGGTACGGAACCCTTCGTGCGCGAGTCCGACTCGCACTTGGCCGGTTTTCGTAATGGACCACACCTGGGAACCTTCTGGTTTCGGAGATATTGAAGGTCAAAAGTTCCAACTTTAACACACGTTTTTATTTAAATACATGTTTTAAATGTAACTTGTGTATGTAACTTTACTTGCTTTGACCGAGTGACCAAGGTTAGATCAATGAAACCAGAACCGTTCAAAAGCTCGTTGGATCAACGATATCGTCAAAATCGCGGGAAACACCTGGATGAAGGATGCACATGGCAGAAGCGGGAAGTGTGGCAGAAAAAAGGGGAGGCCTAACCCCAGCAGTGGATGATTCCGGGCTGATATGATGAACTGTACTTTAAATACCTCCATGACCATACTATTTAATGCATCCATCAGCATGTTTTGAGTTCATTACCGTAAACCATGACTTTACACACAAAAAAAGTCATTTCCGTTTAAAGTCAAACTAAGTAACACTGCGCAAAAATTATTACTACATTTTGCTTGATTCGGTGAAGGAAAATATTGTGAGGAAACCAACATGCCTAAAAGATATTTCTCGACGGCATGTAAAGCCAAGTCAGAGGCCGGCCGGCATAAAAACTCTGACACCAGGTTAAGCACTAACCACAAGTTAAAGAAAGAAGAAGAACAATCTGTAAACATAAAAATAGTACCATCAAGATAATTATATCTAACAACACTAACTTTAATTCTCACACCTCCCCACTATCACATTCAAAAACCTCTAATAACTCCAGAAGAATAATCACCGTTCCTACCAATTTCTCTTGAAAACGTTTTAAATCGTAAGTACTTTCCACCAATTTAACGTTCATTTGTTTCCGAAAATTCTGGAAACTTCGAGGGAACTCAAGGGAACTCAAGCCCCCAGAAAATAAGAGAAAAATCAATCAGAATAAGTTGGTAGAACTTGGTACTTAAGGGCCTGAGTCAGTTTAAACGTTGGAAAAGGACTGGCTTGAGTTTTTGTTGAATGGTTCTATGCGAGAGCTGGCAAGTTAAAGTTTTGAAGGAGTTTTTTTTTTCTTCGTTTTGGGTGTTCGATTGTTTTCTGCCTCTTTTCTTTCTGAACTATTGCGTTATGAAGGACGTCGCAGTTGGGTTGTCAGTTATTGTACGAAAAAGTTTGAATTAAAAACAAGTTTAAGATTAACGCAATTTTTCATAGTATCGATTTATCTACTCCGGAGAAAATTTAAGTAGTTCTAATAGCAGTCTCCGATGGTTCAGAAAAGAAATAGCGGTGCTAAAAAACTTTTATCTTTAAAATTTATTACAATTTCGCTCATTTCATTTGCACGGTTTAATTTATAATAAAATTGTTAGTTCTGTATGGAGAAGAATTAGTACTATTGAAAACTCAAAAACTTCTCAAAACCACATTCTTCTCCATTCAACCCAAGACGTAATAAAACAAAAATTCTCTCCAAACAGTTTCTTCAAAAGACTGTATTATGTTTATTAGACTCGTATAATATATTGACCAATAAAAATGGTAATTTCGCGGACAAAATGAAATTAAACTGAGGAGCTCTGTACCAAGAGATTATCTACGCGATGAGGAATTTGATATATTACAGCAATTTTATTTATGGCTCGAGGAGAGCAAAATGATTCTTAAATCTGCTTATTCATCTTAAATTTTTGGGAGGATTATTGTATCGTTGGCTTTAAGGTTGAGGGAAATTTAATGAGGAAACCATGACTTTATAACCTGACATTAAGCCGTAAATATATAAAGAAATAATTGACTGAAATTGGCATACGTATTAAGTCAGCTAGAAGATTAATACTCGGCTATTTTGAAAAATTGTTGGACGTACGACTATCAGTGGATATGTTTCGTTGGGGTCGGATTCCAGTCTAACCACTTGGATATAGTAGTTTGTTTGGAGCGACTGCCTGTCTGACCTCCAGAACCTTCTTACTGGGTCACACGAGATACTCCTCGACAAGAATGGTTTTTAGACAGTCGGGCTACTGAATACTCATAACGACTGCCAAAGATCTGCGAATGACAGCCGGGACCAAAGTGTGCTTTCCAAGGCACGCATTATTTATTAATAGAACACAGTGAAAAATCACTATTAAATTGTCTACCCTAGGACACAAATCCTCTTTTTATGAACCTAGAACCTAGCCCTCGAACCCCTGACACTTACAACCCACTTTGAAACTTCCATATTAATTTCACCCAAAATCTCAATAGTTCCTTCCTACATAACACGGTCCCCACTTGAACTAGTGCGCGCTCCATTGGTCCGGAGCGCCACACTTATACGACCAGGGGAAAGGATTTCTGTGTCTCCGGGTGGAGGCAGGGTTTTTATATCGGCTCCTAGGTTCCTCGGTAATACGGGGTTATATTGGACAGCTGCAGGGACTCACATTGGGAATAGAAGATAGTTTGACATCTGTCCAGTTTTTCTCTGTTGTTTTAATTTAATTTGATGTATTGAATCGTGATGGCATGAAGTTTTAAGGACTTATTTTAAGATAATTAAAATCTTAATAAGTTTCCATTTAAATGTATCTGTAGTCTAATGGTTTTTTTTAATTAAAACTTTGTAAGGAAGTTTTAAAGTGGTTTTATTGCGTGTCTATTTTCTCCATCAAAAATGTAGATGCCCTGAAGTGGGCCAAATACAAGTAAATACAGTAGTATACCAGAAAAATTATCAGTCTATAATATTCTCATGCACAAATACAAAGCTCATTAGTTCTTACTTCTGTGAGAGAGAATTCGATTTTATCCACCACGGGAGGTAAAGTGCAGGGTGATTAATGTTACAAGTCTTCAAATTGTTATTTCATGGACATGCCCATTTCCTCACGGTGTACAAATTTACAACACCCTCGAATGGAAACTCATGACCTTTTCTTCACCAAAAACTACAGCCACTTTAACCACTTTATCTTCCGAGGCCCTTTTTCAAGTACCAAAATAAATAAATTAGCGATCGCCAGTATTGAGGCACGCATCGCGCACAATTCACAATTAGGCCCCGCTTCCGAAAACGCTATTAATTTGTGTTGCCAGCTATAAATTCTTGTTAACTCCCACACTACCGTAGTTTGGCCTTTTCCTGTTTTTTTTTTTAAATGGTGGTTGATTTCCGTTGCGGGTAGAATAGGAATTGGTATTTTATAGTTTGGGAAAGAAAGGTGCGTGTTTTCAGTTTTTTTTTTCAGCTGGTTTATTTAATGGCGTAATTGAAGTGTTATTTTCGGCCTATATACTGTTTTTAGCGGGAATATGGCTTGTGGTAAAATTAAAAATTTGAATTTAATACAGTGCTTGTAAACAAACAAATGACTTTAAGGTTTTTCTAGTAAATCGTTAATCTAATGGTCACAAGCTCTATTGCCGAGAATGAGGTCTTACGTTCGATTCTCTAGTCGACCATAGATAGCCTTATTGCGAATTATCATCAGGAATTTCTCACAAACAGCCGGATCTTTGAATTTATGCTCAGTTGATCGTAATAGTCTCGCTCCGTATTACTTAATCAAAACTGTCATAATGTGGGTGTACTACTGGGTGGTCCAACTAGTAACGTCATAAAAAAAACAATAGATTCCTCAAGCGCGCTTTAAAAAAAAAAGCAGTCTTTATTTTTTCAGAGCTTTTTGTAACTTTTGATGCCAATGAGATTAAAATGCCTCCAGTTATCGTTAAAGAATGTGACAAAGCCATGTAAAAATAAATATAGAATTTATTTAAAGTGGTTTCCGTACAATTTTCAAGAAACTATATCTCGAAAACTATTAAGAATCACGGAACATACATGGGGTATTTTCGAATAACCTTGGGCATGAGGAATCTGATGTTTTTTTTATGACGTCACTATTTGGACTACCCTGTATAAGTACAGTCCTGCCTAACCCTAAATAACCCTTCTAAGGATTAGAAACGTGATGTTATGTTAATTAAACCTGAAGTAATCCTTCAAAAATCTCGCTCGAAAGTTTCCCAAATGTGCCTGTAACTGTAGCTATAAGCACAGGTACTTTTGGTAAAGGTTTTTGATACATATTTCATGAGAGCGATCCTTCCGCCAGATGGCGCGTTTTCACTTCATTGCTTTGGATTTCGTTTCACCTGGTAGGATGGGTGTACGGTTCAATTGAGGCGATTTATTTTTAGTTTCCTGAATTGTGAGAATTGTGAGAATCGAATTAGGGGTTTGTATAACGTTGTGTTGTTATGTGTAAGGTTCTTATGAGATATTTTTAAGAGTAAGAAAGGGATCCAGGAATGGGTGTGTGATTTTCAAATTCTCTTCAAAATCTTTGGTTTGTTTGTCTCGCTGCTTTAGTGGTCGCAAGCTCAACTGCTGAGCATGACGTCCTGGGATTGATTTCCAGGTCGAGCAAAGCCAGACTGATGGCAATAGGCTTGTGGATGTACTATTAGGTACACCTCTGCCTAACCCTTCAGGGATTACAGGCGTGATATTATGTTATCTTTGATGGAATAGGTCAGAATCTGGACTTATGTAAACTGGTGCCCGCTTTAATGCATATTAAATATTAAGTAACTTATTGGTTGGAAGTCATATTACTAATCTAGGTACTGTAGTCAGAGACCCATGTGCGGCATAAACTCTGACACCAGGTTAAGCACTAACCATACAATAAAGAAAATAATATCTGTTAGCTTCAAATTATAAGTTTTGTTAATAATGCTCAGAAATCTTGAGGGAATACATTATGGACGCTTGGAAAATAATGTCCTGTTTCTGTGGTTTATCTGAATTTAAGCGAATTCGCTTGTGTAGATTACATATTCCACAAATTAAAAAAAAATCCTTCTTACCTAAAACACGACACACGCCTTTTCTCAACTTTATTGGAGTCAGCTTCCAGTCTTACCGGATGCAGATGAATACCAGTATTTTTTCTCTAAATTCTCCACATACAGATATCATCCTCACATAATAACAACACTACTAAATCATGGTCAGAACCCATATAATACCAAACCCATGTATTACTAGCTAGTCGAACGAAAACCATCTGTTTTTCTTATAATATAACCCCAAAACAATTCGACAACGGTAACAAAACATTCATCTCAAATAGATTGTGTCTAAAGTACCCGTTTACCTCAAACCGGCCAACCGTGGAGCACAATTCATATTTTCGGAATCCAACCCCCCCGCTGTTGTCCAAATACCTTCCCATTTGGTGTAATAAACGGGTCTTTTGTGCCCGTATCAATACAGGGCTAAAATACGACTGGTATCTATCAAAATGATGTATGGATGGTGGAGGGGTAATTTTTTTATTTTGCAATCATAGCCTTGAGTTAATTTGGAAATAGGGAATGCTTTTAAGACTTCTAGCTTACAAAGGTTGCGGGTTCAGTACCTGGATTGTTATTACACCTGTTATATCGAAAGAGTAAGGTAATGCTATACAGTCGCCAGCGCATCAAGTTTCCACAAACTGTCAAAATTTTCTCATTCAATTTTGAACTTAACCATCAACATTTTATGGTTTAAAAACATTTGGAGAAATTTGACAGTTTGTAGTATCTCATTGCGCTGGTGACTGTACCTAGAGTAAACCCAAATTTTGCCACTATGTTAAAGTCCCATGTAATAGGGGATCAGCCCACATATTGCCATCAACCGTGGAAAATCCGGACTACGTACTGTTACAAAGAAAATCCTGATAGAAAAACCTAATCTCACGTTGTCAGACCTGGAAATCGAACCCAAGACCTCATACCCAGCAACAGCGCTGCTACCACTAGATTAACGAGCAGTCGGGGTCGAGGGATAGAGTACAAACGTAATTTTTCACTGCCTTTCAACTAAGATAGCTACCTACGTTAACTTATTGCTCCTCATTACGGTTCCCGAGATAGTTATAACAGACATCTTCTTTCAGACAGATTCGTTTCCTAAGTTCAACAATGGAAAATCCTAACCTGTAATAAATGAAGTCGCTTTTCGTGTTTGTTTGTGTGCCTACATTGTTCTCCTTAACTTTCCGCCATTAATTAGAATAGAATAGAATAGAATTTTATTTTGCAAACATGGGTATTACACAATAGTTGTTATGAAATATCAAAGCTCAGCCATATTTTACCATTCGGCATGCAAACATTTACATGATTTATGAAACTTGTGCTTTCATTTTAAAGAATTAGAGCATTTATTCTGGAAAAAACTTATGTGATGAGCACAATCAGCCTAATATGATGCACGTGTAGCGGATAGTACAAAAGACACTACAGCAACATAGTAAAAAAAGTACTACAGCAACATAGTACAAAAAGCACTACAGCAATATAGTACAAATAGTACTACAGCGCCATCTATGCCACAAAGAAAAAAGAACCATCAAATTCTGAATAGCGCTATTTAAGTCATGAAAATCAGGATGGCAACCAATCTTTTATCTTTTAAAGTTCGTGAGTACATTCGAAAGAAGCTTGCAGTTTCGTTACAACGTTAGTGTTTTCTTCATTGTTTGTCTTTTTATTTTAATATATCCGTGTAAATGTCTATTTACATATATATTTTGGTATATATTTATAGTATTTTGATATGTATTTATTTTATATATCCTTGTAGTTTATCTTAGTATTAAATCAAAAATTGCAGATTATATACACCTACCACTGCTTGTCTCTGTATCACCCAAAGGTTGACTGTTAGAAAATGCCTATGGCATTAAGTCCGCCTCTGTACTTTGTGCTTGAAGTGTTAAATAAATAAATATAATTAAACTAATGTTAAACTTACATTTAATAAAAGAATATCCTTTTGTCAAGTTTCAAAAACCGTACAAAGCAGGGATTAGTTATGTGTATAATAAATCCAGACTCAAAGTCAAACAATGCCGTACAAAAAGCAAACTGCTAAAATCTTAGCCTTGTTTACTGTTTCAGCACTTTTCAGCCTGAAAACTAGGCGTTTTGAAACTTTGCTGAATTTCAGTTTACAGATCGTTATGAAGCTTAGAAGCTAGATATTTATTGTTTTCTGTTCAAATATATGGTATCGTTTCTGCAACATTTTTATACTGTACTTTGATTTGAAATACAAACTTTTTATTTCTACCTTTTTGAAATCATAACATAACATCCGGCCTGAAATCCCCGAAGGCAGAGAGGTGTACCTAATATGTAGTACACCCACATTTAGCCAGTTATAAGTCCCATGTAACAGAGGGCGAGCCTATTGCCATCAACTGCATCCAAGATAGTTAAAATATAGTACTCTAGGACTTCGTCGAGCTTCATTGCCTCAGCGCTTTTCTGGTGGTCGCCACAGTTGATTCTGGCTTTCAGGAGTTACAGTGGTTTGGGAATGGTGTGGCGGGCTTGTCTTGCCAACAACTGGGCACAAATCCAGACTCCATGGCTGCTACTGAGAAATCTCTGATGGAAAAAAGACTTTGCCCGATCCGGGAATCGAATCTAAGAGCCCATGCGCAACAAGACCAACGAGGCAGTCTTCTTTCTAACTTTTTTAGTTCTTTTAATTTTGGCATAATGGGTTTGATTATATAAATAAAGGCACATGAGAAGAAGTCTCATTAGTTCCCCATTTCTATCCTAGTGATTCAAGTAATGGCGTGGTACGTGGTAGACGTGGTGGAAGTTTTGACCAATGGATTCCAGCTGTAATAAGCTGAAGAATAACCCCAAACCAATATTTGTTTTGAATTTCTTCCGTATCTTTCTTTTTACACCTGCAAGAGAGAGACAGCAATATTTTCCCCAAATGTTTCCTTTAATCCAGCCACTGCAAAACCAGAACTGTACCATATATGTCCCTTAAAAAAAACCCAAAAAATCCAGGACAATTTTTAACCGAAAACTCTGTATATCGTATCCAAGCGGCCTGTTTGATCGGAATGGGCAGGTGCTATAAATCTTCGGAGCGTCCCGTACTGTGGTCGACATTTATTTTGTTTTGTATGCCATGGGAAGTACTGGCTTTTAATCACTGAGTGAGAATTTTCGACGATTGTCGTCCTTTATGGGGACAATTGTAGGCAGGTTTATGTGTTTCTGTTTTTTTCATGGGGTATTAAATCCAAAGTACCTAGTGTCTATTTTTGCACAGGTAGACCACTTTTAGAGCAACGGTGGCCCAGTGGTGGCGGCCCGACTTACGAATAGCAAGTCGTGGGTTCGAACCCAGGCAGGCGCATTACTTTGTGTAATTTATTTCATCACCACTGCTCTCAAAAACGGTGAAGGAAAACCGGCATGTCCTAGAACCAAAAATTCGAAGACATGTGACATCTACCAACCCGCACTGGGCCCGCTTGATGGATTATAGCCCATTCCCTCTCTAGAGAGAAGGCCGTGTGTCCCAGCAGTGGGAACATTATAGGCTGATTATGCTTATGCTGGACCACTTTTTTGTTACCATTTACCCATTAATGTTTTTTTTTATATTTAGTCATTAACTTTTATCTGTCGTGCGCAACTTGGCTTAGCCGACGCAAGTGTGTGAGGGACGAATCGTGCTTACTATTTACTTACTACCACCCAGAACAGTGGTTTTAGTAAGAACGATTCTGAATGACCACTCCGTTCTCCCCAAAGCAGAGGCCAACCATGAGGATTCCCACATCAAGTAGAAAAAAAAAACGGTCAGTTCTGCCCTGCTTGATATGGAGGGAAGTGGAAATTATGTTTCTCTTACTCCTTCGCTGTTCTTTTCTGATTAATTTCGTTGAAGACGAAACTCGTCGAGTTACATTGCCTTTTCTGGTGCCACTCTTGATTTTGGCTTTAAGGAGTTTTAATAAACAATATTTAATTAATTGACTTAAACCTATTTTACAATTATTGTACCTTAAATTGGACTTAAGTTAATGGCAAGATACAAAACATGTGCAACTGGGCTTAAACTAGGAAGATTTCTGTACTATAAGCACCGTAGTAATTATTTGGACTGGTGTGGCGGGCTTGTCCAAGACGAGAAATTTAAGCATATAATGAGGCAAGCGCGGCAACGGGACAATAGTAGGCTTCTGGTAGTCTACCTGTAATCAGTTCACACATAATTTCCTACATTCTATTAAATCTATTTCCAACTAAACCGAACGACATTATTCGTACGCTAAACTCAGAACCGATAGCAATACACACGTCAATAAACGGGTTAGTAGCGAAGTGCTTCATCTTGAGATTCCCTCGCTCAGCTGGTAAATTAAGAGCTGAACAAGGTTGGATAAGGCATGCATACTGACGAGGAATTATAGTGCGGTGAGCTTGGATAAGAATTAAAGAAGGATGTTGAATAACATTGTGATTATATGAAGACAGATTTTATTAAGGTACCAAGCTTTGCTTGTCCGGTAAATGCGCTACTACCACAGCTAATTCTGCCGCTACTAATAAGCTATCAAAATTTGGGACTTCTGCAGTACTGAACCTTGGACTGTACTGGAAGTTAATGTAAAATAATAATATTTAACAACATCTTTGGATAGGCATCGCTTCGCTGAGGTAACAAGCTTGCCTGAAGCAATTTACTTAGTCGAGACTTGATACCGCTATCCATGCTATACCGTAAACATAGACTTCAGCAGAAAGTTTCACCCAAAATATCGAGCGTCCCATAGAAAATATCATACCATCATCTGCCTAGCCTTTTCCCAACTATGTTAAGGTCGGCTTCCAGTCTAACCGGATGCAGCTGAATACTAGTATTTTACATGGAGCAACTGCCTATCTGACCTCCACAACCCAGTTAGCGCTAGGTAATACGATACCCCTTGGTAAGACTGGTTGTCAGACTTTTGGGTCACTGACTACCTGTAACGACTGTCAAAGATCTACAAATGACAGCCGGGACCAGCGGCTTAACGCGCTTTCCGAGGCACGGAGGAAACTCACTATGTAATTGCTGGTCACCCATCCACGGACCGTACAAAATATCGTACCGGCTGACGCAATTATGAAAAGTTCAATTTATTTTTCGACCCATTTTCCTTAGTGAAACTTTACCAGTTTGACTATCTGAATCACCACTTAAGAGGTGTTGCGCTTATTCTATTACACTTTTTACAAAAACGTTGCAAGATAAACCTGATAATCATATTTTCTATTCCTTGTCCACAGGAGAGACAGTAACCTCAGACAACTCAACCATCACCCGGCTGCTGCTGCTCACAGTCACACGTGAGGAGCTTGGGGGTGAGCTGACTTGTGTGGTCAGCTCCGCAGCACTGGATGCTGATATCGTGAAGAAGATCAAGCTTGATGTTCGAGGTAAGTGGATGATATGGATGAATAGTAAAATAGGATCAAGGGAGACTGGTGACCGTGGTTGTTCTTAGTTCAATTTTTAGGTCGGGAAATCGATGATTGGTTTTTCCGTTAGAAAATTGTCAGTAATCAAATTGCTTCATTGGTCTAGTGGGTTGTAATCGAAATTGCTGAGCATGAGGTCCTGGGTTCGATATCCCTAAACTGTTCTAGGGATTTTTCATTAAAAATTTAACAGTAGTCCGGGATTCTATTACTAAGGTATTAAAATCATTACTACCACTGATAGGAAACTACGTTGCTGCACCATTTAACAACAGTTAACAAGATACTCATCATTCATTTACGCTCAAAATACCTTTTCTACAAAAAATCTTCTTTTCGAGACCCACCCACCGTAAAATTAACGTGATCAAATATTTTAAAAGGCAATTTTTACTTCTTAAATCTTTAATTCAACCAATAGTATAAGATCGTATCCAGACGGCGCGTTTCGCACGAATGCACACACATCGAAGCGAGTGAATCCAATACTCAACGTTTAACGCGCGTGAATTTTATTGGAATTTCCAACAGATAGTCGCTTCATCGCGTCTAGTATGTAGCTACCTTTATATTGACCGTTCGGAGTATTTTGTGAATTAGGTGGTGAATTTATTGTTACTTGAAAAGATTTTGCAGAATTAAGAACCTCCTTTTTTGAAGTTAGTTGAAATTGAAGACAAAATATGATTTATTCAAGGAACTACATAAATCAGTACTTTCGTCCGGCAGTGGCGTAAAGCTGATTATTACATGATTGGTTTACATAGATAACAAAAATAACAGCAATAAACAGCCAAACAGATAATGACTGATGATGACGGCCAAGTGCAAGTCGGACAAGCGTATGAAGGGTTCCGTACCGTCGCAGTAAGGGAACCGCCTCTAATTTTAATTTATTTTTATTATTAGTTGTTATAGCGGCAACAGAAATACACATTCTGTGAAAATTTCAATTGTCTACCTATTGCCGATCATGAGATACTGCCCGCTAACAGACAGACGAATGGACGGACAGCGGACGCTTAGTAATATGGTTCCGTTGGTTAGTTATATCAAAATTTAGAAGGCGGCTCATGGTACTAGAAACGCTTATAAATAAAGTAAATTAAAAAAAAATGCAATCATAAAAATATTAAGAACTGCGTAAACCTTTATTCATATTCATATCTTTATTTGCATTCCATAATGTGTGAAGATCTTATAATGGGCTTAAAGCTAAGGTACAATTACGGACCCTGTAGGGCACAGCCACAAATATTAAAGTATAAAATGTATGTGTGAAATAAAATTATTACTGTATCAATTTACAATTTTAAAACATGTGCTTAATATTAATTAACAAAACTTTACGTTTAGTATTTTAGTAAAACTTATAGTTTTAGCTAATAATAGTATTAAATGAAAGACAGACATACACAGACCAAAAAGACACATTTCAATCGCGCGTCAATCAAACAACCGCTTCATCTGACCCTACTCTTATTTGTACCCAACACTAAAGCCAGTCACTAACACTAGACAACACGTGTCCAAAAGTATCGCCTAGAAAAACGCGCACAGTTGAATTTGGAACGTTTGACTCAGGGCAGTAAATTGATATTACAACAGTGCATTAGTATTTATGCAAGCATCTAGGTGCCGCCTAGTCTTAGTAAAAACGGCCATTGCCCATCAAAGTTTCAACCGCCATTTAAACCAGCCCGAGAGACACTTTTATTCAAATCCAAAGAAAGTGGTTTCTAAGTTAGAGCTAAGTTGGAACTGCGGTGAATCATGTTACAGTTATATGGTAACTTGGTCCCGAGTGGCTGCGGGTGATTACAATATAGGTCTTTGTTGGATTGAACTAGCAAAACATTACATCATCATCTGCCTAGCCTTTTTCCAACTATCTTAGCGTCGGCTTCCATGCAGATGCAGCTGAATACCAGTATTTTACATGCAGCGACTGCCTATCTGACCTCCACAATCCAGTTGTACTGAACAATACGATACCCCTTGGTAAGACTTGTTGTCTGACTTTCGAGTCACTGACTACCTATAACGACTGTCAAAGATCTACAATTAACAGCCGGGACCAACGGCTTAACATGCTTTCCGAGGCACGGAGGAAACTCAATATGTAATGGGTGGTCACCCATCCACGAACCAACCTAGGCAGGTGTAGCTTAACCTGAAGATCGACCCGAGTGGCAGTTATTATTTAGCCACGAGGTCCTCCCCATGTATTACATCATGATAGTTAATTGAGAATCCCTTCTATAACATAAAATAATTCCTTCAGTTTAAATCTAAATGATGTAATTATACCTATACCAAAGATTTGCATGTAATTATGTTATGATTGAAAATGTTAAGCTATTATTATATAAATATACCATTGTATGAACTTTTGTAACCATAATTTATCTGCAAATAAATTTTTGACTTTGACTTTGAAAAGATTTTTACACTTAAAAATATATAAGTAATAAAGTCTTGGGTTCGATTCGCAGTTGGGTAAAATATTATTGGGTGTTTCAATTAGTGATTTCAGCAGCCCGAATCCGATTTATGACCGGTTCATGGTAATTGGCTCGCTCCCTATTACATAAGACTTACACACAACTGGCGGAATGTGGGTGTACTATAAAAGCATCTCTACAAAATATCTATACAAAAAATGGCATCTCACCAGCCACTACAAAACACCTCATCATTCTCCAGCGCTTAGCCCAATTTATTTGGGGTCGAAGCAGCGTGACTTCTTCTTCCATACTTCCCACTAAAAAACACCTACATATTACATTCTTTATTCAATAAACTTCGAAAGCATACTACACAGGTCCATACGAATTACTACCAAATAACTACTACCCCAGGTCCTTCCAAAAATAGTAATAATTCTTTCCCAAAACCTCGATAGCTATTAAACCTTAAAATTGGCTCCAATTTTTCCAACAACCGCCATCTTACAGCGTTGTCTGTATAATTGAGCACATTAATAAAACGGTATCAGCAGACTAAATGAAAATTTATTCCTTCACGAAATTAAACACGAAAAAGTTAACGAATTACAGTCAAGGGCTTATACGATTTAAATGTTTTGGATGAAATTTAGTAGAGCTTAGTTTAATCGTTTTAAAACTAAGAGGCTGAGAGGGAATTAGTTTTTTTTTAATGTTAATATTAATAATACCACTGAGTTTTGAAAGTGGAATTATCATAAAATGTTGATACATGCCAGTATTTTCTAAAAATTTAAGCTAAGCTGTTTATTTGTGTTCAAGGCCCATGTAATTGTGAACTTGTGGTTAAGTTTTTATTTCATTTACCGGGCAAAAAGCAACATTACAATAACATTTTTTTCAAACTAGGTTGAAGATCACCACTTTTAGAACGTCAATTACACAATTCCTAATATTTTACCTGGGAGAAGACGTGGTGGAAGAAATCTGGACTCTGTGTTGTAAAACCCAATAACACTGCCCGACTTAGAATTTGAACCCAAGACTCAATGTTTAGTAATCACTAAACTGGGGACTTTATTTAGAACGACGAGGTTGCAACATGCGAGGGTTGTGCTGCATCTTTTATTTTTCCATGAAGAAAGTTTTGAGGATGAATGGGGATGGTTATAACTGTTGGAGGAAACTTAAGAAGCCATGGATGGACTTTGTGAAAGATGATTTGGCTAGAAAGAGAGAGAGATGATGACTAATAAAGAAGTATGGAAGAAGAAGACATGTTGTGTCGACCCCAAATAATTTGGAATAAAGAGCAGGTGAATGATAAGGAACTGTCAATCATCATCTGCTAGCCTTTTCCCAACTATGTTGGGGTCGGCTTCCAGTCTAACTAAGACTAAGACATGTGTTAAAATTGTTGAAACCCACATTCAACTCAAACTCAAAGCATTTATTTTAAATAGACCCGTAACAGGCAGACTTGTATCGTCAAAAATAAGCTACCTACAGTCCAGCCACATGCACAATATCTGTGACTGGACTGTAGTTGCAACCGCTATTTACTAATCATTACTTACCAAATTAACTTCAATAAGAGACGGCTGTAAATCGCTAATTCTCACTTGTTCAATTAGGACCAGAACCCAATCTCATACAAGTCTATAGAACGCAATACATGTAACTCGTTATCAACTACTTTAGTACTTTACAACCATAAGGGCGCTTTCATAAAGATGTTCCCAGTACGAACAAGTCGGAACGGATCATTAGCAATCTGTAAAATAGTCCCTCTTCACTATTTGTATGCGCTGGCAGATTTAGAAAACGATGCATAAAAACGTTGTCATTGTCCAGCTTCTTCCCAACTGTGTTAGGGTCGGCTTCCAGTCTAACCCGATGCAGTTACAAGTATTTTACATGGCCACTGCCGATCTGACATCCATAACCCAGTGAATGGGTAATACACAGCCAAGACTGGTTTGTCAGACTTTCGGACTTCTGACTAGTTGTAACGACTGTCAAAGATCTACAAATGACAGCCAGGACCAACGGCTAAACGTGCTTTCCGAGGTACGGAGGGAACTTGGTATGTATGCCGATCTCGGCAAGCGCAGAAAACAGTGACAAAATTTCCGATACCAACAAATCGGGACCTGATAACCTGCATCTATATACAAGCACCCCTAGAACCAAAGGGACAGTTTGGGTACAAACCCAATCCAGTTGTCCAATGGTTGTTGGGCAAAGTTGTTTATTAATTGTCAATTTATTGGCTAATACACTGTTATTTGAAAGGGTGGTTGAAGGGATGTAGGGATGTTTGGGGTGATTCGCAAGTTTGATAAAGTCTTGGGGTTGTGGCACACTGAGATCTAGCAAAGCGAACTTAAAATAACTTGGCAGTAAAAATATTTTTTTCGAAGAAAAATTTTAACTAAGGAAAGAAAGTGAATGTTGGTCTTTAAATGATGATTATTTAGTAAATTGGTTTTTGAAAACACTGTCACACGTATTTTTTTAAATAAAATGTATGGGTAATGTCAGTGTTTCCTATCTGACTACTCTGAGAATAAACACCGAGACAAACTCAGGGTAGGAACAGTAATAATGTAATCACATCACAGTCTTTCTAAACGACACCGCTCGTACCAAATTTCAACTCAATAATTTCGGAGTAAATTGGCTGTGACAGACGGACAGACAGACAGACACGCGAGTGATCCTTTAAGGGTTCCATTTTTCCTTTTGAGGTACAGAACCCTAAGAAGCGAGGAAAAGGGATCAGTTATTGCAGCGCAACTGTACCTACCTTGCTATGATAATATATAATACACATGACACACAGAATTTTGACCTGAATATAGGAGAGGTAGAGGACGACCACCGGCTGCGTGGTGGACTGGCCCGACCCGACAACCAAGGACCGATGGTCCTGGCGCCAGAAAATAAAAAAAGAGCCGACCCCACCTAAAGTGGGAAGAAGAAGACACATCGTTTTTTAGAAAATGATTGGCTTTGGTAGACCCTCATCTGAAGTCATCTCTGTCAGTCATACAGTGTGACAGTCTCTTTCAAAAGCTCATTGTATCATGGTATCTATGCTCTGTTTATATTTATTTCAAAAACCGATCCTTTAAAAAAACTGTCTTTAAAACTCACTGTCAGTTTCTAAGGCAACTGTCAGTCATACTTGTGTGTCAGTCATTTTCGTAATCCCATTGCATCAAGAGAATACTGCTCTGTTTATATTGATTTCAAAACGCGACCCTATAAAAAAACATCTTTAAAAAAACTATGCTTTTAAAATTAACTACCAATTTCAAAGGCATTTTTTCTGTTGAAACTAAAACTAGGCAACTCCCCACAAATTAGTCTAAACCAATTAGCCTTCTCCCACCCACACCCACTAAACACAACACCCTATACTTTACATGTAAGGCACATTGAACCATCGCTTAACTAACTTCGGCGCTACACTGGCGAGCAATTTTCGAAGCCCAGCCGATAAATTGCGAGACCATATAGCTAATAAGTGGGAAGATAGTGTATTGTAGTGTTGGGGTGAGTGATATCGATGTCGATAGATTGTTTAAATTAATCAGGGAATAAGGTGTTGTTTAGATGGATTATCAAATGATTGGTCATGATAAGCCAAGTTCACTAACCCATTGCTCTAGTGATTGCTACTGCAGAAAATGAGATATTGGGTTCGACAAAAAATTATTGAGTTTTTCCATCAAGAATAGTAGCAGCGATGGAGTCTACATTTTGTGCCCGGTTGATGGCATTTCCTAAACATGCATGCATGGGACTTAAAAATAAATAGCGATTTTTGGGTATACTAGAGGGATACCTCTGCCTAACCCTTTCGGTATTATAGGTGTATTGTTATCTTATGGTACACTGGAACTTGACACCAATTTAATCAACAATATTTTTCAAAAAATCTGCGCAACGTAATCCCTTTTATAAAAACAAAAACTATGAATAAAGCAAAAAGATTAAATCAGTACGGCCTGCGGGTCAAATCACAAAAAGCGGATTATATTCTAGACCTAATTTCCCCAATCGCTTTTACTTATAACAATAAAAAATTGGGATAAAACCAAGGCCGAAATCTCTCACAAAAAAGGTCTAAATTTCAGGCACCTGTCTTACAGCAAAAGATTAGCGACAAGCGAGTTGAGCTAGGAATAACTAGAAGCGAACAGCGATTATGTAGTTCCGATAGTTTTGTCGCTGGGCGATGAGCGAGTATGACTGGCGATTACTCGCGCCTTTTCTCTTGTTGGTATGCTTATGTGTATTGTACCAAGCGAGAGCGTCTCTGCACACTCTTGGGGTCGGCGCAGCATGTCTTCTTCTTCCATACTTCTCTATTACTCGTCACCTCAGCAGTAACCTCCTTTCTAGCCATATCTTCAGTCCATCGTTTCTTTGGCCTTCCTCTACTCTTATAGCCATCTACATTCATCTCAACATTTTCCTCATTCCTCCGCATCACATGTTGCGGTCAACTATTAATACATTATGTAACTTTTTTACTTATCCACACACTAAAAAATAGCAGACATTGCAATGTGTCATCGACCAACCCGCAACCCGCGTGGGGGACAACAGCCCACTCCTCTCATAGAGCAAAGGCCTGTGTTCATTGACATGGAACTCTATTGTAACGATCTTGAATACAAAAATACTTCACAACTAGACGCTTCGCCAGCATAAGGACAGGTGCTTAATTCCCTAGATCCCTGAACATAGCTATCCACAATAATTAGGTTAAGTAAACCGTTTCTAGGACGCCGGTCCCCGCAACCTGACATTTAGGATTCTGGCTGTCATCCCCGCGTCTTGTGGTGCCTCTGAGCGGTCAGATTATGGGCCCTTAAGAAATTTATTAGTTGTAGAATGGTAGTGTTTTTGGATGCCAATGTAGGATAGTTTGGGATAGTGAATCTTTTGGTTTGAGTACGTTAGGATCTGAATCTTATTTTGTAGGTGAAAGTTTTATGATAATAATACCTATGGAACTGCTACAGGCCAATCCAATAGTAATCCTTGATACATCTAACGTCCATCGCTGGTAAGTCTCTTTCAAGTAATGTCAATACCATTCAGACAGGTAATTATAATGGTACATGAATCGTTTGGCCCGTGCCAAAAATCGAAACCAACGCTGCCATCACGGTGTTTCGTCACGCATTTTTTTTACTAATAGCGACCCCCTGGACACTCGAGCGCTGAAAGTCTTTGCATCATTATAGACAGCTATTTTATACAAGCTGGAAGGGACACCTACGCTAAAACAAAGAAATTTTTATCGACGTTCTAAAAACAAACAGCTGTTTCATACATTTTGATATTGTAAGTTTTTGCAGTTTTGTAGGAAATAGTTATTTTGTTTCAATAACTGACGAAACATTTCTATATCTAACCCCCAACCCCCCCGCCCCCGGGGGTTCAGAATGATGTACTGAAAATTAGACCTCACTACTTTGTAATATGCTAGCTTACTGTTTTTGTCGTCTTTCTATCTTCATCGATATCGATAACCCCACATCACTATAAGTAATGGGGTCGGGAATTTTACCACCTTGCAATATTGGGGGCCGATAGGATCTCGGGGTGGGCCAATGTTGGACACTACACGAATATGTATGTACGAATATTTGAGTTGTAGTTCGTAATTAATATTGGGATTGTTAAGAAGTTACTAGATGGTATTGAAGTTGGTTGAGTTTATGTTCTAACTAGCTTATGTCCGCGGCTTCGTCCGCGTGGAGTGGTTTTCGCGTGAAAGAGTAACAAACATCCATCCATCCATCCTCACAAACTTTCGCATTTATAATTTTAGTAGGAAGTAGGATATTAGTAGGATGTTGTAAGTCCTAAATACCAAAGGCTGTTTAATCATTATAAATTTAGGGCCGATTTTTGTATTGATGTTAGATGGCAGTTAACTTAATCAGCTTATAATGTACACACTGCTGGGACATACGCATCCTTACTATGGGAAGGGATGTACCGAAACTACCAAACGCTCAGTTCAGGTCGTTGGATATCCCGTAGGTTTGAATTTCTGGTTCTAAGAAATGCCTGTTTCTTTACGATGTATTCCTTAGTCATTTTGAAAGAGAGGTGATGAAATAAATTTCACAAAGTAATGCGCCTGCCTGGGTTTGAACTCATGACCACTCTGGGTCTGAATCGGAAGTCGTAGCCGGTACCACTGTACCACCACAGCACTGCCATGTAAAATTATCAGTCACAGTTGTAATACATCACTGCCACGCCATCACGCCAAGGGTCAGTCAGAGGTACCAATAAGTAGTACACCCAGATTTCCGCCAGTTCTGTTAAAGTCCTATGTCAAAATTATTATTTATAAACATTCAAAATATTGATTATTGCACAAGGTCGTTAGGAATATGTATGTCATTCATTACATATTCTTAAATACGGGTTCTGTATGTTTAATAGGGGTTCAGGTGAATTATATTTTTTTACATTGCCATGTGAATCAATATTTAATGCATTCTCATCTGGTTTAAACTGGAAACCGACCCCATAATTACTCCATTAACTTAAAACGATATCCCGATAAAAAGCCCCCACACACTACATTTCCAACTAAAATCTTAAAACATTTCCCTCCACAAACTCTCTGGAACATTCTCGAACATTCTTTACAAAGTTATCCCGCGTCTAGAATACTTATTAGCAGTATCCTTGCTAATTATGCTTCGTAAATTACCCTTCCGCGAGAAATAGGGTAATAGTGCACACGATGGAACGGCTACCTGTTACATTGTAGGTGCTAGGTTTAAAAATGGTACGTTAGGGAGGGAAATTTCGGTGCTGGCAACTCTATTTGGGAAATCTTTGTTTTAGTAATGTAATTGTCGCTTGCTCTGCATTGTGTAAGCGGTGATAAGTGCTTTTGTTTCTGAAGTGGATATTGTTCATTTATCTCATTTTAAAATTACTGAATAAAAACTTTATTACATTTAACGATAGAATAAAGGAATCTTTTTATGAACAATTTAGCTTGCAAAACAACCACGTATTCTAAATAATAATCATTCGTAAAAAGTTCTATTTCAATTTTAAAAAAATAAACATCACGAGCATATTGTCTTACTTTACTTGAATGCGAAAGTTTGTGAGGAATTTTGGATTTGGCACACAGATAGTTTATAGCCTGGATTAAAACATAGAATAGGCTTTTTATCCCAATACTATGATCACAGGCGACAATTACAGAACCCCACGCAGACAAAGCCGCGGGCATAATCTAGAATCCTTAAAAACTTTTAGCTCCTATAAATAATCATAATTTCACATCACATTACTGTCAAATCATAAAACAGTGTCTTTTACAATCTGCCCAGTTTTATCATAACTAGAAATGTTACCAGATGTCCAATTTCCCACTCAACCCGCAACATAATATACGAAGCCGTAAGGATAAATGAATTAAGGACCTAACACACACCAATTTGTCGTCAAACTAATAGATTCCGCCTAGCTATTATCGTCCTCTCTTAATTAGTTACTGGTTGAAGCGAGAAAGAATATATAGATTAGTTGATCGTCGGTTTTAGATTGGGATATGAGCTGTCATAAGCTTCTGATGCCATTAGTTTGAGCAGTAAAGATTTTTCTATCATCGTCGTTGTAGCAAAACAACATCACGCTTGCAATCCCCGAATATAGGCAGAGGTGTACCTAATAACAATAAAAAAATAATAACAATCATTTAATTATCAGGCAACAAGGCGCTTATATAAAATACACAAAATAAAAATAAATAAGAAAACCACAATTCGCTAGTTATGTTTAAGTCGCAAGTAACATGGGCCGAGCCTATTACCACAAATGCAGCTGAATACAAGTATTTTTACTAGGTCGTAGTACCTAGTAAGAATACTTGTTTTCAGCTGCATATACTCCTATCGAATATGTGCACATATAGATGATATCGATCCAAGTATCAAACGTGCACAGTACCGATGGCACAAAACTTGAATCTACTTCCAATTTCTCGTCCAATATTCTTCTCATAGAACAGACATATATAATCAGGTATTAATTAACCTTTCAGGTACGGAAAGGTATTTCTTTCTTTCTTTCCTTTCAATTACAGTATATTATGTCTCGTTGTTGATTGGTGATCTCAGTCAATCAGAGGGACGATAATAGGTGCTGCTACCCTATTAGTTTGGTATCTATTACTGATATTGGAAGCGTGTTAGTTTTGTCAAAGTAATAAAAGATAGTAGTGAAGAAATAAAAGTATCTTTTACTTTTATTACTTACGTCAAAGATAGATAAAGTTTCAGCTGTAACATTAATGTCAGATTGTAGCTGAACGATTACAGATCACATGTAGTGGATTGGAATCTTAATTTTATGCCTTTTCACTAACATGAAACTATACCAAAATTAATGTTCAAATAACTGTACTGTTGCATTTTCAATGCTTATTTCAGCGACGGGTGTTGATATTCCAATGAGCGAGCATTTCACCAATTATCATTTAAAAGTCCCATGCAATAGAGGGCGAGCTTATTGTAATCAAATCCAGGCTCCGTGGCTGCTACTGTGTATGTGTGTATGTTTTTGATTATTGATTCTGTTATGATTTTAAATGTAATTATCTTGTAAAATTCGAACACAATGTTAATTGTTTGATGAATGAAGAAATAATAAAAAAAAAATACTGAGAAATTCCTGAAGAAACTGCCCATTATTACTTTGCCTGACGTAGGAATTGTACCCAGGATGTCGTGCTCAGCAGTCGCGCTGATGATCAGCAATAAAATATACCAACACTGTAATTCTAAGTAACTTCAAAGAAAAATCTATACAGATACATTTATTATTCAATGATAAAACCCAGCTGAATAACTAGAACATTCACTTATAGAAAAGAAAATTAAACTTAATAAAACTACGTAAAAAACTTAGGGTACTACGAAACTTGGTCTTTTTACTCCCGAAGGACCAATCCCATCTGAGGACCGAACGATGGACCAATGTAATACTTTCTTTTCATAGTTTAAGGGTCTGCGTATGGACCGAGCGTTTTTCTCTTGATATTGGTCAATGGGGATAGGCTATGGGGGGCCATAGTTGGTATTGTCTTCATCAAAGCAGTAGAGAGACAGCCCTTAAGCATTATCATCATTATGATAACTCAAATGTATCATAATAATATCACGCATGTAATACCATAAAGATTAAGCAAACGTGTACTTTTGGAACAGTCACAATATATTTGGCCTGTAAAAGTAAATACGAGGTATAATACAAGTAGACCAATCATTGATTTATATCATTATCTGCCTAGCCTTTTCCCATCTACATTGGGGTCGGCTTCCAGTCTTACCTGGGACAGCTAAATACCAGTATTTTACATGGAGCGACTGCTATCTGACCTTAACCCAGTTAGTCCAGTACTAACTAATACGATAACTCTTGGTAAGACTGGTTGTCAGACTTTCGAGCCACTGACTACCTGTAACGACTGCCAAAGTTCTACAAATGACAGCCGGGACAAACGGTTGTACGTGGTTTCCGAGGCACGGAGGAAACTCGGTATGTAATGAGTGTTCACCCATCCACGAACCAACCTAGGCAAGCGCCGCTTAACCCAAAGATACACGAGAAGTTGTGATTATTTAGCCACGAGGTTCTCCACCAATCATAGATGTCAACTCTTAAACAAGGACCTTCTTCTGAGAGGAAATTGCTAGAATCGCCAGCAATCTTTCCTGAAAAGGTAGTGATAACAGCGTTTAATTTTATTAGTAGAAAAGAAATTGCTGTATACATAATTATGTAATAGAATACTATAAAATCTAAATTATCTACTAGAAGCTCACTGCTGGTCACAGGCCTGTCCCATCGCACGCCACAACAGAAAAAATTCCGCGACGTAACGAAAACAAAAACGTTGTTCCAAGAAAAACAAAAGAAAAAGTTTTTAACACCACGCTAAACGCTCCGCTACCTTATAAACACAGCCTAAACCATAAACCAAGACACTGATCTAGCACATTTTTTACTACTGCCAAAAATTGGATAGATCGGTGTCAAAATGTAATCTGAGAATTATTTGCAATATTAGGTAGTGCGTTTTACCGCTCGGCCACGACCTGCACGCACAAGCGTCACGCGTGTTGACAGAGACTGCGGAGAAAACAATGAAAGAAGATGCTTACAGCACGCCACGACGCACTCGGCACTCCCGCGAGTAAAACAAGTCGTGTCCGAGGTCGACTTTCTGGCCCAAGCCGAAGCCTGTTAATAGTCTGTCGCCACAATCTTCGGCCAAAGCAGAAGCCAAAGGTTTACTATCTCTAAGATATTATTCAGGTTAAGGTTAGCTAAAAGTGAATTGTGAAATATTTTTATAAAACTTTAAATTAAAAAATTATGTTGATCATAAATAAACAACTTAACGAGACGGTTAAAGTTACCTAGTAACTTGTCACAAATAAAAATAACACTTAAAATGTGTCACCCCTGTACCCCCGCGCGTCGTTTCTTCCATCGCGCTGTCACGCATTCGTTCAATTTTGGCGTTTACTAGGAACCTTCGGCCCATTTGCTTAGGCCGGACAGTAAAAACAAGTGACACGCGCGTGTCCCTTGACGCAAGTCTCATCGCCTGAGGTCGTGAACCGGGCGTAAAAACAGTTTGCAGTAAAAATGCTAGCTTGAAAAAATAATTTCAATTTGTTAGAGTAAATGCTGCGAAAACGCAGAATTTATTTTTTAAATTGAAATTGAATTTTCGTGGGATATAAAATCAATTTGTTTCAAGTGTGTTTTTTTTCTGGTCGTTTTTTGCTGAGCTGTCGTTTCTTTAAATGGCCAATGCATACATATATGTAATACCTATCCGTTAAAGAGTATATGTCGATTTCAATTGCTAGATTGGGATAAAAGTTAGAAAATTCGTTGAATGTGTAGTAAATTATAACTTTAAGTTTTTTCATGAATTGGCAGGTTGTCACGTTTCAAATTAGGGTTTCATTCATTAGACAAAAAGTTACATAGTTTCTCAAGATCTGCGGAGCTATATACCTACTTATAAATAGTGAAACTGAAACTACTCTGGTGTGAAATGCTAATATACATACTACAGCTCCTCTTGAAGTAAAACTGAATTCTTTCCTTGGATCGGTAAAACTACATAAAGGAGAAAAACATTCATATGTGGTTTCCTCCCGACCAATCCATTTCCTTACAAATTGTATTAACCATTACGTATTTACTTCCAGTACCACCAAACAAGACAGTGATCTCCGGAGTAAAGGACTACGCGATACAAGGCTCCTTGCTCACCCTCACCTGTACAGCATCAGGCGCGAAGCCGGAAGCCACGATCGAGTGGTACAATGGGACGCAGAAACTGAGCGAGAAGACCCAGAATATTCATGTGAGTAGTTTTAATTGTAATAAAGCAATTATTTACTGATAGATAGAGTACACTAAAACACTAATAAATCTATGAACTTTTATAGGTACGCTTGGTAAGAAATCTAGCTGGTATTTCATATTTTGTTTTTAATGTCACAATTTTTCGAATTTAAAGTAGCTTATCTTTTCCGAGGTCTCAAGGCTACCTATATGCTCTAAACATAACGGTTGCTTCTATGATTTAGACACGAAAAGGTTACAGTAGCATGTAACTATGCATAACAGACTACAATAGTGAAGAACGGTGGAATAATAAAGTCGATCATTGGGTACAAGTGAATCAACTCGAAAAACATTGTTTTCAGTTCAAACTACGATTCTGTAATACCCTAATTCAATTCAATTAAATTCCTTTATTTCAATCAACTGTTGCATCATATAATAGCTTTAGGTACATTTGTTTAGCAGAGCATACTTAGCAAAAATGAAGCATTTGGCGCTTTACTTGACTTTAGACACCCGGGTTTTTATTTACTGTGGCGCAGCTATTACATGATCTATTATGGCGCGATTGCGTTCAAATGGAGGGCATTACGAGCATATGGAAATCTCAGTGTGATGAGGTAATACATTGTATTAATTATATTGTAGCTGAACCAACCACATCATCATACGCCTAACCTTTTTCTCAACTATTTTGGCGTCAGCTAACCGGATGCTGAATACCAATATTTACATGGAGCGACTGCCTATCTGACCTCCACAACTCAGTTAGTACTGGGTAATACGATACATACCCCGTGGTAACACTGGATGTCAGACTTTCGGGCCACTGACCACCTGTAACGACTGTCAAAGATCTACAAATAACAGCCGGCACCAACAGCTGTAGCTGAACCTAACTGACAATAATCAATCCTCGACACAAAACTCCGAATCGTAATGATCACACTCAACTTTACAATAAAGATATGACTCCAATACATAAATAAAACTTTATTTGGGTACGTTAAAAATATTCCTAATAAAGTAGCAAAATTCAAGATTGTTTACAGGAAAATGTAGATAAGGATACACTCCAAGATCAGGAAACACGGTGGATGTCAAAATTCCGGTAATAACCAGGGAAAGGGGGAGGGGCTCTAGGGTTGTCACAATTAAGAGGAAATGCAAATACATTTAATTTGTTTGACGCTTTCAAAGACAGTTGAGAATGAAAGGAAGTTGTTTTATGTTGTTAGGAAGTCGTTCAGGTTTCTGTTTTTGGAGTGGTTTATTTTAGTTAGAGGTCAAATGCAAGGTTGTGGAATGAAATAAATAACTTACGCGTCTGCTTATTTATACTAGTTTATTCCCACAAAACGGCACGGAAGAGACAAACGTCGAGGAGATGAGTGCGCATCTTCGACGGAGACACCATGGCTGGTCTGCGTGGGATAGCCCTAGCTCTGTGCCACTAGCAAATCTTCGTACAGCAGGTGTAGATCGTGATGCAAAGGCAGCAGCATCCACCGCAGCAGCCACTGTTAAATAAAGGGCTAATGAGCTTCCAGTCTAACTGGATGCTGCAGAATACTCGTGCTTTACATTTCAAACTTATGACTAATTTTTGCGACTGTCGAAGTTTTACAACTGAGCCCACGGTATATCGTGCTTTCCGAAGCACGGAGGGGCCTCGGTATGTTATGGATGGTCACCCATCCACAGACCGACCGCGATAAATGTTACTGAACGTTGTGGCTATTGTGGTATCGACAAATATCTCTAAAAAAAAACTGATTGCGGAGTAAATACCGCCAAACTCGCTGAAAACGTGTGTAAAATAAATATTTAAGCAGGATGTGGAATACAGTCTGATAGCCTTCTCAGAAATTATAAAACATGAAATACACGTGCCGACATAGCTCTATAAATAACTCATTCATTTGCCAACATTTATCTTAAACATACAAAAACCTAGAACCACCTCATAAATAATAATTGCCAACTCCCTAATTTGACAACCCTAAACTCGCTCACAATATGCCCAAGCCGTGCCATATTGCAATAGCAGACGTGAGTTAGTTTAAATTCGGTAATGAAGACAAATTCGTGTCAAAGTGACAACCCTCACTGCGTGGCCACGGGCTACACTCTGAAGCGATGCACGTGTTGCGACAGAAAACAAATGAAAGAACCTGTTTAGTGCGAACTTATCGCGTTCAATAGCCATTCATACATAGCAGTGATAACCTAGTGACCTAGTGACCATCGGACTGCCAGGTCATAGGTCTCGAGTTCGAACCCACGTACCTCTGATTTTTCGGATTCATGTGCGTATTGTATAATTATCACTTGCTTCGGTGAAGGAAAACATCGTGAGGAAACCAGCTTGCCTGAGAGATATTTCTTTACGGCACATAAAGCCAAGTCAGAGGCCCATGGGGGGCATAAAAGCTTTGACACCAAGTTAGGCACTAATGATAAACAATAATATAGCCATTAGTGTCAATATTCTAAAGCAATGATGACCCTCTTGTCAACAGTTTAGATAAACTAATTGGGATCAGTTTCAATGGTTAAATTCCGCGTTCCTGCTAGAAGCTACCGACTTGTAAAGCGACGGTACTCACGCGAAGGAAACAAATGACACGCGCGTGATGCTTGACGTCGATCGCATCGCCCGAGGCCGTGGTCGGGCCCAATACTGAGTGAGGAAATGAAACATTATTTGTTTATGGAATGAGTACTTTAGGTACCTACTTGAATAGCAATAATGTGTTATTTGGAGTTGCGTGCTTAATGAGATTTATTTTCCTTTCGGGGATTGTGAATCTACGTGTTTTTTGTTCATGTTTTGTAGAAGTCTTAATTTTTTTGTTTTATATGTCTTATATAATTACTAAAAACAAGCACAATGAGGGATGAAACAAAAAAAAATCTGTGGAGTCCGACGTTTCAAATAGTCAAATTAATGCATTTAGTTTTAAGAGTGATTATTCAAATCGAGCCATTTTTACAATTAATGTATATGTAGGTAACTGAAAAAACGAAGTCATTATAACACATGCATTTTACCTTATTGCCTTGATCTGAATCAAACCTCCCTTTATTCAATTTAACTAAACTCCACCCACCCCACTACATCAACCCTACAATTCTATTCCAAAACACTACGAGAAAGTGCTCCGCGAAATCCCGTATTTTCCCTTTTTCCGAAAAACTTTCTGTAACTGAAAACTGAATTGAATTCGTTTCAGCAAATCCTGAAAATTCCTAAACTTATCGGTACCTGCGTTCACTGTGTGGGTGGTATGTACTATGAAAGTTTTTTTTTTATTTATATAAAGAAAAACAAACATTGGGAAAGCCTAATTAATTTTCCTGCCCGTGCAAATATTTTTGGCAGCTGTTGGAGTATAAATTGGGTGTAGAGCGCTGTTAAAAATACATTTGTGATAATTAGACGAGTTGACAGTTTAATGATAGCGTAGTATTTTTGTGGGAATTTCATGCTTTTTTTCAATAGTATTTTTATTTGATTTACATTTTAAATATGGTCAGAGGTTGGCATATTTCTCTGAGAAAAAAGTAATTTTAATTTCAATAACATGCTATGGATTAAGTAATAAACAAGGTGTAAACGGATCCTGCGTTCTGTACATCAAACTAAGTAACTGTACGCAAAAATTATTGCTGGGAAATGTGGGGTGAAAAATTACGTTTTACGGTAGGACTCAATGTGACGCAAAAGTTAAAGTTGTAACATTAAAACATGTATTTAAAAAAAAACTTGTGAAAAAGTTGGAACTTTGACCCTCAATATCTCCGAAAATAGAAGGTTCCCAGGTATGGTCCAGAAAAAAGCAGGGAGAACAAGTGCCTTTCGGTTTAGTTATAAGGGTACTTTTACTCCCATTATAATGATTACCTAAACTCAAGCCAAAAATGAAAAACGACACTTTAAATGGCAAGAAATTAGTATATTACTGTAGGTACGTTAAGTGTTGCCTGCCAGGGCTGCGGGATTGTTCGAAAGAGATACCGCGGCCCTGGAACATAAAGGGCATGAAAGAACATGGATGGTTTTCAGTCAGTAAGAGTCTGACACTCCCTTCCGCTCCGCCCAGAGCGGGGGGGGGGGGGGTCATTTGATGATTTCCCACCCAACAAAAAAAAAAAAAAATGGCAAGAAATAATTGACCGATACATAACTGTTCAAGCAAAACTTTGAAATTACTAACTTTCGTAATACCTTTCCTAATTCATACTCAACTACGAAACCTGAGTAGCAATTGTTTGATCAGGAAACGGAAATGGTACTCAATTCCGTTAATGAAGCTGTTTTTGGCGAGATCTTCCTTAAAAGAGGCTCCCCAGCCTAATTCGATGCTGATCTTGCAACAGATAGATGGATATCGAGATATTTTGTTGTTTTTTTTATATTAGAGGGTGAAAAGATACGATCTGGATTGGCATGTTGGATTGATCTGGTCTTAAAAGTTAAAGGTTTAAAGAGATTAATGAGGATGTCAAAGCACCATACTGAGATAGGGGGTTTTTTTGGCTTCGTATAGGACCGGTACAGGATTAGTTTTATGTTTTAGTTTTAATTATTTTTATATTTTAGTTTTGTTACCTTTGTTTTGCGTGATTTTGAAAGCCGAGTTGTCACACAAACAAAAATGCTATTATGACCGAAATCATTTAATAGGGTTTTTGTGAGGATTATGGTTTTCAAACGCAGAGCAAAATCTGCAATCGCGTTTAGCAAGCCAGGCAATCGATTGTCATGTCTTACTTACTGATTGATTTAAATTGTGTCAAAAGTTGTGTGGCAATCGGTTGGCTAGGTATGGGCATGTGATGCGGAGGAATGAGGAAAATGTCGTGAGAAAAGTTTTAGTATGAATGTGGAAGGGTTTAAGAGTAGAGGAAATCCAAAGAAACGATGGATGGACTGTGTGAAGGATGATATGGCTAGAAAGGCGGTGTCTGAGGAGATGACAAGTAATAGAGAAGTATGGAAGAAGAAGACATACTGCGCCGCAAATAAATTGAGTTAAGGGCAGGAAAATAATGATTTAAACTACATGTACAGTGATACATAGGTGGACTTACTGACACTATGCAATCTCTACCAGTCAACCACTAAGTCAGTTATTTGTATGGACCATATTCCTTCCTTCCAGACAAACCTCCATCATTTTTATATTGTAAATATAATGAATAGCCCACAAGTTGGCACCACACCGCCACTGCTACGCTATACTATCTCTATATATCTTTTGTTGTAATTTCAAATAGCTGAGGAACAAAATTTTCGCAGTCACTGCCCACCTGCCACCGCTACTGGACTTGGAATAATAAATGGTGTGGAGTCGTTGAAATGCTATTTCTTGCATGTTTCTTTTGAAGTACCTAACTTTAAAATTTTGAAAAACTATTAGCTGTTAATATTTAGAGGGAGCTTGGATAGAATTCTCAAATAATTATTGTTGTTTTCCTGAAAAAAAAAATTTTTTAACGGAAATGTCTTATTTGTCAACAATAAAATGTGCATTTTTTGCTATCAATATCAGCTGATGTAGTGATAAATTCATTATAAAAAGATTGGCATTCAAATATTCAATTCATGATTGGAGCCCTTTTACCTTATAATGACATGACAGATAAAATAGTTTACCCAAAAATAAACACTAAAAAATTAAAATTCATCCAAAAACATAAAGCAACACTAGACTTTCAGTAACAGTTTCAAACGCTAACGTAATGTCTTGTTTGTAGTAATTAAAGCTGTCGCCCCGTTCTAGAGACAGGTAGATAAGGCATGGTCACACCGCCAGCGGGGAGGCGGTTAGGTACCAACTATTTTCTAGCTCAAGAGACTGAAACGTACACAAGATTATAGGTCAACTTGTCAGTAAAATATACATTTATATTAATAGTCGATCGCTGACTGAGAGGGGACATGGAATTAAGCTATACTTGGTCAGCCCATTACATACCGACTTTCCCCTGTGCCTCGTTGAGCTTGGTCCCGGCTGTCATTTGTAGACCTTTGACAGTCGTTACAGTTAGTCAGAAGTTCGAAAGTTTGACAAAAAGAAAAGAAAAAAGAGAGAGAGAGAGAGTTGGAAAAATTCCAAATGATGATTATGATCAATGACTGCAAAACGACCGGCAAGAACTCTGTCAAACAAATAACTCGTTCTCAGTCGTTAATCGCTAATCGCCAGCGGTGAGACCCGTGCCTAAAGTGTCTAGGTATTACATTGTAAGGTAGTGTTTAAACTTAAGGTTTCAGACCTAAATGTCGTAATGTTTTCACTTAAGACTGCTTAGATGTGTTACACGAAGTTTAGTGTGACGTATTTCGTGAGTTATTCTTAAACGTTACCTTTATTTAGCTTTAGAGGAATAGAGGAACTGCGGGTTAGCGGAGTAGATAAAAAAGCATTAGTAAATGCTTTGAAGCTACTAACTCTTTTAAGTTTTAGGGAACATTTCATACTAACAACATGTTATTAGATTTCGATGGCTAAAAAAAAGGTTATAGTAGGTAAATACAGGGTAAATATCAACACTTGAGGACTGAGAATTCGAGGAAGATAATAGAAATGCTCTTGCGTTGGAGGCGTTACTAATTTTCAGCTCCCCTTCCTCACTTTTAAAACTATTAGTCGTAAATAAAATACTTCCCGGGATTGTAAAAAAAAACAAACAAAGTCGACTCCACCCCACCCGTTTCCAACCAAGGTGGCCACTCCAATAATTCAAATTCAATAATTTCTACAAATGAAACGCCTCCGCCGGCGTCTCCTACAGTTTTATATTTCTCCACGTCGGACGAAAGCTTTGAAAACTTTGTACCTTTTTCTACCCTACCGACTGAAATGGAGGAAATGTTTTCAAAGTTGATTTTAGAAAGTGACGCTATTGATTTTCTGTTGAATAGAAATTTTATATCTATAGATAGGAATCTGAACTATGAAAAAAACAACTTTGAAAGATTTATCATCTTAAGTTTGTTATAGAATCCTCTAAATACTTTAAACAACCTTAAATAAATATACAAACTATATATTTTTTTAAAGGGACTAAATTAAGACTAAGACCAGCCCTCTGGTCACGCGAAGTGTCGACCAGTCTTAAGTTTTGCTAGTTATTTTTTTTAAATCACCCGTTAGTTATTTTTTAAAAGAAATTGGCTAGTTTACTTTGAAAACTGAAACCTTTTGTAGAAAAAAAAAAGTTTCAATATAGAATACTCCAAAAATTCATACTCATTGTCTTGGTTGCAAGCTCTACTGCTAAATAAATAAATAAATAAAATAAAATATCTTTATTTCAGACCTGCATCAGTCCATAAGTTGTTAGTGGTTAGTAACAGATTGAGCTTATATGCTATGTTAGTGTTGTTAGTGCTTAATTCAATTTAACTTAAAGCTAAGCTGTCCTGTTTTCGACTCCCAATACAGGCCGGTGTCTGGATTGAATTTCGTGCTCAACCGTTACATGGGACTCGAACATAACTGTCGAAATGTGGGTGTCCTATAATTATATACACTCTTCATCTCTGCATAACCCTTTAGTGATTACAGGCGTGATATTATGTTAATATTTAAAAAAATCAGTAATTCAGCAACCTTGTTTCCCCTCCAAAAGGTCTCTACACACATATAATTACGCGCGCCTCGCCTAACTGAGCACGTATTACATGTGTGTGCTCGCGATTATTAATTAAACGTGTGCAGGAAATGAGCACATGTTTGTTCATTTACAATTTGTTTCATCATTACCTCTCTTTGGTGAAGATCTCTAATTTTGGCTGGATACGACTGTGCGTCAGTATTTTTTATTAACTTAAAGTTATTTTTCAGCTAGATAACATAATATCACGTCTGATTATTCCCGTAGGGTAAGACGTCTCACGGGTCTGTGGACGGTGAGTAATGGGCTAGCTCGCCATCCATCCGTCTTATAACGACAGGCCGTGTCGACGGTGCGTTCGTGTTCCGCGCGTCCTCAAAGAGATGTCAGCAAACAGGAGGGGCCCGCAAGGGCCGATGCCTGCCAGAGCTGCGGGACTGTTCGAAAGAGATACCGCGGCCCTGTAACACAAAGGGCAAAAGAAGGAACATGGATGGGTTTTAGTCAGTAAAAGTCTGACACTCCCTTCCGCTCCGCCCAGAGCGAAGGAGTCAAAGGGGAAGAAAAAGGGGTTGAGCCTATTGCTGATTGAGAAAACCCTGATGGAAGAACCCCTACACCTTAAATGGTACTAATCTAACTTATATTAGCATAGATTTTTAAACATTTCACCCCGTTTAACAAAACTAATCGACTCCACTACTTAAATAAATAAAAAATGGCAAAAAAGGTGAAAAACTTTTTCAAAAAACAATCCTGCTGATCGCCCCCCGTCTGTGGGATTGATGATAAAATAATACGGGAAGGTACCGGTTTTTACGTTAAACCGACGTTGACAGTGAGAAATGGCCAGATTAATTTCTTTCCCGTTTATTTGTCGGAGTTACAAAGTCGCTTAGTTAGTTGAAAAATTTTCGAGTCGTTTTTTGGGAGCAGACGTGCAAAAAAATAAGCTGGGTAAGGAAGCGGGCGAAAAAATTTAGTTTTCGGTGTTGAAGAAATTTTCTGAGACGGAAATCAGTACAGTGCAAAGACAAGGCTTATCATGAAAAGTACCGCAAAAGGTGACTAAGACAATATTCACTAGCCTAAGGCAATATTATACTGATGAGCTGAATAAGGTGAGTAGAATCGATTGGTGGGACGGAACTTGAGAGAGGAATACAATGATTTAGAAAAAAAAACTATAAACCCGTAAATTCACTCACTACCGTTGCTAGAACAAGAATATTTTCTAATAATATCTAAAAGCTTGAAACTTTGCACAAGAAAGTGAGTATTAAGAAAGAAAAATCTCAAAAAGACATGTTTGCCCTTGGGAGAACCCATCAACCAAAATAACATATAATCTATCTATACAAATAAATAAAATTGAAGGAAGTGTCTGTTTGTAATATCAAAATAACAGCTTTTTACTGAATGCATAATTATGAATATAAACGGTAGGTACAGATAACAAAAACACATTTTTTTCAATTTTCGTCTGTCTGTCTGTTTGTTCTGGCTAATCTCCGAAACGGCTGGACCGATTTTGACGGGACTTTTACTAGCAGATAGCTGATGTTATAAGCTCTAACATAAGTTACTTTTATTTTAGAAAAATAATTAGAGCTCCGTGAAAAAAAATTAAAACCCTTGAAATTGGTAACCAAATTCGATTGAATAAGGGAAGTAAGTAACATTTTTTTTTATAATAATTTTACGCGAAAAGGTCTTGGGCAACAGCTAGTTTATTATAAATTACCACGGCCACCGTTAGATTTTGAAGTGATAGAGAAAAACAACTCTTGAGATGATGACTAAAAGAGAGAAAAATTGGGAAAATCACGGGATGATTATGACTTATAAAAAGAAAAGCAGTGAATATTTACTTTCATCTGATATCAACGAAACACTTGAGAAAATTACAAACAACAAAAAATCTCAGCAAATAAAGCGTTTTTGTTACTAAATCGAAGCCCATCCATTTACACATAAATACCTAACAAGGAACACAATAAGAGATGTACATAGTCGTAATTTTTAAGCCTGCAATAGGACGAACGGCTATAGTAATGCTTTCATCACAAAAAATACGAGAAACGAGCAATTCTCTCGATTTTAGCACAATAGTCTCGGTGTTTGGTCCAAGTTGGAAGCGAAAAGCGACTATTTTGAAAGATTTTGTTTACATTACAATTACTGCGACTAATTAAGAGTCTTTGTTGATACAAAAACGTACGTTAAATACGATGCATTCCCATATATTTTTATTCTGAAGTTCCTACGAAACTGGGATCTTTTCTAATAGCAGGAAATAGTTAGGCTACTTGTGAAACAGCTATTGTTATTGTTATACAGGCTTGAAAATACTAAAATTATAAAAAAAAAAAAAAAATATTTTCATCATTATAGCTAACTACCAAAAAGGTTTTCAGAGACTTGACAAGATCATAGGTATTGCAGCTGACAACATTCACTTTGTAATAGATGGTCTGCAAGTTTACCTAATTAATAATCTTCATGGTTCTGGTTTCATTGGCGAAGGGGGGATATTTCTCATCAAAACTTGGAGCAACGTATTTCCGCTGTAAGTTCATCCTTCACGCTCCACCCAAACGCAGACAAGCATAGAGTAAACGAAAGAATGAGTAACACGGCGCACTTTCTAAGATGTCGTCTATTAAAATAATTGCACAAAAGTTTTCACAGTAAACTATGTGTTGTTTATCTCTTGCAGCTAGGGATGAGACACTGTCGATGTCGATAGAATTACCAAGTTTTATTTTTGTTGATGTGTTATTGTTTTTACAGTTGGGAAGTCCCTTCGCTAGCTTATTATACATGATATTTATTTTTGTAAGTGGTTTAAAAAAAAACACACACGTCACGATAAATTATATTGATAAATATAATTAATAGATAATTATCTTACAACAAACACCGAAACAAACTCCGAAAACACTGTCTCTTTTCAAGTCCAGACAAAATCTTGGACAGTTTATATAAGTGCTATGCAAATTAGTTCGTGAGCGTTAGCGGTTCCAGTTATGACCTAAAGTATTCACAAAAACATTCAACGATTTGAACTACCTCTGCAACTGCCAACAAGAAAACGAAGCTGTCAATTTCTCGAAATTTTACGTCGTAGAGCCGAACCGTCTCCGTTAAAGATAGCATAAATACCAGAAATATCTCAAAACGCTAAAATTTTTCTATTTAATCTGGCAGTTTATGTATTTTTTTCAGAAAAACTTCAGACCGTTTCAATAAAAAAACCATGAGCTATTAGCGATCTACCCGCAACACAATTACTTACAAATATTTCTCCAACATGAATAATAGTAACCCATCTTTCCTTTCATCGTTATATAATACAAAAACAAGGTTGAAGATTTTATCGACGTTTTTACAACGTTATTAGGGTCCTACCCTTAGGCACTAAAATATTATTGCCAGTTTACTTTGCAAAGGCCATATTTTATACAAAAAACCTTTGAAAGAACCTTCCAGATCTCATTACATTTTGTTTATACTGTTTTTATATTATATAGCATAATAAAATCGATGTAGTTTGATGGAAAAGATTTTTAATGTTAATTTTGGAACACGGATTGTTTTAACAAAAGTGAAATTATTTTGGTTTAAGTTATAAGAAAAATTGGTGTAAAAGTACCTTTAGAGAGCCGAATTGTTTCCCCCGGCATTGCGGTAATTAATACTTTAGTTTATTTTTTTGTGTCTCAGCAGTAGGAACGTGGAATGTTCTGGGTTGATTATACTATAAAAAATAAATAACAAATACATAACATAAAATCGCGCCTGTAATCCCCGAAGGGTTAGGCAGAGGTGTACCTAATAGTACACCTACATTTCACTAGTTATGTTTAAGTCCCATGTAATAGGAGCGAACCCATTTCCATCAACCGGACACAAAATCCAGACTCTGTGGCTGCTACTGCGAAAGTCCTGATGGGAAAACCCAATAACACTTTGCCTGGCCTGGGAATCGAACCCAGGACAAAATTAAAAAAATAATAAATAAATAATGTTTGTCCAGAAAAAATACAGAATAACAAATTACTTATCACCAGAGTACAAATGTTGCAAACTCTGTACACAAAATTACAAAAATTAAATTAAACCCTACCTCTTAAACTAAAAAAACCTGTATTTTAAGAGACCGTGTGCGGCCAAGTAATTTGTCCCACCATAGTGAATTTCTTATTCTTCTTATAAAGAATAGAGAAAATCATTGACCATCACTGGTGGTTCTTTAAAGTTCCAAGATAATTGGTTTCTGCTATAAGAATTCCTCTCAAATCAGTTATTGGTATCCCAAAAAGATGTTTTAAGGAACAATGCTAGCTGACTATCGCAATCCCGTGCAGGGCACGCCACGATAGTGGCGATAAGTCCCCTCTTTGAGGAGTGGCTTGAGAGGCGCCACGGCGCCCTCACCTTCCGCCTGACGCAGGTCCTCACCGGACACGGATGTTTCGGGAGGTACCTGCACCGAATCGGGCGGGAGGAAACGCCCGGGTGCTACAATTGCGAGGATCGACCGGAGGACACGGTGGAGCACACTGTGGAGGTCTGCTCTGCTTGGGCGGAGCACCGCCGTGTCCTCGTAGCGGCGATTGGCGGCGGCGACCTCTCGCGTCCGGCCCTGGTTCAAGCCATGGTCCGGGGCGAGAGGGAATGGGAAGCCGTCGCCTCCTTCTGCGAAGCAGTCATGCTAGCGAAGGAGGCGGCGGAACGTGAGAGGGAGAGAACCTCCTCACGTCCCAGCCGCCGCGGGAGAAGCACCGGGCGTCGGGGGCCACGCCGTGATGGCTCTCGGCCACCGTAGGCGCGGGCCTGTGGACGGTGACTAATGGGCTAGCTCGCCGTCCGTCCGTCGTATGACGACGGGCAGGCCGTGTCGACAGCGCGTTCGTGTTCCACGCGCGCCTCAAAGAGTTGTCAGAAACGGGAGGGGCCCGCAAGGGCCGGTGCCTGCCAGGGCTGCGGGACTGTTCGAAAGAGATACCGCGGCCCTGGAACATAAAGGACCAATGAAGGAACATGGGTGGTTTTTAGTCACTAAGAGTCTGACACTCCCTTCCGCTCCGCCCAGAGCGGGAGGAGTCATTTGATGATTTCCCACCCTCCAAAAAAAGAAAAAAAAAAAAAAAAAAAAAAGGAACAATGCTAGCTACCTAATTTCTGCAAACAACTGTCATAATTCCATTAATTTGCTTTACGTTTCGACTTTTAGGTTATAATAATAACCCTGACATGAGGCTGAAAGTTTAACTTTCTAGGCCACGAAAAGGGATTCAACATGTGTAACGTTAATGGATTAAAGTTTTTCATATTCCCACCTAAACCTACCAACATACGTCCGTTCCAAACTCCCTCACTACTTATTATTGGAAACAACCAATAAAACCAACAATAAATAAATTAGTTTTTGTTTGTGGAGATTTAAATATTGATCTATTGGTCAATTCACCAGAAAGATGTAAGCTCATCTCATTGTTCAAATCATTCAATTTAAAATATTTATTTAATGAAGCAACCAGAATAACAGCAACTTCAGCTTCATGCATAGATAATGTATTTACTAATTGTAAAGTAAAAGATTCGTCCTTAATTAGTGGTGTTAGGTCAGACCATACTGGTCAACTTGTATCTTTTGAGTTAGACAAAAAGTTAACCTTAGCCAAAACAATTCGATTAAGACCTCTTACTAAAAATAAATTAAAATCGTTTAAAAATAATGTTCTTTGCAATCTATCTAACGCTAGTTTTGATTCAAAAGACCCCAATATAAATTACGGTACATTATTTTCTACAGTTTGTCAAGAATTTAATAAAACGTGTCCTGTAAAAACAGTTAAAGTTAATTCCAAATCTAAATTTAGTGAATGGGCCACTACGGGAATAAGGATAAGCAGAGATATTCTATATAATTTATACCACGAAAAATCTCTGACTTCAGATCTAGCTTTTCACACTTATGTTAGAAGCTATTCAAAAATATTCAAAAGAGTCTGCGCTCAAGCAAAATCTCAATTAATAGTCAACAAAATTGGTACCTCTAATAATAAAATAAAAACCGTGTGGCAGGTGATTAATAGAGAAACCGGAAAGACACAACAACGAGATCAGAATGAATTGTCTTTGAAAATAAATGATCAAACTATTTCTGATAAGCTAGAAGTCGCTGAGACTCTAGAAAATTTCTTTACCAATATTCCGTTAGAGGTTACGAAATCTCTCCCCTCTTCATCTAAATTAGCTGAAGCACTTCTTAAAGAAAACTTTACTAAGGACATTCCAAACTTTAAATTTAAACCAATATGTATTGATACAATTATAAATGCATTCAAAAGTCTAAACATAAAAAATACTGAAGACTTATGGGGGATATCCGTCAAAGTTCTTGGGGATATTATTGACTCTATTGCTCCTCTCCTAACTGGCATATTCAATCAATGTTTGGATAGCGGCAAGTTTCCTGACTTAATGAAACATAGTAAAGTAATACCAATATTCAAATCGGGTTGTAAGGGTGACCCCTCTAATTATAGACCTATATCTGTGCTTCCAGCATTGAGTAAAATCTATGAAAAAATAATGCTGGACCAGATGCTGTCTCACTTCAACTCAAATGGGATTCTGCATAGTCAACAGTTTGGTTTTACGAAGGGTAGGTCGACAACAGACGCGGGAGTAAAACTCATCAGTCACATTCTGGAATCCTGGGAGAAGTCCCAGGATGCCATTGGTATTTTCTGTGACCTCTCAAAAGCGTTTGACTGCGTCGACCACAACACACTGATCTGTAAATTACAGCACTACGGAATTCGTGGACAAGCTGCTGATCTTGTTCTCTCATATTTATCAAACAGGCAGCAAAAAGTAAATGTAAATGGGGCGACGTCCTCCGGGTCTCTAGTAAAGATGGGCGTGCCCCAAGGTTCAATTCTCGGGCCTTTCCTATTTCTTGTTTACATTAATGATCTCCCTTACATAATGGCCAAATTATCGGATATAATTCTATTTGCTGATGACACTTCGCTAATTTTTAAAATAGATAGAAAGGATACGGATGTCTTACATGCCAACGAAAGTCTAACTGTTCTCTCGAAATGGTTCGCAGCTAACAATCTTTTACTGAATGCGAACAAAACAAAATGTCTAAAATTCTCTTTACCAAATGTACCTCAACGGGATATAAATTTAAATCTTGACGGCAAAAAACTTGATGTTATAGCGGAAACTGTATTCCTAGGGATTACCATCGATTCAAAATTGCAGTGGGGACCGCACATTAGAACTCTTTCGGGTAGGTTAAGCTCAGCTGCATATGCAGTAAGGAAAATAAGGCAGTTAACTGATGCAGCTACAGCTAGATTAATATACTATGCTTATTTCCACAGTATTATGTCTTATGGCATTCTGCTGTGGGGATCGGCGGCAGACGTTGACTCAATTTTCATTTTACAAAAGCGGGCAGTCCGCGCGATCTATAAAATGGGTCCTCGCGAGTCCCTCAGAGAAAAATTTAAAGAGATCGATGTACTGACTCTGCCTTCCCTTTATATCCTAGAATGTATTTTATATGTCCGCAAAAACCGAGGGCTTTTCAAAATTAGAAGCGACTTCCACAATATTAATACACGCAGTAAACACGAAATTGTAATACCCAAATTCAGGTTAACAAAAACTAGTAAGTCTTTTCTTATTAACAGTATACGTTTTTATAACAAATTACCTAAGTCAGTTATAGAACTGACCGATGGAAAGTTCAAAAATTACATTAAACGTGTCCTTATTAAAAAAGCATATTACAAAATCAAGGACTATGTTGAAGATAAAGAGGTTTGGCTTTAGTTCCTTCTGCGCATGCGGCTTCCCTGGTAGCTCATAAACAGCACAAATATGTGGATGTCTCTAACTATTCTCAATCAATTTTTTTTTCTTTTCATTTTAATTTACAATGTTTTTTTTTTTCTTTTTTTTACAATGGTTATCACATCACTTATACACCCTTTGTTCAGAATAGTTGCAGCACTGATGACAATATTTTTGTCACTTGTTTAATTTAGTCTTTTATAATATTTTCTTGCCTTTGTATAGATTCTTTTTAACGATTGTTTGTGAATGTGTGAACAGTGTAGGCCTTGTAGATTCCTAGATGTGTGTTAACTTTTGTTAACCTCTTATCTTGCTTTCCGTTTTTTTTGTCTATTAAGCAACGACTTATTGTCGGGCCTATGCTGTCCCCCCATACTTGAGTACTAATGCTGTAACATGATAATATTGTAAAACTAATCATTTTAAAAGAGTAACCATGGAGTTTCTTGCCGGTTCTTCTCCATAGGAAACGACCAACCCGAACCGTGCACCTTTTTGTCGACGTTTCATAAGTGCCCATGTAGGCCTATGTGAAATAAAAATATTTTGATTTTGATTTTGATTTTGAACCAACTCATTAATTACACGAACTAATTTACATAGAATAGTCGTGATAACAAATAAATCGATAATAACAGCCGCACGCGTCGATCTTCAAGGTTAAGCAGCGCTTGCCTAGTTCGGTCTTTGAATGGGTGACCATCCATTACATACCGAGTTTCCTCCGTGCCTGGGAAAGTACACTAAGCCGTTGGTCCCGGCTGTCATTTGTAGAGCTTTGACAATCGTTACAGGTAGTCAGTGGCCCGAAAGTTGCCTGACAACCAGTATCACCAAGGAGTATCGTAGTAGTTAGAACTGGACTAACTGAGATTTGGAGGTCAGATAGATAGCCGATCCATTTCAAATACTGGTAAATAACTGCATCCGATTAGACTGGAAGCCGAACCCAACTTATTTGGGAAAAGGCAGGCAGATGATGAGTTGTTATAAAATAATAACTAGTCGAGGGACCGTGGCTGAATGCAAAAAAAAACATTCAATAACCTTTAATTTCTCACACAAGACACAATACTAAAACAAATTATTCAATTTTTAAGACCACATCGAAATCACTTTTTAAGACCACATCGATATCGACAACTCACAAAGGCACATCACTATTTTTAATTTGATCACATTGCACAGCGGGCAACAAAGGAGGGTTTCCTTCACTTTAACGCTCATTTGACTCCGACCCAGGACCATGAATCGTCGTATCTTTTCAACATTTTTTTCTTTTTTCTTTTAACTTTGCAACTTTGTCAAGTTCTCGATAAGAATTGCGCTTGCAAAAATATTATGTTGGCTTTTTAAGGAGTGATGTTTTCAGTTATGGGACAAAAGCAATGAAGGCTCTTTTATTTGTGTTCATTATAGATACTATATCGTTAATGGTTCATTCCTGTGAGCGATTCATCACTTCAGAAGATCACATAACGCCGTAATATGCCTGTGGGCATCAAAGTTCTAAAAATAGGTGAATAGTGCTCACATTTCGCAGTTATGATATAATTCCCACGTAATAGAGGATGTATCGTCATTAACTGCACACTCCCAGACACACACACACACTCACACACAGCACACTCACACACACTCAGCTCACACAGAGAGGCACACTCTGCTCAGCCTAACGTAGTCCACAGCTCACATATACATATTATGTACCTTTCCCAAGCTGCGTCATAAAACCCTGACCAGCCTACTATCACTTCAGCTTTCTTACTCTACAAGCTATGTCGGTAAATCTAATTCTGCTCGGGATAATTTCATTTCGTATCATAATCTTCAAAGAAACTCAAAGTGGAGGCCCACTCCAAAGCGCACTGAGCGACCTTGAATTTGTAGACCGACCCGACTGTCACGGTCCACGCTAGAAACTGATGTGTAAAATATTCTAATGAAAAAAGAAATATTACTAACATACATACACACAGACTGTTTAAATCATAACCCTTCCTTTTGTCTTTGCCGTCGTCGGACAAAAAACAATACCTTGACTGACCTGGAGACCGAACACAAGAACCAGCACTCACTCATGCTTGTGCTTACAAGACAACAACATAGTCAAAACACTTACATAGCATAACCAGCATGTTCCCACTGCTGGGACACACGGCCTCCTCTCTATGAGAGGGAGTGGGCTATAATCCACCACGCGGGCCCAGTGCGGGTTGTTAGATGTCACATGTCTTCGAAGTTTTGGTTCTAGGACATGCCGGTTTCCTCACGATGTTTTCGTTCACCGTTTTTGAGAGCAGTGGTGATGAAATAAATTACACAAAGTAATGCGCCTGCCTGGGTTCGAAACCACGACTTACTGTTCGTAAGTCGGGGCCGCCACCACTGGGCCTGCTGCTCTCGGGCCACCGCTGCTCTGAAACATTTACATAATCTTTACCTATTTATAATCACAGCCCACCCATCATTCATTCAACCTCATTCATTACTCATACCCATACATTTAACCCCGCACAAAATTCTAAGCAGCAGAATTTAATAATAAAGCACCATATCCTCTCGCATTAGAAGACATCAATCGAGGTATAGGCAGACACGTACGTATCTCGCGGCATTCTTAATTAAAACATCGTACCGCCAAGGAAAATTGAATTTTGCAAGAATAAGGCACGTCGAAGTGTGGTGCTGGATGTGGCTTCAGCTTTTTTTTTCGGATGCAAAATTAGAAGTCTAAGATGGTTTTGACACTGTCTGTGGATCCTAAAAAGATGAACCAGTGTTTCAATGCGGTTTAGTAAATGATTTTAAATACTTGGAATAATTTGATCCATCATCTGGTAGCCTTTTCCCAACTATGTTGGGGTCGGCTTCCATTGAATTCGGCGGATTCAGTTGAATACCAGTAATTTACATGAAGTGACTGCCTATCTGACCTCCACCTAGGCAGTACTGGGTAATACGATACCTCTTGCTAAGACTGGTTCGCAGACTTTCACTGACTAGGTACCTGTAACGACTGTCAAAAATCTATAACTACTAACGGTATAACGTGCTTCCCGAGGTACGGAAGAAACTCGGCATGTAATGGGTCACCCATCCACGGACCAACCTAGGCAAGCGCAGCTTAACCTGAAGATCGATCCGAGCGGCTGTTATTATTTAGCCACGATCTCTTGGAATAATTTGATCTGTTCTAAAGTATTTCCCCGAAGGAAAGGTGTTTCTCAATTACCCCTACATTTCTATAGATAAGTTCAAGTCCCATGTAAGGGAGGCGAGCCAATCGCCAAATAAAAGACACAAATTCTAACAGCAGACTGTTACTGGAAAACCCAGGACCTCACGCTCAACAGTAGCGCTTGCGACCACGACACCAGAGAGGCACTCAAGGGATATCCTCACAAATATCTTACAGTCACTTCCAGACGCCCAACAGCAGTGTACAACTAATGGTGAAGGGAATTAGGTCGCACTCCGCAATTTTTCATTCTGTCACCGCGGGAGTTCTTTCACACGCTCCGGAAAATTATGGCCACCGATACCGTACACCGTACAGGGATACAGGTACATGAACTGTGTGTTTGTAGGTACCTGCTTTTAATTTTACATTGTTGTTATTTACGTAACTTCGATTGTGATGCGCTGATCCAGTCGATTGTTTCTGCGAGATTCGTCGAGCTTCATTACGTTGTTTTTCTGGTGGTTGCCACTATTTATTCAGAATTTCAGGGGTTGCAGTGATTGGGAATACTTTGGCTAAGGCTATATAGTCTCGTAATCTGATTGAATGAAATTAAAAATTACCTGTTATGAATCCACTTTAACGCTACTGCTAAGCATAAAGTCCAGGAATTGATTTCGAGGCCTGGCTAAGAGCTACTTACTACTCCGGATTGCTAATTTCTGATATAAACACCCATTCAACCATTGTGCCTATCATTGTGAGCGGTTAATAGCAATAAGATCACCCCCTATTACAACATAATCGGCAAAGTAGAAAAGAGAAAGAAAAACTGTTTACCCTGCACAAATGTATGTAGTTATGTACTAAGATACACCCGTACCTTACCGTTCGGGGATGAATGCCGTGACATTTTGTTGGATAAAAGGTGTAAACGAATCCTTGACGAAGCCGTCAACCAAACATCCCTTCATCAAACTAAGTAACCCTACAAAAATGATTGCTGTGAAACACCTTTTTTTTGGAGTGAAAAATCACGTTTTACGATAAAACTCAACGTGATGCACACAAAACATTGTGTTAATGGATGCCCTGAAAAGTAAACGAGTCATAGAGGTATTTTAAGTAAAGTTATGACCTTGAAAACTTGTAAAAAGTTGGAACTCTGACCTCCAATATCTCCGTAACTAGAAGGTTCCTAGGTATGGTCCAGAACAAAAAAACTAGAGAGGTGTCAAGGGACACCCGGATGGAACGAAGTTCCTTTCGATGAAGTAGTGAAGGAATTGTAATTGTATTCCAAAAAAAATATCGCCATGAAACGGATAACAAGTGCCTATCGGCTTCGTTAGGGTTCTATTTACACCCTTAATGTAAAGCAAGAGATTGAAACAGCATTAAGTTCCAAAACCCTCATATTGCTATGAGTCATAGTTTTGATTCTGAAGCCGTTACGTTATTTACCCCTCTATCTTACCCCTTTATTTCAAACAAAACAAAACCCTCCAGCCAGCAGCCACTTCATCATTCTCCTGCACTTATCCCAATTAATTTGGGGTCGGCGCAGCATGACTTCTTCTTCCATACTTCTCTATTACTCGTCATCTCAGCAGTCACCTCCTTTCTAGCTATATCACCCTTTATACAGTCCATCCATCTTTTCTTTGGTCTTCCTCTACTCTTATATCCATCCACATTCATTCTCAAAACTTTCCTCACGACATTTTCCTCATGCCTCGGCATCACCTGCCCATACCACGACAACCGATTACCACACAGCCACTTAACAATGTGAAAAAACGTTATAAAACCCAACTACACCTATTTGTAATACGTATATAGCCCCCGAACACCTGCGCTATACATAATTAATTGTTTTAATTCCCATGTTCTGGCTCACACGGACTTAACGTTAACGTACACGTTTCACGGCTTATAGTGGTCGTGAGTGAATCGTTTCTACATGGATTTATTTATTTGTTTTTTGGATTGATCGACGTATGAATGTGGACGAACCCAAGGAGTATGTCAGGATCGTTGCCGGTGGCGTTCTGTGGTTTCTGCTTTCACCCCTGACGAAAAGTCGTGACGTTGTGTACCTATGTATGGATTGATCAAGTTATTCTTCAGGATAAACCGCGCTTGCCTACGATGGTCCGTGGATGACTGACCACCCATTACATACTAGTTTCCACCGTGCGTGCCTCGGAAAGCACGTTAAGCCGTTGGTCCCGGCTGTCATTTGTAGATTTACAGTTGTTACAGGTAGTCAGTGGTCAGAAAGTTATGTCTGACAACCAGTCTTGACTAGGGGTATCGTATTACCCAGTTATTAGATTTGGGTATAATTATGTATATTTGGGCATTTCGAAACAGGTTAGTTAGATGATGAGTGTATTCATGGGCGAGTCGGATTCGCGCATGCAGGGTTCCGTGTCATCGTAGTAGGAGAGCCCATTTTAATTTTTATTACTTTTTGTTAAAGCGGCAACAGAAATACACATTCTGTGAAAATTTCAACTGTCTATATACAGTGAAACTTGGTTAAGTAGGACCTGGATAAGTGAGAAGCCGCTATAACTGGAACTCATGCTAAAGTCCCACACTTTGTCACTGAATCACACTAGTCACACTTTGGCACTGAATTACCTCTGTTAGTAGAACGAAACAAACCTCTATATCTGGGATTCGTTCTTTCGATTTTTGTCATAGTTACCTCTATACCTGAGACAGCGAGTGAATTTTCTATGCATTAACCTCTGTAACTGAGATAACATCGTTTTGTTTGTTTACTTACTTATTCTTACTTAATTCTTATTCTACCCACAAATTCCGCACTTAACTAATTTTGAGCCTAAATGACCTTCAGTTTTAGTTTTGCTTTTCTATCGTACGGATGTTTATTTGAAAAATGCCGAAACGAAGGCTCAAATCGTTATCAGTACGTGAAAAACTGAAGGTAATATCCTAAAAACTAAAATGACAGATTTTTATAATTGTTTACATTTTTCTACTATTTATAAAAAAACGTGTTTGCATATTTTTGCTTATTACATTTATTACCTTTATTATCTTTTGATTTTGATTTTGATTCCCAATAAAGATTAAAACTCACGTATAATGTTTACATAATACGTTATTTTATTTAATAATCGCACCTCTATAACTGAAATAATCTGTATTCTGACCTCTACATATTAATGGAACCCTCTGTAAATAAGACAGATACTCGTATTTATTTATACCTGGATATCTGAGACACTGGGTAAGTGGAATACCTCTATAAGTGAGACAAATTTGCAGGTCCCTTGATGACTCACTTAACCAGGTTTCACTGTATTACGGATCATGAGATACAGCCCGGTGACAGACAGACGGACGAACAACGGAGGCTTATTAATAGGGTCCCGTTAGTTACCCTTTGGGTACGAAACCCTAAAAAAACCTCTCTCTCTTCGTCTCATTACATAAAATATCAGCCAACATTAAAAGGCATTTATTATCAAAAGCCTTTTGTAGTCACCTGTATATGAAAGGCACACATTTATAATAAAACGTGGCACCCGAGGGTACATCCCTTTCCAAACGTTTATACAGAATATAGAATATTGTTAGCTTTAAAATTAACAACAATACCCGCGCGATACCCTTTTAAAAAGGTTGAGTTTCATATAATAGGTTTGCAAATATGCCAGGGGCTTTGATGGGAACGGTTTTCCATGCAACACTAATCTTGAACTCGTGGCTAAATAATCACAGCTTTCGGGTCGATCTTCAGGGTTAAGCAACACTTGATAAAGTCTGTCCGTGGATGAGTGACCATCTTTCACATACTGAGTTTCCTCCGTGCCTCAGAAAGCACGTTAAGCCGTGAGTCACGGTTGTCATTTACAGATCTTTGACAATCGTTACGATAGCCAGTGGCCCGAAATTCTGACAACCAGTATTACCAAGGGGAATGGTATTACGTTCTAACTGGGTGGTGGACGTCAGATAGGCAGTCGCTCCGCAAGATTTTTCCTTGCCATGTTGGCGCTGGCTTTCAGTCTAACCAAATGCCGCTGCATACCAGTATTTAACATGGAGCGACTGCCTATCTGGTCTCCACAACTGAGTCACTGGGTAATACAACACTCCTTAGGACGAAGGTAATCAAAATCGACTGAGTCTGACCACCAGTTATAACAGTTTTTATAAATATAATGATTTTCAAAGATCTCATGATGTTTTAGAAGTAGTTAGTCAGCCAAGTTCAGATAATATTGTGAAAAATATGTTGCTAGGTAACACACATAAGAGTAGTCTTAGCATTACACAAGGAAAAATCAGTGACATAACTTTAGTAATCGACTAAAAGTTGGGTAATGTAACTGTTAAACGCATGTAGTTGACGCTTACATAAGAAAACATCACGCCTGTACTCCCCCAAAGGGTTAGGCAGAGGTGTTCCAAATAGTACACTTACATAAGTTCCATGTAATTGGAGCAAGCATATTGCTATCAACTGGACACAAATCCAGACTCCGTGGCTGCTACTAAGAAATTACTGATGAAAAACCCAATAAAACTTTTCCCGACCCGGGAATCGAACGCTGGACCTCATGCTCAGCATTCGCGCTTGCAACCACTAGAACAACGAGGCTGCTAAAGAAGGCTTTCTCTAAACCCAAATTTAATTATCTTCAGATAATCTTTTTGTAATTAGCAAGCTTAGCAAAAATAAAGCTTCTGCAAAATGTTTTTCTTCAAATATTAAAATCCTATTAAGGGTCATGTTAAACAATCTCAATGTAAACAGTGGAGCTAAAACAATCGCGTCGCGATGTAAAAAGTCTTTAATGTTCAGTCTAACTACGGTAATCCGATTATAACGTAGTGATGGAACACAAATTGTAGTTTTTATCGATAGATTAATAGAAACACAAAAACCTTTTAAAACTTGACAGTTTTAATTGAGTTTTGGTGATACATATATCCTTCAGTTAATTATAAAAAAAAAACATCTTCAGTAAATTGAAAATAAGCTTTATTTAAGATGTGTAAAGGCTATTTTTAACTAAACTGCAAGTTTAGTTAATTACCAAATTTCGGGAATTTCAAGTAAAATCCCGAAATAAATAATTTAACTTTCTGCTTCTGTCTTTCTTTTCATGTACAATAGTGGTACATAGGCGGACTTAATGCCACAAAGCATTCTCTAGCAGTCAACCTTTGGGTCAATCTTTAATTCATGTATTCGAATTATATTTACGATCTTTAAACTAACCGTTGTATCAAATTATTCTAATACATGATTTAAGTTAGATTAGTTTTAGTGAAAATTCCTAAGATTTTTTAATTTCAAGTTTAGTTAATAATATCCTTTACACATCTTAAATAAAGCTAGCACTAGCACTAGCTCAGTTGTGGAGGTCAGATAGGCAGTCGCTCCAAAGTAAACTACTGGTATTCAGCTGCATCCGGTTAGACTGTTAGCCAACCCCAACATAGTTGGGGAAAGGCTAGGCAGATGATAAGTTATCTCAGATTTTATAGCAAAAAAAAACTAGGTACGAAATTTCTTTATAGTTTTTACACCATTTTATCATTCTCCTTATTCGTCAGACACCGACATGAAATATTTATCGGCGACGCTGAAAAATTGTGTTTACGTTTACAGAGTCACAAGTCAGCTGAAATGGCTGACAAAATATTCTTATATAAAGCAATCTAGTACATTACGATGTATTATAAATTCCTGTCATGTCCTGAGCCTAGGATTTCTCTTGTATCGTGAATATTGCTTGGCTGACGAAATATATTCATAACGGTGAAATTTTGTTACAGTTTGTTGGGACGTAGATTGAAGATCTCATTTTTACGCTTGAAACAATTACTGATTAATATTCTATTCTCAACATGGCGTCTGAAATTGTATTACTAAAACAGGCAACCAAAAATAAAAAACAACTTAGGTACTTCTTCTTTACCTGTCCATGTTCCATACTATATAAATAGAATTTTCAGCCTATGATGTTCTGGTTGACTGCTGATGGTTTTCTCTTCTGTTATTCTCTTTTGGCTGGCAAATCAACATTCATAACGTTTATATTTATACGTTCCTTCACTTGCAAGCATCAACACAATTTTTTTAAGTATACCTACAGTTCCTACTGAATTTTATCGACAAATCTCACCACTACATCACATCACTAGTCTAGCAAAAACCCTCAAAGTGAATATTCCAACCAATTAAAGGCTTAAGCGAAAAATTTCGCGAAAAAAAAAACCTAACGAAAAGTATAATCTACGCTTATAAATTCTTTTTTGTGAAACTCATTCAAAATCACACAAATGTATAAAAAGTAATAAAAAGAAAGTTATTAAAAATTCGAAAATTAACATTAAAAATTAGCAAGCAGTAGCATTTTTTTAATATTGAGTCGAGTTTTGGTTACAATAAGAGAAAAGAGTTTGGTTACAGGTAATTGCAACTTTTTCGTAGACATTTTAAGAGTGCTTAAATTAGCTTATTAGACTGCGCTGCTAGCACACGAACTTACCTACGAGTAAGGCGGTTGTAATGTAATTTTTCAGTATGCAATCAATCAGTTTTAGCTCAGTTAATATTTTGAACGTTAGAGCAAAAACCCCCTACGCCACAATTTCACCGCATATACCTACAAAAATAATAGGGAATCCTAAACTATTTATTGCGTTATTGTTATAGTGTACCGCGCATTTTTTGTCACATATTTGTGTCGTTGCAGGGCACACACTTACTTGTCACGTATATGTGATAGTGGCGTTGAAAAGGTTAAATTTATATTAATGGACTCGGTATAGAGGCTGGCGAAAGTACTAATCCACGTTCGTAGTTCTGACATTTAAAAGTAAATTCTGCTTGTCAGTTTATGTTACTTTTTCAAGTCAAAACCTTGACTTCAGTCTTAACGATCGTTATGAGTTTTGACAGATAGGTAGCTAGCTTTGGAGTACGCCATATTTTATTTAGGATGACGTCACTTAGTCGGTTAGCTAAGGTTTAGACTTGAAAAAGTAACATGGTTATGCAAAGTCACCTCCAAACTAATCCAGCTCAATGGAAAACCGGGAATTGGTCAAAAGAGAATGACCAAAGTTGGTACCAAAAAGTCTCGCGCCTCAAAACCAAAATATTATAGTAATTAGTTTCATATTTTTTACGGCATTACGCGTCGGGGATTTGATTTTTGAACTGGAAATATACTTTTCGAGTTTAAAAGTACGAATATTGTTTTACTCCCTTTATATGACGTTCCGTTTCAACTGAATATAAATGACGTTCCGTTTCAATTGAACAAACCCTTGTCTGTCGAGCGGACTCTAAAATTAATTACAATTAAGTAAGATCAGTACACCAAATCGATTTAGTTTGGTTTATTGCTATTTGCAACAAAATAGATTTTCTCAGCCTAAAGATTTTGATTTATCGATTACATCCCTAAATCCCGACTAGTTTATAGCACTTACTATACTCTATGGTTTATAGTTATCTTATCTGTGGCATCTGACATTTGTACTGTACTGACTGACTATTGGCAATGTAAAGGTCTAAAATAAAATCGAGTTTCAGTCAAGCATACTGTGGATGTTACTTTAACTCGTAATTCTTACTAATATTAGTGTATTACAAGAGTGAACAGGCATCTTCTGGCACGCTCGTTTCATCATAGACCTCATCCATCGCTTTCCACCAGGCGTGATCGAGGTCAAGAGCAGGCCCATTTTGTAATAAAAAAAAAAAAAAAAAAAATTACGCTGTTTTTAGAGCAATAATGTAATGTATGTGTGTTAAAATACGTCGTTGGTAGCGTCGAAAAAATAGACCTACTTTTTAGGTTAGTTTCGATTTTATAAAATAACTCTGAAACGCGGGTTTTTTTTCAAAAATAATTTTTGTAGGAGTTAATACGATCAGTGTAGTCTATAAAATAAAACCGACTCCAAAACACAAAAAAAGTGAAAAATAATTTTAGCTTCAGAAGTCGGTGACTTTTGTTTATTTGATTCAGTTTTTTGTCACCGACTTCTGAAGCTAAAATTATTTTTCACTTTTTTTGTGTTTTGGAGTCGGTTTTATTTTTTGCAAAAAAGTTTTTTTATTTTTTTATTTTTAGTTGCAATATTCCATAGAAATAGTTTTCATCATCAGACCTGTAATGGCACTTGTAACCCAGATGGGTGCAAAGTTTTGATCAATATACATGAATTAAGTCCAAACGCAAGGTAGCTACTGTAAACAGTTGAGGAGTTCCCTTAACTGTCCTTTGTCTTCATCATCAGACCCCTTATGACAGTCACAACCCATCTAGGTGCACATTTCTCATCAATACAAATTAATCAAACCCAAACACAAGGTGACTGCTGTAAACCGTTGAGGAGTTCCCTCGACTGTCTTTCGGTTCCATCATCAGAGCGATTCCAGACTTTCTTTAAATTATAGTGCTTTAAAATACTTAATCAAAAAATTTACAAACGCACTAGTCGCCACTACAATTTTTGAAAGCTCCCCTCAATTTCTCTTGGAAGCCATCATCAGATCCCGGTTTCCTTATCATGGGACCACCCTTGAAGTATCTCCTTTCCAACAAAAGAAAAATTATCAAAATCGGTTCATAAACGACGAAGTTATCCGCGAACACACATAAAAAAAAAATATATATATATACGGTCGAATTGAGAAACCTCCTCCTTTTTTTTGAAGTCGGTTTAAAAACAAGGTTTGATTTTGATGCAGCATGGTACGGGATTCCATACTTCCATGAGCATTCTCTTTTAACTTCTAAGATTTTTTCCGTCGTTATTACTTACAGGTGAAGCTAATGAAAGCATGTTAAAAAAGATGTTAATACATAAAACAAGCATATAAAAATAGTCAACATTAATATCGTATTAGCAACATAATCGAAACAAATAAAGTTATCTTTCCAATAAATGAATTTGAATTCCACGAAAATCATGACTTTGAAAACTACTCCAATTGAAACTAATTACTTACTTGAACTTTCGTTCACCACAAATTTAATAAGTTTACTTTCACATTGCTGAAGAACGTTCTAGAAAACCAAATAGTGTGGCCAGCTATACTTATTATTATGTAGATAGTACCCATCCAGGAGATATAATCTTTCGGTCCCCTTTTATGACTCCCAGAGGAGTAGATAGGGTGACAATTTCTTAGTATGAGATCTTGTGGTACAAGCATGTACCATAATATTGCTATCTATGTGTATGTGGAGAAAAACATACATCTTGTTGTCTGGTTTCTGAACGTATCAAGTCAAAATTGAACATTATGAACAATTTAATCTTTTTATTTTCTTCTACCATTATAAATGAGAAAGTTTGTCAGGATGTATGTTTGTAACTCTTTGAAGCCAAAACTACTTTGATGAAAATTGGCACACAGATAGTTTAGTACCTGGATTAACATTATAGGATACTTTTTATCCCGCTAGTAGTACGATCTGGTGAAATAATTACCGAACTCCATGCGGGCGACGCCGCATGCTTAAGCTAGTCAAATCATAATAACATCACTCCTGTTCTCTTCAAAGATTAGTCAGAGGTGTATTATAGTCATGTGGGTGTGTCAAAAACACACATTGTGCCAGTTATTTTTAATTCCCATTTAATAAGGCGCGAGCCTATTGCCATCAAGGCACAAATCTAGCCTCCTGGCTGCTAGTGAGCAATTCCTGATGGAAAAAATTCATCGAACCCATGACCTCACGCTCAGCAGTAACTCTTGCGACCTCTAAACCAACGAAGCAGTCAAATCAAAAGTCACTTATTGTTTTTCGTAACATAAAAACTAAAAAGGATAAAACTTCGGTAGCATTTGTATAAAACGATAAAGATATTGCTGCTGACAACATTGCAAGGAGATTCATTTTGAGTATTTTCCCTTTACTATAAAATTATTCTAAAGTTACAAACGACAAAATCCCTGAACTACCTAAAATAAACAAAAAAGGCAGCCTTTGCTCTTCGGCGGCAAAAATTGAAGCGCCCTCACTTTCTTAATGTAACGAATACGAAAACAGACAAAAATAAAAAGAATTGAACATGGCCGCTTCCCTCCTTTTTCTCGTACACCATTTATCGTTCGCGGAGGCGCGTTCGTTCCATGTGACATTACGTTACTGTTGCCAAAACTGCTGCAACTGACGTTTTATCTTTATGATTGAGCTTGTGACTTTTTGAACATGTAATTAAGTCGTTTATTACTTTATTTTATGCGCCACAGAAGCCGTTTTAAATTGGTGTATATTTTTTATTTTGGTAGATGAAAATTTTAAGCTGTTTTGTGATGCGGTTTTAATAAGTTAAGCCTCGTTACATGGGTTTATAAAATGTTTTAAACATTTTGAATCCAAAAAGGATGACGCCTTTTGCATTAATATCCGAAATATGCATATTTTATACTACGTTAAATAAATATTTACATTGCGCTTGCTACTATGACGTAGCATTTGACGTTGAATTTGCCACTTTGTATTTTACTTTGTTTAATCCTTAATAATATGATACCATCAACTTTATTATATCAAAATCAATTTTTATCTATTGAGTAAAACTGAATTAATTATATGGGGCGCATAAGAAGTGTAGAAGAATTGTAGAAGGATCGGAGTGTTTATAACTTTATTAATGAGTTGCCAATAAACTACATCGCTAAAATAAATAAGTTATATAAACTGGAGTTATTAAATGATACACGTCTTTTTATTTTCATAATATTTATGAATATAATGTGGTATTTTTTCTCAACATTATAGAAACTTCATCGCATAAACTGAACGCGCTTTGAAAAGAACCTGCTGAAAAGCTATGTTTCATTACTTTGATCTTTTTTATTTTTTATTTCATCAAACCGAATTAATTAAAAGGATATTTTTGGTTGAACATCAAAAGAGACTAATAGAACACTTGCTAGGAATTTTAGATTAGAATTCTTGAAATACTTTAGTGTTCTAAAATTCGTATTATTACTGGAAGAATTTTACTGCATTAACTCTGTGTATACATCTCCTCCGTCCTTTATTTTCTGTACGTATTGAAATTACTTGCTATTTGCATTTTCGTCGAAACTTGAACTAAGAAGATCTTTATTCTTAGGAACATTTATACATACTAATGTTACATTTTTCTTCGCCTGGTTTACCGTATCTCTATCTACCGTAAAATATATTGTTTTATTGCCTAACTAGCTTTTGCGCGTGGCTTCGCTCGCATTAATTTAGAATTTGACAATGAATGAATTTGATGTCACAGCTTCGTGAAGGGTCTGTTTACACCTTTTATAAATTAAACAATGTGTTTTTTTATAACCCCATAACTCTATTGTATTTTATTGTATAACGGGTTGGTGTCCGCAACTCCACGTCCAATGCGCGTATTTAGTGCGGGTGGGAAATCTATTCGATCCACCTCAGGTCCCCGAGAAAAGCCAGCAGCGCCTTGATGTCGCTGACAGTCTCGCGGAGAGTACCTGGGTTACCGAAGTACTTTGCCCTGTATGATGCAACCTCTGGGCAGTGCAGAAGCACGTTGGCTGCTGTCTCATCTTCCTCCATGCAGGCTCGGCTCCCCATAACTCTACCAGGGTATGGATGAACCCATATCAAAGAATCAACTGTTATATGAATTATTTTTCAATTTTTTTCTTTTGTTTTTATTTTTCATACAAAATAATTCGACAAAGTCACGATTATTAATGTAAAACACCCTTACGTGAAATATGACAACGTCGCATTGTCTTAGCCTTAAATATGAATGATTGGTTTGAATGAAACTGAATTACTCGTATTTATCAATGAAACTTAGATTAATTATGATTGATGATATCTTCGAAACTATACATTTTTGGACCACATATTCAAGGACTTTTTTACTTTTACTTATAGAAAGAACCCAAGAGTTTATGGGATATAAAAAAACAACATAACACGTCACGTTGTATAAGATGACATAAGCAACTAAGGTAGCATCAGTTCACACCTACCCTATCCCTACTGTCCCTACTAATATTATAAATGCGAAAGTAACTCTGTCTGTCTGTCTGTCTGTCTGTTACGCTTTCACGTCTAAACCACTGAACTGATTTAAATGAAATTTGGTACAGAGATAGAGTTGACCTTGAGAAAGAACATAAGATAGTTTTTATCCCGGACTTTTGAAGAGTTCTCTTGGAAACGCGATATAACCGAACTCGACGCGGGCGAAGCCGCGGGCAGAAAACTAGTGGGGAATATGTCAGAAAACATACATCATCAGACTACCGTTCCCATTCCTGGGTCAGAGGGCTCCTCTCTGTAAACTGAATAGGGTTGTAATTTCATACGACGTCATATGACGCTTTTCTAATTTATCCATACTAATTCTGACATTGTCTTTTTGTTTCATGTCCGGAAAAACAGCATCGGGCGGATTTAAAAGTAAGTAAAACATTAAAACTAAGTTTGCTTTACAATTTAAAAATCTAGATTCTAGACTTAAGTTCCATTTTCATGCTAATCTAAAGATAAGAGAAGCTGAAACTAGATAGTCATTAAGAACCTTTTGAATCTAAGAAAGTACGAATTGAAAATCAATCCTCTATTCAATAAGTTTTCTATTCAGTGGAATTAAGATTTTGTTCCGTTCTTCGAAGATAACCTAGAAACTATTATGGAAGATAATATTAAATTACAAGAAATATAATAGTTTTCTCTTGTTTCTAATAGCTATTTTGAAACTATTTCAACCAAACCCTTCTCATGTACCTATATTTGAATCAAAATATGACCCTTTTATTCTTCTATGATAATAATGGCTGAAGTAAGCACATAGGCACATACGTATTAATGTCATATACTTTATACGCTGCTCAAAACAAACAAGAAGCCTATTACAGGAAAGGAACAAAGTAAATGTCATGGTACTTGTGCATGATTTTTATTGTTTATGAAATTATAACACACATTTTACTAAACTCCCATTAAATACAGATACCTATAAGTACAGATAATTATCAATAAGAGAAGATAAACAAGAAAGGTACAAAACACTATTAAGAAATAGACTAAACCACAAAAAATAACACACTCGCTTATCTGAGAACAACACATTACAACAATTAACAACAAAAAACAACGAAAGAAAGTCTTAAATATAATGAGTTAACAACAAAAGACACACACGACGATTACCGTCGGTACAACCCTGAGGCCTGTTATTTTCTATGCATATTTAATTAATAAGCATTTAAATTGCAAATGTAAAACGGGATAACTCGAGGAGTTAGTTTTCATAGAAGAGACGTTTGGGATTTTCGCAGTTAATGCTGGGATATAAGTTGCTGGAAAGTACAAATTGGAATATATTAATAAGCACTGCCTGTAACGTTTCCTACTGCTGGGGTACAGGTCTTCTCTCTGTGACAGTATGTGGGACGTAAACCATCATACGAACAAAATGCGGGTTGGTGAATTTCACCGTCATATCTTCTCCAATTTTTTGTTTCTAAGATTTGCCGGTTTCCTGACGATGTTTTCATTACCCGTTATAAGAGCAGCTGTTGACCCAGCTACTACCAAGCATTTAAGCATAATCAACCAACATTGTTCCTACTGCTGGTAGTCAAGCCTTCTCTTTATTGAAGATAGTGGGCTGTTATGCACCATGCGGGCGGTACCACTAATCTTTATTTTTTTACTACTACCTTACTGACTGACTAATAGTTCAAACTTCTTTAAACTTATATTGATTAATAGGACATAATAATTATACATTCTATATGGAAATACAATACATTCTTTATTGATAGGACAGAAGCAGAAACGCAAAAGCGTGGCCAACTAACTAATAGAATGCCATGAGTAGGTATAGCCGTACTTGATAAATTTTAATAGACTTCAAAACTCCACGACACACAGACAATTTATCTCATTCTAACCATATTATTATGTTACGGTACGTGTTTGAATGAACATTATCAGATAAATGGTCTAAAGAATAATATGTGTTGACAAGTGACCTTGTAATTGTAATAATTGATCATCTGATAATCTATCACTTTAATCCAGTAACACACTTGATAGTGTTATCAATGCTGGGAACTAAATCTCTCAAAATAATGACATAATATTTATGCGTACATGATGATTAAAAGCAACCCAGGAAACTTCGCTGAAAACCGCTGTCGGTCGGTGCGAATGGTGAAAGAAAACATTCTGAGCAAACAGGCATTGTGTTTAGGAATTAAAACTCCGAAGACATGACTTTGACATCCATCAATACGTACTGGGCCCGTATGGTGGCGTATCGGCCATTTTCTCTCACAGGGCGGAGCTCTGTGCCCCGTAATGCCATTATTACAGGCTGATTCTACTAACGAAACCTTGTAAACACTTGAGAAGAAGTTACTACAATGTCGAAGACTTCCCCAGTGCATTCTCTCGTATATCTCTTTTGCTTTTTATCCCTTAAACTTCCCCTAACCAGTATTATGAGCGAACTTGAAAGCACAAGCAATTTTTTTTCTCCCAACCACGTCCTAAGCCACTTCAAGCCACTTTATATCCAAACTAAACTTTATACAAAGACGCCCCGTCAGTTTGAGATTGTCGCCGGGGTGAGGTGAATTTTAAATTTTACTGCGTTTTACTCCTACAGTAATTATGTTATACCTCTTTTATGGTCCATAAGAAAATTACTATATTCATAGAGATAAACATAAGCTTCTGTTTATAGGTAATATTATTTCACGACTTTTAGTGAGCGATATAAATTATGAATACCAACACTGGCAAGTTTAATATTCATAATAGATTCATTATTCTATCCGTCTCATTAATTCTGATAAAAACAAGAGGTCTTTGGCTTAAGTCAGTTACAATTAAGTACTGGCTGATTAACCGCAAGTTAATTTTGATCCTAACTATTAATGAAGATTTGAACTTTATGATTGGAGTCCGCTATTAATTCGCTATCGGTGACATACTCGTATAACGTCAGTGTTAACTTCACTGAGGATTTTGTAAGCTAAGTAGAGAACGTTGCAAATAGACCACGTATCAAGTCCCTATTCATTTCCAGGATGGCACCACATATGAAACCAACTCGAATCTCACCTTTGAGGCGACTCGCTTTGAGAATGGGCAGAAATTCCACTGCGAAGCTTCCAATGAAGTTACCATTCAAACCAAGGATGCACCGATGCATGCTACGATGGAGCTCGAAATTTGGTGTACGTATTTAGATGATATGCTTATTACAAAGAGTAGCTATTTCAATAAATTATGATTTACTGTGCTTGTGAGTGTATAATGCTTTCAAGGTGTCTTCAAACCTGTATGGACAGTTTACGGACCGACTGTGGACAACTGACACTGACCGATATTTCAGTACATTATCTGTCATAGTTCGGCTTCTGCAGGCACCAATTAGTCTGTTTGACCGTGCCTTTAATGTTAAAAGAGACAAAGATGTATTTTTAGTGTTAAATATTCTAATATGTCATTTCCAGATCCCCCAATCGTTCGAGTGGAACCGAAGAACATAACGGTGGTTGAAGGAGCAAAATTACTCCTCAAATGTGAATACGAAAGCAATCCTTCTTCGTTAACCAGCGTCATTTGGTAAGTCACAAAGTCACATAATTATTATTAAGTTTAATTCTTCATCAAGTCATCATCATCGTAGGATGATAAAAATGAAATAAAATAGTTCATTGCTGCACTGCTGAGCATTAAATCCTGGGTTTAATTCCAGACATAACATTATTAGGATTTTCTATCAATTATTTATATTATTTTATTTATTTTTATTGGCCTGTTGGTCTAGTGGTTAGTGACCCTGACTGCTAGGACGGAGGTCGTGGGTTCGATTCCCACACAGGACAAATCTTTGTGCGATGAGTACGATTATTTGTTCTGTATCTGGGTGTGTAATTTATCTATAAAATGTATGTATTTGGAAATATATAAGTATGTTTATCAGTTGTCTGGTTGCCATAGTACAGGCTCTGCCTAGTTTGGGATCAGATGGCGGTGTGTTGGTTGTCCCAATATATTATAGATATTATATTATTATTATTTTCTCAGTAGCTTTTTTTGAAGTCGGTTAATAATAATCTGATGGTGTTATATCTATCCCTAACTCTTGAGGAACTCCAAACCTATAATGTGCTGGATATAGGCTTCTCCAATCAGCTGTTCTCATTATGTGAAGGTCATCGCCCAACCTAGTCTGATCTTTATCATTTATCTTAATTGATTAGCTGTCTACAAACGTTCTGAATGATTATAAAATGTTGACAGTAATTAATCTAGTAATTTGTGCCAGTAACTAATTATACCACTTTAGATTAGGTTCAGTTCTCTTTCCGGTATTTGCTAATTAGCACCTTAGGGGCTGTCTCCACGAGCGTGAGAATCGCGACGATATTATCGTCGTTGCCACGTATTTCTATATACTCTCTTAGAGGCTGTCTCCACGAGCGAGAGAATCGCGGCGATATTATCCCATACAAATACGTAATATCGCCGCGATTCTCTCGCTCGTGGAGACAGTCCCTTAGGGCTTAAATACAACGTTGGCTGTAATGACTACCATTTGATTAAAGATCGCATCAAATCAAGTGGTAACAAATTTATACTGATACCGTGTCTAGTTCCATTTTATTTTCTTTCCTGCCTCTTTGGTCTGTTAGTCGCAATTGCTACGAATGCTACTGCTGAACATAAAGCTCTGTGTTCGATTCCCAGGTTGAACAAGTGCTATTGGATTTTTTTACTAGAAATCTCGGTACTCGTAGTAGTCTAGACTTGTGCTTTGTTAATGGCAATAGTCTCGCCCTCTATTTCATACGACTTTAGCATAGCACGCAAAATATGATGTACTAGGCTGCACCTCTGTCTAACCCGGCGGGATCACAGGCCTAATGATATGTTTGTCTATGTTAGAGTTCCTTCCAATCTACACACATATTAAACCCGAGGCTAAAAGTATCCTATGGACGTTAAAACCTATCTAGGTTTTAACGTCCATAGGATACTTTTAGGATACACAGATGTGTTCCAAATGTCATCCAAATCCGTTTTGTAGTTGCATCCACCCTCATAAACTTTCGCTATAATAGTAGTAAGATATCATTCTCAAATGCAGGTACCGCAACGGCGAGCGCGTCCCCGTCAACAACAAGAGCCACTACGAGGGTGGTACCACCGACCAGCACTCGCTCATCATCCTGGACGCCAATGGTGACGATATGGGCAACTACACCTGTATCCTCGGCAATGCCGTCGGGAACGGCACCAGTGAAGAGAGCATTGATGTTAATGTGCTGTGTAAGTTTGTCTTCTTTTTTTCAGTTTTATTTCAATTATATCATTTTCAAAACTACATACATAATATATGGAGAAGAACTCCTTTAGAACAAAAGTTTGCAGTTACCCCAAGCTTTCACTCATCATCATCTGTCTAGGCTTTCCCAACTATTTTTTGGGTGTGCTTCCAGTCTAACCGGATGCAGCTGAATAGGTACCAGTATTTTACGTGGAGTGACTGTAATTCCAATTGAAAAAAAAAACATATTGGTTTCAAATAGTAATTCATTAAATGAGAGACGGCCGCAAGAAACTGAATAGCTTTATCACAAAACTGGCAAAAGTGGAGAGATATGGAAGATACCTTCACTCAGCATTGGGTGGCTAATGGTTGGAGAAGAAGGAGAAGTTTATTGAAATTAATGCTTTGGGTTTTTAGTTTGAATAGATAGATTGTCTTCTTCTTTGAATTAAAACTTACTGAAAGCACTAGTGGTAATTCCTCGCAATCACCTACTTTTCTTATTTAGCCTACGGACAAAGAATCAGCATTACCGTCCTACGTGGCAATGCTGCTTTTGACCCAGTTGATAGTGATGCGAAAGGTTTTCCAAATACCCATTACATAATGGGTTGTACGATATACCCATTACCATAAAACCATCAATTTCTAAATTCCATTCCAGTCAAACCCCAAGTGCGCCTGACCATGAGCTCTCCCAGCCCCATCCTGGAGACAGACCACAAGAACGTGACCCTGACTTGTGAGGTGGTGTCGGGAAACCCACCAATATTGGATGAGGTCATCTGGTTCCTGGATGGAGAGGTGCTGAAGCATCTGCCGGAGTGCAACGATACAGAGGGTGAAGGTATTTTGAATTTACAGTTTACAGTCTACTGGTATGAATAGATATTTTTTTATTCAATCAAAAAATCAAATCAAAATTTTCATTTGCTAGAATATGCTACCTACATAAGGTGTTACAGCAAATTTGTTTCAGCATATCCTGCCATGATCTGGCGTGCAAATATATTCACAATAATCGATGTCAATTAATCTAACTTACATATTACAGATTCTATTGACTTCTCTACTAAGTAGTCCTTAACGGTATAATATCTTTTAAATAGTACGAGTTTGAAAAGTTTTTTTTTAAATATTGTCAGCAGTAAGTCTTGAATTTGCTCCTACGCTAAAGCTGTGACCTCCAGTGATCACTTTTTGCAGATAATTTTCCACCACCATGTTTGTAGATTACCACAGTTTCCCATCACTGGTCAACAAAGGCCGGCAGTCAGTAATGAAACACGCGGTAAACATTTCGATCGGATTAACAACCCTAATTATACAAGAACCGATGTCAACTTAGCCTTAAGATAAGATGGTGTCAAGATCACGTTTCTTCGTTAATGCCTGTTAGTGGTTGTTTTTTGCTTCCGATAGAGAGAAAGATTTTGGTACCAAAATTATGCAGCGTCTAATTCTTGCATCAATTTATATGGTCTAATGAAACGTCGAAAATGCGCTCAGTTATAATCTTCCACTTTTACAGAAAATCTGTGTAATGAAGTGGATCCCTCAATGCTGTTACTCCAAGATACGACTAAGAGTTTCCATGGCAACTACTCCTGTAAAGGCAAGAACTACGCTGGATGGGGTAACACCAGTGCTAGGACTGAGCTGGTCGTCAATTGTAAGTAATTTTCATAGTATATGAACTGTTAAGCCCTTATCTAACTTATCATCATCTGACTAGCCTTTTCCCAAATCTGTTGCGGTCGGCTTCCAGTCTAACGGGATGCAGCTGAGTACTAGTTTTTAACATGGAGCGACTGCCTATCTGACCTCCACAACCTAGTTAGTACTGGGTAATACTATGACCCTTGGTAAGACTGGTTGTCAGACTTTTCGGGCCACTGACTACCTGTTACGACTGTCAAAGATCTACAAATGACAGCTGGGACCAACGGCTTAACGTGCTTTCCGAGGCACGGAGGAAACTCGGTATGTAATGGGTGGTCACCCATCCACGCGAGAGGGAATGGGAAGCCGTCGCCTCCTTCTGCGAAGCAGTCATGCTAGCGAAGGAGGCGGCGGAACGTGAGAGGGAGAGAACCTCCTCACGTCCCAGCCGCCGCGGGAGAAGCACCGGGCGTCGGGGGCCACGCCGTGATGGCTCTCGGCCACCGTAGGCGCGGGCCTGTGGACGGTGAGTAATGGGCTAGCTCGCCGTCCGTCCGTCGTATGACGACGGGCAGGCCGTGTCGACGGCGCGTTCGTGTTCCACGCGCGCCTCAAAGAGATGTCAGCAAACGGGAGGGGCCCGCAAGGGCCGGTGCCTGCCAGGGCTGCGGGACTGTTCGAAAGAGATACCGCGGCCCTGGAACATAAAGGGCCAATGAAGGAACATGGGTGGTTTTTAGTCAGTAAGAGTCTGACACTCCCTTCCGCTCCGCCCAGAGCGGGAGGAGTCATTTGATGATTTCCCACGCCCCAAAAAAAAAAAAAAAAAAAACCCATCCACAGACCAACCTAGGCAAGCACGGCTTAACCTAAAGATCGACCTGAGCGGCTGTTATTATTTTGCCACGAGCCCCTCAAGCTCTTATCTAACTAAGGAAACGAAATAGACCGAAGGTGAGGTTCTGGGTTCGATTCCCGGGTCGGACTGGGTTGGGTTGGGTTTTTCCATCAGAAATTACTCAGTAGCAGCCATGGAGTCTACATTTGTGCCCGGTCGTAACAGTAATAGGCTGGCCTCCTACTAAAGTGCCTAGTTACCGAACGGAAGCTGTCAGAAATCGGCTTCTTATGTGCCTTCAGGCCTACCTCCTATTACACAGGACTTAAACATAAGTTGCGAAATGTGTGTGTACTAGTAGGTACACCTCTGCCTATACCTTCGGGGATAACCGGCGGGATGGTTAAGAAGAGGAGCTTTCCACACCGTTTCTCAATCCCTCATACCTCTATAAAAATTTGAATATTGTAACTTGTCTACATCACCAACATACCTTGCTTTCAGATCCACCTGGCCCCGCTAAGCTGACGTACTCCCCGTGGCGCGTCGTGAAGGGCAAGAGCTTAGTGCTCAGCTGCAGCATCAAGGAGCGCGGACGACCTGAAGCACATAGGTAAGGATCTATTACAATAGTATTAGACAGTATCTAATTCACGTCACACCAAACACTATAGTAGTCCTCCAGACCGTTGTCGATCATGACGGTCTACCCCATCGGAGACTAGCCATCGTCGCTGGTGGTATTATACTTAGTGCAGGCTTGTGTGCGCAGACACAGGTGCACTCTCTCTTCCCTCACTCTCATAGTCTGATAGAACGGCAATCCGACACGACCGGAGGGAGATCAGTCGCACAATCAGACGCTCGCCGAGGCACGGAGTTATCATTCCATCGACTTCACAACTACGGGCTACTGAGAAAACAAAAATTAAAGTGATTGCAGACTCTTGACTGATCGCAGACATAATATTTCTTGTCAAAAGAAAATACGTTACGTCTGTTAAAAGTTTAATGTTGATCCAATTGAGGTTCAGTCAAAATACAGACATGGCTCTGGACACCGATAACGCCATACAGATACTTACTAATGTAAATCTGATGTCCGCAGCCGATCATTTGTCTGTTCCAGTTTGGATTATCCTTTAAACTAATGACACAAGGATCATGTCATTGACGGCATTCATATTATTTGCGTTATAATATGTACGAGTATATGTAATCATCTATTATAATTCATCTCTCAACATCCTTCACCAGATTCCGTTGGACTCGCGGCGGGCGCCCCGTCAGCGACATCGTCTCCCAGAACTGGACCATCGACCCCGTCACGCTGGACCACCGCACTAACTTCTCGTGTTGGGGCATCAACGCAGGCGGGGGAGGGGAACCAGCCTATACTTCTATTGATGTTCTTGGTAAGTAACGGGACGAATGAAGTTTATATTTTGGCCATGTAGATAAGATCCTTGTAAAAGTATGTTAAAGGTTTCTGGGCCTACCACAAACAGTTTTATTTGGTAAATTATAAGGTAACGAAACAAAGTTAGTTTCATAATATCACCTTGCCTTCTCGAGAAAGTAGGTACATCTTACTATGTTTTATATGTTTTGCGTTTTCTATTTCAGCACCACCAAGTTTCAAATACGCTATGAACCACTACAGCGGTGCTTTATACAAATCACAGGTGAGTTTCTTTCTTTTCCCAACCATATTGGGGTCGGATTCCAACCTAACTGGATGAGGCTAAACACTAGAATTTTATATGATACCCCTTTGGTAAGTCTGGCTACCAGACTTTCGAGATTCGGACCACCCATCAACGAGGCTAACGGCTTAAAGTGCTAGCCGAGGCACGGAAGTGTTCTGGTATGAATGGAATGGTCTCATTGATCACCCTTCCACGGACTGACCATGGTACTAAATAGCTTTGATCTATCCGTGCGACTGTAGCTTAGCCATGACCGCCTCATGTCAATAAATTAACCAATTTATCTCTCTTTTTTCAGAACATTTCCCTATCATGTACGGTGGAATGCGCCCCGCTATGCAACGTCCAATGGCTGAAAGATGGAGCTGTAATAGACACTGAGAAAACTGATAGATATTATGTGGTTGAGAGACTTATTGAGCCGCAAGTTAATAGAAATGATTTCGAAGCTACAGAGTCTACTTTGGTAAGTATTGCAACGATTAACAACCCTATCGCCACAACGTAACGTATATCTACATTGCGTAGCAAGAAACACACTTAGTTTCAAACAGATGTTTTTTTTATTATATCAGCCCAATCATGGTGTCCAACTGCTGGGCAAAGACTGTTCTACTGTTTCCATTTCTCGAGGCTATCCGCTTCTATAGTCCAGTCTTTCATGTAGCGTTCTAACGACGTCGAGTTCTCTCCTTTGGCACCCATTCTGATGCAAATTTCGCTGCTAAAATTTGCATTTTTTGCTAAAAGGGCAATCTGACATTCGTATACATTGGTCGGCAGTCCCTTTTCAGCTTGGCAGGCATTTCCTTTTCTTTTATTGTGTTTCTTAGAAGTCTTAGTTCCAAGTTTCGAAGAAAGGGGGATCTCCATTCCTCCGCATGATTGTTCTTCAAAAATTCTCCCATTGATATGTAAGATAATAATTCTGTGAAAATAGTTTTAATCCATTCATTTTTTCCAGCACTGGAACATGACCGCCTGGCCGTCACATGTCCTGGACCGAGCAGCAGATACCGCGAGCTACACCTGCAGATCTTCACGGAACTTGGCAGGACCACCTGTCAATAGCACTACTAAGTTTGCTGTCGAATGTAAGTAGTATAAACTCATCATCATCATTCGCCCCGTATCTTAGCTAAGCTCAAAGCATACTGCACCGAATCGGTATGACTTTACGTCATTGATACTTTCTGATCCCTATTTGGTCAAGTTCTTTACTTTAAAAAAAACTTCGTTAGTGTCATAGCAGTGCATTTAAGAGAACTCCAAATACATTTGTATTTTTGCAGATGAACCAGAAAACATCAAGGTAGACCCTGTAAGAGTAAACGTGACGGAGAATGAAATACCGGCTAAAGTTGTGTGTTCTGCTAGGTAAGTAAGATACTTATACGTTTTATCACTTTGGCGACATCTACTACGCCACGTATGAACTGTACTTCATACCTGACGTCACGTAAAATCCTGCATCACCTCTTGATTCACATTCATACCTGAGAACAACCGTTGGACACTGGTCCGTCGGACACTGGTCCGTCAGACACAATACCGGTCTGGTTAGAGAGAGTTAATTTTTCAAAGGAAGATAAAGGACTCTCCACCGAGTTCCTCATAAACTTAGTGACATAAAAAAAATAACATAGTTCTTGCAAGACAATAAATTTAAAAAAAATAATTACAATTATAATTAGGTTGGATTCCAATCTTACCGGATTCAACTAAATAGCAGTATTTTACAAGGGCGACTGCTTATCTGACCTATACAACCTGGTTAACTACTTGGTTTTCAGCCTTCCCAGCCTCTGGCTGCCTTTGAGGCCGTAACGACAGACAAAGATCTACGAATGACAATCAGAACCAACAGCTTAACGTGCTTTCCGAGGCATTGAGAAGTCTCAGTTTAAAATGGATGGCCATCCACAGACCTGCCTCAACAAGCGTTGCATAACCTTGAACAATCGACCAGTGCTACTCTCCTATTTAGTCACGAGACCATTTTTCACTTTTGGAAATTAATTATTGCATCATTTACGTTTACAGAGGTTTCCCCATGCCCTCATACTCCTGGCGACGCGAACAACCCAGCAAGTCAGCCAGCAAGGAACACGGGAACAACTCCCTGATCCTCTCATCTTCAAACACGTTACTATTGGGACCTGTTCAAAGGAAGGATGGAGGCAACTACACCTGTGAGGCGTACAATAGACACGGATCTGTTAATATTTCTGTATATCTGGATGTTTGGTGTAAGTTATAACAAAATATTTTAATGTTTGATTTGGATCAGGCTTTTGACATTGTTAATCATGGACTTTATTTAAAAAAATAGCGGCTTATCTGCTATAAGTCTGCTATAATATAATATTCAAGGAATACCAATACAGATCGGTTTTAAAACCATATAAGCTGAGTTGAAGTTCAACCACACAACAAAATAACCCAGTTGTGGGTTACTGCAAGGTAGCATATTAATTTGAGCCATGACTGTCGTAACTTAATTCTGTAATTTTTCACAATTGAGGTCAGATGACAAATATTCACTGATTAAACTTTGCCAATTGTTTTTTTGTTTTTAGATATTCCTGAATGCGGAATTAAACAGACCGATATTGATGGCGCTCAAGTACTTGTCTGCACTGCACATTCTAATCCTACAGCGGTAAATATTCAGCAAAACTTTCTATGTTAATGTCCACAAACCGCACCCGCGTCATCTACATCCGGTTGCCGCTCACCGAGAGGAAACGGATGTGCCAGCATTGGAGACGTTAAAGGCTAATCGTGCTGTAAAAAATCAACACTTAGAACAGAGTTTGAACGGTTAAATGCCTTTCATACTATGCATTAGAATGATCTGTAATGTTCTATTAGATTACTGGTGTTGTATTAGGCAACACCATTTCTATTATATATCTACTATCGAAGGCGAGGTCCTGGATTCGATTGCCAAGTCAAGCAAACTGTCATTGGAATTTCTCAGTGGCAGCCTCGAGACTGGATTTGTGCCCGGTTAATGGATGATGGATGCTTCCGCCCAACTTTTTGGTAACATAGGAGTGATGTTATTTTGTTCGTTTTAAACCAGGTATCCTTCATTTGGAAGCTAAAGAACGAGAACGACAGCATAACAGACGAGAAGATCTGGCAGGTTGGAACTCACAGCTACCTCCAACTGAGCACTGGCGTGGATGTATACAGGACATACCTCTGCTACGCTACCAACACTGTCGGGCAGTCCCGAGCTTGCGAGCGTGATGTTATGGGTGAGTTTCATTTCTTTGTCAAAGAAGACTTAATCAGGCTACAGGCTTAATTTTAGTTTTTGGAAGTCATGCAGTGTTCTGTAACCAGTTTCCATCCGGTAGGAGACCCGTTATTTTCTAATCTACGGTCACAGAATTGTAGAATGAAATGTAGCATACGATTCACTACTGTCCTGTACTACTACAATTTTTCTAAGTTTTCTCGTCAATGTGTGCTTCATGAAATCTGTAGTAAATCAAATTTTCTGGTTTACAGCCAACTTGGAAAGTTTCGGTAAGTCCAACGGTAATTGGGTTTCAGCAATAAGCTATAATACAGCATTTATTTAAAATGGCGATTATTCTTTATTGAAAATATTTGCTATTATGTTTAAAAATAATAACTATATTTTTAAAGAAACAATCAAGAATTTATTTGCTTTTTACAGGCTTTTATTTAACTTGCTTCCTTCTTTTGGTAAAATTTTTATCAATTATTATTATTATTTATTGATACTCTTTCGAATTACAAAATTATAATTTAACAGCACAGCATAAACAGCTTAAAGAGAATTGAAGCACTTTGTTTTTTTTTATCTTTTTACTTATCCCTAGAAAATATATTGGAAAAACAAAATAAATCTACCCATCTCCTTCATCATACTTAATTCATTTTTTTTTTAATAACTACAAAATTCCATTGATATCGATACAATGTCTCTTTACTGAGTGAAGGTGTCCCGCAATTAATAAATAATTATTAATTAATGTTGTCTTAGTCTATAGCCATTTCCATGTCACTTTTACTCTAATCACAGGATTATATTTTATTATTTTTACGCAATGCCTTCGTCGCCGTCGGGCCACGATGGCTTGAGTCCCTACCCTATAGTGTCTTCTCTACACCTAGTTCTTCTTCTTCTTTTCATCGATGACTTAGGTCTAGTTCTGAGACATGACTGTCCTTCTAATCAAATCATGTTATATCATCTTAAATTGACTTTCAATCTCCAGGTACTAAGGTCTGGTGGCGAGACCAACAGAAGCTGATGCTTATTGGCGGGATAGCCCTTGCCATCTTGGTGATCACTGTAATTCTCTGCATCATCATCATCTGCATCTGCCGGCGGATGAGGGCTAAGTCTAAGTGTAAGTTATCCCCCCTTTTCTGCTGTGGTCGGTTTATGTGACAAGTTGTATATTATGAAAGTAGAGCCAATAGTTACGTCAATTAGAGATCAAAACATGATCACATAGGTAAAGAACAAGTAAAGAATAGATTTTTTTTTGTTGATACTACAGAAGCAATCTGTTCATTATTTTCTATTTTGACATAAATTTGGTTCGGTGAAACCAGTACGAACAAATTGTGGACATCGCTCTTTTACCTACACCACATTTCTAAAAATACTCGTTTAAGTTCATAATTATAATGATAATTGTGGTACATAAAAAAATTATAAAAAACTGTTTAGATTTTCTATCGTCAACGTGTCATATAGACTGACTTTGCTTGAATTTTCTTTTTAGTGTTGTATTTTTTGATAATGTCGTCTGTAATATAAACATCTAAATGTTGAGTAACTAATACATGTTTTTAAACATTTTCTTTTTGTCATTCGAGCATTGTAACAAAAAATCAATGTTTTTTTTCATATTTTTTATAATATTTATCAAATTCATGTGTAATCTTTTTACATTTTTTCTCATTAAAATAGTATTTTCATTGTCATTTGTAACATTAATGTTACTCACATTTTTTGCAACTTTCGTTGATTTTACTTTTTGTTTTGCGAAAAACTAACATTTATTTTTTTCTTCATCCTATCTTTCCCGGATGCTGCTACTAAACACAACATCGTCAACTAACATACAAACATATAGACAATAATCCCGTCGAATTAGAGGAACGCGAGAAGTAAGTTTTTCTTTTCTCATTTTTTATTTTATTTTTATCTTTCTAGAATGTCTAGTACTAGTCATTTTATACGTCTATAGATTTATTTTTAAAATTTTAGGTATTGTTAGAAAGTTTTTTTTTCATTATTTTACTTTATCACTTCACCGATTTTGCTACTTTTAATTTAGTTTTAAACTTTTCTGAAAACTTTCTAACAATAAAAACTCCCTATACATTTTATAGAATGACAAAAATCCTGAAAGTTTAGACCCCTGAATAAAAATTATTTGAATTAAAAACCCAATATAGCCTGTAGAGTTAGTTCTTATATGAAATAAAATCATTTTTAGCTATTTTTATTTAATCACACATAATGATTATAATTTATTATATTTTAGTTTATTTATCCCTTTCCATATTTTATTATATTTTATACTCATGCGTAATTTATATACTTACCTAACAAACAAAGGAAAAAACACATTTTTTTATTTTGTAGTAAAAAATAATACAAATTTTGCAGCTACGCCATTGGTCCGAGCAGATTCATGGCATACGTTATCAATGCCTCCCTCAAGGTCGCCCGTAGTTGTGCCCATGACGAGGTCATATCATTACGACTAGACGGTCAAGGTCAGATGTCCCCAAGGTCAAAGAGTTTGAGTTTGAGTGAAGCGCTATATTATTATGCTTGGACCAACGGCTGATAGTTTTGTTTTTAAGGAGTCTTTTGAGGCTTAAATGTGCTGATTAAATTAATAACTTTGATGGTTTGACAGTAGATTACAGAAGCATTAATAGGACAATCTGGAAACTGGCTTCTATTTTTTTTTAATATACTTATAAAATCGTTTAGTGTTTAATATTGTTATGAAATCGTTTATGTGTGCGATAAATTAAATTAAATAAATAAACAATATTAATAAAATAACTAAGCTAAACTAGCTGTCAAATCATTAAATTGAATTCAGCCATACTTAAGCTGCTAAGTTGGGCTTGAAAATAGAAAAAAAAATAGACGCATGTTTTTATTTTATACTCTTGACAAAATAACACTGGTTTTCAAAAGTATAAGTATTTATTACCTCTTTCCATAATAATTATTAAGTGTAATATTATTAATAACTATTAATGTGTAGGTTCCTAACCGCACTAACCCCGGACGTTCTCAGATTGACCACAATTAATACTTCAGGTACATTTTTAACAAAAAATGCAAAAAAATTAAAAACAGTTTTCAAAATTTTATTTTAGTTGGAGGATGCTTTCTTATTATTTAAATGCTGTTTGGCTAGTTTTTTTTGGATTTTTGGCGTAAAGTGTGTGACCACAGTAGATATAATTCGAGTAGAAAACAAATTGACAAAATTGTTTATACAAGTATTTTATTGAGTGATGCATGATATGAGATTTGGAAAGCATTCTTCTTGGTACTTCACTATTTATTGTATATTTTTGTATTTAAGTATTGTCTATGTAGGTAGTTTATGATTAGTATATTTTTGTTTTCTTTGTTTTGTTTGACTATTTTTATGATTTTAGTAAATGCGTTATTTTGACCTTTTAATTCTTTTATCTGTACGATTAGGTTTAGTTCTCGTAATTAAAAATCACGAATAGGTAAAATTAAAAATATTTTGACTCAGAAAAACATTTAATACATTTTTTTAGTTTAACAAATACACCCACTGCATGTACATAATTTTTTTTTCTTTTATTTTCAAATTCAGTCCGGATGGTAGCTGTATTAATGAGGTTTCGATCGCGCAGTCAATTATATCACAAGCTTTACCTGCCTTATCACCTCGTTTAAGCCTATCATTTAGCCCAAAAACATGTGACAGAACAAGACTGGTCGATTCACAAAGCTACCCACAGCATAACTTAGAAATGAATAAAATAGATGAAAGCCAAGCAACACCAGGAAACACCACCCAAACAGAAACGAATCAAGAAACCGAGCTACAAACACCAAAACCTGAACCTAAAGCTGACAGCAATAAAGTTCAAACTGTTACAACACCAAGCAAATGGCCTTTAAAACCTGGAGTTTTGGTGCATGTCAACTCCAACCATACTTTAAGCCCCAAAAATCAAGCCAGATTACAAGCAGCTACAGCAACTGAAGAATCTAATTTGGGACTACTAGAAAGAAATAAAAGTGAAGAAAAATCACCACCGAAAGTGGAATATTCCAAGAAAAGCGGGAAACCAAGGCAGAATGTTGTAACGGGTATTTTCAAGAATTTGCGACGTAAAAGCGAAGATTCAGATGATGATAGTGGAAAATATAAGAAGATTAATAAGTCTAACAAAAGGGCTATGTCACTAGTCAATATGAATAAACCTGGATATGTAGTGCACAAGAATCGACTCAGATCTTTGTTTCAAAGCGAAAAACCTAACATTATTGTCACTGAAGGAGGTAGTTGTTATAACATTTATTTTAAACTTTGGTAATGGAGTGAGACAATATTTCAAACAACTTCTTCATATTTGATCACGATTGCTCTCAAAACTGTGAATGAAACCAGCACTAGCCCGCGTGCAGCATTATATGCCCGTTTCCTCTGACAGAGAGGAGGCCTGTGTGCCAGCAGTGGGAATTTAATAGGCTGATTAAGTTTATCATTGAAATTATCATTATTATGTCCTAGGTCTATATTCAAGTTATACATAAGCCTATTATTATGTTTTGTTTGCATTATTGTATCACACATTATCACCAAACACTACACTAATATCACAACATTCCAAATCTTCCTCATTTTATAAATCTTTGCTTTTAACATTTACATTGCTTTTGCATGTACTTTTTAAGACGACTATAGAACCAAGTAGAACTACTGAAAAATCTAAACTGTTTTGGTGTGACCAAACTTATCGACGCGGATCACATATCACAATAATTGTGGCATTTAGTTTGTCACGGTGTTGATTCAAAGGGGCTTAAAAATATGGATATAAATATATAGAATAATTGACTTTAAATTATTGAGCTCACCAAAACAGTTAAACATCAAAGATTTTAATTTTAAATCCTAAAGCGCTTTGCTTGATAAGCACGTTTTCTGCTAAAACGCTTAAGGCACGCATTTATTTGCAAAGTTTTTCAATGTGAGCATGTTTTTAGTTGTGTCGTTCAAAAGGCCTGATAGGATTGTCACTACTAGTGCCAAAGTCAAACCGTTTACTGATGAAGAACCCAGAAATACGAGAAAACGAAAGAAACCAGGTGACAGTAAGTAGAGAGCATGTTTTTTTTCTGCTTATGTTTTATGTGTGTCTGTGATGTTTTTTTTCTACCACGTAAGATAAATAAAGACAAGTAAACTATTGTAAGTAAAGTAAATACGAAAAAACGACACTATTTAATTTAATTATTTTTTTTTAATCTGAAAGTAAAAGTTGGCAATACTTAATTAAAAAAATCTAAATCTTTAAATATTGGCACAGCAAATGTGTTAAATCAAGGTGTGGAGATCCAATATTATGGATTTATTAATTTAACCTAATAATTAAAATACCACCAATAGCCCCATAAAGAATAGATTATTTTTTCATAATTTTTATGTGCCACCTATTTCTTACAGGCCCACCTTCGAATGGCGTAGATAATGCAGCAAACGGCAACCTTGGAGCGGACAACCCAGGTCTTTACGAGAACCTGCCGTTCCACGGACTACAGCAACCACCTAATAAGGTATGTTTGGCGGCCATTTTGAAAATGATTCAGTTGTATGATAAGAAGCTAGTTTGGTCTTTCAGTAATGCTATCACGAAAAGTATTGAACTGAATTGAGTAGAATACTACGAAAAAAGTATTATTATTTTAGATTAATAAAAACATAATTATTGTTATACAAAAGCTTTTATTGGTAGTCAACTAATAATTCTTCGACTTCTGTCGATTGGCTAATTCTTTCACCGCTAAGAAGAAGATTCTTAAAACGATTTGGAAAAAGTAGAAAAAAATATTTGGAAAAGGTGGAAATAAACAGATAATTCTTTTGTAGAACAGTTTCACAACTCTATAGGCAAGACAAAAATTGGATTTGTTAATCTTCCTTTTTAATACAGTGATAGATTACTGAAAGGCCCCACCTCATAATGAAACTACCAATACTTACAAATTAACTTTTATGTTGTGCTATATTGTTTTGCTTAAATTATAATTTGCATTTTTTTGTTTTTCTGTTTCATGTTTATTAATTTGCATGTAAAGCCTGTCCAAGCGATACAACCTAGGGTAATCGAGACAAACCCGAAAACGTCGAAAGGAATAGCAGCTTTACAGAAACAACTGACTACTAACCCTTCGTTTACCCCAAGACTCGTTTGCCCACCATTCGTTCAAAATGCAATAGGATACCCCATGGCTTCAAACTCACAATACTCTTATGGGATCCCAGTATTATCACCCATCCAACAAATGTATCCGCTACATCAAACAGTTCTATTGAACCCATACCTACCGCAAATGCAAACCTCATTTTTAAAACAATTCCCAACGATAGACGAAGAAATCCCTGAAGGGGATAAAAGAAAATTTTCTTCGCTAAACACAAGAGTGCATAGAAAACCACCGCAGTTCCAATCAATGAGAATAGTAAGGAAACGTAATATAGAAAGATTTTATCCTAACACTGAATATGGGGAGAATTTCAATGAAATCAATAACAATAAGAATGAAAATCGTGCACCTGTTACTGAAGATACAATCTATGCGAACTGTCCATCTGTGCTCAGAGTCAAATCTAACATAAGTGGAGTAGAACAATTTGAAAATTTAACAGATTCGATACAAGTGTGTGACGTGACTGATATAAACAAATCTACTACTTCTTTAAACAGGCCTGTACCAGCTCCACGAACAAAATTATCGCCTTTTGTCTCCCCTTCCAAAAGTGACCATGTTTACGTCAATCTATCAATGCCTTTAATCAATACAAAATTTTCCAAATCTATCGATACTATTGATGCTCCCGTACGACCAACTAAATCCGCAGAAGATATAAGAAAAACGAAATTAGAAATTCTTAAATTTGAAGACCAAGATGACAGTGACGAAGGAAAGGATCTTGAAGAAACCAAAGCAGATCTGTCTAAACCAAATATAATAGGAGCTACCCCTAAAAGGAACATATCTGTAATATTACCATCTACTTCCCTAGTTAAGTCAGTGGTGAGGCAATTGAACGATGAGGGTATAAACAAAGTTGGGTTGCCAAAGAAGCAAGTGATACCACCAAATAAGACGTTACAAATACCAAAGTTGACGGAGAAACCAGTACCAAAACGATCAGTAGTTAAACGTAGTCATTCAGTACAAAGTAGTATCACAGTGGACAGTGATAACGGTCAGGTATAACGCTTGTTCTCATTTTTATTTTCTGTTTTATGTTCCTTCTGGCTAACGTGTGTGTTCTAATCACTAACAAACTAATTTCCTTTTCAGAATACTAACATACTACAACAACAGTACATGCAAAAACGTAATCACTTCACAAACTTAAGCAACAAAGGGAAGAACAAGAAAAACTTTCAAATACCACTACAAAAACATCATAGCTTTTGTTACTTCCAACCTATAAGGGTCGATAAAAGGATCCCTGTTGATCAGGAGAGGTCGTACAACAATACAATAGGGCCTCTTATCTACCAGCCTTCAGAACCACAATACTACACAAAAACTCTAAACAGAACGAGAGAAAAGAACAGTCAGAAGCTAAACCGCTTGAAAAAATCAGAAAGCTTAAGAGAAAAACTTTCATGTGTAGGAGTTTATGATAATTATCAAAAACCTGACTACCCAGAGCCTGAATACAATGAATCAGAAAGAAAATCATACTTGCAATTGCTAAAAGGCAACTACATATCAAATTCAACGAGAAACTTAGGACCCGAAAATTTTAGCTCGAATTATTCGGGTCCTAAAGACGATAAGCCTAAACAAAAAAAGTTAGTGTACGCTGATTTAGCATTAGGTAACCATAATATGAAATTTAAAAACACTGTCAATTCGAATAGACATTTGTATGATACATACACCGTAGGTTCAGATAGTGCTAACAAAGATACTAACTCTAGTTATAATAAGAATATGTCTAGTACTACTCAGAGAAAAACTGGTCATACGCAACCTAGAAGTGACTATGCCACTCTGAAATTCAATGAGATCGATGTCTGAGAGGTGAGTTTTTAATGTCATTCTTTTGGTTATAAGTTTTAAGGCTGATTCTAATAACTTTATTTAGAAACTGTTTCGAATCTTCTTCTATTTTATACATTATTTTAAAAAATAAGACTGGTATCCAGTTTATTTACTTATAATTAAAATTGAGAATCTGCCTTTGAACTGAGCAAAATAACTAAATTTTTATCAATATTCAAATTCTGAAATGTCATTTTTTTCACTTTTATCACTAAAAAAAAACTATGCAGTAGATTTTTTTAAAACAAGGAAAAAGCTTTTAAAAATCTGTAAAAATTGTAAATTTTTTGTATAATATTGTACAAAAAATCCTAAAACAAATGTTTTGATGGTAATATGTGCCTAAGTGGAATTTTATCTGCTTTCACAGCATGATTTTTCCGACACACCATGATAAAGCCTAAATTATAATAAATTGCCTAAGTACTAGTAAAATACTCGTACATTTACATTATTAATTGGCTATATTAAAAATGCTTCATAATTATAACTGACTGCAAAAATGAACTGCACCATAATTTGAGCCCGACCTCAATTAAATTTTACATTGCAGCTGCTAGGATTTTAAAGACCTTTGATATTATAAAAGATGTGGTTACACTGTGGTCATAATCCTAACAGAATTTTTGGCAAGCATTTCGAAAGCAAACAAAAAATGAAAAGATCTGGTTTTGATTCCAGATTATAATCTGGAATCAAAACCAGATCTTTTCATTTTTTGTTTTCCATGTAAATGTATGAGATCTCAAATAAGCATGTATTCGCAATGTTGTGACGTTTTATATTTTCTTCTAGGAACGCTTTACCAAGAGTGACACGTACATTTTTTAAAAACAAAGGTAATCTTTTTTCAAAATTCATTTCGGTTTCATTACGCTATTTTAGTTCACCGCTTTCTAAAATTATCATTTTTCAAAATTTTATTTTTCTTAAAATCACTGTGTTAGTAATTTATTTTTTTATAAACTAATGGCAACTAAAAATTAAAATACTACTCGGCTTATTATTTAATAAATTAAAAGTAAAATAAATGAAAATCATAATTAATTTATCGTGCTTTGCACTTAACACATATTACCATTGTATTTTATGTATTTTTTTTATCTATGTCTACTCATACAAAAAAAAAAGAAAAAAAAACTGCTCACTTACAATTTTGCTTATTTTTTTCTCAGCCATTCAGACCTGAAGACCAATTCATATATGCAGACGCTGACATGAAAGACTACGGGCCTATAAATTACAAAGCAGCATCGATCTACGCTCAAATGAAAAAAGTGAAAGAACAACAAAAATTACAGGAAATATATGATAAAGAAGACATGCTGTGATTACGATTTGGTTGTCAAAGAAAAAAAACTTTTTTAAGAATTTTGTTATTTTTTGTGACGAAATATGGCGTGTTTTCACTGGATTAATGCTGTTACTAGTTTTAAATAATTGGAAATAATGTTAAAAATACTCTTATTGCCAAAATGTTTTTGGTGCTTCATAAAAACCAGTTGACTAACATTTTACATTCATAATTTGCATAAATTTTTGTTTATTGTTTAAGCAACGAATGTTATCGCATTTTTATCGTTACGTATTAAGTTATTTAATTTGTTGACTTGTCATTAATTAAATGCATCTTTTGCATTTTTCCTATACTAAGTTCAAAAACCCTTTTTTGTACTTTTTTAATATCTTCTTGTTTTGTAAATCTTTGGACAACCAAGTAATCAAAGTCGAAAAAATAGTAAGAAAATATAATGAGTTAAAACTATTGCTGAAGTTATCCTGTATTTGTACATTTTAGAAAGTTGTCGTAAAAATTGTAAATAAACATAGATTTCTTATATAAATGTAACTACCGAAAGATCTAGTTGTCAGTTAGTATGGATTTTGTGCTAAATGAACTTTGTTTTAAGCTACATAATTTAGTAAATAACGTAGTTGTTTTTTTTAAATATATTTGGACATTTCCCTGAAAAAGTAAAGTGCAATTTACTTACCATTTCTAAAGCCTTAAAAAAACGTGAATGAAAACAGTTTTTGAGAAAAATATTACTAAGTCCAAGCAATAGGCAAAGTTATCTTACATTACTTTTGTCACTGCATTTTATAGAACGACTTGCCCAAAAACAACTTACCGCTAATGATGTTAAAATCTCATGAAATTATACGTAAACAAGATAACTGGAATTATTTTTATCGAAGTTGCTTTATGAATGATCATAAATAATTTGAGATTACAATCTCGCGTGAAACTGCACGCACTTTTATTGTACGATGTGTATTGAACGATGCGTGGAAAGTCCATTCTTCATTTTAATCCATGTTTATCGCAATCTGTATTTTATCTTTGTAATTATGATATAATAAATGGTAGCATGAGTATTACTGAGCATTATGCAATGTAATAGCGATGATACACAAAAAATACGGTTTTGTTTTTAACTTTGCCTGTTACTTGGGCATTGTGTGACTTGTCTTATTTTAACAGGGTATTCAGTTGAATCAAGAATGTAATAATTTTGTCACATATTTATACTTACGAAGTCTATTTATTCTAGAAAATCTATTCAATTTAGTATTATTTCTAATTTATATTTACCAGAGAAAGCAGTTATGAAAATAGCCAATTACTAGACTTATCTGTTTTGTAGCTCAAATATCCGTGATTTGAAGCCTGAAATTCACTTTTTCTATATTCAAATTTGAGCTGCAAATTGGATCTTGTAAACAGCACAGCAAAGCTTCAAGTAGGTTGACAACACATAGAGATTTTAATATCCGTCCAAGCGGGAATGTCTACAAAGATTAGTTGATTTTTAGCTAAAAACCGTATCTTTGTAAACTTTAGTGTAAATTACATGTATCGTGTAAAAATATTAGTCGAAAGACCTAAGACTATCCAAAGATAGATGAATTAGGGTGTGTATTTGCACGAAAATTGTGCAATCGTGCGAAATTGCACGATCGAGTAGATGTGTTCACAGTATAACGTTAAACAATGGCCCGTAGCGCAATCGGCATTTATATTTTTTACTTTTATTTCTCACCGATTTTTGTACCATTTATTACAACGAATCACAATTTTTATCATAAGTTTAGTGACATTTTGTATTTTTAAACTTATTTTTAACATGGCTTTTTTAATAACATTGTTGATGTAAATGTGATAATAGTCTGAAACGTAAAACTTTTAATTGGTTTCGTCAAAAAAATATTGTATTTTTTTAATGGCGCCCTTTCAAGCTTGAATCTAAGTTTTTAACCACTCCACAATCGTGATTAAAAAAAACTTTGTGAGACTAAAACAATTTTTCGTACTTAAATAAGTTTAACTGTCGTACTAATGTAAATATAAAGAGGGAGAAAAAATTACAAACTATCGGCGGACTGATTTTTCAATTTTAGAAAAAAAACTTTTTTCTTTTACTTTTTGTAAGTTTTTTTTTCTTGATTTGGAAAATAATCCTGCACTGGTATTTTCACCGATAGTTTCATATTTTTTCTAAATAAATAAAGCACTAGAAATGCGCTCTATATGAGTGCTGTGACAAAAGCGGAATTTATTTCACTATTTTATATATTTAATTGAATTACTTTTTTTTGTTGAATAAAGTTTTTCTTTGAGTAATAACTCGTAAACTTGTTGTGCAAAAGTCGGTAACAAATATTTTGCTATCTGAAACTAATTAAGACAAATACATTATGTACATGTAGGCACAGTTAGTAGTTAATCACTAATCAATGTAGTGAAAAAGAGGACGGTAAACAAATTAATTTATGATTTTTAATTGCATATTGTCTGGTCTGTAATTCACTCATTAAAATGTAAATATTATTAAATCTTCCATACGTTTTACATTTACTTCAATATAATTTTCTGTTTAAAAACATTATCCAATATTATTTTTTTACTCGGATTATGTTTGGCCATTCTTCAACAATACTTAAAGTATGAATAAAGAAATGTGCAAAGTCATGATTATTTTTATTAAAATTCCAGTTAATAGTGAAATAATTCCGCCACGTCGCAAAAACGTATAGAAACAAAATATTAATAAAGGTATTAGATGAGGTTTTGTACATACAAACTTGTTATAATATGTCGAATAGTGTTATTAAATTAATTTATGGATTTTTAATTGGCGTTTTATTTTATTACCTGTCATCTTCCAGTCTAACCTGATGCAGCAGAATCAGCATTTTCCTAACTATGTTGGGGTCGGCTCCCAGTCTAACCGGATGCAGCTGAATACCTATATTTTACATGGAGCAACTGCCTATCTGACCTCTACAACCCAGTTGGTCCACTGGATAATACGATATCCTTAAAACCACCAGAATAATCACCAATAATCCCCGAAACGTTAGACAAAAGTGAAAAAGAATACTAGCAAGCTTAGCCTTAATACGGGCCCAAATCTAAAGTCATGGCTGCTACTGATAAGTTTCTAATACAAAATCCAATAACACTGCCCAGCTTGGGAATCGAAACCCGGCCCTCATGCTCAGCAGTCAGAAAATAAGACACCAACCAGTGATTTTCCTTGTATGTATTAAGGCAGACACTCCGCGGTGCACGCTGTGCACGGGTACACGTGCACGTGGATTCATTTGTTTTGACAACGTGGGTCTACGTTTCCACTGCAGTACACTAATATGTACAACTGTAGCGTGCGTGGCCTGCCGTGGCATAGTCGTGGGTTAATATTCGTGTATAGTGTGTAGCAAATGCACAGCGTGCATGGCGTTGTGTTGAGCTATGTGAACGCCGTATTCGAGCAAGCCACGCTGTACTAATGACGTAATTTGATGCGTGTCCGTGGTTTGCAGTGGACGCGATCACACATTTTCTTGCAAAGCGAAGCTTAATACACGTGCGTAGCCTAGTCGTGCGCCGCGGTGGATTTGCGTCTCTATGCTATTGCAGGTTATGGAAACTGAGATGGGTGGCTTAAAAGGACTGATTACCATAATCATGGAAATACTACGATGTTCGCAGATGCGCGTGTGTATTGTTTTTAAGCAACAATGCGTAAAAAGTGCGCTTCCCTGATGCGCAGGGTGTGGAGCAGCACCAACAGTGTCCTGGGCATGATTGCCAGTCGCCTGGACTGTATTTATGTGGGTCGCTGTTCTGCAGTTACTCATGGGTTGTCGCAGCAGTGATCCACCGTTATTTGTTGTGTTGTTTGTTTTTATGTGCTTACTAACTTAGTCATAAGTTTTACTAACAGTTTTTGAGTCATGGATACTTGATTAAAGAGAAATTCTATTATATTCTATTCTATTCTATTCTATAGCTGGCCTTAACACGTCACATTTCTGGGTGTAGCTTAAACATGAAGTTAGGCAGCACACGCTTCATGCTAAAAATATCTTCCAGCCAGAGCGGGAGGAGTCATTTGATGATTTCCCATTGCAAAAAAAGGACCTAAATTCCGAGATTGCAAAAACTGTTTTTCTTTACAAAATATTCAGTATCTGAACCATAATAATTGACAAACTAATGTACAAAAGCTACCCGAAACTGTAAAATTTTCCCAATCAATCTTGAACCTATTGCTTGGCGATAAAGTTGAAAATCTATTAATCGCTTTCCACCAGGCGTGATCGAGATCAAGAGCAGGCCCATTTTGTAATAATAAAAAAAATGACGTTGTAGCTTGATGTGCTTGCGTTTGTACCTATGGTGAACTGTAAATCCAGGATTTTTTGGCACAGATCTCGGTCTGAAAGAGAGTTGGCAGTAAAGTACCTCGCCGGCCCAGTGCGGGCTGGTGGATGTGATTGAATAACATAACATCATGCCTGTAATCCCTGAAGAGATAGGCAGACGTGTACCTTATAGTCCACCCACATTTTGCCAGTTGTTTTTGACCACCATATAACCGGGGGCGAACCTATGGAAATCAACTGGGCATAGAAATCCAGACTCTGTGGCTGCTACTGAGATATTCCTGATAGAAAATCCCAATAACACTTTGTCCGACCTGGGAATCGAACCCAAGACCTCATGCTCAGCAGTTGCACTTGCCACCTGGGACCATAAAGTCAGCCGTAATGTGGATTGAAATTAAAAATTAATTATTAAATGCTTAAACAAATGAAACAACAATTTGAACATCAGTTTTGTATTTTACTTTATTCTTCTCCTTCATACAAAATTATTTATTTCGTACATTTACTTATTTGTGTTATACACACATTTATTTATACTATTTACATTTTTATTTATAATTAAAATATTTACAAAATTTTATTATCACAGCTTTGTTTTTGAAACAAATGTTTCCGTTTTTCAATGTTTTAGTTTTTAGTTATGTGAATAATTTCTGAATTACTGGATTTGTAAAACTAAAAAAGACAAACTAAAATCCAGTTATGTTGCTAATTTGATGTTATTAAATAACTTTTCATGTTTGATATAAATTATCTTGTTTGTCTGTTAAAAATAGCCATCTTGGCTTCTAATGAGTCATTCGCACGGTTGTGCAAAGGTCGCTAATTACTGTAATCTAATGTATTTTAATTAATGTTATTTGCGGTGACCACACGGATATGATACAAACAACATAATCATTGGCATTGCTAGACTTATTTACTAACTACAATGTCTCATGCATTAACTATGCTTATATTATGTAATCTTGTCAAAACAAAACATTCTTTGAAGACTTATTGAATACATTAAATGGTTCTTGTAAAAATTTGCCTTAATTTTATTGAAAAAGGTATTTTTGCCCACTTTTTTTACTGTTAAGATTTTTTTTATCAAAAGTTTATGTCAAACAAAAGCACATATGAATGTCAAACTTTAGAAATAAGTAGAATTGATTCTAGTTCAATACAAATTATTTTAAATTTAGGATTTCTACTACGTACAAAACTATAATTCTGCAATGTGAAGGTAATTTTCTACCAGTGGTTTCGTGTTTTAAATGCTTACTGTAAAATATACCTAACTTAAATTCTATAATTATGTACATTTTTTTGTTATTAAAATAATAACTACATTTTCAATGTATAATTAAAATACATACTTACGTTTTTATAATTAAAAAAAACTTATAAGGTAAGACTGACATACAGTTTTTAGAAAAACAGGTCGTTTGTTTTATTGTATCTAAAGATTTAACCGTCTCTGAAATGTTATAAATAATTTTTTGCACTTTTTGCAATTATTTATCGTTAACAAAGTAAACATTCAGCAACATGTACAAAATAACTACTTTTGAGATATTCTCAAAAGGTTTTCGTAAAATAAGTTAACAACGTAATTGTACTTTGTCTACGAAACAACAATAATTTACATGAATTACTTTCTTACTAAATTGTTTTTGCAGCATAGGTAGTGCTGTCTTCTTTAATACTTTCCCTTTAAACCTGTCAAAGACGGTCCCTTTAATAACCTGTCCTCATAAAATACTCATTGAGACTGTCACAAACATTATTAAGAAGCCACTAATGAGTAGGGATCCTACTTTATTTAAATGCAAAATGGCTTCCTAATTCACTCAAAATTAACTAGTCAGTCATTTCCACATCCATACAACCGAATCGTTAAACCACTTCAAAATACCTGCTCATAAGTTTTTTTACATGTCAAAGTTACAGTTATCCATCTGTCTGTCAAAGTAAAACACACTGTCAAAACGACAGCGACATGTTTTCTGTCTGTCACTCTGACAGCTTGAAATTAAATGGCGACATAAGAGCGTTTATACAGAAAGTGGGCAACGTCGCAAATAGCTATCAAATATTTCGCTGTTTTGATTAATTTGGCAATATTACTTACTGTATGGAAATAAGAAATAAGGCTAACTAGTGAACCAAAATATTAATTATAATATGCAATAATTAATATCGTAACACCGAATATATAGTTTTAAATGTAAAAAAGTACTTGGAAACTTTCCAAATGCCTTTTTTACACCTAAAACGGTTACAACATTAAATTCAGTGTTTTAATTGCATTTCGTTATTAATATTCTAGCTCACTAGTTAGCCATATTTCTTAATTGCATACAGTAATATTGCCAAATTAATTAAAACAGGTAAATATTTGACAGCTAGAAGCGACGTTGCCAACTTTTTGAATGAACGCTCTTAAAACTAAGTATTGCGTTTGTCAATTCGGCCAATATTTACAAACTTAATCCTAACTTAAAAATACTTAAAGCCTATTTGTGGATCAGTAGAAGTCATATTGTCCTCGACCAAAGTAGACATAGTCTGAACACCATTTCCTGGCTTGAAGATCTGTTGAGCAGCACGCTGGATAGGCTAATTTAGATTTTGTAAGCTTGGCACATCTCTGGCAGAGGTCTAAGAGCTCATCCTGTAACAAGGAGATAGAATTGGTTAGGTTATTGGTCAAGTTTGAAAACATTTTCTTTGCAACTTAATCATGCTTCAACGGTTCAACGAAACTGTAAAATTTTAGCACACTCGGGTTCTCCATGCGATACTTTTATTTGGGTACTAATGATTTAAATCTTCAAGTACTTAAAAATGTGATTCTTAGATATGTCAGCATATCACAAGCTAGTTAGCAGTACTATTAATGTTGGTTCGAATTCAATCTATTGGCAAAAAGGTAAAAAAAAATGTTGGTTGTTAAACAGTGATAAATCAACATGAAAATCTTTACACTAAGAAAAATCATGAAGAAATCTCGATCATCTGGTTCACTTTGTCAAGGCCCTGTGATTTTTAAAAAATATGCATGCCTCTTTCCTGTTAGGTAAGCTCGTAATATTTGAATATCTGGGTTAGGTATACCAAGCATTTACTTTTTATGACACAAAGTAATTAAAATATTCCACGAAAGAGGAAGAAGATATACAATCTACTGATTACTTCTACGATTTTAGCACAAAATTAACAAACAACCGGATAAGAATTAACCTAATTATTGTTTATCTATACACAAAACACTGAAATTAAACAAATTGTGTTCAAATTCAAGTAAAAAAAAGCAAATCATGTGACAGAACTCTGTCGTTTGACCCTGGCCACTTGGGCAGTGATAATCATGACTTGAATAAATTTTTGGCTGTTAATATTATGGTTTTAATAAAAAATAATATATATTGTTATAAATTATTGTTACTTATATACTTTGAAGACGAGGAGCTCGTGGCAAAATAAGAACAGCCGCTCGGATCAATCTTTAGGTTAAGCCGTGCTTACCTAGGTTGGTCCGTGGATGGATGACCACCCATTACATACCGAGTTTCTTCCGTGCCTCGGAAAGCACGTTAAGCTGTTGGTCCCGGCTGTCATTTGTAGATCTTTGACAGTCGTTACAGGTAGTCAGTGGCCCGAAAGTCTGACAACCAGTCTTACCAAGGGGTATCGTATTACCTAGCACTAACTGGGTTATGGAGGTCCGACAGGCAGTCGCTCCATATAAAATACTAGTATTCAGGTGCATCCGGTTAGACTGGAAGCCGACCCCAACATAGTTGGGAAAAGGCTAGGCAGATGATGATATACTTTGAAGACAGTTCATGTATTTCACTTCTAGATTGGTAACTAAAAAGGTTGTTTTAAGTAAATCCTACAGGTTTCTAATAACCATCGCCCTTTGGGTTTCAACCCCGAAAGGTTTGGTAGAATTCAATCAGTTAGTAGTAATTTTTAAGTCCTTTGTGTAGCCTATTGCATTCAAACGCGCGCAAATCCAGATTCCGTGTCTGCTACTGAGAAATTGTTGTAGAAATTCATGAACCCTTTGTCCAATCTGTAATCGAACCCAGGATCTCATGCTCTTTAGTAGATCAGGTGACTAGTAGACCAACAGGACAGCCTAACCAATTTGAACTAAGCCAAATACGATAGGAAAGAATTTTCACCTATAGTGCAACGACTGGAGTTCGGAAAAGAAATATCGTTTATATAAATGTTTCAGTAGTGCATCAGGAACACCCAGTCAACAGGTGCCCTGCCATGACTCTTAAAGCAGGAGTAATTCAAGTGTGGGAAAGAGATGGCGTTAGACGACCTGTAAAACTGTGTCTCTTTCCCACACTGGAATTACTCCTGCGTCAACACCTACTCTTCTCCGACTCAACTCACAGTAAAGCATTGAAATTTGAGTTTTATATCGTGTTCATTATAGTAGAGTTTTGAACAATTATTTGAAAGACCATTGATATTGTGAATGACCGATGCCTTAACCGTTTAATTACATTTTCGTTGAAAAATCTAAAAAATCATCGTAAGTACTTACATCTGTATGGCATTCAGTAGATTCTTTAAACACTCCGCTGCCAGGTGCCATCCATGGGGGTCGCGCGTTCGATTCCCGGATGAGGACCGCCAGGCACAAGACCAGTAGGATGCAGGCTATCGAATACGTCTGTGGACAAAGAGAAACAGAATTAGATATGTAAACTTAGTGTCAAATAAAAATACAGTTAATGCCCGAAAAACTCAGCAAGATCGTTTCATCTCGTTGTTAAGCTTCAGAATCAGCCTAGCCTAGACAAACTGAGATTCTATAAGCAATAAAGAAAAGTAAAAAAATATGGAATTTAAGGAAGCCACCTAAAGCTGATGTCAATCCTACTGAAAGAAGTTTTAGAAATTCTGCCTCTGTGCCTCATTGGATAGTGTTCGCAATCGCGACTGCTGAGCATGAGGTCCTGTTTTCGATTTCCGGATCGTGCAAATTCTTATTCCATCAGTAATTGGATTGATTTTTTCCATCAGAAATTTCTCAGTAGCAGCCATGGAGTCTGGATTTGTGCCTGGTTCATGGCAGTAGGTCACTATTCGCCCCCTCTTTATAATAAGGGGCGAATGGGACTTAAACATAACTTGTGAAATGTGGGTGTACTACAGTAGCGAAGGGTCAATTTTTGTAAGAGGTAAGACGGAGTAGATATCTTTAATGTGATTATATTATTTGTCTATAGAATACTGAGCGTGCCATTTTTCAAAGGGAAGCCGGTAGGAATCGAGTTTTATGGAACCTTCGCCACTGATGTACTATTAGGTACACCTCTGCCTAACCCTTCGGGGATTACAGGCGTGATGTTACCATTTGACCTAGGATCAGACTATCGAAAAAAAAAACAAAATTGGATTTTCAAAAGTTTTGAAACTCCTACCTCATTTTCGTAAAATCTTTAAAAGATTTCAAATAAAAGTTGAACAACCAAAGGCTTATATCCGATACTAGAGAACAATAAGTACTAGTTTTATGTTGTTTTTATTCACTCACAACTTTTAATAACTATCACCAAATTAAAAAAAAAAAAACAAATATAAGCTGAATTGCCAAAAACTTATAATAAACCACGACTGTAGTTTTCTTAAAAGAAAAACTCCTCAACAGGCTAATTCCCTCAAAACTTTTACCAAAGACCTATTACACCATCATCACATCATGACGCCATAATGATAACCCCTAGGTACAATAGTAGCCGCACCATTTTGTAACAGCACAATAACCTTATCTTAGACAATAATTTATTACAATCAATTTATATAAACACCCATTAATAATGATAAAAAGCTACTTGGAAAATAGGGCATTTGTGTTTGTTAGTCTAATATAGGTTATTTGAAACGTACATGGGGTCATGTCGAAGTAAACAATTGCTATATACCAGGTTGAGAAGCGGGTCAAGAAAATAATCATTTTGTAATGATTAGTGTTCAAAGGGCGTTTGTGATGCGATTTTTCGGTGAAGTAGTTGCGCAATAATTGATTTCATTGCACTTCTAAATATGAATTTAAAAAATTAATTTTAGACATGAATATGCAATTTTAACCGACGTCATCTGTCGTCGTTTTGATAACACATTTATACAGTTATTAAAAAAAAATAACATAAAAAACTTTCTGCAAAAAACCAACTTCTTTTTTCTTTCGAAGAAGTCTAAAATAAATTTAGTTTCGGAAGTCGGTGGCAAAAAAAACAATGAAACAAAAAAAGTCGCCGACTTCCGAGAGTAAAGTTATTTTAGACATTTTTATTGTTTTTTTTTTGGAAGTCGATTTTTTTTGCAGAAAGTATTTTATTTTACCCTTTTTAGTTGCACATTAATCAAAAATCTACAACCGACTAAGAACCTCCTCCTTTTTTGAAGTCGGTTAAAAAGAAATAAAAATAACGGTAAAAGTACGTGATTTTTTTACATGACAGCAAAATATATCTGATCTCGCAATTATTAAAAAAATACAATCTTGCAAATTTAAAAAAATGTGAAATTGTTCACCCCTACGATTACCTAGTACGTAAAGAGATATCTGAAAACAAAGAAGCTCAAAGCTCTGCAAATCTCGCAATCAAAATTTGGTTTGCTGTAAGAAAACCCAATTCTGGGTTAAGCTCGCCATTGTACATAAGCTATATTATTGCAATTTGTATCCTTTATTATTTTGTGTGCAATAAAGAATAAGAATAAGAATAAGAAGCTTTCCATCACATTTAACTACTAACTTAAAGCAGATAACCATAAAGCTCCACGGGATTCGCCCCAGTCTGGCCAAAGCTTTAAATATAGTAAACAAGATAACAATCAAAACAAACAAATAGTACTATTCGTAACCCAATTGACAAAAGTAGTTGTAGCTGATAACAAGGGCTTATTAGCCATCAATCGTGATAACAGCGAAGCTGGTCCATTGCTGATTAAAATAGTACTACTCGGGAGATGTAACCTAGTTTGGAAGAGTAGTATAAGTAAGTACGTGATTGTTTTGATCGACACCGATTCGGAATCTGGTACAAGGAAAATGGGTTTGAAAAATCCGATTTACTGTTTTGTTGGTGCAAAGGTTTCTTGGGATGATTACAGGGTTGCCAGCCGTACTCTAGTACAGAGAATTGTGTTCTTTTTTTATTTATACTCCTTTTTTAGGGTTCCGTACCCAAAGGGTAATACGGGACCCTATTACTAAGACTTCGCTGTCTGTCTGTCTGTCTGTCTCCAGGCTGTATCTCATAAACCGTGATAGCTAGAAAGCTGAAATTTTCACAAATGATGTATTACTATTGCCGCTATAATAACAAATACTAAAAATTAAAAAAAAAATGTTAAGGGGGGCTCCCATACAACAGATATGATTTTTTTGCCGTTTTTATAGATAATGGTACGGAACCCTTCGTGCGCGAGTCCGACTCGCACTTGGCCGGTTTTTTTATAAGGTATGGTTTGTGCCTAACCTGATCAGAGTTTTTATGCCACCCATCTCACTTGGCTTTACGTGACGTCAAGAAATATCCCTCAGGCATGCTCACGAAATTTTCCTGAAGCAAGTGATTATTATATAATAAGCACAATAATTCGAAAATCAGAGGTCCGTGCCTTGGGTTCGAACTCGAGATCTATGACTTGGCAGTCCGACGGTCACGCCACTAGGCTATCACTGCTAACTAATGAAAGAAAGATCTATACCTACTAACTAATATTTAACAGAGGTAAAGTTTATAAGTATGAATTGTATTAATTCAGGTTATAGAACATAGACCATCATTACCTGCCAAACCTTTTCCCAACTATGTGGTGGTCGGCTTCCAGTCTTACTGGGTGCAGCTAAATACCAGTATCTCACATGGAACGACTGGCTATCTGACCTCCAACCCAGTTAGTACTGGGAAATACGAAATCCCTTGGTAAGACTAGTTGTCAGACTTTCGGGCCATGGACTACTTGTAACGACTGTCAAAGATCTAAAACTGACAGCCAAGACCAACGGCTTAACGTGCTTTCCGAGGCACGGAGGAAACTCGGTATGTAATGGATGGTCACCCATCCACGGACCAACCCAGACAAGCGCGGCTTAACCCGAAGATCGACCTGAGCGGCTGTTATTACTTAGTCACAAGCTCCTGTGGGCCACATTTCATCCAAATCCGTTCAGTAGTTTTGCGTGAAAGAGTAACAAGAATCCATGTATCCATACATCCAACTTCACAAAATTTCACGTTTATAATAGTAGTCAGATTACCATAAAAGGTTGTGAATTTTAGTATGGTGCTGAAAAGTTGAGCGGATGTGGGAGCTTACTCTTCCTTTCCATTTTCTAAGCAAACATTTGATCACAATGTTAAGTGTCTTCATGTTAGGTAATGTTAGTAAACATTTCTGAACAAAATTGTTAGTTATAAATATTGTAATAAATAAATCATTTGTTTTCATTTGCTTGTAAACATTCAACAGTCGACAGCAATGCGGAGAGTGCGGGGCCGGTTCTAGAGTCCGCCACGCGCCGTGCCATTACGTGTCATGTTGTCAAATGCTATAAATGTTTGTAAACACTTTCCATTACTGTAGGAGCACTTAAATATCTAACAATTCCTAACAAAATGTAAAAAATTCCTGACATTTGTTGTATTAGTGTTAAAAAATGTTTGTAAATATTTTTAACAGCAGTGTGGGATCACTAGACTTATTTGTGTGTTTACAATTGATACATTTTTGTATTGTACAATCGTTAACGACTGTAACTTTACAGATCTATATTATATTTGATTTTGAAAAGAATCCTTTTAAGAATTTGTATTTTTGAGACATGGGCTTTTTAAGAATCGCGCTTATTAAGAATTAGGCATTTTCAGAAATAAGTATTTTCAGAACAAGGTATTTTGCGAATTAGTCCTTTTTCAAGCTGTTGGGCAATTTACGAATTGGGCATTATTCGATTAAGACACCTTACTATAGTGACAGGCATATCAAATGATTCAAATCTTAGGTTTCTACAAAGAAGGTAACTATGAAACCAATAATATACTCACTTCATGAAATACATACAAAAAAGGTATGTGAGACTTCTGTCTGAGTAAATAATTTAAAATAATACATAAGCACTCTGATTAGCCGGGTCACTTGGGGTCTGTTAATTATCAATTCACGCAAATTGCTAATTAAAGGTAAAAAAACACATTCAATGTTGTTTTTGCGTGTTATTTTATACTCTTATGAGTATGGGATTAAACATAGCAATCAAAATCAAAGCATTTGTTTCAAGTAGGCCAGTTACAGGCACTTTTGAATCATCGAAACAAAGACAACAATGAAATGTAGCTACAGTCCCAGTCACAACGCATAAAAACTGTGAAAGTAGGTACTGTAGTTGCCCATTTCCCAACGTTACGTGAACTGTCGCTTCGGTGCGTGACACGCCGATCATAGAAATAAATACGAAATACACACTTGATCATAAAAGACACGTGTTTTATAAAACTAACGGGAACTTCAGAGCTCATCAGCATCACAGCCTGAACACCCACTTCTGGGTATAGGCCTCTCTTTTCTTCTGACAATCTCCACGTTCCTGTGCCAGCCTCATCCAGGTTTTTCCCCCGATGGCAACTATGTCGTCTGCCCATCTCGCCGCCGGACGACCCAGCGCTCAAAATTCAGTATTTGAAAGTGTGGGGTGTGCAGGTCCACAAGCAATCAATTTGGGGTTAAATTCGTCAGTCCCGCCTTGGGGCCCAGAGAAAGTAACATTCTATCAGCGGATGAGTCAAAAATTTGTTGGATTAACATAACATTACCGAAAAGCTTATCATCAATCGTAGTGCGTTTGTAGCAATAGGAAACACGACAATGTGAAAGCGACGATTCTCTAAGCCTTCGGGTGACCAGCACCACCTTGCTAACTGGTTAATATTTATATATCTATATAAATATTGTTTTTTTTTTTTAATGCTCCTCCTCCGTCGTCCTTCCTTCTAAAGAAGTATATGGTAGTCTTATTGCGAAGGAAAAGGGCATTTTGTCCAACCATCATCTGGCTAGCCTAGGTCTGAGCATCTTTTACCTTTTTGGCGTCGTTATCTAGTCTAATCTGATACAGTTATTTTAAAAAGAGTGACTGCCGATCTGACTCACTTACTGAGCTTGTTACCATCGATGCTGCCGCGTGCGATAGTACTCCTGCCCTCTTTCTCACTCTAACAAAAGATGGTTGTGAGCAAAAAAAAAAACAAAGTTAAGTAGCACACACGGCGACACATCAAACTATTCTTTCCAGTGTAATATGGCCTCGCTTTTTGTAGATATCCGGTACAATGAGAGATCCGCTTATACTGGCTTATATAACTTGATTGGCCGTCCTGCGTACGATTGCTTGTGACAGCAAAAAATCTCTTTTTCTGTGATCCGTAATCGCTTAACAGGCTTATCGCATTGTAATCAGATATCAATGTTTTCCCTTCGTATCATGTATTTGGGATTGTCTGCGCGATCGATCAATTTAGTAATAGTAATTAATATTTATCGCTCCATTTGACCAGTTGTTAATCTTTGCAATAACTCGTGACGATGATGTGGCGGTTTTAGGATTGGACTTGTACTGGGAATGACAATAAACTGCTAACGTAATGAAATGGAAATTGCATAATGACGGTAAACTCACGATGTTTTTGATAAAGATAGCAAGATAGGAAAAAAAATATATCATTAACCTGTAATTTCAGCGGCATTCTCATTGTTTAATTAAATGAACCTGAATAAGATTCTAGGTAAGACTTTATTGGATTTTTTTTTTAATCATTACTTTTCTTATAATTACTATCGTTACTTTTAGTACCAAATTCATGTAAATAGTTTGTTAATTTGTGTGTTTTTGTGTGTAGGAATTTCTCAGTAACTGCCACGGTGTCTGGATTTGTGCCCGGTGCAAATTAATCTCCGTGTCTCCAATCATAAGGGTTCGGCTATGTACATATACACAGAGAGATGATGATGAGCCGATCCAGCCAACCAGAGAATCACAGCCAAACTCGGCGCAATTGCGCTTGCGGCCAACAGACCAATGAAGCAATCAATAAACCATTTACGTCATTACGTAGATAGAGGAGCTCGTGGTTAAATAATAACAGCTACACGGGTCCATCTTCAAGATTAAGCCACGCTTGCCGAGGTCGGTCCGTGGATGGTGACCATTCATTACATAACGAGATTCCTTGCCTCGGAAAGCACGTTAAGCCTGTAATTTGTAGATCTTTGACAGTCATTACAGGTAGTAAGGTAAAAGTACGTATTCCCGTTAGTGTACCAGTACCCGTTAACAAGTCAGTTTTTTTATTATTGCACTTTTCTACCAATAATAAAATAAAGTTTGTGAAGGGCAATACCTTCTCGGTAATATTTTGTACAATTGTAATGGCATCATTGTCCAAAAAGTTTAATGGCGTCAAAACCATGCGATAGCAAAAGTTTGCTGTAACTGAATATTACGAAAGTTCAAAGTTCTGTCAGTGAACTACGAAACCACCACGTCGCATTGATGAGCTAGCCATACTGCGACGGGTAACATTAAAGTAAGAGTGTTAATTTTCTAAGATATTTAAGTATATTATTTTGCGATATAACTTATAAATCGAGGTTGATCTAATTGAGAAATAAATATTTTTGCCGTTCACATCTATTGGTACCAACAAACCTCTACTTGACCTAGTACCCGTTAAAATCGTATTTTTTTTTACCGGATATTGGTACACGATCAACTCGGTAATACACGTTGTACCGAAACCCGTTATTGTGTACTTATTGCCTTGAAATAGGTCTCATTTTCCTTTAAAACTGTAGAATACATTTCTGCCTGATATTGGGACTTCAAATAACAGTTGCATTTAAACCCGACAGCGTCCTTATTGCCTTGTGTTAAGTCCTCTTTTCTTTCGAATCAATAGAATGTAGTTTCCATGCTCCTTGTTTGTGTTGTAATCACTTGGATTCGATTGCCTCTTTAGTTTTTTTTATGATTTTCAAATTTTGGCATGTTTCGCGTTACTGCTCTGCTGTTCTGAAACCAGGTTTTTCGATGCGCATCGTGTGGCGCGCTGCTTTTTTAGTATGGATATTGATAACCACGCAGTAATTTGAAGCAAACTTCAGACCGGTAAACTTACACGACTCGATCTGTGGATACCCGACTAATTTTTTCGTTGTTCTTTTTTTTGGGATGGGAAATCATCAAATGACTCCTCCCGCTCTGGGCGGAGCGGAAGGGAGTGTCAGACTTTTACTGACGTAAACCATCCGTGTTCCTTCTTTTGCCCTGTGTTCCAGGGTCGCGCTATCTCTTTCGAACAGTCCCGCAGCCCTGGCAGGCATCGGTCCTTGCGGGCCCCTCCTGTTTGCTGACATCTCTTTGAGGCGCGCGTGGAATACGAACGCGCCGACGACACGGCCTGTCGTCATAAGACGGACAGACGGCGAGCTAGCCCATTACTCACCGTCCACAGGCCCGCCCCTACGGTGGCCGAGAGCCACCACGTGGCCCCTGACGCCCGGGGCGTCTCCCGCGGCGGCTGGGACGTGAGGTTATCTACCTCTCACGTTCCGCTACCTCCTTCGTTAGCATGACTGCTTCGCAGAAGGAGGTGACGGCTTCCCATTCCCTCTCGCCTGGGACTATGGCTTGAACCAGGGCCGGACGCGAGCCGCCAATCGCCGCTACGAGGACACGGCGGTGCTCCGCCCAAGCGGAGCAGACCTTCACGGTGTGCTCCACCGTGTTCTCTGGGCGATCCTCACAATGATAACACCCGGGCGTTTCCTCCCGCCCGATTCGGTGCTGGTACCTCCCGAAACAAGACCTGCGTCCGGTGAAGACCTGCGTCAGGCGGAATGTGAGGGCGTCGTGGCGCCTCTCTAGCCACTCCTCAAAGAGGGAACTGACCGCCACTATTGTGGCGTGCCCTGCACAGGGTTGCGACAGTCGCTCTCTCCATGTCGCCATGAGATAGCGCCGGAGGTCTTTCAGCTGAGCGACAATTTGCCGCAGCAGCTGAGTTTCCCCGCGACCGCGCCTCCAGATCCCATGGTGGCAAACCGGCAATGAGGCTCGCCGCCTCGTTGGAGATCGTACGGCCTTACGGCTACCACTTTTTGGGGCGCGTTCAGGTAGTGGGCGGCTCGCCGCCTCAAGGATCGTGCCCGCACCGGGGCCCCGTAAAGGGCCATGGACCACACGACACCCGCGTAGAGCCTCCGGCAGGAGGCGTTTGGACCCCTCAGGTTGGGCAAGAGCCGCTTGAAGGCAACCCCGGCTCGTTCCACTTTGGGAGCCAAACGTCGGAAATGCTCCACGAAGTTCCACCGGCTGTCGAGGACGAGTTCAAGGTACTTCAACGGCGACTCGACGCCGATGGGAACCCCGCCTACCGTCAGCATGGATCATGACGGTGGCGCATTCCAAGGTCCATGTAAGCACATAGCCTCGGACTTGTGCAATGCCACCTCGAGACCCAATTACCGGATCCTATTTATGACTATCGCAACCCCGCGTGTCATAATTTCGGCCGCTACCTCGTGCAACCTCCCTTGTGCCAGCACCAGCGATTCGTCAGGAGTGCCTCCCTAATGCAGCTCCAGGGCATGGTGTTGAAGGCGTTGGCAATGTCAAGAGACACCGCCAAGGCGACCCCACCCCGGGACACCGCATCCACCGTCGAGCGCCCCTTGCTGAAACCAAACTGGTGGTCCGCAAGTTCCAGCCCCATCTCCGCAAGGTGCCCGGCGAGGCGGTTTGCAATGACTATTTCAAAGAGCTTGCTCACCTCGTCGAGGAACACAATGGGCCGGTATGCGGACGGAGAGTCCGCAGGGCGCCCCGGCTTCCGAATGAGGACCAGCTTCCCCGTCTTCCAACGAAGCGAGAACTGGCCTCTCCAAGCATGCGCTTAGGAGAACAAAAAATGTCTCTTCTTTGGATAAGCCGTTTTTTATTTATTTTACACAATTCACAGAAATGCAAAAATAACATTTCTGTGAACTTTAACGTAAAGCAATAGAGTTCAAATTCGCGGTGAAAATTACCGGATTCAGGGACAATTTAACGTTTACTAGTACAAATCTACCGGGTACTGGTACAATTAGCCCTTTGTTTTATTTTTTTGTATTATTGTTAAAGAAAATATAGACTAATAAAAAAAAAGAATATTACACTAAAACTAGTTTAAATTATCTCTCTAGTCATGTAATTATTTTTTTTGTAAGTCTTCTAGTTTTAGCATAGCAGACCTGCAAAGTCAGTGAAGTTCAAAACTTCACGGTTACTGGGCCCTTTACCTTAGTTTAGCCCGAACGTTTGACAACCAGTCTTACAAGAGTACTAACTGGGTTGTGGACTTCAGATAGGCAGTCGCTCCATGTAAAATATTACTATACAGCAGCATCCGGTTAGGCTGGAAGCCAACATAGTTGTGAAAAGGCAGTTAGATGATAACGTAAGTACTTATAAGACCTTTTTTTATAGAGAACAATCACTATCTTATCATATATTGTTACGCTTTCAGTGATCCGACACTATCTTCATCAAACTGCTTCAGGCCGGTTCGAACCCGGTAAACTGATAGTCCTATCTTTGAGCTAAAGCTTATTACGAGTGCTTTGAAATTTCATGCTCGATTTACAGAACTAATGTCGTATGTCACGTGAAGAACTATAAAGTTGCACTGATCACATAACAACACACCTTGTAATTCCTGATCGGTTAGGCAGTGGTGTAGCTAATAGTATACCCACATTTCGATATTTAAGTCCCGAGGCGAGCCTATCGCCATCAACCGGGCACAAATCTAGACCACGTGGCTGCTACTGCGAAATTCTTACACACAAACACCCAAATTAACAAACTATTTACATGAATTTGGTACATGATAGAAATAAACCAATGAGTAAGTTTAACATCGCGGTTGGCGCAGTGGCTGAGCGATTGGCTACTGTGCTGCATGTTGCGGGTTCGATTTCTGCACGGAATAATATTTGTATGGCCTACAGGTAGTTGTTGCGGGTCTGGCTGTTTGCGTATGTGAGTTTAAATGTTTGAAAACGTACCCACGATTCAGAACACATTCCTAGATAGGTGGAACGTAATGCCGGAAAGACTAAGAACTGCTATTGTAATGGCGCAATGGTGCAGTGTGATTATTCACCACGTTTATTAACTTCCTATGAACATAATGCCATGGAAATTGGGTAGGCCTTTGGTGTGGGACGCAACTTGCATCGACACCCTTGCGCCATCCTATCTTCCTAGCACAGTGGGCAGGTGCTGAAAACCTCAAACGGCGCAAATACAATAATTTAATTGGTAGTTATGTGTTTGAGCCGTATGGGGTTGAAACATGGGCCATGGGTTCCGAGTGCCGACCTAGTATTTCGGGAAAACGTCAAGCGGTTGGTCGAGTCTTCACGTGACCAGAGGGTGGGCCTATTTTTTGGCCAAAGAATCAGCATTGCCATCCAACGTGGCAATGCTGCCACCCTTCTGGGCACTTTTCCTATTGACAGCGATGTGGACGAATTCCTGGACGCCCTGTAACCCTTTTCTACTTGTACATATTTATTACTGTTATAGTTTTGTAGTTTGTAAATACTTTAATTATCTTTGAAATAAATTATTCATCTACTTCCTATGTGCTAGGGATTACCGATCAATGAGATGATAATTATATTCAAATTATATCAAAGTATCATCACCATCATCATCATATCAGCCCTGAATCACTCACTGTTGGGTATAGGCATCCCCTTTTTCAGCCACACTTCCCGATTCTGTGCGTCCCTCATATCAAAAAGTATAGTAAAAAATATATCATTCATTTTATTTAAACAAGTTCAAAGTACAGTTTATTGTTAGTTTTGTTTAGTTGTTTTAGTTTATTTAATCGTTTTTAATTGTAATAATGGATATATGTAGTTAGTAATTTTTTATAATTAAAACTGGTTATTATATATTTATTTATTAAAACTTTATGCACATAATGTACAAAGGCGGACTTAATGCCTTGGGCGTTTTCGACCAGTCTACCTTATATAATACTCTTTCAAATAATAATACTCTCTTTTTTAGTGGTTATGTCCGTTTAAAAACTTATACAACGTGTAACAGATTAAGCGCAATACCTCAGACACCTCAATTAGAATATTAAATTATAAGTCTAAAACAACACCCGTAATTAAATAAATTTAAACCAAACATGGTCGTTTTTTATAAAATAGTTATCCTTACTAAACGCAAAACGTATGTGCAGCAACATGCCTACACACACACACTCATGCAATGTTAGCAGCCGACGCGACACGCACATTCGAGCGCCCGCCAGCTGACCATAGCTGTAGGCATTAGATGTGCGTTAGTTCAATGAACGAATTTTACTACGTACCTAAAATGTCACAGACTGATATTATGAATGAATAGGTAACTTGATAGGTACTTAATTGAGTTTACAGTGTAATGATTGATAATTTTCTAGCAAGTGAAATTATCAACATGAATCTAAGACTTTACGCTTAGTACTTAACGGGGATGCATTTACAACCGCAACTTTTTACCCGAACTATGAAACTAACGAAGGGCGAAGCGCCCGGACTCCGTGTGGCACACGCGGGTAAAAAGTATTTATCTCAAATGCGTAACTTTCGCGATATTATTAGCTACCTCTGATAAGCGTGTTTACTGCTAATTACGTGAAACAAAAATCAGTGCTTACAAGATTTTAATCACGAACAGCAAACTTCGCTGCGCCTACTTACTTTGAATATGGCCGGCCGGCAGCCCGGAGGTAGCGCGCGCGCGCTATCTCAAAGGGTCGCCGGTTTTATGCATTCTATCTTTCACATTATTCTTACGGTAGGTACATTTGCAAAGGACGTAAGCTCGTAGGGACCAGAAAATTGTCTACTACCTATTTCGACATTTCTCAACAAATCAATTAGTGAGACATGCGGAATACAAATCGGTCGTGCATTTCAATAAGCCTTATTATTTGGACGGAAGGTTTAAATTCTCTTACATCAACTGTTTTATTAAACGCGCTCTAATTCAAATGTAAAATGTTTTGATATTATTCATGTGCACGTGTGTATCATGGACCTAAAAAATAGGTTTAGCATTTAAGTGTGTTTGTTCCATTTTAGCGGCGCCAACGGTGAGTGCCTAGTTCTAATGTAGGCATTACCTTTGGCCGTATGAACGATAGTTAAATTACCTACCGAACATTAGCTAGATGTGATATTGATAAGCGATTTGACCGTGTAGGTAATTTTTTTTTCTATTAAACTTTCACAGGCTTTGAATTTAGTCTCTACTCTACGCACCGCGCCGCGCGCCGCTGCTTCCTATCTTTCAAGATTGCACCCCCGCGAATCCCGCGATCCCTCTGATAAGTTCGTTGTGTTTAGGTAGGTCCAGTTTATTGTTTGTAGGTACTTACTACAAAAATATGCAGAGACGAGGGAGTGTTAGAATACAATCGTAGATATTGATAGGAAGAAGTAGGTACTTACAGAACTGGACTATTTACACTTAACACTTAGGTCTTTAATTTGCACTATTTCTGCGATCCACTTTCATTAAAGTTTCAAAATGACCGCCGCCTTGTTCTATGCACTTATTAGCACGCTTTCTTAAATTGTATTTCAATTTTGTAAGCACTTCAGTATCACTTTTCACCGTCACAAATGCCTGTTGAATTTTTGTTTTTAGCTCCTCGACACTTGTAGATTGACTGACGTACACGAGCGATTTTATGCGACCCCACAAAAAAAAGTCTAACGGTGTTAAGTCTGGCGATCTGGGAGGCCACGGCACAGGTCCTCCGCGACCTATCCAGCGACTGCCATACTCCGCATCCAGATGCCGTCGAACGGTCCACGTGAAATGCGCGGGAGCACCGTCTTGCTGGTAATACATGTCACGTGATAGACCGATAGGGACACCATCCAGTAAGTCCGGCAATGTCTCCTGCAAGAACCGCAGGTAGGTATCTCCGGTCAACCGTGGAAGGAAAATGGGGCCGAGTATGAATGTTCCGAGAATACCAGCCCACACGTTGACGGAGAACCTATGCTGGAACGAATCCACACGGCAAGCATGTGGATTCTCATGCCGCCACAAATGCTGATTGTGCTGGTTGTACATGCCAACACGCGTGAAGGTACTCTCGTCCGTCCAAAGAATGTTCTGTTGCCAGTTCTCCAACAACCACCTACTGAATTCCAGTCGTGGCAAGTTGTCGGCCGGCGTTAGGTCTTGACACCGTCGAAGATGGTATGGGTGTTCACCATCAGCACGCAACGTTCGCCAGACGTACATGTGACTGCAGTCGAACTGGGGTGCTGTTTCTCTCGAGCTGTCCTCTGGATGTTCGTCGAAATGGTCGAGAATACGCTCTTGCAGACGAGTAGTCCGCACATTCGTCCCTCTGTCCAAAGCCGTATTAGGAAGGAACGTTCCCGAGTCCCTCAGTCGCTGAGTTGCAGCCAACATCGTCCTGGCACTCACACTGCAGCCAAAACGGTCATTGAACTCCCGACAAGCTAACGCGACATTATCAAGACAGCGAGCCAGGGTTCTCACCATCTCCGTGTATTGTACGTTGGTGTACCGGAAAGCCATCGCGCACGGGATCAAAAATGTCACGGAAGTAAACTGAAGAACAACTACACTAGGTCGCTACCGGCGGATGACTAGCTTTTTAATGTTAGGTACTCATGTTATTCGGCGGTAGCGGCGGCGCGTATGTCGGCATTTCGCAGAAACGTCAAAGAGGTTGCCGACAAATGCTTTATTTCTTTGCAATAAGTTCCAAATTTCTTCAAATTCAATAATTTTATTTTGTAATAATGCCTAAAATTTGTTTGTGTTGTGTAGGGCTACTCTGATGACCGCACTAAGTTTGGTCGTGCATTCAAACAAGCCTTACTCATTGGAGATAAAGTTGAAATTCCTGTAAATTACCTATTTTATTTGACGCACACTACCTTAATTGTAAAATGCATTGATATTATTTACGTGTGTGTATTACGACCTGTGAGCGAAATACAAATAATGTCGTGCGTTTATGTAGCCTTTATTGCTCTGAGTTAAGGTTTCAATTTCCTTGAATTAAGGATTGTATTAATTTGTCATGTTACTGTGTTTCTAATTTAAGTCATTTAAAAGATTTTTCCGTCAAAATTTAACACATATTTTTGATGACGGAAATCGATTCAGAAGCCGATTCTGAACAAACTACTTTCAGGAATTGCGTTTATTCTGTTACACGTTGTATATTACTCTTTAAAGTTAAGTACTGATATACTCTTTACTTACTAAAAATAACAGGTGCATCTGATAAAAGTAACAGGTAGGTAGAACCTATAAGCCTGGAACGATCATAAGGCGTGGTACCTATGTATAACGCAAATTGGGGCGGAGTCAAAGCAATCAGACCTGCGCCCACGCCGATCAACCAGCACAATCTCATAGAAAACGGTACAAAAAAATCCCGCCCATCGCCACGCCCCACCAAAGCTCCTCCCACTTTGTACATTACTTGCTAATGAATGCACACTCCACGTGCTGTGTCAAAGGCCACATACACGATAATACACAGGTTACTAACATTTCTCTTATGTGACTCATTTTAATTATAATTATACGTTTGCCAATTAAAATAATGAAGTTTTATCGCTTAGGGTGAGCGGAATATCTGTGCAGGTTAATGCGAAGCTGCTTATTTACTTAAACAGTGTCAGTAAATAACAACTTAGGTGAAACAACATGTTTCAGTTAGATTTCCATCATCGTCCAGCCTTACCTTATCCAATTATTTTGGGGTCGGTATCCAGTCGTATCGAAGTGCAGACTGACTGGCCAAGGGTGGTCGTTTTAGGGGACAGACTCATGTAATTTTGGAGTTCAAAAAGTACTGATTTTTTGTTTTTGTTTCCTATGTCTATATTGTCCCATTGCTGGGCAAAGGCTCCCATAGCCTTCCAAACTTCTCTCTGTGCGGTTTTCTCCAACCAATCTCTCACAAATGTCTATATTGTCCCATTGCTGGGCAAAGGCTCCCATAGCCTTCCAAACTTCTCTCTGTGCGGTTTTCTCCAACCAATCTCTCACAAATGTCTATATTGTCCCATTGCTGGGCAAAGGCTCCCATAGCCTTCCAAACTTCTCTCTGTGCGGTTTTCTCCAACCAATCTCTCACATATGTCTATATTGTCCCATTGCTGGGCAAAGGCTCCCATAGCCTTCCAAACTTCTCTCTGTGCGGTTTTCTCCAACCAATCTCTCACAAACACCTCAAAGTCGTCACTCTTTGCCTAGTTTGTATAAATTTCTTTTAATGTAACCCGATGCAGCTTGTATGATTGAATACAAGTGCTTAACATGGGGCAATTATCTATCAGATCTCTAGAGCTCAATTACTGGGTAACCAGACTTTTAGGCTTTTGATTGTCCCCCACGACTGTCATAAACCAGCTATGAATGAAAGCCAGGATCAACTTTTTAACGTGCTTTCTGAGGCACGACTTTCCATTTGATTTTGGCATGGTAAATTAGAGCAAAGAGTATACTTATACCAAATTCATTGCACGAATAGGCACTCATTAAGTCACGACTGGAAGGCGTGGTGATTATAGTAAATTTCTCACAGAAATGATCACAGCGAACGACCAAAATTACGATTCATGTAAGATTTTCAGGAATCCTTTATGCAAAGACATGCAACTTTACAGTCGAAAGTGGACTGTAAAATTGCATGTCAGACTTTTTCCACCAAAGCACCGTTTACTAAGTTTTGAAGAGCTGGGAGTCTAAAAAGGCCGCTTTAGCAGAATCGTATTAAAACAATTGCCCTGTTAGAAATTTCTCAGTAGTAGCCCGGAGTATGGAAGTTGGCGGTATGATACCTCCGCGCCTCGGAAAGCACGTTCAGCCATTGGTCCTGTACCTGATCTCTCTCCGGTCGTGTCGGATGGACGTCCCATCGGCCTATGGCAGTAAGAACAGAGAGTGCTCCCGTGTCTGCGCACACACTTGTGTACTATTATATCTCCCGCGCCGATGGTTAATCTCCGCTAAGATTGGTCACCCTGACCGAATCGGAGGACTATATATTATTAGGACAATAATATTAATAATATTATAAATCGTTAAATGGCCACAAAATGACAATTTATAAAATTATGTGCGTACTAATTCATAGCACGCAATTCACCAACACATTTTTACATAATTGATGAAAATATTTGCACCAAGTATGATTCCGCTAATACGTGTATTTTACGAATATTAGAGGAACTGCTGCTGGAAATTCGGAAAATATTTTGCTTCAAATGGAATTGCTGAATCTGGTCGTGCTTTTAAACTAAACACAGAAGAATAAAACATTTCATTAATTTGGCAATTTGAGAAATGGGAAAACAACTATGAATATTTTGAAGAAAAAGCCAACACAGCTTTGAATAGACCTGTCTAGACATACAGCATTCAGACAAGGTATAACCAAACCCAAACACTATATTTGGACCTCGCCCAATGTTTTTCGTAACCCAAAACCACGACTATCTGAAACTTTCCTTAAACGTTTACGTTTTCGTTTTACGTTTTCGTTAACGTTTACGTTCGTTTTGCGTCTTTAGCGTTTGTTTCGCTACCCGATGTAAAGGACCTCTAAGTAGTAGGTATTTAAAATAGCTCAGACAAAAACAAAAACAATGCTGTGTGAATTAAGATAACAGTAGACTGTTATTACGAACTGTCGCTAACAGCAAGTTTGAACACAGCATGGTAACTAGCCAAGTAAGATATCATTTTTTTTTTATCTTAAACGTTTAACACTATGTCTGGACGTGTTCTAGTTATGTATTTTGTGTTCCAAGCCATGTTAAGGTGGATGCATCAAACTAGCCTGCGAAATTAAAATTTTCTTAAGTTTTTTGCAATTTGCAGGTAAGTGTCAGGTTGTATGTTGATGAAAAATGAGTCACGCTAGTAACACGTATGTAGTTACAGAATTATAATCATTAAAATCATCAATACAACCCCCTAAGTTCATTCATCATCATAAATGAACTGAGAGGGTTGTATTTAGAATTACGAAATGTAAGAAAATTTTAATTTCGCGGGCTACCCTGACGCTTTCTAAATTGGTTTTGTGTTCCAGGGTGACCAATATCCGGTTTGGATGATCTTTTTGTAGGTCAACCCACTTGATCAAACAAAATTGCTAATTTTAGAGTTCGTCGAATCATGTTTATAACCCTAAAATTATGAATAAAAATGTTCGTGATGAAAAAGTAATATTTAAACATGTGTATTTCAACTGAATAGAAGCAAAATTAATTACGACATCCGTAAGAGCCATAATTAGACTTGAAAAGAATATTAACGAAAAACAAATCAAAATAAATAACAATACAGAATTTTAAAAAAAAGCAAAATTTCAACTCACCGTCATCACTTTGACTGCCATTATTCCAAAGTCAGGAACCACAAAACACAAAATATTCCGCTCCGAAAAAATACAAGGTACTCAAAAATATTATTCCGAAAATACCAGGTTACTCAAAAAAATCAAGAAAAAAATACTAAGTCCACAAAAAAATATTCGAAAATACCAATTTGTTTTTAAATCGATATTATTTCTCGTGTTGGTTATACAGGAGGTGCGTTTAGCGACAAGGTTTTAAGCAAAATGATAAGTGCAAACGTTGATTGTTGACTAAATCGTATATTTAAGTAAGTGTGAACGTTTTATAGATCGGAAACATCGAGACGGCGCGTGCTATAGCTGTGATATAGATAATTAATTTTTAGGGGTCCTTATCGGAATTTGAAAACGCTACTGAAATATTTTCTTGAAATTACGTCAGATTAGTTTTCAGAAGTTTAGCTTAATAAGCGGGTTAAATAATAATAAATGTATTATAAACAATGGAGTTTTTTTTTAAAATTACGGCTTTGTAGTTAACCTATTAGGTTTTGAATAATGCAATAAAAAATAATCTTTAAAAACATGTTGCATGAATTTGCTGACAAACCATAGTAATCTTCACATAATATTAGCTTAATATTAGCTTTTGCTCATGGTTTGGCCCACGTTGAGGTCAGAATTCATCCCACGGGAACGTATTACAGGGATAAAAAGTATCCTATGTCGTCATAATTATGTAAATCAGGTCTTCATCTACCTGTGTGCCTTATATGGCAATCCCTTCAGTAAAATGTACCGGACAGACAGACAAACATGCTAAGTTATTAGTATGGAAGTATGCCTGTGGTATAAGATGAAGTGCATAACCTTTTAGCGTGTTCTAATCTATATCTCAGCATCAGCAGCATCTTGTCATAAGTCCAAAGTTCAATCAAACAGTAGGTAAATCATCGTTTATGTGTAATTACTAAGTACCTATTTATCTGTGTCTTTGAGTCATATTTAACCTGGCCAGGTGACAGATAAACACCAGACTTTGTTTATGTTGATAAAAATCTTGTAATTATAATTAATAATAAGGTGTCTTTATCTACATACAAATAAAAACGTAAACTTTGACCGATTAAAAAGTGGTAGACAAATAATTTTATTGGGAGTTATCGGACATAGAACTTTCTATTATGTTTTCATTGCAATCTGTCTATTGCCAAGCAAACGGAATATTCACACCATGTTTCGGTTTTGAACAAGATGACATCATACTGTATAAATAATTATATTTCTCATAGAAATCGCCAGATTACAATTACAATTTTACAATTTTCTTAATTTTCCTTCATGATGTTCGACCGAATGCTAACTCCTCGATGAGGAATGATTAGATGTTTCCGTAAAAAACAATATCTTATGTCAAAAGCATCAACAAAACGTTTGAATACTTCAAGTCTGCTACAATCACAATTATTATTAAATTCGTGCATCACTGCATTTGCAAATCAATTCGCAGGAACGAAACCCCCAGTCCACAATCCACACTTGACTCTAACCATTTTTAGGGTTCCGTACCTCAAAAGGAAAAAATAGAACCCTTATAGGATCACTCGCGTGTCTGTCTGACTGTCCGTACGTCTGCCACAGCCAATATACTACTCCGAAACTACTGGACCGATTTTGGTGCACACATGTAAGTCGGTGAAATTCATCAATGTTTAAAATACTGTTGGGGGTAGAACATGAAAAAAAAAGTTTTCCAAACTATATCGTATTACATATCAAATGAAAGGGCTCATTGTGAGCATCTCAAATATATATTTTTCATAATTTTAAAATAAATAGTTTTGAAGTTATTTAAGAAAATAGTCGAAAATTGACTATTCCCCCTTTACTCCGAAACTACAGGGCCGAAAATTTTGAAAAAATAAAAAAATAGTCCTTTGCCTATAGATTACAGGAATACCTATAAGAAATTTTAGATTTAAAACAACTTACGGAATTTAGATACTTAACGTAAGGAACCCTCTCCACGAAAGTCGAACTCGCACTTGTCCGGTTTTTTCCTAAATATACATCAATATCACTAAGGAACTCGTGGCTTTGCTCCCGGTACTCGCAAATATGATTTTTTTTCCAAAAGTCTGGCAATTCTCATAACCTGAGGTTATCGACACACACGTGGTAGGCGTGTGGAGGTCAGATGGTGTGGTCTGGGTCTGGGTCTGGGTGGTTGGTGTGGTGCCCTCACACCACATCGTCCAATCAACGGATGATGTGGTTACAGTATATATTATAAAAATGAAATTGCAAAGTTATCTAACAATTATAATCTTAAGTGTACGGAACGCGCAGGATTTCCAAACTGTCTACTTTATCTGCACGATGGAGTAGGTTTTATCTTTAGTTTTTTTTCTTGGACGAGTTCCCTTACTCTAATTCCAAGGCTATAATTTCAAATGAATCCTGTAAGTCTACATTTTAATGGTGAATGTTTTTCTTTTATTACTATCGTCCTGATTACTGGTATGCAGTTACATCCGTTTTGACTGGAATTCGATCCGAAAACGTGGGGAAAAGGCTAGGCTGGCAAATGATTACAATGCTCGTTGTTCCTTTTTTTTTTTGTCCAACATGGCAGGAAATATTTCGTTGGTTTTTGGTTGTTGCTCGTCTCAGAGTTTGACCTTACAAAAAGGAAAGTCGTCGGCGCTATTCCTAAAAGAAATATGATTCGCTTTCTAACGGATACCTTCACTAGTGACGTACCTACATACGTTAGCGGATCGCACTCTAGGCGAGCCCCTTTGCAATCCATCCTGATTGGCTAATATTTCCTCCACGTCATACTCGTGCCTTTGGCTCGTGCTGACACAAAACAAAAACAGACATACACAGAAGCATGCAGTGCGTATTGCTTTGTGCATTCACATCTACATGTGTCACATTAGTAATCATACTTATTATTTCAAGATCTCTAATTAATTTAAACCACCGGTTCCGAGGTCAACTTTGTAATTGAGGTTATCAAGAGAAAATTGTCAGTCACCGATATTATTGATTATGTCTCGTTTCTAATGTTTTCTTACCGTTTATGTAACATTGTAACAAATGTAAAATAACATGAGTATTACATTAGTTGTAGTCCTAAGGTTAACCCTTAACACCACTCGCGGGGGAGTAGGGTCCCCCATCACACACATTTGCTTGAATATTTGTATTATTTTGGCGGTCAAGCGGTCGCGACTCCGTGTATTCCCAAAGCAGGAGAGCTCGTGATTGGCTTACGAGCGTCAGGCTACCGCATGAAGTTCAGCAGGTACGTACTTTTGCGGGACCTAACTCCCCTTCGAGTGTAGTTACAAATACGCTAAGGAATTATGTGGAACAACTTCCAAAGTACGAGGAGGTGAGTTAATAAAATTCTCGACCACTTAGCGTTTGAATTTTTGAAGTGTTGTGGAACTAATGTCTATTAATTCATCGCAATTATTAAGAAGCCTGCAAATTCTAGGGATGGGGGTGTTGGATCCTGATACAGTTTTGAGGAATGGGGGACGTAATAGTTTTATAGGGTGACGCGGATAGTTGTTGGGTAGCTTAAAATTAAACGTACTTAACAACTGGGGGCAGTTTATTTTACTCAGAAGTATTTTAAAAAGAAAAAATAAATCCATATATCTATATTATTTCTTCGGTTTTCGAATTAAGTTATGCTAAATTTTTGAAGACGTTTTGCGTAGCTCCGATTTTTTTTGCCACGCCGTGATGGCTCTCGGCCACCGTAGGCGCGGGCCTGTGCACGGTGAGTAATGGGCTAGCTCGACGTCCGTCCGTCTTATGACGACAGGCCGTGTCGACGGCGCGTTCGTGTTCCACGCGCGCCTCAATGAGATGTCAGCAAACAGGAGGGGCCCGCAAGAGCTGATGCCTGCCAGGGCTGCGGGACTGTTCGAAAGAGATACCGAGGCCCTGGAACACAAAGGGCAAAAGAAGGAACATGGATGGGTTTTAGTCAGTAAAAGTCTGACACTCCCTTCCGCTCCACCCAGAGCGGGAAGAGTCATTTGATGATATCAAATCCCAAAAAAAAGCTGTCGATAGGCAACCACACCACCACCAACCCACAAAGTCATACATACATAATTATATGTAGGTACACTGAAATATTTTTTTCAACCCTCAGATAAATGTACGGAGAGCCACCCCTATTTTGTTTTTTTTTTTCATAATTTCACATCATTCTTTGTGTAGCGGTTCATAGAAGACCTACTCTTCAAATTTCAACTATGTGGTGGCAACCGTGTCGGAGTAAAATGGACAGGGCGTATCTATGTATAAAGGGTTCTGTTTCAGCCATTTGGCTACGGAAGTCGAAATACTCTGTCTACCCTTTCAACGGATTAAAGCGTAATATGCGTACCGTAGCGTAGCCTGTAGCGTCTGTAGGTACTAATATTACTTTTTTACGCGTATTTGATCACGAGGAAGTCGTATATACCTAGCTACTGATAAACGGATATGAATGACACCGTGACCACTTTTTAACCAATCGATTTGAATGGACTTTGATATTAGAAACGAGATAACAATATCATTCAAATATCGTTTTTGGGTGCAGTTTTGTGACGTTTCTTTATTTGATGATTTATGCACATGATTGACATAAAAACGTGACGTGTCCTTTTCCGTCCGTCTGTCTGAAATAGAATCGCCGATCTATATTGGGGAATGAGTCCCAGAAACACCGATTTCATTAACGCTAGGCGACATGAATGAGCATTACCTCTCCTCTCTACTTTAATATTCTGGATATAATAATATATTATGGGTATATATTTACAGTACTAGTATTTATTTTAAATATATATATTTGTGTGTATAATAAACATACTGTTAAATAGGTAGGTATATTTTTGTATTAGGTTCTATTTTTTTGTCTTTTCTACACACTGTGTCTACATTTCTACTCCACCTTTCCTCTCGCAGGTCTGCTGGAAGAAATTTCTTATTTTATTTTATTTTATTTATTTGGGACAAAAAACAGTTATACGTTACAATATTAATATTTAGCTTAGGTATAATAGTAAACAAACGCATAACCCACACTACCTACACCCACTACTACTTATGAAATAAGAAGTACCTTTGTGCTGTTCTATCTTAATGTAATGTCCTGTTAAGTATTTTGTGTACCTACATAAATAAATAAATGAATGCCTAAATAAAAGTGCTATGCTGGATTTTCAGTGCGTTCATTTACCTGTCGCTTGGTGTTCGTGAAATCTTGGCTGAGTAATAACAGCTACGCGGATCGATCTTCAAGGTTAAGCCACGCTTGTCTAGGTCAGTCCGTGGATAGGTAACCATTAATCTTGTACCGGGTTTCCACCGTGCCTCGGAAAGCAAGCCGTTGGTACCGGCTGTCATTTGTAGATCTTTGACAGTCGTTACAGATGGTCATTTGCCCGAAAGTCTGACAGTCAGTATCACCAAGGGCTATTGTATTACCCAGTACTAACAGCTGGGTTGCAGAGGTCAGATAGGCAATCGCTCCATGTAAAATACTGGTATTCAGGTTCACTCGGTTAGACTGGAACCCGACCCTAACATAGCTGGGAAAAGGCTAGGCAGATGATTATGATGTTGGTATTCGTGAAAACGGGGTTAGACAAACTGAATTAGATACACCTCTGTCTACACTTTTATGGAATAAATGGTCATGATACTATCATCTTATTATGAATAAATAAATAATAGTAAATAATAAAACATTGTCTCGGCACTATGACATACAAAGCGTTCTACTATCGTAAAATACGCGGATGGGCGTGTTCGTATCGTAACGGATCACTAGCTTATCACTCGGTTATCACCAAGTCAGCCGGTCTGAGTTAGGGTAAGCAGATGTTCAGGGTTGACAGGTGAGACTGTATAGCTGAAACTGCAAACACTTTTATTCCATAAAAGCCCAACTCAATCTCGTTTTTGCTCTCTAGAGGGCAAAGCTTACCCTAGTGGTTAGGCTAGGTTAGGAACTAGCCACTTCGCTGGCAGGATCTCGGCTAGGGGACTCGGGTCAAAAGAAAACCTATTTAAAGACGGTAGGGGTGCTAAAGTTTTCGAGCTCGCTACATTCTCCTAATTTTCAAAGGTTTCTGATCTTATAAGTCGATAAAGATGGAACTAAATAATTATTTTTTCTATATAGATGGTCAAATTAAAACCAGCCTCCACTCCACCTCAAAGCAGGGAGTTAAAATTGTCTGTTATTATTTATTTAAATGCCTTAATGCATTGCAGGTCTTAACCTACCCCAGCATAAAACACCTAATACATCTCAAGATCATAAAGATCATTGTTTGTAACATACTTAGTGTAATTAATAGTACTTTTGCGAATTCACCCTAGTGACATGTACTCGTAAATATACCAATTCGACCTGAATAAAATTGATGGTGCGAATTGCTCGAGTCGGGGTTTTGGATAGAAACGGAGACCGTCACCGTCGTCGCGTCGCGTCGCCATGTTGCATCCTATATTATTTTTTTATTCTCTAGATTTAGTGTTTGCGTTGACTTTCAGTTGCTTCGGTCGCTCTTGTATCCTACGTTCTCCATAATTGGATCCCCAATAATGCTTCCGCTTGTTGAATTTTCCCGAGTCGGGCTGAAACCATCATCAACCACATTAATTTATTGTCAGGCAACTTTCGCCGATAGACACCACACACACCACCACCACCTCACCACCACCACCATGACAGCATCACCATCATCAGACATCACCTTCATGACAGCCCTAGACCCGTTGTCATTCACCTATTGTAGTATGTATCATACAATACGTGAATGACGACGTAATGTTACAATGTCACTATCACTAACAAATACAGTGTTAAGTTCAACGCACAATAATATCAATGTACTGGATTATCCCCTCAACTAGAGCTGTTGAGGGTTCTCTCCATGACACTCAGACACCGTAACGGCATCGTCTCTGATCGGGATCGTCATCTGCCTAACCTTTTCCCAATTATGTTGTGGTCAGCTTCCAGTTTTACCAGATGTAGCTGAATACCAGTATTTTACATGAAGCGACTGTCTATCTCACCTACACAACCCAGTTAGTACTGGGTAATACGATACCCCTCGGTAAGACTGGTTGTTAGTCTTTCAAACCACTGACTACCTGTAACAACTGGCAAAAATCTACAAATGACAGCCAAGTAGAGCGGCTTAACGTGATTTCCGAGGCATGGAGGAAACTCAGTATGTAATGGATGGTCACCCATCCTCGGACCGACCTTGGCAAGCGCGGCTTCACCTGAAAATCGACCCGTGCGGCTGTTATTATTCAGTCACGAGATCGGGGTCAGCTTGTATGAATGAGATGAGGTTATACCGATCTGGTTCAATGCTTATAAGTGTGCTGTGAGCATTATTCTGCAAAATCTCTTTGATAGTGTTTTTTTGCAGAATAATTAAGATCGCCTGATGTTTAATGATAGCTTTAGATAAACTTAGCACTTGCACCTACGTTATCTCAGCACGAGGAAGAGTTATCTATAGGAAACGCAAAAACTGGCAATGTAGACAAAGTTTTCAGTAGTTTATGTCAATACATAGAGGTCAGATATGCAGTCACTGCATGTAAAATACTGGTATTCAGCTGCATCTGGTTAGACCGTAAGCCGACCCCAACGTAGTTGACAAAAGGCTAGCAGATGATGGTGATGTCAATTTAATTGTAATTTTTTTTTTCAATCGTCGTTTTCGCTGATAAAATAGTCACGCTTTCTGGAAAATTTACTTAATTTTCCTGTACCCTTTGGCAACTAGGTTTCGGCCTAACCTGGACAGAATCGGTTGGCGTACTAGTTATAAAAAGTACTAGTTTTCAGACTTTTGACTACCTGTAACGGCATGAATTGGCTTAGTGTTAGAAGGCCTCCTTCAAGGTTGACCGAAATCCTGGTGAATGCCGCGAAGATCCATAGATGCCAGAAATCATCATTAGCTGATGTGACGGTTCTTGGGGAAGAATTATGGCTAGCGTTGGACTTTACCATCTGAAATGATGTCTATGAAATCAAAAGTCAAAATTCATTTATTCAAACTAGGCTGAACATCAGCACTTTTTGAACGTCTGTTACACAAGGCAGTCCCCTGTCCCCCAAAACGCACGCCCGTCTTCCTTAATAATCTTGGGACAACCACCAAAAATGTGGGTAGGTTTTATGTAGGTCATCATCTTCCTGCCCTTGTCCCATGTTACTTGGAGTCGGCGCAACACGTTTTTTTCTTCCATTCTCCTCTGTCAACCGTCACGCTATCATTTACTTCTTTATCTTTCATATCATTCCTCACGCAATCCATCTATCGTTTCTTTGGTCTTCCTCTGCCTCTCCATCCATCAACGTTTATATTCATCACTCTTTTAGTCACATGCGATTCGTCCCTCCTCATCACATGTCCATACCAAGACAGGTTTTATGTAGGTACATACCAAAGATATTGCAATCTCCTGCTATCTTTTAATTTCTCTGTAAAAGAAACTATTCACTATGCACATTTGAGTGGAAACGCAGGTACTGGACGCCCTAGAAGGATATACACGAACCAGATGTACGAACCTGGACGAAGCTATAGCGAAGTGACGTTCAATGTTTCTGCATACCCCATGGGGAAAATCTATTTATGAATGAAAGTTTAAGCATGTGAAGAACTAATGACATAATCAGCGAAAATTAGGTAAGTATGTCTGTCCTTTTATCACCTTTTTATTATCTATTATGCCACAAAGACACGCCTGCACTTGAAACATAACTTTAAGATCTACAGCTGATCACCACATGGCATGATAAAGACTGATAATATCACGAATCACGGTATTAGGACATTTATCACACACCTGGTGGGTTTTCTTATTACGTCACTGTCACGCCCACAATCAGTGGTAGGCGTGTGTGGATGGTTTGAGCTGCAAAAAATACTGAGGTGTGCTTACACAGACAATTCGACATTTCGCCAGTTATATTTAAGTCTGGGGGCGAGCCTATTGCCATAAACCGGGCGCAATTACAGACTCCGTGGCTGCGACTGAGAAATTCCTGATGGAAAAACCCAATATCTCTTTGCCCGACCCGGGAATCGAACCCAGGACCTCTTGCTCAGCAGTCGTGCTTGCGACCACTAGATCAATTTATAATTATCATCATCATTTCAGCCCGGAGACACCCACTGTTAGGTATGCCTCCCCTTTCTTCTGCCATACATCTCAGTTCTGTGCGTCTCTCAAACATCTGTTTCCCGCGATTTTGACGATATCGTCAACCCAATGCGCTTTTGGACAGCCCTGGTTTCTTTATCCCACCTGGCCATTCGGTTTAAAACCTTACTTCAATTGGTAAAGTACGGCAATAATTACCTATTAGTTAAATCAGACGTCATGTTGATATGTTGTATAGGTACCCATAGTCTTTAAAAATAACATACATTATTTCGTAATTTTTAAGCCTTAACTTATTGGTTACTTGTTTCTAGTTTTATTAGAAGCTTAATTTTCTAATTTTTATTTAATATAAGCATTTACATATAATCAGCCTAAAACATTCTCACTGGGACACGTGTCTCCTTTCTGTATTGTTTTACATCCAACGTGGGAACTGTCAGTATCAGGATATGTAGTTTTCAAAACTTACACTGCCACTTACAAGATATCTTCCGTAATTTTAAATTAATCTGAGCTCCCCATACTTCGACGCTGTTGCAAGCGCCATGATCGCGGGATGTCATGTAGTTTTCTTCACGACGTTTCAGTAATCTGTATGAAATTCCGAAAACAGTTGCAATAAAAAGCTGGAAAATAACCAGTTTAAGCGCAGCTTTACAGTCAAACACGTGGTTAACGACTGTTTGACTTTAACACGTTGTTATCATACATCACTCGTCATTGTTGAGTTTGGGAACCTTGGACCGTGTCGCCGGATGACGAAAATGTGACCATGACATACGATCGTGCTTTTAGAATGAAAAAATTCGCTCAGAGAGACTGATAACGGCTATAAAAAGATGCTGAATGAGACTTACACTTCCTTGTTCTTCCGACTTGTGAATTATTATTTTTGAGCTGAACCATACCCGAGAACTTTCTGGTTACAGTAATATGAAGGTCACAGTTACAACTTTTTTGACGTTCTTTTACAAAACCAACTTCCAAAAAAACACTAAAATAACTTTACTTTCGGAAGTCGGTGACTTTGTTTGTTTCTAAAAAGTCTAAGCCTAATCCAGGTGATCCAGGCTACTTAGGAATATCTAGCATAAGCACAACGTCCGTACAGTATTTGTGATGAAGCATTTTACACTACAGAAAAATCCATGCGAACATTATGAATACCTTTTTCACACCTTAACTGCTAAACATACTTCGATAAAAATTTTCACACAGGTAGGTAGACTTGGGTTAAGACAAAGGATATTTTTTAAACTGGTAGTACCTATCCTACGTTTTTTAAGCATTAAACCTCAATTCTTTAACAAAAACAAAATTAAAAATAACTTTATTTACTAGAAAAACCACTTCTCGTTGGATAAGAAAGTAGTTCAGTACGACATTACCCTATAATTAGGTTTAGTTACGTTAACCTGGCGTTAACCTCGGGTTAAAAGACTGGTTATTGTCCCGTTTAAAAATGTATTGTTATTTAGTATTTTGGTTAATCATATTAACATGTTTTTTTGCCTTTAGGTAGAGACTTTGTTTTAATTGGGTATTCCTCATAAAATAATGTGATAATCAGTCCGCACATTAATTAACTTATTTAGAATTAAAATGTCGTGAATGCCCAGAGGTTATGGCCTCGCCTCGTGCACGACGTTGTGGGTTTAAATCCGGGTAAGTACCAATGTGACTTTATCTTGGACATCACATACTTCCGTGAAGGAAAACATCCTGAGGAGACCTGGACTTTTAATTAATATGTCTGAAATTAATAACCTTTGCTCATTCTTGCTCAAGACGTCCAAGTGTGCTGATTAATAAATAAAATAAATTAAAAATTAAATACGTATAATTCGAAATACATATTTATATACGAAGCGCTTTGCTACATCGTTTATTATGCGCACAGCTAAGGAGTGGAATTCCCTGCCTTCGTCGGTGTTCCCAAGTTCATATGACCCCAATCTATTTAAGTCACGAGTTAATAGGCATCTTTTGGGTTAGCTCGTTCCATCATCAACCTCATCTCTGTCCTCTAGGACTAGATTGAGGTCAAGAGTAGGCCCATTAAACATAAAATAAATAAATAATTCAGACTAATAAAATATGCATAAGTTGTTAGTAACATTATCTTAAAACTATGTTAGTCAGAAAACAAAAATTGTACAACATGCAGCCTGATAAGCCTTCTTACAACCTGCAGATTCAGGTCTCTCAGCAATCATCCTTAGGATTCCGTTGCCACTACCTCGAATTCGGCGAATTAGTGAGGCTGACTTTTGGCGCATTATAGCGTAAAAGTCATCCACCCTCGCGTCGGCTAACATGCCCGAGGCGCTGCAATACCGAGGCAGTCGCACCAGAATCCTAAAGGCGTTGTTGTACTGCACTCTAAGCATTGTAGGCCCGCTGCGTATAGTTGGTCCATAGGGCGCTGGTGTAAAAGCTTTGACAGTATGCTCTGAACAAAGTTACCTTAACCTGTGCCGTACACCTTGCGAACCTATGCACCAACATGTTAGCGCGCACCGACGAAGAAAAGTAAAAATAAAAACATGAATTAGCTAAAGAAAAAATGAGTAAATTTTATTTTAAATTAATCAACAACTTTGGAAAAAACAAATGAAGATTGGATTGCCGCTTTCCCGTTTCCCGCCTATTTTGTTTTTTTTTTTTCTGTGGCCGGCCAGCTATTCAGCCATTTTTCATTTTCATCATTGAAAAAATGGTAAATATTTTGCCCAAATCTATGTTATTTTAAAGAAATTGTTGAAACTAAATTATAATAAAGTTATTTAAAAAATATATATTATTTAATCAATACTTTATTTTATTTAAATTTACATCGTGGCTGTATAGAAAGTTGGAACATGGTTCAATAGAAATGTGAAAATAGAACTAGTTTTTTTTAATAATTTGACAGCTGTCAGTTGAAAGCGATTCGACTTCAGACCTACTTTCAGAGTATGAGTAATGAAAAGAAACATACTGTTATGTATCCAAGCATACAGTTAAAATCAATTGTAGGTATATAGGTATATATTATAGAAAATTCCATTGCCTGTCTTGTTGTTCTAGTGGCCGCAAGCGCGACTGCTGACCATATGAAGTCCTGGGTTCGATTCCCGGGTCGGGAAAGTGTTATTGGGTTTTTCCAACCGAAATTTCTTAGTAGGATCCACGGAGTCTGGATTTGCGCCCTGCTGATGGCAATAGGCTCGCCCCCTATTACATGGGACTTAAACATAACTGTTGAAATGTGGGTGTACTATTAGGTACACCTCTGCCTAACGTTTCGAGGATTACAGGCGAGATGTTATGTAGTTCCATTGCGCATGGAAACTTCCAATGTTATACAAGATTGTCTCATAACGCACGATTTATATCTTGTAACGCAAACGGCCAACAACCTTCGGATTTCGTTAGTAACGACAATCATATAGCGATAACACGCTTTAGCAACTAACGACTCGCCACGCAACGAGCGGTGGTTCGAGTCCGTTTTAACGAAAAGATAAAATTACCGGTGAGGCAACATCGTGCGTTATTTGGCCGTAGCGCGTGATCTTTTTATCTTTTTGCCAAATAAACGAAATGTCCAGAAATAAAACCTATTTCTTTAGATAACTGTGACTCGAATTTTTGTAACAGTTTTCCTGTAAAAACTACTCAGTAAAATATGCGTAAACTTGGAATGTACCATAATATTCCATCTCAACAGGAATGACGTAACCAAGGTTTTGTACAGGGGCGTAACTACCACCGTATCAGCCGTATCAATGATTCGGGGCCCCTGAGTAACAAGGGCCCCTGATGTGGAAAAAATCCTGAATCTTCTCACAACCTCAAATATATATAAAAGATAAGATATAAAGAAAATATAACTTACAACAGTCCCAAAAACTCCAACTTTTCGTGCTCGCTTCGCTCGCTCTTTGATGAAGGCTTCACCAATCGCTGTCCAGAAAGCACCAATTTTGCGAGCTCGCTTCGCTCGCCTTTCGGTGAAATCTTAAACCCTTTCAGGATGCTGTAATTTTCTAGCTCTTCATTGAAGTCTTAATCTATGCTAATCATGATCGCAGAATTACACATTTTTTGTCTCAGTTTGTTCGCTCACACATTCGCTTAGTAAAAGATTGATAGCTAAAGCGATGCAAGTCAGGGTGCAAAAATTGTATGTTAATACTAATGATTTTCTCCTCTTTATGGGCTTCGCCGACCTCGGGATTGAAGGTAAAAAACTTTATATATAGGGCCCTACAAGGACTAGCTACGCCACTGGTTTTGTAACAATATTCTGATTTAAAAGAGTGTCCATGGAGTTACTTGCCCATTCTTCTCCATAGAGATCTACTCTTTGGAATGGGCAACTACAGTACTTTCACAGTTATTATGTCTTGTGGCTGGGACTGTAGCTTCATTTTATTGTTGTCTTTTTTTCGACAATTCATAAGTGCCTGTAACTGACTACATGAAATTAATTATTTGATTTTTATTTTGAATGGATTCATGTCTTTTTTTCCCAAGAACAGACGAGTCCTGGAGTGGAAACTGCAAATGGGATAGCGTTTTATTGGACAGCCCCAAGCTACATGGATCAGCGACCTTGGGTCAGACTGGATGCCGAAAGAAAGGCAGGGTGTTGTAGCGCAGCTCTGGGGAGACCTATTTCCAACCGTTTACTGCTATAAGTTGTGCTAATTTGACATTACACGTATTTGGTTCAAGACAGAGTATCGTTGCGGGGGACAACTTGCAACTACTACCACTTATACTTTGAAATAGCTTACATGGCCACTTAATGGAGCCACACAATGTAATATAGTTGCACCGTCGTCGCCGCGTTGACACGTAAATTAAACATATTTTTAGGTTTGTCCGTGCCAGGGCTGCGGGACTGTTCGAAAGAGATACCGCGGCCCTGGAACATAAAGGGCCAAAGAAGGAACATGGGTGGTTTTTAGTCAGTAAGAGTCTGACACTCCTCGCTCCGCCCAGAGCGGGGGGGGTCATTTGATGATTTCCCACCCAACAAAAAAAAAAAAAAAAAAAAGGTTTGTCCGTGCAATAAACCGTTGAGGAGTTTTCTCGACAGGAGGCGATCCTGGCTGCAGGGATCAAGTCATGTCTCACCAGAACTAGAGGTGTGTGCAAAGTTTCAGCTCAAACGGTTGGGGGAACTGGTTCGAAATTCAGTTACAAGATTTGACCAATACAGCTAACTAACCATCAAGCAAAGAAATTCAAATATTTATTTTCGATAGACAGGACAAGACGAAGAAAATCGTAATTCAATACTTGTTACTACTTAGTAACAAATCGTTCTGTCTAGTGTCATTCGCCCGCTTGTTGGGTACCATTCGTGAGTCAAAATCGAAAATGTTCGGGATCAAAAGGACAATGACCAAAGTTGGTACCAAAAAGTCTCGCGCCTCAAAACCAAAATATTATAGTAATTAGTTTCATATTTTTTTACGGCATTACGTGTCGGGGATTTGATTTTTGAACTGGAAATATACTTTTCGAGTTTAAAAGTATGAATATTGTTTTACTCCCTTTATATGACGTTCCGTTTCAACTGAATATAAATGACGTTCCGTTTCAATTGAACAAACCCTTGTCTGTCGAGCGGACTCTAAAATTAATTACAATTAAGTAAGATCAGTACACCAAATCGATTTAGTTTGGTTTATTGCTATTTGCAACAAAATAGATTTTCTCAACCTAAAGATTTTGATTTATCGATTACATCCCTAAATCCCGACTAGTTTATAGCACTTACTATACTCTATGGTTTATAGTTATCTTATCTGTGGCATCTGACATTTGTACTGTACTGCACTGACTGACTATTGGCAATATAAAGGTCTAAAATAAAATCGAGTTTCAGTCAAGCATACTGTGGATGTTACTTTAACTCGTAATTCTTACTAATATTAGTGTATTACGCTGTTTTTAGAGCAATAATGTAATGTATGTGTGTTAAAATACGTCGTTGGTAGCGTCGAAAAAATAGACCTACTTTTTAGGTTAGTTTCGATTTTATAAAATAACTCTGAAACGCGGGTTTTTTTTTTCAAAAATAGTTTTTGTAGGAGTTAATACGATCAGTGTAGTCTATAAAAAACAAGGTTTGATTTTGATGCAGCATGGTACGGGATTCCATACTTCCATGAGCATTGTCCTTTTTGTATGAAAATATTCCCAATGTCCGCTATAGAAGTCTTTTAAATCTCTTTGCTAACAAGGCAAGTTAAATAAAAGCTTTTAAAAAGACATGCAGCGACTGCTTATCTGACTTCCACAACTTAGTCACTGGCTAACACATCCCTTGGTAAGACTGGTGGTCAGACTTAGGGGTATTCTTTTCTTTTTACCACGGCAAAAGTATATTTGATGTACGGAAGGAAAAAAGTTCCTATTCATGTCATATAAACAGAGTCAATTGATAAAAGGAAGTCAGGTGTTTTTGGTATAAGGAAGTCAGGTGTTCTTAGTTAACCATTTAAGATCGGGCAGATCATACGGATAGTTGATGGGGCCAAGTCGTTCTGGGGTGGTGACCACCAGGTGGACCGAAGACCTGGTAGAGGCCGCGGGAATTTGCGATGACGCTTGGGGGAGGCCTGTATCCAGCAATTGGACGACTTTCGGAGACAGCCGACCAATTAACAGATGTCGGATCTGGTCATTAGTACAGACATCAAATGAATCGCAAGCGCACCAGTGGTGACTTCACGCATTTTACGTACCAGTCTACCCACACCACAGCGTGCTTCTACAGACCCGTGATGTTTGGAACTCGCAGCGAGGACGACATTGAGTGTCTGATTGCAGCGGAGTCCCGGAACTATACCCGATTCATTGTGCCCGGTTTTATTGTTTCCAATTTCAAGTAATTTTTTAGGTTAATAAAAACAGTGTATCGCACCCAGTTTGTTTTCATTGCACGAAACCCATCTTCTGCACACATGATGTAAGAGCCTAACGAAATAAATCCTGTCAATCTGCAAATATTTATATACATTACCTTCATAGCTTCTTGATAGCCTTTAATCTGTCATGTCTACGTTCAGGAATGCACGCGTATAAGCTGATAAAATATTGTGAAGGTGTCAAAGACCTTAAGCTTAAAAATAACTTGTTAACACAACAATGTACTTAACTAAAATTAATATATCTTCAAATCAACCTTTAACCCTATTAGACTCAGAAAAACACGCCAAAAAAATAATATAATTAATTAAGTAATTATAGAAACAAAATGTATCTAAATAAACTTATTACTGAACTAGCAACTTACCTCTGCTTCACGCGGTTTTTGCGACAAAAAAAACAAGATTTCTTCATTGTATGAATCTGTAACATTATTAATTTCTAACATAGAACCTTTCTACGATCATCATCATCTGCCTAGCCTTTTCCCAACTATGTTGGGGTCGGCTTCCAGTCTAACCGGATGCAGCTGAATACCAGTATTTTACATGGAGCGACTGCCTGTCGGACCTCCACAACCCAGTTAATGCTAGGTAATACGATACCCCTTGGTAAGACTGGTTGTCAGACTTTCGGGCCACTGACTACCTGTAACGACTGTCAAAGATCTCCAAATGACAGCCGGGACCAACGGCTTAACGTGCTTTCCGAGGCACGGAGGAAACTCGGTATGTAATGGGTGGTCACCCATCCACGGACCAACCTAGGTAAGCACGGCTTAACCTAAAGATCGATCCGAGCGGCTTTCTACGATACGGGTAGCCAAAAAGCCTGACAACAAAGTCTTACCAAGGAATTTTGTATTACCCGATACTGGGTAGTGGAGGTCAGATAAGCAATGGCTCCATGTAAAATTCTGGTATTCAGCTGCATCCGGTTAAACTGGAAGCCGGCCCCAACATATTTGGGAAAAGATGGAGGTGACGATTGGTGAATGGTGATACACCAACCTTCCAAAATAAATACTCTAAATGATGTCAAGAGCCGCATCAAAATCCATTGCGCAGTTTAAAAGAACAACGCGGTCTTCGTCTTCTTCTTTATAGTGTGGTTAGTGCATAACTTGGTGTCAGAGGTTTATGCCGCCCATGGGCCTCTGACTTGGCTTTATATGCCTTCGAGAAATATCTCTCAGGCTGGTTTCCTCACGATGTTTTCCTTCACCGAAGCACGTGATTATTTTACAATACGCATATGAATCTGAAAAATCAGAGCGTGTCTTAGCTTCGAACTCGAGACCTATGACATGTCAGTCTGACGTTACACCACTGGACTATCATTGCTTTCAACATCGCGATCACACAGGCAGACAATAAAAAAACATTAATTTGTATGTTTAATATTATAATTTCTTAATGATATGTTGACTAACCGTATCCGCATGATAATTTGAGTTCAAATGGTCAAAAACAAGAGAAAATAATGAAACAGCTAAAATGGAATTCCTTGTTTTTGTAAAGTACCTGATACAAATGTTAGTAATCTGTGTTGTTGTTATTATTTTTCCTCTGAAGGGACAACGACCAAAAGTGTTAATATCATCTCCTGATCATTAAATTCACACACACACACACACAGACAGACACAACAATACAGGGTTCTTTGTTTTTGTTCGTATAACCGCTTTGAATTATTTTTTTGTTGTTACCATAGTCTTTTTATTTTTGTTAATCTTATTGCATAAGATTCTGATAAATATCTTCTTGGGAGAGGGCACTGGCTCTTATAACACAGGTTACACAGGTCATCTCCTAGCACAGAAGTCAGCGGTAACCTGCTTGTCGCAACAACGATAAATATTTGTTAAGCGTTGTCATTCACGTCATGTCCCTCGACAAATATTTTTTCTTTCTTTGTTTTCAGGGACCTCAGACGTGGCGATAAGTCTCCTCTTTGAGGAGTGGCTAGAGAGGCGCCACGGCGCCCTCACCTTCCGCCTGACGCAGGTCCTCACCGGACACGGTTGTTTCGGGAGGTACCTGCACCGAATCGGGCGGGAGGAAACGCCCGGGTGTTATCACTGCGAGGATCGCCCGGACACGGTGGAGCACACCGTGGAGGTCTGCTCCGCTTAGGCCGAGCACCGCCGTGTCCTCGTAGCGGCGATTGGCGGCGGCGACCTCTCGCGTCCGGCCCTAGTTCGGGGCCAGAGGGAATGGGAAGCCGTCACCTCCTTCTGCGAAGCAGTCATGCTAGCGAACAAGGTGGCGGAACGTGAGAGGGAGATAACCTCACGTCCCAGCCGCCGCGGGAGAAGCACCGGGCGTCGGGGGCCACGTGGTGGCTCTCGGCCACCGTAGGCGCGGGCCTGTGGACGGTGAGTAATGGGCTAGCTCGCCGTCCGTCCGTCTTATGACGACAGGCCGTGTCGACGGCGCATTTGTGTTCCGCGCGCGCCTCGAAGAGATATCAGCAAGCCGGAGGGGCCCGCAAGGGCCGATGCCTGCCAGGGCTGCGGGACTGTTCGAAAGAGATTCTGCGGCCCTGGGACGTAAAGGGCAAAAGAAGGAACAGGAGGGGTTTTAGTCAGTAAGAGTCTGACACTCCCTTCCGCTCCGTTCAGAGCGGGAGGGGTCATTTGATGATTTCCCATCCCAAAGGGACCTCAGACAATTTTATAACCACTTCCTTGTGTAATAAAAGATTTATTGATTATCCGATCAGGTGAGAATCAATGCTAGTACCTAAACAATTATTTTCAGAGACGATCTGAAAATAAATAGCAGTCGCTTTCAAAACGTTTTGTTTTTCTAAAAAGGACTTTAAACGGGATTACGTACATGCGATTTTAGGTAGTTTATGTCAGTGTGTGTAGTAGTGGGTAGTTTATGTCACAAGGTGCAATCGGACCAAGCATTCTGTACATCAAAGTAAGTAACTCTACGCAAATATTATTGCTGGGAAACGACTTTTTTTGGGGTGCAAATTGAACTGAATAACGCAGTCAAAACATTGTGCTGATGGATGCATTGTAGTACGGGGATCGTGGAGGTATTTAAAGTAAAGTTAAAACTAAAAAAACTTGTTAAAAAGTTGGAACTTTGACCCCCAATATCTCCGCAACTAGAAGGTTCTAGAACAAAAAAATGATCGCAATGACGAGGTGAACAAGTGCCTTTCAACTTCGTTAGGGGTATTTTTCCACCCATTATTTTAGACATTTTCATCACCTTGACCTGTAGTAGAATGTCACCTTGCTGTCATGTCAGGATCAAGTAAAAACTATGCCAGAAATAGTTTTTACAGGCAATCTGCCATGTGGACAGATTTAGTAAGGTCGCGAAGATCTTTACGAAGAATTCAAGTCTGCGAGAGTAAAAGATCTCTTGTGGCTGCCTGATGATGAATATGACATACTAGCGGTGCCTACATGATTAAATATAACATAACATCACACCTGTAATCCCCGAAGGGTTAGGCAGAGGTGTACCCAATTGTCCACCCACATTTCGCCAGTTACGTTTTAAGTCCCATGTAATAGGGGGCGAGCCTATTACCTTCAACCGGGTACAAATGCAGACTCAGTTGCTGCTACTGAGAAATTCTAGATGGAAAAAACATAAAAACATTTATCCGACCCGGGAATCGAATCCAGGACCTCATGCTCGGCAGCAGTCATGCAGCATGAAAATAATCATAATCCGATTGAGGATATCATAAGGCGATCACCGGTTGTACATACATTCTGAGGCACAGCACTAACAAAATAGTCGTGACCTACTTATGTGAAACCTTATCTAAATACCTTTACGAATTTTCACGGAAATATCATAGATTAGATAAAATCTATTACTAACATAGACAATCAATCATTTTGCATATCGAAGTTGATTACGATATTCCATAATAATATCTATACTGTTAGCTGCGCCTCCAATAGCTGCGTCCCCGACCTACACCCCTCCAGAGAGCCCGGACCATATGAACGAGCCTATATAAGTCAACGCGCATCGTGGCCAAGGGCTCATTCCCTTAATTGGCGGCGCCCACTTACTAATTGTTCCCCTTGATTTGTTCACTCGAATATTGTTGTAATTTGTTACTTAAACTTATAACTTTTGTGTTTAACTGTTAACTTGTGTCTTATTAGAATATATTTGTTGTCCTGATAGTTATTTCATTACATTTTCCTAAAATCAGAAGTGAGATCGTCTCTCGTTTTCCACTAAATTTAAATAAATAAATAAAATGTCGAATAATACTGGTCCCAGAAAAAGACGTAAACGTGAGTGCTCGCCTCCGCCGCCCGACCTAACTCATCTTAGACGCAATACTCAAAAGGGTCTCTGCCTTGGAGAGAAGCTCAGTTTCAGAACCACGATCGAGCGTGGAGCAACAGCGCCCTACCATCACGGGCACGGCCAGCCCTCCCGCTGTCACGTGACCTGTCCCAACGCCACTGGCACCGGAGCCGATGCTGTCGCCCTCGCCTTCAACTTCGGCCGCAGGGGACGTCGCTGAGCGCCTCATCGATGCGCTAAGGAGCTTAAACCCGGTGAGATCAAACCATTATTACGTCTCTAACTTCGACCCTACTGTTCATGACGTCATAGCATGGTGTGACGAAGTTGCCCGCGCTAAGACACAAAATAGATGGGACGACAAAGAATGTCTGGCCCGTATCGGTTTGTGTCTGAAGGGATAGATGGGACGACAAAGAATGTCTGGCCCGTATCGGTTTGTGTCTGAAGGGTGAATCTCGCTCTTGGTTATGCGATTGGACCGAAACGGATCGTACTTGGTCTACCTTTAAATCACAGTTAAAATCACTTTGTCCACAACGTGTCGATGTTGCTAATATCCTTTAAGACGTCATGTGCACTGTCAGATAAATATTCCACATACGCGGAATACGCGCGCAAATCCTTGTTGCGTTTGCGTATCGTTAAAGGACTAAGTAATGATCTTTTGTGTGCAATCATTGTGCGTATTAGTAAGGATCCGTAGAGTGAAACCGCAAATACGAACAGAAACAATGTAGAGTCCCATTTTAATCGAAATAATAGCTGTCGCGATAACGGTAGTAATAGGAACCGTAGTGCTACAGTGTTAGATAAAAAAACTTTTAAGTGTTTTTCGTGTGGCGCTTATGGCCACACCAGTAAGAGCAACGCTTGTCTCAAGCGATTTAAAAATAGTAACACTTCAAACTCTAGCAAAGTCGTAAGTGATAATCAGAACACTGTTTCCAACTCAAATTCCGCGAACATGGGAAAATCAAAATAATGTAACTTTTGTAACAAAACGGGGCATAGGGAAGAAGAGTGTTTTATTAAACAGCGATCGGAGTCGCGCAATAAATCAAATGTAAATTTTTGTCGTGAAATTAAGGGTGATATGGCGAACCGTGACGTGACACCCGCAGTGCTGTGTGGTGTACCTACGGACGTCTTAATTGACAGCGGCTCGTCTGTATCCCTCATATCGAACGAACTTCTTAAACATTTTTCTTGCCGCCTAAACCCTAATGCTCAGATGTTGCGCAGAATAGGTGGTCATGAGTTAAGATCGGTTAGTTACGTCACTTTGCCAATCGAGTTCGATAATTTGACTTTAGAGGTAGACTTTCATCTAGTACCCGGAGGTTGTTTGAGTATACCGGTGATAACAGATACCGATGTTTTGAATCGCAGTGGCATTGCATACATTCGTACCGGCAATTGCCAGCGTATCTGCGCCGACCATGCGTGTGTAAATAATATTACGGTGACAAGTACTTTGGGAGAACCATAAGCAATGGTCAGGTTAGGCCGAGCATATGGTTGCATGGCGAGGAGAGTGGACTCCCGAGTCCTGTGCTATGTTTTGATAGTAAGTAGACTTTATGTAATTGTTTAATGCTAAACGATGTTTTGTTCTACTTGTGTGGCATTGAGATGTGTCTCTGCCGGGACATGCGAACTGGGTGCCTCTGTCCATGTAAGACATGCGAACTGGGTGCCTCTGTCTGTATTACCTGTGTGGCATTGAGCGTAGCTCTGCCAGGACATGCGAACTGGGTGCCTCTGTCCATGTAAGACATGCGAACTGGGTGCCTCTGTCTGTATTACTTGTGTGGCATTGAGCGTAGCTCTGCCAGGACATTTAAATAAGACAAACCTGAGATTGTCTTTGGATATACGAATGGTGTATATCCTGCTGGTCAACTTAATGGACACCTGAGTGCTGTGTTGCATTGTTCGAAAGTAAGTTTTAGAGTATTCTAAATTAAAACTGTTCATGTGCTGATCTTTTCATCCACTTTTGTTGTACCTACGACGTTTAGCCACTTTGCTGACATTAATTTATGTTCGCATAAACATTCACTGATTATATTATCGTTGCATTTTATGCTTATCTGACTTGTGTTGGATAGAATTGTTATGTGAGTGGCACCACTTACAGCGTTATACGACGACGCATAAGCGCACGGCACTTATGGCTATGCGACAAGCGTCAAAATGCACTTGAGTCTAAAGTGTGCCCTTCATAAATTCACAACTCACCCGTGTGAAACTTTTGTTAAGTCTAAGAACCGATTTATTGTTATTGGTACTTGATCCAAGATCACGAACTGTGCTCGAGTGCTTGAGTGTAAGATCTTTGTTGATGTTTCTGGGACGTGAATTAAATCGCCTAAATAACGGGTTCTTTGTGAGCTTTAACCTATGCCTGTAGCTTTGCTCCTACCAGTTGGTAACAGTCGTGACCCAGGAAGTACCCGTGTGAGAGACATCGGGGCGTGAATGGCAAAGTACTGTGTAAAGCCCGAGGACAAGCTTTGTCATTTGGACCATGTGAGCCCATTGCAACTGCGCAATTGCATAAGGCTTTGTTTGGTGAATGGCACGTGAGCTCTTTGCTAGCCTATATGAGGCTTTTGAGTTCATGTGGCTATGGTTTTTGTTATCATGGTGAATTTGATATTACCTAAATAAGTATTAAGAAGCAATTCATATCTCATTAGCATTTGATCGACTAAACTCTTTCATCTAGCACATACGTGAAAAACAAACAAAAAAATAAAAAAAGGAAGTTATCTGCTATCATATCTAACATTTTGATGCTCACTCTTGGTTTATGATGTGCAGGTTCTGATGATGAGCAGAATGAAGCAGCTCAACAGCAGAGCACCTCGTCGGCTACACTCAGAAATGCCGAGTCGGAGGTAGCTCCCGCTGACGACGCTCCGGTGGTTGCCGAGGCCTGCGAGGACGCCGGCACGTCAGGAGAGGCCGTGTTAGCTGCGCCTCCAATAGCTGCGTCCCCGACCTACACCCCTCCAGAGAGCCCGGACCATATGAACGAGCCTATATAAGTCAACGCGCATCGTGGCCAAGGGCTCATTCCCTTAATTGGCGGCGCCCACTTACTAATTGTTCCCCTTGATTTGTTCACTCGAATATTGTTGTAATTTGTTACTTAAACTTATAACTTTTGTGTTTAACTGTTAACTTGTGTCTTATTAGAATATATTTGTTGTCCTGATAGTTATTTCATTACATTTTCCTAAAAATACTTATAATAAATCTGTAGAGAGGTCAATTCTGTACATGAAATATATTTACAAAATAACTATCGGGGGGCGATTAGTGATCGATACTGATGCCAAAAATGCAATCAGTAAAATTTTTGTCTGTCTGTCTGTCTGTCTGTCTGTCTGTCTGTATGTTATTTATAGAAAAAAAAACTACTCGACGGATTTTAACGAAACTTGGTACAATTATTCTACATACTCCTGAGCAGGTAATAGTATACTTTTCATCACGCTACCATTAATAGGAGCAGAGCAGTGAAAGGAAATGTTGGGAAAACGGGAGAAGTTACTTGGTTTTTTTAGCTTCCGTCGCGTGTGCAGCCTTAATGGTTAAAGCTACATAGAAATCATGTATAACGGAAATATTCCACATAAAATTATATATGTAGGATCAGGAGTGCCGAGAGGTATACCTTCAGGGTTTGGAGTTCCCATTTTATTGGGATAAACAAGACTGTATATGCAATTACAGTATTTTTATTACAGTAGGTACACAACACACAATACAAAATGGTACACAACACAAAAATGGTAAATAGTAAAAAAAAGATAAATCAGATAAAAAGGTACACACAGTTAGGCGAACAGACCTTTTAAGGTCACAGTTCGTACAGTGGACAAGCCACCCAAACACAAAGTGTATCGCTATCAGAAAGCTAAATACAGCTATGTGCAATATACAGCAGCGCTGTACCAGGTAAACCGACAGTTTTGTCGGGAGCAGGGGAGCTCTGTAATGAGTCGAATCCGAAGACCGACTGACGAGCTTACTGAGAGCACGCTCTTTTATAGTACGATGCCCCCACTGTAATCCCTCCACAACTCTGTCCGTTGACGCACGGAGGTGCGTCACGCGTTTACAAGATACAAAATGTGCGCGAAATCTAATAAGATTTACGATACAGTAATCAAATAATACAAGAATAATTGTCGTAAATAAACAATGGTGAATTCACAAAGTAAATCATTTAAAAATTAAAATAACATGTCGTTAATTGTTTTGAACAAAACTTATCGGTCACACTTATCGAAATAAGTTGCCAAAAATCAATTACTAGCACGTAATAAATTATGTTTCGATTTATAAGACAATAATTGACCATAATTGATAGTAAAAATCACTTAAATTAATAATCAGAAAACAAAACAACTCATAATAAAATTTGGTGACTACCCACAATTGTAATAATTGACAACCAACTCCGACACGGCCAGAACTGACGTTCTACACGACCTCGTGTGATTCTGAAAAAGAAAATCTCTTGTGAATATCGATCGGCCTTTCTGACAAACAAAAGCCTTAACAAAAGGTATGTCGTAAAGAAAAATCCTGAGTTAGTCAAATAAAATTATTATCAATTATAGCAGTTGCATCGCAACCGTTCAAAATGACCATACTGCTACTGACAATACATAGTTCAACTAAAGTAGAGACACAGTCTCCCAGCCGAAATCACACCATGGGATTCGACAAGTAATTTGGAGTCAAATAGACAACCCGCATAGGCGTCAACATAGACAACCCGCATAAGCGTCAAGTTCAACATCCAAATCCAGGAGTCAACATAGACATCCGATTAAGCGTCAAGCTAAACAAGAGTCATCATAGACATCTTATCAATTCAGCTATACTATGTCAGCAGCAGATGAATCATCATCAGTGTCAGTATTGACATCATCACTAACAGTAACTGGACATTCAGGCATTTTTCGTACACGATCATGGGCATATTTGTAAATTCTATTGCTACTCAAAGCTTTTAACAAATATCTATCACCATCTAATAGTTCTAAAATTCTATAGGGACCTTTAAATTTAGGATCTAATTTAGTTTGATTTCGTTCCTCATTAGCAATAAGTACAAAGTCTCCAACTTGAAACTTTTTCAAAATAGCTTTAGTCTTATCGAAACGAACTTTATCGTATTCGGCACTTTTAGTTATACCCAGGGCTGCTTGTTCCCTTACACGGGACAAATTTACTTCTATCTCGTCAGTGTCAACAGTCATAACAAAATGAAAGCGACTCACCAGATTGCTGTAAAACACCAATGATAGGTCGTACATCACAAGCTTCAACTCGCTTCACGGATGGTTGGCTGCTCGAAGGTCGACTCCCGGTGTCTTCACTTGAACCACCCGGTCGCCTTCCGGTCGCCTTAGGGCAACGAGGAGCAACGTGTCCCGCTTCCCCACAGCGGTAACAGACTATCTTCTTAGTTGTTGCCTTATGTGACGAGCTGGCTGGTCCAGGATATTTGCTGGTTTTCTCGGCCTTCTTGCGACAGTTTGTAGACTTATGCCCCAATATACCACAAAAGTGACATACTATTTTAGCTGGTTTGAACTGTTTCGGTTGAGAAGAATCTTGCTGGTCAGAGGAAGTCTGAGACTTTCTCTTAAGGTGAGACAATACACTCAATTCTTGTTGAAGTTTATGTCTAGTATGTACTTCAGTAGTAAATGCTAGTCGATGAGCACGGGAATCAAATTTGGAGACATGGGCCAGTACAGTAGAAACAGCAATGTGTTCGACACTCAGGCTATGCCATTTAGATGTCAGTGAAGTGACCTGTCGACTGGCATATGCGGCTAAAGATTCTCCTTCTTTTGGTTGACTACTATGAAGGTTAATGAGGGTAGCGGCAACAGTTTCCGAAACGGCGTATCGAGAAAGAAAGAGACTCTTAAAGTCTGTCCAGGTCATACCTGCATATGATACTTGGGAAAGCCATACGTTAGCACTACCTTTTAAGGCTTTAGTAAGGGCAATAATGAGAGTGCTACCTTGAAGAGGCTTTTCCGAAAAACAAATATCAACAGTTGTACTCCAAGATCGAGCATCGGAATCGGGTAGGTCTGGGTCAAAATCGGGCAAAGGAATTACAGTAGACGAAGCGGAGTGCGTCTTAATCGCTTCAATTAACTGAGTCATATTTTGATTCTGAAGCTCTAACATTACTCGCCATGGATCACCAACACCTTCCGATTCCTGGGCTCTCCCTAATCCCACTTCTGATGTAGGATCAGGAGTGCCGAGAGGTATATCTTCAGGGTTTGGAGTTCCCATTTTATTGGGATAAACAAGACTGTATATGCAATTACAGTATTTTTATTACAGTAGGTACACAACACACAATACAAAATGGTACACAACACAAAAATGGTAAATAGTAAAAAAAGATAAATCAGATAAAAAGGTACACACAGTTAGGCGAACAGACCTTTTAAGGTCACAGTTCGTACAGTGGACAAGCCACCCAAACACAAAGTGTATCGCTATCAGACAGCTAAATACAGCTATGTGCAATATACAGCAGCGCTGTACCAAGTAAACCGACAGTTTTGTCGGGAGCAGGGGAGCTCTGTAATGAGTCGAATCCGAAGACCGACTGACGAGCTTACTGAGAGCACGCTCTTTTATAGTACGATGCCCCCACTGTAATCCCTCCACAACTCTGTCCGTTGACGCACGGAGGTGCGTCACGCGTTTACAAGATACAAAATGTGCGCGAAATCTAATAAGATTTACGATACAGTAATCAAATAATACAAGAATAATTGTCGTAAATAAACAATGGTGAATTCACAAAGTAAATCATTTAAAAATTAAAATAACATGTCGTTAATTGTTTTGAACAAAACTTATCGGTCACACTTATCGAAATAAGTTGCCAAAAATCAATTACTAGCACGTAATAAATTATGTTTCGATTTATAAGACAATAATTGACCATAATTGATAGTAAAAATCACTTAAATTAATAATCAGAAAACAAAACAACTCATAATAAAATTTGGTGACTACCCACAATTGTAATAATTGACAACCAACTCCGACATATAAAAAATATCCCACGACAGCATATGTCTATCTTTTATAGTTGACTCACAATAACACGTGTAACTCCCGATAGCTTAGCAGTTCGGAGATTTGTTATTATTATATTTGTTTACTCTTACGTTTATAATATTCTCACTCAACCCCAATTAAAAAAAAAAACATCAGTTATTCTTCGAACTCCTGGGCAGGTTATAGTATACTTTTCATCACACTACAATGAATAGGAGCAGAGCAGTGTAAGGAAATGTTGGGAAAACGGGAGAAATTACTTGATTTTTTAAGCTTCCGTCGCGTGTGCAGCCTTAATGGTTAAAGCTACATAGAAATCATGTATAACGGAAATATTCAACATAAAATTATATAAAAAATATCCCAAGACAGCATATATCCATCTTTTATAGTTGACTCACAATAACACGTGTAACTCCCGATAGCTTAGCAGTTCAGAGATTTGTTATTATATTTGTTTACTATTACGTATAATATAATACCAATAACACTCACCATCATCCTTATTTTTTTAATGAATATTAGTACCTATTTAATAAAAAAAGAATCATAGAAATCGGTACAAAAACACCAAACTTATACATGAAATACCTACGCTAACAAGCCATCGCGCGTGAATAGAGAAGCAAGCTGTAAGGATCATTTTTGCGTAACGGTTGCCGCGCTCGACACGGCTCGCGGCGGCAGAGTATAAAAGGGGCGGGAGGCGAGCGCAAGCTTCATTCTGGCTGGGGGCCTTAAAGTAATTTTTGGCCACCACAGGATTGTCCGGTTAAGCAGCTTCAACCTTAGCGAGTTGTTGCGCTGCGAGAGGCCATACAAAAAAAAAAAAAAAAAAAGCGCAAGCTTCATTCAATATTTGGCTGTTGATGCGTTCAGAGTGTTGGACTTTATTGACAGACAATAATTGTTATTTTATAAACCGTGCTTATCAGCGCGACTTTTAGTCTTTAAATAGTTTATTTTAATTTCTTTTGTTGTTATTTTATGAATTAGGTTTAGTTTTGTTTAAATTGTAAACTATTAATAGTTGCTATTTTTTTTTAAGTGAAGTAGTAGGTAGTAGGTAGAATAGAAGTAGAAGTAGTACTCATAGACTTTTAGATAAGTACTGATAGGTTAGTTTTGGGTCATTCATGTTCCTTATTTTTTTTGTATTGAGTAGGTAAAAGCGTAGGTACTTTTTCAAAACTATGAGGGAGGACATCTGCTAATTTTTTTTCGAAAAACGACGGAATCGCGGACGAAGTCGCGGGCAAAAGCTAGTCTACAATAAAAACCTTACTAAGCTACAAGAATACTCAAGTTTGGGGATCAAAAGTACACCTGACGATTATTTTGTTATCAGTGGTGCGAGATAAGGCGATATTTCCCCATTTGCTTAGACAGTGTCTAACAGCATGGCCTCGAGATACACGATACACGGTCGAGCATCACGCGTGTTGCAACAGCGAATGCGGAGACAGGAAATTACATAACATAACATCACGCCTGTATCCCCGTAGGGTTAGCCAGAGGAGTACCTAATAGTACACCCACTTTTCGCCAGTTATGTTTGAAGTCCCATGTAAAAGGGGGCGAGCCTAGCCATCAACCGGCCACAAATCTAGATGCCGTGGCTGCTACTGAGAAATTCGTGATGGATAAACCCACAATAACACTGCCCGACCCGGGAATCGAACCCAGGACCTCATGCTCAGCAGTCGCGCTTGCAACCCGACGGACGAAGCAGTGAAATAAATTGTTTAGAGAATTCTACGATGAGGCACCACGACGCGATTTTCGGAGCGACAGCACTTAGGGGCCGTCTACACGAGCGAGAGAATCGTGACGATACTATCGTCGTGCCACGTCTTTCTATACACTCTCTTAGAGGCCGTCTCCACGAGCGAGAGAATCGCGGCGATTTATTATCGTCGTCCCACGTATTTGTATGCGAAAATATCGTGGCGATTCTCTCGCTCGTCGTTACGCACAAACTATGCAAAAAAAATCTTAGAATTAAATTAGACCGACTTCCCGGTTTCCGATTGAGCTGAAATTTTGCATACATGTTTAGGTTGGATGACAATACATGGTTAGGTAAGTGAAGTTATTCTAAATCCAATATGGTGGACTCCCAAAGATGGCGGACGAATACATACCTACCGAGTTTCCTCCGTGCCTCGGAAAGTACGTTAAACCGTTGGTCCCGGCTGTCATTTGTAGATCTTTGACAGTCGTTACAGGTAGTCTGTGGCCCGAAAGTCTGACAACTAGTGACAAAGTCTGACAACTAGTGACAAAGTCTGACAACTACTTTCATACAAGCCTAAAATCTTGGCTTGCCCTTATGACCTACTACAGGCTACCACTCTTCATGCTGTTCTGATCAGTCATGCTTGCCTTATGGGCTTTCGTATTGTTGGACCCTAGGCACGCCACTGCTGACAACCAGTCTTACTAAAAGTCAAATTAAATGAATTTGAATACGTTACGTATTCAAATTCATTTAATTCAATCCATTTCAGATCATATAAGTATACATTTGACATAAAAATTAACACTATTATAAAATTAAAATCTCAGTTACAACCAGCACAAATATAATCAAGTAAATAATCTGAATTAAAATTCTAAAATTACAATAGCAATGACAAACAAGACAAAAATTAAAAATATAATCGCAATACACAAAAGTAATTATTTAAATAATACAAATTAAAATTGAAATTCCAAATTTTTATATTACCTAGTACCTATTAACTTTGTTGTGGAGGTCAGATAGGCAGTCGCTCCATGTAAAATACTGGTATTCAGCTGCATCCGGTTAGACTGGAAGCCGACGCCAACATAGTTGGGAAAAGGCAAGCAGAAAAAAATGGAAAAAAGCCCCGTTATTACTACATAATAATGTGCATGCATTGAACACGCTTCCGAAATAAAGACGGCCCCTAAATGACGATCTTCTTTGGCACGTTACACTTGTACCAACAACAAGTTGACCGTTTGGAGATTGCAATTTTGCTCACGTTGCGTCTAGTAAATAAGTATCCATATTTAAACGTCTTTTTCCTTCAATAACAAAGTTTTTACTCAATAAAAATTCCAATCACATGCCAGGTGACATCACTTAAGTAAAACACGGTAAATACATAATTAAAATTATTTTTCACGAACAAAATATTGAAGAGATAACGTTGGCCAACAAAGTCCGTGTCTTGATCTCCGGGTGCACATTCTTAACCTCAGATATTGACTGAGACGGACAATCTAAGAGGAAGTTCTTCATCGATAAATCTTGATGAATAACTTATCTGTTTAGAAACAACATCATAATAAACGTGGACACAGACAGTCGGGCTGACCCACAAATTTAAGATCGCTCAGCGCGCTATGGAACGAGCTATGCTCGGAGTTTCATTGGCATTCGTCCCATCCATGGTGTCCACTCCAGAACTTTCTTACCCCACCTTCCATCCAGTCTACGACATGTATGGCCCACCCAGTTCCACTTTCTTTTTGTTACAGCTTTTGCTATGTCGTAAGTCTAGGTCATCTCCGTATTTCGGTGTTTTTCACCCGGTCGTAGAGAGAGATGTCCGACATGACTCGTTCCAACTACTTATATTTGGATTTAACTGGTGATTTCTACTGTCCCGCAGCCGTGGAAATAAACCGAACATCATAAAGCAGGTGCGCTTGACCCGCCGCCGACATGTTTGTTGTTATTGTTGTTTAAGTTAATAATAAATTAACGGCTGTTAATTGCGCTGATAGCCGGCTATTTATGTAGGGAATGTTTATTTGTGATTGCTCAGCTATTTTTAGGTGTGAGTTAGGCTGAAAATAGTAAGCACTACGTACTATTAAGTTCTACCAATACACTTTGAGTTTTCTACACTCTAAATTGATTTACACTCATGACAGTTTGAGGACCTGAGTTTGATCTCCTGCTGGCTTTATTAGGTGTTACCATTAGGTCAAAGCCTATAAGTTGACGGTTTTGGGGAAGTCTGTTTACAGCTTGTAGTTCTCACTGTTGACACACAAGAATCCTTTCTACAAAAGAGAGTGCGTAAGCCACCACCCCAGCCCAGTGCGGGCGGTGGGTGTCACAAATGACTGCAAATTTTTGGTTCTGGGACACGTCGGTGTCTCTCCGATGTCTTCCATCAGTTTTAAGATCAGAAAGCAGTTTTGTGAGTAGCGTGCATTGTTGCGACAATAAGCTTTTCGTGTTGCTTTCTGGAATTCCTAACACTCATGAATTGACTGTTGAGGTTATGGTCCTGGGTTTGATCCCCGGGTTAGCGTCCAGTATTACTAGTTATTAAACATAACTGCCTCTCTCGTTGATCTAGTGGTCGCAACCGCGACTGCTGAACATGAGGTCCTGGGTTCGATTCCCAGGTCGGGCAAAGTGTTATTGGTGGTCAGGTTTGGCCATCAGGAATTTCTCAGTAGCAACCACGGAGTCCAGATTTGTGCCCAGCTGATGTAAATAGGCTCGCCCCCTATTCCATGGGATTAAACAAAAGTGGCAAAATATGGGTGTACTATTAGGTACACCCACCCAACCCTAACCCAAACCCTAACCCTTCTGGGATTACAGGCATGATGTTATTATGTTACGTTAAACATAACTGCTAGTAAAATGTGAATATAGGCCGTGTAGCTTACCTGCTACACGCCTCTGCCTCTCTTCAAAAAATAGCATAGCACAATCAGCTTAATAAGTTCCCCCTCAGCTAGAAAACAGGCTTCTTCTCTATGAGAGGGAGTGATCTGTATAACACAACACAGGCCCAGTGCGGGTTGGTAGATGTTACGTGTCTTGATTTTTTTGGATCTAGGACTTGTTGATTACCTCACGATATTTGCTTTCACGTATTCAAGGAATCTCTTCTTTAAAAAGTTGAAATGGATGTGTCTTACCTTTTCACGCAAAAACTTGTGAACAGATTCGGATGTTTGGCACACACCACACGCCTAGTTTATAACCTGGATTAACACACAGGATTCTTGTTATCCTAGTACGATCCCGTGGGACAGTAACCAAACTCCTTGCGGGCGAAGCCGCGGGCATCAGCTAGTACAGATATGTATGATATGCAATTTGTACGTGAATTCCAGCATGAAGTACGTAGACAGATAACTAAGAGGACGTTATTGAGCAGACAAAGTTACACTGTGGCAGTCGTGGAAACGTGAATTGGGATGTGATACCTATCTACCAAAGTTCACATTAAATTCGACAAGTGTGACGAAATAACCTTTCATGATTTCGTAACTATTATGAAATACTTGTCTTCCAGGAACTTAAAGCACGCAGTCATCCACTACTAAAGATTAATTAAGTAGATATATGTTAATTAGGTATTTACCAATTACGTTAAATTATAAATAAGTATTTCATTAATGAATCACGAGACACGGCATGAGACGGATGATGACATCCGTCTAGCCTTTTCCCAATTATGCTGGGGTCGGCTACAAGTCTAACCGGATGCTTCTGAATACCAATATTATACCTACATGGAGCTACTGCCTATCTGACCGCCACACATCCCAGTGCCCTGGGTAGTACGATACCCCTTGTTAGGACTGGGGGTCAACTCTTGGAGTGTTAGATATCTACAAATGACAGCCGGGACCAACGGCTTTACGTGCTTTCCGAGGCACGGAGGAAACTCGATACTAGTATTATGTGGCTGACCGGACAGCAGATTCTCAGTATGTGCGTTGCATTAAATATTACCATAATTTTTATTCACCCATTTTATAAGCATCAGTTTAGACGGAACGGAACAACTTACCGTCTCGTTGGCCTAGTGATCGCAAGCTCGACTGCTGAGTATGAGGTCCTGGGTTCGATTCCCAGGTCGGACAAAGTCGGGTGCGGTGCCAGAAGACCTCCAGACCTCCTCGTGGTACATCCTAGGTACAGACGGTGGTGTCTTCGTGGGCATGGATGATGGGATTACTTTCTATAGCACTAGCTACTTTTGGACAAGGAACCAGGACCAGTTGTGGTCAGCTCTAACTTTTGGAGGCTAGTGGAGTGGAGAAAGGAAGCAAAGATTCCAATACGGGATCTCTAAATTTCCGCAAGACGGACTTTCGGGGAGATTCTAAGACCCCGTAGACAGAACGGATAGTTTTGCGCTAAAGTTCCGGAAGATCTCGCGCGGAGAATAGACCACTCAGGCCGAGTAGGGCCAAAAGGAGTAAGTTTTCTATCAGTTTCTCATTGTCAAGTGGCATGGTGGAGGGCCAGAGGCGGCGCTCTCTGTGCACTAATCCTGCTAATGAGCATGCAGAAGGGTTTCTCGTGACTGCAGCCGTCAATCTCGTATTATTGGGATTTCCATCAGGAATTTCTCAGTAGCCGCCACGGAGTCTGGAGTTGTTCCCGGTTGTTGGGAATAGTCGCCCCCTATTACGTGGAACTTAAACATCTAATCTTCTTCTAATATATAAAATTCTCGTGTCACAGTTTTCGTTGCCATACTCCTCCGAAACGGCTTGACCGATTTTGATGAAATTTTTTGTGCTTATCCGGTATCTATGAGAATCGGCCAACATCTATTTTTCATCCCCCTAAGTGATAAGGGGGTAGGTATGTAGGGTAGGTAGGTAGGGTAGGATAAGTAGGTAGGTAGGGCAGGTAGGTAGGTAGGTAGGTAGGTAGGTAGGGTAAGTAGGTAGGTAGGTGGGGTAGGTAGGTAGGTAGGGTAGGTAGGTAGGTAGGGTAGGTAGGGTAGGTAGGGTAGGTAGGGTAGGTAGGGTAGGTAGGGTAGGTAGGGTAGGTAGGGTAGGTAGGGTAGGTAGGGTAGGTAGGGTAGGTAGGGTAGGTAGGGTAGGTAGGGTAGGTAGGGTAGGTAGGGTAGGAAGGGTAGGTAGCTAGGGTATAGTAAAAAAGTGCATTGCAACGCATGCCGGGCACAGCTAGTAAATGTCTAAATATATGCTATTAGGTGCACCTCTGCCTAACCCTTCGGGGATTACAGACGTGATGTTATGTTTAGACCAGGGAACATATTCCCTGGTCTGCGCTAGTCTCAACCAAGTCTGCCCCGCGGTCTTCTGAATATCATCCAGCCATCTGTTGATCTGCCAACACTTCCACCGTCTCTTTTTGTCGAGGGACTGCCTATCGGACCGAAATTTCGATGTAGACCAATTATAAATTAGGTACCAGTTATTATCATATTGGTTCCGGGTGACTAATCAAGGAATTATGCGCATAAAATTAACAGGCGCTTTTTAATTAATATTATATTTATAATTAATTTGCTAATTATTATAATCAGTCGTAGATAAACTTGTACACGTACATAAATCGTGTCTGGTTTTAAAGATTATAACAAAAACATTTAAATTATTGTTTGTGACGCTTTAGCTTGAACTGTATTTAAGCAGTATAATAATAAACTGTGTGCCTATTTTTTTATCACTTTAGTAATTATGGCTGAGTTCAGACGGATGTGGACTCTTCTAGTTTATAATTGGCAAGTGAACATTCTAAAGACATGTGACATCTATAATAATAATATCTTGGGACAACCAACACACCGCCATCTGAGCCCAAACTAGGCAGAGCCTGTACTATGGCAACCAGACAACTGATAAACATACTTGTATATTTCTAAATACATACATATTATAAATAAATTACACACCCAGATACCGAACAAATAATCGTACTCATCGCACAAAGATTTGTCCTGTGTGGGAATCGAACCCACGACCTCCGTCCTAGCAGTCAGGGTCACTAACCACTAGACCAACAGGCCAATAAAAATATTATAAATAATTAATAATATAAATAATTAATAATATAAATAATTGATAGAAAATCCTAATAGTGTTATGTCTGGAATTAAACCCAGGATTTAATGCTCAGCAGTGCAGCAATGAACTGACCTATTCTATTTCATTTTTATCATCCTACGACGATGATGACTTGATGAAGAATTAAACTTAATAATAATTATGTGACTTTGTGACTTACCAAATGACGCTGGTTAACGAAGAAGGATCTATCAACCCGCACTGGGCCCGTGTGGTGGATTACCGCCATCTTTCTCTTACAGGAGGCCTGTCCCAGCAGTGGGAACATTATAGGCTGAACATTCTGGCCATATCATAACGATCAGATAACTACGAAATTTTAACACCTGTATGCATAGGTATTTCTGCTGCTTAGCAGCATTGATCCTTGTCGTCCTTGGCTCTGTTCTGGTAAGAAATTATAGAGCTTATTTCTCTGTTATGGTAGTGTATTAGTAGCTTATTCTACTTCCACTGTTTTAACACTAGCTAATAGGTAGGTAAATAAGAATTGTTCATGCCGAATCAACCATATAGTAGACCAGCCTATGCCCGTGACTTTAGAGCAAAGCGTCAGGTTAGCCCGCGAAATTCAAATTTTCTTACGTTTTTCAGTGTCAGGTTGTATGTTGATGAAAATATGATTCGCGTCTGTAATTAAACACATATGTAGTTAGTAATTACAGAATTAATAAACGTAAAAATCATCAATAGAACCCCTATATGTTTATTTAATCCCATTCAATAACTATTTCATGAAATATATAGTCATTCAATGGTATAAAATGAACTTATGATTTTTGAACATTGAAAATTGATTTAATGAGCGCGTGGAGTTCGGTAAGTGTCACAGTAAAAAGTATCCTATGAAACTGGGGTTAATCCAGGTGCATAGGATACATATCCTGGTAGTATCATGTGCCTGGATGAACTCCAGGATATTAACTACCTGTGTGTCAAATTTTATCCAAATCTGCTCAGTGGGAGTGACAAACATCCTAACGCATTCATATAGGTAATAAGAAGTTGCTAACGAAGCGAATTGTCCAGTGTTGCCCAGACTCGTCAGACAAAGAATATCCTGTAGGTAAGTGTATCCATTAGTGGCGCATATAGGTACAATGATAGTTATTAATAGTAACAAACTCACAACCTTCGTCTAGCTTATCTCCACTAATAGATTGTTATTACTATTAGGTGTTTGACCGTCTGTCTGTCTGTCTATGTTAACGTCTGGCTATCGGTCATAAGGTACGCGGCAGTGGTGTGAAGGGTCGCGATTATAGCTCTCTCGAGGAATAATAAAGTTTTTTTTACCATCAAGAAATATACGAAGACTTTATTCAATGTTGTATTTTTTGCTTAGATAGACAGAATATTCTTTATTAGGTTTGTACACCATATAAATTACTTACAATTTACATAAAAGAGAACATTTCACATAGGATGACACAATGGGCGGTCTTATCGCTAGACACATCTTATATCACTGTTATAAATCATTTCAGGTAACGCAATTTGAATAAGATTGATATTTTCGTACGATAAATAATACATTAAGTACATAACATTATAACAATCTTTGAATAACACTGAATGACAGAAAAAAAAGTGTCATAGGTCGACTCTTCAAAATAATAAAAGCTTTAGAAATTACGACTAATGCCATCTTACGGCTGATATGGGAACTGACATTGATAAGACACGGCGCAGTTTGAATGTTACGGATAGATGGCGCTACACATTTAATAGATCGATTATTTTCTTCTGGCGCATTAAGGAACATCACATTGAAAATATGTAAGAGCAGTTATACGCAGCCAAAACATATAATAAAAAGTACATTTAAAAAACCTGAAAAAAAAACAAAATTCATATTATTGAAAAAAAAAATTAGAAGAGAAGAGAATTTAAATCTTACAAAGCTGCGTCAATAATGATGAACTTACAGAATGTACAAAATTACCAGAACAGAGAAAATTAAACTTTACCTCAATTCGCTTAAATTCTATTATTTAATTTTATTGCTTTTCACAATCAATGGAGTGGAGTGATCATGTACCTACTTTGTTCGTTCAAAAACACACCATGAGCCATTGAAATACAGTTTTCACAAAACATTTTTCTTCTCGTCTCTGGAAATCCTTCGGTGGTCGATTGTTGAACATCCATACCAGATTTGGTTGGAACATAATTTTGAGAACTAATAACATCTTAAAACTATGTTACAACTGAGTCTGTGTATTGGATCGGAGTTCTTCGACGATCTTCATCGGTAATCTTCGGCCATCGCATCGGTGAGTTATTTTTACCTCACGTTTTGTATGTATGTCATTATAGCAAATATAGTGAACTTTATTCTCGTAACGTTAAGGTTGTAGTTTGCTGCTGCATTTAATATCTAGTTGAGAAAGGATTTTACTATACTAAAGATCCAGCAGCGTGGTAATCGCGGTCATAGAAAGTGCGAGTAGGACAAAATATTTATCACAGGAATCTCGTATGGTTTCGCTCTCACCATCGGGGTTTCATGACTGCAGCTGCCACAATACTAATTTACAACAATTTTTTTACAATAGTAAGTGTAGTAGCGAGTAATCACGAGGTCAAAAAATTTTGTACTCTACAATCGGTTGAGTATCTGATTGATACAGAATCTAAGGTACTAATGATATTAAAAAAACCGGGCAAGTCAAAGTCGGCCTCGCGCATGAAGGGTTCCGTACCATCGTAGTAGGGGAGTCCCCTTTAATTTTTAATTTATTTTTATTATTTGTTGTTAAAATGGCAACTGACAATCTGTGAAGTTTTCAACTGTCTACCTATTACGGATCATGAGATACAGCACGCTGACAGACAGACGGCTCGCCACAGCCGGGTGGCATAACACATGTTCGGGAAATAGCTGCTGGAATGCGTTTCGAGCAGCTACTACCTACATTCAATGATATTATAAGTAGTAAAGTGGTGTAGATAGGTTACATATACAACATTCGATATTCAGAATCGGCACACTAATGCACACATAAATAACTTAATATTGCAATAGCACACTAAATTACGTTTATACGTCAAATTTGGATGGCACGATTCAGTTATCGCGGGCGAAAAAGAGACAAATATAATTTGCGACAGTGCGTCGTCTCGTGTACTAGAAACTATATAGAATAATAATCAGATATGACATTTTACCGCAAAACCGTGATTTTTGCCTAAAAATTTGATTCACTCATGAGTTCATGTAGTAAAAGTAATAAAGTAGGAAAATTGCATTGAAAGTAGGTAGTTCATTTGTTGGAAATCTAGAAACAATTACTTAATAAAAATACTTACATCCAAAGAAAACATTCTCCTTTACGACTCACTAAAACAATTAATGTTTTGATTTGAATTTAATAGTGTTACATACACTATATGAGTATATGTATGTATTTAATTTATCCTACGTCATCATAACAAAAATAAAAATTACATTTAAGTCTAAACAATGTGCCACCATTTATACCTACCTACTGTCAGGCTGACTTGTCTGTTCTTAGGCATAATTTTACTCTATGATCAGTAATGACATCTATCTCTATTTGACGTCTATTCTTTTCTGACACCATATTTTACGAATATAATGTTTGATTTTTTGAAAATATTAAGATAAATACTATACTAACGAATGATATGTGATTCCTTGAGTTTTAGAAAATTTTCTTGTATAATTTGTGCAATATCTCATAACACACGACGGCATTTTCGGTGTTTTTGGGTCACTTTTAATGCACTCGGTACATGAAGTGCATCCGTTGACGTCGGCGACGCGACACTGAGGTCCAGTTTGGTCACTTGTCTACATTTTAACGTGCCGCTTGCTGTGCCCTTATGGCCTATCTACACCTTTTTACTTATAATATCATTGCCTACATTCATTGCAAATAAATGATTTGATTGATTGACGCGAATTGTCGAGCCGACCTGAGCATGCATTAGCCCGAAAATCTGTAGTAAATGCTTCGGTTGGTGTTAATTTTTTCGATGTTTTTATGGTGTTGTTTCAGTATTATTTTGGGTGATAGGTTAGATGCTCGAGTATGTATGGTGTCAATACTTTTATTATGTATTTGTGTATTTTTGAATGATTCATATATCTATACCTATTTTATTACCTATTCTAATGAACACCGTAGGTATCTACCATGTGAACTAGTGCTAAATCCAAACCTATGTTTTTTAAATTTTCATTCTCTTATTTTGGCGGAATGTGTCCTGCACTAAAATATTTGTAAAATCCACTACACTTTTTTGTTTAACATAATTATACTGCCGAATCGTATTTGTCGCTACTATTGTATACGTGTCAACGTGTAGCATCTAGACGAGTCTTCACAGTACTTAGGTCGTGCTCACACTGAGGAGAGAGAAGTCACACATGCCGCATTATCGATACGATTCTCAGTATAATTGAGCGAGACAACACTATTTTAATGTCACTGTCAAAGAAACAAAAACGTCAGATTAACAGAATAGTCCCACTTTCGACTCAATGGGGCTTATCTGAAGATTTAAATCTTTGTAACTTTTCTTGAAATGTTTTTGTTTCGTTTTTATTAGTTGTTTCCATTTACAGTCAAAAAATCAAAATAAAATAAAACTCATAATAAAGACTACTGTTCAGTTTATTGTCACGTGTGTGTATAGTAGTGCGGAGCCAGCTCCAGCAGCCATCGCAGTTCTATGGTCATCATCTCGCGCATGTATGTCTTGTCTCCGTTGCTTTGGACGCTAGCGAACATTACCCTGAAATTAGAGAAAAAAAAATTGGTTGTCTGTAGAGTTGGTTTACGGACGATAGTTTAACGTGACAACGTCGCATAGGCCAATGGAGTGGAAGAGAGATAGATGAGGCGCAAGCGTACAATGAGCGTAACGGGACAATGAGTCATTCTTTTTCGTGCATGCAGCCGGCGTTCATCGATTTATCAGACGTTGTCACGTCAAAGAAGTCTTTTTAACATGATGATAAAGTACTAATTGGACTGCCTCGTTTGTGCGGTATAGTGGTGTAAAGCGCTATTGTTGAGCGCGACACGAGTTACTGAGTTTTTCCGCTAGGAATTTCCCGATTCCGAACGATAGTAAATAGGCTATTACATGGGACTTAAACATAACTGATTGTGACTGCCTCGATGTCGCAGGCAAGCCTGCTGACCATGAGGTCTTGGGTTCGATTGTCAGGTCGCGCAAAGTGTTACTAGGTTTATCTATTATGAATATCTCAGTAGCAGCCACGGATTCTGGATTTGTGGCCAGTTGATGGCAATAGTCTCGCTCCTTTTTTTATTACACGGGATTTATGCATAACTGGCGATATCGGTGTGTGCGATTAGATACATCTCTGCCTAAACCGTTCTGGGATTACACGCGTGATGTTATGTAATACTCGCCACTTAGGTTGCTGCACTCTGAACAGACAACTATCAGGACTGATGTACAGTTCCGCGCCCCGTATGCCGCTATAACTGGAGCTTGTGTTCAGGTAGGCCGCCTGCGGGAAGTAGCCGGAGAGGACGCATTTCATTATGCGTTCCGTTTTACCTGGAAAAAGTTAATGATATTGTCAAATTAAATAGTAAATGAAACTATTGTAAATGATACTATTACTACATTTGTAGACAGGAATCTCGTCTCGTATTGAACCACGGCAGGAACAGCTTTATTTTCATGAAATAAAAGCGAAATAGACGTCATTCGCCATTTCGTTTCGGAAGACGCGACACGACACATTTAGAAAAGAAAGCTCATTCTGATCGGCTCAGGCTAATTCGCGTGATCGGCTCAGATCAAGTGTTCGTTTATAAAGGGAAATCACTAATCGGGCGAATTAAAATTTAATTCGCCCGATTAAGTCAAGTAAGTAAATTTATCCGGTCATAGCGGCAAAGAGAACATAGGAAGCAAGAGCGAGCGACTCGTGACACCCGACTAGCACAGGTTAGGTTTGAAGGGGATGGCGTGGTCTATTGAGCGAGTGAAGTGAGCAAACTAAGACCCCGGCATCCCCTTCGTGTTAAGTTTCTTTAAACCCTACACACAGAAATAGGCGCCCGGCTACGTCGACTACGGATGGGAAATCATCAAATGACTCCTCCCGGAGTCGAAGCGGAAGGGAGTGTCAGACTTTTACTGACTAAAAACCATCCATGTTCCTTCTTTTGCCCTTTATGTTCCAGGACCGCGGTATCTCTTTCGAACAGTCCCGCAGCCCTGGCAGGCATCGGCCCTTGCGGGCCCCTCATGTTTGCTGACATCTCTTTGAGGCGCGCGTGGAACACGAACGCGCCGTCGACACGGCCTGTCGTCATACGACGGACGGACGGCGAGCTAACGGACGGACAGCGAGCTAACGGACGGACAGCGAGCTAAACGTCGACTACGCCTTATCTACAATATAGTGGTTAATAAGTTTGTTCTAGTTTTTATTCTGAGTCCTTGAATTATCAAACTGATCGTATTGAACAACTAGTAACTCAAATTTGTATTTTCAAGTTGCCGTTTTAAACATTTGTGTTCGCCCACTCTTTGTCGACCACTTAGTATTCCATATCCAGTATTTAGGACACGATTAATTTGAATTTATTTTGGCTCGATTAAATACTAACTGTTTATAAACCGAGACCAAGTTTATAGTACCACAGGAATATTTGTTTAAATACCTTAGTTACATACATAACTCTATCACAGTAATAATACACTTCTCATCAAAAAAATCGAAACACTTTCGTTTTTATTGTTTTTGTCCTAATTTTTTACAAAAGAGAATTAATTCCATGAAAAAAAAAACATTATTGTGTAGCTGGCAGTTTGGTCATTACAGTAAGAAGAAAAAAATCAAAATTCGAAATTAGAATTTCATTTGTTTATCCTATAAATGAAATTAATCACTGTTTTGAGACAAATGTGTATTTAGGGTTGGAGTACGTTTCTCGTTTAAAAACTAAAAATTAGCGCTTGTCTTTAAACTTTTTGTTTCTTATTTCATTTACTGTGACTTTGGGACGTCTGAAAAAACTTTTTTTTCTAAAACATATGGATAATTCGCCCGCAGAAGCCGCCCAAGTGGTGGCATTGCTGGATTCTGGACTTAGTCAGCGTGTTGTGGCTGCAAGATTGCATCTAAGCTTATCATCTGTTCATAGAGTCTACAAACGCTATCGGGAGACTGGTTCGTTCACGCGCCGTTCAGGATCTGGCAGGAATCGGGTCACTTCTGAGCGAGATGATCGATTTATTGTAACAACTTCTTTACGAAATCGACGCCTTAACGCTTTTCAACTGCAGCAGCAGCTTCGCGTTGTACGAAGAGTAGCTGTAAGTGACTCTACAATAAGAAGAAGGTTGAAGGAACGCGGATTGGCACCGCATAAGCCAGCGAATGGGCCGAAATTAACTGCAGACCATCGAAGAGCGCGCCTTAACTTTGCACGCGAGCACCTAACTTGGTCATACCTTCAGTGGAGCAAAGTACTGTTTTCTGATGAGTGTAAAATTATGCTGTATGGTAACGACGGAAGGAACAAGGTCTACAGAAGAGATGGAGAACGCTTTGCACAATGCTGCATTGAAGAAAAGGTCAGCTATGGTGGCGGTTCGTGGACGGTTTGGGGAGGAATCAGCGCCGACGGTAAGACAGAACTTGCCTTTGTGTCTGGGCCACGGCTGCCTGCACTAAACTCTCATCGGTACATCGAACAGTGTCTTGAACCTCATGTGATGCCCTATGCACATTTTATTGGCAACGACTTCATATTCATGCACGACAATGCTAGAGCTCACACCGCGGGCGTCGTACGAGATTATCTTACCGAAGTCGGTATCTCCATTATGGTATGGCCAGCAAGAAGCCCGGACATGAATCCCATTGAACATCTATGGGATGAATTAAAGAGACGAATTCGAGCAAGAGATCCAGCCCCAGAAACACTTAGCCAGCTGCAAAATGCAATCCAAGAGGAATGGGATAATATACCACAACATGTGATCGTGACTCTCATCCGATCGATGAAGAACCGTATGGAAGCAGTAATAAGAGCTCGCGGAGGGAATACAAGTTATTAAATAAACGTTTCTTACATTTTTTTTTCATTTACGCGTGTTGTTTTACCCATTTCCTTCATATTCCATACAGGGTAAAAATTACTCATTATACAAAATACGAAACCTATGAAGACTTAATTTGAATTTAGAACAATAACATTAGGATTTAAAAACCTCATACTACTCACTATTAAATGACATTTTACATTTATTCCTAAATATACACATTTTTCTGATAATCCTTATCAAATCATAAACTGCGAGGTGTTTCGATTTTTTTGATGAGAAGTGTATAAGTCAGTCTATGGATCGAACCTTTAGTAGTTATGGTACATATTTTATTGTGCTTAGACTAAAAGTTGGTTGTAACAAAGCTAGCTGATGAAATTGAAGTTAATACAATAATTAATATTTACCTGAACCCAATTCGATGCCATCAAAGACTTTGTCTTCCATTTGGAACTTTCCTTTTATTAGCTTTTCTAAGCTAGCTCGAACTTCACAAGCCTGCAAATTATAGGATGCAATTTTAGTATGTACACAGGTCTAAACTGAATTGACTGACTGCCTCGTTGGTTTTGTGGTCGCGAGCGCTGCTGCTGGTCATGAGGTCCCAGGTTCCATTCCTACATCAGGCAAAGTGTTTTTGATTTTATGTTAGGAAATTTTCTCGATGCCCGAAGCCTGGCTATGTTAAAATTTAGAGTTTGGTAAATAGAAATTCCGGTTCATCTAATTTCATACAATTATCCCATGTAATAGCGGGCGAGCCTTTTGCCATCAACCGGGCACAAACCAATACTCTGTGGCTACTACTGAGAAATTCCAGATGGAAGAACTCAATAACACTGTGCCAACCTGGAAATCGAACCCAGGACCTCACGCTCAGCAGTCGCGCTTGCGAATATTTGACCAACGAGGTAGTATACTAACAATAACTTTGCAATACTTCATCTGAGTGTAATGAAACAAACTGGGGGGTTACTATGACGTTTAAAGCAGGAGTAATTCCAGTGTGGGAAAGAGACAGAGCTATACAGGTCGTCTAGCGCCATCCTTTCCCGCACTGGAATTACTCCTGATTAAAGACATCATGGTAGGCCTGGTCTTACCTTTTCCATAACCTTATAATTAACATAATACTTCTGGCACCATTGTTTGCAAACTTTAGTGTTCCTCTTCTCGTCTTCAGAAGTCTTTAGTTTTAGATATGCGTCCATTATGTTCAGATACATTATTATGTCGCCTTCAGCTACCTGAAACATTTCAATAATTATTTTGATTAATGTACACGGGGCAAACTAGATCGGTTTGCAGGGCACACCACAAAGATGTTGGTGTGCGTAAAATCAACTGGTGTATTACTTCGCCTATTTGTTAGTGTTTGCTTCACAATAACCCGTTGTCCACGCACACACAATAAAATTTCTTGTCACTAATGTTGCAGGGAATATGACGCATAAATTTAGCTTATGATACAATCGTCTCCGTGGCGCATTAGTCGAGCGTGCGATAAATAATTACTTACTGCGCCGGCGCCGTAGGATCGAATCCGACTGCCAACAGCTTAATGTTTTTGTATGTTTTAATAAAATATTTTACATTTGTTTGTTCAATTCATTGCTTAACTATTAGCAAGTCTCTTTATATTTGGGTTAGAATGTATTAGTTGTCTACCCTCTAAAAATGACAAATCATGTTTAAGTTAGTAGTTTAAGTTCATCGTCATAATGCTATTGACTATCGGGCTTTCGTTACGTTTTTAGACATTATACCCTGCGTTTTTTGAGAAGTGCTTTTATTTGTGAATCAATATGAATCATTGAACCACACTTTTATGAGCTGAAATAATTCTTTTGCATGAGCAAAATGTTTCAATTAGTGAAATTGCGAGACGTTTAAAGATATCGGTGAGTAACAAAATGTTATTATGATGTTTAGAAGTTTAATATGTTTAAATAATCCACATGTTATTGATTGTTGTTTTTTGTAACAATATTTTATTATTGTTCACAGAGAAGGACTGTGCAATTGTGGGTCCATCGTTATGCAGATTCGGGAAGCATTGATCCTTGCCGACCGGGACCAAAGGCTGGATTTGCATTCACAGATTGGCATCTGATATAGTTGCTACGCATACCGCTGAGCCCTTCCTCACTACTCGTTCCACGGCAACTAAACATGACGTGACATTACAAACTGTACGAAACCACTTGCGAGCAGCTGGTGTGAAATGTTGTAGGCCAGCCAAGAAAATTTGAATGTCAGATATTCACAGGCAAAACCGGGTACGCTTCGCAAGAGAATATTTGGATTTTGATTGGTGCAATAATATAGTTATATTTAGAGATGAAAAATGTTTTAAATCAGACAAGGACGGTCGCAAAATATTGTGGCGAAAAGATGGTGAGCGCTATCATAAAAAAAAATATTCTTCCATGCAGGTCTAGTGGAGACATTTACTTCGTGCATGAATAAGTCATAGATAGCGAAGGCGCACCAATAGGATATTAATAAAAATATCAGGGGGTAATTCGATTTGTTTTATGTGAGTGATGTTATTGTTAGTGAGATAACAATTTAGGATACCTGTATCTTAATATCTATCTTATTAACATGTTTATTCATTTCACTAATAAATAAATTACCCACTTGAATAAGAAAAGTAACGTTATTTCTTGTCCGACTTAGAATATTTGTCATGCACAAAACTTTTTAATTTGTAATTATAATATAAAAAAAAACCTAGTCAATAAATGTTGTTGATTTCTTAATACAAATTGTTTAATTTTTACTTCCATATTTTTTTTCGAATAATGTTCTTATTATCAGGTAAATTACAATAAAAATTCAACAAAATGAAAATAAAAGTTTTTTAATAATGCAAAAAGTTGACGCCAGCGGCGCAGATTCGATCCTACGACACTTGATTTACCAGCCGAATGATTACACATCTATGCCACGACACCAGTTAGTCATAGGGTTAAATTGATGCTTCATATTCTTTACCTCATATTATACATATACTATAGTGAAGCAAACACTAACAAATAGGCGAAGTAATACACCAGTTGATTTTACGCACACCAACATCTTTGTGGTGTGCCCTGCAAACCGATCTAGTTTGCCCCGTGTACTAGCGAATCCGTCCCAGCTTCGCACGGCGCTGCCTGTCGGCTCCAAAACTATCGTACATATCAAGTTGGCACCAACCACACCTCGGTCGCCTGCATGCCAGCGCCGCGCTGGGTGTGCTGCCCAACTACATTAGAGTTCCATAACGCGATTTCGGAGACGTCCGTAAGTTTCCGGATTTCGACGTTTGGAACTCGGTCTATTAGTTTTATGCCGAGCATGGAACGCATAGCCAATTAGTACTGAGTAATATAATACCACTTGGTAAGACCCCTTTCGGGCCACTAACTACCTGTACCGACTGTCAAAGATCTAGAAATGACAGCCGAGACCAACAGCTTAACGTGCTTTCCGAGGCACGGAGGAAAATCGGTATGTAATGGGTGAATCATCCATGGACCAACCTAGGCAAGCGCAGCTTAACCTTGAAGATCGACCTATGCGGCTGTTAATATCTAGCTACGAGCTTATCAGGTTTGCAATATTATAACAATCCCAGGACAGAGTCCCCCAGCACAAATGTCAAACTAAAATTAATAATTACCTCGAAATTATTCCTCCTGCTAATCTTAGCATTGACACTCTCTTGCCCACCACTGGGCTTCAAGAACACGTTGTCCACTTGCAACATGGCGGCTATGGAGAGGGCCTCGTCTATGCAGCCCCATTCACCTAGAATCAGAATTACATAAGTAAACTTTATGTAAAAAAATAAAAATAAAATAAATATCCCTGGACATTTCACACAAACACACATTTGGACATTTTTTTTATGTAGAAGTTATTTTTTAGATATTTACTTTGGGGTAGTAATTAAAGCTTCGAAAAAAAAATGGGCTATAATATATACTCAAAATATGAAATTTACTGCTTTATTATACTAATTTTCCGACTGCTAAAAGGATAAGGAAACGACCGAATAAAATACTGAAAATTCCGAAAATCAATACAGCATTTGCAAAGACCATTTTACGTAATATTTTTGCACCAGCTTAAATTGCGTTTTACCGAAAACTACAGTTTGTTATTTTCATCATAATTCACCTGTTATCAATTTAGAATTAATCTATGAAATAAATAAAACAGGAATAAAATCAACTTTAAGATAAATATCCAAATGTTATAATAAGGCGTAGTCAACGTAGCTCGCGACGATTCGATTTCTGTCTGCAGGGTATAAAGTAACCTAACAGGAAGGGGATGGCGGGGTCTTAGTTCGCACGCTTCGCTCGCTCTCAAGACCCCGCCATCCTCTTCGAATCTAACCTGTCCGGAGTCGGGGTTCCCTAAGTCCCGAAGCATCCTAAGTTATAGAGCTTAAGAAAACGATTATTTTAGCAGAACATGTTTTCGAAAACTTAGTATTTTTGTCGGAAACTTAATTTTTTTTTTCGGAAGTTTGGTATTTAGTTTATTATTTTTCGTAGAATTGTATCAAAATCAAAAAAATCAAAGCATTTATTTCAAGTAGGCCCGTTACAGGCACTTTTGAACTGTCGAAACAAAGACAACAATGAAATTTAGCTACAGTCCCAGTCACAAGGCATAAAAACTGTGAAAGTACTGTAGTGGCCCATTCCCTAACGTAGATGTGAACGCCGGTACTGCGGCTTTTGTGGATGTTTGGTCAGGGTCGAAGAATGATGCGATATAGGCTTTGAGAACACGTTTATTAACGTTTTACAATGAATATTTAATTAAAATAATTGAGCGTGTGTTGACGTTGAGACGGTTTTTGGTCGAGTGGCGCGCGCGGCGGGTTCGTGCGCGGCGTTGAGTCTACGTCGTGTGCGTGTGTGCGTGAGACGTCGGTGCACACACACGCTAGGCGTTAACAGGTTGCCGCCCCAGGAACGCAGTTCTGGTCCATGACTGGTAGCGGGCACAGTCGGTTGAAGGCTCTTCGAAGAGTCCCCGAAGTGGTGAGCACGTCGGCTACGCGAGTCACGCCGTCGGAGCCGGGATACAGGCGAACTACGCGCCCTAGCAGCCATCGGGTGGGAGGCAGCCGGTCATCTTTCACCAGCACCATTTCTCCAAGCCGGAGTTGATCTCCATGCTTGCGCCATTTCTGTCTCTTCTGTAATTCTGTAATATATTCTATATAATAACGTTTCCAGAAATGGGCTTTCAGTTGCTGGATTCTCATGTATCGTGAGAGAGAAGGTATCGCCGCAGGGTCAGTGTCCTGAGGAGAAGGCAAAGCTGTGAGTGGTCGTCCAATTAAAAAATGTGATGGGGTAAGCGCCGTGAGATCAGAAGGGTCTGATGAGAACGGAGTGAGAGGCCGAGAGTTCAGAACACCCTCGATCTGTACGAGAACTGTATTCATCTCTTCATAAGTTAAGTTAGCTAAACCTAAAACCCTCTTTAAATGATATTTTACAGATTTTACGGCACCCTCTGCTAATCCGTTAAAATGTGGGCTATACGCTGGTGAGAATTTGAAGTTTATGAAGGCAGAGTAATAAGTAACATAATCGGTACAGTCAGCAGTCAAATTACATTTAACCTTGAACTCTGGTAAGTCAGGCTCTTGAAGGTGTGCAACGAGTGGTATTATTTATAAAACTTTGTTCACATTCAAGCTCTTCCTTAGATATTTGTTTACGTGTAGCTACCGTTTCTAGTTCAAAGAATTGAGATAATTTATTATGTAATTGATCGTCGTTGTTTTGTAAGGTAATATGATTGCAGTGGACTGTATTAATGAATTTTGTATGTTGTGTTGGCACTGGGCCTGAGATTAAGTAACCCAGTTTGGATTTATTTAGTGTTGGTTTATTTTTACCCAATGATATATTTTGGGAACCTAGTATGGTCCAGAAAATATCAGCGCCAAGTAGCATATCGACTGGAGCAGGTATGTGGAATTTGGGGTCCGCCAACGTTATGTGAGGCGGTATATTTAGTGTTGTACAGTCAACTTTTGTAGTTGGCAATAACTGAGTGATGCGCGGAACGACATAACAGTGGACGCTCTCGCTATAATTATTAAATAATGACGATATGAGTACGTCACAACGCTTTGACAAGCAAGATATTTGAGAATTTAACCCTTCGACTATGGTCGAAGTGGAAAATGTAGGTAAGTTAAGTTTGGCACGTAGGCTTTCAGTTATAAAACTGGAGGTAGGTACTTCCACTATCAAGTATGGTACGCACTTTATGGCATATACCATTATTGTCTGTCACATGGACTAAGGCCGTGGATAGTAGAACACAGTTGTTTTGAGTGGTTGACAAAGCAATGTCTTGAGGAGGACTAGGGGGTTGTCCTTGACCGTCAGGCTGTGGCAATGAGTGTAACATGACATTACTTGTGGAAGGTACAGGCGCAGACGGTGCAGGAGCTTCATGCTCGTGTAATAAGCTGTTACACCGCAGGCCGCACAAGCGACATGGCCCTAACTTGCATACATTGTCAGCATGGCCTTGACGCAAACAATTTAGACATAATTTAAGTGCCTTAGCCTTTCCAACCCTGGTTGCTAAGGGTAATGATTTGAATTTTTGACAAATATAAAGTGCATGATTACCTTTGCAATATGGACAAGGGTACCTGCGAGCGGGCTGAGTTTCTGAGTTGGCCACAAATGTTTTATGACGAGCATGTGTAGGATCACTTGACCTGCGTTTTTTATGAGTATTTTCCATTGTTTCCAAAAAATCAGCACGATTTTTTAGGAAGGCATTAAACATTTTGAGCGTAGGGAAGTCTTTCACTTTATTACGATAAGATTCCCACTTACTGCTTGTGACTATGTCAAGCTTGTTTGACAGGATTTGAATTAATAGTACATCCCAGTGTTCAGTAGGGAGGTTAAGTGTTTTCAGTGCTCTGAGGTTCCTATTGACTGTATCGATTAAGCTACGTAATGCTTTAGGTGATTCTTTTGCCAATGGTTCCAAATTAACAATGGCTTGAGAGTGATTATTGACCAATGACCTTTCATTATTATAGCGATCACAAAGTAGTTCCCAAGCTACTTCATAATTATTACTTGAGAAATCTAAAGACTGAATGACTACAGCGGCACTGTCTTTCAACGCGGCCCGTAAATAATGAAATTTATTAATATTGGGTATTGACTTGTCTGAGTGAATGAGACTGCTAAACGTGTCACGGAATTCCAACCAGTCATGATACTGACCCGAAAAACTAGGCAAATGAATAGTAGGAAGTGCAAGTTTTGGCCCACCTTCATGCGCAGTACAACAAGAACCCGTCACAGACCTGTCGCTGCCCGCAGGGCCGGCTGGAGCCAGCAGACCACGAGCTCGTGCAATCGCCCCGAAGTACTTGGTCTCGAAAGCCTCGCGTTCTTTGTACTGCTCGTCTGGAATTTCCATAAAATTTTCTATATCATACTGAATTGAATCAAACTCAGTATAGATTTCTTCAATTTTTGATAAACGGATGTTCAATTCATTTATTTGTAATTTACTTAAGTTGTCACAACTCTCAACAGTTAGCAAATAATTTTCAAATATTGTAAGCTTAGCTTTGCATGATGCACGCCTTTTGATTAAAGTTTTATCTTCCATGGTGAAGTGGGTAGGTAAGAATTGAAATCAATGTTCAAAGGCTATTTATGTCAATGAAGCTAAGTCTAAGCCAAAATGAGGATAGATTGTATGTATATTACCCAAACAATGCGATGAAATGAGTTGCTAGAATCACAAAAAAGTATTATTGCAATGCAGTTGATTTATAGATGAGAAATGGAACGATTACTTAAATGATCATTATGTGAAGCGGAGTGAGGGTACGCGTGAAATGTGCAAAAAAATCAAGCAGCGGGTGGTGCGCAAAAGTAGCAAGCGAGCAAGCCAGCAACAGCGCAGGCGCAGGCGACAGGCAGCGGTCAATCGAATGCAGTGATCTAGAACATGCAAAATATCAATAGTTAATTACGCGATATTATACAGTTCCCGTACACACCAATGGAATCTGAAATGCCTAGAACCTCTGATATGAAATTTACGTTAGGTTACGAATAAACACTTCAGTTTGATTTAATTACGAAATAAGTTTTATACTTGTGGGTATTATGTGAGATTTTACTGAGCGTAATAAATGAGTAAGTAATATGGGATGTTTATTGCGAAATGCAATAATGAGTGGTTTATTAAAAGAATGACGGATCTTTAACGTACTTTTATCAATGTAGTATGTAGGTAGGTACCTACCTACGAAGTGGTTCACAAAATGAAGGATTTGTGAATATTCACTAATTAATTTATCACTAAATGAAGGATTAGTGATTGTTTTAATGAGAATTGGTACAAGAATCACAAAATGATGGATTTGTGACTATGATAGGGCTCACAAAATGACGGATTTGTGGCGGTAATTAACAGATTTACGGGACAATTAGACAAATTGGAACGAACTCACAGCAAAGCTTCCCTCAGGACTCACGTGTGACCTTCCTTGTAGATGTAGGTAGTCCTCTTTGTCTCAGCTTCTCCCAACTCCAAATAGGTATTTTATTTGAAGCTCGATGTCCACGTAATTTTTCTTCAATGATGAGATTCCTTGAAGAAATATTGTAGGTTTGATGTTGTATGAGTCGACTCGTTGACTCGTTGAAATTTGAATCTTCGTAAAATGGCCGCCGTCCACGTAGCGCAGTATTTCCTTTGTTCTTGTTGCTGGGTGTGGTTGAAATTATAATTATCCGGCTCGAAGGACCAAATTGTGAACGCCGGTACTGCGGCTTTTGTGGATGTTTGGTCAGGGTCGAAGAATGATGCGATATAGGCTTTGAGAACACGTTTATTAACGTTTTACAATGAATATTTAATTAAAATAATTGAGCGTGTGTTGACGTTGAGACGGTTTTTGGTCGAGTGGCGCGCGCGGCGGGTTCGTGCGCGGCGTTGAGTCTACGTCGTGTGCGTGTGTGCGTGAGACGTCGGTGCACACACACGCTAGGCGTTAACAGTAGATCTCTATGGAGAAGAACGGGCAAGAAACTCCATGGACACTCTTTTAAATCAGAATATTTTTACAAAACCTTGGTTACATCATTCATGTTTAGATGGTACATTATGTGAGAGCGATGTAGCAAGATGTGCACGTTAAAAGTGTCCATAGTAAAAACAAGGAAAAGAACAATTCAAAAAATAAAATAATTAATTCAAATAAGCCGTGGCAACCAAGAGATGACCAGTCACAACTGACAGCGCCCGTTCACGAACATGACGCATGTATCAGCACCATTCAACTCAACCATTTTGAAGGGAACTAACTGATCCGACACACGCGCCACCATCAGCGAGACATTTGAGTGAGCATGACATACACTTAACCGCCAGGGCAAATTCAAGTCAAAAAAAAAAAATGACGTAGGTTTCCAACGAAGGATAGCTTTCTATTACATAGTACTCACATAATATGGGCTATGCGGTTATATAATACCAAAAGAAATTGAATCTATACAATGCAAAGATAGTTGTACAATCTTCAGCAGCTCCAACAATACCATTTAATGCTATCCATTAATCAGTTTATGCGCCCCTGTCCATGTGGAGCAGGACCGGCATTGAGCCAAGCATTTTTATCAGAGATATAATCGTCCAACTTGTAATATGCTTGCTTACATAGTGTGCGTTTAATGCATGATTTAAATTTCGTCTCATTCAGTTCAAGAATACTTTGTGGAATTTTATTATAGCATCTTAAACAGTACCCCATGAAAGATGAGTCTACTTTAGCGAGTCTGAAGCCCGGCTGAACTAATTGGTCTCTAGTTCTCGTACTGTAATTGTGTCTGTCACCTCTTTTATTAAAAAGATGTAGATTTTTTCTAACGTACATTATGTTTTCGTAGATGTATTGACAATGTACCGTCATGATTTTGATTTCCTTAAACAGTTCCCTTAGAGAATCGCGCCTACGAAGATTATATATGGCTATATGTAATTTGAGTAAGCTCATGTTTGTTGGTTAAATACAACATTTTTTGTCGGTTAATTCCTCAAGGGATAGGTAGAGGTGTACCTAATATTATACCCACACTTCGCCAGTTATGTTTAAGTCCCATGTAATAGGGGGCGAACCTATTGCCAGCAACTGGGCACAAACCCAAACTCCGTGGCTGTTATTCAGAAATTAATAATAAAACTAAAATCGTTGATAATAAAACTTTATTGGAAATTCAATGAAGGAATCTAAGTGAAATTAAGTGGCAAGTTACTACTTGCTAATGGCAACAAATGTGATATTATGAGAATTATTGGAACAACACTATGCGAGTGAAAATATGTTGATCCTCTAAAGACGTTACATGTGTAGTTTTATCTAAATAAATCTATAGTTATATTATAAAGGGATATTTGTTTGTATATAGGGGGTAAATCTCCGGAACCAATGATCCAATTTAAAAAATTCTTTCATTTGCAGAAAGCTGCATTATTTGTGGGTGCTATAGGTTATAAACTATATTTATATCTAGATTTTAGCCGAGCTATCACAATTTTTGTGGACGAAGTCGCGGGTGCAGTGTTAGTCAGAATATAAAAGTGATTTTACATAATATCGTCATCTACCATTTACCAACTGGCTGTGGTTGTTCCTTGTAAAGTTAGACACATACACACGCGGTTTAAGTTTGACGTTTTGTCATAAATAAACCGAAAGTAAGAGTATAATTCAAGTGTACTAACCACTATTGCACAGCATGGTCGCACACATAGGCTTGAGCGGCAGCTCGGCCACGACCTCGCCCGCGGCCGTCAGCTCCCCGCGCGCGCGCACCGCGTGCAGCGCCAGCAACGTCTCCAGCCCCGACAGGACGCTCTTGGCGGGCGGGGGGGTGGGGAACGTGAATCTGACAACAATGAAGTCCTCACTTAACAGCACTTGCAGGGCGGCTAAATTCAGCCGCTTACGCTGTCCTTAAAATACGGCAATTTACAGACTTGGATACCGCGAGACTGGTCTATTTTAGTTACTTCCATAGCATCATGTCTTACGGTATTCTGCTGTGGGGACGGGCTGCAGATATTGACTCAATATTTATTCTGCAAAAAAGGGCTGTAAGAGCCATCTATAACCTACGCAGACGCGAGTCTCTAAGAGAATTGTTTAAAAAAATTAACATCATGACGGTACCTTGTCAATATATTTATGAAAACATTATGTATGTTCGGAAAAATAGACATCTTTTTAGTAAAATAAGCGACAGGCATCATTTCAATACAAGAAATAAGGACAAATTAGATCAGCCACGTTTCAGATTGTCAAAAGTACAGTTTTATGGGGTACTGTGTAAAATTTTACAATAAAATACCACTTGACATTCTACAACTTAATGAGAAGAAATTTAAAACATGCATAAAACGCACACTATGTAAACGAGCATATTATAAGTTGGAAGACTATCTCGTAGATAAAAATGCATGGCTCAATGCTGGTCCTGCTCCACAGCCACTTGGGCTCACGAACTAAGATTTTATTGTTTGGAAGAGATGCTCCCCCTTTAATTCTTTAATTATATTTTCTTTTTTTTTTTCTTCTTTCTCGTTTCTCTTCTGGAAACTTAGGGTGTGAATTGTATATTTTATATCAACATTGTGAGTGCAAACTAATTGATTACCATGTGAAGTTATTGTGGAAGCTGCAGAAGATTGTAAAATATCTTTGCATTGTATAGATTCCATCTCTTAGTATTATATAATTGCATAGCACATGTGTGAGTACTATGTACTGTAAAGCTACCATTTATATTTTGTTATCTTTCATTGACTTGAATGTGCCCTGGTGGCTGAGAGAATGTCATGCTCACACAAATGTCTCGCTGATGGTGGCGGGTGTGTCGGGTCATTTAGTTCCCTTCAATGTGGTTGAGTTGAATGGCGCTGATCCATGCGTCATGTTCGTGAACGGGCGCTGTCAGTTGGGACTGGTCATCTCTTACCTGCCACGGTTTATTTTAATTAATTTATGTTTAAATTGTTGGTTTAATCTTTTACTCTGGACGCTCTTAATGTGCACGTCTTTGTACATCGTTCTCACATATAATGTATAATCTCAACATGAATGATGTAACCAAGATTGTGTAACAATATTTTGATTTAAAAGAGTGTCCATGGAGTTTCTTACCCATTCTTCTCCATAGAGATCTACGATTTGGAATGTGCAACTACAGTACTTTCGCAAGTTATTATGCCTTGTGTCTGTGACTGTAGCTTAGCTTTTTGACTTTCAAAAGTGCCAGTAATGGTCTAATTGAAATAAATACTTTGACTTTGACTTTGAATTATTTGTCAAGATAAGATAATACAATAAATAAATTTGTTATGGTCTTAACTTGGACTTAAAATAATAGCAGTGGACGGTAAAAACTGACAACGTATATCCAAAACTCTATTCATATTCATATTTCCATAATGTGTGTAGATCTTAAAATGGGCTTAAAGCTAAGGTACAGTGGACGGACCCTGTAGAGCACAGCAAAACGTGTAAAGTTTGAATGAAATAAAATTAATACTGAATCAGTTTACAATTTTAAAACACATTTAGTAGCTTAGTATTAATTAACAAAATTATAACATTAATTTTCTTGAGATCTGTTATAAACTTACCTACTTTGGTAAAATTACATTATAACATATTTTATAATAATAAAATAATATTTATCATGTAAATTCATAAACGACTAACAATGTATAGTGTCTGTTTGTGTTAAATATGTTTGTTTGTCATGTATGTATTCGTTTATTGTATAGTATGCTTTTTTGATTAATAATTGTTTAAGTTTTAATAATTGTTGATCTATGTACAGAATCAGAAATTATAAGGCGCGCGTGTGGAGACGGTTCTTTTCGCTCACCTAGTAAGCTCCAATACCCGCCCGATGCCTGACGGAGATAGCCGACGGCGCCCGAACTACTTTTATTTTAACTGTCATTTGTAGATCTTTGACAGTCGTTACAGGTAGTCAATGACCCGAAAGTCTGACAACCAGTCTCACCAATGGGTATCATATTACCCAGTACTAACTGGGTTGTGGGCGTCAGATAGGCAGTCGTTGCATGTAAAATACTAGTATTCAGCCGCATCTGGTTAGACTGAAAGCCGATCCCAATGGGAACAGGCAAGCCGATGATGATTTTAGCTTATTACAATAAACTGTCTTGTCTAAATTGTGCGACTTTGCAAATTAAAGAGGATTAATATTGCTTTGCCCGGCACTTACTTTAAATTGAACCCTGAGAAAAGCTTATTTGAAGAATGACGAGTTCTTTTTGATTATTCGCTGTGTGCGAAGTGGGTGGTGGTACTGGTGGTACACATTAAAACGATCGAAGCGCACGATACAGCGCAAAAAGAAACTTGCTAACGCATCGCCCCCCCCCCGCCGGCACGTGACACGCGCCTGACGGAACCCGCAAGGCACGTGTTCTTCCCGTCAATGCAGTTATTGCTTTCCATCTAAAAACTATCTGTGTGCCAAATTTCAACCAAATCCGTTAAGTATATTTTCCGTGAAAAAAAAAACTACTAAGTACTATTAGTTTCGCTAGCTCTCATTGTTTTTTTATAATAGTAATAGTAAGATTACCTAAGTAAGTTATGTATGCCTAAAGCTTTCAGCTGCAGTAACATCCCGGACAGGTCACTTCTGCACATCTCAGGAGGCACTGACGGCGGCAGTTTATCATACTCCGCTTCTGTGTATAACCTGGAACAAATAAACATAACATAACATCACGTCTGTAATCCCTGAAGGACAGATTGGGTGTACCTAATGGGTGCAAAGTACTCTTAACGAAGCTGAAATGCACATGTTCTCCCCATATTTTTTTAGGATTCCGTACCCGAAGGGTAACCAACGGGACCCTATTACTAAGCCTCCGCTGTCCGTCTGTCTGTCAGCGGACTGTATCTTATAATTCGTAATAGGTAGACAGTTGAAATTTTCACAGAATGTGTATTTTTGTTGCAGCTATAACAATAAATAATAAAAATTAATTAAAAATTAAAGGGGGCTCCCCTACTGCGATGGTACCTACCCGATTTTTTGTTCTAGACCATACCTGGGAACCTTCTAGTTACGGAGATATTGGGGGTCAAAGTTCCAACTTAGATTGGCCTGTTGGTCTAGTGGTTAGTGACCCTGACTGCTAGGACGGAGGTCGTGGGTTCGATTCCCACACAGGACAAATCTTTGTGCGATGAGTACGATTATTTGTTCTGTATCTGGGTGTAATTTATCTATAATATGTATGTATTTAGAAATATATAAGTATGTTTATCAGTTGTCTGGTTGCTAGTTTGGGATCAGATGGCGGTGTGTTGGTTGTCCGAAGATATTATTTATTTATAACTTTTACACAAGTTTTATATCTTTACTTTAAACACCTCCACGACCCCCATACTATTAAATCCATCCATCAGCACAATGTTTTGAATGCGTTACATTGAGTACTCCCGTAGAAAATGATTTTTCACCCCAAAAAAAATCGCTTCCCAGCAATAGTTTTGCCTAGGATCACATAGTTTGATGTACAGAATGCTTAGTTGACTACTTCGAGAAGGGTCCGTTTACACGTTGTATAGTACATCACCATTTCAGTGGCTTCGGACAGATCCCTAGAAACGCCATTGAAGTATCAGAGTTCTGGTCAATCTCGTCGTCGACACGACGAAGAATAACCAATATTTCGCCAGTTATACAACTTGTATGAGTTGTGTAATAGGGGGCGAGCCTATTACCATTGACCGGGCACAAATCCAAACTACATCGTTCTCACATATTTGTATAATCTCAACATGAATGATGTAACCAAGATTTTGTAACAATATTTTGATTTAAAAGAGTGTCCATGGAGTTTCTTGTCCATTCTTCTCCATAGAGATCTATAAATTGGAATGTGCAACTACAGTACTTTCGCAAGTTATTGTGCCTTGTGACTGTGACTGTAGCTTAGCTTTTTTGTTTTTGACTTTCAAAAGTGCCTGTAATGGTCTAATTCAAATAAATGCTTTGACTTTGACTTTCCGGTCAACTTCTATTTATGTTTACCCAATTATTTCTTCGCCTGATTCTTGCAAAAGGCAATCCATCCAGACACAAGTCCAGATTCCATGGGTGCTACTTAGAAATTCCTATTGGAAAAACCCAATAACACTGCCCGACCAGGGAATCGAACCCAGGACCTCATGCTCAGTAGTCGCACTTGCGACCACTAGACCAACGGGGCAGTGAGGCAGAATATAGATAAGTTGAAGAGAAATAAAATATAACCTTCACGTGCAGGTAATAAAGTTCGTTTACCTGTAACACTTCCCGCGACTAGTCCTGCCCGCCCGGCCCGCTCGCTGCGTCGCGTTGTTCTTGGAGATACAAGTCACTGCCAGGCTTTCTACGCCGACTGCAGGGTCGAAGAAAGGCAGCTTGTGGAAACCGCTGTCTATTACTGGAATATTAAGATAATAATTGACTAGAAAATAGGTGTTACGAAAAGAAGATTAAGTACTTAATCTAGATTATATTATTACTAGTCTTGCCTTCGATAATTTGAAGACTAAACAAAATATGGAGGCCTCTATAAGATAAGTAAGTTATTTTTTTGGTTAGCCTACAATGGTTTACATGTTACATTTCATTAAAAAGTACACGATATACATTTATAAGTGTAACAATTACTTACAGGCTAACACCACCATGCATTATTTTACTTATATTATACATTATACATTTTCATTATTGCAATTAATTGTGAATTGTGATATATCACAATTCACAATTAATAAATAATTGATAAAATTAGTGTAAAACAAAGCATAGATCCAGGAATTTAACAAACAAATCAAGATAATCGAATTAAATTAAATGTTTATTTTGATTATATTGATTGGTAATAAAATAATAAATTAAACTAATATTTGGTTTACATTAGATAATAATTAAACATAACGAATATATTAATTTATTGTAGACATAATAAACGTTACGAAAGGAATTCTTTAAATTATGATGAATCAAAACAAATTCGGAGTGGAAGGGACACCGACGCGAAAACGGTGCAATACCTACACGGTCCAAATGTATGGAACAGCCAATTTTTTTTTAAATAACTGATGAAAAATTTCTTTGTAAGGGAGCACAGAATGGTGTACTGAATACGTGGTATAGCTGACGTGACTCAAAAGGCTGCCCAATTTAAATGGGCAGACAGAAATGTCCTGTCCAGTAACAGGACATTTCTGTCGACAAACTGAGGCCAAAATAGCAGGAAACTGTGCCCTGGAACTGTGAGGCGCGGTCGTGGCCGCCATGACGGAGATGACGAGACGAACTGGACAGGCTCCGTCAGAACTGGAAGGAGGACGCGCGGGTTCGCAGAAATGAAAATAATGTAGGGAGGCCTTTACAAAGAAGTGGGGCAGAAAAAAAATATGAATCAAAATCCATTGCGTCATCTAACTGAACAAAAACGCGGTCACACATACCTGGGAACCTTCTAGTTACGAAGATATCTATATGAGGTCAAAGTTCTAACTTTTTACTCACGACGACCAATCAAGCTATGCTTACCAGTATACGCTGATCTCTCATTGTAAGGGAAGCTCATGCAAAGCGAGGTCAGGTTATACTGGATGTATAGCTTGATGTGCCGCCGTGTGTACAATATTTTTACTTAGTTTGATGTGCAGAATGCTTGGATGGCGGTTTCGTTGATTACTTACCATAAACAACACCAGGAATCGTAACACTGGTCTCCGCCACATTGGTAGCCAACACCACCTTCCTGACATTCGCGTCTGTCCTCTGGAACACCTGGAGCTGCCGGTAGTGCGGCAGGCTGCCGTACATGGGCACGGCCGCCATGTTGGCCGCCTTGATGCCGCTGGGGAAGTGGGTTCGAGTGCGGTTCGTGTCGTTGTTGACGTCGGCGTAGGCGCGGAGGGTTTCTAAAGCTGATTGGATTTCTTCCTGGAAATTGAATGATTCCATTATTTAAAATTGAAATATACAGGGTGGCGTCGACAATACGACAATAAACACTGTTCCGATGCAATTTTTACTAAAACTGTCTAATAAATCCTAAAATACAAATTTAAAAAAAGAAAACAAACAAACTAAATAGCATTTTAAAACTGTTAACAAAATAAAACACCATTTATAAATATTGTTTTACTAACCTTAGGTAAAATTTATGGACTCAAACTCAAAGCATTTATCGTAAAAAACTTCAAAAAGTATAAAACACCTGCCAAGTCTGCAAAGATGGAGCGAACACTGTCGTAAAGTCGTCAATAGGATGTGCTTTGGTAGTTATTTAATTCGCCTTGACTGTTGCATACCTATTCAGGAAAAAAGAATACATGCATAATCTTTATCATTTTCAACTTACTTGTGACGTCAGAAAAGCTAGGATATCCCCAAGAGGTTCGTTTTCGTGTATTTTGATCACCGTCTCCACTGTAGCTTTCACGTAGTCCGGTACTGGCTCTGAAACATGTATGATGAAAAACTGTTTAACTCCCAAATTAGTCAACAGATGGCGCTAGTTCGTTCAAGTTCAAACATTGGATATTTACTGGAAGTAATGTCTAAGTCAAAATTATTTATTTGCGGTAAATATGGTACAAAATATGGTAAAAATAACATGTAGTGAAATGACTCATTTCGCCATTAAAATGACAAGGGGGCGTCCATAAATTACGTGAGATGTTTAAGGGGGGGAGTGGGTCGAGTCAAATCTCATCTAATCTTACGTTGGAGAGAGGGGGGGTCTCGGCAAGTATCACGCAATTTTTTTTCTGATTGAAACAAAAAAAAAAATACTATTTTGGTCCATTTAATCCAGATTATACATGCTCTTTAATCTTAAGGGTATATCGCAATACGATTAAGATCATTCACTAATTCGTTGGAAAGAAAATAATTTCATTCATACTTTGACGTTATACATCTACTGACTGTCAAACCACCATATTTGTTTTATACCAAATAGCTCAATTTAATCTGAATTTACGGTACAGTGCAGTCCGTTCTTTGTTTTCGCGCCACTGTCAGCCGAACGCGCGACTCGATGAACGAGAGCGTACGAGCTGAGTGGCAGCGACACACGGACAGGTTCCAACCTGCTTTGTTTATTCTTGTAAATGCTTTATTCGACTCAGTGCATGCTCTACTATTTAAAATGAGTTATCAAGATTTTTATAACGCATACGTCAAAAGATACGTCTATAAGACGAAGAAGTCCTGCCAGGACGATGTGATAAAATTATGGAATACAGCGAAGCAAAAATTCCCGAAGAAAGAAGAGTTAATACATCACATTCAAAATGAGATCGAACGGTTTCTTAGCGAAGCCACTGAGAGAAAAGTTCGGTCTACTTTAGCATTCCTTCAAAAAATTTTTTTTTTCTTTTTACAATAACAATCCAACGCGTTTACATAAGAAACCCACATTTTGAAAAATCTCACGTGAGATTGGGGGATGGGGGAGGGGGTTGAATAAAATCTCACGACATCTCACCAGGGGGGGAGGGAGGGACAGAAAATTTAAAAAAACACCTCACGTAATTTATGGACGCCCCCCAAGCAAACTCAATGATATTGTATGCATGTCGGAGACGGTCATTGGTACGGGCTTAAAAATGAATCACAAGTACGCCAGTGGTGACATCACGCGACTGAGTTACAAGTCTGCGGTGTGAGTGGTGGGGCCACTGCGTGCTTTACAGAGCCCTGAGGTCTTCAGCTCGGAGGCGACAGTGGACAGTGGAGTGTTAGATCGCAGCTGAGTTTAGGCGTCCTGGAACTGTAACCCGATTCATTGTGCCCCGGGTTACTGTGTTAAATTGTAATTTCAAGTAATTTGTTAGTTGTGTATTTTCAGTGCACGAAACCTATCGTTCTGCCCACATGATGTGCGTGCCTAACGGAATAAATCCTGACAATCCGACATGTATATATTACGTCATTGTGCAAACAATAATAAACAAGATGCTAATTTCAATACACAGTGAATAAGTGAACACAAACATTAAGTTAGGTAACTACACAAAGTATGTTTCTACAACTATTTATTTAACTACAACTTAACCAATTTATCACCTATTTATGCAAATTAATATTTGTATTAATTAATTATTAGTATCGAATATTTGTCGCAGTTTCTTAGAGGCTAATCCTAATGTATCTGTGAGCCTTTTCCCAACTATGTTGGGGTCGGCATCCCGTCTAACCGGATGCAGTTGTATACCAGTATTTTACATGGAGCGACTGCCTATCTGACCTCTACAACCCAGTTAGTACTAGGTAATACGATGGTACCCCTGGGTAAGACTGAGGGTATTCATCATCTTCCTGCCTTTGTCCCATTCTACTTGGGGTCGGCGCAACACGTTGTCTTCTTCCATTCTCCCCTGTCCGACGTCACGGCATCATTTATTCCTTTCTCTTTCATATCATTCCTCACACAATCCATCCATCTTTTCTGTGGCCTTCCTCTCCCTCTCCATCCATCAACATTGATTTATCAAAATCGTATAATTTACCTTCGCTATAAAACACGTCAATAGGATGTGTCCTCCCCTGCATGGACATGATAGTGGACGTGCTGGGTTTGTCCGACTTCCTGTCCGTTAAGTTGAAGAAGTCTCGCAGAAACTCCGCGTCCATCGTCGCTGATGATACTACTAGCTTGAGGTTCTTGCGTTTCTGGAACGAACAAACGAAAATTTGAAAAAAAAATGCATAAATAACATTTTCACGCCTGTAATCTCCGAAGGGTTAGGCAGAGGTGTACCTAACAGTAAACCCACATTTCGCCAGTAATGTTTAAGTCTCATGTTATAGGGGGCGTGCTTATTGCCATCAACCGGGCGCAAATCCAGACTCCGTGGCTGCTACTGAGGAATACCTCATGGAAAAACCCAATGACACTTTGCCCGACCAGAGAATCGAACCCAGGACCTCATGCTCAGCAGTCGTGCTTGCGTCCACTAGAAAAAATGCATAATCAACTTAGAACATTCGTACTGCTGTGACACAGGCCCCCTCTATGTCAGAGAGTCAGAGAGTGAGTGAGCTGTAGTCCACCGCGCTAGCCCAGTGCGGGCTGGAGGTCGAATGTTCTGTTGAAGGATATGCATTTCCCTCACCATTTATTTATTTATTTAACACTTCAAGCACAGAGTACAGAGGCGGACTTAATGCCATGGGCATTTTCTACCAGTCAACCTTTGGGTGATGCAGAGACAAGCAGTGGTAGGTGTATACTGAAAATAATTTTATTTATACTACTATAAACTACAAGGACATATAAAATACTATAAATATATTTAAAATACTATAAATATATATTAAAAAATATATTAATTTAAATAGACATTTAAATGGATACACTAAAATAAAAAGACAAACAATGGGGAAAACATTACCGTTGTGACGAAACTGCCAGCTTCTTCCGAATGTACTCGCGAACTTTAAGTTTAAAAGAAAAACGATTGGTTGCTATCCTGATTTCCTGGGGAAGCGCATTCCACAGAGAAATAGACTGCACAAAAAACGAACGGTGAATGAAGTCAGTGCGGTGAGGGGGACATTGCAGAACTCGGTTATGCGATGAGCGCAGACTCCTATTATGGTTGGCACATATGTATTGGAAGTGGGGAGCAAGGTAACTAGGGGAAGAAGGAGACACAACGAAAGAAAACAAGGTGGTTAGCGCCCTTTGCTCCCTACGCTGGCGTATGGGCAACCACTTAAGAAGAGATCGGTGCTCTGAGACATGATCATATTTACGCAGATTGAAAACGAATCGAATGCAGTAATTTAGAAGACGGTCAAGTTTGTCGAGGAGATCCGCATTCAGGTCAAAGTAGCACACATCACCATAATCGATGATAGGAAAAATTAAGAACTGTACAAGCATTCCTTTCGTGTTTGTCGGCAAAAAGTTTTTCAGACGGTACAGAGCCCGCAACGTACCAGTAACCTTCTGACTGACACGAGCGACTTGCGTATGCCATTTCATGGTGCTATCGATATGCAAGCCTAGATCCTTTACGTTCCTGAAGGTAGGAGGAGAACCATTCCAGTGCCCCAGGAGAGACCATAACATAGGATAGAATGGCTAAAAGGATGTCGTGACTGACGGTATTAAAGGCATTCGAGAAATCGACCAGCACTAGTACAGTTACCTTGGTGTCTTCCAGTCCTGCCCTTATATCGCCAGTCACTTTAAGGAGGGCGGAAACAGTGCTGTGCCCGGGCCTGAATCCAGATTGGAGAGGGCTGATAAGCGAGTTCCGATGGACAAAGTTAGCGAATTGTTTGTGAACACAGGCCTCAAGCACTTTGGATAGAAAGGGAAGGATTGAAATGGGACGGAAATGGGTAGGGAGAGAGGGATTAGGAACCTTGGGTAGTGGACAAACGTAGGCTTTGCGCCACAGGGAAGGAAATACTCCGGAAAACAGGGAAAAATTTACTATGTGGCTAATCGCAGGTAGGAGGTCATCCAGAAGAGTAGTGATCATACCACGGGTGATATTATCACAACCCACTGCTTTGGATTTGATTGAGAGAATGATCTTTTTGATCTCTCCCGGTTCGACTGGAATGAAGCAAAAGTGGTTAATATGTGGACCACCATTATGAGAGGTAGGTAATAAAATGATGCCTTCTTCAAAATCAAAATCAAAGCATTTATTTCGAGTAGGCCAGTTACAGGCACCTTTGAACTGTCGAAACAAAGACTACAACGAAATATAGGTAGCTACAGTCCCAGTCACAAGGCACAAAAACTGTGAAAGTACCTACAGTAGTTGCCCAATCCAAAGCGTAGATCTCTATGGGGAAGAACGGGCAAGAAACTCCATGGACACTCTTTTAAATCACAATAACTTGGGTTTTTGAACCCACGACCCGCGGCTTGTAAGTCGCTAACACCCCTTTGTTTCTGATGGGAAATCATCAAATGACCCCTAGGCTCTGGGTGGAGCGGAAGGGATTGTCAGACTTGTACTGACTAAAACCCATCCATGTACCTTCTTTGCCTTTTGAGTTCCAGGGCCGCGGTATCTCTTTCGAACAGTCTCGCAGCCCTGACAGGCATCGGTCCTTGATGACGACAGGAAGGGGTCCACCTTTCTGTTTGCTGACATCTCTTTGAGTCGCGCGTGGAACAAGAACGCGCCGTCGACACGGCCTGTCGGATGGACGGCGAGCTAGCCCATTACTCACCGTCCACAGGCCCGCGGTCGGTAACACCCCTTAGTACGACATGGTAGACAAGAGTGCTTGAAATACTAATTCCCAATTTCCTCATACACACAAAAAAAAACATGATACCTTTATAATTTTCTTGAGCAGCCCCATTAGAACGTCTGTCATCTGTGTTCTTTCATGGACCTGCAATTAAACAAAAATGTGTTAATTAATACAAATATTCAACTTTATATTCTGCCTACCCAACGGGAAAAATACGTAGTTTATGTATGTTTGTTTGTGTAGCAGCATTTCCTCCATCTGTTTAATTAATATTACACAGCTGTTTCAAATAATATTGTCACTTATACTGAACTGACTGCCTCGTTGGTCTAGTGGTCACAAGCGCGACTGCTGAGCATGAGGTCCTGGGTTCGATTCCCGTGTCGGGCAGTGTTATCGGTTTTCGATCTGTAATTTCACAGTAGCAGAAAGTCTGGATTTGTACCCGGCTGATGGCAATAGACTCGCTCCCTATTACATGGGACATAAACATAACTGGCGGAATGTAGGTGTACTATTAGATACATCTCTGCCTAACCCTTTGGGGATTACAGGCGTGATATTATGTTTACGTTCTAAAGAGGAGGAGGTCCTCAGTTCGGCTGTATTTTATTTTCAGTGTGAAAACTTTTCCAGTGTGGTACCTTAGCACAACAAAGGCATAGGTATCTGTTGATTAAAATGTTCGAATTACACTGGCTTTAAATCTTTATGTTGGAGTTGAATTTGTCCTAGAACCTGTTCACTTTTTGGTGCATTTCGTAGCGAGGTATTGGCGAATGCAACCAGATTCTACTAGCAGAAACAAAAAAAAAACAATAGAGTCTTTAAGTATTTAATTTATATTGAAACTAGCGACCCACCCCGGCTTCGCACGGGTGCAATATACATATACTTAAACCTTCCTCTTAAATCACTCTATTGCTGAAAACTGCATTAAAATCCGTTGCGTAGTTTAAAAGATCTAAGCGTACAAACAGCGGGAGCGACTTTGTTCTACACTATCTAAAGATATACTGACCTCATCAAGAACTACACAGGAATACTGCATCAGCAATGGCGATGCGAACATCTCTCGTAACAAAACGCCTTCTGTCATAAACTGAAACAAAGTAAATCATGTTATTACTAATTATAGCTATTTAAAAGCTACTTGACTGCCTCGTTTGGTCTAGTGGTCGTATGCGCGACTGCTGAGCATGAGATCCTGGGTTCGATTCCCAGGTCGGGCAAAGTGGTACTGGGTTTTTCCATCAGGAATTTCTCAGTATCAGCCACGGAGTCTGGATTTGCGCCCGGTTAATGGCAATAGGCTTGCCCCCTATTACATGGAACTTAAACATAATTGTCGAAATGTGGGTGTACTATTAGGTCCACCTCTGCCTAAGCTGTCGGGGATTGCAGGCGTTATGATATGTTATGTTAAAAGCTACCTACAGAAAAAGCGACAAGCGAAGAATTATTTTTGTTGCTAAACCATTCCTTATTTACACCTCATTAGGTACTACGGTATTTTAAGGATAACACTATCGAATATTTTCAATGCAGTTTGTAAAGGAAATATCAAATATAATACCAGATAGGTATTGTCTATAGGAGGAAGGAAAACTTAATTATATTAGATATCCCACCGAGAGACTTTATCAGATAAGTGATTTGCTTTCGGTGAGGAAACTATATACATATAATTCATACTGTTTTGAAAAAACACAAAGGGCTGCCTTATGATACCACTATCTTGTCTAAAATGAGGAAAGATATTATAATAGTAAATCGTTTATTGGACTCAATAAAATATAGCCTAAATACAATTTCGTCTATTAGGGTCTATACACAAAAGGCTGCAAGAAACTAAACGACCGCCTGACTTCCAAACTAGGTAAAGAACCTGTATCTTGGAAATCAGTTCGCTTCAATGGACAAAATTAAATGGACACGCTTGGATAATATGACAATTCACTGGTAGTAATTAGACTATAAAATTTGGATTTAGAATTTAGATATTATACAATAATTATATTAAATTAAATTAATTTTATTAAATTAAATTATATTAAAACTGGCTAAGAAATAAGGAAAATTACAAAACAAGGAATTATATGTGGTAGTATCGTGTTTGGTGTGGTAGTGTCCATATGTGTGTTATATTATAGCACCGATTCCACAAACAAAAACCAGGTTTTGTAGCAGGCAATACGAGAAACAGTCATCTCAACTCTATAATAAAATAAATAAAGAGGTATTGTATTATGTAAAAAACTTGTCACTAAATGGATCAAACCACTCGCATATGAGGACACTGAGGCCCTCCTGCAGCACACATCATAACTCACTCATTCGAGTGTTCACTTTTACACACTACACGTACACATACCTACACCCCACACACACATATCACACTTGCCCAACTCACATAAAACTTACATAACACGCACACTCATTTAAATAAGCATAAGTAAAGTCTGTAATGTTGTTTTTCTATGTACTTAAACTTTCTTGATCTTATTCCTCAAAATTATATAAATTATTAATAGTAAATAATATATATTTAAGTTACGGAAGACTACGGTACGGGCATTTACTTGCTTAAAAGGACACTTCTATCACTAGCTATGTAGTACAAACCTTGTGAAAGAAAATAAACTATTTGTATTTTGTATTTATTTGTATATGAATTAAGGTCTAGAAATAATAATACAGGAAAATGATATTAATTTAAATAATACGTACCTAAGTATAATCAATTGGTATCGGCATTTTTAATTAAGAGGAAAATACGTAATTTTATTTGCTTTTATTATTGAAGTATTTTTTAAAGTGATAAGATTCTGGAGTGATAAAAAGAACGAAACTATAGCGTGATCAGCCGGATCTACACCAGACGATCCAACGCGCTTCGATCGCGCGTGGCCGGCTACACAGGAGCAACAGGAGTGTTTGTTTGGTGTGGCTGTGGACGTGCCTTGCGCGATCCAACCTGCGCGGCAGGAGCGCACGCTTCTTGCTTGCCGTAAGCGATCGTTGTTTTTTGGGGATTTTGGATTAAGCACAAAGGTCACAGTCTCTTGGCGCATATGGCATAGACGTTTGTGTGCGGAGCGCGCGACCAATCGCATGGTATGTAATAACGATGTAGAAAATGTTGAATGTCGTCATCAGTGTGGATCGGCTGGAGCGTGTTGGAGCCGCGACAGGATCGCAAAAAAATTCAAGCGTTCAGACGAGTACAATCCATAATCCATGCTCCACGCTCCCGGATCGCGCATCGCAGGATCGGCGATCCATAATTGGATCGTCAGGTGTTGATCCGGCTATCTAACTCGATGCCAACAAACTCAAAAACTCTTTCAAATAGTTCCAGGCACATATGAATTCTCAAAAACTAAATGAAGAAGCTATAGTCCAACCACAAGACATAATAACTGTGAAAGAAAGGTCTGAGTTGCCTATTCCAAAGCGTAGATCTCAATGGAGAAGAATGGACAAGAAACTCCATGGACACTCTTCACTGGACAACTATACAGAGTTGTAACAGAACTCGATAGACGGCGTTGCTTATTTACCTAATAAATAATTATTGCGATTCGATGCGTTTGCTGCACGCGTAGCATGACCACCGTAGAAACGGGTTTTGTAGACAGAAGAATCGACAAAATGACAGATTTCTTTTGATCTGTTATTTTGTCGATTCCTCCGTCGACAAAATCCGTTGAGCGATTTATTGAAGCGTATCTCATATCGTTTTATCAAATCTATTCAAACACTAACACACGATATTAGTTTTATACTTTTATTACTGTACTATAAAACACACCTGTGGGTCAAAATTATTATATTTATCTAGCGGCGAGCGTTGCACCATCCAACCATCATAATTTTCCTGGCCTTCTCCCAATTTATTTAACGTCAACGCAGGATGTCTTTTTTTCCATATTTTCTCTTTTAGTCGTCAACCTATGTGTCCCTCTTTCTAGCATATCATCATTCACACAGTCCATCCATCGTTTCATTGGTCCCACCTACTTTTATAGCCATCCACTTACATGCTCAAAAGTTTCCTTACGACATTTTCCTCATTCCTCCGCAACACATGACCACAAACCGATTACCACACATATTTTTAACCAATTCAATTTATATTCTACAAGCTTTTCGCTCGCGTTAAGACTCTAAATTCGTTCCACGGGAACGTTTTAAATATGGCGCACAGTTCCTCCACAACTGGTAGGTATTATCAGAAATATGACCGCCTTGATCACCGATGGTTGCCCCCCTGCTCCTCTGCCATAAAAGTGTGGGTCATCATCATCTGTCAAGTCTTGCCTTTTCCAACTATGTTAGAATCGGCTTCCAGACAAACCGGTTCATCATCATCATCAGCCTATAGCAGTCCACTGCTGGACATAGGCCTCCTCAATCGCACGCCATTCAACTCGATTCTCGGCAACTCTCATCCAGTTGCTACCAACCACCCCGCGAAGATCGTCACTCCACCGAGCCTGAGGGCGTCCCACCTTACGTTTGCCGATTCGCGGTCTCCACTCAAGAACACGTCTACCCCAACGGTCATCGGTCCTACGGCTAATATGACCGGCCGGGTCATTGCCACTTCAGCTTACTTATTCTGTGGACAACTCTGGTTCACTGTCGAATCACCTCCAAACACAAACCGGTTGCAGCTCAATAATTAATAGTGTATTTCATGAAGCGACTGCCTATCTGACGTCCACAGAAAAGTTGATAGGGTACCCCACTTGTTCGCATCGAACGAAGAAGCGAACTTCTCAGCCACATACAATAAACCATAAGAAGAAGATATAAGAGTATACTCACAACAATCCCAGTGCCAGTTCCTCTACAGCTGGTATTAGCGGCGGCATACCCCACTTGTTCTCCAATAGGCTCGCCCCTTTCCTCAGCCACTCGACACGCTAGTGACACCGCAGCAGCGACTCGTGGCTGTGTCACGCAGACTTTGTGGCCGATCTCGTGGAGGTACTGGAAAGAAGAAAGAAAGAATTAATCAAATGCAAATGTACTGCACTATACTTTGCAAGTAGGTGGGCCGAGGTAGGTATCGAACACGAGCGGAGGGAGATCAGGCGAAGGTCCAGTTATTCAATGTGCTTACCGAGGCACGGGGGTATTTTTTTTTTTTAATACTAAATGGGCCTACTCTTGACCTCAATCTAGTCCTGAGGACAGAGATGAGGTCGACGATGGAACGAGCTTACCCAGAAGAAGCCTATTAACTCGCGACTTAAATAGATTGGGGTCATATGAACTTGGGAACACCGACGAAGGCAGGGAATTCCACTCCTTGGCTGTGCGCATAATAAACGATGTAGCAAAGCGCTTCGTGCGAATGTGTGGAACATCGACAAGGAATGGGTGATAACCCGCAGTCCGTCTAGACTCCCGATGGAAGAAGGGAGATGGTGGAATGATCTCGTGGAGCTCTTGGGCACACTCACCGAAGTACAGCCTGTAAAAGACCGACAGACATGCAACCTTGCGCCGGTGGGCCAGGCTATGAAGCTTGGTACCCACCAGCTTATCGTCACCAATGAGCCTCTTGGCTCTGCGCTCAACAGAGTCGAGTTTGGCTAATTGGTATTGGTATTTGGCTGCGTTTGGAAATTGGCGGTATTTGGCTGCTTCCTCAGTAGCAGCCCAGGGTTTGGAAATTGCGTATGCGTAGCCAGGGATGTGTGTGCGACGCATCCTCGCTCATCTCTAGTGGAAAAGCAGCCAAATACCGCCAACTTCCATACCCTGGGCTGCTACTGAGATATTTCTTATGGAAAAAACCATAGAACAAATGATTATGTTGTAGATCGGTATAAATATGATGATGCTAAAGAAATAGATATCAAGGATTCGCCACTTTCAGGATAGACAATGTTTACCGTTGTACGAGTAGTTATACATTTAATACAGGCCTGACTTGATAAATTCCAGAGCTATATTTATACCTCCAGGAAATAACACAGAGATGAGATAATCCGTTTAATATTGTTTAATATGCCTAAAATATCGGTAGTTGAGCGCCCCATTTCCTGACCAGGCGTTCTCTTGACCGCGTTACGAGTTTTTCATGAAACCAATCTAATTGATGCCTTCGAAGTTGGCTCACTTCCAATAGTTTTGTTTATTTTACGTTAAGCTGGTGTCGGCAGTTTTAAATTTACAATGTTTGGGGTTATAATTCAATGCAGATTTTATAGTAAGAGGAAATTGTTGGGGATATTACACAATTCAAGCATATTTGTATTTTGTTAACCGACTTCAAAAAGAGGAGGTTCTATGTTCGGCTGTATGTTTGAATAGTTTTTTTTTGTTTGAAAGAGTATACTCTCAAGTTGGTCCCACAGAAATATTGTCATGATCTGATCATGGACTTCGGAGATACGGAACAGAACTCTTCAATAAAATAGACAGCAAATCTGTCGTGATTGCTGCAATCGCTTGGATGTTTATTGTTTACAAACCACCATAACATAACATCACGCCTGTATGCTCTGAGGGGGTACGCAGATGTGTACAGTACACCCACATTTAGACAGTTAGGTACGTTCAGTTCCATTTTATTGGGGATAAGCCTACCATTACCATGACATGTATTGTTAACAATGTACGAGCAAAATAAATGCATAGCAAATAATTGTATAGGGTATTAAAAATTTACAACTAAAAAGGAAAAATAAAAAAAAACTATATTAACTATATTGGGGTCGGATGACAGTTCTACTGGCTGCAGCTGAATACCAGTATTTACATGGAACGAAACCCATCTGACCTCAAAGATGGGACTTCGGATTTGCCACTGAAACCCGAGGCATTTCACTATTGAGGGGACTCCTTGTTCCAATTCAAATAATATAGTTCTGTGGGCAGAGTGCATGATGCGCGAAGTTCATACTACTTCACAGTCATTATAATTATCACAACATTTTAATAAGAGAAAAATTGATTCTTGTCGGATAAGCTGTCGCAGCCAAGAGAAAGCGTAAAGATGACGAACAAGATAAATACTAAACATTTTACAATATTATAGCATGGGAACAATGCGTGCGTTTACTTATACAGCGTGTACCGGAAAGGTGTGGTCATATGACCTGTGCCAGGGTCGAGTAGGTTTGTATTTTGGTACACTTACCTACATGCTGTGTGTTGGCTATGTTATTTATTTATTTATTTTAGTAAATGGAGGACTTACAGCTAATAAAAACAAACAAAAAGGGAACCATAGTCACCAGGAAGCCAATTACAAATCCTCACGTAAGTATAGACATGTGCCTCAGGTTGGCTGGACAAATCTTCAAAATAGCTTGCATTTAACTAGGTCAATAGGTCACTTTATGTGACGGCTAAACACCCTTATTTCAGAATTTGTGACGCTACAGAATCTTAGATAATCGATCGAGAACGTGTCCAGCCATCTTGAAAAACCACTTTTCGCCGGTCTCTCAATCTCGGTAACGGAAGTGATTTTGACGACTTTTTGCATATCAACGGGCGTCACATAAATTTGTGACGGGCACCGAGCTAAAAGTTTTGTGATAAGTACAGTGGTTTAGTAGAAAAATGCAAAAATCTGTGTCCAGCCATCTTGAATTTACGTAAAAGACTTATGGCTGGCACTTCCGAATCTCAATAACGGGGGCGTTTTCGAATATGGTTCCTTTACTAATACTTGGTGACGCAATGTGTGACAGTAATAACGTTTGATTTATGGCGTCACATGTAAGGGTTTACGAGAAATTAATAAAAACTTGATGTCCAGCCAACCTGAGTTCAAGATGGCTGGACACCTGTATCTCCACTGCCTGATGATCTACGACCTTCGAAATGTGTTCAAAATGTTGTGACGGGGACGATAATGATAACCTGAAATTGTGACGGAGAAACTTTGCGTAGTTTCAAAGATATTGATCATTTAAATTTCCCCATACAAACACTGCAGTAGGGTAACCAATATTGTAGATTTTATGTAGGACAAGTATATTTTAAGGTGTTTTCTTTAATGGACGAAAATCCGTGTATTGGTGATACTAATCCGAACAGCTGTAGATATTTTTATTAAATCAATAGAAGACAAGAATGTAGAAGTGAGGAAGGGGGGGGGGTGTAATTTTTAAATGTTATTGATTATTTACGTGCAGATATCTATTCTTTTTAGTAGGTATATATTATGTCAGGAGAACTAAACTAATGCTCTGAAGGTATTTAAATGAAAAAATAATGTTTGCTGTAAATAAAATCACATTTATTTATTTGTACTTATACGGCGTTTCAAATGGCGAAAATGACGATGATCAACTCGCATTTGCACTTCCGTAACCCTCGCCTTGTACCACAACGTTGTTTGTCCTAAGGCCGCGTACCGGACGTCGGCGGGTGCGGGCGCGGCGGCAGGCGATCACGCGTGTAAACTGCCCCCTAGCCAAGTTGCAAACGATAAACGTGAACGCTTAGTAATCTCCAATAGATTTTCAACTTTATACCTAAGAGCATACAGTTGAAAATCTATTAAAGACTACTGAGCGTTAGCAACCGGAACGAACGAAAACGCTATGTAATCTTCAATAGATTTTCAACTTTATATCCAATAGGCGACAATAACAAGTATGTATTTACATAATTATAACCATAAGAATCATCATACATATCTATACGTTATTTGTTTCCGCGGACGAAAAAAATAACTGCAAAAAACTCAAGAAAAATTGAATTTCGCGGGCTACCACGAAAATGTCGGAGGACAAACTATACTGCCATGATATCTGATGTTGGTGTCGCCATCTATTGCTTAAAGTTGGTACTACTAGGACAACTGGTCGAATCTTAAATCTTATAAATTAGGTTGTCTTACCGCAGATTAATTAATAGTTACTTTACTAGTACTCTGATTAGTGATAACACTTTTAAAAGTACATACACTGCCGGCTGTCGAGTTTAGTTCTCATTTTCAGTTACATAAGATAATGAACTAAACGCGAAATACAAGTGGGCTCTCTCTTGCAGCGCTGGTGGTCAATTATTATTTTGAATTAACACATACTTACTCTTTTCACTGCAGGAAAACCTTTTATTCCCACAGGGAAATCAAATACAAAGCAGGCGTGGATGCTACCGGCCAATTAAGCGATTAAAAAGAAATCCTTTATTTATGTAAAATTATGGTCACCTCACAATATTAATGGATGTTTGTATGGGAAAATTTAAATGGTCAATATCTTTGAAACTACGCAAAGTTTCTCCGTCACAATTTCAGGTTATCATTATCGTCCCCGTCACAACATTTTGAACACATTTCGAAGGTCGTAGATCATCAGGCAGTGAAGATACAGGTGTCCAGCCATCTTGAACTCAGGTTGGCTGGACATTAAGTTTTTATTAATTTCTCGTAAACCCTTTCATGTGACGCCATAAATCAAACGTTATTACTGTCACACATTGCGTCACCAAGTATTAGTAAAGGAACCATATTCGAAAACGCCCCCGTTATTGAGATTCGGAAGTGCCAGCCATAAGTCTTTTATGTAAATTCAAGATGGCTGGACACAGATTTTTGCATTTTTCTACTAAACCACTGTACTTATCACAAAACTTTTAGCTCGGTGCCCGTCACAAATTTATGTGACGCCCGTTGATATGCAAAAAGTCGTCAAAATCACTTCCGTTACCGAGATTGAGAGACCGGCGAAAAGTGGTTTTTCAAGATGGCTGGACACGTTCTCGATCGATTATCTAAGATTCTGTAGCGTCACAAATTCTGAAATAAGGGTGTTTAGCCGTCACATAAAGTGACCTATTGACCTAGTTAAATGCAAGCTATTTTGAAGATTTGTCCAGCCAACCTGAGGCACATAGTATAGACTTATAATAAAAATTAAAATAATATGGTGTGAGCACAAACACCGCTTAAATCAAAGTAAGAAGAGTATAAATACTTACATATACATACGGAGCTCAAAATCGTGCCGTTTCAAAATCAAAGGGAGCATCCAAACAGAAACTAAAGAACATCACCTGCTATAATCCTAATAGAATATGACTACTTTTATAAATGAGAGAGTTTATGAGGAAGGCTGGATGTATGAATGTTTGTTTGTTACCCTTTCACGCAAAAACTACCCAACGGATTTGGATGAAATTTGGCACACAGATAGTTTATAATCTGGATTATCACATAGAATACTGTTTATCCCGCTAGTACGACCCCGTGGAACATTTACTTATCTCCACGCGGGAGAAGCCACAGAACTTGAAAAATAGGCCATGGTCAGCAAAGTTGACATGATACACCAGACATACTCGAGTGCCATTACTTGTAAAGTCACTTTATAATGCATACAGAACATAACACCACACTCCACAATCCACATACACAAAGCCATCTGACAGCCATGACCCCGATCCACAAGTACCTACTGGAGTTTTTATCACCGAGTTAATTTGCGTTAATTCGAATGCGGCATTATTTAATTAATTACGAGGAGTGTCAATTGGTTTGTGTGTTTAATAAGCGGCATGGTAATCCCTGAAGTGGGTACACGTGTTGTGTAACGCCCCGTGCACATACTCGGGCGATGCTACACGCGCGACTGCCACTTGTGTCCTTTCGCGACTCGTGCTGTTAGCAAGCCAAGCGCTTGCTCTAAGGCAGTCTACGGGCTCATATTTACGGTCTCGCGACACGTTGCGCGTTTTTCTGATTACGATCTGATTTTATTTTATCACTCGCACGCATAAACACAAACCTATGACAATGTACGGTGTTGTTGATGTTTATCGCTACCTACGCTACGTTTCACACGCCACCTCTCCGTGAGGGACTGGCTGGCTGCAACGTTGCGTGCGCGCCGCGATGAAAGCCGCGAGCGTCGCGGCGGTGTCATCTACGTGTTCAGTCGTAAGTAACGCTGCATTTTAAACAAAAGCTTCTCCGTAATCCTAATCACTCATACAGCGCCAAAAAATATGTTTGAATTTATTGCGGATCGCGTCGCACAACGCACCGCGGCGTGATGAGTCCTAACTAAGATTTTTTTTTCCATATATTTTCTCTGCAGTCGCAACACGCGAGTCGCTTGAGCATGTAGCTCGTGGCTGAGCACTAAGAGGGAACACGTGTGGTGAGTGTAACGAACTGTCGGAATAAAAAAACTTGGCGCCATTTACCTACGGCCAGACGAAAATGACTCGCTAAAAATAGGTGTAGGACACTAGTCGATTCATTCATAAAAAACCGGCCAAGTGCGAGTCGTAATTAAACGCACATATGGTTCCGTAGCACCAAACAACATAATAAAATATTTTGAAGGCAAATAAAATGTAGTATTGTATTACATTCAACAGTAATACTAAATTTGTTTTTCATAGTAAGATAATGAAAAACAAAGTTACTGCTGCAGTTTGATGAAAAAGTCCAGTATCTCAAAAACTAAAAATCAAATCTGATTCAAACCAATTTTCGTTGACAGTTTTTTTTTTACATTCTACAATCCTACATTTCTTCAGATTTTTTTTCCCTTTTATTTTAGAAATTAGAGGGGGGGGGACACATTTCACAACTTTGGAAGTGTCTATCTTTCAAACGATTGACTTTGAGAAAAAATAGTTTTGGCAATCGCATTTTTAAAGACCTATCTATAGACAACCCGCGCGTAAGTTTGAGGATTTTTTTTTTGTTTCAGTTTCATGTATGGGGAGCCCCCTTAATCTTTTCAATTTTTTTTTTGGATAAAAATCGTAAAGCGGTTCACAGAATACATCTAGGTACCTACCAAGTTTAAACTGTGTAATCCTAATAGTTTCGGAATAAAGTGGCTGTGACATACGGACGGACAGACAGACATAACGAATCTATAAGGGTTCCTTTTTTGCCATTCGGCTACGGAACCCTAAAACTGCAATATTTTGTTTTATGAATGAATCGACTAGTGTCACATAGCAAATTATTGTCAGAAGATCTATTATCTCGGATCATATATTTTTTTTAGGGCGATTACCCACTGATAACCTGCATCCCAATTGCATACTACACTTTCATCACAACCCGAAGGATTTTGAAGATTCATAATTATGTACTTGTGTTAAATTCATTCGTTAAGAGACAAATTTTCCGAACACTAGGTATTATGAAATGTTTGGAAAATGACATGGCCGGAATTTGTATAGAGCTGTGCCCTTACAAAAAGTATTCATGTACATTGACATACAGTACGTCAAATTAAAGCTTACAGGTGTGTAATCATAATAGTTTAAGTTTTATGATCAGAGAAGAAGCGAGAGATACTATAAATAGGACACAAAAAATGTGCCTAAACATTTTGAATAGCAATGATTATAAATTCCGAAACGAAACAATACGAGAAATGCTATTACCATTGGATTTAAAGACCGTTTCTTCACTATCCGACACGACATTTCAAATCGAAGAAGAGCGAGTACTAGTCGTCTACAGATATTTCTGGATATTATGACTTCCAAGCGACTAGCAAAAAATATACAATTGGATAGGCAATAAAACACTAAAATGGTATTTGAATTTTTATTTAAGAATATCTAATTAGGTAGGTAAGTCCGATTAGCGTGGGGTCAAGTGAAAATATCCAATACAATAACGAAAAGACAACACAGTATTACGTGATAAGATCAACGCAAGACTGCACAGATAGTTTTGAGCTCTTTGGTTTTGAGCGTAGAAACGTCAAAATAACTCTAGGATATTTGGATACACACTCTTGAAAATAAATATTTGAATATATTCATCAAGACGCGCGGCAGGTCGAAAAGTGGTGTCTGCGATAATCGTGAAACCGTTAACTTTTTAAGGTACCCTAGCAATACAATTTGACAGTCACAGGTGTTTTACTTACATTTTAGTCTGACCTTCAGGCGTAATTCAGATAGATACAGTGTTTGTCTCATGCGTGTATCCAAACGTAGATGCATTTTGTATTGCATTCAATGAAACAAAACCACAAAAAAACTATTAACACACATATTATTTTGAGATTTTTTGTCGCCTGTTCTAGAGATATGTAATTGTTGCGATTAATTTTTATTTATTTTAGAAGTAACTTTATCATAATAATAATTAGTGTACATTACGAATTATTAATTGATTCTGAGGGCAGGATTCGGCCATGTCCTTTGTCTGTTCGATACTGAAAATATCGCAATGAGTATTGTAAAATCGTCAGTACATCTAAAAATCTAAACAGCAACAAAAACAGTCATGAAACTAGCAGCACAACATAATATAACATCACGCATGGAATCCCTGAAGGGTTAGGCCGAGGTCTACCTAATAGTACACCCACATTCCGCCAGTTATGTTTAAGTCCCATGTAAGGAGACGAGCCTATTGCCACCGGACACAAATCCAAACTCCCTAGCTGCTACGCCTGCTACTGAGAAATTTCTGATGGAAAAACCCAATAACACTTTGCCCTGCCTGGGAATCGAACCCAGGATCTCGTGCTCAGCAGTCGCGCAGTTCCATGACTGCGGTGGAACATTGACGTTGACACTGACAGCTCTTAAACGCGGTTTGGATGTGCTGACGGCGTTCATCCACTCCACCCACAAGCAACGCTTTAATCTGTTTTCCCTTTGCCGCAAACCAGTACACTCGACTCAAGGCTGTCTCCGACCTGATTAAGTTGCACTTAATACCGTGACAAGCTGCCAGCTTCACCCTATCTCTTAACCACTAGATAAACGGTCTGGCAACGGGCCAACACCTACTGGTAGAAAAAGGTTACGAAGATTGTGTTAGACAAACAGATTTTAGAAAGTAGGTATAGAGAAAAGAAATGTCATTGAAAAACTGTGGTTTTGGTCTCAGTGACATTCAGGGTCATACATACTGGGTGTAAAAGTACCCTTAACGAAGCCGAAAGGCAAGTCTTTCTTTAATAGGAACTTTTTTTTAATGTTATAACTTTACTTTAAACACCTCCACGACCCAATACTATTCAATGCATCCATCAGCACAATGTTTTGAGTGCGTTAAGTTGAGTCCTACCGTAAAACGTGATTTTACACTCCAAAAAAATGGTCGGTCCCAGCAATATTTTTTGCGTATACTTCGGCTTTGTGATGGGTCCGTTTATGCCGAGTTTGACAAGTTACACTTTTACTGCAACACAACAGTGCAATAAAACAGGCTGTTGTTTTTATAAAAAAAATAACAGGTTCGAATCCTGGCTACGGACAAAGCATTGTCACAAACTAATACTGCTGTTTTATTCTCCTCTAAATCAAGATCATGGTTCTTTTGACCACTTTGCTCTACTGTCTATACTGTCGTGCTTGGCTCTGAACAGCTAACTTAAAAATCACCCTGTACAAACTGATTTAACACAGTCCGGACTGAGTTTTGAGCTTTGCCACTTTACAAAATTCTGTTTGTTAAGCTACTTTCTCCTACGTATGTATGTATGTATATGCGTACACCAAGTGAAGTTTCAAGAGGGCGTGGATGGCCAAATACGAAACTATGAGGAATAGGGAAAAATACTCAAAGGAGCTTCGAGCCCGATTTTGATGAAAACTAAAACCGAACTCGTTGATTTTGAAAAAAAATCACACTGTATTATGACGCCATTCGATAGTGTCGCTAATAGGGATCAAATTCTGCGAAGTAATGACATGCGGTAAATTTATTTCTCGCCTTTTGTGTTTAGGATTAGGAAGTCGGTTTTATATATTGCAAAAAAAAAATTAAAAAAAATTGTTACCGCTACGATTTGAATCAAAATAAAAGGTGCCGTATGCGACATTCATACTAGCCTATCAGGGCAAGCTCTCAAGTTGCGCCATAACATCTGACGCCACACGGCGATAAAAATTCAACCAATTAAAATACTGCATCTCAACAATAGAGTTGGTTTAAATTAATTAATCTTGCGCGGATAAATATAGATTTGTTTTATCGAGGAAACATTTTTGGCTCGTAGCTATCAAATGATGGTTGTTTGTTGAATGTTGATGCACCGCTGTATCTTTTTGCGATTGTTATTGTGCTTCCAAAAATTGCTGATTAAAAAAACTTTGGCATAGATTTTCGCAACGAAACGCATGACTTCTATGTAGGTATTATGAACCGTATTCTACAGTAACGATGGGGCACTTAACATCGTGTCCTGCGTGTCCTGTTGTTTGTTCACTACAGGACGCTACTGAAAGCGCCAAACTAGTAGCTCAGTTTTGGGCTGATACAATTTAGATTGCCATCGATACGCTAAGAAGAAGACAGTAACATAAAGGAGTAGGTACATAAATTTGTTTTACGTGAAATTATTTTCACCTAAAACAAATATTTACTCTACGTGAATTGGAAACAAAGATTTAAATAAACTAGAATTCTATACTATAAACTTTTGTAAAAACCATTCCTTCGCTTGGCCTCTAGTCTAGCCATAGAAGATCTTACATACGTACCAAAGATTTATCTCTCGAGTTCATGACAAACTAGTTACTAAATATGGAGGATGCTGGTCTAGGTTTATATTTAGCGGGCGATCTAAAGCGTAGGCCACACCGCCAGCGGAAGGGCGAGCGACGCGAACGACGCCCTTTTCATACTTTCTTCGTATTTTTCGATAGCTCGCGGTGTGAACCAAAGTATGAAAAGAGGTGAACGGAGGTGAACGGCGGTGGTGGCGTCGCTCGCCCGCTCGCCAGCTGGCGGTGTGTCCTGCACTTTAATCTCGTCTGTCTGCATTGCTAGGCTACCTCTTAAAATAAGTACATAGTTGGTAGGTACAGTGAGAGGACAAGTATGAATGTGAATGCCTATATAAATAGAAGAAGACCAAAGATGGACTGTATGAACGATGATCTGGCTAGAAAGAAGAATGGAAGAAGATGCTGCGCCAAATCTAAATAAATCGATCGGTCGATTTAAAGCGGCAGAGTTATAGTAGAGTAGTTTTAGTAAGTTCAAAATTACAAAATGCTTTATTAACAAGTTCGGCAGTTAAAACTTGGCAGTAAATTAAACAAAAATGAGTCGTAAAAATAATAAAATGGATCATTTAATAATAATACTGAGCAGTAAAATAACTAAATGGGCAGTTACGAGTGGGCCATTATTCGCCTAAAAAGCGTAGTCAGCGTAGCCCCGCATAGCAGGGCTCCTATTTCTGTCTGCAGGGTTTACAGTTACCTAACAGTGCCCCAAGTCCGGGTGTCTCCGCTCCCTATGAAGTGCCGAACTATTTATCTAACTGCCCATTCCATCAATTTTACTGGCCATTTATTTAATATTAGTCTGCTTACGTATTTTTAGTACTGACATTGTAAGACGAAATAACCGGGCAATTGTTTTTTTTTTTATTACTTTCTATGTTTTACTGTCAAACAAAAATTTAAAATACAAATGCCCATTATTTTTTTCAACTGATCATAATAACCTCTCGAATGTTTAAATAACAGTTCAAAAAATTAGTTCCCTAAATAAATTGGAATAAAAGCAAGAGAATGAGGATGATGAGAAACAATGAGGAGCTCGCGGTTAAGTAATCACAGCCGCAGGTAAGGGTCGATCGTAGGGTAAGTTACGCTGGTCGAGGTCTGTCCTATGATGACTGATAGCATATTACGTACCAAGACCCGCTTTATTCTGTACTAGCTTATGCCCGCGACCTCGTCCGCGTGGAGTTCGGTAATTGTCGCACAGGATCGTACTACATACCGTGATAAAAATAATGAGTGTTAATACAAGTTATAAACTATATCGGTGTGCCAAATTTCATCCAAATCCAGTCAGTAGTTTTTGCGTGAAAGAAAAAAGAAACATCCAGACATCGATACATCCTCAGAAACTTTCGCATATCTTAATATATATAAATCTCGTGTCACAATGTTTGTCCTCAATGGACTCCTAAACCACTAAACCGATTATAATAAAATTCGCACACCATGTGCAGTTCGATCCAACTTGAGAGATAGGATAGTTTAAATCTCAAATTTTAGTCGCAATTTTAATTTATTGCTAACTAGCTGTTGCCCGCGACTTCGTTCGCGTGGAAATTTTGGTGTGTATGTAAGAGACTGCCTCGTTGGTCGAGTGGTCGCAAGTGCGACTACTAAGCATGAGGTCCTGGGATCGAATGCCGGGTCGGGCAGTGTTAAAAAAAAATGTTTATTTAAATTACATAAAGTTATAACGCACATTATTTGGAGATAACCTTTTAAGCAAGAAGATGCTTGTGTTAGGTGACTCCGCTCTTCCACTTAACATTGAACAATGTATGCAATTGAAAAAATACTATAAATAATAGTGTTATTGGGGTATTCCATCAGGAATTTCTCAGTAGCAGCCACGGAATCTGGATTTGTGCCCAGTTGGTGGAATAGAATTGAATAGGCTCGCCTCCTGTCACATGGGACTTCAACATAACGAACGGCGAAATGTGGGTGTACGATAAGGTACACCTCTGCCTAACCCGTAGGGGATTACAGGTGTGATGTTATGCTATGTGTGAGAACTGACTGGCTGATCAAAATGTGATAATATGGGTGATGCCTTCAAAATGCGTCCTTTTGGGTACTGTAATTCTGGGCGCAGAGATCCGAAACAAAATTAAATGAGGCGAAGATATGGCTTAATACCGTTTATTTTGGTGCTATACAACTTTCTTTTCAAAGTAAACCATCAAACGCCTTGTTGGGCACTATTTATTCTAATACCATTCTGTATACAACATTAAATGACTTATTATTTTCCGCAAACACGTGAATTTTTGGGCACTAAACAAACAACATATAATTGACTGTGTGAGAAGCATGGAGTGCACAATTGAATACCTGTCACTTTTATGGTTTGGCAGGATCTGTTGATCGTCATTGTGAAAGCCAATTTTAAGGGAAATATTGTAACCTCTTAAATTGAAATGGTAAGTTATTTGGAATAATGGGTATGCGGGAACTTAAAACGCTCTCTCCTTTAGCAGCTCAGCTCTGTGATACGAAGCCTGGTGCCGTTGCACAGTCTGGTTGCATCAAGGTTTCGCATCACCAGAACTGGAACGCCAAATTTAAGCTCATTAACTCCAGGGAGTTGAGAAATTCAACGGGGTAGGCAGTACTATCGTCATTAGCCATCACAGTGTCTATGGATGTGTATACTTTGTTTTTTTTTGTTTATTTTACTGACCCCCTCGTTCTTTGGTGACAGCACAGCATTGGATGGGAAAATTCTTCGGAAAATTGAATTTTCCCATTTCCGTCCGATTCCAGACGACCCTCTCCCATTTGCAGCAGCTTATTCGCAAAGACACCTGCTTCGTGGTCGTTGTACAGTTGGACGCGTATGTTGCACGTAATTCAATTCAATTCAATTCAATATTTTTATTGTGGATCATAGGTACAATACAGTTCTTGAGTCGTTTAATTTAGATCAGCTATGTCCCGCCCGTAGGGCATACAATAATAACACATAAATTAGTAGTTCGATGAAATTTACATTATTGCATATAATATGGAGTAATATGGAGCTTTTCAATCCAGGAGGTTTTCACAGTGGCGACGCCATGAGACATGCGTTTCATCCGCCGGTGTGCCCCTTTTTTTATTACAAAATGGCCCCGCTTAATAACTGGCAGTGTTTGTCGCTGGGTGGAACGGAAGGGAGTGTCATCCATGTTCCTTCTTTGTGTTCCAGAGCCGCAGTATCTCTTTCGAACAGTCCCGCAGTTCCGGCAGGCATCGGCCCTTGCGGACCCCTTCCGGTTTGCTGACATCATTTTAGGCGCGCGTGGAACACGAACGCGCTTTCGACATGGCCTGTCGTCATAAGACGGTTGGACGGCGAGCTAGCTAATTACTCACCGTCCACAGGGTCTAAAGTCACTGCGAACAAAATGATGACGCCACCCATCAGCACCTGGTTGCCGCGGATGTCCTGCAAACTGCGGTTTAACGTCTCTAATGCAGGCTTGTGTGACATTGTGCACTCGTCCCAAACTACTTCCATTGCTGCAAAAGGACTCCCCCGTTTTTGGTAATATTGCATGTTCGGACGTATCTTCGCTTGCAAGATTCAGCGGCAATTTGAAAATGGAATGTGCAGTCCGACCACCCATAAGCAAAGTTGTAGTAATGCCTGAGGAAGCCACAACCACAGTTATATGACGACACGGTTGGCGCAGTGGCTGAGCGAATGGCTGCTGCGCTGCTTATATCGGGTGTAGCGTACTACAACGTACAAAAAGTACTACAGCAACATAGAACAAAAAGTACTACAGCGCCATCTATGACGCAGAGGATAAACTAAACATCGAAATACGTGTAAATCTTGCATCGCGTAAGTAAAGTTATTCGCGACTTAAGACTATATAGAAGAACCCGACAACAACTGTCGGGCAGTAGCCCACCAGACGTAAAACCCGTCTGGTCGGAGGATCCTCCCTTTTCTATGGGGGATGAAGAACTTTACACCCTGTTCTTCATACCCCAAAACTGGTGACCCCGAAATGAACGTCAGCGCAGCCTTCGAGCAACGTGACGTCATCAACATCACTTCCTCAAGCTTTCGAGCAGCGAGTCATATAGCCAGCCAGCTTCAAAATGGTATTCTTGACCACCAGCATGCAGCGGAAGCACATTGGTCAGCACCCTCAGCCTCATTAAGCTACCTTTGCTCTGCACTTTCGGCCGGTTGAGAGCTCGATCTCCCGGTCGACGCGAGCAGTCAGCCACATCGCGGCGCTATACCACGTCCGACGCAACGGAGCACATGCAGCGCCGACCCCGACGCACTGGAGTTCGCACTACCGCCGCAGACAGTTCCGACTCACCGTGAACAATGCGGCAACAACTTTCCACTGGCCTGGCAATAAACGACTCATTCTACTATCGACCCTGGTCTCCGGGGCAGAGTGATGTAGCGGCACTACAAAAAGTACTACAGAAACATAGAACAAAAAGTACTTTTGGGGGTATGAAGAACAGGGTGTAAAGTTCTTCATTCCCCATAGAAAAGGGAGGATCCTCCGACCAGACGGGTGTTATGTCTGGTGGGCTACTGCCCAACAGTTGTTGTCGGGTTCTTCTATAAAGTCTTAAGTCGCGAATAACTTTACTTGCGTGATGCAGGATTTCGATGTTTTAGTTTGTCCTCTGCGTCATAGATGGCACTGTAGTACTTTTTGTTCTATGTTGCTGTAGTACTTTTTGTAGTGCCGCTACATCACTCCCCTCCGGAGACCAGGGTCGGTAGTAGAATGAGTCGTTTAAAGTCATAGTCAAGTCACCAGACATAACACTCGTCTGGTCGGAGGATCCTCCCTTTTTTATGGGGGATGAAGAACTTTACACCCTGTTCTTCATACCCCCAAACGGGTTTCATGCTCGCACCGAACCAATTTTTGTGTGGCCTACAGGTAGTTCTTCCGGGTCTGAGTGTATGTGTTTGTGAGTTTTAAATGTTTGTAAACACACCCACGATACAGGAGAAATTTCTAGTGTGAAACAACTTTAAAAAAAAACTTTCATGCTGTACATTGCGGCCTTTGCGGAGTTGGGCCAGCTGATGATTCAGAACAAATGTTATGCGACGGCACAGGTGGCGCACTGGCTGAGCAGTTGACTGCGGCGCTGCATGTCGCGAATTTGATTCCCGCACGGAACATATTTACTACGTCGTGAATATTATCAAATTTTAATTTCGTTTTCATTTTTAAACTTTTTAGAGATTTGAGAGAATTAATTGGTCAATTTTTATTTATTAATTTATGATTACCTGTCTTTTGAATGGTTAAAAAAAACTGTTTTGTAATGATTTGAAAATCATAAAGCATTAAAATAAAACAAAATACCTAAAACTTACAAAAAGTGAAACCCGGTTGGGGATCGAACTTGCGAACCATGTTTATTATTTTTGAAAATCTAATAGCATTAAAAAAAACACAAAAAGTGAATTCTGGCTGCGATTCGAACTTGCGAACCCTGGCTTACAGGGCGGGCTCTGAACCGATAGGCCACTTACACCCGTGACAACTCGTTTGAAATAGCCGTTCTATTCTAATGCATAGCATGCATTATGACAGTTGTCGGCCGTAGCCAAGAATTGTCAAACACTGGCCAAGAATATGGTTGTAATGCTCTATTGCTCATCCCCCTAAGTTAATAGCGCGATAATATATAGCCTATGTGTTATTCCAGATTATAATCTATCTCTGTTCCAAATTTCATCCAGATCTGTTCAGCCGTTCTGGCGTGATTGAGTAACAAACATCCATCGTAACTTTCGCATTTATAATATTAGTAAGAGTAAGATGTTGTGGAGTTCGAAATCGAATAATCATAGGCAGTCGCTCCAAGTAAAATACTGGGCCGGCAGTCTCGACATAGATACCGACAATGTCGCAAACTTTCGATCGCTTAATAATAACAGAAAAAAACAACGTACATAACGTTGCTTGCGAGAAATGCAAGTCTTAACATCCAAGATGCGTTTCTCGCAAGCAACGTTATTGCAACCGATTTTTTCTGTTATTATTAAGCGATCGAAAGTTTGCGAAAGTGTCGGTATCTATGTCGAAACTGCCGGCCCTGGTATTCATCTGCATGCGTTTAAACTGGAAGCCGCCCGAACATAATCGATAAATACTAGACCGATGATGATGAATGAATATCGACTCCAAGGCAGTTAAAGGTCACTATAATAGGTTTACTGGTCTCTCTAAAAACAAATTCGTCCACCATCAATCATTGTATTGAACATTACATTAATGGACACCCACAATCATTATCAGTCTAATTACTGTCATACCACACTGGCGGCTGACCTAAGGGTCAGAAATAGTAGCATGCTATTGTGTATCGATCCATTGATGATAGCTGCATGAATTGGGAGTGAATGAGAAGATAATGTGGCCATAATGATGAAATACGATGTATTGTTATGTTATGAATTCTTTCTGTACCCAAAGATATCCGCCAAGAAATGTTTGCACCACAGTGGCGTACCAGGTCATGTTTTTTGTTGTTGTTGTTCACTCAAAAAAAAAACATCCAATCACATACAAGTTATCATTTTACCCAACACGTCTGCGAAATGTCATTAGCTTTAATTTGGACCTGTATATTTTCTTTTTTGGGAGGAGCTCGTGGCTAAATAATAATAGCAGCTCGGGCCATAAGTAAAGCAGTGCTTGCCTAAGTTGGTCCGTGGATGGGTGACCACCCATTACATACCGATTTTCCACCGTGGCTCGGAAAGCACGTTAAGGTGTTGGTTCTGGCTGTCATTAGTAGATCTTTGACAGTCGTTACAGGTAGTCAGTGGCCCGAAAGTCTGACAACAGTCTCTGCCATGAGGTATCATATTACCCAGTACTAACTGGGTTGTGGAGGTCAGATAGGCAGTCGCTCTATATGTAAAATACTGATATTCAGCTGCATCCGGTTAGATTGAAATCCGACCCCAACATAGTTGAGAACCGGTAAGCAGATGATGATGATATTTTCATTCTTTGTGAATAATTATGTTTGTGATTTATATGTAAAAAAGAACTAGCGACCTGCCCCAGCCTCACACGGCGCGACGGCGCCACATAACAGGTCCAAAATCCTATCTTTCAAGCACCATGCACATTCACAAAATTTCATTGAAATCGGTTATGCCGTTATGCGGGGTTGACACGCGTCGATTTCTGCCGCACGGCTAGGCCGCACCGACCGTCTAAATGACAATTCGGCTAGGCTGCAAGGGACTTATGTCGCATCATCCCATGCCCCAAAGTAGAGTAGCATCTGACTTTGGCCGCGCGGCATGCGGCTGGTGACTAAAATCGACCGTGCAAGTGGTCAGTTGCAGGCGATCGCCCGCCGCACGTGGTCTGTTTTGCACTTGTCACTTGCAATTTAGTCAAGTGTGTAAATGGGCTAGCGATGCGGATTTGTGAGGCGATTTATGAAGCGATTAGACGCACGGCGAAAATCGACCCGTGTAAATCCCCCATTAATAATAATAATATTGTATTGTTAGGAGGTTCCTCTCTCTGGAGCCCTGACTGCCGGTAGCTTGGACCCTGTTCCCGATACCGGTGGGCTACAATTTTTTATATTTTTAAATGTTTTTTTAATATTGTTTTATATTAAAATATTTAAAAATGTAATTGATGTGTAAGAAAATAAATAAAGGATAATAATAATAATAAACTTTTATTTAAGATAACTAGGATCCAATTTGTTAGTAACACTAGTTATAAGTCGTTATATGTACTTACCGTACATATAACGACTTATAACTAGTGTTAGTAATACAAACTTAATCTATCATTAGTTGGATTAGATTGGCGTGTACGAACAGTGACACGTGATTTTTTAATGTATTAAGATTATGGTGATATAAGTAGCTTTTTGTCCGTTTAATTTCATCGATAACGCTGATACGGCCATAATCCGACAACCGTGAAGGCTAGGTTAAGCTCCGATCTTCGCAAGGTGGCATTTGGATGAGAATTGGAGCCGTTAAGACGTTTTCTGGCCGCGGCTTCGCCCGCGTCGAGTTCGGTTATATCGCGTTTCCAAGAGAACTCTTCAAAAGTCCGGGATAAAAACCACCCTATGTTCTTTCTCAAGGTCAACTCTATCTCTGTACCAAATTTCATTAAAATCAGTTCAGTGGTTTAGACGTGAAAGCGTAACAGACATACAGAGTTACTTTCGCATTTATTATTTAATATTAATATAATATTAATATTATAATTATATAGTTGGGAAGTAGGGAATAGTAGGGATGATGATCCTGCCCTTGTCCCATTCTTCGTGGAGTCGGCGCAACACGTTTCTTCTTCCATTCTCCCCTGTCAGACTTACTCCTTTCTCTTTCATTTCATTCCTCACACAATCCAACCATCTTTTCTTTGGCGTTCCTCCCCCTCTCAGATAATGATGGCCATTATGAATGTTACTTGTATAGTGTACATATTAAAAATATTCTTTTCTCTCTTTTATGGGTAGCTAAAAATATTGAAAATTGCGACAAGTCGACAACCCTACAACTTCGTCACGTCAATAATACCCTCACTGCTTACATACCATTGTCATAGCGTGACGATAAGCAAACCGTGCGGCTATTATCTACAATCGTTTCATGAACAATACTAATTTAATCTATCATACTGCATTAGGTATCTACGACAATCTTATCGTATCATAGTATTATACACAAGCTTATGCCCGCGGCTTCGCCCGCGTGGTGTTCTGTAAGTAATTGTCCTACGGGATCGTACTGCCGGGATAAGGAAAAGTGACCTATGTGTTAATCCAGGTTTTAAACTACCTTTGTGGCTTTCATCCAAATCCGTGGTGCAGTTTTACTTGAAAGAGTAAATGAGAGTAACAAACATCCATTTCTGACAAACTTTATCATTAAAATATTAAGGTAGGTAATGTAATTTTTTAATAGATATGGTTATTTTTATCTGCCGCTGTCGTAAATATCCGGATTTAGATAGGTATTATTTTTATCAGTCTTTAGTTTTATAGTTAAATGATTCTAAAAATCGACTACAAAATAATAATAATGATTGATGTGCTGATTAATCCTTTTCATTCGCAACAGTGTGCCGCGATCGTCGATGCTGCCGCGTGCTATAGCAGTCCCGCTCTGTTTCTCACTCTAACAAATGACGGTTCTGAGCGACAGAAAAGGATAGGAGTATGGACAAATGCGATTGCGTGCTGAAAGATGTAGTTCAACCCAAAATTAGCCGTCAGGCAGGACTCTCTGTAGCACCGGGCGTCGGGGGCCACGTCGTGATGGCTCTCGGCCACCGTAGGCGCGGGCCTGTGGACGGTGAGTAATGGGCTAGCTCGCCGTCCGTCCGTCGTATGACGACAGGCCGTGTCGACGACGGCGCGTTCGTCTCCCACGCGCGCCTCAAAGAGATGTCAGCAAACATGAGGGGCCCGCAAGGGCCGATGCCTGCCAGGGCTGCGGGACTGTTCGAAAGAGATACCGCGGCCCTGGAACATAAACGGCAAAAGAAGGAACATGGATGGTTTTTAGTCAGTAAAAGTCTGACACTCCCTTCCGCTCCGCCCAGAGCGGGGAGTCATTAGATGATTTCCCATCCGAAAAAAAAAGGCAGGACTCTCCGTATGGACGGACGATTTTATAAAGCGACGATACTCATCGCGTACCTACTGGATTGTCAACCCTCAACATTGAGCCGTGCATTGAGAATACTCGTAGAACTGAGCAAGTGAGCGCATCCCAAAGCGTCAAGTCGCACTGTTGGATGCAACTCTCGGCCCTAAAGGAGACTGCTCACTACACCGTACCATACCATGACCGTGCTATGAACGTATTAGGCAAAAAATATTATTTGAATTGAAAAGTATGAGAGTATCCACAAGACCGTTCCATCACCGACCAAAACCGTCGCGAGTTATGCACGAACGAGTGTAGTGAGCAGTGGGCAAACTCCTTAACGCGTTGAAAATCCAGTGCACTACAAAAATCTTATTTTAATATGTACATAGAAAGCGCCCCGTATAACTAACCTAAGATCTGTATTTCTTGTTTATGTAGGTACTATGTTAACAAATAAATAAATAAATGAATGATCATAAACAGGATCAATAAATAGTAGATAAAAAGTGGATTATCTTAATAATCACGTGTCACTATGTTCGTAGTTTCGTACACACGGCAGCACATAAAGCTGTTGAAATAAACTTTCCAGTATAACTTGGCGTCGCTTTGTAGAGATTTCCTATACAATGAGAGATCTGCATAAACTGGTTTTGTATAACTTTATTGGCCGTCGTCAGTACACGCTTATCTCCTAAACCACACAGCCGATTTCAATAAAATTTTGTGAAGGTGTTTGGTTGGTTCCAGCTGGAAAGATAAAGAGTTTTGGACCCGACAGCTGGCGCTGTGCGAAGCAGAGGCGGGTCGCTAATAGAAACATATCTATACAAATAAATAAAATTGAAGTGTCCGATTGTAATTTAAAATAACAGCTTTTAACTATGTAAGTGTATACGGTAGTTATAACAAAAAAAAACTTTTTTTTTAATTTTTGTCTGTTTGTTCCGAAACGGCTGGACCAATATTGACTTGACTTCTACCGGCAGATAGCTCATGTTATAAGGAGGCTACTTTTATTTTAGAAAAAGAATTTGGCTTTCGTGCAAAAAAATGAAATCCCACAAAATCCCGATTCAAATAGGGAAGTAATATTTTTGTAGCGGTACTACAAAAAGTACTACAGCAACATTGAACAAAAAGTACTACAGCGCCATCTATGACGCAGAGGACAAACTAAACATCTAAATCCTGCATCGCGCAAGTAAAGATATTCGCGACTTCAGACTATATAGAAGAACCCGACAACAACTGTCGGGCAGTAGCCCACCAGACATAACACCCGTCTGGTCGGAGGATCCTCCCTTTTCTAAGGGGGTTGAAGAGCTTTACACCCTGTTCTCCATACTTACCCCAAATTTTTATTATAATTTCACGCGAACGGAGGTCGTTGGCAACAGCCAGTTGTTTAATAAAATAATCACTTTTCTCTAACGACTTAACCACTTTCTACCTAAAGGGACAACCATTTGGTTGTCCCTTTTGGTAGAAAGTGGTTCAAATAACAAGTTATGTGCTTTTACTTCCACTCCAAGAAAACTACACCTCTCAATACAACCACAACCCTATTTATTTACAGTTACAGTCTATTTTAACAAGTCAATCATGTGATTTTTAATAACATTCTCATTATTTTTCTACCGATGACCTTTTTATTGCGTTCAAGGTTTAAAGACGTTGAGGTCGAATCATGAGTTCATGGCATTATTTTCTTGTTTATATTGATATTTTTTATTGATTTGTTTAGTAAAGAATCATTCTTTCGTGACTGTACGTGTTGATGGATAAATAAAAAAATGAACGATATGACTGGGGGTCTAAAATGGCCGCTTTAGCAGCTATTATGATTCTGCTAAAGCGGCCATTTTAGACCCCCAGAAGTTACTCAGTATAATACAGGGTAGTTTATGAGCCAAGTACTGACACTAGAATCTTTAGACGGATTACTAACAACAAATCTAATGCAACATAAGTCTAGATCTATGTATTCAATTTAAATAACTATATTTATTTAGAACGGTGTTACCTAGTTTGTTATTTAAGGTGGATGCGTCAGGCTAGCCCGCGAAATTCAAATTTTCTTACGTTTTTTGCAATTTGCAGGTTAGTGTCAGGTTGTATGTTGGTGAAAAATCAGTCGCGCAAGTAAAATGTACTAGTATGTAGTTACAGAATTATAATCATTAAAATCATCAATCCAACCCTCTAAGTTCGTTTAACCCCATTCAATAACTATTTCATGAAAAAGTCATTCAATGGGATTAAATTAACTTAGAGGGTTGTATTGATGATTTTAATGATTATAATTCTATAACTACATACGTTTACTTGCGCGACTCATTTTTCATCAACATACAACCTGACACTGACCAACAAATTGCAAAAAACATAATAAAATTTGAATTTCGCGGGCTACCCTGTCGCTTCCATCTTAACTGACATTAACCTAACTGGTATCATCATTCTCCTGCTCTTATCTCAATTTTTTTTTTGGCGCAGCATGTCTTCTTCCATACATACCTACTTCTGACAATACCCTTTTGGGGGTATGGAGAACAGGGTGTGACCAGACGGCTGTTAAGTCTGGTGGGGTACTGCCCGGTAGAAGCGAAGGCTCAATTTTTGTAAGAGGTAAGCCGTACATCTTTAATGTGATTATATTATTTGTCTACCTATAGAATACTGACTGTTCCATTTTTCAAAGGGAAGCCTGTAGGAATCGAGTTGTATGGAACCTTCGCCACTGCTGCCCGGCAGTTTTTGTCGGGTTCTTCTTTATAGTCATAAGTCGCGAATAACTTTACTTGCGCGATGCAGCATTTCGATGTTTAGTTTATCCTCTGCGTCATAGATGGCGCTGTACTTTTTGTTCTATGTTGCTTTAGAACTTTTTGTTGCTACACCCTAACTGGTAATGCCACTTGAATAAAAAAGCCTGTCCGTAAAAAAGTGGGTTCCTGAAGACGGTTGTCGTCACCGAAGCAAGCCCAAGAAACGCTGGCGTGACGATTTGGACTCGTTCCTGACTGATTGGCCGGAGAAGGCCAAACACCGGGAAAGTTGGAAAATAATGGGGAAGGCCTTTGCCCAGCAGTGGGACGGAAAAGGCTAATAAAAAAGCTAGACCAAAAAGTTAAAATCTCGATCTGATATTTGACCTAATCAAGGTAAGTAGTGATTGGTTGCCAGGAATCCCATGTTGCATCATAAAAGTCCCCAGTATCTTACTATGTTTAAACAATAAAATCAGCACAGCTTATCAGCCGGATGTTCTAACAGTTAACTGCGAAACGCCAACTCGTTTTACATTACTGTAGTTATAGCAGGCATGGCATTATATCCCTTTAGTAATTGTACTTACGTAGATCAATACTGACAGAAAGCGAACCTACGGTATTGACGTAAGTAAGAAATTGCAGTGTCGCTTACATGCATAGGCGTGCTACTCTTGTTTTGGTCGACTCATCCGATTCGGCAGTATTTGTGGAACAACAAAGCATACTTAGGCCCGGCGCATACTGGCGGCACGGCACGGCTGGGGATCCTTCGGCATCAGAACATGTAACCGCACTGTGACGGTAACTTTGCCACGGTATGCTTGGGCATGCCGAGTCTGCAGCCATCGGAATGCCTCGCCTCGCCTCGATTGTCTGAGGACGTTGCAACTACGAGATCCTTAGACGCGAGCTCTAGTGTGTTGCTACCCGGCATCCCGAAGAGTGCCGAAGCGTGCCGAGGGATACCAACTGCCGAAGTATTCCGAAGGCTGCTAAGTTTTATTCTTCACCTACAGTTTCTAGGGCCTAACCATTCTAGTTTTCAGCTCTGTAGGCCTTAAAGAATGTCGGTATGCGCTAACTGCCGTCCGGTCCTGAACAAATGCGCAATGTACACTATATCCATAGAAAATTAGTAGACACCTTGAGGTTAACTGCTATTGATTATAGATACTACATTAATACGGTATACATCATCATTATCTTGCCCTCGTGACAATTAATTTGGGGTCGGCGCATCATGTCTTTTTCTTTCACACTCTGGTGATCCATGATCTAGAGCAGTATTTAAACGTGTGCTATGTATGCGTTCAGCTCTTACTCTCTTAGAGTCAACTTCCGTGCTAGGACAAAGGCTTTCTCACTGTGTATGTTTATGTAATATGGTTACAGAACTTGTACAATGAATGAAGGTACCGCATACAGCGATTTTCCTGTGTTATTGCCCCACAATACAGAGCAATGCACTTAATGTTGATAACAGCAATGCAATGTACTTGTGGGTGGTAATTATCATTAGATATCGGAGAGTAGGTAGTAAAAAGCAGTTGAAAGTACCTACACTTCAGCACAATGCCATCATCAGCAAACAACAGTGTCTTCATAGGGTTCATGTCAGGTGCTTAACCCCTTATATGTAACATCAACTTACGACGTGAGTGCAAGAAAATGTTTCAAATTCTTCGAGGTGGCCATTCTTAGGATGCTCATGCCGCTGGCGCTGATGTTAATCATTTAAACTGACGCTAATCTAAGCTATTGATCAATGATAAAAAAATACAAGAAGAAGGATTGGAGGAAGACGTCGTTGAGGTAGACCGCGGCGTAGGTGGTGTGACGATCTGATCTTGTTTGCGGGTCGAAGATAGCTAGATATCGCACAAGATGGAGAGGTTTGGAAGGAGAACGCGGATAACTTTGCCCAGCAGAGGGATACTTAATAAGCTAACAAACAAAAAAAAAGAGGATTAACTATTTATGTTAATATGTGTCGTTTCGCGTTTAACACTAGACCAATATTTTGTAATAGCTAAAATAATCTATTCAGCAAACAATATAAAGGCCAGAGATGATCCCTCTGCTGCATCTAATGATAGCGAAAAAAGTAAAACTAAAGGTGTGACTTCGATACGGCATCAGATTGATACCTTAAGGTAATTGTAATTGGCGAGCCTCCTTGCCGGATTGCCGCCATGGGATCTGGAGGCCATAGTCCTCGCGCGCCTGCACGAGTGGCGCGCGGAGGTACAGAGCCGGGGGGTAACTCCGCTGCCGCGGCATATTGTCGCGCGGCGGACAGACCTCCGCCGTGATCTCATGGCGACATGGAGGGAGCGACTATCGCAACCCCGTTCAGGGCACGCCACGATAGTGGCGATAAGTCCCCTCTTTGAGGAGTGGCTTGAGAGGCGCCACGGCGCCCTCACCTTCCGCCTGACGCAGGTCCTCACCGGACACGGTTGTTTCGGGAGGTACCTGCACCGAATCGGGCGGGAGGAAACGCCCTGGTGCTACAATTGCGAGGATCGACCGGAGGACACGGTGGAGCACACCGTCGAGGTCTGCTCCGCTTGGGAGGAGCACCGCCGTGTCCTCGTAGCGGCGATTGGCGGCGGCGACCTCTCGCGCCCGGCCCTGGTTCAAGCCATGGTCCGGGGCGAGAGGGAATGGGAAGCCGTCGCCTCCTTCTGCGAAGCAGTCATGCTAGCGAAGGAGGCGGCGGAACGTGAGAGGGAGAGAACCTCCTCACGTCCCAGCCGCCGCGGGAGGAGCACCGGGCGTCGGGGGCCACGCCGTGATGGCTCTCGGCCACCGTAGGCGCGGGCCTGTGGACGGCGAGTAATGGGCTAGCTCGCCGTCCGTCCGTCGTATGACGACGGGCAGGCCGTGTCGACGGCGCGTTCGTGTTCCACGCGCGCCTCAAAGAGTTGTCAGTATACGGGAGGGGCCCGCAAGGGCCGGTGCCTGCCAGGGCTGCGGGACTGTTCGAAAGAGATACCGCGGCCCTGGAACATAAAGGGCCAATGAAGGAACATGGGTGTTTTTTAGTCAGTAAGAGTCTGACACTCCCTTCCGCTCTGCCCAGAGCGGGAGGAGTCATTTGATGATTTCTCACCCTCCAAAAAAAAAAAAAAAAAAAAAGGTAATTGTAATAGTAAATTAAATCGCTTAAGACGTCACTGAATAAATTTCCTGCGCATTCTCGAGCACTCGCGAGGAGACGATTATTGCCTGCGTCGATTTCTCCGCTTGGTGGAAACTGACCCATAGCGATTGGGCGCTTTGGCCACTACCGTTTGTAGTTGCTCTCGCCTTCAGAAATAAATCTAATTTAGTTCTTCTTTATCGTGTGGTTAGTGTCTATAAACCTGGTGTCGGAACTTTTATGCCATATGGGCCTCTGACTTTGCTTCGAATTTAGTAACTAAAACTTTAACAAATTACAATATAGCTACTTGCAATCCGGTAAATTCAGTATCATGATGCCAGAAGTGCAGTTCATTTTATATTGACTAAAAAATCTCCATTTACAAAAGATAACAGTTTCCGTTTCGATAGTCCGGGTATATAGCATACTATAGCCCGTTGGAGGTCATTAAGATTATTCTGAAGGGACCGTTTAGTTGATCTAAATGAGGTCTTTACCATATTATCACGCTAAGGTTGAATTTCACTTGCACGTCATAAAACTACAAGGTCTATTGTTTTTACGGCAGATAGTTTCAACCAAAAGGCTTGGTCAAACCCGACTGCGGATACTGTAGACTGACAGAAAATGTGCTAAGTATCTATCAGCAACCACTGCAGCAAATTTTCAATTTAGAAATTTCAATTTGATAGGAATTGTTCTCAGAAGTGGTAAAGCAATTATGAGATCGACTACGCATTACCACCCACCAATCAGACAGGCGTAATCTGTGATCAATCCGCCCACAATCGTTCAAACCAGATACTGGTATCAAAATGAACGGTTTATTTGCAGTTACATACCTACAACAGCGTGATGATTTCCAGCACATTATTGTCATAATAGATACTTTTCAGGCTGTGTTTAAAAAAAAACCTAAGACTGATTTGTCAAGTTGGATTAGGCATGCAGCAGCACAAAGATCTTTATGGCGCGTAGCCAACGAACTTTTGAACTAACCCGCCGCCATCTTGTTTTATCAATGCATTTTAAACTATTTCAGATTATTTTACTGACAGCACCCCATACTATTGTAGCACTGTTACCTTACTAGCTCTTACTAATATAAGCGTTTAACTAGCCTAGCTAACTTAGTAAGTATGTACTTGTCAAGTCTTGCAACTGAATTTCAAACCAGTTCCCCCCAACCGATTGCGCTGAAATTTTGCACATACCTTTGGTTCTGATGACAATACATTTTTGTGACAGACATGACTTGATCCTCCAGCCAAGATCGCCTCCTCACGAGAGAACTCTTCAACAGATAATAGCACGGATACGAAACTTTGTATTTGCGTTCATTGTTGATAGATAAACCAAATTTTCTACAAATCATTCAAAAAAGAAATCCAACTATATACTTTAAACCTATTTTGAGTTAGTGGTAAAAGAATTAGTCACGGTTATTCTGGCCAGTGTCGTAAAATGGAACTCAAAGATCAAAGAATAACTAGGGTTGTCAACTTTAGTCCTTTATTCAAGGGCACGTAATATGTTATGCATTTAATAGTACATCTATTATTCACCAAGGAGATAATGCAATGTATTATATCAATGTTTTAAATGTTACGGGCGTTAAATTCAATACTTCGGTATTCAACATAAAGGTAACGACGAAAGATTCCATAGTGAAAGATTGAAGAAGTAACTCCTGAGCGAAGCGAGGATGTTAAGACTAGAATCCTGAGTGCAGCGAGAGATTCCAGCTTCCCCAAGACGAAGTCACATCCGAAGCGAATAATTTACTTCCTATATATAATGCAGAGTAATAAATTTTCTATTAATTGACGTCTCAAATTCAGATAACATTACAGAACGGCGGGTTATAATTTAGTGCATTATTGCCCGGCTCGAGCCAAAGACTATAACGACTTCCCGCTTTAGATTAGGTAAGCTAACATGACATATATTTGAAATTATCGATCGATTGGGCATTAGTCATGGAAATGTTGCAAGGCAATAATGATAAGAAAAAAAATGATAAAGCAGGTAATATTTTTTTGTACAGATAAGGAAATAAAACTGGCTCGTTCGTTGGTCTACTGATCGCAAGCGCGACTGCGGAGCATGCGATCCTTCCTGGGTTCGATTCTAAGTTCGGGCAAAGTGTTATTGGGTATTTTCATCAGGAATGTCTCAATAACAGCTACGGTGTCTACATGTATGCCGGGTTGATGGCAATAAGCACGCCCCCTATTACATAGACTTTAACATAACTGGCGTAATTTGGGTGTTCTATTATGTACTTACACTTCTGCCTAAACCTTCGTGGATTACAGGCGTGACATGTTAACATAAGGAAGTAAAAACAAAACAAAAAATTCAAACCACGTCATATTTATTCTCAATTTGTCGACGAGAAAGTACAATAAAATCTAAAACTATGTTTGTATTTCAATTGTCCCTTAAAATAACGAACACACAACAATATAAATTAACATCTTTTCAACATTTTCACCTTAAAAAATTAATAAAAAAAAAATCTAAAAGTAAGTATATTACCCGCATTTTAAACAAATAATCACAGTTATAACAAATTAATTACAATATGACTGACATTTAAGATATGATGGCATTTTATAAATACTTTAATTTTAATTAGCAACAAACTTTTAGAGACATTAAGATTTTTGTTACACTGACTTAGCAAGTGGAATAGGTATTAGTTTATCTCAATATTTTGTAAGGAACAATAAATTAATACTTTCAACAGCTTTATCGTACTAATTTAGAGTGTCGTATCCCCAAAATCTTTAAACAAATCTCTCAAGTGCTCAACTTACAAATTAATGTTGGCAACCCTTACACAAGCTTGCTTCACAATGGCCGCTTTTAAACCCCTTAGGACTTAGAACTCAAAACAAAAATAAGAGGATTACTAAACGTAAAAATAAAGGAGGAAAAAATGACTTAAATATTTAACAATGGCGGTTAGTAACGAAATTCTCTTTTCAAAAGCTGTAGCCAGTGACATTTATATTAGAACCTGTTATTTATAGTTCAAGACTAAATTGGATTCGAAATTCATTTCAAATAACGTATTAGTTTGATACCTAACGACAGATTTTATCAATTAATGAAACTGAACGCAGTCATTCCATAGCAATTAGGACAAATAACAGCTCTTAAAAGTGGTATAGTTAAATGTGCTTATCACGTTCAATTTCACAAGTAAAATTCTTCCTTATTGGTCGAGAAAATTAATAGTTTTAAAGAAAAATGATCCCTAAAAGTTTTTTGCTAATTGACACCATAACCTTAAAGCAAATGCCGCACTGCTGCGGGAAACAGCACGTCATACGCATAAAACTATCCTTATAAAAATACATCAACTTAGGACATACAAAATGTACTCCACAGTGGCATATTTACAATATCGCTACCAAAGATATTTAAAATACTTACTGTAGAGAGGTTATCAGAAGAAATAACAGAACAATAATTATGATCCACAGATATATCTATCTGTAAGGCCATCATAGGTACTTCTGGTCCAAATTTCCATATAGAAAAAGGTGTCAAACAAGGCGACTCACTCTCACCTAAGCTTGTGAACACAAGCGCATTGCAGGAGGTTTAAAAATGACAATTGTCAAGTTGGACACGTTACACTTAAACCAACAGCAACCAGTTGGCTCCTGCAAGTAGATGACGATTTTCTTCTCTATTGTAAGTATATTTAAATATCTTTGATCGCAACCAACAACTCCTTACACCGAAATCAGTCGAAAATCTAGCGTTTACTTTTGTATTCTATTTGCCAGAACAGTTGGCACAACGAGTCCCTATACAAGGCATCTTTAATCACTTTACAATTTAAAATAATATTCATACAAACGCCCGATTCTGTAATCTTTGATTTTGTCCCCATATTTCAGTAGAGCAGAATGTTAAGAGGGAGCAACTACCACGCACCATTTTGTTTTGAAGTGCATTATCTAGTTTCATACAGACATCCGCATTAACTGTTTAACATTTATTCAATACCTAACACTTTAGTTGTTAAATAACCCTAACAAAAAACGATTCTTTCACAATTGTTTGATTCAACATCCATTGAAAACATTTCTAGTTTATTTGAAGACAATTTATACATCTGTGGCGTTTGTATGATAACAATATGATTATATACTATTCAGCCATATCATTATATCTATATACTATAATACTTTAACACGCAATGTGACAAGGCGACATTATGGATAATCCGAGTATAGAATTAAGGGACATTTGTGTCATACTCAAATAACATGGTTGCAACAGAGCAAACATGTGTCAGTAAATAAAGACATTTCACACGCATTCGTTGAATTCAACACGTTTTTTTTTAGTATAGTACAGTTTCTGAAGCGTTATTTGACGAAGTCAAAAGTAGTAAAGAAGATGGATTTGGGAAAAGCTTTCGACTGCCTAAAGCACTGACGTATCTTATCAATTTTTGAAGCTGAAGTGATATAGTCACATCATCGCCGTTTTGATTTTTCTTTAAAGTTGCTATGCACGATGATGATAACATGTATGAGTAAATGGCACATAAACCCTACAGCACACTTAAATAAATGTTGCCGAGATTTTTAGAGTTGAAGATCCCTAAATGAGATCTTAATATTCAACTATCTTGGCAATGCAACACTTTAGAGCACCAAATCCCTAGTAGTTTGTTTAAATGTCACTTACCCATAAAATCTAGTGTTATCGTGAGCAAAATTAAAGTGGAGATGGGGTGACTATGTCACAGTACCATTGAAAAAATCAAACCCCTATTGGACATATTGGAGCAAAAATAGACTTCGACACATGTCCCTAACCCCATGATCTAAGTATAAACCTATTTACTGTATTGGAGTTACCACGTGTTGGTAACGAGCCAGTGACTTACATAGTAGTTTGTTTCGTTGTGCAGTTCTGAACGTTCAAGGACGTTTATGTGGGGCAATGTTTCTTGACCTATATGTTTGGTCCTCTAAGATATTTAGGGTTTTAATTCCGAATAATCATCATCTTGCTGCCCTTGTCCCATATTACTTGGGGTCGGCGCAACACGTTTTACTTATAAATTCCGAATAATATAATGTATAAATAATACTTTTCAAATCGTTTTTTTTTAAATGATATTTGACTAAAGTTCTCACAGAATTTAAAAGGCCCAAAATATGTTTATTATGTAACGAATGGTTTACAGTAATTGTAGTATTAACACGTGTTATGACAATGTTGTGGTACGATTTGTCACTGTTTTGAGAATAAAACATATATGTCACCGTTTATTATTAGCGTTTATGTGCGTCGTTTACGGTTTTGCGATAAAACTTAGTCTGTTTTTCCCTCTTACATGGGACTTAACATAACTGTCGAAAAGAGGGTGTACTACAGGGTCTACCAGTAGGTACACCTCTGCATACCCCTTCGGGAATTACAGACGTGATGCTGTTGGTTATATTACTCGAAAAATTCAATGAAGTTTAGAAAATTTATTGAAAGTAACTGTAGTAAATAATCGTTTTTTTGAAAGACAAATTAGAATAAGACCATTCGTTACTAAAAATAGATAAAGAAACATTACCTTAAAACTATAACATCTTAAACGTTCTTTAAGTTTAATCTGATGAATTGATTATTAACGTCTCCATAATTTTTTTTTTTAACGTTTAGGAAGCGACCACACTTATCGACGCAGAATGGACACTGATCACGCATTTGTCGAATTAGTTCGGCAAGGTGCACGGTGTCGAGACGCCTCGTCCGAACTTCGGGCAAATGACGTCTTTTTCGCTGTTAATGCGGCTCTTTCTAACCGGCTCAAGCCGATAAGTGTAGTCACTACCAGTATACAAGACGGCGAATATCAACAACGAAAAACTTAAAATTACAAAAAGCTTTTTATCAAAACAGATTGACCTCAAACCAGTGCCCTTGCTCTCATAGCATCCGGTCAGACACCGCGGGCGCAGTTATCTGAACACGTTTTTATGCTGTGCGTATGCATTGTGCAATGTTTTATTTATAAAAGTGATATCATTTGTTACAACTATTCGTGTAACACGAGCGCAAACATGTACAGACGTTTATCAAGCTACTACAACCTATCAATTTTTTTTAAATAGATTTTCAATTTTAACGCTAAAGCATTAGGTTCAAGGTTGATTGGGAAAATTTGACAGTTTCGGGTAGCTTGATGTGCTGGCGTCTGTACAAACTTTTTTCCTTTTTATCCTACTGTAGTAGTTATAAGTTTATGTTGTTACGAATAATCAGTATTTTAGGAACGTCAATCTAATCGAAATTAATTAGAGTTATCACAAAATTGCACTCTTTATTCCACGAAAAAATCGTTAAATGAATTTTGCTGTTTATACATGAGTTGCCATTTGCAAAAAAGTACGAACGTTTTTTTTTAAAATAGGTATTTAAGAAAATCCCCTAAGTTGAAAAGTCTGGATAAACTCCGAGGCCAGACAAAGTCCGGAAGCAAAGCCAAAAAGCCGTTTATATAAGACAGATCCGGACGGTTAACCTGGTTATCCATATCAGTTCTCGTGACTGTAAATGTTTGGTTTGGTGGATACTTCGAACGAATTTCAATTATGTCAATAATATTGTCACGAATAACGATAGTTTTGTTAAAAGTTTTCCTAACAAATAAATAGTAAAATGTTTATTATTGTTACGATCCATTAATGTTATTTTTCAAAGGATATTATTAGGTTATGTTACGAACTAATATTTTGGTAGATAGGTAAAAGTAACTATTTACTAAGTAGCATTTTCCCTTTCGGTGACAGTATGTGTTATTACATAATTTTTCATCCTCATCATTTTCTTGCCCTTTTCCAAATTTAGGGTCGGCGCAGCATGTCTTCTTCTTCCATACTTCTCGTCATCTTATCAGACACCTCCTTTCTTGCCATATCATATTATATTACTTTTGTCACCAAATGAAAGGATGCATATTTTTCTTTAGTTTTAAAAGTTTTACAGTCGTTTTCCTGTTTATAAATGTAATGTTGTTTACGAAGAAAAAAGCGCCCATATAAATGAATATTTTCAATTGTAATTAGTTTTTAATATTCCATCATTATGAAGTTTTAACACATACTAAGCGGATGGATGCTAGTACGGCTCATCTCCACAAAGAAGAAACTGGTTTTATAGCCACAACAGTGTAAAGACCAAATTATTAGTAATCTGTTTGTCAGTTAACTCCTACAAGTAGTTGAATAAGTGGTAAATGATTAGGGTAACGACCTTTTAAACTCAAAGCATTCATTTAAAATAAACCAATTACAGACAGTTTTGAACTGTCAAGAAGTCGATCAGTCAAAAAAGATGAAGCTGGTTGCTTATTTCAGTGTAGTTGGTTCCTGTGGAGAAGAACGGGGTAGAAATTTAAAAAGGCGGCTGGGACCGACTGGACGCGAAAGGCGAAAAAAAATGGTGTTGTGGAGCCACTTGGGGAGTTCCATGCCCAGCAGCAGATTGGGAAAAGCTCAAAATCAAATCAAAATCAAAAATGTTTTAAGTTTAAAGATTGGGAAAAGCTGAGTTGAGGGAGTGTTTTAGATGATCAAAAGTATGGAAGAAAGCATAGTTATTATATACTTTGAGGGTGGGTAAGGCTGTTCGAAAGAGATACCGCGGCCCTGGAACACAAAGGGCAAAGAAGGAACATGGATGGGTTTTAGTCAATACAAGTCTCACTCCCTTCCGCTCCGCCCAGAGTAGGAGAGGTCATTTGATGATTTCCCACCCGAAAAAAAAAAGTGTCCTCAAGAATATAATCCAATAAATAGCGTAACGAATATAATGTATATTTAATAGATCCGTTGAAAACTAACCGATAGACAAACGTTTCAAAGAAGGACAGAAATCATAGTTACAAATACTATGGAATGGAACATGCAGTAATGTCAGGATGCTTTTCTGCGAAAAATACTGACAAATACCAAAATAAATTTTGGAACACAAGGAAAATCAACGTTGTTACCAAGCCTGTGTAGTTTGAATTTGCATGGAAATTACGTTCGGTTCAGTCTAGGCAATAATTCAGTCTTATGACATCATTGACTGAGCGCTGGCAGTCGAGTTATATTTTGACAGAAATGTTATTTATTATGCATACCTACTGATTTGTTTTTTCTTTCAACTTTTTTTTGCCTTGGAAGTTGGAAGCTTTTCAAGTACTTTTTCATCGTAATTACAAACATGACAAAGTACAGATACTGACGTCGGGTCGACCACCGACATTTTTCATTTTGTAGAAAATTGATGTTATTTATTTATTTATCTATTTGGATCTCCAACAAAAGATACACAGAACAATATTAGTCACAGTTGTAAAAAGGTTCTTTTAAGTGTGTACCTTCAATTACAGGAGACCACAGCATGCACATAAAACTAGGTGTTAACAAAGATTAAAAAAATTAAATTATTTAAAAAAATAAAATAAAAACCAAAATAATAAAAAACATTTGATGTCAAGAAATCAGTAATAAGATTGTTTCACATAAAAATTATAATTATTATACTACATTTATTGCAGGGGTAAATTTATTTTTGTATTTAGAGATTATGTTGCTTTAAATGTTGTTGCTTAGACCAGATACCAGAATAAGGAGGCGTATTCACAAACGCTTCGATTCTAATTCGATCCGGAAAGTCGTAATGTCTATCTCGCTCGCTTTCGTCATGGCAAAAAAAGATAGACATACGACTTGTAGAATCGAAATCGAATCAAAGCGTTTGTGAATACGGGGGCAGGTAGGTTTTTAAAACGATAACGTGACAGATTATCCCTGGCAAAGGCCTTAAAACTTTTTTTATAATGGACTAGCTTATGCCCGCTGCTTCGCTTGCGTGGATGTCGGAAATTTCTCACTGGGCCGTATAGCGGGGTAAAAAGTTCCTAAGTCCTGCTTGCCCCAGGTCATGGCCCACCTTTGTGTCAAATGTCACCAAAATCCTCACAGTCGATAAAGCAAGGAACAGTTGCAGACAGTTACACTCGCATTTATATCTACACTAATATTATAAAGAGGTAACATTTGATTGTAAGTTTGTATGTAGGGGTAATCACCGGAACTAATTTCTTAAAATTCTGGAAAGCCACATTATCCCCGAGTGTCATAGGTTATATTTAAAGCGTTCGCGTTCCCGTGGCATATTTCCGTACATTAACGCAAGCGAAGCCGCGGGCATAATCTAGTGTTTTTAACGCAATGGTCTACAACGGCTCACAACTACCTAGGTATAAAAACTTTAAAGAATAAAAATATAGCCGATCCACTTTTGGGGCCGATAAAACCAAGTTTAAAATTGACTTTATCAACTCACAAAACGCAAACAATTATTTATTATCTAACTCAAAAGAACTGTCACTGAACTGTCATCTCAAAAGAAAATATCTAACTAATACTTTTTATATCGAGCGGTAGGTATACTCAGTCACAGCCACTCAGAGGTCAGAGCTAATCTCAAAAGTACAAACAACAAAAAAAAAGCATTACTCATCTCATTTGGTATGCGTAGGATTACTGTAGTTTCGTAGTGAGGGTATCCCCTCCGGAGACCTTGAGAATACAGAGGAATGTTGTAGTGAGTGAGGACGTAGTTTTTTTTTATTATTTACGTTGTGTTTTATTTTATTTCATGTTGATCTGAAATATAAATTGATTTACAGTGTAGTTTCCTTAAGCTACTACTCTATGGCATCGCGTTTTTATTTAGAGTATTATAGATAAAAAAAAGAAAAAATATTCTCACTTTGCTCTGTGGCAACACTAAACGTCACTTTTCTTTCGCGCGCTCTTTCGGCATCGCAAGATTTTTTCCGTGTTCTTCAAATATTTTTCAAATCCTTTTAAATCTTGTTAATCATTCAAATCTGATAAGTTTGCGTAACAGGCAATAATAGTTAGCATGCCTAGTGACAAGAAACTGAAGAAAAAGATCGAAAAATATGAAAAACGCCTCAACCGGCTTCATCGGAAATTAAGTAAAAGTAGAAGCAGAAGTCGATCAAGATCATGTCTACGGGATCCCTCGCCATGTTCGAGTCTTTTGGATGTACCAGGTAAACCTTATTGTTTCAGTCTTTTCAGATTTTTACATGTTCAGGAAAACAAATTCACCACCACTGGTTAAGTACCTACCTACCCGCCTACCGTGCTTGTACGTGATACAATAAAGCACGAAGGTCAAACTTGGTACGCGATACCACAGCTTTGATTCGGTACGAGATACCAAAAAGTACATGTACGAGATACTGTACACTCATCCATTCAGAACACTTGATGTCCTGATTGATAACTTAAAGCAACCAGTCTAAGACTATGGTTGTCATTTTCAGAATATGTAGAAGAAGGCAGCGATTATGTGGTAGAAGACAGAATGGAAACGACCAGCCCCACCGAACCTACTTCTGCTCAACCCGCAGATGAAGACAGTGAAAATATAATAGCCGCCTTAGGCATGGAATACAGTGATGATTCCAAGTTCGAAGGAAAACTTCAAGCAGAGATCACTAAGCGCTTTAATCATATTTTAGTCAATGGACTAAATAAAGAAGAAAAAGCTATAATACTTAAAATGTACAAGCTTCCGGAAAACTGTCAGCTTCTAGAAGCGCCAATTCTTAATGAGGAAGTTGAGTCTGTTATGACAGAGAGCTCTAAACTAAGGGACCGATCTCTCGAAATGGTACAGCATCAGCTTGGGCTGGCCACAGCAATTGTGGGCCACGTAATGACAAACCTGATCGAAAATAAAGAAATTAACAAAATGGAACTAGTAACAAAACTAAATGATGCTTCAAAACTCCTCAATGACATAAACTTCCAGAAAACAAAGACTAGGAGAACCCTCATTGCCCCACTCTTAGACAAAAACTTCAACTACCTGATAGAGAAGGTAAAGCGTGATGAACATCTTTACGGTATTGACTTGGGAGCAAAAATTAAAACCAGTCAAGAATTAAAGAAATCTTCTTCACAAATTAAGAAGACTGTAACAAGACCAGTACAGAACAAAACTGTTCCTAGATACAGGGCAGTGGGAAACCGATATGGTCCACCTCAGAATCAATCCAGCCAGCAGCCCAGAGCAGCAGCACATCGAGGTGGACTCAAGAACCGTGCAACACACCCACCGCCCCGTCGAGCAGCTCCCAGCCACAGCTACAGCCGCTTCCGCCCCGAGAGGGCTGCTCAACGTGGGCCACACAGCAAACGCTAAACAATCAGGTACATGCAGGCAACATAGCTCAATATGTTTCTTGCTGGAAACAAATTACCAATGACCCTGTATTGCTACAGTGGATAATAGGCTATCATATCCCTCTTTTTGAAGTACCTACTCAAAACATTGTGCCCAAAAATAATGTACCTGATGCAGAGCTTGGTAACATGCAGGAAGCCATCTCTAATTTGTTAGAACTAGGAGCTGTACAAACATGTGATCATAGTAATGATCAATTTATCTCCAAAATCTTTCTAAGAACAAAACCTAATGGAAAGTTCAGGTTTATTCTTAATCTTAAACCACTGAATAAGTTTATTAAAGTAGAACATTTTAAAATGGAAGACATAAGAACAGCTATAAAAATTGTAGATCAAGATTACTACATGTGCTCAATAGATTTAAAAGAATCATATTTTTTAGTTGCAGTAGATTCAGAAAGCAGAAAATACTTAAGATTTCAATTCAACAATACACTATACCAGTTCACTGCCCTCCCTTATGGCCTATGCACAGCTCCAAGTGTCTTTACAAAGTTATTAAAGCCTGTTGTCAGTGTCCTTCGGAAGCAAGGGTTCTTATCAACCATCTATCTGGATGATTACTTATGTATTGGTCGCACATATGACGAGTGCCTAGCTAATAGAGATGCAACCCTCAATTTATTTCGATGCCTGGGCCTCATTGTAAATTATGATAAAAGCAGCTTAGTTCCAAGTACATTTTGTAAATTCCTGGGGTTCATTATAAATTCACATAAAATGATTCTTGAATTACCACAAGAAAAACGAAACTCTATAAAGGCTTTAGTATCAAAATTTCAAAATCTTAAACATTGCAAAATTAGAGAATTTGCAAAATTACTTGGAACCTTAGTTGCAGCCTGCCCAGCTGTACCATATGGTATGGTTCATACAAAAATAATGGAAAGGGAAAAGTATTTATCTTTATTAGAACATCATGATAACTATGACGCTATTATGACACTGCACTCTAATATCTTGTCAGACTTGCAGTGGTGGTCTTCCAACATAAACATAAAAAACAAAAGCATATCTGGCCGACAATACAAATTAGAAATATTTTCAGATGCATCTTTGACTGGATGGGGAATACACTGTAATGGCGAGAGTGTTGGTGGTCTTTGGTCACACTCAGAACAAAACCTACACATAAATCAGTTGGAACTATTAGCTGCTTCATTTGGATTGAAATGTTTTGCAAAGTCACAAAGTCATTGTGAAATACTACTTCGAATCGACAACACTACCGCCATTGCATGTATTAATAAAACGGGCAGTGTTCAATTCCCACATTTAAATAAGATTACCAGAAACATTTGGACTTGGTGTGAAGAACGAAATATTAACATCTATGCTTCCTACATCAAATCTAAAGATAATGTCTATGCTGATGAGGAATCACGTAACACAAACATTGATACTGAATGGGAATTGAGCAATGACGCCTACTTTTCAATTAAGTATCAGTTCGGAGATCCTGACATTGATTTATTTGCTTCCCGAATCAATAAAAAATGTGATGTTTATGTTTCATGGAAGCGGGACCCATATGCATTTAACATAGATGCTCTGACACTCAACTGGGGACTATATTTTTTTTATGCTTTCCCACCATTTGCCATGATCACTAAATGCTTACAGAAAATAAAACATGATAAAGCTAAAGGCATCATGGTCTACCCAGTCTGGGAGTCACAGCCCTGGTATCCACTAGCCATGAACCTAATGATGACTAAACCTATAATATTTAATCCAAGTGCTAATCTGTTGATATCTCCTCTTAGGACTGTACATCCATTGTGCAGCCACCTTACCCTGGCAGCGAGCATCTTCTGCGGCAAGCATTCCGACGCCGAGGTTTGCCAGAAAGCTCACTGAACATCATGCTAGCTTCCATATCTGAAGGTACAATGAAACAATACAATACTACTTATAAAAGCTGGTGGACGTTTTGTCAATCACACAACCAGGAATCTCTGCTGACATCTGTGCCATTTGTAATCCAGTTTTTAACAGAAAAATATCAGAAGGGAGCGGGTTACAATACCCTTAATTGTCATAAATCTGCACTCTCCCTTCTCATGGGTGGAAAACTTGGCACAGATGACAGAATTCAGAGGTTCCTTAAAGGAGTGTTTAGGCTGAAACCTTCCATGCCGCGATATACGGAGATTTGGAACCCAAGTATTGTATTGTCTCATCTTACCAAACTACCTCAAAATTCAGCTCTGAACCTGGAAATGCTCACAAAAAAGCTAGTTACTTTACTGGCTTTGGCGACTGCTCAAAGGGTACAAACCATATCATTAATAAAGCTAGATAATATAACTGTATCCAATAATAAGATAACCATAACCATAAATGACCTAGTCAAAACATCAGTCAGTACAAAAAAGCCTACTAGCTTGGATCTCCCATTTTATACTCAAGAGCCAAAAATATGTCCAGCCAGCACACTTCAAGATTATGTCCGTGACACAGCCACTATTCGAGAGAATGAACCATACCTTTTCATTACTTTCAAGAAACCTTACCATCGTGCATCAAAACAAACCATAAGCAGATGGATCAAGTGTACTCTTGCTGAGAGTGGCATAGACACAAGTAAATTCACCTCACACAGCACTCGCCACTCTGCCACCTCGTCTGCTAATAGAGCTGGTGTGTCCATGGACATTATCAGGAAAACAGCAGGTTGGTCCGATAGTTCACTGACATTTGCAAAATTTTATAACTTGCCCATCCAGAACAACAATACTACTAATGATTTTGTTCAATCTATCTTTAACATATGATTCATAATAATGACTACATAATAACTGTGATTTATAGTTAGTAAATTAAGAATTGCATACTAGATAAGTAATACTAATCTAGATTATAAACTTGAAGTTCCTAAAATGATCCCATGTAGTAGATAGTAGAAGAAAAACATATTACTATTAGAAAAATAAATTCTACTACCTACCTATTTTCTTTACACACAATAGAAAATAAGTTGTGTATTTAATTACCTGTTTAAGTAAATAATTAGTTCTTTCAAGTTTATATTATAAAAACAGTCTGATTATGTTTTTAAAAAACCTTCAATAAGTTTGCTTTAAATTAATATAAATTCTTCAATTACATGTTAAGAACAAGTAATTATTATTGATTACATTAGGTTAAAATTATAAAGAATTAATAAATAATTGAAATTCTAATTATATATTTTTTTTTTGTTATCTCTTTTAAGATATCATATCACACACAACTAGTTACCAGTTATGCAAGAACTACCCATTATGCACTATACTCTAAACAACTACACTGTAAATCAATTTATATTTCAGATCAACATGAAATAAAATTGAAGATTGGATGAACTTACCAAGTGAAATCCAATTGTAATTTTATGAATGTTGATCTGAAATATAAACACCCACCCAGCCCAGTATCAGCTGGAAGCTGACCCGGGGCATAATGGGTACCTTCATATCCGGGCTCAGCTCTAAATCAGTGACGTTTAGTGTTGCCACAGAGCAAAGTGAGAATATTTTTTCTTTTTTTTATCTATAATACTCTAAATAAAAACGCGATGCCATAGAGTAGTAGCTTAAGGAAACTACACTGTAAATCAATTTATATTTCAGATCAACATTCATAAAATTACAATTGGATTTCACTTGGTAAGTTCATCCAATCTTCAATTGTATCAGATGAATGAAGATTTTTAGTGTGACTTGCGTTTTTACTTGTACAATTTTTTCGATATGAAACGGTGAAGGATGGACGGTTTTTAGGGCCTGTTTTTAAATACTTAAAAATTTTGTGGTCATGGCTTGTCCTTTAATTACCATCAACTACCTAGCCTTTTCTTAATTATGGCGGGGTCGGTTTTCAGTCTAACCGTATAAAGCTGTATATGGTTAGACTGGTGGCCGACCGATACCGGTATTCAGCTGAATACCAGTATTTTATTCGGAGCGACTGAATATCTGACCTCCACAGCCCAGTTAGTGCTGGGTAATACGATACCATTGGTAAGACTAGTTGTTAGACTTTCGGGCCACCTGTTAAGACTGTCAAAGATTTACAAATGACTACCGGGACCAACAGCTTAACATCCTTTCCGAGGCACGGAGGAAACTCGGTATGGAACAGATGGTAACCCATCAACGGACGGGCCTTGGCTAACGCGGCTGAACCTGAATTAGACCATCGCATAAAAAGGTGAGATAAAAAGTAGGTAAGTAGCTGACGTTTGTGATCAACCTTAAAAGACTCAACCGGCAGTATCCTGGAAATAGTTACTACCGAGTTCACTCAAGGTCTGCCACTTTTCACTCTTATGCCCTTAGTAATAAGATAGAAAGTGGTCTGTTATAACAAAATTCTATCAGCTGAAGTTTAAAAACCTGTCCACCTAACCTTGAAGTTTCTTTAAGTAATAATGCTTGAAGCATATCACAGCTAGACTCGTGACATTCAGAAGGCCACGGTCGAAAATGTCAGAAGCGACCTCATTAGGTGCAACAGACTAGTTCTAGACGGGCACTTGAATATTCAATCTAAATATTTTAAGTTCATTAAACTTAAAAATATATACTTAAATGGCAGTTGATCGAAATGAACTTTAAAAAAAAGTTCGGTACAAAAAAAGTTACGTTATTGAAAAGAAAAGCAGAACTTATACTGTCACTTACGGGATATCTTCCGTGATTATTCATTATTTTGTGCTCCCGAAAACTCCCCACATATCGACGCTATTCTATATCCACTTGCATTCTCCAGTCATCCCGCGATCATGACGCTTGCAATAGTGTCGACATATCGGGAGTTCAAAATCATGAACAATCACGGAAGATATCCCGTAAGTGACAGTATAAGTTTAGTTTTAAACCATGAAAGCCTAAAATAGCGAAAGGAAGGCAAGTTTTGATAAGAAAAACCAACACCATGTGTTTGCCTCGCCCGGCTAGTTGTCGAAAAATACTTATGTACCTCAACTAAATCGTCAGGAAAGAATATAACCTTATCCTTATTTATTTAGGGTTGGCTTTACTACTTTTGCTGTACATCTTTTGGTTTGTTCCAGATCTGTCTCAATAGAGTATGATCTCAGTGATCACTTTTTATCTCACTTTATCTTCTTTATTTCTACTTCTGCCAGTATTTGGAGTTCAGACACTACAATACTATCTTTTATTAAGACATGTTTTATCTCTACCCTCTACAATACTACAATGTAGTTTCTTTCTCAAAAGCCTTAAGTAGTATAATTCTCTTTCGTTCAATTTATAGTGCTGCAGGGAACTTTTGGGGCTCGCATAACTTTGCCAAGATGGCGCTGTTGGTAAATATTATTTATGCAATTGTTTTATGCAATTACTTATATTGAAAAAACAAGATGGTGGCCGTACAAATTAATAAAATTGAAGTGTCTGTATATATATTTATTACTGAATGCAAATGAAAGTATACGCACATTTTAAATCTAAATACACCTTTTAATTTATTTTGTCTGGTAGTCTGTTTGTTCAAGCCAATCTCCGAAACAGCTGAACCGATTTTGATGGGAGTTTTACTGGTAGATAGCTAATGATATAATGAGTAACTGAGACTTGAGTACTTTTATTTTAGAAAAAGGATGAGAGTTCCGTGCAAAAAAAAAACCCATGAAATTGTGAACAAAATCCGATTCAAATATGGAAGTTTATTTTTTTTAATAATTTCACGCAGACAACGGTTGCGGGAAACAGCTAGTTATAACTATAACTTCAATTTAGCATCTAGTTACATGTCCTCTACCTCTAGTTCACCCAAAGTCCTCTAAACCTCATCAATTCTAAAAAGAAATCACCGTCAACAGCAAAGCCTACTCGACTCGCTGGGTTTTCAACCCGACCGACCATATAATCAGCCATGCTCACAAATGATGTGTAAATTACTACACTGGATCAATTCTTATAATGAGGCCCGTATCGATTGGTGTCAGTTCAGTATCGTATGCTATATTATTGTTGAACTTTCAGTCAAACAACGCAATGTTGTGGGAAAGGGTTGTGCTATATTGATTATTTTGTATTTATTAGTAAAACATCCATTAGCAATATGGTTTCTGTTTGATGTTTTATAAACTTGGACTGATAAAAGAATGCAAACTCTAACCATATATTTTAATAACACCCATTTACAAGCACGTATATTGGCAACGGGCTGTTGCCTGCAGACCTACGCCCGCCTGATATTATTATGAAAATATTACTTTCTATTTAAATCGGATTTTGTTAACAATTTCAAAGGTTTTGTTTTTTGTAACGGAACTCTAATCTTTTTTCTATAATAAAAGTAAGCCTAAGTTAGACCTTATAATATCAGTTATGTGCCAGTAAAAATCCCGTCAAAATCGGTCCAGCCGTTTCAGAGATTAGCCGAACGTACAGACAGACAAAATTGAATAAAAATATTTTTTTGTTATAAGAGCCGTAAAAAGCTGTTATTTTGAAATTACAAACAGACACTTCAATTTTATTTATTTGTATAGATTAAAACCTAATTTGTTTAATGCTAAACAAAAACCGTGACAGGAGTACAGGACATAATGTTTACCTTTGGGGCCGGTAGAGCCTTTGAGGACTTCCTCGTCAATGGAGGTCTATCCTAAGCCTATCTTACCAAACCAATTCTCTCGATCCTTTGTATTCTCGCATTGTGTGTAATGGCCGGCTTGCTACTAGTGTTGGGTTTATTGTCTAAGACTGCTTGCAATGGTGTTAGGGCAATAAAATACAAGCACGTGCGTCTCAGCGTTATCAAGCTATAAAATACGGGCTCGCGCCCATGCTTTATACATGAATTTCACCTTTTCTGCTACAGAATTTTGTTTTAGTCTTATCCCAGCTATAACGATTGGCTAACTTACATCAAATCGGCACATAAAACAGGAATCTTACCATATTCTTCAGTTATTACTGAGCATATAAAATTACCTAGAAATATCACTCTAAGTCTAGGTGATCCTAACAATTTTTCCCCGGCTGAGGTTGACATTCTCTTGGGAGCAGATGTATATTGGGAATTTGGGATATAGTTGGCTCTAATTCTTAACTTAGTTATTTCAACCTTGAGCTCTGCTTCATTTTTTATGCAGAGGAAATTAAATTGGTTAGAAGAAATAAAAAATTTAATCGCAAGTCTATATAGTTTCTTTATTGATTCAGATAGCAATTAGTTGGGGAACGAATTCAAAACTCCGATTTTGCTTAACGAGATGGCGTTCAATTTATTTTTATTATTTGTTGTTATAGCGGCAACAGAAGTACAGATTTTCAACTGTCTACCTGTTACGGATCATGAGATACAGCCCGCTGATAGACAGACGGACGGACGGCAGAGGCTTAGTAATAGGGTCCCGTTGGTTCCCCTTCGGGTACAAAACCCTAGAAAGACATCGCTGAACGACAGAAATTGAAACAAAATTCCAAAAAAATAAATGTTTAAAAGTTTTGTTTTGTTTTTACACGACTTGAGGTTACTGTTAGCTGTTTTCTCAACCAAGAATTTCTACTATGTTGAAATATTATTTTTAAATATCGACTTTATGAAAGTCAGCTGTGAGTCCTTCGATTGGGTTGCGTGCTTGCATTGCGTGCCATTATGGAATACCCTGAAACGTCAACACTGTACATTTGTACAACCCTTTTTTGTAAAGGTAATGGAATTCAACATGGAATTCAGTATTCCACAAAAGGGATGGCAAGGGATATCACACTCACATCGGCAGTATGATTACGTCCCGTGTTAAAGGGGTGATCAAAAAACGAGATAAGTTTACATCTGCAATTCAATACAATTAACCGTTCCATCAAGAGCGAAGCGTAGAAGATGCAGAATAGGGACTTATTGCCATTATCAAGACAAGTTTATAATGGTTTGCTACTGAAAATTTCCAAACAGACAAGTCTCAATGCCAATTTGCAAAACCTGACAATTTGTTGCTTCGAAGTGCGAGTTTACAACCAGCAGGCATAAGAAAACTTGGTGAGTAAGTAGCAAGAAAGTTAACACTCCATAGCATGGAATTATTGTGTTTACCATCTTTGTAACCATCATCATCTGCCTAGCCTTTTCCCAACTACGTTGGGGTCGGCTTCCAGTCTAACCGGATGCAGCTGAATACCAGTATTTTACATGAAGCAACTGCCTATCTGACCTCCACAACCCAGTTAGTATTAGATAATAGATACCCAACGGTAAGACTGGTTATCAGACTTTCGGGCCACTGACTGCCTGTAACGTTTGTCAAAGTTCTAGAACAGACAGCCGGGTCCAACGGCTTAACGTGCTTTCCGAGGCACGGAGGAAAGTCGGTATGTAATGGGTGGTCATCCATCCACGGATCAACCCAGGCAAGCGCCATTATTTAGCCACGAGCTCCTCCTCCACCTTTATAACCAACTAACCAGACGGCTTTATTTTTCAGTTTTCGTTAATGTGATCGACTACTTACGTTACACAAAAACTCACATTAGGCCCTCAGAGTAAAGAGGTTATTGGTTTAAATACCATCGAAATAACTTTGAACACAAAGCTAAACGATAAAAATCATGCCCAAGAATTAGACCTCAAAATTACGTGAGTTTTTACGTACAAAAAAATTTCTTCGTCCAAGGCCGGAAGTTATATATAAATATCAAAACGACTTATTGATCTAAACCAGACCATATTTGTGCAGCTGTATAGCGTTATGGCGAAATTAACTGATAAAGAGAAGAAAAATATTGAACTGTTTTTGGCCAATCATTATGCACTATTATCAGCCTATAATGTTCCCACAGCTGGGACTCAAGCCTCCTGTCTATGAAAGGGTTTTGACTTAGATGAAGGCAAAACAATTTTCAAGAAAGATAAAAAAAACAGCTTTACCAGTAAGACTGGCAGCCGAAATCATAGTTGAGCAACGGCTGGGAAAGTGAAGAGGAAAAAAACCAGCCAAGTGCGATTCGGACTCGCGCACGAAGGGTTCCGTACCATTATCTATAAAAACGGCAAAAAAATCATATCTGTTGTATGGGAGCCCCCCTTAATATTTAATATTTTTAAATTTTTAGTATTTCTTGTTATAGCGGCAATAGTAATACATCATTCGTGAAAATTTCAGCTTTCTAGCTATCACGGTTTATGAGATACAGTCTGGAGACAGACAGACAGACAGCCTTAGACAGTTTTAGCTTTTTTGGAAGTCTTAGTAATAGGGTCCCGTTTTACCCTTTGGGTACGGAACCCTAAAAAGAAACGGCGATATCGGAGGTCATTACTGTGACTCAGAAATGACTGTTTAGATAAAACATCATAATGAAAGAGATAGTATCTATGACTAATTTTGCAAACAAAAAAGTATGAATCATCTTTATCTACAAGTGGATGGTTTAAGTTTTTGTACTGATAAAAGTTATCTACTTATCATTTCATAACCCAGGTGTGCATCTGTATTACTCATCACTTCTAAATGGAGGCAGCCTAGTTGCCCCAAATTCTCTAGAGGTCTAAAAATGCTTTTGTCTATTTAATCGATGACATATGTCGCTAAAATTGTCTGAGGTCACAGTCCAGACAATTAAACCAATTATAAGCTAAGAATGACTAATATAAGATTGATTGACAATCTCCAAATGGGAGGTCTGCGCTTTTTCGAATTAAGAAAAAAATACATTTTGGTTTAGATGATGAGAAGACAATGAGAAAAGCAACATGAAGGAGTTTTTGAGACGTAACGTAAATTTACGTAAAATATGAAACACAATTGTTTTGTTTGGCTCTCGACCGAAGTCGTAACCCTGCATAAATCAATCAAACTGAATACAAATTGCTGTTACTGCTATCAGTAAAAGTACTAGTCTCGTCATCTCCCTCCCTTGCCTTTTCTTGACTATGTTAGGTTCAACCGCCATTCCAACCGAATGCAGCTAAATATGTACTAGTTTTAAAATGGAGCGTCTATCTGACCTCAGCAACCCAGTTACTGAAGTCAAACACGACGATAACCAAAAGACTGATGTCCCAAAAAGGTTGTAGAAACCTGACAACAGATTATGTCTTAAAATTAAGAAGCATTGGTCAAGTCAGGGTCGATAGGACGTAAAAGTAACATAACCTGGCAACGTGCCAAGGGATTTTGGCAGGAGAGAATTCGAGGCATTTGGAAAGCGGGCTCAACAACTGTAGGTCGATTTTAACAAGCTTTGAGGAGCCAATTCTTATTACATAGATGTTAACCCAGTTGAAACTGAATGTTGTTTTGTAGTCTTTATTATTTTAAACGGCAATTGGGAACGGTGAAGCCTTGAAAATATTGTGACAATACCTTGAACAAAAAAAAAATGAGAATCGGTGAACGAATTGGTGTTTTGGTTGGTTTTAGAGTTTTTAATGAGAATTAATTTAATTTTACGCAAAATTTTATTTTAGTAATTGCGCCAAAATGCGCAGGAAGATGATGATAAGTATCCATCATACCATTTTTTCTCTCTCTTACACAATTTTAGTCTACTTCTTTAGATACCTAGGAAGGCTAGGTTGACTGGTAGAAAATGCCTATGGCATTAAGTCCGCCTCTGTACTTTGTGCTTGAAGGGTTTAATAAATAAATAAGGCTAGGAGTCTAAACCCTAATCCTTTTTAAAGGAATCTAACTAGTCACGCCATCTCCTGTCCATGCCACCGGTAGACAAAGGAAGGGATTTTTTTCCCTTGCAATGGAACACAACAGACTTATAACAATAAAACAAGTATCAGCCATTCTGAACAATAGCCACCACATCGTCTTGAGAGATTGTAACATATTGAGATAATTGTGTGCCACTATCCTTCTATAACATTCATTGAACCTGACAATGAGGATACCTTTTGTCAAGAACACAAAAGCTTAATTTACGTCGATGACCAAAAAACCAAAGAGCTCATAAATAAAAGATATTGCAGATTCCCCAGATATTTGTAGATCTTTGAAAAGAGACTACGAAACTGATCAACATCAGTTACACCGTTTGCCGTCGTTGATCGTAAAATTCGCAAACACGTGACAAGGCCGGAATGAAAAAAATAAACATGGCAAAAAATGCATAACTTGTACAGCTATGCCGTTCTACTTCGCCGGCTGGTCATCATAACATTGAAGTTAACCGCCCGCTCGTCCACGCGGTGAAATGAGTAGCGCTCACCGTCTCTCCGCGCGGCGTACCACCATTATAACTTCGGCGCATCCGACCGTCCGCGCGGACGAGCGGTGTGCTGTGAGAATCGCCTTAAAAGATGATACTCAAAATGGCAATTTTAAAACAATATCGTAAATGCTGAGATGAAGATTAATAGAGTAGTAATGAGCATATGGGCACTGGGCAGGCGCGTGATGATGATGATCGCGTAAGCCCGGCCCAAATCCTTAAAGAGTTTTTAATAAGAGAAGTCTTCGCGAGTAAGACTTTTATCAAAGCCAAAACACCCATTAACTATTCCCCATACTAACATGTATATTAGACAGTTGCTGTTATAGCCCGTGCTAATACGCGATAAGATAAATTCTGCGTAATCTAAATCGTAAGTTTCGTGAACTAGAGGAGGAAAATAACCAAAACTCAAGCCTTGGATAAATTTGGAACTTACTTTTGGTTATGAATTCGAAGACAATCATCAAACTGGACCCGCATGGTAAATTACAGCCCACTCCCTCTTACAAAGAGGAGGTCTGCTGCTCAGCAGTGCGAACTTTATAGGCTAAGAAACCAGCTGCTGATGTTTTTGTAATAAAGGCACGACACTTACTGGAAATATAAGGTGACCTTATTTGAGTTCGAAAATTACTGGAATAGCACTGGGGACTTTTTGCTGAAGATCTTAAGGAAACATTACGTGGCTATAAGTGGTGTGAACGCTCGATAATACTTGGAATTGTCCACGCATAGTAAGAGGAAAGTATTGAAAAAACTCATACGTTAACTGGCTAGAACAGCAACAAAATTTTTATATTGCATCTGTTTTTGGAATTACCCCCAGGATTTAAAAAATATTTAAATGTAACTCCTTTGATAAAGCCTGATTGTTAGCTGCTTTTGAACTCAAGACAGAGAAAAGTGGAAGAAGAATAGCAGTGGTCAATTACAGGCTTAGAGCCACAACCATGTCATATACCTCGTGGTATCATTAAAGAAAGTAAAGCAGCCATCACAAAAAAAAAATATATAACCACGAAATGAAGATAATAACGATCCTAAAAAGTAAGGAAACGACTTAGTCGAAGAGTTTGATGATAAAATGAAGGATTCCCATGAATAATAACAAATAGACCCCCCAGAATTCTAAATACTAACCATAATGAAACCCACAGAACTGAAAGCAGAATCCCATTTAGGGTCATCATGACGCACCACAATGACGCAGGTACAGCACAGCTTACCCATTAAGGGAATACGGCTTTAGAAAGCAACATTGGTGGGGTTAGTGCTCTCTTATTCCATTATTATGAAAAGGACAGGAATACAAAGACTACAAGCGCGCATTTATAATATTAGTTAGGATGAGTATGGATTTTTGGATAAGAAGAACAGTCTAGCATAGTTCGATCATAAACCTATTGTTGAAAAACAAAACCTAGCAGAACTCTGTAAAGGATTTTATGACCACGACATTATATTCTTTGAGTTCAATACGGAGAATATTATCAACACTTACATAAAAGAGAATTGTAAAGTTAATCCGGGGAGCTTATCTTGAAACCTTACCACCTTTTATATTGGGAGAAGCCTTACAAGCTATCAGACAGCGAGACGCTTCATTGCGATGAGATGTTTTCAAATAGCGTCTACATCGTAGGATCAATAGCGACAATAAGATAAATGAAAATCTCGAGTTCAAAAAACTCCCGAATCCGAATTTTGGCTCTAGTCTGGACGATTGTCGTGTTTCCAGCAAAGAGGTATATAATTCTTTGTCATTTTGTCGTTGAATACTTTACATCTTTTCTAATATAGGCATGCCCTATATGAGAAAAGCACATGCTGTGATAATATACAAACCAGTTAGTCCTCAGCGGAGTGTATAGGCGAAGACTGCAATTATTTCAACGAACTACACAACTACTTTTGTCAAGTAAACACACCTGAACTTGGCAAAAGTGTCTTTAATAATAATCAAAAAGCTTTATGTGCTAATTTCAAGGCTACAATAAAGCAGTGCAAAAGCAGAAAAAACCTTAACTGGCCATGAGGACTCAACGATCATTCAACATTGATCGATATAACACTGTTCTTATATCACAAGAACGAGGCTACAACCCACGTAGGTTTTTATTATAAATCTCAATGAAGTATCATTAAATTGGAGTAAGTTCAAGACCTTGGTTACAGAGTCAAGGTGGTTAATGAATGTTGACCATGATCTGGCTTCGTCAGAGTTTGGGCGGTGATTTATGAAGAAAAAACAGTTGGCTATCATTGGCCAGAAGTTTTGGGAAGAGGTCTTTGCCCAGTATTGCAAAGATACTGGCTGTCAGTACCCGGTAATGACCATTGGGTGAGAATATTCAAAGATGGAACTTGGTAATGGGCTATGGAGAACAGTTAAGTTGAACACAAAACAGTTGTAGACACTGATGAGGATAAACCATGATAAGAACCAACTCTCTGTGCCAAGAATCCGTCGAAATTTTACGGCAGATCAATGACCCTTGGAAACCACATCGTAAGAAAACGAATATCGACGCGACGTAACCAAAATTACGAATATAGAACAGCCATCATAAAATAGCATTTTCATTGATATTCCTTCTGAAAACCCGTTACGTTTTCGTATCCTTTGCGTGACCTTTTAACCTTATTGAATTGCAGATGATAATGGTATCAGAACCAATGTTTTTGAATCCGATTCTGTTGGAATGTAAATGGTTTTTAGATTTTTTGTAGCGTATGAATGGTAACTGGGGTTACTGGTAGATCAATGTTGATGTTTTTTTACCATTGTTCTGCCTTTTTTCTCAGTGAGATAAGATCTCGGGAATGAAAAGGATGTAGTGGTGTTAATTATTAACTACCAATGTAAAGGCAGGCATTAAAGGTCTCTAGAAGTGACTACACGTCTATTTATTTATCGCTTCGTTCCGGCCACATTACATGGCGACCCTGCCATGCCCTGCGGCGTAAAGCCAACTGTACCAGTGTACTATTCAGCACCATCCAGTGTTGGCTCATGATTGTCCCTTAAATAAAGTAAGGCGTTTAGGAATAAATTTGTGCCGAATATGGAGTGAGTTAGAGCGAGACATCATAGTTTACATTCGTTTGTTATTATTTCGGTCAGTTGAACCATGGCATTGACCTCGGCACTTGTTATATATTTACTTCATAATAATCATCATCTTATTAGTGTTTGAAAAAAACAAATGCCCAGCCGACCGGCCATTCCTAGGCGGAAGAATCGAGGTATATCCAAAGGTAATAACGTTCGTAATGAAGTATCAGGAGTCAAAAGGTGAGCAGCATGTCGAAAATGTGCAACAGTTTTTTCAAGCCTAATTATGCGATAACTGCAAAGGATTAGATTTCATCAATTTGTACGTAGGGAATATGAGGTGTACATTTTTACTAGATACTGGCGCTTAGTTAAAGAGTAGTAGTAGTAGACAACCCAGTACCTACCCTGTAGTGTAGGAGTTGTCTCGCACTTGGCTGGTTTTTGGTAATTTACGGCATAGTAAACGCGCGTTCTTGAAAATCGCGTCATCAGGACGTATAAAATACGCTGTGTGCATGCGCCCTTATTTTACCAGTTTTTACACAATTTCCATTTGTTTTTTTTTACGATTATAACAAACTAGCTGTTGTGCGCACTTCGTTCGCGTGTGTACTACTATACGATGTATAGGTATGTGTGAGAAAAAAAGTAGCCTATGTACATTACCTATGTAAATTTCATCCAGATCCATTCAGCCGTTCTGGCGTGATTGAGTAACAAACATCTATTCATCCAAACTTTAATTTATAGTAAGTCCTTCAAGTTCATATGACGTATCCTCTCATAAGATAACACAAGAGTATCGAATTTTCAACGTGAGGGCTTGTTGAGAGTAATCTAATGTAGGTGCTCACTAACTGGCCAATAGGGTAACATTAAACTCAGGGCCAAATTAACTACAACTTAGTTAATTATCCTTTCAGGGAAATTAGAAGAAAATGCACAGCCTGACGTGCTGGTACACTTAATGGCGATTAACCTAGAGGACGATTATATCGCAGCCGCAACAAAGCAATATACATTTGCAATCTATACTATAGCTTAGTTGGACTTACAAAACGTGTCAATAAATGGCAATAAAAGGCTTCGTTGTGTTTAATTTTAAAGGCGATCAAATGCAGTTTTTGGAAGACAGTATTATTTGCATTTAACCTTGAGATTATTCTGAGTATGCAAAAAACCGGCCAAGTGCGAGTCACACTCGCGCACGAAGGGTTCCGTACCATTATCTATAAAAACGGCAAAAAAAAAACATGTCTGTTGTATGGGAGCCCCACTTAAATATTTTTTATTCTGTTTTTTATTGTTTGTTGTTATAGCGGCAACAGAAATACATAATTTGTGAAGCAACTCTCTAACTATCACGGTTCATGAGATACAGCCTGGTGGTGGTGAACAGACAGACAGCGGAGTATTAGTAATAGGGTCCCGTTTTACCCTTTGGCAACGGAACCCTAAAAAGAACAGATTAGACGAAATTGGAGGGTAGTTATATTAATATAGGTATCTGCTGTGTGAAGTACTGGGACGTGGCTGTTCCCTACTAGTTAATACTTTGACTACATCAATAGCTTGTAAAATGCTAACTAAAAGCATCTTTAGCATCGACTCGAAACGAAACATTACGACATAGGTTTACAAATGGCCTAATTATCATAACAGACCTAGGTGAGTGCCACCTGAATCTACAGCTAATAGTATAAACAAACCACATTATGCTAAACTAGACCACCACTACTACTGCTGCTGCTACTTCTGTTAAATAAACTTGCAGACAAGAAAAAAATATTTTTTAAGAATTTAAAATATTCAAGAGACTACCGAGAATTGAAACCTGATTTGAGCACGAAAAGGAAGCATGTTGCTTTACAGTAACTTAGGGGCCGTCTCCACGAGCGAGAGAATCGCGGCGATATTACGTATTTGTATGGGATAATATCGCCGCGATTCTCTCGCTCGTGGAGACGGCCTCTAAGAGAGTGTATAGAAATACGTGGCAACGACGATAATAAATATCCCTGGACATTTTCACACAGCACCATCTAGCCCCAAGCTAAGCAACCTAATGCTTGTGTTATGGTAGCTAGATGGCTGATAATTATAAACTACATATATACATTTTTTTTTTGTAAATACATACATATTATAGATAGAAAAACACCCAGACCCGGAACAACTACTTGTAGGTCATACAAATATTTGTCCCGTACGGGAATCGAACCCGCGACATGCAGCGCAGCAGTCAATCGCTTGACCACTGCGCCAACCGTGTCGTCGCGATTTTCTCGCTCGTGGAGACAGCCCCTTAGGCCAGTATTATAGATCTATCATCGGCAGTTTGTTTTCATTGGCGTCACTCAAGGCTCAAGCATTACTTAAAACTAGTTTCAACCAATCAAATAGTTTACACATTACAGATCATCAGTATCAGAACTTATGGACGCTACTGAAAGTGCCAAACTCGTCGCCAAATTTTGGGCTGACTGAATCTAAATTTACCGTCATCGACACGATAAGAAAGAAGATATAGTTTAAATCTAGTTTTAAGATGCTTCAGTATTAAGTGACGCCAGAGCCAGAAGATAGAAAACGATTATAAAATCGAGCAAGTTGGTAATAAAAAACTTTACGAAAATAATTGATATTTCAAGATTGAGGGCTGAGACAAAGTTCCATTCTATCAGCTATAATGATGATGCATAAATATAGCATAATCAGCCTATAATGTTCCCACTGCTGTGACACACGGCTTCCTCTCTATGAGAGGGAGTGGGCTATAATACCACGCGGACACAGTGCGGGTTGGTAGAAGTTACATGTCTGCGATTTTTTTGGTTCTAGCTAGGGGCGAGCGCGCACTACGATAAAAAATCGTTGCGAAAAAATATCGCAAATCTGTGAACCACAGAAATACACTACAATCCGCGCATTGCGAAAATAAATCTTATAGTTTGAGAAATATTGTAGTTTGCGATTTTATTTCGCATTAAAAAAATCGCAACGATTTTTTATCGCGGTGCGCGCTTAGCCTAGGACAAGCCGGTTTCCTCACGATGTTTTCCTTCACTGTTTTGAGAGCAGTGGTGATGAAATAAATTACACAGAGTAATGCGCCTGCCTGGGTTAGAACCCACGATTTACTGTACGTAAGCTTACTTCAATTCCTTCTAAAAGTTGTTAAATTAAATGCAAAACGCTTTGAAAGCGACTATTGGCACATATCTAGATCCTTTGAAAGGATCAAACTAAACTAACTTTCTTTAAAGGAGGTTACAACCACATTGACGCACAATGGCGGGTTGCTAGAACACGTCAACGTCAACTCGTCAGTAACTCTTTTAGTTTTTGTAAGCATTAAAGTCTATCCAGTTATTTCGGAGATTGAGTCAACCACAAAAATAGACACAAGCAACTTTGTTTGGTGAAGACACTAGGTTAAAAGAGCCTGTTTTAAAAAAATAACAGACGTCCGAATTTGTATGCAATTCAGTACCGCATAGAAGTTTTGAAAATACAGGCAGACGTGAATTCTTAAACGGTATCTTTGGTTTGACGACGCGTTTCGAAAGCTAAACGAATGTACGTAAAGATTTGAATAAGTCATCGTACGTCAAGGTTCTTCCAGCTTTGTCAAACTGACGAACAAGAGCCCTGTCAATATTAGAATGACTCAAATAGTCGTCAAGGTAGAGAGACTCACAGATTTCTAAGTAGACAGGCTTATCCAACTTTGTTAACACAAACTGTTGGCAATAATATACAATTTGCAATTGAAAAGTGTGATGGATTTTAATGTTGATGGATGGAGAGGGAAAGAAAGATCTAAGAAAAATGGATGGATTGTGTGAGGAATGTTATGTGAGAAGGGAGTAAATGATAGCGTTGCAGGGGAGAAAAACGTGTTGACTCCAAAAGATAAGGGACAAGAGTTGATTCCATTGAGCTGACAAAAAAACTTTAATCTATACTTCATTACAAAGAGGTATAGTACATTATTATAGGGGTATTTGTTTGTATGTAGGGGGTAATCTCCGGAACTAATGATCCAATTCTAAAAATTCTTTCACTAGGCTAGGCTAGGCTATAAATTAATTTATATCATGCATATTAGCCGAGCTACCACAATTTTTGGGGACGAAGTCGCAGGCAAAGTACTTGTTTGATATAAGATCACAAAGCAGAATAAATGAAGACATTCATAAACCGTATTTGATTTAGGTCCATAGTTATTTTCTTAACCGATAAGCGGCAGACAATGCAATCAAATCGAAGCACCATTAATGAACAAATACGTACCAGTTAATACGATTTTAATGTACCAATCGATACAAATGGACATGGCGATAAAACCATAAATTCTGGGAACATTGACAAAAGAAAACAACTGATGTCATTACAATCAAATTAAAGTAGACACGTTTGTAAGGTACTTAGATGAATATCAACTAATGAGGGTCTAACTAATGGATTGTGTATGTGGAGGTATTTTGGGAGGTACACTAGATAGCGCTTCAAGTGTCTTGGGGCGTATTAAAAGAGCCTAGGACGAACCCTGGGCTTAATTATCAAAAATAGGTTGAAACTTCAGGGAAATAAGGTCTTGTTTATCCCGTGCTGGCACTAAATAAATAACTGTGTAGGTACCTTGGCATTAATAGTCAACCATAATCACCATCTTTCTAGCCGCTGCTCAATTAATTTGGACACATCTATGTACCATAATGTGCATCTATCCCTTTTTTTTCGGATGGGAAATCATCAAATGACTCCTCCCGCTCCGGGCAGAGAAGGGAGTGTCAGACTTTTACTGACTAAAAACCATCCATGTACCTTCTTTTGCCTTTTATGTTCCAGGTATCTCTTTCGAACAGTCCCGCAGCCCTGGCAGACATCGGCCCTTGCGGGCCCCTCATCATTGCTGACATCTCTTTGAGGCGCGCGTGGAACACGAACGCGCCGTCGACACGGCGTGCATCTATCCCTATCTGCCGTATTTTCAATATTCATCCCATAGCCAGTCATCACATCTTTTACACAGCCATCTACAGTGAACCTGTAGCCAAATTGCATCATTATTCATCTTTTTTCGTAAAGGACATATACTAAGTTGTTCTTGTCAACGATAGTCAGATCGCTTAGGATATGCACCATAAATTCTCCGAAGTGTTGCGTTTACGCTCTAAAAAACTTTATAGCCCTATTGTAGTCTTCAAGATTTTTTCGTAAGACTGAAATACTAAGGCAGAAGGATTGACTGAGATCAGACCATGGCCATATCTTTTTCTAGGTCGATCAATACAGAGATTGTTTTTGCACCTCTTCATTTTATTTCTTTTACAAAACTTACATCAGCAGTAAGTAAGCAAGACAATATTTTTGGACAGTGCACTTATTTATGCCTTGTTTTGGTAAAAGGATACATTTTTAGCTATTTTGGTTTTATGCCCAGCTTTTCGTGTTGGTATTCTTTGAGTGCAGTAACCTGAACTGGAGGCCAAACACTTGACTAATAAACAATCTTGAAAATGTGATACGAGTTAGAATAATATTTTACCAACCCTAATCTATAGGCTACAAAGTGTCAATTCTTTGATGAAGTGTGCGTTACCACTTCAGAAAAGATGGATCCTTGTGACAACGGACGTGTTCATAAATATTTTCCTTGCATAATTTTATTGTTTATTCCATGGCATGTTCTAAAAATAATCTTTAAAAATTATACATGCACAATTGCACATGTTGAACTTTGACTTCACGATTGTAGTCATAATGACGCAATTGCCAGGATTGTTTGAGAGGTCTCAAAGGCGGTTAAGGATCGTGGGGTTTTTGGATTTGTCACTGGATGTGATTTATGAATGTTTCTTTTTTTTTGTTAAGTGGTCTGCAAATTAGTTTTCGCTGAAACTTCGAATTTTGATTGTTTCAGGCCGTTTACGTTTGTATAATGCTCATTTTAAGGAGTTCTCATCAGTAGAATTGCCCGAATAATTCCGCTTTTAAGAAGCTCTGGAGGGGATGCCCTAGACGGACAGACACCGGATTTATTTGAATGTTATTCAGTAAGGTCAGGTGCTTAGTACTTGCGGCGTGCGTGTGTGACCAGACATGGTGGACGAAGAAAAAGGAGTAAGCATGTTAAGATCGTAACAGAGAAGGGGGGGGCAGTAGTTTCTGCCTACACTCATGAAAATGTGTTCATATATTTTTGGTGTATACAAAGCAGCTTGGAATCTGCAAGTATGTGCCCTGTATATGGCAAAGGAGCCTTGCCATACTTCTGAAATCACAGCCGGTAAAGTTTATTTATAGAATAAACACGATTACGGAACCCTTTAGGGAAAACGCGATGAACCAAATTAAACTATGGAATATAAACCAACTTATTCACATTATGCTAACTTTGTTTGTATATTGGATAAAGTTTGTTTTAATACATGAAACGTTCATATTTTGCTTATTATATTTGAAACTTGGTGTTCGTGTAATCTCATTATCTGAATTAATTTGCGTTAATTTTGGCGCGTGATTTTTTAAAATAGCGACCTACTTGACAGAAGGTAATTAGTTTTAATATCAATCGAATGATTCTTGATTATTTTTTTATTATCAGATTTGTATTATTCAATACCTAAGTAGGTTCATATTGTTCATAATCATAATCAAGTTTAAGTACAGTTTACCTACACACCTTAATATTTTATTTGTCATTATTAAAATGACGTTTAGATACGAAAATATTTATAACTACACACCTGCCTACCTACTCATTGATTAATTTTATTTATCAATCTGAACAGTTTTATAGATGAAGAATTGAAGATCGTAAATTCGTAACAATACCATGTAAATGGATGCAATCAGATAAATAAATATAATAGGTACCGTAGCTCTTTTATTTTACTTAGATTTACAAATTGATCGTGAAAAAATCGAAATCTCCAGTTTCATCAAAACAATGAACGAATTTATTGTTCTAAATTCGAAACAGTTTTAATGTTACAGTTTCACGATTCGAAACTCCCAACTCACTTCGACGATTCTATAAAAAACCCATAGACAATTTATAAACAATGCAACCGCCATGACATAAACAAAGCACAGCGCAACTGGTTTGGAGCCATAGCTATTTTGATCTCGATTCTAATTTTACCTCCGAAATAATCGGATTTCGGGACGTATTCTTGTAAGGGTCAGATTACTTCCTTGAACCTTTTTTTGACGAATCTCGAAAGCGGAGACTAGCCTAATAGAATTTGGAAGAAACAACTATGTTTAGATTTATTTTTAACAGCACAAGATAAAAATCAGAGCACCATATGACATTTTTTTTAAATATTACTAGGTAGGTACAAGGCAAAGGAAATAATCATCGTCCCTCGACCACATATTGTCTTATATTTTCAATAAGGTACTCCGAAGTACCCACAGCTACAACTAAACCTAAATAACCAATATAATGTATAGTTTTCAAGAACCACCAGGTTTTATCACAAAAAATTGCCAAAGACAGAGCATGGAGGTAACTGTGGGGGTTCATTATCCTCCAAATACCTGAAGCAAGGAAGAACTTACCAGATTTAAACATAATTTCTCGTCTAAACACATCGTATTCGGTACTATAGTAGTTCTCTAACAGACCTTGGTAGATGTCTATGTACCTGTTCCAGGCTAAAGATGACAGCAACATTTGCCCCGAAAACAGGCTGATAACTTCAGCAATCTTCCGGAAAGTCACTTTGGTTTTGTAAGAAATCCCGTTGTCGGCGTTATGGTCCTTTTCGATGTCTTCTGTCGAGTTTATTTCTTTTAATTGGTGATAGGGAAGAACATTTACAGGCGTGTTCTTGTATCCACGTCTCGGAGGATTGTTTCGCAAATACAAAGTTATCCCAATCATCATCGCAATAACGCCAAGCAAATCACAAATGCCGTCGACCCAATACCCCAAGGTTCCGACATCTGATCTTTCTCCTTTTACATGCTTTCTTTCTCTCGCTACATGGCCATCCAGGTCATCCAAAAACATTCGAATTTGGAACAAAACTATGGCTACTCTCCTCGCCGCCAAACTCGGACTCGTCAACAGTTTCGCGCCAAGAAGTGCTATGAAAACATGGAAGACGGATATCATGTTCGGTGTTATAATCAGCATGTTCTCAGAAATGCCCAGACCTACATCCACAATGGCACACAATGGCCCATAAATGTAGTGATTGATATGATCCACCATTAGGGCTTTCACCGTTGGGTGACACAGAGGGTTAATGGTACAAGGAACCCATGTTTGTTCCTCATAGCTCGGCAAATTCCTCTTCTCCTGCAACGTGGAAGTTTCTAGCGTAACATTCGGTTCTACATCGAATAAGTCTACTTTATAGTTTTGTATCCTTAAAAATAAGAACGTGTCCATACAAATGCAGTACAGCACAATGACTAGAAGTAGAAGTGTCAGTATTTTACTAGCTTGTGATGATGGCCACATCATTTTTGCTGGGTATCGAACGACGAAGGGTGATAGTTAGGATTCTTGCACGATTACAGGACTGAGTGAACAGGTAATATTTAAAACCAGCGTGGGCAACGCTAACCCACGCACAGCACGCACGTAAATCCAAAAATAAGCGCACAAACTTCACGGTTTATCACAACAATAATCTTGTATTGAACTCGGTTCAAGTTCGAACTAAAAACACAGCACTTTCAGTACGAAAATCTGTTTCCTAAAACTTAAACATCACTTAATATCACTTTCAAAAACATTTCAATCCCAAAGTTGTTATTTTTTCTCTCGGTAAAATCGATGCACATACAAACGTTCTAGTGTTGTCAAGAGTCCCGTCGCAGGTAACAAAAAAGGTGTTGGTTTATTACCATAACAGTGTAACAGTTATGCTTTGTTTATCAGTTCGTATCATTAATGCATGTTTTCGTATTTTTTTTTATCGACAGTGCAGTTCGCTTCCCAGTTAAACAGAGCGACATGCGTACGCAACAAGACGATACGTTCGACTGATGAATGCCGAGCGAGTTGTATGAATGCAGCTACGGGACGGAGCTTTGGCGTTGGGGTAGCCAGACCCGGCTTTACAAATTACTTTTGTATTTTTTTTGTTGTGGTAGGTATTTATTTAAGAAGCAGCTGAGATGATGACAGATGCAATTCGATACTAAGTTTTGGCATATGGTTTGTGTTTGTATTAACAATATAATGTTGACTTTTACCGTATGTTTTTGCGTGAATAAACGTTCGTTTTAATGAAAGAAAGCGCACATACATAGCATGTAATTTGTAAATTCGTGAAAATGTATTTAATTGAATGATTATTAAATCAATTTGGTTTTTCTTGACAGAAAAATACCTTCTATTACAAAGTACCTACTTAGTCAAAAGTTTAATTTCTTAGTATACCTACTTCAGAAAAAATTACAAAAAGGTCACCAGTTCATACATAGTACCTACTGTATGTCACTATCAAACAGGCAAAATATTTTATTTTACCAAGTTCCAAGGAAAATGCTTTAATCTAGCAACACTTAAATAATGCGGGAGAAGCTCGGTCAATGTTTCCAAACGACCGTGTCGCCGTTTCCCGCCAAAAGTTATGTCAAATGACAAAAGGAATGCGATATTTAGCGAGTACATTCAAACGAAGTTTCTTTTAATCACTAAACCGCTAAATAGACCTAACAATCTATACATTATAATAAATCTGTAGACTTGGCGTTTCTGTACATTGAAAATATTTAGAAAAAAAGTAGTAGGGGTGTTAAAGGAGCACTAACAGAACCCATTTCTACCATTTTTAGAATTTTTGTCTGTTTGTCGGTTTGTCTGTTTGTCGGTTTGTCTGTATGTTTGTGCGCGCATCACGTAAAAATCCCTCATTATATTCAAAATCGAAATATTGAAACAAAAGAAGCATTGTTCCGAGTAACATTTAGTGTTTATCTCATCAAAATCGACCAACAGACGCAAAAGATATTAATGTTTAAAATTTAGTTAGTAATCTCAACACGCGATTTCTATGATAATTTTAATTATTTATGTAAATAGGTTTTAGTCGAAGTGTAGTCGGAATGGCTGATAATGAATTTGGTTTTATTTTTCCTTTTGTGTTTACTCTTTGCATGGAAGTAATAAGTACTACGTACAACCCATTACGAAAAAAAATCTCTAAAAATTGAAACAAAATTAAAATTTGATAAAATCCACGACGTTGTGTGTGTGCAGCGCCGCAGTCAATTGCTCAGCCACTGGGCAAACCGTGCCGTCACATAAGTGTGGTTGTGACTTCGTCGGGCATTGATGCAACTTTGCTTAAGGGTCTCACATACATACAAAATTTCCACGCGAACGAAGTCGCGGGCAACAGCTAGTAGCTAAATAAAGAAGGTCTAACAGTTTGTTTTTGGTTTAATATGCATGGGTGTTAAATTAGCAGTAGCACCCAGTTCTGTAACTCAGAAATAATTGTCACGGATGGCGATGTATCTCACTACCTACCTATATCATTCATAGCAATAGATACATTGATGTATTAAAAGCGAAATTCCTTTTAATAAATCAATGAATAGACATCAATATTTTACTGAGCCCTAGGGCTAGGGGGATAGGGGTCTCCGTCCGTACGCAAAAAACGCGCTTTGTTAGTGGAGTTGCGGACACCAGCCCGGTATACAATAGGGGTCGTAAGCGATACTGCTGAGCATGAGGTCTTGGGTTCAATTCCCGGGTCAGGCGTTATTGGGTGTCCGGTGTCCGGATTTGTGCACGGTCGATGGCAATAGAACTCTGGTGAAATGTGAGTGTACCTGTGCCTAACCTTGCGAATGCAGGTACTGGCGTGATGGTTATAGGTACTTATAGCAGATTAGCCTACCATTGGTAGGTACTGTCACCTAATGCTATTTTGTTTGGTCGCACAAGTGTGTATGACTATGTATGTACAAATGCCAAGCACATCAAGTTACCCGAAACTCTCAAATTTTCCCAATCAACCTTGAACCTAATGCTTCAGCGATAAAGTTGAAAATCTATTAAAGTAATTTGACAGATTGTAGTAGCTTCATGTGCTGGCGTCTGTACTAATACAATATCTAAAAATAGTAAAAATAGTAAGATATAACTAATTGCCATCATGCGATAATTTAAATTCCACTTTGGTGCGTAATAAAATATTTTTACGAACGCTCTCTCGGTCTGCTAAAAATAGAGTTATTTATTGTACTAATTTCATAGGGCTTACCCTATTTTAATTAGTAAAAATACCTATTCTATACGTATAGAAACGTCTCTAAGGGATAATAATAATACTAGATTTTATTATCTAGCTTATTTCAGATAAGCCATGGATAGACTTGTGCGAAAGATGATACTCCTATACAGTAGGTGACTACTGAGATTTCGTGGAAGAAAAACAAATGCTGCCGTCTGCAGTCGGCTACGAACTCGTACCTTAAGGTCCTTAAGTGTCTCCAGGGGGTCTAAAATGGCCGCTTTAGCAGAATCATAATAAGATAATAATATGAATTACGTTTAAATTCTTAAAATGGTCACAAGGTGACAATTATAGACGTAGGTACCTACGTCTATGACTATTACCGTAATTAATATTATTATCCCATTATGATTCTGCTAAAGCGGCCATTTTAGACCCCCAGGGCCGCAGTAGTGCGCGTAGCCAAAAACTAAGAAAGAGGGTAGACTGATTTGTCTGAACTTAAGAATTATTTACCATTCACCTGCATTCCAGTCACCCCCCCCCCCCGCGATCATGGCGCTTCGAGCGTCGAAATATCGGGAGCTCAAAATAATGAATAATCACGGAAGATATCCCGTAAATGAAAGTGTAAGTTTAGTCTAGCCTCTTCCCAACTATGTTGTGGTCGGCTTCCAGTCTAACCGGATGCAGCTGAATACCAGTATTGTACATGGAGCGACTGCCTATCTGACCTCCACAACCCAGCTAGCACTGGGTAACACGATACCCTTTGGTAAGACTGGTTGTCAGACTTTTCAAACCGTGGAATCTTAAAACAGTGTTTACATAAGAAAGGTTCACAGTATATCAAGGCATCGCATTCGATGTTACATTATTTAAATAATAACTCGTTTATCGTACGATGATACACCTACCTTGCCTACTTTATATTTTAGGGTTCCGTGGCCAAATGGCGAAAACTGAATCTTTATATGTGCTTTGATGATGATTGGAAAGTGTATTCACTATTAAACATGACATAAATATATAAACTCACACCTTTTTCCCATGGGGGTAGGCAGAGACCACAGAACGTCATCTGCTACGATCCATACTATACTCCTTTTGCCTCGTCCACTTTCAACATCTGGCCATAAACGCACGCCAGTGAAGCGATAAACAATTGTGTAGTGTAAATACGATACCTACAAGTAACCGATGAAAAAAAAAATGCACAAAAGCGTGTGGGGAATTGTAGATTGACTCCATCAATACCTACTTTGACGTGTCTGATCGTCTTTGCTGTAAAAGTCAATAGTGTTGAAGATTTGGGACATAATTAGCTACAGCTAGTCACTAACTTATTTTTGCGGCCGATCAAATCAATACTCATCATCTTCCTGCCCTTGTCCCATGTTACTTGGGGACGGCGCAACACGTTTTTTTCTTCCATTCTTCTCTGTCAACTGTCACGCTATCATTTACTCCTTTTTCTTTCATATCATTCCTCACACAATCCATCCATCGTTTCTTTGGTCTTCCTCTCCCTCTCCAACAACAACATTTATATTCATCACTCTTTTAGTCACATGCGATTCGTCCCTCCTCATCACATGTTCATATCAAGATAGACGATTCCTTTTCAACTTTCCTGTAATTGGCGCAACTTTTAAAACTTCTTCTGATACGTTTACTCGTTCCTTACCTTATCCATTCTTGTTACACCACACGTCTACCTCAACATTCTCGTCTCTGCTACATGCAATCTTTTTTTATTCATCATTTTCACAGCCCAGTATTCCGATCCATACAGTACGACAGGTCTAATCACGGACTTCTATATTTTCCTTTCCACTTTAACTTGAGGGGCATCCGTGGGTCGCAAGTTGTTCCAGTGACCTGTCGGCATTTCATCCATACTGAGCTGATCCGGTGCGTTACGTCTCGGTCTACTTCGCAATCCCCTTGGACAAGCGACCCGAGTTAAAAATCAAAATCAGTACTATTGATGCCTTACTTAATATTCGGCTCGACTACGGAACTCTTAACTGTGTGTGACACACACGGACTTGGCCGGTGTTTTTTTTTATTATTTCAAAATGAATAATCGTACGAGCGTATCGTCTGATGTTCAAGTTGTGGGTTCATATTATTATTAGGTTTATTCTGCTTTAGCGAGTTGGCAACCGTTATCAAAAAGTTCAGGGGGGCAAATGCGGAAACAAAATATGCTGATATCCTCAATTAAACCGCTGAGAATTTTTTTTATCAGCATTTGGGTATTGGACTCTGCCGTGGACATACTTACGTGCGACTTACTGTCGTACACAATATCACGGCTGTGTTTCATTGTTTGATTGCCAATGTAAAAGGGGCGAGCCTATTGCTATCATCCGGGCACCAATCCATTCTCCTGGCTGCTACTGAGAATCGTTTGACGCAAAAACCTAACGCTTGAGCACTAGCGTTAGTACTTACGCATATCTAGATATTTTTTGTGACAGCCGAGAGAGTGGCTGATAACTACCTTAGACTGATAAGCATAATCAGTTAATTAATCATCTACCCGTGAAATGACGCACAGCGATCGAACGATTGGTTGCTTCAGCCAGGAGTGTCTAAATGTTTTTATCGGATAAATTTTGTAAAGGATAAATGCTGCTGTGTCATTATAACATTTATAACATTAAACTATAACAAACATAATTTATTTTTGTCCGTCTGTCTGTTTGTTACAGCTAATCTCCGAAACGGCTGGACCGGGACGGGACTTTTACAGGCATATAGCTAGTGTTATAAGGAGTAACTTAGGGTACATTTATTTAAAAAAAAATACGGTTCCATGCAAAAAAAAACCCTTGAAATTGTTAACAAAATCCGATTCAAATAGGGATGTAACATTTCAGGACTACGTGGGTCGCGCTCGCGGGGCACAGCTAATGTTTAAATAAAAATATTCACAAAGCGCCTAGCAAGCCGAGGCAGTCGAGGCACACACGCAACCAATATCAAAAATTAAAACGTACGTGGGGTACCCATTTTCGAGAGCTTTCAAATGTGTATTCGTGTTCGACTATGTACTTACCAAGTTAATTGAATGGTTTTGATTGTCAATAACTATGCCGCAGTGTGTGGAAAAGGGAGGTTTTGCCCTGCAGTGAGTAAACTCAGCCAAGATAGGATGATGGAGATTGTCTATTTACCAGACCACAAGGCCATTTGGACACACGTGGACAATATTATATAATGTATCGAATGCAGCTAATCACAATGTTAATGCGCAGTAGGTGTCTTGACTCATAATCATGAGCTGTCTAGATTTGTTAGGTACATAATTATCTTGCAGGCAACATTATGTAGCATCAAGCTTTGTATTTTCTGATAGGTAAGGCAGGGGTGTAATATTACACCCGTATTTAGCCAGTTGTCTTTAAAACCCATATAATTTGTAGCCATGCGATATCTAAAAAGATTGTTCAATCATGCTCTGCGCACGCTTTTCGGGGGAAAACCGAGTTTTATACTTATTTAGTTCAGGTTGAGTATTTTGTTTCTCAAAAAAATTAAGTCATGACCCGGCTTCCCACGAAATACTTAGTACGATAAGCGGTAATTGTATACCTTATCATTAACGAAAAAAACAACGTTTATAACAAAATGTACAGACGCCACATCAAGCTACTACAATCTGACAAAGGACATGGCTAAATTGAAGTATGGACGACTGCCCCCGCAATGAAAACGCATGTATAAACATGGTACCTAGCAATATGTAATGCTAAATAGGTGAAATTAGTATTTTGTAATTTAAAAAGGTTCAGGAACTTTTAATATTTGCACAATCCTAAAAACAAAATCGCGCAACTCCTACGACAAAGGTACAAAAACTTCAAACAATGACATTGCTATAAACTTTTATCTAGGCGTTTGAATGTGTCTGCGACGATTTTTATTGATAATTGTGTTTTTGACTGGCGATTTTGCACTAAGGTACTTGAAGTAAATATCTACTTATGGGTAATTGCAGCAAAAAAAAACTTGATACATTTTGGTAATGCAATATGTCTCTTCCTTAGCTGTCAGTATTCCTTGACCTTGTCATGTCAAACCAAAACAAAGCATAAATACAATTAAGAAACTTTTTTATGTTTATTAGTTCACGAAAGTTATAAGAAATTATTAAACACTAAATAATTCATGAATTAATATTTAAATATTACTGGTTAGTGTGAGGTTCCTATTTGTGCTAGTCATGTTGGGGGCAGTCGTTTAGCCATCTCTTTTCTTCAATAGATTTTCAACTTTATCGCTACAGCTTTAGGTTCAAGATTGATTGAGAAAATTTGACAGTTTCGGGTAGCTTGATCTGCTGGCGTCTGTACCTTATGTTTTTCTTTGTAAGGAACAATACGGTCAGTGGGTACGTTTGACATTGCGCTGTAGAATGTAGTGCAGTAATAAAACACGATACCTACCTATTATCTATACATCTAGGTATACAAATAAATAAAATTGACGTGTCTGTTTTGCTGAATGCATATGATGAAAATATAATAAAATAAAATAAAAAACAAAAAAAAATACGAAAAATAATAAAATATAAAATAAAATACGGCACTTATACATTGATATACAAAAACTCATTTTTTCTCCGAAACGGCTGGATCGATTTTGACGGGACTTTTACTGGCAGATAGCTGATGTTATAAAGTCTAACAATACGCTACTTTTTTGTTAGAAAAGTAATTAGGGTTCCGTGCAAAAAAATTAAAACCGTTGAAATTGGTATCAAATTTCGATTCAAAAAGGGAAGTGATATTTTTTTTAATAATTTCACGCGAACGAAGGTCGCCGGCAACAGCTAGTATTTTTATAAGAAAAAAATACGCCACTCTACGAAGCAAGACAAGTACACAATGGCGACATATTTAACCTGTACATTTCCAGTATAACATGGCCTCGCTTTACATAGATTTCCCGTACAATGAGAGATCCGCATAAACTGGTTTTGTATAGTTTGATTGGTCGCCAAGCGTACAGTCACCAAGAGGGGCCCGCAAGGGCCCATGCCTGCTAGGGCTGCGGGACTGTTCGAAAGAGATACCGCGGCCCTGGAACATAAAGGGCAAAAGAAGGAACATGGGTGGTTTTTAGTCAGTAAAAGTCTGACACTCCCTTCCGCTCCGCCCAGAGCGGGAGTCATTTGATGATTTCCCACCCGAAAAGAAAAAAAAGCGTACTGTCACGAGCACCAATATGTAAACACTTAACAACTTTTAAAATTGTTTTTTCCTACTGTTCTGATTAAAATTTCATGTTGTTACGAACATAGTATTCTGGAACTCATAATTTTATGAAAAAGATCCTATCTCCAAGTTACAATCGTTATTTCTCGCGAAAATTGCTTTTAAGTTTAAAAAAGTGTTTACATATTCGTGCTCGTGACTGTACTGACATCCCAATTAATGTGATACCTACCAAGTACGATAACCTTTATTCAAAAATAATTACTTAGATAATTAAAGATCACGTTAACTTATCAAGGAGTTGGGTATCACGTGTTGTTTCAACCTTAATCAATTTATTGTTACGTATAAATCATTTGAGTATCAATTCCCCGAAAATGTGTGATACTGGTCTACGGCTGCTATCCAATCAAGTTTTATTATTCACTTTCGACAACTTGAAATTATTATAAAAAAAGCCGGTCAAGTGCGAGTCGGACTCGCGCACGAAGGGTTCCGTACCATTATTTATAAAAACGGCAAAAAAAATCAAGTCTGTTTTATGGGAGCCCCACTTAAATATTTTTATTATGTTTTTTAGTATTTGTTGTTATAGCGGCAACAGAAATCTATCATCTGTGAGAATTTTAACTGTCTAACTATCACGGTTCATGAGATACAGCCTGGTGACAGACGGACAGACAGACAGCGGAGTCTTAGTAATAGGGTCCCGTTTTACCCTTTGGGTACGGAACCCTAATATTACTTACCTATTTGAATCGGATTTTATTAACAATTTCATGGGTTTTAATTTTTCACGAAACCCTTATAGTAGCGGCCCGAAGTCTAGATTTTTGTGGCAACACTTGAACATGGCTCTTGGCTACCCAAATGTAGATACTATACTATAAGTATTCTTCTGCATAACTCTTCGAAGGAAGCAGGCGTGATGTTATGTTCTTTTTTCGAAATCGATTGAAAGTTTTAATTAGGAGAGGCTTAATATTCAGTTGGTCTTAAGAGACAACTAACTAACTATAAGTACAAGTGACTATAACTATAAGTAATTATTTTTTCATTAGTAGGTACATTGGTAGTTAAATCCTCTGGAAGAATGAATATTTATACATATTCAAAGTAAGATAAGATGGTAGTTAAACTAATGACCGTTTCAAGCAATGGCTGTTCCGTAGTTGACGTCAGTCGAATAAAAACTAATGTTCTGTTCCTTGAATGCGCTAGGCATAGTTTAAAAAAGAAAAATAATTGTCTCAAGTACAGAGACTTAGGTACTACAATCTGTCAAATTTCTTTAATAGATTTTAAACTTTATCTCTAAAGTACTTATTAGGTTCAAGGTTAGTTTGGAAAATCTGACAGTTTCGGGTAGGTTGACCTGCTGGCGTCAGTACCTATGTTCAGCGCACCCTGGGCATTCAAGCTGCACTACTAACTTGAAAGACCATTTTATTCTAGTACCGTGTAATGGTTCATGCCAACCGACAACAGAGTTGAAAGCGCCTAAAATACTATAATAGCAAATTAGCAATTTCTCTCAGTGAAGTTGGTATTGGTATTATTAAAGTTGTAGGCGTTTAAAGTTCCCGCAGATTACAGGTACAGCAAAAATGCCCTATAGCACATTAGGATCCGCGATAGTTCGCGTCACAACGCAGTAATTTTTTCAGTCAGCTTCAAGGACATGCAGTGAAGCGTGAAGACAAGAACTTATTGTCAACCGCTCAGTATGGCTTTAGACGAAATAGATCCACCTCTAATGCTATCCTGGATCTTACTAACTATATAGTCAAAAACCTAGACGAAAAGAAAAAGGTCCTAACTATCTTCCTAGATCTGGCTAAGGCTTTCGACACAGTCTCTACTCCCCTCCTGCTTCATAAGCTGGAAAAAATGGGCGTAAGAGGTGAATCTATTCTAAAGGACTATCTACATAACCGAACCCAATGTGTTAAAATTAATAATTATGTAAGTGATGAGCTGCCAATAACATACGGAGTACCGCAGGGGAGTGTGATCGGGCCGACTCTTTTCCTCGTATACCTAAATGACCTTTGCCAGATTAAGTTAAACGACACCAAGATAACGGCGTTCGCAGACGACACTGCACTTTCATTTAGTGGTGACACATGGCCAGAGGTTTTTACCAAAGCTCAATATGGTTTTAATATAATTAAGGAATGGTTGGCTAGAAACTCACTGACACTTAATACTGACAAAACCAACTATATGACTTTCTCACTCCGTCAAACCACCCAACCTCCAGCCTCCTTATACCTTGTCGCGCATTCGTGCGCTGTTCCCGACGACCAGATCTGTAACTGTCCCAAATTGGCTCAAGTGACCAATACCAAATATCTTGGCTTAACTCTGGACAATGGTCTTTCTTTCTCACTCCACATTGAATTATTACAGAATAGAGTTAGAAAACTAATCTACATTTTTAAAACCCTACGTCACGTAGCTGATGCACGATTGTTAAAACAGGTCTACTTTGCACTTTGCCAATCCTTTCTGACTTATTGCATATCGACCTGGGGAGGTGCGCCAAAAACAAAGCTGTTAAAATTAGAAAGAGCTCAGAGAGCTATCTTAAAAGTGAGCACCTTTAAACATTATATGTTTCCTACTGCCGAACTTTACAAAAGTTGTCAAGTGTTGACTGTAAGGCAACTCTTCATAGCAAAAACTGTCCTAATTCAGCATTCTGCGACCCCATACAAAAAAATCTCCAAAAGACGTAAAGACATTGTTTGTGTAACTAGGAAAAGCAACCTTACCCATTCCAGGAGGTTCAATTATTTTCTTGCACCTACATTGTACAACAAATTAAATAAAATACTCTCTATTTATCAACTATCTAGCTGCAAATGTAAAAATCTAGTAAATAAATGGCTTCAGGGGCTGACCTACCAAGAGACGGAAAACCTCTTAAGTACAATGGTGTAGTATAATTACCATACAACAATACACACAGACACACACACATACACGCCCACACACACACATACACATAACTAAACGCATTTACACCCACACTTACACATCTATTACTCTCACTCACACGCGCATGCATACAAAGAAAATTTTCCATTAGTTTTAATTTCTTTTTTGTTTCTTTTTTGTTCTCTCACATTGTTAATGAATTCTTGCAAAAAAAACTTTGAAATTCGTGATATTATTTATAAGGGAATGGGACTGGTATCTTTAACACAGGTTACTTTGTAATCTAGCTAAGATGCCAGTTGCGATCCGTACTGTGACTATAAAGCTACGATCACTGTTAATATTGTAACTATTTAATCTTAAGGTTTTATAATGTGAGAACTAATAAAGCTTATTATTTCCTTTATTCATTTTTTTACACATTCATTACATTTTTAAATATTTAACTATGAAACAATATAAAAAAACATTTAAAAATATAAAAAATAGTAGCCCACCGGTATCGGGAACAGGGTCCAAGCTACCGGCGGTCAGGGCTCCAGAGAGAGGAACCTCCTAACTATACGAGCCGTGTCCAGAAGTACCGCTTTCTGAATCAAGCCCTTGATCCAGCTGCCTAACGAGAGCCTCCTTAGATATTGGTCGAGGCTCTTGGCAATTAAGCCATGGGCTGACACGACTATCGGCACAATGATCGCTGAGTCCACAAGCTTATTATTATTATTATTATTATAAGGACATGCAGTTCATCTTGCAGGAAAGTTCCTGTATCTTTCACACAGGAATCATCTTATCTTTATAAAAAAACAACGGGTAGCACTCCGGGAGTGCCGGCTGAAGTGAAAACTTGAATATTAACGTTGTGCATTTTTGATATTTTGGAATGGTTAGGGAATAATTTTGCACGAATTTCTTTAATTTTCAGTATAAAAGTATTATCATTTATGTGGTAAAATACAATAGTCATTTATTGCCCTATCGTACACAAACATGACAATTTATTTTACATTAAAAAGTTTATCTCTCAGAAAAATCAACTTCCATTCATAATTTCAACGACTCTCACTATCATCACGACCAGAACCATCATCGCCAATCTCTAAAACTGATACGATAGGTTTATGGTAGCTGAAGTAAAAAACGAACAATTTTGATTCGAACCTATTTAAATGTCTTATAAAGACCGCATCAATAGTAGTTTTGTATTTCGTTGTGCTAAGATAAACCAAATTCATTATTTAAAAGCGCCCTACACCGCCTAAACGACACGTCAGGCGCAGGCATACCTTTTCGCCGCACGGTAGAAAGAGAGGGGGATACTTCCTCTCCTACGACGCGCCGGAGGTCTTCTCTACCTCCGTCTTACGAATTTTCGATCAGGTCACGTGCCTGACGCGAGTTTTAAATTTTTTCCCATCACAAAAAAAGTTCACAACGCCGCTAAAGAAGTTTTCACTTCAAAAAAACAAACATTAAAACACTCACCTGGGGCACCTGGGTAGACTTCCCGCATCCTGTCTCCCCGATCAGCACCAATGTTTGATACCGCTCTAACAGATACAAGATGTGGTTGCGATACTGAAACACTGGTAACCTCTGCCGCTGAGCTTCAAACGGTAGATGATGATAGCGGTTGTAAACAAATGAGGTACGGGAATCATTGTCTACAGATAAAGCAGTATCTACGTTAGGGTTTACCAGTGTTTCGATAGTGCCATCTTTGTTTCTTGTTGGGTAGAGGCTTTCTTCTCCTGTAATAGATGAAGGTTTTAGTTTAATTGTAGTATATTGGCTGATTAGATTATTTTTAAAAGAACTTTATAAAATAGTTTGAAAAGAAAGTTTTATGAGTTTAGTAAGACCAGATCCTTGTTTTTTGAGTGGGAAAATCCTCATGGATGCCCTCCGTCTGGGGCAAGCAGAGGGTTATATCGGACTCTAACCAACTAAAAACCCCCTGATTGGTATCAGCTCGCCATTCCCGGTGGGCCCCATAACTAACTGCGGCCAGCGACCGCATGTTCTCCATGAATGCGCACAGGAACCACTGCGCGGTCTCTAAGACCACCTGGCACCCCTACCACCTTGTCATTGGTCAAAATGAGCTTTCTATTGGCGCAATTACACTTGGTTGTTAGCCCAAAATTAGGTGCTCGAAATACTCGAATTTGGGCACCCGCATTATTCCATGGCACCGAACAAGATCATCCGCCTTCTAAGTACACTTGGTCATTTGCTTGAATTTCATATTATTATGCAATTTAATTCGGGTTAATAACCAAGTGGAATCATGGCATAATTTTAGTTTAGTCAAGATCTGGCCACTAGCTTTGTGTAGAAAAGGTTGAGGTTTAATTTCTAGGTGAGGCAGTGTTTTTCTATTAGGAATTTATCAGTAGTTCCCAGAGTGTGGAAGTTGGAAGTTTTGTACCCCCACGCCTCGTAAAACATGAGAAAGAAAGAAAATTGAGTTTTTTGGCATAAAATTGATAAAAAATATAGAATAAATTGATAACAATGCTAAAATTGAAAACTGCATAAGATTGTAACAATGATATACTTGATATACCAAATTGATAAAAAAAAAAATATATATAAATTGTTTAAAATGTATAAAATTATTAACATATAAAGCCATTATTTCTGTAATAGATCTTTACTAGTCACGTCAGACTGCTATTGGATAATGAGAGTAAAGGACAAGATAGACAGTGCATCAGTGTTTGTGTAAATTCTATTACACTCCGACTTGTTGTGTATCTTCTGTATTTGCAATGCCACAGATACAATATTTTGCCATAGTATTTTTTTTTAAACATAATAATGTCCCTGTATTTAAGTCATAACTGCCAAAATTTTACATCACATTGTGACTATAGTGCTAACGATATGATAAGCCTTGTTGGTTAGAAAAATAGAGCACCCAGAGATCTTCTACAACATGGTATGCTTATACCATGATGTTATTGAGGTATCAAGAACCAAAAAAAAAGGCTGGGTGGTGTGTATTATGGTATGGTAGTATATCTATTATAATCGAGGCTATATCATCTATATTTATCCGTAAATACCTTTACAGAGTCATCATCGTCTGCCTAGCTTTTCCGCAAGTATGTCCGGGTTGACTTCCAGTCTAACTGAATGTAGTTTACACTGTAAACTACATTCAGTTAGACTGGAAGACTGTTAGACTGTTACAGGGTACGGACCGGTCAGACGTCGAAATACCGGTAAAGTGCCCGAATTATGAATTTATGGATGAATACGACTTAGAATGCAAGCTACACTAAAAGATACAAAAGAATATGTCCCAAACTGATACTTGAAAAGCGTAGTAGCAGGTCTACAGGCCACACCTGAAAGAAATATAAGCATATGCGGTGTAGTATAGTAAACATATCGAAAAGCTGAATTACCTGGCTTGATAAACCTTGGTCTTTGCCCCAACATGTTTAAAACGAAAATACAACACTTTTAACTCAACTTTATCCCTAAATATTACGTATTTACATAGTTATTTTATTTATTTACGTTATGAAATACATGAAGTGTTCACCATTGCAATAATTCACGTGAATAATAAATTTATTGATTTCGTTGTTTCATTCGTGTGTAATAATATATATGAAACATTTAAAATAACTCGATCTTTGTCTTACTTTTGTGAAAAAGCGGATTAGACGAAAATTGGTGCGTAAAGTGTTTTGAAATTTTGAATTGGAACGCGCTCTGCACAGAAAATCAATAATTTGTGACAGTGACAAATAAAGTTTCGTTCAAAAAGTTTCTTTCGTTTTCTTTTTGCTATGGATCCTACACACCGAAAGTGTGTGTACAGAAAAATAATGCGTTAAAAATTATAAGCAGTATGTTACGGTTCACAATCTTTCGACAGTTTACAATCTCGCAAGATAGATTATTTAGTTTAGTTGTATTTCATTTCTAGAGCCACTCGGTTTAAATTTTTATACTCTTTTGTGTTATCAACTCACTTATCTTTGTGAATGCTGGTTAACCTGTAATTGGCGACTGTGTAAGTCCAAGACTGTAAAACGTGTACTCAAGACATTTTGTACACACAAGCTGTTGGTAAACCTATATTAATCAATAAATGTCGCAGTAGCAGCCACGAAGTCTGGGTTCATGCCCGGTTAATGGCAGTTGACTCGCCCAATGAAATTTGTCTTATTATGGCAATGAAATTTGTCTTACTAAAGTAATTTTCGCTTACTATAATGATTAATGTTTTACAACATAATATTTTGGAAGCCATTCTATTACGAAATATGTCATAACTCAAAGTACAGACCGTTATTTTACAAGAAAATTATTTTTGATTTTTTTTAATTGTTAAGTGTATATACACTTCTCATCAAAAAAATCGAAACACTTTCGTTTTTATTGTTTTTGTCCTAATTTTTTACAAAAGAGAATTAATTCCATGAAAAAAAAAACATTATTGTGTAGCTGGCAGTTTGGTCATTACAGTAAGAAGAAAAAAATCAAAATTCGAAATTAGAATTTCATTTGTTTATCCTATAAATGAAATTAATCACTGTTTTGAGACAAATGTGTATTTAGGGTTGGAGTACGTTTCTCGTTTAAAAACTAAAAATTAGCGCTTGTCTTCAAACTTTTTGTTTCTTATTTCATTTACTGTGACTTTGGGACGTCTGAAAAAACTTTTTTTTCTAAAACATATGGATACTTCGCCCGCAGAAGCCGCCCAAGTGGTGGCATTGCTGGATTCTGGACTTAGTCAGCGTGTTGTGGCTGCAAGATTGCATCTAAGCTTATCATCTGTTCATAGAGTCTACAAACGCTATCGGGAGACTGGTTCGTTCACGCGCCGTTCAGGATCTGGCAGGAATCGGGTCACTTCTGAGCGAGATGATCGATTTATTGTAACAACTTCTTTACGAAATCGACGCCTTAACGCTTTTCAACTGCAGCAGCAGCTTCGCGTTGTACGAAGAGTAGCTGTAAGTGACTCTACAATAAGAAGAAGGTTGAAGGAACGCGGATTGGCACCGCATAAGCCAGCGAATGGGCCGAAATTAACTGCAGACCATCGAAGAGCGCGCCTTAACTTTGCACGCGAGCACCTAACTTGGTCATACCTTCAGTGGAGCAAAGTACTGTTTTCTGATGAGTGTAAAATTATGCTGTATGGTAACGACGGAAGGAACAAGGTCTACAGAAGAGATGGAGAACGCTTTGCACAATGCTGCATTGAAGAAAAGGTCAGCTATGGTGGCGGTTCGTGGACGGTTTGGGGAGGAATCAGCGCCGACGGTAAGACAGAACTTGCCTTTGTGTCTGGGCCACGGCTGCCTGCACTAAACTCTCATCGGTACATCGAACAGTGTCTTGAACCTCATGTGATGCCCTATGCACATTTTATTGGCAACGACTTCATATTCATGCACGACAATGCTAGAGCTCACACCGCGGGCGTCGTACGAGATTATCTTACCGAAGTCGGTATCTCCAGGGATCCTGCCGTTTTGCCGAAAAGATTTTGCCAAATTTTCATTACCCAAACAAATTTTAGCAACCTTTTTTTATGCCAATGTAATATTTGGAATAATTTTAGTACGCACATTTTCATTTGGTCAAATGTTTACTTGGCAGATTATTACTAAGGATAATGTCATTAAGGCTTTTGGTCTTTAACCAAATGATTTATTACAGCAAACAAAATTAAGACAATAAACGTTTAGTCAAATGATTTATTATGACAAAAAATATAAAGGCAAAAATTTTGGAATGAAGACATAACACAAATTGATTTAATATAACGTAATTGAAATTTAACAGATGCTGACAGAAACCCTAACCCTAGACGGTCGACGTCAGGGGCACCCCGAGGTTCGGTTAGTTAGGTTCCTGTAAACCTTGCAGACAGAAATAGGAGCCCCGCGCAGCGGGGTTCCGTCGACCTGCTGACGGAAACGCTAACCCTAGACGGTCGACGTCAGGGGCACCCCGAGGTTCGGTTAGTTAGGTTCCTGTAAACCTTGCAGACAGAAATAGGAGCCCCGCGCAGCGGGGATCCGTCGACCTGCTGACGGAAACGCTAACCCTAGACGGTCGACGTCAGGGGCACCCCAAGGTTCGGTTAGTTAGGTTCCTGTAAACCTTGCAGACAGAAATAGGAGCCCCGCGCAGCGGGGATCCGTCGACCTGCTGACGGAAACGCTAACCCTAGACGGTCGACGTCAGGGGCACCCCGAGGTTCGGTTAGTTAGGTTCCTGTAAACCTTGCAGACAGATATAGGAGCCCCGCGCAGCGGGGATCCGTCGACCTGCTGACGGAAACGCTAACCCTAGACGGTCGACGTCAGGGGCACCCCGAGGTTCGGTTAGTTAGGTGCCTGTAAACCCTGCAGACAGAAATAGGAGCCCCAACCGAATCCAAATAGGAGATTCCAACTAGTTAATAGTGCTTTTGACTGAAATGGTAAGTTTAAAATTGACGACACCAAATATTTGGCTTATGTAATTTTGCGTAAAATATGTTATACCAACTGAAATATTTGACAAGATAAAAAATGGTAAAAGTACTAGTTGGTGAACAAGTTATTGTTCAAACGTTCACTTGCCAAACATAGGTTTTCGTAACAATTATTTGCAAAGAGATTTTTTGGTAAGTAATAATTTGGCAAATGAAATTATGCGAAAATTTGTTTGGGAAGTGATAATTTGGCAATTTCTTTTCGGTCAAACAAGGGAGACCCGTATCTCCATTATGGTATGGCCAGCACGAAGCCCGGACATGAATCCCATTGAACATCTATGGGATGAATTAAAGAGACGAATTCGACGGACTTTAGCCCCCACTTCCAGTGGCTGGCGCCCAAGTTGATAGGCTCGGCGGGCGCGCTCGCAACGCTGCTTCCCAATCTGGGGGGCCCGAGCACCGCCTGTAGGAGATTGTACCTGGGGGTTTTAAGATCCATGGCTCTGTACGGGGCCCCGGTGTGGGCCTCTGACCTGACAGCCGGCAGCATCGCGATTCTGCAGAAACCGCAGAGGGCGATGGCCGTCAGGTCTATCAGGGGTATCGCACAATCTCCTACGATGCGGCTTGTGCACTGGCCGGGTCACCACCCTGGGATCTAGAGGCGAGAGTCGTCGCGTCCCTGTACCGGTGGCGCGAGGAGGCGCGGGCGCGGGTGGTGGACCGATGCAGCGAGAGATCGATCTGCGTTGGTCTCAGCTCCGCGAGGTCCTGGTGGCCGAGTGGCGGCAGAGGTTTTTGCGCCCTACCGCCGGCTTCGCTACCATCGAGGAGATCCGACCAGTGCTCTAGGAATGGCTCGAGAGGAGGCACGGCTCCCTTTCGTTTCGGGCGACGCAGGTTTTCTCGGGGCATGGTTGTTTGGTAGGTTGACTTGGGGACGTCCGCCGCCCCCCCCCCGTATAACTGGACCCGAGGCGGTGCCGCGTAGTGTTCCGCGCCCCCCTATTGGCCTTACGGCGGGAGGACACCTCACTCCCCCCGCAGACTTGAGGAGGCCCGCAGAGGCGGGCCCGGCACTAGCCGGGGATCGTGGAAGGCGCACTAGTTCCCATGATCCCCGGTGCAAGTGTGGGAAGGGAACACTGGGGTGGTTTTTAGTCGGTTAGAGTCCGACAGACCCCTTCGCCCGCCCGAGGGCGAAGGACATCCGTGTGGATTTACCACCACGGGAACGCAAAAAAAAAGAAAAAAAGGCGCCCTCACCTTCCGCCTGACGCAGGTCCTCGCCGGACACGATTGTTTCGGGAGGTACTTGCACCGAATAGGGCGGGAGGAAACGCCAGAGTGAACACTGCGAGGATCGCCCGGAGACACGGTGGAGCACACCGTGGAGGTCTGCTCCGCTTGGGCGGATCACCGCCGTGTCCTCGTAGAAATCTCTTGGATATATTATTTTATTTTCATTGCAGTATGTCCGAGTATGTTTTTCATATTGAAATCCATCTCTGGATGGACTGCGCGGCTGTTTTTGCTACCGAACTCTTCTCTAAAATTCTTTACTGAGGTCGCGGCTAGACAATAACATTCACACGGGTAGACCTTCAAGTATAAGCCGCGATGGCCAAGGTCGGTCCGCGGATGGGTGACCATCCGTTACATACCAAGTTTACTCCGTATCTCGAGAAGCAAGTTATGTTGGTCACGGCTGTCATTTGTAGATCTTTAACAGTCGTTACCTACCGTGGCCTGAAAGTCTGACAGCCAGTCTTACCAAGGCGTATCGTATTACCTAGTATTAAATGGGTTGTCGAGATCAGATAGGCAGTCGCTCCGAAGCCGGCCCCAACATAGTTGGGAAAAGGCTAGGCAGATGATGATGACCCCTTTACTAAGATTCCTTTGGAAAATAAAACCGGTAGTTGAATGCCGCCAACAAGTGGCACCAGCTTGCCAGTGTGCAGTGTTGGCTCAAAGATATCAGCCCCGACTTATGGTGGGTTTTGAACCCAGATAGGCGCTTTACCTTGTATTATTAATTTCTACACAACTGTTCTGAAAACGATGAAGGAAAATATCGTGCGGAAACTGTTCTTACTACCACACCAAATAATCGAAGACATGTGACATCTACTTGATTTAACGTCGTAGTGGTGAATTTCGGCTCTCTCTCTACGTTAAAGATGAGGCCTGTGTCTCCGCAGTGGTAACTTTGTAGGTTTAATAATATGGTAATTGCACCATAGATCGTAGTTGCTTCATTCAAGGCCACAATTTGAGGAAACTAGAACTCTCTCCTTCTAACAATGTCAAAAAAAGTAGAATTTTAAATAAAAACAAGAGTTTGACTTCATTTTAAAGTTTATTTTTAATAAAAACAAAAGTTTGACTTCATCTTCTACTTCTGAGACTTGAGTTGATCATTGTTTTTTTCAACGTCATCCTGTTTCGGATTGTCTCGCGCTATAAACATCTTATGGTGTATCGTTTTAGTTTGCTTAACTGCTGGCAGTTCGATGTGCTTATATTGTACCGGCGGAACCTCTATAAACGTATCTACATCCTTGATCGTTAGTGTTTCAGGGTGCGTCCCTTTAACCTCTAGTAAATGCGGGAAGTATTTCGCTTCGTTCATTTGATTCAGCTGCAGTATTTCTTCTGGCGTAATATCCGAGTTAAATTCATGGACATACGCAATCTGATCATTCAAACTCAAGTTTTGCTCGTCTAAAATCTTTGCTTGCACTAAATCTCCGTCACTGAAAGTCAATTTCAATATTTCATCTTTAGGAAAACCCTGTAGGTTCGGAGATACTTCTGTTACGTTGGAAATGACGGTCAGTTCTTGTAACAGTTTCATGGGATCTGTATTCAAATTTGGGTTCTCAAGCAACAAATTTTTCATGTTGGAAATAAAGCTCAATATAGGAAGTCTATATTTCACGTAGTATACAGGTTGGTAAATGAGAGGCTTCTCATGTTTTAGCATGTAAGTTAGTTCAACAACACCTAGTTCACGTTGACCCACTTCCAAAATCTTTAGAATTTTATTTACCAAGTCGGTATCAGATCCTTGGTCTTGATTTAACAGTCTTTGACTCTCAAGCCACTTGAATATTAACATGAAATCTTGGTCAGGAACTGGTGGTGTATCCACTGTTTGATATCCACCATCGGGTGTTCGATACTCATTCTTGTTCTCTGGCTGTACTTCCACAAGTATTGCATTGTTTGGATTAGAATTCTTGTTTGGTAAACCTACTGTTGGTAGTTGTCTACTGTTGGTAGTTTTCTCAAACCATTCAACTATGTTACCGTGCAATCCTCCTTGATTCAAAAGAGTTAAAACTTCGACCACCAGTTTTGGATTAGATTGTTTGTGTGGTGCTAATAGGAAGAACAAATTCTTCAAATGGTGGTCTTCAAGCTGTCCAGTGACCTCATTCAACAGGAGATTAATTATAGTTTCTACAAGTTCTGGAGTCAACAGGCTATGACTGTTTAGGAAAAGCAAGATTTCCAAAAATTTCGAATTTAATACACCAGGTCCATTCTCTTGCAGCAAAGAGAGGAGAATATTTATAGGGTTAGGATACTGAGATAAGTTGCTCAGTAAGAAGTTTATGATATCAATACGCCTGGCATCTATCATTCCATTTTCAGGATACAGGAACGATAATATGAAATCTAATTGTTTCGGATTCAAATTCCTACCTTTAGTCAACAACAAATGTGTTATATAAACAGGTTTACGATCTGTTTGACCATTGATATATGGCTTCAAAAGTGCAATTAGTCCATTCAATTGGTTAGGACTGAGTCCAATTTCATTCCATCTGGATAAATTATCGATGATCTCCACATCTATAGGATTAATATATCCTTCTTGGGTCCATTTCAAAAGTTTGAGTAAAATGTCTACATGATCTGGATGCATCAAGTTATTTTGATGTGAGTGTATCAACTTAAGTATTAAATCACCTATGATGGTGTCCACGTTTCTTTCTTTAAATGGTCTCAAAAGAGACAGTATATATTCAATTTGCTGTTCACTCGGTCGCTTTTTATACAAATTCAGTATAATTTCCACTATTCTGGAATCCAAGTAGCCGTTTTGATCTGGTATCAGATAAGACAGCAAATGTTCGGTGACTCTATCACTCCATGGCCAGTCCTGATTCTTCTGGGATTCCAGTAGGAGTAAGATTATATCATTAAACTTAGGAATGATATTCTGCTTGTGAGTATTTAAAAGAGTCCGTAGGAGTTTGAAGATTCTCGGATGGAAATTATTTTGGTTTTCTTGAATAATATTCATGAGAGGATCAAACAAGTTTCCAATTGCAATTTGATCATTTTTTGGCAAAAGATTAATTAGAATATTAATAGTTTCCTCTGGTTGCATCGGTATAATCGTTGTTGGTTGTTGTGGATTATTATATTCAAGAATTTGAGGTTGTTGTGGAATATTATATTCAAGAGTTTGAGGTTGAAGTGGAATATTATATTCAAGGATTTGAGGTTGTTGTGGAATATTATATTCAAGAGTTTGAGGTTGTTGTGGAATATTATATTCAGGAATCTGATGTTGTTGTGGAATATTATATTCAGGAGTCTGAGGTTGTTGTGGAATATTATATTCAGGAGTCTGAGGTTGTTGTGGAATATAATGTTCAGGACTCTGAGGTTGTTGTGGATTATGATATTCAGGAGTATGAGGTTGTTGTGGAATATTATATTCAGGAGTCTGAGGTTGTTGTGGAATATGATATTCAGGAGTCTGAGGTTGTTGTGGAATATGATATTCAGGAGTATGAGGTTGTTTTGGAATATGATATTCAGGAGTATGAGGTTGTTGTGGAATATTATATTCAGGAGTATGAGGTTGTTGTGGAATATTATATTCCTGAACTTGTGGAATATTGTATTGAGAAGTTGGGATATCAGGTATTATTGGCAAATCACCGTAACGATCACTTTGCGGAGAAGTATCTAAATTCGGCTTACGTTTGTCTACTTGATCTAAGATTGAAGCTATTAAGGATTTTAGGTCTGGTCCTTGATTAAGATGACCTGTAGGACGGTCTTCTGGATGATGGGTGGCGAAATTATATAAATAATCCCGACATTGTGGATGCTCTTCTAATTCCAGGTACGCAGCATATGCTATTTCTATCAACTTCTCCAGTGCTTCTCTACAAAGCGGTTCTTTCACGCTTGGCAGTTCATATTTCAATATTAAATTAATTTTTTCTTCAGATCTTGGTTTATCCAGAATTTGGAATATTGTTTTAGAATCTAATGTGTACAGCGGTTTCCTAACAGCGTTCTCCTCTATCTCCGTATCGGACATTCTATTCAGTTCTTGATCGAGATACTCTACAATGTTATTAATATCTGAAGGTATTTGGCTTACATACTCAAGTGCTGCCTTGATTATTTTGTGTAACATTGAGGGTGTGAAGCATATAGTTTTTTCTGTGTATTTTGATTCTTTCTCAACATACTGGACGGGTACCTGGAAACATAATGGTATCATTACGTATTTTATTATTATCTTCTAAACTCTAGCGATTCAAAATCGCTGGTCATCATCAAAATCAGACTTGATTTGATAAGCGCCTTTGCAAAATTCCACCAAATCAGATTAGCCAGTTTGATGGGCTTATAAAATGTAGAAAGTGTTGGTCCAGAAAAAAAATATTTATTTTATTAATAGCAAGGCATTCATTTATTTGCAAGGAGTTAGGTTGGTTCACATCGTAAATTGTGCCAGTCAGATTAAAATTTTGTGAAGGTGTACAAAAGTGACAAAATAGATTTTTTAAAGCATTGAGAAGCAGCGCGGCTCAACCTTACTTTTAGGCTCAACGTCAGTAGGCTCTCCGTAAGGTGGAACTTTCTAATGACCTCCACAAAATAAAACCTGGCTCCCGTATACGAAACGTACCTGAAGATTTGGACTTTCATCAGTCACGAATTCCACGTCGAAGCTCGTAGTTTCTAGACGGGGTTGAGGATTGGCAGAAAGTACGGGGTTTGCATTTATCAAGCCATGAAACGGATATCCATAATGACCCTGCAGTAATAACAAGTAGATACTTTAATTATGATTATGACCCTCGGTTCACCGTCCACAGCAATTAGTCCTTTTAAAGTTTTAGTCATTCTTTGGTGTGGGAAAGAAATGGTACTAATACGTCGTACATAGCTTCCCACTATCGCCTTCCAACCCGTAGGTCAGATTGAAAAAATACTGCTTTACGACACCACTCTCTTAGAGCAGTATTTTGGGGCCTCCTGTGTTGGCCTTTTTGGAAAGATTTCCGTTACTGCTGACATGGGATCTTACACAATTTAACTACTATGGCTATTTAACAAACCCTTAAGATTAACTAAAAGTATTAATCACTATGAAGAAAATGCAACTCTCCACCTAGATGCAAGAATTCGAATTCAAAGTCAAATGGAATCTATATAAATGTTACCGGCCAAACCCGATTTCAGGACAAACTAGTTTTGCCTAGGCTAAACCGGTTTACTGGTTTATCTTGTCAGGATGTACTAACCCAAGGAAAGCAATTACAATGCGCCCAACTCGGAAGTGGCGTTCGCCGGCCGCTGCCGCGGCACCGCTCGCAAGGTTCGCTCGGCTCCCGCGCGGTTGGTCACAGTTCTAACCTAACCTAACCCATTCAGACGGGGTGCTCTATGATCGTTCTATTGTGATTGGCCTAGGACAAACTGGTTTGTCCTGAAATCGGGTTTGGCCGGTAACATATATATATATATAAGGTCCCATTAAAATAAATAGACAAATTTTGATACAGCGTTCAGTACGTCTAACCAAAGATATCCAAGCAAAAAAACACAATAAATCACTTTAATCAGACGTCTTGAACTGTTTGTCTGAGAAGCCGTTCATACGGCGCTGTCCTGCACGATATGTTACGGTAAAAAGTTCACAGGTTAAAGGATCACATGTGAACATCCTAATGTTCATACGCTTAAAACCAGTTATTAAAACAAATATATGGAACTGCCATCATCATTCTTCTGCCCTCATCCCGATTTATTTGGGCTTCTTCTTCTTCCATACATCTGTATTACTTGTCATTTCAGCAGTCACCTCCTTTCTAGCCATATCATCCTTCACACAGTTCATCCATCGTCTCTTGGGGTCTTCCTCTACTCTAATAATTATCCACATTCATTCATACTCAAAATAGGATGAAAGTGCCACGTGACATGGAAGTTATACTGTAAAATATCGTAGTGTGAACGAGGATATAACATCACGCCTGTAATCTCCAAAGGGTTAGGCAGATATGTACCCAGTATAATACACTCACATTTCGCCAGTTATGTTTAAGTCCCATGTAGTATGGGGCGAGCCTATTGCCATCAACCGGGCCCAAATCCAGACTCCGTGGCTGCTACTGAGGAATTCCTGATGGAAAAACCCAATAACACTTTGCCCGACCTGGGAATCGAACCCAGGACCTCATGCTCAGCATTCACGCTTGCGTCCACTAGACCAACGAGGTAGTCACGGTACGCTTTAATCCGATTTGTCGTAATGTAACAAATCAATACTATTGTTTCAGGGTAAGAACATACCGTTAAAGATTACATCATAATCAACACATTACCAAAATCTATCGAAAATTATTACATACAAGGAACACGTTGTATGGGGGAATGAATCTATTAAAATAAATGTAGTGCCATTGCGCAATAGTCACGGTCAATTCGAAGCGGTGCACGGTGGTTGGATGATTTCATGCTTTTTTCTGAAACTCGTGCCAAGTTTGTGTTCAAATGAAATTACCGTCTTCGATGTTTGAGATATTATAGATTTTCAAAGTCTTGAGTCTTTATTGGATGTAAAGGTCAGCGAACCACACCGTTAGTTGCAAACAAAAATCACGTGGTCTTAGACGATTCTATGTTCCATTGATGGATACTAAGGATTCTAAGGTAGCCTTTAAAGCAGCCGGTATTTTCCGAAACAATATGTTTATGAGACAATACGGTTTCAATAACATGACAAAGAAATGAAAGTTAGACTGCGGTGTAGTAATAATTAAAGTTTCCAAGATTGAAGTTTAAGACTTTAACCTTTCAAGCAGTCAAATTAACCACAACCCCTACTGTCTGAATAGACATGACACGATGCAATGAGAAGAAGACCTATTGTGAGGTGATAGCAAAAAGTTTGTAGCAATTGAATACGCTTCGTTTCGGTCATGGCAATGGGGAGGCCTATGCGCGGCAGTTGATTGACAATCCAATTAAAATTTATTAAGGTGTAAAATGTCGAGACAAGATCTAATACTAATGCAAATCAAGAAATATATAAAATTTTCAAAAAAATTATCATAGAACCATTTAAAAATTGACTCAGAAATTGTGATTCGGATTGGACGAAAAAAACATGTTGCGCCGACCCCAAATAACATGGGACAAGGACAGTAAGATGACGAGTCGAAATACGACTTTCGTATAAAGTTCAAAGCACACGTAAAAGCACTGTACAGAGGAACTCCTGCATCTGCATCGCACATTTACGATCTTTGTAACGGCATCGACTTGATTCGGAATCATTGTCCCATGTTATTTGGGGTTGGCGCAACACGTTTTTTTTCATTCATTCTTCCCTGTCATTCGTCACGCTATCATTTACTCCTTTTTCCTTCATATCATTCCTCACACAATCTACCCACCTTTCCTTTGGTCTTCCTCTTCTTCTCAATCCATCAAAATTAAAATTTATATTCATTACTAGTCGTATTTCGACACACACATGATAATAATCATAAATATCGCAACATTTAGCGGTGATTCTTTATCAGTAAGATTTCTGTTCCAGAGCTTCTTTAGAATTTGCTTACCAATGTATCTGCCGAATGTGTCAAAGCTTGCAATGCAATATGCTCTACAACCGAAATACTATGGTCTAACAAAACTTACCGTAGATAGAACCAGTGATGATTGACATCGTGGTGTTAATGAAAGCCAATTTTCCGAAGGGACGTTTATTGGCGATGTAGGAGACCGTGTGAGCGTGAAAAAGATGAAGCTATATAACAAAAAAAATCACCATACCCCAAAGCTTGTTAGCAATGCAACAAAATTAGTGGAAAATAGAACAGAACAATAAATCTGGTGCGGAAGGTGGGGCGATAGGCAGAGTTGAAGAAAAGCAGTGCGATGAATGAAATCATGGCAGTGCATTTAGTGATGAAGCTTCTTACCTCTACCACTTTAAGTGGGGTTTGGGTATTTTGCAATACTTGAGTATGAGTAGTTTTTAATAGCTTTGCGTGAGGTAAGCCTGCGTTTATGTCCTCCTGGTCTTCGCATAGACAAATTTTGTTTTGACAATCATCCGATCTGGCCGCCTTCGTTGTTTCATCCAACTTCGAATACTCATAAATTTGGGTGTCTGTGTTAGTATCTATTTTATTGATTGAATCTATTTACGGTCAATGACTTTGAAAATGAGATTTACCATGAATCAAGACATAGTAAATCTCATTTTCAAAGTATTTTTTTTAATTCTTATCTGATGGTTCTACTAGTATAGACACTTGGATACACAATACTGGTATGAATGTAATAAATACATCTGGTTAGTCAAAAGACTGATGAGCTTTCTGTATCACAAGCAGGTGCAATATTGAAGTCATAAAAACCTTAACTTTCTTTAAAGTTTTTTAAATGTTTTGAGTTGAAAATAAGACGTGCTTTATAATTATGAAGCTTCTAAAAAAATTCACGGTACTTCTATGTTTGTTCGGGGGAAAAAGGCTTAGCCAGAAAGCTAAGCTAAACTAATATTAAATATGCTTCACTAATGAGGTACAAGAGTCACAGTGCGCGTCTGTATTTGACAATAAATGCTGACTGATTAGAAATGGAACGTACACTACAGTATGAGTCGCTTGGTTCTCGCGCGAGCCTTATCCGTCCTAAAATGTCTGAAAACGAAGGTTCGCCCTATCCGTGAAATTAAAGCGATATGGCTCCTAGTAGGCAGTACTTAATGTTGAATTTGATTCAGCGTCCATTTTGAAGAAGGCGTTTTGTAAGCTTTGTATAGGACCTTGAAAATGAGCTAAGGTAGACCTTTCCCGTTAAGATCTATATCGTTTTACAGTAAACGAACGTTGCAATTTTCATTATTGTTTACTAGTATGTATTTCAAAAAACTTACCCGCTGATCTCCCGTTACTAAATTAATGAAAAAAAAACTATACACTAGGCGCAAAATCATTATAGCGTATCGGAACCTCAAGTAGCGTCTGCAAAATATGTTGAAATATACACAGTATATAATTGATTGACATGTCACATTATAAACCATGAAATCGAAAACAATAATTGAATGATTAAACGCAATTCTATTATGTATAAATCGATGACCTGTTTTGCATATAGTACACGATTGAATGTTAGATTAGAATATAAATTGTTGTGTTTTCAATGATTTGCCGAATTAAGAGAAGTAGTGTTTTGCATGTTTCGATTTTTGAAAATGTTTCTGTAACTCAATGGATCGCGTCTATTTAGAAGCGGTCGCAGTTTTTTTTAAAGATGGCGGCACCGAGTAAGTTTTAAGGGTACATAATCAACTTCGTGTGAAACTGCGTATATTTTCAATTAACGTCTCGACATTGTCGCAATCTGCCTCATACTGTTTTAAGAATTGATCGACCATTCTTAATCTAAGTTATATGATTTTCAATTTTCGAAGCAATGTTGTTTTAATTAACACATACCATACCTACTTGCTACTTTATTTAAAGGAAACAGAAGAGGGGAAGTTCTTTCAATCACAAATCTATTTTGACAAGTAATAAACCAGTGCACAGTCGTGAACCAGATATAATGTGGTTTATTGAGATAGCAAAACAAGGCGTACTGCTTTGCTTTGCTAACAGTTTAACTTGCCAAAGACAAAAATTGAACCTGGCATAACTGTTCCAAGAGTTCTCTGATCAAAAGATCAAATTTTTCGTTTATCTTTCAATTATGTTGCAGTTTCTGTGCAGCCGCATCTGTAAAGGAAATATCTAGACATGTCTTCACAATTTCAAAGTAGGTAGTTGAGACAGCTAAACATAAACGACGATATTCAACGAGAAACAATAGTTGTAGAATATATTTAGATATGACAAAAGAGCTCAATAAGTTTAAAAATGTAAATGTTTAGGTATGGACTTAAAATGATACCCTACGGGACACCTTCCGTGACTCACCTTAAATACTAAAACGGTAATGAATATTTAAATGACATCACTATGTTGACGACAACTGTAGATATTTTAACAACATTGACATTCTTTTGTTACAAATATGTTGAAAAAGTAAAACTCAGAAGATAAGGATAGCAACATAAACCGTGTCAAAGGCTTAAATGGAACCATACCTATTCCGTAATCTAAATAGGTATAGTTTTTTATGATTTGGGTGTTTTTCAACTGGCCCGGCTTATCTCGCCGTTTCATTGTTAAAGCATCTTAGCAACTATTTTATCAACTTTTACGATAGTTTTTTATCATCATCTACGTTTTTGTATCTAGTAAATAATTATTTTCAACTTTCGATTACGAACAATATAATAACAAATTACATTAGTTTGATTTGTTGATATATTTTGTAGTTAATGTAGTTTTACTCGCATATAATTATTGCATGACCAACCAGTGATTTGTATTATTGTTATTCAATCATAAACATGAATATAATATTATGTTCTATTATGTCTTTTATAATAGAAAATATATTATAAATCAACTAGAATCAATTACATTTTGACAATGTCTAATATTAGAAATGGTAAATGTTTTTTTGCAGTGCTACAAGTATGGCGCGAATGCAGTTGACGAGAGGGCGCTGTAGGAAAAGATTTTTGTTAAATCGTTTAGGGAAATGTAAAAAAAAACAAGATGGCTGCGTTCGTTTTAGTGTTTTGGTCACGCGTTAAAAGATCCTTGTTAGAGATCTCAATTCTGATTTGATTACGATTAGGATTAGATTACTAAACATAATCCGTACTTTAATTATATGCTTAACACCAATGTAACAGAGGCTATGAAAGTCAGATTAACAATGAAAAACATGGGTATTAAAACTGTATGAAAGAAAACAGTACGGAACCTTATAAAGTTCATTGAAAGTACGATAATCGAATGAAAGAGTCTTACCGAAGTTTGTCTAAAACATCTTCTTCATTCCATTAGGCAGCCTTTTTGTAGCAACTTCTCTTGTTTATTTTTCGGCCAATTCGTGATTTCTTCTATAACTTTGTACCATCTTGAACACATAAGACACAGTGAGATTGTCTATATTCAGTCGTTCCAGTTAATTAATCCTTTAAAGCACTTAAAGAATTTATAAGCAGATTGTGGTGTTTCCGAATCCATGATGCATCGGCTAATGGTTTTATGTTCGACATTTTCAATATATTTGCTTTATAATTAGCTATAAGTCTACAAGCGAAACATCGGCTCATTATGAGATTTTAATCAACTGTGTCCCGTAAAAAGTAATCGTCATTTAGCATGTGGTGGTTAATTAAATGACTAATTCGTAGGTATTGCTCTTTTCTATAAATTCCTACAAGCAAATGTTTAATGATAGCACTCGGTCTCTTTGATTTAGTTTCAAATCCAGATGCTCATATTCTTCGGGTTGTGACATCAATTCTTACTTTATCACCATTTCTTACCTATCCAATCTCAAATTTTACCAGACTATTTTCTTTTAATGGAAGTGTTACTTTAATTCTTAGTTAAAACCTTCAATGTCTCGGAAGAAAGCCGAAGCTTTAACTATACCTCATTTCACAAAACGTAAAACCCAAAACTTTGACGAAGATAAACTGTCCCCGTATTCACAAATGTTCGGTCCGAAGTCAATTGGGAAGTCCATGTCATTTTTTTACAAAAGCGAGCGAGAGAGACAGACTTTTGAAACAAAATTTCGGACCCGATTCGGATATTGGTTCATATACGTCTGGTTATGAATACGGTGGCTGGACCAATATCCCAAAAGAGTTGATACAGCCAAATGAAACACATTAATCTATTGTTTGCTATACATAATATTTATTTTCAAATTTGCATATTTTTCAAAAAATAAATAACGAACAGTGTTTTCTGCTTAAATAAAATTAAATATTAGATTTCAAAGAAATGGTTATCTAAGATACTATGCACTCGGTCTCGTATTAACTATAATTAAAAAATTATATATTAATTAAATAAAAAAATACGATTATTAATAAGATACCTAAGAAAATACATACATTTTAAAATACATGAATTTATATGTACATACATACATCACGCATGTAATCCCCGAAGGGTTAGGTAGAGGTGTACCACACACACACACATTGCGCCAGTTATGTTTAAGTCCCTTGTAATAGGGGAGAGCCTAATAGCATCAAACGGGCTCAAATCCAGACCCCGTGGCTGCTACTGAGAAATTCCTGAAGGAAAAACCCAATAATACTTTGCCCGACCTGGGAATCGAACCCAGAACCTCATGCTCAGCAGTCGCGCTTGCAACCAATAGACCAACAAGGCAGGTATAACTTACTTATAATGCCGAAAACGGTGTTAAATATAATTAATATTTTTAATAAATATTTAAATAAAGATCATTTGTAAAATATTCGTAAAGAAAATGATAACTTTACCGTCCAGATCTTCTCAAAACGGGTAATATAACATCGTACATATTTTTAGTAAAATTGGTGTGGCGAGTCTTACAATCTCTTCCTTCTGTTGAATAAATTACAGTGTACAGTTTCCGAATCAAATCTGCTATAGTATTCGGACCATACCCTTTCTCTCTCAAAAATAATATTATTTTTTTCAACATTTCGACCTTATTGTCCCGGTTGATTACATTCTCCTGTGTTTCAATATAGTTTTTATTTTGCAAGTAATTTTGAAGTATGTTTATTATTGCTTTCGCATCTGGTTCTCCTTCGACACCAGCTATGCTTAAGACTATACCTTTATTAGGTGATTTATAACTATCAATAACATTTTTAGTTACATATTTTGTTAAGTCTACCGGCGATTCTAACAAATCATCATATGTATGGATTGAAAACTTATGTTGTAAATAATTTTGATTATTAGATATATCATTATAATTTTGTGAGTTTGGTACATGCATAAGTTGCTCTTTTTTCATAAAATTCTGGACATATTCAGGGAACTTCCATGATTCCAAGAACGAAAACATTCCGGGATTTTGAAGAATATTAATACTAAAGTTATTCTTGTACAATAGAAACATAAGCTCATGCAACCATCTTTGCCGTATCAAATTATAAACGTAGTGTTGCAAAGGATGTTGATTGTTTTCTGAATTATAAAATATCTTTTCATACCATGCATTGGTTCCATCGGTTCCTTTTAGATTTTCTGCCAATAGCAGTATAACATTGATAATTTTCCTTAAATTGACCAGTACTCTGCCATCGTAAAAACCAGGTCCATTCATTTGTATTGTTTTAATAATTGCATTTTCTAGATTCTGTAGATTTTGTAGAGTAAACAGCCGATAGGTTGGAGCTAGTTTCAGGTTTTGGTTACCAGAAATAGTTGGTTGGTATATAACGTGGACTTTGTGACCATAAGGTTGGTAAGGCACTAAGTAGTCTTTGTTATACGCAGGTCCACCATTTATAGGGCTTTGCTTCTGTATTTGTACACCCTTAACAGGGATCGAAGCATCAAAGTCATTCACTACTTTTGGATATACAAGATGTTGGTGAAACTCAGAAATCAGACCGGGTTGTGTATTTGTGTCGTGTCCATAATCGAATGGTACATTTGTGTATTCAGAATGAGCTGTAGCCTTAGAAATGTAACCGGGATCATTATTTGTGTCTTCTGCGTGAGCCTGGGTAGGTACATCATTATTATTCTGCACAATTGTGAATTTAGAATTAGCTGACGCGGTAGAAAGTGCACCAGGTTGCTGATATACTTGTCCGCCATAAACAGGTTCGCCAATATACCCGGGATAATTATTTGTGTCTCCTCCGTGAACCTGGATAGGTACATCATTACTATTCTGTACAATTGTGTATTTAGAATTAGCTGACGCGGTAGAAAGTGCACCAGGTTGCTGATATACTTGTCCGCCATAAACGGGTTTATCAATGTACCCGGGATAATTATTTGTGTCTCCTCCGTGAACCTGGGAAGATACATCATTATTATTCTGTATAGTTGTGTATTTAGAATCAGCTGACGCGGTAAAAAGTGCACCAGGTATCTGATATTCTTGTCCGCCATTAACAGATTCGTCAATGTACCCGGGATTATTATTTGTGTCTCCTCCGTGAACCTGGGTAGGTACATCATTATCATTCTGTACAATTGTGTATTTAGAATTAGCTGACGCGGTAGAAAGTGCACCAGGTTGCTGATATACTTGTCCGCCATAAACAGGTTCGTCAATGTACCCGGGATAATTATTTGTATCTCCTCCGTGAACCTGGGTAGGTACATCATTATTATTTTGTACAATTGTGTATTTAGAATTAGCTGACGCGGTAGAAAGTGCACCAGGTTGCTGATATACTTGTTCGCCATTAACAGGTTCGTTAATGTACCCGGGATAATTATTTGTGTCTCCTCCGTGAACCTGGGTAGATACATCATTATTATTCTGTACAGTTGTGTATTTAGAATTAGCTGACGCGGTAAAAAGTGCACTAGGTTGCTGATATACTTGTCCACCATTAACAGATTCGTCAATGTACCCGGGAATATTATTTTTGTCTCCTCCGTGAGCCTGGGTAGGTACATCATTATTATTCTGTACAATTGTGTATTTAGAATTAGCTGACGCGGTAGAAAGTGCACCAGGTTGCTGATATACTTGTCCGCCATAAACGGGTTTGTCAATGTACCCGGGATTATTATTTGTGTCTCCTCCGTGAACCTGGGTAGGTACATTATTATTATTCTGTACAATTGTGTATTTAGAATTAGGTGACGCGGTAGAAAGTACACCAGGTTGCAGATATACTTGTCCGCCATAAATAGGTTCGTCGAGCGAGTTTGAGGGAATATTCTTAAGTAGATATCCAGGCGGTGAATCTATTTCAGGAACTGCAGATATTTCTTTTTCTTCGCCTGAATTAGGTTGAGATTCTGAAGGATGTGTATTTGATTGTAGAAGGGCAGGCTTATGATTTGGTTTTGATCCATGTCCAACAAAATTCTGTGGTTCATTATCTTCTTGGGGAGTTTGTGAGTGAAGAGTTGAGGGATTAACTTCGTGACTCTGGTCGTAAGTTGTAGTGACGTGATGTGTCAATTGGGAATAACTAGGTTGTATACTAATTTCATGGGTCGGTTTTGATACGCTGTAGTGCGATTCATGATGGCTTTGTGTAGGTTGATTTTTAAAGACAACTTGGTTTCCATCGTGCGAAGTAGGCCGACCATACAATGTTGTTTTGAGATTTTCATAAACATTACCTCCATTTGGTACTTTTTGTAAAGTTGCGGTTGGCTTTATAACATATGTGTATATATGATATGGTTTTTTGATTCCATTTTTAACACTGTGTACTGTGCTTTTTATGGATTGATTTGGATTTAATAGGATATTACTGCCATATGTTGTGATACTGGGATCACTAGATTGATACAATGTTGTTATTGGTAAATGACCCATTTTATTTACAACAGTCCATGTGGGAGCTGTTCCACTTTCAATGTTCCATGGTACTTTGTTAGAAGTTCCATGTTCAATGGTTAATGGATGATAACCATTTGTTTTATCTTCGATATGCCACGGGAGACTATCATTCGGTGTAGTTGGAATGGGCCAGGGAAAATATTCAGTCTTTTCATCTTCAATGGTCGACGGCAAATCATCAGCCGTTCTTGATTTAATCGTCAATGGCAGACCATCAACAAATCCTGATTCAACGGTCACTGGCTGATCATCTAGATTTTTGACAGTTTCTGTCGAATTAGGAGTATTTTGGATTGAGTTAGGATCTTCTTGAATATCGTTGTAACGAACAACACTATTGAGAGTCGGCGTTGTCATCGAGGAACGAACACGGTACCTATCAGGTACGCCCACATTTAAGTTATATAGAACAGGTAATTGGCCTCGGACAACATTTGTGGATTCGTTGCTAACTGTTACTTGATTTGAATCAGGATTATCAGACATCTTGCTCAAATCATTACTGTCCGAATTACCAATTTGTCTTCTTTGCAAGATTTCTTGTTCTAAACTGTCGCTTGCTTCGGGTTCTGAAAGATAAGTACTATTTGAATCTAACTGAGGTTTAAAACTTCTTTGACCACATTTTCTCAAACATTCTTCGTCATAGACCCCAGAAATATTTGTTTCAGCTTGAGATTCGTCTCTGTTACTTTTTTCAACGAAAGGTTTTTGTAGAATTTCAACTATACCATCAATCATTTTTTCAACCGGTTGTTGCTTTTGAACTGCTTCATACAAATTCTTAAAAATATTTAATAACACAGAAACTTGTTCTATTGCTGCCAACAATTCGTCATCACCTAATTCTTTATCTATATAATTTACTTTAATTAATTTCCAAAAGCTCTCTAGATTTTGAGAGTAGATGTCACGCACTGCAATTCCAAACTTTGAAAGTATCAAATCATCAATTGCATCCTCAATGATTTGATGGTCTGTAACATTGTCTACAATAAACCCGCTTCTTTTTTGTACTGCTTCGCCTGAATTAGCATTGGTATCAATCTCATCGTTGGTGACTATATGGCTTATGTTAACAGGATTAATAATAGGTACAACTTGAAGATTACCTAAATCATCAGAATCCAGAGTTTGTTCCGTGCTCATTGACACCTGAAAAGAAGCAGCAGAATATGTAACCATCGGGAGAAATGATAATAGAAAAACATACTAAAAATTTTAAGGACTGGAAGACTTTCAGATATAGATAAAATTTGCGTTTCTAATGGTAAATAAATTGATGGGCTGTCTATATTCAGTGCACCTCAAATGAGTGTACTGTTACTGTACTAACATAAGTATCTATTAATGGTATTATAGATTTAAAATCTTTCCTCCAGACTTCAATACAATATTTAAGATAATCCACACATTGATATCGATGCAATTCGTAGTCGTTACGTCCCAAGATGAGAGGTCTGAAAGTTTACCTAAATATTATAACCATTTTAAAACTCACCGTCGATGGAGTACTATCATTGGGTTGATTAGTAACTTGTCCTTGTCCAACATTCAGATCAAGTCTAAAGTTTACTTGATCATTGATTTTTTCAACAGTAACACCAGCACCATCATCATCATCATCTAATTGGTGATTTACTGTCTTAGCTTTATTTTCACTGATTTCTTCGTCGACTGATCCGGAATTCATACTTTTAGAATAACCTCTATACATACGAAGTGATGATTTTTGAGTTGCGGCAGTGGTGTCAGTAACGTTGTTTGGATCGTAATCGTTTGGTACTACATAATACTTGGATATGGTGTGGGTGGCGCCATCTTTTTTTACCACGCTGCGGTCTCCTGCTATTAACTTTAGAGGGACTGCATCCTGTGAAATAGGAGAAGATGAGTCAAAATCGCCAGCGTAATTCCAATTTTCTGACTTTTTACCCGAATTGCACACAATCATGACAATTGTCATCAAATATAAATCTGAGTTTAAAGTGGTTAGCCAATAGTTTGATACATTACCTACTTTTTTTATGAATAGCATCTCGCAGATCATTCTATGATACTGGCTTCTGCTTAACCGGACTATCCTGTGGATGCTTGAGAGTAAGGCCTCCAGCCAGGGGCATCCAATTAATAAACTAAGTGACCGCGCGCTAAGGGCACCCCCTGTGGGGTACGAGCCTCGGCTTATGGCGTCGCCGTCGCTGCGAAGGGCACCAAAGGGACAGGCTGGATCTGAGTGAGATTATTTAGAGGCTGGTTTAAAACTACTGGCTCAGCATCCCTACTACTACCATTTTGGCCTGAAGACGGCTTTCTCCGACGATTTACTAATAGCTATGTGGGTACACTTGCATGGAAGTCAAGTGCGTGAAAGATAAAGTAACTGTGTGAAAGACCGTTTGCGCTAAAAAAGACTGTCACGAATGACTTAGTGATATATTGCACTGTGATCAACTGCTGAGCCAAAAAGCAAATCCACTTTTAATATTTAAAAAAATTAAAATGATCTATTTCAAAGATTATTAAATTATTTACAAGTAGAAAAGGGTTACAGGGCGTCCAAAAATTCGTCCGCATCGCTGTGAACAGGAGAATTGCCCAGAAGGTTGGTAGCATTGCCACGTTGGATGGCAATACTGATTATTTGGCCAAAAAATAGGTCCGCCCTCTGGTCACGTGAAGAGTCGACCAAACGCTTGGCGATTTCCCGAAATAATAGGTGCCCACCTATTATTCCATGGGGTCCGAGTGCCCACTCGGACCCCATGGCCCTAGTGTTTCAATCCCAAACGGCTCAAACAAATAACTACCAATTAAATTATTGTGTTTGCACCGTTTGAGGTTTTCAGAACCTGCAGCAGCCTCCCCAGCGCAGCCCACTTTTGTAGCTTTTGATATTTAATTAATTTAGAAACCACTGAGTGAGCCTGCATGTAGTGTGTGCAGAGATCAGTACCTAAATTTAAAAAAAAATGTTGCCAGCGACGAAATAATAGTATTTAATTTAACTTAATTTCCCATATTTAGAGCTCTGTAGCTCCTCTCTGACTCTGAATTGAGAGAAGTCGCCACAATAAGAAATGTTCTTCTTAAAGAGATCCATCCATTGATATATATTTTAACGCTATTGGTTCACCCACATTTCGACAGTTATGTTTAAGTCCCATGTAATAGGGGCCGAGCTCATTGCCACCAAATGGGCGCAAATCCAGACCCTGTGGCTGCTACCTAGAATTCCCTGATGGAAAAACCCAACAAATCTTTGCACGACCGGGGAATCGAACGCAGGACCTCATGCACAGCATTTATATAGATGTATCGTTTTTGTTAATTAAACTTACCGATATCATCAAAAGCAGCAAGTTAATGCACAAACTGAATATTTTGTTCATATTGCACTGAACTATCTTACATTACAAAGACCGAGTTTCTATCAAGATCGTGGTACGATCAAGTATGGCCTATTTATTGGAAAAATATATGACGCAGACAAATTATATGGAGCGTGGCCTGGCAATGACTAAAAAAATCAGAAGGGACACTCGGAAACAAGATGAAGATACTGCATTTTACCAAAGACTCGTTGGTCTAGTGGTTTAGAGGTCCTGGGTTCGATTTCCAGCTCGGGAAAAGTGTTATTGGGTTTTTCCATTAGGAATTTCTCAGTAGCAGCCACGGAGTCTGGATCTGTGCCCGGTTGATGACAAATGCTCGCAAAAGTCCCATGTAATAGGGGTATTACATGGGACTTTAATATGACAGTCGAAATATGGGTGTCCTATTTGGTACACCTATGCCTAACCCGTGGGGTATTGCGGGCGTGATGTTATCTCATGTCATTTTACCAATTGCATTTGCATTAGTGTCCAGTTTCTTAGAGGCTAAGTAACACAATAATTAGCTAACAGATTGCTTTACCCATTTGTTTAAGGTAGATGCGTCAGGGTAGCCCGCAAAATTCAAATTTTCTTACGTTTTTTGCAATATGCAGGTCAGTGTCAGGTTGTATGTTGATGAAAAATTAATCGCGCTAGTAACACGTATGTAGTTACAGAATTATAATCATTAAAATTATCAATACAACCCCCAAGTTCATTTAACCCCATTGAAAGACTTTTTCATGAAAAAGTTAAGAATGGGTAAAAAAAAAATTTTGCCTATCATCGTAAGTTATATAAGTTTTGAGTGTTTCGATAGGGTGACCATGGCTTATTGTTTACAGAAAACTCTCCTTACTTTCTTCGATAGAAAATCACGACTTATTTCATACTACATCTCCTGAAATATAAACCTAGGATTTTTTCTTGTATTTTTACAAATTTTGACAAATTCAAATCTGTGTTTTACAAAAAAATTCAGACGTCAGCGATCGATTTTCAGCGAGATATCAACGATAATGTGTTTCCCACCGTTTCAATGGCGCGGCCATAAGGTTTTAGTCTTACAGCTCCTAAAATATAAAACTAGGATGTTTTTCTACATGATTATGATTCCTATGTTTTTACAAATTCAATCTGTTATTTACCTAAATTTCAGGGCTCTGGAACACTTAGTTTTAAAGATCACCGTGGTAGCGCCACCGAAACGCACACCACTTTTTGGTGTCGGGTAAAAGTCGTTGTATTAGTGCTTGAAGTCTTCAATAGATGTCGCTGTGCGGTGACGTCACGATTCTGAATCGCGGTGTTAAGATTCTCCGCCGTTTGGTTGGGTCCGTTGTACCCAGCGCTAAAGGCATCTCTGGTTTCCCTTCAAAACGTATAAATCTTTCGCCTTTTACTAAAGATTTCCGTGGAGGGGAACACTCAAATGAGTCTTACGTATTTTTGAAATACTCTGCTTCGGCAGAGTTTATAATTACTATATTGTATTGTATGATGTGAGCCAACAACAAGAACAAACAGCAGGGTCTGTGCCAGTGGATGTTGGAAGACAAAAAGGTATTCTGATGGATGGAATCATGGAATACTATTTAATATCTGTGATTTACTTCTCGAAATGGGAATTTGTAATTTTGCAGAGCGATAGTGCTATCTATGGGTGCGCACCCATAGATGATACACTAGCGCGCACCGCAGATTCTTTCATAGATGCCATGATTGTATTCATTAGCAACATAGTTGAGAATTCCCATTTTTGTTAGCAATAAGTTGCTCACGTAACTACTATAGCTATGCTAATTAAAAAAGTACGCTTAATGTACAGGCGCCAGCACATCAAGCTACTACAATCTGTCAAATTCTGTCTCTAATGGATTTTCAACTTTATCTCTAACGCATTAGGTTCAAGGTTGGTTGTCGGAACGGAATCGGAAAACCTTTCGGGTAGGTTGACGTGCTGGCGTCTGTACATCAGTGTTATCATTATGTTAAATTTTTTACACATTTTTACTCATCATCATCATCATATCAGCCCGGAATCACCCACTGCTGGGTATAGGCCTCCCCTTTCTTCTGCCACACTTTCCGGTTCTGTGCGTCCCTTATCCAGGTGTTCACCGCGACTTTGACGATATCGTCAACCCAACGAGCCCTAGTTTCTTTGGCCAAACCTCGGCCACCACTCGGTCAAAGCCTTGCTCCATCGGCCATCTCCGCGTCTAGCCAGATGTCCTGCCCAGGTCCACTTGAGGCGCACCGCCCGGTCCCCGACGTCGTAGACTTTCGTCCGACGGCGGATTTCGGTGTTACGCACTCGATCTAAGAGGGTTATGCCATGTAATTCATTCAACGTGAGAATTTCTTTCAAAGATTTGTCTCGATTCGCCCCCGTCCTTCTATTCACTCCGTTACATATTTGTAAGATTAGGTAAAAATAACGATTCCTCTTTCTGAAGAATAGAGAGGTCGACAGTCTGTGTAATAGTTTTCTTACTCTGCGACTAATACACATCTTTAATGATCTGAGAATGAAAATCTTGAAAATGCGATAAATTGGCGTTACTTATTTTAAATAATCTATAGCGGCATCATTACCTGCCTATAGCCAGACGTTAACGAGGTAAATACAATGGCATAAACATACTGTATATTAAAAGCGCTTTGCATGTAATAGGGACGAGCCAATTGCCAACCGGGCACAATTCCTGATGGAAGACTCCATCATCATCTGCCTAGCCTTTTCCCAACTATATTGGGGTCGGCTACCAGTCTAACCGAATGCAGCTGAATACCAGTATTTTTCATGGAGCGACTGCCTATCTGACCTCCACAACCCAGTTAGCTCTGGGTAAGACTGGTTGTCAGACTTTTTGGGGCACTGACAACCTGTAACGACTGTCAAAGATCTACCAATGACAGCCGGGACCAACGGCTGAACGTGCTTTCCGTGGCAGGGAGGAAACTCGGTATGTAATGGGTGGTCATTCATCCACAGACCAACCTAGGCTAGCTCGGCTTAACCTAAAGATCGATCTGAGAGGCTGTTATTATTTTGCCACGAGACCCCCTGATGGAACATCCCAATATCCCTTTATCCGACCTGGGAATCGATCTCATGACCTCATGCTGAGCAGTAGTGTTTGCAAATACTAGATCAACGAGGCAGTTACATACAGGTAAAGTAAAACATAACTGGCGAAATGTGGGTTTGCTATAGGTACGCCTCTGCCCAACCCCTCGGTTATAACAGGCGTGATGTTATTCTGTGTAAAATACACTCACTGTGAGCTTACTCAACACCGTTTCTGAAAATATGATTAACACAAACAATAATTATCAAACACTAGTTTTAAGCTTTCAATGTTTAAAACTAAACTTATACTGTCACTCACCCGCGGATCATGGCGCTTGCAACAGCGTCGAAATATCGGGACCTCAAAATCATGAACAATCACGGAAGATATCCCGTAATTGACAGTATAAATAATTTTCAAATCTTGCGTCCACTGCTGTGAATTTAGAATGTTAACAACAGCCATAAAATTACTTGATTTTACAAAAGTAGACTGATTTCAATGGGCTTTCAGAATTTGAAGACGTCAAGAAGTAAGTTAGTTTTAAGTCCTTTGGGCAGTCAGTACCTGCATTAGAGTACTTATCCTTGGGACACGAGAGCAGGTAGAGAGGACTCATCATGCTGCCTTGAGGAACTCCTGCCCAAACTGCCCGAGCTGCTGCTTCTTGTTGCAGCCCAGTTATTTCCTTGCCTTCCCTTTGTTTCCTAACCAAGGATTGAAGTCATTGTTTATCCCGAGTTTAGACCCATAAACAAGTTGTAATATTTTTTAGCTGTGTATAAAAAATGTTCATACGTTGTTGCCAACACGTATTGTTACGTAATTTTCATTTTTCAAGTTCATCTTGGCGTGGAGTTTTATAATTGTCCCACGGGACCGTACTAACGACCGTACCGGGATAAAGAGTACACACGATCTCTGTGTCAAATTTCATCCAATTCGGTTCAGTGGTTTTTGTGTGAAGAGTAACAAACATCCATCCATCCTCACAAACTTAAAATTATTAATTAGGTACTACTAATTATAGCTGTAAATGATAAACGAATACAGTAGACACAACATACAGTATACATGTTTTATGATTTGGTGTAAACATGAGGTTAGAGGGTATTTCGAAAAATTAAACCTTTTCAATATTGTTGGACATCCTACTTCAAATTCCATAGATGCACATTCACGCATCATTACAAGGTCATGCATGGCCAAGTTCGGCTATAATTCAGATCACACATGCACAGGCACATGTCGCCAAATTATCTTGCATGGTCTAACGTTATTATAGACCATTAAAGTAGTCCAGCTTGTTGCAATAATGCATTAATTCCACTTTACTTGATAGGTGCCAATTAGGTATGTAAGTACTTCAATTATGGAGGTACAGTACAAAAAACAAAATGGCGAAAAAGCGTAAACACTCGATAGTACGCACTGACACCATCATCTGCCTGCCTATGGTAATAGTACTGGAGTAAAATCCTATGTTGGGGTCAGTGGTCTACACGGATGCAGCTGAATAATTTTACTTGTTGCGACTGCTTATCAGACCTCCAGGGCACATAAATAGATGACACGATACCCCTTGGCAAGACTCTTTGACCCACATTCAGACTTCTGACAAAATCTAAGTCATCATTCGAGTAGGAGGCTTCTGACTATCTCTATCGTCTGTCAAAGATCTAAAAATGACAGCTAGACGAATTGCTTAACGTGCTTTCCGAGGCATGGATGTGTCTCGGTATGTGCTGGATGGTCACCCATTCACGGACCTCTGCAAGTGTTGCGCTTCGACCAGAACAAAAGGTATTTAGAAATAATAAAATTCCATTATGTAAATAACATTATTATAATATATTCAATTAATAATTGCACGTAAGAACCAATACACAAGAATAACAAATAAATACAAAATTATCCTTATAATTATTTAATCACAATTGCTCGCGGTTGCCCAACAGTGGGCAACCTTTATTATTACCAATTTAAAAAGTATATTGCTTAACAATTTCACTAATTCATAAGTACTATTAATCTAGAATTCAAAATGTTAAAAATTCAATATCCAATATAAATGGCTTTAAAATAATTTAATTTTGATTTTCCAAATCTATAATTTTATTGCTATAAAGGTGCTTTCATGGCAGTTACGGTCGCAAAACGAGGGAGCGAGACGGCCAGAGACTTAGTTTAGTTTTTAGAAATCTCCCACTAAAATATATCGATCGTCCTACTCGCACATTCTATGACCGCAATTGCAACGAGTCTGCGTTAGATATGGTTGGTTTATATCAGTTAAGTACTTTGATCCTAAACGGGAACGACGACACTTATCGACGCAGAATCGGTTTAAACCGATCACGTATCAAGATTGTCCCCTTTAGTGAGGCGTTTTATTTGTCGAGTCGCGTTGTCCGAACCGTAACGAAGCGAATGACATCTATTCCGCTTTTATTGCATGGACTTTTAAGTTATTTCTAATCGGTTCAAGCCCATTCCGCGTCGACAATGGTCACTCTTTAAGTTTTCCCATCAGTGGATTATTCCAATTCTTGTTACATTGTTAAATTGATATCTATCACAATAGTACATAATATATTGCAGGTGTTTGTCCAGCAGTGGGTTTATTTATAAACAATTCCATACACATGTGGTATTACAATTCTTAATAATTAATTTTGGTACAGTGTACGGTCAAAAACACAACATTTTCGAATATTATAATTACACTTTTTAAGCAATTAAACTTCAGAAAACATAGGGCTTGTAAAACACAACTAAAAGAAATATAATTACCGAAAATTCAAAATTGAACTAATCTGATAGTCTTCATGTGATTTGAACAAGATGTCTGGACCTTAAAGAGACTATGACCTTTGAGTTTGTTTCGGATGTTTCTTTTCAGAGTAGAAAGTTACAAAACACCGGCCACATCTTCTTAAAAAAAAACTTGTAAAAGTGTTTGTATTATATTTGCAAAATAAACATCATTTATGCTTTGGTGGATTTTACAGATGACTGACGTAAAAACTGATTACGGCGAATACCGCTTCAAAACCCGTTAAGTATTTGTGAAATTGTTATTTAGAAAAAAATACGCTGATGTCGTAAGTCTTAGTTCCGATTTTGCAAAAGATCCTTGTACAATACAACTCGGGCTTCACTCCTAATGATTTGTAAAGTCATGCTGCTGGCCCCGTGTAGCTTGCAGTACTACGAAGCGTGTGGCCTGGGATCAATTCCAGGTTATGATGATATTTTTTTTGGATTGGATATTATCTGTAGCATTTTTTATTTTATATTTAATGGGCCTACTCTTGACCTCAATCTAGTCCTGAGGACAGAGATGGGGTCGATGATGGAACGAGCTAACCCAAAAGAAGCCTATTAACTCGCGACTTAAATAGATTGGGGTCATATGAACTTGGGAACACCGACGAAGGCAGGGAATTCCACTCCTTGGCTGTGCGCATAATAAACGATGTAGCAAAGCGTTTCGTGCGAATGTGTGGAACATCGACAAGGAATGGGTGATAACCCGCAGTACGTTTGGACTCCCGATGGAAGAAGCGAGATGCGTTTTGATGTCTGACTTTGTACTCGGTAATATTAATGACAGTCTACAGCGACGCAAGGCGAATTACGTTGACAAAATGGCGTTGGTATACATTTCTGAAATTATTTTAGATGAAAGATGGCATGGTATACGTCCGATTGTAGCCATTAAATTATCCTTGTATAGCTATATATCCTTATTATATAGCTGTTGAAATGCGAGCATACGTCTACGCATAGGCGTCACACGGTTTCCTCGAAAATATTCAAATTTTCAACCGAACACTGTACCAATTCACACATACCGTGTTAGACAACATTGCTGGTGAAGATCTCTATCCAATAGCCGTCAGGGTCTTGGATGAAGGCCAGACCCTTCATCTTACCGTCGTTGGGGCGCTTGATGAACTTGACTCCTTGTTGTTCGAACCTGGAATGTTAGGTTGGTGGAGTTAGATGTTTGAAAATAGCCATAATAATAGTATTAGCTAGGAAAGAGCACGGTTGGCGTAGTGGTCTAGTGATTGGCTGCTGCGCTGCGTGTCGAGAGCTCGGTTCCCACACGGAACAAATGTTTGTATGGCCTTCCGTTAGTTGTTCCGGGTCTGGCTGTTTGTAAAGGCACCCACGGTACAGGAGAAATTCCCAGTGTGGGGTAGTTTCCTTAAAAAAAAAACTACAATATTTTTTTATAAACACACGAACATCTGTATGTAGGAAATGATTATGGGATGCTATGTTAAATTCTGTCTTTTAGAAATATCAATCATTATCAGAATCTGCCAAGGTGTTTTCTATATTGTGGTCGGCTCCCAGATGATGCAGCTGAATACCAGTATTTTACATGGAGCGACTGCCTATACGACCTCCACAATCGTGATAAGACTGATTGACGAAATATCTGTGAAATACAACTAGGATCAATGGTTTATTTCGAGGCCCGAAGGGTTCTCTGTATGTAATGGATGGACCTATGACCCGACCTCCTTGAAGAATGACCCATGCAGCTGTCATTAGTTAGCCTGGAGCCCTAGTCATTAGAAGGATGATAACTAAAATTTTTAAGTATGCATACCTTGCACAAGCCTCATCCACGTTCTTCACTAGTACACCAATGTGTCCAAACCCGCGCGGGTCTGAGTTGCCGTTGTGGTAGCTCGAGTCGTCACTCTCCGTGCCCCAGTTGCTGGAAAATTGTAATGTTCAGTATTACACATTGTACATGTATTAGTACCTAGTATTTTCTACACATCAAATATCTCTATTGGTCCAGGGGTCCTGACGCTTACAAAATAATGGATGTAAAAATACCCTTAAAGACGCCGAAGGATATTTCTTCGTCCCGTCACGACGGACACCACGTCATACCCGGGAATCTAGTTACGGAGACATTGGAGGTCAAAGATTAAACATTTACCCAACTTGTTTTTTAAAATACAAGTTTTTAATGTTATAACTTTACTTTGAATACCTCCATGACCCCTGTACTACTTAATGCATCCATCAGCACCACGTTTTGAGTGCGTTACATTGTGTCCTAATGGGCCTACCACACGCACAAGCTTCACCACAGATCTGCCTGCGCAAGCCGGTTTGTACACGGAACACCGTGACATTTTTACCAACCGCACGCACGGTGTTCCGTGTACAAACCGGCTTGCGCAGGCAGATCTGTGGTGAAGCTTGTGCGTGTGGTAGGCCCTTAACATAAAACATTTTTTATCCCAAAAAAAAAATCGTATAAATAATTTTTGCGTAGGGCCTAGGCCTAGGTTTAGGCAGGCAGGTGCATTACTTTGTGTAATTTATTTCATCACTGCTGCTCTCAAAAACGGTGAAGGAAAAATTCCAAGTCAACCCGACGCCTTCACGCAATACTATCCTTTTCCAATGATAAAGATAGTTACGTCCGCAATTTTAAAATTAGTATTTATATTGCGCCTGTGGCTCGTTGGTCGAAAGCTCGACTGCTGAGCATGAGGTCCTGGATTTGATTCCCGGGTCGGGTAAAGTGTTATTGGGTTTTCAATCAGTAATTTCTCAGTAGCAGTCACGGAGTCTGGATTTTTGCCTGGTTGATAGCAATAGGCTTAATAGGGCAAGCTTGCAATATTGCTGCGAAATGTAAGTGTAGCTACTATTAGGTACACCACACTTCTGCCTAACCCTTTGAGGATTACAGGCGTGATGTTATGTGTATTTATATTATCTAACAATAGACTTTATGGGGCAGTCATAACTTGTAACTACGCTGTCACCGAAGTAATGAATAATAATAACCTAACATTAACTCACTAAGTCAACTCCAACGTAGCTTTCCTGGTCATAGCCCAAGCTGTCCTCGTGGCCTCGTCCGAGGGAATCTCCCCAGCGTTCTCATAGCCCATGAAGAACAGCGAGAACTTCATCTCGGGGAAGTGGAGCTGCTTCAGTAATGTCATGCCCAGGACTCCGGTGTAGAAGGGGATGGATTTGCGAGGGTCCTTTATACGGTACATTGTTTGTTGGAACATGAAGTCCTGGAAATGTGTTAAAGGGTGGATTTAGTAATGAGGTTTATTTTAATAGTTAGGCTAAGGTTTTATTCGTGTTTTGGACGCTTTTGTGGTTGTCGTTGTCTATGTTATAAATATAAAATTACCGAAATGTATTGTGTATTTTTTTTTTGTTGGCATGAAAGTAAGAGTTATAAACTCACTTTTACTTGGATATACAAGGTACCATGCTGCGGCCTAATATGGCCATGTTATCATTAGTTTTAAACCTAACGTGTAACTGTTATTGTTACATTGTGTGTTTAATATTCTCGTGAGCCATGAACATTCCAGAAAATTTATGGGCAGTTTATCACATGGTTGATTATATAAACAAAAACCGGTCAATTGCGAGTCGGACTCGCACTTGAAGGGTTCCGTACCATCGTAGCAGGGGAGCCCACTTTAATTTTAAATTTATTTTTATTATTTCTTGTTATAGCAGCAACAGAACACATTCAGTGAAAATTTCAACTCTCTACCTATTACAGATCTTGAGATACAGCCCGCTGACGGACAGACCGCAGAGGCTTAGTGGTAGGGTCTCCTAATCCCGTTGGTTGCACTTTGGGTACGGAATCCTAAAACTATTAACAATAGACAACTTTTCTTTCAATAGTCAAATATTATTAGTAATTGTAACTATATTTGTAGTTACTCTTTGAATACAGATAAATATTAATGGTTGCGCAATTTTTATGTCACAGGTTACTTACTGATAAGCATAAACAAAATAATTATTATGTCAAGATATTGGTTTTGAGATAAACAAAAGTTTAAAATGTGAAACACATTAGGAAATTGATAATTATGACTGATTGCTTCAGTTTTTGTTTGTAAAAATACTTTGCCCCTCACTAGGAATTTCCCCCATACCGTGGGTGCGTGTACAAACATTTAAACTCATATACACAAACAGTCAGATCATGAACAACTACCGGTAGGTCATACAAATATTTGTTCCATGTGGGAATCGAACCTGCAGCACACAGTGAAGTAGCCAATGGCTCAGCCACTACGCCAACCGTGCCATCGGTGTTTGTTATTGTGCCATTCAACTATTTCAAGTAAAGGTCCACACTGCATTTTGTAGTTATTACCAGATAGGAAGAAAATGTCAATTTGTCTGCTTGCTAATAAAGGGTGTAACAAGACCCTTAACAAAGCTGAATGGCCCATGTTCTCCCCGTCATTGTGATAATTTTTTTGTACTAGACCATACCCAGAGATATTGGGGGTCAAAGTTCCAACTTATTCACAAGTTTTTTTTAAATAAGTACATGTTTTGTCCTACGTGATTATTCACACTAAAAAAATAATTGTTTCCCAATAATTTTGGCATAAAATTACTTCATTTGATGTACATAATCCTTGGTTAACGGCTTCGTGAAGGGTATGTTTACACCCGATACTATAGCCGTAAATCAGGTAAAGAATTTCATTGAATGTTTTAATTTATGTGGTTGTGGTGACTGTTAATTTCTCGATACAATAAATTATAATGCTTTAAATTCATTAAAATTTTTCCGAAATTAAACTAAGTAGATCTCAGATAAAAAATGTATCAAGAAAAAAATCCTTAGGATATATTTGTGGCTGGGTGTGTAGTAGCTAAAGTTGACCTTGCGACAGACAGCCTGACCCAACTTATAGTTTGGAAAACTTTATCTAGTAGGTATTTAAGTGTGAAGTCTAAATCAAATATTTACCAAGACTATTGATTTTATAAACAAGAAACTAAGTATGACTGACATTTTTTCCCTAACTTTCTAGAAGCTTTTTATAAATTGAAGTAGTAATAACAAATCAAGATACAGTAATAAATCAGATTTATCAATCCGTCAAGTACCTATTATCAGTAAAAACTCAACAAGTCACTATGATAACAAAATGTAAAAACTTCGAAAGTTTTTGTGAATACTTACCCTGGTTGATGGATCAGGAGTCTGGCAGAGAGCCTCAATTTCTTGCGGCGAAATTCCTTCGTGGGCCATCGTTCTAACAAGGAAAAATACATATATTTACATAGTATACAAGTTAGAACCTAACCTAGAAACACCGACCTTTGGTTTCAGTAAGAATATTGAAAATTAAAGCAATAAGTTACATACTAGGAATAAAACTTACGATTTTGTAGATTAATGTCGTTAAAAACTTCGAAAATGGTTAAAAGAAGTTCAATAACACCAAACTACAAATCTCCGGCTGACGACTGCCAAAAATGTAGTCTAGCAAAGCAAGTAGCAATGTATTTTTTACGTAGCAGGATAGAATTGTAAGCAATACTCAACTCTTTGGGCTTGACATAAGGTTGTCATTTTAATAGGTGTTGAAATCGATAAGAGTCCATCGTTTGAATTTCTTTGTAGACTCTGCGTTTCGTTTTACGTATTGCTCAAGTTTTGAAACACGTATATTTCAAAATAAAATTTTGAAAGTATATTCAATTCTTTACTGAGAGAGGAAAAAAGGTTGAAGATAAAATCATGATAACTAAAAAAAGTATATTATTTAAGCATCACTTATTCCAAAGATAAAACTTTTCATATAAATATCGAAGTTCTTCCATCCACACAATATCATTTTCCACCGATGTTGTTAAGCATTCGTACGCTGAGACCATCCTCATATTTTTATCATCTAAAAAAATATCTCCAATAACACTTAAGTAATCCCCTTCTGTAAAATTTAATGATTTTTTCGCAACACGGTCCAACAGAGTAGACATAATGCCAACGTTATCATTGCCTGATCTCGTCGCTTCAGAAAAACCATAATATAAATCTTTCAAAATGGCTGGTGATGTATTTATATTACTTTTTGTGCTATCATAATAAATTTGAACTGATCCCGTAGCGTCTGAGAGCTCCATATTCGTTGTGCTGCTCGTTGTATTGTAAATAGATGTAATTACGCCATGTATCATGATATTCTTGAACGTCAGGCCGAATAATTCGTAAATGTATCTGTTTTCTGTATTATTGGCGCGAAATAAGTCTTGAATATAGAGTTTCATAGGACTTTGTTGAAAGTTATTCATTTTGTGCCTATTATAAATTATGTTTCAAAATTACTATTCACGTCACGAACACAAATCTGTAAAGTTTTATTCACTCGTTTGTTTTTGTTGTAATTAAACACCACCGCATGGTTTGTTTTGTTTACAATAATTTGACATTGACTTAACACTTTGACAGATCTTAAGATACGTCATTAAAACAAAGTGACGTGTTTTGATTCGTTCAAAAAGTCAAAGAAATTAGAACATGTTAATCCCAAGGTGGAGCCTCGAGATATTTTATTAAAAAAGTCCTATAGTGTGAATTAATCAATGGAAGGCTCATTTTAATACCGTGCTAAAAAGTAAGATCCTTATGTGATTTTAATTAGTTTATGATGTTACTAAAGCCGTCGACAGATGGCAGGTATTTTAATGTTAGGTTTTCACGCAGTTCCTTGAATGAGTATGTGCATTCGTGATCATGTAGAACTTTTTGTTACCAAAAAAAGCGACTGTATATTCTAGAGGGAGAGTTGGAAAGGAATGAAAAAAAAAATGAAAGAGCTTTTATTCGTGGTGACATCCTAAATATTACAAAATATGTTACTCCTGCCAAACTGGGTAACTGGGCTTCTGCTGAATGGGGGAGGCCTTTGCCCAGCAGTGGCACAGAATAAGCTAATTAAAAAAAAACTAGAGGAGGAAAAAGAAGCTTAAATTATATCTGCTTTTCTCAAGTATCTACATATACATCCTGTCATCTTATTAGAAGAATGAGTTAAAAATAATGTCTGTAAAGAAAAATAATTGAGGAAAACCGCAGAAAAGTACCTGTCGCCAATAAAACGGGAGCGTTGACGTCAGAAGTCAATTAAATCCCCCTTCTCCCACTTCCGTAAACACGGATGTTTTGAAAATAATTGGCTACAAGTATCAGCAAATATAAATAAAACGGGTAATCGAAGAACGACTGGCTTGTTTCAAACGGGGGAGAAAATCAAGTAGGTAGCTGATATTTTTTCTATTTCAGTAGGTAATTTCTGTACAGATTGATGATTAATGTTGAGACCATGTAGAAGAGGTAATCCGATGGGCTGTGTGAAAGACGATACGACTGACGTCTGGAGAATTATGGAAGAAGATGACATGTTGTCGTCCTCAAATAAATTAGAGAAATTAGATAAGTATTGATGAAGACACTTGGTTATTTAACTTCTAACTCTAGAAGAGAGGGTTTCAATTGTATTTTCCCCGTTTTCTCGATAACTGGTCCTATCCTCGTATCGGTGGGCCCCTTTGCATTTCAAACTTACTGTATTTCTGAGAGCGGTTTTCAGGTAAGAAGTCTTTGAGCGTGTGGATCCGCTACGCCCACTGCCTGCAGGAAACTTTTGAATGCCCTTGGCCCATGGCGCCAGGTGCATCTCTTGCAGGTTTAAGAAGCAACGACTTATCCTTTGCATGGAATGAATTGTTCTTCCCCAGTCTCACTAACTGTAAGCTCAAGTAAACACAAACGATTTGAATGGGATTTTCAGCACATTAATTGACTTGTTTTACAATTTAATGTAAACAACTCCAATAGGGTAGTAACATTAATAGTTGCCCTGAAAACAAAAGAGTTTAAAGTCACCCCTCTGAAAAGTAGGGTTGTCGCCTTGTGGGATTACATAGTATATTAATACCTAAGTAGGTAAGTACCTACATCGAAGTAGGACAGCGCAACACTGACTTGAATTAACTTTCAGCACAGTACCTGTATTCATAACATTTGATAAGGCAGAAGTCATCAGAATTTGAACCTTTTAGGGGAAAAGAAACCGCACAGAAAAATAAGAAATCCAACAGTACTTAGTAGCAGTAACCTAAAATACAAGAGAGAAGAGAGAGAGTTTTAGTTTTATATAAAGCAGATTCTTGGAAAATCAGACACTTTTAAAGCCTGCTTTGAAGGTCTAGTAGTCGCTAGCGCGACTGCTGAGCATGCCTGGGTCCTGGGTTCGGTCGGGCAAAGTGTTATTGGGTTTTTCAATCAGGAATTTCTTAGTAGCAGCCACGGAGTGTGGGCTTGTGCCCGGTTGACGGTAATAGGTTCGCCCTCTATTAAAAATTAAATTAAAAAGTTTTTATTGTTTCTCATACAATTGTTTTACAGCACAAAATTGAGGCAGCCCCGGTAAGTTATAAGGATACTTGTGATGGGGTTACCTCGCAGCTTCCTGTGTGTTACAATCTACAATGTTGAGACATAATTAAAAAGGAAAGAAAAAGTTTTGAATTATATAAAATTTTTGTAGCATGATTCAGGTATGTGTGTGTGTATGTGTGTGTGTGTGTGTATGTATGTGTGGGTGTACGTATAAGTGTATGTAGGGGAGGGGAGTGTGCGGGATGTGTGAGTCTGACTAGGGGTGTGTGTTATTAATGATTGATTGATTCATGTGTGTTAAGATTGGGTATAGGATCTTCTTTAGCAGATTCTGGTTAATAAAAGTTCAATTTCATCGTAAGTTTGTGATTTTAACCATTCTGATAGAGTATTTTTACATTCATAGCGCAACATGGGGTAGATATTCATTTTGAGGTTCAATTTGTTATAAATGTAAGTTGATTGAGTAGTGTACTGACGCCTGGCAAAAACCGTACGGACTCGAGGGGAATAAGCCACAATGTCTTTACGTCTTTTATCTAGATTAGATGGATCAAATGAGAGGGTCTTGTGTAGATGTATGGTTATGTTCAAAATATATAGTTTTCTAACGGTGAGAAGATTACTAACCTTGTAAAGGTTGTCTGTAGGATGTCGAAAGGGTTTAAAATACATAACTTTGATGAGTGATCTTTGAGCCCTTTCTAGGTCTAGAAATTTGGTCTTTGTGGCCCCTCCCCAGATCGGTATACAGTATGTGATGACGGATTGTGCCAGAGCAGTATAGATTTTATTAAGTAGCAAAGGTGGCATCACATGTCGCAACGTTTTAAAAATCCATATAAGTTTTCGGACCCTGGTCATAGTATTCTCGATATGGGTGTGCCAGGACAGTCTCTGGTCAATTGTTATACCAAGATATTTAGTGAATCTAACTTGCTGTATGCTTTGACAATTACAATGATGATGGGAGTTTGCACACTCATGTATCACGATCCCAAAATCAGCACCTGGCTGTGTCCTCTGATTCGGAGTAAAGCAGATGAAGTTCGTTTTCGATGTGTTGAGGGTTAAGAGATTAGCATTTAACCAACTTGCTATTACCGTTAACCCACGTTCAGCAGCAGCACGCACGGCAGCCCAAGAGTCACCGGCGAAAACTACTGCTGTGTCATCTGCATATGAAAAAACTCGTCCGCCACTGTTCCGAATATTACATAGCTCGTTTATATAGATCAGGAACAGCGTCGGGGCGAGCACACTTCCCTGAGGTACTCCAAAACATACAGTTTTTCCTTCACTAGTGAGGTTTCCAACCCTGACCTGCTGTTTTCGGTTAGATAGGTAACTACTAAAAAGAGAGAGGGCCGTACCTCTTATGCCGATTGTTTCAAGTCTGTGCAGAAGGATGGGGACAGAAACGGTGTCAAATGCCTTTTTTAGGTCTAAAAATACTGTAAGGCATTTCAGTCCTTTGTCTACATTATTGACTATATCGCCAGTTAATGCCTTCACAGCGTCTTGTGTTGATAGACCCCTTCTGAACCCAAATTGCGAGGGAGATAAAATATTATGTTTATTAAGGTAATTAATTAGTCTGTTATTAAGTAATTTTTCTAAAATTTTTGCGATGCACGGTAAGACCGATATAGGGCGATAGTTATTGACATCGTTCCGGTCCCCCCCCTTGTGCACAGGCGTAACCATAGATCGCTTAAAAGCCTCTGGAAATATCCCGGTTTTAAAGCACAGGTTGGCCAGTTGGCTTATTAAAGGGACCATGAAGTCTCTAGCAATTTTCAGAAATTTCGTCGGTATTCCATCCCAGCCGGGTGAGCTTCCAGAATCGAGACCCATAAGTATGCCATCCACTTCCTGAGGGTCAGTGTCAAGCAGTACGAATGATGTAGGATGCTGTTCACTCCTTAGGTATGGAGAGCTCGGATTTAATAGATTAGATTTTTTAATTATATCTTCTGCCAATGTTTTACCAATTGTAACGAAAAATTGATTAATACGGTTTAAAGAATCGAGAGGGTATGGCGTGATTTTAAGAAGATTAGAATTGTCTGATTTAGGGGTTTTAAATTGTGTAATTTCGTTAATATTTTGCCAGAGCTGTTTTGGATTGTTTAATGACATAGTTATTTGTTCTCTTTGAGATTTTCTTTTTAGTTTCTTTATTAAGTTTGTGCAAAAGTTGCGAAAACGTCTGAAAGTGATTTGCAGTATTATATTATAGGAATCTTTCTTTGTCTGCACTTGCATTTTATTACGGAGATTAATACATCGAAGTACACCAGCAGTCATCCAAGGCTTGGTAGCGCGCCTACCATTTGGAACTGACTTAGTTGTAGTATTAGATAGTAGTGAAATCTTTATTACTTCTATAAATTTATAAGCTATGATCTCAGGGTCATTATACATATTAAAAAAGGACATGTCCGTACTTATCAAGTTAGTGTAAGCATTATCAAAATTAATTACTGTTTTGGTTTTGGCGGACTTTTTAATGTTTTTTAGTGATCGGGTTATGTTTGTTAATACCATTGCGTGATCTGTGATTGAGGTATTAATAACACCCACAAATGCCGAGTTCAAGGTTTTGTCAATTTTTATAAGTGCATGGTCCAAACAACTTTGTTCTCTGGTAGGTAGACAGTGTCCTGGTAATAGGCCATGTGCCGCTAACATATTTAAGTAGTTTAATCTGTTACTGCGTTGTTGAGATGTTTCAGAATTTTTGATTATTAAATTAATATTGATGTCCCCTACAATTATAATATTTTTATGTGTCTTAATAGAGTCAAGGTGAAGATTGAGTGAATTTACGAAGTTATCAGCACAGAGATTAGAAGGTGAACGGTAGATGCCTATGATGGTATAGTTAGAGATGGATACCTGGATAGCTGACGCGTGTGAAATATTGATTTCAGTTACATGGGCCAGGTGGCCATCTCGAACATATGCTACCACACCATCATTTTGATTAAGCTGATTTTTCGTATAGTACGAAGTGTAGTTATTAAGCAGTGGTAATTGTCTTTGATAGTTAAGCCTGCACTCCGTTAACATCAACACGTCTATGTTATGTTTTATTTGTGATAAGTTTAGCTGTAAGTCTTCAAAGTTAGAATATACACTCCTGATATTTTGGGTTAATACTGTCAAGTTGTAGTTATCATGCTGTAAGTAATTATGCAATTCTTCAATGTTGATAATAGCTGACTTCGAGATTTCGGTGTCATCTATTTCCCGTATAGTGTTAAGATTGCTATCCATTAACGTGTTTATAATACAAGTGGTGCTTCATACAATTTTCATCAGTGAAGAAACCTTGAGAGAGTAATTGTAAATATTTTAATCTGATACTTAATGTTTTTGTGAGTATGAGTATGATCAGGAGTGTGTGTGACCTGTGTAAATGTGGGTGAGTGATAAGAGTTTGATAGATTGTTAATGTGAGTGTTGTTGAGTGTAATGTAAGAGTTGTATGAGTATTGTATTTTATTACATTATGGTGGTATTGAACATGCTTGAGTGTGCAGATTTTAGAAATTTTCCTCATGCTTGACACATATAATGAGTTGTCAAGATAAAAAATTAGGTTACAGAAACATAAGAAAATAATGAATAGTGGCACATTAATATACCCCTTTACATAACTTAGTCACAGTTCTTGCATTAAGTGATGTACCTGAGTTTCACTCTTGATAATAATAGCCCGAGAGCTTTCATCACGTTTCACGAAGACACGTCCAAATGAGGTCCAGCAGAATTTATATTGTTTTGTTTTTGCTAGGTCCCGCGCCAAAAAGTATAAGCGGTTTCCCTTAGCAGTAAGATGTTCCGAAATAAACACGGGGATATCCTCATTGTTGGTGAAGCCGAGATGCTTAGCCTGGAGCTTTATTTTATTCTTAATGTTGAAGGTTTTAGCTTTCTGTAGAAAATCTGTTTTTATTATCGCTGAACCAAGCTCGACAATAATGGGGGTGTTTTTTACCCCGACCTTCTTGCCCTGGATTCTGTGAATATCCTTTATATCTTTCACGTCCAAATTTCCGGTTATGCTCTTTGAGAGGGACAAAACCATGTTTATGAGGTCATCTCTAGTTTCTTGAGATTTTCTAGGAACGTTCTTGAGTTCTATACAGGTTTTCTGCGAGCTTCTTTGTAGATCTTCCATTCTTTCCTCCAATATGATTATATACTCATGGTCTTTTTTTACTTGTAACTCAAGAGATTCAATTTTCTTAAGAAACTCTTCATGTTGACTGGACAGGCGAGCTACACTTGCTTCAATACTAATGTTAGTTTGCTGGATTTCCTTTAAATTTGTGTTTATTAACAAAAGTTCGCTTTTTTGAGTGGCCAGAAATGTTGTAAATAATTCCCTCATCTCTTCCTTAAATTTGCAAAATTCCGCAGGCAAGTTTTCCTCTCTCATCCTTTTGCGGACAGAAACATAGGTGTTTGGTGGCGTAATATTGCCCGCTTCACTCACATTAGGATCCGACAGCGATTTATTCAATTGTGATGTGAACATGTTACTAGAGTGTAATAAGTCCAAGTAGTTAGAAGATTATTTTGCGCTGGGGCCGAGGGGAGGAGCTTGACAGAAAAGTAATAGCAATAAGTTGCGGCGATGCGTATCCTAGAATGCCTACTCGATATTCAAGGCAATACAGGAGAATACAATTTGCCCACACAACTGCTTCAGGCGTTTCAAAATGACTATTCGATTACTAGTGGGTAATCGCAATAATTTGGGCAAATTCCGTTCACTCGATAATTTTTATGAGCGTTTTATCTTATAAATCCCAGTACGAACGACGAAACTGATTATTTCCACTGATCGCCAGCCACTTAATTTGTCCGGTCACACAAAAGGATTTCACTTTCCGACTGTGATTAAACTAAAAAGTTATTATTAAACGCGAGCACTTTGAACATGACTTTACTGTCAGAACAACGTCTCTATTACATGGAACTTAAGTATACCTAGGTGTAGAGTAAGGCGAGGTATATCGATGATGTAAGTAATTTGGTGATATTTTTTTAAATGGAATACCACACAGTTCCTTAAGCAAGCACATTCAAGAGACACCGATATACCTCCCTTACCTTACCTACCGCTAGGTACATCCAGGAATCTGAATATGAATTCAAGGCGTAATGTTTTGTATATTATCTAAATAGTATCACGTCAAAATTGTCCAAATACCCACATAATTATAATTATTATATTCTGCTAGGTATCATCCCTAACTAGAGGTGCCACCCGACGCGGCAATTATGCAAACTGCGCCCGTCTACGCTCGCTTATTTGTAGTGTTTTCCCCAGCGAATAGAGGTGGGACATATCGATGGATAATTGAGACGTAATTGATTTTGGATTGGTTAACATGGTTATGTTCAGCGTGTGGCCGGGATGTGGATGGCGGGAACCGCTTTTTTAAGCGCCATTTTGTATTTTTTGTGCGTTTATGAATAGCGTTTGGGTTAATAATGTTATGAATTTGAATTGCTGCTGTTTTTGTTGAATTGTAGACGTTCTTTAATCTAAGCTCAGAGGTCAGTAATGCAGTCGTTCCATGTAAAATATCTTCTGGTATTGAACTGCATTCGGTAAGACTGGAAGCCGACCAAATCACAGGTGGGAAAAGGCCAGGCATATTATGACTAACGTAGGTATAAGTAGTCAAAATATAATAGATGCTGTTAAATTTATTCGGCAAAGATGATAATATTATTATTTAAAAATAGCGCTGAAACAATGATGGGAAAATTGTCCTAATTAGTTTACATTGAATGGAAGGTTGTAATCAGATTGGGCTAGGAGATTGGCTCACGTGGTTATTTTATAAATAGTTTTAGAAACTACTTTGTTTAGAATTTTCATCGTATGTAGCTTTAACCGATGTGTCATTGATATTTTGCAGTGTAGTTGAAAAGTCACCAGTTTGATTTAAATTTTTTTTTGGGATAAACAAAGGAAATAATAAAAGATAAACGGAGTACTTAATGAATGTCTAAAAGAAAATATAATGTTTATTAAATTGACTCACAAATAAACAAAGCCAATATCGATATTTCAGCAACGTTTTTTCAAAACTATCGACAACTGTCCCATCTCTAGCCACTCTCATCATCGATGCGTCTATAGCGGCAGCGTCGCATCGGAATCGTCTGCTTTTGCCCTTCACTATCGAGCTTATCGACAACCTTATTAAAGAACACGGTTTTTGTTTTACATTGAAAAGCTTATTAAATACTTAAAAGTTTCATCGGAAAAAGAGATTGTTTTTTTTAACTTACTCACTTGTGGTTTTTAGCTTACTTACAGTATTTTGTGTACAAAGGCTTTAATTATTACAAGCTTTTATTTAATTTGCAATATTTTGTATGTTTGTTTGTTTGTTTAGGTCAAATCTTGCAACTGAATTTTAAAACTGTTATCCCCAAACGATTGAGCTGAAATATTGCATACATGCTTAGTTTGAATAACAGAGCATGGTTAGCTAAGTGAAGTCATTCTTATTCCAATATGGCGGACTCCCAAAGATGGCATACTAACCCTGTGTACCCGTATGGGTCTCAATTAAAAGGGTTGGGTGAGAAAAATACGAAAAAAAAACAAATGACGTCACGCCTATATTCAAAAGCTTTTTTTTTTAATGTTTCTTTTTACTAGTAAGCTTGTTAGGGTTCCGTACCCAAAGGGTAAAACGAGACCCTATCACTGAAACTCCGCTGTCTGCCTGTCCGTCTGTCACCAGGCTGTATCTCATGAACCGTAATAGTTAGACAGTTGAAATTTTCACACATGACGTTGTTCTGTTGCCGCTATAACAACAAAAATACTACGATGGTACTGAACCCTTCATGCGCGAGTCCGGCTCGCAATTGGCCGGATTTTTTTATTTAAGATCGTGCAAGTTTGAAACTGTGGAGGAAAACATCCTGAGGAAACCGTTACGTACAAAGACCAAATATTTTAAGGTGAATGCGCTGATGGTACCCACCAGTCCCACCACAGCTCCACCGGGATCGTTGATAGTAGAAGCAGTGGCATCTAGGTCTTCCTCTGGGGGGTAGCCCGTATAATTCAATTTTTTCAACGTTTTTTTTGCATTTGGTCAGTGACAGGTTGTAGGGTACAGAGGGTAATGGGAGCCAGAGGGTAATGGGAGCGGTGTGACTAGAGACAAACCTATAGCTCGTATTCACTCGTTTGTTACTCGGACGCCTTCGGCCCGCTGCGATCGTGTTTCTCTGCGGCGCTAGACTCGCCAGTGCCATGTGTTGTGTGACGACGGACGCTTGTTGATTTTTCGGTCCGCCCTTATAAGAAATACGAAATTTCATCGGCCAGGTATGTATAAAGTTATACGTTTATTATAATGAAACCTGTTTTATTTTATAGCTAATGTTATCAATTTTGAGTATCTCTGCATATAATTTCGTTACAAGTTAGATTCAGTATATCGTTTTATTTAATTTCAACATGGTGGTAGTCGGGTAATCGGAGCTTATTAGGCTCTGATTACCCCTTTGTGGCTCCAATTGCCCCATACGATTTAGTAATAATGTTTTTTTTTCAGATTTCAAAATGCCAAGGAAAACAGTATTTGAAGAGAAAGAGAAGAAACGTCTAGAGAAAAAATGTAAAACTAAAATCATTGCTAAGAAGAAAGGAGAAACCAGCAAAAAAGAAAGAATATGTACCGCAGGAAAAGGAAAAAAACGAAAGGACGCAACCAACAAAAACGAGAAAGTTAAAAGAATAAAAAAGAAACTTTTTGAGGATGAAACTGACACGTCTGAAGAAGAAAACATTGAGAATATTTGTGATGATGAATCAGAATATTCAGAAGAAGAGACATTGTGTGCTATTTGCTGTGACTCAGGAAAAGATAACGAAATGTGGTACCGTTGCAGAGGTTGCGGTAATTGGGCACACAAAGAATGTTCTGGTTCTGACAGCCCGGTTGATTATATTTGCATTTTTTGCTTGGATCCTTAAAGATAATTGTTATAAGGTTACATTTATATTATAATTTATATGATCAAGTCAGATTTAAGACTGAAAACGAAATTTTTGAGGCTGATTTAATAATTAAGTAGCTCCCATTACACATATGGGAATTTATAGGCTCTCATTTCCCGCAAAGTCGGGTAATGAGAGCGATTCTGTTTTTTTCTTTAAAGTTTATCTGTGGTTAAACGCCTAATAATGTAACGTTAACGCTATTATTAAATGATAGTCAAATGAGTAAGGATTTAGTTTTTTAATAAAAAGTTCTTAAGTATCCATAAATTTGACTTTTATTGAACTTTTTCCTTAGTAGGCTCCAATTTCCCCCTTCTCCCTAGGTATGTTGATGAAAATATGATTCGCGCAACATGTGGTTACAGAATTATAATTATTAAATCATCAATACCACCCTCTAAGTTCATGTAACCCCATTGAATGACTTTTTCATGAAATAGTGATTGAATTTGAATTTCGCGGGCTACTCTGGGGCTTCCACCTTAAGACATGAGGCATCCACCAACTCCCAATTGGCCTGCAACGGGCCACGGCCTACTCCCTCTATTGGAGGAGAGGAGATCTGTGTCCGAGCTGTGGGAACATTATAGGCTGACATACTTGGAATTCGGCGACATTTGGTATATTGTGACGTGATGGACTTCTCATTAGCAACCCGGATTTCTGCACGGTTGATGGCAACAGGCTCGCCCCTTATTACATGGAACTTACACATAACTCGCCAAATGTGGGTGTACTATTAGGTACACCTCTGCCTAACCCTTCGGGGACTACAAGCGTGATGTTATGGTTCGTCCTTATCACACAGTAGGTTAACTTATAATACCATAGGCGATAAATGTGCCATCTCTGCTTACCATTCAGGGGTTACAACCTTACAGGCCGTATGTTATTTAATAAAAACCAGAAAATAAAATAAAAGAAAAAGCTCGTAGTTCTTTATCATCGTATGGAAAACTCGTTGAAAGTAAAGTAATACTGGGTAGTCTCCATAAAATGGATCCCTTGAATACCTAACTCCGCTTTAGTACTTTTAAATCCACAGGCTATAATTTTCCGGGCTCTGATCTGAATGGAAATGAGGATATAGGCATCTACGGTAGCTAGAGTACCTATAATGTTTGTGTAGCTTGGAGGTTAAAAACCTGATTTTGAAGCACTACCTGGAATATAACCACTCTCTCTACCACTCTGACTTACCAATAATGGATCTAAAAATACCAACGAAGCCGAAAGGCTTTAATTGTTCTTCCCGTCATTGCGATATTTTTTTGTTCTGAACTCATCAAATGACTCCTCCCGCTCTGGGCGGAGCGGAAGGGAGTATCCGACTTTCACTGACTAAAACCCATCCATGTTCCTTCTTTTGCCCTTTGTATTCCAGGGCCGCGGTATCTCTTTCGAACAGTCCCACAGCCTTGGCAGGCTTCTAAACCATACCTTATAGTTACGGATATATATAGGGGATCAAAGTTCTAACTTTATCACAAGTTTTTTCTTTAATACAAGTTATTAATGTTATAACTTTACTTTAAATACCTACACAACCTCCGTATTTGTCAATGCATCAGCACAATGCTTTGAGTGCGTTCTCACCAAAAAAAAAGTCGTTTCCCAGCAATCTTCTTAGCGTATCGATGGCAATATAAATTGTATCAGCCCAGAACTGAGCTACTAATTTGGTGCTTTCAGTAGCGTCCGTCATCAGTTCCTGTAGCGAACAAACAACAGGACACGCAGGACACGATATTAAGTGTCCCATTGTTTGTACAACAGCACCACATTTGCACTCCAGGGCAGAGTCATTCCCGTCAGTCCGTCGTATGACGACAGCCGTGTCGACGGCGCGTTCGTGTTCCACGCGCGCCTCAAAGAGATGTCAGCAAACATGAGGGGCCCGCAAGGGTCGATGCCTGCCAGGGCTGCGGGACAGTTCGACAGAGATACCGCGGCCCTGGAATATAAAGGGCAAAAGAAGGAACATGGATGGTTTTTAGTCAGTAAAAGTCTGACACTCCCTTCCGCTCCGCCCAGAGCGGGAGGAGTCATTTGATGATTTCCCATCCGAAAAAAAAGGGCAGAGTCATTAATGAATCTCCACCTGAGCAGGTTTTCCTTACTGCGACTAACCTCGGAGTCTATTCAAAGACATCCAGGTCAGCCATGGCAACTCATGTCCAGGTGGGAGATTTTCAGCAGGCGGAACGTTTTCCCAGCAATAATTTTTAGGTTAAGGTACAAAATGCTTGGTTGACGGCTTCGTGATGGGTCGGTTTACACCTGGTATACCGTATTTACGGTCGTAAACATTTTTTGAGTTCCTGATGAAACACGACTCAGTTAAATCCCTTATAGTGCAGGAATGTGATTGGTATTTCACATTTATGGTTCTTGTCTGGCTAATCTAAGACATCATCAAGCTAGGGGCTAATCTAGAAAAATGTTGGATTACTAGCCTACAATGATTGATAAAATAATGCAGCGAGCAAGCGTGATGGATGATCAATACCAGTTTTTTTTCTATCTAACAATACCCTTGCATCTTAACGAATTACGTACAAAGGAGCAATGTTTACCTAATGTGCAAAGTATAAGTAGACTGCAGATTACATGATTTTAACTTTACAGTCTACCATTTCTCTTACAAGTGCAGCTCTATAGTAAAAGCGCTTCATAGATATTCCGAAAGCATACTGAGGCTTCCAGAGCCTTCCATCTCGCATTTGGCTACAACAGAAACCAGAGAACTTGATCGAAAGGGTGCCATTACATTGCTACCACCTAAACACCAACACTTTCTCATTTACTCTGCAAGTCTCATTCTGTATTTCTTTTACTACTTAGGGCAAAAGTGGAATGGCCTTAATCACCATTACATTTCGACACTGCCTTACAGTATGCAAACATTTGCCAGCAATAATAATTAGCTTTAATATAATAAAACAAAAGTACTAATTCCAGTAATGCATGCCACTCTGTAGAGAAGAGCCGAAGAGAAGCTCAATTCTAAAAAATAACAGACGCCGATGATGAAAACATCATGACCCTGCCGGTATTTCAATTTATTTGGGGTTCAAGCATCCAAGCATCTCCTTACATCTATTAGACGTTGACTCACTAGTCGTTCTGTCTCCGTCTATGTCAAGTATTTCTGACTCGTCGATCCAACACGGTAAGGAACCCATTTAAAATAGCACACTGTCTGAAATTTATTATGTCTGGTAAACCATAATTATTAATACAAAAACTGCTTGTGACAATCTTCTTTCTTTTTCGTGTTGTTAGTACCTGGTGTCAGAGTTTTTATGAAGCCCATGGGACTTGTCTTTATAAGTCGTCGAAAATATCTCTCGGGCATTCTGGTTTGGTTTCCTCACGATGTTTTCCACCGAAGCAAGTTATTTATACAATAAGCATACGAATTCGAAAAATTAGAGGTGTGTGTCTTGGGTTCGAACTTGAGACCTATGACTTGGCAGTCCGACGGTCACACCACTAGGGTATCACTACTAGTAAGAATAAGAGCAATTTAAACCAATTACTGAAAGTGGCTAGTCCATATAACGGCATAAATTAGTAATGGCACGTGCTTTTTCTCTTAGCTCTCTAAGAGAATGTGCCATGGCAAAAAGATTAGTCAGCCAGCAGGATGAAAATTTCCTCCGTGACTCAGAAAGCACGTTAAGCCACTGGTCACGACTGTCAATTGTAGATCTTTGACAGTCGTTAAGTAGTCAGTAGCCCGAAAGTCTGACAACTGCTTACCAAGGGGTATCGTATTACCTAGTACTAACTGGGTTGTGGAAGTCAGATAGGCAGTCGCTCCATGTAAAATACTGGTATTCAGCTGCATCGCTGCGTCGAGAAAAGGCAGATGATGATCATCATCATCATCATCACCCAATTACAGTTCACTGTTGAACATCTCCAATTCTATGCTGATTACTTACATCCAGTATGAGTTTTTTGCTATGATCCAATGGTACTTCTGTATTTAATCTGCACAATATTCAAGTAACAGTTATTGTGCTCTCCCATTTAAGGAATGAACTGAATCGCAGGCGTTCTGTTTCATTGTTAAAATAAGTGTTTGTTTATTCAAATATCAACAGTCAACCGATGTTTTTTGACGCTAGTATGTTACTAAGTGCATTGGTTGGGATCTGTTGTTTGGTGAAAAGTGAAATTAAGATGGTATTGATATCTACAGCTTTCCTGTAGAAAGGCTTGCCCAGAAAACTGAAAGAATACCAATAACGACTTTGATTTGAAGGGTGCCGTATTCCAGCTGTCGCGACATTTATGAACTACATTTGACGTCACAAAAAATATAGATCGCATCTATACCAACACATAAAACTTCATCTGAAGTCACAATATTATATATCGCGCAAGCAGACTTGTCCGCGCGATTAACATAGGTATATACGAAAACTCGACAGCAACCGAGAGTCCACTTTAAAGCAAGAAGTTCGGAGTAGCCCACTAGATCCAGCCTCCGTCTTCTCGTAGTATCCGCCGAGATGAGGAACTTTCTATCTTGTTCCTCATATAGGCAAATGAGATGTTTCAACTTTGTCTCTTTGACAAACTATGGGTAAACTTCTCAGTGTTGCAGGTTGCAGGTGTCAGTAACCGCTTCCCAACAACTTGGCAGCTCTGTTTACCAAATTGAAGTTGTCGCTTGAGTGGCGTCTCTTATGGCCGATATCCTCAAGCGATGTTGACCACTTTTGAAATATATGTTGACCACTTTTGAAATATATTCATACAGTCTTGTTTCCGTTTAAGCTGTTTAATACTTTAAGCCGCCTAGTGGTGTGACCGTCGGACTGCCAAGTCATAGGTCTTGAGTTCGAACCCACGGCACGCACCTCTAATTTTTCGGATCCATGTGCGTATTTTATAATTATCCCTTGTATCGGTGAAGGATGAAGGAATGCCTGAGAGATATTTCTTGACGGCATGTAAAGCCAAGTCAGAGGCCCATGGGCGGCATGAAAACTCGGCAATAAGCACACGATAAAGAAAGAAGCTGTTTAAAAAGAGCTTCGGACCCTAATGTACTTTCAAGTTAATCTTGGACATCACCTAAGTCGCTGATGGAAAACATTATGAGGAAACCTGGACTTACAACTGTAAATCTCTGAAATCGCCTTAGGCAAACGTGGTGATAAATGCTCGGGCCTTCTCTTCACGAGAAGACGCCTCTTCCCCTGCAGTGGGTCAATAATTATATAACATAACGCCTGTAATCCCCGAAAGGTAAGGCAGACGTGTAACTAACAGTACACCCACATATAGCCAGTTATGTATAAGTCCCACTTAATAGGGGGCAAGTTATATTATTCGCTATCAACTGGGCACATCTAAACCGCGTGGCTGCTATTGAGAAATTCCTGATTGAAAAACCCACTAACACTTTGGTCGACCTGTGAGTCGAACCCAAGAATATTGGATTTTGTCAATAATTATACCAAAAAGCAAACACCACGCGTCACGTTTGTCGTTTCGTTATATTACATTAATTATATCATAATTGTGAAATGAGGCTCGTTATTTTGTGTAGGTAAACAGTAGAAACTTAATTGCATTAATGGTAATTAAGTAATGGTTCATTCATGAGCACATGGGTAGGAAACCTTTTGACGATTGTGTGATACTTTAATGAATATTTAATGTTTGTTAAGCGCTGTTATTTCAGCAATATGTTAACTCGTCACTTACGACTTCCGTCCGATTGGATGTCAACTAAAACCATAAAACAGGTATCCAATGGCACTTGGCAAAAGTGAAGCTTTTTCTATTGGACAACTATTGTAATCGGGAAAGTACTTATCTCTTGCAAAATACCTCATAATAATATTAGTATAAAAAAGAATCAAACTATTATAGGAGCTCATGGCTAAATACTAACAGCCGCACGGGGTCTATCTTCAAGGTTAAGCAGTAGTTGCCGAGGTCAGTTCGTAGATGGGTGAACATCAGTACATTCCGAGTTTCTTCCGTTCCACGGAAAGGACATTAAACCTCTGTCATGGTCAGTCCCGGCTGTCATTTGTACATCTTTGAGAGTATTAACAGGATTCAGTGGCACGAAAGTCTGACAACCAGTCTTACCAAGGCGTATCGTATTACCCAGTACTAACTCGGTTGTGGAGGTCAGATAGGTACCAAATTCAAAACTATCAGAAAGTCCTCTCACAGAAAACATGCTCCTAATAATTATTTCCTTTTTTTCCAATGTTACCATGTAAGGTACCTAGTCTTAGAGCGCATCTTTGGCGTCGTGCCAGGCCCGACTCAGCCGAACGAGGCATGCACTACTGGCCTAGTGATGCACCAATTATCGATAATTTTCATCGATAACGAACGTGACTCTGATTTTAAGTTAAGATATCGTTGAAGGTGTGGGTTTAATTTTAGGGATGAGAGTTTTGTTGCTTGGGGATTTAATTATGCTTTCATCGATGTTTTAGATAAACTTGACACGTTTACATGACAGACAAAGACTTACAGATTAAGTGTTTCATTAAGCTTTGGAGTTTCATGTTTTCACGGCATGGGTTTAATGGAGTAGAAGTTTTATACGTTTAATCGTTACTGCTATTTAATTGACCCCCATCATTTGTAGATCTTTTACTATGAGGATGGATAGCAAATTACATGTAAAAGGCAAGTAATGGACTACAGTCTTTTTGACTACGAATTATTACTGATTTGATCACAATACGGATCAAAAGTTCTAATAGGGCGCGATCGAACCTCAGTCTTATCACCACTACCGTTAACCAACTCATCACACGCCACAAGCCTGAGTTAATCGAAAGTGACTCAGATTTACGTTCAATTTAAGCAGCCTAAAACATCGACAGTAAGAAGAAGAAGCGGAAGGCTACGAAGGAGATGGCGGGACGCACTAGACAGGTTCCGTCAGAACTGGAAGGAGGACGCGCGGGTTCGCGAGAAATGGAAGGAGTGAAGGGAGTCCTTTCAGAGCAGGCTAGGAACCAAAATACAAATATCGATATCATAATTAACCTCATCGATCAAATCACATCCCTACAAGAATCGTTGTCAATAATCGGCTAGGTATAGACCGCAGCCTTATCTTCTCCTATACTTGCTACTCTTATGTTCAAGCTTGCTCCTTGCTGGCCCAGCAGAATGCAGGGCTCTGTTTTAAATTCAAGAAGTGTACCGACTCAAATGCTTTCTTTAAAGTTTTGAGGGGTTCCTTTTCGAAGCGTATTGGCGATAGCATTGAGACAATTGAAGGAGTATTTTATTTTTGGTGGTGGGAATTTTCCAGGTAAACGCTGAATTTTTATGAGATCTGTGTTTGCGCTATTTACCTGATATTGTTTAAAATGAGTTGGCTGGATAAGCTCATAAAACTACTGAACTATTTCATCTTGGATGATGATGAGACTAGTTTTGTTCATTTTATTGTAATCTCATTGTGTTTATTCTAATTCTGTTTAGTTATTAAAAATGTTTTTTTTACTTTTATCCTCAAACCAACCATATTGTTTACATCCTTATATTATTACTATTTTGATTTTGTTGCCGCATACTTCGTTAACGTAAAATTATTATTAAATAAAAATGTTACTTACTTCCCTTTTTAATCGATTTTTTTTACCAATTTCAAGGGTTTTTTTTTGCATGGAACCCTAATTATTTTTCTGAAATAAAAGTGGCCTATGTTAGACCTTATAACATCAGATATCTGCCAGTAAGTCCCGTTAAAATCGGTCCAGCCGTTTTGGAGATTAGCCGGAACAAACAGATAGACAGACAAAAATTGATAAAAATGTGTGTTTGTTATAAGTACGAGTACCGTATATACTTTCATATGCATTCAGTAAAAAGCTGTTATTTTGATATTATAAACAGACACTTCAATTTTATTTATTTGTATAAATTATAATTTTGACATACTTTATGTAATTGTAATTGATTTATGTTCAACCAATAACTTGTATGTGTGGTTTAAACTGGTAGTATAAGTTGGTTATAAATAAATAAAAAAAACCTTTTTAAAAGTAAAATAAAAAAATTAAAATACTCGTTTCACGTACAATATTTTCAGATTAAAAAAAATCTCATGTCCATGGACGATACTGATTGTGCTTGTTGCAAACTACAATTTAACTAAAATGCTATAGAATAATATTATTTTCGATTAAAAAAAAACGACGTATTTACGTTCGGTTTACATGTGTGTTTGTGTTTCACCCGGTTTTTGTATAGGACCAGAGCAAAGACCAGAGGCATCATCTCTGGTCCTATACAAAAACCGGGTTTGCCCACGAGTGGGGTATAGTAGGTTAACAAAACAAAAAAAATGTATCTATCTCACCGTGACAAAGTGTTTGCACCGAGGAGAGTAGTGAGCTCGGATATAACGATATAATGCTTGTGATATCCGAGCGTCACTCATAATTATTTCATGAGTAACCGAGATAAACCTTTTCAAATCTCAATTCAACGTCGCAAATATGTGATAAATTTTTCATGTGATAGGGCCGAAACCAACTATTTAAATGTTTGGTCTATTTGAAATTAAAATTGTCACTTTCACCAACCGCTGTTGCTCGGGAAACAGAAAAAAACTTAAGCCTTATAATTATTTAATTTACCAACATTTTTCTTGCAGAATATTATTACTTAATTTATTACAAGTAAATTAAGAGGAAGACCAAGAAAACGATGGATGGATTGTGTGAGGAATGATATGAAAGAAAAAGGAGTAAATGTGTGAAGATGAATTTATTTACAATACATTTAATTTAATGACATCATCAAACGATCTCTTGTCACCGTCGGCGTTCCAGCTGTATTAGAACCCAATGGTTCGGCACGTGATGATGGCAAAAGACCGGACGGCATGTCTTTGTTTCCATGGAAGATGGGTAGGCCTTTAGTGTGGGACGCAACATGTGTCGATACTCTTGCGCCATCCCATCTTTCTAGCTCATCGTGCTGTGCTGGGGCTATCGTTGCGGCTGCGGAGAACCTCAAGTGGCGTAAATGTTATTGGAAACTATATTTTCGAGCCGTTTGGGGTTGAAAGTCTAGGACTGTGGGGTTCGAGTGCTCACAGCCTTTGCAAGAAAATTTCAAAACGATAAGTTGACACTTCCCGGGCTGGGTTTTACCTTGGCCAGAGGCTTAACGTTGCCATACAGCGTGGCAACGCCGCCTGTCTCTTGGGGACATTACCAGTTGACAGCGCCAGTGTTGAGGAGGAGTTTTTTGACGCCATTTTTTATTTTATTTTTAAGTTAGTTACTTTAGGTTATTTTAATTTATAATGTAAAACAACAAAAATTACAATCTCTTTAACTCTTAAAACAGAAGTGACGTCTAAAACTCGTAATTATTTTCGCGCAGTAACTCTATCCTTCTGTAAACAGGCACACGGCAACTCTGCAACTTGAACATAGGAATATAAGTTGAAATTACCGTAACATCGTTAACTCAACAGTTGTCTAACTTGAACCCAGAACATTGCCTTGAGGTAATTTTACCTTTGGGACTTACGGTTGCAGAGGATGGGTTTCATAAAGGTGTAACAAGACCCTTAACGAAGCTGTAAGGCACTTGTTTTCCCCGTCATTGCGATATTTTTTTTGTTCTAGACTATACCTGGGAACCTTCTAGTTACGGAGATATTGGGGGTCATACTTCCAACTTTTTCAAGAGTTTTTTTTTTAATCGATATTTATAATGTGAGTTTTTTACTTTAAACACCTCCACGACCTCAAAATGTGATAATGTGGGTGATGACTTCAAAATGCGTCCTTTTGGGTATTGTAATTTTGCTACTATTCAATCGCTCCATCAGCACAATGCTTTGAGTGCGTTAAATCGAGTCCTACTGTAAAACGTGATTTTTACCCTAAAAAAAGTTGTTTCCCAGCAATAATTTTTGCTTAGAGTTACTTAGTTTGATGTACAGAATGCTTGGTTGACGGCTTCGTGGAGGGTCCATTTACACCCTGTATGGTTAATGTATTGTTTTTTTTCGAATTCTCTCGACTGCCTCGTTGGTCGAGTGGTCACGATCGCGACTGCTGAGCATGAGGTCCTGGGTTCGATTCCCGGGTCCTATAAATTGTTATTGGGTTTTCCATCAGGAATTTCTCAGCAGCAGCCATGCAGTCTGGATTTAAACATTACTTAAACATAACTGGCGAAATGTGGGTGTACTTTAGGTACACCTCGGCCTAACCCGTCGGGGATTACTGGTGTGATGTTATGTTATGTGATGAAAAATTAAGTTCTTTTCTGGATGAACTGTTTTGTGAGGAGCTCTAACCCTTTGCCTGCTTAATAGATCATAAACTACTAACCCAGTTCATTTATTGTTATAACAACACATTCTTTGATCGACCAGCAGTACACCACATCTACAAATCTGATTTTAAGTCAGATTCGCTCGCCATTCCACTCACCCGTACACACCAACTTCCAAAATATTTCCGTTATTAGGCATATTGTAGTACAACTTGGAAGTTGTCTGCTGTTTGATGAACGAGCGCCTATTACTGCCTACCCTCTGTTTGCTAAGGTCCGTCGTAATGTCGGGTATTAGCTGAGTTAATGTTCTACAAGGCATTTTGAGCTTGTATATTATAAAGATGATTATACAGCAAAGTGCAGTGTTTTTGTATTAAAGTTATTATGCTGCTTTAATACCTGCCTAGCCCTTTTTCAGTCGAGTTTGCGTCGTTTTCTAGTCTAACCGGATGCTGTTGAATACCAGTATTTTTCAAAAAGAGGGGTGTTATAAGTTTGACCGCTATGTGTGTGTTTGTCTGTGGCACCGTAGCTCTTAAACGGGTGAACCGATTCGGATGCGTTTTTTTGTAAGGAGGTTTTCTACCGTTGGTTCTTAGACATGTTTTATCGAAATCGGTTCAGCCGTTTCAAGTTCATCAGCTCTTGTTAGGTGAGGTAGGGATCTTAGACGCATAATGGGTGTTTACTTTACTATCAAACATATGTATGTGTGACCAAAAATTTGAAGCACCCATGTATGCTATATAACTATGCAAGATTATGGAATTCTTGGTCTGATGCTGCAGCTAAGATATCCAGCACATTACTCACTACTACTAATGAAAAAATAATAGCAGATATATGCAGTGTTTGGATTCGTTTCTTACATGGAGTGACTGCCTTTTTTATCTCCACAACCCAGTAACTGGATTCAGAATACGTTTGAACATGACTGATTTACAGTCTTTCAGGCTTCTGAAGCACCAGGGATCTCGGTATGTACTGGATAGTTACCTATCTCCGGACCTACCTTGAAAATGAACTGGAATGATAGTATTATTTAGATGTTATGTTGAAAATTAAAAAATATAGACGCAAAAATGAAACAGTCTGTAACATTAACTTCATTTTAATTTACAAAAATAAATTATAATATACACCTTAAAAACTAATAAATACAAACTACTACTACAGAACTATGAAAAAAATTGCTATTGGTAAGAGTCGAGAGCATGTTTTTATTTTAACATCAATGGTCGAATGAGAGATCAGTAACTTTTTTAATCAATGTTATCTATGGGTACAGTATTAAAACATTTAGGGAATTGACTACACAACATATCGACTTGGAATTCCAACTCGATATACTCATCATGCTTCTTGTCTTGAGCATGTTGGAATGAGCTTTATGTCCGTGAAATAAAGTCCAAAGCGGCGTCGACTCGCGTCGTCCGAACGAATTGACATAGCGACCAAAGATGAGCGAGGATGCGTAGCGACGGATGACGGATGTGTGTGGAACAAACCAATCACATAGCTGGAATACCTCAAGCTATGAAAAAGGAACGATGTTATTGGTTAGTTTCACACACGTCCCTAGCTACGCATCAAATTAGCTTAATATAGCTAATATTTAATTACACATCGAGGAATACACTGCTTATTTGTTTACTTTTAGTGGATTTGAATACGACAAATATTTGTTAATCTTATTAATATACTGTTCTGACAAAACTGGCTTATTGGCTAAACTAATTTGATGTTTCAAATTAGCGATGGTTGATAGCAAGTAACTTCTAGGCGTAGACGGTGATGGACTTGAAAATATGAAAGGTGCGGGAGTTACAATATTCTTAATATTAGTATAAAGATTGTGTACAGGCTTTTTAGGAGTAATAGCTACAACATCAGCTGGTGTTACAGAATATACAGGTCTTACAGTAGATACTGGTATTGCAGCATTACGTCGGCCATTTGCATTCGTCACAAAAAGAGGTTTTAACTCATTATACGATGGTCTTACTTGTCCCTGTGCTTGTGCATTTTGATTATTAAAAAGCGAAGAGAATTTGCTTTTATACGGTTCATTTGTATGGTCTAATTCAGATGAATAGTCCACTATTTCTTTCGAAAAATCAAGTTCATCGGAGAACTTGTAATCGTCTTTTGCTTTTGCCACTTTATCGTTGTTATGGAGACGTGCGTTGTACTGTTCTAAATAATCGTTATTGTTGTCTGATAAATCATCTAAAGTGCGATCATCGATATTTGCAGCTGTAGCTACAAAAGCAGCTTTAGTTGGATAGACATTAAAATATTGGAAATTATTATCGTTTTTATCTCCATAATCGTTTTTAGTATCTACATATCTCTGTTCATAGTTAGGAACATTTGCTTTATAAGGCGCTACAGTCTGTTGTGGACGGTATAAAATATCTTCATGTCCAATATAATCTTGATTGTGACCATAATTTTGTTTTACTATATGGTGATTATTAGTATCTAAACTTTTGTCTTTCGTATCAAAATCGATACTGTTATCCTGATTATGATGTTCATCATATCTGACATCAGCTTTGTATCCATTCTCGTCAGCGGTGTACGAAACTATCTGCGTTCTTCCGTCGGGGAGTAATACTCTGTATTCGCCATTGGTAGCTGATCCTGTACTCTTTTGAGAGTGAGAGAAGTCGTCACCAGTTTTTTGGTCCTTGACTGTGTAGGAGAAGGCGTAGTTGTCACTCTGTGCAAAGAAAATATAGAAAATATGCTTTAGACAGTATGTTGTGTATAGCTACTTTATAGGTATTGATAGGAGGGGATAAAGTGTATGTGGCTAAAAACTCTTTTAGCCATAGGTGATTCAGAATAAAGCAAAACCATAGCAATAGGAATAAAATTATAGTGTGACACGCATTATGTTGCGTCGACCCCAAGTAATATGGAACAAGTGCAGGAAGATGATGAAGTACTGACGACAACAGGTATCTTTGAAGTTATTTAATCAAAGAAGAAATAAAAGAAATATCTATAAGGAGGAGTTAGAGGCTGGTAGTCATTTTTCCCCGCGGTGACAGGCCGTCTTGAGGTACTTTTGTTAATTATATCGCTATCCGGTTTTCTTCCGTTGTTTTTTACTAGTCGCTGTCTTCTAGTTTTTTTGTCTCTGAAAGAGATCTGGATCTACCCCGTGTCACAGACTTATGTAAGTTTAATTGTTTTATTTATTTTCTTGTGCTGATGTACTTGATGGATTCGGTGAAATTTTAGGGGATTCCTGTTGACGTCTCTTCTCTTAACTTGATTGTCTTCACTTGGGTCCTTTCCCCATAAATATATACTTACGGGATTAGTTTCTTGGCTGTAATCATCTTCACCCCCTTTGTTTTTACTATGATAATAGTGATCAGGAGAATTCTGGAAAAAAGGGATTCATTATGTAAAATATTTTGATTGTTTGCTCAAAGTAGAGTTAGATTTTTTTTTGTCAAATCTTTTATGATTTAAATGGTGCTGTCGAAGTAAATATCAGTGGTAAATAAATTATTATTTAACTTTCATAAGTATAACTAATATCAAGTTTTAAAGACATCATTATGAGTTTCGACAGTAGGTACATTTACAGATTACAAGATAGACAAGTTTTTGGAAAATGGGGATCTTACCATAGCTGTTGATTGGAAAGTCGTGTGTTAATCGGTTGTCATAGCAGGAATGAGGAAAGTTTTGAGTATGAATTGTGGGTACTTGATAAGCGTCGAGGAAAACCAAAAAAACGATGGGTGGACTGTGTGTAGGATGACATGGCTAGAAAGGAGGGGACTACTGAGAGGACGAATAATGGAGATGCATGGATGAAGAAGACATGCTGTGCCAACTCCAAATAAATTGGGACACGGGCAGGAGAATAGTGAATAATGACGAGGACCTTTCATAAAACAATACCAACCTTGTATTTATACGGATCGGCCGTCGAAGCTGTGTGTCTTTGAGCGTTATCAAACTCGTACAACGGTTTCACAACACGTAGCTGTAAGAAAATAATGAATAATTAACTAACACCTTCATACATTTTATCATTTCTGTTCAATCCTGAAAAACAATTATTTCAACGGTCTTGCTAAGACATGCAAAGACACACAAGATGATACTTATGAAATCTTCGTTTGTTATATACGATCATTTTTTTTAGACCATACCTGGGAACCTTCTAGTTACAGAGATATTGGGGGTCAAAATTACAACTTTTTCACAAGTTTTTTTTTAAATACACGTTTTTAATGTAAGTTTAACTTTAAACACCTCCACGATCCCTATATCCTATTCAATCCATCCATCAGCTCAATGTATTGAGTGGGTTACATTGAGTCCTGCCGTAAAATGTAATTTTTTCACACCAAAAACAAAGTCGATTCCCAGCAATATTTTTTGCGTAAAGTTACTTAGTTTGATACTATAATATGCATAATGCTTGGTTGACAGCTTCGTAAAGGGTCCGGTTACATACACCCTGTATTTTAAAATACCCGATGAATAATTTCGATGGTGGTGGGTCTAAAATCCTACTAATATTATGAATGGGAAAGTTTGTGAGTATGGATGGATGTTTGTTACTCTTTTACGCAAAAACTACTGACCGGATTTGGATGAAATTTAGCACACAGATAGTTTATAACTTTCATTAACACATAGGATACTTTTTATCCCGGTAGTGCGATCCCGTGGGACAAATACAGAACTCCACGCGGGTGAAACCGCGGGCATGAGCTAGTTATGAATAAAATCGTTGATCGATTTTTTTGTCAGGGTGTCTATAATGTATTATGGCTAAAAAGAATCATAATGCATTGAACATCACCAATTAAACATAAACAGAACTACTACAGATTAATCACCAATAACCAGCCGCTGGCAAACGTTTACAATGATCCCCGCAGTGATCCCCGGATAAACAAACACACCTGTTCTTGTCCACGGACACAATAGCGCCATAATCAATCATCGGCCTTATGCCAGTGAATAGAGAAAAAATAATATCACGGATTCATTTTGTTGGGGGGCTATGAAATTAGCGATTTTGTAGTAAAAATAAAAACGACTTCAAAAACAATAAAGTGAAAAATAACTTTAACTTCAGAAGTCGGTGACTTCTGTTTTTTTGATTCAGTTTTTTTTTGCCACCGACTTCTGAAGCTATTTACTGTTCAATTTTTTTGTGTTTTTGAAGTCGGTTTTATTTTTTTCTAAAAAGTTTTTATTTATTTTTCCATTTTAGTTGTGATATCCTATATAAATATTTGCGCACTGCTCCAATGAGACAGCGAGGTTTCGGAATAAACGAAAATATCATCGTAGGAAGCAATTTTTAGATTTTTGTTGATTTCGATAAAATTTAAATGGGAGGTCCCATTTAAATTCGAGTAATCGGTGAACATACATAAAATAAGATTCCGACGAATTGAGAACCTCCTCCTTTTTTGAAGTCGGTTACAAAGTAAAAAAATATAGAGAGAATTTTGAATCTTTTTTAACCTATGACCACTTCTGAGTAAAGGCCTCCCCGGTATTCACCCAGACCTCTTCGCCTTCTTCGGCCAATCCGGTAAGAACGAGTCCAGATCGTGACGCCAGCATTTCTTAAGCCTGCCTGGGTGACGAATTACTTTCGGGAAATGACTGTCGCTTTAGGCTAGTGGACTCTGGTCTGATTTTCTGGGTGGGCAAACCTTGGCGGGTCTTCGGAGCCTAGTCTTGGGCCCCGCTGACTAATTGTACCAGTACTTATAGCTAACAAATACATTTGATTTGTAAGAAATGCGTCAACGTTGAAGATTTTAATCTATACTAATATTAAGAGAGGGTGAATTTGTTTGTAAGTTTGTATATATGGGATAATCTCCGGAACTAATGATCCAATTCTAAATATTCTTTCACTGGCAGAATGCTACCTTATTCGTGGGTGATAAAGGCTATAAATTATATTTATATCATGCAAAATTGCAAATAAGCCGAGCCTACCACAATTTTTGCGGACGAAGTCGCGGGCGAAGTGCTGGTGATTAAATAATTTAGCTTAAAGCAAGCAAGCTTGTCTATGATGCAACAAAGACTGAGAAAATGCGAAGTATAGTACTAGGTGATTCTGATGATGACATTATAATATTTAAACTATAAAACCTGCAGCTTCCCTCGACGGCCGACGTTACCCAAAGTTATCATCTCAGTAGACTTTTTGACATTGCCATCATATTTGACACTTAGCATCACACTTTTACGAGTGGTTGACAAACCTAGAATGTCTGCTATACCATCAGTTTCTTCAGCACTGTCTGAGGGTCCACTTTTCTCATGATCACTAAGCCTATGCCAGGCATTGCCATTTAAGTTCGTATTTAGATTATTTGTAGGTATAATTAGGAAGTCCTCGTCATTAGAAAGGCGAGCAAACTGTCTTCTTCGTATTTTTTTGCTGTCAGGATAGTATTCGAGGTATTCTGATGTGTTTGATTCTATATTTTTTCTTCCGTTAGTCTTTTGCGTAAAAATAAAATGTGTGTGAATAATTTGCGTCAAATTTTAACTCGTTTTGTTTGTTTTAAATACATCTACATCAATTTAATTATAAGCTTTTAGTATCCAACTGCTGTACAAAGACCTCCTTTCACATTTTCCAATAAAATGGACCCCATCGTCTACTTCTGGGTTTGCTTCACTCTTCATTGTCGTTAGAGTTCCACTTCCATTACTGCCCAGGCCTTTCCCAAGCATGTTCGTCTGCTGCAGTAACCGGTTGCAGCTCATACGGGTGCGACTGCAGCTGTTTCTATGTCTGATACCAATGCTTACGTTGTCTTTTCTTCGTTCATGATAAAATGTAGCAAAATCCGTCTAGAACATCCCTACTGCTGGAACTCATGCCGCTGCAAGAGTGGGCTGTAATCCACCACGCAGCCGCAGTGATAGTTGGTGAAGCATCAGAATATTGAATAGTTTTAAAATTATCATTATTATAATAGATTTAAAAACTCACATACAACTTTTTGAAATCAAAATCAAAATTGTTATCTTCATCATTGAACTCATAATAGTCTTTGGTGGTAGATTGAGCTTTTTTGCTGTATGAGGGTGCATTTTGGTATCCTTCATTATTTTGTTTTGCCTTTTCTCCATCAACCATTGGTAACTTTTTAGTCTAATTTAAAGACAATGTTGTTATGATAATTAGTTGATCTTAAGAATATTAATGCCTCGTTGTCGTCGGTCTAGTGACGGATCTTGAGGGCCTAGCAGATAATGGAGTTCAAGGGGTTTCGTATGTTTACAACAAATTTCACCAGTAATGACAAAGCTTTTCTATGGTTTATGACAGTTCAACATATTTTTGTTTTTCCCATTATCGATAGAATAGCTCTCTGTCCTTCTAGATTCTCAAAAGTCAAAGTCAACCGTATTTATTTGTGGTACAAACCGTTGTTGGTTTATTACTAGGTAGCAGGCTGGAGTCTGGATCTCAGTCCTGTGAGGTCTTGGGTTCGATTCTAAGGTCCGGTAAACTGGTATTGAGTTTTTCCGTCATCTATGATTTATCATCTGCCGAGTCTTACTGGATGCACTTGAATACCAATGTTTTACATGGAGCGACTGCCTATCTGATCTCCACAACCCATTTAGTACTGAGTAATACGATACCCCTTGGTAAGACTGGTTGTCAGACCTTCGGGCTACCTGGAATGATCTACAAATGATACGACCAACGGCTTATCGTGCTTTCCGAGGCAAAAAAGAAACTCGGTATGTAATGGGTGGTCTCCCATCCATGAGCTTAGGCAAGCGTGGCTTAACCTGAAGATAAACCCGAGCGGCTGTTAATATTTAATCACGAGCTCCTCTTCATCTATAATAAATAATCAAAAAATAATTTATTTTAGCATACATAACCTAATGAGTGGCTTGTAGTATAATCGTTAAGTAAATAAAACTATTAATGTAAATTAAAACCTGATCAAAACTTCTCTGTTGCAAGGTTTGTACCAGTACTTCGCCGGCTTTCGAGTCAGGTTTTCTCGGATTGATAAATTGCATTAGGCGTCTCTGACAATAACGACAGAAAACTCTTAGAAAAATACCTAATTATTTCAGATAAAAAATCATTAATAATCAGCCTATGATGTTCCCAATACTGCGACACAGGCCCCCACTCTTTGAGAGGGAATGGGCTGTATACCACCACGCGGGCCCAGCGCTGGTTGGTAGATGTCACATGTCTTAGAATTTTTGGTCCTAGGACATACCATTTTCCTTACGATGTTTTCCTTCACCGTTTTGGGAGAAGTATACAAAGAAAGCAAGATAGAAGTGGTGAACATCACCTGTCTTTCTTTATCCACATCATCATCATCAACGTAATACCAGCTTGTTACTGTCCCACTACTGGGCATAGACTTCTACTCATCACATTTAGAGCTGTGGTCGTGAACCCGGAACTGCAATACTATCCACCTCCATCTGCTCTTTTGACTCAATATAAGTCGTGACTATGGACACTCATCATCAGTCTAGCCTTTTCTCAACTTTGTTGGGGTCGGCTTCCAGTCTAACCGGATGTAGCTGGATACCAGTATTTTACATGGAGCGACTGCCTTTGACCTCCACAACCGAGTTACTCGTTGTCACTGGACTAGCTGTTACGTGTAATAGTTGGATAATAAAAATACTGTGAAATTTGAACCTGATGGCGTTTACTAGGTTGAACCAAATTAGTATCAGCGCTTCTTTTTGTCCGATGTTGTTTTCTTGGATGCATGAATTCCAATAATCGCTGCCGATGATAAAGACAAAAATCTGTTTGAAATTAAATCTATTGCAATATTTTAAACTAAAAACGAAAACAAGAGAAAAATGTTATTGCCTGTTGTTTGTTCCCGGTTGATGGCAATAGGCTCGCCTCCTATTACCATAACCGGCAAAATGTGGCTGTACCTACTATTAAGCACACCTCTGGCTAAGCCTTCGGAGATTACAGGCGTGCTGTTATTTTTTAGTGATGATATTTGGTTACAGCAATCTAAAAAAAAATAACTTTACTCCCGCGTTTCTTCTGGCCCGACACGGGGGCTAGATCTACTTAGAAAAGTTGGCGAGTCACCGTTAGAAAAGAACAAGCAAATGTGAGCGGCCCAAATGCTTACTGGGCTGTTCTCAGACATTATTGAATAGGAAATATCTGAGAACTTTAGTTCTGATTAAAGCTGACTTATTAAATGAACTAGAAGAGAACGCAATCAGCTCATCTTGACCGATTTCAAGAGCCAACGATGTCGTTATTATTGTGCAGTTTTAATTGACCGAAATTCGATTTAAAATTTATTCAGCATGTGTGTGTTGTTTTGCAGCATTATCCATAGGATACCCATTTCCCATAAAGATTACTTTATTCTAATATATTATTCTAAAATAGTCTGATGACTATGCACAGCATAGTAGGTGAGTTAGGTTATTGACCGGGAAAGAAATTTCTGAAATCAGTGTTTAGTTTTAAAAACCGGACAAGTGCGAGTTCGACTGATGTGGAGAGGGTTTCGTACGTTAATTATCTAAATTTCGTAAGTTGTTTTAAATCGAAGATTTCTTATAGGTTTTCCTGGAATCTATAGGCAAAGCAAACTATTTTATGTTTTTTTTTATTTTTTTATCTGTAGGCAAAATATTTTATGTTTTTTTTCAAAAAATTTCGACCCTGTAGTTTCGGTTGGTCAATTTTCGCCTATTTTCTTAAATAACTTCTAAACTGTTTATCGTAAAATAAAAAAAAAATATTTGAGATATTCAATGAGTTCAGTTGATATGTTAAATTAAATTAAAAAGTTTTTACTGTTTCTCATAAAATTGTTTTACAGCACAAAATTGAGGCAGCCCCGGTAAGTCATGGTTTTTTTTTGTGCCAATTTTTTTTTTACAATTCCTCCACTGTCGAAAGGAACTTCGTTCCATCCGGGTGTCCCTTGACACCTCTCTAGTTTTTTTTTTCATTTTCTAATTTTCCCCCTAAAAGTGGCCCCATGTTTAAAATTCATTAATTTACGTTAAACGTCCGTATTATAGTCATCGACTTACATAATTATATGTACCAAATTTCAACTCAATCGGTCCAGTTGTTACGGAGTAAATTGGCTGTTACTGACGGACAGACAGACAGACGGGCACGTGAGTGATCCTATAAGGGGTTCCTTTTTTTGTGGTACGGAACCCTAAAAACAAAACACTGATTTTAGAACCCGGTTTGTACTACACCTCTGAGACATATTTTTGTCACCGTATGTTTGTTGATAAAGTATTAGTGACTTGTTTCAATTGCAATTATTTATCGATCAATCAACTCAATGTTTCGAAGTCCACTGCAGGCACTGCATCCAATCCAAAGTGTGCGAAATAGTAAGTAATAATTATGCGCAATCGGAAGAAGAGATGGGTGGTTTTCTGAAGGGACCAATATGGTCTGGTATCTGTTCTTGTGTTGAAACGGGTTAGGGATTCATGATATCCCAGTCACAAAGTTAACAAACTCTATGTTACCACCGCTGTGCTGTGGGCCCCCCATAGCACAGCATCATGCTGAGTGGTATCCTGCTTGTCGCAGACACGACGCACCAGCTGTTAACTTTTTTTTTTTGTTGTATTTATAAATATTTGTTATGCGTTGTAAGTTTATTGTTTTTTTTTTTTTTATATTTTTTATGCACGTTATGTCCCAGCGACTAATAAATATGTTTACTTTCTTCTTCATCTTTCTTTCTTTCTATGTCTAAAATAAACAAAGTCACTTACCTCATAATCCTTAAAAAATTTCTCCTTCCTTTCCTCGTTTATCTTCACTGGGTCAAAATCGTATACTGGAGCCACCGTAGCCAAGGAATAGCTATAGGGCTCATAAGTCTTTGCTTTTCTCAGATAGTTGGGTCTAAAGGTGACCTAAAAGAAAAAATACTGTGTATTTTGCACAACTACACGCATATCTACCAGTAGCGAAGGGACAATTTTTGTAAGAGGTAAGCCGGAATACATATCTTTAATGTGATTATTATTATTTACGTATAGAATACTGATTGTGCATTTTTCAAAGGGAAGCTGGTAGGAATCGAGTTGTATGGAACCATCGCCACTGATCATGATACTAATATTATAAAGAGGTAAAGTTTGTGAGTTTGTGAGGTTGTAGGGGGTAATCTCTGGATCTATTGAACCGATTTTGAAAATTCTTTTACCAAAAAGCCACGAAAGCCACGTTATTTGTGAATGTCATAGCCTATATATTAAACCGAAAAGTGTGAAAATTCTTTTTCATGGTAGTTGGATTTGTAAAGTAAGTCGGAGAAAAAACTGTCGAACGAAAACGTTTCTTACGAACGCTGCCTTAACGATGAAAGATATATGATTGAGTTCTAGAGAAAAGTTGTAGATCTTTTAATGCCTACAAAAAAGGCAGCGACTGCATATGTCTAACTTTTATATTTAAGTCACAAAAAGTAGTTTTTATACCTCCCAACGAAGTGGGCACGGGTCAGCTAGTTATGAATAAACATAAAATAACATATAGTTATAATATCACACCTGTAATTCCGGAAGAGTTCGGCAGAGGAGTACCTGTAGCGGCACTACAAAAAGTACTTCAGCAACATAGAACAAAAAGTACTACAGCGCCATCTATGACGCAGAGGACCAACTAAACATCGAAATCCTGCATCGCGCAAGTAAAGTTATTCGCGACTTAAGATTATATAGAAGAACCCGACAACAACTGTCGGGCAGTAGCCCACCAGACAATAACACCCGTCTGGTCGGAGGATCCTCCCTTTTCTACGGGGGTTGAAGAGCTTTACACCCTGTTCTTCATACCCCCAAATACCTAATAGTACATCCACATTTCGTCAGGTATATTTCAGTCTCGTGTAATCAGAGCGAGCCTTGCATCTAGACTCCGTGACTGCTACTGAGAAGTACGTGATGAAAAAACCCAATAACACTGGCCTGGGAATTGAACCCAGAACCTCATGCTCAGCAGTAGTGTTTGCGACCACTGGACCAACGAGAGAGTTAAAGAAGACAAGTGAAATAAATACATATAGGTAGCCAAAAGCCTTGCACTTGACAAAATATATAAAATAACAAAAAGTTTGGCTATGGACTCGCTGAGAGGATGGGATATCACTATGAGTGGCGTTGGCCTGTTACCTGGTGGTACTGGGATTGAGCTGCAACACTGTTGTTGGGGTTCAACTCGCTCCTGGCTATGGATTCGCTGAGTGGCCTCGATGTGACGATGAGAGGGGTCGGGGGGGGCGGTGGTGCGTCATTTGGGAACAGTATGGGGCCTTTCCTGGAAAGGAATGATTTGTTGGTTAGTTTCAAAAGACCCTGCAGATTTAATAACGTTCCCGTGAAAAGATAGCAGTCGGTGTGCTACCCTTTTGTTTCGGATGGGAAATCATCAAATGACCCCTCCCGCACTAGGCGGAGCGGAAGGGAGTGTCAGACTTGTACTGACTAAAAACCCGTCCATGTTACTTCTTTGCCGTTTGTGTTTCAGGGCCGCGGTATCTCTTTTGAACAGTCTCGCAGCCCTGGCAGGCATCGGCCCTTGCGGACACATCCGGTTTGCTGACATCTCTTTGAGGCGCGCGTGGAACACGAACGCGCTGTCGACACGGGCTGTCGTCATGAGACGGATGTACGGCGAGTTAGCCCATTACTCACCGTCCACAGGCCCAAAGTCCGTATGCTATCATTCATAGATCATATAAAACTGTCGGTGAAAAAGCTAAAAAGAACTTTTATGCCTTAACGAGAATTATCACCCAACAGGTTATTGAACTGAACAGATCTGAGAATTCACTTCGTTGTTAAATAACCTTCATCTCCTCTCCTAATTTGGTGGAAAGCTAATCTAATACAAATACTGTAGGACAGGAATACGTTTTGTTGTAATATTGAGTATTTCCTCGGACGAACACTTCGATATTGAGCTTTATTTTACTACAATTCAGCCATCTTATCTGTGCAGGCGGGGAAACACAGAACTAAACTAAATGTACCAAGTTTGACATATCGAAGCAAATTTTCACGACAAACAACGTCACCTTGAACTGCACACTTAAAGTGGTCATACTATAATTATAAGGTCCCATCAAAATAGATGGACAAATTTTAACATGACCTTATATAATAGATGTTGAGTTTTAACATGCCGCCATTAGCGGTCATTATCCTTTAAATCTTTTTGCACGAAACAAAACAATGGAGAATGTATAGTTTTTCTTTGGTAACTAATGTTGAGAAACGATCGATTGACTACATGAACATAATATAATATCACGCCAGTAATCCCCGAAGGGTTAGGCAGAGCTGTACCTAATAGTACCTACATCCATATTTCGCCAGTTATGTTTATGGTGGATCACAGGAGTTCAATGACCGGTATTGCCACGCTAAAACGCAACAACTATACTTAACCTATTCACAATAAAAATTTCGTTATTTTCGTGTATTTTAAAGAAATCACCGACAGCAAGAAACTACTAATCACCTCGACTTTTCTCCCAGGCGATAACTACAAGAAAATAATTGCAGGCTAATGTAGAATCAATACTGCACCTATCTGCTTCAAACCGATGCTTTAACTGTTCGATTTAAACTTAGCCAGTTAGCGCTAACGACTTCTTATGTTCCTTGTTATATTTGTTGGTGAATTGTGGAAAAGTGTGAGAGATTAATGAACAATCTCAGGATTTATTTCATTGAGAAATATTGTAGAAATAAATAGGTATATCTTTTGCAAAAGGATCTATTGGCCAAAATCGGAACTAAGACCGCCATTTTGTTTACTACATTCTACATTCTGTGGTTCAACTGTAACTCTACGCACAAAATTAGTGTCACGTTTATACGTCATGTTTTACGGTAGGGCATAGTGTTACGCACTTGAAATATTGTGCTGATGAAGGCATTGAATAGTACAGGGGTCATGAAGGTATTTATAGTTATAACATTTAAAATTTGTATTAAAAAATAAAGTTTTATTTTTGACTTTCAATATGATCTACTAGGAGGTTCCCAGATCTGCTAGGGCTGCGGGACTGTTCGAAAGAGATACCGCGGCCCTGGAACATAAAGGGCAAAAGAAGGAACATGGATGGGTTTTAGTCAGTAACATTCTGACACTCCCTTCCGCTCCGCCCAGAGCGGGAGGAGTCATTTGATGAATTCCCATCCCAAAAAAAAAAGAGGTTCCCAGATATATTCTAAAATAAAAACCGGACAAGTGCGAGTTTGACTCAATTTAAATTCCGTAACTTGTTTTAAATTTGACCCAAATTTTGAAAAAAAATGGCTGTGACAGACGGATAGACAGACAGACAGTCGAGTGATCCTATAAGGGTTTCGTTTTTTCCTGGTTCCAAGTACGGAACCCTAAAAAAATATCACAATGACATTTTGTCTTGACCAGCAGCGTCACCTTGAACTGCACACTTTAAGTGGTCATACTGTAACAAGCGGGGATCACTTTTGAAGCATTTCGTGATTCTACAAAGACCTTCAATAGGATTGATTAAGCTTCTAGCTAGCTTCTCAAAATATTTATGACTCTTACATTGTTATCACTTTTTGTGATATATCTATTAGGATAAACAGGCAACAATAACAGGATACAAGGCAATTCTCACACGACATCGCACGTCCGCGTGGTCGGACGGAGGTGGTGAAGATTTTGTGAGGCGGTGCGCCGCGTGCGTCCGCGCGGTCGTGCGGTGTACGTGTGTTTGGCATCAATGGATTTCTTACAAGCCAATGCGACGTGTGGTCTGCTTCATCCACCGACCGCGCGGACGAGCGGTGACGTGTGAAAAACGCCTAAAGACACCGTTTCATATGGTTCACTATCCATTTGCATAAAATGTTAAGGCCTAATATAACTTAGCATAATTTTGTTTGGCATAATTATATTTTCGCATAACATAATTACGCATAACAGCTTACGCATAATTTTTTAAGCATAATTTCTCTAACCATAATAATGATGAAGCATAAATTTATTAAGCATAAAGTTCTAAAGCATAACTTTTTTATACGCCCTAGCTTTTTTGCCCGATGAGGATAATTATACCAATTTATTTCGACGATTGGAAAAAAGCCATATCTCCTGAATCAGGTAATAAATAACATATTAATATAATATACCGTATTGAACAATTTTGTGGGTTTTTTTTTCGCTGTAGGAAGCATGAAGCAAGCAAGCATACAGCATGCAAGCAAGCATATAGCATGCAAGCAAGCATGCAAGCAAGCATGCAAGCAAGCATGCAAGCAAGCATGCAAGCAAGCATGCAAGCAAGCATGCAAACAAGCATGTAAGCAAGCATACAAGCAAGCATGCAGCAAACAAGCCAGCATGCAGTATGCAAGCAAGCATGCAGCATGCAAGCAAGCATGCAGCATGCAGCATTCAAGTGAGCATGCAACATGCAGCAGGACGGGTTTCTGTCACGGCTTCGGCGCTGCGGGCCTCCGGCGGCCCCACGCGTGCTAATCGTCGCAGACGGCTTTCGCTCACCACCGCAGCTTCGGCTTGTTGGCCGGCTTCGCCGGCCAGCCTCAGCCACGGTGGCTCGCTCGCAGCCACTTGCTCCTCAGCCCGCGGGCCGCCTCGCCCCTACGCGCCTACGCGATTTTAAATTACACTCTAGGGGTAGGACAAACAAGACTACGTGGAGTCGGTTTTGCAGCAATTCGGTTCTGCCACTAACTTTTGTTGCGCAGCTTATTAAATTTTTAACCAACAATATTTTGTATGCCTAAATATTATTATGCTAATCATTAGGCCTACTAACGTTATGCGAATCAAATTTATGCCAAAACAAATTAGTCTTTAAGATGATTATGCCAACATAAAATGTATGCCTAAAAAAATTATGCCGAAGTATTATTATGCCAAAACAAATTGTGCCAAAATCGTTATGCCGAAGTATATTAGGACAAAGAACATTATGCGAAAAGAAGGGATCCCGTTTCATATTTTGCCTGGTAAACAAATCAAAAACAGTTAGCCTAAAAAGCCTGGCACAAATAAAGCCTCAGGGCTGCTCCTAGAATGTCCTAATGGAATGTCCCGAAATAACGCTTTTAACTGTTAAAATAAATATGAATATTCAACAATTTCATGATAAGATCCTACTTGTTACCAACAAGTTGCACAAGTTTTCAAAACAACATTAATAATACTGGCCCACTGCTGGGCAAGGGCCTCTTGTCATATAGAGAAGGCACGGGCATTGATCACCGCGCTTGCTCAAGACGGGGTGGCGATTTCAGACTTGTATTAAGTTCAGGTTTCCTCACGATGTTTTCGTTCACTCATTTATGTGGTATCCAAGATAAACTTAGAATACATATGAATTGAAAAAGTCACAGTAGTACTTGCCCGGATTTGAATCCACAACCTCATGCATGAGAGACTTGGCCTTAACCTCTGGGCCAACACGACACCAAAACAATATTACGTTCACGAAAATCGGGCAGTGATTTAGCTTAGCAGGAAACCCTTTTAGTACATAGCCTCGTTAATAGATACCTTCGAAGTATTTTCAAAGGACAGGAAAGCAATTACTAAAACCTACAATTGAAAAAGATGAGGTTTGTTTTGGACAAAAATCGGTTTCAGGATTGGTCACCGAGGCTTGCAATATCGGTTCTTGTGTAAACATACTATTTTTTTTTTGTTTTCAAACCAAAATGGGCCTGCTCTTGACCTCGATCACGCCTGGTGGAAAGCGATGGATGAGGTCTATGATGAAACAAGCGTGCCCAGAAGATGCCTGTTGCTTTGAAGGCAGACGGGTTACATGTGGGAGGGAACACAGATGCCGGCAGAGAGTTCCACACTTTGGCTGTGCGCACAATAATAGTGGAGGAGAAGCGCCAAGTACGACTTGTCAGGATATCAACCAAGTGTGGATGGTACGCTGCAGTACTATTCTTTCTAAGTAATCTGTACGTGTGTATAGTAAACATATTTAATATGTTTCCATTTACACAAGATTTTTCATTTACTTTGCCTCTCTCATTTCTTTTATTATATGACTATAATAAAGTCATAACATGCATATAATATAGCAACGCAACACCTCACTGCGCCCCAAAACACAAATGACTGACATTGCTCAAAAAGCCGCTAAGCTGAAGTGGGGACGGGCTGGCCACGGCGCCGTATGCCCAATAAGCTGTGAGCTCTATATGTAGCCCTGACACAGCCAGAAAATGCCGGATAAAACCGACGACCAATGGCCAACATTAGACCTGGATAAAAAAAACTAGGCACAACGATTAAAACACAGGCATCATCTTAATTTCCCATCCCATAAAACTGAACTATATTCTTACTCCTCTGTTCACGCAGTACGTTTGTGGAACTCACTTCTGCCTAACATTCGAGATTCTAAAACATTATTTCTCTTCAAAAAGCAAGTCAAAGAGCATTACCTCTCCTCTATACAGTAGTATTCTGTATTTATATGTATGTATATATAGTATAGGAAAATAATTACAATACTAGTATTTTCTTCTTTTTTTATATGTGTTTAAAATTGTATGTATGTTTCTTTTTTATAGATCTATTTTTGTTTTAAGTTAAGTTAAATTTCCATGTTTGTCTTTTCTACACACTGTGTCTACATTTCTAATCCATCTTTCCTCTCGCAGGTCTGCTGGAAGAAATTTCTTATGAAATAAGCAGTACCTTTGTGCTCTTCTATGTTAATATAATTTGTCCTGTTAAGTATCTGTGTGTACATAAATAAATAAAAAAATCAAGCGGAATGTAGGTGCACACACTTCTGTCCACTTCTTCGGAGCATACAGGCGTGATGTTACGTCTATATTGATCAAGGTAACAATCTACACAGACCCTTCGCTTATGCAGTGTTAGAACAATGGCAGATGTAGTTTTTATACAGTCGGTGGGACCTAGATGTGACAATAGGTACGTGTTGACTGCAGAATACCTATGTTTATTTTTCGTCATTATGTTTTGAGAAAAGGACAGCAGGTCACATCCCTTTAGTTTCTATAATTTATTAATATTTATTTATTAAAACTTTATGCACATAATGTACAAAGGCGGACTTATTGCCTTGGGCATTTTCTACCAATCTACCTTAGCGTGATGCAGAGACAAAGCAGTAGGTGCAATACTACAGAAAATTACCAAGAATAAAACATAATGATAAATACATACATACAAACAAAATATACAAAGTAAAGAGAGTTAAAATTCATACATAGATAAAGATAAATAGCATTTATTATAGATACTATAAACTTTCTCCTATGTTTTGTCTGTGAGTATATAATATAGTATTTATTATAGACACTATAAGCTTTCTCCTATGTTTTCTTCTGTGAGTGTATGAATGAATTACCTAACTTTCGGGGATAGGGCAGAGCTGTGTACCGAATAGTACACTCATTTTCGCCAGTTATGTTTAAGTTCCATGTCTTGTGATAGGTGAGCATATTGCGATCATTCGGACCGAAAACCAGACTCCGTGGCTGCTACTGAGAAGTTCCTGATGGAAAAATCGAAACAACTTTCGGAGCCCTTCGGCTTCGTTAACCCTTAATTGGGCGCGCCTAAAAAGTAACGTAAACAGTCACGAGGAGTGCGTGACACCCCGATCATATAAATCAAATACGAAATACATACAAAATCACGATTATGCACGATTCTTGATCATAAAGGACACGTGTTTTTATGAAGCTAACTGGAACTTCAGCTCTCAAAATTCAAAATTTAAAAGTTCTAAGCCTTTAAGGATGCGCTGGGGTGTGAAACACCCCACGCGACCAATTAAATGTTAAGGGTCTTTTTATACCCTTTATGTATAAGACGGACGTCTGACGATGGACGCCCGCCGAGGCCGGCCTAGAAGAGGACCTTTGTCAGCCTTTGCCCAGCAGTGAGCCATATAAGGCTATTAATAAAATTGCATAAGAAACTGACCTGAGATGTTCCTTATGTTGCAAAAACTGGACGGCTTTGAACGGCAGTCGATGTTGCTGTAAGTAGCTTTGTGGTGTGGGATCCTGGGTCCTCACTCCTGGCAGAATGAAGAGTAGGAGGAAGAACATGGCGCTGTGTTATGTGGATATCTGAAAGGAAAGGAGCTAGTCATCATCATCATCTGCCTACCCTTGACCCATGTTACTTGGGGTCGATGCAACACGTACTTTTCTTCCATTCTCCTCTGTCAACCGTCACGCTATCATTTACTCCTTTTTCTTTCATATCATTCCTCACACAATCCAACCAGCGTTCTGCAGTTCGTCTCTGCATCACCAAAAGGTTAACTGGTAGAAAATGCCTTCAAACCTGCCTCTGTACATTTGTGTGCTTAAAGAGTTAAACAAACTTAAAATAATACGCCCTTCAATTCTTTTCTGCATTAATCCATGTACAGACACCACATCAAGCTTCTACAATCAGTCAAATTTCTTCGATTTTCAACGTTATCGCTAAAGCATTGGGTTGATTGGGAAAAATTGTCAGTTTCGTGTAGCTTGATATGCTGGCTATACATGTAGGCAGAAAAAAAATGAAGGGCGTCAAAAAAATGTGTTCATAATTGGGGTTGAAGCGTAAGGGCCAGGGGTCCAGCCCACGTAGTCTTTCGGGACATCGCCAAGCGGTTGGTCGACTCTGGTGACCAGAGGGCTGGCCTATTTTTGGCCAACAAATCAGCATTGACATCCGACGTGGCACTTCTCTTCTGGGCACTAAGCTCCCGTTGACGACGAGGAAGAATTAAATAAATAAATGCAGATTCGTTGCCATTCTAGATTCAAAACTCATTATGTCTCTACTGCCAAATAAAATACACCGGTACCTATCATATCTTTCAGACCCGAACACAGCAACGTCGCTTGGGTGCTGAAAACGCACACTATGTTACTAGTTGGAAGACTATCTCGTGGATAAAAATGCTTGAAATGAAATGAAATGAAATTGTTTATTGAAATACAAAAATATTTACAATATGGCCTTAAAAAACAAAAGGTATACAATATGTAATTGGATTCTACCTGAACTAGGAATCAACCTGTATCTCAGGTAACTCACTCAAAGTGCTTATATCTAAATATTATCTAAGATTCCATAAACAGATAACTAGTAAATAACTTATCTATAAATATAATACGTAATTATTATGGTTCTAATCAAAGTAAGAAAAATAGTTTGTTTAGCCAACTTCTCTGCATCATTCTATTAATTTTACAATTAAGCATAACACAAAAATCCAGGTCACGTTTACTTTGTGTCTACAGAGAAAACTGCTATGTCATTAAATTGCAAAAATGTACTAAACAATTGTATTATAATTATGAATATTATAACTAATATTATTTTAAGTGCAACAATTTGTAGGTACCTAAAGGTCAATAAACTTATGAGTAAACTATAACACAAATTACTAAAAAGAACTTATAAATAAAGTAGTCGGCGCTCTCACGGGTCATTGTAATCAATGGAATTGACATATCTTGCCTCAGCTAATTTCTTAGCGGGGCATTCTTGATCGCCTGTTTTGTGGTTGCTCGGTTTTTTAAAACGCAAGCATGTTGCACACTGTGGCAGTTCAGCATTTTTATTGCACTCCTTAGACTGATGACCTTGCTCTCCACCATGTCCACACGTATAGGTAGCTTCCCGACAACTCTTTGCAGCATGTCCATACTGGTGACATTTAAAGCACCTGGTCACAAGTGTAAAGTCCCTCACTGGGCAGGATGTCCAATTAATGTACACTCGGTTTTGGTTTATAAGAGCCTTTCTTATGCTGGCAGTAACTTCAAGAATAAAGTTACACGTAGGTCCTTCCTTTTTACCCGACTTGTGACTTAATTTTATAGAAGCCATAAAAGAGTCACGAGGTAAATCAGGCAGCTTGTCGGCTAAGTTCTGCTCATAAATGCAATCGTAGACTTCTTGATCACTTAAAACGGTTGGAACTCCTATAACAACAATTCTTGGTCTTCTCTTATGGGGTTCTTCCATTTTCAGGCCGGAACTACTTAGCTGTGACAACTGTCTAAGTTTTTCAATATCGTCTTTTGTCTCCGTGCTGATAATAACGCCCCCGTTTTTTGTTTTGTGTAATCCACGAACGTGCAATTTCATTTGTTCTGGGCATATTATTTTTTGGACTAGAGTTTTTGTGTCGTCACTAGATTTTAATTTGTCTGTTGGATAAATTGCAATAGAGCTGAGTTTATTTGGGCGCAAGTTGGTTCTTGTTGGTTTTGACCATGTCAGCAAATGAAACTTTTTCTGCAATAGTTGTCTTGATGCAGTTTTCTTGAATGCTAGCTTGAAGTGTTTGCTGGAAATTTTCAAGGCAATTGGTGAGGTCCCGTTTTTCTTCCAACACTTGAGCAGAATTTTGAAATTCATTGGCCTTGAGCCTCAAATCCTGGTTGTAAACTGCCATTTGTGAAACGCCATGTCCTACCTTGCGCGAAAGGGCATTGATCCTTAGCTTTTGTTCGGAGTTCAGCTTTCCTTCCTGAGCAATGAGACAGACTTCATTCAGGCATTTGTCGATGGAGGTCAACCAGTTACTAATATCGCTGGTTTCCACTGCTTCTAATCTTCCTTCTGCCACATGGTAAGGTGTTTGAGGTTTGGTCGAAGTGCTGCTAGGAGGTGGAATACTCCGAGGGCTGTTTTCAATATTTGACATATTTAGTTAGTTCTTAGATATTTCTCATAACTACTTGTTATTCACCAAAGTAAATCACAAACTCAATGCTTGGCTCAATGCTGGTCCTGCTCCACAACCACTTGGGCTCACGAACTAAGATGTTATTGTTTTGAAGAGATGCTCTCCCTTTAATTCTTTAATTATATATATATTTTTTTTCTTTCTCGTTTCTCTTCTGGAAACTTAGGGTTTGAATTGTATATTTTTTCTATTTTACCTCTACCTTGTGAGTGAAAACTAATTGATTACCATGTGAAGTTATTGTGGAAGCTGCAGAAGATTGTAAAAATATCTTTGCATTGTATAGATTCATCGTTACACGATACATCGTTCTCACATATATGTATAATCTCAACATGAATGATGTAACCAAGATTTTGTAACAATATTTTGATTTAAAAGAGTGCCCATGGAGTTTCTTACCCATTCTTCTCCACAGAGATCTACGCTTTTGGAATGTGCAACTACAGTACTTTCGCAAGTTATTATGCCTTGTGACTGTGACTGTAGCTTAGCTTTTTTGTTTTTGACTTTCAAAAGTCCCTGTAATGGTCTGATTGAAATAAATGCTTTGACTTTGACTTTGAAAAAGGGGCGGTGGTAGTTTTGTTTCCGAAATAACTCCATGACCAAAAGCTGCTAAGACTCCTTCATTGAGTCAGGCAAACTGATGTTGGGCCTCCGTTTTTAAATCTGGAATCATGGCGTGGTAATATGACCCAGTAAGGGGTACTAACTACATCTTGAGGTCTGGGATGTTTTGGAAAAGAGTTGTCAAATATTGAGTGTCCATTTTGGCAAATCATGCCTCAACAAGCTAATAACCACTGACTTCGATAGTTAATGGTATCAAAGTTACACAATGGATAATGTTCTAATTTTCACACAGTTAATTATCATTGTCAGGTTAGTTTGCGATTTCTTATAACTTAGTTACTGAATGGATTACATTATGTGTGATAAACTAATTAAATTGCGATTAGGGCGTGTGAAATGTCAGCACGCGAGTATTTGGTATAGAATTTGTTAGATGGACCTAGTCTATTTTAGTCCAATACTGAACCTCTACTAAACTGGTCCACTATGTCTAGCTTTTTAAGATCATTTGCCTGCAACAGCAACAGCTGGCAACATGGTAGTCCTTATCATCTGCCTAGCCTTTTCCCAAATATGATGGGGTCGGCTTCCAATTTAACCGGATGCAGCTGAATACCAGTATTTTACATAGAGCGACTACCTATCTGACCTCCACAATCCAGTTAGTACTGGGTAATAATGATACCCCTTGGTAAGACTGGTTGTCGGACCTTCGGGCCACTGACTACCTGTAACGACTGTCAAAAGTCTACAAATGATAGCCGGGACCAACGGTTTAACGTGCTTTCCGAGGCACGGAGAAAACTCGGTATGTAATGGTGGGCCCGAAAGCGAGAAGCTCAGCTTAACCTGAAGATTGATCCGAAAGGCTGTTATTATTTAGTCACGAGCTGGACCATGGTAGACCAACAATAAAAGTAATTAAATGGAAAAGGCGTGCAAAAATTGTACCTATAAACAATTTTATGAACCTTGAACAGGCGCAAAAAAGTTTCAGGAAACAATAGACTAGTAGGTTTCATTAATCAAGGTAAGGTTCCCTTAATGAGGGTCGAAATAAAACATCCCCTAAATGAAAGCTCGGAGCTACGGTCTAAACTATGCTAACAAACAAATGAATGCGTTTAGTTTCAAGCGTACTGCTCCATTTTAAAACGATTTCAGTTTATAGACACAGTTGAATGTTTTGATCGGTTTTAAAATTTTCAATATCCTACTATTAATATTCTTAATGCGAAAGTTTGTGAGTATGGATGGATGGATGTTTGTTACTCTTTCACGCAAAAACCACTGACCGGATTTGGATGAAATTTGGCACACAGATAGTTTATAACCTGGATTAACACATAGGATAGTTTTATCCCGGTAGTGCGATCTCGTGGGACAATTACCGAACTTACGCGGGTGAAGCCGCGGGCATGAGCTAGTTTTAAAAGAAATGCGAAATTAACTTTTATCAGTCTGTTACCCCGGATGTCAATGAAAAAGCTATGGTCAAAACAGGCTTAAGATTAACAGAATTGAAATTTATTGTCATAGGCCCATGGTCTTTTAGCGCACAGGTATACCATGAACAAGGGATATTTTATGTTTGTCCCGGTAGTACTTTTCCAACCTCAAAGCCACTCGCTTTGCAAGCGGCGAGCAAAAGCAAGCCAGTTTTTATTTTCTAACAGACTTCCAGGACATTGGCTAAATAATAACAGCCGATCTTCAGCTTAAACCGCGCTTGCCTAGGTTGGTCCGTGGATGGGCGACCACCCATTACATACTGAGCTTCCTCCGTGCCTCAGAAAGCACGTTAACTCTTTGGTCTCGGCTGTCAATTGTAGATCTTTGACAGTCGTTAAGTAGTCAGTAGCCCGTAAGTCTGACAATCAGTCATACCAAGGGGTGTCGTATTACCCAGTATTAACTAAGTAAAATGCTCGTATATGTACTTAATCAGCTGCGTCCGCTTAAACTGGAGGCCGCCCCACATAGTCTCTGAATAGACTCCGGACCTAGGTTGGTCGTAGTAAGGAAAACCTGCTCAGGTGGGGATTCATTAATGACTCTGCCCTGGAGTGTAAATGTGGTGCTGTTCTACAAACGATGGGGCACTTAATATCGTGTCCTGTTGTTTGTTCGCTACAGGAACTGATGGACGCTACAGAAAGCGCCAAACTAGTAGCTCAGTTTTGGGCTGATACAATTTATAATAGATTGCCATCGATACGCTAAGAAGAAGAAGAACATAGTTGGGAAAAGGCTAGGCTGATGATACGACTTCAGAATAGTGAAGAATCAATCACCTTCCTAGAAAAAAAGTGAAACTCTCCAATCTCTCATCCAAAAAGAGGCCGCGATCAAAAAGGTTCTAATCATTCTCCAATAACCTCACCATTACATAAAACAACACGCTCCCTCTAATTAGCTAAGTTTATTAACTCATCGCATAGCTGTAACAGTTACCCGCTTCCCACAGAGTGGCTTGATGTGATAACATCTCTTACGGCATGTTTTCTTTACATTCTTAGTACCGTATGGATTTATTAATGTTGTGAGATTGCTGATTGAGATTGGCTAGCTCATTTCTTTGTTGTAAGTCGTTGTTAGTAAATGTTGCAGCTGATAGTTAAGATGTCTGAGAAAGAAAGATAGAAAGAAAATAATTCATCATCTATACATACAAATTAGGAAGTGTCTGAATGCACATGAAAGTATATACGGTACATAAAATTAAAAAAAAAACTGTTATTTTTAAAAATTTTGTGTTTGCTTGTCTAATCTCCGAAACGGCTGCACCGATTTTGACAGGACTTTACTGGCAGATAGCTGATGTCATAAGAAGTAATTTAGGCTATTTTTATTTTACGAAAAGGTTTAGAGTTCCGTGCAAACAAATTAAAACCTTTGCAATTGTTAACAAAATCCTATTCAAATATGGTAGTAATATTTTTACAATAATTTCACGCGGACAAACTTCGCGAGCAACAGCTAGTTTAGCATAATAGGCACTAACATTAGCTTTGCATATACACTCTTGAGGACCTGGATAAGTGGAAATAGCTGTCGAAGCATTTCATGTTTTCTTGGAGCCTACAGACCAAAGCCATGCCAACTAAAATCATTATCATGAATCTTTACACATCTCGACATCAGAAATTACAGGCGCTGGTATATGTACAATCTTATATAGAGAATGGTGTCTGAAGTAGGAAGGTCCTGAGTTACAGATCACCTCTCCGGCTTATATACAACGTGTAACATTAAATGCGCAAAACCTCAGACACCCCAAATGATTTTTAATTCAAATGACCTAATTCTGAGAGCAAAAAAATCATTAAAAAAATGCAAAGGTTTTATGTGCTGTTTTAGTTTTACTGGCCATTCTGATCGAAGTTAAGAAATATCGATAGTTTATAAAGAACTCATTGCTTCCTTAAAAGTCTCAGTAAAGCAGTTTTGTTTCAATTTTTAAACGAGCAATGAGCACTTAATAAATCTAGAAACCTCTTTCAGAACTACAAGAGCTATTAAAGCATTTATTTTAAAAATGATTTGTGCCATAAAGGTGAGAATAAAGTACCTACACGTGTGGTTTATTGTCGCGGCGGGTTGAAACTTGGAGTTGTTAGTTATTGTTTTTCAGAAAATTTAGAATGTAAGTAATGGCTTGCTCATACCGACGCGCGACGGAACTGCGGATTTATCTGGTAAAGTCCGTCCACAGTCCGTCCGTGTCCACAGCTATTCCGCACTAAAATAAAACAATTAAGCTGTTATTTAGTGTGATTTAAAGATTAACGGTGTGGGAAATTGAACTAAGTGAAATCGCCATAACGCGCGGTGGTTTCTTCTTTATCGCCAGAACTTTTTAACACAGGATACTTTTTATACCTACGAAATCACACTACCCCGGCAGTGTTATTCCGTAGGTATAAAACAAACTGCGGACATAAGCTAGTACTCCATAAAAAGGTCTACAATTATCCACAGACAAACTAAACAACCCTTTAATCTATCATTTCGAAAAAAAAAACCTATTTTTCTTTCATTCATCAAAAATCTCAACAACAATGGCAACGCATGCAAATGGCGGCAGTTCGCACGGAGCGCGGGAAACAATCGGTTGCCATGACAACGCCAATATGGCGGATATAATGGTCACACGCGGTTGACGCGGTGCTGAATCAAGATAACTACGCATTGTTTCTGATTGATTGGGCTAAAGTAATTATTGACAGGGATTTAGGCAGTACTTAGTATTTGTTTATACTTAGGTGGACACAGCGAAATATTAATTTCTCTTAGTAATAAGTAGAAATGCAATTTAGCGTAAAGGTCATCTGGGAAGCTGTTATTTTGGGATTGTGATGCTAATAGATGGGTATGAGTATCTGCCAGTCAGTTTAGTAACTACTAAACATAACATTACGCCTTGAATCCCCGAAAGATTAGGCAGAGGCGATGATGAAATTAAATGGTATTTATTTTTGTAAGTACGTTTTCAAAAATCCTTTTATACCTACATCATTTTTTTACAAATATGTGGCCGGTGTTTCGTACCGATTTGTACCTGACTACTCAGAAAAGAAACAGCCGAAACAAACTCAGGTGTCATAGTCTCATTCAAAGCCCAGTCATTAATCTTGGTCAAGTCATATGAAGACCATGTAGGTTTTCGTCTGAGATGGTCTTTTTAGGAAAGAGCTACACAGAATTGAGTGATACTGTCCAGTAAGTGCAAGCATGTGTCAGTAAACGTGTAGGTAACTACCTAGCAATCTTTTTCTTATTCTCGAATCGATGACTCGGATTTGGTCTGACCAGGGGAAAATGGCCGCTTTAGCAGAATCAAAATAGGATAATAATGTGAATTACGTTTAAATTCTTAAAATGGTCATAGACGTACCTACAATGATGAATTTCATTTTCGTTTAAAATCGTAATTCATATTATTATCCTATAATGATTCTGCTAAAGCGGCCATTTTAGACCCCCAGGACAAACAACTTGGACAACTCTGACAATGATCTAGAAATACACATTTCGCCAATTAAATTTAAGTGAAAGAAGACTACTGCCATCAACTGGGCATAAATTCAGAATCCTGCTAACAAAAAAATACTGCTGATAGGAAAACCCAATAAACACTTTGCTCGAACTGGGAATCAAACCCAGCAGTAGCAGGAAACCTCTAACAATTTGGACAGTAAATTAAACACAAAAATAGCAAGTCAACTTTTGTTGCATAAATAAATGAGCTCTAAAACCGGCCAAGTGCGAGTCGGACTCGCGCACGAAGGATTCCGTACCATTATCTATAAAAACGGCAAAAAAATCATATCTGTTGTATGGGAGCCCCCCTTAATATATATATTTTTTAATTTTTAGTATTTGTTGTTATAGCGGCAATAGTAATACATCATTTGTGAAAATTTCAGCTTTCTAGCTATCACGGTTTATGAGATACAGCCTGGAGACAGACAGACAGACAGACAGCGAAGTCTTAGTAATAGGGTCCCGTTTTACCCTTTGGGTACGGAACCCTAAAAAACCAAACCATAGTAACATATCTTTTTGAATCCACTACCCTGCACTTAAAAAGCCACTCTATTCACCAACAAACCACCCCGGCAATAAACGCATGTACCAAACTAAACGATAGCACCCTAGAGGCCTATACAGCGTGTTTGTTTTACGATATACAGGATGTTCATTCAGCTCATAAATATTGTAGGAATGGTTTTATTACGAGTTTAGCTTTTTGTGTGGTTATTGTTGAGGTATAAGTCAAATTTTCCTCTTTAGGAATAAGGTTTTAAACCATCAGATAGTAACAAAAAGGCCAAAACTCATTCTGCCGTATGCCCGATGAGCTGTGGGCCAAAATAACCACGTTGTACTGATACAGCCAGATGAAGGCGACGCCGTAGACCTTGCAGGAGATGGCGGGACCAACAGAACCAACGACCAGGTGTCTACATTGGCTCTGGACCCAAAGATTTGGAGGTCATGGAGGGAGGCCTTTGCCCAGCAGTGGGATGACATAGGCCAACAGTAGTAGTAGTAACAAGAGGGCCTAGATAAAATGAAAACCTATTAGTGATTACGATAGTGAAAAAATGAATTTGTTTTTGAATTGACGTATGCTACCGAAAAGGTAAAATTTTGTCAATCTGTCCAAAAATCATTGTCGAAAAGGAAGGTACTTTAAAAGTGATTGGCACTGTCTGCCTAGCCTTTTCCAAACTATTTTGGGGTCAGCTTCCTGTCTAATTGAATGCAGCTGTATACTGGTAATTTACATGGAGCGACTGCCAATCTGACCTCCTCAAACTAGTTAGGACCTACCTCTTGGTAAGACTGGTTTTCAGGCCACTGACTACCTGTAACGACTGCCAAAGATCTACAAATGTTCCTTCTTTGCCCTTTATGTTCCAGGGCCGCGGTATCTCTTTCGAACAGTCCCGCAGCCCTGGCAGGCATCGGCCCTTGCGGATCTCTTTGAGGCGCACACGTGGAACACGAACGCGCCGTCGATTCGGCTTTAAGTCATAAGACGGACGGACGGCGAGCTAGCCCATTACTCACCGTACACAGGCCTGCGCCTACGGTGAACAGGAGTCACCACGTGGCCCCGGGGCGTCTCCCGCAGCGGCACGGATGTGAGGTTCTCTCCCTCTCACGTTCCGCCACCTCCTTCGCTAGCATGACTGCTTAGCAGACGGAGGTGACGGCTTCCCATTCCTTCTCGCTCCGGACCATGGCTTGAACCAAGGCCGGACGCGAGAGGTCGCCGCCGCCAATCGCCGCTACAGCAGCTGAATACCAGTTTTTTACATGGAGCAACCGAAGCAAGTGCGGCTTACCTTAAAGATCGACCCGAGCGGCTATTATTATTTAGCTACGAGCTCCTATTCTGGAGCTGTCAGGTAAAAAATAAAACTCACCAGGATATAAACAAAATGGAAAAAAAAAACAAGAGTTCTAAATAAAACACTACACTAATAAACAAACACTCACTTTTCACTACTAAAACAAAAAATAAGCATGGAATAAGAAGGTATTGTGAATCGGAATCTCTTGTTTTTCGATGCCGAGTCAGAACAGTGACGAATCGGGCATAAGCCGTAGGTACAACTGTAAAACGGTCGTGTTAGCTTGGAAATGACGGCGGTGCAGAACCAGGCGTTATTTATTAGTAAAGCGTGGTTCATACCTAGGCTAGGAGACAGGGAGAAGGTTCTTGTACATAATCAACCTGTATAATGTTCTCATTTGTGGTGCTGTTCCACAATCAATGGGGCACATGATATCGTGTCCTGCGGGTTTAGTCTCATCTTGGCACCTTCCCATCTCGACACCCATGAATTGATACAAGGTGGAGGGGATATCAATGCATTAACAAATACCACGTAATCAGTACATTATTTCGAAAGCCACATAGAAATTTTTGATCGGCAATAAAAAAAAAAAATGCTGTTTTTTAAATGCCGATGAAAAATTTCTGTGTGGGCCAATATAGGTTCGGAATGATATACTGAATAAATACGTGGTATTCGTTTGTGCCAAACTGCCATCGTTACGTTAAATAAAAACCGGCCAAGTGCGAGTCAGACTCGCGCACGAAGGGTTCCGTACCATTATCTATAAAAACGGCAAAAAAATCATATCTGTTGTATGGGAAACCCCATAATATTTTTTATTTTTAGTATTTGTTGTTATAGCGGCAATAGTAATACATCATTTGTGAAAATTTCAGCTTTCTTGCTATCACGGTTTGAGATACAGCCTGGAGACAGACAGACAGACAGACAGACAGACAGACAGACAGCGAAGTCTTAGTAATAGGGTCCCGTTTTACCCTTTGGGTACGGAACCCTAAAAAGCAAATGTTCCCACAGCTGGGACACAAGCCTCGTCTTTGTAAAAGGAGGTGGGCTGCAATCCACCACGCGATCCCAGTGCGGGTGTGCAGAGTCACAGATAATAAATAATACTAAGGTAGAAGTCAACAGTCTTCGATTTTTTGGTTCTAGGACATGCGCGTTGCCTGTTTCACACGATGTGTTTCGTCAACTGTATTGAGAGAAGCGCATATCTTACACAAAGTGCCTGCATGGGTTTGAATTCACGATTTACAAGTCCTAAGTTGCAGCCATTACCACTGGATCACCACACATAGGGAGGGGCTCTATGAGAGAAATTTCCCCATATTTACTGCCTGCTCCCAGCAGTTGGAACATTCTAGGCTAGTTTCTAATAGTAAATATAAAGAAACTTACCAACAATACGAACAACAAAACTCACAAGAAAACAATAAGACTTTTCTTTTCACATGTCACAAAAACACAACCGAACACAAAATAAAAATATTATGAAACGTAAAAACAAAAAAAAAAAAAACTAGTCAGAAAAAAATAAAATCACAATAATTTAAAAAGAACCAAAATCAAAAATTGTCTATTGATAGTTCAAATTAGTAATCAATATCTAATTTTATCAACTTCAATACTGATAGAAAGAAATAATGTGAATTTACTGTTAACTAATAATAGTAAATGTTAATTATTAATTGTTTAATAATCTAATACAAGTGTGAAGGAGCCTTGTTAGTAGTAAAATGACGGTAGCGCAGCGTTCTCTGTTATTTATTACTAAAGCGTGGCTCAAATCTAGGCCAGGAGATAGCGACGATGGTACGGATTTATCTCATTTTCAAATTAGCACCACTTTTAGCAGTAATGAACGGGAGAATAGCTTTGGGTTTTATTGGTTGGTAAGTTTTGGTGTTACACTTTTGTATAAAAACTATATCCTTACTAATAGTGTAAGTAGGAAAATAACTTTGGCGATCGGTCTGTCTGCTTGTCACGCCTTAATTGCTGAAAGAACGTATTTGAACATGACCTGTAGCTAATGGATAGTACGTTCCCACGGGATGATTGCAGCAACCACGTGGGTGAAGCCACGGGCAAAACTAGGATAAATAAACAAAAAAACTTACTTATAACCTTACGAGAGATGCACGCAAATGGGTTTTTTCACGTCATATCTTTAATGTTTAAACGACATTCAAAAAGTAAAAAAAAACTTCACATAACATAACATTAGAATTAATTTGTCAAAAACTGTTTAAGTGTTGGCACAACGAATAACAAAACAAAACAGTAAGATAATGTATAAAATATTATAGCTGTGAAAATGGCGTACATTTCTTGTTTTATAGTCGTATAAAAATTAAGTGTGATTTTTTGTTTATGGCGTAGTTTATCGATAAACGCTTGCATGCATTGAAAGTGCAGTTTTAAAATATGAATATTGAAAAAATATTTATGAAAAACCAGTGTGTATAAAGTACCTACTATTACGTGGCAGTGGGCAGGTTATGTTTGTCGAAGGACAGATGGCCGGTGTGGCAAAGGAGTCCTGGAGTGAAGACCTCAGCTAGATGGCCTGACGATTTCAAAAAGGGGGCTGGGACAGACTGGATGCCCGACAGGATATTGTGGCGCAGCTCGGAAGAGGCATATGTCCAGAAGTACACTGCGATAGGCCAATATGATTGATTCTGATAAGTCAGATTGTATCAGGATAGGCTACATTATACTCGTATTTTTGTTGTTGTAAAATTTGCAAAGAAATCAAAATAATACAACAGTTTCATTTTTAACTAACTTCTGCCCGCGTTTTCTTCCGCGTGGAGTTTGGTAAGTGGCTCACAGGATCGTACTAGTGTTCGATCGTGTTCATTTAGGTTATAAACTATCAGTGTTCTAAGTTTTCGAGTTAAATAGTACCAAACATCCATCCATCCACACAAACGTTCACTTGTATAATAGCAGTAAGATTTCCATATTCATTTGAAAATACTAGACAAAAAAAATACTTATGACCCACTTAACATCTATTCTATTTAACCTCATTCACCCTCACACCGTAAACACATAACTAACAACTCAACCAGCCTAGCTCCTAAACTATAGAAAGTAAAGTTCCTTATTATAAGTTGGAACCTTATCGCATAGCATGCCGGACCATTGTTCCTTCTTACTTTGTGGACGAGAGTTCGAAAGTTAGTTTGACAGGGTACCAAGTGCCTATCTACCGTATTAGCACAATGAGATTTTGTGATGCTGTAGGCTCTGTTGAATGTGTTGTTATTAATTGCGTCTTATCTTAATAAGAAGTTATGAATTTTTCGGTTAATTTAATTTTGTTCCGGTAAAAATTACGCATGTACTTATGGCCCACTCCGTGTTTTGGTACTGATAGCCGGTTCCTAAATATTTCATAACATAACATCACGCCTCCAATCTCCTAAGGGTTAGGCAGAGGTGTACCTGATAGTACACCCACATTTCATCATTCACAGTTATGTTTAAGTCACATGTAATAATGGGAGAGCTTATTGCCATCAACCGGGCGCAAATCCTAACTCCGTGCCTACTACTGAGAAATTTCTGATGGAAAAACCCATTACTAGTTTGCCCGACCCGGAAATGGAAAACAGGACCTCATGCTCAGCAGTCGTGCTTGTGACCACTAGACCAACGAATATTTTGTGTCAGTTATATTATGTTTTATACTATGAACACGTGACTTTTCCCGATGGGGGTAAGCAGGCACTAATGAACGTCACCTGCTACGATCCATACATACTTGTTTTTCAGATACGCACGCCGGTTGGGAGGTCTACGCACCAAATCTTTCTGAATGACATCACCAATAGGGTCAGTGAATGTCCTTCTAGGGCGTCTCTTCCCGGTGTTTCCACTCACATCTGCCTTGGAGATCTTTGTTGGTCACCTTTCATTCATCCTCTGAACAAGACCAAACAATCTAAGCATACTCTTTTCAATTGTAACCACTACATCATCGTTTAAACCGCAACGATATCATATCGCATCATTCGATAATCTATCATTCAAATAGCTGTTATTAGAAGCTAGTAAATCCATGTCTAGAAGACTCGAAATGTTTGGACATTTCGTTTTGCACAAAAAAACGGAAGCAAGCCGCTTGGGTCATGACTTCATGAGTCATGACTATCTGTCACGACGCTCTTTGACTATATAACCTAGTTTTATCAATAGAGCAGAACAGTTATTTAATATTTATTCTAGGGTACTGTAGTGAAAAAGTAAAAGTTAAAACATTAAAAACTTGTATGTAAAGAAAAGTTGAAACTTTGACCCCTAATATCTCCGTAACCAGAAGGTGCCCCAAGGTAGGTTACCTATGTTGTAGTTAGAACAAAAAAATGATTGTCTTTCGGCTTCGTTAAGGGTATTCTTACACCCATTACGTTTGTACGTTTTGGCTAATTTCATACAAGGTTTCGTATATTTAGTTTTTGTTTTAAATTGAGCGACATACAACAGTCTTATGTTGATAGGGGTTTCGAAAGCATTTATACCTATTAAGACACTTAAAACATTTAACACACATTTGACATCCTAACTTCCTAACTAATATTATAAATGCGAAAGTAAGTTTGTTTGTTACCTTTTCACGCTAAACCACTGAACCGATCATCCTGAAATTTTGCATTTACTTTGTCAAGTGTACAGAAACGGACATACCTTTCATCCCGAAAAAAAGTACTGTTACCGAGGAAAACAACACTAATGTTCTTATGATAATATATGGCGGCACGTGTCTTTCGAATCATGATTGAATTATATTATTACAAGCAGAGTACAACCCGAATTGATTGTCAAATTCTGAATTAAGCTAGTTAATTATAAAGGCTTTAAGTTTAAAACAGAAACACTTAAGACCAAATTAAAATCGAATTAAACAAAATTAACTCAACAATTCTTAATTTCTACGGAACCATGAACAAGGAAGTAGACAAACAAAGACAAGAATAGAATCCAAAGATTGATCAACGCATTTTGTTTTTGATGTCCCGACTTCCGGTACACAACGGATATTGCGAAATGTTCCTTTAATAAATTAGAGGGTGGCTCCAAAAGTTCTGAGGGGTTGAAAGGGGGTGAAATCTGGGGGGGTGAAAGGGTTAATTATGTTTTGTAACGGGGTTTAATAGTATCTTTTTACGGGTGTTGTTCAATCTTATCTGATGATGTTGGGATGTACCGCTTTCAACCCCTTCAAGAACCCTTGGAGGGGTTTTCATAATTTCTTGCTGGTTATTTAGTATAGTATTTGATTGGATTAGGAATTATTGTTTTTGATTTAATTGAATGTTATCGATTGTTTTCGGATAGTTATGCAATTTTATTGCCCATATTGCAATATTCTTACGTTGTATTATCAAAACTAAATTTTAAAGTAGTTGTTTGTTATGAAAGCGTTTTGCCACCACAACACTCACTCGACCGTGTTGTTGATCTCAATGTTATTCAGAAAGGTGAGGTGGGTAATACGCACGACGAACAAAGCAAGGTCAGGTTATACTGAATTTGTATAGCTTCATGTGTCGCCGCGTGTACTTGCAACCGGTGACCAGATGTAGGTACAGACAGCCCTAATAAGATGTGAACTTGGACAAGAAACCATTTTATTGTCTTGTTCCATAATTTTGTATACAATGTAAAGCTACAAAATATAGTAAACAATTCATTTTACCAAAACCTAACCCAAAACCCAAACACAGGTGGCGGTGCTATAGGTTCTGCCTACCCTTATGTTTCTGCCTGTTTGGTCAAATGGTCGTAACCGCGACCACAGAGCATGAGGTCCTGTGTTTGGTTCCCAGGTCGATCAAAGTGTTATTCAGTTTTTCCATCAATTATTTCTCAGTAGCAACCACGGAGTTTGGATTTGTGCCCGGTTGATGGCAATAGGCTCGCCCTCTATTATATGGGACTTAAACAAAACTGGCGAAATGTTGGTGTACTATAAGATACACCTCTACCTAACCCTTCGGAGATTACAGGCGTGATGTTATGGGTTATTTATTTAAAAAAATCTGCTGTTCCTTCCAAAACTGCACGGTCAAAATGTATGGAACTGCTGTTTTTTTTTTAAATTACCGATGAAAAATTTCTATGAGGAGACGTAAGTCGTACGTCGTTCAGTAGTTCCACGTATTCACTTATAATAAAAAACGATACTACTTGATTTGGTTGATTGGCCTGTTGGTCTAATGTTTAGTGACCCTGACTGCTAGGACGGAGGTCGTGGGTTCGATTCCCACACAGGACAGATCTTTGTGGGATGAGTACGATTATTTGTTCTGTATCTGGGTGTGTAATTTATCTATAATATGTATGTATTTAGAAATATATAAGTATGTTTATCAGTCGTCTGGTTGCCATAGTACAGGCTCTGCCTAGTCTGGGATCAGATGGCGGTGTGGTGGTTTTCCCCAAGATATTATTATTATTTCTTATTATTATTTTATTAACGGCAATTTACGGTAGTGGCACTATTAAATAATTGCAAAAAACTGGCATATTTCGTAATGTCTAATGTAAAAAACAGACTTTAACTGTTTATGGGTCGGTGTTCCTTCTACCTTGCATATGTAAGAGTGTGTACACATTCTTCTCTTATAATAAAAACAAACTATGACTATCAAATATCTAACTTCCAAACATTGTTATCTTAACAATGTGAGGGCTGATTTACAATAAAAATTTATGTTATTGAATAACAAAGCTGATTATGTTGAATAACAAAGCCGGTCCGAGTCACTTACACTACTGATATAGTAAGAAGTGTTTCTTTGTTTGAAAGTGCTAATCTCACTCTACTACCCTAAAGGGCAGAGACGAGCCAAAAAGAAAAATCATCCTCTTTACTCCCTGATTGTACCCCAAAACCTTTGAGGTCGAAGCAAAAGGGTCGCCTACCAAATTCAAATTTTCTTACATTTTTTTGCAATTTACTGGTCAGTGTCAGGTTGTATGTAGATGAAAAATGAGTCGTACAAGTAACACGTATGTAATCATTAACACTAGAAACGGAATATTTACCATGTTTTGTTTTAGTCTGACGTCGTTCCAGTCTAGAGTCCTAAAAATGCTCTCCAGCACCGCTACAAATAGCTTAGGAGAGAGCGGGTCACCTTGCTTTACTCCTCGTTCCATTTTGAATTCAGGACCGGACGATTCCAACTTGACTCTGGCTGTGCTGTTCTTATGACAGTTCTTTGAAAATGTCAATGTATGAAGTGTTTACCCCTTGTTTTGATCGAGCGTTCCATATCGAGGAGTGTGATATTGAATCAAATGCTTTGGCGTAGTCCACGAAACCAATATAAAGCGACTTCCCAAAATTCAATGGGGTTAACATTGTATAAATCCCGTTAACGCCATCTATCGCTTACTCATCGGATTTTGAAATGTTTGTTGATTATTTTAGCGCCACCTATGAATGGTTGTTTGTTTCGACGCCTGGCAAGAACTGGCAACCTTCCAAGATGTTAAACGATGAGGTTAGAAAGATTGGCAGAAAAAGAACAAATAGGATCTTCATAACTTTTGGTAAGTATAACATAACATGACGCCAGTAATCTCTGAAGGGTTAAGCAAAGGTGTAAGTGTACCCTTAAGTTTTTCGAGTAATGTTTTTGTGATAGGGGACGAGCCTGTTGCCATCAACTGTGGCACAAATTCAGAATCCTGACCAGAAGTTAATGCTACTTTAGAAGAATGGGCAAAAGACCTGGACCCACCCTACGATCCTTTGTTACGGTCGCAGACATATTTTGTTTAACACAAAGCCTGCCACTGACCTGCAAAAGTAAAAAACTTGAGAAAACTTGAATTTCGCGAGTTAGCTTAGCACATCCTCGTTAATAAACTTATACTGTCACTTACGGGGTATCTTCCGTGATTGTGTTTAATTGGGAGCTCTCGGTAGTTTCCCGTTTAGTTTTAAAACGTGAAAGCTTAAAATCATATCCTCCTTAATAATGATTGGTGAGATTACGTTCACTTTTTCGATACTACAGTATAACTCAGAACACACTGACATTTAACCTTAGTCGCGACAGTAACTTATGCTCTACTTAAAAGGGCCTATCCGTTCGTGTGCAAATTATTTCTATTGAGGGGTGCACCCAAAACTTTTCATTCACCTTTGTGGTAGATTAACTCATTACCTAGCACAGGGGACCACTATTTAGACCACAACAGTTGTTATAATCGAAGTACAATAATAATGGGTGTAAAAGTGCCCTTAACCAAGCCGAAACACAGTTGCTGTCCCCGTCGTTGCGATGATATTTTTGTTCTTGACCATATTTTCTGATTTAAAAGAGTGTCCATGGAGTTTCTTGCCCGTTCTTCTCCATAGAGATCTACGTTAGGGAATGGGCCACTACAGTACTTTCACAGTTGTTATGCCTTGTGACTGGGACTGTAGCTACATTTCATTGTTGTCTTTGTTTCGACAATTCAAAAGTGCCTGTAACTGGCCTACTTGAAATAAATGCTTTGATTTTGATTTTGATATCTGGGAACCTTCTAGTTACGGAGATATTGGGGGTCAACGTTCCAACTTCTTCGCAAGTTTTTTAATACATTTTTTTTATGTTATTATAACTTTACTTTAAATATCTCGGACTCGTGCACTATTCAGCATAAATGTTATGAGTTTATTACGTTGCATTTTATCGTAAAACGTGACTTTTCACCCAAAAAAAAAGTCGTTTCCCAGCAATAATTTTTGCGTTGACTTACTTAGTTTGATGTTCTTTTTTGACGGCTTCGTGATGGGTCCGTTTAGACGTATAGCTATGGACCATTTCACTACTCTATTGCTAGGAGTGCATACTATCGATTGTCAAATCGACAGATAACCCAAGCCCCTTTCACTGTCAATCAAGATGAAATGCAATTAAATTTAATGCTAGAGGCATCAATTTCATGCAAACGTCCCAAACAGTAGATCGAGCTTATATTCGAGACCGTAGAGCACGGCCAATATTGTGTTATGTCAAGTACAGGTTCTCAGACAGTTCTAAATGCTTTTGGTAGACTGTAGTAGTTGTCGCTATCTGTTATGTTAAATGAAGATCACACCGTAGCGCGAGCGCGCAGTGTGAACGTACCGTATAAACGTCGATTTTTGAATCAGGAATACAGTTATCCTATCATTTTAGTTAAATTGTTTGCAACAAGCACAATCAGTATCATCCATAGTTATGAACAAATTCTTTAAATTATGAAAATATTATTATGTGAAACGTGTATTTTTAATTTTAAAATCGACGTATTAATGTTACCTTACCACGCTCGTGCTAAGAGCCTCTGGTCCGTTGTCGTATATAGGGTGACTGGTAATTAGTCACCGATACTTATACACGTGATTGTACTCATGATAGCAAACAACTGCTTACTATCTTATCCTAGTCTAGCGTTTTTCATAAATACATACTCGCAACAATTCTTACTCTCTCTCTCTCTCTCACACACACACACACAACATCACACCACTTACACGACACCTTCGACATCACACTCACACTTACAAACACACACACGCACTTTTATTTCCATTTTTATTTTTTTGATTTTATTTCATTAGTAGTTAGTTTAGTAGGTAGATACCTTTTCGTGTTATTCTTTTCTTATAATAGTCCTACATGTGACATGTCATCTATATAATTTCAGAATCCCGTCCTACATCGCGGCTGATAGGAATTCACGTAATAATTATAATTGATTCTACTGCCCCGTTGGTGAAGTGTTCACAAGGCTTACTGCTGACCATGAGCTTTTGGGTTCGATTTCCAGGTTTAAGGTGTCATTTAGTTTTTAACAGGCTTTAATTAGCTTCATCTGTAGATAACAATGATAAAAAAATCTTAGAAGTTAAATTAGACCCACTACCCGGTTTTCAGTTTGGATGACATTGCATGGTTAGTTGGACGTCATTCTAAATCCAATAGCATGGTGGACTTCTAAAGATGGTGGAATCCCAAAGATGGCGGACTCCGAAAGATGGCGGTTTTATAAACTAGAATATTTATTACACAGGAGTTCGTGGCTAAATAATAACTGCCGCTCGGGTCGATCTTTAGGTTGAGCTGCGCTTGTCTGGGTTGGTCCGTGGATGGGTGACCACTCCTTACATACCGGGTTTCCTCCGTGCATCGGTAAGCACGTTAAGCCGTTGGTCCCGTCTGTCATTTGTAGATCTTTGACAGTCGTTACAGGTAGTCAGTGGCCCGAAAGTCTGACAACCAGTCTTACTAAAGGGCGATACCCTTTGATAAGACTTACTTTTTTACTTTAATTACCCAGAACTAACTGGGTTGTGGAGGTCAATATTTGTTATACACTTTTATTTGGTTTTACATAAGGAATTTCTCAGAAGCAGTCTGGATTTGTGCCCAGCACACACTCATAAGGCATCCACGTTGAAGATGTAAACTTTTGAAATGAAATTCAGTCCAGTTTCTTGAATCCACACAGCTAAAATAACTCGATCGTTAACTCTTCGACGTTCATGCATCTCTATTAAACGTTTGGCTGCCGACCAAACCCAACACTCCCGCACTTATTACGTGCTCTCAGTTATACAGTCAACCCCGTAATTGTTTTATCACTTTTAACTGCAACTCCAGTAAATACAATCTTCACTAACGTTATTGTTGACTCGCTACTGTCCGATCGGTTTACGCAGAGGTAATTAATGTTAGCTCGGTTCAAAAATATAACATTTCGTCATTTAAGTTCAAACACCACGGAAGTTAGAAATTGCAACTTTACAGGAGACTGAAAATACTGCACAGTTGTACATAAAAAGCATTACAATGCAATTTTATAATTTCTGGACACTTCAGATTAGATAGAGACATTGCTTGTTCCTGATTGGTCGTCTGCCGGCAAGAGGGGCTGATGCCATTGTTGCAATCGCGGGAATATCCTGGATGAGGCACAAGAACGTGGAGCTTGGCACAAGCCAAGAGAGGCCCAGCAGTAGGTGAAGTCGGGCTGCGGATGATGATGATGATGATTGGCTCAAACTTGCGATTCTTAGCAAACGGCAACAAAATCTCAAAATCGCCGAAAATTGACTTACGTAGTGTTAGAACTTAAACGTCGATTTATGTATCTCCCATTCCTAGTTTTTCGGCCCAAAACCTAAAGCTCAAAAAGCATCTACGCGAACCGTAAACGCCTGAAAGAAAGGTCACATTTCATACCCGTGGGACACGGCGAACGAACGGAGATATTTATGTAAGAGCCGGTTTAAACCTCGTTTAAGCGAACGTAAACACAGATAATATTTAAATTATTGTTTATCCATTATTATATGGGGAGCGGAGTTTGAGTTGCTGGATGCGGCTGCCGTTTGAGATATTTTGGACCCACTGATGGAGGAATGGGGTCAAGCAGTGGCTATGTAGTGCTCCCCTTTGACGTGTTAGGTTACCAACACGTCAAAGGGTAGCTAGGACTTAAATAAGTTGTTTTAAGACTTTTATAGAGCTTTTAAGAAAAGACTGGAAATTATTTTTTGAGACGGCCAGAGGCGTCACAAATGCTGAGTTATCAAAAAGAAAAGGCGGATTCCGTTATGTGTTACAGAATTCGCTTCGAAATTTACATTCTGCTTAGGAAGAATCACAACAGTGAATCTGAACGCGGTTACCGCAACTAAACTGCGTTCGTCTGTCAGCGAATGCAAGTCACTACACCTGCGCTCTTAGTTCTCCATTTGTTTGTTTCGTTTCGAGTATTAAGTTATTGCTTGTCCTTAATAATCTATTATTATTAATCTTTTATTATTATTTATTCATTAATTATATATATACAGGGTGGAAAGAACACCGACGCGGAAACTGTTACCACGTATTGAGTACATCATTGTGAGCCCCCCACATAGAAATTTTTCATCGGTTATTAAAAAGAAAATCTGCTGTTTCCTACAAAAGTGTAATATCTACACGGTCAAAATGTATGGAAAAGCTGTTTTTTTTAATAACCGATGAAAATTTCTATGTAGGGCAGCGCAGAATGATGTACTGAATACGTGGTAACCATTTCCGCGTCGGTGTCCCTTCCACCCCGAATTTATGTACCCAATATTTGCACGCCACACGTTGCAGAATGTGATGGGACCAACATGAATCTGGTCCCGCAAATAAAAGAATTTGAATTTAATAATGATGCCTTGAATTGACCTACCTGATTAAAGTTAAAATGGCCGGTAAATAAGATTTTATGTTTTTTCCTAGCTATTAAAGCCAAGTTGGAAATCCCTTCCTACCACATCCAGCACCTCTATATCCCCTCACGTATAGTTATGCAGGATCACGTGTTACTAAACTGACTAACTCGACAGTCGCCGCTCCGTATTTTTGTGTTCATAACTCCAACACGCTGTATCTCCAACATGTTGTAACTCCAACATGTTTTAACTTCGGAGTTGTGATCAGAAAATGTGTTATGTGGGATTTTAAATAAAAGAGGAGTGAGTTGCTTGTAGATTATTTTACTTGACGATTTTAACGGAATAAACATCAACACTGTTGATTCAACAGACTACCTTGTTGGTCTAGTTTGCTTGACCTGGGAATCGAACCTGAAACTTCATACTCAGCAGCAAGCAACAAGTTTTTTCATCAAGAATTTCATGCAAGCAGCACCCACTGAGTCAGAAATTGTTCCCGGTTAGTGGCAATAGACTCGCCCTCTATTCTATTAGACATAAACATAACTGGTGAAATGTGGGTTTACTATAGTAACACCTCTGCCTCTTACTCTTCGCGAATTACAGGCGTGATATTTCGTAACATCAACTGATTTATATGTCTCGGATGAATCTTTTTTTCTTTTTTTTTTTTTTTGGAGCTCGTGGTTTAATATTAACAGGCGCTCGGATCGATCTTTAGGTGAAGCTGTGCATGCCTAGGTTGGTCTGTGGATGAGTGACCGTATTACGTACCGAGTTTCCTCCGTGCCTCGGAAAGCACGTTAAGTCCCGTTGATCCCGGCTGTCATTTGTAGATCTTTGACAGTCGTTACGGGTAGTCAGTGGCCCGAAAGTCTGACGACCAGCCTTACCAAGGATATCGTATTACCCAGTGGACCATCTGGGTTTTGGAGGTCAGATAGGCAGTCGCTCCATGTAAAATATTGGTATTCAGCTGCATCCGGTTAGACTGGGAGCCGACCCCAACATAGTTGGGAGAAGGCTAGGCAAATGATAATGATGAATCTTTTACAATAATTGTTAATTCATAAAAATTGCAGGAGAATGTCGTATCAACAACGTCTTAGAACTTCGTTGCGGACAGATTCTATCTAACCTTACCATATTTTAATCAATATCAAGAATTGGAACAAATAAAAAAACTAAACAATTCAAGTTAATGAACGAACTGACAGATAAATTCACTTTCCCATTAGAAAACCAGGGAGTCGTTTTTTTTTAAAAACAGCTAATTTTACTCCAATAAAATATGATAAGCCTTCTTGAACCTGTCTAGAGGAGACTTGGCACAGCTTGTGGTGTGGAACAAAAAAGGTATACACCGAGATATAAGCCGCTCACCTATGAACGCTTACGGCACAACTTTATACCCAGTCAAATCCTTCCAAACAGACCTATTCTGGTAGATGAAGAAGTGAAGTGGGGATTTATTAACTTTTACCGGAGAATGCTATGTTTAATTTTGGATCATCTCTTTAAAGACCGAATCACTGTAAGTAAATTGTATTTTTGTTTATCTATCTGGTTTTGAAACGAATATCTATTAGTTTCAAAATTTCACCACATTATATTTTCCATCAAGTTATCTAACTTGATGGAAAATATAATGTGGTGAAATTAAATCAATAAAATAATATAAAATATGATCCATCACTACATAGTATTAAACAAAGTCGCTTTCTCTGTCCCTATATCCGTATGTATGCTTAAATCTTTAAAACTACGCAACGGATTTTGATGCGGTTTTTTTTAATGGATACAGTGATTTAAAAGGGAGGTTTATAATGTATAATACATGCACCCGTGCGAAGCCAGGGCGGGTCGTTAGTAATATTATAAATGCGAAAGTAAGATTGTTTGTTTGTTTCTTACTTTTTCATGCCTAAATCACTGAACCGATCATCCTCAAAATTTGGCGTATATGTTGTCAGGTGTACAGAAACGGGGAAACATAGAGTTCCTTCGATTCCGAAAAAAAGTACTGTTCCCGAGGAAAACAATAGTTTAACGTTCTTATGATAATAGATGTCGCTGCGGTGTCTTTCGAATCATGAATGAATTGTATTAGTACAAGCTGAGAACAACTCGAATTGATTGTCAAATTCTAAGTTAATTAGCTAGTCTATTATATTTTAATGTGCCTCTAACTTGAAGTGTCTTTCGTTGAGTATTCATTTACCAAATCAGTCATGTAATAATTTTTCCTAACATGTCTAATTCATACTAATAATACTTCAACATACATAACTTAACATGACGCCTGTAATCCCCGAAGGGTTAGGCAGAGATATACCTAATAGTACACCCACATTTCGCCGGTCAAGTTTCAGTCCCATATAATAGGGGCGAGCCTATTGCCATCAACTGACAAATCCAGACTCTGTGGCTGCTACAGAGAAATTCCTGATAGAAGAACCCAATAACACTTTGCCCGACCCGGGAATAGAACCCAGGAATTCATGCTCAGCAGTCGCGCTTGTGGCTACTAGACCAACGGGGCAGTCAGTAATATTTCAAAATTTACACCTAAAACTATGAAATCCTATCTCTTCAAAAGTCAAAACCAACCTCAACTGCTCCAGAATACGTACCCGCTTGAAACAAGCCTGGCATATAAACTCAAGGACGAACTTTAATATATGCATTTTGCACCCTCACTGCACTACACACGAACATACATATGTATGCCGTACATGCATGTTTTCATGTAAAATATATGTATATTTATGCATGGAACCGCACAGTACACTTTTAGCAAATTGGGAATCAATGTTTTATGTTTTTGTGGACAGATGGCGTTTGCTAAGTAATTAAGGATGAGAATTTTAGAGAGTTTAGTGATCAGTCTTACTAAAGGATATTGTATTAACCAGTACTAGATGCCTTCAAAGTTAAACAGTGCTTGCTCGGTACGTGGATGGGTGACAGTCAGAACATACCGAGTTTTCTCAATACCTCCGGAATCACGTTAAGCTGTTGGTCCCGGCTGTCTTTTGTAGATCTTTGATAGTCGTTACAGGTAGTCAGTGGCCAGAAAGTCTGACAACCAGTCTTACCAATCGGTCAGTTATTGGCTTGTGAAGGTCAGATAGGCAGTCACTCCATGTAAAATGCTGGGATTCAGCTGCATCCAGTTAGCCTGGAAGCCGACCCCGACATATGAAGATGATCAGAAAGTAAGGGACTAGAATCTCTGTCTATCCATCAGAGGGCTTAGGTAAGGGGCGATCGCTTTCACGGCTTTTCCTATTTCTACCATGGCATTCAGCAGGATTAACATAAGCTTTTCGATAGAGTCACTTCCCTCTCTTCTTCAACCTTTGGCCATCCAATGCTGAGTGTAGGTTCCTTCCAAATCTCTCCATGTGGCGGTTTTGTCATGGCTATCTATCATATACAGCGTGTAACGGAAGGGGGGTATCAACCCTGAAGGAGGTGAATGTGCTCATGAAACTCAACAACTTTCCCCAAAGAACATACGTCGAAATATGAAAAAAGAATTTGGCCCTCCCTTACAAAACTGACTACCAGCTGATTGATTTACTATGGGAGGGCCAATTTTTCTTTGGGGAAAGTTGTTAAGTTTCATGAGCACATTCACCTCCTTCAAGGTTGATACCCCCCTTCCGTTACACGCTGTATATACCTAGTTTCTTCTGGCCACTTTAATCTGATCGTCTGTCCACCTCGGTTGTAGCTAAAGTCTATCCAATACATTGTGGACTTTGTCATCTCCGTTCTAGCTGATTGAATGTCACTCAACTCCTTCTGACAGGAGTTAAGTTTGTTGATCCAAACTTACACTGTTACTTACGGGGTTCAATGATTGTGAGCTCCTGATATTTCGACGCTGCAAGCGCCATGATCGCGGGATGACTAGGATGACGGAAGATATCCCATAAGTGACAGTGTCAGTTTAGTAAAAACCGTGAAAGTTTAAAACAGTGTTTGCTGATCCATCCTGATTAACACGATTAACTAAAAACTTTCTATGTGTGTTTTTTCATGGTCAAACCGCTGAATCGATTCTGATGAAAATACACGTTTACATAGCTTGATACCTGATTTGCCGAAGAAATGAAATCGGGTGTTAAAAATCCTTTTTTTCATTGACCTTGAAATTGCAAACTCACTTTTCTCTCACATAGTCTATGTTGATAATAAATGTGAAAGTTTATGAGGACAGATGAATATTTGGATGGATGGATGTTTGTTACTCTTATACCCAAAAACAAATGGACAGATTTGCATGAAATTGGGTTCACAGGTAGCTTATATCCTAGATTACCACATAGGATAGACTTTCTTAGCGCATGGGATAGTTATCGAACCCTGCGCGGGCAAACCCGCAGCATAACCTAGTATCTATAATCGTAAATCTCATCATTTACTGAAACATCTGACCAAGTAACGCAGTAACATACAACACGGAGATTAGTTAGCGAGGATTACTTGATCAACAAACATACAGCTACCCTTATTAGTGTACTCGTATTGACAAGCCAATTAGAGTAGGCTATAAGGCGATAGACTGATAATCCTGCTTTTGGTGGGAATGTGAGTTTTTTGTTTAGTAATTATGTATACAGATTTTTGAAAAAAGAATGAAAATTAATTTATTTGGCACATACCATAAGTGCACACAGTATAAAATTAAATCTTTTTTTTTTTATATAGTGAATGGGCCTACTCTTGACGTCAATCTAGTCCTGAGGACAGAGATGAGGTCGACGATGGAACGAGCTAACCCAAAAGAAGCCTATTAACTCGCGACATAAATAGATTGGGGTCATATGAACTTGGGAACACCGACGAAGGCAGGGAATTCCACTCCTTGGCTGTGCGCATAATAAACGAAGTAGTAAAGCGTTTCGTGCGAATATGTGGTACATCGACAAGGTTAATGGGTGATAAACCGCAGCATGTCTGACTCCCGATGGAAGAAGGGAGATGGTGGAATGATCTCGTGGAGCTCTGGGCACACTCACCGAAGTACAGCCTGTAAAAGACCGACAGACATGCAACTTTCAAATTGCAATCTAAACAAAAAAAAAAAAATGTGACGCGTGTGCTTCACGGCTGCACCAAATAGAACCAGTTCAGCACTTGTACTATTATGTATGTGATTCAGGAAAATGCCGGACAACTAGTGCCCGACGGTTTTGGTCGCCAGGGCCTTGGGTGGACTGCCTTGACCGTAAGCGCTACTGTTTTGCAAAAGGTTTTGGAGTCAATTCCAAGGTTGGGCAAAATAAGATTTTCCAGTTGGGATCCCTCGGTAACAGCCTGAATTCTGGATAGAGGTGACCACCTATTATATACCGAGTTCCGAAGAGCACGTTAAGCCGTTGGTCCCGGCTGTCATTTATTGGATCTTTGAGAGTCGTTACAGGTAGTCAGTGGTCCGAAAGCCTGACAACCAATCTTACCTAGAGGTTTCGTATTACCCTGTTCAAACTGGGTTGTGGGGATAGGCAATCGTCTCCATGTAGAATCCAAATCTGCTGCATCCAGTTAGATTTGAATATTTTGGCGAAAACTTCTCAACATTGGCACAACTTCACTATAACATATGAATGAGAAAATCGTCGAGTCACGAACGATATGAAAAATAACTTAACAAGACAGGCGAAACCTCAAGTAATTTTTTTGTTGTACAGTTCCTCGTGGCAAAACACATTAAACGGTCTATAAAAATTATGAGAAAAATAAATGACTAACTAGGCGGCCTCAATACTTTTCGTGAGTGATACAAACACACGTACCTACTTTTGGCCGTAAGGAGTGGTATTCCGTCGCTTGTCACTTGTCTGCACAGTGATATAGTGCACAAGTGAAGTGTTACTGTATCACTGTGTCTGGTTCTATTTACTAAAATAATTTGTATTTTATCATAATATGTATGTTAGTCCGTAAGGTGTCTATGGACCAAGTTGCCTGAAAATAAATGGATGTTATGTTGTGTTATGTGTTTTTATGTTATTAAAGTTGAAAAGGGGTCAGTATAGCTTACAAGACAATGCGCTATTAATTGCAACCATTCCATTGCCGTTTAAAAGCATCAATATCTGATTGGCCTGTTGGTCTAGTGGTTAGTGACCCTGACTGCTAGAACGGAGGTCGTGGGTTCGATTCCCACACAGGACCAATCTTTGTGCGATGAGTACAATTATTTATTCTGTATCTGGGTGTGTAATTTATCTATAATATGTATGTATTTAGAAATATATAAGTATGTTTATCAGTTGTCTGGTTGCCATAGTACAGGCTCTGCCTAGTTTGGGATCAGATGGCGGTGTGTTGGTTGTCCCAAGATATTATTTATTTATTTAAAAAATAAGATTATGAGATTCTAACAAGACACTGCTCGTCCACGCGGTCGGACGGTGAAAGTTTTTTTTTTAGGACAAGCCCGCCACGCTATTCCCAAACCACTGCAACTCTTGAAAGCCCGAATCAACAGTAGCAACCACCAGAAAAGCACCGAGAACATGAAGCTCGACGAAATCCCAGAGAAATAATCTAACTGTCTTGGATCCTTGCCGCGCTGTCCATTGATTCCTATGAAATCCGTTGTTGCGTAACACACGTACATCGCTCGACCGCGCGGCTCACTGGCACAAAATACTTCGCCGCTACCGCCCGACCGCGCGGACGAGCGGTGTCGTGTTCTTCATTACCTGTCACATATCTCAACTGGCGAAATGTGGGTGTACAAGTACACCTCATCTCTAATATATCTCTAATACGCATTCCCTATGTGTATTGCGTCAAATAACAAGCTTGGTTGTTAGCCTCTCCTAAGCTCCAACTCAGTAGTCGAAAAGCAAATTAGTTCAGCATCCAACCCGATCATTTATATCAAATTCAGAACTTCCCTCCAGCACCTAACTTGATGAGTGGCCTATGTCCAGCGTACTCCATGATAGGCCTAATAGCATTAGCTGGTGAATCCGGTCGGACTCGGGGCTTTATATTATGTTGACAAGTCAGATTCCTGCCGACGCCGACAGTCCGTGTTAGATGCTTCTCTTTACTTTGTTTTAGGGATGGGCGGGTGTCGATAGATTTGTAGATGAGGATGTTTTTTTAGTGTTTTTTATTGCTAGTTACTATGAGAAGAAGGAAGAGAGAAACGGTATCATTTGGATAAAAAGTATTTTTGATTGGACTAGGCCTCTCTACACCTACGCTGGCCCCACCAGTGGGGCCACGGGCGGTGAGGCCAGTGGGAATACACTATACTATCTTGTAATTTCAAACTCGATACCTTTTTAATTTTGGTGTTAGGATAGCGATTAGCAATGGGGGTGTTTTTGCTACAAAATAATTTAAAAATTCCGATTTCTTAACCTTTGGTTTTGCTCTATAAAGGTCTTTTGAGTTTTGAGATGGCTATTGTAAAAATGTATAACTTTTCTGTAGCCACAGATGGTGGCTGACTGTCTACCAGCAAGTAAATTAACAAAGACATGGGTAAAATTTTAAGCAATAGGACTTTTTCTATTAAAATGTATAACAATTCTAACTTAGCAGGTGGTATTGGTCAGTTACTGCCTACCGCCATAATAAGATGGCGTGAGTTTACATAATATATTTGCAACTCACAAGAAAACCATCCTCATACCGAATAACATCGATAAGTACCCATCGACAATCCCCCATCCCCAACCCGTTTGCTCGGCAAACCGCATTTTGTGGAAGTCGCTTGTCGGTTCCCGAAATTAGATTTGCTCTCCAAGCTGTAATACTGATTAAAACCATTTTCGTTCGGCTTGCTTCCGTCTTGAAACATTTTTCAATAGCCCCCCCCCCCATATGATAGTTTGCTCTGCTTTTAAAATGGGGCAACTTTTTTTAGACTTGTGAGTCCTTTGTCTTCTCCTCTGCTGTCGACAGAAACCGATATTAAACGTAAAGATTTACCGTAGAACAATGATATTTAATATACTATAGAGACGCTATCAGAAGCTCGGGTCGATCTTCAGGTTAAGCCGCGCTTGCCTTGGTTGGTCCGTGGATGGGTGGCCACTCATGACATACCGAGTTTTTTCCGTGCCTCGGAAAGCACGTTAAGCCGTTTTTCCCGGCTGTCATTTGTGAATCTTTGACAGTAGTACAACCAGTCTTACCAAGGGGCTATAGTATTATCTAGTACAAACTGGGTTGTGCAGATCAGATAGGCAGTCACTCCATGTAAAATACTCGTATGCAGCTGCATCCGGTTGGACTAGGAGCCAACCCCGACATAGTTTAGAAAATGCTAGGCTGATGATGAGAGGCGCTACCAGAAGAAATGCTATAGCAAAATGAGATCCTATGTCTCATCAAGCAGATACATAATTGACAAATTTGACACGTTACACTAGAACTAAACGGACGAGCAATAGCCAGTTTGGTCAAAGTTTCTCGCAGTTTCCTTCACTTAAAATAACGCGATCAACAATGTGGGATATAAAGAGCTACATAAGGCGTAAAGCCAAGAACAATCGTGGTTGCTGTTAGGGTCAACCGTTCATCGTTTTGAGAGCAGTAGTAGTAAAATGTATGTTTAGGTTCGAGCCCAGGACCAACATTTCGATAATCTGGGTCATTACCACTGTACCACTTAGGGTATGAAGTACAGTTTGTAAATTTCCTCATCCCCTATATAAAAGGGAGGATCCTCCGACCAGACGGGTGTAGTGTCTGGTGGGCTACCGCCCGACAGTTCTTGTCGGGTTTGTCTATATGATGAAGTCGCGGATAACTTTAATAGCGCGATTTAGAATTTTTATGTTAGTTCGTCATTTGTGTCATAGATGGCGCTGTAGTACTTTTTGTACTATGTTGCTGTTGTACTTTTGGAACTATGTTGCCAAAGTACTTTTTGTACTATCACTGTTTTAAGCTTTCGCGGTTCAAAACTAAACTTATACTGTCACTTACGGGATATCTTCCGTGATTGTTCATGTTTTTTGGCGTCACATATCGGGAGCTCAAAATCATGAACAATCACGTAAGATATCCCGTATGTGACTGTAACTGTACTATGTTTCTTTAGTATTTTCTTAGTGCCGCTACACTACTATTGCTCTAAAAAGTAGAAGATAATCTTGATCATATCTAAGGAAAACCTTAATTCTTGAACATAAACCTAAGAAACTATAGACAATAGCCCCTCTATTATCGAGGGATGTGTTAATGCGGCCTATTCGTCACATTCCTAATTCTATTGTACACGTTAAATGATACCGAAAGAATTAGGTGAGCTTAGAAATGATGAATGGGACGCTTTATATATACGCTAATCTTAGGATTAGCTTTAGCTTTTTCTTGTCTGATTTTCAACTGATATTAAAAAGAGGAGTGAACATACTTATTGACGCGGACTCGGCTTCATCCAATCAGAAAGAACTTCTTGTCCATGCAGTAAAAGTCGGCTACGGCTTTACCTTGTTTTCGTACAGATGACACGACTGGCCACCGCGCCGAACTAAATGCGATTAAAATGGTGAAAATCGTGTATTAATAGTTCCAGCCGATTTCCCGTCGATAAGTGTAGTCAGTCTTTAATGCAACAGACACTTTCTTGCTAGACATTTAATTGCCGAAATTAAAGTCTACTTATAACCTCTGGCCAAGATGAATGTGACGTCACGGTGCAACTGACGAAGTTCTGGGTAAACAAAATATAAAAAAGTCAGTGATAAAAATGATAGAAATCTAAAATGTATGAAACTACCTACTAGCTTTTGCCAGCAGCTTCGCTCGCGTTAATTTAGAATTTGACAATCAATTCGGGTTGTACTCTACTTGTAATAATATAATTCAATCATGATTCGAAAGACACGTGGCGCCATCTATTATTATAATAACGTTATTGTGTAAGGTCCCCTCTACCTAATTATAATCTATGTCATTATAGACACCTTATATACCATATTATTATTATAATAAAGCCAGTATACTCTCAGCAGTCATTGGTTTCATTTACTCTCTCTGCCTACCGTACATGGCGACCCTGCGCAAAGAATCTGCTATCCGAGCGTTGCGTATTTGACACCACCCGGCCAGCGCTGGCTGGCGCCGTACCGTATACGGACAAGGAATGTGAAACAAATGAGTGGTTCTAGTACCTACAAAGTGCATCCAATATGAATAAAATAATTACATTGGTGATTTATGAAACACGTACTGGTGCAAAATACTCGCAAAAACATAAAAATGGGTTCATCACAGTCTCATGAAGAAGTAATCTTGGCACAGAACGCAGCTGGAGGCTCGAACCAAGCCACCATCGAAGAGATTCGTTTCCATCTGAGCACAGCAAATATTATTCTTATAATTATAGCCCTGGTGATTGGTATTGGGCTACTGATCTTCATATACCGTGCGTATAGGAAATGTCATACGCGCTGGATGCAGCAGGAGATAAATCGAAATAATCTACGACTCTCCAATTTTCGCCGCCGCACCGCTGATGAGATGAAAACAGCCGGAATTGTTTAAAGCAAAGTGCAAATTAAAATATCATAAATTAAACATGTGTGTAAAGTAATAAATGCAGTGCAATGAAAATAAGTGATAGTGCGGAAAAAGTGTGGAAAATAAATAAGAACATTATACAAAAAAAAAAGGAAATACCAAATAGGAAAAATCATAAATAAAATAAAAAAAAAAAAAACAGCGGAGACAGCATACGGTAATAAACACGCGTTGCTTGCGAAATTATAACTGGAACAGAGAAAAATAGAACTTTACGGAAATTGTAGTGGACTTTATGATAGAAAAAAACAACAGTGGATTTATTACAATATTAAATAAAGTTGTATCTTGCATGTCGAAATAGTAACCGGGCAGATGGATATCGACCCTGGTAAGTTGTGAGTAGAACTTTAAAAGATTTGTATCAGAGTTTAAAGGCAGTCAGAGAATATTTGATTAAAATTGGACCTAAGAGGCGCCAAGGGAAGATTATCATTCAGAAGTTAAAAGAAGCTAAAGATTTATATGAAAAATATATATTAGTTATAAATGAGTTAACTGTCGATATAACACAAGGAAAATTATCTTCTGTTGACGCAGACTTAGTTACTAACATATCCTCAGATTTTCAATTACTATATAGTAGAATAGTGCATCTATGTACGGGAGAAAGCAAAGAGGAGGAAGGTTCAGATACTAGTGGAGAATTTAAGGACTCGGTCGAGGATAACAGTTGTGTAATCATGGAGTTGTTTAATTTGAAAACTGCCTTATCTTTGCTATCACCTATGACAGATGAGGAATCTCATACCAAACAACTGATAGATAACATTGAATATTATTCATCCATACTAAAAAACGATGATTGTAAAAATAAATTGATTACATTCGTACTCAAAAGTAGATTGTCTCAAAGTGCAAAATTAAAACTAAAAGAAAATTATTCAAGCATTGGTGATCTAGTTAAAGATATGCGGACAGAACTTCTACCTCAAAAATCAGCCCCCGTTATTCAAAATAAATTACAACAGATTAGACAAAATGATTTAAGTATTCAAGATTATGGGAAAGAAATAACAGAATTGTTTACAGAACTTACGATTACGCAATCCAATGGCAACTCTGATTGTTACAATGTATTGAGACCGGTCAACGAAAAATTTGCAATAAAAAAATTCTCGGATGGGCTCCGTAACCGTAGGCTCAGTACTGTTATTGCAGCTAGAAATTATACATCCCTGAAGGATGCAATACAAGCTGCCAAGGACGAAGAAACTGAGACGGCCTCTACATCAGGAGACGTTATGGGTATGTATTGTAATAATTTTAATAACTTCAGAGGAAGACAAAACTACAACCGCGTACCACGAGCTGGCTACGACACCAGGATTTATTCAAACCAAGGAAATCGCAATCCAAACCATCAAAGTCAAACACCCAGTGGTAGTTTGCAGCCGCAGCCGTTCACACGAGGTGTCTCTAGTCGGAGACCTTGGCAAACCAGAGGTAGGTATAACAATTATCATAGACGCGAAAATCAGTGGGTACGCAACGAACGTGTGCGTGTAGCGGACAGTGAAACATCAAATGAAAATTCTGATGGGAAAACAAATGAAAAAGAATTACAAAATGATATCGAGGAAAATCAGTTTTTTCGTGAATAACAATATTATTTTAGCGACCAATAGTAATTGTTGGATTAAATTACCGGTAAATAACGTGTCATATACTTGGTTACTTGATACGGGCGCAACCATTTCAGCTTTAAAATATAAACATGCGCTCGAGCAAAAACTTACTATCCATAATGAGAAGATTGTTATAAACGGAATAGGAGGTAAAGTCCATGCAATCGGATACACATATTTACAGTTACGTAGCCATGACCAAAATTTTAACCACAAGTTCTATGTATTTGATACATTGCCAAGTAAAGCGCACGGTATCATCGGACAGGATTTTTTAGAGAAATATAACGCGATCTTAGATTTTAAAAATAATAATTTAACTTTGTGGACAGACCAAAATACGAAACTTAACTTACCTTTTGTGCGAAATTATAAAAACAATTGGAAAATACCATCTAGAAGTGAATCAATACACTATATCCAAACGGAATTGACTGAAGAATGCGTGGTATGTGCAAAAGAATTGGGTGAAGGTATTTTTTTAGCAAGTAGTATAGCTATTCCACGCAATGGTCTAGTGCCGATTCGAATATTAAATACTACGGAAACCACAATAACTTTGACAAATATTGAGCCGACTGTTCATAAATTATGTGAATACACGATATGTTCGTTTCGAAAGATAAATAGAAACGCAGTAAGAGTCAAGCGATTATTTTCACAATTAAATTTAATGCATTTAAATAAAGAAGAACAGGTGTCAATCGAGAATTTATGTGCCAAGTATTCGGATATTTTTTACCTACCGGGAGACAAGTTGTTGACAACCAATATTTACGAACATAGCATTACTTTAAAACCAAACGTTACTCCGGTATTTACAAAACCTTATCGGCTACCACATTCACAAAAGAACGAAATAAAAACCCAGGTAAATAAATTACTAGAGAATAGCATTATTGAAAAGTGTAATAGTAGTTGGTCAAGTCCGGTACTATTAGTGCCAAAAAAGACAGACAACAGCGGCCAGAAGAAATTAAGATTAGTCATAGACTACCGTAAACTAAATAATTTGATCGAGGATGACAAATATCCCCTTCCAAATATGTCAGAAATATTAGATGCGTTATCAGGAAGTATATATTTCACTCATTTAGATTTATATAATGGATTTTATAACGTAAAATTAGAGAAGGAAAGCAGGAAATATACTGCTTTTTGCTCAGGACAGTACCAGATGGTGCGTATGCCTATGGGATTGAAAACTAGCCCAGGATCATTCTCGCGCATGATGAATATGGCCATGGCGGGCCTCACATATGAAAAATGCTTTGTATATATGGATGATCTAATAATATTTGGAAACTGTTTAAATACTCACAATAAGAACCTACAAGAGGTATTTGAACGTTTGCGAAACGTAAATCTAAAGTTAAATCCGGAAAAATGCGATTTTTTAAAGAAACAAATATTGTATTTAGGACATGTGGTTTCTGGTGATGGAATATTACCAGATCCATCAAAAATAGATGTAGTAAAAAACTATCCACAGCCTAAAAGCCTCGATGAGGTCAAAAGGTTCATTGCATTTGTGAATTACTATAGAAAATTTATTCCGAATTTTGCAAAGAAGGCAAACCCATTAAATAATTTGTGTAAGAAAAACGTACCCTTCATATGGGATAGTAACTGTCAGGAATCATTTCAAGTATTAAAAGAATGTATTATTTTACCACCAGTATTGCAATACCCGGACTTTTCTGAGAAAAATCAGTTTGTTGTACAAACCGATGCATCAAATTATGCAATCGGTGCCATTTTGTCCAACAAAGATCTTAAGCCGATAGCTTACGCTAGTAGGAGTCTTAACAAGGCAGAGAAAAACTATCCTACAATAGAAAAGGAACTGTTAGCAATCGTTTGGGCGATAAAGCATTTCCGACCATACCTATATGGTAAACCATTCAAAATTCAAACAGATCACAGACCACTAGTTTATTTATTTAATATGAAAGACCCATCAAGCCGGTTAATGAAGTTTAGGCTCTCACTTGAAGAATATAATTTTAGCGTTGAATATGTAAAAGGTACAGATAATGCAGCGGCAGATGCCCTGTCTCGAATCAGTATGACATCTAAAGACTTAAAAGATATGAGTGAAAACTTAATAAGTGTCATGACAAGAGCGCAAAAACAAAAGCAAGCGCAGACTAGGACAGACTCTGTGACCAACGACGACCAGACCAGCAATGACCGGCCTCACCAACCAAAACTTGTGGAGGCACACATCAAACCAAAGAATCACACGGAGTTAATATTTATAGAAAAAAAAAAATTAGACGCCATGCGAAAAATAAAAAATATTAGCTATGAATGTAGAACGTTTTGCTATATTCCAGATATGAAAACACTTTATATAAAATACAAAAATTCTCCATCGCAAATAACGCCAGCCGAATTTGTGAGAGAACTCGATACGTCGTGTAAACAAATAGGAATAAATGAAATTTATATCGTAAAAACGAAAACAAATAATATTTTTACAGAAAAGTTATTACATGAGATAAAAAAATGCGGTAGTACAACTATTCCGCGAGTATGTATATTAAAAGACGTAATAAGAATAGAAAATAAAGATGACCAAAAGGTGATATTAAACGACTTCCATCTCCTGCCTACCAGTGGGCACGCAGGTATGAGGAGGATGTTGAGCAATATAAAAAAATATTATTTTTGGCCAGGCTTAGAAAAGGACGTCAATCAATTTGTGAAAAAATGCGATAAATGTCAAAGGCATAAACACTCAATACCCGTAAAAGAACCAATGGTTATTACGTCTACAGCAAAAACTGCATTCGAAAAAATATACTTAGATATTGTTGGACCATTAGATCGAGATAACAATAATTATACGTATATATTAACGATACAATGCGAACTATCGAAATACGTCGAAGCCTATCCACTGATTTCTAAGAGTACAACAGAGGTAGCTAGATCATTTGTTAATAACTTCATTTTGCGCTACGGTATACCACAGGAGATTGCAACCGACAGGGGCACAGAATTTATATCATCCACCATGAAGGAGGTATGTGCTCTTCTACACATTAATAAAATGAACTCGACAGCCTATCACCACCAATCTATAGGTGCCTTAGAAAACTCACACAAACATCTTGGTTCATTTCTTCGTATCCAATGTGACAGTCACCCCGAAATGTGGAGTCAATGGCTCCCATTTTGGTGCTTTTCGTACAATACCTCAGTACATAGTGAGACCAAATTTACACCATATGAACTGATTTTTGGGAAAATATGCTCTCTTCCAAGCAACTTAAGTTCCAATGTCGTAGAGCCATTATATAACTACGATAATTATCCGCTAGAGTTAAAGTTTCGTTTACAGTTGTCACAAAAAGAGGCTAGAGACAATTTGCTTACGAGTAAAATACAAAGAAAACAAAAGTATGATAAAAACAACAGACCTGTAACGTATGCTCCTAACGATTTAATTTTAGTTAGAAATGAGGTAGGTGGAAAATTAGAAAGTGTTTATTCAGGACCATATGTGGTTGTTAGAGATATGTCACCGAATGTGGAAATTATGAAAAATAATAAGCTTGATGTAATACATAAAAACCGCACTAAACTGTACCATTCTATGTACTCGTATTTTAATGATGTGATAATGTAAAAAAAAAAAAAAAAAAAAAATGTACCTTTAGCTTGTAATTTTTTTTTTATTTTAAGGGGTGAGGTGTAAGGTCCCCTCTACCTAATTATAATCTATGTCATTATAGACACCTTATATACCATATTATAATTATAATAAAGCCAGTATACTCTCAGCAGTCATTGGTTTCATTTACTCTCTCTGCCTACCGTACAATTGTTATTTTCCTCGGAACAGTAATTTTTTTCGTAATGAAAGGTACCCTATGTCCGTTTCTGTACACCTGACAACGTATGTGCAAAATTTCAGGATGATTGTTTGAGTGGTTTAGGCGTGAAATGGTAACAAACAAACAAACAAACTTACTTTCGCATTTATTAGGAAGTTTGGATAATAAGCTACTGAAATGAAAGCTTATGTTCATCCTGTTGAGTGACGTTGAAGAAATACGAAACGTTTTAGAAGCAATTGCCATTTGTGTAAAGGACCTCTGCTCACCTTTCGTAAAAGACAGTCGTAACGTATATGTTCTACCCACAAATCCATACATACTCTAAAAATTATAAACTGAGAATTCTACTGAGAATCTCTAGGATTGTGGTCTCATAAATTGGACCAAACCGCTTGAAGACAGATTAATAAATTGTTGCTTTATTGATTTATATCCCCACCCTATAAACCTTTATGCTGAGAGTCTAGGCAATCATTTTTAATACTCTTTTGTATTTCTACAACGATTCTCAACAGGATTACCAAAATTATAATTTTCGGTGTAAATTATATTTGTTTTTGTAAATTGGTTGTAAGAAACATTATTACATTTATTGCACATCAAAAATAACTTATGTTTTTAAAAGAAGATGGGAGTGGAGGTCGTGGCTCAATAATAACATTTTTTTTTGTTTTTTTTTTATGACCACTCGCAGTACAACAACTCTAGAAGGTTGTAACTGCTTAACCGGACTATCCTGTGGTGGCCAAAAATACTTTAAGGCCCCCAGCCAGGGCTTAGAAACTAGAATCAATAATAACAGCCGCTCAGGTCGATTTTCAGGTTCAGCCGCGCTTGCCTAGGATGGTCCGTAGATGGGTTACCGCCCACTAGATACTGAGTTTCGTCGGCTGTCATTTGTAGATCTTTGACAGTCGTTACAGGTAGTCAGTGGATCGAAAGTCTGACACCTAGTCTTAAGAAGGGGTATCGTCCTTAGTACTAACTGGGTCATGAAGGATCAGATCAGCAGATAGGCAGTCGCTCCATGTAAAATACAGGTATATAGCTGCACCCGTTTAGACTGAAAGCCGATCCCAACATAGTGATGAAAGGGCTAGGCAGATGATCATCATTAAGTTATCGTTGATAATGTCACTTTGTCTGGACCTTCAACGTGTCACCGTATCTACAACCTTTTCCCTTTCGTAGTAAGGTCCTTTTCTGTTTTATGTATAGGTATTACGATTTGTTCCAATTCTCTACTCCTTGTAGGGAAGTGAAGCGTACAGTGTACACGTGCAACTCTATCAAAGATGGTTGTACCGTCAGTCAAAAAGTCTTAAGCATTAAAAATTACGTGCGGATTGAACGGAAGTCGTCTTTTAAACAATTCTATTACAGTCGATTAGGTAAAACCGACTAGTTATTTGAACCGAAACCAAATTAGTTATTTTAAACCAAATGACTGTCAATTAAGCCATGCTAGATATAATTGACTCTGAAGTAGCAAATACGTTTAGATTAGACAATAAACGAGTGTGGGAAATAAACATAACAGATAAAATAACATCACCACGCTTGTAATCCACTGAGGGTTAGGGAGAGGTGTACCTAATAGTACACCCACATTTCGCTAGTTATGTTAAAGTCCCATGTAATAGGGGGCGAGCCTACTGCCATCAACCGGGCACATATCCAGACTTCGTAGCTGCTACTAAGAAATTCATAATGAAAAAACCCAATAATATTGCCCGACCTGGAAATCAAACCCAGGACCTAGTGCTCAGAAGTCGCGCTTCCGCCCACTAGCCCAACGAGGCATATCATGAGTGTGGGACTTTAGAAGTAAAACATTTTTACCAGCCTCATAACCACATAAGAAGCAATAAAACTTATACTAAACCATTGCAATAAAGTTGTAATAACTATATCCTACCAGCAATATTCGCCACCATAACTCAACAGAGCTCAGACCAAAACAAATTAAACTTTGCGCTATCCGACCTGCTGTGCTGTCCGTACTTGGCAACAAAGGTGCGATGATGTCGGACAAATATTTGCTCGTTAGTATCCGGGCACTAGATACTGGATACTGCTGGGTACTGATCATTTTGTACATAGAACCTCTGTTTATAGACCTGACGAACCTTTTTTTTTTTTTTGTATGGGAAATCATCAAATGACTCCTCCCGCTCTGGGCGGAGCGGAAGGGAGTGTCGGACTTTTACTGACTAAAAACCATCCATGTTCCTTCTTTTGCCCTTTATGTTCCAGGGCCGCGGTATCTCTTTCGAACAGTCCCGCAACCCTGGCAGGCACCGGCCCTTGCGGGCCCCTCATGTTGCCTGACATCTCTTTGAGGCGAGCGTGGAACGCGAACGCGCTGTCGACACGGCCCGTCGTCATAAGACGGACGGACGGCGAGCTAGCCCATTACTCACCGTCCACAGGCCCGCGCCCACGGTGGCTGAGGCTGAGAGCCACCACGTGGCCCCCGAAGCCCGGTGCTTCTACCTACGAACCTAGTAGGTTAATTCTTGGCATGGCTTAAAATTACTGCGTGGAGCTGTAAGCTTTGATATTCACTGCTGACCTCATCTCAGTTTCAATTATCTCGGGTTCTGGGTTCCATGATCAGGTGGGACAATTGGTGTTTATATTGCTGACGAACCGTGAATGGATAGATAGATAGATAAAACATATTTTGTTCAGTGCACACAAAAGACATAGCACAACACACATAACCACCGCATACCGAGTTTCCTCTGTGCTTCGGAAAGCACGTTAAGCCGTTGGTCCCGGCTGTCATTTGTAGATCTTTGACAGTCGTTACAGGTAGTCAGAGGCTCGAAAGCCTTATCAAGGGGTATCGTATTACCCAGTTCTAATTGGGTTGTAGAGGTCAGATAGGCAGTCGCTCCATGTAAAATACGGGTATTCAGCTGCATCCGGTTAGACTGGAAGCCGACCCCAAGATAGTTGGTAAAAGGTAGGCAGATGATGATGATAGCAAGCAAGGATTGCAACCTCTATTTTATTTCGATTCCCGTACGGAACAAATATTTGTATGACCTACAAGTAGTTGTTCCGGGTCTGGGTGTTTTTCTATCTATAATATGTATGTATTTACAAAAAAAAAAAAATGTATATATGTAGTTTATCAGCCATCTAGTTACCATAACACAAGCATTAGGTTGCTTAGCTTGGGACTAGATGGTGCTGTGTGAAATGTCCAGGGATATTTATCATTAACACAAGAAACGTACGATTCCATCATTTCATCACCTTCCTCAACTTTCTCCAGTACTAATGTTAAGAAGAGAGGTGAGGGGGTTTTTGTGTTCGACTGTCTCTACGCTCACAGTTCAACAATGGCGGACGCAGCTCCAGCCGGTGGACGTGGCGGTTTTCGCGGCGGCTATGGGTCTCGTGGTGGCGATAGAGGCCGTGGTGGTCCTCGTGGTCGTGGACGCGGTCGTGGTCGCGGCCGTGGACGCGGCAAGGAAGACCAGAAGGAGTGGGTGCCCGTAACTAAGCTGGGCCGTCTAGTACGCGAGGGAAAGATCGACAAACTCGAGAGCATCTACCTGTTCTCTCTGCCCATCAAAGAGTTCGAGATCATCGACTTCTTCCTTGGCCCCTCGCTCAACGATGAGGTCCTCAAAATCATGCCCGTACAGAAGCAGACCCGTGCCGGTCAGCGTACGCGTTTCAAGGCCTTCGTGGCTATTGGAGACAACAACGGACATATTGGTCTGGGTGTGAAGTGCAGCAAGGAAGTCGCCACCGCCATCCGTGGTGCCATCATCCTCGCCAAGCTGTCTGTTCTGCCAGTTCGTAGAGGCTACTGGGGTAACAAGATCGGCAAGCCCCATACAGTTCCCTGCAAGGTCACCGGAAAGTGAGACCGGAGGTGAGGTGAGAGGTGAGGTGCAGCTCACCTAACCTTATATATGTAACTGCACACACTAATTATTGACATTATTATACGAATCGTGGAACTAAACAGTTCTCTTTTATTTCGACAACATCATTATAATACATGGCGACCCTTAGCCAGCAATTAAAATTTTGCAATCTACGCAATAAGAAAGACTGCGGACGAGTCAAATAAATTATGAAGATATACCGATAAAAGTTGAAGTTTGTGAAGACGGAAATTAGAAGAAAGGAAGCGAAGAAGATTTTAAAAATTTATAGAAGAATCAGAATCCCAACAGAAGAATTAGTTTGAAGAGGTGAAATCATTAATTAAGAAGACAGAAAAGGAACGTTGCTGCCGGGTGCTGGGAGAATGCTCAAGCCTTGTGATGAGAGGATATGCAGGGCGCAGGGAGTTGAATTGTACGGGACCGATGTGGAGCAGCTGGGAGTCAGTTCCAGACCAGTGCTGAGGAGTTCATTCGTCCAAGCCACGTGAGACGTCGTGACCTACATAATCGTTGTCAGTAAAATAAGTAACTACTGCAATGTAAGTTTTGCAACGCTAACATTTTTTATATATTCTACTATATTTCATGTTATTGTAACTGTATCATACATTTTTTTATATTTTGTTCTGGAGATTAGGAATGTCCCAACAATTACAAGATTTGCACGCTAGATTAAAATATCTAAGAGAATATTTAGTAAAACTAGGTCCAGATAGGCGTAGAAAAGATTTAGCTTTAAAGAAGCTAGAAGAAGCAGAAAAAGAATATAGTAAATTGGATTGTATTTTGACTCAGTTGAACCAAGAAGTTATAGATCGCAAGTTAAGCAAAGATGCTCGTGAGGTTTTCCAAACATTAATTAATGAAACTCAATCAAATTATCAGAAAATAAAAAGTTTACTTTCTTTAGTAGATAGTAGTTGTCAAACTAGTTCTAAAGATTTAATAGAATACGAATATACTGATTGTCTTACAAAAATGGCTGACGCATTTGATATTAAAACTGCAATTTCCCTGTTGCCAGTGTTGAATGGTCAGGAGCAGGTGACAAATCAGCTTATAGATGGTATCTTACTTTATAGTTCGCTTATTAATGAAGCCAGTAAAAGTCAATTAATACAGTTTGTGTTAAAAACGCGTCTCTCGCCTAGTGCAAAATTGCGACTTAAAACTAACTACACAGATATAGAAAGTTTGGTAGAAGATATTCGTGTTTATTTGTTACCGAAGAAATCGTATGTAGCTTTACAAAGTCAATTGCTTACGGCGACTCAAGGCCGTAGAAGTATAGAAAAATTCGGTACGGAGATCGAAGAGTTATTTGTCAATCTCACGATTGCGCAGGCTAACGATAAGCGTGATGCATATGAGGTTTTGCGTCCACTCAATGAGAAGACTGCAATTAAACGGTTTAGTGATGGGTTGGCTGATAAGCGGCTAAGCACTATCATTGCCTCACGTCAGTTTGCATCATTGCCTGAAGCTATAACGGCTGCGGTAGATGAACAATCCCTGTCAGTCCAGCCACAAGATCAGGTTATGCAATTTAGGGCTAACCAAAATTATAGACGAGGTAGCTTTAGAGGCTCTCGAGGCCGGGGAAATAGACAATTTTACAACAGAAATAAAACGTATAACCATAATTATGATAAAAATAATGAAAATAGCACAGGTCAAAGAACTTTAAGCAGCGTTAATCGAGGTAAAAACTCAGGTGAACAACGTCAGCAGTTCCGCGGACGTCCGGTGCGTTGTCAGCGTATTCAACATAACGCGCAACAGTCCAATGTTCATGACAACTTGCGCAATGATCGCACAAGCCAAGCAAATGAAAGCCTAGAATTTTTTCGTACCTAAATCGTACACGCATTCTATTTTTAGTTTTTGTAATTTTTGTATTATTAATTGTCAATTAACAAATAGTGATGTTGATCTTAATTTACTGATAGATAGTGGAGCTAGCTTATGTGTGCTAAAGTATGAATGGTTGTCGCGACATAGGAATTTATTGAATTTAGTAAAACAGGATAAGATAGTCATTAAAGGAATTAGTGGTAATTTAGAGTCCATGGGATACATTTATTTAGATATTATGATTAATAATGTAACTTTTCAACAAAAGTTTTACATATTTGAACACTTATCTTGTGCTGCAGAAGGTATACTCGGACAAGATTTTTTCGAGCGGTATAACGCTGTATTAAACTATAAAGATGGTACTCTGAGTTTGGAAACCCGAGACCAGTCTGTTAGTGTTCATGTTAATAGGAATTTATTTACAATTCCGCCTCGTTGTGAAGTAATTAAACACATCCCGACGTCACACAACAGTGATTGCGTCGTTTTGTCAAAGGAAATTTATGAAGGTGTGTTTACAGCAGGTGTAGTATCGAAGCCACATAATGGACTTATTCCTGTTAGGATATTAAATACAACTGATAGTTCGGTTGACATAAATACTTCAGATTTAAGTATTAGTTGCTTAAATAATTTTTACGTTTGCAAGTTTGACCACGATAACATTTCTGTGGATAGAGTTAAAACTTTACTTACTACGTTACAACTAAATACCTATTTAAATAAAGAGGAACAAAGAGGTATTGAAAACGTATGTGCCAAATATGCAGATGTTTTCCATTTGCCAGGAGATACGCTCACAACAACTAATTTAATAGAGCACTCAATTAAACTAAAAGAAAATACTTCACCAGCATACGTTAAGCCATATCGATTGCCTAAAGCATTGAAAGGCGAAGTACAGAGACAAATAGATGAAATGGTTAAAAATGATATTATTGAAGAGACTATTTCAGAATGGTCAAGTCCAGTTCTATTAGTACCTAAAAAGACAGATAGGTCAGGAGAAAGGAAATGGAGACTTGTAGTGGACTATCGCCAACTCAATAATAGAATACAGGATGATAAATTTCCATTACCTAATATCACTGAGATACTAGATTCATTATCTAATAACATCTATTTTTCAAAATTAGATCTTAGTCAAGGTTACTATCAGCTATCCTTAGAAGAACAGTCTAGGAAGTACACTGCATTTACAACAGACAAGCAGTATCAAATGAAACGATGTCCAATGGGACTTAAAACATCGCCTAGTGCTTTTGCACGTCTCATGACAATAGCAATGTCAGGATTAAATTATAAATCATGCTTTTTATATCAAGATGATTGCATTGTCGTAGGAAATTGTCTCGAAACGCATAACAAGAATCTTATAAAAATTTTAGAATGCCTAAGAAGAGTGAATTTAAAACTAAATCCGCTAAAGTGTGAATTTTTACGTAAAGAAATCGTTTATTTAGGACATAAAATAACCTCAGAAGGAATATTTCCCGATCCATCGAAGGTAGAATGCCTACAAAAATATCCAGTCCCGCAAAATGTAGACGACGTCAAGAGATTTGTAGCATTCGCAAATTATTATAGACGTTTTATTCCAAAGTTTGCTGAAATAGCCTATCATTTGAATGCGTTATGTAAAAAAGATGTAGCATTCGTATGGAGTGATGAATGCGAGCGAGCATTTTACAAGTTAAAACAGATTCTTATTAGTCCGACAATACTTGACTATCCAGACTTTAGCGACAATAACACTTTCACGTTACAAACTGACGCATCAAAACTAGGATTAGGCGCCGTACTGTCTAATAGCAATGGCAAGGTAGTCGCGTACGCAAGCCGTAACTTGAAACCAGCTGAGACGCGGTACCCTGTGATTGAGTTAGAATTACTTGCTATTGTTTGGGCAGTTCGACATTTTAGACCTTATTTATATGGGAAAAAGTTTTACATAAAAACAGACCATAAGCCATTAATTTACTTATTTAATATGACCGATCCTTCAAGCCGGTTGACAAAGTTTAGATTATATCTTGAAGAATACGACTTTGAAATCAGCTATGTCCCAGGACGGCACAACGCAGCTGCAGATGCATTGAGCCGGATACCTATTACATCCAACAGTTTAAAGGATTTGAACAAACATGCAGTATCAGTCATGACAAGGGCACAGACTCGAAGGTTGCGCACTGACTGTGACAACAACGACATAACTACTGAGGTATCCTCTACTCCAAGGCCTGATCAACCTAAGGTAGTGGAAATCCTCAAACGACCGACTGACAGCATTGAATTGATATTATTTAGTAATAAAAATACTATACAGCAGATAGAAAAATCAAAATATTACACTAGTGACAATGGCAACTACAAATTCGTTCCTGAAAAATCAGCAATTTATGTGATATCTCGATCGTTATCGACCGTAAGTGTGTTAGCGAGAGAATTACAACGTTTTTGCAAGCAAATCAAAATAAATGAGCTCATAATAATTAAAACGAAGCGCTATGAAAATTATGTTAACCATTTTTTAGAGGAAATGAGTCATTTGAATGACATTCCGAAGCTACTTGTTATTAAAGATGTGACAAGAGTTTCTGACAAAGACACGAAAACAGTGATCTTGAATGACTTCCACTTATTACCCACCAGCGGCCACGCAGGAATAAACAGAATGTTAAATAATATTAAGAAGTACTATTACTGGCCAGGAATGACTAATGATGTAACAGAATTCGTAAAGAAATGTAGAAGTTGTCAGATTCAAAAGCATTCCAATAGACATACAAAGGAACCGATGGTTATAACATCAACGGCATCCACTGCTTTTGAAAGAGTAAGTTTAGATTTAATGGGTCCTTTAGATGTAGATAATTTAAATTATAAGTACGTACTGACATTACAGTGCGATTTAACAAAATACGTTGAAGCCTATCCTATAGAGAGGAAAGATACTATTTCTGTAGCTAGGTTATTTGTAAACAATTTTATTCTGAGATATGGTATCCCTAAAGAAATAATAACAGACCAGGGAACAGAGTTTATGTCATCAGTTTTTACTGAGATTTGCAATTTGTTGCATATAAATAAACTGCATTCAACAGCCTATCATCATGAAACTCTGGGAGGATTGGAAAACACTCATAAGGTTCTAGGAGCTTATCTTAGGATTCAGTGTGACAACAATAAATCAGATTGGAGCAGTTGGCTTCCATTCTGGTGCTTTTCATTTAACACTGCAGTACACTCTGAGACAAAATACACTCCATTTGAGCTAGTATTTGGAAAGAATTGTAATTTACCATCCAATATTGCACAAAGTTCTTATGTTGATCCATTATATAATCCTGATTCTTACCCTTTGGAACTAAAATACAGACTACAAAGAGCACAAACTGAAGCTAGAAATAATTTATTATTTAGTAAGGAATTAAGAAAATATAATTTTGATACAAATGAAAACGGATTAAAATATAAGAGTGGAGATTTAGTTCTAATTAAAAATCAAGTAGGAAATAAGTTAGATAAAATTTATTTAGGACCATATAGAGTGATTGAAGATGTATCACCAAATGTTAAAATTTTAAAAGGTGACAAAGAATTATTAATTCATAAAAACAATACAAAACTGTTTGTTACTTAATATACTTGGTTTTGATAAGATGTTATTTTTTTATATAATGAAATGGTAAAAAGTATAATTATTTAAAAATAAGTAGTCTTGAAAATATTGTAAAACAAAAAAATGTTTTATGTACTAAGATAACAAAGCCACTTTTTTTTTTTTAAAAAAAGGGGAGGTGTAGTGTGCAGCTCACCTAACCTTATATATGTAACTGCACACACTAATTATTGACATTATTATACGAATCGTGGAACTAAACAGTTCTCTTTTATTTCGACAACATCATTATAATACAAGAGTTTTTAACACAGAGCGACTGCTTATCTGACCTCCACAACATAACAGCCGGGTAACAGTATATTCTAAATACCCGCAGCGAGTGTCTATGAATGGCAGCCGGGACCAACTGGCTTTCAAAGGTACGGAGGGATCTTGCATACAATGGATGGTCAACCATCAACGAGCCAACCTCGGCAAGTGAAGCTTAACTTTCGACCGACCTGTGTGTATCATGATTTAGCCACAACCCCTTATAATTACGGTAACTATTCTAGTTTTATAATTAAACTAGCTAATAAACCTGAGAACGAAAGCTAAAGCGCTGCTAACCCCATAAGCAAGCGTCCGCCATACGTGTGTGGTAGACATTAACAAAGTGTGTACATAATATCAAAAGACACAAATTACGGACTGCACACCCCGGTTTATTACAGCGTCGTAATGAGATAGAACTACGAAGGGTATGGAGTCGAAAAAGATGAGATAAAATTATATTTTTTCACTCCGGTCTCCGTGGTGAATAAGTCTTTGTGGCTCAGAAATTTTATGATAGTTTCAACAGGTATTTGGGTTGTATTGTATGTTACTTACAGTACAGTTTCCTTGGTCTAGTTGTCGCAAGCAACTTCTGAGCATGAGGTCCTGGGTTCGAGTCCCAGGTCGGCCATAGTGTTATTTGGTTTTTCCATCAGTAATTTCTCAGTAGCACGGAGGTTGGATTTGCGCCCGGTTGATGGCAATAGGCTCGCCCCTAATAACATGGGACTTAAATATAACTGGCAAACTGTGTGTGATGACGCAAAGCATACTGCTCATCACCACCGGAGACAGTACACCGCTCCCCGCACGCCGTTCATAGCACACCGCTCCCCGCACGCCACTCACAGGACACCGCTCACAGCACGTCGCTCATGTGTCTACTCGTCTCCGCTGGCTTAAACAATTACGAGACATCTCCTCTATGTCTGCTCAAACGTTTCCACTAAAGCTAAGCGGAGATAAGAAGTGTAAATAACAAACTTCTATTGGTGGTTTACAACTCAGCTCTTCTATTCTCGTCTCGTTCCCGCTTCGGTGGAGTCCGGCCCTTAGGCAGAAGTGTACAAGAATCAAATAAAACAAATTCCGAGAAATTATCAGAACAAGCCCTCTCCACCGCCCGTCTCGTTCTACGCAATGCGCACATGCCGGCTATCAGTCATGATTCACATAAACTCCCACTCTTTGCTCCGTTAATTAAGAACGCTGTTTACATGTGTCTAGCCGCACCTGACATTGGTGGGGGAGGGGGGGAGCGTGTACAAGATGGTCCATGATAGACGTTGAAATTGGTAGAACATTTATTGGAGCTCAGGCTCCGCTCAGCTCCAATAAATTTAGCCCAGGATCCAGAAATCAGTTTCTGGATCCTGGGCTCGATTATCAGGTCGGTCTAACTGTTATTGGGGTTTTCCATCAGGAATTTCTCAGTAGCAGCCACGGAGTCTGGATTTGTCCCCGGTTTATGGCAGTAGCCTGGCCTCGTATTACATGGGCCTTAAACATAGCTGGCGAAATGTGGTAGTACTCTTAAGTACATCTCTGCCTAACCCTTCGGGGATTACAAGACGAAATGCTATGTTGTTATAAGCTGCCGAAGAGTCTATGACAGTCTTGTTGAAGTCGTTGTAGAAATACGAATCGCTTTGAAAGCAATAACCACTTGTCTACGTTAGTAAATGCTTAGGTGAGTTTCAACACCACTCGTCCGCGCAGTCGTACGGAGGCTGTGAAGATTTTTTAGGTGGTACGTTATGCGGAGAAGCGGTGTACGTGTGAGACGAAACTAGAAGAGAGGAGATGTGTTGATATTTACATTTCTGGTCTCCACTTAGCTTTAGTGGAAACGGTTGAGCAGATAGGAAAGGAGATGTCTTGCAATTGTTTAGGCCAGCGGAGACGAGAAGACACGTGTGCGGCGTGCGGTGAGCGGGGCGCTGTGAGCGGTGTGCCGCTTTCCACATCTTCGCAAAGCTTCGGTGGATACACTCTTTTTTTTTCGGATGGGAAATCGTTTCGCTTTATGTTCCAGGGCTGCTGTATCTCTTTTGAACAGTCCCGCAGCCCAGGCAGGCATTGGCCTATGCAGACCACTTCCTGTTTACTGACATCTCTCTGAGGCGCGCGTGGAACACGAACGCGCCGTCGACACGGCCTGTCGTCATAAGACGGACGGACGGTGAGCTAGTCCATTACTCACCGTCCACAGACCCGCGCCTACGGTGGCCGGGAGCCACCACGTGGCCGCCTGGCGCCCGGGGCGTCTTGCGCAGCGGCGGTGGATAAACCCTAGCTTTTACGCACCTCCTCCTCTCCGCCTTGCATATCTCCGCTTTGGTGGATTCCGAGCCTTAGGCATCAACGGATTTCATATAAGCCAATACAACTTGAGATTCGCTTCACCACCCGACAGCGCGTACGAGTCGAGTTAGAATCGCCCTAGAGATCTGCCTGTCTACGTTAGACATTGCCTAAATAAATGTTCCTAAACTTGACGTTAGGAAATAGTTTGTGGTTTAAAGGAAAACCACCCATCCTTTTACTTAACCAACTAACCATAGTCATCACGTCAAATCCCCATCAATTATTTAAAAATGAAACTACCCAACTATACACGAACGAAACAAAAGTTTCCAAAGTACAAGCTATTTCACTTAGGGGGCGCTAGTGTGCCACGACTCAAGTATAATTGAAATGGGTTCCGTGGAATATCGGAACAGCCCTGAATTATTTATTTCGTTATACGAAGTAGGAAACTAGTTTTGTGCCCTGAGTACGGTTGTGAATGCGGCCTGTTTTGACATAAAGGGTTTGGGGTTCTATTCCCCGAAACCTACATTATACAAGTAAGTGACGATTCGGGGAATAGAGTCCAGATTCGTGCTATAAATACCGGGCGCGTTCGGTGCGTTTTAGATGAAAGCCATCGCAATTAGTCGGGCATCTTGTCAGCCGAAAAGTTATTGGGTTTTTGCGTTAAGAATATCTTGGGAGTTTGAAAGTTAGCGGTATGATACCTCAGTCAGTCATGGCACCTCAGAAAGCACGTTCAACCTTTGGTCTTGCGCCTGGTCTCTCTCTGATCAAATCTGATAGCCGTCACACCATAATATTTCCAGTCTAATTCAGTCAAAAGACGTCTACTGCTGTCAAGGGCCTTCCCCAACCGTAGCCACGTCGGCCGGTCCCCCTTTTTCCCATCTAGTAGATTCCCGCTTACCGATAGGTGTAAATTCGTCGGGCTAATATCTAATCGAAAACTCGAAATATGCATGTGACCAATCCGAAATTTTATAAACAGAGAAAACATTGCAATAGTCCCTGCAACCTGCTTACCACCACAAAACTGACCTTACTCATCATACACCTAGACTTGTGGCCCAATTTTGTTGGTGATGGTTTCTAGTCTAACCACCAAGATGCAGCTGAATAATAGTATTTTATATGGAGCAACTACATCTGACGTCCACGGCCAAGTCAGGGGAATAGTGCTACCCACTTGTACTATTTCCCTGAGAGAAGCAGTGGTGCCACAGTGGAAACGGCCGCGATTTACTTTTTTTTTAAATACTAAATGGGCCTACTCTTGACCTCAATCTAGTCCTGAGGACAGAGATGAGGTCGACGATGGAACGAGCTTACCCAGAAGAAGCCTATTAACTCGCGACTTAAATAGATTGGAGTCATATGAACTTGGGAACACTGACGAAGGCAGGGAATTCCACTCCTTGGCTGTGCGCATAATAAACGATGTTTATTATTTACTTATCTTGGTGTAAATTATTTCATCACCAATACTCTCAAACATCATGAGTTCACCGGCATGTCTTACACCCATGCCTATAGTTAAGTTAAAGTAATTACTTGAGCTTTAGTAATTACTTATGCAAGCATTTTTATGCAATTTAACGAAGTAAGAGCAGTCAATGAAAGCAAAGCTAAGAAATCTAACTTTTGAGAGTTCTAACTTCAAGCAGCTGCAGAATAAAAATAGTATCTTAAATAATTACTTTTACTCAAGTTAAGATAAGATAAGATAAGGTAAGTCTTTATTTGCCTTAAACATGGTGTATGGTGGTTTGACTTGTTTATAGAAACGAATCTAAGCCCCAAAAAATCTACAGCGACTTTCACCAACCCTCACTAGTCCGCGCAATGGAAGACGGGCCCATCATATAGGAGGCCTGTCATATCCCAGCAGTGAGAACATTATAATATGCTAATTCTATCCCTCGGTAAGACAGAAAACTTAACCATACTCATCTGCCTAGCCTTTTCCCAACTATGAGTCAATGTCGGCATCCAGTCTCACCGGATGCAGCTAAATACCAGTATTTTACATGGAGCGACTGCTTAACTGTCCTCCACAACCCAGTTAGTACTGGGTAATACGATACCCCTTGGTGAGACCGGTTATTAGACTATCAGGTCACTGACTACCTGTCACGACTGTCAAAGATTAATGACAGCCGGGACCAACGGCTTAACGTGCTTTCCGAGGTATGGGGGAAACTCGATATGTAATGGTTAGTCACCCAAAATCAAAGCATTTATTTCAAGTAGGCCCGTTACAGGCACTTTTGAACTGTCGAAACAAAGACAACAATGAAATGTAGCTACAGTCCCAGTCACAAGGCATAAAAACTGTGAAAGTCCTGTAGTTAGTTCGCCGTGTCCTGCAGTGAGGACATTACAATATGCTGATTCAACCCCTACGTAAGACCAAAAACAACTTAACCATATTACACCCCCAAAAATAACTTAAACACATAACTCCTCCTACCTATATATCACATTTATGTTGGCGTTCGTTGCGGTCAACTCGCAGTGACCGCAGAGAGGCAGTCATTTTGACCGCCGGCACATTACAATTCAAATTGTGGCTTTATAGAGCAATATAGCTCAGCAAGTACAGATAGACAATACTATTGTAAAAGCTGCAAGCGATATTGCAATTTGGGGCCATGTTTAGGGGTATATGTGTTACGTATAGTTTTGGGTAGAACTTTGACGGAGTTAGGAAAATGTTAGTGAGATTTGGTTTGTAATTAATGGAATTGATATTGTATTAACCAAGATTAAGAGGAGGTGGTGGCTAAATAATAACAGCCGCTCGGGTCGATCTTCGGGTTCTGGTTAAGCCACGCCTGCTTAGGTTGGTCCGTGGATGGGTGACCACCCATTACAAACCAATTTTCCTCAGTGCCTTGGAAAGTACGTTAAGCCATTGGTCCCGGCTGTCATTTGAAGATCTTAGACAGTCGTTACAGGTAGGCAGTGACCCGAAAGTCTGACAACCAGTCTAACCAAAGGTTATCCAGTATTACCCAGTACTAACTGGGTTGTGGAGGTCAGATAGGCAGTCGCTCCATGTAAAATACTGGTATTCATCTGCATCCGGTTAGACTGGAAGTCGACCACTACATAGTTGGGAATAGGCTAGGCAGATGATGATTGGTGTTGACATCAGTATTTAACATGGAGCAGCCTATCTGACTTCTACAATCCAGTTATTGCAAATTAGATATTCGAAGCATTTAGGTATACCCATTAAATGATTTACACACTTTCGAACTGTCAGAGATTCCGTCAGTTAATCAGAAGCTAATTTCCCGCAGACAGTTGAGCTTTAAGATTCCTTTCCACCTGTCCGTATTATTACAATCATCCCGATCTTCTCATTGTCCAATAAAATGGCGCGAGAGAATATAAATCTCGTTGCAATAAGAGGTATAGAGCCTCTCCTACGGGGAATCAAGAAAAAAACATTTTGTGAAACAAATCGCTAGCTCTTTGTCTAGTTTAGGGATGTGAGTGATAGCGAGGTGAGTTGTCGATGAAAGGATAGTGGTGGGATATGTTTATAAGTAAGTATGTATAATGCGTAGTTTACAATTTCATAATACAGCGTGTAATCAACTGTTACAATGAATTTGGCACATGATTCTAACCGTAAGCGTAGAAATATTTCGTCGATTACTAGAAAAAAATCTGCTGTTTGATGCAGCAGTGTTTAACCTACAGAGAACACCGTTGAGAGCTGCTGCTGCTTGAGGTTTGCAGATTTTTTGTACGATTATACTCTGTAGTCAACATCTGATGACCACCGGTTTTTTATAATGGACGATTAATGACTAAAAAATCAGGTTTTTTTCAGTCTGGTTAGACTGGAAGTAACAACAACAAGAATTGGTGGAAACATTTAGCACGCCGATGTCTCTTACACCGCTTATATTGCATTAGGGTTTAAGCTTGGTCGGTAAGCCTTAATAGCGGGATCCTGCCGTTTTGCCGAAAAGATTTTGCCAAATTTTCATTACCCAAACAAATTTTAGCAACCTTTTTTTATGCCAATGTAATATTTGGAATAATTTTAGTACGCACATTTTCATTTGGTCAAATTTTTACTTGGCAGATTATTACTAAGGATAATGTCATTAAGGCTTTTGGTCTTTAATCAAATGATTTATTACAGCAAACAAAATTAAGACAATAAACGTTTAGTCAAATGATTTGTTATGACAAAAAATATAAAGGCAAAAATTTTGAAATGAAGACATAACACAAATTGATTTAATATAACGTAATTGAAATTTAACAGATGCTGACAGAAACCCTAACCCTAGACGGTCGACGTCAGGGGCACCCCGAGGTTCGGTTAGTTAGGTTCCTGTAAACCTTGCAGACAGAAATAGGAGCCCCGCGCAGCGGGGTTCCGTCGACCTGCTGACGGAAACGCTAACCCTAGACGGTCGACGTCAGGGGCACCCCGCGGTTCAGTTAGTTAGGTTCCTGTAAACCTTGCAGACAGAAATAGGAGCCCCGCGCAGCGGGGATCCGTCGACCTGCTGACGGAAACGTTAACCCTAGACGGTCGACGTCAGGGGCACCCCGAGGTTCGGTTAGTTAGGTTCCCGTAAACCTTGCAGACAGAAATAGAAGCCCCGCGCAGCGGGGATCCGTCGACCTGCTGACGGAAACGCTAACCCTAGACGGTCGACGTCAGGGGCACCCCGAGGTTCGGTTAGTTAGGTTCCTGTAAACCTTGCAGACAGAAATAGGAGCCCCGCGCAGCGGGGATCCGTCGACCTGCTGACGGAAACGCTAACCCTAGACGGTCGACGTCAGGGGCACCCCGAGGTTCGGTTAGTTAGGTGCCTGTAAACCCTGCAGACAGAAATAGGAGCCCCAACCGAATCCAAATAGGAGATTCCAACTAGTTAATAGTGCTTTTGACTGAAATGGTAAGTTTAAAATTGACGACACCAAATATTTGGCTTATGTAATTTTGCGTAAAATATGTTGTACCAACTGAAATATTTGACTAGATAAGAAATGGTAAAAGTACTAGTTGGTGAACAAGTTATTGTTCAAACGTTCACTTGCCAAACATAGGTTTTCGTAACAATTATTTGTAAAGAGATTTTTTGGTAAGTAATAATTTGGCAAATGAAATTATGCGAAAATTTGTTTGGGAAGTGATAATTTGGCAATTTCTTTTCGGTCAAACAAGGGAGACCCCTTAATAGCAGCAGGTCTAGACAATCAAAACAATTCAAAATGAATAGCAATCCAACAGACCAAGTTTTGGCAACGGGTCTCCCTTGTTTTACCGAAAAGAAATTGCCAAATTATCACTTCCCAAACAAATTTTCGCATAATTTCATTTGCCAAATTATTACTTACCAAAAAATCTCTTTACAAATAATTGTTACGAAAACCTATGTTTGGCAAGTGAACGTTTGAACAATAACTTGTTCACCAACTAGTACTTTTACCATTTTTTATCTAGTCAAATATTTCAGTTGGTATAACATATTTTACGCAAAATTAAATAAGCCAAATATTTGGTGTCGTCAATTTTAAACTTACCATTTCAGTCAAAAGCACTATTAACTAGTTGGAATCTCCTATTTGGATTCGGTTGGGGCTCCTATTTCTGTCTGCAGGGTTTACAGGCACCTAACTAACCGAACCTCGGGGTGCCCCTGACGTCGACCGTCTAGGGTTAGCGTTTCCGTCAGCAGGTCGACGGATCCCCGCTGCGCGGGGCTCCTATTTCTGTCTGCAAGGTTTACAGGAACCTAACTAACCGAACCTCGGGGTGCCCCTGACGTCGACCGTCTAGGGTTAGCGTTTCCGTCAGCAGGTCGACGGATCCCCGCTGCGCGGGGCTCCTATTTCTGTCTGCAAGGTTTACAGGAACCTAACTAACCGAACCTCGGGGTGCCCCTGACGTCGACCGTCTAGGGTTAACGTTTCCGTCAGCAGGTCGACGGATCCCCGCTGCGCGGGGCTCCTATTTCTGTCTGCAAGGTTTACAGGAACCTAACTAACTGAACCTCGGGGTGCCCCTGACGTCGACCATCTAGGGTTAGGGTTTCTGTCAGCATCTGTTAAATTTCAATTACGTTATATTAAATCAATTTGTGTTATGTCTTCATTCCAAAATTTTTGCCTTTATATATTTTGTCATAACAAATCATTTGACTAAACGTTTATTGGCTTAATTTTGTTTGCTGTAATAAATCATTTGATTAAAGACCAAAAGCCGTAATGACATTATCCTTAGTAATAATCTGCCAAGTAAACATTTGACCAAATGAAAATGTGCGTACTAAAATTATTCCAAATATTACATTGGTATAAAAAAAGGTTGCTAAAATTTGTTTGGGTAATGAAAATTTGGCAAAATCTTTTCGGCAAAACGGCAGGATCCCTTTGGCAACATTTTGAATAAAGTTTCAAAGACAGTCTTTGGTCTAGTATTTTATTGAAACGCAAAGTTCACTTTCCTGTTTAAGTCATCATAAAATCAGCATATTTATGATAGAATGTTTTAAAGTGACATAAAATACATTGTGATTGTGAAGCTTGCAATGCGCTCTATTTTAATTTCAAAAGTCGTAAATTATAAAATATCAAATTCACAATGAGTCTAACGAACAAAAGTGACGTAAGCATCATCATAATCAGCCAAGCATTAGCAGTGTGATAAATACCAACGAAATTAAAATCTAAATTTTTACTGATAGCACACCTGCGTCTATCGACACCACCCCATCACTACACAGGTATCCGCCGTAGTACCTACAAATGGCCGTCATCTATTCACGCCAGTCAACACAGTTAGTGGCGGGGTCAGCACAGGTCCAGGTAGTGAGGAGGTTCCTTTTGATCGACGTTAATGTGACGGGTTGTTGGTGGTCGCGGTCTGTCTGAAAGAGAAGTACCAAAAATAAAGTTGAAAGAACAGTTTAAATTAGTATTTTAAACCAATACTAGCAAACCGTGGTTTTAGAAAACTTTTTTTAATTGTTCATGAAATCTCATTAAATTTGATTCAGAATAAGATCTTTTTGAATAAGAAACCTGATTAAGAGTCAATTTGCTTTCAAATTACATGACTGTATTCGAAATTAAGTTGAGTCATCATCTGCCTAGGCTTTTCCCAACTATTTTGAGGTCGGCTTCCAGTCTAACCGGATTCATCTGCATACCAGTATTTTACTCACCTCCACAACCCAGTTAGTACTGGGTAATACGATACCCCTTTGTAAGACTGGTTGCCAGACTTTCGGGCCACTGACTACCTGTAACGACTGTTAAAGATCTACAAATGACAGCCGGAACCAACGGCTTAAGTGCTTTCCGAGGCAAATCAAATCAAATCGGGTTGTAAGGGTGACCCCTCTAATTATAGACCTATATCTGTGCTTCCAGCATTGAGTAAAATCTATGAAAAAATAATGCTGGACCAGATGCTGTCTCACTTCAACTCAAATGGGATTCTGCATAGTCAACAGTTTGGTTTTACGAAGGGTAGGTCGACAACAGACGCGGGAGTAAAACTCATCAGTCACATTCTGGAATCCTGGGAGAAGTCCCAGGATGCCATTGGTATTTTCTGTGACCTCTCAAAAGCGTTTGACTGCGTCGACCACAACACACTGATCTGTAAATTACACCACTACGGAATTCGTGGACAAGCTGCTGATCTTGTTCTCTCATATTTATCAAACAGGCAGCAAAAAGTAAATGTAAATGGGGCGACGTCCTCCGGGTCTCTAGTAAAGATGGGCGTGCCCCAAGGTTCAATTCTCGGGCCTTTCCTATTTCTTGTTTACATTAATGATCTCCCTTACATGATGGCCAAATTATCGGATATAATTCTATTTGCTGATGACACTTCGCTAATTTTTAAAATAGATAGAAAGGATACGAATGTCTTACATGCCAACGAAAGTCTAACTGTTCTCTCGAAATGGTTCGCAGCTAACAATCTTTTACTGAATGCGAACAAAACAAAATGTCTAAAATTCTCTTTACCAAATGTACCTCAACGGGATATAAATTTAAATCTAGACAGCAAAAAACTTGATGTTATAGCGGAAACTGTATTCCTAGGGATTACTATCGATTCAAAATTGCAGTGGGGACCGCACATTAGAACTCTTTCGGGTAGGTTAAGCTCAGCTGCATATGCAGTAAGGAAAATAAGGCAGTTAACTGATGCAGCTACAGCTAGGTTAATATACTATGCTTATTTCCACAGTATTATGTCTTATGGCATTCTGCTGTGGGGATCGGCGGCAGACGTTGACTCAATTTTCATTTTACAAAAGCGGGCAGTCCGCGCGATCTATAAAATCGGTCCTCGCGAGTCCCTCAGAGAAAAATTTAAAGAGATCGATGTACTGACTCTGCCTTCCCTTTATATCCTAGAATGTATTTTATATGTCCGCAAAAATCGAGGGCTTTTCAAAATTAGAAGCGACTTCCACGATATTAATACACGCAGTAAACACGAAATTGTAATACCCAAATTCAGGTTAACAAAAACTAGTAAGTCTTTTCTTATTAACAGTATACGTTTTTATAACAAATTACCTAAGTCAGTTATAGAACTGACCGATGGAAAGTTCAAAAATTACATTAAACGTGTCCTTATTAAAAAAGCATATTACAAAATCAAGGACTACGTTGAAGATAAAGAGGTTTGGCTTTAGTTCCTTCTGCGCATGCGGCTTCCCTGGTAGCTCATAAACAGCACAAATATGTGGATGTCTCTAACTATTCTCAATCAATTTTTTTTTTCTTTTCATTTTAATTTACAATGTTTTTTTTTTTCTTTTCTTACAATGGTTATCACATCACTTAAACACCCTTTGTTCAGAATAGTTGCAGCACTGATGACAATATTTTTGTCACTTGTTTAATTTAGTCTTTTATAATATTTTCTTGCCTTTGTATAGATTCTTTTTAACGATTGTTTGTGAATGTGTGAACAGTGTAGGCCTTGTAGATTCCTAGATGTGTGTTAACTTTTGTTAACCTCTTATCTTGTTTTCCGTTTTTCTTGTGTAGTAAGCAACGACTTATTGTCGGGCCTATGCTGTCCCCCCATACTTGAGTACTAATGCTGTAACATGATAATATTGTAAAACTAATCATTTTAAAAGAGTAACCATGGAGTTTCTTGCCGGTTCTTCTCCATAGGAAACGACCAACCCGAACCGTGCACCTTTTTGTCGACGTTTCATAAGTGCCCATGTAGGCCTATGTGAAATAAAAAATATTTTGATTTTGATTTTGATTTTGCACGGAGGAAACTCGGTAGGTATTGGATGGTCACCCATCCACGGACCAACCTAGGCAAGCGCAGCTTAACCTAAAGATCGACCCGAGCGCCTGTTAATATTAAACCACGAGCTCCAAACAGAAAAGAAAAGAAAAAAAGAGGAAACTCGGTATGTATTGGATGGTCACCCATCCACGGACCAACCTAGGCAAACGCGACTTAACCTGAAGATTGGCAGAAGCGGCTGTTATTATTTAGCCACGAGCTCCTCTGATACAATACGTACTTGTGTAGTAACTAAAAGCTTCAGGGACATAGAAATTCCTGGAATTAAAAATGTTTCCTGTTTCCTATGACATGACTTATTAAGGTCGGAAGTCCAAAGTATAAAATCAGCAGTTTGTTCCAATACAAATAGAACCTCTGCTCATTGGGTGGCGGTAAGACAAACGTGAATGAAGTATGGGGGTGATTTTTATAAGGAACGACCACGATACGATTGCGGGATGATTACGATTGGCTAGTAAATTCTTAGCTCTTAATTGGTAGCGAGGGGTGTTACACACCCCAGCGCATCCTTAAAGGCTTAAAACTTTAAAATTCTGAATTTTGAGCGCTGAAGTTCTCGTTAGTTTTACAAAAACACGTATCCTTTATGATCAAGTATCGAGCATAATCGTGATTTTGTATGTATTTCGTATTTGATTTATATGACCAGGGTGTCACACACCCCACGTGACCGCTTACGTAACTTTTTAGTCGCGGCCAATTAAGGGTTAATCCACTATCAGAAAGTAAAAGAATATGGCAAATAATGTGTTTCAAAAAATGTTATCTCCAGGTAAAGACTGAGCACTTTTGAATATAAGTAACTGGTAATGCGACATATACAAGGTGTAAACGGACCCTTCACCAAGCTGTCAACCAAGCATTCTGTACATCAAACTACGTAACCCTACGCGCTATGCAAAAATTATTGCTCGAAAACGACTTTGTGTTTTGGTCTGAAAAATAATGGTTGATGGTAGAGCTGAATGTAACGCTCTCAAAACATATGCTGACGGAGAGTCATGACGTTATTTAAAGTAAGAAAAATATTAAAAACTTTTATTAAAAAAAAAAATTGAAACAGTTGGAACTTTGACCTCCAACATCTCCGTAACTAGAAGGTGTCCAGGTAGGATGCAGAACAAAACCCTGATCGCAATGACGGAACGAGCAGGTGCCTTTCGGGTTCGTTAAGGTTACTTTTACACCCATTATTGGTACCTGGCAATGCGACATAATTATGACAAAAAACCGAACAAGGTGAGTAGGACAGCTCTGAGATTACTATCTTAAAGCTGTGCTTGACTGCTCGAGGTTTCACTAGAATTCGGTAAATATGTCACGGGATCTTACTAACGAGATAAATGTGTTAATCCAGGTTATAAACTATCTGCTGCGGGACTGTTCGAAAGAGATACCGCGGCCCTGGAACATAAAGGGCCAATGAAGGAACATGGGTGGTTTTTAGTCAGTAAGAGTCTGACACTCCCTTCCGCTCCGCCCAGAGCGGGGGGGGGGGGGGTCATTTGATGATTTCCCACCCACCAAAAACAAAAAAAAAAGGTTATAAACTATCTGTGTGCCAAATTTCATGCAAATCCGTTCAGTGTTTTTTGTGTGAAAGAGTACCGAACTTCTATCCATTCCATCACATTTATAATACTACTAGCTATTGCCCGCGACTTGAGAAAAAAAGTAACCTATGTGTTATTCCAGACTACAATCGATCTCTATGCCAAATTTCATCCAGATTCGTTCAGCCTTATTGAGTAACAAACATCCATCCATCCAAACTTTCGCATTCATTGTAGTAAGATAAGAAGTAAGATGTAAAGTGAGACATAAATTTTCATAGAAAACCTAAAACCCAAATGCACCGTGACGTGAGGTAAAAAGCGCCTCCAACATTAGGCAGATTAAAATTGCTTTTTCTGCTGACGGCTCCATGATAGCTCCTATTTTGATAACAGTATTGTTCTCATGTTCTCCTAATTCGGTTTTTTCATCCCTCTGAGGGGATGTAAATATGTCTGCCTTTTATTTATGTGGCATAAATGATATATATTTGAAGGTAATGCTTTCATTTTATGCGGTTTTTCCTGAATTATTTGACATCATGTTACTGAATTACTTTGTAACAGGATGTGGACGAAATTTTGAGGAATTTCGTTTCGATTTAGAAGTTTATGTTAATTCATTTGTCTTTCGTGGAACCGAAGCTCATTTTGACGTATTATGATAACATAAGATACGCCCGTTTTACTGAGAAGGGTTGCGGTGAGGCGTATTACCCATATTTCGCTAGTTATGTTTAATCATCAATCGGACTTAAAATCAGACCCCGAAATGCTTCTGATAAAATCCTGATGGAATATCATGGAAGATAACCCGTAAGTGACAGTATAAGCTTGTCTGGAATATTTCTTTGTAATTTTATATTGAATTAAAATGATTATAAGTATTTTAGTTATTTCCCTTTACATTTTAAATAAATAATTCAAATATGCTTAAAATATTTACATAACCTTCATACCGTGTGGTGGGACCCTGGTGATCTGCTATTCAGGTATACCTAGTGCAGACACCAGTCTCTTACAAACTTTTGTATCTTAATTTTAAGTTGTATATAGGCCCCTGTATACAACTTAAAATTGATGGAGACTGGTATCCTTGTCTGGGTGTGTTCCTCCGAAGGGACAGTGACGCGAAAACTATTAACTATATTCAGAACATCATTATGAGCCCCCCATTTTGACCGTGTAGGTATTGCACTTTTGTAGGCAACAGCTGTTTTTTTTTAATAACCGGTGTAAAATTTATATGCGGTGTCCCTCCCACCCTGTATGTACCCTGTAGTCACGGTTTGTGAAGAGGTATTCAATGTTTTGAATTGAAAGGGATTCTCATGAAATTGGAAATTCTATTTTGCATGATTTAATTAATATTTCGTTTATTTAATAATTACTATTTGATATTTGTAAAATTATTTTTTATTAATGTGATGTAATTATTTATTACCTATCTAGTGGCACTCATTATCATATTCTCTTTTGTTTGCGGATAATGTAGTGGGCTGCAATATTGTCAATATTTTGTATAATCTTTCCTCTGTCTCAACACATATTGTAGCTGTTTATTGTCCCTGTATAAATAAAAAAAAAAAAAACAGTACCACTTTGATCACTGGACCAACAAGGAATTATACCATAATTTATGTACGTCAGTTTTAGGATGAAAATTACTGTCGCAAGAATCGTAGTCGAACATTTTCTAGATAACTGTATTTCATAAGCTAGATAAAACACTAACTAAATGTAGAATTTAATAATACCTTTCTCATTGCACATACATCCCTTGTTCTGCACAGGAACGATTAGAGACTTAAGAAGAGAGCGATTGATGCACTTTGACTTACAGACGGGACATAGATTTAATACCTGAAAACTCAAACTCAAACTCAAACTCAAAGCATCAAACTCAAAGCATTTATTTCAATTAGATGATTACGGCACTTTTGAATGTCAAAAAAAAAAACACTAAAAGAAGCGAAGCTTCAGTCCCAGTCACAAGGCATAATAACTTGAGAAAGTACTGCAGTTGCACATTCCAAAGCGTAGATCTCTATGGAGAAGAATGGGCAAGAAACTCCATGGACACTCTTTTAAATCAAAAATATTGTTACAAAATCTTGGTTACATCATCATCATGAGATTATACATATATGTGAGAACGATGTAGAAAGACGTGCAAAGTAAGAGCGTCCAGAGTAAAAGATAAAATCAACAATTTTAAAAAAAGTAATTAAAATAAACCGTGGCAGCTAAGAGATGATCAGTCCCAACTGACAGCGCCCGTTCACGAACATGGCGCATGTATTAGCCACATTCAACTCAACCATATAACCATAAATGACCGGACACACCCGCCGCCATCAGCGAGACATTTGAGTGAGCATGACACTCTCTCAGCCACCAGGGCACATTCAAGTCAATGAAAGATAACTAAATGTAAATGGTAGCTTTACAGTACATAGTACTCACACATGCGCTGTGCGATTATATATAATACTATACTATATTTATGGTTTAAGTATAACTGAACGTTATAAACCATAAACTTACGACTTTTATCCATGGGGGTAGACAGAAACTACAAAACTCCAGCTGCTACAAATCTAACATACTCCTTGCGCCTCGTCCATGCATACATCTGGTTATACACGCACGTCGGTAGCGAATAGTAGGTATTTGGGAAGCCGCTATCAGTGTTCCCACTGCTAGACATGGGCCTTCTCTGTGTGAGGATATAGCATAACATCACGCCTGTAATTCCTGAAGGGTTAGGCAGAGGTGTGCCTAATAGTCCATCCACATTTCGCCAGTTATATTTAAGTCCCATGTAATAGAGGGCGAGCCTATTGCCATCAACTGAGCAGAAATCTAGACTCTGTGACTGTTACTGAGAAATTTCTCATGGAACAAACCCATAACACTTTGCCCGCCCTGAGAATCTAACCCAGGACGTCATCCTCGGCAGTAGCGCTTGCGTCCACTAGACCAGCGAGGCAGTCTGTCTGTGTGAGAAGAACCCACTTGGGTTGTCATCCACTATGCGGCCCAGTGCGGGTAGGTAGATGTCATTTGACTTTGAATTTTCGGTTACTGGAGATGCCGGTTTCATCACGATTTAATAAAATACAAAAAAGTAAGGTAAATCGGACCAGTAATCAAGGGGTTATGATGTAACAAACACACAAAATATAGCCGAATTGAGAACCTCCTCTTTTAAAGAAGTCGGTTAAAAATTTACGCATTTTTAGGGTTCTGTAGTCAACAAACAAGGAACGTAACAAACACACAAAATATAGCCGAATTGAGAACCTCCTCCTTTAAAGAAGTCGGTTAAAAAGTTACGCATTTTTAGGGTTCCGTAGTCAACAAACAAGGAACCCTTATAGTTGTATGGGAGCACAGGTTTTTCAACTGCATATGTAAGTTTGTTTTTAGGGTTCCGTACCCAAAGGGTAAAACGGGACCCTATTACTAAGACTCCGCTGTCTGTCTGTCTGCCTGTCTGTCGGTCTGTCGGTCTGTCTGTCTGTCTGTCTGTCTGTCTGTCTCCAGGCTGTATCTCATAAACCGTGATAGCTAGAAAGCTGAAATTTTCACAAATGATGTATTACTATTGCCGCTATAACAACAAATAATAAAAATTAAAAAAAAAAATTAAGGGGGGCTCCCATACAACAGATATGATTTTTTTGCCGTTTTTATAGATAATGGTACGGAACCCTTCGTGCGCGAGTCCGACTCGTACTTGGCCGGTTTTTATTATTACAATAAAAATCATTCTTCGGAGGAAAATCGGACCGTAGGAAGTGTCCGCATATTTTGATGGCAAACTACGGAACCCTGCATTGCGCGTGGCCTGGCATGCACTTTGCCGGTTTTTTTCTGGTCCATACATAGTTCAAACATGACCAGCTCATCGGGGCCGTTACCACCAGATCTCTGCTGTTCTCTTGTTTATGCGATGTTTGTGTTTAGTAGCCAACTAACGATGAAAACTTAGGCTCATCATCATCATCATCATTTTAGCCGAAAGACGTCCATTGCTGGACATAGGCCTCCCCCAAAGGGGGGGTTTTGCTATAATCGCCACGCGTAGCAGGCGGGTTGGCGATCGCAGTACTGTTGTTATAAAAATACAGAGAACGCTGCTGCCCATTCTCTGGTAAGTCTCTTAAGGTCTCTGCACAGAGCGGGCGCGGCGCGGCGGGACGGGACGGCGACGCGACACTGATCAGTTGTAATGTACTAGATATTACGGACGACGCCACACAGAGCCGGCGTTACCGTCGCGTCGAGCGGGACGGCTCAGTATCGCGTCGCCGTCCCGTCCCGTCGCGCCGCGCCCGCTGTGTGCAGAGACCTTTAGTCGCCTCTTACGACACCCACGGGAAGATATGTGATGGGATCGTGCTATTCATTTGGAATCCGCATGAAAGAAAATACAACCTCATGTTGGAAAAAATGCAGAATAAATTCTGTAGATTCCTATACCTTAAACAGTATGGAGTTTATCCCTTTTATCCCCTGATGTACCCAAGTCTGTTCGTCCTGGGCATGGTTGGGTACACCAGGCTGGCAGTAAGAAGGGACGTGGCGCTAGTGAAGTACGTGGCGAGCGTACTGCTAGGGCTGCTGCACCACCCCGAGGTGCTAGCTGCGCTGCGGTTGCGCGCGCCTGACGGGTGCGTGGGAGCGCGCCGCCGCCCCGCACTGTTAGAAGTGCCAGCGGCTAGGACTAACCTACTCAAGTTTGCCCCTATGTCGCGAGCTGCACGTATTATTAATATTATAACGGTATCGGATGACATATTTGGGCAAGACCTGCCGAGATTTGTCCAGAGGGCACAAATCATTATTGAAAGAGGTGTGCAACTCTAAACTTTGTCATATTATTCAATTAATTTAGGTTTTATTGTTTTTAATGGGTGTATTCTTTTTTATTTTATATTGTATTTTTTTTTTTCTATTTTGTGTGTTTATATTGTATGATTTTCTATATTTTATGTATTATAGCATCGTATTGGACAAGTCTGTAATGATGTTATAATTGGTGGTAAATAAATAAATAAATAATAAATAAATAAATAAATAATATTCTGTACGTCCGGCACCATACAGTAAGACACAACATCGATCACACCATCTATAGCGCCTCAGTAATACCACACCTATTATATCTGATTGAAGTTTGGGGCAGTCCGGAAGACAGAGCTAGCAAGTCTCCAAGTTGCACAAAACAAAATAATAAACATAATTTTTAACTACCCATATTTAACATCAACAAGCAAAATTTATGAAGAAACCAAAATAATGAAGCGACAGTTATATATTTACAATACATATATTTTCATTCGTAAAGCACTCAACAAAAGTATACAGACTAATTTATCGTCTACAAAAGTGAAACAAGTAACCCAACGTAGCAGTCGCCGAGCTAGTTTTTTGATTTTACCGAAGATGAGAACTAAGTTTGGCAAAAAAATTTTAACATTTGAAGGATCACAATTGTACAACAAAATACTCTCATGTATTAAAAAAATAAACTCATTCAATGCATTCAAAACTTGATTAGCTGAATATTTGATCACAAATAACACCCTTCCTAAAATCTGAATTCATTGGATGGTTGTATCACAAACAAAATATAATTTATTGCTACTGAGACGTCTGTGACGAACTTTAAATATAATTTATTTTAAGCATTGTTCTCATTTAAGTGACTTTGTGTCTTTTTTGAGAATAAATAACTTTAAACCTAAACCTACACAAGTTAGGGTGTACGTTTAAAAAAGTCTGCAAATTAAAAGAAAAAATCTTTCTGCCGTAATAGCTTTCATATATAGAGAACTCCGAAGATCAGAAAAGTTTTAAAACGAAAAAAAGAACTCTCCCACTCCCACTTTACCTCTCAACATTTTCGCCATCATAGCACATTACTTAGACTCCTGCTTACCCTACAATACTGATTAAGGGTAGTCCGGTACAGCAATAATTTTATATTAAACGGACAATTTCTATGCGTAGAGGACCCCCAAATTTTATGGACGAAGATAATGTATCGAATATGGTTAAATATTGATAAATTGTGGATTCTGCATGTGTATCGCGGGCTTGCAAGGGCGGTTTGTAAAAGTAACGATGATCCTACTAATTTTATGGGGACGAATTTGCATGTTTTTGGAATTTATGTGTCGTAAGGATATTTTTAACGAACAAAAAAGAGGGGTGTTTTAAGTTTGAAGTGTGTATTTGTGTCTGTCTGTGGCATCATAGCTCCTGAACAGATTAACCATTTTTGATTAAGTTATTTTTTCATTTGAAAGGGTTTTAGTTATGCTTCAAGAAATTCTGCTCAGCCCTTTGAAGATCATATCTTCTTTTCTAGTTCAAATTCAAATTCATTTATTAAATTTATGAACATAAAAATAGACAGATGTTATATTAATAAATGTTGGTCCATACTATGTCCCGCCAGAAGGCATACAAAATAGTATAGTTGATGTTGTTGTTGATGTTGTTCATGACATATAAACAACTTCCAAACGTCTGATCGATTCGAAATTTAAATCCTGTCACTTGTTTTAGAATTGTGTTTTCGTTTTTCTAAACACTCACAGAGGGTCAATCGCCTTTGTTGCGTTTCCTTTGAAAAGGTGGCTCGCTCCCTTTTAAATGGGACTTAAAACATAACTGAGGAATGTGAATGTACTATAAAGGTACCTCTGCCTAACACTTCGGGGATTACAGGCGTGATGTTTGAAAACGTGCACATCCTATTTTTTTTAAAATTTCCGATGAAAAATTTCTATGTGAAGAATGATGTACTGAATACGCGGTAGCCCTTTTTGCGTCGGTGCCTGTTCCACCTTGGAAATAGTGAACAAAAGACTGAAAACCTATTCCTTTGAAAGGCATTAATTCCAGAATAACGAAGGAAATAAAGTAATTTCATACGAAATCACCAATCAGCCTTCTGTCATCATTATAATCCGACTTTCATTAACATTTTCCTGACAAAAATCGTGGGAATATATTTCATAATCAAAGCAAATCCGCCATATTTATAATTTCTGTCAAAAAACGTCAAGAACTTAGAAATAAATAACTGGAGGCGAGAGTTCGCCGTTCACTGGAATAATAAGGTCACTAGTGATGGGTCGTGCTCGGCGTTCGGCTTTCGGCCTCGGTTTTTGTCGGTTATTTTCGACTTTATAAACAAATATTTGACTGGCAAATCTGACAGCTAGGCAGGACGTAACGGCACATGAGATATTTCAACATGATTTCTAATATTGCGCTTACATGAGCGACATAATTGTGAGTGTGTGTGTTCAACTTTATAAAATTTTAGACGGAAATATTCGAAAGTCTGCCAACCAGTTTTAACAAAGGGTATCGGACTACCCAGTACTAACTGGGTTGTGAAGGTCAGATAGGTAGTAGTTCCATGTAAAATAATAATATTCAGCTGCATCAGGTTAGACCATCAGTACATAACTAGTTTTCTCTTTACTTTGGAAAGCACGTTCAGCTGTTGGTCTCGGCTATCATTTGTAGATCTTTGACAGTCGGTACCGTAAATATCGGGAGCTCAAAATCATGAACACTCACGGCAGATATCCCGTAGGTGACAGTATAAGTTTAATTTTTAACCGTGAAAGCTTAAAACAGTGGCTGTCACAGTTTTGTTTTTGATCCTTTAAAAATAAACCACTCAACCACTATAATAGAAAAAAACCATGGACAGTCTTTTTAAAACAAACTTGTCTACACTTTTCTTATGGATTATTAGAAAAGTGTAAACACGCCCCTATTCCATGGGAATTAAACATTATTAGCGAATTGTCGGTGTCGTATACCTCTGCCTTACCCTTCAAGAAAAACAGACGTGATGGTTACACAAGTTCCTTGGAGATGAAAAAAAAAAATGAAAAAGTGTTTATTCACAGAAACAATTTTTTACATATTATATTTACCTCCGCAAAACTGCAAAACAGGCTGTTGGCAGACGTAGCTGTAGCGATGGATTCGTAATTGTAATAACACGCAAACATATACGTTCTAGTACCTATTCCATTGTTCTACCAATTAGTACATAAATACAGGTCATATACTAGAAGCCATAATAGAACAAAATGGAACCAAGTCCACGTGCTATCTTAGCACTCGATTAGTTCCTTTCAACAGTCGAACAATGGTCGTGGAAACGATAGGGGAGACCAACCGTTCCCACTAAATCCATACGAACAGAAGGTCGGATTTGTAGGACGAGCGAAAACGCACGCACACATAGACATGCTTCACGTACGGCGAGTGCAACCGTACTCGCGAACGGCATTTGTTTTGAGATCAACGTACATGTTATGTAAAAGGTTGCAAGGATTATTTTAGCACTTGAATTACATTACTCGTAGCAGCGGGGCAAACATCTGTGAAAGTCTTTCGTGCAATTGTATAAAAAGAAGATGGCATCTTTTGTTCTTATTTCGACCACACGCCAAAAGATTCGTTGTATAATTTTAGCTTCATTGATGCGACTAAGCGGCAGTCATTGCGGAGTCAGAAGTCTGAAAGTCTGACAACCAGTCTTACCAAGAGGTATCGTATTACCCAGTACTAACTGGGTTGTGGAGGTTAGATAGGCAGTCGCTCCATATAAAATACTGGTATTCACCTGAATCCGGTTAGATTGGAATCCTACCCCAACAAAGTTGGGAAATTGCTATGCAGCTGGTGCCTGTTTTCACTTGTTGTATAAAGCCGGCCTTCTGTCCCATACTACATATTTCGTACCATTCGGCCTTCGGCCTCCCAGCCCATCCTTAATTGCGTTTTTCCGCAAAATAACTCAGTCGCTAATTGCAAGGCTTTGAAACTTCATTAGTACGCAAAATGAATTTTTATTTCTCCTTCATTTTTATACATCAGTAATGGTTAATAGGTTTACATTTTTTAATGTGGTCGTCCTTTATTTTTGTATTGTTTTTTTATAAGTGAGTAATTTTGATTTGTCTGCCCCTTTCTGCGTCTTCAATTCAATATCACGGCAGTATTTCGAATTTTAACATCACGGCTGTGATCCCCGAGGTATAAGGCAGAGGTGTACCTAATAGTACAGGGTACATTTAGCCAGTTATGTTTAGGTCAAATGTAATAGGGGGAGAACCTATTGCCATCAATTGGGCACTAATCCAAACTCCGAGGCTGCTACGGTGCTGCTGTAGTTTTGTTTTTTGTGACTTTAATTCACAATAAAGATTATCAAGGACTTGCTTTTCCATTTTTTTTCGACTTATTTATTAAGGGAAAGACCGAGATAGCAACAACACAAGTAATATCAATTACTTACTGGGGATATCTCGTTTATAATCCATGTAACTGTTTTTGGGACAAATAAACATTTTTCATTTATCAAAATTGATTATTTCCTGAGGAATTAAACCTCAAAAATAAAACCAGGGGCAAGCAAGCCAAGCAAGTCTGACCCGAAAAGCACGTACCAACATAACAAATAATACAAGAGCAATAAATAGTAGTGCTACTGAGGAGCTGAACACCGAATGTACCTATCGCTTCGAATTATAACAACTAACTAACTAACGTTCCGGATTATGTAGTTAGCGGGCGCTGAGTTAACTGGGTTGCCAGTGGTGGCATGGAAATTTCCCTTCAACAAGTCTATGGAAAAGATTTCTTGTCAAGGTCGGTCCGTGGATAGGTGACCATAGATTACATACTAAGCCAGCCCCCACTGTGACTCCAAAAGTATGACAATCAGATGCTCCCGGCTGTTAATCGTAGATTATTGAGAATCGTTACGGGTGGTCAGAATCCTGGAAATCTGACAATCAGTCTTGTCAAAGGGTATTGTGATACCTAATGTAATAATACTGGTTTGTGAACGCCATATAAGCAGTGCAAAATATTGGTATTCAGTTGCATCCAGTTAGACGGGAAGACAACCCCAACATAATTATGTAGTTGTTGAGAAAACGCCAGGTAGATGATGATGATGATGAGACAGATATCTCCTATTTGTATGACAATCATATCATCATCACAATTTCAGTCGAATGGCGTCCTCTCCCAAGGAGTGCCATCATATACCTATTAGTAAGTATTAAAAAATTTCCCAAAAAATGGGGAAAAATATCTAGCACGGCAACTCCGAAACTTAGTGGCAGACAAGTTGGCAGAAAATAATTCGTTCATTGTAGTTTTATTAGCGGGGCGTGTCTATTGGTGGTGAACGTTTTCTGACGTGGGTAGGTAGAGATCTAACCGCTCGGCCACGACAAGCACGCAAGCATCACGCGTGTTGACAGCTATTGCGGAGAAAATGAATGAAGTTGCTTTGCATGGCATGTCAAAAGAAAGAAAGAAAAAAGAAAAAGCCCACCGACTTTAAAAAAAAACAGATATTTTGACGTGAGAAATTTTTCGATATTAAGTCAAAATACGGTGAAAAAATAAATATTTTAAATTAAAAAAAAATTACAGTGTGTTTCCCAAACACGCGAAATTCGAATTTTCTTACGTTTTTTGCCATTTTGCATTTCAGTGTCAGGTTATAAATCATGTTGATGAAAATATGATTCGCGTCCGTAACACGTTTGTAGTTACAGAATTATAATCATTAAAATCATCAATACAACCCTCTAAGCCCTTTAAATGACCTTAGAGGGTTGGGTTGGAGGGTTGGTATGTGATTAATCCCATTCAATGACTAGTTCATGAAAAAGTCATTCAATGGGGTTAAATGAACTTAGAGGGTTGTATTGATGATTTTAATGATTCTCAGTCTGTCTGTCGGTTTGTTCTGGCTCATTCCGAAACGGCTGGATCGATTTGGACGAGACTTTTACTGGCAAACCGCTGATGTTGTAAGGAATAATTTAGGCTACTAATAATTTAGGTTTCATTTAAGAAAAAGGATTAGGGTTCCGTGCAAAAAAAAAATAAAACCCTTGAATTTGTTAACAAAATCCGATTCAAATATTTTAATAATAATTTGAGATCGAAGGTCGCGAGCAACTTAACTTCCTGCTTCTGAAATAAGTATTACCTTCAAGTACCTCATAAACTCAGCCAATAAACCATCAAAGCCTTCCCACAACTCATCATACATATTATACTACATACAACACATAATATATAATGTACTACATCTCTGAACAAGTGAACATCAAAGAGTTGATCACGAGCCGCTCACTAATGAAAACGTATTTACATGGAGGACGTGACGTGCATTGTAATAAGGTTTAATATCACGCCTGTGTGGAGAAGGGTAATGGCAGAAGTATACTTAACCTATAGGACCGCTTTTGGGTTAGCTCGTTCCATCGTCGACCTCATCTCTGTCCTCAGGACTAGATTGCCCATTTAATATAAAAAGAACGTCCACATTTCGGATTTGAGTCGTAAGTAATATGGGCGAGCTATTGCCCTCTATTGGACACGAATACAGTGTCCTGGCTGCTACTGAAATAATCATGATGGCAATACTGGTTGGCAGACTTTCAGGCTTATTTTTTTTTTGTTTCTTCCTTTCAGGCTTGTGAGTTCTGGTAACGGCTGCCAAATATCTTAGAATGACAGCCGGGACTAAGACCTATTTCAGAGCGAGACCGGCGCCGACGCACGCAACCAGCGCCATACGGTCTTGTTCTGAGATAGGCCAAACTGCTTTACGTGCTTTTCGAGGCTCTAAATCCTTAGAGCATGGAAAAGTTAAACAAGCTTATAGTAAACAATCCTTTTTAAAAACAAGCTTGTAAATATAGGTGTGACGTCATTGTTTTTGTTTTCTTCTCATTAAACTCTTTTAATTGATACCCATATAATAGGGGTGCTTAAAAAATAACGGTCCGCCATCTTTGGGAATCCGCCATATTGGACTTAGAATGACATCATTTAGCTAACCATGCATTTTCATCCAAATTAAGCATGTATGCATAATTATAGCTCAATCGGTTGGGGATAGCTGTTTTAAAATTCAGTTGCAAGATTTGACCTAAACAAACGAACACATCACATCACTCTTGTATTCTCGAAAGGAAGTAAGCAGAGATGTACAGTACACAAAACAAAATTTGTTCCTAGGAAAGAATCTAAGTATTTACCTTATTGATCAAATCTTTTTATTTTTAATCTCCTTGATTACTTTTAATCGATCAAACTCATTTATTTACCAAACACCTTCTTCCCTGTTCTAATTAAAGTAAACAAAAACATGGTACGGCCCTTTGAAAACTTTTCAAAATTTACTTTCAATTAAATAAAAGGTAACAAGCGAGTCTCACGAAGGGATTGGCCACATCAATGGGGTCGATACATTTTTGAACGATCCCTCGTTGACCAATAAGACTGTACTGACAACTTTGTGTTGTTACACGAGAAATTGCACGTTTTTTTAAAATGCCGTATCGTTGTATACGAGACTAGTTTGTTAGTCTAGTAAGAAAGAATTCTTTAAGGCAAGTGTGAGGCCCGGACTTCACCTAAGAGGCGACGATACGAGAGAAGAGATGTGTCATAATTGCTTAGGCTAGCCTCCGCACTCGGCGGCCAAGCGCACAGCGGAGACGAGAAGAGATATGAATGAGCGTTGGTTTGAAAGCGGCAAGCGGTGAGCGGTGGGCTGTGAGTGGCGTTCGGTGGGCGGTGTCCTGTGAGTGGCATGCCGTGAGCGTTGTGCTGTGAGTGGCGTTCGGTGGGCGGTGTCCTGTGAGTGGCGTGCGGTGAGCGTTGTGCTGTGAGTGGCGTTCGGTGAGCGGTGTCCTGTGAGTGGCATGCCGTGAGCGCTGTGCTGTGAGTGGCGTTCGGTGGGCGGTGTCCTGTGAGTGGCGTGCCGTGAGCGTTGTGCTGTGAGTGGCGTTCCGTGAGCGGTGTGCTGTGAGTGGCGTTCGGTGGGCGGTGTCCTGTGAGTGGCGTGCCGTGAGCGTTGTGCTGTGAGTGGCGTTCCGTGAGCGGTGTGCTGTGAGTGGCGTTCGATGGGCGGTGTCCTGTGAGTGGCGTGCTGTGGGCGGTGTCCTGTGTGTGGCGTTCGGTGGGCGGTGTCCTGTGAGTGGCGTGCCGTGAGCGTTGTGCTGTGAGTGGCGTTCGGTGGGCGGTGTCCTGTGAGTGGCGTGCCGTAAGCGGTATGTTGTGAGTGGCGGTCGGTGAGCGGTGTCCTGTGAGTGGCATGCCGTGAGCAGTGTGCTGTGAGTGGCGTGCCACTCTGCATTTCTCCTCTTCTCTCCAAATGAATCAGTTCCAAACCCCAAAATCAGAATGCTTTCGAACATCATCATCATCATGATTGGCAGTAATATTCCACCCGCTGCTAAGTACAGGTATCCTCACATTTGTGCCATGTTTCCTTGATCTGCACGAGTCTCAACCTGGATTTACCCGCGATCTTCTGCATATAAATCACCCATTTGGCGGTAGTTCTGCCAAACTTATTCTAAATTGTAACTCCTTTGCTATAACTTCACTTATGAATCACTCTTTCAATAAAACAGAATTGGTATGCTTTTATGAACGTTTTGTTTCAAACATAAACAGTTTATATTTGACCAGGATATAGCGTTAAGTCTTGTTTGCGAGTATATTTCCTTATTACGAGCAGTTTATTAGCATGTATTTATGTATCGCCACGTTTCTAGGTGTATGTGATGTTTGGTATTGCGAGCTAGTAAATTTTTGTTGAAATATGTTACATATTGGTAGAGTGAAGGATTTTGCTGATAGCATTATAGTCAAGTTAGGGAAAATACTACTCTCGCGAGCAACCTAATCGACTTACGCCATAACCGCGCAAACATACATGATAATATTTTCAAGAAATACGTACAATTTATACAAACCGTATGTTCCTTAACCCTTTGTTTGTGGGTACTTTGCCGGATTAACGAGTGCTTTTCAAATAACTTGGACAGAGGCACTATATCTCTCTTGTTCTTTCTCCTAGACTCCTGTGAAAGTTTGAGCAAGATAGATGCAGTTTTTATAGAGCTTGATAAATAAGCTTTAATTTGACATCAATGTCATAGGAAATATTCAGTAATTACTCTTTCAGTTATGCAATTTACATAGGCGGATAGAAAAATAGACTCTTTTCGGTACCCACGACTTGTATTACGAATCACCCCTAGAGAAACACCGCCAGTTTACGTTATCACTTATCAGAAGTTGACCTCACGTGTCCGGAAATGATTGACGAATGTTTTGACGAAACTATGGATTGAATACTATACTACGCCTGAAGAAGCTGCTCAAGTTGCAACAAGCACTCAGTTAGCGAACCGACGCGACGCTGCCCAGGGCCGGCAGTCTCGACATAGATACCGACAATGTCGCAAACTTTCGATCGCTTAATAAGAACGGAAAAATTCGGTTGCAATAACGGTGCTTGCGAGAAATGCAAGTCTCAACATCCAAGATGCGTTTCTCGCAAGCAACGTTATTGCAACCGATTTTTTCTGTTATTATTAAGCGATCGAAAGTTTGCGAAAGCGTCGGTATCTATGTCGAGACTGCCGGCCCAGCTTCACTAGAGCCAAACCGCTGTATCACGGGTATGTACAAGGTATCTATAGACTGATACCTTTAATCAGAGACCAAGAGACAGCTACCAACGTACTTGTGGAGACATGATCGTTTAATTGTCTTAAAATCCCGCCAAATTACCACCTGACGCAATATTAAGTAGACTTTCCACTCGCTCCTTTTTGAACGTTTCAATTTAAGGTCAGTTATACAGAAACTAGAAACGCTGGCGTGACGATTTTAACTGCCTGATGGGCCAGAGAAGGCAAAACACCAGGAGAGTAGGAAGGGAAGGGGGGGGGGGGCATTTGTCCAGCAGCGGGACAGAATAGGCTTATTAACAAAAAAGGAACAGAAACTAACTCATAACAAGCTCGTGGCCTGATAATAATAGACGCAAGGTTTGATCTGCGAGGTTAAGCAACGCTTACCAAGTTCAGTTTGGATGGGTGACCATTAATTTCATACTATAATTCGCAGATATTTGACGAGTTGTCCCGAAAGTCTGACAGCATCTATTATATGTGGTTTAAAATGATTAATTGACATGGCACATGCTCGTCTCCAAGTAAAGGACTTTACCCAGTACGTCGATTACTGGCTAAAAATACCCCAGTCTTATACGAAAAAGCACTCTGGTCCACTCAGTAACCCAGATTTAGCGCCGTATATCAGAACTGAGTGATATTTCAGAGTGCCATTTACAAGCGGGAACAAAGGAGAATTTAATTTTTTTTTCAACCACCTTCGCGGAACTAATGTGGGGTAGGCAAGTATGGAGATGGATTTTGTGAGAAAAATGATCTTCGTTTACATTTTGTCCTAAGAACTATTTAACAAAAATGAAAATCACTGACGGTGGCAAACATCAAAACAAACACAAATTCGCCTCCGATAAAATATTTATTTTTCTTTGTTTATGTATGTAGAAAGCTGTCTCTATACTATTCAACACGGTAACCAAGACATTGTAAAGGTGTTGGGCTTCCCTCTTCATATTTTTACAACCTTTGCTGTAAACTAATGCAAGTTTGATAATACCAACAGACATACAAATGTAATTTGTGTGATTTATGTAACATGACATGCACCTACATTCACCAAAGGTATAAGCAGAGGTGTACGAATAGTACACCCATATTTCGCCAGTTATGTTTAAATCCCATATAATACGAGACGAGCCTATTACCATAAACCCGGCACAATATCCGATGTCTACCGAATTCTAGATGGAACAATCCAATGTCATTGTATGACCTGGGGCCCAATTCTGCTATTACAATAGTGTCAGAATGGTCTGTCATTGATTTCATAATTGTTGATTTTGACTTGTCAAAACTTGTCAAAATCAACAATTATGAAATCAATGACAGACCATTAGAATTACCATTAGAATGGTCTGTCAATCTGTCATTGATATCATAATTGTTGATTTTGACTTGTCAAAACTTGTCAAAATCAACAATTATGAAATCAATGACAGACCATTCTGACACTATTGTCGTCTATTGTAATAGCAGAATTGGGCCCCTGGTCATTGAACCTAAGACCCAGGCTTTGCAGTTAGATTTGTATAAAAGTTAATTTTGCAAGCTCCCAGCCTATTTCCTGTTTAGATTTTTTGTTTTTTAATTAATGTTAGATTTGAATAAAACCTTTTGACGTCCAAGATAGGGTAACTGCACTAATATTCGGCCTCAACTCATATTTATGGGTTACTAATAAAGAAATGTAGGGTCCAGCCAATATTTACATACAGAAAGTTTACATTACCTACCGTTAAATAAAGACTATCAAATACAATGTTTACTTCTTTACAAATTTCAGGCATAAGGTATGTATGTATGTGTGTATGTTGGAAGGTTACATAATATAAATAGTTGGATAGCTAATTGAGTGGATAATGGTGGATAATTTATAATTGTTTTTTTTAATATTTTGTTTTGTTTGACCAGTGGGTTAATTTCATGGCATGGTCTCGTTTTGAATATTTGTTTATGTAATAAACCTGCTTTAGGCATAAGAGTGATAGCCACACTATCGAATTAGGTTTAAGATTATCTGTAATGATAGCTATCAGTTGAATAAATAAATGAATAAATATTTTTTTTTGCCATAGAAAGTGTTTTCCTGACCAGGACTTTCTTAGAAGCGAATAAATGCATAAATAAAATTACTAGGCTCAATCCACCTTAACACCAATTAGTTCTATCTCTAATTACCTAGTAAGAATACGCTAGTGTTTTAGTAATTAGTAAAATACTTATCTAATGTAGTGTTCTAGTTTTCATTTAGACGTTTCCAGTGAATTAGAACATAGTGTTATTATGAGTGAATTTTGTTAATTAAATATAACATCAAGCCAGTTTTAACTGAAAGGTTAGACAGTACACACACACACTCACATTTTGCTAGTCATGTTTAAGTCCCGTGTAATAGGGTGAGCCTATTTCCATCATCTGGATGCACATCCGAACTCAGGCCTGCTACTACGAAATTATGGTTTAAGAACTTTATTTCTCAAAAAGAATAACATTCACTTATTATGAGAAAAAGAATTATTTCTACTAAGAATACATTAGCGACGTGACGGTCATGCAACAAAATAGGTTAGATTAGTACACTACTCGAAGATAGCTAAAGATTTTAAATCCGCTAAAATGTGTTTCTTTTGAGATTTTTTAAAAGTGTACATGTATTTTTGATCTTTTACATGCCGAGGCAATTTGTTTTAAAGCTGCGCTTTTCATACAGATTGTAGATTGAAAACTCAAAAACGATTAGCCTAACCTAGGAATCGAATGACGGACCATATGCTCAGTAGAGTACCGCATGGAACCAAAGCAGTTTATCAACAAACAGTGTTAAAATTAATCACAACACCATACCTACATCTATTTACCAAAAATATAGGTAGACAATTAGACATACATGTATGTACATAGTTTATACTTACATTTCTTTAGTTATTTTAAGTCTAATTTAACCATTTTTACACAGAGGCGACATACAGTGATTCTATTGGAAAAAATTGGGCTCAGACATTTCATGGAAAACCTTTATTAATTTTTCAGTGAATTCACGTCCAGTAGTCGCAGTTGCCACCATATTTTTACAATAAGTCGATTTTTTTTTAAACAAATGTAAACCTTGTCTGGTACACGGAGAGTTATTATTTTTATGTTTTGTTTGTGAATGTTAGTTGTTTCCGAATGAAAGAACTGTTTTATTTTAGTTCTTTTTATGTGAAATATAAGGCACTACACGTTATATTTTTGTTACGGTAAGCCTTCATCATACTGGTTAGTAATTACTCTCCCCATGGCTGTGGGGAACTGGGGACAGAAATGAAAGGCAATAATTGGCAAAAAGCCGTTTTATGATAAACTATTTTAACAAAAAATATTTAGTTCTATAAAATATCATTATCTGCCTGCCTCTTACCAACTATGTTGGGGTCTAATTTCTGTCTAACCGGTTTCAGCTGAATACCAGTATGTTACATGGAGCGACTGCCTATCTGACCTCCACAACCCATTTAGTACTGGGTGACACGAAACTGCTTGGTAAGACTTGTCAAAGTTTCCAGTCACTGACATATTTATGGGGCTTATTCCCGTTGTAAACGTCCCTTTGTGCCTATTGGCCTTGTTTGGTTCTGTGTCCTGCCGATATGGAGGGAAGTGGAAATTATGTTTTTCCTACTCCTCCGTTAATTTTTTCTGATTAATTTCGTTGCGAGATCCAAGACAGTTAAATTGTTTCTTTGGGACTTCGTCGAGCTTCATTGTCTCGGCGCTTTTCTGGTGGTCGCCACTGTTGATTCTGGCTTTCAGAAGTTGCAGTGGTTTGGGTATAGTGTGGTGGGCTTTTAGCCTTTACATGTCTCACTGCTGGGCAAATTAATTTCATGGAAAAAGGTACAATCATTGATTTCGTTTAGTTTCCAAACAATATTATTATTGATTAAGAATTCCAAATTCAATATCTAAACATTTCTCACTTTACCATCATTACATAGCCTCTAAAGTTTTTAGACATTTTTTTGCTATAAATCTCTGCCATATTTTGCTTTCCTCATTTTCACGTATCGTAACTTACTCCTAAGCCAAGACACCGCTCGATGTATTAATTTTCACCTTGCAAGAGTGCACGGAACATAAAAACTAAATAGCATTTTAATTCAATTTGTGTAGTGAGGCCGATAATTACACCACTCGCCCTAGCCAACGGTGTGGTACAAGTTGTAAATGAAAGCGGGTGAATATTTGGGGTTATGTTTGAAGGTATTTCATAATTTTCGAGTACGTTCATGGAAGATCGGTAGTGAAAGGATAAAGAAAGAGCAATCTGTCAATAAAGAATTTATGTCCAATTAGAATTTCAGGGATAATGAAAACGAGCCACGCTTCAAAAACAAAATTGAAATCAATTTCTTCGATTTGCAACAATTCGAAAGACAGCAGATTGGTTACAATTGTATCCTTTTAAGAAACATTACCAATCAGTGAAAAAAAAAACAGCATGGTACTATTATTAAAAAACTGGCCAAGTGCGAGTCGGACTCGTGCACGAATGGTTCCGTACCATTATCTACAAAAACGGCAAAAAAATCATGTTTATTGTATGGGGCTTCCATACAATAGACATGATTTTTTTGCCGTTTTCGTCACTTAAATATTGTTTTATTCTGTTTTTTAGTATTTTTTGTTATAGCGGCAACATAAATACATCGTCTGTGAAAATTTCAACTATCTAACTATCACGGTTCATGAGATACAGCCTAGTGACAGACGTACAGACGGACGGACAGCTAAGTCTTAGTAATAGGGTCCCGTTTTACCCTTAGGGTACGGAACCCTAAAAATAAATGGCTGTGTATCGCTTCCCTCCAAAATCGAGCCCATACCAGTCACCTTTAATTCCCATAATCTTCATTCCCGCTTTTCACCTCCACCTCAAAAATACACACTACATAAAACACATAACTAGGCACATCAACCCCATAAATATTCCCTAAAGCCGCAACTCGCGACATCCCCTGCCTTCGACCACATAAATAGTTGCATAGCTTAGATGCAATTTGTACCGCGGACCACTCAAGTACGGTATACCGCGCCGTAGCGCATTTAATAGGATTTCGGGGGCTTTTACCCTACTGTAGGTAGGTATAGTATATGTTTGTAATGTCGGCTTGTTCGTTTTTCGTAGGTTGTTTTTTGGGTAGTTTGTGGTCTAGGTTATCTGTAATGGTATGCTGGTTTGTGGTTAGATAGGCTTCCGAAGGGCGACATAGTTGGTTTTAGCTGTCATTTGTAGATCTTCGGTAGTCTTCTTCTTTTCGTGTGGTAAGTGCCTAACCTGTCAAAGTTTTTTTAGTTTTTGTGTTTTTTTGTTTTGCTGCCCATGGGCCTCTGACTTCGCTTCACATGCCGTCGAGAAATATCGTATATAGGCATGCTGGTTTAGTTTCCTCACGATGTTTTCTTTGGCGAAGCAAGTGTTAATTTGTTTATGGTGGTATCTGTGTGTACATAAATAAATAAATAAATAATTATGCAATACGCACATGAACCCGAAAAATCTGAAGTGCGTATCTTGGGTTCGAACTCGAGACCTGAGTTTTTTTATTCGAAAATAAACCAATTTGTTTTCACGTGGGGGATAAAAAGACTATTTTAACTTGATTTTTGAACTGCAATAAACACGAGACTTACCAACATAAGACGCAATCAGAACCAAATACTTTCATGAAACTCTATATCCCTGTATTCATTACACCTTAATACCCTTCCTATTTACTTATACCACTGTTATCAAATGAAACAAGATAGCAAATAAAGAATTATATTCATGAAAGCGAATGGTTGCTCGCACTCACGAGTAATTCCGACTGAAACAACCTTTTTTTTTATTCTCGCACGTACTTTTTACGCCAATAACCATTTGCTAAACGATAATAAGGATGTGGCCATTAAGGGGGAGGTGAGCGGAGTGGTAGCGGTAGCGGGTGTGTCCAAAGAAACAGTACATTTAAGTATAGTACTTTTGGCGTGTGAATGAGATTGTCAGGGCGCTGTTGGTAAACTTTTGCGAAATTGTATTGAGACAAAAAGAAGGCGATGTAAGTTTCGATTTAGGCCACGCGCCTTATTAAGATAGCTAAGCTATAAACGATACTCATCATTATCATTTCAGAACGGAATAAACCCACTGTTGGGTCTACCCTTTCTCCTGCCATTCTTCTCAGTTTTGAGCGTCTTTCTCGCGATTTTGACGATATCGTCAACCCAATGCGCTTCCGGACTGCCCTGGTTTCTTAAGTCTAACCTTTGTCACCATTCAGTCAAAACTTTACTCCATCGGCCATCTCGGCGTCTAACCAGATGTTCTGCCCAACTTCACTAACTTATCTTTTTGGATACTTACTCTTCACAAAAAACACACCCTCCAAGTTTCATATCTCTAGGACCAGCGGTTTGGGCTGTGTGTTGATATATCAACAGTCAGTCAGTCAGTTTAGCTTTTTTCTGCTGTCTGTACGGAAATAAACAATATGGCGGATTATTTTTCATGAAAATAGAGCTGTGGCGAGTTTACACATACTTTATTTCGTGGTGAATTTACTTTGTGGCGAATGTACAATAACCCGTATAATTGCAATGACCTCGACGTCGAAGACTTTTGTCCGATCATGGATTTCGGTGTTACGCACTCGGTCTAGTAGGGTTATGCCGAGCATAGCTCGCTCATACGTAGTACTAAAACGTTACATTGATTTGTAAAAAAACGATTAGGTCTCTAGAGCGTTAGTGGTCTACGGAACACCAGAAAAGTGAATTTATGATTAATATATTACTTTTATTTCCGGACATTTGAAGAAGATTTCAGACTTATCCTTCCTTTGAATTGTGCCGTGTTATGTATATTTTTACACTGTGTTTTTAATTTAACTATTACATTAAAATCCTACTAATATTATAAATGCGATAGTTTGTGAGGTTGAATGGATGGATGATTGTTACTCTTTCGCGCAAAAACTACTGAACGGATTTGGATGAAATTTAGCATACAGATAGCTTTTAACCTAGATTAACACATAGGATAATATTTATCCCGGTTCTATGATCCCATGGAACAATTATCGAAATCCACCCGGGCGAATACGCGGGCATAAGCTAGTGTAATCCTAAAGGTTTGTACAGACGATTTAAGTAATTCTATGTCCAATATTATTTTCTTGAAATAATTTCAACGAATACATATATCAGGTTAACTAGGTAGGTTAACTGATGTGCAGTTGATTTTGCCATCCATCCACTTCTGTGCCAAGAACGCTCGTTTCAGAGCCCAAATTTTAATACGACGTGTGTATCCTAATATTTCGCAATAAAAAACATCGTCTTACCGAAGAAAAATCAAATGAAATTCTTTTTACGATTGTAAACCTTTTGCAGCATAACGTGTTCCTTGGAAATTACAAAGTAAGAAGTTTTCCAACTTATCATGAAAACTGTGTGTTTTAATGTTGGTACGTCAAAACCAAGATATAATCCTCTTTCAACCTGTGCAGGCGGTGTTGTTGTGCACACGGCGACACATCAAACTATACATTTCCAGTATAACACGGTCTCGCTTTAAATAGACTTCCCGTACAATGAGAGATCCGTACAAACTGGTTTTGTACAGCTTGATTTGCCGCCGTGCGTACCTTTCTACCCGACAGCGAGGGAAAGGAAGGTTATGTGTTTGGTAGGCTATGTATGTATGTTTCATAGTTAGAGAGCTCGAACTGGTGACTTGTTTTTTAGAGAGCCACAGGGTATTGTGTTTTCGACTGACTCGGTCGTGAAGTTCATAGGCATTCGGTTCATTTAAAATACTGGTTTATAGCTGAAACTTTGGGTGCTATATTGAGTCCAAAGCCCAATGAGCTGTTAGCAAGCTGGATGTTCTCGCAAAGGTTGTTCCGACCATGGATTGAACTTCAGCCGGAAGCGAATGATCACACGTACGGAGTGCTGCAAGGGCACAGCGCTGTTGAGCCCAAGTTGAGCAGTCCTCCTGCGTATGCTGTGCCGTATCATCGGGGCGGTCCACAGCGACGCAGGTTCTTCTCGAAGCATCTGTGTCTCGAAAGCACCTGGTCTGCGTCAGTCGGGAACCGAGGGCTCCATGCCGCCTGTCCAGCCATTCCTCAATAACTGGCCCCATGTTGTGCCTACCTATCTAAATATCATTACCCCTGAAATCTTTTGTAATACATTCCTTAATTATAAATTAATTCGGGTCCCTGCTTATCCTCGTTTCCTCAAAAACCTTGAATACAAAAAAGCAATTAGGACTACCTTCCTAAAACACGTAAAAAGAAACAAACGGCCGTTAGAATTAAAATCTTATTATTTTATCCAATAATTAAGTTCCCTTCGTATATTCTGGTCTGACGTTGATTATGTCTATTTTTTTTCTTTTCAGAGCGCCCATTACAAGTGATACAATGGAATTCCCTTGATGAGGGTTTCGGAGGAACGAAGAATGAAGGTGGCAATGTTGAAGGGGAAATATAATACTGGCACTGCACAAATGACGCAAATGTAAGAGCAAACACGCCACGAATTAGCCCAAATATCCGTATCGTTTTATCAATAAAAAGTTACCCTGTGATTATTGAAAAAAAAAACCAGCCAAATGCGAGTCGGACTCGCGCATGAAGGGTTCCGTACCATCATAGCTGGGAAGCCCTCTTTAATTTTAAATTTATTATTTGTTGTTACAGCGGCAACTGAAATACACATTCTGTGGAAATTTCAACTGTCTACCTATTACGGATCATGAGATACAGCCCGCTGACAGACAGACGGACGGACGGATAGCGGAGGGAATTATAGGGTCCCGTTGATTACCCTTCAAGTACGGAACCCTAAGAAATCCATGTTAATTAAATACACGAAATAACCCTTTTTTTTCTCGGATGGGAAATCATCAACTGACTCCTCCCGCTCTGGGCGGAGCGGAAGGGAGTGTCAGACTTTTACTGACTAAAAACCATTTATGTTCCTTCTTTTGCCCTTTATGTTCCAGGGCCGCGGTATCTCTTTCGAATAGTCCCGCAGCCCTGGCAGGCATCGGCCCTTGCGGGCCCCTCCTGTTTGCTGACATCTCTTTGAGGCGCGCGTGGAACACGAACGCGCCGTCGACACGGCCTGTCGTCATACGACGGACGGACGGCGAGCTAGCCCATTACTCACCGTCCACAGGCCCCTTATAATTGGACCAAATATGCAAAGAGAAGTCTGTAAAGAGCTAGAGATTAATTTTGAGCGTATCATAGAATGAAGCCTTTTTTTTTTTTTTTTTGGAGGGTGAGAAATCATCAAATGACTCCTCCCGCTCTGGGCGGAGCGGAAGGGAGTGTCAGACTCTTACTGACTAAAAAACACCCATGTTCCTTCATTGGCCCTTTATGTTCCAGGGCCGCGGTATCTCTTTCGAACAGTCCCGCAGCCCTGGCAGGCACCGGCCCGTGCGGGCCCCTCCCGTTTGCTGACAACTCTTTGAGGCGCGCGTGGAACACGAACGCGCCGTCGACACGGCCTGCCTGTCGTCATACGACGGACGGACGGCGAGCTAGCCCATTACTCGCCATCCACAGGCCCGCGCCTACGGTGGCCGAGAGCCATCACGGCGTGGCCCCCGACGCCCGGTGCTTCTCCCGCGGCGGCTGGGACGTGAGGAGGTTCTCTCCCTCTCACGTTCCGCCGCCTCCTTCGCTAGCATGACTGCTTCGCAGAAGGAGGCGACGGCTTCCCATTCCCTCTCGCCCCGGACCATGGCTTGAACCAGGGCCGGACGCGAGAGGTCGCCGCCGCCAATCGCCGCTACGAGGACACGGCGGTGCTCCGCCCAAGCAGAGCAGACCTCCACGGTGTGCTCCACCGTGTCCTCCGGTCGATCCTCGCAATTGTAGCATCCGGGCGTTTCCTCCCGCCCGATTCGGTGCAGGTACCTCCCGAAACATCCATGTCCGGTGAGGACCTGCGTCAGGCGGAAGGTGAGGGCGCCGTGGCGCCTCTCAAGCCACTCCTCAAAGAGGGGACTTATCGCCACTATCGTGGCGTGCCCTGCACGGGGTTGCGATAGTCGCTCCCTCCATGTCGCCATGAGATCACGGCGGAGGTCTGTCCGCCGCGCGACAATATGCCGCGGCAGCGGAGTTGCCCCCCGGCTCTGTATATGTTGTTCAGAATAGTTGCAGCACTGATGACAATATTTTTGTCACTTGTTTAATTTAGTCTTTTATAATATTTTCTTGCCTTTGTATAGATTCTTTTTAACGATTGTTTGTGAATGCGTGAACAGTGTAGGCCTTGTAGATTCCTAGATGTATGTTAACTTTTGTTAACCTCTTATCTTGCTTTCCGTTTTTCTTGTCTATTAAGCAACGACTTATTGTCGGGCCTATGCTGTCCCCCCATACTTGAGTACTAATGCTGTAACATGATAATATTGTAAAACTAATCATTTTAAAAGAGTAACCATGGAGTTTCTTGCCGGTTCTTCTCCATAGGAAACGACCAACCCGAACCGTGCCCCTTTTTGTCGACGTTTCATAAGTGCCCATGTAGGCCTATGTGAAATAAAAATATTTTGATTTTGATTTTGTACCTCCACGCGCCAGTCGTGCAGGCGCGCGAGGACTATGGCCTCCAGATCCCATGGCGGCAATCCGGCAAGGAGGCTCGCCGCCTCGCGGGAGATCGTGCGGTATCCACGGATGAGCCTTACGGCTACCACCTTTTGCGGCGCGTTCAGGTAGTGCTTGGCACGCAACCTCAGCGAACGCGCCCACACCGGGGCCCCGTAAAGGGCCATGGACCGCAAGATCCCCGCATAGAGCCTCCGGCAGGAGGCGTTTGGCCCCCTCAGGTTGGGCAGGAGCCGCTTGAAAGCAGCCCCGGCCTTTTCCAGTCTGGGAGCCAAACGTCGGAAATGCATAGAATGAAGCCTACCAGTAAGACAAGCAGTATTGCGTATCAATAAGTCGCAGAGGTACGTAGCGTAGGTGTATTTGCTACAATTCTAGGTAAGCTAGCGTTTGCAATATTATTTCGTGTGTCAGACGGGCTGTAGAAAGTGTCAGTCACTCAAAGGTGTAGTGTTGCGATTGTTAGACTACTTGAGTGTCGATGTGTCAGACTTGAGCGACGGAAGAGTCAGTCTCTCAGAGATGAAGTGTCGCAAGTCTCAGACACTCGGAGATTGTGTCAGACACTGCGAAATGAAGTGTCACGAGTGTCACTCTTCACTATATTCGTTACATGCCAAAGCTGCATGGTGGCAAAAAATACAAATGGTATCTTTGTCACAAAATTTTCTCCGAACAGTTTATCTCCTATCGATCCCACTCAACATCTCTGCTCACCCCAACAATAGCAAACATACGACATAACACGAGACCCCTCATCATTCCAATTTTATGTTTTCCAATCGAAACACTGAACTCAATCCACGTTTATAGAGGAACTCTTCATAAAAACTGTACGACCTTTACTTTATAACACAGAGTATTAATTAGACAAGGTATAGAACCTAAAAAATATACATTTTGATTTTAGCAAAAGCAAGCGACTGACTAGCGCTAGTGATTCATCAGTAGAAGCAAATGAATAACGGGTGAAACGCAACGTGATCGTGGTCACTGTGTTGTATTTCAGCAATTATTTTTACTCAGATATTCTGCAGTCAGATGCGTAAACATGAGAACCTCACGTCCCAGCCGCCGCGGGAGAAGCACCGGGCGTCGGGGGCCACCCACCAAGCGGGCCCAGTGCCGATTGGTACCTAGATTTCACATGTCTTCGAATTTAGGTTCTAGGACATGTCGGTTTCCTCACGATGTTTCCGTCACTGTTTTAAAAGCAGTGGTGATGAAGTAAATAACGCTAAGGAATGCGCGTGGCTGGGTTCAAACCCACAACCCATAAGTCGGGGCCCCTACCATTTCTTGTCTTAACACAAATCAATATCTTATTGTTCTGACTCGTAAACAGCACTTGAAGCTTTTCTTGTAAGAAATTATGCCAATGAACAGCATACCTTGTCTCATGAATACTCTGCTCCCATGCTATGTTTTATGCTCTACGACCATGAGATCGATATGGTTTATAATCAGGCGCACGGTTTGTTCTATGACCACATAAAACGATACTTTTTATCACTTACGGGATCTGCAGATGGTTGACAAAGTTTTTAGAGGCCTACCAGTTATGTTTTTATTCTTGAGGCATGTGGATATGTAGAATATACTTTATTTAAAACATATTTTCGAGAAGGCTGATCGTAAACCGCACATATGTATCTTCAAATAATAATAATTTTGTGAGTAAAATTGATATAGCGATGTCTCGTGAATATACAGGGTGTAAGGGACAGACCTCCGTAGACTGAAGAGGTGAATTCAGTATACCATACTAAGATGACCAGAAAAAGAAATTATTTCAGGAACGTTATGGGAATCTAATAAAGATTTGTTTTATTTTCTTATACGCAATGTATCGTTAACGTGGCAAAATGCACGTAGCGAACGGCAAGCGCGACGACGAGTTCGATGAACTCTGTAGCTCGGCAGGAAGTGAACAGCTGATTTCACCCCTCGTTCCGTAGAGTATTTCAGCATCCATTGTTGGTTATTTTATTTACTTAAATGTAGTGATGCAGAATGTAATTTTACATTGAAATAAAGGAATAGTACGAAATTAAAATTTTCCTGAGAAAAATCCGGTGAAATATGAATCAACATAAGGAGCACTGTGCAACAATGTACCCTGTGTATTTGCGGGGGGCTGTGCCGTACACTCTGTGTGACTTCGGTTGTATTCAAACGGAGCATCCTGATGAAAGCTTATAGCACACTTTTTAGCACTGCACGCGGATCGGAAACAACTTACCAAATATTGATTAGATGATCCTAATCCGAGCCAATTACGGCGGAAAAAAGAAAATGAGAAAATGTATTTATTAGACTCACACAAGACAAAACAATAAAATAAAATAAATTTAAAAAAAACTTCTTTAAATACAATAAACTAAATTGGTCCTGTACGTACGAGGCTAGTAGCCCCTCCCCTCCCCCCTATCTCGGCAGGGTACGGTAACATTAAATGCGTCAGCGCTGATATACTGATAAGTGATGCTCGACGGTGCTTCAGTATGAAGTTTCAGCGAAAGAATGGTGAACGGCTCGAAGTCTCGATTCTGATCAGTGCTTATACATGTGAATTAACCTAAAATGAACGTAATTGAAGTGGTAAATACCCCTAAATTAGCGAGCATCATCATCTGTCAATTCGTCGGACAGTTCGATTAAGTAGGAAATGATGGATAAATGGACCGCTCAAAGATTATATAACCCTTTTCTGACCATGTTAAAACACTAGCCTTTTCCCGAAATAAATTATCTGACAGAAATTTACTGCTGGGATAAAAAATATCCTATATGCTAACGTAGAGTGTTGAGGAGCTCGTGTAAGAATTACAGTCGCTCTGGTCGATCTTCAGGTTAAGCCGCGCTTGCTTAGGTTGGTATTTGGATGGGTGACCACGCATTATATACCGAGTTCCCTCTGTGCCTCGGAAAGCACGTGCAGCCGTTGGTAGCCAGGACCAATCAATTGTAGATTTTTGGCGGTCGGTAAGTAGTCGACAACCAGTCTTACCAAAGCGGTACCCTTTGGTAAGACTGGTTGTACTTTGTTGCTGGTATTACCCAGTACTAACTGGGTTGTGGAGGTCAGATAGGCAGTCGCTCCATGAAAATACTAGTATTCAGCTGCAACCAGTTAGACTGGAAGCCGACCCCGACATAGTTGGCAAAAGGCTAGGCCAAGATGATGGCAAATACTGATTTCCTCTCGATGTTTCCCGCCAGTTTTGAGAGCAGTGATGATGAAATAAATGACCCAACATAACCAAAAACTCGTGCTTCGTAAACAAAACCACATTTTCTAATTCCCTTAAAGTACCGCATCCATTCTCCTACAGCAGGCGACACGCGCCATTCATTAACTCAGGAACGGTTTAATTCTCGTCTGAACAAGGTAATGAGACGTGCCACTCCGAACGAACACTTTTAATTTTATACCTTCACTAGCGACTGTACCCCCAGTCGTGGTGCAAGGAAATTCTTAAGTTTTCATCTAGAAAGAAAAAAAGTAATTTTGGAGTTTACTCCTTAAGAATCGTTTCAATAAATATATAGGGTGACTGATAAAATTAGTGAACGATTAAACACGTGATTGTATTTATGATAGCAAACAACTTTTCCAAAGAAACTTTTTTTTTATACACATACCGTATACTTTTGTAGCGGCCGGTCTGTGGCTCGGGCGCCGCTTACGGAATAGGCTTGCGAGCCGCGCGAGTACTCTGGAGAACGGCGTCACACGGTGAACAGCTGATAGGTCATAGGCGCGCACGCGCGAATTTTACAGCTGATGTGTTATTGTGATAAAAATGAATGAGTATAATAATGTTTCTTTGGGAAAGTTGTTTGTTATCATGAGTACAATCACATGTATAAGTATCGTTTACTAATTACCAGTCACCCTATATAGCGCACGGTATGAAAAATAGATGGTTAGTAAAATCAAGCGTTAGCAAAAAGTGAAGCCGTTATGTCTCCTCTGCGCAACATGTTCGCGCATCTCATAGCGTTTCCCGCTCAGCGCCAAGTACACATTTACCCTCTCTCTTTCAAATAATTATATGGAAAGCGTGGTGGGGCTACAGCATAGCAGCATGGCACTAGCATAACAGCGTGGCCACTGTTTTTGTAACATATTGCACACATAAAAAAAGAATCTATTTAAAAAAAAAAACAGAGTGTTAGATTTTAAATGTCGTGCTGTTCCACAAACGATGGGGCACTTAATATTGTGTCCTGCGTGTCCTATTTTTTGTTGATTACAGGAACCAATGGCCGCTACTGAAGGGGCCAACCTCGTGGCTCAGTTCTGGGCCAGGAGAAGAACGAGGACAAACTGTAACAGTGTTAATAAAGACCTGTACTATGGAGGACATACACTGTCTGTTATTGGTGAGGTTCTTCAGAAAGGTCAGCGGCGTTTGTGCCCAGTTGATAGTAATAGGCTCGTACCCTTTTACATGGGTCTTAAACATAACCGGCGAAATTTGGCTGTACGATTAGGTACACACCCCTGCCTAACCCTTTGGGGATTACAACCGAGATATTATGTTACCTTTTTTTGGATCATCAAAGCAAAATTATAAACAATACATTTTCAGAGCCCTCCTTCTTCAAAAATTCAACAATATCAGTTACAAACGAAGAAACTAAAATATAGAAACAAAAGGTACCGAGACATCTTCCATCCATTTGAAAGGCAAGTTGAAATGCTTGTCGTAAGCGAGTGACTGAACTAACTGTGACAGTTCCGTAGATATTAATGTTTCTTGTTTGCACTGTGAGTTGGCACTTTTAAGTATGTGGTGACTTGTGTCAAGACATAACATCACGTTTGTTATTCCCAAAGGGTAAGGTAGACCTATAGCTTCTTATTCTTTGAGTGTCGATAGACTTAAATAATACTCGACCAGTATGTTGGCACCTGCACAGCTCTATCGTTGGCTTCGTTTGAATCCTGGAAAATGCAGGTGGCAGTGCAGGATGGGCAAGAAAGGAGGTGGGCATATCCTGCAGAGAGGCTCCACACTGGCATTGTATTTTAAAGATCTCAAATTCAAATTATTTATTTGTGAAACATAGGTACAATGTAATAAGGTCTAATTCGGATGTCAGGATCGCTATGTTTGCGAGAGGGAATGGGAAGCCGTCACCTTCTTCTGCAAAGCAGTCATGCTAGCGAAGGAGGTGACGGAACTTGAGAGGGAGATAACCTCACGTCACACGTAGGCGCGGGCCTATGGACGATGAGTAATGGGCTAGCTCGCCGTCCGTCCCTCTTATGACGACAGGCCGTGTCGAGGGCGCGTTCGTGTTCCACGCGCGCCTTAAAGAGATGTCAGCAAACAGGTGGGGACCGCAAGGGCCGATGCCTGCCAGGGCTGCGGGACTGTTCGAAAGAGATACCGCGGCCCTGGAACATAAAGGGCAAAAGAAGGAACATAGATGGTTTTTAGTCAGTAAAAGTCTGACACTCCCTTCCGGTCCGCCCAGAGCGGGAGGAGTCATTTAATGATTTCCCATCCCAAAAAAAGGTCATGTTTAGTGTAATTGGTAATTTTTATCTTCTTTTTGTTTTTCCATTATCTCAGTAGCGAAATGCGAAAGGATGGGAAATCATCAAATAACACCTCATTTGATATCCCATCCTAAAAAAAGAAAAAAAAATATGGCCATGTTTAACCTAATAGAGATATAGTCTCATGAAGAAAAAGATAGCAAGGAAACCGGCTTGTCCTAGAATTAAACAATCGTAGATTTCTGAGAATTTACCAATCCGCGCTAGGCCAGCGCACACTTTCACATAGAGTTGACCTATATCCAAGCCGTGAGAACAGTATAGCCTGATTATGTGGAATCTATCTATTCCTATGGTAGCCTCTAGTTCACTAACACCCATGCCTTGAAACGACCATCAATAGGCACATAACTATCATCATCTGCCTAGCCTTTTCCCAACTATGGGGTCGGCTTCCAGTCTAACCGGATGCAGCTGAATATGAGTATTTTACATGGAACGACTGCCTATCTGACCTCCACAACCCAGTTAGTACTGAGTAATACGATACTTCTTGGTAAGCTGGTTGTCAGACTTTCGGGCCACTGACTATCTGTAACGACTGTCAAACTCAAACTCAAAGCATTTATTTCAATTAGACCATTACAGGCACTTTTGAAAGTCAAAAACAAAAAAGCTAAGCTACAGTCACATTCACAAGGCATAATAACTTGCGAAAGTACTGTAGTTGCACATTCCAAATCGTAGATCTCTATGGAGAAGAATGGGCAAGAAACTCCATGGACACTCTTTTTAATCAAAATATTGTTACAAAATCTTGGTTACATCATTCATGTTGAGATTATCCATATAAGTATGTGAGAACGATGTACAAAGACGTGCACATTAAGAGCGTCCAGAGTAAAAGATTAAACTAACAATTTAAAAATAAAGTAATTAAAATAAACCGTGACAGCTAAGAGATGACCAGTCCCAGCTGACAGCGCCCGTTCACGAACATGACGCATGGATCAGCGCCATTCAACTCAACCACAATGAAGGGAACTAAATGACCCGACACACCCGCCACCATCAGCGAGACATTTGTGTGAGCATGACATTCTCTCAGCCACCAGGGCACATTCAAGTCAATGAAGATAACTAAATGTAAATGGTAGCTTTACAGTACATAGTACTCACACATGTGCTATGCGATTATATAATACTAAGAGATTGAATCTATACAATTCAAAGATAGTTTTACAATCTTCTGCAGCTTCCACAATAACTTCACATGGTAATCAATTAGTTTGCCCCTATGGTTGTGGAGCAGGACCAGCATTGAGCCAAGCATTTTTATCATCAATGTAATCCCCCAACTTATAATATGCTTGCCTACATAGTGTGCGTTTTATACAAGATTTAAATTTCGTCTCATTCAGTTGTAGAATGTGGGGAGGTATTTTATTGTAACATTTTAAACAGTACCCCATGAAAGATGAGTCTACTTTAGCTAGCCTGAAACCTGGTTGAGTTAGTAGGTCCCTATTTCTAGTATGATAGTGGTGTCGGTCACCTCTTTTACTAAATAAATGCAAATTTTTCCTAACGTACATGATGTTTTCATAGATGTATTGACAAGGTACTGTCATGATGTTAATTTCCTTAAACAGTTCTCTTAGAGAATCGCGTCTACGTAGATCATATAAGGCTCTGATAGCTCTTTTCTGCAGAATAAATATAGACTCAATGTCTGCAGCCCGTCCCCATAGTAAAATACCGTATGACATAATACTATGAAAATAACTAAAATAGACTAGCCTCGCGGTATCTACATCAGTAAATTGACGGATTTTTCTAACAGCATATGCTGCTGAACTCAGCCGTCCTGCAAGAGAAGTTATATGCGGACCCCATTGAAGCCTTGAATCGAGCGTGATCCCCAAGAAAACAGTTTTTTCGACGAATTCTAGTTTCTCTTGATTCAATACTATGTCACTATCACTACTTTTGACATTCGGTAGAGCAAATCTTATACACTTCGTTTTTTTCCCATTTAATACTAAATTATTCGCGGTGAACCAATTATGGACCAGCAATAGGGCGTTATTTACGTCGTCAAGATTTGTGGCACGTCTGTTTGTCTTAAATATTAAAGAGGTATCGTCAGCAAACAACACCATTTGTGGTTGGTTTTTAAATAAATGGGGTAGATCATTTATATAGACTAAAAAGAGGAAAGGACCTAATATCGAACCTTGCGGTACACCCATACTTACTTTTAAACCCATTGAATTGACACCATTTATTTGTACTTGCTGATGTCTATCGTTTAAATACGATTTAACTAGACTGAGCGCAAGTTTCCCTAAACCGTAATGTTCAAGTTTCAAGAGTAGGGTTTCGTGGTTTACGCAATCAAATGCTTTCGAGAGGTCACAGAAGATTCCTATGGCATCTTGTGCCTCTTCCCACGCCGTAAATATGTGTTTTAATAAGGTGACACCGGCGTCAGTCGTGCAACGTCCTCTGGTGAAACCATATTGTTTCTCATGTAAGATTTTATTGGTGTTAAAGTGTGTGAGCATTTGATTAAGCATTACCTTTTCAAACACCTTGCTGAAAACCGGCAACACGGATACGGGTCTATAGTTATTGGTCTCTTTACTGTCCCCGGATTTGAAAAGTGGTATTACCTTGCTGTATTATGAGGAATTCTTTTCGGTAGTTTACACCGAGTTTAATAATACATTAAAAATGAAAACTAAATCTATTTGCCCAAAGTTTATGTTCAGTGACTGGGCAACTAAGGGTATTAGGAAAAGTAGGGAGCGATTGTTTGAACTGTACGGCCTTAAGCCTTACATCAACTCAGAAACTTTTAATAAATATGTTGCAACTTACTCTAAAATTTTTAAAAACACTTGTAAGGTAGCTAAAGCCTTATTCATTAGCAACAAAATTAAATCCGCCGATAATAAAATAAAGACGGTTTGGAAAATTATCAATAGTGAAACTAATAGACATAAAAAATATAATAATGATATCACACTAGATACTTCACGTGGTCTTATAAGCTCTAAAAACGAAGTTGCTCAAGAATTTGTAGATTTCTTCACTAGTATCCCACTTAAAACTACTGAAACCTTAAATTCCTCACCCTTGGTTTCTATTGATTTGTTGAGAGCGAACGTTTCAGCCTGTCCGGTTGAGTTTCAATTTAAGCATATAAACCCCATCACAGTCATTAAAGCTTTTAAGGAAATCAAAATCAAATTAACTGAAGATCTTTGGGGAATGTCCATTAAAGTTTGTCAAGCTATTATTGAGACTATAGCACCGTTCTTAGCCTTAATATTTAATTTATGTGTGGACCAAGGAGTCTTCCCGGACCTTATGAAATACAGCAAGGTAATACCACTTTTCAAATCCGGGGACAGTAAAGACACCAATAACTATAGACCCGTATCCGTGTTGCCGGTTTTCAGCAAGGTGTTTGAAAAGGTAATGCTTAATCAAATGCTCACACACTTTAACACCAATAAAATCTTACATGAGAAACAATATGGTTTCACCAAAGGACGTTGCACGACTGACGCCGGTGTCACCTTATTAAAACACATATTTACGGCGTGGGAAGAGGCACAAGATGCCATAGGAATCTTCTGTGACCTCTCGAAAGCATTTGATTGCGTAAACCACGAAACCCTACTCTTGAAACTTGAACATTACGGTTTAGGGAAACTTGCGCTCAGTTTAGTTAAATCGTATTTAAACGATAGACATCAGCAAGTACAAATAAATGGTGTCAATTCAATGGGTTTAAAAGTAAGTATGGGTGTACCGCAAGGTTCGATATTAGGTCCTTTCCTCTTTTTAGTCTATATAAATGATCTACCCCATTTATTTAAAAACCAACCACAAATGGTGTTGTTTGCTGACGATACCTCTTTAATATTTAAGACAAACAGACGTGCCACAAATCTTGACGACGTAAATAACGCCCTATTGCTGGTCCATAATTGGTTCACCGCGAATAATTTAGTATTATATGGGAAAAAAACGAAGTGTATAAGATTTGCTCTACCGAATGTCAAAAGTAGTGATAGTGACATAGTATTGAATCAAGAGAAACTAGAATTCGTCGAAAAAACTGTTTTCTTGGGGATCACGCTCGATTCAAGGCTTCAATGGGGTCCGCATATAACTTCTCTTGCAGGACGGCTGAGTTCAGCAGCATATGCTGTTAGAAAAATCCGTCAATTTACTGATGTAGATACCGCGAGGCTAGTCTATTTTAGTTATTTTCATAGTATTATGTCATACGGTATTTTACTATGGGGACGGGCTGCAGACATTGAGTCTATATTTATTCTGCAGAAAGAGCTATCAGAGCCTTATATGATCTACGTAGACGCGATTCTCTAAGAGAACTGTTTAAGGAAATTAACATCATGACAGTACCTTGTCAATACATCTATGAAAACATCATGTACGTTAGGAAAAATTTGCATTTATTTAGTAAAAGAGGTGACCGACACCACTATCATACTAGAAATAGGGACCTACTAACTCAACCAGGTTTCAGGCTAGCTAAAGTAGACTCATCTTTCATGGGGTACTGTTTAAAATGTTACAATAAAATACCTCCCCACATTCTACAACTGAATGAGACGAAATTTAAATCTTGTATAAAACGCACACTATGTAGGCAAGCATATTATAAGTTGGGGGATTACATTGATGATAAAAATGCTTGGCTCAATGCTGGTCCTGCTCCACAACCATAGGGGCAAACTAATTGATTACCAGGTGAAGTTATTGTGGAAGCTGCAGAAGATTGTAAAACTATCTTTGAATTGTATAGATTCAATCTCTTAGTATTATATAATCGCATAGCACATGTGTGAGTACTATGTACTGTAAAGCTACCATTTACATTTAGTTATCTTCATTGACTTGAATGTGCCCTGGTGGCTGAGAGAATGTCATGCTCACACAAATGTCTCGCTGATGGTGGCGGGTGTGTCGGGTCATTTAGTTCCCTTCATTGTGGTTGAGTTGAATGGCGCTGATCCATGCGTCATGTTCGTGAACGGGCGCTGTCAGTTGGGACTGGTCATCTCTTAGCTGTCACGGTTTATTTTAATTACTTTATTTTTAAATTGTTAGTTTAATCTTTTACTCTGGACGCTCTTAATGTGCACGTCTTTGTACATCGTTCTCACATACTTATATGGATAATCTCAACATGAATGATGTAACCAAGATTTTGTAACAATATTTTGATTAAAAAGAGTGTCCATGGAGTTTTTTGCCCATTCTTCTCCATAGAGATCTACGATTTGGAATGTGCAACTACAGTACTTTCGCAAGTTATTATGCCTTGTGAATGTGACTGTAGCTTAGCTTTTTTGTTTTTGACTTTCAAAAGTGCCTGTAATGGTCTAATTGAAATAAATGCTTTGAGTTTGAGTTTGAGTTTTTGAGTTTGAGTTTATTTCATAAGGTCCGGGAAGACTCCTTGGTCCACACATAAATTAAATATTAAGGCTAAGAACGGTGCTATAGTCTCAATAATAGCTTGACAAACTTTAATGGACATTCCCCAAAGATCTTCAGTTAATTTGATTTTGATTTCCTTAAAAGCTTTAATGACTGTGATGGGGTTTATATGCTTAAATTGAAACTCAACCGGACAGGCTGAAACGTTCGCTCTCAACAAATCAATAGAAACCAAGGGTGAGGAATTTAAGGTTTCAGTAGTTTTAAGTGGGATACTAGTGAAGAAATCTACAAATTCTTGAGCAACTTCGTTTTTAGAGCTTATAAGACCACGTGAAGTATCTAGTGTGATATCATTATTATATTTTTTATGTCTATTAGTTTCACTATTGATAATTTTCCAAACCGTCTTTATTTTATTATCGGCGGATTTAATCTTGTTGCTAATGAATAAGGCTTTAGCTACCTTACAAGTGTTTTTAAAAATTTTAGAGTAAGTTGCAACATATTTATTAAAAGTTTCTGAGTTGATGTAAGGCTTAAGGCCGTACAGTTCAAACAATCGCTCCCTACTTTTCCTAATACCCTTAGTTGCCCAGTCACTGAACATAAACTTTGGGCAAATAGATTTAGTTTTCATTTTTAATGTATTATTAAACTCGGTGTAAACTACCGAAAAGAATTCCTCATAAAAGTGATTTACATTTTCAATAATATGGTCCGGAATACCTAAATTACTAATTAAGTTATTATTAAATTTATTTAAATTACTGGGTGTCATTTGTCTGGACTTTATCTGAATTTTTTGTAATGGTGTGTAGGCCTCGAAAACAACGGTTTGACCGCTATGATCAGAAGGAAGGTAATTTACAATTGATTTATCCAAGTAGTCGCAGCAACAAAAAACATTATCAATACATGTTGCAGTATTTGTAGTAATTCGGGTTGGTTCAGAAAACACGTTTAACAAATTAAATGATTTAAAAAGATGTAATAATCTACTGCTATTTGAATTTTGATCTAAAATATTAACATTAAAGTCACCACAGATTACCAGTGATTTATTACCAGTTGCAAGCTTTGCTAAAGTATCTTCCATTACCGATTCAAAAATAGAGTAGTTTTGATAATTTGGGGGTCTGTAAACGCACACTATAACATGCCTATCCAGCTCAACACAAGACAGCTCAATATTATGTTCAACCGATAGATCAACAATATCACTACGAGTCTTAAATTTAATACAATTTTTAACTAAGATTAATGAACCCCCACGAATCTTAGCTTTCCGGTTAAAGCAACTGCCCACACTGTAATTTGCGTAATTAATTAGCATTTCATAATCTTTTAACCAATGCTCAGTGAAACAAACAATTTCAATCTTTGTTTTTTCTAAAAACAATTCAATTTCTAGTTGCTTTGAAGAGAAACCTTGAATGTTTTGATGGAATAATTGCATGGAATTCTGCTTAGCCCCTTTTTTACATTTAGCTATTTGAGAGCAAGAAGATACAAGTATATTGTTGTTGATCGGTGTAACATCAATGTTACCGGTACCCTCTGTTGTCTTACTAACTAGTTTAAATGAGTATCCGGAGTGAGCCCCAAGACTCCTATGCCATCACAAGGCAATGAGATCCTACTACTAGTGGACCCCACTCCAGGATCTCCTATAGTTACACAATTGAAAAAAGAATGATTAGTATTATTACTAATAGTCGCAGTGTTAATAATTGAAGTAAACATTGACATACTACTTATGTCTGAGTGAATATTATATACTAATAGCCTAGCTATCTTGTGTCTACAACTAATAGGTAGATACACTTTACCCCGTGTCGACTTAAGTTTACCAACAAAACTGTTGATATCTAGATATATAAGCCTGTCACTATAGTGACCTACTAGAAAATGAACATGCTTATTCAGCATGTGAATATAATTGTTTTTCCTGCTTGACAACTTTTCAAAATATGGGAAAGCACACAATATTATTTTACGACAATTCAACTTTAACAACTCCGTTACACTGTCTGTGATATCTTGTTTTGTAAGTTTTGAACTGTTTCCTATAAATATTGTTATATCGGTATTAACATTATAAACATTTCTAGTTACAGATGCCATTATCTGTTGGTATGTTGACCCTGGCATACAATGATTTTGGTTGGAAAAACTCAGGTTATTACTTACTAATTTACCTACACCTCTTCCTATACTATCTGAAAACATTATTGAGTTAGAACAGTCATGACTATCATGTAACTCAGGCTGTACCACATGTAAATAATCTTGTGTAATATTATTTGTTTCTTGGTTGAGTATACAGTCCTGAGATAAATTTTCAGCCTCGGACGGGTCCTCCATTACCTCAGGCTGGACAGTATCATGGTTGGTAACTGTCTGACAACTACATCGACACAGTACCAACTCATTTGCCGCAAGAATATGTTCCCTTATTTGGTTCTGAGAACTCGCATACCTACTAGAAAGGGAACTAAGTGAGTCTTGAAGTACCTGTATTTCAGACTGCAAATGCTGAGTATCGTCGAGTCAAAGGGCAATAACTAATACAGGACTTGTGGCTTTGATTCCTTTGATGCAAGTCATATCATAAACCTTTGACACTGCACAAGTTGTACTTAAAGTTAGTAATACGAGCGTTAAGTACTAAGTAGAGAGAAATCCTAGCTTTATTGCAAACGGCATTGAAATTCGAATACTTCAGTGTTTGCTCGTTATAGAACTTGCTCGGAGGAATCGCGATGAAAATACCTCTGCTTACATTGAAAGCTCTTTGGGGTGTTATTAACACCCACTGCTTCGTTGGTCTGGTGTTTGCAAGCACTACCTGCTGAACATAAAGTCCTGGGTTCAATTCCCAGGTCAAGTTTAGTCCTTCCAGGGCTGCGGGACTGTTCGAAAGAGATACCGCGGCCCTGGAACACAAAGGGCAAAAGAAGGAACATGGATGGGTTTTAGTCAGTAAAAGTCTGACACACCCTTCCGCTCCGCCCAGAGCGGGAGGAGTCATTTGATGATTTCCCAAAAAAAAGGTCATGTTTAGTGTTATTGGTAATTTTTATCTTCTTTTTGTTTTTCCATTATCTCAGTAGCAATCACGAGGTCTGGATTTGCGCCCGATTGATGCTAGCAGGGTCGCTCCCTATTACATAGGACTTAAACGTAACTGTGAATGTGGGTGAACTATGAGGTAAACCTCTGCCTAACCCTTAGCGGATTACAGGCGTGATGTTATGTTATCCTGCACTTCTCAGTAGTAGCTCGGAATCTGGATTTGTGCCCGTTGGACAACTGACTTACCTCTATTACACGAGACTTATCCCTTTTAATTGACTTCATTACTGACCAAATGTAGCTGCACAATAAAGCACAGCCTCTACCCAACCCATCGCGAAAATAGACGTGATGTTAACTTATGTCCTGAGGTGTCTGATGAGATGACGAGTAATAGAGAAGTATGGAAGACGAAGACATGCTGCGCCGAGCCCAAAAAAATTGAGAGAATGATGATGAACTTATGCCACATAAATAAAGGATTTGTATCAAGACCCTTAACGAAATCAAAAAGCACTGAGTTGGTTCTCCCTATCATTGCGATCATTTCTTGTTCTAGAGTCTAGACCATACCTGGGAACCTTCTAGTTACGGAGACATTAGGGGTCAAAGTTCCAACGTTCTCACAAGTTTTTTTTTTTAAAGAAGTACATGTTTATAATGAAGATTTTTACTTTAAACACCTCCACGAGTCCACGACCCCCGTCTACTATTCTATCCATCCATCAGCACAATGTTTTGTGTGCGTTACATTGAGTCCTACCGTAAAACGTAATTTTTCACCCCGAAAAAAGAAGACGTTTCCCAGCAATAATTTCTGCGTAAAGTTACTTAGTTTGATGTACATAATGCTTGTCTACAACAAAATACCTAAACAAATAAGAGAACTCCCATTTGCTTATTAAAAAAAAAACTAAAAAGATGGTTGTATAACAATGTTTTTTACACAATAAGTGAATTTTTAACTTTTAAGCACAACTGTACCTAATGGTTTCACTGTACGTACCAACCTAACATATTTATTTATTTTTTATATTTTATATGTGTAGGTACTCATTATTAATAATTTTTAGTGGAATTTGTAACTCAAAACACTGTTTGTTATCTAAACTTTAATTTTTAACTTACATTTTAGATTTCAATATTTGCATGCTGAATTTTAGTAAGCGGAATTGAGGTTCCAACACCTCACTAACTATTCATATTAACATATTCATATTTAAATCTAGTAGGAATAGAAGGATCTAAAATAGGTATTTAATAAGTTACCGAGAGACCTCAGAGAATCTAAATCGAAAATCACTTTTAAAAAGCTACTTAAACAATTTATAGTTAAAAATTCACATTCCCTACCATAGTGTCGAGCCACATCCAGTTATCATTTATCTGTTACACGGATATTGTTTATATTATCGAACGAACTTTGTGTCCACGATGATTTGTAATCCACCGTCAAAACCATTTATATTATCGATGTCTAATTTTTGTAATACCCCCAACTTTTGTTATTTTTAAGTGTTTAGTTTTAATATTCTCATGTAAGTGAATAGTGTAATTCTTATGAGAATAAATGATCTTAAACCTCTAAATATGAATGTGTTCTACTTATTATGTGGAACCTATTCATCTTTAACACCTCAATGTACCATATTTCACGCAAATAAAGATTATTCTATTCTATTACCTATATTCTTGGTTGAGGGCTACGTGAAGGGTCCGTTACACACAAGAACACAACAACTCAACTTAAACTTAACTAAAACAGAACACGAACACTACATACTCTATAAAAAATAATCTTCTCGGACCCACTTGCACGTCACGCGTAGATTGATGATAGCCACAGATTATGTCCACTAGTGAAATTAAAAAAGTTGCCCCAGTGTCTTTATCCTGTGATGTCGGAAGTTTATGCCCAAAAATGGCCGGATTTTCTCCCTCCCCGTGGTAAGATTTGCAAGTGAAAAGTTTTGTTAAGGGTGTGTTGTAAGCAGGTGGGGTGAGAATGATATTGTAATAAGGGATGTAAATATTAAAATGTCACAAAGAGTTTTTCTTGTAAAAAGACTATAACATTTAATCTACATAAACAAATATATAAAATTGAAGTGTTGTCTGTTTGTAATTTCAAGATTAAAGCTTTTTACTGAATGCTTAAGACAGTATATACGATACTTATATTTTGTCTTTCTGTCTGTTTGTTCCGGCGAATCTCGGAAACGGCTGTACCGTTTTTCATGGGACTTTTACTGGCAGATAACTGACGTCATAAGGAGTAAAACTACTAATTAATTTTAGTAAAAAATATTAGGGTTCCGTGCAAAAAAAAACCATGAAAAATGAATTTTTTAAAAAGTCCGATCCAAATATCCCTATTTGTAATATTTTTTTAAATAACTTCGCGCGGGCGAAGGTAACAAACAACAGCTAGTTCTTAATATTATAATGAGGTAAAATTTGTAAGTTTGGATGTAGATGTAATCGTCGGAACTAGTGATCTGAATCCGAAATATGTTCACTATCAATGGGATGCTACAGTATTCCCGAGTCTTATCTCACAGTATAAAACAAAGTCGCTTTCTCTGTCCCTATATCCCTATGCATGCTTAAATCTTTAAAACTACGCAACGAATTTTGATGCGGTTTTTTTAATAGATAGAATCAAAATCAAATCAAAATCAAAGCATTTATTTCAAGTAGGCCCGTTACAGGCACTTTTGAACTGTCGAAACAAAGACAACAATGAAATTTAGCTACAGTCCCAGTCACAAGGCATAAAAACTGTGAAAGTACTGTAGTTGCCCATTCCCTAACGTAGATCTCTATGGAGAAGAACGGGCAAGAAACTCCATGGACACTCTTTTAAATCAGAATATTTTTACAAAACCTTGGTTACATCATTCATGTTTAGATGGTACATTATGTGAGAGCGATGTAGCAAGATGTGCACGTTAAAAGTGTCCATAGTAAAAACAAGGAAAAGAACAATTCAAAAAATAAAATAATTAATTCAAATAAGCCGTGGCAACCAAGAGATGACCAGTCACAACTGACAGCGCCCGTTCACGAACATGACGCATGTATCAGCACCATTCAACTCAACCATTTTGAAGGGAACTAACTGATCCGACACACGCGCCACCATCAGCGAGACATTTGAGTGAGCATGACATACACTTAACCGCCAGGGCAAATTCAAGTCATAAAAAAAAAAAAAATGACGTAGGTTATCAACGAAGGATAGCTTTCTATTACATAGTACTCACATAATATGGGCTATGCGGTTATATATATATAGAGTGATTGAAGAGGAAGGTTTATATGTATAATAACATAATATAAAAGTTTAGTGTATTTAGTATCAGCATTGCATCCGTGCGAAGTCGGGGCGGGTCGCTAGTAGGCTGTATTTTATACGTTGCTGTGGGATAATTTCCAATCGAGCGAACGAAGCTAGCACAAAAGCTAGTGTATTATAATCGTAATCGTCAACTCGATCCTAGTACAGATCTTAATAAAATCTCTTAGGGCCCAGAAAAGTTGCCGCGTTCGCTTTCAAATTTTTCGTATTTCTTCAGTAATTTTCAACAGAATTAACATAAGAATTGACTGCCTCGTCGGCCTAGTAGTCGCAAGTGCGACTGCTGAGCATGCGGTCCTGGGTTCAATTCCCGGTTCGGGCAAAGTGTTATAGGGTGTTTCCATCAGAAATTTCTCAGTCGACGTAGAAAACACCAAAAACGGAAATTTTACCCTTTAAAGTAAATATTACAAAATATATTCTCAAACATAAACTTGTTAGGATATAATAAAAAAGTACTGCCTACACGGCTAGAGGCCGTGTATTTCTGCGATGACGTCATTATAGAATTGATTGATGCTTCCACAGGAAATGTTACGTGGGGTGACCACGATTTTTGGTCGGGAAATTAAAGAAAAACAGGTTGTATTGAATTATGTCAAAGGGGTTGGTTTAGTCTGTTTCGTGTATGTATTACATTATATTTATTTTACATGTATTTCCTGGCAGAGATTAGGATAAAACGAACAATGGTAGTCCAGTGAAAATGGCCGTGACTTACGGATCATGTGTTCGAACCCAAGTAGGCGCTTTACTTTGTGGGTATAGTTTTCACTGCTCTTCAAACTGGTTTGTCCTATAATAAAAAAAAACCGGCCAAGTGCGAGTTGGACTCGCGCACAGAGGGTTCCGTATAAACTTGTAGGTATTTTGTTATTAAACTAAATACATATTTACGGTTTTAAATTGTTTTCCTTTAAATGTGCTGTAAGACATTGCTTCTTGGTAAATTTCATGATTCTAGGTAAACGGGACGTTTCGAGTTACTAGTGAAATCGAAAAATATGCGACATGAACGGTCATATCTTTTGATCGCGTTGATTTACAAGTTTGATTTTTTCACTGCTGCAAGGAGTAGCAGCGGGGGGGTTGATATTAACTTCAGCTAGATACCTCCACGCGTTCCTGAGAAAAAGGGTCTTGACAGACGGGCAACAAAATGATCCTATAAGAGTTCTTTTTTGCCGACTGAGTTACGGAACCCGAAAAATCTGAGAAATTTTACATCCACCATCATCCATGGCTGCGGTGGATAGCGAGCTAGCTACCCACTCCTCGCAGAAAGCAAACCTGAGATCCAACAGTGGGACCATCTGATTTTGGTTAAGCTTTAACTATTTTGTAAGTAGAAAAAACCTGAACGTATGGCCACCGCATCAAAAAAAAAAAGTAGGAATATCGGAAAAGTAAAACGAGTGTAGAAGAAAGGGCTCTTGAAGTCTCGACGTACGCGTGAGCTGAAAGCCTGTACACTGTTCACTAGCAGATGGATTTTGTAAGATATTGCGTTCTTTGAGATGACGTGAGGTAAGGCTTGCTGCTAAACAGCAAGTAGGTATTGGTTTAAAACTGACATAGTCACGGTTGAGACCGCTGCTCTCAACATGGCCGCGCACCAGCGGCAGTGAACGCGGGGTGCGGGGACAGCGAGGAGTCAGCACCACCCCAGTCAGCTGTTGCACGCCTCCGTGCTACATTTATAATCGATTAACTCGTCAAAATGTAGGGAACAGCTGATTTTTTTTTCGCGATTTCTGGGTTGGTCCCATAGTAAAAGTTGTTCATAATGATGAGTTCAATGACCTCTTAAGAGGTTGCTGGTGTTTTACAAATAGCCCTGTATAAAACTTACAGTAATTTCCTTCAATTAATGTTTTTGTGATAAGTATATTTATTTCACAGATTATTAAATTATTTACAAACTACAAAACTATAATAGTAATAAATATGTACTCAAGTAGAAAAGGGTTACAGGGCGTCCAAAAAATCGTCCGCATCGCTGTCAACCGGAAAAGTCCCAAGAATGCTGAATCCAATGATTCCAGTTTCAACAGTAATTTACCTTATTTTATTTTGTTATATTGTGACTTGGTTATGGAGTACCAACTAGCTAAGTAATAGCTCCACAACAAATATTTCGTAGAACCGACCGTTCGCATTTGCGGGGATTGTCTTCAGCGAACCGTTTCACCTTTGAACGATTATTTCCTAGTATTCGACCATTACATTCGAATTTCATTAGAAATAGTATAGTAACGTAGTCTAAGCTCTGTGTTATTCCCTTTTCCTTCCTGTTTCAAAGCTAGCAGAAAGCTGTGCAAGTTGAATTGTATTCCTATCTTATAAACCTTTAATATATGAACTTTATTTCAGATCATCGGCCTAAGAGATACAGATCCATATTTTTAGGGTTCCGTACCCGAAGGTAAACCAACGGGACCCTATTTCTAAGCCTCCGCTATCCGTCCGTCCGTCTGTCTGTCAGCGGTATCTATCATGATCCGTAATAGGTAAATAGTTGAAATTTTCACAGAATGTGTTGCCGCTAACAACAAATAATAAAAATAAATTACAAATTAAAGGGGGCTCCCATACTACGACGGTACGGAACTCTTCATGCTCGAGTCCGACTCGCACTTGGCCGGTTTTTTAGTTCTTATTAACCTTCAAAGTAGAAGCTCGAGGAGCTCGTGGCTAAATAATAACAGCTGCTCGGGTCGATCTTTAGGTTAAGCCGCGCTTGCCTAGGTTAGTCCGTGGATAGATGACCACCCATATACTGAGTTTTCTCCATGCCTCAAAAAGCACGTTAAGCTGTCAAAGATATACAAATTACAGCCGGAATCAACATTCCGGCGTTAATTTGTATATCTTTGACAGTCGTTACGTGTAGTCGGAAGCCCGAAAGTCAGACAACCAGTCTTACCAAGGAGTCTCGTCTTACCCAGTACTGACTGGGTTGTGGAGGCCAAATAGGCGTCGCTCCAAGATACTGGTATTCAGCTGCATCTCATTAGACTGGAAGTCGACCTCAACATAGTTGGGACAAGGCTAGGCAGATGTTAAGTGGCCCTATGTAAGTATATGGGCCCTTTTTTTCGAATGGGAAATCATCGAATAGGTGTCATTTGATGATTTCTCATCTCTGGGTGGAGCGGAAGGGAGTGTCAGACTTGTACTGACTAAAACCCATCCATGTTCCTTCTGTGCCCTTTGTGTTCCAGTGCCGCGGTATCTCTTTCAAACAGTCCCGCAGCCCTGGCAGTCATTGGTCCTTGCACCTTAATCCCGTCCTGTTTGCTGACATCTCTTTGAGGCGGGCGTGGAACACGAACGCGGCGTCGACACGGCCTGTCGTCATAAGACAGACAGACGGTGAGCTAGCCCATTACTCACCGTCCACAGGCCCGCGCCTACGGTGGCCGGGAGCCACCACGTGGCCCCCGATGCCCGGGGCGTCTCCCGCGCCGTCTGGGACGTGAGGTTCTCTCCCTAGCTATATCAGCCCTGAGTTGCAAGTTGAAGGTCGAAAGTTTTTACCCAATCAAGCACTTAAAATTACTTTGTGTAATTTTTCTTGACCACTGCTCTCATAACGGTGAAGGAGAACATCGTGAGGAAACCGACCTAGTCCAGAACCATGCGGAGACATGGTGAAATCCACGAATCCGCTCATTGAGGTCTTGGGTTCGGTTTTCAGGCTGAGAAAATGTTTTTAGGTTTACCAATCAAGATTTTCTTCTCAGCAGCAGGCTGCTACATGGGACCTCAAAATATCTATTGAAATGTAGATATACTACAAGGCATGCCTCAGCCTAATCCTTTAGAGATAACACGCGTGATGTTATATTAGGTTATCTCCTTCTGCACTAATATTATAAAGAGGTAAAATTTGTTTGTAAGTTTGTGTGTAGGGGTAATCTTCGGAATTACTGATCTAATTTCAAAAATTCTTTCACTAACGGGAAGCTGCATTATCCCCGAGTGTTACAGCATACATTTAAAAATTTTCACATTCCGTATATAACGAATAAATAAAATTGAAGTGCCTGTTTGTAATATTAAAATAACCGCTTTTTACTACATGCATATGAATGTATATACAGTACATAAACCAAAAAATAAATATTTTAAATTTTTGTCTGTCTGTTTGTTCCGGCTAATCTCTGGAACGGTTGGACTGATTTTGACGGGATTTTCACTGGCAGATAGCTGATTTAATAAGGTAACTTAGGCTACTTCTATTTTACGGAAAATAATAAGGGTTCCGTGCAAAAAAATTAAAAACCTTGAAATTTTGATAATTAAATCCGATTAAAAAGGGGAGATATTTTTTTGTATAATAATTATACAATAATTTCACTCGAACGAAAGTTGTGGGCTACAGCTAGTATATGTATAAAAATCACGTGTCACTATGCTCGACGTTATCTCCGAAACCACCTAAACGATTGATAGGTGGCGCTGTTGTAATTAAATTGCACCCGTGCAAAGCCGAGGCAGTTCGCTAGTCTATTACAAAGCTATCAGCAACTTCAAACCTTCTCGATCGTATGTAGCGAGCCTGTGTTTGCGTTTGACGTTCGCCTAAGCACTTTAGTTAAGTTTAGTAGTAATTAGTTACAGATTCTAGGTAGTTCGTAACTTTTACTGTGATGCTTGGCTACTTATAGGGAGTGACTTTTCGTGCTATTTATTATAAGTCGCAAGGTGAAGGGTTAAAGTTTTGCAAGGTGGACGTTGATGGGTATTTATTTACGCTTATGGATAAATGAATAAATTGGACTGAAAATTTTGTTTACTGATATTTGGAGCTTTTTGGGTAGTAATAATGGGTGTAAAAATACCTCTAACAAAGCCGAAAGGCACATATTCTCCTAGTCATTGCGATCATTTCTGCTCTAGACCATACCTGGGAACCTTCTAGTGATGGATATATTGGGGTTCAAAGTTTCAACTTTTTTACAAGTTTTTTTTTTTTATTACAAGCTTTTAATGTTATAACTTTATTTGAAATACCTCCTTGAGCCCCATACTATTCAATGCATCCAGCAACTACATTGAGTCGTACCGTAAAACGTGATTTGTCACCCCAAAGAAAAGTCTTTTCGCAGCAAAAAATAATTTTGCGTTATGTTACTTAGTTTGATAAATAGAATGCTTGGTTGAGGGCTTCGTGAAGGGCATTTACATGTTGTAGTTTTACAGAATCCTTTTAAGATTTTTGTTACTAACTCAAAGTCAAACTCTTTCAATAAAGCTATTTGAATGTCAAAAATTACATGAAATAACTCTAGTAGCCCCAGTTGTTATACTAAATAATATTCATATTCATAAATAAATAAAATGAAAAAATAAAAATGTCTTTTATTTCTTGCAGTACAAAAGAATTAATAAGAGTGCATGCAATCATAAATTTATATTTTAATATTTTAAATAATATTCATACATAGAAATATCTATTGCTGGTTCGTCACATAATATGGCCAAGACTAAAGCGGTTGTTTGACAGATAAACGATGCACATAAACTATTAAGTTTTATAACACACAAACGTCAAAACACTATAATTTTATTAAATGTTTACGACGTTTATTTTTGCCTACTCAAATCAAAATTCAAGCGCTCGACTAAAAACTGCTAACAATTATTATTTTGATTATAACTTAGTGTCCTACATCTGACCAAAAGCCTCCCTACAATTTTTGCATCCAACAAATCGTTAACTTTAATTTAAGTATAAGCTACCCACACCCATATCTTTTAACGTAACCGTGTTGACTGTTAATTTATACAAAAACCAAATTCAATTTAACCCTCCCATATCTCACCACACCTAACAACCCGCAACTAGCCACACCAAAGATAACACAACGTCACTCTATAACTGTCACGCTGCATTCGAAGCTAAAAATCAATCAAACACTACGGAATAGTGTTGAACGGGACAGCGTGACACGATGTGACACCCTGTTCACGGCCTCGGGCGATGCAATATACGACGGGTTTGCGTCGAACAATACGCACGCGTGTCACGAAATTCCTTCGCGTGACACAAGACACGTCTGGGGAGCTTTCATTTGTTTTCTTCGCAGTCGCAACACGCGTGACGCTTTAGCGTATAGCTCGTGGTCAAACGGTGTCACTTTCCTTACTTTCTTCAAGTGAGGACGCGTGTGCGACACTTAATTCTATCGCTTGATTCTCTAAACGTGTTTAATTTGTTTTCTTTGCAGTCGTATTCGCTTATCACCGCGACGCGAGTGTCCATGGAGTTTCTTGCCCGTTCTTCTCCATAGAGATCTACGTTAGGGAATGGGCAACTACAGTACTTTCACAGTTTTTATGCCTTGTGACTGGGACTGTAGCTACATTTCATTGTTGTCTTTGTTTCGACAATTCAAAAGTGCCTGTAACTGGCCTACTTGAAATAAATGCTTTGATTTTGATTTTGATTGATTTTGAAACGCGACTTCTCGACGAAAAGTGTGTTGCGACAGTAACTGGGAAGAAAAAGACAAATGAAAGACGTTTAGTCGTGCATGCATGTCACGAATCACCACGACGCGACTGACAGGGCGACGGTATTCATGAAATAAGTGAAACCCGCGTGTGTTGCTAGACGCAAGTCGCTTCGCCAGAGGTTGTGTTCGGGGCATAAGGAATAGTGTTACGGGACAGTGTGACACGCCGTGATAGCGCGTCACGGTTCACAGAGAAACTTTTGTGTAGCGTGTAGTGGGGCTACTGTATTGCATATGTAGTTTTTTTCATTAAACATTGTGTTACACATTCTATTTTTATGCCTGAAATAGTTTGGCTATATGTTGTATCTATACAAGGTGTAAAGGAGATCGATGCGTTAACTTTTATCATGGATGATTCTAGAAATTGTTCGTCGATTATTAAAATAATCTACTGCATCATACAAAGGACAATACTCGAACATAAACGGTCAAAACATACAGTTCAATGAACAGCTGTCAACCGTCGAAATATTTCAATGTGTACTGAATTCTGAATAAATAATTGAATCAGAATCCGTCCCGATTGCCCGTTGATGAACATACTATATTTTGCCAGTAATGCCATAAGTCTCATGTAATTGATGGCATGCCTGTTGCCGTTAACCGGGCATCAAAACCCGGTCTAGTACTTTTGGCTTACCCAGAAATCGAATAAGAAACTTCATTACCATATAAACAACAGTAATGTAAAGTATGCGATGTAGGAAAGAGACAAGTATATCACAGTTGATAAAAACAGTTATTCTGCCGAGCGTGAAAGTGACTTCTTAAAATCTGACTTAAATACATAGCACAATCACTTCTTTTCATTTTATTGCAAACTAATAATTGCAAACCAAATAATATAAAGTGATTGGTTTTAATGCAGTCAATAAAAAGTCAATGCGTCACGTCAGATAGTAGGCACATTGATCGTGACACTCTCGACAGCGTGACACCTCGTTATCGCGATATGGTGGAAACTACACAGTCTGTACCAATAGCGGGTGTATTACGAGTTAAGAGAATAGTTGCTGATGAGTTGCTGAATGCAAATTTTAACAATATCTAGGCTGTCATACACTGAAAAGAATTTGGGCAACTCTCACACAGCGTGTCAAGATGCACGGCGTGACATTTCATGTTTGTTATACCACTAGGTGGTGTTAAGAGAATAATTGCAGAAGAGTGTCGTTGGACAACACTCAAAAAACTCTGTTGTTTATATAGATGCCAGAAAGATATCTAATTATTGCAGGCGTGTTTATAACTTACTAGCTTATGCACGCGGCTTCGCCCGCGTGGAGTTCGATAATTGTCATACGGGATCTTTTTATTGGGATAAAAATCCCATGTTGTAATCTAGGTTATAAACTATCAGTGTGCCAAATTTCCTCAAAATCCGTTCCGTAGTTTTTGCCTGAATCAATCAAAATCAAAGCATTTATTTCAAGTAGGCCAGTTACAGGCACTTTTGAATTGTCGAAACAAAGACATCAATGAAATGTAGCTACAGTCCCAGTCACAAGGCATAAAAACTGTGAAAGTACTGTAGTTGCCCATTCCCTAACGTAGATCTCTATGGAGAAGAACGGGCAAGAAACTCCATGGACACTCTTTTAAAATAGAATATTTTTACAAAACCTTGGTTACATCATTCATGTTGAGATGGTACATTATGTGAGAGCGATGTAGCATGATGTGCACGTTAGAATGAGTAACTAACATCAATTCCCATCCACCCTCACAAAAAATAGTAGTAAAATTAAAACAACAGCAATTCTGCAATGGCATCCCAACTATTTCATTCTCATCCTGTATTTTAACGGTATTAATGTGTCGCATTATGCAAATGCTTCCTTTTATCCGTCTTGCTGTCCGTATCTCAGGACCCTTTTCTCTCAGACACGGAGGTATAAAGTTGAAATAATAATAAGATATTATGCTGATGTTTACCTCACCATATCTTAGAGCCACAGAGTTACTTAAATAAATAAATAAATAAGCCATTTATTCCATATTTCTAAGTTACATTTCAAATATTATTAGTAGTTTGTTAGTAAGTTTGTTTAAAGTATGTTAGTAGGATTAGTATCTTTAATTGAAATATGGACCCCTGTTAGGGTAAAGGCCTCCTCCATCTTCTTTCATAATTCCCTATCCCTACCAGAATTTATCCATTCAATTCCTGCTACTTGAATAATGTCATCAGCCCACCGTCTCATTGGCCTGCCAACCTGTCTTTTTCCTATTGGGCCTTTCCATCTTGTGGTTTCAATGGTCCATCTTTTATCGGTATATCGGGATATGTGTCCAGCCCATTTCCATTTAAGTGTGAGTGCATGGATAAGAGCATCTGTGATTTTAGTTTTTTGTCTGATTGTCATATTCTTTACTTTTTGAATTTTTCTAATGTTCAACATGCTCCTCTCCATTGCTGTTTGAGTGCATTTAATTTGTTGTTTTACTTTGTTTGTTAATATCCAGTAAAGAGTTACTTAAATACCACCATCAAAATTTGATATGCTTAACTAAAGGCTAACTCTGAATGCGACTACAACCTCAACGACACGATAATGATAAATGGCGATATTACCATCTGACACCATTTTGGCAACACCCTCAAAATCGCGCCACAGTCGCGCAATTCCACATCCGATACGTAATACCCCAGTTTCATCATATACAAGCATTGTCAACGTACCACTCAGACACATTCAACCAGTAATATTATTGACGATGCATTGAAAGGGTAAGCAGAGTTGCAGCTTGCAGTTAATTGGTACTCGATGAAAAGGACCAAGATGGCGTCGATTGGGGGTAGAAATGAGTTTGTCTGGGGATTTTATGTAAGTACGAGAAGTAGATTAAAGTGGTAGGTTTTAATCAGTATTGAGTACATGTGTGTGTTTTGGGATGTAAGTGTAATAATAATAAAATTGACTGCATCATTGGTCTAGTGGACGTGCGACTCCTGAGTTCTATTCCCAGGTCGGGCAAAGTGTTGTTAGGTTTTTTGCATCAGAAATTTCTCAGTAGCAGCCACGGAGTCTGGATTTGTGCCTGGTTGATGGCAATAGACTCGCCCCCTATTACATGAGACTTAAACATTACTGGCGCAATATGGGTGGACTAATGGGTACACCTCTGCATAACCCGTCTGGGATTACAGGCGTGATGTTATGTTAATAATAACATTGTGATTCTAGGTCTTGTATACCAACATGTAGCTGTTTACCAATGCCTTCTCTTATATTGAATGAAAGAAGAAAGAAAACACCAGGGCAAATTTTAAGCGGGCCTGTGGACGGTGAGTAATGGGCTAGCTCGCCGTCCGTCCGTCGTATGACGACAGGCCGTGTCGACGGCGCGTTCGTGTTCCACGCGCGCCTCAAATAGTTGTCAGCAATCATGAGGGGCCCGCAAGGGCCGATGCCTGCCAGGGCTGCGGAACTGTTCGAAACAGATACCGCGGCCCTGGAACATAAAGGGCAAAAGAAGGAACATGGATAGTTTTTAGTCAGTAAAAGTCTGACACTCCCTTCCGCTCCGCCCAGAGCGGGAGGAGTCATTTGATGATTTCCCATCCGAAAAAAAAAGAGCAAATTATAACCATTGTTTTGTTCCGACTCTGTCATCTTTTTTTCATTTTATCCAGCTGTCGATCAGTAGAAGTTGGTGTCTAGCTCCGAAGGCTAGGTCAAGCCACAACCACTTTCAAAAGGTTTTCGTATTTCTACAAAGACTTGCAACAGGACTGGCACAATTTTTCAGCGGCAAGTTTAGCTTAGGTATGACAAAACACATCAATTTTATGATTTCCGCCATCTTTATTCTTGAAAGTATGTATTTTTAACACGTTTTAAATAGCTTCATCGGCAACTAAGTATGTAAAAAAATCATAGATGTTAAAGACCCACTATCCTTTGACCCAGTTCCCGGTTTCCGATTAAGCTTAAAGGAATACAACTTTAGTTTGGATATTGTAATCTAAATAAACTAAACTTGCATGGTTCGTTAAGTGACGTCATTCTAAATCTTACATTACGGATTACGGACTCCCGAAGATGGCGGAACTCCGCCATATTGTTATTTTTTATGCATTCCCGGGCCATGATATGGATATCAAATGAAAGGGATTGCCTGAAAAGAATACTAGAAATAAAATGACGTCACTCTAAAGCGTGTTTTTTTTTAATTATTATATTTTATTATCTAAGACCTCTGTTTCGTAATCCTCCAAACCACCACACCTTTTTTAGGGTTCCGTATTCAACAAGGAACCGGATGTCGTTTATATTAAATTTATATTTATAATAAATACATATAATTTTTAGATTAAGGGAATCGTTTGTGAGATATTAAGCTTTAATGTGCTAATTTTTGTTAGACTCAAGTGTCCCCTCTCTACCAGCTAAACGGTTGTGTTTGGGTGTGTGAAAAAAATAGTGTATAGGTACAATAACGAAATTAAAAGGAAACGAAGGAAGGAGGGCGAATTTTTTCACTCGGTAAGAACAAGTCAGTTTTACAAGTTAAACTTGTAAAGCCTACTTACCGAGTAATAGTCGACCAACTTATAAAATGTACTTGGATAACATATTTTCTTAAATATGAGCACAGGTTTTTCAACTGCAAATGTAAGTTTGTTTTTTATTATTACAATAAAAATCGTTCGGAGGCAAATCGAACCGTAGGAAGTGTCCGCATATTATTTTAAATTAATGTTGTAAGACTACGGAACCCTACATCATGCGTGGCCCGACACGCACTTGGCCGGTTTTTGTCTCCCCCATTTCGTTAATCAAAATGAAATTGCCACGTCTAATCACCGCTGCACAAATGGTCATTGCACATAATTCCCTAGCAGACCACATCATTAACGTACGCAAAACAAATATTAAACGCTAAGCTATGTTGGACGCCGAGCGGGGGACGAGAGCGTTTTGGGAACAGCTATTAAGCTTCAAAACGAGACAGAATGACTGTTTTGTTGGTTGTTTTAAATCTGGGAACTAAAGCTGTGTATATCATCATGGAAAGTCATCATCGGCCTAGGCTTTTCCCAACTATGTATGTTGGGATCGAATTCCAGTCTAACCGGATGCATCTGAATACCAGTAATTTTCATGGAGCGACTGACCTTCACAACCCAGTTAGTACTGGGTTATACGATATCTCTTGTTAAGACTGGTTGTCAGACTTTCGGGTCACTGTACAGACTGTCAAAGATCTACAAATGATAGCCGGGAAGAGAACGGACATTTTAATAAGTATGTAAGTTTATTGCATCTGTACTGAAGTGTGGGTAAACGATGAGTTCGTCAAGCAAAACATCAGGAGGAAAGGGGCGTGCCCTAAAACCATAAAATTGGAAGACATTTGATTTTTGTTTTTAAAAAAAATGTTGCCCCACACTAGGAATTTCTCCTGTACCGTGGGTGCGTTTACAAACATTTAAACTCACATACACAAACAGCTAGACCCGGAACAACTACTTGTAAGTCATGCGAATATTTGTTCCGTGCGGGGATCGAACCCGTGACACTCAGCGTTGCAGCAAATCGTTCAGCCACTGCGCCAACCGTGTCGTCTCTTCCACCAATTCACCGGCACGTGCTGCGTCCACTCCCCCGGTCAGAGAGGAGATTGTGTCCCACCAATGAGAACGTCTTAAATTGATATAAAATAAAAAAAAACTAATTTATAAAAAAATACATTTATTTCTATACATAATAAGTTGATAATGCTGTGCTTATTTGAAGATCCGATAGGCTAAGGATTTGAATTCTTGAAATCCCGCTGTATTTTTTTTTCTTACATTTAATTTAGCGTTGTACTATTGAATCAAACTGATCAATTTAAGTTCCCAATTGATACTAATGAAGTAATGATCTACTAGTTTTTTTAGTGACAGCTAAGCGTCATTTAAGTGTGTCCCCACGCTGAACAAAGTGATATTGGGATTACAAGTCAGGTGAAATTCGACCGCTGCTTCCGCTCCGCTTACTGCACAGCAGATCCCTAATGAACTTAAACAATATCATTTACAAATGACTCTGTATAAAGCCTATTGGCAATTAAAGCGATGACGTCATCCGGCCGTGTCCGACTATAGATTGGAACGTGTGATTATTGCTTCATTTAAAATGTATGGTTATAACTTCCGTTTTCACATAATATCACGCTTGTAACCCCGAAGGGTAGAACAGAAGGAAGTGTTCTTTATGTTATAGTCCCTAATAATAATAAAAAACGTAAATGGCAAACAATCAGCCAACATTTCGCTCAGGAAAAAAACAATTAAACATGTTTCGACCGGGGAAACCAACCCAAAACCATATGCTCAGCAGCAGTGGTGCTTGCGACCACTAGGCCAATGAAGCAGAATCATCTTTTCGAAATCCAAACTTTTGTTTTGATGAATAAGAAAACAAAACACTACAGGTTTGCGCCAGTTCTCTTTAGCCAAAGAGAGCGGGGTGAGGCCCTTGTCCACCGCGACCACATCTCGATGCATCCCCACGACGGTTTCTCGGAAATATTCCTTGAGACTGCATATCTCGCGATTGTGGAGAGTCTTAGCGTATAAAAGCCTCAACCTCCACACCTCCGCGAGACATACACATATATATTATATTCTCATAACTGAAGAACGTGGGTGATGAACTCGAGATGCCGTCAACATTGTACGGACCCTCCTACCTACGGCGTCTAGTTCAGTTTAAGTCCATTGAGTATGCCGAAAGAGTAGGTCCATCAAAACCGACATGACCCAACCGTTACATGCACCTTATTTCTGCCTGATAAAAGACTATTAAATACTTTTTTCAGGCAGCCAAAGAAGCGCTCCTTCAACGATTGCTTCATGTCAACAACATTGATGCGGAGTATTATTATCAGCAGTGTTCCAATCCAATAATCTCTCTTTGTCCATCACACTCAAGAACTGAAATATCCAGTTCAGTAACGAAATTGACGTTCTTTCTAATCCATTAAAACACTACTGCTGTCGTTAAGACAGTCAAGTTATAAGTCATTGTCAATATCGGATTCAGCTGAATATTAGTAGTTTACATGGAGTGACTGCCTAACTGACCTTCAAACCCCAGTTAGCCAGTCAATACGATGCCCCTTGGTAAGACTGGTTGTCAGACTTTCGGGCCACCGACTACTAACGACTGTCAAAGATCTATAAATGACAACCGGGACCAACGGCTTAACGTGCTTTCTGAGGCACGGAGGAAACTCGGTATGTAATAGGAGGCCACCCATCCACGAACCACCTTAGGCAGCTTAACCTGAAGATCGACCCGAACTGCTGTTATTATTTAGCCACGAGGTCCTCATTAGTCATCGTCACTTTTTTTTTCAAAAATGGTAATTCAATCCATTGCAGTCGAGAACTTAAGACATCAATTAGAACAATATAAACCGATCATTAGACACCTACACTACTGGTCATAATGCCAGTATCATTAGATTATTACGTCATACAGGAGATTACCTCTCAAGACAATATACTGATCGGATTGGCTCCGGTATTGTAACAAAGCTTACGTCATTGACAGACACAGAATGGTAATTAACTGGGGAGTCGCTATGTCTTATGATTGTTTGAGGTTGGTTGTGCTAAAACGCAAGCAACGCTTTGTGTTATCAAGAATCATTTATTGAATTCTAAATCTATACTTCTGTAATAATAAATTTTGAAGTGTTATCGTGGTATGGACATGTGATGCGAAGGAATGAGCTAAATAATGTAGTGAAGAAAATGTTGAGTATGAATGTGGATGGCTATAAGAGTAGAGGAAGACCAGAAAATCGATGGATGGACTGTGTGAAGAATGATATGGCTAGAAAGGAGGTGACTGCTGAGGTGAAGAGTAATAGAGAAGTATGGAAGAAGAAGACATGCTGCGCCGACCCCTAATAAATTGGGATAAGGGCAGAAGAATTATGATGATGATGAAGTGTCTGTTTGTAATTTCAAAATAACAAAAATTACATTATTAACATTTTTATTTTTACCACTATTTGTCTGTTTGTTCCGGCTAATCTCCGAAACGGCTAGACGGATTTTGACGGGACTTTAACTGGCAGATAGCTGATATTATAAAGAGTAACTTAAGCTAAACTACTTTTAGAAGAAAATATCTGAAGTGAATTTTTGGCTCTGTTCACATTTAACGTACATAATTGTTAGTTTTGATGATTGATTAGTAAGTTTTTGCCTTAAGAATTCATAATTGTGTAAAAAGGATCGTAGGAGTTTAAGGCGGTTAAAACACGAGACTGCTCATCCGCGCGGTTCGGCGGTGAACCGAATCTCACGACGGGTTAGCTTGTATAAAATTGGTTGTGCGCGGACGAGGGGCGCACTGCTCATACATTCGCCTCGCCGTCTCCGTCCAACCGCGCGGACGAGCGGTGTCGTGTGAGAAACGATTTAAAGAAAGGGATGCAAAACTATTGTTTTGCATCCCTTTCTTTATATCGTTTCTCGTAGAGATATTTTTTTTAATATTAAAAAAAAATATCTCTTCGTCAGGTATAGCTCGCCTCAATATGAGAGGATAAAACATACATTTATGTTTTCATCAGATTTCACAATGTGCTTCTGCATCTTATAATATATTTATTTAATAAAGTCTTTCAGTGCAATCCAAAAATCCCCGAAAAAATAAACGAATTCACTCCACTGCTTTCCAAACTAACTTTTACAAAATAACAATATTTCCGAACACAAACTGTCTGCGAGTCGACGACGGTTTAAAACAAAACACTGGCAAAACTGAAGTAAATACAAATAATTCTCGATATTCAGACGGCCATGAGTCGCGGGTATTTTTGACTAACTTTAAACTAACTGTTGCAGGGTTGGCAGAAGCGGAAGTACGCATAATTTTTCACTTTTTCATACTGCAAAGACAAGCAAACAAATCATAGAATTTATTTCAATTAGATCTTTTGCAAATATTTTTAACTTAATGTAATCCCGTAGGGTTAGGCAGAGGTGTACCTAAGAGCACACCCGCATTTCGCCATGTAAAAACGGGCGAGCCTACTGCCATTAACCGGGCAAAAACTAGTAGATTCTTAGATGTGTGCTTTTGTTAACCTCTTATCTTGTTTTTCGCTTTTTGTGTAGTAAGCAACGACTTATTGTCGGGCCTATGCTGCCCCCCCCCATACTTAAGTACTAATGCTGTAACATGATAATATTGTAAAATCTAATCATTTTAAAAGAGTAACCATGGAGTTTCTTGACGGTTCTTCCCCATAGGAAACGACCAACCCGAACCGTGCACCTTTTTGTCGACGTTTTATAAGTGATGGGCACTTATAGGTAGGCCTATGTGAAATAAAATATTTTGATTTTGATTTTTGACTCCGCGGCTGCTACTGAGAAATTCCTGATGGAAAAACCCTATAATATTTGGCCCGACCGGGGAAACAAACCCAGGACCTCATGCTCAGCAGTCGCACTTGTAATAACTCGACCAAAAGGCAGTCACATAGTCGAGGGAGTCAGTTTTCTTAACTTATCAATAATTAAATAATTATGGCAGTCCGACATCAGTCATTATAGCCGTGATGGCGTATAATTGCGAGATTTTCTTATGAAGCTGGGGACTTTGTTATACGAGTAATTATTGTTTATTTTTTTATTTTTTTTTACAAATTTCATACATTTTTAAACATTCCTTTAATATCAAACAATGCAAAAAACTATAAAAATGTTTAAAAAATCAGGGACCAAGGCTACCGATCAGAACTCCGGAGAAAGGAACCTCCTAACAACATGAGCCGGGTCTATGAATACCGGTTACTGGATCAAGCCTTAATTTACGTTATTGTTATGCTTTGGTCACGATTAACACAAGCTTAATACTAGCCTGATGCTGCTTCTCTTTGAAGAGTTGATGGCAATTTCTTTAACATCTTGAGTTAACGGCATGTCCTAGAATCCAAACTTCGTAAATATGTGAAATCTACCATCCCTCGCTGGACTCGCTTGGTGGATTATGTTCTGAGCAATCGAGTTTTGTCGACTGGCTAATCCTTTCATCGCAGTACCAAATATAAGTCCTACTGCTGTTACAATTTGTTATTTGCAACATGCTGCAGATTATTTCGTGTTGTGCGGTGTTTTTATATTCGGAAACTGCTGATTCATATTTGATTTAAATTTTATTTTAGTTGGACTGCCTCGTTGGTCTAGTGGTCACAAGCGCGACTGCCGAGCAAGCGGTCCTGGGTTCGATTCCCGGGCCAGGAAAATTGTTATTGGGTTTTTCCATCAGGAATTTCTCAGTAGCAGTCACGGAAACTCAAACATAACTGGCAAATTGAGGGTGCAGTACAAGGTAAGCACACATCTGCCTAATCCTTCGGGGATTATAGGCGTTATGTTATGTTAATTTTAGTAAACAGCTCTATAAAATTTAATCAAATATGTCTTTTTAACAAAAAAAACATAAATATAATTTCTTCAGTAAACTTAGTGTGTCCAGGAATAATCAAGCCTCATTCTTAGTCCCCGACCTGGTGTCCTAAAATACAGGCCTCGGCTTAGTTTAGGCGCCAGTCTCCCACACATAAAATACTGTTTCCTGTATATATTATATGTTACAACATAAGTACTGACGTCGGCCTGGGCACGAGTTGCCGTGGCCGACTAGGAAATCTCTAAACAGACTTCGAACCCAAGTCGGCCGGAGCAAAGACAATCTCTGCAGATGGGGGTTCGTGGATGGCTCAGACCTCAAGTGCGTATGCGGTGTCTCCCCACAAACAATGGCCCACCTTCCATCTTGCACCGCATGCCCTATCACCTGCGCTCTTGATGATTTAATTACTGCATCAGTGAGCGGGGTTCGCGTGACTGAATTTTGGGCTAAACTTATTTAATTTTTTTGCCATCGATACGCTTAGAAGAGGAAGTACTGATGTTCTTTATTTGTGGAAGAGAAATAATCATTATTTTTGTTTGTTTTTCTCTAAACATCACACATTTTATCACTTCGTCTAGGCTCTCTGGCAACCCTACATATAAAGTACCAACCACAACTAAACAGCTAGCAACATGTCACCGAAACGTTGGCGACGTCGCGCGCGACATGCACTCACTGACTACTTGTTTGTGACTCGCACTATATTGGAGAATGTAGTTATCTGCTGTTTTATAGAAGAGGAATTTTCGCTTATGAATATGACCGTGATAATGTCGTGGTTGGCACACATTGGTGAGTAGTTTCTTGGGGCATATTCTGAACTAACTCTTCTTGTGACTTCAGAGCCACACCGCAGACGATGACCCGAGTCCTGTCCTACCCCCTGTGCAACTCTACCTGCACCTTGACGGACCTGTCCGAAGCAACTACTAACACTCCCGATTCGGCAGAGTTCTGATGAAGCTTATTTATCTATAAAGGGAGGTAGAATCATCAACCCCATTGTTTTTTCAACCATTTTGGGATCGACTTCCAGTTTAATCAGATCCCTGAATAACAGGCATTTCATAGTTTTCAATGTAGTGACTGCCTCGTTGGTGTAATCGTGATGGTTGTAATCGCGACGGCTGGTCACGGAGTCTGGATTTGTGCCCGGTTGATGGCAATAGGCTCGCCCTATTACATGGGAATTAAACATAACTAGCGAAATATGGGATTAGAGGCGAGATGTTGTGTCATTTTAATTTGGTTATCTACTACGGGCTAGATTTAGGAGTAAGAACTCCTTTTAAAGAACTTCTTCCTTGGAATTGTTACCGTTTTAGTTGAGTGTCTCAAACACTGTTGCTGTAATTTAGTTTTAAGATAAGTGCCGCTATAGTTAAAAGCATGTGAGACATTTCAGCTTGGTCTCTGAGACAGTAATTTTGACTGTCGCAAAGGTTAATCAGAAGACCGAGTGGAGAGAAGACGAAGAAGGGAGACGAAAAAAGAACAAACAGATAACTAGTTTTAGTCTAGTGGTGTAGTGTACCTAGTTACTGAATAGTGGAGGTCAGAAAAGCAGTCGCTCCATGTAAAATACTGGTATTTAGCCGCACTTGGCTAGATTAGAAACTTACCCTAACATAGTTGGGAAATGGTTAGGCAGATGTTTTCCTTAGAAAGCAACGCTCCTGCGATACCTCTACTTATCCTGCGAAAGCGCCAGTGATTTTATCTGTTTTTACAAATGTAACTACATACTACCAGGCGGGCTGTTTGTTTGTCTATTACACATTTGCTTTTAGGTGGAAAATTATCCCACAGGACCATATTACCCGGATAAGAAGTATCCTATTTCTTAACGGGTCATGTTCCGTGGATTAGCGTTCTACCTGTACCTGTGAAATTTCACCGAGACTCGTTCTGCCGTTAAAACAGATAGACTGATTTTTTTTCTAATTTATAATAGGGGTTAGCCCGCAGCTTCGTCTGCAAAAATTGTGATAGCTCGGCTAATATGCATGATATAAGTATAATTTATAGCCAGCAGCACCCACGAATAATGTATCTTTCTGCCCGTGAAAGAGTTTTTAGAATTAGTTCGTTTGTTCCGGAGATTACCCCCTACATACAAACTTACAAACAAATTTTACCTCCTTATAATAGTAGTATAGATATAGATAGATGTATGTACATCTATAGAAGGTGACCTTATATATTCCAAGACTGCTATAGAGTACTTATTCTGAAAATTATCCCCACACCCTCAAAAGCGACTTAAAGTTCTCTGTTTACATTAACCAAAGCGTTCTCCCTCCTAAAACCGGCGTAACTTGGAAAGCTATAAAATCAAGTAAAGTGCTGATCGATTACTTGATAACTTGGTAAGTTATAAGTGTTTTGTTTACCGCGGATGAAGCAAGTGTTTCGTGGTAACCAATCTAAAGTGAAGGTAGGTACTTACGTATTTGTTTTGGTTATTATAGACACAAATTCACACTTTTTTTCCCTTGGAAAGGAACAGCAGAACTCCACCTGCAACGATCTTTTCTGATGCCGAAGACTGACATAAACTCGCCTTATTGGTGATATTCTACAGAAAGGTCAGGAGCGCTACCAAGGAGCTGGTATGAACATAGACGAAGCAAATGGAGGTTGTAAGGATCGTGGCATGTGGCGTTCTGGGGTTTCTGGTTGAGTTAATGTTTGTGTGAAGTTTTAACATGTCCTAGACCAGCCTGTTCAACATAATGATGACCTCAGGGCCACCTAGCGGCCCACATAGGTCTTTCAACCGGCCCGCTAGCTATTTAAAACTTTACAAGCCATCAATGATTGCGCGAACATTGTTTAAAAAATATAATAAGTCAGTTATTCCCGCGCCATACCTATTACTACCCGCCCCACCTCACCTACCCGCGAATGCACACCGTATCATTGCAGTCTAGTCCGGCGAAGCTTGTTTTATTTAAATTAAGAGTTGCTTTACATTTCTTTTGGCCCGCTACGGTTACAAAAATACAAAATTTGGCCCTTCATATTATGTTGGACACCTCTGTCCTAGTCGACAGCTGTGTTCTGCAGTTTCATAATATGAACACACACACACACACAAAGAAAAATGATGATAATGATGGTTAAAGTTATGGGCACATATTATGTGCCCATAACTTTAACCATGATTTTACTCCCCTTAATCGCAACGATAGTAAGTCAGTAAAAATACCAGTTTCCATCAGCCCGTCACTTATGATTTATGTGTACAGAAGCACCATTGTCAGTTGTATGGGGCTTTTGTTCCGACCCGTTCCGTCCCGTTTTATAACGGGATGAGTAATGGCGCCCAGTGGTTGTAAAATATCATGACAGCTTTAACTTATGGCGTTTTCACATATGCACTAGGTTTTAAATACTACGATTTAATGCTTTGAGGAATTGTGAGGGATCTTTTCGAAATTATAGAGGATTTATTAGTAAACTAGCTGATGAAGTCCCATGGGGTGTCCCGCCACGGCACTAATGACGACCTTATAATGAAACTTTAATTCCCTTATAACGCATTAAGTGTCAGCAAAAAATAGCAGCCGGTCGGGTCGATCTTCAGATTAAGCCCCGCTTCTCAGGAAGCTGGGATGGGGACCCATTACATACCGAGTTTCCTCCATGCCTCGGAAAGCACGTTAAGCCGTTGGTCTCGGCTGTCATTTGTAGATCTTTGACAGTCGTTTCAGGTAGTCAGTGGCCCGAATGTCTGAAAACCAGTCTTTCCAAGGGGTTTCGTATTACCCAGTACTAACTGGGTTGTGGGGGTCAGATAGATAGGCGCTCCATGTAAAATACTGGTATCAGCTGCATCCGGTTAGACTGGAAGCCAACATAGTTGAGAAAGGCTAGGCAGATGGTGATAACGCATTAAGATGGTGAATTTTCAAAAATGCATGTATCTGTGCAACTGTCGACAGACGACACACTTTTCGCTGAATACAGGTTTTTTTTTATTATGTTGTGTATTATTGATATGGAAAGAGAATGGTATTTATGTAAAAATTTGATTTTTATTTAACTATTTGGTGATTAATAAATAAATAAATAGAAAAGAAAAAGTCGCCTATATAATATAACTACAATTTCCATTAGGTATTCCAAAAACAAGCCTCAAAACAATAAAAATAACTTCCCTTCCGCGATGTCAAATTGAGGCCTGACTGCACCATTATGTTAAACGGCGACTTATTTTCCGCGGATTACGGCCGGATTACACAAATGTCCGTCACTCTATCACGGAAGTAACTGACTGTTATTAATTTTAACAGTTATTTAGAAGTAACAATGAGGAAATAACAGTGACTTTATAGCATATTTGTTTATGAATGATTTTTTCATATTCAGATAATAAAGCAGATCCAATAAAACAAGACATCATTATAAAATACTAACTAGATTAATCTCACTAATAACCAAATTAAAAAACTAATGTTAATTTATATCTCTAAAAAATGTATTCATTGGTTTCTATTTTTGAAACTTTGTTCATAGCATTGTTATGTTCTGAATTCTACCTGAAAAAAGCTAAGACGACCCTTACTCTAGCAGAGGCATTATAAATAAATAATCCTTTTAGTTATGTTTCTCATAAATCTCTTAAAAGATACTTTCTACATGACTTACATGACAAAAAACAACATATAACTTTTGTTTTCGCAAGATATTAAGCAGAGCTGTATCTGCAGCACATGATCATGTCAGTCAGTTATGTTAGAGGCCCAAGGAGTATAATAATATTGGGCAAAACTGTGGCCGTCATTCGGGTTCAACTCCAACTGGGCTACTGAAAAAACCATGATGGAAAATCCCAACAACACTTAGCCTGACCTAGGAATAGAACCTAGGAACTCATGCTTACTAGTAGTGTTTGCGACCACTACACGAACGAGGCCATCAAAATCAACTTTTTACCGTAATTAAACGTAAAATACTAGTTTGTCCAATCGATGGATCAAATGCAGCAATTTACATTCTGGATCCACAATTGCAGCATAAAAACTACAACAAAACACTCAAACTCAATCCATACAATTTTAATTTGATTTCCAATAAAATATCGCATGAATAAATGCTCGTTCAAATAAAAAATAACTATTATGAGTACAAAATCACTGTGACAAAGATCACTGTTCCGTTGCTTCAACGTTCCGTGTTCAAACATTAATTAAGAGGTACTGCAGTGCACACATCTCTAGCTATAGTGATGTTAGCTTTGATGTTTTTTGTGCTAGCGTTCCGTAGGTTTTTTTTTAAAGTATTTTGGTGGGTGGATGGGAGATAATTCGTTAGAGTTAGAATAATTCTTTGTCTATAGTTCTGCTGGCATAAATTAGCCGTGAGATATCTTTAAGCTTAGTCGTGGCTATACATGTGTAATAAATTACTTTGTTATTACTTAGCTTACGTGATTATATAACATAGGTCTATAAAAAAATACTGTTTATTTACAAAAAGTCCCACGTTGGGCGCCACTAAAAGTCTCCCTCACCTGATGTAAAATCCGACCCTGTTAACATTTTTATTTTCATAAAACTTATACTACTACGTCTCCCAAAGGTTATAATTTAGTGAAAATACGTTTTTATTACACAAGGTGGGGTCCCTGCTTGGGCGCCAGTCTTCATTCTTACTCTAATCTTACAACGCTCTTGAACAAGTCGGATTTAAAAATTCATTACCGCTGAGATAAAATTGTGAGGTTTAGGGTCCCTCAGCTTTATTTTAAAGTTAGTAGGTATACATATTTTATTTTGACGGAAAATATTTTTTGCTTTTTTAAGTAGGTTACCGTAAAATCTTGGCGAAAGAAACCCTACCAGTGTGATAGAATAATATAGGAAACTGAATTTAAAAAAGTGGAAAAAGAAGGCTTTATTCTAGACTAGCTTTTGCCCGCGGCTTCGCTCGTGTTAATTTAGAAATTGACAATCAATTTGTGTGCTGCTTGTAATAACATTAAATCATGATTCGAAAGACAAGTGGCGCCAACTATTATCATAAGAAAATTATTGTTTTTTCCTCGGTAACAGAACTATTTCTCGGAATAAAAGGTACCCTATGTCCGTTTTTGTACACCTGACAACGTAAATACAAAATTTCAGGATGATCGGTTCAGTGGTTTAGGCGTGAAAAAACAAACAAACTTACTTTCGCATTTATAATATTATTTCGGAAGTTAGGATAGGATGACAGTCTTAACAGGTACTAAACATACGTACATACATAACCTCACGCTTTTTTCTTATGTGGGCAAGTAAAAACTACAGAACGCCACATGCTTGGATCCATACATACTCCGTTCGCTTCGTCCACTTTCCTATGCCCAGTCACACACGCACGCCAGTTACCAGCTCCTGACCTTTCTGAAGAACATCACCAATAACATCAGTTGCCAAAAGCACGATAAAAGGAAAAAAACGCACAGGAAAATACAACAAACCAAATCAAGTAAAAAAAAAAACAATAAAAAGCTATAAAAAAACATATTTAAGACAAACTGTAACCTAAATGAACAGAAACTATACCTATAATAAATGATCAGATACGTATAAATAAAGTAAAACTATCTGTCTTTCGGTCTGTCTTTCCGTTAGTTTTTAACGCCTAAAAGCCGGAATTAATATAAAGCACTCAAATAAGCCATAAAATAAACTAAAGTAACTAAAATAAATTAGTAATAAACTAAAACATGGCATCAAAAAAATCCTCCTCAAGAGACTGGCGGTGTTGCCACGTCGGCCCCTGGGTCATGAAAAGTGTCAACTAAACGTGACGATTTTTTTAAAGGCCGTAACCACTCTGACCCTATGAGCCTAGAGTTTCAACCCCAACCGGCTCAAAAATATAGTTACCAAGGTTACCAATAAGGTTACCATATTCACGCCGCTTGAGGTTCCCCATAACCGCATTGGCAACGCCAGCACAGCGCGATGAACGAGGATGATGTGCTGGCACACACTAAAGGCCTACCCATCTCTTATGGATAGCCGGAATTGGATTTAATTTGGCAGAATTAGGAGATGAGATACTTTTATACCGGTAGTACGATCCTCCATTATCAAACTCCACGCAGGCGAAGTCCAGGGCAATATCTAGTATTGAAATAGATAAACTGTTAATAACCACCATCCTATATCCAAAAACAATTGGACAATAAGAGCTAAAAGTTACACAATATTCGCTGTGACACTTATATTGCACGACAAAGTAATTCTAAAATAATGACCTAGTTCACAACAACTTCAATTTACTTTATCTACAGATTTCTGGACCGGAATGTGGTAATATAGGCTATGGGTATTTGTATTAAAATCTATTGTCGTATGAAGTGCATTTTGTTTTAGAAATTGTGGTTGAAATTGGGCTATGGGTGTGTTATCACAATGTCAAAATGAGAACATCGATGATACAACATGGGAGTTTCAGACTTTTTTATGCTCTAAACATAACATAACATCACACCTGTAATCCCCGAAGGGCAGAGGTGAACCTAATAGTACACCCACATTTCGCCAGTTATGTTTAAGGTAATAGAGTGTGTGCCTATTGCCATGAACCGGCCTCATATCCAGACGCAGGGCCGCTATCGGAAATTCCTGATGGAAAACAGTAATAACACTTTGCCCAACCTGAGAGTAGAACCCAGGACTTAATGCTCAGCAGTAGCGTTTCGACCATTAGACCAACAAGGCAGACTTAAAGTTACAATGGAAGGTATTTATTTTCATTTGAACATTTTCCACGTTCATCTATTTATTATAGTTTCTTTTTTCAACGCCAAGTAAACCTGCTTTGTATCAGGTATTCCTTACAATTGAGGTTTAAAGTTTTAATTTAAACAGTCCCATAACGTAAAAGTCAAACGTTTGACGCCACAACTTAAGACGATGAATAAGTATGAATTTTAAAATTTAAATTGGATAAGATATGCAAAATTTTGATTTAAACTAAGCTAGTTGGGGCTGACTCACACAATGCAGTGAGATTTGTATTTAAAATAGTTTTAAGTTGAGCTTTCACCCTCTTCTTTGGCACGAAAGCTTACTAACGGGTCAAATGTGTTAATGTGGTCATACTACAATACATCACGCCCGCAATCCGCAAAGGGTTAAGCAGAAGTGTACCTAATAGTACTACCACTTTTCACTAGTTATTTTTAGGTTCCATGTAATATTGGGCGAGCTTATTGCCCCCAACCGTTATTGATTTTTAGGAAAACCGGTCGATTTTTGAGTATTTCTTTTTTGTTAAATCACTTCGCATAATAGCTAAGTTTGATGTCATTTACTGTCACCTAAATAATTAATAAATATGTGATTAAAGTACATTATTCATTTTATTTCTAATTACCAATCACGAAGCATAATTACCATTTTTAAAATGCTACTTACCGTGTGTTTCATATCTCATCACCGTTCGACGAAAATTTTCAGCTTTAGATTCAGACCTATATAGCAGTTCAAATACTGTGCGTTTGATTTATTTCGCTAATCTGCACTATAAACTTTAGGTTAAATCCATAAAAGTTGTAATTGGAAGCAATATTTGACCTTAATTTACGAATCCTGAATATGTCTATCTTCAAATATTCACCCATTTCTCTGACTGGTGACGATATGATAAAAACATTAATCCTAAACCAACATTTAAAAAATCAATCCCACCAAACGTCTCCCCACTAGATGTCTCTCCTCTCAATTAAAACACTTCCAGCAACCCACCAACAGATGGCGTTATTACAAAGTTTTAAATAAACCAGCACGCGTGAGTTGGGGCGCAAACTACAGCAAAACTAGACCAAGCCTTCGCCCAGTCCCAGCGAGAGTTTGACTGTGAATTTTATAATTTCACTTTGAAATTTGTTGAAATGTATCTTTCGAGTTACCACCGAGATATCGTGTAAGATGTCTTGGATGAATAACTGGAGATGGAAACGTTTTCGCGGAGTTTTGGCGTCCATTCGGGTGTAGAATTCTGTTGGTTGGTTTTTGTTTTTCGTCTTTGTGAAATGTTAAATTGAGTTGTAAACTATGCTTGCAGGTTTTTAACCAGATTAATTTACATGCTGTCATTTTTAAGACTATAATCTCGATCCATGGACGTGTTGTATTTTAGTGTAAGTGGAATAGCATTATCTACATACGCTGGACTATATATCTACAACTACGGTCCTATCACACCAATGAATACCTCAATGAATGTTATTTAATAATGTTAATATCATAATGTAATATTTTGGGTAGGTAACATAGGTATTACATTTAGAAAAGTTTTTAAAACCCATTTCAGTTGATTAATAATTTATGAAAGCATCGATCGATAACATCCATTAAACATTCTAACAAAATCAACTTAAAAACAAAACGTTAAAAACGCACGCACTACTACTACACCCATTAGAAGTACAGTCGACAACAAATGACAGAACAACGTAATAATAAATTTGAAAAAATGCATAATAACAATCAAAACCAACGAATCAATCTTTATTGCGGCTAAAATAATATAGACCAGGGTAGAAGCCTTTAAAAATAATAAAAAGTGAAAAAAAACAAATAATTAAAAAAATTTAAAAACACGCCTGCCATATCAAAAAGTGAACTAAAAAATTAAAAACAAGTTACATGATTTTAGTATTGAATGGCCAAAAGGTAGGTACTAAATAGATTATATTATTTACTGTGCAATTAAAATGCCATTGTGCCCAAAAAAGGAAAACTGAAAACCAATCTTTTCATTGCAGTCGGGGGACGGTTCCTTGGAATAGTTCTTAACAGGTCCCCCGACTTCGATGAAAAGTTTGGTTTTCAGTTTTCCACTTTTGGGCACAATGGCATTTTAATTGCACAGTAAATAATATAATCTATTTAGTACCTACCTTTTGGCCATTCAATACTAAAATCATGTAACTTGTTTTTAATTTTTTAGTTCACTTTTTGATATGGCAGGCGTGTTTTTAAATTTTTTTAATTATTTGTTTTTATTTTAATCCTTTTAGTGATAAAACAATATTTTTCAAACGCACAATGTGCCACAACAGGTAAACTTATTTTTTTTAGGAAATCAATATCACGCAAAATATAACTTACTGGCATATGCCCGCGGCTTCTCCCACGTGGAGTTCGGGAATTGCCCACGGGATCTTACTTCTGGGATAATAAGTAATCTATGTGCTATACCAGACTATAATCTATCTCTGTGCCAAGTTTCATCAAAATCTGTTCAGCCGTTCTGGCGCGATTGAGTAACAAACATCTATATTCATCCAAACTTTCGCATTTATAATAGTTTATTTAAGATACATGTATCCGCAGGTCCTCACCGGACACGGGTGCTTCGGGAGGTACCTGCACCGAATCGGGCGGGAGGAAACGCCCGGGTGCTACAATTGCGAGGATCGACCGGAGGACACGGTGGAGCACACCGTCGAGGTCTGCTCCGCTTGGGAGGAGCACCGCCGTGTCCTCGTAGCGGCGATTGGCGGCGGCGACCTCTCGCGCCCGGCCCTGGTTCAAGCCATGGTCCGGGGCGAGAGGGAATGGGAAGCCGTCGCCTCCTTCTGCGAAGCAGTCATGCTAGCGAAGGAGGCGGCGGAACGTGAGAGGGAGAGAACCTCCTCACGTCCCAGCCACCGCGGGAGAAGCACCGGGCGTCGGGGGCCACGCCGTGATGGCTCTCGGCCACCGTAGGCGCGGGCCTGTGGACGGTGAGTAATGGGCTAGCTCGCCGTCCGTCCGTCGTATGACGACGGGCAGGCCGTGTCGACGGCGCGTTCGTGTTCCACGCGCGCCTCAAAGAGTTGTCAGCAAACGGGAGGGGCCCGCAAGGGCCGGTGCCTGCCAGGGCTGCGGGACTGTTCGAAAGAGATACCGCGGCCCTGGAACATAAAGGGCCAATGAAGGAACATGGGTGTTTTTTAGTCAGTAAGAGTCTGACACTCCCTTCCGCTCCGCCCAGAGCGGGAGGAGTCATTTGATGATTTCTCACCCCCCCAAAAAAAAAAAAAAAGATACATGTATTGAGTAGTTTTTACTTTTAAAGTTGAATAGGTAATAAAGAATAGTTAGTGTAAGTATTTAATTTTATTTGAATAATGCAGACACACTCGCGTTTTTTTACATGTACTTACTTATTACTTGCAAATATTAGTTCATAGTAATCAATTATATTACAGTGAAATATTGATATCTTTTTTTTGGGATCAAGAAAATTCCGATACACGCGTCTCATAATTTTAATTGAAGTGTGTACACAAATTTTCGAGTCAACGGACCCAGAGAATATAAAGTTTCACAGAAAATTCTACCCCACCTTTTCTTAGTGGTGGAATTTCGAAAACACCCTTTCTTAGTGGACCTACTCTTCACAAAGAATACACCCTTCAAGTTTCATGTCTTCAAGACCAGCGGTTTAGCCAGTGCGTAGATATATCAGTCAGTCAGTCAGGATTTTGAGTTTTAAATTGGGGATGATTTTGGAAAAACTGTGATACACGTTTCTCATAATTTTAACTGAAGGGAATGTTCACAGATTTTCAAGTCAATTGACCCCGAGAATAAAAGTTTCACAGAAAGTTTAACACCCCATTTCACCCTCGTAGGGGTGGAAATTCGAAAAACCCTTTGTTAGTGGATACCTACTCTTCACAAAGAATACACCCCTCGAATTTCATGTCTTTAAGACCAGCGATTTAGGCTGTGCGTTGATATATCAGTCAGTCAGGACTTTGAATTTTATATTGGGGGTTGATTTTGAAAAAGCTGTGATACACGTTTCTCATCATTTTAACTGAAGAGTACGTACACAAACATTTTCAAGTCAATCGACCCCGAGAGTAAAAAGTTTCACAGAAAATTCAAAACCTCATTTCACCCTCTTAGGGGTAGCATTTTAAAAACGCTTTCTTAGTGTATACCTACTCCTTACAAAGAACACACCCTCCAAATTTCATGTCTCTAGGACCAGCGGTTTGGGCTGTGCGTGTATATATCAGTCAGTCAGGTCTTTGAATTTAATATGTAAAAGATTTAATTTCTTTTTTTTTTATTACTGAACGAATGCATATTGAATACTACTGTTACATATTTTTGTTATGTACTAAGCAAGTTCTAGACGATGATAGTATACGTAGTCAAATTTTCATGAAAAAACCAAAAATTTTCAGATATTTTCAGGAACCATGGCTCCCCCTTTACATTTTTTAAAATTTTCACTAGCCTATGTTACCCGGAATAACTCAACGCTTCTAATGATACCACATACATTGAAATCGGTTAAGCCGTTTAGAAGTTATGGTGGAATAAAGAAACTCACAAACATACATACATACATGAACCCTGAAAACATAACACTCCTTTTTTTGGGCAGTCGTGTAAAAAAAAAAATAATAGTAGGATGAAACCCATTAGAAAAGGAGGGGAATATTATAAAAATGAAGGGAAAAATAATTTACGGGCGATCTGAGGTCGGGAAGGGGATGGGGGTGAGTCTTTAAGGGTAAAAAACGGTTTTTCTCGATTTCCGGCAAAACTAAAAGTCCTATCGAAAAAAGTTAAATGGCAAAGTTGTAGGTAACAAAAAGATCTAAAACTTTTGTATTTACAATTTTTTCACATAACCTCAAAATTTATGTGAAAAATTCAAAAAACCAAGTTTTTGGTTTTTTATTTTTATCTTTTACAAAAATTATACTTTTTTAACGAAATTTGGTGAAGACTTGCCTTTTTATGTCCTAAATACGCTGTAATTTATTTGATTAAAAATATTTATTTTTTCACCTCATTTTGAATTAATATCGAAAAAAGCACCCTAATTTTCAATCGAAAATTCACCCGTCAAAATATCAGCTTTTTTCAAAAAGTTGATATGTTTTCTGTTTGTTGAAATCTCTACTTTCCGATGGTGAAAAAAAAAATATATGTTACCGTAGTAAATCTTCTCAGAAAATGCAAAAAATCGAAAAAAACTCGAATTCGAAAATTCTTTTTTAATTATTATAAATAATTTTGAGCTATTTATTAAAATTTACACTTTAATTACTCGAAAAACGTTAGATTACATACTACATTAATTAAAAAAAAATGCAAATCAAAATATACTACTATAATTAACAAGCAAATAAGTTAATAAAATTAATATTTAATAAGACATCTACAATATTTGGAGAAAGTTGTCGAATCTTTTTTAAATTATATGCGTAGATGCCTATTTATAACTATTTTAAGATAAATTATATTACCTGAGTGACCTACGAAAAATTGTAGCCCATCAAAAGGTATTTCATGGAGAAGTGGGGAAGAGGCTAGGCGGGTTTGGGTCTTACTACATACATACGACTATAATTTTTGTAAAAGATAAAAATAAAAAACCAAAACCTTGGTTTTTTGAATTTTTCACATAAATTTTGAGGTTATGTGAAAAAATTGTAAATACAAAAGTTTTAGATCTTTTTGTTACCTACAACTTTGCCATTTAACTTTTTTCGATAGGACTTTTAGTTTTGCCGGAAATCGAGAAAAACCGTTTTTTACCCTTAAAAACTCACCCCCATCCCCTTCCCGACCTCAGATCGCCCGTAAATTATTTTTCCCTTCATTTTTATAATATTCCCCTCCTTTTCTAATGGGTTTCATCCTACTATTATTTTTTTTGGTTTTAAAAATTATCGACCCTGGTCTAATACTGGTTTGTTACGTATTGTTTTACTCTAGTACTGTCAACGATAGAACTGCTGAAAGTTTGTTTAAAGAGTCTTACAACGTTTCTGTATATTTTTATTAAATAAAACAGTACATTTGAGGTAGAAATAAAAAAAAAACACTGTCAAAGTCAAAACGATCTTTCTTTAAAAAAAAATATTGCTTTTTATATTTAAACAGAAACGGGCAATATCACGGCCCAGGCATAATGATCCCACTGCTGGGACAGATAGGCTTTCTCTCGGTGAGAGTGAGTGGGCCGTGATCCACCACGCGGCCTCAGTGCAGGCAATTTTTAAGTTCACTCACTCGGAACTAGTCAATATCACAAAAACAATATCGCACTCGCATGTACAAAAAATAAAACTTTACTCAATTTTATTCGCTACTTTGGTACAACCTACCGAAACAGTAATAATTATATTTTCTGCCCCGTTGATGTTGTGTTATTACCTGTTAAAATAATTATATCGTCACTCTGTTTGTTATTTATTATAAACGTGGTAAATAAAATATAGCTAGCTGAATCACAAAGAATTACCCATCCTTGTCATTGATTGATGATGATGATCAAGCCGATTTCGGCCACATCGACTGAATTCGATGGCTTTTTAGGGTGGTTGTCGAGAGCTTCGGTGTGCTGCTCTTTCATGTGCTCTCAAGTGGCTAGCAATATCCAACTTTGGCCGAAAAACTCCGAGCACAAAGCGGACATGTCAGAACACCATTAAATTGTCAACCTCGTATACAGATCAATTAAAATAAACTAATATAAGTTGTAAGGTATATCTGTAGGTTAACTGTTAACCGACGTCGTAAAAGGTGTCAAGGGGTTGGGATTCAGTTGAATCAACCATTGATTGCCATAACTAGGTGATCCTATGGAATTCTTATCTATCTGCAGTCACCGGAAACGGCCCACAAGAAATGCATGTGACGAAAATAATGATGAAGTGGATGGTGATGTGCATGAAGAGGGACAAGGACTTCATGGATTGAGATGCGTGTGAGAGATGGCATTAAATAAAGGTCCTAGGTCATGCTGGTCTCCTCACGATTTTTTTCCTTGAGTGTTTTGAGAGCAGTGGTGGAGAAATAAATAACTTAGTGAAATGCCTTGGGCTTGAACATGTTTCAACCCGCACCCTACGATGCTTAAGTCAGGGTCTTTACCATGGAGAAGCACCGGGCGTCGGGGGCCACGTGGTGGTTCTCGGCCACCGTAGGCGCGGGCCTGTGGACGGTGAGTAATGGGCTAGCTCGCCGTCCGTCCGTCTTATGACGACAGGCCGTGTCGACGGCGCGTTCGTGTTCCACGCACGCCTCTAAGAGATGTCAGCAAACCAGAGGGGCCCGCAAGGGCCGATACCTGCCAGGGCTGCGGACTGTTCGAAAGAGATACCGCGGCCCTGGAACACAAAGGGCAAAAGAAGGAACATGGATGGGGTTTAGTCAGTAAAAGTCTTACACTCCCTCCTGCTCCGCCAAGAGCGGGAGGAGTCATTTGATGATTTCCCATGCCAAAAAAAAGGGTCTTTACCATTGTCCACCACTGTTCTGTCCAATTGGGAACAGGATAATGAAGTCTCGGTTCTCTTTAATTGACAGTTCTCTTTTCTTTGCTTTTTTTTCGGTTTCATAAGTGTCTTTTAATCTTTATTTATCTTTGACCTAAGAAAATATCAGGTAGGTGATAAAACCTTCTAAAATAACTCTGAAAACCCTCAAAGTACAACTAAAAAAATGGTAAACAATAATGACTTTTTCATCCCACATTACACTCGGATTCTTTTCCCTTTTAACAAAAGTAGCCTTTATAAAAAAACTTGAACATTTTCGAGGAAAAACTCTTTGGTAAGACATCTTGAGGCTACTTGACCTTGCGGAGGAAATTCTTTTGAAAGTGGGCCTTCCACGAACGAGCAGACTAAACGCAATGATTGTAAAGCAGAAAATACTCGTTTTACTTATTATGTATATACGTTTGCCTTATAGATGTCCAGGTCATACGAGCCGCACCGGTCGATCGAAGTTTAAACTGAGCTTGCCGAGGTCAGTCTGTGGAGGGGTTACATTCCATTACGTACGAAAAAAAGTACTATTCCCGAGGAAAACAACAATAACGTTCTTATGATAATAGATGGCGCCACGTGTTTTTCGAATCATGATTGAATTATATTATTACAAGAAAAGTACAACCCGAATTGATTGTTAAATTCTAAATAAACGCGAGCTAAGCCGCGGGCAAATATTAAGCTAGTTTAAGGTACGATTTTTATTCTGTAGTTTAGTAATTCCTTGAAGCTAGAACTGTCAAAAATTGGAATACTTAGCGATGGTACACCCGTATCTATAGTAATTACGTATGCAAACATTTTTATGCAATAGAAAAGAATTAAAATGTAGTAAGAATCGTCAAAAAAAGCGAAGCTAAGAATTCTAACTTCAAGGAATTACTAAACTTCAGAATAAAAATCGCATCTTAAAATACATAATGACTTTTACTTAAGTAATCACTTTGATTGGATTATGCAGGGTGATTGGTAATTAGGTGGATTCCTTGAAATGGATGATACTAGACCAAATTTTCAACAATTCTGATTCCGATAAATTGGGGTCCAAACTGAGTTGTTTTTGAGATATGGCAATAAGCTCGCCCCTATTACATGGAACTTATACTTACCTATAAATGGACACTGTGGGTGTACCGGTACACCTCTGCCTAACCCTTTCGGAGATAACAGGCATAATGCTATGTTATATAACACAGGATACTTTTTATCCCGGTAGTACGATCCCGTGGGACAATTATCTAAACCCAAGCGGACGAAGCCGCGGGCATAAGTTAGTAGTTGATAAATTAATAATTGTGCATGTCGCAAAAATACAAATGAAAATGCTAGAGCAGTTGTATTTTTGATTTACCAAAGTAAAGTTTGCTCCGCTTGTTTCAGCTAGGCCCAATTTACACCTACTTGCTGTTCAGAGGAGTTTGTCTGTTTATAAAGTTATCAAAATGTTTTAAAAACAATCTCTGTTGGGTTCAAAGGCGATTTTTTAAAAGGTTTTAGTTGTCGGTGAATTCAATAAAAATGCTTGCTGCCTCGTTCGGCTAGACCTCGCAATAGCTACACCTAAGCGCCAGGTCTTGGGTTAGATTTCCGGATCGGGCAAGTTGTTATTGGGTTTTTGACCGACCAACCAACCCAGAACCTCATGCTCAGCAGTCGCGTTTGCGACCACTATACCGGACGAGGCGGTCAGACAGATATTATTATGTCACATAAATGGCTAGTAAGATTCATAAAGCCTCCATTTTGAGTTTGACATATTGGATTCGAATACAGCACTTCTTCTAATTACACACAAAACGTATTAACAGTCCCATTAATTCTAAGTCAAACAGTTTTACATTAAGAATAGTAAAATCGAATTGTGGCGTCCGTTGGGCCACAAAGTAGACTGAATTATGCCGCCATTTCGCCATTTTGAGCCAAAGAAGCGACAAGCCGGATAAAGCCAGTCGTAACCGGCTCTAGAATCGACCGGAATCGTAGCTCGGGAGCGGGGAACGGTCTGAGAAACGTTTTTATGGTTTTTTATTTCGAAGCAAAATTATATCTAAATTATATCCCTCGACTGCGGAGCATGATGTACTCTGTTTTTACATCAGGAATTTAAAGTAGCAGCCACGTAGTTGAGATTTGTGCCCGGTTGATACCAATAGCTTCTCCGCCTATTCGATGGGACTCAAATATAACTGACAAAATGTAGGTGTACCACTAGACTGAGGCAGAACAAAAAGAGAGGAGGAAACTTATATGTATAGCTCCCGAATGTCGCTCAGATCGTACGACTGACTTTTAAAAACTCCCGAATCTGAAGGAAGGAGAAAAAATTAAACGTTTGTTGTTGGTTGTTACTATTACTGTTAGTCTGTGTCTATGTGACTACTAGGAACGACCTTCTCATTTTGATTTCAAGTCTGAACATAGAATTACTAGACTACTTTGCGTGGAGCGACTAACTATCTGATCTCCACAACCCAGTTAGTCCTGGGTAATACGATACCCTTTGGTAAGACTGGTTGTCAGACTTTCGGGCCACTGACTATATAATAATAATAATAATTTATTTCCTTCACAAAAAAGTACATAATATAATTTACAAATAAATGCTATGAAAAGTATTATGTACACAAAAGTATTAGAATCTGGAGCCGAACTAGGAGGAACCTGTATTTCGGCTTACAGCGCCAACCCCCTCGAGTTACATTAGGTTAGATTTCTTATATGCTTGCATTTATATAAGGTTTATTATTTAAGGTTATAATACAAGGTTTTATAATAATGGTGGACTGCCTGTAACGACTGTCAAAGATCTACAAATGACAGTCGGGACCAACGGCTTAACGTGCTTTCCGAAGCACGGAGGAAACTCGGTATGTAATGGGTGGTCACCCATCCACGGACGGACCTAGACATGCGTAGCTTAACCTAAAGATCAACCCGAGCGGCAGTTATTATTTAGCACTAGCTGGAAATAATATAAACAGGAAAAGATATAAACTGAAATCTTTTTGCCTCCATCGAACCGTTAATAATAAAGAAATCCGATTTCTAGGAAATCGTTTTGGGGTTCTTAACGTCAATTCTAAGTAAAAGTCATCCTATTTTTGTGTTTTTATGTATTTATTTGTTACTATATTTTCCTCACAAGCAAACGCTTTCCTTTTGTACTGACAAAGATTAAGCCTCATCATTCGATAAAAAAATCAAGAAACTTCTCAGAAACGTCTTGTGAAAAGCTCGATTGTAATTTTTAGGGTTCCGTAGTCAACAAAGAACCCTTAAAGATTCGCCATGTCCGTGCGTCTGTCCGTCCGCAGCTTAGCTCAAAGACTCTTAGTGCCAGGAAGCTGTAATTTGGCATGAATATACAAATTAGTTACGCCCACCAAGTGGTAAAATAAAATCTCGAAAAGTATTTCTTTAGGGTATCTATGTACAGGACGTATGTACGCACGTAAACTGGGGATTTTATTTTTCTCGCGTACCCCATAGTGTGGGATGTCGTTGGATAGGTCTTTAAAAATATTGCGAGTTTGTTCAACTAATTATTCGATTAAGGGATTTGTTTGTGAAATATTACGCTGTGTCTATGCTAGGCGAGCCGAATAGGAGTGGAGCACAAATTCCCTTGGCGGGAGTGTTCGGTCGAAGCTCCTAAGTCCGTTTTTTTTTTTTTTTTTTTGATGCGTGGGAAATCATCAAATGACCCCCCCCCCCCCGCTCTGGGCGGAGCGGAAGGGAGTGTCAGACTCTTACTGACTAAAAACCACCCATGTTCCTTCTTTGGCCCTTTATGTTCCAGGGCCGCGGTATCTCTTTCGAACAGTCCCGCAGCCCTGGCAGGCACCGGCCCTTGCGGGCCCCTCCCGTTTGCTGACAACTCTTTGAGGCGCGCGTGGAACACGATACGCGCCGTCGACACGGCCTGCCCGTCGTCATACGACGGACGGACGGCGAGCTAGCCCATTACTCACCGTCCACAGGCCCGCGCCTACGGTGGCCGAGAGCCATCACGGCGTGGCCCCCGACGCCCGGTGCTTCTCCTCCCGCGGCGGCCGGGACGTGAGGCTGAGGCTATCTCCCTCTCACGTTCCGCCGCCTCCTTCGCTAGCATGATTGCTTCGCAGAAGGAGGCGACGGCTTCCCATTCCCTCTCGCCCCGGACCATGGCTTGAACCAGGGCCGGGCGCGAGAGGTCGCCGCCGCCAATCGCCGCTACGAGGACACGGCGGTGCTCCGCCCAAGCGGAGCAGACCTCCACGGTGTGCTCCACCGTGTCCTCCGGAAACTGTCACACCTAAGTAGACTTTACAAGTTTACGAGTAATAGTCGACCAACTTATAAAATGTACTTGGATTACATATATATTTCATATTTCCTAAACATAATGTATGGGAGCACAGGTTTTTCAACTGTAAAAGTAAGTTTGTTTTTTATTATTACTATAACAATCATCGTTCGGAGGCAAATCGGATCGTAGGAAGTGTCCGCATATTTTGATGGGTGACTACGGAACCCTACATTGTGCGTGGCCCGACACGCACTTGGCCGGTTTTTTTCCATACCATACAGAGTAGTTGGTAGTTAGAAGCCCGACAACTTGCCTTTGCAAGGGGTAACGTGTCAACCATTGACTGGTTTCTGCAGGTCAGATAGGCAGTCGCTTTATGTAAAATACTGGTATTCAGCAGCACCCGTTTAAACTAGAAGACATAGTTAGGGAAAGGCTAGGCAGATGATTTAGGGATGAACTATTGCCATCCACGGGATCAAATCTGGATTGTGGGCTGCTACTGACAAATTCTTGGTAGAAAAATCCACTAACACGTAGTGACGGTACTTTCATCCAAGCCTACAAGCTCGACTTGTCTTTATGGTTCTGCTACTGTTCACGATGTTCTGGTTTCTGAACAGCCTGCTTGCCTTATCGGCTTGCCGTATTGTTGGCTCCTAGATACGCCACTGCTAACGCTTTGCTCGACATACCTTGAAACGAATCTTAACACCTCATACTCACTTGCGATCACTAGAATGAAGCAGTTACTATAAAACCAAAGCATTTTACGACAAGCACAGGTTGTACTTTTAAAAGCAAAACATGGTGTAAAAGAAAATTTAAGAAAACTTAAAAAAAAATCAATCAATTATTTTTATTCACACATGTCAATCCCAATCCAGGCTCCCGGTCTGTCGTTTTAAAGCGACCGCCGCACATAAATCTCGAACACTTTTCTACCCCCGACCACCCTTATATATTTGCAATTGGCCTGCGATAAATTTGAACCAAATTAACACTCTTAGCTATTCGATGAGATTTAAAACGATTTTTATGTACATACCTACCCTCCGGCTTAGCCGCTAAGAATTTTAAATTAACGGCTTTTTAAAAATTAAATTAACGAGAATTTTCTTTTTTGTTGTTAAAGTTGTTTTTGTGTGTGCTAATTTTGAAGCAGACACAAAAGCAACTCCAACTCAACTCAACTGCCAATTGGTCTAAAGGTCGCAAGCACAACTGCTGAGCATGAGGTCCTGGGTATTATTCCCGAGTCGGGTAAAGTGTTATTGGGTTTTTTAAACAGTAATTTCTCGGTAGGAGCCACGGAGTCTGGGTTTGTGCCTGGTTGATATTCAATAGGCTGGCCGCTATTACTGGACTTAAACATAACTGTCAAAAGTGAGTGAAATATTAGGTACGCCTCTGCCTAAACCTTCTGGGATTACAGGGGTGATGTTATGTTATGAAATTTGGGATTCGAATGCTAAATACTAAGACTATGATAACGAATCCAAGTGTCTATTATGTCAATTAGAGCATATTTCCAATTGTTTTTCTTTGAGAGATCCATGTTAATAAATAAATAAAATAAAAATAAAATTCATATTTATTTCAAATAACTTGATCCATACAGTCCGATTAAAATTAAAATAAAATCATTTGCAACTGATCATTAGATGGGTTTGGGCTCAAAACAATATGAAAGAACCATCTCGTAAACAGTGATTTCCTCATTTGATAAGACGCTTGCTTGTTGCACCAATCTCTAGCCACACACAACATGATCTAGTTACCACCCAAACGCACTAAAATACCTTTTTCATTTCAGAATAAAATAAACAACGTCGTCAAAGCTTATTTCAATGACTAACTCTTCAATGTCCATGTTTGAACAGGGTGGTACCCTGGCAGTAAGACATGCCAGGGTAATTCACACACACATAATAAATTCTGAACATGTCTGGCCCGGGGTCACTAGAATTGCGTTTCCTACCATAGAATATTCCAGAAGGTTGGATTCATACAAAGAGCAAAAACGTAGGACACATAACTTTTTTTTTTCGGATGTGAAATCATCAAATAACCCCTCCTGCTCTGGGCGGAGCGGAAGTGAGTGTCAGACTTGTACCGACTAAAACCTTCCCATGTTCTTTCTTAGCCCTTTGTGCTCCAGGGCCATGATATTTCTTTCGAACAGTCCCGGAGCCGTCTATGCATGGAAAGCAGATAGAGATATTATGAATCCTCATCTGCCAAGCCTTTTTCCAACAATGTTGAAGTCGGCTTCCATTCTAACCGAATACAGCTGAATCCCAGTATTTTTCATGGATCGAATGCCTATCTGACCTCCACAATCCAGTTAGTACTGGGTAATACGATACCCCTTGGTAAGACTGGTTGTCAGACTTTCAGGCCACTGACTAACTGTGACGACTATCAAAGATCTACAAATGACAGCCGGGACCAACGGTTTAACGCGCTTTCCGATGCACGGAAGGAACTCGGTATGTAATGATGGTCACCCATCCACGGACCGACCTCGGCAAGTACTGCTTAACCTCGAAGATTAAATCATGCAGCTGTTGTATATATGTGTGCGTGCGCCAGTTTTCACTCGTATGGAGTTGTCTTTCTGTCTTATTTGAGTAGTATGGACTGTCAGATGGGTGTTTAGTTACTGTATGTAAATATTGACCTCAATTCCGTTGAGAATCATAGTTAATTTTCAAGGAAAACTTAAACGCAGCAAAGGAAAAATTACAGGATTAACATTAGATATTATCCAAAATTCAAAGGAAAATGCTATATGATATAACATCACGCCTTTAATCCCCCAAAGGGTTAGGCAGAGGTACCAAACAGTACACCCACATTTCGCCAGTTATGTTTTAAGTTCCATGTAAAAGGGTGCGAGCCTATTGCCTCCAACCGGGCACAAATCCAGACTCCGTGGCTGCTACTGAGAAATTCCTGATGGAAACACCTAATAACACTTTGACTGACCTGGGAATTGAACACAGGACCTCATGCTCAGCAGTCACGCTTGCCACCACTAGACCAACGAGGCATTCTATTCAATATTAAAATACTATTAAAAATACTAGTTTACGTTAAATATTTCTCTTATGATTCTGCTTTAAGAATGTCACCGAACTGTTACTTAAAAGTATTGCAGTTGAATTGTATTTTTTTCAACCCTAATGTTTTTTATTCAATAAACTCATAAACAAAAGGTGAACACTCAATTTATATCAAACCTTAAACAAAATAAATAATTAGAGGTGACACTGTATCTTAAAAAAGGTGTATTTTTAATGTACGTGGGGAGCATAGCAATAGTATGAACTGGGCCGAGTCCGTTGAAGTACCTCAAGTGAGTGAACCACGAAAACCACTCTTATTGCTACGACCATAAGGTGCTGTTAGTGTTGTAAATTGTTGTCATGAAAAAGCGGTTGACAGTATGTGCGTCAAACAAAAGTAAACAGCGAAATAAGAGGGGGTGTACCTACAATGGGTGCACTTTACGTGGGGTGGAAAGGGGAAGCTTTTTTGGTACGTCTCCTGTAAAGTATATTGCAGGGAGCGTTTAAGGTCCGTCTGAATCATTCTAGTGAAAATTTCGATGACTAATATACAATATGTTAACAAAACCCTGTCCGATTAGAAAAGGGGCATATATACCAATGACATTACCAATTAAATTAAGAACCAAAAAATATTCATCCAAAAAAATAAAAATAATGAATTTTAAAATACATTTTTTTTTTATTACAAACTGGGCCTTCACTTGACCTCGATCACGCCTGGTGGAAAGCGATGGATGAGGTCTATGATGCAACGAGCGTGCCCAGAAGATGCCTGTTCACTATTGCTTTGAAGGCAGACGGGTTAAATGTGGAAGGGAACACAGATACGCAGAGTTCAGAGTTCCACACTTTGGCTGTGCGCATAATAAATATGATTTTTGACTCAAATTACTACCATTTCCCTTAATTGCAATAAACGCGAAAACACCATCTTTCAAACTTTTTGTCCCCTGACTACCTGTAACGACTGTCAAAGAACTACAAATGACAGACAGGACCAACGGCTTAACGTGATTCCCGAGACACGAAGAGAACTAGGTATGTAATGGCTGGTCACCCTTCCACGGACTAACCTAGGCAAGCACGGCTTAACCTAAAGATCAACCGGAGCGACTGTTATTACATAGCTACGAGCTCCTCGTATTCCTATCTAAACCTAACATGGTATTCAGAAAAGAAAACATATGCAAATCGTTTTGCTATCAACAATGCAGTGTAAATAGGCACTCAACCAGACGAACTATAAAAGGCTTCAGACGTTCACTACTACTAAACACAGACCTTTTTAAACCTCTGCGACAAAATATGACCTTGAGCAATACAAAATATGACCTTGAACAATACAAAATATGACCTTGAACAATACAAATAGAGACACAGCCGAATGAGTGCGTCTTTTAGGTTCAAATACAATGATTGAAGCAGACAAGGGTTGTACTCGTAGTTAAATTCGGGTTTTATAAACACGAGAACAGCTTATGATAAGGACGCAGTTATGGGCTAGTCAGGGAAGTGGGTAGCGAGGCTGACTCATTCGCCTAGTAAGTAAGTAAGTAAGTAAGTAAGTATATTTATTTGCTCCAAACATGTGTATACATACAAAAACAGTGAACTGATGCATGCAAGATATTAAATATAATTGGTTCGACATGTTTGCCACATAGGTGACGTGCAAATATAATAAGTCTTTTGAACTACAACAATGTCTAACTTTAAAACAAATTCTCAAAAAATTACAATACAAATGTCAAAAATTACCAAATGTCAAAAATTACAATACAAATGTCAAAAATTACAGTACAAATGTCAAAAATTTCAATACAGATGTCAAAAAATTACAATACAAATGTCAAAATTTACAATATAAATATGTCCATATTACAATAAAATGTCAAACATGGTATGTCAACAGACCTTTTAATAAACAAGCCAAATGCTAACTTTTTGTAAATGACTCTGCCATAAATTCGTTAATATTATAATATGCTTTACTCGTCAGAAATAGTTTTCCAGTATAACCGGATGCAGCTGAATACCAGTATTTTACATGGAGCGACTGCCTGTCTCACCTCTACAATCCTGGGTAATACGATACCCCTTGGTAAGACTGTTTGTCTGACTTTCGGTCCACTGACTACCTGTAACGACTGTCAAAGATCTACAAATGACAGCCGGGACCAACGGCTTAACGTTCTTTCCGAGGCACGGATGAAACTTGGTGTGTGATGTATGGTCATCCATCCACGGACCGACCTAAGCAAGCGCCGCTTAACTTTGAAAATCGACCCGTGCGTCTGTTTTAGTCACGAGTAGCGACGCTGACTGCTCAGGTGGATACAGGGAGGATAGTTTACCGTAACTATTTTAATAATAGTCGTGGTAGTACGTATCCAGGAACGAAATCATATCTAAAAAAAACTATTTGTTAGAATTGGCATATCAAGGACCATCAGAAGAAAGAACGGAGAACGGTTCTGTACGTACTTATAGGTGACGTACGGGGTGGCCGTATAATATTATTTGAACTCACCATCATTCCCCTGCCGTTACACCAATTTATTTGGGGCCAGCGCAGCATTTCTTCATCTTCCATACTTGTCTATTAGAGCGGGGGCACACGAAGCGCTGTGGCGGCGCGGTGCGGCACCGGAGCGGTGTCGCTGTGTCGTCTTACATAGAAATATCTGTGGTATGTCACACGATGCGCTCCGGCGCCGCACCGGACTTGTAACCACCGAGACGAGGTGGGGAGGGATGTATGCGTTGCGAAGTCGGAGCGGCACCGCTCAGTTGTTTATGATTCACAAGGAAGGACGACTACTAAAAGGACTGCTACGGCGCCGCTGCGACATAACAACGTTGCGGCGCCGCACCGCTCGTGTGCCCGCTGATACGGTGAAATCTTTGCGGTGCGGAGCCACAACGCTCTTACTCGTCATCTCGGCAGTCACCTCCTTTCTAGCTATAACATCCTACACACAGCCCATCCATCACTTCTTTGGTCTTCCTCTACTCTTATAGCCATCCACATTCATACTCAGCATTTTCCTCACTACATTTTCCTTATTCCTCCGCATCACATGATTGTCCATATATCTATGACATTTAAAAACCACGTACGTTTTAAATAACTCTTTAACTTTTTTCGGATTGGAAATCATCAAATGACCCGTCCCGATCTGGGCGGAGCGGAAGGGAGTGTTAGACGTTTACTGACTAAAACCCATCCATGTTCCTTCTTTTGCCCTTTGTGTTCCAGGGCCGCGGTATCTCTTTCGAACAGTCCCGCAGCCCTGGCAGGCATCGGCCCTTGCGGACCCCTCCGGTTTGCTGATATCTCTTTGAGGCACGAACGCGCCGTCGACACGGCCTGTCGTCAATTTTTCTAACCCTAAAAAATAAAATATTGAAACCGTAGATGTATTATAAAAATAAATTCACTTCAAGAAAAAATCTAGCGGACAAAAACATGCCTGCTTTATAAAAGGAACTTTTTCTGTCTCTTAAATCCTAAGTTATGTAAAGGGCAATAACTTTAAAAATGAATATTTTATATAAATCAAGGTTACACTGGATAAAAAAAGACATATGCTTGAGAATCATGAATTATTAAAAGTAGGTTGTAAAATCCCCTTCTTCAAAAGAATAATGTTGCAAGAATATTCGAGAGCTATATTCAAAATGGCGTGTTATCAACTCAAATATTTATTACAATCATGTGGTAACTTAGTTGTTACAAAAGGATTATTATGTCGCCTGTTATTTGGGGTAGGCAGAGGTGTACCTTTAGTCCACCCACATATCGCACAGTTATGTCCGAGTTCCTTTTAGAGGGCGAGTCTATTGCCATCAACCGGGCACGAATCAAGAACTGGAGGCTGTTAAAGTGCTAATACAATGATCTCATCTCATCTGCTTAGCCTTCTCTCAACTATGTTGGGGTCGGTTTTCAGTCTAACCGAATACCAGTATATTACATGGACTGCTTCGTTGGTCTAGTCGCAATCGCCTGCGAACTGCTGAGCATGAGGTTCTGGGTTCGATTCCCGGGGCAGACAATGTGTTATTGGGTTTTTCATCAGGAATTTCTCAGTAGCAGCCACGGATCTTAGTTTTGTGGCCATTTGATGGTAATACACTCGTCCCCTATTATATGGGACTTAAAACATAACTGGCGAAATGTTGGTGGACACCTCTACCTAACCCTTCGGGTATAGAAAGCGTGATGTTATGTAATGTACAACTACATACATTACAATCATTATGAAACCTTCTATTACGGTAAAAGACTGCCCAAAATGAGCTAGTTTCCTATTAGTTAACCAAAAGCCATCCATTTAAAAATACATTTTTAAACAGTCCACATTAATTCATGAATAACCGTACAAAGTTTGTACAGAGCAAAGCAAACAGATTGTGTTATGTCCCATTTACCGGTAAATTGCAGACTCTTAAGACATCTTTTGTTTCTCGACTTTGCTCAGAATTACTTTATTACGTTACAACGAACTTACATCACAAGATAGTTTCTTCCAGGAAGTTCTCTGAGTCTCATTAAATATTACGTTGTATGATAGTAATATATTACCCCTTAAAGAAATTACCCTGACGCATAACATTGCTTCTTTAAAAGAGTCTATGATATAAACTTTTATTTAACTTGACTTATTAGTTAGTCTGTATTGGTCAAATCTTGCAACTGAATTTCAAACCAGTTCCCCTCAAACGATTGAGCTGAAATTTCGCTCACACCTTTGGTTCTGGTGACAATACATTTTTATGAGAGACATGACTTGATCCTGCAGCTAGGATCGCCTCCTCACGAGGGAAATCCTCAATGGTTAATAGCACGGACACGAAACTCTGTATACGCGTTTAGTTTTGATAGATATAGCTGTATTGATTCACTAGCTTATGCCCGCGGCTTCGACCGTGTGGAGCTCGGTTATCGTCCGGATCGTACTATTGAGATAACAGGTTCTATTTAATCCAAGTGATAAACTATGTGTGTGCCAAATTGCATCCATATTCGTGCAGTAGTTTTTGAAACAGTAACAAACGTCCATCTATCCATTCTCAAAAACTTTCGCGTTTATTGTAGTAGTAAGATAAGACAGCTGCTAATCCTACACAGAAAATTAACTAAAAAGGAATATGCACAAAAACCAGGACCACCTTTCCCCCCAACAACCATACATCACTACCTTTTAAACCACCATAAACCACAAATTACATTCTTAACACCAAAATGTTAAACATTCCGCAAAAAGAATCTCGTTATCAGTTTGACATCGTTTAATCCGGGATTTATAAAAGAAAGAAAAGAAACGATAGAAAACGAATTCGAAAAATTTGAATTTCATGAACGCATTCGCCTCCTTTTGAAATTAGAACGTGGAATTCCATGTTCAAACGTATTTCCCACGTAGAAATGCGGGCGTCGAGTGCGCTCTTAGTCGAGTAAGTAATTTGTTTTTAATTGGTCAGCGCAGCTTTTGAAAATTTGAAAATTAAAAATTACGTATGCGGGATTAAAAATGTCTATCGGTGGTGACGGGTTAACGGTTTATGGATTTTTTTATGTTGTTGGTTAAATGATTATGTAGTAAGTTCATATTGATGCAGGTTAGTTAGTGAGATGGCTGAGTTATTGACATAAATATACATACGTTTCTTGAAACCATGTAGGTACATTTTGTAGTGACGAAAACCCGGGTGGGCAGAGATATTAGGTTTTTCCATCAGGAATTTCTTAGTAGCAGCCACGGAGTCTGGAATTGCGCCCGGTTGATGGCAATAGGCTCGCCCCGAAATGTGGGTGTACTATTAGGCACACCTCTGTCTAACCCTTCGGAGATTGAAGGCGTGATGTTATGTTATATCGAAAATTAAAAGAAATCACTGTCTCGCTTGTCTAGCGATTGCAACGTTATTATCGAGCATGAGGTCCTGAGTTGGAATCCCAGGTCGTGAAGTGTTATTGGGTTTTTCCATCAATAATATCTCAGGAGTAGCCGTCTGGTGTCTGGATCTATGCTATTATTACATAGGACTTAAGCATAGCTGGCGAAATGTAGGTGTACTATAAGTGCACTACTATGAACTCTAGAACCAGAGTTGTTGACTTAGCCCACAGAATAAGTAAGCTGAAGTGGCACTGGGCCGGCCATATTAGCCGTAGGACCGATGACCGGTGGGGTAGACGTGTACTTGAGTGGAGACCGCGAATCGGCAAACGTAAGGTGGGACGCCCTCAGGCTCGGTGGAGTGACGATCTTCGCAGGGTGGCTGGTAGCAACTGGATGAAAGTTGCTTAGAATCGAGTTGAATGGCGTGCGATTGAGGAGGCCTATGTCCAGCAGTGGACTGCTATAGGCTGATGATGATGACTATGAACTCTGCTTAACCCTCTAAGCAAATACAGGCGTGTTGTTGTGTATTAAAATAAACGTAAGGTGTTAGAGGATCAGAAAATATTTTATAACATTAACTCATAATACCCTGGTCTTGTATTCAGGCACGTAAGAACCGGGGATCTTAAATGCCATTTAAAAATAGATGGGCGTGGAATGGTCTTAATATCCTCAAGATTATTATTTCCAGTAGGTACAGTATATTGAGTTAAACTCCTCTAAGTTTCTATAAGTCCATTTTTGAGGACCCATGGCTAATTAATAACATGGATTTTTGAGGTGAAGCAAGACTTGCCGAGGTCAGTCCGTGGATGGGTGATCGTTCATTACGCATTGAGACTCTCTCGGCCTTGAACTGTTGGTCCCGGCTGTCATTTGTAGATCTTGGACCATCGTTATGGGTAGTTAGTAGCCAGAAAGTCTAACAACTAGTCCTACAAAGGGGCAGGGGCAGGGGCTACCCAGTAACTGGTCTGTAACTCTGTGACTTTCTGATAAATTCCTGTAGAGAAAACCTAATAACGCTTTGGCCCGAACTGAACCTAGGACCTCATGCTCAGCAACCGCGCTTGCGATTACTGGACCAACAAGACCAGTCACAACAATGCCTTAATATTTGATCTGCTCACTCTGAAAGACTTAGTTATGGACCTAACCTACATGTACATAAAGTACATAGTGGCCTGTATGCCACAATATTGAAACTCATTACTCCTGAAGTCCTGACAGGTTACAAGTAAATGGCTGCATAATAGAAACTATCTTCTTGGAATATATCAAAGTAGTTTGTGTTTTGAGCTGTTGTTCAGAATATCTATTTTAAGACAGGTTTCATTGTGCATTTTGAATGGAACTGAACTGTTTTCTTGGTCGTGGAAAAATAATAATAACCGTACTGGTCAATCCTCAAGGTTAAGCAGCGCTTGCCAAGGTTAGTCTGTGGGTGGGTGACGATCTATTATTACATACAGAGTTTCTTCCGTGGCTCGGTAAGTGTGTAAAGCTGTTGGTTCAGCTGATCTTTGATGAAGTAAGTTTAGTTTTACCAAGGGTTACATATTACCCAGTATTATGTGGGTTGTGGAGATCGGATCAGAGTCGCTCCATGTAAAATACTGGTATTCAGCTGTATCCGGTAAGACTGGAAGCCGACCCCAACATAGTTGAGAAAAAGGTTAGGCAGATGATGATGTACTGTTTTTAAAAATTACTTAATTTTAGTATGGAAACTGACGCTTGAAAATCTTTTATAGTGCAGTCTTATAAACCTGTCTCCCTCACACAATCCCTCAATGAATCACTCGGAACTAATAACTTTAAAGACAGAAAATCTCTATAATATTTTCACTGCTGTCAACTAATCCTTGGAACCACACACCCCTCTTCAATCAAAAAGTATTATTTCATAAAAATACCATTAGCATAATGGAAGTACCAGGGCGACATAAAAACTAAGGAGCCAACGAAACAGTGGATAATATCAGCGGCTCTAGACTACGGGACCCACGGAAACACGCAAATGAGAATTTTATGATATGTCCGCGTTTGGGGGTTAGTTGGATACTATGGAAAGAGTTCACAGATTCATTCTTTTTTCAAATGATGTATTTTCACGTGAGCCGCTTGCATAACGACCGCTGTCCAAAGGTCTCAACACGATGGTTGTCTGAGGATGGACGGCGCCGCCGCGGCTGGTCTACTAGACTATTCTAGACTGGTCTAGACGCGCATCACGAAGGTTGGTTCGAGGTGGCGCAGGAGAAGAGTACCAGGATCGATATGGGGAGGCCTTTGCCCAGCAGTGTGACATACAAAGTAAAAAAAAGGAATTCATATTCATATCTTTATTTGCATTCCATAATGTGTGACGATCTTACAATGGGCTTAAAGCTAAGGTACAATGGACGGACCCTGTAGAGCACAGCAAAACGTATACAAGTATAAAATTTATGTGTGAAATAAAATTAATACTGAATCAATTTACAATTTTAAAACATGTGCTTAATATTAATTAACAAAATTATATAGCATTAATTTTCTTGAGATCTGTTTAAACTTATAAAATAAGTAATAATTATTTAGTATAGTATTAGTTTATTTTTTGTCGTGATGGCCCAGAGTTTAAGACCTCGCCTCTCATGGCCGAGGTTGTGGGTTTTCCGAACACAATGTGACTTTTTCAATTCATATGTACTTTCTGTTTATCTTGGACATCACTGACATCGGTGAAGGAAAACATCGTGAGTAAAACTGGACTTATAATTAATATAAGTCTGAAATCGCCATCAAGCTTCAGCAAGCGTGGTGATCAATGCTCGTACCTTCTCTGTTTGAGAAGAGGCATTTGCCCAGCAGTGGGACAAAGGCTGGTGTTATTGTAATAATTATGATAGATTTTAAAGTTACTGGAGTTTGACCACTATTAAACCTGAGTAAGCGACATAACATCGCTTGACAAAATGTGTACGCTTGCTTCTTTGTATAGCTTAGTATTAGAGCTCCTTGCGAAATGGATTATTCGAGGAAGCTGCATCATGCAGCCTGAAGGCATAAGCATGGTAGTTACCTACTAAAATAGAGTTTTGAAGCTACATTGCCATTTGCTTTGAAGAGCAATACATAGGTATTTAGGTAAAGTAAACCTTGTTCCGGCTTCATCACCTTAAGGTTGAATTTTGCTTGCACGCCATTCAACGCCTAGGTCTATTTGTCAATGTCGTAAGATGTGTAGTTTCAACCTTAGTGAAGTTTCAATTTACAGGGGATTGTTGCCAAAAGTGTTAAAGTAATGAGGTCGACTATACTATGATGCTGGTATTTAACATTACTGGAACATGAGACATTTCAAACTGTACATGGTGCAACACCGCTTGAAGACATAAGCGGCTCCCGAATAGAATTTTTTTTTATCTTTTACATGGTAGGTATTAAGACACCCCTCGACCTTGATCGCCTCGTTGGTCTAGTCGTCGCAAGCGCGACTGCTGAGTATGAGGTCATGGGTTCGATTCCCGAGTCGGGCCAATTGGGTTTTGCCATCAGGAATTTCTCTGATTTGTGACCGGCCGGTAGACGGCAATAGGCTCGCCCCCTGTTACATGGGACTTAAGCATAATTGGCGAAATGTGGGTGTACTATTAGATACACCTCTGCCTAACCCTTCGGAGATTACAGGCTTGATGTTTTTATGTATTATGACACGCGAGGTACTTCTAGCAATTTCATAAATATTTATTTCAGTCACAAATCAATTACAGATTTTTTATTGAAAGATAAATAATAATTCTTTATTAAATCCCCTTCCACACTTACCTTACCATATATTTTCGCGTTGACCGCAACAGAGTATTATTAAAACATTATTTACGTAGGAGAAATGTATTTTTGACTACGAAATGTCCCGGCGTCGTTTACATTTCGGCCTAAAACTTTCAACTGTGTTCATGTGCCAAGTTGGCAGAATAGTTACTATATGAATATTTTTCCACCAAGTTTCTGCTGCTGGAAAACAAGAGCTTGGACCATAATTCATAACACAGGCCTGCGTTATCTCACGGAAAATAGAAATACCTACATAACCAAGCAATGCAAGCCAACTTCGCGTACCCGGCTTAAGCATTTTATGCTTAACGTGGCTAACATTGCCGCAAGCTAATTTGTTTAAAACAACAACGTTACAACTCAAGAACTTCATTCTAGGCATTTAAAGAACAAAAACCTAGTCTATTTTGTATAGTAACTTGTTTCTACAGTAACTAAATAGTAGCTTATGACGTCATGGTAACTAGTCGATAATGTCACATTTGGTTTTCATTTGGATCGTGATACTTGTGTTATCTAGAGGAGCTCGAGGTTTAATATTAACAGGCGCTCGGGTCCATCTTTAGGTAAAGCCGTGCTTGCCTAGGTTGGTCTGTGGACGGGTGACCGTATTACGTATCGAGTTTCCTCCGTGCCTCGGAAAGCACGTTAAGCCGTTGGTCCCGGCTGTCATTTGTAGATCTTTGACAGTCGTTACAGGTAGTAGGTGACCTGACAACCAGTCTTACCAAGGATATCTTATTACCCAGTGGACCAACTGGGTTTTGGAGGTCAGATAGGCTAGCTCCATGTAAAATATTGGTATTCAGCTGCATCCAGTTAGACAGAGAGCCGACCCCAAGATAGTTGGGAAAAGGCCAGGCAAATGATGACTTGTGTTATCTAGATCAGATGTGTGGGTATCACAAGTCTTTGATTTTTTTTATTATTATATTAAGACCTATCGGTTTCTTCACGATGTTTTCAGATTTTGACAGTAGTGGTGATGAATAATTATAATTACCATTTTTCTGCCCTTTTTTTTTTTTTTTTTTGGAGGGTGGGAAATCATCAAATGATTCCTCCCGCTCTAGGCGGAGCGGAAGGGAGTGTCAGACTCTTACTGACTAAAAACCACCCATGTTCCTTCATTGGCCCTTTATGTTCCAGGGCCGCGGTATCTCTTTCGAACAGTCCCGCAGCCCTGGCAGGCACCGGCCCTTGCGGGGCCCCTCCCGTTTGCTGACAACTCTTTGAGGCGCGCGTGGAACACGAACGCGCCGTCGACACGGCACCATTTTTCTGCCCTTAACTCATTTTCTAGTCTTTTTCTTAGTGATCTTCAAAGTATTATTTACGTGTTATTTTAATGCATTGTTTACTTTTTAGGGTTCCGTACCTAAAAGGTAAAACGGGACCCTATTACTAAGACTCCGCTGTCTGTTCGTCCGTCTGTCACCAGGCTGTATCTCATGGATCTTGATAGTCAGACAGTTGAAATTTTCACAAATTTCTTTTGCCGCTATAACAACAAATAGGTACTAAAAATACAACAGACATGATTTTTTTTGTCGTTTTATAGATAATGGTACGGAACCCTTCCTGCGCTAGTCCGACTCGTACTTGGCCGGTTTTTTATTAATTTGAAAGATTTCCATTTTCATTTATTTTATTTTTTTACGTGTGACAAGGAACAGTTATGTATTATGTTAATGACGAATTGTAATTATGTATCGAAAAGTAACCTTTTAAGATACTCGTAGTCAGCAGTCCATACTAGTCACTTTTTAACCAGTTTACAATCTAATCAGACAGGGTGTAAACGGACCCTTGACGAAGCCGTTAACCAAGCATTCTGTACATCAAACTAAGTAACTTTAAGCAAAAAATATTGCTGGGAAATAACTTTTTTTTTGGAGTGAAAAATCACGTTTTCGGTTTAAAGACATTTATTTTCTCAAAGAACAAATTACAGTTCACTTAAAGAGAAACTTAACTAAATTTAACAAGTGTGGTTGTAGTTTACATTACGACGTTCGAACTATCAAAGAAGCACCATAGTTTTTCTTTTCTTTTTAAACAATGGAAGGTATGAGAAACAAAAACAGTTAACATTAAACTTATGTGTCTAATATAAAAAGCTAAACTTATGTGTCGTCTAATATATAATTTTTTAAATGTTGGTATGTAAAAAAAGTCAGAGAGTGTACAACACTCTTTGACTTTTTTTGGTACTTTATTGTACAGCCGAACCCCCTCATACTCTATAGTTTTCCTGCCGTACAAGGTTTTACGGTAGGATTCAATGTAACGCACTCAAAACATTGTGCTGATGGATGGATTAAATAGTACTTGGTTCGTGGAGGTGTTTATAGTAAAAAACTTACATTAAAAACATGTATTTAAAAAAAAACCGTGTGAAAAAGTTGGAACTTTGACCCCCCAATATCTCCGCAACTGGAGGGTATGCTCTAGACAAAAAAAGGACCGCAATAACGGGGAGAACAAGTGCCTTTCGGCTTCGTTAAGGGTCTTGTGTCACCCCTCATATTATGGCACAGTACATACGGCGACACATCAAGCAGTACATTCCAGTATGACATGGCCTCGTTTTGTATAAATTTCCCATGCAATGAGAGAACTCCATAAACTGGTTTTGTACAGCTGGATGTGTCGTCGTGTGCACCCACAGTGTAATCCCAAACAACTTCAACTCTATAAGGTGTGATGTCTGACGAACTAAATTCCCAACAGTTCGAGTTTGTAACGTGTTATAACTTATGTTGTAACTAAATTGTCGCCTCGACTTCACTTGGGTTTAGACTTTACACAGTTGGACCGCCCAGATGTATGTTTCTTCACGGATATACACATCTGTATCTATACCCTGTTTCTTCTACCATTGATCGATCGATTGGTGTGGTAAAACCCTGAGATATTTTGAATTTCGCGGGCTACCCTGACACTTTCATCTTACGATGTAGCAGAAGACTACGCTATTGTAGCAGATTAAGCTACGCCGTAGCAGCGTGTGCTACGGCGTAGCAAAGCGCTACGTATGTACGAACAGTTTTTATAGACAAATTGAAGATTGATCAGTAACAAGTATATTTCTTTCTTTATTTATCGTGTGGTTAGTGCCTAATCTGGTGTTAGAGTTCATAAGCCGCCCATGGGCCTTGGCTTTACATGCCGTCAAGAAATATCTCACAGGCATGCTGGTTTCTTCACGATTTTTTCACCGAAGCAAGTGATAATTAAACAATAGGCATATGAATCCGAAAGGTCAGAGGTGCATGTCCTGGGTTCGAACTCGAGACCTATGACTTGGCAGTCCGACGGTCGCACCACTAGGCTATCAATGCTATAAAAGTATCTGATGAAACAGGAATACATTCGCAGCAGAGAGATTGCATGAGGAAAATCTTTCTACAAGTAACGCCACTCCAAGTTTTCAGTCTAATTAATTTGAATAAACGTCTTGTTTTTGATTAAAGCAAGACTTGAACCATCACCATTGCAAAAGCCACCCATCTCATGGTAACAAATGAACATCAGACCTACACAAAGATCAAAGATCTTGTAACCCACTTCCAATCAAACCTGACCTTGACCCTTTAAACCTCAACTTTGGGCTTAAAGGCTACCCGCATATTTTCACCCATTATATTATATTATCAAATACTAAACGATGCCTCGTAGGTCTAGTAGTGGCAAGCGCTACTTCAGAGCGTGAAGACCTGTGTTCAATTCCCAAGTCGGGCAAAAGTTTAATTGGGTTTTTTCTATCAGGTTTTATTCAAGAGCTACCAGGAGTTAAGTCTTATGCCTGGTTGATGGCAGTATAGGCACGTCCCTTTTACATAACTACTCTCCACTCTGAATTATTTTGTAAGTTAATTTAATATTTCTAGACCGGCAACGGTAGTGTATGTGAAACTTTTTAATATTAAGATCTTAATGTATGTACCATATACTCAGAATTAAATAAATCTTATCTTATAAACATCATCATCATCATCTGCCTAGCTGTTTCCCAACTATATTGGGGTCTGCTTCCAGTCTAACCGGATGCAGCTGAATACTAGTATTTTACATGGAGCTACTGCCTATCTGACCTCCACAACCCAGTTAGTACTGGGTAATACGAAACCCCTTGGTAAGACTGGTTGTCAGACTTTCGGGCCACTGAGTACCTGTAACGACTGTCATAGATCTACAAATGACAGCCGAGACCAACGGCTTAACGTGCTTTCCGAGGCACAGAGGGAACTCGGTAGATATGTATAATGGGTGATAGCCCATCCACGGATCAACTAGCCTTTATTACGTCATCATTCTCAATGTATTTGATGATGGTTCATTTACTGTTCGTGCAGTGCGTCTTTGGAATTCGCTTCCACACTCCTTGCGGGATAGCCCTTCGTTAGATGTGTTCAAGAGGAGAATTAGAGAACATTTCCTGTCAACATGATGATAGTATATATATATAGTATATGTAATAGTAGTAGTATATAAATATATATATATATATATATATAGGTATTGTATGCGTTACACATATTGTATTGTATGTATTAGTTTAGTTTATAAAATAAGTTAGTTTACGTTTTTAAATTTACTGATTGTGCACGTAGGTTATCCTCTATCGCTAATCTCGCAATCAAAGTAAGGTTTGCTGTAAGAAAACCCAATTTTGGGTTAAGCTCGCCGTTGTACATAAGCTATATATTGTAATGTTGTGTGTATATCTTTTAATTTTTGTGTGCAATAAAGAATAAGAATAAGAATAAGTATTTGAAATCTTCTTCAAATATTTCCCTAGTAGTCGTCATCTCAGCAGTCACTTCCATTCTAGCCATGTCATCCTTCACACAGTCCATCCATCGTTTTTAATACCTGATACTTAAACATATCCGGCGAAATGTGTTTTTGCACTATAAGTAAACCTCTGCCTAACTTCCCAGCAATTATAGGCGTGATGTTTCTAAACTATGATAAACAGGAAATGGCCATAGAAGGTAGAATAAACTGTTGATTGAAGTTCCGGTGGCCCGTGGACCGGTGGCCGGATATTGCGAGCCGACAAAGGGGGGATAAGTGAAACTTTGCTTTCAGTACTTGTTTCTTAAAGATAAAGGTGAATGGTTGACCTCTATAGCAGCGGATAGGGAAGACAGAAGTTACAGCTATTTTTTTTTTAAAGAGACATCATCTACCTAGCCTTTTCCCAACAATGTTCAAAATCAAAATCAAAATCAAAGCATTTATTTCAAGTAGGCCAGTTACAGGCACTTTTGAATTGTCGAAACAGATGTAGATGTGCACGTTAAAAGTGTCCATAGTAAAAACAAAGAAAAGAACAATTCAAAAATAAAGTAATTAATTCAAATAAGCCGCATGTTGGGGTCGGCTTCCAGTCTAACCGGATGCAGCTGAATACCAGTATTTTATATGGAGCGACTGCCTATCTGACCTCCACAACCCAGTTAGCGCTAGGTAATACGATACCCCTTGGTAAGACTGGTTGTCAGACTTTTGGGTCACTGACTACCTGTAACGACTGTCAAAGATCTACAAATAACAGCTGGGACCAACGGCTTAACGTGCTTTCTGAGGCACGGAGGAAACTCGGTATGTAATGGGTGGTTACCCATCCACGGACCAACCTAGGTAAGCACGGCTTAACCTAAACATCGACCCGAGCGGCTGTTCTTATTTAGCCACGAGCTCTCAATTTTTTTACAAAGACAAGAATAGAATAAAAACCGGCCAAGTGCGAGTAGGACTCGTGCATGAAGGATTCCGGACCATCATAGTAGGGGAGCTCCCTTTAATTTTTTTTATATCTATTATTTGTTGTTTTAGCGGCAACAGAAATATACATTAACACTAGAAACGGGATATTTACAATGTTTACTGTTGGTTTTGAGCTCCCAATATTTAGAAAAACACATTCTGTGCAAAATTTCAACTGTCTAGCTATTACGGATCATGAGATACAGCCCACTGATAGACAGACGGATCGGCTGGACGGACGGACAGCGGGGGTTTAGTAATAGGGTCCCGTTGGTTGCCCTTTGTGTACGGTACCCTAACAATGAAAAGTGGTTGTGCTGAGGGCCCAGACAAAGCGACATGTTATTAGCTATTATGATGATGAAACTTTAAATAAATTATACAAAGTAATGCGCCTGTCTGGGTTCGAACATATAAACCTAACGGCCTCGACTTATGTGTTGTAACTCAACAACAGGGATGGGCCACTACTGTGTACATCCACTTAATCACAATAGCATTTTTAGCGTTGGAAGGTTGAGAGAATGAATGAAAGGCAACTAACAAAAGGCCGAAGTGGTAACGCCGGGAGGGTACGCTCTAGTACATACACTGACCTTGACCTTACTGGTGAAATTCTTCAGAAAGATCAGGTGCGTAGTACTCGCAACCGGAGTACGTGTATGACCAGATGTATGACCATGGACGAGGCGCAGGCAGTATGTAAGGATCGTAGCAGTTGCAGTTTTGTAGTTTCTGTCTCCCTCATGGAAAAAGTGTGAGTTGGCTTTCTGCATCTCGTCTGTGTAGAAACTTTGAGATCATTCTTTGTCGGGCACAGTGCTCAGATTGTGTTTTTTTCTAAGTAATGGGTTTGGTCGAGTATTTACTTCGTGCCTAGTTCTTCAGTCTACTTCGCCCTCGTTTAAAAATACTTGTACTTCCAATGTTACTGTCACTCGACTGAGGTTAGCAGTACAATAAAGTTGAGTTTTATAATGTTTTTAGGTTATGCTTATGTTATAGAAGCGGTGGCCCAATGGTGACGGCCCCAACTTACGAACCACCGACCACCGATCTGACGAGTCATAGGTTCGACCCCAGGCAAGCGCATTACTTTGTGTAATTTATTTCATCACCACTGCTCTCAAAAACGGTGAAGGAAAACATCGTGAGGAAACCGGCATGTCCTAGAAGCAAAACTTCGAAGACATGTGACATCTACCAACCCGCACTGGGCCCGCGTGGTGGATTATAGCCCATTACCTCTCATAGAGAGGCTAGGCCGTGTGTCCCAGCAGTGGGAACATTATAGGCTGATTATGCTGTGGTTATGCTTATGTTATAGCCTTTAGTTTATTTATCGTCCCAACGTTTGTTAATCCAGGTCATAAACAGTACGTCGTTCAGTACTTTTTGCGTGAAAGAGTTGCAAACTTCCATCCATCCATCCTCACAAACTTTGGCATTTGTGGAAGAGTAAGATTATTCTACACACATCACGCCTATTTCTCCCGGAGGGTTAGGCAGAGGCGTATCTATAGTGTAGTATTACCACATTTTGTCAGGTAGGTCATATGCAATAGAGACTAAACCAATTGCCATCAACCGGGCTCAAAACAAAACTACGAGGTTCTACTGAGAAATTAAGTCAAGTGTCTTATAACTAATTATAAGATACTTTACTACCTACCTCGTTATCGACCTCGACTGCCTCGTTGGTCTAGTGGTAGCAAGCGCGACTGCTGAGCATCAGGTCCTGGGTTCGATTCCCAGGTTGGGCAAAGTGTTATTGGGTTTTCCATCAGGAATTTGTCAATAGCAGCCACGGAGTCTGGATTTGTACCCGGTTCATAGCAAAAGGCTCACCCCTTCTTTCTTTTTCTTGTGATTAGTGCCTAACCTGGTGTCAGAGTTTTTATGCCGTCGAGAAATATCACTCAGGCCAGCTGGTTTCCTAACGATGTTTTCCTTCACCGAAGCAAGTGATAATTATGCAATACGCACATGAATCCGAAAAATCAGAGGTGCGTGACTTGGGGTCGAACTTGAGACCTATGACATGGCAGTCCGACGGCCACACCACTAGGCTATAACTGCTTCGGCTCGCCCCTTAATACATGGGACTTAAAGATAACTGGAGAAATGTGGGTGTACTAACCCTTCGAGGGTTACAAGCGTGATGCTATGGTATGATGTTATTATGTACGAGTATGTTTACTACCTAAGCCACAATCTCAGCTAGATTTTTCCTACCCAAAAAAACGTTAACCGATATTTATCAATCCGATAAGCGACTCTTACTGAATCCTAATAAAATCGAGTCTCGAGGTCTTCGCCCGTTATACTGATCTGAAGTGCACTTCCAAACGATATCCTATCTTATAATACTTGAGATTAAAGTAGAATCTTAGGTAAAAGATTTTTGGCAATATCTAGTCTTTATTGCCTAGATTTATTGTGAAATGAAATGTGAGCATTTTCGGTGAAGAATTAAAGTATTTTGTGCGTAAAATTTATTGGACTTTATTATCTAATAAGTTGGAAATTCTGAGGATATATATCATTTGAGTAGTTTTTAAGGTTCCGTACCCGTTCTGACGGACCGGACCCTTTAAAGTTCGTCCCACCATCTCCACCAACAATATTCATCAATTTTTCTGTCTCTATGTCCAAAAAGGATTTATTTTTGACCCTATTACTAAGACTTCGCTGTCTGTTCGTCTGTCTGTCACCAGGCTCTCAAGAACCGCGATAGATAGACAGTTGAAATTTTCACAAATCATGCATTTCTGTTGCCGCTATAACAACAAAACAAAATAAATATTTAAAGGGGGCTCCCATACAACAGACATGATTTTTTGCCGTTTTTATAGATAATGGTACGGAACCCTTTGTGCGCGAGTCCGACTCGCACTTGGCCGGACTTTTGTCTCATGATTTGATCGTTCTTCAAAACATCAATTTAGTACTATTAGAAATGGGGTGTAAATATTCACCTTTGGGTACTATTACACCCCAGTAGCGTAAATATTAGGACTAAACTTAAAAGAAAAGGCACTTAAAAGACAATCATTAGAAAATATTTAATGATCACAATATTTTATAAAAATTTTCTTTTATGTCAATCTACATCTTATTTTTTTATAATCTGTGCATAAAAACATTTATTAAGTACAAAATTATCACCGCTAATTAAAAAAAAAAAAAACAACTGTACATTTTGACCGTGTAGGTAGTATTGCACTTTTGTAGGAAACAGCAGATTTTTTTTAAAATAACCGATGAATATATTCTATGTGGAGGGTTCAGAATGATGAACAGGTGGTAACCGTTAGTACGTCGATGTGCTTTCCACTCTGTGAATCTTAAATTAAACTATTATAATTTAATTGAAATAGAAATATACTTATACGGCCACTTCAAAAGCAAATAAAATTTTATTGTTATTCTTCAATCATCTCAAAATAGGCACTAGAAAGAAAATTATAGACTACTCAAAAACCCTAATATCGCCCTCAATAAGTCATAACAGGTACTTACAAGTGGGGTCCCCTCATACCCCCGTCGAGTGCAGTGCTAACTGATATTCCATGCGATTAAACCCGGGGCCCTGTCGTTTTTCGAACGGTTTAACATTATTGGCCCTTAAATTGTCTCGGTAACTCGGTACAGGAATTTGGGAATAGTGTTTTTTAATTAATTGAGCAAGTGTATTTTAGGGAGAAATTGCTTTTTGCTTGATGAGTTGCTATTGTTTGGGATAAATTGGGGTGAAAAAGCAACATAGACACCTTTTTAGTTTTTTTTTTTGGAATGTGAAATCATCAAATGACTGCTCCCGCTCTGGCCGGAGTGGAAGGGAGTGTCAGACTTTTACTGACTAGAGCCCATCCATGTTCCTTCTTTTGCCCTTTGTGTTTCAGGGCCGCGGTATCTCTTTCTAACAGTCCCGCAGCCCTGGCAGGCATCGGCCCTTGCGGGCCCCTCCTGTTTGCTGACATCTCTTTGAGGCGCGCGTGGAACACGAACGCGCCGTCGACACGGCCTGTCGTCATAAGACGGACGGGCGGCGAGCTAGCCCATTACTCACCGTCCACAGGCCCGCGAACATAGACACCTAGAGGGGTGGTAAGCTAAGGATGACTTATGTGTTTTTTGTTGGGGCCGGGAAACAAACAGGCATATTTATCATCATCATCATTCGCAGCCCGACTTCATCCACTGCTGGGTATTAGCTTCTCTTTGCTTGTGCCAAGCTCCACATTCTTGTGTCAACCTCTTCCAGGATATTTACGCGATGGCAACAACCTCGTCTGCCCATCTCGCTGCCAGCCGCTTCTCTTCCAATCCTACAGACACATTACTTCATGTAATTTCTTTCATCACCAATGCTCTCGAAATGGTGTAGGAAAACATCGTGCGGAAATCAGCATGTCCAGCAACGAGACATTTAAAGACATGTGACATCTACCAACCGGCATTGCACCCGCGTAGACGACTATGTATTCAAAGTGTAAACGGACCCTTTACGAAACCGTCCAACTAAGTAACTCTGCGTTAAAATGTACAAAGCAAAAAAAAATTGCAATGACGGGAACAACAAGTATCTTTCGGCTTTATTAAGGGTATTTTCAACCCATTATATGTATAGGTACCTATTCTTTCTCAGAGAGACCTCTGTCCTGGGTGATTTTATAATATAGCTTTGTCATAGTACGTGTCAACATACAGCCACTGCCAGCCTTATGCCAGAGATCAACATTTTAATACAATCCAAATAACAAAATTCCACAACTTCTGTACCCCAAAACGAGTCAGAAACCTCCCAACGATATTATTAAAATAGCAATACAATGAACATGGCGAGTTTTTACGAGAATTTACGATATTAACTATTCTGTATGGAATCAATCGGGAATAAATGAACTACAATATGTTATGATGCTCGCTTTATTTGATCGTAGATTTCAATAACGATGAAATTGGAATTTGATTTGGAGATATTGTGCACTCGTGGGTCTTGCTGTGTGCTGCTGGTTACATTGTGGTCGTCTGGTTCGGTTCAATGGAGATTTTAGAGCTTCTGTGATGAGGGGGGTAATGTAATGTGATATTTTATTTCTGTAAATTCAATGGAAAAACACTTTATAGAGTCAAACATAAATTGTGTTTTAAAACTTGGTCGGGTTGATGTTTTCTATCCGACTCTAAGAACTTGGAAACAAACTCAAGACATAGTTCCTTTAAAACAATCATAACATAACATCACGACTGTAATCCTCGAAGGGTTAGGCAGACGTATATGTAGTACACCCACATTTTGCCAGTTATGGTTATGTTATAAATGCTTTTAAATTCTTGAAATAATGTTGGTTAAGTCATAAGGACCATGTAGAAAAGAGTCTAGTCAGAGAATAGCTAAGCCTAGGCTAGGTGATTTGCTTGTGCCTCTCCTTAACATAGAATAGCATAGTTGTTTTGGAGCAGCATGTTAAATTGAACACAGTTTTAAGCTTTCGGTTTAAAACAAAACGACGGACGGGATACCTTCCGTGATTGTTCAATATTCTGAGCTCCCGATATTTTGACGCTGTTGCAAGCGCCATGATCAACGTTCATCGACAGTATAAGTTATGTTAAATTAATACCAGTGGACATACTTTTGTAGTTCAGATGACATTCCATTCGTCTCATCCGAGATTCAAATATTCAGTTGCCTCTGCCCAGTTGCTGTTCCCGCTGCTTAACAATCAGTCTCTGGACACACCGCCATTTTTAGGGTTCCGTACCCAAAGGGTAAAACGGGACCCTATTACTAAGACTTCGCTGTCTGTCTGTCTCCCTCCAGGCTGTATCTCATAAACCGTGATAGCTAGAAAGCTGAAATTTTCACAAATGATGTATTACTACGGCCTATAACAACAAATACTAAAAATTAAAAAAAAAAATATTAAGGGGGGCTCCCATACAACAGATATGATTTTTTTGCCGTTTTTATAGATAATGGTACGGAACCTTTCGTGCGCGAGTCCGACTCGCACTTGGCCGGTTTTTTTAATCTCTAATCATCATGAGTATGCCATTCTCCCTTATTCCAATTTATGAGGGGATCGGTGCAGCATGGTAACTTGTCATTGAAAAGTATAACAGAATGACCAACGTCGTACCTATACTGACTGAATCAGTATGGTTTCCTGGAAAAAAAAATACGTAGATTCATACGCTTTTATAGAAGTCGTTAGAATATCACTCAAATAACTATCAATACTTTTCAAAAACCTCAGCCTCTCCCAACATAGCCGATCAATAAAAAGACAATAGCCTTTTCAATTAAATTTGAAAGAAAATATTATTTTCGAAGTACATTTAGTGCAGCGTGCGATTCCCAGGCAGTCCTTGAGGGCCTTTTAGACAAAGGTTTTCCTGCAGGACGTTGCCTGTCTGGGGATCTTGGAAACATACGCAGTAGTAGTTGATAATGTCATTAATTTAATGTGTCTGGCCTTTAGGAGTTTGGGTCTGCATATGGTGCGAATTTGTGATTGTTAATGGGCTTTAAGTTCAATCAACTGAGCCTAGCCTCCTTTCCTGTTGGGTTTAAAGTTAGGCTAGTTGTTTTAAGGACGTCTTCCAATGATGCTTACATTGTTATAGCTTTTGTTCATGGCTTTCTCGCTTTATGGTTGTAAAATATCCAAATGGAAACGTAAACATAGTCTATGACACTCAAGGATAATCTCTGAGCAGTCGCGAAGATTATCCCCTTGAATCAAACTTATAAACATGAAAATTTTATAATATAAATTAATATAGATAGGTTACAATGTTGCCATGCGAACTATAGCTTAAAATGTAAAACTTTTTTGTGGTTTGAAACATCATTAGAATATACTCAGGCTTTGGTAAGATAACGTGAAACACTTTACACTTTCAGTGGATACATTGGACTGAATTGTTGGCCCAGTGGACGCAAGTGTGATTGATGAGCATGAGGTCCTGGGTTCGATACCCGGGTTGGGTAAAGTGTTATTGAGTTTTTTCATCATGAATTTCTCAGTAGCAGCCACGGAGTCTGGATTTGTGCCCAGTCGATGGCAATAGGCTCTCCCCTATTTCATGGGACTTAAACATAACTGGTGAAATGTGGGTGAGGAGGAGCTCGTGGCTAAATAATAACCGCCACTTCGGTCGATCTTCAGGTTAAGCTGCGCTTGCCTAGGTTGGCCCGTAGATGGATGACCACCCATTACATACCGAGCTTCCTCCGTGCCTCGCAAAGTACGTTAAGCCGTTGGTTCCGGCTGTCATTTTTAGATCTTTGACAGTCGTTACAGTTAGTCAGTGGCCCGAAAGTCTGACAACCAGTATTACCAAGAAGTATCTCGTATTACCCAGAACTAAGTGAGTTGTGGGGGTCAGATAGGCAGTCGCTACATGTAAAATACTGGTGTTCAGCTGCATCCGGTTAGACTGGAAGCCGACCCCAATATAGTTGGGAAAAGGCTAGGCCGATGATGATTTTTTTTTTTTTTTTTTTTATTACAAAATGGGCCTGCTCTTGACCTCGATCACGCCTGGTGGAAAGCGATGGATGAGGTCTATGATGAAACGAGCGTGCCCAGAAGATGCCTGTTCACTCTTGCTTTGAAGGCAGACGGGTTATATGTGGGAGGGAACACAGAAGCCGGCAGAGAGTTCCACACCTTGGCTGTGCGCATGATAAACGTGGAGGAGAAGCGCCGAGTACGACTGATTTCTGTAATATGTTATCTTCTCTCTGTAGCAACCTAAGTGTTTGATTTTTAAAAATGAAATGTCCAAGCTCAAAAAAGACACCACTGTCTCACGACTTCACCTTGTCCCAAAGAGTATGCAAATTATCCAAAATGTCAGCCTACATACAGATCTACAAACAAAATAGTTTCTTTTAATTCGTAAAAACGCTTCGTTTAACTTGATCGTGTATTTAATTGTAATTGCACATTGAGGTTGAACAGAGCACTTTAATCTGAGTGGGCAAGAAAAATTGGGCACATAATGTTAAATGTTTTTGTAGATAATTCTTTGTTTAAAAGAAATTTATTTTAAATGGCAGTAAGGTGTTCCTTTTTTCTAAAATAAAGGACTTATAAATCTAGCCAGCTGCGAATACAACAAAAAACAGAGATCACCAAAATACAGGGTGGAAAGGACACCAAATTTCTCATCGGTTATTAAAAAAAATCTGCTGTTCCATACATTTTGACCGTGTAGGTATTCTACTTTTGTAAATAGCTGTTTTTTAGGGTTCCGTACCCAAAGGGTAAAACGGGACCCTATTACTAAGACTCCGCTGTCTGTCTGTCTGTCTCCAGGCTGTATCTCATAAACCGTGATAGCTAGAAAGCTGAAATTTTCACAAATGATGTATTACTATTGCCGCTATAACAACAAATACTAAAAATTATAAAAAAAATATTACGGAACCCTTCGTGCGCGAGTCCGACTCGCATTTGGCCGGTTTTTTTTAAATAACTGATGAAAATTTTCGATCTGGGGGGGGGGGAGGGGCTCAGAATGATGTACTGAATAAGTGGTAACCGTTGTCGCGCCGGTGTCTCTTCCACCCCGTATACTATAATAGAACGTTGATGTAGCGATCCAGCAATATATTCAGCAGCGTATTCCCGCGACTTTCACCAAGTCATCACTTGCTTAAATTTCAAAATTTTGGCCAAAAGTCGCAAGATACACAAGGTAGAACAAATACCGACGCTGCAACAGTTACCACGTATTCTGATAAACTCCTACATAGATTTTTTTATATGCAGTTTTGTAGGAAACAATTGTTTTTGTTCAGAATGATGTACTGAATACATGGTAACCATTTTAGCGTCGGTGCCCCATCCTCCTTGTATATCTTGTGAGTTTTAACAAAGTATGGATTTCAAGTTCTACGGCCTAAGTAGCTACGGGCGCACATATAAGAGTTACATCGAGGACATTTACAAGTTACAGTTACGTATTTTAAAAACTATTCTACCCAGAAGAATAAAACAAGAATTCCAAGATACACGACACGGGTCTATTTAAGTACTGTCAAATTGTAAATGTTTTCGACAAGGTGCGTATACTCGTTGTAAACGAGAACTGCCGCAACCTAGGTTCGATTAAATTAAATACGAAAGGCTAAAGTCGTTACGTCGTTTGTCATACCTACCCACATTTATGATACCTAAATTAAATAATGTCTAAGGAGCAAGGACGTGGGAATGCATGCTACCGTATATTATGAACGAGTTACCGCTGGAAATCTGCAGTTCAATAAATGTAAAAATTGCTCGACACCTTCGAGCAATTTTTACATTTATTAAAGAGATACTTTCTAGCTTGTGGTACAATCTGTTTGCGTGTCTTTTTGGTGGGTACCTATATGAACGAGTTACCGCTGGAAATCTGCAGTTCAATAAATGTAAAAATTGCTCGACACCTTCGAGCAATTTTTACATTTATTAAAGAGATACTTTCTAGCTTGTGGTACAATCTGTTTGCGTGTCTTTTTGGTGGGTACCTATGTTTTTTTCCTAGTAAACCAGGCAAACGTGCCCCACTATTCGAAAAATCGAAATAAAAATATTTTTTTGTTCAGAACATGTTTATTAAAGTAATCAGTCTTAACCTCTGGCTCAATTGGCATAACAAAACCTAAAAAATCTTCTAAATTATAATTAAAAATAACTGAGATCAACAATTTTGTGAAACTTAGGGTGGGGCACATTTCAAGGATAGATCCGTCTTATGTGCCCCAGCAAAAGTAATATGCCCCACTTAAATAATTCTGATCTTTGTAACGAAAAACGGAACGTAATTATAGGCAAATAAAAGTTCAATGAGGTTAGTTTTCGATAAAAACTTTAAAAACACGAAATAATATCGAGCAAATACTTTTAACCAACGTGAAAATAGATACAAAACAAATTCATGTAGTCATACAAACCTTTTAATCACTTTTTCTATCTCAAACTTAATAAAAACCAGTACAGTGTTGTTTATATCGCGGCCATACTTGGGTTACTGACCAGCTAGGATCAAATAAGCGGCAAATTTAAAATGCATCACTGAGTTTCGCGAGTGGGGCACGTATCCGACTGGGGCACGTTTGCCTGGTTTACCCTACTATTTATAATGTATATTATTTCGTGTACCTGGTATTAATATTGTTGTGGCACCGAGCTGCCGTGTCTGGCATACCACTGTTAAACCCACGATGGTTTGTGTGGTATGTTTGAGTTTTGAAATAATGTAAAAGTGTGTTTTAATTAATAAAATAAAAAAGTTGTACTTACTGTTTACCACGAAAAGGAAAGAATTCTTTCCTTCCAGAAAAAAATGCTACTACAAAAGATAAAAACATTTACAGAACTGACGTTCTAACGGTTGCACATTACAAGGAAATGGTTTTAAAAAATAATATCCAATTTTCTGATACGACACCATTAAAGATTGTTTATTATATTATAGTTAGGGATGTCAAGGATGTCAAGGAGGAGCTCGTGGCTAAATAAGAACAGCCGCTCGGCTCGATCTTTAGGTTAAGCCGTGCTTACCTAGGTTGGTCCGTGGATGGGTGACCACCCATTACATACCGAGTTTCCTCTGTGCCTCGGAAAGCACGTTAAGCCGTTGTTCCCGGCTTTTGTAGATCTTTGACAGTCGTTACAGGTAGTCAGTGGCCCGAAAGTCTGACAACCAGTCTTACCAAGGGGTATCGTATTACCTAGCACTATCCGGGTTGTGGAGGTCAGATAGGCAGTTGCTCCATGTAAAATACTGGTATTCAGCTGCATCCGGTTAGACTGGAAGCCGAACAAAACATAGTTGGGAAAAGGCTACGCAGATGATGATGGATGTCAAGGTTAGTTAGGTAGGGAGAAACTCGCTAAAGTTGACTCATCTTTCATGGGGTACTGTTTGAGATGCTATAAAAATTCCACAAAGTATTCTTGAACTGAATGAGACACAATTTAAAACATGCATTAAACGCACACTATGTAAGCAAGCATATTACAAGTTGGACGATTATATCTCTGATAAAAATGCTTGGCTCAATGCTAGTCCTGCTCCACATGGACAGGGGCGCTTAAATGGATTAATGGATAGCATTAAATAGTATTGTTGGAGCTGCTGAAGATTGTACAACTATCTTTGCATTGTATAAATTCAATTTCTTTAGGCATTATATAACCGCATAGCCCATATTATGTGAGTACTATGTACTAGAAAGCTATCATTCGCTGGAAACCTACGTCTTTTTATTTTTTTGACTTGAATGTGCCCTGGCGGTTAAGTGTATGTCATGCTCACTCAAATGTCTCGCTGATGATGGCGCGTGTGTCGGATCATTTAGTTCCCTTCAAAATGGTTGAGTTGGATGGTGCTGATACATGCGTCATGTTCGTGAACGGGCGCTATCAGTTGTGACTGGTCATCTCTTGGTTGCCACGGCTTGTTTGAATTTTTTTTTTTTTTTTTTGAATTGTTCTTTTCTTGGTTTTTACTATGGACACTTTTAACGTGCACATCTTGCTACATCGCTCTCACATAATGTACCATCTCAACATGAATGATGTAACCAAGGTTTTGTAAAATATTCTGATTTAAAAGAGTGTCCATGGAGTTTCTTGCCCGTTCTTCTCCATAGAGATCTACGTTAGGGAATGGGCAACTACAGTACTTTCACAGTTTTTATGCCTTGTGACTGGGACTGTAGCTACATTTCATTGTTGTCTTTGTTTCGACAATTCAAAAGTGCCTGTAACTGGCCTACTTGAAATAAATGCTTTGATTTTGATTTTTGAGAAAAGTGGTAGTAAAGATCTTTGTGAACTAGATCGTCCGAGGAGTAGCTACATACATCCAAACATGCCCAACTCACGCCGTTTTCATATGGGCGTAGGCAGAAACTACATATCGCTACCTGCTACGATCCGTACGTGCTAGGCAGCCCTGAAGGGTTAGGCAGAGGTATACCTAATATACGAGTAAATTATGTAATAATACCCATATTATGCCCGTTATGTTAAAGTCCCCTGTAATAGCGGTCGAGCCTATTGCCAACAACCAGGCACAAATCCAGACTCCGTGGCTGCTGCTGAGAAATTCCCGAAGGAAAAATCTAATAACACTTTTCCTGTCCTAGGATTCGAACCCAAGACATCATGTTCAAAAGTCGCATCACTACTAAAACGTACTAAAACTGTCTCCTTACTGTAGTGACTACACCAAGGAGACAGGTTTAGAATCAACTCATCAAATATTAAAAATCAAAACAGGGGGTCTAAAATGGTAAAATGGTCACAAGGTGACAATTCATAATAGTAGGTACGTCTATGACCATTTTAAGAATTTAAACGTAATTCATATTATTATCCTATTATGATTCTGCTAAAGCGGCCATTTAAGACCCTCTGGTGTACTCGTAAAAATTAGTAATACCTACTATGTAATTACACAAGTAACAGAGTGCGGGCAAAAGGGAATGAATAATTATGATCAGGGCTGCACTAAGAACCAGCGCAGAAGCCTCTTTTACGTGTCGCTACTGACGCTAATGATATTTTCTCGACGCTTTATGAGCTTTCAAATGGACGGTGTTATGCAATACGTGGTGAAGAAAGAGACAATATTTTAAATTAAATATACTAACTTAACGAAAACATAGTGCGGTAACCGGCATGTCCTAATACTAAAAATTCGAAGACATGCGACATGTATATACTGGGCCGCTTGGTAGATAACGTGGCAGTGGAGTTGAGACGTCCTGGAACTGTGCCCCGATTCATTGCACCCCTTGTGTTAAATTGTAATTTCAAGTCATTTGTAAGTTTTAAAGAAACAGTGTATCGTACTTAGTGTATTTTCATTGCACGAAACTCATCTTCTGTCCACATGATGTCCGAACTTATCGGAATAAATCCTGATAATCTGACACACATATTTTTATTATTTTAGCTCTGTAAATATAGCACATATAAAAGTATTAAAATCTACCAACAGTCGGAAACAGTGTATTTGTTTATGAACTATTTATTTATACTTTACACAAAATATATTTATTTATTTATTTAACACTTCAAGCACAGAGTACAGAGGTGGACTTAATGCCATTGGCATTTTCTACCAGTCAACCTTTGGGTGATGCAGAGACAAGCAGTGGTAGGTGTATTCTGAAAATAGTTTTAAATAGTACTACGATAAACTACAAGGACATATAAAATACTATAAATATATTTAAAATACTATAAATTTATATTAAAATATATTAATTTATTTAAATAGACATTTACACGAATACACTAAAAAAAAAATATTTAAAAAAAATATAATAAATATATTATTTAATCTTAAAATTGGACTAAACTAAAAAATCTAAGGTACTTCCATTTTGATCTGCAGGTAAATGTCCATGTCAACAGAAATGGTTCGTTTTTGTTATTCAGCTCAACAATAGCACATGCTAACATGATAGTTTTGACAGCAGTTTTTTGTACTGAACATGTAGTTTGAGTATAAAACCGCATTTAGATTAATAAGTTCGTGGCTAAATAATTACAGCCGCACGGTTCAATCTTCGAGGTTAAGCCGCTTACCAAGGTTAGTCCGTGGATTTGTGAACATTCATCAGTTACCGAGTTTCCTCCGTTTCTCGGAAAGCACACTAAGTCGTTGGTCCCGGCGGTCATTTGTAGATCTTTGTCAGCCGATTACGGGTAGTTAGTGGTGCGAAATTCAAGACAGCCAGTCTTACCAAGCGGTATTCTAAGAAATAATAAAAATACTGGTACTCCACTGCTTCCGGCTAGACAGGAAGCCGACCCCAACATAGTTGGGAAACGGGGATGACGCATTTCTTCTTCTAAAGGTTCCATCACAGAAGCGGAGAACGCTATGACCAGGCCTACTAATTTATCCGGTACTTGACCGTTTTTTTTATAATTTACTTTTAAAAGTAAAGCGTCCCTTTCTTCTTCTACATTTTCTTGCTTACGAAAAAAAATTCGTTTATATGTTTGGTTTGTCACATCTCACATACCACCATCCACCAGTAACCGACTGTATCTGTACAAATTAATTCTGTTACTCACTCCCCACCTTGAGCACAATCGTCGCCCCGTGCTCTTGGACGAGCATTTAACATATTTAATGAGTTAATGCAATGAGCATAAAGACGCGACTCTGCTCGCTCTATTAACAAACTGACCTTTCGTGCTAAATGACCGGATGTAATTGATTTTTAATTGTGTTTTGCTGTATGGAACTCAATATTTTACGGATCGTAGCAATAATGTTGGAGCATACTATTCCATTGGTGAATTCTTAACAGACAATTTAAATAAATAATAATTAGGTATGTCGTTGTGTGAGTCAAATGTCCGATTTATTTGATAAGCTAAATTATATTTAATGGTAAATTTAATTTTTAATGATTAATAGTGTATAATTAATTTTAATAATACTATGCATGTTTTTTTTTTTTTAGTGTATCCAAAATTTGTATGCCTATTAGGTTAAACATAGCGATCCTGACATCCGAATTAGACCTTATTATATTGTACCTATGTTTCACAAATAAATAATTTGAATTTGAATTTTTAACATAATCTTTTTGTAGGATATTTATGAGAATTAACATTTACTAAGATTATTTTCAGTAACACTTTTCACATAGAATAAGTAAGCTGAAGTGGCAATGGACTGTCCATATTAGCTGTAGAACCGATGACCGTTGAGGTATACGTGTTCTGGAGTGGAGACCGCGAATACGCAAGCGTAAGGTGGGACGCCCTCAGACTGGGTGGAGAGACGATCTACGAACAGGGTGGCTGGTAGCAACTGGATGAGAGTTGCCGAGAATCGAGAGTCGTGCGATTGGAGATGCCTAAGTCCAGCAGTGGACTGCTGTAGCCTGATGATGACAATGAAACCTTTCACGATATGACATTGAAATAACTACTTTGCATTTTACGGGAGGAGATTGACTGCCTATATTCGCCTTTTAACCAGGCAGAAACTACAGAACGGAAGCTGCTACCATCCTTACATACTCCTATCGCCTCGTCCACGCTTATTCCTCTAGTCATAGACGCACGCCGGTTGCGAGGACTATGCATCTGATCTTTCTAGGTAACGTAAGTAACTTCGGCTTATTTGAATTAATTATTTTATTTTTTGAATTGTTCTTTTCCTTGTTTTTACTATGGACACTTTTAACGTGCACATCTTGCTACATCGCTCTCACATAATGTACCATCTAAACATGAATGATGTAACCAAGGTTTTGTAAAAATATTCTGATTTAAAAGAGTGTCCATGGAGTTTCTTGCCCGTTCTTCTCCATAGAGATCTACGTTAGGGAATGGGCAACTACAGTACTTTCACAGTTTTTATGGCTTGTGACTGGGACTGTAGCTAAATTTCATTGTTGTCTTTGTTTCGACAGTTCAAAAGTGCCTGTAACGGGCCTACTTGAAATAAATGCTTTGATTTTGATTTTGATTTTAACATTACCAATAGAGTCTAAAAGAGTAACCATGGAGTTTCTTGCCGGTTCCTCTCCATAGGAAACGACCAACCCGAACCGTGCACCTTTTTGTCGACGTTTCATAAGTGCCCATGTAGGCCTATGTGAAATAAAAATATTTTGATTTTGATTTTGGTCAGTGTGTTTCACTTGTACAAACCATAATAATAATCTCCTGAGCAAACGGCCACGGCTATCAATCTGTCAATGCCAATCACACTTTTCCAGAACAGAGAATCGAACCCATGATTCTACGCTGAGCAACCTTAAAGCTTATGTACGATAATTATGACCAATGCATTAAAACAGACAGGCAACATACCAAATGCTAAAAATACGACCCCGAAAAAAATAAATATTGAATTGAAAATAACCTTTTTGTGTAATAAAATTGATAGCCCTAGCATCCGTTTATCCCAACCCACCCATTCATACAGCTGAAACTCATAAAATTTAATTACTCCATATAAAAACACAGTTAAAACCGGTATGTTAACGATAGAGCTGTGTAGCTGTTAAAATAATCTACTTATTGAACATCACGGTTTAAGTGTTGTTAGGGTGAGCAGTTTTGGCTGTTTAGTGATGGAAAGCTTTTTGTATCTTTCAAGTTTTTATAACAATTTATAGATAGGAAACGATGTTGGAATATTAAAATATGGGTGTGTGCTTGGTTGATGTCAAAAGGTCACCTCTAACATATGAAATTAAATAAATCAGAATCAGAATCAGAATGTTTATTTGTCAACATAGGTAATTACAGAGTGTGTGAGATGTTACATTTTCGTATGTGCTCTATGTTTTGCCATTTGGCGTACAAATATTTTTTATCAATTTTAATTAAATTTATTTAATTACTTGCAACAAATACCTGCATTATATAAAATTATAACAATACATTAATTAAAATTACAAAAAACAAAGCAAGTCGATGAATAAATATTCTTAGAATGTCAACAATCAAATTTAATAACAAATGATAAATGTCAGAAGATAGTGTCAATTATTGATAAAATTTAAAATGAATAAAGGAATGTCAAAGAAATTAATACAAATCAATAAACTATTTCTACAATGTTAACAAAAACATCTAAGGAAGTACTTAGATGTTAAATATCAATAAAAGTACATGAGAATAATGTCAACTGACATAACTAACTAGGCAAGTGATGAGAAGAATCACAAGACCAACAGAAGTGGAAGGAATGAGGAAGGCCTAATGCCCAGGAGTGGGACAGATCAGACGAACAGAAAAAACCTCTGCCTACTCTTTCAAGAAACACAAGTAAGCGTGATGTTTGTGTGATTAGCAATCTGAAAAAATATGTTTATTATTAATTAAAGCATTTATTTCGGGCTATGTCTAAAGTGTTAGTAACAATGCTCTTAATACTAGTGTTAGTAGACATACATGTTTTATTCAGTGTGGAGTTTCAACCAATGTTGCAGCATTAGAGATTCCCATCTATCTGCGAATATGTTAAAGATATTATCATAATAAAAGATATAGATATTTTTATTTGCTCAATTCATCTTTTTACAAACTTTTTACATTTTTAAATATTAATTTTGAAAAAATATATAAAAAATCATTCAAAAATATAAAAAAATTGTAGCCCACCAGTATCGGGAACAGGGTCCAAGCTACCGGCAGTCAGGGCTCCAGAGAGAGGAACCTCCTAACAATACGAGCCGTGTCCAGAAGTACCGATTTCTGAATCAAGCCCTTGATCCAGCTGCCTAACGAGAGCCTCCTGAGATGTTGGTCGAGGCTCTTGGAAATTAATGGGCTGACACGACTATCGGCACAATGATCGCTGAGTCCACATCCCACATGTCGACGACAAAAATATAATATAGATATTATTATTTTTTTGTTTAACAATAGAAAACAACAGTTTTCTAGTGTTGATGATAATGTTAGTGACCATGACAGTTTAAAAACTTAATTCAAGATATTGTTGGTACTACCACGAAGACGAGCAAGCAGTGAAGTGCTTCTCTTCCGTATGATGACCACAAAACCATCTATATGCCTTTCCGCAAATATATTTGACACGCTACAACACCATGGCAGCCTCAACAGTATCCTGACTGCGTTATTATACTCGACCCGTAGATCGCTATATGCACGCAGACTATAACTAGGTTAATCTGGCTACTAGTATTTCATGCAGACATTCAAATATTTACGAGCGATAGACGGGACAAGCCGAAGAAAATCGTAATCTAAAACTTGTTACCACTTAGTAACAAGTCGCTCTGTCTAGTGTCATACGCCCGCTTGTCAGGTAGCATTCGTGTGTCAAAATCGAAAAAGTTCGGGATGAAAATTGTACGACAATATTCCCAACGCCCGCTCTATAACTGTTTTAAATCTCTTTGATTACCTACGTCATTTTTTTTTTTTTTGACTTGAATTTGCCCTGGCGGTTAAGTGTATGTCATGCTCACTCAAATGTCTCGCTGATGGTGGCGCGTGTGTCGGATCAGTTAGTTCCCTTCAAAATGGTTGAGTTGAATGGTGCTGATACATGCGTCATGTTCGTGAACGGGCGCTGTCAGTTGTGACTGGTCATCTCTTGGTTGCCACGGCTTATTTGAATTAATTTTTTTTTTTTTGAATTGTTCTTTTCCTTGTTTTTACTATGGACACTTTTAACGTGCACATCTTGCTACATCGCTCTCACATAATGTACCATCTAAACATGAATGATGTAACCAAGGTTTTGTAAAAATATTCTGATTTAAAAGAGTGTCCATGGAGTTTCTTGCCCGTTCTTCTCCATAGAGATCTACGTTAGGGAATGGGCAACTACAGTACTTTCACAGTTTTTATGCCTTGTGACTGGGACTGTAGCTAAATTTCATTGTTATCTTTGTTTCGACAGTTCAAAAGTGCCTGTAACGGGCCTACTTGAAATAAATGCTTTGATTGATTGATTGATTGATTTCATGTGTTTTAAATTCATGCTCACAGGAGTAAAACTAGGTAGTTTGTGTCCAAATTCCAGGCCCCACTTATCAGTCAAAGGGGCTGGAAGAGAGTTTTTGTACGTTACTCTGTATCGCTGTCTGCCTGTCTGTCATCTTTTTACGTCTAAAGTAATCAATTGTTTTGAAATATTTGTCCTGCTTGCCAACTCCCGCCATTTTGTTTATTTAAAAAAAAAGCGGCCACACTTGATGCTTTAGAAGATTTTATCCCGTACAATACTTGTTTGTACTGATGCCAGCTATTGAATAATACAGGATTTAAGAGTGGCTAACAAAAGCAAAGTTTTATTGAGGACGAAGATTGTAACTCTGATGGCTTCTATCTAGGAATCGTGACGCTTTAGAAGATGTTATCCCATACAATACTGGTTTGTATTGATACCAGCTGTTGACTTATACAGGTTGAATTGGTAGCCGCAAAATGAAAAATAAAAACGGCTAAAGTCAGGCAGGCAGGGTCAAATAATTCATAGCAATTGATTAGTTTTGGTGTAAAAAGGTAAATAACATTCAGACAAGCAGACAGATATACAGAGTAACTTACGCAATATTTGGATGGATTGTAACCATAACCTTTGTCTTGCCTTCGGCCTTCTAAACTCAATATTCAGAAAATACGATAAAAAACACAATCAAGGCCTTACTAATCAATTAATTTCCTTAAATACCAATTTCAAAGCCTCTTTCAATCTCCCATAACGAGCTTCATTGAAAAACCCAGGGCCTCTCAATTATATGGGACTTTAAACGCTTAGGATTAATTTGACAGGAGCATCGGCGCCATTTTGAAAAGCAATATGGCAGCCCATTCAATCAGTCGGTACATATTACTGTAGAATTAGAATTCTTTTTGGGTATAGAAGATACGTGATTATAATTAAATAGGATTTTCCTGTTTATGGTGCGAAGAACATCCTTTCATAATGTGTATTTTTCCTATTATACTCCGTGCGCTGTAGCATGGTGCGGGTGACAGTTTCAGTAACATTTCATTTCACTCTTGAAAGTTGCCGCGATTTACAAATTATGACTTAGTATTTCAGCTGTACTACATTCGTAATACATTAAATCATTAATAACTGTAGTAAATTAATTTAAACCTAACCAGAATGTTCTAGTCCACAAATAAAATCAAATTGAATGAAAAATTAAGCAAAGTTCTATTCGTATAACGTAACGCCATAGACGTATTTAGTGATGGGATGTACTGCTACGATGGATAGTCGATATTCTATATAATAAAAAACGTATATTGTGTGTAGGTCAATTTTTTATTGTAAAAAGCTAAAACGCAACGCAACGCGAACAACGAACGCTCTAAGTTCATAAAGCTGTAGGAATGACTTTTTCTGTTTTTTTTTGGTTCCTACGCCTTTATGAACTTGGAGGGTTGTATTGGTGATTTTGATCATTATAATTCTGTAACTACATACGTCTTACAGCCGCGAATAATAAATATTTTAATCAACATACAACCTAGCACTGGCCTGCAAATTGCAAAAAACGCAAGAAATTTTGAATTTCGCGGGCTGGTTGGAGCATTCACCTTAAAGCCTGTTGTCACCAGTCAGTGAGAATTCTAACGAAAAAGTAAAAATAACAATATTCCCTTACCGCAGCACGTTGTTCATCAGCCACACTTCCACCCACTGCCTTAATAACATAACATCACGCCTGTAACTCCCGAAGGTTTAGGCAGAGGTGTACCTAATAGTACACGCACATTTCGCCAGTTATGTTTAAGACCCATGTAATAGGGGGCGAGCCTATTACCATCAACCGGGCACAAATCCAGGCTCCGTGGCTGCTACTGAGAAAATCCTGATGCAAAAACCCAATAACACTGCCCGACCTGGGAATCGAACCCAAGAGCTTCTCTTTAATAATCATTCCTGAAACTGAGGCAACCAAAACAAGACAAACGTAAAACTTGCCTACGCATCGCATCTCATCCACAATCGGAAAAGATAGCTTGAAACCCAGTGGGTACAAATAAAGTCTGTAATAAGCATCGTCTGAAATATTTTCGTTTATAGCAAACATGCTTTTACCCGCGGCTTCGCTTGCATTTTTGTCGGAAATTAAGTGAAAGAATTTTGATGAATGGGATGAGTAGTTCTGAAGAATAACCCCCCTTTTTGGATGGGAAATCATCAAATGACTCCTCCCGCTCTGGGCGGAGCGGAAGGGAGTGTCAGACTTTTACCGAATAAAACCCATCCATGTACCTTCTTTTGCCCAGTCCCGCAGCCCTGGCAGACATCGGCCCTTGCGGGCCCCTCTGGTTTGCTGACATCTCTTTGAGGCGCGCGTGGAACATGAACGCGCCGTCGACACGGCCTGTCGTCATACGACGGACGGACGGCGAGCTAGCCCATTACTCATCGTCCACCGGCCCTCACCATCCACAGGCCCTCACCGTCCACAGGCCCAAGAAGAACCCCCTACATTGAAATTTACAAACACACGTATTTTACCTCTTTATAATATTAGTGTAGCTAGCAAATATACGGAATATAAAAAGCTGACCTTAGCAGGGGACCTCATATTGTTTCACATAAAGAACTTGTGACGGAATCTAAACTAAGCTTTTGTGGGGCGTTAGCAGAAAAGTTACGTCGGCCTGTTTAAAAGTATTTTTTTAAACAAAATGTATTAATTTTTGTTGTGTGTATTTTTAATAAAGGTTTGTCATGATTTAAGATATAAGAGATAAGTTTAAGACATTGAATTCTGCGTTAGGAAAAATATGGCGTGTTTTTTTAGTTTAAGGTGTTAAGTAGGTTTTTAGTAGGATAAGCGGGTTTAATACGGAGTTTCTTAGCAAGGTCTTGTGAACAAAATAAAACATGATTCAATTAATCTAGCATTTAAGAATCAGTGTACTATACTCGTATATATAGTAATCATACATTTTTTCCTGGATTTTAGACGTGTTGTTACGTAATAAAGTTGACGCAGTCATGTGCATAATTATATTACTGAGAAAAACATTGTCGACAAAACAGTGGCTTAGTCGCAAAACGTCTCTTTCGCAAAATATCTACCTACTGGTCGTGAAATGTCTTTTTCTCATAATGTCGCTTTCGCAGAATGTCTCTTTCTCAAAATGTCGCGTTAGTTAGAACTTAGAATAAAATTTAGCTAGGTTCAACCCTATTAAAAAAATACAGACCCATTTCGCCCCGCAGCCACGTGGATAAGCTGTTTTCAAGAGTCGTCATGAATCACCTAGCACGAAGACTCGACGACTTCCAGCCACAGGAGTAGGACGGGTTACGAGGATACAGCACCATAGACCACATTCACACAGTGCGGCAAATCATACAGAAGACCGAAGAGTATAATCGGCCGCTGTGTCTTGCATTTTTGGACTATGACAAGGCTTTTGACTCTGTCGAGACCTGGTCAGTTCTGAAACGAAACTTCGAGATTTCGTTCTGAATGATGTACTAATTACGTGGTAACCGTTATAGCATTGGTTTCCTTTCTACCTTGTATTTTTTCGGTGTGCTTCGACATTATGTAATACGATGTTGGATTTCTATAATAGGACACTAGGTTCAGGTACAGACGAAAATATACAAAGAAAAGACCAGTTTTATATTATCTAAAGTTTTTCTGCCAACCATCCCCGTATTTCATCACAGATAGGTAGGGAAGAATGGGCCGAGCCGAATGGGCCACGTTTATTGGATGCGAAACCCACACGGACAGGAATCATATTTTATTGGTTCAAAATAATAATATTACGATAAATATTGTAGCTTCTTTTATTTTTATACTTTATTTATGTTTTATGCTGTGGGTCAAAAGTTTTTTGATACACACTGCCTCTGGTTTTGTGGATGTTATAAAAGGGTAAGGAGTTATCTATGTTGCGCAGTACTTAACTACCTTTTAACTTTTTTGATTAGACAAGCTTTGAACAGCAGCTCTGAAATAAATCTCATTTGTTAATAGAACGTATTATTTATTATTTTTGATCGTGGCTTAATAATAACAGCCGCATGAGTCTGTCTTCAAGGTTAAACATCACTTGCCAAGGTCATATTTAAGTCATTGGTCCCGGTTGTCATTTCTAGATCTTTGACAGTCGTTACAGGTAGTCAGTAGCCCGAAAGCCAACAACCAGTCTTACCAAGGGGTACTTATCGTATTACCCAGTGCTAATTGGGTGGTGGAGGTCAGATAGGCAGTCGCTCCATGTAAAATACGGATCCGGTTAGACTGAAAGCCGACCCCAACATAGAAAAGGCTATGCAGTTGCTGCCTTCCGTTTTGTGAGAGTCATAAATTGTTAGTTTTAGGTATAACAGTTGTTCAAGGAAAAGTATGCGCTTTGGAATTACAAACGTTTGATGATGAGATCCAAATGAAGCTGTTTTATACATGAAATTAATTGGCGATATTACCATTAGCAAAACTTCAGCAAATCAAGCAATCAATCAATTCATCGTCCATTAATAGATGACCATTAATATTCTTAGGACAGGATCTCAAAGAGGAGCTCCCCGCGCACGCGCTTTGTTTTTGTTTCTGCAGTATATTTTCTAGGTTTTGTACGCCCGGACTTTAACCACATTGGTAGCTTCTTTTATTTTATACTTCATCATCTGCCTGGCCTTTTCCAAACTATCTTGGGGTCGGCTCCCAGTCTAACTGGATGCAACTGAATACCAGTATTTTACTTGGAGCGACTGCTTATCTGACCTCCATAACCCAGTTAGTACTGGGTAATACGATATCCTTGCTAAGACTGGTTGTCAGACTTTTTGGGCAACTGACTACCTGTAACGACTGTCAAAGATCTACAAATGACGGCCGGGACCAACGGCTTAACGTGTTTTCCAAGGCACGGAGGAAACTCGGTATGTAATGGGTGGTCACCCATCCACAGACCAACCTAGGCAAGCACGACTTAACCTAAAGATTGATCGAAGCGGCAGATATTATTTAGCCACGAGCTCCTCCTTTTATTTTATATTTGATGTACGTTATATGTTGGGGGCAAAAGTTTTTATGTCTGTATGTTGCCCCCTGTTTTGTAGCTGTCATAAATTTTCTATATGTTGATACTAAGTTCTTACCTGCCTAAGTACATAACTTTTTAATCAGATATACTTTGCTGACTAGTATTTTTTACAACACTGGATGGCCAATGTACAAGCCATTATTGTGCCTTGACAGTCACTCATCTCAGCTATAGATATTTACTACACAAAATAATACAGCATTCTCCTGCCCTTAGCCCAATTAATTTGGGGTCGACGCTGCATGTCTTCATCTTCCACTTTTCTATTACTTGTCATCTCAGCAGTCACCTCCTTTCTAGCCTTATCATCTTTCACAGAGTCTATCCATCGTTTCTTACGTAGAAGTAAAAGGATAAATATTGGGCATGGCATTACATCCTGGAAATGACACTGACTTAAGTTTTTTCTGATATAGTTGTATTTCGAGTGTTTCATAGCGTCAAATTAGTTTCGTAAGTTTGGTTGATGACTGGTGTTTACCGATGCGTAATATTTCTTTTGCAACACAATATTACTTAAGTCTTGACTGCCGCTTTGGTCTCGTGGTCGCAAGCGCGACTGTTGAGCATGAGGTCCTGGGTTCGGTTCCCAGGTCGGGCAACGTGTTATTGGGTTTTTCCATAAGGAATTTCTCAGTAGCAGCCACGGAGTCTGGGTTTGTGACCGGTTGATGGCAATAGTGGTGAAACGTGAGTGTGCCTACTGTTAGAGTTAGGCAATACGAGAATAATATCACATACTTCGTATCGACATGATAATAAGATCAATAACAGTATTTGTACATAAACTAGTAACCTGCTTGTACCCTACAAGGAAACAGCGTCATAATAAAGATTGGAGCACGAATGACTTATTTGTTGTTCTCAGATAAATCTTTCATAAATCTTGATTTGTTTGCCGTAAATATAAGAAAAGTGGGAGCAACAAGATAATGCGATAACTTTGACGTTTCGGGGTCGCGGCCGCTAAAAATAGGATTCTCAATTACTTTGGCAACAATACCTTTCCAATGACGATACTTGAGTACCTGCGTTCGGTGCGCCAGCTGCGGCTTTTTTTAAAACGTATATGCATGTCGGATCCAGTCATTGGTACGGACTTAAAATGAATCGCAAGTACGCCAGTGGTGACATCAGGCGACCTACTTACAAGTGTGCCCCCACCACTGCGTGCTTTCTACAGAGCCCTGATGTTTTTAGCTTGAAGCATAGACGACATTGAAGGTCTGATCGCAGCGAAGTTGAGACGTCCTGGAACTGTACCCCGATTCATTGTGCCCCGTGTTATTGTGTTAAATTGTACTTTTAAGTAATTTGTTAGTTTACTAGAAACAGTTTATCGCACCCAGTGTATTTTCATTACACGAAACCCATCTTCTGCCCACATGATGTACGAACTTAACGGAATAAATCCTGAAAATTCGACATGCATATTATTAATGATAATATTATGTTGATATTATCATCTGCCTAGCCTTTTCTCAACTTCGTACGTTGGGGTCGTCTTCTATTTTAAATAGAGCGACTGCCTATGCGATCTCTAGACAACCCAGTTAGTGCTGAAAGAAAGAACGAAAAGAAAAAAAAAACATTACTGGGTGCTAAGATACCCGTTAGTAAGACTGGTTGTCACTTTTGGGCCACTGTCTACCTGTAACTGTACTGAAAATCTACAAATAACAGCCGGGATCAACTGCTAACGTGCTTTCCATGGAGAAAACTCAGTATGTAATGGATGGTCACCCATCCAGGGACTGACCTTGGCAAGCCTGCTTAACCTTGAAGATCAACAGTTATTATTTAGCCACGAGCTCCACATCTACATAAATGTTGCTATGCTGTGCTGACTCACGCCAATCCAGAAACGTATATAGCTCACCTAATAAATTCACCTCCGAAAACAAATTTTCACTCCTCAATAAATCCAAGCCTCAAAGCCAGGCACTCAGACCTTACCTAAACGAAAAGTTCAGCAGAAAATTTTCAATATTCATCAGGTGTCGATTCGTGTCGTGGTTCGCCGCGTACGGAACCCTAATATCTACTACAGGGTTTAGCTTTTAAGCAAGTTGGAGTTGCAGCCACAAATATTACGTGGACTCTTTACCTAGTTATAGGGTATGTATCTTTACCTAGATATTTGTGTTCAGTTTCTAGTATTTCTTTTCGAATATCAAAATGTTTCGAAGCACGATAAGCCGTTGATCTCGGATGTCATTTGTAAATCTTTGACAGTCGTTACAGGTAGCTAGTAGTCCGAAAGTCTAACAACCAGTCTTTCCAAGGGGTATCTTAATTACCCATATCGGTATACCCAGAACTAAGTTGTGGGGGTCAGATAGGCAGTCGCTCCATGTAAAATACTGGTATTCAGCTTCATCCAGTTAGACTGGAAGCCGACCACAATATAGTTGGGAAAAAGACTTGACCGAGATGATGTGAATGAGTTGTTGAGATAAAAACAAATTCAGCATAAGACAGCATGCTATTGTGCAGGTATGTATTGCAATAAGACTTTTAGAACTCGTGGAACAATATGTACAGTGTGTAATTGTGTTTAGTGTACAAATATGTTTTCTCTTGCAAGATCTACTTGATGGCAAGTCCTTTTCTTTATGGTACGCTGTTGACTTTTGCCAGTGGCTTCGCCCAAGAAACTAAAAATTATGTGCTCACGATGTTAAATTAGCTTTATTTTAAGTGTCCATGGAGTTTGCCTGTTCTTCTCCATAGAGATCTACGTTTTCGATTGACCATTTCAACTTTGTGATTGACTGACCGATTCTTTCGCGATTTAAAAGTGCTTGTAAATGAATCAATACTATTGATCGTGTGTATGTTGAAGCAAAGCAACTGACATCATCAAAATATCGATGGCCAATGCTAATCTCAGTTATGGCAATAATACACCACAAACTTTCTATCATACACACTTTTTTTGTGAGATTTTATTGTGTCCCACTGCTGGGCAAAGGGCTTTTCTTCTTCCGAACCTCTCAGTTTTGTGCAATTCACACTTAGACATAGATAAAATAAAAATAAAACGTTTATCCTATCATTTCCTTATAAAACCAACCTCGATCCATATGTTGAGCTATAAAACAAGCGGGAGGTATGAAAGCGTGCTCCACCCGCTATCGCGCCGTGTACGCTGCCATTAACATATCAATATGGTACTGAACTCATACGTATTGCTGGTTATTGTGTAAGTTACAAGCGAAAGCGATTATGTTTATTTTTCTGTCGGTATAAAGATGAAATCTTATTGACACGCACAAATCAATATTTTCTTCCATCTTTTTTCCTTATTGTCACTAACACTGAGAGGTCCAATCGCGCGTTATAGTGCTTCCGATGCCGTGATGCCTTTACGTAACAGAATGAGATAGAGATACTCGAAATCGCTGATTCATGCATGCAAATGACCCTAAAGGCGCATACCCACCGCGGCGCACGGGTGGGCCACGTACGTGTGTTCACGACGTTATTAGTACATGCGTGGTTTGCTCGAATAAGGCGCACACATAGCTCAATATGACGCCATGCGCGCTGTGTATGCGTTACACACTATACACGAATATTTACCTACGACTATGCCGCGGTGGACACGTAGACCCACGTTGTCAAACAAATGACACGCAGCTTAAATGCGCCACGTGCCCGTGCACAGCGTGCGCCGCGGTGGGTTTGCGCCTTAAGGCTGCCTTTTACACTTTTAACGCTTTTGTTTTTGTTGACCAAATCAGGCTATACAGTCACTTACTTTCTATCTATGTTTCAGAATATTATACTTGCTGTCTCTCTTCGTACCTCAAACAAAATAAGATAATATTCAGGTTGGGCCCATTACAATGTAGGAAAACTCTTTTAGTAAAATTAGAATTTGTGCTGCATCTTATTTTCTTTTTAAAATAAAGAATTATCGGGATACAAATGCTATACTTTACAGAACTATAGTTTAGTCATCTGTTCTGGCCAAACTACTTTGTCCTGGGCGAAGCTAGGACTCATCACAAGAAGACGAACATAGGGCACACCGACGAAATGGGTGCGGTTAGGTTAGAACTTTATTGTGACCAACCAAGAGTGCTTTGTTTGAGTTAGTGTATCCTGACACGATAAACCAGTAAACCGGTTTGGCCAAAGACAAACTACTTTGGCCTGGGGGTCTAAAATGGCTGCTTTAGCAGTTCTAATCATAATAGGATAATAATATGAATTACGTTTAAATTTGTAAAATGGTCACAAGGTGACAATTCATAATAGTAGGTACGTCTATGACCATTATAAGAATTTAAACGTAATTCATATTATTATCCTAATATGATTCTGCTAAAGCGGCCATTTTAGACAGGGGGTCTAGGGGGTAATAGGGTTTCGCCAGTAACATGGCAATAAAGTTCAAAAACCAGATTTTTGATGTAGGCACAATAAAGCATATTATTTTATCTAGCTATTAAAACCAAATCCTGTCTCAAAAATATATTCTCAATTATTCGTCTTACGCACCCAAGCGGAAAATCCTTCCGCAGATTCCAGAGGAAATCTATTACATCAGCAAATAATGGACTGAAATTATAACTCTTCACTGAATAAACTGAAAGGGGTGTTATATAAATTCGTGTCTTGGGACCGTTTTGTCGTGTTTCAATATCTTAGATAAGGTAATCGATTAAGGACTAAGGTATGCTTCCAATTAAACTTCTTTGTAAGTAATAAACTATGCCGATAATTTAGAAATGTTTTCGGCACTTGTAGCTAAGCAGATCATCGAAACTTCAAAGGCGCGCTTTTATTTCGGTACTAGCTTATGCCCGCGGCTTCACCCGTGTGGAACTCGGTAATTGTGCCACAAGGTCATACTACCGGGATAAAAAGTATCCCGGTTATAAACTATTGTGTGCCTCTTATTCGTATTCTTTCTCTCCAACTCCCATCTCCCGCTCATAACTTGTCCCACACAACACAGAGATCTGCATTTGACGGTAGACCTGTATTTAGCATATTAGGCACGGATTTACACTTCCGAATTAACACGAGTAATTCCCCTGGCTTTCTCAAATTATATTCTCCATTTTCAGATTTTGACCTGAACCGGGTTTCGTGCGATTCGTGTTGTTTGTGCGTCGGATCATCTGTTTGTGTTGTTTGTGTTAGTTTCGGAAGTAAGCTTGTGGTAAAAGGTAGGGGAGGATATAGTAAACAATTATTATTTAAATACTTATGTACCGACATGTACTAATAGATAATGGGTGAAAAAATACCCTTAACGAAGCCGAAAGACACTTATTCTTCCCGTCATTGCGGTATTTTTTTATTCTAGACCATACCTGGGAAACTTTTAGTTACGGAGATATTGGGGTTCAAAGTTTCAACTTTTTCAATAGTTTTTTTTTTTTAAATTACAATGACTATTCAACGCATCCATCAGTATAATGTTTTGGGTGTGTTACATTGAGACTTGCCGTAAACCGTGATTTGTACCAACAAAAAAAAACGTGTACCAGCAGTTCTTTTTCCGTAGGGTAAACCAAGCATTTTGTACATCAAACTAAGTAAGTTTGATGTACACAATGCTTGGTTGACCGCATCGTGAAGAGTCCGTTTACACCTTGTATATGGAGGTATATTCTTTTTGGATTATATTCAATTTGGATTCGAACAAATACTCGGTTGGCATCAAGGTTGGCAGAAATCAGATCCGATTGCACCACATTCAGAAAAGGAGTTTTTATCCCAGAATAATTCCTAAAAACAACACTCCATTTTTAGGGTTCTGTTCCCGACCCGGGACCCTATTACTAAGCCTCCGCTGTCCGTCCGTCCGTCTGTCTGTCAGTGGGCTGTATTTCATGATCCGTAATAGGTAGACAGTTGAAATTTTCATTTACCACTCTCACAAGTACTGCACCTCTTTTTATTTGTGTACCTGAAACCGATCAAACCAGAAACTGGTAAACAAAAAAAACTTTTTAGGCCAAATAAGATCCTAAAAGATCGTAGAATGTGAGTATCAAATTTTGAGGTGGCGCCCAATAGATATTAAGTAGGATAAATCAAGCTACCATCATTTTACGCTATACGTAATTAATTTGCTCGTGTTTTTGAGTCGCCTCAGAATTTGTTATTTAAATCAATTTAGGACAAAAGCAAAGGATTTTTTTTTTTTAATTTAGCAATTTAGGTTTTTTTTTTAAAGTTATTTTTTCGCTTTTCAGTTTCTGTTTTCGTCCGCTTAATTCTTTGTTAGAAAGTTTCTTTGCTCCCCAAATTCCTTCTCTAACATACCACATTTGTTGTAGGAGGTACATCTTCAGCGTTCAATCATAACGCTCCGATATCATCGACCACGTCGTCAAGTAACCTTACTTAGGAGCTAAATAATAACAGCCACTCGGATCAATCTGCAGGTTAAGCCGCGCTTGCCTAAGTTGGTCTGTGGATGGGTGACCACCAATTACATACCGAGTTTTCTCCGTGCTTCGGAAAGCATATTAAGCCGTTGGTCCCGGCTGACATTTGTAGATCTTTGACAGTCGTTACAGGACCCGAAAGTCTGACAACCAGTTTTATCAAGGGGTATCGAATTACCCAGTACTTACCGGGTTGTGGAGGTTAGATAGGCAGTCGCTCCATGTAAAATACTAGTGTTCAGCTGCATTCGATTAAACTGCAAGCCGACTCCAATATAGTTGGGTAAAAGCTAGGTAGATGATGATACCTAACCTTACTACGAACCTAAGATGTTTAGAGATAGGATAGCTTTTAGGTTTCTCAGAGCAGCTTGCTCGTTCAAACAGCAGACTAAAACTACCACGGTCCTTAGTATTTAATTTAGTTATAAACACTCAACCCGGAAGAATATTTTATCACAGAATTACTCAAACAACGATTGAGAAATCAAAAAAATGTAACGGATCAATCTTCAATTTGTCTATAAAACTGTTCGTACATACGTAGCGCTTTGCTACGCCGTAGCACACGATGCTACGGCGTAGCTTACTCTGCTACAATAGCGTAGTCTTCTGCTACATCTTAAGGTGAAGCGTCAGGGTAGCCCACGAAATTCAAAATATCTTAGGGTTTTACCAAACCATTTTTTTTTGCAATTTGCAGGTTAGTGTCAAGTTATATGTTAATGAAAATATGATTCGCGACCGTAACAAAAATGGCTTTATTGAGTTATAATCATTAAAATCATCAATACAATCCTTTTCAACTGGATTGTTTGGCTTTTACATGAAATAGTCATTCAATGGGATTAAATGAACTAACTAGGGTTATATTCATGATTTTAATGATAGCAATTCTGTAACTACATACGTGTTACTTGCGCGAATTATATTTTCATTAAAAATACAACCTGACACTGACCTGCAGATTGCAAAAAAAATGTAAGAAAATTTCGCGGGCTACCCTGGTGCTCCCACCTTAAGGAGCGGTTTTAAAAACTTGATTAATTTATTTAAAAAATACTTAAACTAATTTAAGTATTTGATGTTCTGTCCCCTTTTTGTGAGTGGGCCGTAATCCACTGCTAGAGATTGATTTATTGCTTGACTTTAATCAATTTCATCATTGCAAGTGTAGTCTGTAGATATTTTGTAATTTTAATTAAGGGTAAGTAATAAAATGGTTGTTTAACATATACGCTTTAATTCAATTTTATGCTGATTACACAAATGAGCTTTATGTAAGTACGTAATATCAAAGTCACATTTTTTTTTGGAATTACAGAACAATTTACAACCTTATTTATTTATCGATTGGGCTTATTTTACAATGATCGCTGAAGATGAAGTTATCGTAATTTGAAATGTGGTTTCACCAACTTGTTTTTAATTTGCAACCAAAAAAATGAAATAGGTTGTTTTTGTAAATAAAATTATTAAAACCTTTTTTCTTAGTTAAACAAGTTGGCAAAACCTTAGAGATATTAATAATAATTTTTATAACAATATTAAATAATTAGAAAATACTTTTTTTATAGATGTGGACCGGATCAAACTTCAAAATAAGTTTAAATCATTGGTTAAAATAAAAACATAATTACGAAGATACTTTTAATGAATAACCACATCTTTTCCATAATTATTAAACTGACGATTATTACCGAAGTTTTAACATTGACTTGTTTAATTAGTTAATTATTTTAATTATCTTATTCATATTGACAATATGTTTTGAACATTCGATTAGCACTTACCACTAGATGACAAGCTCATATTTTTTTAAATAAAATTAATAAAAAAACACCAACAATAATTTGCAACGAAATAATGATGTAAAATATTTTCAGAACAGGCTTTCATTATGAAAAGTAAAAAAATATTTTAACTTCGAGACAGGGATAAAATTAAACTTAAAATAAAACTACACTTATTTTTATTAAAATTGGTAAAGAACGCAAAGCCTCGATGTTTAATGATCAAAATCAAAGAAATATGTAATAAAAAGAATGCACTTATTACTAAAAAGTTCGTTTTTATATTCTTTATACTAAATTGGCAATATTTAAAGTGATATTTTATTCTCAAAATGGCGTAAAAGTATAAGGCACGGTTTTAATATTTTACTAAATTTACTTAAATGTAGAAGGACGTCAACCCAGCTAATATTTATTATCTACATGGTTATTTTACTCGCGAAAAAAGAAACTGCTTTGGCACTTTTTCAGTTCATCATACATTTGTAAAAAACAGAAAAAAACTAAAGGTTCTCTTTTCCTCGATTGATATGTTTCAATAATTGGAATTTTCGTGTTAAAAAAAAGGAAAAAAAAAGGAACTAAAATAAAACAAAACAAAATATTATTAGATTTTTTATTTTTATTCGAAATGTAACAATAGACTTCTTTTTTGTAAATATAAAATCGTATTTCGTGATTGGATGGACTCTCAAATTTGGAGAACTAATGAAAAGGAATTGACAGTCAGTTGAAATTTTAGAGAAAATCATTGCAATTGTTACAAGTTCGATGTAAAGAAAATATAATAGAAAATAATTAAGTAATCTTAATAACTTAAAGTTTAAAATTAATAAAACTTTGGCATGTGTATTATGACCGATTAAATTTTGGAGCTGAAATGCTATTAATGTAAAAAAATACAATTAGGTACATATATTATTTACATAGAATCAAGATGGACATAAATTAAAATTAATTGAACTTATTTTTATTGTCAGTTCTCGCTTTGAGTATTATTATTTTTTACTTATTTACATCGTAAAAATGCAGAGAAAAAGTAACTTACGAGTAAAAATTTACAAAATAATAATAAAACTGTAAATATGTATACAGTTATTTTTTTGTAAAAAATTACAATTTACAGTTTATAAATGACAGTCGTTCAATATTTGACACATTACGTAATGGGGTCTTTAATAATAGTTTAGTTTTTAATTGAAAAGTTTTGAAACGTAATTTCATAAATAAATGTAAAAGTACAAAAAGAAATTGTAAGTACAAAATATCTCAAAACTAATAAGAAAAAATCGTCAGGAACAACTTTTTAAGTTTCGAAAACCATTTGTAACAATAAAAATGTATTTAACATTTTCTAGAGAACAATTTTAAGTAAAAAACGATGACAGGATAAAATTCAAAATTTTTCCCGAATTAATAATTTGTTGTTTTTTTTTTCAAAAATCGTATTTTTATAACAATCATAATTATCTTAAAACTTAATTACGAGAGATCCTTTTCTGGAATCAATAAAAATTTGGATTCGCATTTAAGTCATTTGTTCGACAATTTGTAGAGGTTTTTGAACAATCAAAGTGAAAAAAAACCATCTTCATAATTTTGTCAAGATATTGTGACACTTTTAGTAAAACTAACAGAAAAAACACACCTCAAATGTGACTTTATTCTTAAAGTTACACTTTTATAGTAATACCTAAGTTAATTTTCTTTACAATCTAGCGAAGTAAATCAAATGAATAAATCACCAAATTGTCGAACAACAGAAGATCCAGCCTTTATACGAAAAATTAAAAAGAATAAAATCGTACATTTACCATCTAAATGTATCCTAAAATGATTTCACAATTGGACATTGGAAAAATCAAATTCTTTTGTTCGCCTATGTCATTTGGACGTATTACCTATTACAATATGATAAGTCAGTCGAACATTTTAATACAACCCGACTAGCCCAAATACTAATTTAGGCAACATTGTCATATCTATCTACGCAATGGACACTAATCGTTTGAGAGTTCGTTCAAGTATCACATTCAATTATTTTAAGTCTATCTACAATTTTAACTAGTCCATTTATTTACACTTCACTTCAAAGTTTACACTCATAGCCGACTTTACACTTTTAGTTCTGTCTCTTTACATTTTTAGTTTACACTTTACGTTTTTAGTTTGTCACTTTACACTTTTGGTTTGTGGTTTTAGACGACGTGTGTTTCACTTCTTTTGTTGAACGACTCGTCGATAGTGACGTTCTGTTTTTTGTTTTCTTTTTTGATGGTTCCGTATTGCGGAACATCTGAAGTGAGGTTTTGTACTGTGAGTATCTGATTGGAGTTCTGAGGCGTGCTCGATGATATGGGGCTACCGTATTGGTTGCCGTATTTGTGACGTGATGGGTCCTTTAGGATAGACTGGGGTTGCTTTGGCGCTGGAGTCTGCATTAGGTGCTGTAACAAAATAGGTCTGTTAGAAACAGTTGGGCCTGATGATGAATGGTCACACACATAAAAGATTGCAGGCTTATAAAAGGTACCAATGAAACTGACCGCGTTCAACTCATCTGAACTGCGTTTAAAGCTGAAAATATCCATAAAACTGCTACTGGCGTTCAGTTTCATTGATTAGTTAGACAAGACCGAATTTTTAGCTTAGTTACGAAAAATACCATAATTAATAACCTATCAAGATATTTTTAACGCTTAGGTATTGTAAGATTTTTTTAAAAGCCTTTTCATAAGCTTTATAAGTCTTAACGTTAATCAGTTTCGATTCAAAATCGAAAATAACAAAATTCACTACTAAATAGTCCATTTCATTTAAGCCCAATAGAAATTGAATCACGTATTTTCTTACGCCATTTACACAATTACGTTCTGAGCGTAAAATGACAAAGTTTTAGCAAAAAGTTCCGGATTTTCGAATCCATTGAAAAGTTCTCGCAGATTGGAATTTCAAAGCTTTAGTAATGGGGAAGGAATTTGTTGTTAATTAATCTAAAATTATGAGATCGTTCATGCCTAACTGGTTATGTATAAAAGTATTGAAAGCGAGACGAAATACTCCCAACTGGATCAAAGGAGCTTATTGGAGTAATTCTGGGAATTTTGTCTTTGTATTATGTTTGTTTATTATCATCAAATATTGTCATGAACAGGGATGGGGATTTAATTGGTAGTTTATTGCTTCTATTTGCTAATGAATGAGCGCATCTTTTAGTGTCATTCGTAGAATTCACCCCTAAGTAGTCACTGATGTCATGTATTATCAACCTTAAAAATTGAAGAACAAAAACCAAATTTTCCATGTTTGCTATTTCCAATTCTTCCTTCAAAATCTCAAGGGTTTGTCCAAACAATACAGTTCAATGGACATACGATAGATAGATATCCTACACCAGTATCGTCTTCAGAGCGAGCACCACAATAGCTCATTCTGTGGTCCTGGCAAAGGGCTATCCGGGTGCTATGTGTCACAATTTATCCACTGAAACCTTAGTTTCTAGGATGTAAGGTGGACCTATCTGTCACAATTTGTATGGAAGATCTATGTTGTGAGAGTTCGTACGGTTTCAGCTCTTGTGTTTAATGAAAAGGGTATGTACAGGAAGTAAACTATTTGTAGAATTGCATAATACTTCAAGAAGAAAAATAAGGCAACGTGGCCTAATGTAATGCAGCCAAGAACAGAAAACGTTTACCAACATTTTACCGACTGCTGAACATGAGATCTTCGGTTTCCGGGTCGGGCAAAATGTTATTGGGTTTTTCCATCAAGAATTTCTCAGTAGCAGCCACGCAGGCTGGATTTGTGACCGGTTACTGGCCAAAGATTCGCCCCCTATTACACGGGACTTAAACATAACTGGCAAAATGTGGGTGTACTATTAGGCACACCCCTGCCTAACCCTTTGGGGGTTACAGGCGTGATGTTATGTTACTTTAATTGCAAGATTCAAGGACCGTTTTTACATGTTCTCCGATGATCAAAGTCAAAAATACAAAATCAAAATCCAAGCATTTATTTCAAGTAGGCCAGTACAGTACAGTTACAGTAAAGCAAGGAGTTAGCGCTGCTTGAATAATATTGTCAAGAGGGTGTCAGTGTTAGTAATCACTGGTGAAATTGAGTGTTAAAAACAAAATGGCGGCTAAACTTCCAACTATGCCCATGTGCCAAAAGATCCATGTTTGTACAGTAAGTAACAAAAACCCTGTTGTTCCTTCTACCTACGTTTTAAGAATCGGTATACACACGTAATAAAGGAAGTCATTTATAAAAAACGGTCAACAAAAATAATTTAAAAAAATATATATTGTGGTAAATATTTATAAAAATTAAATATTTTAAAGTCTCACCTGTCCGCAGTTCCCCTGATGCAGTACGGTGACATCAGGCGGAGGTACGGCGGCCATCTTGTCCAGCCTCTGCCGCCTCAGTGTGCCCCCCGCCGATTGTCTGTCTACAGGTAGAACTCTTTATGATTTAATGTATCTGAGCTCTTTTACAGCTAATTGGATCGCCGTTACTGTGAGATCACACTGGCGAAACATTCACATATTCGTTCTGATTTTATTCATGTTGAAGGCTATTTCACTATCCCTCTTTTGTTCTGGGTTGAAATCTTTTATATCGTCATTCAACTTATTTTTAAGTGAATGTTTTGCAAGAGCGAACGCAGAGAGTAAACAAATAGAGACTAAAATTAGTATTCGGACATATTTGACAAAATTATGATTTTTAATATTTCTGAGATTATTATAGGGTCACTTTATAGGCTGAGTTTGCATTATAATGCCAGTTTTCACTTCCAACTACTTAATACAAGATTTTTAATTCTTGTTATGGATAAGGTTGTGTTTAAAAAATTAGCAACATAAAGGTACGATGAGCTCATCTTCCTATTGCCATAAATGACAATTATAGTAGGGTACTGTAGGGAAATCACCAAGATTTTTTTAACAAAAAAAAACGACTTCTTCAAGAAAAATACTAAGACAAGTTACCATCAAGCGCGTAAGCATGCGGCGGGCTGGGCAGGTGCGCGGGCGAGCCGGCCGCCAGCGCGCCGTTCATGTGCGCCGCGCCGCCGTACTGCGCCGGACGCGCCGCCTGCTGCTGCTGCTGCTGCTGCACATACGGACTGGTTAGTGCCTCAGCCGGGATCATAGGTTTTATACCGCTCGTTAGCCTCTAAGATCGGAGAGCTCAGAGATGCGTTGCGGTGCCTTACCGCCGCCGCAACGCTTCGTGTGCCCCCGCTCTAAACGAGCGGTGCGGCGCCGCAACGTTGTAATGTCGCAGCGGCGCCGTAGCAGTCCTTTAGTAGTAGTCCTTCCTTGTGACGCATAAACAACAGAGCGGTGCTGCTCCGACGTCACAACGCATAGTGTGCCCTCACTCTAAATTGGCTTAACATGACGTCGAGAAAAAAATGTTACGAAGACGACTATATTATGTAATACTAAAACTGTAAGACAGCTCTTAGAGTTCGTCTAGCGTACCCTATTTAGTCAAACGTGGTCAAGGCGTGAGTATCTTCACAATGCTGGCGACGAAGTGAGGGCAAGAATAAGAAAGCTGGACATTGGCCTCTTCCAACTTGCTCCATTCATCACGTTGGGCCCTATCAGAAAACCAGCACTGTGACTTTGTAGGGTTCCGTACCCGAAGGGTACTTAACCAACGGGACCCTATTACTAAGCCTCCGCTGCCCGTCCATCCGTCCATCCGTCCGTCTGTCTGTCAGCAAGCTGTATCTCATAATGCGTAATAGGTAGATAGCAGTAATTTTCACAGAATGTGTGTCTGTTGCCGCTATAACAACAAATAATAAAAATTAAAGGGGACTCCCCTACTACGATTGAACGGAACCCTTCATACGCGAGCCCGACTCGAACTTGGCCGTTTTTTTGTCCTGTGCGAGACAAATAAATGTTTTTCTTTCTTTTCTTTCTTGCAAGTCTGGTTCGCTACAATTAAAATAACTATCAGCAAAGTGATATCAAGTCGAAAATTCTTACCTGCTGCAAATATTCCCCAATGAGCGGCGGGTAGGAGAGGTACCGATCCGACGCCATGTTGTAGTACGAGCCATCCAGCGGGGGCATCGGACTCGGAGCTGGTACATAGTTGTTCTTACCTGGCGGAGATAATTTAAAAAATGTTGTTTGAGATAAAAGAAATATGCTGAAGCTGAAACTTGATGATACAATGTTGAAGAAAAAAGCTAAATGTTTGTCTAGAATTTTAAACCGGGCATTTTTAACAAAATTCTGCAGCAAAATTGAATAAGTTGCCTTAATGGGTAATTATAAAAAAATATGGTAATTATTATTATGAATTCAAAAGGTTGTTTATTACATACCCACATGGACACTTAAAAAATCTTTAATTCGTTAAAAATCATAGAATTTATTTTAGAAATAGTTCAGCTTTGTACGGACGACGACCAAGCTATGTGAAACCAGTATACGCTGAACTCTCATTGTAGAGAAAGTTCGCACAAAGCGAAGTAGGACTGGATATGTATAACTTGATGTGTCGCTGTGTGTACTTGTAGGTCAATTACGTGGCCTATAATATAATGCAAATCAAGTTTTATAAAAAGTTCAGCTTTATCATCGTATCTGATCTGTGCTCGTGGCTAAATAATATCAGCCGCTCGGGTCGATCTTTAGGTTAAGCCGCGCTTGCCTAGGTTTCCTCCGTGCCTTGGAAAGCACGTTAAGCCGTTGGTCCCGGCTGTCATTTGTAGATTTTTGACAGTCGTTAAGGTAGTCAGTGGTTCGAAAGTCTGACAACCAGTCTTACCAAAGGGTATCGTGTTACCCAGTGTTAGCTGGGTTGTAGAGGTCAGATAGGCAGTCGCTCCATGTAAAATACTGGTATTCAGCATCCGGTTAGACTGGAAGCCGACTCCAACATAGTTGGGAAAAGGCTAGGCAGATGATTTATCGTCGTATCTATCTGATTGACAGTCTCTTTTCGAATCTCGATATGCCATAACTACAATGAAATAAAAATCAATTCTTTACTCACCAGCACTCCTTCCCAGCGTGCTATGGCCACTAATATCCTTATGTCTATGGGGGTGCGGCAGCGTCCTCGCGTGATCTCCGTCGTAGACTGCGTAGTTAGGAGGAGGGTAGTCTAGCGGAGGAGGGATCACCAGGCCCTGGTCATCCATTAGGAAGGCGTCTGTTGTCTGTAGAGGACAATGATGGTTAGTTATCTTGACAGATTTTTGGTTGTGATGATTGATGTCCAGTTTGAATGTGAGTAAAGTTCTATTTCGTATTATTGATAGGGCAACTTCCAGTGAACTTGCATGTTGTCACTATATACATGTGAAATAAATACATGTGTAATTATTTTGCTTCAAGTTGTAATCTAACCGTGAGCCTGGCTAGGCGATACACGCGAGACACGGCGATACAGCATTTAAATAATGCTTTAATAATGCTTTTTTTTGCTCTTCATTCCTTATACATACATTAATTGCTAGAATAGTCAAACCCAGGCTCCGAGCCCATTACCATCAAACGGCCACAAACCCAGAATCCGTGGCCGCTACTTAGAAATTCTTGATGGTAAAACCCTATAACACTTTGCCTGCCCTGGGAATCCAACCCAGAACTTCATGCTTATCAGTCGAGCTTGCGACTACTAGATTATCGAGGCAGTCAAACATTGAAATTCTCAGCTAAAGTCAAGATCACTGAACCCTGAACCCTTCGTCAAAATGTTATAAATTGATCTTTAAAACCTCTCACCTGACTCAACATATGCCTGGTCGGCATGGACGGCACCTCAGGTATCGGAGGCGGCTGCCTCTCATCCTGGCCCTCATCTTGGGAGTAGGTCTCCGACTTCTCCGAGACAGAACTGAGAGTCTCCCCGGTCATCGTGTCGTTGTATGACGAGGGAGCGTACATCTCTATTGTTGCCGATTTTGAAGCTTGGCCGGCTTGTTCTGTTGAAGGTGATGTAGGTGATATAGAGAGTGAAATTCATGATTTAGAAAATGATAAAGGTGATGAAGAAAGTGATGTAGAAAATAAAGGAGAAAGTAATGTAAATGAGAATGTCGTGGATATTAATGTAGCTACTGTTAAATACCTAGAAGTTAATATGAACAGATCAAGTCTTTTTTCGGAATAAAATCAATATAAGATTTATGTTGGATTTAATCCGAAAAAATTACTTTTTAAAAGCTTTGAATCAAAGGTTTTCTTATCGATTTGATGAATTAAATCGTTTGTTATTTTTATAAATTACGTAATATTATTATGACCTATTGGTAAGGTAAGGTTTGCGTACCTAACCAAAATAAAAACTAATTGCAATGAATTTAATTCAGTTTTATTTCAGGGTTAATTCTTCAAATTAAAGAAAATAAAACGAGTGAATACAACAATAATTGCAGAGAAAATGATTCTCATTAAAGCCTCGAACCGAGCAGTAACTACTTCATCATAATAATTAATTCATATTCATGTAATTGAAAACCTAGCTGCAAAATTATTATTTTTACAAGTAAGTTAATCATCAAGGTGTTTAAACAGCATTCATTGTTTTTGTGCAGATTTCAAAACAGAGTAATAGTTTCTTTTTAATCTGTTGCAAAAAGAATTCGAAAAAATCTCCCAGGAAATTGTGTTAGAATTACTTAACTGTCTTTAAGCAAAAATATTACCTAACATAACATCACGCCTGTAATCAACGAAGGGTAAGGCAGAGGTGGACCTAATAGTTCTGGGTGTACTATTACATTACAACCGGGCACGAATCCAGACTCCGTGTCTGCTACTGACTGGCGTCTGACCCGTTTAATGGCAATAGGTTCGCCCTTCCATAACATGGGACTTAAATATAACTGGCGACATATAGGTGTACTATTAGGTACCCCTCAGCCTAACCCTTCGGCGATTACACGCGTGGTGTTATGTTATGTACTTCTGAGACATTTTGCTCTAAGCAGCTAATTTGTTTTTATGTTAATATTACACCAAAAATAACCTTAGACATAACGACTAAAATATTTGTCAAGAAATTCAAGTATCTTACTTATATGAAGTTATTAATTTACTGGAAAGGGTTGTGTTCTAACAAGGACAAATTAATTATGAAGTAAAATAAGCAGAATTTTGTTGAAAATATTATGTTATTATGTAAGAATTTATAGACATTGTGTCCTTTTGGGAGCAGACTTCGCCCGGAGCCAGTGAGATATATTTTTCTTACTTTATAGGTCACGTAATAAACTGTTTGCTTGAACACGTTGATAAATATAGAACTCAGGATTATAAGATGGCAAAAAGAGTCATTTCTCAACCGTATTTACTGTCATCAGTGAAAATATTAATCAATTCAGTTGTTTAAGTAACGTAAAACTTAATTACTTTTAGGAAAAAAAACAGCATTAATCTACTTTTTCTTGAAAATAGAGATGATAAATTCAAAGCTGTACAGGTACAGTTGCAGGCATAAATATGTACACAAAGCAAAAAAATAAATACGAAATTAACGTTTCTTTGTGATGATACCTGATGAGACATTATATTTTAAATCAGTATTTTTTTTAACCGTTTCTCGTAGAAATCGTTTTTATTAATTTAGCTACGTGGACATATTCATGCTCCTCCTACACACACAGACTGCGTCAAAATAAAACAAACTATACTAAAAAGCGAAATAAAACAAAAAACTCACCTTTCAATCGTCTAGAACGTCTTTTGAATACAAAACAAGCAACTAAAGCAGCATTGATCAACACTAATACGACTCCAGTGATCGATACGTATATAACTACAGATTTCGATACATCGGCTGTTTCTACAAACTCTGTCGACACAACATTCAGCTCGCCTACTTCTGAAGAAGCTTTAAAAGAAGAGAAAATAAAAATAATTAGCAAATAAAATAAATTAAGCAAAAACATTGAGATGAGTTTGGTTTTGTGTCACTAAAAAGCTTCCAAAACATTTTAAAACAGATATCGTCATATCGTCCCTTTCGCAAAAACATGTAAACGGTGTATTTTATTTTGTGCATGGCTTTTAATTTTTTTTTGTTATATTCGTGTTAGCTTAGCTGTCAGTTATTTTTCATTTTTTTTGGTAAACATATGAAACAAACAAACAGTTTAATTTTTACAAATAAATATGAAATCTAACAACCAGTTATATTTTTATTTCGATAAAACAAAAATCAAACAACTAACATTTGATAAATTGATATCCATGACTATTGCAAAAAGTATTTTTATCATGAACAAAGTCAACAAAATGATAAAACATAGCTACTTTATTTAGAAGTACTCAACAAAATTCATCTTCAGTGATACTACGGTCACTTAAAACCGAAAAAATGTAGTCTCTAACAAAATTCAAGAACAACTTACTATTTGAGTGAACTTTTCATGTCGCCCTTGACTCTAATATAATTTTCACAGTCGCTCTTTGTAACTGAAAGCTACAGCCTTCGTTTCAGTAGATATGCTTTTAATGTACTATTGAAGAACTGCCTCGCTTCAGTTTTTTGTTTTAAATATTTTAGTAGGAAATAGGAATTGCTTTTAGTGAATATTGTAATTTTTTTACTATAATATGATATGACGCATTTATAACGCGTCGAAAATATGCATTGTTGGCTCGAAATAATAAAAAAGGAATATACAACGAAGCTATTAAAAATGCAGATCATAAAATTGAAAATCTAGTGAAATTAAAAACTACTGACCCAAAACCTAAAACATAACAACATCAGAACAAAAACCTTAAAACTAACATCCAAAAAAACATAGATTCAAAAGTGAACCCAAACCTCGAATCCTCTTATTGGTCCTTTTATGAAGACAGAATCCGATCAGCAATACATTTAGGAGTATCAAAGCTGTTCCAACTATTGTACCAGTTATTATAAATACTCCTGGTACATTGTAGTTGTATTCTTCAGAAGAAGACTGTATTGATGAGGGGATCATGTCTGAGCAGCGTGAAAAAATTTGGTTCGGATTAGGCAGAGTATAGTACCTTGAGGAACTCCAGCAAGAGTGTTTGGCGTTGCCCACATTTAAGTAAACTTAGGGTTCGAACCCTTAGTAACAAACTAGCAGTCTACTTTTTGATGTTTGTTCAAAAATATGTGGCACTATTAATTTGAATTTTAATACTAGACATGTCTGACAATTTCAAATATAATTTGGATTCGTTACGCATTGCTGGGCGTAAAAGGCCTGTCTGCAATATTAATGTCTTTCCATATAGGTACCTGACGCATTTATTTTCACGTCTTTTTTGAAAAATTATGTTTTAAATACGAGTATAAATTATATCTTAAAACTTACTTAATGTAGTAATTTTGGTGTCATCAGGCCTGTATTTGCTTTGACCAATTTTGTTGATTGCCATTACAGAGAATACGTAATCTGTGCTTCGTTCTAGACCACCAATGGTGAACGTAGTAGCATTTCTGGGTACCACATCTTCGTATTTGTAGGACTCTTCAAAAATTCTCCTGCAAAGAATCGTTTAGTAAAAAATCTGGGTTTTGTGTTGCAGCATTCGTTAGGGACAGTGTATTGGAATGAACATGACAAATTCCAAGATAAATAGTTTATCCTGTCCGAATATCCTGTTCCTTGGGTGTTTGTCGGGTTTGTGTTTTTGTATAGGTTTTAATTATTTTATCATTCAAATTATCAGTGAAGACTCTGAGAAATTCTCCAGTTTGCAAAAAAATAAAATTAAATTAAATTGTTTTATTAAATTTAAAATCAATTCAAATTGTTTTATTGTTAAATGAAAAACCTTTTGATCTAACATGGTTTGGCATGCGGTCAAACTTACCTATAACGTATCCTAAACCAAGACTGCAGTCCGCCATCGAACCCGGGCACCCACTGCAACGTCACGGTGTTATGGGTCACATTCGTCACCATCAGTGATATCACTTGATCTGGAACAAAGATGGCTGGTTAGATTATCGTCATTATGGTAAGAAAAGTATATTGTCACAACTAATTTCCCTGTAATACAAATCACTGTATGGTATAGCTGTCTGTTGCCACTAACCAGGCAAAAATCCCGACTTAATAATGACAAACCCATTAATATTTTGCCAGGAGGCAAACTCAGAACCGGAAGGTCCTCACGCTTTCGACCGCTAGCGAAGTAATCTCTACGACTTTGAGATTGATCAAAGCAACTAAAACGTGAACACTGAAGTGTAACAAACATACAGTGCAATCTAGTGTTACTTATCCAAAGCACTATGATGAGCAGATCAATAACATACAAGACAGCAACTCTTATAGATAATTGACGCCATCTACAATCTTCGTGTGGAACAATCTGAACCAGCGGCACCCTGGGAGGTATCTGCACTACATCTACAGAGGACTATTACTGTACAGTCCGATATTATGCAATATGCACACTGGTAAACCGAAATCGCTTTAAAAGCAGAGCTATCTTCAAACTAATTATCATTCACTAGCCAGAGGTTCTGAGCACGGTAGCCACGCAGCCAGCTCTGATCCCAAGTAAACCTAGTTCCTGCTTCGATAGCCAAGCAGTCTTCAGGAACTAGACAACTAGGGGAGGTCTGAGGGGCAATAGCCCTGCAGTGTGGGGCAACACACACACACACACACCACCACACCACACACCACATGATATAAATTATTGTAACGTATTGTAAGAATTATATACGCAAGTAACCAATAAAAATATCATCAAATCAATGAGGCTTTAATTTCACCAACAGCAACCCTACATAAAGTATCCTTCTTACCTGGGGCACTAGTAATATCCAGCTTAACAGACGTCGTAGAGAATCCTAAGTCGTTCCTTGCTCCACATTCATAGGACCCGTAGTCTGAGGAGCTGACGTCACTGATGAGCAGCACCGAGGTGTAGGTCACAGGATCTAGCTTGTGGTACTCTGCGAAGTACTTGGTAGATGTGTTGACGGGCAGCTTGGCTCCGTTCTTGGACCAGGTAAAGTTTGGAGCTGGGGCTGATTTGCATCTGGAAAATAAGGTAGGTTTTAGTATTTTGTGGTTTTTAGGATTTTATTGGTCTTTTTGGTTTCAGTTGAGTATAGAATGGTCCAATTGTTATTTCTAGTTTATGCGTTAGTTTAAATTATGTATAGCTTTTTTACCACAATCAGACAGACGGCTTTTATTGATGGGACCACTGCCTTGAGAAACCCACGCTTTTATAGTATAAGATGAACTGCATTTAGGATAACTAAATGGCTGAGGCTTGCTACTGAGGAATCATGACTTTCAAATCTTTTCATTGATTCCTAATAATGAAATACCGACTGATAGTTTAGTAAATATTGATCATCTATAGACACCAGAGCTATAAACCTATCTCTAACCTCAAAATGATCACCGTATTAATTACATTTTAAATCATTTTGATCCTTGAATACAGTATTAGACGCAGGTGTACTAAATCTAGCTGCCTCAACTAATCCATAGTTAATTAAATTGTAATACTAACGAGCAATTCATGATTGATGAGCATTTGAGTAAGGAATGATATTTAGTATCATCCAAGCTTTAAGATTGCTAGTGATCTGCGATGGATCTAGTGATCTTCATAACCCTTCTAAGTTAACATTTGCGTTAAGAGCAAACAGTGCAATGGTTTTTATACTCCTCTGCGCTTAAGTCGGTTAGATAAGACACGGTTTAACAAATACTAATATAACATAATACCACGCTTGTAATCCTAGAAGTTTTAGACAGAGGTGTACCTAATAGTTCACCCACATTTCACCAGTTATAATTTAAGTCGCATTTAATAGGGAGCAAGCCTATAGCCATCAAGCGGGCACAAATCTAGACTTCGTGGTTGCTACTGAGAAATTCCTGATGGAAAAACCTAATATCACTTTATTCGACCGGGAAATAGAACTTAGAACCTCATACTCAGGCGTGAGGCTTGCGACCACTATACCAACGAGGCAGTCTCAACAAATACTAAGTCAATCCTAAATATCCAATACATTTTTCAGCAATTGAAACCGCGAAGAGTTAAGTTGCGTGAACATAGGAATAGTTGCATAAAGTTTAGTGTGAAAGTCTGTATCTCCGCCAGCTCAACACCACAAAGAATGCCAAATCAGGTTTAAAAAGCCAAAGGCCATGAAATTTAACCTAGAAACCAGGCTAGTTGCAAACCTTTCAATTCATATATCTTTCCCCCCTGACAGTTCACGTCCTATTTGATCGTAATAACTCAGTCTTATCACCCCACTACTCCCCTCCACCCTTCTTACTGTCCCTTATATTCACAATCTTTTCCCTTTTAAGATAAGCAGATTTTATTTGATGTTAAAAAAAGCGCATGATTTGTATTTTTTATTTGATCACGGAAAGTTCGCCACAAAAAGGCTTCTCAATTAATCAATATTCAAGGACACGGAAAATGATTAAAATTATAATTGGAAAACACGGCCTATAACCACTTTATTCTGAACGTGTAACTTGAAATGTGTTTTCACTGTATGTGAACATACAGTAAATAACAACAGTGAGAAGGGAATTAACAGTATTGGGGAAAATACCTAAGTTATAATAACTGTTTACAACATAACTTTTTGCGATACAATTGCCATTTAACCGGGCATAAAATTCGCTTCTTAGGCGTCCTACTTTAATACTATAAATTGCGAAAGTTTGTGATAATGGATGGATGGATGTTTGTTACTCCTTCACGCGAAAACTACTGGACGGATTTGGATTAAACTTAGCTCACAGATACTTTATAACCTGGTTTAATACAAGGAATAAGTTTTATTCCGGTAGAATGATCCTATGGGACAATTATCGAACACCTACGGTCAAAGCCGCGGGCATAAACTAGTTCATTATATCATGGAAAAATCCCATAACAATTTGTTCGACTTGTGAACTTGGCTATTTATATCTTTTTTAACTAATAATCTGGTATCACTTACTTGCACGTCAACCTTCCGACCTGCCCCACATTTGAAGCTGACTTCATCAGGCTGGGGGAACTGTCTAGCTCAGGCTTAAACTTCACCACCAACATTACATCTTGCCTCGATTCAGTTCCAATACTATTGTCCACCACGCATTGGAAGTTCCCTACATCTTCTCTGGTCGCTTGTTTTATTACCAAAGTACTGGTTAGGTTACGAGGTTCAAATGTCACTTGGTTAGGGTTGATTTTGTAGCCTTTTCGTTCCCAGCGTATGTTGTCAGCAGTTAGGGGGTTTCCTGTAAAGAAGATTTTGTTGAATAATTTTGTTTGCGGATGTTCTTTCGGTAAGTGCCTATCAATGGGAATAATAAATTATAAGGAACGATATTAAATATGAATTTCCTGTTAACATACTTGATTTATTAAGTGTTATAGGTTTGGTTCAATGGTGACCACCTTTTTTACAAGATTTTACTTTGCTCAAAAATTATAGCGAGGTATTTAATTACGTAGCGTAAACTCATTTTGTCTACACTTCTCAGGCTGTGAACACAAAAAAAACCGACTGCTAAAATTGGTTCCTCTTCAAATTGCTAAACACTAAAGTCAATGATGATAAACACTCACCATTCGCTGTACAAGATATAGAAGCATCTTGATTAGGACTCAGGACGTCAAGCTGTGACACTGATTTTATACTCGCCGGGACTGCAATAAAAATATAATTTAGTCCTACTTATATCTTATAGACGGTTGATATAGAAATTTGTTTCATATTTATTTTACCTTCAATAGAATACTAAGAAAGAGTCAAAATAGAATATTTGTATCAAAGAGCTAAATTGAAGGAAAAATCTTCGATATACATTCGACCTAGTTACGAATCAATTTGCACCACATACTGAACCACTGGATATGAATAAAATAATGACTCATCATTATGCCCTCAACAATTTCAAAGAAAAAGGCGTTCATAGAGAAATAACAGCTATAATAAAATCGACACAAAGACTCACTTAGTGCCACAGTCCACAAGGTATATTAAATCAAGACAAACTCAGTTCTCCGCTCACAATTTAATAAACTACATAAAATGTTCTACTTCTACAAAGTATTCAATTTCCTGCAAGAGAAGGCCGCTTAAACGGATTAACTATTGTAGCAAGATGCAATTAACCTGCAGACTCTTAAGTAAGAGGGTTCCAATAATAGATAGGTACGGTCAAGAAGCAACTTTCAAACAAATTTCTTTCCTATATGGTGAGCACAAGTCACCTTTTCCAATTTTCATTTCCATTTACAATTGTGACAATGGCTTAGTTGTAAAAATAATAAGGTGCAAATAAAAATCAACCATAAGGCACTTCAAATTATTTATTCCTTGACTGTACTCCAATTTGAAACTCTTTCCAAGTTTGATCGGCACATTACTCACAATTGTTCATTAACAATTCCGTTTGCGAAGCCATGAAGTTTAATGTTGAGGGCATTATGTAGCTATCATTATGTTTTGGTAGCAGCAGAGGGCTTAGTTACGTCAAAGTTGTACTAAATGTTCGATATAATGTTATTTCCTGTCTCGTGGCATATTTTGTAAGAGGCTTTGGGTGACATTTCAGCAGCCGTGACTTATATTTTGAATTTTATCGTTATGGAAAATCAGAGTAATAGGGGTTTAAGCATCACTTATTGTCTTTAGCGTAAGTCACAAGTACTTAAGCGTGGTTAAGGAAATAATAATGCTAATTGTGTTTATTGCATACTCTTACTAGACACTTATGGTAAGAGCGTACGTTACTTCTAGTCGGGAAAGTATCATTTTTCTTCAAAAATCTTCAAAATAGTATAACATGTTTAGAAATAAATACTTACAATGCACAGAAACGCTGATATTCGCAACAGCTGCTCCTTGCGAGTTCACAGCTTCGCAAGTGTAGATGCCAGCATCATGTCTTGTCAGCTTCGTCATGTTCAACATACTACCTTCTGATATGATCCTGTCATCTAGAGGAAAAGAAAATGAAAATTAGAATATCATCTAGATAAACGAGAGTTTTTTTACTAATTGTCCCTTTTGTTAGAAAGATGTTGGACATGATAAAGTTTTTGTTCGTTAATTACTTAGTAATTGTAAGATTTCTGAAAGACTTGAATTTAAAGTTATGAATTTTTTTTTTTTTACATTTACACTAGTATTTGGTGATAACCACGGACTATATCCACCTTGTAAGCACAATGTATAGGTACTGTTTAATTAATTATTTCCCTCTTATTTTCACGCCCTTTGTGTTACTTGTTAGGTAACCCAATAGCCCGCATGCATACATATTAGACAAACAACCGTTTGTTCATTTCCTAAACTGTTTAAACTTAATTCTCTCATTATGAACATATCCTCGTATTTGTTTATTTGTGAAATTAGCTTCCCTGTTTTATTTAAAAATCATCTTTCATGTTATTTTAATTCGCCATAGCGTTTATTTGATTTGTGAAATCAGAATATTATTTTATCATTTTAGATTTAAAATTGGTACTCAATAACGAGTTATCCATACAGTGCTCTATTTGTAAATCAATAAAGTTATTTCTAAAAACCACATTTATACGAGAACGACGATAATGATTGACCACAACTATTTGTTTCGGCTAAATACCATACTTTTAGAGGATTAATAATATTGTTAATTATAAAACAAACATTCATAGACTATTAATGGTTTAATGATGCTTGATTAAAAGCTAAATACACAATCATGTTTGTTTGCTAGAATTAAATTATTTGTTTTCCGTGTTTTTGAATGTTACAGTCATTAGCGGTTATAGTGAACAGCTTGTAGAACTATTTGCTTATCTGTAATTGGACCTAGTTATGGTATGATATTCGTATTTTTTATTGTAAAAAATATTTGAAAATCTGACAATATTAGTAATGTTTAACGTTTTGTTAATTAGACCTTCCAAGAAATCTAATTAAATAAGAAACAAAAAAACCATATTACGCTTCGAAATTACTATTTCTTTTAACTGGGTTTCTCATGAAACGTTTTAATATTTAATTTCCCAGAAAGTAGTAATTTTTATGAAAGTGTTCACGATTTCAATTTTTTATTTTCTAGTTTCTAGAACTACGTGCCTACCAGAGTTTTATTTGCGGAATATATTTTTCTTAATGTTAGATTAAATTATGATATTTTATGAGATAAAAATAGCAGATAAATCGAATGGGTAAGGAAATAAACAGCTTCAGAGTGGATTGGCTTCCAAGAAACTATTAGAACACTTTCCATTAAACCTTTCATATTTGTTTTCATTGTTTTAGGTAAAGCTTCTTTTACAAAACTTCATTAATTTAACATAGCATATCATCACGCTTGTAATCACCGAAGGGTTAACCAAAGGTGTGCTATATTTTTTTTTCAAGTACTCCCACATTACTCTAGTTATATTTAAGCCTAGCCTAGCCAACCTATTACCATCAACTGGGCACAACATGCTGCTACTGTGGAGTTTCTAGGAAGTCATGTTTAGTGGTAGCGTTTGCAACTACTACACCAACGAAGCATTGCGTTAATGTATTTCTACTTACTTCCAGTGCTGTAAGAAGACTGCGTGATAGGCAGTCCATCCTTTGTCCAGGTGTATGTGATGCTTCCAGGGTTACCATCAGCTCGTAAAACTATGATCAGGGGCTCATTTTCTACTCCAACTGTCGTGTACGGTGTTGTCTCGTCGAAGATTGGGGCATCTAAAAATAATGATTCAAGTTAGTATATTTTCAATTGGATAAACTGGTAGTGTTTTTTTTTAGTAACCGATTCAATAATTTAGCCTACAGGTTTTTGAAGCACTACTGCTGAATATGAGCCTCGTGAAACTAATCGTTATGTATTTAGTGTCCTTGGAGATAGCTTCAAACAGACTCCTTGATTCAGTACAAGATGCAGAGAGCAAAAGGAGTCACTATTCATTTCCATTATGATGAGATTAAAACAGGTTTCAGTTTCCTCTGATGATAGTGGCCTCTTTACTCCATACGAAGTATGGGTAATTTGTTATCTTTCCAATCTTTCTTTATCCTGTGATTAGTGTCTAACCTGGTGTCAGTTTCCTATACCATTATTATTGCCAGGTATTTTTTTTTGTTTCATCTTTTCTCTACCCTCTAGATATCAATTTTCTTACTCGTTTTCATACTTACATAGAACTTTAAGCGGCAGCGCATCATGGACACTCCTTTGCAACGCCTCGTTCATGGCCTGGCACGTATACACGGCACCGTTTAGGTCTTTTGTGATGGAGAGCTTCAGTTCTATAGTGGAGACCGTGCCTCCGTGGAGGCCTTTCGTCTTCTTTGGTGGTAGACCTAGAAAAATAAAAGGTTTTAATATTCTAGAAGTTATGTTGGATATTAAAATGGTTTAGCACAGTCAGTGTCCTGTATTATCTGACCCTGCTTCCCTTCTACCTCTTTGTAAGAGGGGTCTGATAATTTTAGATATTAATTTAGTCATTAAGGGACTAAGACGAATTATAAAAAGGTAAGTCCTTGTTAGACCAGGGAGGTATGACAGTATAGGAAAAAGGTCTAGACTAGTCAGCAGATACCAATGATGATGATATTACTGTTTATCTCACATTGTACTTGTTACATTAGGGAGTGCCGACTATAGTGACCTAGACTTTCAAAAACATCTAAAAGTTGTATCGTTTGAAATTTCAGGGGGTTAGCCGTCCTTATTTGAACTGTTGTGTGAATATGATCAGCAAGCGGCCATAAAAGGAGTGATAAAACTATAGACACAAACTGAGTAACAGCAAAAACGCTCTGAACTCATTTTTAGCACCCCAAATGATTGTTGTCATTCGTTCGAAGAACAAACCAAAGCTCAACATAGAGAAATTACAGAATACTAGAAGGTCCAGACCATTTCAGTAACAGTACTAGCTACATATTGACGACTTACTAGCCTGACGCAGCCATGTAGAGCAATCGATTTGCCACGCACGGCTAAATCACGAATGTGTATAGACAACGGATTTACATGCAAAACAGTGCCAACACGGTCCCATATTGCTTTGTTAAATTGTCAATGAAGATTTCGTTTGGGTCAGAAGGACGTGTGAAAGGAGTTTTCTTGTGATCTTGCTGTGGTCCCAAATATTTGTCAGTGTTGTGTTGTTTGGTTAAAAAAAAAATTGCAAAAAAAAAACCGAGTCCCAAAAATAAAAAAAATAAAAAGGCTAAAATAACTTTACTGATGATTCTGAAGATCATTTCTAGTAAATATCAGTGTCCGATGCACATGGTCTGGGTAAGCATTGTGGTAGGGAAAGTAAAATAAATGTACATAATATGTTGTAAATGTATTTTGTGATTGTATTTTTGTAACCCTACTAAGATAATTGTAAGTTCCAATTGTTACTAACCATTATGGATCACTGTTTTCTGACGTTAAATAAAATAAAATTTAATTTCGGAAGTTGGTGACTTTGTTTATTTCATGACAACTAGAAGTTATTCCATCACCTCAACATAGGCCAAGTTGAAAAAAAACCAAGCTACTGAACCGATTTTGATGAAATTTCTATGGGACCAATGGAAAAGGACACACTTTCATATAAAAAAATCTAATCGGTTCATAAATGACGGAGTTATGAGATAACAAACATTTAAAAAATACAACCAAATTGAGAAACTCCTCCTGTTTTGAAGTCGTTTAAAAAACGATATAGTTTTCGTATAAAACAAAAGTTTAGAGTAAGTTTAAAGAAGTTAATTAACTTCCACTCCACTCACCTTGCACTGGTATCCCGTCCCGCCACCACGACAGTGTCGCAGGGGGGTTACTGCTTGCTGCGTCACAGAAGAGAGTGGCTTCGATTCCCACTTTCAGCTCCTCTGGTTCCACTCGCACTTTCACAGCCTCGGGGGCAACTGTTGGAGAAAGGGTATGTCAATAAGGTGGATTTGGGTTGGGTGTAAGCTCAATTTTGGGCTTGGTTGTTTAAAAATCTTCTCCTATATAATGATATAAAATAGTAACTATTTTAAAAAGTATGAATATGAACATTACGCCTGTTACCCCCGAAGGGTTAGGCAGAAGAGTGTCCTAATAGTACACTCACATTTCGCGTTATGTTTTAGCCCCATGTAATAGGGGGCGTGCTTATTGTCATCAACTGGACACAAATTAAGACTCCGTGGCTGCTACTGAGAAAACCACACTCACTCACAGTCCATTTTTATACGTGATGAATTCCTGAATATTGGACAGACACTGAGCTACTATTTGAGCTTAGTACCATAGCAGGTACAGCCTTTCATGGTAGATGTTAATATCATTAAAGATAATGATTATAAAAACTGTGCGTGGTTGCAGCCCTGTCATAGATTCTTATTTTACCTCTGAGTGAATAGTAAATAAGATTTTGAAAGTGATGTAGAATCGAGAGTAAAATAATTGTATTGGGACTGTATGTACAGGTAATATTTAGTTTCGAGCAAAATTAAACATTACTAAAGTATCATTTTAAGTCGAGACTACCTCTCTGTCGGTCGTCTTGGGTTGGATGTCGGTCAAATTTTTCCATTAGGAACTTTTTCATTCAGTAGCAGCCACGGAGTCCAGATTTGTGCCCGGTTGATGGCAATAGGCTCGCCCGCTATTACATGGGACTTAAACATAACTGGCGAAATGTGGGTGTACTATTAGGTACACCTCTGCCTAACCCTTCGGGGATTACAGGCACGATGTTATATAGTTTTGTTAGAAAAGGATTTACGTAGGTAGGTATATTACTCGAAAACTTTCAGCTACGTAAGTAGTTAGTGAAGTTTACAGTACTTATGTGTAACGTAATCAAAGTCAGCTTTTACCCAATTTGTAGGAGTACAAAATCAACTGTAATCTGCAGCCAGTCCTAAGCAAACATTAAGATACGATTTCGCTTCAATAGTTCGGAGCTAAGATAATATGTTTTGCAATATCCCTTACGGCAGGTTCCCTAGTTATTTCATCTTCTATTTAGGGAGCCAATTAACCAATGGTTTCTGAAAACCTATACAATTTAAACACAGTCTATGTGCCAAAACATATATACACACTATACGATGTCGTATCGTGGCACTTTACGACGTCGTGTCTTACAAAATCTGTTTTAAGTGGTGGTTGCTTTTTTTTTTTTTTTTTTTATAAAACGTTTCCCCACACTAGGAATTTCTCCTGTATCGTGGGTACAAAACATTTAAACTCACATACACAAACAGCCAGACCCGGAACAACTATCTGTAGGCCATACAAATATTTGTTCCGTGCGGGGATCGAACCCGCGACACGCAACGCAGCAGTCAATCTCTCAGCCACTGCGCCAACCGTGCCGTCATTGCTTCAGCGCACATTTCGCGAGTTATGTTATAGTCCATGTATCAGAGGGCCAGCTTATTGCCATCACAGGGCACACATCCAGACTCCGTGGTTGCTACTGAGAAAATAATAATGGAAAACCTCAATAATACTTTGCCCCACCTTGGAATCGAACCCTGACCATTATGGTTAAGAAATAAGGTAGTGATACTCACAAAAAACATTCAAGGTGACGGTCTCAAACAAGGGAATCTCAGTGGCACTGTTGGTCGCTTCACATCTGTATTGCGCCTGGTTGTCGGTCACGTTGGTCAGGATCGAGATCTCGGCGGAGACTGAACGATCAGTCGTTTTTGTAACTGAGTGGATCTGGAATAGAAGAAGTTTGTGAGTATTTCGAATATCGAAAATAGAATGTTCTTGTTTTGATGGCTCATGAAGTCATGATTGGCCACTAATAAAAAAAAACTAGCTAAAAGTTGCTTTAATCAAACTAGACTCGTGACTTCTACCAACCCGCACTGGGCCCGCGTGGTGAATTACAGCCCATTCCCTCTTTGCTAATGCTATTCGCTACCTGTAGAATTTAGCGCTCGTTTGGTTTAGCTCTAAATCCTGGGTTGGTTGATATTTGGTTGATTGGTTATGGTTTGGTTGTTGGTTTATGACCACTGGTTAAATTATACGAAATTATATGGTTTTAAGTTTATATTGAAACTGGTTATAAAATGGTAAATCTAAGCTAAATTAGCACTAAGATGGTTTGATATGGTTTGGTTGAGTTACGCGATTGGTGTCCGAACACGCACTAACTCGGTAATATTCCGATACATGCATTTATGGAAATGCACGAAGGCAAAAGTGCTGAGCTGTTCGGTTGCAAATATTATACCGAACACTACCAAAATGCCTGTGATGTCAATCCTATTGAAAGTCTTGGTCAAAATACGGAACGATTTGAAAGCGATTCTCACTGATCCAGGCTCTCTGTGCTACTTTCAGACTTGCTCATAGAGTTCTCATTTAGTTCATTTTAAAGTGAATACCTACCAGTCAACATTCCCTTCGCATTGTAACATTAATATTTCAGACACTAAATAATTTAATTTCCATATTGGAGCGCTACGGAAACTACCATTGTTCCACTATTAAGAATAGTTGAACGGACCGTACCGATTCGATATTGATACTCGATTGGATCGTATCAATTTTATTGTATTAACTGTGTTATTCAAAACGTTCTACTCAACTTTGGTATCGGTATGGGCTATAATTGAATAGCTTCGTACAGTTAGCAAGTGATATAGTAAAAAGGGGTATGCAGAACAGTGTGTTATGAAAATCTGAAAAGTGCGCGCCAGTATTGCGAGGTATATGTTAACTGAGGCTCGCTGTGCTTGCAACTCCAAACGAATACACAATGAAATGTGCTTCAGCGTTCCTCTAGAAGTTCCTCATCCCCATCTCATTAAAAAGGGAGGATTTTCCGACCAGACGGGGTTGTGTTTGATAGGCTACAACCCGATGTTATAGTTGGGTTGTTCTTTATTACATGCTTAACTCGCGGATAATTTTGATGGCGCGATTCAGGATTTTAGTTCTCACCCTGCGTCATAGATGTCGCTAGCGTTCGTTTAGTCGACTTGATTATGTTCGCTACAAGTACATTTTCATGAGTATACGAAAATTGTCTGTGCCACTCGAACCTAAAGTATTTTTTTCAATTACGTGTTCACTCATACTTGTGTGATGATCGCTTCCTAAAGTTGGAAGGACTTTATTAATAATCAGATATAGTAATTTCAGATTAGATTCATCTCTGATATGGACAAACATTAATTGTTTAAGTAACTATCATTACTCGTAACGCCTACGTGATCGTGACCACCGGTTGCAGAGTTTAGATCAATGTTGTGTAAGATGCTGAACTAAGCAACCATGGTTGTACTTCATAATCTGCTTAGACTTCCCCAACTATATTGGAGTCGGCTTCCAGTCAAACCGTATGCAGCTGAATACCAGTACTTTACATGGAGCGACTGCCTATCTGACCTCCACAACTTAGTTGGTACTGGATTACACGATATCCTTTGGTAAGACTAGTTGTCACAATTTCGGATCACTAACTAGACGTCGCGCACTGACTCAAATACACTTTGCGTAACCTGGGAATCGAAGCATTTGCGCCCACCAGACCAACCGGCTAGTTAGAAACAAATGAAGACCATACCTTTTTATCATTTTTGAACCATGTGAGAGTAGCCAATGGGTTGCCTCCTGAAGATATACACGACAACCTCTGAACGGTACCGGCAGAAAGAGTGGTGCCAGGGACGTAACCAGTGATCATGGGGGCCGTTGGTGGGTCTGAAACAAGAAAACGAGAATATTAGAGGGGTTACCCATCTTTTTCTTCGCCGTAACGACGGTTGCTTAAGTTTAGGTTAGATTGACGAGGCATGCCGATGTTTAAAAATAGTTTGGCCGTGTTTGCGTGGGGAATTAAGGCTCACTCCTTTTTAAAGAGAGGAATCATGTGTCCCAACAGTGGGAACGTTATAATATAACATAACATCACGCTTGTAATCCCCGAAAGGTTAAGCAGAGGTTTACCTACTGGTACAGTCATAATGTTAAAGTCCCATGTTATAGGGGGCGAGCCTACTGCCATCAACTGGACGCAAATCCAAACTCAGTGGCTGCTACTGAGAAATTCCTGATAGAAAACCCAATAAAAATTTGCCTGACCCGGGAATCGAACCCCGGACCTCATGCTCGGTAATTGCGCTTCCGACCACTAGACCAGTCCTGAAATCATGTCTAAATATTTGGCAAGTAAAACGTTTACAACATCAATGGATAATGTTTATCAGAAAAAAAACACAAAACGTTATTTTCTTCATTCTAACTCACTAATAAACCAGTACAGTATCGATCCAAATTAACCCTATTATACTCCATTAACCACAAATTAGCCTCCTTTTTAAATTACGTAAATTAAAGACCCGAGGCTCACCGCTTGAGTGGTCACCCATCAAAATACAGACCTCGTTACGTTCAACTTAACCCTGAGATCGAAAACGCAATTAAAGGAGGATCTATTTCATTGCCCTGTCATTGCGTTGCCTTAATTATGTAGTTAATAATCATTAATTATCAGTTGAAATGACAGGCTACGTAGGAGTTGAAGTACACTTGCGTTTTTGCGATTTTGTCGTGCGACTTTTGAGTAATTTTAGTCGTGTTTGAGTTTACTGTTACTTCTAGGACTTCTATTACTTCATTGAGGTGGAACTTTTTACAGAAAGTGAAAATAATTAGTGTTCTTTAAAGTCGAAGTGAAAGATTTACAAACAGGCTCTGTTGACAATATGTTAGCGAAGCGAATTGTTCAGGTAAATATCCAAGTTATCAGTTTTATGAACATGAATAGTCGTTACCTTTAAGAGTAACAACCAATAGTAAAACTCAATAGACTTTTCCATCAGGATTTTCTCAGTAGCAGCCACGGAGTCTGCAATTGTGCCCGGTTGATGGCAATAGGCTCACCCCCAATTACATGGGACTTATATATAACAGGCGAAAATAACAGGCCTGATTCATGTACGTTCTTTTTGTTGACTCGACTTGAAATTCTCAGGTGACAACTTTGACGCGAGTCAGTACCTACCCTTACAATTATAAATTATAAGGAAAGGTCTAGTCACGGAGTGGTGATTAAAATAATGGGTACAGCCCTAGTTTAGGGTTGCCACTAATTGGATACCATGTACGTGTTTGTATAACATTGTAATTATAGTGTGAGCTTCACCGAGTTTATTAGTTTTAGGAAAATGGCAACATTTCCGTGTAGTAAGTAGGTATGGTGTATAATGTCAAAATTTTGTTTCAGTGTAAAATACTTCATGCGTGTGGTTTTGCTCGAAAATTAATAGAAAGGGTTTTATTGCAATGGAAAATTCGACAGTTTTGTGAATTATATTGAATAATTTTTAATTAATTCAAAATATCACATTATGTTTCATGATCTGTTAATTCATAATTTTACTGTACGATTATCATGATATTCTACTGCTAGACGCAGTGAATTCCTCTTTAAAATTCAAAAAAGGATAATTGCATCCCTAACGACGATGCAACCTCATCATCTGCTTAGCCTTTTTCCAACTATATTGTAGTCGACTTCCAGTCTAACCGGATGCAGCTAAATACCAGTATTTTACATGGAGCGACTTCCAGTCGAACCGGATGCAGCTAAATATCAGTATTTTACATGAAGCGACTGCCTATTTGACCTCCACAACCCGTTTAATACTGGGTAATACGATACCCCTTGGTAAGACTGGTTGTCCGACTTTCGGGCCACTGACTATCTGTAACGACTGTCAAACACCTACAAATGACAGCCGGGACCAACGACTTACGTTCTTTCCTAGGCATGGAGGAAACTCAGTGTGTAATGATAGCCAGCCATCCACGGACCAACCTAGGCAACCGCAGCTTAACCTGAAGATTGACCCGTGGGGTTGTTATTATTTAGCCACGAGTTCCTCTAATGACGATGCAATCTAAGATACTAAAAATAACCCTCGTTTCTCTGAAGCCAGATTAGTCCAATTGGGTCAAAACAACAACAACATGGCAGCCAATCACATTAATTTCCCATTCATTATTAATCTCATCTTGTGTTTGGAAAGAGCCAGCACTATCAAAGTAAAAAAGAGAAAGCTTGTGGTAGAACGTGGAAGTCAATGACACAACACCCGCCAGGTCGGACGATCCTCCCTTTTCTATAGAGGATGACTTAACTCGCTAGGACGCACTTAGCCATAAAAATGTGTTGCAAAATAAGGTTGGTCCTTAAACGGTTGCCCAGTTGCTGAAAGATGTATTTGATGTGCAGGATTGACTTAACTTTTTTTTTAAACTGTGCCTCAGCTAACTTTAGCCCATAAGAGCCACTACACTGTTTACTCTTAGCGCAATTATGTTAAGTTCAGAAGCTGGTTGAAGGATCCTCCCATTTTTATGGTGAAGACCTTCACACCCTGTTCTGAATACCCTTAAACTGGTGAAAATGGACGTCAGTGCAGCCTTCGAGCAACGTGACCCACCAATTCTAATTTCTCTTACTCAAAATAAACAAAACACAATCTTATCTATTACAAAACCGAAAAAAATCCTTATCTCAAATCAAGCCTTACCAACCTCCAACCAAGTATATAACCAGCCGAAATAACTAGAGATTTATCCAATAAATAACCGTTCTTCGTATCAGATAACGGTTACGGTGATATTCCCGTCACGTGCCTACTGCAATCAGGATTCATGCGACAACCTTGGTGGAATATACGGGAGGAAAATTGGGGAGATCCCGGAACGATTTTTTGGGTGACCTTGGATTACAAGGGAAAGAAATTATTCGATTTGTTTTGGTGTGTTTATTGATATGTCGGTTTTCGTGGCGGTACTTTCATTCAACCGTAAAAGCTTGGCTTGCCCTTACCTACTACTCTTCATGATGTCAGGGTTTCTGAACAGTCTGCTTACGTTATAAGCTTGCCGTATTGTTGGCCCCTGGCCACACCACAGGTTTCCACTATACTAGATGACACCTAAATGCATGCCTTAATAAAAGCATACGGTTGACTTAACGCTAAGTTCAGCGTTGAGAGTTGAATTTCTAACAATTTATGATTTGTACTGTGGAAATTTTAAATTTTATTGCGTGTTCTCTTATTTTTTCACAAAATTTTAATCTAAGTGTGGACTTCGTTGTAATGAACTAACTGTCATTGGTTTAGTCAGGGAAAATTAAATGGTAAAAAAGCAGTTGTTTTTTTTTGCACAGGAATGCGTTCATACCGTAGAGTCCCCTCTCAAACTTCGCACCCGTATATTTCCAACCACTCACAAAAACTCGCGATCCTAATTTGCTCCCGCTCGTAAGCTGTTTCACGATACTCTATATTAACAAGAAAACAGAGAAACGAAAACAGGTAACATTGACTTCCACACTTTTTCAGACACAGAATAGTAAATACTGAAGAGAGTCTAGAAAAATTGACATTCCATCAGCGTAGCGATGAAGGAAATGTCAATAATGTGTTATTATTGACAAAAAGCAAAGAAAAGCTTCTGTCAATACTGTTGAAAATAGATACAGAATATGAAGCGCCTTGAAAGCGATTGTCATTTGTCTAACTTCAAAGATCGGCTCCAAACACGAGTGAAAACGCACGCACACATAGACACGCTTCATGTTGATCGAGCGCATGCGTACTCGCGACCGTCAATGCGTGCGTGCGCCTATTTCACTAAAATCTATATCTATAGTCAAGTTTAAGTAATTACTTGAGTATAAGCAATTACTTATGCAACCATTTTTATGCAATAGACAAGAATTTGAACGAAGTAGTAACTTCAAGAAATTTGTAAACTACAGAATAAAAATCGAAGTAATTACTTTGAACTTATATAGAGAAACTGGTGTCAGTATTGTGCTGGCCTTCTGTTACTACATATTATTATTCTGTGTTTTCAGGCCTCAAAGATCTATGACCTTTTTATATTTTTTTATAATAAGTCTTGAATATTTGAACGTGTAGATTAAATGCAATACCATTTTCTAAAGATATTATTATGCTCACGTTTCAAAAGGTTTACGGTGCGCGAGGTGGGCGTACGTAGAATACATTTTTTTTTGGAAATTATTCTGAATTGACTACGAGTCTAGAATAATAAAGAATAAAATTAAATGCAGTGGCAATTTCTGAAAATTAGATCACGTTCAAAAAGTATTTTTAAAGTAGTTAAAAATCATGTGTCAAATATTATTATGAGTTGAATACGACTGCACAAAGTATATCTTGATAATTTAATAAAAGCAATATCATCATCATCTGCCTACCCGTTTCCCAAATATATTGGGATTGACGTTCCAGTCTAACCAATCAGATGCAGATGAATAAAAGTATGTTTCATAGAGCTGCTGTCTATCTGACCGCCACAATTCAGTTACTGGTTAACATACTGAAACCACTTGGTATGACGCGATATCTATAAGGAATGTTCATGATATAGAAAAGCCAATTTCCACATGTTTTAGTAGGTACATATTAATTAGTACTAAAATCAATACTACCTACTCTACTCTGGTTACTTAATGTTTCTGAGACTAATTAATTAATTATGTACACATGCTGTTATGGAGGAGCTCGTGGTTAAATAATAACAGGCGCTCGGGTCGATCTTTAGGTTAAACCATGCTTGACTAGGTTGGTCTGTGGATGGGTGATCACCCATTACATACCGAGTTTCCTCTGTGCCTCGGAAAGCACGCTAAGCCGTTGGTCCCAGTTGTCATTTGTAGATCTTTGACAGTCGTTACAGGTAGTCAGTGGCCCGAAAGTCTGACAACCAGTCTTACCAAACATATGGTATTACCCAGAGGGGACCAACTGGGTTGTGGAGATCAGATAGGTAGTCGCTCCATGTAAAATACTGTATCCGGTTAGACTGGGAGCCGGCCCCGAGATAGTTGGGAAAAGGCTAGGCAGATGATGTAAGCTCATAATATTTTATTTGTTTTAAAATATACTAGCAACCAATCCGTGCGTTGCTCAGAGACAACCTATTGATTTGGCAACGTGTCAAAACATCGAGATTTCTGTGCATTATCCAAGTTTTATACACAGTTTGTATGTAGAAGGTAATCTCCGGAACAAATTATCGAATTCTAAATTTTTTTTCACTACTAAAAGCGATATTATTCATGGGTGCTATAGGTTTTAAATTATATTTATATCATGTATATGAGCCTAGCTATCACATTTTTTGCGGACCAAGTCGCGGGCGAATTACTAGTATACAATAAAACTAGCGTAATCGTTATTCATTTACTAAACTGTGTTTCATAAGTACTTCTTCTTAGCGTATCGATGGCAATCTAAATTGTATCAGCCCAAAACTGAGCTACTAGTTTGGCGCTTTCAGTAGCGTCCATCAGTTCCTGTAGCGAACAAACAACAGGACACGCAGGACACGATATTAAGTGCCCCATCGTTTGTAGAACAGCACCACATTTACACACCAGGGCAGAGTCATTAATGAATCATAAGTACTGAAATTTCATTATTCTTGTCTTTTAGTTTCAGTTTTATTTTTCAACTAACCATAAATAGTCTAAATCAAAACAACTTAATCCACAATACTATTACATCTTAACATAACATCACAACTTCATCCACCATCAACGCAATAATATAACTGTTTAGAAATAAGCAAGAAGTCTTACAAAACGTATGTAACAGCATTCCTATGTGATCAATGTTTTTACATAGTTACATAATATGCCAGTGTATAGTTATGTTATGTCATTAGATTGGATTGAGGAAGTGAGTGCAGGAATAACTGTTTAGTTTGTTTGTGCGTATGGTTTTTTGAGATTGAAAACTGATGCACTGAATTTGATGTGATTGGAAATAGTTTGTTTCTTTCTTAAGGTTCTTTTGACATGTTATGCTCGAAAGTTGAGCTTATAATACGTTGAATTTTCCGTTTAAGTTCTGGGGGAAAAACGTGGCTTTATTTTGTGATTTTTGTTACACCAGAAACCATTATTTTCTTAGAGACATCGCAATTTTCCTAAACCAACCCTTTGGGATGACAGAAGTAATGTCATGAAATGTTTACGTTAATATCATAGCTTAGTAAAATGTAGGTGTAACATTAAGTGGTGAGGAGATCGTGGCTAAATAATAACAGCCCTCGGAGCGATCTTGAGGTTAAGCCGCTTGTCTAGGTTAGTCCGTGGATGGTTGACCATCCATTATATACCAAGTTTCCTGCGAGCCTCGGATAACACGTTAAGCCGTTGGTTCCGGCTGTCATTTGTAGATCTTTGACAGTCGTTACAGACAGTCAGTGGCCTGAAAGTCTGACAACCGGTTTTATCAAGGGGTATCGTATTACCCAGTACTAACTGGGTTGCGGAGGTCAGATAGGCAGTAGCTCCATGTAAAATTCTGGTATGCAGCTGCATGCACACTGGAAGCCGACCCCAACATAGTTGGGAAAAGGCAGGCAGATGATGAGGTGTAACTATAAGTACGCCCCATGTCTTATAAGTCTACGTCAAAAGCCTTGAAAAAATCAAATCAGCCTGTATAAAACAGGCCGAAAAAGTAAGTTGAACAAAAATGGCGGCATTACTTAGTGAAATCATGGTCGGGAGTTAGATATTCAAGTCACAATAGTGAACGCATTAGTGCGTATTGGAGTATATATACATAATAATGTATGTAAATACATGTACTCCTACTAGTGGAGGGACGTAGCACTCTCGTCAAATCTTACAGTTGATTTTATATTGTATGTTTTATGGTGTATGTATTTCGTACCTACCGGTGGTTTTTATTCATAAATACATAACCTCGCCTTTTTTCAACTAGGGTAGGCAGAACACCACCTGCTAGGACACTTACATACTCCTTTTGCCTAGTCCACGTTCATACATCAGGTCAGACATCAGGATCATTAGGTTTGACGGCACGGTTGGCGCAGTAGCTGAGCGATTGACTGCTGTGCTTCGGGTTGCGGTTTCGATTCCTGCACGGAACCAATATTTGTATGGCCTACAGATAGTTGTTCCGGGTCTGGCTGTTTGTGTATGTGAGTTTAAATGTTTGTAAACGCACCCACGATACAGGAGAAATTCCTAGTGTGGGGCAATGTTTTAAAAAAAAAGAAAGTAATAAAGAAAGAAAGGTCATATCCGCACGCCGGTTGCGAGTACAACGCACTTGACCTTTCTAAACAACCTCACCAATAAGGTCAGTGTATGTCCTTCTAGGGCGTCCCCTCTCGGCGTTGCCACTCACTTCTGCCTTTTGTCGTCATTCACTCATCCTCTCCACATGACCAAACCATCTAAGCACTACATCTTCATTTAAGCCGCAACGTTCTCACATAATCTCATTACTTAATACAGGGTTATTTGTAAAACACCAGAAACCTCTTAAGAGGTCATTGTACTCATCACTATGAACTACTTTTACTATGGGACCAAACCTGAAATCACGAAAAAAAATCAGCTGTTCCCTACATTTATGATCGATTAACTCGTCAAAATCTAAGGAACAGCTGATTTTTTTTCCTCTGTCTTAACCTATCCGTCTTTATTATGATGCTACATGATATAACGTCACGTCGCCCCATAGGGCAACACATAAGGTCCATAAGGTAAGGTAGCATGCGTTACAGTACACCCAAATTACATTAATTATGTTTAACTCCAACTCCCATGTAATAAGGAGCCAGCATATTGTCCTTAAAGTCCTGCCCGGAGGCTATGACCGAGAAGTTTCCGAAGGAAAAACCCAATAACACTTTGTTTGACCTGGGAGTTGAACTCTGAATCTGATATTTAGTAGCGCTTACGACCACTAAACCAGGTAAATTCAACTAAAATAAAGGATAGGCAGAATTCAAACCATCAACAATAACCAGCCCTATAAAAACCTCATACATCTCAGCTTATCCCATAAAAATAACCTGTATTATGTTATAACAATCATGGTACCCCAACGAACCGTCTTCACTTCAATCGGGCATCAAACCTGCTACTGACAGGGTAGCAGGTTTGATGCCCGATTGAAGTGAAGACGGTTGTTATCGATACCATTAATCATTGGGATAACAGGGTAATCCTCGGGAGAATCAGTTGATATGACGGATGGGTTGTATATTGATATTGATAAATATTTTATTGCGGTATGATATAAGCAATTACAAAATTAAATGGAGAAGTTTCCATATTGTTTTTGCGATTCAGTTTAATAATTTGAATAAGAAGAAAGAAAAATGTGAAAAAATCGTTAAAATATCTGTAGAAATGAAAAAAATATGAGACTTTAAAGATGCGGTCGTAGTGAGGTATAAAGTGACGTCAATTTACCTCATTTTATTCTTGACTAGCTGTTGCCCGCGATATTCGTTCGGGTGAAATTATTGTATATATAAATTTACTTAATTGTTTATATTAATTACCATAATTTAAAGGGTTTTAATTTTTAGCACGGAACCCTAATTATTTTTCGTAAAATAAAAGTACCCTAAGTTACTCCTTATTACATTAGCTATCTGCCAGTGAAAGTCCCGTCAAAATCGGTCCAGCCGTTCCAGAGATTAGCCGGAACAAACAGACAGACAGACAAAAATTTAAAAAAATCTTATTTTGGTATATGTACCATATAAATATTCATATGCATGTAGTAAAAAGCGGTTATTTTAATATTACAAACAGACACTTAAATTTTTATTTATTTGTATAGATATAGATGTGTGGCTAACGAAACAATCCAAAGAGAAGGGAGATAGAGAGAGAGAACCAAAGAGTAGGAACTTCTTGGAGAGTTAAACTTTCTTTATTTCAGCACTAACATAAGATCAGTCAAGTATTGAAGAATTGAAAAAAAAACACTGGTTTTCTAGTTTGGATCTGTATTTTAATTCAATTTAGTTAAATATAGTGTCATCAACATCATGAAATTTCTCCATTGACGCAAACGGTTACCGTGAGGTACGCTCTTAGGCTCGGCGGAGTGACGATCTCCACTGGCTGGCAGCAGCTGGACGCGAGTGAATCGAGCTGAGTGGCGTGCAATTGGAGAAGCCTATGTCCAGCAGTGGACTGCTGTAGGCTGATGATGATGAGTATCATCAATGTGGAAGACAGTGTGAAGAAAAAAAGGCCCTAGATAAGTGACTATCGGTGTCAAAAGGATTTTTTATATTTGATTAATAATGGCTTACAACATGATTTACATAAACTTTTAGGTAGTTTTATGTCAATACAGTATATTTTTGACTTTTATATTACACTTTACATTATTTTCGCAAATGGACTGTCCCTTTGCAAATTCACAAAAAAAAACACTATAAGCAAAAATCTACCAGTTTGTTGCACTATATTGCTGTTTGCTGATGTTACGTACATAAGCACATACACGTTACACATCAGCCTGTATATGCCCATTACTAAACATGGCGGATCATAATATTCACTCGTATTCGACAAAAATATTAAACGCGATACGAGAATAAAAACAAACCGCTGCAATACTACTTATTTAAATACAGCTTACAGCACACTTTATACTGAAACTTTACAACTGAAAGCTCCATAAAAAATCTATAAAAAACAGCATTTAAAACCCATACAAACGCTTTTTATATCTACAAAATATAAACACGAACTGTACACAACAAAGTACATTAAAACGCAAAATTTTAGGGTTGTCCTGCAACAATTACTAGCACACTTGTGCACGGCTAGGGTTGTCACCACACGGAGAGAGAGACTTGAGCAATTAATTCGTGCGATGTCCACAGTCTCATTACTTTAATGAGAGGAACGTGCTGGCCAGCACATCCCTATATATAAGGCTGTGCACACAACGATTTAATTTAAGTAATGGACGGTTTTTTAGTGCTGAGATTAGATGATGTATTTTAACTTTTTTTTATGAGTGTGTGTGGATTTTATTGTGTACGGGGATTTAGTATGTTTCAGCTTTGTTTGTTGATAAGGGAATACAAAATGGAATAGTGAATATGTGTTATTAAGAAAAGCAAGTTTTATTTTTTCGGGTTTTGAAAATATACACCGTGATTTTTTAGCCGGTAGAAAGACTGTTGCTTCGCATTTGTTAATCGCTTTTGTGTAATACATTGAAAAATACAAAATGGTGGCATTTTTCAGCTTTACACTCACTGTTTATTTTCTCTATGGTAGTGTGATCCCAGCCTGTTTACAATTAATAACATTACGCCTGTAATCTCAGAAGGGTTAGGCAGAGGTGTACCTAATAGTACACCCCCATTTCACAAGTTATGTTTAAGTCCGATGTAATAGGGGGCGAGCCTATTGCCATCAACCGGGCGCAAATCCAGACCCCGTGGCTGCTACTGAGAAATTCCTGATGGAAAAACTCAAATCATTTATTTCAATTAGACCATTACGGTACTTTTGAATGTCAAAAAAAAACAAAAAGAAGCGAAGCTACAGTCCCAGTAACAAAGCATAATAACTTGAGAGAATTAACACTTTGCCCGGCCTGGGAATCGAACCCAGGACCTCATACTCAGCAGTCGTGACCACTAGACGAACGAGGCAATCTTAAAATATTGAAAATTAACACTGTTGTGGACTCATTGGTATAAAAGAGCTGTACAACTGTGCGGTCAGTGGCCTGCAGTGCATGACTTCCCTTTCCACACCACTTCCAATTCCCCTGTTCTTCGTTGTAGGCCAGAGAGGTGGGTTATACAGGGTACTGATGATACACAGGAGGACACAGTTATCAAGCTAAATGTCCAGTATAACCTGACCTCACTTTGTATGAGCTTCCCGTGCAATGATGATGCTTGATTAGGCGTCGTGCGAAGGCATAAGCACAAGGAATATTCCTCTGACGATGAATATTTTAATGATAAATTTAGATATGATAATTTTGTACAATTGAAGTTAATTCTGATAATTTTAATTTGGGTACATTCTATTAGTGATTTGGTACGGTTATAATTAATTTAATTTTGGTTTAATATCGCGTAAAATCCATAAAATAAATCCTGTTTATGTGCCGTATTAGCGTTTTGTATTTGGCATGAAATTTGTGACATCTACTTACCTTTAAACTTTATATTTTGGTTTTTATTTTTTTAATTGACATTTGATTACCTACGCTATTTTGTATGCCTTCTGGCGGGATACATGGACCAACATTTATTTATATAACATCTGTATATTTTTATACTATGTTCACAAAATGATTACATAATTATATGAATTTGATTTTGCGTACCAAGTGTTCGTTTTAATAGTGTATTTTACGTTGGTCAGGTCCGCAACTATAACTCCCGGACTAGCTAATCTTTTTATCACTGCAAGAGCTAAATATTCCCGATTCCCTAAACGACCGACATGAGAAAGAAGCTTTCAAAATATATAAATCTTCAAGATTAACGTAAGAAATATCATGAATTTACTTGTTCAGTGGGTAAGGTACTAAATTACCTACGCGTATTGAAAAATATTTCTAAAACATTTCACAATTTTATACCAAGCTATATAAAATTGTAATACGAATATTCGAGTAGATATTACAGGGGTCCAAGGATTTTTTTTATGTTTTGGGTTAGAGAGTGGTCTAACGTGGGCTTGTCTAAATAATTTTATTCAGCATAGCTACGGACTTTTATTTAACAATAACGTAACATAATATCACGCTTGTAATCTCCGAAGGGTAAGGCAGAGGTGTACCTAATAGTTCACCCACAATTCGCCAGAGGGCACAAATCATAATCGAAAGAGGTGTGCAACTGTAAACATTCTCATGTTCAATTATTTTAGGTATTATTGTTTTTAATAGGTGTACTTAATCTTATTTATTTTATATTGTACTTTTTTTTCTATTTTGTGTGTTTATGTTGTATGTTTTTCTATATTGTATGTATTATAGCATCGTATTGGACGAGTCTGTAATGGTGTTATAATTGATGGTAAATAAATAAATAAATGTTTAAGTCCCATGTAATAGGGAGCGAGCCTATTGCCATCAACCGGGCACGCATCCAGACTCCGTGGCTAGTACTGAGAAATTCCTGATGGAAAACCTAATAGCACGTTGCCCGACCCATGATGACCCATGACCTCATGCTTAGAATAATTAATACGCTTAAAAACAGGCAGAAAACCTAGAAAACCACCTGCTACGATCTTAACGCAATCCTTTTGCTTCGTTCATACATCTGGTCATACTCACATGTTCTACTCACATGACCTTTCTGAATAACATCACCAACAATAAGGTCTGTTCTTGTATAACGTCCCCTTTACACATTTTCTTTTAAATACTTAAGGAAGACGTCAAAATGATATGACTATACATTTTTAATAACAACCGAATATCAACCCTACCTACACAAAACTTATAATAATCCGCTCCATAATCAAATAAGATAGCTACAAAAACTCCCGTCTATTCAACCCGACATGAAAACGCAAATGTATACAAAAAGCGTTGTATGTACACGGGGCAAAAAGGGGGTATTATCACAGTCCCCCAAGAAAGGGGGTCAGTAAACAACATGTGAATAGGTTTTTTGCATCGTCACCTTGGCAGTGGCCTAAAAATTTTAGGCCTAAGTTTAGGCCTGACGCGAGAAAGTGAATGTGCTTTGAAAAACTATTTTTAAGTCTTGGAATTGCAAAAGGCAGGCCATTATGTTGATTTCTTTAGGAATGTCGTCATAAAGGAATACAGTACCTCACCCACCATTCCCTTGTATCTTTGTACACTATAATTATACAGGGTTATTTGTAAAACACCAGTAACCTCTTAAGAGGTCATTGTACTCATCATTATGAACAACTTTTACTATGGGACCAAACCTGGAATCGCGAAAAAAAAATCAGCTGTTCCCTACATTTTGACGAGTTAATCGATCATAAATGTAGGGAACAGCTGATTTTTTTTTCTGAAAACCGCACGGAGAGAAGAGTGGAAGGTTATGGGGGAGGCCTTTGCCCAGCAGTGGGACAATATAGGTTAAGGAAAAAAGCGACGTGGTACCATTTCTTGGCACTTTTACTGGTTGAAAATTATTCGGGAAGTCTTTTTGAATTTGGCATTTTCACAAATAAAACCGGCCAAGTGCGAGTCGGACTCGCGCACGAAGGGTCCCGTACCATTATCTATAAAAACGGCAAATAAATCATATCTGTTGTATGGGAGCCCCCCTTAATATTTAATAATTTTTAGTATTTGTTGTTATAGCGGCAATAGTAATACATCATTTGTGAAAATTTCAGCTTTCTAGCTATCACGGTTTATGAGATACAGCCTGGAGACAGACAGACAGACAGCGAAGTCTTAGTAATAGGGTCCCGTTTTACCCTTTGGGTACGGAACCCTAAAAAGACCGCATTTTGAATTAATGACTCTTTAATTAATGACAAAGCAAAAGAATATCATAATCAAAAGTTATAGGTGTTAGCTTATAAAAATGTCCAAAATAAAGCAGACGAAAATAGTCCTGCAACTTTAGTGCTTTTACAGAAATATTGATAAGAATTAATGTTTTGATCTATTCACAGGCTAGGTATTAAAATCATAACACATGAACCAGTGCGAAGTGCCAAATCTCCAGTTTTACTCTCATATTAAGATAAACGTTATCAGCATACGTAAATCTGTTTCCTGGCCCTATCTCAAGTTTATGCTGGCCACTGGACCACTGATACATTCTGCTAATCTGTTGGACAGCGGACCAGGGAAGTAGATGAAGCGGGGTTTTAATGAATTGGGGAACATGGTTTTATATTTTTAGAGTTTAATTTTTAGAGGTGACCTTGCCAAAGGGTAAGCCGGTTACCCAGTATCTTGTTCCAGATCGTGGATGTTCAATAGGTAGTCGTTCCACGAAAAATTCTGGTACTCGGAATTTCAGATGCATTCGGTTATACTGGATTCCGATCCCAACGTATTTGGGAAAGGGCTAAGTCGATGATGTGTTTAATTTCTAGATGGGGTATTGTTATAATTATCCTGTATAATTAATAGCCTTTTGCCAACTTTTTTAGGCTCGGCTTCCAGTCTAACCGGATGCAGCTGCTTACCAGTATTTTATGTGGAGCGACTGCCTATAAATAAATAAAATAAATAAATAATATCTTGGGACAACCAACACCATCGCCATCTGATTCCAAACTAGGCCACCACCACAACCCACAACCCAGTTAGTTCTGGTTAAAACGATACCCATTCGTAAGACTGGTTGTCAGACTTTCGGGCCACTGACTACCTGTAACGACTGTCAAAAATCTACAAATGACAGCCGGGACCAACGGCTTAACGTGCTTTCCGAGGCACGGAGGAAACTGGGTATGTAATGAGTGGTCACCCATCCACGGACCAAGCTAGGCAAGTGCAGCTAAACCTAAAGATCGACCCGAGCGGCAGTTATAATTTAGCCACGAGCTCCACTTATTTCATTATTTGTTACCAAAAACAATAAAATATGAAATTCTATTCTATAAATTAACCACAGAAAAATCCGGTAATCCAGTGAATCAGAATGTCTATTTGTGAACACAGACTTACTATTAAATCACATTTTTATAGTTTCATCATCTTCCTGCCCATGTGCCATGTTACTTGGGGTCGGCGCAACACGTTTTTTTCTTCCATTCTCCTTTGTCAACCGTCACGCTATATATATTTTTATAGTTTACAAAATAAATTTCAAATCATTTAAAACCCCCAATCCCCTTCAACATCACAGTCTCCCCAATTAACAAAAACCGCTGTCTCCCAAACCTTACGCCAGCTCCTTAAGAAATGATTAATGTGGGGTAGATAGCAACTTGGCTACTCCCGGCATATGTTTGAATGAGACAAGATTTGTATAGGAGTGTTTGTCTAACGGGTGGACTTTGGAAGACCTGGCTTCTTAACTAATTTCGGAAGGTGAATTATATTTGCTTAGTCAGATGGCAGGGTATAAGCTGTTAGTGATTAGTTTCTAGTTTTATTAGAAACAATGAAGTAACTATTGAATAAAATAATTGGTCTAGTGTTTGCAAGCGCGACTGTTGACATAAACATCACTGGAGTCTGGATTTGTGCCCGGTTGATGGCAATAGGCTCGCCCCTATTACATGGGACTTAGGATGTTACCCAAATCGATCGGTCGACATTGATAGATTAGTGTGGTAGCTGTGGCTGACGTCGACTAATCCATTCTACCATCGATTGATGGCATCGATCCACGATCGATTGGTTGGACCCTTAAAAATAACTATCAAAATTTGGGTGTACTATTAGGTACACCTCTGCCTAACCCTTTGGAGTTACAGGCGTGATGTTGTTTCAATAAGAGATGTAAGTTTATAATAGCAGAATTAATTCCTCTGCTCAGAAAAGAAACTCGCTTGAAACTTACATTCATGTTACATTAGCGATTTCAGATTACAGTTCTAGTTTCTTAACGATGCTTTACTTTACTTCAAGCTGTATTTAAGATTTAAGTGGCAAGGTCAAACTACTAGATTTTAAACACTTTAGTAAACCTAATATTCCAAAGTGTAATAATTTGCTATTCATTTATAAAATTCACAAAAAAAAATAGAACGTAGACAAAAACAGTCTAGACAGACGCAAATACTAAATTTCCAATTATTTCAGCATTGTATTTACAGTCTAGTTGACATAATATAAAGCAATTATACAGCGTAATAACATTGAAAAGAAAGGAACTCAGTATTCCTTTTGATATAATTTTCCTTTATACAATTAGTGGAGGCTAATTTACAATTATTCGCCCTAAATACTGGTCATAATGTAATATAGGCGTATACTAAAAATAACAAGAGTAAGGACCAAGCTTTGTACAAAGATGAGCGAGAAATGAACGAGGTTAAAAATAGTTAAGATAGATCTAGGATTTGCAAAGGTGTACCTGATAAGTACAGTCACATTTTGCTAGTTATTTTTAAATCCCAATTAATAGAATGCGAGCCTGTTGCCATCAACTGGGCACACATCAAGAGACTGTGGCTGCTATTGAGAAATTCCTAATGGAAAATTCAATAAAACTTTGCCCAACCCGGGCATCGAACCCAGGACAGCTCAGTAGATATTTAAAAACCTATCACTTTAACTCTATAGCTATGGGAGAAAATGTTAGATTTTAGTCATTAAATCTTATTACTTTAGTAAAGCTAGACCTGCTTGAGCTGCTCTCAAAACAATGTTGTTGAGTCAATAATTCTAAGACATGAGACATCTACCAACCCGCACTAGCCCACACCCTCTCTATGAGAGGAAGAATCCCAGCAGTGGGAATATTATAGGCTTATTACGCAAAGCTAGACCTATAAAGATAAATATCCCATTCAGCGAACAAAACCAGCTGCCCGCAAGGGCCGGTGCCTGCCAGGGCTGCGGGACTGTTCGAAAGAGATACCGCGGCCCTGGAACATAAAGGGCCAATGAAGGAACATGGGTGGTTTTTAGTCAGTAAGAGTCTGACACTCCCTTCCGCTCCGCCCAGGGCGGGGGGGGGGGGGGGGGTCATTTGATGATTTCCCACCCACCAAAAAAAAAAAAGGCCAGAACCAGCTTGTTGAACACGAAACACCTTCAGGCGTACCCATTCACTCGCAAAACGCAGCCATTTCATCATACGGCGCGACCTGACCTCAAATCCAAAATGGCCGAATTAAACATTCAGAAGCTACACTAGCGTTATGTTAATGACGGACGTAAAATAACAGCTTTTAGGAATGTGACAAAGGTATGTTATGTGGTGGTTGCCTAGGGGAGAGCCTATGTCAACTTTGAGCAGGTAAATAGGTCTTTGGACCCTCGGTGGTTCGTATAGTTTCCGTGGGTGTACATCTCGTATAGCTATTCTGTTCAAGTAGTTCAAATATCAAAGGCAATGGGCCGGCCATATTAGCCGCAGGACCGATGACCGTTGGGGTAGACGTGTTCTTGAGTGGAGACCACGAATTGGCAAACGTAAGGTGGGACGCCCTCAGGCTCGGTGGAGCGACGATCTTCGCGGGGTGGCTGGTAGCAACTGGATAAAAGTTGCTGAGAATCGAGTTGAATGGCGTGTGATTGAGGAGGCCTATGTCCAACAGTGGACTGCTATAGGCTGATGATGATGATGATGACTTCAAATATCTACTTATTGTCTCGTTGGTCGAGTGGTAGCAAGTGCGACTGCTGAGGTCCATGTGGTCCTGGGTTCGATTCCCTGGGCAGTGTTATTATTTTCCAACAGGAATTTCTCAGTAGCAGCCACTGAGTTCTGAATTTGTGCCTGATTGATGGCAGTAGGCTCTCCCTCTACTATATGCGACTTAAAACATCACTGGCGAAATGTGGGTGTACTATTAGGTACTAAACACCTCTGCCTATCCCTTCGGGGATTACAGACGTGATGTTATGTTATGTAGTTCAAATATCAACTTCGCAAAGCTACTAAGGTCAGTTCAAATGAATAGGGAGTAGGTAGACAAAAGATTGATGATAAAATCTTTTATTTGTATAACATCATCCCCGAAGGGTTAGGCAGAAATGTCATGGGTAGTCAACTCATATTTCGCCAGTTATGTTTAAGTCCCATGTAATAGGAGCGAGCCTATTGCCATAAACTGCTCATACATTCAGACTCTGGGTTGCTACTGAGAAATTCCTTTCAGAAGAACATAATTTCACTAATCTCGACCTAGGAATCAAATCCAAGACCTCAAATTCAGCAGTGAAGATTTTGACCATTAGTTATACCACCCATTCTTTTTTTAAACAGGAATTAAGTATGAATAAACAAAATACAGTTAACACGATTACAGACTCAAGCATTTCTACGTAAAGCATAAAATCGCATGAGGTATTTCACTTCGAATTTTTTTCGCGTAATAATTTAAAATATACTTAGCAAAAATTTCACACACAACTTTTCCCAATTTAAAACCAAACACACACACAGTCCCCCATCTCCCCCATACCGCAAAAACCTGGGCTACGCAAACTTTAAACCACTAAAAAAACGACAGCATAAATCTGTTGCTAGAAAGAGATGGCAAATGAAAATGTGTACGAGAGAAAGAGAAAGAACGAGCAGTTTAAAAAGCTGTTTAATCCGACCTAGGGTTTATCGCGTTAGGCCGACGGAAAAAAATACAGGGTGTAATGAATTTACAGTCTAGGGTTCTGCAGGGCATTTTATTTTAATTTTCTTTAGCTCAAATCAAGCAAAAATGTATACAATGAGTCGTATCTTTTACTATATTGGATTGTGTTTACCGAAGATAATTTAGTACCTAGTTGTATGTAGTGTAATTGAACACCATTTTAACATTATTATCAGAAGTAGCAGTTGGGACATCGGCTCTTCTACTGCTTTGCGTGTCGATAGACTCAAATAATACCCGACCAGTATATTGCCACCTGCAAAGCTCTGTCGTAGGCTTCGTTTGAATCCTGGAAGATGCAGGTGACTGTGCAGGATGGGCAAGAAAGGAGGTGGGGCATATCCTGCAGACGATGACTCATGGGACATTGGTGAGGTGTCAAAATTGATCCCCAAAATATGTTAAAACAGAAGCTTATTTCTACAAACATATTAAGGCTCATGGAATTGCCTTTATTATTGTAAACCTCCGCATTACCTTCTGCGGCTGTCACAAGGGAAACAGGTGCCTTCAGTTTCGCAAATCACGGTAAAGTTTCAAACTAAAACAAAAGTAATTCATCACTCTCAAATCCCACCTTGCAAAAGCCCAATATATTATGTATGTATCCAAAACTACCACAATGGATTACACAATTTCCCTACCGAACCCCAAAATGGCGGCAGCGGCCGTGACGTCAGCTGCGTTTCCGGTTCCGCAAATATTATGATAATTCGCACAGACCGGACGTTTCGTCCGTTGTTTATATAGTCATAGTTTTATCATTTTATGTTTAATATGTTATATAGTTGGATGTGTTCCATGGTTTCGTAGTTTTACGGCTCAGTGAGCTCTTTGTGTTATTGGGTCAAAGGAATGTTTTGTTTTTACAGGACTACATACATGGTATGGCTAGATAGGGGATGGCCACTGAGATGACGAGTAATAGAGAAGTATGGAAGGAGAAGACATGTTGCGCTGATGCCAAATAAATGGGGATAAGGGCGGGTAGATGAACTATGATGATACTGGGGTGGGTGCAGCATTGTCAGAATATAGTACGACGACTTTATTTAAAACTGACACATATGTATGATGACGATGTCATTTGTAAGTCTTTGACAGTGTGGTCACAGGTAGCCCGTAGCCCAAAAGCTGGACAACCAGTCTTACCAATGGATATCGTTTTACCTAATATCTTGGTAATAGAGGTCTAATAGGCAGGCATGAATTTTGAACCAGGTCGACAAACCATTTAGAAATGCCTAACTAATATAAAAAGCAAATAAATTTCAAGAGAGGCGTATTTCTGAAAGTAATAATTATTCGATAGGTACCAAAAACAGCACACTAAAAACAATTTAACCCCCATTTTAGGATACAAGGTCTATACCGAAGATCGTGCACAACCACATACGATTTACAAAGCACCCTTACTTGACCACAAGGGGTACTAAGGGGTCTAACCCCCGACTAGAAATGATTTAAAGGGTAATCTTAGTTACCACGAGTGCGTAAGGGTTAAGACCACAACTGATGGAGGGTATGCCTAAATGTGGGTAATTGTATTACCCATGGTCAAGTTTTGATTCGAGTTTTTATGGTTCAAAGATGGAGTGGTGTAATGAGGTTGCAATTAGAAGTTTTCAAAAGTCTCCTTAACATATACACTCGTCAAGCTATTGTCCGGCTTCTCCTCGTAAATATAACATCAAACTCAAACTCAAAGCATTTATTTCAATTAGACCATTACGGCACTTTTGAATGTCAAAAAAAAACACTAAAAAAGCGAAGCTACAGTCCCAGTCACAAGGCATAATAACTTGAGAAAGTATTGCAGTTGCACATTCCAAAGCGTAGATCTCTATGGAGAAGAATGGGCAAGAAGCTCCATGGACACTCTTTTAAATAAAAATAATTTTTACAAACATCACGCCTGTAATCCCCGTAGGGTAGATTGGTGAGTAGTGTACCCAATAGTACACCTACATTTCGCTAGTTACGTTTAAGTCCCACGTACTAGAGTGCGAGGATATTGCAATCAACCGGGCACAAATCCACACTCCATGGCTGCTACTGAGAAATCCGAGATAAAAAACCCAATAACACTGCGTGGCAGAGGTTTTAACGATTAAATTTAATGTTGTTTTCAGTACATTTTTCTTATTTAAATACTATCGTCGGTTAATAAGACATTTGTCGGGAAAAAAAGGACTGAAAGAATCAATTTTATTAGTTTAATTTTATGTTGTGTCTTCAAAACATAAGGTTCAAAACAAAGGTGTAGTTGAAATAATTAAAGTCCTGAAAAAGGCTCATCTCACTCATCATTTTCAACAACTTGTACGATAATACCAACCGAGATATCGCGAAAAAAAACCGGCCAAGTTCGACTCGGTTGCGCACGAAGGGTTTCGTATCATTATCTATAAAAACGGCAAAAAAATCATTTGTCTGTTGTATGAGATGCCCCACTTAAATATTTTTTTATTCTGTATTTTTTTTTGTTATTGTAGTATTTGTTGTTATAGCGGCAACAGATATACATCATCTGTGAAAATTTCAACTGTCTAACTATCACGGTTCATAAGATACAGCCTGGTGACAGACGGACAGACAGACAGCCGAGTCTTGGTAATAGGGTTCCGTTTTACCCTTTGGGTACGGAACCATAAAAAATAACTCTACAATCGTAGGAAACAGCTGTTTTATTTTATCTCATTTCAATTAACCATTGTGTATCTTAGCTCAATATTACGATCGCTTCCTTACTTTAGAAGAGCTAATAAAATCTTCTACTTACATCAGAAAATATACATAGTAAAATAATTCAGCTTTCATACGAAATCATCATCTGCCAAGCCTTTTCTCAACTATGTTGCAGTCGGCTTCCAGTCTAACCGGACGCAGCTGAATACCACTATTTACATAGAGTGACTACCTATCTGAGCTCCACAACCCAGTTATATACTAGGTAAGACTGGTTGTCAGACTTTCGGGCCACTGACTACCTGTAACGACTGTCAAAGATTTACAAATGACAGCCGAGACCAACGGCTTAGCGTGCTTTCCGAGGCACGGAGGAAGCTCGGTATGTGGTGGTCACTCACCTAGGTGCCAACCTAGACAAAAGCTTCTTAACCTGAAGATCAACCTTATTCGAAATCAATAGCAAAAATTAAACATTATATTTCCACAATCCAAAAATCCCCAATATGAAGCACATTGGACTAACTTAAACAGTAATAGTTCAGACATTCTACTAAAAATAAAACAACATGGCCGCCGTACGGAATGCTACAAAATATTGAAAGAATTTAAAACCTCAAACTCGTACATGTGTTAAGGAAAAGGAATTGGAGAAATTTCTCTGGAAAAGAAAAATGCTGTAATGTTGGCCGTTGCATTTCAGAAAATGTTTCAGTCTCCTGCAGTAAGGAGGTCGTATATTTCCAATTATTTTAGTGAAGGGTTTTCCGTTTGACTGAATCGAACTCAAAGCATTTTATTTTAATTAGACCATTACAGGCACCTTTGAGAGTAAAAAAAAAAGCGAAGCTAAGCTACAGTCACAGTCACAAGGCATAATAACTTGAGAAAGTACTGCAGTTGTACATTCCAAAGCGCAGATCTCTATGGAGACGAATGGGCGAGAAACTCCATGAACACTCTTCTCAATCAAAATATTGTTACAAAATCATTGTTCATTCATGTTGAGATTATACATATATGTGAGAACGATGTAGAAAGACGTGCACATTAAGAGCGTCCAGAGTAAAAGATTAAATCAACAATTTAAAAATAAAGTAATTAAAATAAAGCAGCTAAGAGATGACCAGTCATAACTGACAGCGCCCGTTCACGAACATGACGCATGGATCAGCGCCATTCAACTCAACCATATTGAAGGGAACTGAATGACCAAACACTCCCGCCACCATCAGCGAGACATTTGAATGAGCATGACATTCTCTCAGCCACCAGGGCACATTCAAGTCAATGAAAGATAACAAAATGCAAATGGTAGCTTTACAGTACATAGTACTCACACATGTGCTATGCGATTATATAATTCTAAAGATGGAAACAATACAATGCAAGGATATTTTTACAAACTTCTGCAGCTTCCACATGGAATGTTTTAAGGGTAGATTTCTGATAAAAAGGGGATTTTTAGTGAACAAAATTTCTTTAACTGCAAGGCTTTACTGGGTAGGTAGTTTCTAGCTTGAATGATCATGTGTTTTATTAAAATTTATGGCCAGAAATCCAGTTTCATTTATTGCAGCAGCGGCACCGGCAGTGGCAGCTGGCTGATAATTATGAAATGTAATGTAATGTAGTTTATTGGTTTTGCAGTGCCATTACAGGGTGCATGTTTAAAACCTATAAAATTATTCCAACCCCTGTACAACATGTTTGCATTAAACTGATTTGATTTTGATTTGAGCTATATTTTTCTGAAATTGCTATTATGATTGCTATATTATTACGGCAGAAGGTTTTGCTTAAGGCTATCTAGACAATTATCTTACTTATATAATACAGAAAGGTTAGTAAGTGGGCCACTTTAAGTATTTACTTAGTAAAACATAATGTGATCTTATTTCTAAAGAATATATGATAAATCTCAAGTACCCTATTCTTCACAAGACCCATTAGAAAAACGTCTCGGAACTTAATATTTAAAAGTCACCGCACTACTCTGAAATATGTCCTTCGCTCGTACGTATACAGGGTGTATATAATATACAGGGTGGTTCAAGATAACGCCACAACACGTTGTGAGCAGCAATACGCTTTCAGGTCACGTCTTCCAAGGGTTTCGAGTCGCCAGAGTTATTATAAAGTCAAATAGACTCCTGATTAAGTTACCATGTGAGGGGAAAAATGGCGGAAAATATGTGGGTAGGGGTGTAATTATTGCTGTAGTTTTTTAGTGGGGGGTGATGGGGGTGAAACTTTATTTGAATACTAGTCGTACATGTTTGTGTTGACAAAAAACTTTAAGGGTTCAAAAGTCCTTAATTGGTGCAGCTACTAGGTTATGGGGGTGAAACTTTATGTTAATACTTAACTGTGGTAAAAGAGCGGTAGCCCCTAGCTCGGGGGTTGAGTTTGGGTTACCCGTAATGCGAAAGAATCTTGACGTGTCAGCATGGTTACTCATTCTCATTCCGCAACAAACGATACTTTACATCTATGTATACTTTACAAAAGTTTTTTTTTGTATGGCATCATGCAGGTCAACCTAGAAGATTGTCATCTGCTTAGCCGGACTAACCTCTGTGTGGCTTGAGTTTACTTAAGACAGTGCTGACCGTTGCTTACGGTTTGTAATGCAAAACGCATCGCTGAAGCTTTGCTATTACAGAGAAAATATTTTTCCTCTCTAAGTTTTGCTCGCGGCTTCGCCCATGTCGGGTTAGGTAACTGTACCTTGAGATCTTACTTACAGGGATTAAAAGAATCCTATATGTTAACCCAGGTTATATACTATCTGTGTACCAAATCCGTTCTGTAGTTTTTCTCTTTAAAGATTAAGAAACATCCATGCATCCAGCCATCCTCACAAACTCATCAGCGATTTCCTGGTTCCAGACTCTTATAACCAGAACACAGAAACGCTGTTCATCATCATCTGCCTAGACTTTTCCCAACTATGTTGGGATCGGCTTCCAGTCTAACCGGATGCAGCTGAATACCAGTATTTTACATGGAGCGACTGCCTATCTGACCTCCACAACCCAGCTAGCACTGAATAACACGATACCCTTTGGTAAGACAACGCAGACACGCTTTAATGGATCAAAATATGCAGGGTAAGTAGTAATACTTCTCTGGAAAAAAAAAACACAAAGAGTCTCACTTCTAAAAAGCATTCCATCGTAAAAATTGCAAAAGACAATTTCCACGAATACATTTCACACTTAGCTGTCTCTGACAAGTGGTAAGCCCTAAGCTTACGACCTCTTCCACCATTCTAGTACATAATAGTCCAGGAGTTCGTAATAGCTCAAGAAGTGACAGTTAATCCTTAGGCGAGGAGTTGCGTTATAAATTATTCTCTTTACCTGGCTCTTGAACTTCGTGTTGTAGTGACACGAAATGCTCAATGTTTAATAAATATAAAATTGAGTTGTGAGTGTTTGAGTGAGTGGAATTTGGTAACAAGCAGGTTTATAAGTTTACAACTGAACAGGGGTTTTTGAAGATGACGTAAAATTACAGTATATTGCGATTAGTACTCGTAAGTAGGAAGACGGTTTTGTCTACCCTCATGGCAAAATTTTTGCGATACCAAATCACGTGTAATAACACAATTTACCGATTACATTTGTTGCTAATGCTTTGAAGGACTGCTCACCGTTGCATTCACTTAAAATATACGAATTAAAACCAGCGTTTTACTCTCGACGATTATGATAAGTTTTAAATTTTATTAATTTAAAAAGAACTAACGAGAGCAGACAAAACTGTTCGTCAAATGACTCCCATCAAGCTGCATCTGTTTTCAAGCAGATGCAGCTGAATACTAGTATTTGACGTGGAACGACTGCCTATCTGACTTCTACAACCCACTTATCACGATACTCCTTAGTAAGAAAATACGTCAAAGATCTGAACTGTATTGTCAAAAATCCCAAGACAAAACAAATGACAGTGTTTAGTTTCAACCGTTCCATTCCAATTTTAAAAGCGCCCATATTTTCAAGATGGCGTCCGACTTAGTTCATATAAATAATGTGCCGACACATTTCGTATTAGAACTTCTGAAATTCTTGTTAACCTTACGGCGTATCACGATATATTTTTCTTGCATATCAATATGCTTCGGCCGGGATCCTGTGCATGACAGCTCTCTAATCAAATAGGTATTTGATGGAAAATCTTTCGTGTTTACTTAAGTCATGGATTATCATATTTTGTAGGGTAATGGAATTTACGATTTCGATGAGATTTGTAGGAACGTATTTTGACGGGATTTTCTTGTTTTAGATTTTATTCAGTGATGTTGGAAATTTTGTGATCTTTGAAATTTAAGTATTTAAATGACTAGGTTTTAGTCTACACGTTTTTGTCAAAATAGCATTTTTGGAATTAAATATCTGGTTTTTGCGAAAGCTGTTTATTATGTCTTTAGTTACTACATTTTCAGCAAAAACTTTTGTAATATACTATCAGCTCATGGTATTTCCCATTCAAGCATAATGTAAATTTATTTCTCAATATTTCATTAGTAAAAATAAAATAGACGTAGTTTTGTATCTTTCAAGTTTTAAAAGAATTTCTTTTGAAATGTTTGCATCATAAAATGAATATGTCAATACAATCTTTAAATATATATTTTCTAGATAAGGGCTGACATATTTTTATAAAAAGCAATCTGTCATTTGATATCTTTTTATTTTGTGCAACAAGCTTGTTTATCTTTTGAAGAATGACATTTTCCAATATTGTAAGCATTTTGTTTCGAAATTATAATCTTTTGTTTGAAAAGATATATTCTCTGGCAGTATTCTATTGAAAGTTGGTCAGGATAATGATGTAATCTTAACTTATTTTACCGAAAATTAATAAATACTAGAAACAACATACTACCTACTATAAGCAACATACTAAAATAATCGATGGAACCGGAGCCATCACAGCTTGCAGAGTTAACCAGCTAACTGGCAGTGGGCTACCCTAGCATAGCTGGTGTAGCTGACGAGTCCTAGAGTGGTCACCACGTATGAGAGCAAGCTTAGAGTAGGACGCTCCCAATCAGGTAGACCGAAAACAGACGGCTAGGACGGACTGAATACAGAAGATATTGTAGCGCAGCTAAGATGAGACCTACATACGCACGGCGATCAATCAAGCTATACAAAACCAGTTTATGCGGATCTCTTATATTATTGAAAATCTATACAAAGCGAGGCCATGTTAACTGGATTTGTATAGCTTGATGATGATTGATTGTCTAAAATATTGATAGAACATTTCAAAGTAAAATACTTACATAACACATTGATGGTATGAGTAGCGACAACGTTTTCGGTGAGCTGACCGTTGATCCCGTGGCAGACCACCACGATGGATCTCTTGTTAGGCTCCACCACCACGGTGATGTTGGACGTCGTGATCCAGCCTCCTGGGAAGAATGACAAGAGTTGTGAACAAAATGTTTGAAGAAGAACTTTAGAAAGATTTCACGACTAAGCATGTAGGTACGTCCAGAGTGCCTAGACAAAAAAAAACATCTGTTAGCGATAAGGATTATCAAAAACGTATTGAATTCAATTATGTTGGAAGTCGTTTTAGAAATACTGAAAGCTTTGAAAGTGATCGTCACTTGTCTAGGCCCCCGACATACCTCTAAGGAATATGAACAGACGCCTTGACAAAAAACAATAATTAAGAAACCACTCAATTAATTAAAACATTAAAAGTTTCATTAAAATAGCTTGTAATTAGCAAATGTCACTACTTATGCATGATATTTATAATTGTTATTAGTCTGTATAAAATTTCAACAATGAATTTCGTGTATTGTAATTTAAACAAAATTGTAACAGGACAGATCTATTTATAATATTTTTTAACTTCTTAACGCTTCTCGATGATAATTTAAATGAGTCAGCCCAAAAGCCGAGAAGCGAGTTTGGCATTTTCAGTAGCGTCCATCAGCTCCTGGGATGTGCAAACAATAGGACAGGTAGGACACGATATCAAGTGTCCCATCGTTTTTAGGGCAACACCACATTTACTCTAATAATCAATCTTATTACTCAAGAAAGTGGTTACAAAATTATTTGAAGTCCCTGACTCCTGTGCTAGGTGACGGACCTGTGTTACAGGTGCCAGTGCCCTCTCTCAAGAGGAGATATTAAAAAAACTTATGCAATAATACTAACAAAGAATAAAATAAAACTATATAACAAAACCGGCCAAGTGCGAGTCGGACTAACACATGAAGGGTTCCGTACCACCGTAGTAGGGGAGCCGCCTTTAATTGTTAATGTGTTTTTATTATTTGTTGTTATAGCGGCCGCAGAAATACACATTCTGTGAAAATTTCAACTGTGTAACTATCACGGTTCATGAGATACTGCCTAGTGACAGACGGACAGACGGACGGACAGCGGAGTCTTAGTAAGTGGAGTCTTAGTCTCTCCAGGGCAGACTCATCTATGAATCTCCACCTAAACAGGTTTTCCTTGCTTCGGCCAACCTGCGTCTGGTATTTTTTTACTTTTCATATTGTTTTCTTATCATTGAAAACCGTTTACGGGATCAATTTTATAAGTTTCATTTCAACAATATTAGATTATTTTTATTCTAAATCTTTTCTTGAGCAGACAAATGCCTTGACAGCTCTATTTTAAAACATATCAATAGCTTTACCAGATTTCGTATCAACCTTCAACAATTCAATATGTTCGTCTTTGTATAGTCGAGGTCTTGTCGATATCTAGGCCAAGGCTTTTCTAACTGCAGTCCTTGAGCATACGGTTCAATTTTCAATTGACATTGTCAAACTACGATATACCTCTCTGCAACTTATGTACCTAGATGTTTATACCAATATTTGTGTAAGTTTTTCCATTTTACGAAAGCTTGTTTGTTACTGCAAATTGAACTTTATGTTTGACGTCGTAACGTCAACCAGATAGGACTTAACGTGGAATTGTTTTACAATATAGGCCATTGGCCTGCGAATTGGTAAACCCCACTCATATTTTTTGTACAGACGCCAGAATATCAAGCTACCCGAAACTGTAAAATTTTCCCAATGAACCTTGAACCAAGTGCTTTAGCGTTAAAGTTGAAAATCTATTAATGAAATTTGACGGATTTTAATAGCTTGATGTGCTGGCGTCTGTACTTGCAATACCAACGCTTTTGTATTATGCATCGACGAAAGTCAATTTTAAGTGGTCGTTAAAAGACGTGCTGTCTCTGTCACTTAAATGAGTATTGAAGCGACAGAAACAGTTTTGAGAACGTCTTAAAGTTAAGTGCGTTTGAGTATCTAGGGGATAGTGTCATGGGTGAAGTATCCTAGCACCTATAACTGTACGGGACTGAGGCTGAGATGCAAGCGATGTGCAGTAGCGTTTCAAACGAATATGAACCATAATTGTATTAAGTTAACGTTCATATTCGTAAAATACGCTTATTGACAGTCGCTTGTAGGAATATGCACATAAAATTAATACGAACAAGATTTAATTTCGGATGCAGCGCTACTGGAATTATCTTGAGCTAACTCTAAGTTCGTTCTATAGATCTTTGTGTTTGACCCTTCAAACTGTCTACTGTATAAATCGGTACAATGATACTTTAATAACTAAAATTCTCAAAAAAAAAAAAATATAACTAGAAATATTACCTTCAGGAGATATAACAGTCCTGTTACTAGCTTCCTTATGATGCTTTCCTAGTACAAGCCATTTGATGTCTGCAGCTGGGTTCGAAGGTGCTGTGCTGCAAGTCAGAGGTACTGGATCTCCGACTCTGGCTTCCGAAGGACCGGATATTGTAACATGTGCTGGAGCAACTGAAAGAGAAAAGGTGGGATTAGTAATTTTGGTACTAGAAACATTGAGTAGATTATTGAGATTTATGAACGTTGATGAAGCCACAGAAGTACGTAAGGATCGTAGCAAGAGGCGATATCTAGGCCCTTCCTACTCCGATACGAGGCGTGATTTAGTGGATTGATGGTAAATGAAAAGCCATAGAATTCTATTGGGAAGGACTCTGTTAAACAAAAGGCTGCTATACCTAGGCTGATAATAATGATGATGGTATCATTCAATTAATGAAAGTTCACGATGATGATCAACCAAAGTTAACTTAAAAAATTGCACATTTCAAACATTGGCAGGTTTTAACTTTAATAATTTGATACCAAAATTAATTAAACTGAGAAACAGAATCCCTAGTAGAGAAAATTTTGAAGACTAGTTAATTTGTTTACAAAAGATAGTCCACATTATGCATTGAATTTTAACAGCGGCGCCTGACACTGAATAAATTAGATAGCAAATTCTAAAGCATAGTAATTTAATGCATCACTAATATCGTACTAAGCCACATAACCGCGATCGTGCGAAATTTATTACATTTTGAAAGCCTGCATGTTAGAGAGAGTCGAAAGCCTCTGTAAAATCAATCGCAGAAGAAATCTGATTTATTTTAGGAGATTGATTTGATTTTCATGAGCAGATGTATTTTATTTTGGAAGGATACAAAAATACTTTAGCTTTTATGAAATTGCGACCAAATAAATGGTTCAGAACATAAAATTTGATCTCTGATAAATCAATAAAAAAAAAATTAATGAATGCAAATAATCTTTGCAAATAATGTTTGCGTAATTTCACTAAACAGATAGTTCAAAACATCACAGTTTTAAACAAACTCATTACAAATTTCATTAATTAGAGTTACCTGTACAAACTAATTAACAGTCATATTTTCATGTTCTATTTGAATTACTATGTTGTTTATTACATCTAATTTTCTAGATGATCTGTCACTTTAATCTACCCTTCTGAAGACATCTGCTTATCTCCTTTTACTTTATAAATCCTTGTCATATCTATTTTAATCTTCAACATCTTTGTGACAACGACCCTGAAATTTTCAGGACTGAAAAAACGAGCATTTCATATTTATTTTCATAATTATCTTCCATTGCATAATTTACTGATTAATCTGATATAAGTCGTAATGAAGAACAGAGTAAGCCATTTAATCGACATTAGTAAGAGTCATGTTCTTATGTATGAGTAGAATAAATTATTGCATACTTAGTTATCTTTGGGTAAGACCTCGTTTAGGGTGAGGAGCTTACGCGGATGCTAAGGAGGGTGCGAAGTACCTAATATAATGAAACAGCGAGTGTGTCTACGGGCAAAATTCACAGACTGGACTGTGATGTAAGTTTGCCAAGTACAGTAGGTACTTTATATGAATATCAACTTCTCTAATAAAATAATAAAGTTCGGTTTTGCATGAAACCTTTTATTATCATTTCGTAGGAATATGAACATTATTCGCATAAGTACTGTTTAATTTTACTAAAAAAATGCAAATCAAAGTCCAACTGAAGACCGTCGGATGCCTAGTGTGAAGGAGCTGAGCGATCTAGCGATTGCCAATTGTTTTACCCTGTAGGCACTACTACTACTGTGTTCACGTAATCGCGCCCGCCAACTCGCCCGCTACCGCTCTAGTCAATCTCTACGAGACCTAAGGTTGTCTCAAGGGTGACAGGACACCTACAGTATTAAACTAGAATTAGATCGCAGAAACTGGCTAGATTCTTATTTCAAGTGTAATTTTGCTGTGGTTGAAATTCTAATGGATGGTTTAAGTACAATGGAATGAAAGATAAATTTTTAAATGGCTCTGATGTCGTTGGCAGTAAATAAAAAGACTGAAAAGGTTATGGAGAGGTTTTTGTTAAGGAGACTATTATTGTGTCTCATTAGAAGTAATTTAAGAATGAATAATTGATGAATTTAGGGTGTAATTTCTTTACATTGGGTGATATTTCTTTACATTAACTATCATAATTTAAACTAGCTGCAGTATTTATTCTTGTTTGAGTGGTTTATCCAATTATAATGATTTTAACATAACTTAAAGTCATAACATAACATCAAGCCTGTAATCCCCGAAGGATTAGGCAGAGATGTACCTAATTGTACACCCACATTTCGCCAGTTATGTTTAGGTCCCATGTAACAGGGAGCGACCCTATTCCCATCAAATGGGCACAAATCCAGACTCCGTGGCTGCTACTGAGAAATTCCAGATGGAAAAACCCAATAACAACTAGCCCGACCCGGGAATCAAACCCTCATGCTCAGCAGTCGCAATTTGACCACTAGCCAGTGATTTTTCGTGAATAAAAACACGTTGACACAGCAAAAACAATAGTAAATCTTATTACTAACAATAAGTACACCTAAAAATTAATCCCGATACTAGAAGCGCTTTTTCAGTACAAACCATTTAAAAATATAACATTTCAAAAAAGAAAATTCCAATTTTAGTGTACATTTCGAAATGGGAGCGATAGACGTAAGAGTTTAACGTAAAAATACGTTCGGCAAACTTCTGGGGGGCGTCAATGGAGTCGGAACAAATTAAAACTTTGCCCTCTTCGTATAAATGTCAAATAAATTTGAATGTCGCTTCGGGAGTTAGTGATTTATGCTTGTATCATTGAGCTGTTTCGTTTAGGGAGTTGCTGAAACGTAAGGCGATTACCATTGTTTGATGTGGGGGTCATAACTTGATGTGTAAACATTTTGACTATGTTTGTGAAACTGATATCTTAGGGTGAATTTTAAACACGAAACTGAAAATGGTCAGTACATCTAAACTGCGTTTAGAAGTTCTGTCAGTGTTATCATTGTAGGATATTGTCCCTGACTGCTTTTTTTCACGTTTTAGATTTGTAAATCGACCTTAATCTGACCGAAACTGTCTTGTATGTTGAGAGTACTCTTAATTTTAATGTAAAAAAAGAGATTTCTTTAAAAATAACGAGCACAAATATAATGAACCATTTTAAAGATAACCTAGGAGTTCTTAAAGCGCAAAAGCTAAGCATAATGTCCAATGCTAAACCAGTAATTACTTTTACTCCCTTTGATAAAACCCTTTATGAATCTGACAACAAATTAGATATTCCAACAACTTTGTATTTTAAAACTATATTTGCAGTTAAACATGTCTCATACAAAATGCAAGTCGGGTAAGTCTCTCTAGTTTTTACATAGTTAGCGGCGCCAAAATGGCTGCCAACCTCCAGAAGCTTAAATAATATAGGAGTAACTTCCAGTTAACAGCGGCAAAAGGAAAACAAACATTGCTATAAGTTTGGCTTTACATGCAGGCTTTAGAATAAACAAAACGGTTCTGTTTTTACCTTCAAATGTTTAAGCTGTAGTAATAAAATATGTTACAGGCAGACTAGGAAACGCTGACGTGACAAATTAGACTCGTTTCTTATAAATACCTAGACCTAATTATATTACGATAATTTGAATAGTAATAATGTTGGGGAAACTCACTCTAATATTACTGAAGGCAGCTTGCATAAACCAATTAATATAAATAAACCCTACTAATTCAGTAGTGTATCGGCCGATCACGATACTAACAGCCCCTTAACAAGGCCACCAAAAGTCAATTAAGTATCACTCACGCCTTTATCTCTTAAGGGGTAAGCAAAAGCCAATTAACACTAATTAGTTTGGGTATAAGCAGATAGTAATCCCTAAATCTGCGTGGATTTAGTCAGCGGGTTTCATCAAGTTGAGGTCGAATATCAAAACTTTGGTCAGTCTGGCCGGTATTACACAGTAAAAATGTTTTAGGTATAAACCTCGGGTTTGTAGTAAAAAAAATATAAAACATGTAGTTTTAATGATAATACGCTACATAGTGTGAAAAAATACTAAAAGAGAATGCTCATGGAAGTATGGAATCCCGTACCATGCTGCATCAAAATCAAACCTTGTTTTTTATAGACTACACTGATCGTATTAACTCCTACAAAAATTATTTTTGAAAAAAAAACCCGCGTTTCAGAGTTATTTTATAAAATCGAAACTAACCTAAAAAGTAGGTCTATTTTTTCGACGCTACCAACGACGTATTTTAACACACATACATTACATTATTGCTCTAAAAACAGCGTAATATACTAATATTAGTAAGAATTACGAGTTAAAGTAACATCCACAGTATGCTTGACTGAAACTCGATTTTATTTTAGACCTTTACATTGCCAATAGTCAGTCAGTACAGTACAAATGTCAGATGCCACAGATAAGATAACCATAAACCATAGAGTATAGTAAGTGCTATAAACTAGTCGGGATTTAGGGATGTAATCGATAAATCAAAATCTTTAGGCTGAGAAAATCTATTTTGTTGCAAATAGCAATAAACCAAACTAAATCGATTTGGTGTACTGATCTTACTTAATTGTAATTAATTTTAGAGTCCGCTCGACAGACAAGGGTTTGTTCAATTGAAACGGAACGTCATTTATATTCAGTTGAAACGGAACGTCATATAAAGGGAGTAAAACAATATTCGTTCTTTTAAACTCGAAAAGTATATTTCCAGTTCAAAAATCAAATCCCCGACGCGTAATGCCGTAAAAAAATATGAAACTAATTACTATAATATTTTGGTTTTGAGGCGCGAGACTTTTTGGTACCAACTTTGGTCATTGTCCTTTATATGTTTACATGGATGATGTTCTAAATAATGGTAATGTTCTATGTGTTATTCATGACTTTGGTTTAATTAAGCTCCTACTGAAACTGGCTCTACTTTAAATAAGACTATCAAGGTCTGTAGTCTGTATATACCACGGTGTGTGTGTCTGTGGTATGTGTGTGTTTGTGGCTCAATTAATAAACGAAAAACCATTTTATTTTGCAAAGTTAATGAAAAAACAAAAATAAATCAATACTCCACCAATTAATTTATTCAATAAAAAATCTTCAGCAACACAATTCGTTATTACCAAGGCAACGACATCATATTGTAACTAAAGATCTTCGAATCGATCTTCAACGTCAGAAGTCTTTGACAAGTCAAGCAAATGTGTTTTATACAGAAAAACTGGGCCCTCCACGGTTGGACGGTTACGCCTGACTACCTGCCTGTTCTTTGTAAATAAACAATAAGACGGGATTTAGGGGGATACTTGTTTGAGCTGTGGGGCAAGTTAAAAAATATTTAGGAGGTGGAAATTAAACGTCAAGATAAATTAGAACTTAATATCACGATTGTAAACGCCACTAGGCTAGGCAAATGTGTACCCCCCCATTTTGCCAGTTATGTTAAAGTCTTGAGCAATAGGGGCTTATTGCCATCATCCGGGCACAAATTCAGATTCCGTGGCTGCTTCTGAGAAATTCTTAATGGAAAAATCCAATAAAACTTGACCCGACCTGGGAATCGAACCCAAGACCTCTTGCGCAGCAGTCGCACATGCGACCACTATATAGAAATACCTAATGAATGTTATCTTGATTGACCTCTCAACTGGGTTAAGATCGTTTGTAATAAGACTAATGCCCGATTATGTCATCATCTTCCTGCCCTTGTCCCATGTTATTTGGGGTCGGCGCAACACGTTTTTTTCTTCCATTCTCCTCTGTCAACCGTCATGCTATCATTTACTTCTTTATCTTTCATATCATTCCTCACACAATCCATCCATCGTTTCTTTGGTCTTCCTCTCCCTCTCCATCCATCAACGTTTATATTCATCACTCTTTTAGTCACATGCGATTCGTCCCTCCTCATCACATGCCCATACCAAGACAATCGATTCCCTTTCAACTTTTCTGTGACTGGCGCAACTTTTAAACTTCCTCTAATATATTCGTTCCTTACTTTATCCATTCTTGTCACACCACACATCCACCTCAACATTCTCATCTCCGCTACATGCAATCTTTTTTCATCCATCTTCTTCACAGCCCAGCATTCCGATTCATTCAGCACATTTCCGATTCATTCACAGCCCAGCATTCCGAATGCCCGATTATGTATTTCAATATTAAGATTTCAGATTTTCAAGTTAGATAATGTGGCACTTGAATTAAAAGCGTCTGTGATTGACTTAGCCCAATGAGAAACTAATGCAGTTAATGGAAATAAAGAAGATGCATTTGAAATAAACTGGAAATACAAATTTGATCTAACTAAGCGTTTGTAATTAAATCAAATAATGAGGAACAAGATACAAGTGCTTACGAGTACGAATACGAATAAAAAGAGGGTAACAAAGACATTGGTATCCACGAAACTAAAACAGACGCCGCGGCAAACCATTGCAACGATGGCGAGATGATATCGTCGCACTGGACTATAGTGGACCGGAACGGTCCGAGATACAAATAGATGGCCACAGATGGAGGAGGCCTTCATCCAAAAATTTTAGAAAAAATAAAGGCTATTTTTATTTATTTTATTAAAAGTCAAAAACATTCTATCACAAAAAAAAATCGACAATCTCAAAACAGTATTCCATTCATCCCTTGCACCACACGCAATCGAAATGACTGCGCTTTTTGACTACCCTCTACCTGATAGAGTTATATCATCAAAGGATTCGATGCTCTAAGGGGATGGACCGGGCTACCTACAGAGTATAATGCGTTTTGATATTGGTAGCTTTGGTAGCTATAAGATGAAATTGAGGGATGATGCTACAGGTGCGGTGAGCTGGGATGTGTCAAGCTTTTTTGTTGTTGTTAAGGAAAATATTTCACCCATTCTGGGTTTTGAAGATGAAGCATCTTTGGATGGGAATGACAAAGAATTTGTCAATTCAAAAGACGTTGTTGGGAGACTTAAATTGATTTCTGCCAAATAACATAAGAAATTTCTCAGAAATAACTTTAGAATTATGTTAAGGAGTTGAACTATAGAAAAATATTGAACATAATTTAGTAATGAGTCTTAAAAAAAAGTTTCTTGAAAACAAGAAAATATTCATTAATATCCAGAGTCCTGAAAATTTACTTAAATCTCCAACTTAAGAAGAAAATTCCTGGACAAATACACAATTTTCATTCTAAAGTTATTACTAGTACTATAAAATTACTAGTTCAATAATACCTCAATAGAAGTGCTGATTACAAAACATTTGACAAATAATCCTAGTACTTAGTCCACTTAGAAAATAAATATCAAGACATCTACAAAATGTCGGAAATTTTCAGTTCAAAATGTTATTGTTCGTACATTTGCTGTATTTATTATTACTTTGTGATACAATCTAATTGCTCTGAGGTTGTTCCTGTGTATTTCCCAGAGGGATTTTGGTCTTTGATGCCTTTCCATTCAAAATGCGATCGCTGCCTGTTTACCTCTTATTGGATTCTGACAAATATTGTGTAGACTTAAGTTTACTTTGACCGTCTTTATGATGTTGTGTTTTATGAGCTTGTTTGAAATATTTGGTAACGAAGCTGAATTGTTTATGGGATTTTTTTTAAATCATATTACAAGCTTTTAATCTTGTTTGTTAATATTTAATATACTTTTCGAGGTAGTTTAGAATACTCATCATCGTCATCATCAGCCGATGTACTTCTCTAGTTGCAGTTCCGTATTCTTAGCTTTTCTATTCAGCTGTCTATTTTACCAACGAACTTTACTATATGCTAAACAAGACATGGTAATTGAATGAAAGTACAACAGTAATCATTGCTACTACACGCTGTGCTGATGGAATCAATGTGGTTATTAAACGTTTACATAAAAAAGAAAGTAAAATGCAAAACAAAAAAAAAATTAAGATGTACTCGTAAGTGGCTGATTGTACTTGAATTCTTAACTGACTTCTGTTCTTCAAGTTGCTTCTGCTACAAAGTCCAAACTTTTCACTAAGACATGAGTAATTCTCACATACATCATACGGATACTTGATAAGAAGAAAATGAATATCACAAAAATACTCACATAATACAGTAAGATCAATCTCAGCCTTCAAAGTATTGCTGATCATCACGTTCTTGGCTTCGCAGGTGTACCGCGCCTTGTTGTCAGACGCATCAGCTTTGAATGACAGCACGTTTTCAGACATCCTTCCACTTGTTCTGTAACAAAGAAAATAAATCACATTAATAAGATTTTCAATATTCATCAATATTTTAGCCGAAAGGTCTCCACCACTGGGCGTAGTTCACCCCCAAGTGAAGTCAAGTCGTTGGTCAATTACAAGATCATTCATTCGAAATTGTGAAAGTTTGTCCCATTGTACAGGTCGCTCCATGTTATTAGCTGGTATTCAGCTGAGTCCAGTTAGACTGAAAGCCGACCCCAATATAGTTGGGAAAAGGCTAGGTAGATGAAGAGCTTTACAACACATGACTGACATAAATAAATACTTATAATTCATGACGTTTCTATTCCCGTAAAAGAAGATCCAACCAGAGAGCAGAGGAAAATGATTAATGGTAATAAAAACATTATATTTTTAAATGTTTTTTTATATATTTTTTCAAAATTAATATTTAAAAATGTAAAAAGTTTGTAAAAAGATGAATAAAGGAAAAATAAAAATAAAGGTAAAAGCTAAAAAAACGATATGATAATATCAAGATACGTCTGATTCAACTAATGAATAAAATTAGCAAGAAAAGTGTATTACGTTTTCTATTTTAAAAGTGGTACTCAATATTATTCAAGTATCATTAATACAGCAAGTTTATTCATTCTTTTTTCACAGTCTACCAAATTCGTCTGAACCATCTCCTGATCATCGATTTTAGTTACTTCAGCTAAATGTAAACCTTCAATATCATTTACTTTCATTGTTTGTTTAAACTACTATTTGGACTGGGTCCTAAAAATAGGCATTCTTATTTAAATTGTAACTTTCTATCTTCAGATTAAATTACTAGTTTACCTTTTATTACCGACATTTGTAGTTTCCTCTAAAATCTTTTCTTTTATTAGATTATTGTTGTTTTCTTTGATAGCTTTTACGTATACAATAATCGTATCATTGACTATTGTAATTATCATTCGAGTCTTTTTTTCTGTAGTAATATCATATTCAGATTTTCTATCTTTATTGAAAGCTGTTTGTAGGTCATTTCCATTTAGCATATTGACCTTACGGTCAATCATCTAATATTACTATTAGAATAGTTTACCAGTCTATGGACTTTTAACAGTAAGTCTGTATTATCGTGACACGATATAAATATTGTTTAAATCTTGGTTCAGTTTACGATGATCGAAAAGGCGATCATAAAAATTCATAAAACAAAAACTTTTAACTCAAAACCCTTTATCTCCTTTTAAACAATATTTTACAGCAAATCTTCTCGACTACAAATTTTCACAACAAACAAATTCAAAAATATTGATAAAATATTTTTAAGGGTAGCTCAAACAGAGGATCTTGGGAAAATGCCAAGAGCAAATCATCCATAATAGATTTTTTATGAAACAAACCATTATCCTGTAGAGGGAACCTTCTATTAATATTGAAATTCATGGTCCGTCAGTCTTCCCACGGCTATACAGTAGATTATGGAGAAGATAGGATTTCTATCTCCATCTCTTTCTAGTGAAATGTTCTTTGAGATAGTGTGAAAGAGATGTCAGGTTACTTGGTATTAAATTAAAACTCTTTAGGTTACTAGTCAAGCTTAGTTTTTGTTTAGGTAAACTAAACATTTTAAGAAGTCATTGTACCCATAATAAACAACGTTTATTCTGGGATCAACACTGAAATTGGGAAAAAAATTGGTTCCGTCGTCCCATTCATTTGTGTCATTGTGCCAGTTAGAATAGCCATCTGAATGATGGTCAATAATAAGTATTTAACTACAAAAATGATCTCTAACTACTTGCCTATAGAGACCAATTCTATGTAAAGAAGCGTGATTACGTTTGCAAAACAACTGACCATCTATTTGATTTTGACTCAATGCAAACTACAACATATACAACTACTTAAATACATTGTGTTTTCCAGAGTATCTGTAATGAATTGCCATTGATACCTGCCACGTATTTGAACTTTTAAGTTTCGTTAATAAATTTATTTTAACCCTGACTTATCATCATCTGCCTAGCCTTTTCCCAACTATGTTGGGGTCGGCTTCCAGCCTAACCGAATGTAGCTGAATACTAGTATTTTACATGGAGCGACTGACCATTTGACATCCACAACCCAGTTAGTACTGGATAACGCGATACAAAACTTGTCATAATACAACCCGAATATTAAACAGCTTGAAAAACTAAATATAACATAACAAATCACACCTGTAAACCCCGAAAGGTATGGCAGATGTATAATTAATGTAATTATACACACACCCTCATTGAGACGGTTAAGTTTAAGGTCCATTATACCGGAGGCCAGCCTTTGGCTTCAACAGGACACAAATTCAAATTACACTTTGCCTCACCTGGGAATCGAACCCTGAACATCCAGTAGCACAAGACCAACGCTGCAGAACCATGAATATAGTCCCTTGTTAAACTAAAAATGCAATTAAAAATTCAAAAGCGCGAACTCAAAAGGCGGAAAAGCGGAGATAAGCCAAACTTCAACTCCGTGATATTGTTTTTTAAGTTGTTGGTTCTCCTTTTGAAGGTTTTCAATGTAAAGAAGATTTTCCGGAATTAACTCGTTTTGCTTCGCATTTTGTCTCTAAATAAATAAAACTGTTCGTGAATGAAATTGTGGTGTCAAAGACGGAAATCGATCATTTTTAGGTACAGTCGCCAGCACATAAAGATACCACTAACTGTCAAATTTCTCCAAATGATTTTAAACCTTAAAGTGTTAATGGTTAAGTTCAAAATCGAATGAGAAAATTTGAGTTTGTGGTAACTCGATATGCTGGCGTCTATTTGATCCTGGGCCTATAAGTTATGCAGTTTCACTATTTGACAGATTCAAGTGTTTGTGGTATAGAATCAGAATCAGAATCAGAATGTTTATTTGTCAACATAGGTAATTACAGAGTGTGTGAGATGTGTGTAAAACATAATGTTAATATAGCAGACTCACTTGACCTTATTGGTGATGTTTTTCAAAGAGGTCAGGTGCTTAGTACTCACAACCGGCGTGCGTGTATGAAAATATGACATAAGGTTCGTATGGATCCTGCCAGGGCTGCGGGACTGTTCGAAAGAGATACCGCGGCCCTGGAACATAAAGGGCCAATGAAGGAACATGGGTGGTTTTTAGTCAGTAAGAGTCATTTGATGATTTCCCACCCACCAAAAAAAAAAAAAGGTTCGTAAGGATAGCAGGAGACGGTCTGTTGGTTCTGAATATCCCGTGGGAAATGCAGACATGTATATGTATAATCACTAGACTTTCTATTCCGGCCGAAGTTGATCGATCAATCAATATGGTCATTAAACTAGAGTTTGCACTCATAGTTTCGAGTCAAGGCCGGACATTATATTTCGAATGCAAATCATGTGGTTAAGAGACAACATGTCTTGTAGTGCGTCAGAGCATTATAAATATTTGCATTCTATAAATGACCACGCAAAAAAAACAATTGAAGTGTTTTGTAAGAGTGTTTTGTTTTCTTGCAACAACGCTGCGTTGCGGTATGATTTGATGGTTGGACTAAACTTGTGCAGTACTACTAAGTTCCCTGACGGTCGACCACTTTCCAACCTTATTACTTAGAGTATAAGGGTGAAAAGTGGGAGACCCTCAATGGACTCGGTAGTACACACAGTTGGCCGAAGTAATTTATATTGATTGGCCTGTTGGTCTAGTGGTTAGTGACCCTGACTGCTAGGACGGAGGTCGTGGGTTCGAATCCCACACAGGACAAATCTTTGTGCGATGAGTACGATTATTTGTTCTGTATCTGGGTGTGTAATTTATCTATAATATGTATGTATTTAGAAATATATAAGTATGTTTATCAGTTGTCTGGTTGCCATAGTACAGGCTCTGCCTAGTTTGGGATCAGATGGCGGTGTGTTGGTTGTCCCAAGATATTTATTTATTTATTTTATTTATTGATTTTATTCTTACAAAGTTAAGGCAAAATGCCTGGAAGAACTACTGTTCCATGAAGGAGCTTATGAAAGAAAACCTCCCTTTATCACGGACATGTGCATTCTTGCCATTTTGACTTATGGATCCCAGACTTGGTCTTTGACAAACCTTCAAAAGTCCAAACTCAAGGTCTGCCAATGTGTTGAGATACCACGGCTCTGGAACACAAAGGGCAAAGAAGGAACATGGATAATTTTAGTCAGTACAAGTCTGCACCGATCATTGGTCTACATTAGCCCTGGATCGAAACAACTGGAAGTCATGGGGAGAGGCTTTTGCCCAGCACTGGGATAAAGCTGGACAATAGTATCAGTTTCTTATATAGGTCCTGATTTATTTTCTCATTAACCTAGTTTTATGATAATTTGGCAACTAAGTATCAAGTGTATGGCCGACGCTTATAGGCGTTAACACTACCAGAGACATCATCTAACTAATTGATTAAGATAAATTGTCTCATCTGTCTGTAATTACTTGAAAACTAAACAAAGTCTCTTCGTTGGCCCAGTGGTTGCAAGCGCGACTGCTGTGCATGAGGTCCTGGGTTCGATTCCCGAATCGGGCAAAGTGTTATTTTGTTCTTCCATCAGGAATTTTTCAGTACAGCCACGGAGTCTGGATTCGTGTCCAGTTGATGGCAGTAGGCTCCCCCACCCATATGGGATTTAAAACTGCTTCATGGCAGAATATGTATGAAGGATGTTCTTCCCCGTATGAAGTCCTTCACACAGAGTACCAACGTCTACTTAAATAAACGAACGTTGATGAGAGTTCTCAAACAAATAGTTTAAAAATTATTTGTTTGACAACTCTACGTCATAACTCCACAAGCATAGAAATGGTCTTAGGTTTTATTTGTTTTAATGACAAATCAATGGTTTCCGTATTTGCTGATTGAACAGGAATCCCCGCAAACGTACCTATATTCGGTAAACATTCAAATAATTGTGTGCATAATGTAGGGACATAATGCCAATATTGACTTATTAATTACCGGTGACCTTTTTGTTGAACTACGCCGTTTGGTCTTACAACTACATACATACATACACTCACGCTTTTCTCCCATGGGGGTAGGCAGAACCTGCGGCAGATCTGCTACGATCCTTACGTCATACTCCTTTCGCCTCGTCTACTTTATACGTACATCTCGTCATACCGAGTATGACGCTAACGTCTGACAACCACACTTTGAAATGCCGTTTCCGCTGTACACACGATACATATCATACTTTTACGCATATATTCCATGAAAGGGTAGATAGAAATACGTATATTAATAGTGAACCAACATTTTACCAACAAACTCACCCTGGCTCTATTTATACTCGTAAATATGTACCTACATGTAGGTATGTTATTGCAGTCATACCATTTTTAATCACTGACAGACTCATAAACACCTAGAATAGCCAACAAAAACAAATTAAGAAAAATACATGCAACCTCTTAAATAATTTACGAAAAAAACCCGCGCAAAAAAATATCAAAAAGAATCTTGAAAATCTCAAACTTCTCCCGCTCAGGTATTCAGGTACTAAAAACACAGCGAAAGTTGCAAAAAACCGCTTAACCGCATCTTCGGTAGTCTATATTTTATTTTCTATAAATATTGTTCAAGCACCTCGAACTCTGCCGACCCCAGTTTCAAAGTTTCCTCGCTCCCGAGATGAATAATTTCCTCTTCGAAATTCTTGGGATGTTTAAATTTTAAAGCGGCTGGAGTACTGAGTAATACTGTGTTAGAGCGACGAATTTTAAATCCAATCATTTCTGGAATCTTCACGCCTGCCGAATTTGGTATAAACAGGAATTTACGTGTGTAATTTGCACTGATTTAACATACAGTAATGGAATGAACATCAATCACCTTGCGTACTCACTACGTTTTAGCAATTTCAGTCCATTAAAATCCAGGAGGCTCGTTCTAATAAACAAAATCTAGTGAACATCTCATTTCAGCGATAATTATTGAATATCAAAAACCCTTACAGATATTTTTGGCAAATTAAACACACTAGAAGACACTGCATGCCCATCGGACGGTACAATGTCGAGAACTTATTTATAAATATGAAACATCTATGTATCTTTTACCCATGTTTGCAAAGCAATAAATGATTTGATTTGATTTTGAATGCAATGCAAATAGACTAGGATGCAAACGCTCTTATAAATGCAGAAATTGTCTCTCAGTTTTCTTCGGATGGACTGTTCGAACTTAAAATAAAAAAAACACCATAGTCGTACTTTCAGAATGTATGGATGAAACTGAGATAATCAAACACGGAACCAAGCCCTAAAAAAACTGTTCTATCACCACTCCCTCAATAATTCATCCGCCATTGAATAATTCAATACAAAATTGAACAAAACATCAGAACATCCGATAGACCGCATCATTCTAGTTATGGTACCTAACACCAAAGACCCATTTTCCCATGGACTAGTGACGCACGATCCGTATCGATATTTAACAGTATCGATAACATGATGATAATTTATACTCCATTATTTTTGGATGAGTTGTGATCGTATCAAGTGTATGATCAGTTAATTTAGAATGACACAAAAATAAGTCAGATTGGCAGTCGCTCCATGTAAAATACTGGTTTTCAGTTGAAATCGGTTAGACTGGAAGCCGACCCCGATATAGTAAGGAAAAGGTTGTCGAGGAATTAATTAGTCCGATGCAATATTTGCATTTGTTTCGATACCAAATGCAAGTATCGTCTATTTCAGAGAACGTATCGATATTTGGAGAATCGGATCAAAGCCATTCGATATGATCTTAGAATCGAATCGCAGAGGTGCGATTCGGATCGAACAAAAGTATCGATACAAATACAATTATCGCGCATCCCTATCATAGACCCATTTTCCCATGGACAGAGTACCATAACCCGATCCCGTGGGATACTTCGGTGACCACAGATCGTTTTTATTACGAACAACAGTAGTTTAGGGTTACATTTTGGTTGCTGGGCCCGGCGTTTGTGGGTTAAAGGAGAATATGTGCTTTTCTATTTTATTAAAACGATTTTTGGACATAATTGCTAAAGTTTGCTTTGGTCGTTTTATCAAATTGTATTTTGTAATTTAAATACGGTTTGCTTCTAATTGGAGACTCATGTCCGTTTTTTATTATCACCAAGTGACATTTAAAATGAATGCCTTCTAATTCTAAACTTACCAGAAATACCATTCTATGAAAATTATTGATCAGCATAATATTTTAAGTTATTTTACAAAAGTATTGAAAAATCATTATGTTTCAGTAAGAAACCAGGGCCGTTCTAAAGCTCGTTGGGTCTGAAATATCGTCAAAATCGCGGGGAACACTTGGATAAGGGACGCACAGAACCGGGTAGTGTGGCAGAAGAAAGCCAATACCCAGCAGTGGGTGATTCCGGGCTGATAATTATGATTATGATGATAAAACCGCACTGCTACGTGCTGTATTATGGCCTGTGGCCGATTTTTTAAGCTGTCAAATATTTTGTTGGACTGTTTTGTCCCAGTTTAAGTACTACGGTTACATTAAGTTTTAGTTAAATCACAAAAATACACTCTCCAAAACACAAACAATTTTTTTTTACCCCTCATACTAGTTCAGCTCAAGTGCGATAACAATGGAAAGGAAAACAACGATTGATGAAATATTAATTTTATCATTGTTCGTTAGGTGAATAATTTTCGAGAATTAAATTTATCTCAAAATATTTTACGGCCAAATTACATAATTAAGTAACTAATCAAATCTTTACACTCAAAACATCACATCAAAACACTATGTCACCTAACACCAAACGTCCCCAATTCCTCCTGTAGGGTAGCAACACCAATTGTCTTACAACCCGTACAACAATCAAAGGGACGGGACACCGACACTTGTCAGCAACCGGTTGCTGTACTAATTGTGACAACGACTGCTACCAATCACCCGTGCATTCACATGGGCTAATTATTTCGTGTGTGGTGTGGGTTATTAGCGGTAGCGATTTCGTGTTATTTTTTTATTGAAGTGTCTGTTTGTTATTTCAAAATAACAGGTTTTTACTGAATGCATATACAGGTAATGAAAGTATATACGGTACTTATAACAAAAAAGACATGTTTTCAATTTTCGTCTATCTATATGTTTATACCGGCTAATCTCCGAAACGGCTGGACTGATTTTGACGGGAATTTCATTAACAGATAGCTGATATTATAAGGAGTAACTTACGTGACTTTTATTTTAGAAAAGGGATTAGAGTTCCGTGCAAAGAACTTAAAACCCTTGAAATTGTCAACAAAATCTCAGTTTATGGAATACTAGCGGCCCGTCCCGGCTTCGCACGGGTGGAAATTTTTTTTAAAATCTTTTTTTTATAGTAATAAATATAGCCTATGACACTCGTAGATAACGTAGCTTTCTATTGGTAAAAACATTATCAAAATCGGTTCAGTAGATCCAGAGATTACCCCCTACAACCTCACAAACTTTACCTCTTTATAATATTAGTATAGAATTATTCATTTGAATAAGGTCAAAACCTTACCCCACTCAATAATTAACTACATTCCATTTTAGAACGTTTGAAACTAAACCTAAAGCTCAAAGTATGTTAAACGCACTTTACTGATCGCGTTCAGTTTGATTCGTGAAGTTCGCCCGAAGACATTTACGACTACACACTATGCCCCAAACACTCTACCACATAAAGAAAGTGCCCCCCAACACATTATACACTTGAAAACGAAATCAAGGAGTTCCATTCACTAGATATCCATCAGTTCTCACGCCAGCCTGCTCTCTCAACCGTGATCATGCATTCTTGTAGATTTATTGCTGCAAGACTTTTTACATAAAAGTGCACGGGGTGCATGGATGGGATCTTAATTACTTTTTTTGTTGTTCAGTAATCTTAATTACTATTATTGTTTAATTAGGAGATAATTATTTGGGAGGTGAATTAGGGGAATGATGGGAATGTTTCGTTGGTTTTCCAAGATATATTTTGAAGTCATAGTAACCGTGTGATATCTACCAATCAATATAGTATACCCACATTTCTCCAGCTATGTTTGATTCCCCCGTAATAGGGGGCGAGTCTATTGCCATCCTGATTCCATGGCTGCTACTGGGGAATTCCTGATGGAAAAACCCAATAACACTTTGCCCGACCCGGGAATCGAACCTACGACCTGATGCTCAGCAGTCGCGCTTGTGACCACTAGACCAGGCAGGCAAAAACCGCCTAATTTCACCTTTAAAGAAATACTGTTATTGAGATCAGCTTCCAGCCAAACGGGTAGGTGTCATGATACCTACGCATTTGGTAATTTCAATACTCGTAGCAAATAGATTACTAGTGAATTTGTAAGCCCAATTAATATATAATTCCCAGTATCAAATAACAAGCTGAATTTAAACAATAGGGGACAGTAATTGATCGACTAGATACCGATCAATCATGTGTTTCAGACCTTTGACCTTACAATAGGTCAATTAGGTCGATCCTCAATTGACCTATCAAAGGTCAAAGGTCTCTTCATACAGAGAACGATCGAGCAATGATCACTTGCTTGCTTACTGCGTTTTAACGATTCAAGATATCCTGAACAAGTGAGAATCGGATTCTAAGTGTTTTGAATTGTGACAATGACTTTCAAAGGGATTGAATAATAGCAACATAGACTTCTCGGGGCTAAATATTAACAGCCGCTCGCGTTGATCGTTAGGTTAAGCCGCGGTTGCCTAGCTATGTACAATGCTAGCTACAATGAAGCCGAGCTTGATCCGTGGATGGGTGACATACCGAGTTTCCTCCGTGCCTCAGAAAGCACGTTAAGCCGTTGGTCCAGGCTGTCATTTGAAGGTAGGTATTTGACAGTCGTTACAGGTAGTCAGTGACCCGAAAGTCTGACAATCAGTCTGAAGTTAACAATGGGTAATGTATTACCCAATACTAACAGGTTTGTGGAGGTCAGATAGGGAGTCGATCCATATAAAATACAGGTATTCAGCTGCATTCGGTTAGACTGGAAGCCGATTCCAACATAGTTGAGAAATGGCTAGGCTGCTACTGACATAGGCTTTTCGGTAGCTTTTGAACCGATACATTTTTACAAGCTTTTACATAACTTACAATATTTGTATGCTTGTTTGTATGTTTAGGTTAAATCTTACAACTGAATTTTAAAACGGTTATGCCCAACCGATTGAGTTGAACATTTGCACACACTTTTAGTTTGGATGACAATACATGGTTAGCTAATTGACGTCATTTTAAATCCAATATGGCGGACTGCCAAATATGGTAAACTAGTTATTTTTTATGATTGTATCAATTATAAGGGGTTTGAAGACAAGAATACAAAAAAAAATGACGTCACCTTTAATTAAAAGCATGTTTTTTACTACAAGCTTGTTGACTGTTCTATCGTCGTTCTACTGATAAAATTTCACTTAATTGTCTAGGCTCTGAAGCTGCTGGAAATATTTTTCATCAGAACATAACCTTATCGGTTTTCACAAATGCATGAATATATAAGTCTTAAAAGTATAAAGAAGCTAGAGAAATTGTCAGACCCCGATGTCAATGAAAGAAAAATAAAAATCATATTGGCGCGAATCCAAGTTCCATTCAACAACTGCATTTTATACGCTTTCTTTTTACGAAAACAAACAAAAAACGATCTTTTATATGGCTGGTCATCTATAAAGAATGGCGTGACAAGTCCTGACATTTTTATCTTTAAAAGATAAAAAAATGATAGGGTGTCAGTCTGTTTTAGACTATCTGTCCTTTTAACTTTAGTTATCTTAATAAATATGAAAGGTCATCTTGTAAAAAACGGTTTGATTTTCTGCAATATTATATTTTTCACTTACGGTCTTGACTTGTCATTTTAATTGGTTAAAAATGACTGAAATCTTTAATTTTTAATTAATAAAAAAGAAATATAATTCTAGTAAATTAAAACAAAAAATATAACATAGGTACAAGTACGCCTGTAACCGCCGAATATATCGTCAGAAGTGTATTAATATTACACCCACATATCGTCAGTTAGATTTAAGTTCCATGTAAAAGGGGGTGAGCCTATTGCCATCAAACCCACATACGGATTTAAAGGCGGCTACTGAGATATTCCTGACGTAAAAAACAACTAACATGCCAGTAGGAAAACACCAAATTAAAAAAATTGATGATTTTGATTGGATGGGTCGATGATATCCCAATTGGGCAGATTATTTCTACAGCGACCAACCTGGGCCTAGGTTGGTCGCTGTAGAAAACGGTTAAAAAGATTGGCCACTGCAGATCCTGTCGAAAGAAGGGAGGTGTTCTGGATTGGTGAAGTGAGGCGGAGAAAAGAACGTAAAAAAATAGAATCACAACTTAAAAAAAAATCAATCAAAACTTTCACCATTCCCACTATTTATTTACCAAACTACCTATTGAGGTCCCAATAACGGCCACGTCTTCGGAAATACCTAGTTAAATACTCCGTTCCTTGCATTCAAAACATTTTCTACCCGTGCGGTAATTCGGACCTTTTCTATCAAAATACGGACTTCGAAAAAGGGTCCGGATTCGACCTATATATATTTTTTTCTCTTCGATTGGTGTTGAGAAGTTGTGTGCGATGTTTATTTTGTCCCTTTTCGTGGTATGGTGTTTGTAAGACGTTGCTGTCACATACATGATGTTATTTGACTTGAAATTGAGAGCAATTATAAAACCATTTGTACTTAGGAAATGGGAGTTTGTCATATAACATCACGCTTGTACTTCCCAAGTGGTTAGGTAGAGGTGTACCTACAAAGCAACATTTCACCAGTTACGTAATTAGACGAACATGGTAAATTACTAAAATTAAAATTACTAATAGAAAATCTAATAAGGCTGTCTGACCAGGGAGTCGAACTCAAAAGCTCATGCTTAGCTGTAGCTTGCGACCACAAGAGCAACGAGGCAGATGGTCTAATTTTGTCTCCAAATTAATTAAGTAAATTGTGTCTGGGAATCAAATAAAGGTACTCCGTTCACTAGCAACATTCAGACTGATTATTGCTGGTTACAATTGAAAACTGTGTTGCAATAAGAACAACTAGCAGCCATCCTTTCTTGGTTTCTAGGAACAAAGTGACTTCTCATTACTTCCTAGAGAGCCTTAAAATAAAAGCCATGCTCCTATTGGACAACTTCGTCTATTCATATCGATAACTAGTTAGTTATCCACAACTACATTGTCCACAAAAAGTAAGTTGTTATCATCAGCAAAATCAACCTATCACGTTCCCATTATTTTAGGCTTAACAGCACGCCTTTAATCCCCGAAGGGTTAGGCAGAGGGGTACCTAACAAATACACCCACATTCGCCAGTTATATTTAAGTCCCATGGAATAGAGGGCGAGCCTTTTGCCATCGACCGGGCACAAATCCAGACTCCATCGCTGCTACTGAGGAATTCCTGATGGAAAACCCCAATAAGACTTTATCCGACCCAGGAATTGAACCCAGGACCTCGTACTCAGAGGTCGCGCTTGCAAACACGCCCCCCCGTGGGTAGATGTCACATGTCTTTGATTTTTTGGTACCAGCACATTTTCCTTCGGCGTTTTGAGAGCAAAAAATAATTACCCAAAGTAAGACTTACAACCAATGACACGATAGTTATTATTAACTAGACTAATATACAATAGCCTATGCTGCCGTTTTAACGAAAAGTGCAATAACTAGGTTAAACCTGATTTCGAGAAAAACGCGTTTAAAGATTTTATTTTTCATAGCACCGACCTAGATATTGCAGTTATGCTTAGTATTAAAACCGGCTACGTCATAGATACGTAAAAAGTGTCTAAAAAGAATATATAGATCTCATTCTGCTGATTCCGAATATGTACTTAACTCAATTTGGCGCAAAACTCGAGTTATTGCACTTTTCGTAAGGACGGCAGTATGTAAATCCCATATCAACCCAAATCTGTGGTTGAATACCAAGGTCGAACGAAACATAATTGGGATCACCTGTAACACAGTTTTCAGTTGCAGGTTTGTCCTTTATCACTTCGAAACCAAATATGGATACTGTCACATAGATAAGGGTATACGATAAGACACCTTAAGCTTTTGGTTATAGAGATGGCAATCGTATCCACTTGTGATAAGCTAGTGTTGGATATGGGTATTCCAATAAGTAGAATTGATTTTGCCTTTCACATGATTCGGGTATTACTTGGTGATAGTGTTTTGTTATTAATAGACAAATGGACTGTTATACTTTTGTTATGCCGTAGTGGTCTTTAACGACACGTTGACGATTGACTATACGGTTGGCGCAGTGACTGAGCGATTGACTGCTGCGTTGCGTGTCGCGTGTTCAATTTAGGCACAGCATAAATATTTGTTTGCCCTACAGATAGTTATATGTGAGTTAAAATGTTTGTAAACGCACCCACGATACAGGAGAAATTTCTAGAGAAGGGCAAAGTTTCAAAAAAAACAAAACACTAAAATATACGTACCATGCTTTAGGTAAAATGTTGATCAAGAGGGCTCACAACGTAACATTCTATCACATCGAAACAATAATGTAATGGATGGACATAAACTGGCGAAACGCTTATGTGAACCCTGTTTGAAGTAGTCGTAAACATATGAGACTAGTCGTAAACGTCGTAAACGTCTAGACCCTCAGATCCACTGTTCTTTAGGTTAAGACTAAAAAATCTATATGTAGCAGGTAAATCAAAAATTACACAGAACAAGAACTGATCAAAGCCGTGTGAATAAGAGCTTGGCTAGGGTTTGAAAACCACAAATAAAAAGAAATCTGAAAATGCTAAAGACGTTGTCGAAAAAGAATATGTAAAAGCAATGGTACAGCAAAAGAAAGGCGTTATTGTTAATCTCTATATAAAGCAGAGATATCTTTTAGTTATTATGACTGAAATAAATCAAACTGAACGTGTGGAAGACGTTGCAAGTACTTGATTGGATGGAGCAAGTTATAAACGGAAGCGATTTAGGATTTATTGTTATCAAAAAGAAAGAAAGAAAAAGTATCAGAAGACATGGCAGTGGATGGATGGAGTGGTGGTGGTGGTATGGATGATGTGGCATGGCATAGCAGTCTTGGCATTCAGAAGATCACGGGTGAGACTCACGCAGACCAGGGGCGCATGGCCAAAAGGGAGGGACATTACTGAGCATTAGATGAGACAGCTGGTGTGATGATGATGATATTGATAACCCGATCTTTGCTCAAGATCTGAAGCAAAGGTTTATTATACAACACCTAAATCACTGACTAGACTTGTAAATACAATTGACGGTGTCTATAACGTCATTAAAATGGGTATATCTCGTTTGAATTAGTGTTTTTTTGTTATTTCGTCTGGTTAGTGCCTAAACTGGTGTCAGAGTTTTTATGCTACCCAAGGGCCTCTGACTTGGCTATATATGCCGTCGAGAAATATCTCTCAGGCATGCTGGCTTCCTCGCGATGTTTTCATTCACCGAAGCAAGTGATAATTATAGGCACGTAAATCCGAAAAATTAAGGGTGTGTGTTTTGGGTTCGAACCTATGACTTGACAGTCACACCACTAAGCTATCACTGCTTAGCTAATGAGTGATTAAGCCATAGACACCGGAGTCTGCAATTTTCAGCATACAGATTTCCACTGCAAAAGGCAATGGTCAAAAGATAATTGGCCATTATCACATTTATCACCACACTTAGCAAACTGATAGGTGATTACAGTGTTCTTATAATAAGACAAGAAGGCACTGCTATCTCTATCCTGAAGATGAATTCCCTAAGCCAGTTGCTCCTCATCCATCTGACAAAATTCCGTAATTGTCGTGACAACAATGAGAAAGGTTGAAATGGTATTTGTTTTTCTAGAAACAACACTCTAGGTAAAGTCCAAGAATAGATTAAAAAATACTAGCTTAACTTAAAGAACTCAAAAACCTTACATCCCATTATCGGTAAACACAAAACTAGCGAAAAACTGTACAAAAAAGCAAAAAAAGCGCTGTCGCTTCTAAATTCCGCTGCATTTTATAAATTTCTCTCTAAATTTTTCGAGGCGTTATTTATAACTTAATCTCGAAGCTCGGTAAATGTTTTAAGCGCTAACTGCTGGAGATATATCTTTTTAAGATCCAGTGAAATGTCCTTTTATTCGTTGGAGTCTAGGCGTTATGGGACGTTTCTTTTGAGAGTAAGTAGTAGTGTGGCACTAGGTTTATTTGTTACACGGAATTGGTAGTTTCGAATCCGTTTCTCTTCTTTTGAATTTACAGTTTTGTAAATGGTCGTCGTTAACGGGGCTTTAGCCACTCAAAAAGTTTAAAAACTCATATATTTTATTTTTTGTAAAAATATTTTCAAAAAACTAAGACTCGCGTTTAATTTAAAATTTAAAACATATTGTATCTACTAGTTTAGTTTACTCACTAGTTGTTGATAACAAAACTAAAAGAAAGTTGTCAAAAAGGTGAGAAAAACAGTTGACTACGTCTGAAATAACGTACACATGTTTTAAACACAACATGTTTTTGACAAGTCATGTTATACGAAACATGTCGAAATCACTACTAGTGCTGTAACATGGGTTAGAAGATAATAATTTTAGAGTTATTGTTCCAGAAAAGGCTGGCATTCTGACAAACACTATAAAGAAAATAAGAAAAAAAATAAAAAGAAAAATTGTTTAGACTTTTAACTTGTCTTCAAGAATTTTTTCTGCTATTTTACGAAATGGGTGCGTTTATTCTCAGTGTATAAAGGCAACTAACTTTTTGAAGAAAACAGAAATGTAAGTATTTTTTTGTTAAAACTGCAAGAATCCTGAATGCACACTTTTTTGTAAAGAAACTATGGAGCTGGATGGAACTTGAAATGTGTAGGGCTTTATATTTTGAAATCAAGTTTCTAGAAACACCTGGAAAAAGAACAAACCCTTTAGAAAAGCTTTATAGGAAAAAAATAAAAGATGCGAAAGCATGGCCAAACTTTAACATATTACAAAAAAAAGATATTCTTGATTAAAGGCTATCAAGCAGATTTTGTTTTACCACGACCCACGCGTGTTCTGACAGCGACTGTGATGAAAAACAAATGAAAGAGATGCTTTGTGTTTGCAACCAATCTGACATTGTTCCATTTGTGTTTCCAAGATATGACGCGACGAAACTCATGCGAAAGAAACAAGTAACACACGATTACGCAAGTAGTATCGCCAGAAGTCATGGAAGGGGTGAAAGGTAAAACATGACTTTTTAAATGCCATACATATTATTAACACCCCGAAACCGTCTTAGGGACCCCGCGCACGACTTGGCTCCGACCACAACTTGTCGAATGACCGGCTGCTATCTTGAACTCAACTGGTCGGTCTGGTCGTGCAGCTGCCCCTAGCGTTACACATGAGGCACTCACAGGATAGTCCGGTCAAACAGACGACAACCTCCTAGGTTGACCTGCGCGATGCCATTCACAAACAAAAGATTCGGCGACCAATTTTATTCCTGGTTTCGACCAATTTTATTCCTGGTTTCGACCAATTTTATTTCTGGTTTCGACCAATTTTATTCCTGGTTTCGACCAATTGTTTTTTGCGACAAAAGTCGTGGTCGTGGTGCGCGAGGTTCCTAAAACCAGCCAAGTGCGACTCCCACTCGCGTATGAAGGGTTCCGTACCATCGTAGTGGGTCCCCCCTTTAATTTTAATACACATTCTGTGAACATTTCAACTGTCTATCCATTACGCATCATAAGATACAGGCCGCTGACAGACAGACGGACGGATGGACAGCGGAGGTTTAGTAATAGGGTCCCGTTGGTTACCCTTAGGTTACGGAACCCTAAAAACGTAGTAAAAACAACCTTTACACACAAGCCCCGATATTTAAACAACAATCAACCGAACTATTCCACTTTCCATCAACTTACACCCGAAAGTTGTTTCAAATACGTCTCCAGATAAAACTTTTAGACAACTCAAGACCCTCTCGACGTAACCTTGTCGCGACGTAAAAACGTGGAGCGTCTTAACGATAGATTGATTAATGGATACCCGCATCTCGAGTGAGACGTGTGACTTTGGCGCGAGGTATCTTTTTGTATTTTTTTTTTTGGGATTTTTTTGGACTGTTATGGGGAAATAATAGGTTTCGAGGAGGTAAAGGGAACTGTATTGTAAAACTTATATTTTTCTGTTAATTTTTAGTGGTTTTGTAGCAATTTTTCGTAAGGTTCCAATAGCCCTAGTGGTAACAAATGCTACTGTTGTGCTCAGGTTTCTTGGGTTCGATTCCCAATTCGGGCATAGTAGTACTCGGTTTTTACGTCAGGACTTTTTCAGTCGAGTGGCGCGCGGAGGTACAGAGCCGGGGGGTAACTCCGCTGCCGCGGCATATTGTCGCGCGGCGGACAGACCTCCGCCGTGATCTCATGGCGACATGGAGAGAGCGACTATCGCAACCCCGTTCAGGGCACGCCACGATAGTGGCGGTAAGTCCCCTCTTTGAGGAGTGGCTAGGGAGGCGCCACGGCGCCCTCACCTTCCGCCTGACGCAGGTCCTCACCGGACACGGGTGCTTCGGGAGGTACCTGCACCGAATCGGGCGGGAGGAAACGCCCTGGTGCTACAATTGCGAGGATCGACCGGAGGACACGGTGGAGCACACCGTCGAGGTCTGCTCCGCTTGGGAGGAGCACCGCCGTGTCCTCGTAGCGGCGATTGGCGGCGGCGACCTCTCGCGTCCGGCCCTGGTTCAAGCCATGGTCCGGGGCGAGAGGGAATGGGAAGCCGTCGCCTCCTTCTGCGAAGCAGTCATGCTAGCGAAGGAGGCGGCGGAACGTGAGAGGGAGAGAACCTCCTCACGTCCCAGCCGCCGCGGGAGAAGCACCGGGCGTCGGGGGCCACGCCGTGATGGCTCTCGGCCACCGTAGGCGCGGGCCTGTGGACGGCGAGTAATGGGCTAGCTCGCCGTCCGTCCGTCGTATGACGACGGGCAGGCCGTGTCGACGGCGCGTTCGTGTTCCACGCGCGCCTCAAAGAGATGTCAGCAAACGGGAGGGGCCCGCAAGGGCCGGTGCCTGCCAGGGCTGCGGGACTGTTCGAAAGAGATACCGCGGCCCTGGAACATAAAGGGCCAATGAAGGAACATGGGTGTTTTTTAGTCAGTAAGAGTCTGACACTCCCTTTCGCTCCGCCCAGAGCGGGAGGGGTCATTTGATGATTTCTCACCCCCCAAAAAAAAAAAGGACTTTTTCAGTAGCAGTCTGGATTAAGACCCGGTCGATGGCAACAAGCTTAGCCCATAATACATGAGACTTAAACATTACTGGCGATATCTGGATGTACTGAAGGTTCACCTCTACCCAGCCCTTTGGGTATTACAGGTTTAATGTCATATTATGCTATCAAATGTCTGAAAATATAATGAAATGCAGTTAACTCCTTAACTAACCCAATCATTGACCAATCCGCTGTCCATTACTTCATTTACAAACTAGAGGGCCGTTTAAGCAGCAACTAAAGCATCAATGGACAGTAGACAGTCGTTAACAACAGCCATTACATACAGGCCATATGAGGGTCAGTCGATGGCTATTTTAGTGGCCCGCAATGAGCTAGAAATAGCCAATCGCAGTTGATTATTGCCTTGGAATTGTAAGTTAATTTGGAGTGTGGGTCATTATGTTCCTGTGGTCTTAGTAACGAGGAAATTATTGGTAGGTTGAATGAAGAATTTAATAGGTTTGTAATCAACCCTATGTAGACAAAAAGTATCCAGAGAAAACTTGATGGAAAGTATAATAATAATAATAAACATTTATTTCAGACCAGGTCCATATCGTGTTAGTAACAATGTACTTAAAAAACCGGCCAAGTGCGAGTCGGACTCGCGCACGAAGGGTTCCGTACCATTATCTATAAAAACGGCAAAAAAATCATATCTGTTGTATGGGAGCCCCCCTTAATATATGTTTTTTTTATTTGTAGTATTTGTTGTTATAGCGGCAATTGTAATTCATCATTTGTGAAAATTTCAGCTTTCTAGCTATCACGGTTTATGAGATACAGCCTGGAGACAGACAGACAGACAGACTGACAGACTGACAGACAGCGAAGTCTTAGTAATAGGGTCCCGTTTTACCCTTTGGGTACGGAACCCTAAAAACAAATGTTAGTATCGGCAAACAAAACGTATACGCGAAGTCATCATACACTGTGCCTAAGTAGGCTAGATCATGAGGTAACAGCCAGGTTTAGGTTAGGGTTACGTCGACAAAAAACCATGCGTATACACCATTATTTTTAGGTCGTTCTGGAGCCGAATACCATGAACTCGATCATCAAACTCGAAACGATTGGGACAATTTTTTCAAAAAATAACAATAAAAAAAACACGAAACAATAAATTTCATGTTTTTTTTTTTGTGAAATAATGAGAATCGATCGATGAATGAATTTTTCAATGGGTATCGTTCGCATGTGTTGCCGATTGTGGATACGTTTTACACACACATATGCATTTGAGTTCTCATTATTTAAAAAAAAATATTAAATTTATTCTTTCGTGTTTTTTTATTGTTATTTAAAAAAAAAAATAGTCCCAATCGTTTCGAGTTCGATGATCGAGTTCATGGTATTCGGCTCCAGAACGACCTAAAAATAATGGTGTATAAAAAATATAAATGTATATAATTTATTTATTGCATTTGGGAAAACAAACAGTAGTAGGTATATTATACATAAACAAAAAAAATATAAAAAAATTAGTCTTAACAAATATACTACCCACAACATTTTCCACAGATTACTATGATAAATACATAATAAAGAAACAAATAATCTATTTCTAGTTGTTGTTATTGTTTTATAAATAAGATTTCATTTCATTACAAAACCTGCCGCAGTATCATAAATTATAACCGGTAACATCCCTAGCCTTTTCCCAACTACGTTGGCGTCGGCGTTCAGTCTAACCAGAAGCAGCTGAATACCAATATTTTACATAGACTCCCAGTCACATCTCCACAACCCAGTTCATCATCTTCCTGCCCTTGTCCCATGTTCCAGTTATCAATACGATACCCCTTGGTGAGATTAGCTTTCAGTCTTCAGACTTTCGGGTTACAGATCTCCCGTGACGGCTGACAAAGAACCACTGTCCGTCAGGTACTTAAGACAGTTAAGCTGATATTTTTGTACAGAATTTCTTCGAGGTACAGTTACATGACCACTATCACTTTATTTACCTCACTCTTAGCTGAAATTTCGTATATAATATAACTGTGCTATATACAGGCAATAGGCACCCTTTGAGGCGGCGCAGTATCGCGACGGTATTACACTGAGAGTGGTAAGATAATAGAGTATGAGATGACGTGCGTGTGTGGTGCAAGCTTTAAGACAAATCTTTGTTATTTTTCAACACATTTGTTCGAAAAGATAAGATAAAGAACGAATATATTAGAGGAAGTTTATAAGTTGCTCCAGTTACAGAAAAATTGAAAGGGACTCTACTGTCTTGGTATGGACATGTGATGAGGAGGCGCTAATCGCATGTGATTTAAAGAGTGATGAATATAAATGTTGGATGGAGAGGGAGAGGAAGACCAAGGAAACGATGGACGGAAAAAAGGAGTAAATGATAGCGTGACGGTTGACAGAGGAATTGTTGCGCCGGCGCCGCCCCCAAGTAACAAGGGCAGGAAGATGATGGTGACATTTGTTCGATAAGTTACTTTTATCGCACCGGTTTTAGGTTCACAATGCAGTACTTATAATTATTGAAAATAATCATGTAATTCTTTTTCTCATTTCCATCAGTGTAGAAAAATACGCCATTTACGTTCTTTCTAATCTATTTTTTTAGTTTAAAAAGGACATGGCCAAAAAAGTACATTCCATATACACTTACATAGTAAATATATTATATTAAGAAAAATAGAGAAGTGAATTGTTGCGTAGTTTTTAACCTCTCTGCACTTATCAGTATTGATTACAATATAATAAGTAATGCAAGTTGAATTCAAAGTCTCATTTGTCAACTTTCGCCACTATGGACCGTTCGTAGACGAACACGTTCTACACCACGCATACTACTTGTAGATATGTATGTGAAATGAACGACAAATGCTCTTACCTGAAACATTTGATTTAAACAAAACTGTTTTCATTGGTATTTCTTACATGTAATTAAATTATATTTTGAAGTGTTGATACGTAAGATATATTTATTTCACACAATTATAGTAATAACGTAACCGTACCATAAAACGGAACGCGTTTTACAGTGTCATTGTTTATGTCAAAATGGCGGTACTGCGATTGCACAGATCCTCCGTTGCGTACGAACTGTTTGTTTTTTTTGCGATTATCTTCTAATATTTTTGACTCCTGCTTATCTCTACGGAAAAAAATATTTTTACTTATTTTTACCAAGAAATGAGTAATTATTTATAATCTTTTGTTTTATTTCGTATTTCCCTTGTTAATTAGTAGTTAAACTGTTGAAGAAAAACGTCACTTTCGGAGTCTCAATAAATGTGACAATAATAACATATACTTTGTCTCAGTTTTCTATCAGACTTTCTCAGTTCAGTAAATGTTAATCAATATATGGTTAAAAAACCTTAGTTCAGGTAGAATGACCACCTGAAATAAGGATTTTGGATCTTGTTGAAATGCCTAATAATTCACAGCACTTCGTTATTTTAAAACGCCTTGAGGTTTTTAATAGCAAAATCATTATATCATACGCTTTGCCAGCAATCTGATAGAAGGTAACATTAAACTGTTTACGTCTAGTTATTTGTAATGAGAAGTTCTTTGACCTTTTTATTTTTTGCATTTTAATATGGCAATATTCACGAATATGAAACACCAAAAATTATCGTTGTACATTAAATTTGATAACTATGCAAACGCCCATACAGAAATTGGCCATGTCCTTTTCTCGTCCTTTATACACTAGCATCAAAAACGCTTTGAAAGCATTGACTCTTTGATAAGCACTTCTTAAGTAAAACATCAAAATCACAGAAACAATAAACTCCTACAGTCGTACAAGACACCAGACTATACCAAAACAAAAAATTCCAACAGTTCAATATACCAAACTGGAATCAAACTCAATCCGAGAAGAAATCGAGCCAGGAACTTTTAACAGGAGACAAAACAACAATAGCTCCCTCCTCTTATTACTTAACCCGGCGCGAGTTTAACGTCAGCCGTTTTCCTTTGTAACCCTACACCAACCAGAGTCGATGCCGGTTTACTCGGGCAACCGGGAAACCGTCTTAGCCGTAATCGCTTCTCATGGTTTTGATTTTCTTTGTAAGACTGTCAGATGAAGTCTAGGTGAGATTTTCGAATTGGTTTTTTGAGCTAGAAAGAAAAGTTATTTTCTTTAAAATAAAACCATATGAAGAAACAAACGATTTTATAAACTTGTTTAGGATAAGAGACATTTGAAGATACTTTCCAAATCGTTATCAAAAAGCCAATTATGTCAATTGTCTGTATAACCTTACTGAGACATGGGGGCAAAGTCTTTCAACATTTCTTTTGATTTTACCATTATCTGATTCAACAATAGATATTGTAACCAGCATTAATAAAGGCAAATTTCTATTTTCCAGGTCTCTGCAAACGAAAGCTTGAGCCATTTATAATTTCAGAGAAAAAAAATATTTCATCATTATTTTTCATATTCCTAATTCAGTAATAATTTATCGTTTATTTAAATAAGGATGCTATACGCCTTGTGCTGACAAGATGAAATCCATCTTTTTCTTTATTTAGATTTTCTTTTCTGACCTTTCACTTGGAAAGGTTTCGTAAAGGTTAGAGTTCGTCTAAGTACCTTTTTATAAACTGTTTACCTATGTACGTGGTAAGCTATGCAAATTAGGCACATCCATATCCATACTAATATTAATGCGAAAGCAACTCTGTTTGTTTGTTACATTTTCACGACTAAACGGCATATCGGATAGTAAAGAAATTTGACTAGAAGCTAGATTATCTTTTTTTTCTCACACAAACACATCAAAATTTACACGCGAACGACGTCGCGGGTAACAGCTAGTTATATATAAATCTTAAGAGTGCTACACAATCATCTTTCCGGGTCGGTACATTCGATTCAACAGTATTTGTTGAACAACAGAATCGACCCAAGGCAATTAATAGCTATATGTATTCGCTTTTCATTCCGCTCGTGTTGATCGGCAAACTTCGTTCGACCTCAACGAATGACGACCATGCATATGTTACTATCATCAGTCTCTTGCCCTTATCCCAATTTATTTGGGGTCAGAGCAGCATCTCTTCTACTGCCATACTTCTCTATTACTCGTCATCTCAGTAGTCAACTCCTTTCTAGTGAAATATCACTTTTTTATATTAAATGGGTCTACTCTTGACCTCAATCTAGTCCTGAGGACAGAGATGAGGTCGACGATGGAACGAGCTTACCCAAAAGAAGCCGATTAACTCGCGGCTTAAATATTCATCATTCTTCACACAGTCCGTCCATAGTTACTTTGGTCTGCCTCTACTTTTATACCCATCCACATTCATACTCAAAACTTTCCTCAGGACATTTTCCTCATTCCTCCGCATCACATGTCCATACCAAGATAACCGAAACCACAACGATACGTAATTATTACTAAAAATCATAATCTTATTTAAATTTTAGGAATTAAAAAATAACATAACCCGCGCGTCCTCCTTAAGATAAGATAAGATAAGATTTATTTATTTCTGAGTATATGGTACATACATTAAGATTTTAATATTAAAAAGTTTCACATGCACTACCGTCCGTCCTTCCAGTTGTTCTTAAGAGTATTCAAGTAGGAAGAAGTTGGGTTGGAACCCATTGGGCTACCTTTTAGTCATCATATTCCTGCCCTTGTCCCATGTTACTTGGGGACGGCGCAACACGTTTTTTTCTTCCATTCTCCTCTGTCAACCGTCATGCTATCATTTACTTCTTTATCTTTCATATTATCATTCCTCACACAATCCATCCATCGTTTCTTTGGTCTTCCTCTCCCTCTCCATCCATCAACGTTTATATAAAAAATTGGGTTATCTTTTAGTACCTAAACCATTTTGGCCTAACTTAATTTAGATTGTCATCGATACGCTAAGAAGAAGTACACTAACAGTTCGCAAGTAATGTTTAAAATCCCAGGTACAGAGCACGAATCCAGAAGAGCTGACATGGGAAACGCCCGCAAAAAAAAAAACAGCCCGTTGTACACCCAAAGCCACCCAACATTACATACGACATATGATTTTAAAATGTACAAAAAGACATTAGACAACAATCACCATGAAACAGTAAAAAAAAACAGAATCTATAAGATGCAAAATAAGCTGATAATTTAGCTATCAGGACATTCCGACGGAACCCGACAGAATGATAAATAGCATGAGATTAGGAGCAGCGTAAGGCCGGCTTGGGGCCAAGTCACTGAGGTCTTTCCAAATTTCATTACGGACTCAAGACCTCAAGAATTTTTTGAAATATGGCCCATGTTTTTAGACGATGAATAAAGTTTTTTTAAAGGTAGGGGAATATGGTGTGGTTTAGTTAGGTATAAATAATATTTAGGGCATATTTTAGAGCTAAGTTTAAAAGAACATTATGTATTACATAAGCCATGTATGTGAGACATATTGTTTTAAGGTAATAGCTAAACCATTAGTTATTAACTTAAATCCAATTATTAATTATTTAAAACACGCCTGCCAGGTCAGTCGAAAGATTTCAGTGATGAATGAAAACAAGGTAGGTACTGAATAGTTTATTTACTGTGCAATCAAACCGTGATTGGATCCGCAAATGAAAAGCTGAAAACCTAAATTTTTATTGCAGTCGGGGGACCTACAAATAAATATAGAACTTTCCTTCGTCTATTATGCAGAGATTCTAACGATACCAAATACATCGAAATCGGTCGAGTCATTTAGAAATTATGGTGCAATCAAGAAACACACAAACATACATACATGAACTATAAACATGTAACACTCCGTTTTTAGGCAGTCGTGTAAAAAATAAAGAACGAAGACGTTCTTATCACAAATTACATCGTTCTGTTTCAGTCCATCGTTTGAAAATAATAGACATAAAAAGATAATTAAATTAATTATGTTCAGCATAAGCATAGCATAATCAGCCTATAATGTTCCCACTGCTGGGATACACGGCCTACTCTCTATGAGAGGGAATGGGCTATAATCCATTACGTAGGTACGAGTGCGAGTTGGTAGATGTCACATGTCTTCGATTTTTTGTTTCTACGAGTAGGACATGCCGGTTTCCTCGCGATGTTTTCATTTACCGTTTTTGAGAGCAGTGGTGATGAAATAAATTACACAAAGTAAGTAATGCGCCTGCCTAGGTTCGAACCCAAGACTTACTGTTCGGGGGGCTGCCACCATTGGGCCAGAGCTGATTTCTATAAGTTCAGCGCTTAACGTATGTGAGTGATTAGTGGTGATATTGATAATTAAAAAAAGAAATCTTTCCATATTATCTAACACAACTATTGATTTGGTATTGATGTCATCAAGAAAAACAATAATTTATTACCTTTCATAAGACTCCGAAAAAACAAAAACAATTGCGCAACGATCCACGAACATCTAATAAAATGCCGAAAACAAAATATGAAAAACATATTTTCAATATAACTAGCGTAGTGAAGCGCAACACGTAATATTTATCGACAGTCGATACTATTGTACCAACTAACAATAGAGCTGTGACATTTTTACGATGTCGAAGAACGTACAAAGTATATTTTGGCTTAAGAAACTTTTCGACTTTAATAAATATTGCTTTATGGGCTGGTAAGACATTGTTGTTTTAAGATTAAAAAGAATTTTCAATGCTGTGAACTTTGGTATGTTACATTGAAAATAAATATATTTTAAACACTGTTTCAAGCTTTTAGGGTTTAAAACTAATCGTAAACTATCACTTACGGGATATCTTCGATGATTGTTCCTTGTCCCAATATTTCCACACCCACCCGCATTCTCTAGTCAACCCGCGATCATGGCGCTTGAAACAGCGTCGAAATACCGGGAGCTAAAAATAACGAACAATCACGGAAGATATCCCGTAAGTGACAATATAAGTTTAATATGGTATTTTTTTAATTACTGGTCAAGGAAATGCTATATTTTCATCGACTTAAGAATAACGTTTATAGTACGGTAACGGTATGCGTAACTGCATCCTCCTGTTTGCTGATATCAATAGACTGCGATCGTCAATTATTTTAGCAAGACTTTTGATCTAATCTGAAAAAAGTAAGTACTCGCTGGGAGTAAACACATTTGCAAGGTCATCGTAACACTACTTTTTACTAGATTTCAGTCCCTTAACCTAGACATACTAGCTACTACTACTGAATCCGTTTGTAGGTACCACTTACCTCAAATTATTATGTACTCTTATGCTCGCGGCTTCGCCCGCAGTAGTTTGGTAATTCTCTCAAGGGAAAGGGCCTTTACACTTAATGTTGAATGTTAATAAAATAAATGTTAATGTTCATTAAGATATTTAATACAAAATTGCACTAAAATAATTTTATAAAATAATAGAAAATGTTACAAAATGTTTGATGTTGCGCGAGCTCGATATTAAACCGAAGACTGATGTACTTGCGTAAGTGATAATACTAAGTTTTATAAATTAACAAAATTTTCAGTATTTTACTAGTAGGCCAAAGCACAATGTGCGGTTGGTGACCGTACACAAGGTACTACCGATCCATCGTATTAACGATATAATAAGTATCTTATATGTAAATCCAGGTAAACTATCTGTGTGCTAATTAACACTCGATTTCTTTCAACAGTTATTGCGTGAAACAGTAACAATAAGCATCCTCACAAACTTTCGTATTTATGTTAAGAAAACCTCTAAATTCAGAACTATCACGTTTCTATATTCTAAATAAATAAATGTAATCATACCTACCACTATTGTACATGTAACTAAATAACTACATATTCCTCTAGATTTCCCAGAAAACTATAGTTGTCTACAACACATTTGTTTAACTAAAATTTATCTCTATGTTATTTAACCTTACCTAGAAACATGTACACATTCTAACATTCTACGAATTTGACGCGCTATTGTTTCAATTAATTGGCAAACACAGTCCATAGTATTATAATCAACTAACTTTTATCTGCGGCCTTGGCTTATATACTACCTAAATAAATAGTCTACATGTTCTGAGTCTAACTCAGGTCATAGTCTTCCTGTATTGCAAACATCGAAAACAGCTCAGCAGTTTTGGTGCGACGTTGGCAAATAGGCGGAGTTACTTCCACATTTATGATTTAAGCCCTTATAATTTTAGACTAACACGGTTGTTTCTGCCCACACACATCAGCAGTTCAACATTAGTGTTGCAACACGAGAAGATTTGCTGATATTTTAAATATGGCAAACAGTTATGGCTAATGCCTCCTACCTTGAATTGTAAATGTGACTAAAATGATTATCTTTTTGTTACTTGTGGTCAGCGCAATACGTTTTCTTCTTCCATTCCCCCTGTCAGACGTCACGGCATTATTTAATCCTTTTTCTTTCATATCATTCCTCATTCAATCCATTCATTTCTTCTTTTTGCCTTCCTCCACATCTCTTTTGTTCAACACTCTTTCAGTCACTTGTGTTTAATGTCTCTTCATTATCAACATATTTTTAATACGACTGTCCTCATCATCAATCTTCATTATAAATACAAGGAAAATAATTGAATTAAAATAAACATCAAATCTTATTTGAAAACATATTTGTGTGGCATACCATTCCATCCCTACCCAGCCCAACATACCTACAAACAAACAACAAAAAAAGATTGTACACATACTTTCCCCGCTCAACCAATCTATTCGTTCTGTTTACTCGATAAATTCAAATAACAATAGTCGATACATTCACATCACTACGAGCAAACATTATTATTCGTTAGTACCTTGTTTATATATGGATAATATTATTTATATTTTGTATTCACGAAATTTTCTTTGTATACCGAAGACCTATGGGATTGCAGAAACTATATTGAGTTACTCAAACGACTTGCTGATGGTATTGTGTATCGTCGTGCTCTCTTAAAAGGGTTATACCATAACGGTGTCACCATTAAAGTGGTAAAGGAAAACATCGTGAGGTAACAGGCATTACTAGATCCGAAAATTCAAAGACATGTGACATCTACCAACGCGCACTTGGCCCGCGTGTGGGATCTCACGAGCCGCATGAGAGACACTCATCGAGAGAAGCCCTATGTCCCAGCAGTGGGAACTTTACAGGTTAATTATGCTATACCAGACTGACTCGTTGGGCGAGTGGTCGCAAGTGCGACTGCTGAGCATCCTGGGTTCAATTCCCGAATCGGGTGTTATTGGGTTTTTCCATTAGGAATTTCTCAGAAGCAACCACGGAGCCTGGATTTGTGTCCGGTTGATGGCAACAGGCTCGCCAATTACATGGGACTTAAAACATAACTTGGGAAATATGGGTGTACTACGTACACCTCTGCCTAACCCTTCGGGGATTACAGGCGTGATGTTATGTTATACCATATTCCTATTATCGTTTTCCCTCTGAACCTCTGAAAATCTTCATCACACAGTAACAATATTTTGATTTAAAAGAATGTCCATGGAGTTTCTTGCCCATTCGTCTCCATAGAGATCTACGCTTTGGATTGTGCAAGTGCAGTACTTTCTCAAGTTAGTATGCCTTGTGACTGGGACTGTAGCTTCGCTTCTTTTGTTTTTTTTTTTTTAGATTCAAATGTGCCGTAATGGTCTAATTGAAATAAATGCTTTGAGTTTGAGTTTGAACAGGCATCATGTATGTTGAGAAAAGCCCCTTCCACCTGTCTCAAAAAAGCTCAGTTGCCACCCAGTCGTACAATTACACTCCAAAATTATTATTCCTAAAGACGTCTGCTTACACCCTTTTAGTAAAACATGCTCCATAATATTTCCTGTACACACTGTATATGCTACACACGTCTTTTCTGCCAAGCTTCTTATATTAACGCCAATAATATGCATACAATTTTCAAGAGTTTTCTTTGCAAGAAAATATAGCGTCGTATTTTGCGTTGCTTTTAGCCTTGTGGTTAGAATAGGCTATAAGGCTATAAGTTATGGGGGGTGGTAGGGGAGAAGGGTTGTTTTAGGGGGGCAATAGTTTGGTTATATTGGTTTTGTAATATTGTCAAGGAAGGGGTTGTAAAACAGTTCGTTTGAGATCTATTTCTCGTATTTTAGAAAGGCATTTTGTTGAGTTTACGCAAGTTTATAAAATTATTAGGTTAAATAATGTAAATAAAACAAAGTAAAGTTTCTGGCTGGGCTTGAGCTCTGTTTCACCGCTGCTCACAATTCCTGTATACCCAACAAAAGTATCAAGCTTGAAGGTCCCAGATAAAGCTATTTCACATGATTGAACACGTTTGCTACGTGTCTAGACCTGTTTTTCATGAACTCAGCCAAATCTGTAGATAATATAAAATCATGTCACCTTTTGCTGACAATATTTGCAAAGAAATATGAGGAGGCATGATGTGTATACAGTACCTTATGAACGGAGATAGAATACTAATTCTTGAAGTAAATAACCTTTTTGAAAACCCGAAAGGTTCTCATACTTACAACCATACTCCCATACTAATTTTATAAATGCGAATGTCACTCTGTTTGTCTGTTTCCTTGTTACCTTTTCACGACTAAATAAATTCTAAGGAAACTTGGCATATGGATAGATCATAACCTGGGTTAGGACATGGAGTACTTTCTATCCCGGATGTACGTTCTCGTGGTATAATTTTCGAACTCCACGCAAGCAAGGTCGCAAGTAAAACCTAGTAAGGTATTTGAGTGTGGTAGGACTGTATATCGTTAGCTTTATCAATTCGCACGGGTAACTACAGAGCTGATTTTGTTGAGAAAGAGAAGTAATTTCATACATGTATATTGTACGTATACTGGCTTACTCTTTATACATTAAATCTGATAACTTTGAGCATAATTCAAGAGTACGTTACGAAATAATAAAAAGATTTTCTTACTTTCATCAAAACTTAAATAAAAAACAGTTACACAGTCAAAACTACACCACTGACATTGTTTAACGGTTAGAACATAAAATATGATTATTGTTTGAACTATAACTATTGTATTAATATGGCACTCTTTAAGACTGATATTTAAAATTCAGACAACTTTTTTCTCGGCAGTAAATATTTTGACAGCTTTAAAATAGGAATTTAGGTCATAGCATATTATAGCATAATAAGCCAATAATGTTCCCGCTGCTGGGACAAAGGTCTCCTCTCGATGAGAGGGAATGGGCTGTAATCCACCACGCGGGCCCAGTGAGGGTTAGTGGCTCAAAAAAGTCATACGTCTATTGGAACGACTTTCAAAAGTAAACTTACCAACTGTCTTCTGACTCAAGACATATCTAAAATAACCACGTGTGATAAAATATAATATGGTATCTACCTTTCATGATTCTATTCATCAACATTCTCCTATCCTTATTCAAATTTATTTGGGGTCGGCGTAGCATGTATTCTTCCTCCATACTTCTCTATTCCTCGTCATCTCAACAGTCACCTCCTTTCTAGCCATGACATCCTTCACACAGTCCATTCATCGTTTCTTTGGTCTTCCTCTGCTCTTATCGCTATTCGTATTCGACATTTTCCTCACACTCTCATGATTTTATTTCCAAAGAAAAACTAAGTTTTCTTTATTTATTAAAACTTTGTGCACAAGTAAAAATTGTACAAAGGCTGACTTAATGCCTACAGAAAACCCATAAACTTCCCCTAAATCCTGACTTTACTAGCAAACTAATAAATAAACAGCTTTTCCTTTAAAAAGGTAAATGAATAAAGAAAATTTTCTCATAAATTCTTCAGACTAAATAAATCGACAGACTACACTCTAAGTCAGGTAAAAAGTGAAGGGAAAAAGTAAAATATTATCGAGATAGGGCCACTTTTTAGCACTAGTGTTGGGAATCGAATATCGATAAAACGGATCAGGCTATTTTCCGCTAGGTTTGCGAAATACGTTCGGTATTCAATTGTTATTAGCGAATTGATTTGTTCCGTTTCAAAGCTTTAAATGTATTAGACGGGCTCGCGTTTTGTTTTCGCTGTCGGTTGAAAATATTGGAATTTAATTTTAAAATGTATTTTCGTGTTTGTAATGTTGCGGGAATTTCAATATTGCAATATTGCTTATTTCGATATTTCATGTTGAAAACATATATTTTGAGAACAAAGGACGTGGAAGTTTATAATCATGGTTTCAGGATTAGAGATTAGATAAGTAAGAGGCAAAATAAGACTTTAACTACTTTGGGTTTATATGCGAAATAATGAAAAATGTTATTATATTTGTAGCGGCACTACAAAAAGTACTTCAGCAACATAGAACAAAAAGTACTACAGCGCCATCTATGACGCAGAGGACAAACTAAACATCTAAATCCTGCATCGCGCAAGTAAAGATATTCGCGACTTAAGACTATATAGAAGAATCCGACAACAACTGTCGGGCAGTAGCCCACCAGACATAACACCCGTCTGGTCGGAGGATCCTCCCTTTTCTACGGGGGTTGAAGAGCTTTACACCCTGTCCTTCATACCCCCAAATTGGTGACCCCGAAATCGACGTCAGCGCAGCCTTCGAGCAACGTGACGTCATCCACATCACTTCCTCAAACTTCCTCAAGCTTCCTCAAAACTTCCTCAATCTTTCGAGCAGCGAGTCACACAGCCAGCCAGCTTCAAATGGGTATTCCTGACCACCAGCATGCAGCAGAAGCATTCCTGGTCAGCACCCTCAGCCTCATCAAGCTACCTTGGCACTGCACTTTCGGCCGGTTGAGTGCTCATCCTCCCGGTCGACGCGAGCAGTCAGCCACATCGCGGCGCTGTACCTACTACGTCCGACGCAACGGAGCACATGCAGCGCTGACCCCGACTCAAGGGGTTCGCACTACCGCCGCAGACAGTTCCGACTCACCGTGAACAATGCGGCTACGACTTTCTACTGGCCTGGCAAAAACATCACCAGATGTTACGACTCATTCTACTACCGACAATGGTCTCCGGGGGGGAGTGATGTAGCGGCACTACAAAAAGTACTTCAGCAACATAGAACAAAAAGTACTTCAGCAACATAGAACAAAAAGTACTACAGCGCCATCTATGACGCAGAGGACAAACTAAACATCTAAATCCTGCATCGCGCAAGTAAAGATATTCGCGACTTAAGACTATATAGAAGAACCCGACAACAACTGTCGGGCAGTAGCCCACCAGACATAACACCCGTCTGGTCGGAGGATCCTCCCTTTTCTACGGGGGTTGAAGAGCTTTACACCCTGTTCTTCATACCCCCAAATATTGAAATAATTCAGCTAAAACAGCTGATTCATACATTTAGGCTCGCGGACCTCACCAAATAGTAGGAAACAGCTATTTTTTTCGCAATTTCCAGATTAGTAGTTTTTAATTATGAGTACTATGGCCCCCTAAGATGTTTATAGTTCTTAAAATTACACTTTGCATACTAAACGAATAAATACTATCTAGTCGTTTCATATCAAGTAAAATTTAGTTTAATAAACAACACAAAATATTATTTATTTTCACTTTCTCACAGTTGAAACGCAAAACAATAAAAGATATCTAAGATATCTCACAAAATTGTGTGAAAGATAAACCTGAAGTTTACGAACTTTCTGCTTAGGTCTGAATAAAATCATGAAGATCTTTTGTATTTAATGATAACTTCTCTCATTAAGTTCGTTGACCTATTTTCTGCTTGATGTACAGTGTTCTTATCAAAGGGTTTTTCAATAAGGGCGGGTAGATTTTGAAATGAAATAAAACTGTGTGTGAGGTATTAAAATTCTTTTTTATTTGAAAGCCCCACATGTGCCATTAAGTGTGGAATATGACATCGTTTAAATGCCCGCTTCGGCTTCTTACAGTGGCACGGATCCGAGAGGACCAATTTTCAACGACTCTTCTGCAATATTGGCTGAAAGTTCATCTTTAGCGACGAAGCGCATTTTTAGATGATTAAAAAACCGGCCAAGTGCGAGTCGGACTCGCGCACGAAGGGTTCCGTACCATTGTCTATAAAAACGGCAAAAAAATCATATCTGTATGGGAGCCCCCCTTAATATTTTTTTTTTTTATTTTTAGTATTTGTTGTTATAGCGGCAATAGTAATACATCATTTGTGAAAATTTCAGCTTTCTTGCTATCACGGTTTATGAGATACAGCCTGGAGACAGACAGACAGACAGACAGCGAAGTCTTAGTAATAGGGTCCCGTTTTACCATTGTCACCACGTACCATTGTCACCACGTGGTTTGGGTAAAAACGGTAATTATTTTATTGTAACGCATCGACGTTAATGTTTTTCAAAGTAAAATCAATGTTCTTACACACGTGTGCTTTTAAAAACATCCGGGATAGCGTTTCTGATCTTATCTTATGTATTATTCATACCAACTTGGAATAAAATAATTCATCGATATTTCCTTTTGTGTGTTTTCTTACACGTAAAACGTATCCTAATACATATTTTAAAACTTCAAATAAATATCACGTTTTTTTTTGCCACGCGCACAGAAGACTAAGTAAGAGAGTAGACAGATTTGTCTGCACCTAACAATTTATTTACCATCCACCCGCATTCTCCAGTCATCCCGCGATCATGGCGCTTTCAACAGCATCGAAATATCGGGAGTTCAGGATAATTCAAAATCACGGAAGATTTCCCATTTGTAACTGACAGTGTAAGTTCAGTTATAAACCGTGAAAGCTGTTAACAGAATAAATAATCCTATTACCAATTTCAAATATAAACCCTTACACTGAACAAATAATTCAAAACAACTCAAACTACCGAAATAATACCCAATTATCAAAATAACGTCATAGAATATTCAATTATATCTTTGTTAATGAATATTTACTCTGTACTTACAGACTATCTCATTATGTTGGATTTCACTCTGCTACAAACCCAATCATAGTTAGCAAACATTTCTATTGAAAACCATCGGTATAAATCGAGTTCTATGGATTAGTGTACACTAACTAAATTATCGATAATTTTTAGAAAGCTTATGGTACCGCACTAATCACGACAAATAATTCCCAATGCTGAGACACCGATCTCCTCACTGTGAGCTACCACGCGGGCCCAGTGTAAGTGTGCTACATGTCCTCGTATTAGTAGACTGCCAAGACATGCCAATTTCCCGACAAAGCATTCAATCTTTGACTATTCGAATTTAACGGTTAACTAAGGAAAACAGAAATGATACTAATATTTTGTCAAAGAGAAAATAAATGATTGTTATTTAGCGAATGTATTGCCTATGAAGAAATAAAAAAATAAAAAAATACGTTTAATTCAGACTAATAAAATGTCCATAAGTTGTTAGTAACATTATCTTAAAACTATGTTAGTCAGAAAACTGATAAACCTTCCGACAACTGCAGATTCAGGTCTCTCTTGGGTTTCTATTACAAGCCCTATGTATTAAGCGAACTACTTACCAGTAAAAATACAAATACACCACATAAACTAAAACGTAACAACCTTTACCATTTGGCTTGTTTTTATGTCAAACGTATTTCGTGGAACACATGGCAACGAATCCAATTTAAATTTAAAACACTGCGTTTTTATTTGTTTATCGATATGTGGCGCACCACTAGCGAGTGCAGTTAGTGAGGCCCATAAATCAGTTTCCGTCGCCTGTAGGCACGTCTTAATACAATTTTATAAGTGACGGGTGCAAACAACGTGTACTTATCGATAAGATCTTGTCGATAGTTTTAACGATGTTAATGTTTTTGTTGATTCAGCTTTTGAACAACATTTTCCTTGATGGAAGAGTGGTTTATTTCTACGGTATAACGACGAAGGAAGTAGTGTTTGGTGAAAAAGAAACTGGTTTAAAAAATCTTGTTATATCAGGAGTAATTTTACCCAGAAAAAATAACGTGAAATACGAATAAACATACGTTACGTAGGAAAAATACTTTTTTTGGTACAAAATCAGAAATATGATCCAAATCAGATAGCAAAACTAATCATGCATAACATTTCGCTAGACAGCACTAAACAAAATGAACAAAACGTGATCGGAATCCCAAAAGCCTTGCTGTTACTGCCACCAATTTTATTTATCGATACTACTTTTGATGAATCCTCTTTTTGTCGCAAAATATGAAGTAAATTCGTAACAAAAAACCACCCATTTACAATTTTATCGATAAGCTTGTCCCATCACTATGCTTCAGCTTACATAAATCATGAGGACATACGCCCTATCTGTTGCCAGCTTAATACGATCCCCCAAATAGGGGTGGGGGGGGGCTTTTTATAGGCAAAAAGCTGAGTTTGCCAGTTTCCCTCCGTATTGTATACTTTATATTGGAAATCTAAGCGGTGTTATTCAGCAGATTTTAACTTAAGAAAAAAAAATGTAATGACAATTTTTTTGTTGTTCCTGTCCGTCTTTACATTTTTTTTTTGTTGTTCCTGTCTGTCTTTTTTGAATAGCGAAGTTTAAGGACTGTTGTCAGCGTTATTTTATACGTTTTTTTAAAGGAAACATTGACTGAATTTAAAAATTCAGTAGGTGCTTCTTTCGGGAAATTAAAGAAGTTTTACATACAGGTGGATTTACAGAAATAGCTTATCATGGGATATATCTAAGCAAGATACTATCTTTGTTTTTCATATCAGGGACATATCCAAGCAAGATACTCTAATCTTTGTTTTCTATATCTGCAAGATTCAAGGCAAAGAAAAAAGTGATCAGAAAAACTGAAAGATTTGTTATCGTAAAATCTAAACACTGAAATAATATGATCAGGTATGTCCCTCTTTAGTTTATCTTTTCTCTACATCTCAACACAGATGAAAACTAATATAAGCGATATATTTTTCGCTCGAAGACATTCGAAAAGCTGTTTCCACATTGATTTTCAGGCAACGGAAGCAGGTTCGATGTTCGCGCCGCTGAATTTTTCAGTACTTTCATATAAATATTTATGTAAGCCGCACTTTCGCGTGGTTAGGTACTGAAACTGCTGTGAAAAAAAATCTGGAATAGACGTCGACATTTTTAAGTAGATCTACATTTTATTTTTATTTTGAAATGTGTTTTGTTTTACATTTGGTGTAGTCTAAGTGGTAGTCATAAATGTACCCTTTATATGCAATATGTCAATAAACTTTCTGACAACCAGTTTTACCAAAGAGTATCGTAATACCCCGTAATATTACTAAATGCGATGTGGAGGTCAGATGTAAAATACTGGTATTAAGCTGCGTCCGTTTAGACTGGAAGCCGACCCCAACATAGTTGGGAAAAGACTAAACAGATGATGAGGTCGATGGAATTTCTACTATATTACTTTTAATATACAGTACCGTAGCAAAATCGCAAATTATTTAGACAGCACCGATAAAACCGAAAATGCCAGCAATAGTTTTGGCCACCCCGGGAATTGAGTCGCAATTCTTTTACATCCGCGACCGCTGGATAATCAGTATACTCATTACGTTGGTTAATTAATATTACTATCCCTACTTAAGGTAGTCTTTCAAAGACGAATCTAATTTCAAGTATAAAATTAAGATTCATTTTGTACAAAAAATCTAATTTAACCTAAGTTTAATTAGATTTTTAATGGTCGCTAACTACGTTTTATGTAATAAGATTCTTTTCAAAGGTACTGAAGATTTTAATGTCTTTTGAGGTTTTATAATCTTAAACCCTTTTAATTTCAAATGGATGTATTTGTGAACGTTTAAAACAGGTAAAAAAAAAAACTTTTATTGGGGATTGGAATACTTTTAACTAGGCTTCCTGGAGAATCTACTGGGTTTCCGATAGATCTTTGAAGATGGTTGTCAAGTGGCTGATACAGGGTGGAAGGGACACAGAAGCACAAATGGTTACCACGTAATCAGTTCATCATTCTGACCACAGAAGTTTTTCATCGGTTATTAAAAACAAAAACTGCTGTTCCATACATTTTGATCGTGCAGGTAAAATTTACGATGAAAAATTTATATTTGTAGGATTAGTCGAACCTCAAGTGAGTTAAGACTTTGGTCTGGTTTGCGTTGTAGACATTTGATTGCCTTTTGCTCTACGCTATATGCGTTCGATTCCCATTCAAAACTTCTATTTTCATGACCTTTTGACGACAGACTTGAGTTTTAAAAGAAAACAGTTCATATACTTGCAGTCAAGGAAATTATTCGCTAGGCAAATTGACACTCTACGTCAATTTGCCGTGGAGTCATTTAAAAAAACTAGCATAAATTCCCAGTTGTGATTTGAATGTTACGGACAATGGAAGTGAAGAAGTCAAATACAAGTGTACAAAATCTATCCTAGCACTTACCGATAAGCCATGCGGATTTGCTCCCCGTTCTTGTACCAGATGAGCTGGGCTGGTGGGTTTCCTCCCCGACTCCTGCATACCAGCTCCAGGCTCTGTCCCCGACGCACTGTCTCCCCTTCTGCGTAACCTTCTATGTACGGGGCTCCGGGAGGATCTGGGAAACAAGATAAACATCATAAATAAAACACTATTCTAGCGCGTGCCTAGTAACAGCCGCACGGGTAGACCTTTAAGGTCACAGCAACAGCGATTGCCAAGGTCAATCCGTGGATGGGTGACCGCTCATTAAATACCGAGGTTCCTCCGTGCCTCGAAAAGTACTTCAAGCAGTTGGTTCCGGCTTTCATTTGTAGATCTGTGACAATCTTACTTCATTTGGCACGGTTGGCGCAGTGGTTAAGCGATTGACTGCTGCGCTGCATGTCGCGGGTTCGATTCCCGTACGGAACAAATATTTGTATGACCTACAAGTAGTTGTTCCGGGTCTGGGTGTTTTTCTATCTATAATATGTATGTATTTACAAAAAAAAAATGTATATATGTAGTTTATCAGCCATCTAGTTACCATAACACAAGCATTAGGTTGCTTAGCTTGGGACTAGATGGTGCTGTGTGAAATGTCCAGGGATATTTATTTATTATTATTTATTTATCAAATGCCTGCCTTTTTCTATGTTGTGGACGGCTTACAGTCTAACCGGATTCAGCTGAATACCAGTAACTTACATGAACCGACTGTCTATCTGACCTCCACAACCCAGTCAGAGGTTTTTATTACTGATTATTATTATGAAAAGTTGCTATCACGTACTTGTTTTTTTGTAAGAAGAGTGGTAAACAAAAATATCTGATAATGATTTATGTAGAAAATGTGAGTGACGTCAGCATGTACAAGTGGAAACAAAAGTTTTCAAATAAAGATATGAATATTGATATAATTTTACCGAAAAAAGGAATAGAGAAGTCAGATTTAAGGAAGTGGATGAAACAAAAGAAGTATGTGATAATCGCAGCAGGTCACCGGTGGCGTTCAGCAGCCTTAGTTTAGGTATGTATGGAAGACAAGGATTATTTTGTTGGGATCAGTAATTTTTACTTAAACACAATGTCAATTTCAGTAAAAATGTAGATATTAGAAAAGAGTGGTAGTAGTAAAAGGCTACTATTTTATAAATAACACCACTTTTTAACATGAATAAAATCCCTGAGAGATCCTGAATCGGTAAACCTTGCGAAAAAAAAATTTTTTTTTTAGAACTACCTCTATTTACATAGTCTGGACTTCATTTCTAGGTAATTTAAAATGAAATTGTGAACTAGACTTAGCTTTTTTTATTCAATTTTAAGTTTTAAGGCTATTTCTGATCCAATATTCTGATGTTACCAGTTCAACATTTAAGTCATCAAACAAAACATAAAACAGTTAAAGACAGAAAGAAACCAAATCAACATAATAAAGAAATATTTCATTCACCAGCGCATTAAAAAAGCAGGTTAAAGTAAAATACAAAATGAAATAAAAACCTCAATGCTATCATCTTTCACTTTTCCTGACTGACATGCCACGCATACAACTCTTTTGTTTTAAAAATCCCTTTTCGTAACAAAAGATGCTGGGAATGATCAAAAGAAAAAAAATACTCATAAAGATTTTTTACCACAAAGAAACACTTTTCCGAACGAGTGTACAGGAAAATTGCCTTCGACGAGAGTTCATTAACCCCAAAAACGGGGTTCTGTAACATTATTAATAAAGGTTCCTTAAGAAAAATATTAAAACGGTCCCTGTCTTGGGGGTCATATCATTTGTTTGTGCGATTACATTGTAAATCATTTCGTCTTAAAAATATAAATTTGCCCGCTGACTGGGTTCGTATTTTGGGTTAAATTTTGATAAATGACTTCGCAAGGTATGATTAATATTGTATTTTAGGAGAGCTCAGTGGAACTGAATCGTGGCATTATATTCTGTGAATAGAAAACATTAATTATATTTAACACTAAACATTCGCCCCCTTTGGTTTCCGGTAGAATGTACCATTTCTTTCTTTTTGTAGGTAACGCAAGGAACATTTATTTATTCTGAAGGTTAAGGGTACTGTTGAAATTATAAACACCTGAGGATTTCAATGCCAGAATCATCAATATTGTAATTAAAATAGATAAATACCCTTTACATCTATACATGCATTTTTATTTAGAAAAAAAAAATACAACTTCAAGTGCACTTTCAAGTTTTATCGCTTAAAATGGGAGCCTAGCATTTGAATAATCCCATACTTCCCTCTAACTACCCCCCAAAAAAACTCTTAACCGTTGACATAAACAGCAGAACCTTCTTTCAGTCCAAAATATCTTATTACAACATAACTATTACCTCCTCAACTCACTATGAGGGTTAAAAGCGATTTATTTTTATCACGAAACCTTTCGATATTTAAGCTCGGATAGTTTTATACGCTTTCTCGATTGGGGGTGCTTCGAGGGGTCAATTCAAACGATATGAGCCATTGAGTGTATAATATTATGATGGACCCAGTACAGTGGATGGGCCGTGTTTAGTCTATGACCCCGTATAAGTCTTTGTAGCTTTCGTTTCTGGACGATTTGATCTGGATTGAATGAGGTTTAGACAATGATGGAAGATAATTGTTTTCTATGAAAGAAAAAAATGGGGCTGTCAGTCTACAATAAAAGAAAGAACGATATTTGGTAAATAACTGTTTTACTGAACTTAATCTGGCCAGTAGGATATATGGAGCGACTGCAGGTACTCTTATCATGACAAAATCAAAATATTTTTATTTCACATAGGCCTACATGGGCACTTATGAAACGTCGACAAAAAGGTGCACGGTTCGGGTTGGTCGTTTCCTATGGAGAAGAACCGGCAAGAAACTCCATGGTTACTCTTTTAAAATAATTAGATTTTACAATATTATCATGTTACAGCATTAGTACTCAAGTATGGGGGGACAGCATAGGCCCGACAATAAGTCGTTGCTTACTACACAAAAAAACGACAATTCAATGTCAATTTCTGTTAACCTTTGTACCTGGTAACAGTATTACTTGGATTCTTTTAGGCCCGTTGGTCTGCACTAGATATGAGAATAAGGTTCTAGGTTCAATGCCGAGGTCGGATAGAATGGTATTAGGTTTTCCCATCACAAAATCAGTAGCAGCCCGAAGATTTAATTTGTGCCAGTTAATGGCAAAGGGCGCGCCCCTTTTACATATGGTGATGTACTATAGGTACACCTAGGTCTAACCCTTTGGGGTTTACAGGCGTGATGTTATATCAATTCTTGTTTCAATAAATAAGTCATTCTTTTTCTAAAAAAACACAACACCCAAAAAGTGGACAACATTTTTTTTGAAACTCAACCTCAAACAGGGCGTTTTAAAGTTTGTATTTAAATGAATTCACGGGCAAACACTACTGTATGTGTTCAAATAAGGAATGTAGCAAAGTGACAATTAAAAGATGGAGTCTCAGATTCAACTTCACTCCCCCTGCACCCCGCTGTACCATTCCATTCCCCTTAGAATAATTAAGTTCAGACGTAGGGGTGATACCGTTTGGTAGCCTTGAGAAAATTCTCTCCTCTTCAACCGTTCATTGTGTCTGTAGATATCCACATTTGAAAGATATTTCTATGGGAAATTGCACCTTATTGATAAACCATACGTGTGTGATAATGAGACAATATTCAAATAGTTTAAATCTGTAAAACATAGACCGCGAATCAGCACTTATTGAGGACATCTCTTAGTTGTGGGGTGGGGTCTGTCACTGGGAATAGAGTATAATCAGTATATGTTGTTCCCAATGCTAGAACACAGGTCTCCTCTTTTTGTAAAGGCGCGACCCGTAACCATGCGAGCCCAGTGCAGGTTGCTAAAATGACCATATCATCATCTTCTTGTCCTAGTCTCATTCTATTTGAAGTCTTCGTTTTCTTCTTCTATTCTCCCCAGTCCTCTCCTTTCTCTTTCATATCATTCCTCACACAATCCATCCCTTTTTTCATTGGCCTTCCTCTCCCTCTCCATCCATCAACATTCATATCCATCACTCTCTTAGTCACATGCGTTTCATCCCGAAATTCAGAAATATCCAGAAATTACCATATAAAAGAACTAAGAAAAATCTTAAATAAATCATAAGTGAAGGTAGATATAAGTTTATTCACTGCCATTTCTGCCTAAAAAAATGCCGTAAACACAGCGTGAAAAGAATAACTTTGAAAAAAAAAAACAACCCACTCAGAACTCAACTCCGAACATTCTTAAATTCGTTTAACCGCCAAACACCATAATCTCTTCAACTTTGCGAACCTTTCCATGCAAATTCCACAACATCGTATTAATTCGTTTAAAACTTTTCCCAATCCAATACGCAAACCCTATTCGAGCAAATCTCGCGTAGTACGCGGTACGCGGTACGCAAGTAATACGCATGTCAAGTCTAGCGTTTGTAATTAAGAGGGCATTGTACCGAGAAACGACGAATTTGTTACTTGTAGGACACTTGTCACACCGAAGTGTAATTCTAATTGAGTTTCTGCTTTGAATTTTGCTCGGAAGCGAGCAGTGTTGAAATGTAAATTGTCGGAACTGAGTTAGGTGAATGTGGGGTGTTTTTCTTTTTTAAACAGTTTTATTATTCGGTTGTATTTTCAGTGTACATACTGTTTAGAAGCGGCTTGACTTTTGTGTCTTTATTTAAGGTAAAATTTTGACGGGAACGGCTAACCGCAGGTGTGGTTTGTGGTGGAGGTTGTCTTCAGAATTGTACTGTTAAACAGTGTACTTTTCGTACTAAGTAACGAGTTCACATAGCAAAGAGTCGAGTTCACAGCACACCTATTTCGGGGTTTTGGTTACAAATTCCAAAGTTTTAAGCTTTTTCGTGGCTGATGCTCTTTAATCATCTGTAGTATGTTCAGAGGCAAAAAGATCAAGACTTGGGTTCGTAGTAATTTATTGTCTTTTGTCTTTTTCCAGCTATTACCCGAGACTTTAACAGCCATTCACCCTATGTCTATTTCCAAGTCCCAATTCAATTTTATTCGCGTTGTACTCTGGTTGTAATAAAAATGCAATCATGATTCGAAAGACACGTGGTGCCATCTATTATTACCATAAGAAAGTTATTGTTGTTTTCCCCGGGAACAGTACTTCTTTTCGAGATAAAAGGTATCCTATGTCCGTTTCTGTACACCTGACAACGTATATGAGAAATTTCAGGATGGTCGGTTTAGTGGTTTAGGCGTAAAAGGTAACAAACACACTTACTTTCGTATTTATACTCTTATTAAAAGGATTTATTTATCAGACTACAAAGAGGTCAATACCAATTGTAAAATTTTATAACAAACGGTTGAAGGGCTTGAACAAATAACATACTGACAGTTATTTTTTCATTTAAAATATTTGAATAGATTTTAATTTCCAAGAAAACTTGTAAAATCATAAAATGGATAAAACCTAAAGTGAACGCAGCTTATTCGAGCTACGATAAAAGGCAAATCGGTTCGCCCACTGTTATTGTTTCATTTCAATGTTAAAACAGTAATTTGCATTGTCAATACATTCGATAGAAGCTCGTAGGTTTAAAAGGGTGAAGGTTTATAACCCTGTAAGCAGACGTGAATGACCTTTGAATAGTAAGTGTTTTCAGTTCGATATCATCAGTCATTTTATTAATAGAATCATAACATTATGAAGTGTTTATAGATGAATGTTGACATATTAAAAGAATGATCGTTCATCTATTTTGATACCAAATTTTCCAATTTAGGTAATTTTTTTGTGAAAACTATTGAAAGCCAATGCTAAAAAGATTGGCACCAGATTTACTTATTATGAGGAAGTTACAAACAGAGACAAAGAAACAACTTACGTAGTTGATATTCTTAATGTAAGGATATAATTATTATCAGGACTATCTATTAGAGAACGGTAAAGTAACCATCAGTTAGCTCGCACATCTCGATCACTCGTTTTTGTTATTGATATTAGAATATTTCTATGCTTTACACTGATAAATTCTCATTCTGATATTACAAGGCTCGCTTCGGTGTAAAACGCATCCACCCAAACACAATGTTACGCTGTAAAACTTCAGTCGTGTTCGGTGTGTTTAACTTTTATTATAATTCGGATGAAATTGTTCATACGAGTCTTAAAATGTAAAGAACATGAGTTATACTGCTACGACATTCTAACCATTCGGAGGAGTTTGTGAAAAATGTTAATAAAACATGGCTGCCTTCGTACCTAAGCCTACGTAGGACATTTTCCTTTTAAAAATGGAAGGAAGAACTTGAACCCTCATGCCGGAGAGGTAGAGAGTAAAGACAAGATGAATGGATGGTGTTATGTAATAAACTTGAAAGTTGGGGTCGTTTCCCAGTCTAACCGAATGCAGCTGAACGGTAAAATAAAATTTCATGGTACGCCTGCCTATCTGACCTCCACTTGACAACTGACTGGGTAATACGATCCTTTTGTTGAAACCGGCTTTTGGACTTTTAGTGTTACAAAGCATTTTTTTAGTTGCTTAAAAAAACACCCTGATCTCTGGTTTCCGTTTCTGGTCTTCAACAAATTATCTGTCTGTGTTTGTTGTGATCAAAGCGAAATTCTACAAAAAAACAACTTAAGGAATCTTTGATCCTTTCCCAACAAAAACCATCATCAAAAAAAAATCCTCAAAATCCTTTTTAAGTAGGAAAATAACACGAAATATACGAAAAATTCATAAAAGTGTTCTGTTATTGTACAAAATTATGTACAATGGTTAGGTTTTCCCCTCGCTCATTGGCTCAGGGCTATTTTACCTCGCTGTCTATTCCCTTTGTGCGAAACGCCTTTGTTTTTGTGGGCATGTTGTTAATGTTTTATTATTTTAAGCTTTTTTTGTTGTATTTTTAAATACTTCACCCCCTATAGCGTTTGTTTGAATAGAGAGGGGGTAATGTCGATGAACATTTTGACAGTCGATATCTGCAGCAACTCTGATATTTTATCGATATAAGAAAAGTGTTAGTTAGCTTGGACACTAAATGGCCAGATGTATTTATATGAAAGAAGTCAAGGACGAAGTACGTATGTAAGAATCTTAGCAATTAGCGTAGTGCAGTTTCTGCCTACCCCTATGGGAAAAAAGCGTGAGCTTATGAATGTACCTCAGGAATTTTACATAGAGTTTACAATTATCGTACCGTAAAATATGCACAAATACCGTGCCATAAAGTGCAAGAAATAAAGCGGAGTTTAATTCACGTAAAAAAACTTTAAACCAGACAGACCTCTAAGAATTATTTTACATAAAATTATCTTGATATCAAGTCCTTGAAAATGATATCCAACTTCAAATACATCATCTTTGATTTATTAACCTTACGACTCAGCCTCCATTTCCTACGTCTGGAGACAAAACTTTTTACATTCATCAGTCTTCGAATAAGATTTGAAAAAAGGCGAAAACCTTAACCCTAAGATTAGATCGAAGCTCCAACCTTTATCTAACCAAAGTTATTTGATTTATTAATCCTGCCTTGTCCAGGGTCCAAAAAAAAGTATTTCCGTCAGCCATTATTTTACAAGGGAATCCGCAAAGTAACGCCTTATTCAATCAATTAAGGTACCTTGCTGAAAGAAAATACTCAGCTACAAAATTTAATTCGAGTTTCTGTAAATCCTGTTACAAGAAAAAAGGATTTGATTTCGTTTCATGCCTTTTTTGTAAAAATGTCGCCTTGGATACTGATATAATGTAAAAGGTAGATAATCTGAAGTTAAAAGGGATAAGACTACATATAGACTAAACCGATTGGAAACTAAACTGAAAAAAACTCTTTACTTTTCGAAGGATAAGCAGATAGATTTTTACTTATACGAATAGAAAAAAAAAATAAAGAAACTAGATTTAATGTTGATTTATGAATGTTTTACAAAATATTTCTTTAGATGCACAAAAGCATTAGGTATTCTGTAAACTTAAAACCATAAGAAATCGCTAAAAAATTACGTGTGATTTTATAAGAGTCGACTAAATTTAAAACTTAATTAAAAAATCATCGCCATGCACACTGTCCCATCACTATGCTATGTAAGCTGAGCATAGGGGAAAGAAAACAAAGTGCTCAATGTAATTTCACGACGGAATTTAGTAAGCTCATAATGAAATACCATGTATATTAATAACATAATTATGATGCTTTAACTTATAATGAATCTTTATGATCAAAAGTGTTAATTAAAGCTTTTTGTTGGTAACGTCAAGTTTCTTTTGGTAAATTATTTCACACCAAATTCCTACGCGTCGAGGCAAACACCGAAGAAGTTTATGGTACGGGCTGTCCGGTCCACATTGGCCTGAAACCGAAGCGTTTCCCCAGTAGTGGGATGGCACAGGGTTTCAGTAACAGTAATGCAAACGATGGGACACTTGATATCATGTCGTGACGCTACTGAAAGTACCAAACTCGGCACCAATTTTTTGTACAGACTCAATTTAAATTGTCATCGAAACGCTAAGTAGCAGAAGAAGTAACGGTAATTCTTATGTACTAAAACTACGTAAATAGGGAAACACAAGGATAAGGGACTTACAGAACCGGGAAGTGTGGCAGAAGAATGGGAAGGCCCATACCCACCAGTGGGTGATTTCTGGCAGATATGATGATGATGAAATAGGCATTGGATGTTGACATAGCTGGACGTTACTTCCTTGCTTATTAATGATACAAAATTTTTTTGAAGCCTTGTCTCTCTCTGATCGTGCCGGATTGTCGTCCTATCTGACTACAAGAGTGAGGGAAGTGCTAGAGCTACTGTGTCTGTCACACAGACTTGAGAATTATAATATAAGAATCGTCAACCTAGTCTCTGCTGAGATTGAGCACCGTGGCCGAAATTCACTCAAAAGAACTATTATTACAAAAATGAAGCGAAATAAAACAAAACCTTTTTATTTTCTTTTAAAATTTTTACCCCTAAAAGCTCATAAAACTACCTGATTCATTCCACCGCCAAAAATCAGCGTCAGCATAAGAAAAATATTTGCAACAAACAGAATCCAATCATAATTTTCCAACAAATTACATTTTTGCAGGGTAGGTCGGGGCAAAGCAAACAGCCCACTCCAACGCAACGACACGGTACCGAAGCGGACACGGACTTAGAGCCATGAATTATTAATTTTCCATTTAAACCGGCACTGGCAATGTTTGCTTTTCCCCAATGTCCCCCTATTGACTTTATCGCTATTCGATGGTGGGGGAATTAATTGCGTTCAGAGTCGAAAATTTCGAGACTGATCAATTTCGATTGTAGCTTTTAGGCCTTTGACGACGGGTTTTCTTTTAAAAGAAAAATAACGTTTTTAAGAATGAATTTAGAGATCGAGGTATTGGTAGATTCGGTTTGGGTTTTAAACTTGAGACGGAATTTATTTTGCGAAAGTGTGAACGATTTTACGCACATTTTCTTTCGGCATTGTGGTTTATTTTGCAACAGGCTGCGTGGCTGATTTAAACAAAAATTACAAACTTTGACACAGCCTTTTCCCATTTTTTTTTGCAGACCTTTTGTTATCTTAGTTTAGTTACCTTAAGGACCTCTTGTGCAAAATTTTATGATTGTACTTTATTTTTACTATAAATTATTTAATTTATTTAGAATGTTATTAAGTTTACATCACGAGTAACAATCAAATGTCTGGCATATAACATTAACAACCAATTACAAAATGTCACAGGAAATAAATGCAGCTTGAACCTAAGTAATATACTCAGCGTAATACCGCCAGAAATTCAGAAAATTCACAGCGAACCCAAGTAAAAGAAGATACAAAATAGTTCTTTAAATAGTAAATCAGACGGTCTGTTTTCCTTAGAGTTGCACAATGAAGAAATAAGAATTTCCCAACGCAATTTCCAGTTCTAAAATTCGAAATTAAACCTCGAGGAATAACAGAAGAAAACTTACATTCTCTATTCCGTTTTAGCCCAGTTTCCTCTATTTAAATTCTGAGTAAATTTGGGTCGAAACTATTAAGAAAACATGTGCCGAGTTGAGTTACATGAGGACGTTAAGATTTTTAACTTAATTTTGTTTTTTAAAGTAGAAAAAGTAAGTTAGTTAATAGTACACCTTAAATACTCGAGACTAGGAAGTTTTTAAAAAAGCTGCATACTACTTGAATCTGAATGGACTATAGTTACTTACCCCATGGGGGTAGGCAGATACTATTTTCATCTGCATTTAGGTGTTAAAAATATTAGCGCTTCAGTTGGCAGAGCCAACTGTCTATCAAGCATAAAACCGACTTCATAATAAACAGACGAAACTTCCAAACCTCAAAACGAGATGGCGTTGTACTCAACTAGCATTCTTGAATATAAACGTTGTAGTAGCGGTCTCAATCGAACGATCCATTAATAATGCATGGCTGTCGTAGCCGTGTCGTCGGGAGAAAACAAACCGAAGAGTTGCGAGTTTGTAAAGCGAGGTGGAGGTGTTGTTTTAGAGAGATCAGCTGAGTTGACTCCACGTGTTGTTATTAAGTTAGCATTTTTTTGAAATTCATAACAGTTTTTGTCTTTTTCTAAAGCTTTTTTCTACTAACTTAACACAGTTTTTAAATTAGTATGTGTGATCCGCCTTATTGAAGGATACTCGATCTAAAAATGTTATTATACATGATCAAATAACGTTACTAATGTAACAACACATATTGACAAGACTTGAGGCTTTCTATTTCTTATGTCAATTGCATCTATTTTGAAATAAATGATGAGTAATTCAGTTCTAGTTCTGAGTGGCACAGGAACGTGGAGATTGGCAGAAGAAAGGAGAGGCCTATAACCAGCAGTGTGTAAATTCAGGCTGTGGATGATGATGACGATGATGAGCTAGTTCTGAATTCTGTATTTTTTTAAATTAGACAACAATTAAATCATTTTCTGATAAAATGATTATAACATAATGCCTGTCCTTTTTATAGGATTAGGCAGAAGTTTACTACCCATATTTTTTCGTAATATTCCACTGCCACAAAAAAAAAACGATCAATTTATAAATGTTCTCCAAAATTGCCCAATCGATTACTCAAGTTCACATACCTCACCGATAGATGGCGTGCAACTCAAACGAATATTAACATTTAAATAACTCTTACATCGCCGCGCGCCGTCTCGAACTCGTGTCGTGTCGTCGAAATAAACCTTTCGCTTACAATTTGTTTATAGAAGTCGTGTGTGGGGAGCTTAACTTTCTCGATGTTTCGCTTATAGGGTGCGGAAGAGAAGAGAACATGAAAATATTGAGCATACTGTGTACGGGTATAGTATAGTAGGTGTACTTGTAGAATTTCTTTGAGTTTTTGAGGTTTTTAGTAGACTTTAAGGATCTGCAAATCGGCTGTGGACACCGAATATTTAAAGATGCTTCAGTAAAAGTTTAGACAACCAGGTAAAAACAGATTAAGAAAACTAGCTGCAGATACTTAATACCTATACTTATTATATTAGAGACTCAGAGACCGCTCCGCAACAATTATGCCATTATCGACTATTACATGGTACAAAAATAATTGGAGAAAAGAGCGTACTACCTTCAAGGTGCTCGAGGCTAAAATAATAACAGCTGCACCGATCGATCGTCAAAGTTAAGCAGTGCTTGCCTAGGTTGGTCCGTGGATGGCTGACCATAATTACATAACGAGTTTCCTCCGTGCCCCGGAAAGCACGTTAAGCCATTGGTCCCGACTGTCATTTGTAGATCTTTGACAGTCCTTACAGGTAGTCAGTGGTCTGAAAGTCTGACAACTTATTATCAAGAGGTATCGTATTGCCCAGTACTAACTGGGTTGTGGAGGTCAGATAGACAGTCGCTTCTTGTAAAATACTGGTATTCAGCTACATCTAGTTAGACTGGAAGCCGACCTCAACATAGTTGGGAAAAGGCTAGGCAGATGATGAAGAACTTGTAACATTATTACCTTTCTAATATCAACCTAAAAATCGAATCCAGTACCTCACACTTGCTTTTCAAAAGACAGATAAACCCAAACTATAGTCAGTTAGTATATTTTGTCTCACAGCAGGAGAGCTCGACCCAATTTGATGCAATTGTGATACAAATATAATCCAAGCGGGAGATGTCATGGTCTTATTACTGTCCCTATTTACTTTATTTTTTGTTTACTTAGTAATAAAATAATATATTACGTGCAAAAAGGTAACATTGTAAATTATTTATCTTTCAAGGGTTGGAAAATGGTTATGTTTTTAACTGACTGGAAGTTTGTTTTCTTGAGTGATTTTTTTAATAAAATTACGCTTTAAGTTTTTGAAAAGGCTTGGCAGGGATGAATATATCAACCAAGAGGTATTCTTATTCTCTACTGCACACAAAATAAAAATAAAATACAGGGTAGAACACGGCGGACACCGACGTGAAAACGGTTACCACGAATTCAGTACATCATTCTGAGCTGAAAAAATAAGCTGCTCCATACATTTTGACCGTGTAGATATTACACTTCTGTAGGAAACAGCAGATTCTTTTTAATAACCGATGAAAAATTTCTATGTGGGTATTTCAGTATACATACAAAGTGCTCATGTACAATAGCGAGCTTTACCCAGAATTTTGATTCGTTTTGGGTATCGTATTACCCAGTTAGTTCAAACTAGGTTGTGGAGTGGAGGCCAGATAAGCAGTAGCTCCATAAAAAATACTGGTTTTCAGCTACATCCGGTTCTGGAACCGACCCCAAAATAGTTGGAAAAAGGTTTGGTAGACGATGATGAAAAACTTACATAGTACGCTGAGCTGCACGGTGCTTCTCATGGGACTGTCTCGTTGCAGGGCTTCGTGTCTGGCCTCACAAGTGAAGTCGGCGTAATCATCGTCTGCTGTTGCTTTGAAGTGCACTCTGTGAACAAAGAGATAAGGTTCTAAATCATTTGCTACGTCATAGTTTTATAAGTGCTACAGGGTGACACCGAACGTTCGTTTATTAAGTAAATGTTTATTGTCCACGATATTAATGTCCTTCAAGACAAAAAAATAAGCATAGGTAACTATGTTTTACTTTTTCCAAAAAAGACTTGGGTCTTTAATTTTTTACTAGAATACTTCTGATAGCGTTTTATGGTATATGGTAATCAGTTAGCTTGGTATGGGCATGTGATGCGGACGAATCAGAAAAATGTCGTGAGGAAAGTTTGCGCACGAATGTGGATGAGTATAAGAGTAGAGGAAGACCAAAGAAACGATGGATGGCCAGTGTGAAGGATGAAATGGCTAGAAAAGAGGTGACTGATGAGATAACGAGTAATAGAGAAGTATGGAAGAGGAAACATGCTGCGCCGACTCTAAACAAATTGGGATAAGAGCGAAGAATGACCATGATATCTGTTAGAATTTTCTAAGTAATCTATTTAGACTAATTTCTATTGATCTAAATTTAATTTAATAAAGTTCTAATCTTCCAATTAAGAGGATAGTCCCACTGCGACTTTGAGTTGAATCAGAAATTAATTAAGTGTACGAAGTTCGGTCACTTCTATCTATTAAGAATTGACTGACTCTTTGGTCTAGTCGTCGCAAGTGTAACTGCTGAGCATATGATCCTGGTTTCAATTCCCGGGTCGGGTAGTGTTATTGGGTTTTTCCACTAGGCATTTCTCAGTATCAGCCTTAGACTCTGGATTTGTGCCCGGTTGTTGGCAATAGGCTCGCTTCCTATTACATGGGACTTTAATAACTGGCGAAATGTGGATGTACTATTAGGAAGACCTCTGCTTAGACCCTTCGAAGATTAGAGGCGTGATGTTATGTTATGTATTTGATTATGAAAAATTAAAAATGTATCCGATTGAAGAACAATCTTGATATCAAAAATCAAGACTGTTTCCTTGTTTATTTTCCTTCCCTAAGCAACGAAAAAGAAAAAGATTTTACATATTCATGTTGTTATTTCGTAAGTCTCGCCAGCCGTTGCATATTATTAAACTGTGTGCTATGGAGCCGTTGCTCACATCTGGTGCAAGGTCGTTTCCTTATAAGCGAATTGATAATGCTAACGTATGCCCGAGGTTTCGCCCGCGTGGAGTTCGATAGTAATTTTCCCACGAGATCGTACTACCGAGATAAAAAGTATCGAAAGTATTAATCCAGGTTACATCTGTGTTGCATCCAAATCCGTTTGCTAGATTTTCCGTGGTGAAAGAGTAACAAATGAACTTTCGCGTTGATAATATTAGTAAGAAGTAAGATCGGAATAATCTCATCTTTATTTATAAATCTTTCATTTTTAACTGTGTTTTCATGTAGTTTTATTTTGTTTTTTTTTTTTACTCAAATGTACCCAATGTAATATTATAAAACTTGAAATACCTATGTAAGTGCTGTGTGTAACTCCTGTAAGTGACAAATTCACTCAAGATTTTAAGTTTAATTGTTACATGACCCCAGAGAATGTATTAATGAATAAGTCGTTGGTAATTTTTGAATTAATTCTAAAACAAAACACTATCCATCATTATTGTTGAACTCATAGAGATAAGAGTCATACTAATCGTTAACTGACAATTATGCTAGCACTGACTGGACAGGTCCACTCAATTCTGTGTACTTCTTTTTTCAAAAGACCGTCTCAGTAACTAGTCTGGTTTTTAAAAAATACAGTGACCTCTGAATTTGTTTTAGCTGTTACTTCTCAGAGTCATCGGGTACAAAACATCGGACAAAAAAAAGTTAAAAAAAATAAAATTATTTTAAAAAGTGTATGTCAAAAATCAATTTACAAAATTACAATCCATACTTCCCTACTAATATTATAAATGCGAAAGTAACTCTGTCTGTCTGTCTGTTACGCTTTCACGTCTAAACCACTGAACTGATTTTAATGAAACTTGGTACAGAGATAGAGTTGACCTTGAGAAAGAACATAGGATAGTTTTTATCCCGGACTTTTGAAGAGTTCTCTTGGAAACGCGATATAACCGAACTCGACGCGGGAGAAGCCGCGGGCGGTAAACTAGTCATTTAATAATTTAATCAGCCTGGCTTATCGCTATTTATTTGACCCTTGCTTTAGTTGAACATACAGGTTTCATTACATACCGGGTTTCCTCCGTGCCTCGGAAAGCATTCGAAGCCGTTAGTCCCGACTGTCATTTGTAGATCTTTGACAGTCGTTACAGGTAGTCAGTGACCCGAATGTCTGACAACCAGTCTTATTAAGGGCTATCGTATTACCCAGTACTGTGCTGTAGTGGTCAGATAGTCGCTATTCAGCTGAATCCGGTAAGACTGGATGTCGACCCCAATCAATTTGGAAAAGGCTGGGCAGATAATGATGACTTGGCTATACTCGGTAGCGATTTAGACACCCACTTTCGCTATGAAGCTCATATCATAAACATATTTGTATTCATGAATACAAAAAGAGTGTGAAACATCTATGCGGAACCAGTTATTACAAAACGTGACTCCAAGCTAGATTCTAGTACAAACTTATGATACACTAAATTATGCTATGCATACCATATTGTTCAGACGGTTATGTTTTAAGATGGATGTGAAAAACTGGGGCAGATGTCTGGTTGAAACTAACATCGCATATTTCAGTTATGTTTAAGTCTCGTGTAATAGGAGGCGAGCCTATTGCCATCAACCGACCACAAATCTAGACTCCGTGGCTACTACTGAGAAATTCCTGATGAAAAAACCCTATAACACTTTGCCCCACCTGGAAATCGAACCCAGGACCTCATGCTCAGCAGTCGCGCTTGCGACCACTACACCAACGAGGAAGAAAAACCACTAAGTAGGTACATAACTCTATTTGACGGCAAAAAATAGGAACTTTGACCCAAATTAATGTGTAATTAATACTGACGTATAGTATTATTATATGCTTAACATTGTTTACTAACGTCTTTACTGCCTTAATGACACCTACTTCCTTATTGATGATATTAAAATATTTATATTTACAAATATGTATTGTGTGGTATATAACTATGAACGATAAATTGAATGAAGAACGAATTTATATGAGAACTCTGAGGAGGTGGTAACAAAAATTATTAAGAGTACGTATGCTTAGATGATTAGGTCATGTTGAGAGAAGGCAACTAAGACAAGATATTTACAATACAGATGTGAGTGGCAATGAGAAACCGCAGAAATAACAAGAATGTGGGTTTTTCTTTAAATAAATGAATGTTCAAAACATGTCCTGCACTAAAACTGCAACATAGCCACCACATTCACAGAAATTTTCCGTAAAACATCAAGCTATTGTGGCCACGCATTTAATTTCAGACGGGACGTGTCCCGTAATTCCCTTGCTGTCACTTGCGCGACGTCCCGGGTCCGGTTTAATCCGGTTATATCGGGTTAAATCTGCAATAATGCGGAATTTATTTCATTGCAGACTTTGTGACTTGCTTTTAATGGTGGTACACATGTTTAAAGAGAATAGGATTAGATGTGACTGTCTTTTGTTTCTGATGTTGGTTGTTTGGAAGAGTTCTTGACAGTTTATTGTCCTGCTTTTATGTTACATCAAGGTTACACGAGTTATTAGTATTGTATGTATAGGACACCATTTTGTAGCAAATAATGATTAGTATAGTCAGGAGCTCGTGGCTAAATAATAACAGCCGCTCGGGGTCGATCTTTAAGTTAAGCCGCGCTTGCCTCGGTTGGTCCGTAGATGGGTGACCACAAATTACATTTCGAGTTTCCTCCCTGCCTCGGAAAGCACGTTAAGCCGTTGGTCCCGGCTATCATTTGTAGATGTTTGACAGTCGTTACAGGTAGTCAGTGGCTCGAAAGTCTGACAACCAGTCTTACCAAATGGTATCGCGTTACTCAGTACTAGTTGGGTTGTGGAGGTCAGATAGGCAGTCGCTCCATGTAAAATACAGGTATTCAGCTGCATCCAGTTAGACTGGAAGCCGACCCCAACATAGTTGGGAAAAGGCTAGGCAGAGGATGATGATTAGTACAGATAATAATGTAAAAAACACAAAACAATATTCAATTAAAGATAACTACTAATGAAGAATTTCAATGTTGTATCATCTTCAACACAACATCTTTGCATACTCTCCTCTGCAAGATGATAGTTTCTTATTTGTAAAAGAAGATGCTTATGATTACTAAGCCACTTTTGATTTTTCTAGGTTATAATGGCCACATTGCGTCACAGCCTGTATAATGCCAACTACTGGACACTAACCTCTTAATAGGCTATAATAATGAGTGATCTTGGCAAGGTCTTACTGAAACCAGCCGCGGTTGCCAAGAGGATTGGTGATCGTAATATCTAGTCATTATTATGGCATATAAGGCACCATAGCAATTTCATACAACAGTCAAAGAATGTTCGGTGAGATTTGAATATTCAAGTTGTTGGTCAATCCATTAGCCTAATTTTGCAAACCATTGTATTTTTTTTTTAAATTACCACCACAAAATCGCTTGCATTATTAAAGAAAAAGTAAAAAAAATGCATTCGCAATTTTATTTACCACACCAGTACAAATAAAACACGGCGGAAATGAAATAAAAAACGGCGGCGTATCTGGCAACTCGTCGTTTGACAAAAATTAAACGAATGATATCGAGTTAAATAAAATAAAATATTTTATGATGGGAAACAGTCGTGTGTCATGACTGCAGCGGATATATATGTTTTTAAGTTTTTATTTTTTCAGATTGGAGGGTAGTTGTGATTATTTTGCCTCGTAAAGAATCGAGAGGGAAATATATAGTTACAATGTTTCCGACAGAGAAAAATGTAGGTTAGGTAGAATCATAAATGTTTTTTTTTTATACAGACTTATTAAAATAAATCAGACAGGTTTTCAATTGGTAATAAACTATATTGCTTATATAAGTAAAACCTAAAAAACTGTTTTTGAATTTAATTTATATTTCAATATTTATGAATTTAAATGAGAATATTTCTTTATTGTCGTTCTGAGCTCATAATTAAGGCTTTCGTCTCCAAAACCCAAACAAAACTCTTGAAATAATAATCTTACAATTTCCCGCAAATCACACACTCTAAACATTTCTTGTCCCACTATATTGTAACCCGCTTATCTGAGCCGCCGAGAAACCAACTCCGTAATAAATTTAGTGCATTTTAGTAATTTGCAGCTACGTGACGTTTCGCCTAGCACGAAAACCCGGAGTTTGTTGATGTTAAATAAATCAAAATGTTGGACTCTTTCTCGGCGAGCTGAATTTTAAGTAGTTTTAATTATATTATGGAGCACTTACTATATCGCATATTTGGTGACACATAATTATAGGCCCTTATAAAAAATATCGCATTGTTGGAATTTCAATTTCAACATTTCGGCGCTGAATCGCGCCGTGTAAACGGGCTTTGATTTAGCTCATATTCATTTTATAATGGGTGTAAAAATACCCTTAAAGAAGCTGACATGCACTTGTTCTCCTCTTCATTGTGATCATTTTTTAAGTCTGGACCATACCTGGGAACCTCCTAGTTACGGAGATATTGGAGGTCAAAGTACCAACTTTTAGACAATTTTTTGTTTAAATATTATTATTTAAGGTTATAACTTTGCTTTAAATACCTCCATGACCCATTTACTATTCAATGAATCCATCACCACAATGTTTTGAGTGCGTAACATTGAGTTTTACCGTAAAACGTGATATTTCACCCCAAAAAAAGTCGTTTCCGAGCAATAATTTTTGCTTAGAGTTACTTAGTTTGATGTACAAAATGCTTGGTTGACAGCTTCCTGAAGGGTGCGTTTACACCTGGTATACAGGCCATCAAAGTAAACCACTTTCTTCGTAATCGGGAAAATAATATTTTATACATATCTGCCACATACAAAAATTTCAATACCTACTCTACCTAAATAAATGTATTTCTGATTATTTTCCTCATACATAAGGTCCCATTAAAATAGATGGATAAATTTTAACACAGCTTTCAGAACGTCTAACCAAAGATATCCAAGCAAAAAAAAAAAAATTGATTTTATTTTGACCTAAAATAATAATTGCCGGCACTCTAAAATAAACACACCCACAAAACCGTCAAAAAAAAGTCACTTTAATCATTTTTTTTGTTTGAATATTTTCTGTAAGACGTAACTGAACGCTTTGTTAAAATTTGTCCATCTACTTTAATGGGACTCATACACAATACCCACTTCTAATACTCATTTCTAATTTTACCCATTCGCGTCACACACCACACAATCCCTTAGCATTCTGATCTCAGCCAAATGCAATTGCTTTTCATTTATCCCTGTTATGGCCCAACATTCCGATCTATACAAGACAGCAGGTCTACGTTGAACCAAGAGACACCTCTGCCTAATCATTCAGAGATTACACAGGTAATGTTTATGTTATGTTTTCAACTAAATTTTAAAACCGAAACCATCATTTGTATGTATGTCATATATGTTACAACTCAGCTCAGCCTACATCGGTCCTCGCTAAAAACTTTTCTGAAATTTTAACAATTTTCATGAAAAGTTGCCGTCGTTACAACGCGTGATGTTTGTTCGAACTGTTTTTCAGCTTGTTTTGGATAAATTTAAGGATACAATGGTAAGTTGGGTGTTATGGGGACATTTTGGTAATGATTCTTGTATCACATAACATAACGCTTTTATTGCAGAAGGTGTAGGTAGAGGTCTATTAAATAAAAAACCATGAACAATTTCCGAATTGACTGAAAATTTTCCTCGGCGCCATTTTGGCTTTTAATTTTTTTTTCTGTTCCATATATAGAAACATTAAACAACTCACACAGAGAAGCAACAAAGTGTACAGTATACGCGGGCACACATGGGAGTCGAGCGCGAGAGCATGACAGCGTCATGCCGTTTGCCATCACGGCATACGAGTTGGTTTTACTGCCAAGGCACGCCAATAGATGTTTCACATCAAAACAATATTTCGATAGATAGGGCAAGCCTATTACTGTAAGCTCAATAAGAGACCTCTGTCTACTATCGAGAATTTCATAATGGTTAAATCTAATAAAACTTTACTAAACCCGGGAATCAAATCAAGGACTCCACGCATGCCATTCTCAGGTTTCACTATGAACAAAAAACCGGCCAAGAGCGTGTCGGGCCACGCTCAGTGTAGGGTTCCGTAGTTTCCCGTCCGTCACAATAAGTGTTCCCACTTATGAGTTTAAAGGTGGGTATCCATACTATCCATTATGTTCGCGATCCAGCAGCGCTCCGCGCTCCTGCAACAGCTCCCGGTAGTGGGTACGTGCGCGAACACGGAGCGTGCAATATTGCACGCTCCGCGGCAGTCGTTCCGACTCGTGACAGTTTTTAGCGCGAACACAAAGGGGAGCGCAGTGTGTCAAAGGGGAGCGCATGTAAAGGGCGCGCGACAGATCCATTGGATCAGTTGCAGGAGCGCGGAGCGCTGCTGGAGCATGAACATAGTGGTAACCCAACTTAAAAAGGCTATTTGTTACGGAACTCTAATAATTACGGAACACTAAAAACGGGCCCACAAAGGACGGTGATAACTAAAAAAAGAGTTATAGATTCCAACCACACATGGAAAGTTCGAGAAAATGTTGTCTATTTGAGTCCCACCACGAGTAGTGGGTAGGGGTTGTAACATGGAGTGATAACCAGCGTCATTTAGTAATTTAAATACTGCAGTATGGCTGTTACTAAGGTAGTCTTCGTTAAAATCTCCAAATATAATGCAAGAACTATTATGCGACAATAAATTATTTATAAAACCCACTGCGACGCTGTTGGGGCATTTGCATGATCTATAAAAAATACGGGCAAATGAAACTTGACCTCTGGATTGTATAGGCGCTCATACGATTCAGGGACCAAATTATATTGGTTAACTGCAGTTTCCATCTGTTGTTTCCATCCAAGTTCAAAATAATTTTCCTAGAAAGTCCTTATAAAGTTCTACTTTTCAGATTTTTTTCGTATTTTCTAAACTTATGGTTCAAAAGTTAGAGGGGGGGGGGGACGCTTTGTTTTTTACTTTTGGAGCGATTATTTCCGAAATTATTGACATTATCAAAAAATGATTTTAGTAAACCCCTATTCATTTTTAAATACCTTTCCAACAATATATCACACATTAGGGTTAAAATTAAAAAAAAAAACACTTCCCACTTTACATATAGGGGGGCTACCCTAATAAAACATTTTTTTCCAATTTTTATTTTAGCACTTTGTCGGCGTGATTGATACACATATTGGTCCCAAATTTCAGCTTTCTAGTGCTAACGGTCACAGAGATTAAGCGAGGACGGACAGACGGACAGACAGACAGACAGACAGACAGACATGGCGAAACTATAAGGGTTCCTAGTTGACTACGGAACCCTAAAAATGATCACCCAATCTATAAACAGGCCGCAGCAACCGTAGCTTAACTCAGCAGATTTATCGATCCACTTGCTAAACATTTAACCACAATCCCCTCTTATATTAACCCAGGTATATGACCCCATAACTTCAACCAAGGGTCCAAAACGCTAACAAAATTACGGAACCCTAAACATCATGATATGATGTCAGTTAAACATTATATTAAAGGAAATGGTTCCGTAGCTAAAACTAATTTGTTTCTACGACAATCGCTGTCAAAATTTGACACAGGTTAGGTTTGGGACTAACAGAATTATGTAATATTGCTTTATTAGAATTCATAATAAAATTTAACGATGAAGCCTTGTTTTTTAACGGTATAAAAACAGTTTTGTTTTCTTTCTGTAAATAATTTATTGATAAAGGAAAATTGCTAGTAATCAAAATGTTTTTCTTAATAATTGTAATTTGAATTTATTATGAAAAGGGCACGCGGGTGTCTTAAGGTTTCCTTTGAAACATAATATTTTTTGTAGATCTTCTATAATATTAATTTTGAGTGTAAGCGATACTTGTAACATTTTAACATTAAGGTACAATAAATATCTTAGGACATCATTATTAAATGGGGATTTTGATTTCAGCATGTTGAAAGATATAGTGTATTTATTAAAGGTTTGTATAATGATATCTTGCGTTCATACGAAGATACAAAACATATAATAGTGTTCTACATCTTGTCATACTGTTTTTGATTATAATTTATTTTTAAAATCTTTAAATTTAATCTTTATATTATAAAGTTCCATAACTTGCAGCAGAACATGTTTTTTTTTTTTTTTTTTTTGGAGGGTGAAAAATCATCAAATGACTCCTCCCGCCCTGGGCAGAGCGGAAGGGAGTGTCAGACTCTTACTGACTAAAAAACACCCATGTTCCTTCATTGGCCCTTTATGTTCCAGGGCCGCGGTATCTCTTTCGAACAGTCCCGCAGCCCTGGCAGGAGTATTAGCAGAACATGTCTGATGAAATTTTTGACAAGTCATTACAAAAATTGTTATAAACAAATATATTCCACATACAAGGAAAAATCAATGGAAAATATAACACAAGGGTGTAAACACGGGGCAAGAAACGAGTAGTCGAAAGCATAATCAGCCTATAATGTTCCCACTGCTGGGACACACGGCCTCCTCTCTATGAGAGGGAACGGGCTACTCCACCACGCGGACCCGGGTTGGTAGTTGTAACATATACATATGTCACATGTCTTCGAATATTTGGTTCTAGGACATGCCGGTTTCCTCACGATGTTTTCCGTCACCATTTTTGAGAGCAGTGGTGACGAAATAAATTACACAAAGTAATGCGCCTGCCCGGGTTCGACCCACGACTTACTGTTCGTAAGTCGGGGCCGCCACTACTGGGCCACCGCTCTGAGTCTCTCTCTAGTCGAAAATTATCTAGTAAATTAATAACCTCGTATTCTATCAAAGAATTGTCACTGAACCCTAAATTCCATTCTAAGCTATTCTAGCTCGCAACTGGTTCTGACGTCATAACTATCCTGTTGCAACTGCGACTGCGACTAGTTTTTGTCGCACGTCCCTATTGCAACCAGTTGTCAATTACTTGTGAAGAGTTGATGTGTTCCTGTCGTGTTTACTTTTTTGTGAACTAACCCTTATTGAGGAGAAGCGGGATTTCTGTTTTAAGTGCTGTTGGTTTTAGTCTGTTTCATTTTGTATCTTTATCAAAGTATAGCTCGAGCATGGTACATTGTACGAAGTAAGTAGATATTAATGTGATCTGTTGCAGGGCTTTTTTTGTCGTTGTCGTCTTATGTCGTTCGAAAATCGATTTATTTATTCCAATTGTGGAAAGTATTGAAGCTGTGTATTTCTGTTAAACTGAAAATGTTCAGCAATAATTTCTGAACATTAATGTTATTAATGAAAATTGAATTAATGAATTGAAATTCTAGATAGATATCATTATTCTCCTGCCCTTATCTTGATTCATTTGGGTTGGCGCAGCATGTGTTCCTCTTATACACCATTATTTTTAGGTCGTTCTGGAGCCGAATACCATGAACTCGATCATCGAACTCGAAACGATTGGGACTATTTTTTTCAAAAAATAACAATAAAAAGAAACACGAAAGAATAAATTTAATGTTTTTTTTTTGTGAAATAATGAGAATCGATCGATGAATGAATTTTTCAATGGGCATCGTTCGCATGTGTTGCCGATCGTGGATACGTTTTACACACACATATGCATTTGAGTTCTCATTATTTAAAAAAAAACATTATTTTTTTTTCGTGTTTTTTTTTATTGTTATTTTTTGAAAAAAATAGTCCCAATCGTTTCGAGTTCGATGATCGAGTTCATGGTATTCGGCTCCAGAACGACCTAAAAATAATGGTGTATACTTATCTATTACTCGTTATCTCATCCGACACCAAATGCTGGAAACCTGTCTAGGTAAACCATTTCTAGATACGTTCCTAGCCTTTTTTGTCATCCATTGTCAGTTCTACGAAAAACGGGAGTAGTTGCCCAAGCAACGTCACAATAAGCGAATGGTTTCTCTGAATAAATTAATAACTAATGTTTATTTTTGTGGCGGCCCCGATTTACGACCAGTAAGTCGTGGGTTCGAACCCAGGCAGGCGCATTACTTTGTGTAATTAATTTCATTACCACTGCTCTCAAAAACGGTGATGGAAAACATAGTGAGGAAACCGGCATGTCCTAGAACTAAAAAAAAATCGAAGACATGGGGCATCTACCAACCCGCACTGGGCCCGCGTGGTGGATTATAGCCCATTCCCTCTCATAGAGAGGAGGCCGTGTGTCCCAGCAGTGGGAACATTATGATTTTTATGCAGTTTATTTTTAAAGAATAAACGAAAAGCACGCTTGATTTAAGCGTGCTCCACCCTAGGCCGCATCATTGGTTCACTTCAGGCGAGTCGGACACGCGCACGGAGGGTTCCGTACCATTATCTATAAAAACGGCAAAAAATCATAGTATGGGAGCCCCCACTTAAATATCTTTTTTTTCTGTTTTTTTAGTTTTTGTTGTTAAAGCGGCAACAGAAATATATCTGTGAAAATTTCAACTGTCTAACTATCACGGTTCATGAGATAAAGCCTGGTGACAGACGGACGGACAGACAGCGGAGTCTTAGTAATAGGGTCCCGTTTTACCCTTTGGGTTGGGAACCCTAAAAAAGAAATAAGAAAGACGTACCTGGATACCGTGGTGTATCTCATAGCTTTGGGATTCCCGTTAAGATTTTCTACTTCTTTGATCTCTTCCTTTGATACTGAAACAAAAGAAAATACACGTTTAGTAACCAATTTATAATTGACTAGCTTCGCCAGCGTGAGTTCTGTGGTTGCCCCACGGGATCGTACTACCGGGATAAAAAGTATCCTATGTGTTAATCTAGGTTATAAACTATCTGTGTGCCAAATTTCATCCAAATCCGGTCAGTAGTTTTTGAGTGAAAGAGTAACAAACATCCATCCATACATCCACTTAAACGTTATAAATTCAGTTCAATAGTTTTTGCTTGAAAAATAACAAGTATCCTCAAACTTTCGCATGTATAACAGTAGAAAGATCTTAGAACTCCTTATTCACAAAAAAACATGTTTATGAAAAAAATATCTTGTTTAGGCAATTGGTGTATAAATTAAGGTTGTCAAAATAATTGAGTGACACATAAATACTGATCAAAGTAACATAACGACTATAATCCCAAAAGATTAGGCAAATGTGTACCTAATTATAGTACACCCACATTTCGCCAGTAATTTTTAATTCTCATATAATAGGGGGCGAGCCTATTACCATCAACCGGGCACGAATCCTGACTCCGCGGCTGCTACTGACAAATTCCTAATGGAAAAACGCAATAACATTTGCCTGGCCTGTGAATCGACCCAGGGCCTTATGCTCAGCAGCTTGCAACCATTCGACGCGATAACAACACAACGAGGCCGTCATTAATTTGAACTAATCCTAACTATATAATATTATAAATGCGAAGGCAAGTTTGTGTTTGTATGTTACCTTTTCACTGAACCGATCATCCTGAAATTTGGTATATACGTTGTCAGGTGTACAGAAACGGACATAGGGTACCATTCATTCCGAAAAAAAGTACTGTTCCTGAGGAAAACAACAAGTGGAAACTAACGTATAGTCTTACTCAGCATTGAGTCTCAGACATATTAACATCAAGGATGAAAAAAAGATGTTAACAAACTTGTAAACTCAGTAAACCATTTAAACAAACAGCAATTAACATTTTGAATAAACAAGACACAAAACAATGTTCAAAACAAACTACTAAACTGTAAAGGCCGTCCCAGACATTAACATAACTACATATTTTAAGCGAGCGCTTTATTCGTACGTTGTAAAGGTGTGATCACACGTTAGGGAGCGCTTGTGCTTAATTTAAGCTATCTAGGTACTGACAGTGGCCCGTTGAGAATGTAGGGGGGGCGTGTTTGGGAATTAAAGTTCGGGACTGTTTTAGGAGAATTTGGCTTTTGAATAAGACTGGGACATGGGGAAGAACTTGTGGCTAAATAATAACAGCCGCTCGGATCGATCTTTAGGTTAAGCCGTGCTTGCCTAGGTTGGTCTGTGGATGGGCGACCACTCATTGGAAATCGAGTTTCCTCCGTGCCTCGGAAAGTAGGTTTAGCCGTTGGTCCCGGCTGTCAATTGTAGATCTATGACAGTGGTTACAGGTAGACAGTGACCCGAAAGTCTGACAACCAGTCTTACGAAGAGGGTCCGTATTACCCAGTACTAACTGGGTTGTGGAAGTCAGATAGGCAGTCGCCCTATGTAAAATACTGGTATTCAGCTGCATCAGGTTAGACTGGAAGCCGACCCCAACATAGTTGTGAAAAGGCTAGGCAGATGTTGGGTTTTGTAATGTGAAATTTTCTGTTTAAGTTTTTGTAACCGTTCAAGGTCACGACAGACCACGAAGGAAATGGCGGGACGAACTGGATGTCTTCCTTGAGAATTGGAAAGTAGTAGCACAGAATCGTGATTGTTGGAATGAAGAGGTTAACTTTAAAGACTATTTTTCAATCTTTAACCGAAACAAAATCAACCTTGGGTTATAATGGGTTTAGCTTGGATCTAGGACTCTTTGTAAAAAAATATAATCCACCTCGGAGACCTTTATTGCAGATTGCAGGAATTAATTAGCGGACTGCAGGTAAAAGAAAATACTATTGTCATCTTTTATATATGCGTTGAAATCGATATCATTTCAAACAGTAATGCAAACAGACATTCACAGTGACCATCACCACCTAAAGACCATCTGCAAAATAAGTCAAGTCCCTTTCATTCACTAAAACGCCCCTCGCCACTGCTACAACTATCCCAGACAATCTCTTTCAAAACCTCTACACTACTAAGCTAATTGAAAGTAGAAATTTCCCACTCGCTTCCTTTTTAAAAGGGAAAAGCAGACATATCCCACTCGCAGTATGTCCACCGCAGCGATGACGTCATAGCGTAATGCGTCGCGATCTACAGCGCGCGAATTTGTCGAAATGCCGCCATTTTGTGCGGAATAAAGTGCTCTGTTACGTTAATGTTCTGTTTATATGCTGTGGGGGGTATTAGTTGCTCATCGGGTGTGTGAGAAGGTATTTGCGTGGATGAGAATGAAAAGAATTTAAGTGAGTTGATGGATTGTCATTTGCGGGAACGTTATTTAAGCAAAAGGATGCGGATATCCATACGAATGAAAGACACCGTTGTCTGCTTCTTATCATATTTCAAATTTACTTTAAAGTTTTTTAACTAATATTATAAATGCGAAAGTAGGTTTGTTGTTAACTTTTCGCGCCACTAATCCACTGAACCGATCATCCTGGAATTTTGCATATACGTTGTCAGGTGTACAGAAAAGGACATATGGTACCTTTCATCCCGAAAAAAAGTACTATTCCCGAGGAAAACAACAATACCTTTTTTATGATAATAGATGTCTTGCGAATCATGATTGAATTATATTGTTGCAAGCAGAGTACAACCCGAATTGAATATCAAATTCTAAATTAACGCGAGCGAAGCCGCACGAAAAAGCTTACAGATAATAATTTGGTTTACAAAATTATGGACCAGTTAAAATCAGTACATCATCTACATAGCCAAACTTTTCCCAAAATTCCGTCCACTTCGACCTGATGATACCCGCTCGCACAATCCAAATTCCCGGATCAGTGCCAAAAATAATTAATTCCCAATAAATCCTATCACTATTGGTTCGGATCTCGAAAGCCAATTAAATCTCCCGTTTTAAAATCTGTCAACCCAGCTTCAGTGCGGTTGTAATGAAAATTTTCGGGCCAAGTTATCGAAAGTCAACGACGCGACGACGTGTACTGGACAGTTCTGCTTCGATGGTATTAATTAGGGAATCTTTAGGAATATTTCCGAGCATATTTTTGGAAATTGTGAGATTTAAGCTATCTCTGTTGTGGTTTTCGTTTGCAGTTGGCGAATTTAATTTATTTTCTTTATTCTTGCATTGAAGTGTTAGGAAATTGACTATCTATATTTTCATTGCAATGTAATTTATTTAGCACTTCAAGCACAAAGCACAGAGGCGGCTGCATAATTTTGAAACCATAATGTGGACGCAACAAAAGGAGTACATAAGGGTCGTAGCAGGTGTCCTGTAGTTTCTGCCTCACTCCATGGGAGAAGAATGCAAGTGTATGACTGTATACATAATAATACGTTAATATCAATCATTTTGACATTGTCGCTGTCTACAACTATATCCCTACGCCTAACATACAGCATGACAATTTAACAAAATGATAGGCATGGGCGGTATAAAAACTCTGACACCAGGTTAGGAACTAACCACACGAAAAAGAAATATTACAAAACAATAGTCCTTTGATTTTTCTTCCTTCCTCTTCGTCCTTGACCTACATGCCTCCTATCATTCACAACCAATAAATCCATATCCCAAACTTCAGTCAGATTTACTACAAAAAAGTAATTTCGTTCCAAATTGTGTCTTTACATTTTTGTCTGCAATAGTATTAATAAGACTGAATGAGTCTCCATCGGCCATAAGCTCCGCTATTGGGACGGCTACAAAAACTTCTTCCCCCAATAAGTAGATGGTTTGAAAACCGCGAAACGCTTACAAATGTCTTGGTGGTAGGTTTATTTTATAAGTGAGAGCGGTTATAGAGAAACACATTTAGCATGATGAGAATGGGTTTGAAACCAGCGCTGTGCTGTGGGCCCCTATAGCACAGCATCATGCTGAGTAGTAATCTGCTTGTCGCAGTCACGACGTGCAAGCTGTGAACTGTTTTGTTCCGTCCTATTGTATTCTTTTTTGTAATTTTAGCACGTATTGTCCCTGCGACACGACATGGATACATATTATAAAGAGGTAAGTTTGGATATGGTATAGTTCGGAACTACTGATCCGATTCCGAAAATTCTTCCACTAACAGGAACCTACATTATCCCCGAGTGTCATCGGTTATATTTAAAATGTTTCCGTGGGATCATTTCAGACTATAGCGAGAGCGAAACCAAGGGTATAAGCTATAGTTATTGATGGTCTACTGTTTTTGGTATCCAAATTGATTGTAAAATCTGTCTCTGTATTAGTTTTAATATTATAGACTTCTATTGTCGATTTATAAAATTCTCCTTTCCTTTGTTCTTCACCTGAACAGATGTATCTTTGGCTCCATTTAAATCATTGCGTGTGTCTTCTGTCACTTGTTCAGTATTTTTAATTATGCCAATTCCCTGCATTTTTTTTATTTATCTCAATTTCCATCGCTTTCGTCTATGACTCGGACAGTAAGTTAACGGAACGAGCCTTCAGCATCGGCCCTTTGATGGTTTCAGTATCTGTGTTATGGCTGCTATTATCTACAATATATATCTTTGTATTCAGATACATCATTCGTGTATGAATTGCTTTCAAGATAACATAAGATGAGGGATAAGTTTTACTCAGTATCTGTGGAAGGTTAAATCTTTTGTTGTTATTTTTTGTTTGGGTACCTATTATTTTTGTTTGACGGGACGGGTCAATGATTGAGAATGTTTGAGATTATTTATTTGAAATTATCACGTCTGTAATCAGAATCACTGAAGGGCTAGGCAGAGGTGTACCTAACATTACAACCACATTTTGCCAGTTATATTTAAGTCCTATGTAATAGGGGGCGAGCTTATTGCCATCAAATAGGTACAAATCCAGACTGCGTTTCTGTTACTGAGAAATTATTTTAAACTTATCACTAGTCCCGCGGTTTCGTTCACGATAAAGTCGGAAATCATGTCACGGGAAGTTTTTAATTATAGCATAATTATGAAGCTTCCCATAAAGGCCATGCCAGAATTAGCTTTCACTAATATCACACTTGCCTTGAAATTGTTTAAAAAATCCTATTTCTCATTCCACGCCTTGTATTCCACCATAATATTCTCTGACTCTTCATATATCAAGGCCATATTTGTTTTGTTTTCCTCAATATATTAGCCGAGGTTTCCGCACACCATATCCGTACTATAGCCACGATATACGCATCACGCCACGAAAACCTCATGTGGCTCTAATACGACTATGGTTTCCTTAGAGATATTTGTCTTCATAATTTGACGTTCTGTTTTGTTTACGGTAAAGAGCTGTCGACAGCATTGTCATCTGTCATTGAATTTATTTTCTGAAATGACTTTTTACTGACAACATACATACACAACGTCACGCCTGAATTATTTGGGAACAATCACTTGTTTCGTAAGTGGAAATTATGTTTTTTCTACTCCTCCTGATTAATTTCGTTGATGGATCCAAGACAGTTAAATTGTTTCTCTGGGACTTCGTCGAGCTTCATTGTCTCGGCGCTTTTCTGTTGGTCGCCAATGTTGATTCTGGCTTTCAGGAGTAGCTGTGGTTTGGGAATAGTGTGGCGGGTTTGTCCCAAATCACTTGATTTTGTACAAAATCGAATCTCGAATTGTACATTACAGGCGAATGCTCTAGTGAAGGTTGCTAAGCAACTCACTAACGAAATTAAGCTGTGGCTTCAGCCTTAAACAAACTTTTTTAGCTACTACCAAGTAAGTAGGTAAGTACCAAGAAAGATTGAGAGTCCTCAAAAAACAAATTCGAAGAATTATGATGTTTTTCTGTTATATTCTCAGATTTCGAGAATCTTTTTGATATGATAACGTTAATTCGGTTGGTTTTTGATTGTTAGCAAATTATTTGCGAATATAGTAATAATATAGTAGTTTCTACTGCCTTCTTATTTTTATAACTCACGTCGGGTTAAATAAATAAGTAGGCATGTATAGTGGTGGAGCTCGTGGCTAAAACAGCCGCACAGGTCTATCTTCGAGGTTCAGTAGCACTTGCCAGGGTCGGTCCGTGGATGAGTGTCCATGTCCATCCAATCTATACCGAGTTTCCTAAGCAAGTTAAGCCGTTGGTCCCGGCTGTCAATTATTTACAGACTAAAATGCCTTGTTTCAATACCGGCTCGTAAGTATGATATGGCTAGATAGGAGGTGACTGCTGAGATGACGAGTAATAGAGAAGATGGAAGAAGAAGACATGTTGCACCGTCCCTAAATGAATTGCGATAAGGGCAGGAGACAGATGATGATGATGACTAGGACGTAAGTCGCGGCTGTCACACCACTGGGTCAACAGAGGGCTTCGTAGGAAGTCAGGCGAATCTTAAATTAGACCCCTCTATACATAAATAGGGCACCCAAAATTCAAAAAACACGCTCCCAATATCGGCTTTCACCAACAAAAATCCACTCCCCGGATCACACCAATACCCAATCGTAACTTCATAAAGCGAATAAGAAATCAAATTAAAAACTTCAATGATTTCCCGATGTCAGATAAAAATGGCGTCGGGAGCGGAAATTCAGATTTTTTTTCGGCCCCGTTTTTTCGCCCCCAAATACCGCGGAATATGGAACGGTGTGGGGTCACGTCAATGTCACATGCGGTTATTACACGCGGAGTCGCCGAGTAGATAGTATGATGACTAGATGTGGCTGGGTGTGAGAGTTTTTAGGAAGAGGTGGTGATTTTCAGTAGTTGCGTCTTGATAACAGCTTTGACTTAATTCATTATTAATCGAGCTGTCTAGTTTTAAATTAGGAGGAGCTCGTGGCTAAATAAGAATAGCCGCTCGGGTCTTTAGGTTAAGCCGTGCTTACCTAGGTTGGTCCGTGGATGGGTGACCACCCATTACCGCCTCGGAAAGTACGTTAAGCCGTTGGTCCCGGCTGTCATTTGTAGATCTTTGACAGTTGTTACAGGTAGTCAGTGACCCGAAAGTCTGACAACCAGTCTTACCAAGGCGTATCGTATTACCTAGTGCTAACTGGGTTGTGGAGGTCAGATAGGCAGTCGCTCCATGTAAAATAATGGTATTCAGCTGCATCCGGTTAGACTGGAAGCCTAACTGGGTTGTGGAGGTCAGATAGGCAGTCGCTCCATGTAAAATACTGGTATTCAGCTGCATCCGGTTAGACTGGAAGCCGACCCCAACATAGTTGGGAAAAGACTAGGCAGATGATGAACTAGTTTTAAATTAGCATACTCATCCGAATGGGCTAAAAGACCTTTACAAAGTGAAGTCTTTCAGGAAGAACGATGATCAAAAATTCAAAAAAGTATTCGATTGACACAATCCGTATATGACATTGGTATCACTTACGGGCGGCTTGGAATACCAGAGCGCTGTAACATTTTTTTAAATGTTACTGTTATATACTGAGATGGGGCTTTTTTGGGCTCGTACAGTACAGGACTAGTTTAGTTTAATGTATGTCTTTTTATGTATGTTTGTTTCTTTGAAATAATGTTGGTGTTGACAAATACAATAAATATTTTTCTTATTTTCTTTAAAATTGTATGTCAACCTGTTGGATGCAGAACTACGACTTACTTTGCAAAAAATTGCCACTAGATTTGGTCCTCTAACTGAGCTAAAAGAACTTGATAAATTAGAATTCATAAAATAAATGTGAATACTATTGCAGCATTGGCTTACGAATACAACATTTTAGTATCGTTTTCCTGCCAATTTAAACTCACAGTGAGAACTATGTCATTTAAATTAACAAAACTGTGGTGAATTAGATGTAATTTAATTCCTGTTGATGAATTGCAGTTATTAAAATTCTGTAATACTTAGTCATGGTTAGAATTTAATACTGCCATTCGAATATAGATATTTTTTTTGGTTAAGAAAATAATCATATTTTTCCTAGTTAAGTCACGCAACCATCTTTTCAGTAAGTACTATTTTGCACCTTTTAAAATTATTTTCAAAAACTTGATGATAAATGATGTTTGTTATGCAAATAGGTTTTTACAAACACGTTTACACACATTTTTTTTTTTAAACTAGATGATTTATTTAATCCTCTGACACATCTAGTGGCCCTATCAAACCGAATATCTAGTGATGCAACTAACGAATATCGACATCTAATATTTTATGCCACGAAACTCGTAGTTGCGTGTACTGACGGGCGTCGATATCGAGTTTTTTTCATTAATATTTGTCAGTAAACTTAGATTTTACGTCATTTCATTCTATTTTGTTTAATATGCGAAAAATTTGAGATGGATTATTTTTATGGTGGTATGGTTTTATGTTTTTGGAAGAGTTGTTATGGCATTATAATAATGGAGGAAAGTCGGTGACAATTTTCTTCAACCTCATTTTTTCCTTTCTTAGTAAGATTTTCTTCAGTTTCTTGTTAAGGATTATGAGGCACTTTTTTGAGGGGATTAGTTAGGTACGAATTAAAACATATTTTCTTTTTTAGTAGACACGATTAATAAAAGAAACAACATTTACTTTCCTTCTTAAAAGGCACAGACAAATAAATTGTTACTTTCAGTATAATGTTTTACAAACGAAAATAGAAGTTTCACAGCGTCTTTTAGTTCCAACTACAAAACAATCAAACTTTCACACAACGGCCAATATTATTACATCGCATAATGAAACTATCGATATCACCCCATCCCTACCCATAGAGCCTCGTTAATAGCACAGTGCAATTGTTTACTAATTGAAATCGAAAACTTGTTTAATTAATGACCGTACAGAACGTAGCGATGAGCCAATTAGTGTTGGGACACCCAATTATCGAGTGGAGTGCTTTATAAAGTAAACTAATGTTTAATTTCTGTTGTTTGAGGGTAGTCTTGAAGTTGTGTGTGCTGAAAGCAGTCACTGATATCGATATTGAAAACAGTTTATAAACAGTTTTAGTTATTCTGCAATTTCATTTTTTTCCTGGTTTATGTACAAAGGGAGTTTTTACTGGATTTAATGAGCTAAGGTTCCAACCTGTGTAACCTGTTTAGTATTAGGGGTATGTATGAAATTATCGATTTGTATGGACAATTTCGTGAAAAGTCGTATTTCCATACTAACATTTATTTTTATTGGAAACGTCTAAACCGATTATGTAGGATGCAATTGCAAACTATAGTGCAAAAAAAGCTCAAAACACAGTCTAAGACAAAAATATACCTACTTGAAGTAGTGAAACACAACCTATGTTGTTGAGGTCATTGCTGGTAAACAGGGGTATTCAGCTGGAACCCGACCCAAATTGTTGATAAAAGGCTAGGCAGATCATGACACAAAAATGCAGGACGTGAATCCGAAGCGAAATCACGACCCTGACCTTAAAACACCCACTCGTTTATATGTAAACCCTAAATCAATAACGCTATCTTTCCCAAATATTCCCCTACACAACCAACCCAGATTGCAAATCCTTGTAAACGATTATTTCCATCCTCAGAACACGAAAAAAAACAATAACATGACGAAATCAAAAAAATCGGATACGATTTTTCGGATCAGTGACTTCGGGCACCGAAAAATATTTCTTGGGACAATCGATACATGGCTATGGATAAATCTGATATTAATTGGAAAACCTGGATGACTGGTAAAGTGATATTGGTATTTTTTTTTAATCCTGGTATTGACGAGTTGGATTAAAAGTTGCGATATTTATTTTTGTTGTTTACGGCGACGACGCTAGACCCTTCAAAATGGCTGTTCGTATAATTATGCTCCTGTATTTGTTTTGTTTATTTACTCTTCCCGTTACGTCAAAGAGTTTCAGTCTATATATTGGCAATGAAGCTGTTTAATTTATTTGGGAAGCAATGCTGGCAGAGATACTGTATGCAAATTTTTTATGCAAATAAAGTATCTTATTTTATCTTATCTGTAATTACATTTTTTTTTATAGAGAAACGAGTAATGAAATTCCTTCTTTGCCAATAAAGCATCTAACTAATTAGACAGTAGCTCGTCTAAGTAGACGGGTGACACTATCTGAAGGCTTTAAAAGATGACAGTTGTTTTCAAAACGTTTCGTATTTCTTTCAACAGACTGACTGACTGACGACGTTTTGTGTGGGCCCCATTGGCGTAGTTTGATAGCTGACTTTAGAGTATTTCATAATAATTTTTGTCGTACATTGCAAATATACAAGGTGTAATGATAATAATATCCCTGGACATTTCACACAGCACCATCTAGTCCCAAGCTAAGCAACCTAATGCTTGTGTTATGGGAGCTAGATGGCTGATAAACTACATATATACATTTTTTTTTTGTAAATACATACACGGGTGTAAACGGACCCTTCACCACGCCGTCAACCAAGCATTCTGTACATCAAACTAAGTACCTCTAAGGGGCTGTCTCCACGAGCGAGAGAATCGCGACGATATTATCGTCGTTGCCACGTATTTCTATACACTCTCTTAGAGGCCGTCTCCACGAGCGAGAGAATCGCGGCGATATTATCCCATACAAATACGTAATATCGCCGCGATTCTCTCGCTCGTGGAGACGGACCCTAAGCAAAATCTATTGCAGGGAAAGGATTATTTTTTGGGTGAAAAATCCACAACAATAGAATTCAAAGCAACGCACTCAAAAATTGTGCTGATGGAGGCGTAGCATAGTACAGGCGGTACAGAGGTATTTAAAGTAAAGTTATATCATCAAAAACTTGTTTTCTTTTAAATTATGAAAAATTTGGAACTTTGATCTTCAATATCTCCGTAATTAGAAGGTTTCCAGGTATAGCCCAGAACAAAGAAATGATCGCAATGATGGAGAGTTCACATATGGGTCGGCAGAAACTAAAAAACAATCCACATGGTCATTTTACTTCATCCTCGTTCATAATTCATCGAATCCTACACGAGCGCGGTTAATAATACCACACTTGACCTTCTAAAGGATAGAGCACAAATGCTGTAAGTTTTGTAGTGCCCTTCAAAAGGGTCAGGCTACTGATATCTTGATGAAAACAAGTAACCTTGGAGTTTCCATGGAAATCTAATATTTGAAACAGGAGAATAACCGACTACTTGAATGTTCAAAAGAGCGTAAAGCCTAGAAAAAAAATGAATTTTTATGAGCGATAACGCTGGTGGATACGTTAAAAAAATGTATTGGATTAAGATAAGCATTTTGGTACCTCTGCCTAACCCTTCTGGGACTACAGGCGTGATGTTATATTATTTCGGTAGTCCGTGTCAATCTAACACATTTTTGAAAATTACACCGCCTACATAACATAACATCATGGCACCCTGAAGGATAGGCAGGCGTGTACCTAATAGTACACTCACGTTTCGCCAGTTGTGTTTAAGTCCCATGTATTAGTGGGCGAGCCTATTGCCATCAACCGAGCACAAATCCAGACTCCGAGGCTGCTACTGACAAATTTCTTAAAGAAAAATCCAATAACATTGCCCGACCTGGGAATCGAACCCAGGACCTCGTGCTCAGCAGCCGCGCTTGCGACCAGTAGACCAACGAGGTAGTCGAGGCTTTTGCAACGCCTAATCCTGTGTTATTATTGCAAATCGTATTTAGTACAAAACCAAGCGTTTTATTACATCTTCATTTATTAAAAACAGTGGAACCATTTGACAGCTATCTTCGATGTTGCCAACTTTCAGCACTCTCTTAATATCGAAACAAAAATATCTGATATTTTTACGTCAATGCAACCTTATCGTGATAAAACTAGTTACCTAACCCACGCGCAGCATATTGGTCTGGTATTCCCAAAGGATTGGGAAGAGGTATGCTGTCGACACATCGACACCTAAACTTGGAGAGCGGGTCAGTCCCCAGCGGTAGTGTTGCGATTCTATGCAGGTCTGTAGCTGTTTTATCGATCTGGAGGAAATATGGTATGCTGAGGAATTTTTAAAATGGCAATAATGTTATTTATTTATTCCTCTTAAAAACTATCGTTACAAGTCTTAGTTCACCTAATGTGATGGTGTGGCTATCTTAAATAATTTTATTTGAGATAGTTTTCATCAGTGGAAACTTGTGTTGTTTAACCTTTTGAACGCCAGACCATCGCGCACGCAACGCACGCGCGTGCCCTCCAAACTAAGCCACAATTTCACCTATCATTTTGTCAGATATATTTGTCGTTTGCCGTACAGGGGGTCTAACAAGGTGAAAATTCATAATAGTAGGTACGCCATGACCATTTTAAGAATTTAAACATAATTCATATTATTATCCTATTATGATTCTGTTAAAGCGGCCATTTTAGACCCCCAGAGTACGCGCTTGTTTTTCACGTATGTATGTGTATAGTTCACAATGGCGTTCAAAAGGATAAGAACACAGTTTATAATAGCTGTAAGGTTCCCGAATAAGAATAAAATAAAAATATTCGAGGTTTAAGTTTCGAGTGAATCCGTTTATTTAGGAAAGCGTGTTCTACCCTAGGCCGCATCATTTAGTTTAAAAAATATTCATTAATTTTTACCACTAATCTGTGGTATAATTTGATTGAATGAATTAATTGAATTGTGAGAATTTGACATACCTACCCAAAGGAACAAGTCGGCTAGTCAACAGAAATCGGTTCCGCACAGAATTATGCGGGGTCACCAGACACTTAATAATTAATTAATTAATTAATTTTGCTTCAGGGCTCTACAGTATTTGCATTGGTCAAGTACAAAAGCGAGTAGCGACTACAAGTACAGTTGCGACTGGCTAGCATCTAGACAGTGACTGTATAGGGTTGTGCCATATCTATCAGCACGGGATCGAAACAGAGCGTGCTGCCGAGCGCATCGTCGATGCTGCCGCATGCAATAGCACACTCTCGCTCAGTCAAATGATGGTTCTGAGCGACAGAAAAGGATAGGAGCATATAAAAATGCGATTCCGAGGTGTAAGGCTGGTTTTATAGTCACGCCGCTAGACGCGCCGTTGGGCAGCGCGCTGTTGAACAGGAACCGAACGGCGCTGCTCAAGCGCGCGAATTTGAAACGCTACTACTACCCCAATACATATACGAGCGCGCGCGCTCCGACGGCGCTGCTGAAACGCGTGACTATAAAATCAGCCTAAAGATGGAGCGCCGAACTAACTAGCTACTGTCCAATTGGTTAACACCACTGCCCTTACTCACTGTACTTATCTACTTTGCTAAACACTTCTGGGATCACATTCTTTATGAGATTTCTTGTGATAGCCTCGCTGTTGTATCTTCGATCTCCTTGTATTTTTTAATTAGCCTATACCGTACACTGTTGGGATGGGAAACTCTTTTCACGGGCCACCTCGAGCCAGCCTTTGCGACACGGGTTCAGGTCATCTCACCACCTATGTACTGGCCTCGACGGCGCAAAAATTAAAAATATAATATAAAATTTATTAATAGGTACCTTTATCCCCTTTCAGCTCCACATTCCCTCTGAACCAGACGATTCGTGCAGCAGGCTTGGCGTTCTTCACCAGGCACTCGAGCGATACATCTTCTCCCTCTTTGACCTCCAGTTTAGAGTTGGGAGGATGATTAGTGATCTCCACTGCAGTTGGGGGTGCTGAGAACAAAAAAATAGGAGATTAGTATAATTTTCAAAACGTCAGCATAAAGTCTCATCTTGTTATTTTTTCATCGGGGTAGTTTTTCCCAAAGCATGAACATGGGCGACACTCCAGGTGTGTTTCACTGTTGAAAGTATATCTTATTGTACGTATACCTAGCAGTGAATAGGTTAGGATATTACAAAAGTGTAAAACATTACTTGTAAATAAGGACGGAACAAAATATCACCATCATAGCACCACAAAAAAAAATATCGACCATAGATATGACGCTGTAAAACTCTTTCATGTCTTCGATTTATAGTCGGTAAGAATGAAATCATTGCAGGAAGTTATAGCGAAAACGAAATCAATGCAATGGTTTTATAACTTGTAGTTTAGTTCAGAAAATAATAGCTATTATTTTAATGAAAATATGCTGTTTATAACAAAAGGACTAAAATTCTGTTAATTAATAGCAGGTTAAAAGCACTAATAAATATTTCACCCCATCTGACTTTATCAGCCCCTAAATTATTTAATTAATTCAAAAAGCATAAATTATTATTAATCGTCAGCACCATTTTGTGGGTGGGTATTAAAAACCGAACATCGTAAATTAAAATATAATCCTAAGGGATGTCGAGGAAGTCATTCATTTTCGGCAAAAAAATTGGCCTCTGATTTAATAGACATGAAAAAACGAAATCAGAAAAGTCGAAATATTATGTAAGGTGTGGATTATAATATTCTTAATCAACCGGAATAAGATTGACGGCTGCTGAGCAACTCATAAACCACCACGCCAGCCCTGTGTGGGTGGTGCACTATATTAAATAATAGTATACTCTCTGTCCCCTTTAACGGGACATGGCCTATGGGGACAACGGGCAGTAATTTTAATTATTTTATTAAATTCCCTCTGTCCCCTTTAACGGGGACATGGCCTATGGGGACAACGGGAATACATCCTAACTACATACATTATTAGAATTAAAAACGACTAAATGAACTAACTTAACAACAAAGCCTATGATTAACACTAAAAACGGTATATTTACCATGTTTACTATTTATTTAATGATAGTGTTAGGTTGTTAACGTCAGTTTAAAAACTTATATACAAACTATAAAAAGGCATTAAAAGACTCTTTCTCAATGCTGTCAGCTGGTAATGTGCCCGAGAGACTTAGCCTCAGGCCAAGGTAAAAGCCAGCCATTGGGTCACGGGAACCGTCAACTAGGCGTTTAGAAATTTCCTTCCTCAAAAATACTGTAAGCACTCGGAATTCACGGCCCCAGTTTCATAAAAAAAAATATATATCGCTAAAATTGAATTTCAAATATTATATTTTTGTAAATAATACACAAAATCAATTCAAATTTCGCATGAATATGATAAAAATTATTATTGTTATGTAATTGTAATACCTAATAGAATTAAAAAGGCTTTTTTTATTATTTTTAGAATTTCATAACTATGATTTTTTTTAAATTAAATTAGTGATGTAATTATCCCAACAGCCTTCAAAGTCAGAACCTTATCTTCTTGACTTTCACAGTCTATTTTTCACGCTACCAGGTTCTGTGTGAAGTTGAATATTATAATGTAATTGTAGCCGAACGCGCTGTGGTGCCTGCCACAAACATTTATAAACAGAGAGATGGTTTCCGATTCAAATTACGAGCTGAAGCGATTTTTCTAAAACAGGATGCTATAAAATTAACTGCCTCGTTGGTATAGTGGTCGCAAGCGGGACTACTGTCCTGAGGTCATGGGTTTGATTCCAAGATCAGGATATTAGGTTTTTGCGCCAGTAATTTCTCAATAGCAGACTCAAGACTCTGGATTTGTACTCGGTTGATAGCAATAGGCTCGCTCACTATTACATGCCACTAAACATAACTGGCGAAATGTGAGTATACTCTATTAGATACACTTCTGCCTAACACAAGAATCGAGTATAACACTTAAATCTGCACAAGTCATCATCTTCCTGCCATTGTCCCATTCTATTTGGGGTGTGCGCAACACGTTTTCTTCTTCCATTCTCGCACGTCTCGACATCATTTACTCCTTTCTCTTTGGCCTTCCTCTCCCTCTTAAATCGCACAAATACAATACATAATTTCATCTACCCGTCACTGTTACATAGAATCTTAGAGCTTTGAACGTTCCGTACCAAAAGACCCGAACTATTTCTCAAACCGTCTTCTTGAAAACGGCTCTCGAACCGTACCCCTTTACACTCGAAATATAAAGCCCGCTCCACACTTATAGCTTGCGGTCAGTAACCGGATATTACTGTCTGACAAGCGACGCTCAACACAAAGGTGAGAACCGGGCTTTGTTGTGGTCTGTGTGGCACTTTGTATTGGATTTGTGTTGCCAGAAAAAAAAAGTAAATAGGTAGATGAATGTTTTGATTTTCGGTTAGAATTGTAGTCGGAGTGATGATGAGTGTCTTGTATCAATGATGTCGCTTGTAACGTGTTACCAAAAATGGTTGTTTTTTTTTTTGTAATATTTTCACTAATACTGCCTCATTGGGCTAGTGGTCGCAAGCGCGACTGCTGAGTATGAGGTCCTGGGTTCGATTCCTAGGTCGGGCAAAATGTTATTGAGTTTTCCATCAGGAATTTCTTAGTAGCAGCTACGGAGTCTGGATTTATGCCCGGTTGATGGCAATAGGCTCGCCCGCTATTACATGGGTCTTGAACATAACTGGCAACATGTGAGTGTACTAGAAGGTACACCTCTGCCTAACCCTTCTAGTATTACAGGCGGGATGTTATGTTATGTTATTTTCACTAATAAATGGAGTGAAGTGGATACTCATTTTTTTGCACACAGATAATTTTATAACCTGTATAACATATTTAAGGACAGTTTATCCTGGTGGTACAATCCCGCGTGAGAATTAGCGATCTCCAAGGTGGGCGAGGTCACGCGCATAAACTAGCTAACTTATTTAGTTTTTTTCGTTCTCTGATCTTTGACAAAGTTACAAAGTAATTACTTATTAACTTTGAAATAAAAAAATATCTTTTCATTTTATTTCAGCAATATTCGGTGCCAAAAAACTGTATTTTTAATGACATGTCAGTCACAGGTTGAAACTATAATATTGAAGCCTGAAAATATTATTTATAGACAAAAATGATATTTTGGATAAGACTAAAAAAAAAAATATAGTAATTTATTATTTATTTTTATGATAACTGAAAATATTATCTGAGAGATGAGTCTCAGTTGTTTACTCATTAATATTGATATTATCCTTCAACCAACAGAATATTATTTACACAAATGACAATTTTTTGGACGCCCTGTAACCCTTTTGATACTTGTACATATTTTTATTATTATTATAGATTTGTACTTTGTAAATAGTTTGATGATAATTGTTAATTTTTTTTTTTTTTTAATCTTAATTAAAAATATTTAAAATTATCGATTTTCAATTATTTTCTGACCTGACATCTGCCGAGCCTTTTTTCAAAAATACAACTGAATCTAGCCCCCAAAACCTACAGAGGATAACGATACTCCTTGATAAGACTAATCAGACTTTCCGTGACTGTCAGAGATCTTAGAATCACAATCTGGACATCATCTCAATATGTGATGGGTAACCATCCACGGGCCGACCTCGTTAAACGTAGCTTAACCTCACTAGCAATCAAAAAAATCATCTTAATTTGAAAACACAAGACATCTTCCACAACACAGTACATCAATACTATATAAATGGTTACATTCTTACCCAGCTATTACGGCTTCCGTAACCATGGCAACGGGGTCGGGAAGATTCTAACAATAAAATATGGATAACATTATAGTAGGGGATATTATTCATAATATAGGAGGCTTTTGGGGATGTATGCAGATGTGTGTGTGAACATAAAGCTAGAGGGAAAATGGAGGGTTTTCGTGAAAGAGTTTGTAGATGTAAGTAGCAAAGAAACGAAACAAAAAGGTATGGAATCTATTTTCAATTTTAATATCGGAATGAGAGGAATTCTCTAGCAATACGATGTTAAGCACAAGACTTTATTCTTTCATAGATAAACTATAATGTCTGGTTCGATGGACTTGTGGTTGCAAGCGTTAATGCTAAGCATGAGGTCCTCATGCCCAGTGCCTCATGGGGGTCGGGCATACTTTTTTCGAGTTTTCCCATCAGCAGAAATCTCTTAATAACAGCTCAAAGTCTGAATTTGCTTGGCAGATGGCAATAGGCTTGCCCTTATTACAAAGGACTTACAAAACTGGCAATCCGAAACATAGGTTAACTAGTAACTAACCAAGTAGCCGTCAACCAAGCATTCTGTACACCAAACTAAGTAATATTGCTGGGTAAGTATAATACACTCGAGAGCAATGAATCCGGGTCACTTAAAGAATGTTGAAACTAAAAATGATAGGTTAATGCAATAAATTGTATTTAATAGACAATGTAATACTCCTTAAATGAAAGTAAAAAAATATGAGTCGCCATACATTTTATTAACACAAAATTACATAAAGAAAAAAACTGCTGATCTCTCCTTAAAACAAAAATAGGAAACATGAAATTTTTGAACTTTATTACGATTTTGTTGAATTTTAATACTTCGTATTGCCTCCTCGTGCTTCCATTACTGCGTTTACGCGGTTTGGCATGCTGTACACCAAGTTCCTTATACGATTTTGGGGAATATTCTCCCATTCCTCTGTGAGAGCAATTTTGAGCTCACGAAGCGTGATTGGGGGAGGGTTTCGTTGTTTTACGCATCTGCCTTGCTCGTCCCAAGCATGCTCGATCGGGTTGATATCCGGGCTGCGCGCTGGCCACTCCATACGAGTAATGTGCATCTCTTGAAGGTAGTCATTCACAATCCTACCTGTGTGAGGTCGGGCATTGTCATGCATAAATATAGCATCCTCACCTAAATTGACCATAAATGGACCAACGTGATCATTGAGGATTTCTTCCACATATCTTACGCTAGTTAAAGAGCCGTTTTCTATGATCACCAGCTCTGTGCGACTTTCAGAAAAAATTCCGGCCCACACAAGTACGGACCTACCACCGTAGGCTACTTTTTCTTCGATGCATGCTTGCTTGAGTCTTTCCCCTGGTCTTCGATACACTCTGTGTCTTCCATCGTGCTTGTAGAGCATAAATTTTGATTCGTCGGAGAACATAACTTTTGACCAATCTTCAATACTCCAATTTACGTGGCTCTGGGCATATCTTAGTCTTGAAATACGATGCCCACGCTCCAGTTTAGGGCCGTTTGCAGGTCTAAGGGGTTTTAAGTTAGATTCAGCAAGCCGACGTCTTACTGTCCATGCACTTGGGTTACTTCCTCCGAGGCGTCGAAACTGATTTGTGAGTTCAGTTCCTGTGAGAAAGCGATTTCGAAGCATGGTGTTCACCAAGTATCGGTCTTCTCGTGCTGTGGTACACCTGGTTCTGCCCGTTCCTGGTCTGCGTAGGTTAGAACCAGTTTCTTCGTAACGTCGGAGAACTCTTTGTACTGTTGACAGCGACACACCGACAGTCCTGGCTGTATCGCGCTGACTCCGGCCGGTTTCCAGCATTGTAAGTATTCTGGTGCATTCTTCAGGCGTAAGCGACATAATTTCAGCTTGAATAATGAATATAGAGCACTATCAACATGGTTTATGTACCCACATAAATGACAGATTACAAACAAAAGCAAAACCAAATGCTGTAATTTCGTAGTTCCATCTTCGAAAGTGGCCCTTTTTCAAATTTGATTTTTTTATGATATAACTTTACAATAACTAAGAAGTTTTAATACCTTCATTTAAGGAGTATTACATTGTCTATTAAATACAATTTATTGCATTAACCTAGCATTTTTAGTTTCCGAGATTTTTAGGATTCTTTAAGTGACCCGGATTCATTGCTCTCGAGTGTATTATTGCTGGGAACCGACTTTTTTTGGATTCAATGAACTAAATGTACGCATTATGCTGATTGTTGCATTGAATAGTACAGGGGTCATGGAGATAATTAAAGTTATAACATAAAAACATTTTTATTTAAAAAAAAAATACTTGTGACAAAGTTGTCCTTTGTTCAATATTCATAGAATAGAATTTTGCATATTATTATTATTTATATTTTGATCTGTATAAATGTGTATTTTTTATGTATATTAATTTGTGTTAACAAAATGTTATTTTTCATATGTATTTTTTTGCACTCTATCACAATGCTGTCCTATGTAGCCCAAGGGAGCCCTGGTAAGTCCGCCTATACCACTATTGTCTATGAAATTTAAATAAATACATAAATAATATCTCCGTAACTATAAGGTTCCTATAAGGTTGAGTATTTACCTCGTAAAATGTCAAACCAGTTAGATCAAAAAAAGCCTCAATCATTCACCCCTTAGTGAACAGTAATAAATCCATCAGCTAACATCTAATTAGGAATAAAGACGCTCCAACTGACGACTGGCCCCTTATTCCAGCCCCATCACTTATTCCGTACATCCCCCGAAGTTTGTGAACGAAAGAAAGAAAGAAAAAAAGTAAAAGGGTCTAACGAATATAGAGTTTGTGAGTTAGTTTAGTTTAGTAAATGTTTAGACGGAACGAGAATGGTAAATAGATAAGTAAAGTCTTAAGAAAAGGTGTTTTATAAATGAAGTTAAAAGAAATCAATTAATGTATTTTCTAAATTGTTTAGTTAATTAAGTTAAAATTCAATCGTTGTTATTTTTTATCGCGATCAATGAAAATAACATCACGCCTGTAATCCCGGAAGGGTTAGGCAGAGGTGTACCTAATAGTACACCCACATTTCTACAGTTATGTTTAAGTCCCATGTAATAGGGACCGAACTTATTGCCATCAACCGAGCTTGTGCCCGGTCAAAATATCACTATAGAAACATATGACAATGCAAGCTTAGGCAAGAGGATAGTAGCAGTAACATAACATAATATGACGCCTGTAATCCCCAAAGGGTTCGGTAGAGGTGTACCTATGAGCACACCCACATTTCGCCAGTTAAGTTTTAAGTCCCATGTCGGAACGAACCTATTGCCATCAATCGGGCACAAATCCAGACTCCGTGGCTATTACTGAGAAATTTCTGATAGAAAAACCCAATAACACTTTTCCCGACCCGGAAATCGAACCCAGGACCTTATGCTCAACAGTCGCGCTCGCAACCACTAGACCAACGAGGCAGTCAAATAAATTTAAACTGCAACAAACTCCAAAAATAAACAAAACAACTTTAACGTTACCCCTGAGCATAAACAACACAAATCAGTTTACTTGTAAAACAAGAAAAAACACGAAAACTCCTAAAAAGACCTGTTTCGTTAAAAAATATATTTAAATAATTCTCTAATCCAATTTCTCGTAGGAAAAGGTTTCGGGAACCCTGAAAAAAAAGAGAAACAAAAGGGTTCCGCCGATCGAAATGTGCCAGGTTAATAATGCAATTAGAAGTGCCGCTTGTAAGGTTGGGGTGGGGGCTCGTTGATAAGCGGTAGCGAGGGATTGTAAGCGTTGGCGTTTCGCTTTTGGGTAGTGGTAGTGCTAAAATGATCTTGAAGATCATTGGGGCTACTGCATGATATTATGATCGCTTCGAAGCAATGATAGTCTAGTGGTGTGACCGTCGGACTGCCAGGTCGGTCTCGAGTTCGAATGCAAGAACTCTGATTTTTCAGATTCATGTGCGTAGTGTATAATTATCACTTGCTTCGGTGAAGGGAAACACCCTGAGGAAACCAGCATGCCTGAGAGATTTCTCGACGGCATGTAACGCCAAGTCAGAGGCCCATGGGCGGCCTTAAATTTCTGACACCAGGTTAAGCACTAACCACACGATGAACAATAGTTAATTGCTAACTGTGGAGGCTTGTTAATGGCTTGCCGTTGTTTGCCTCGCTATAATTTTTTGTATTGTTAGATGTAAGCCACCACAGTTACCCTAACACAATAAAATAAATAAATAATAAAAAGAGAAAGATTGCTTAGAATTAGATTCATTAAGAATCTACTTTATGAAAGCTTTTTACTTTGTAGACATTGCCATGTGTATTACCAATGGGTAAACGTTTTGTGAGCGACGATTTTCGCAGCGTGGCTGATGACAACTGGATGAGAGTTGCTGAGAATCGAGTTGCGTGGCATGCGATTGGAGGCCTATAACCAGCAGTGGACTGATGTAGGCTGATGATGATGAAACATTTCGTGTTGGTATGTATGATTCTTAAAAGTAAATACATCGAATCTCGGTTGTTTCTGCGAAGTCGAAACTCTATAAAAACGCTTCCATAGATGACGACATTCTCGCCAGTTGCAATTCGAAATTGTACCTTTATAAATTAAGTATAATAATCGAGATAATCTAATCAATAATAGCTGAACTGTTTTTGTAGTGTCCAGACGCTCCATGTAAAAAAACTAGTATCAAGCTGAGACTGGAAGCCGACTTAAACATAAACGAGAAAAAGGCTAGGCATATGATGAACGTTGCCAAAATATAGGTACCTACTCCATTTTATCAATCCGCTTCCGTCTCGCACTGCGCCCCCACCCGACTACTAAAAGCCACTTCTGACCGTGGGAAAAGGTAATTATTGACTTTTTCAACTTCCTTTCCTCCCTAGACGCCTGGTGAAAGTAGATAAGACCGGCCTAATTAAAACCCGGAGCTGTACTTCTTTTCAAGACTTTGACGTGCCTAAGGATAAGAAAGGACCAAAAATATCTTTGGTCTTTTGTGATGCGATGTATGATTACATACATAGGATCTTGACCTTTGAAAATATTGGATCGGGAGTTATACAAGGTGGAATCCAGGACAACGCCACACAAACGGTTAGCACGTGTTCAGTACATCATCCTGAACCTCCCAGATAGTAATTTTTAATCGGTTAATAAAAAAAAAACAGCTGTTCCATATATTTTGATGGCGTAGGTAATTATGTCTAGAATATTATTGTCATAATCCGACATTAATCTTTTGAATTACTTAGACCACAACTTAAGACAATTATTTTATGTTTTATTAATTACTAGCGACCCGCCCCGGCTTCGCACAGGTGCAAGTATTATACATATAAACCTTCCTCTTGAATCACTCTATCTATTTAAAAAAACCGCATCAAAATCCGTTGCGTAGTTTTAAAGATTTAAGCATACATAGGGATATAGGGACATAGAAAGCGACTTTGTTTTATACTATGTAGTGATTGTATAAATTATTTATGTTTTATTAATTTAGGTAACTTGACAATGACTAAACTAGAACAATAATAAGGAAATGCCAAAGTATTAAATGTAAATTTATAAGGCTCATAAAAATAAAACCCAGTGACGCAAATAAGCTTTTTTCTAAAAACCACAAAGACCAATGTTAAAGAAATAAGAACAAAAAATCAGACAAGTGCGAATCGGATCCTAGGTCCAAGGTTTCTCTGACACTAAAACTATTTAAGTCAACCTTTTTTTAATTTTGGAGGACAGAAGCCGTAAAGTGTATTCTGTGCAAGTGAAAGAAAAAGACTAGAAGAGGTTTACAATTTCAAAATCTTTATTTTAATTCTACATTTTTAATCATCTTTTATAAAAAGACAAAAACATTAAAAACCCTCCTGTCCAAAAGTCAAAACAAAACAATGACGCATAAAGTCTGCACGGGGAGCCCAAAAGCTGGACAAGTATAGACGGATCATAACCCTACTTGTAACAACCAGATAGATAGTCCAAAATTATACGTGGTAGTACTCGTATTTAGTACGTAGGCGAAATTATACGGAACCGTTTTCACCCTTTAATTACAGAACCTTAAATTCCCACAAAGACCAAAGCCCAACTAAAGAGAAAGGACAAAAAAAAACTTGTTCTCGTACCAAAAGACCAAACGCCAAATAAGGACAATGAAGGCTTGACCCTCACTTAGCCTCATTTGGAGCTGTATTTACTCTTCGTCCACTATTTGAAGACCTATTGTGTTGCCTGATTGCGGGCCTGGCTTTGGTTCTGGTAGTTTATTAGACACTTAGGGACCGTGGTGGAAGTAAATTATTTAACGAACGATGTATTCTTTTCCCCCACTTACACACTTACATGGGATTTAAAAACATTAATGGAGACATGTGGGTGTACTTCAAGGATACATCTCGGGCGTAAAAGACTTCAGGTGTGCTGTTATGTTTGTATATTTTTCTTGTTGCCTCGTGATCTAGTGGTGGCAAGTGATAATGCTTAGCATACGCTTTGGGTTCGATTTCCGGGTCGGGCAAAGTGAATGTGAGTAAGTGGGTTTTTATATCAGGAATTTCAGAATTCTCAGTAGCAGTATAAAGTCTGATTTTGTGCCCGGTTAATGGCAAAATGCTCGACTACTATTTCATGGGAGTTAATCGTACATAAGTGGCGAAATCTAAGTGTACTTTAAGTACTCCTCTGCTTATACCTTCGGGGAAAACAGTCGTGATAACTATAAACTGACACTAATGGCCTCTAGGGAAAAGTACTGAAACTATGATAATGTCAGTTTTTGCATTAGAAGCGCTTTCTTTCAAGGAATCTATAAATCGCTATAACTCAATATTGCCATTTTCGGTATAATGCCACTTTTGTTTTTAAGGTGCGTAATTCAAAATGCAGAAACAGAACAAAATTTTTACATTCGCTTAAAAAATAAAACGTTTATTTTTAGAAATGTAAAAGCCCAAAGGTCTTAGGTAGAACTTTCAACTAGACAGCCAGGGGGAAAACATCTTAAATTGAGACAACTTAAAGAGAAACATCTTAAAGTGAAACAACAGATCAAAACAACAAACATTTTTCTTCTTGAAGTCCGCTTTAAGAAACTAATTTCGGTTATCCCTATTTCAGAACTACAGGTCAAAAACCCAAACCCATAAACTTTAGAAACCCATAAAATAAAAGCCACGAAAAATAAATTTAATTTATGACCACTGCATTGTCACCAGCCGTTATGCATTTCCAAATATTAAAATGCGTAGCTCATAAGTCATTACGAAATGACTGTCGTTTTTATTGAGGATGACGATAGTCATTAAATCATGGACGATGACGATTAAATCATTAATGTCGATTAATTCGGTTGCCGATAAAATGACGGGACAGTTACTGACGGGGTTGTGGATGGAAACTTGCTTACTATGCATGTTGTTGTGTTTTATTTTGAGAATGACATTCAAAATGAAGGAGTTGCTGATGCTTTATAAGTTGATAAAGAAGTGGTAGGCGAGGAATTGGAATTGTATAGTCAAGATGATTGTAACAAAGAAGAAGGTGAGAAATCAAATAACAGAAATATTGTAGAAAACATCAACTTTTTTAAAATGCGACAAAGTTGATTACGACAGTACAAAATTTCTTTAACCATCACTGATTTTTTCACTATCTTTAGTTTAAGAAATATTAACTGATGATGGAGCATTGTAACCTAGACGAAGTGATAGTCTGTTTATCTGCGATAATCAAAAGGCAAAAATCTGTTGGAATGGCATAATATAACCCACCGAAAAGTGTTTTTGAGTCCCGTTGAAGAAATACGAAACACTTTGTAAGCGCTTGCCACCCCAAGTAACACAGGAAGCATTTTAAAATACGAATAGTAAACTTATGTAAAACTTAAGGTCCGTATGAACTCATATAAAAGTTCACCGAGCGTCTTGATGCTTTATATTGGTATTTCAAAACCATCATGATGCTTTACAATGTATAACGGTTGGATAATGGCCTATCAAAATGCTTTTGTAAAGCCTTTAGTTTTAGTGAAGCCAACCACAATGCAACTGTACAGCTTTCAGCTGTTTTTAGTGTCTTAGGGTTTACAATAGCATTGTTAAGTAGTAAGATAATGCCTATTGCTGTTTAATAGCATAAACCTGTACCATTATAATGCATCGTAAATCCAGTATACAGCTTTCAGCTGTTTTTAGTGCCTTAGGGTTTACAATAGCATTTTAAGCAGTAAGATAATGCCTATTGCCGCTTAATAGCATAAACTTGTACCATTATAATGCACCGTAAATCCGTGATACAGCTTTAGGTTGTTTTTAGTGCCCTTTGTTGTGCTATAGCACTTTTAAGTGCTAAGTAAAAGCCTAATACTGTTGAACAGCATAAACGTGAATCAATATAATGCTTGCATTTTTAAACATCAACTGAGTGCTGTTGTGCGAGTAACAGCTCTTTAATCAAATACACGTGAGTTATTGTAATGCGTAAAGCTATATATACATTCACTTTACTGTATTCTTAAAACCATTTGTCGGCCATATTGGGGAAAAGCACATAAAATATAATATGTGTATACATCAACAAATAACAGCATTTTTTATGGTGTGTTGCCTAACCGTGTGTGTAATGATTATGATAATTATGCTAATAACAAAATTAAGTTGTGATTATTCAAGTAATACAAATTCTGAAATGAGTTTTATTGTTTTGCTCAAGGATCCCCAAAATTACTTTCAAGCAATGGCACAATTTCAGTCTACATCAAGTCTATTGGTTTATCGGTGAACCCTTAGAGAACTACTTTATAGCCAATGGCACTACGGTGGTTCATCAAAAGTCTTCTCTCTGGCCTCTAGCTTAACGATTGTTCACGTGTGACTATTTATACTGCTGACGGCATTAATTGGCCTTTATACAGGTTCACCGGGCTATTGTAGACTCACGCCATTTTGAAAATATTTTATAACCAAAAAATATTATCATTCGAACCTATTTATAATAGCAATAGACCTTTATCATAATGATTTAACTTAATTTAATACTGCCCAATCAATACTATTACGTTAATTATGCAAAATTCATTCTAGACTAGGAATAAAAAATTGTTTTGATTATTTGATTCATATTTTTATATAACATTTTATATCAAAACTACAAAATATCGAAGGCGCGTGAAAATTTTCAATGAAACCTATATAGATATTTACAGTAAACTACATTGCGTTTAAAATAGGCATGAAATAACAAAAAAGTCAAAAACTTAGCCAGTATTATAAATTTTATTTTAATGCAAATACAAGTATGGTGTCACTCAGTTTTGACGATCTTCGTCCATATTATATTGCTGAACAAAGTAGTGAAATTACAACGTTAATTGTATTATAACATTTGTGCCATGGTATTAGAGATGTTTTTGCAATGATGATTAAAGTTCTACCTGTGAACACTTAAATAGCCTCAATCATGCTTTTAGAACAATCTTATGCTATTCTAATGCTTTTGTAATGTAATTAACATCTTCATTATCAATAATTTTGCTAGTATAATGTTTCTGTAATGCGATTGGCAACTTCATTGACCGTAATAATGCTTCTATAATGCGATTCGCAACTTATTTGGTCACAATAATGCTAATATAATGCGCATGTAATGCAATTAAACAACTATTTGTGAACTTATTTATGATCTAAAGCCGTATAATTTGTGCCCAAATTAGCATTACAGTAGCCGTATAAACGTTTGTAATGCTATCATAGAACTAACTCAAAATGCGAAAACGATACAGAAATGCTGTAAGTCGGCCGATATAATGCTTTTATGTGTTACTTGGGACTGGTCTCCTCTGGAGTTTCTTCAATTGATACAACTATTTCTCATATGACTGCAGTTGATTCAATTCTCTTATCACATTGTGTGCAGTTAAGTCTAAGAGCGCTATCATCTAGTCCTATATCCTAGACAGCAATTCCACCAGAATTGTCAGCATCCCCATTAATCTCTATTACAATCTTGCCCCACATAACTAAGCGAGCATGACCATCCTGAACATATAACTCAAAAAAATCGATATCCCCTTAAACCGAGCCAAATCCGGGTACAGTAAGACTAAAAATTAAACAATCCTACTTGGTGTTCTGCCAAGAATCTTTGTTTCATTGATGCATATCTTGGGTTACTTGGCACAGTGTTCTGTGAAAACGGTCTTCCTGACTAGTAGTCCCGTTGAATTTTCTTGATAAAAATTACAATATGTTTGAGTCTTTTTGAATTTAGGTAGCTGGCGTTTTGGAGTGAGTAAACATTTGAGCAAGTTTTGTGGATGTTCGTTTAAGAGATCAAGATTGGATTTCTTTAAATCTGATTCTAAAATAATTGTTCCTTTCTTAGATTTTTTTTATTTATTATAGGGCCGTTTTTAGAAAAGTCGAGACGAGCTTTTGCATTCACGATTGAGAGACATTAGGAGATTCAGATAATTATTCGATTGAAACTGTCGTAAAATTTCTATCAAAAAACTATCGGTTTCATGACAATGTTTCTGTGATGACTTTGGAAGTGGCTTAGCCGGTCAGGAGAGCCACAACAGCGAAAAAGAAACGAAAATGCTTTCATGAGGGTTCAATCTCTTAAAGCAAGCAGTGATAGCTCCAAATCATATAATTATTTAACCTACCTATCTGTTATGGCTTCTAATTGGGTTTCCTTTCATAGTGGACCCAAATCAATTCCTAAATCATTAGGAATTCGCAGAAAAAAGAACACAGCAAGAAATAACTCCTAAAATATTCTCAGCTGCGCAGTTAATTAATGTCTATAACTTCAACCTATTGACATAATCCACTAGCCTTTATAACTTCATAAATATTCGACCACGAACTGCGTATTTTAATTATAAAAATACCCTTTATAGCTTTATTAACTTTTTTCGTATTCAAGTTTCTAACAAAGCGAGGAATATCGGTCCAATCTTAAATGTTGGCACTTATACCAATGCTGGGGTCCTATCAATACAGATTTTTATCTTGGAACTTCCTGTATAGTTTGGGAGCCGTATTTTGTAGTTGTGTACGTATATTACGATGCTGAATCGGAGCAGTTGGATCGAGCCAAGGTGGTTTTTTTAAGCTATTTTGTTTGTCAAGTGTTAGGGGCTTCTATACCCATAGTTTTTTATTGGTATTGGTACTTAGAATCTGTGTGAGCTACCCGATCTTCAGGTTATGCCACCCTTGCCTAGGTTGCTCCGTGGATGGGTGACCACCCATTATTTACATATATACTGAGTTTTCTCCGTACCTCGGAAAGCACGTTAAGCCGTTGGTCCCGGTTGTCATTTATAGATCTTTGACAGTCGTTACAGGTAGTCAGTGGCCCAAAAGCCAGACAACCAGTCTTACCAAGGAGTATCGTATTATCCAGTACTAATTGGGTTGTGGAGGTCAGATAGGTAGTCGCTCCATGTAAAATACTGGTATTTAGCTACATACGGTAAGACTGGAAGCCGACCTCAACATACATAGTTGGGAAAAGACTACGCAGATGATGATGAGACTCTTTGTGTGAGTGTGTATCTGATTGACTGCGTGAAAGATGATATGGCTGAGGGATATGACTACTGAGATAACCGACCTCAAATAAATTGGGATATTGGTAGGAGAATGATGACGATACTTGATTACTGTAGAAGATATCTTAGCTTTATTAATTTGTACACAGTCTCACATCATCTAGGTACTGGTTGGTACCATTTCTATTTTCCTACATTTTCAGTTAAACTTGTTTAAAGTCTTACGTAAATGTTGATTTTACATCTGTGTGTACTGTACTAATTTCAATTTCTCATTAAACATTCACAATCCAGTTTTCCTTTAAAGGAATGCTTCTGACGTAATTAGGAAATGATAAAAGGAAAAAATGTACGAGTAATTATAGACAAGGTTATAGGAGAAAGGAAATGATAAAAATGTTCTGACGAATTATTTTATGAATTAAGCCGTTGCTGTAGTAAAGTGGCGAAATAAACAAAAATAACCTAACGTAACATCACGCCTGAAATCCCCAAAGGGTAAGGCAGAGGTTTACCTAATAGTACACTCACATTTCAACACTTCAGTTTAAATTCCATGTAATAGTAGGCGAACCAATTGCCACCAACCGAACACAAATCCAGATTCCGTGGCTGCTACTGAGAAATTCCTGATGGAAAAACCCATTAACATTTTTTCCGACCTGAGAATCAAACCCAGGGTCTCACGCTCAGCAGTAGACCAACGAAGTAATCCTTAAGAATTGTTTCATGAGTAAATCCGTTGCCGCAGTAATGGTAAAATTAATAAAAATAGTGACTTTAAAAGAAAGACAACCAGTAGCCTTCTTTCAAGCCTGGCTATCTTTCTAGCCCTGGTCTCAATAATGTATAACATGATCAAGGAAAGGGTCAAAGAGTTCCCTACTTATACGATCTAAGACAAAAGTTTATTATGAATATTTATCATTTATTCTCTCTTTACAAAGCTGACTTAAAGTTAGTAGTACAAAAAATGTCTGAGCTGTATTCCGCCTTTGTGAGAGACTGATTAGCTACAGATCATCAAAGTCGGGCTATATGAAAGCTACCAGTTACACTGTTATGCCAAGCTCATCCACACTCAAAATCATCAAAAGAAATACCATTCACAAAACCAGTCAATTAAAATTTCGTCAGCATCCAAACTCGAATAAAAAATGCTGACTTAAAATAAAAATATTTGTCGAAAACTCTCGACGAAACAATAATTCTTTTTTTGTCCTTTGTGTTTCACGGACGTACGCATTTGAAGCTCGCAGTTCTGGCAGGTACCCTTTGCGCCGTGTCAATATATGCCCTGTTGTTTATTAAAAGCCTCTAGCTATGTTCTGTCCCAAATGTTGATAGAGTATTCGTGTTTTATTAAAAAGGAACGAAGTGGTAGAGTGCCGATTTTGCCACGTGTTCGGGATTGGCTGGCTTTTTGAGCTAATGCTGGTTCAGGAATGTCAAAAGTTGTTTTCTATTGAAAAATCAGGGAAAAATTTACATAGGTGACCTCTATACTGCAGTACTGTATACTGTAAGGTTAATTTTTATGGACCCACTTTGGTACAATAGTCAGATAAATCTTTTAACTTTGTAGGTACAAACATACACTTGAAAACTTAAGAAAACTATGTAGGAATCATCTAAAGGACGACTCACATTAAATTTTAAAAGTTCACTAAAAGCTGAAACACAAGGAGCTCGTGGCTAAATAAAAACAGCCGCTCGGGTCGATCTTTAGGTTAAGCCGCACTTGCCTAGGTTGGTCCGTGGATGGGTGACCACCCATTACATACCGAGTTTCCTCTGTACTTCGGAAAGCACGTTGAGCCGTTGGTCCCGGCTGTCATTTGTAGATCTTTGACAGTCGTTAAGGTAAGCTAGTCAGTGGCTCGAAAGTCCCAGTGCTAGCTGGGTTGTGGAGGTCAGATAGGCAGTCGCTCCATGTAAAATACTGGTATTCAGCAGCATCCGGTTAGACTGGAAGCCAACCGCAACATACCTAGTTGGGAAAAGGCAGGCAGATGAGATGACTAAACACTCTACACCCTCTCTCTAGTTTCACTATTGCAGTATTTTATTTCAGTTATTTGCTAAGATATTGACCCAAATGCTGCATCGAAAACTTTAAATAGTCATACTGTAAAATGACAACTTTTGCATAACGTCACTTTTGTTTTCAAGATGGCTTTGTTAGTTAGAGCCTTGACAATTGGCATAGCTATAGGCGTTTAATCTTTCAACGAGACAGCATAAAGTTTTCCGGTAGCATGAGTCAGTCCATACATAATGAACTTTTCAGTCATCGTTACCGCTGATCGTTTAATGACACAAAAATCAATAGGGCGCATCTCTTCACAGGTAAATAAAATTTTTTTTAGAAATGCGATGAGTTGCATGTTTGTTACTCTTTCGCGCAAAAACTACTGATCGGATTTTAATGAAATTTGGCGCGCAGATAGTTTATAACCTGGATTAGATATAGGATACACACATAGTTGCATGTAGTCTTAGTATTATGTATCTATATAAGTATACCTATATTAATATTTACTCATGTGTGTTTATACTTAATATTTTAGGCTAAGTTAGATAAGGCACATTAATACATTTTTCTCTTCCTTTTCTCACACACTATTGTCTACATTTCTTTTTCATTTCTCCTTTTGCAGGTCTGCTGGCAGAAATTTCTTGAGAAATAAGCAGTACCTTTGTACTCATGTATTATAATATTATTTTCCTGTGTTGTCTACTGTGTGTACATAAATAGTAAATAAATAAATAAAATAGTATACTTTTATTCCGGAAGTACGACCCCGCGCGAGAGTGACCGAACTCCACGCACGCGAAGCCGCGGGCATAAACTACTATTAACAAAAAATCTGAACGTAATAGACAATACTCATGTCCAATACCTTTGGGAACAAGTCCCTTCGTTAGTCTCGTCCGAAATGACATCAAATTACTTGTACATTGATCGGTCGTCTGACAGAAAAACTTATTTTCTGATAACTTTTAATTAACTTCAGAATTTTGCGAGATTTGCAGAAGTTTTCGTCTCTCAGTTTGTCTGCAATGCCGATCTGTTAATGAGAATAGGAAATTATTAATGTTAATTCCAGTTAATTAGTCGTTTCTTTGATGATTCTCGTTAATAATGAAATGTAACATCGTTTCTGAGAGAACATAATTTGTTTTTGGAATTGTAGCAAACTTATATTAACCTCATACTTCTTGTTAAATATAATATTCTTTTGTACATCAAAAATACGGTATAGACCACATAAGTGTTAGAGAACGCTGTAGTATAGACTAGAATGTCACAGCCTATAAATATCAGTTTACCGATCATTATAATCTGGACCTCGGTAACTTCTAGGCCGCATTATTGCGAGTTCTGTCCGCATCTGGCGAGTTCCGACCAAACGGAAGCCTATTTAGGGTATACTTTACTGTTAGACTGTGTCATCCCACTGCTGGGCAAAGGCCTCTCCTCATGACACAGCCAGAAGCCAACGCGGTAGACCTCGCAGGAGATGGAGGGACGAGCTGGACAAAACCAACGACCAGTGGTCCGCACTGGCCCTTTTTTTTACTATGGGAAATCAAATCATCAAATGACCCCTCCCGCTCTGAGCGGAACGAAAGGATGTGTCAGACTTGTACTGACTAATACCCATCCATGTTCCTTCTTTTGCCCTTTGTGTTCCAGGGCTGCGGTATCTCTTTCGAACAGTCCCGCAGCCCTGGCAGGCATCGGCCCTTGCGGGCCCCTCCGGTTTGCTGACATGAATCGAAGAATTTGGAAGTCATTTAATGTATAAAAAAACTAAAAATTCAGTTGACCAATGCATTTAAACATACCCAGCGCATACATCTAATCTGATTATATCCATTCTTGAAAAGAAGTTAAGCCCCCACTTGAACCACAAATCAAATAAATGAACTATTTACCTATTATCTAATTCCATTTCGGACATTTTTTTAAAAAACAGAGACAGACTTCTGTATTAAATTCCAGCTTGTGCGGCTTCGTCCACAAGGAATTCGGTAATTCACACGGGATCGTAATACCGGGATAAAAAGTATCCTATGTGTAAATTCAGATTATAAACAATCTGTGTGCGTGTGTGTTCAAAACTTATTGCGTGAAAGAGAGATTTATCCCATCCATCGGGAGTCCAGACGTACTGCGGGTTATCACCCATTCCTTGTCGATGTTCCACACATTCGCACGAAGCGCTTTGCTTCATTATTTTTTTTTTTACATTGTTTATTATGCGCACAGCCAAGGAGTGGAATTCCCTGCCTCGTCGGTGTTCCCAAGTTCATATGACCCCAATCTATTTAAGTCGCGAGTTAATAGGCTTCTTTTGGGTTAGCTCGTTCCATCGTCGACCTCATCTCTGTCCTCAGGACTAGATTGAGGTCAAGAGTAGGCCCATCAAACATAAAAAAAATCCATCGTCACAAACTTTCGCCTCACCGGTTTAGATAAAAGTATAATTTCACTACTAATTCAACAACTATTCTGCAATCGTCTTGACCATCTGCACTGCGGACTTAACCTCTCCTCACTCTATCGACATGGGAGGGAGGAATTGAGAAAATTCTAAGGATTTCGAAGCGTTGGTAATTGCGAATGAATTGCTAGACGTCCTGTAGTTCCTTGTGAAGACTGTGCTTATTTTCTTTCTATAACTTCCTCGTTAGGAGTTGTATGTTCATAATTATAATTGATGTTTATGTATCAACTACATATTTTACAGAGGCTTCACATAAGCTTCTGTAACCTATTATGTCGATAAAGAATATTATTATAAATAATTATATTCTATTATTATTTTCCATTTGAGTATGTTCTAATGTTTGATATCAGAAATCGAAATAAGTAACATCGGGATAATACATAACATAACATCACGCCTCTAATCCCCGAAGGGTTAGGCAGAGGTGTACCTAATAGTACCACCACATTTCGCAAGTTATATTTTACTAGCGACCCGCCCCGGCTTCGCACGGGTGCAATGCTGATACTAAATACACTACAGAAAAACAGCCGGCCGGCCGGCCGGCTTTTGGCCGGTGCCGGCGCAAACGCTACGTCCCGCAATTTTTAAATCTGTAATATCTTCGAAAATATTCATTTAAATCATATGCTGTAAAGGGCCATATAGATCTATATTAAATCAACAATGTATTTAAGGTATTTAATTGGATAAGGATTAATGCCGTATTGGTTAAAATCGCTTCGGAAATTAGCCATTATTTGGCGTAAAAAGTAAATGACAAAAACATGTTATTGTGGGATATCCATAAGAGATAGACATATACCATCGCGGAGTTTTCTGTAGACCTTTTTAATGTGTACAATACTTAGTACATTATTTTGATAAATCTCGTAGGGTTCAGCCTGCGTTTGCAATGTATGCGGAAAAAAATGAAATTATTTACGACTTCACAATAGAAATCTTGAAATTATCAGTGGTTCTCTAATATATTAAGCATGTTATTATACATATAAACCTTCCTCTTAAATCACTCTATCTATTAAAAAAAACCGCATCAAAATCCGTTGCGTAGTTTTAAAGATTTAAGCGGTCAAAGGGAAATAGGGACAGAAAAGCGACTTTGTTTTATAATATGTAGTGAAGTACCATGTAATACGGGCTAAGCTTATTGCCATCAACCGGGCACAAATCCAGACTCCGTGGCTGCTACTGAGATATTCTTGATGGAAAAACTCAATAACACTTTGCTCGACCTGGGAATCCAACCCAGAACCTCGTGCTCAGCAGTCACGCTTGCGATCACTCGACCAACGAGGCAGTGATGTGAATAATTATCTCTTACTAATTTATTTCAGAACTTAAAAATCATTCCGGGATTTTGTCCCTACAGAATCCCGATTTTTAAGTTATTCAAATGTCACCTGAACATGAAGGTTAGGCAAATAAAAATTTTCTGATCTCTGGTGCAAATACGTACACAAACTCACACCAGCTTTCTCCCATGAAATTCTTCCGCTCCTACGATCATTACATGGGGATAGCCAGAAATGACTTACAGCTGTAGTAATGTGTTCGAGAATACAATGTACATGCGACAATTATACTATGTCTGTTTCAGATCCATGTTTAATCAACAATAAACTAATCTATGTGCAATTTTGATCAAATTTTAAGTCAGTTTTTGGTCAATCATCATCAAACTGCCCTTGTCATGTTATCTGGGGTCGGTGCAACACGTTTTTTCTCCCATTCGCCCCTGTCATTCGTCACGCTATAATTTACTCCTTTTTCCTTCTTACATTCCTCACACAATCCATCCATCTTTTCTTTGGTCATCCTCTGCTCCAATAACTGACGAAATAAATTATTAACCAGAAAACAAAACAATCTCTGTTTTAAGCTTCACGGTTTAAAACTAAACTGGATTGTGATTGTTCATGATTTTGAGCTCCCGATCTTTCGACGCTTGTGCTCGTTGTTTTGCTGTGAATTAGTGTCGAGTTCCAGTAGCAAAATACAAAGAAAGAAGGTAGACAGATTTTTCTGCTCCTAACAATTTATTTTCCCGCGATCATGGCGCTTGCAACAGCCTCGAAATATCGGGAGCTCAAAATCATGAACAATCACGGAAGATATCCCAATAACAATCTGTTCAAACTTGTCAAAAACTTTGTCTAAACTGGGGTAGTCAGAAAAATCTTTATACAAGTGTGTCCATCCTCCAATATGAGAGCTAAGCTCCAAAAATCGCGACCAAAAAGTTCACGACGTAAGATTTTTCATTTCCATCTCTAAGTTATGATATTAACAAATCATATATATTTCGTGCCTATCCGTTGGTCGTCCGTATTTGCTGGCGGTTCTCCAAAACTGCCCCATAACGAACGCATTCTGACTGCATTTGCTTGTGGTGTAATTTAAAAGCGGAAAGTTGTATTTTAGTGTCTGTTGCATAATGTAAAATAAATCATTTTTGTGAATGTATAATTTTGTAAGTTTTCGGACAAAAGATTTTGTTTGTATTGTTGTGTGTTATTAGGTCAGTGGTTTTGGCCTAATTTTTGCTTGAGATTCTAGATTATTCGTTTTTTATGACAAATGTAATAAAAGCTAGCTACAGAATTTAAAATAACATTCTAGTGTTGTTTTCGTTATCATTTCTTTTAAGGGTGTTATTTGAATCAAAGAAACCTGATTATGGGTATTTCTGGTTAAAAATAAAAGAATCCTGGAATGTCATGTTACTAGAAAGTTCTCTAAATTACATTTTTCCTTTTCAGAATAACTGTGGCCTCCTTTTTTGTCCAGTGGTAAAGGTCTTTTTTTTTCAGCCAAAGTCAATCTTCAAGACCAATCTAGCCGTCACACTAAGCATAATCAGCCTATAGCGTTCCCACTGCTGGGACACTCGCCTCCTCTCTGTGAGAGGGGTGGACTCTATAATGCCACAAGCAAACTCAGTGCTGGTTGGTGGATGTGACATGCCTTCAAAGATATGGTCATTTCCACGCTTCATCATTAATTCTGCTGCCCTTATTCCAATTTATTTGGGGTCGGCGCAGCATGTCTTTTTCTTCCATACTTCTCTATCACTCGTCATCTCATCAGACACCTCCTTTCTTGGCATATCATCATCTACGCAGTCCATCCATCGATTCTTTGGTCTACTCTTATACCCATTCACATTCATACTCAAAAACTTTCCTCACGACATTCAGGTCAGTTCCACGCATATGGCCCTAAAAATAATTACGAAAATCGCGGTTTGCTTATCTCATACACCATCGTGAGTTGACCTACGTAAAGTAATTTATATACTGTGGCGCGCCCGTCTGAGGCAGACGTTATTCCCAAATAATTGGACGATCACACATAAGACACAAAAATGTCGTTTATTATATTTTTTGCGGGGAAATTGATTATTTTTTTGTGGAAAATGGCTAAGATTTTGTTATATTTCTGATAGATTTTTGTTTTACAGTAGTAAGGATAATTAACCTAAACAGTGCAAGGAGAGCAGTGGGAGGGTAGATTTATCTCAGCCTAACCCTTTGAAGATAACAGTCGGGATGTTAGTGACTTACGGTACACCCACATTTCGACAGTTATATTTAAGGCCCACGCAAAAAGGAGCGAGCCCATTGTCATCAACCAGAAATTAATTCTGACTCGGAAATGCTACTGAGACCTCCCTGTAAGAAAAACCCAACGCTTGACCAGATTTGAGATTTGAGAGCTCAGTAGTAACTGTAGTGCTTACGTTCACTAGACCAATGAAGCAGTCGGGGGTTTTAAATTCTATGACATGTTATAGAATTATACCTTTGACTACTAACGGTGGTCAAGATATTTTTTTTACTGCTTAAAACTAAATTCCCGCTTTTTTTTCTACTAATGAAATGTAGTTTACATAACGAGAAATTACTCTGTCCTTAGGGGCATTTCCATACCCATAAAAATATTCAGCAATTAAGGGTGTAACGAGACCCTTATCGAAGCCAAAAGGCACTCGTACTCCCCGTCCTTGCGATCATTTTTTTGTTCTAGACCATACCTGGAAACCTTCTAGTTACGGAGATATTGGGGGTCAAAGTTCCAACTTTTTCACAAGTTTTTTTTTAAATACATGTTTTCAAAGTAATATTTTTAAACACCTCCACGAGCCCCGTACTATTCAATCTATTCATCAGCCCAATGATTTGAGTGCGTTACATTGAGTCCTAACATAAAACGTAATTATTCACCCCAAAAAAAAAGTTGTTTCCCAGCAATAATTTTTGCGTTAAGTTACTTAGTTTGATGTACAGAAGGCTTCGTGAAGGGCCCGTTTACACCCTTTATACAACGTTAAGTATCTTTGAGAATCTCCGAATTCAGTACGAGTATTGCTTACACAGTCAATTTAATTTACGCAAGTACATAGATAGTTTCTTCTAGTTAATAGGAGTATGTAGTTCTGAATATTTTCCGTATGTACTACCAAGTTCACTGAGGGTCTGAGGATTTTCACCCTTAAGCCCTAAGTAATAAGGTTGAAAAGTTGTCAACTATCAGTGAAGTCGGCAGCACATAAGCTACCTTGTAATAAAATTATGAGCTCTGTCTCAAATCTCATATACTCGTATTTTTTTAGTTTTTGCTGGTTTCGTATTCATATCACCAAATTGATACCTTTTAATTGATACCCACATCATGGAAGGCGTAAAAAATAACTCTTTGGGATTATAATTAACACTAGAAACGGGATATTTACCATGTCCACTGTTTGTTTTGAGTTTCTATTGTTAATTATAATGTTAGTGACCATGACAGTTTAAAAACTTATAACTCTTTGGGAGTCCGCCATATTGAATTTAGAATGACGTCACTTAGCTAACCATGCATTGTCATCCGAACTCAAAGTGTACGCATGCGTAAAATATGAGTAAAACTTTTGATATTTTACTACTTGAAATTACAGGACGGGAGATATTTAGATCGAAAAATCACTATTTAAACAGCTGACAATGCAAGGTAGTAGCAAAAGTTGTAGGTACTATTAACTCCGTGAGAAGACACCGGGATACTTTTTGCCATTAAAATCCACACTCACAATACAAAGTAAACCATTCATAAACCAAATAAAAAAAGGGTATAAAATTGAATGACAAAAATATTTCAAAGTCTCCCCAGTAATTAAAAATGCTGGCATTAAGCAATCAAGAACAATACGGGGTATAAAGGGGTGGAATAAAGGCTCGCTCACACAAGCAATTAGGGGACGCGTGCCAAATGTCACATTGAATGGTAGATGGCTTTATTTTATAGGAGACAGCGAGTCTGGATTACCCTTTAGAGTTGAATGAGGTTTTAAATACCAGTTTTGGTAATCAATTGTTGTAGTTTGTCCATTGCTGGTTTTGATAAAGTATGGCCGATCTATTTCTTTCTGACGGTGCAATGAATCTTGTTTAGAGGATGTTTAGTTTTAGGGACTGGTCCAGGCGAGAATCACACTGTTACACACAGAACATTAATTCAAGCCATGTGAAAATGACCTAGCCAGTATGACCAGCTTCAAAACTCTTAGTGTTTAGTGTACCAACTTGTATTCAGCTGCATCTGGTCTGGTCCGTGGATGGGTGACCACCCATTACATACCGAGTTTCCGCCGTGCTTCGTCCGTTGGTCCCGGCTGTCATTTGTTGATCTTTGACAGTGGTTAAGGTAGTCAGTGGCCCGAAGGTCTGACAACCAGTCTTACCAAAGAGTATCGTGTTACCCAGTGCTAGCTGGGTTGTGGAGGTCAGATAGGCAGTCGCTCCATGTAAAATACTGGTATTCAGCTGCATCGGGTTAGACTGGCAGCCGACCCCAACTTAGTTGGGGAAAGGTTAGGCAGATGATGATTCTTAGTGGTTAGTGTCGCTTAAATAAATTTTGATCGATATGAAAAGAATTTTGAAAGACCTTTTGTAAATTTTAAGGCAGTACCCTGACTAAATGACCTTGAGCATTCGTTCCCTCTTCACCGCACCCCACCCAGCGCAAGAGGTACGTAGCGAGTACGCTCAGATTTTAGAGTAAAATCTTTATAAAATCAAATTTTGACCTTTGAAAAAAAGTCTAGCATAATGCTCATTATTAAGTTGCCTATCCATTAGTGTAAGTAGCAAATCAAAATAATGGTTACTATACGAGGCGATGCGTGTTATCAATAATTATTTCTCATTTCTATGGCTTCGTTGTAAGGAGAAAACATTAAACTACTTTAAAAAAACTACCATTTTGGAGTCACGATTATGTAGAAATTTAATGTAATTTTTATTAGTTAGTATTTCTTTTGGAAAAAGAGCAGATAGCTCCAAAAACTGCACAAAAAACGCTCTGTTTTGCACGGGGACGCGCCTTGATAAGGAACGCTTCTACACCTAGTGGTGGTTGACTGTGCATTGCCAGTTTCAAAGAACTTACTCAATTCACTCCGATTTAATCAACAAAGTCAGGCAAAGAACTCAAAGACTGTAATTGTGCATCATCATTCTCATGCCCTTATCCCAACTTATTTGGGGTCGGCGCAGCATGTCTTCTTCTTTCATACTTTTCTACTTCAGCGGTCAAGTCTTCTCTAGCCATATCATTCTTCACACAGTCCACACATCGTTTCTTTGGTCTTCTTCTACTCTTATAGCCACATTCATACTCAAAGACTTAGTTATTAGGCTCCCAAAATCTTATAAACTAGCTTAACCTAACTTTTTCCCAATTATCACAATAAACAGTTCTCTTAACCTGAAGAACCAAGCTCACTCTCATTAGAAAACACAAAGCCTTCATTCAATCAATGTTCAAAAGAATTTCCATTAATTAATTGATTTAATTAACATTAAAATACCCCACACCACTTGAAACTTGGGCCATATGTGCTTTCACGTTTACCAACTTAACTTTACGCCTTGCACGACCTTTATAACTTGTCAAATAAGGTCGATTTTGGTTTGGCACAGGTCGCAAGTTTGTATATCATTTGTTTTGGAAGGCAATAGGATTCCATATAGCACCATATGGCCTGTGATGACGATTTCATTGGCGGAATCAAACCCGACACTTGCAGCAATTACGGCTAAAACATTAATGTTGAATTGAAGTGTTTGTTTTATTGGAGGGGTTCGGTGAGGTTAGGGTAAAGCCCTGCATTAAACGTCTATTAGGAGTTGGTACTTTAATCTTTGAACATGCGGTACTGGGTTCGATTCCCAGTTCGGGCAAAGTGTTATCGAGATTTTCCTTCTGGTTTTTTTCAGTAGCAGTTCTCAACCCTGGATTTGTTTCCGGTTGGTGGCAATTGGCTCGCCCTATTAGATGGGACTTAAACATAATTGGCGAAATATGGGTCTACTACTAGGTACACGTCTACCTGATAACAGGATGTTATGTTAAACTAATAAAGGAGACAGATAAACAAACAAAAATAAAATGCAACACTGGTACATACAGTCCCAAACTCTTTGACACACTCGTATGACGAAAAATACTCCTTTAATTCTCTCTCCCAGTCACAGAGCATAAAAACTCCACGAGTTTTCATTCCGAGAATGTTGCCAGTGTAAAAAACTGCTGCACGGCGATTTTTTCACCGAAAGTCATCCGCATGTATAATATCCCTTTGTCTATACAAGCCCCACGGGGTTGCCAGTTCTTTTTCAATTTCTTCAGCAGACTGTTTCGATCACAATTTGTGTTGACGACTGCTGAATTCCCAGTGCGCCGATAGGGATGTGTAACGTATCGAAAATCCCGGGGTTGCGGAGTATTCGCCCGGGATTCCTGATTGATGCAATCGAATTTATCGAGGTTTCGGAATTATTGATGGAAAGTTAAAAATGAGTTTTCGTTATTAATTTTCGATTGAACCGTTGATGTTTAATACTGCAATGTTTTGGAATTGGAAATCAGAAAGTCAGTCAGCTTGAAATTAAAAAAGTTTAAGCGTGAATTCGTTCAGATTTCCATTTCGTGTGTATTTTTGAATTTCTACGGACAATACTAATTAGTTTTAGTTGAATAACTTTACTTGAGTAAGAGCTTCGTTTCTTAGTTCATAACAGTTTTATCCTTCTGATATTAGTTAGAAAACTACTGAACCAACTTTATGCTTTACATTACAAGCATACCGTATGTGGCACAATTTAATTATTTGACTACACCAACAAATATTACATAGCTTACGGAAAATGCACGCTTTGGGCGTGGAGTTGTAGATACCAGTCTGATACACAACACAAATACTACATAATAATTGTCATGCATCCGAAACATAGGGTGATAGACGCAAGAAATCCCGCAAAAATCCCGGGAATTATTCAAAATAACAACACACTAGTACTCCAGATTTCAGCTCTTTGGCTGTAGCAACGAGGTTTCGGATAAATTGATAAGTTTTGGATACATTTTGTTTACTCGAAAGTAAACAAAATATTCGAAAAAAAACCTTTTCTGTGTTTACTCGTGGGAACCTGTAATTGGCTCTGTGTTGCATATTCAATTGTTACTCATTTATTATAGCTGTTGGTTCTCCTATTTTTAAATAAATAAATAAATAAAATTTTTGTAGAATTTTTTTCGTTTTTTTTTTTACTGATTTCTTAAAGTAAGAGAGTGTGTAAGTGTATTGATTATGAATACTCCAAGAGCCAAAGTATCAGAAAAGACTTGTCATTAATGAATGATACTGTTATATTATAGTTTACGCATTAAAAGAACGCTGAGCTAAAGATGCTTATTGGGCCTTTAAAAAGGTTCAGATTATTTATCATTATTACAATATCATTGCTGTAACCATTTCGTTTGTTACTCTGTGAAAGTCTTTATCAAGTTGCTTTATTGTCTTCTAGCAAAAAACTATCTTTCAAGCCTTTCACCAATTGGAACTACTTAACTTTTAAATCTTAAACATAACATTGTAATTCCCGATTCCGGTTAGGCAGAGGTGTACCAAATAGTACACTCACATTTCGCCAGTTATGTTTAAGTCCCATAAAATAAGAAGCATGTAATAAGGGGCGGGCATATTGCAATCTACCCGGCAAAACTCCAGACACCCAGGCTGCCACTGACAAATTTCTCATGGAAAAACCCAATAACACTTTGGTCGACCTTGGATAGCGAACTCAAGACCCCATGCTAAACAGACTCGCTTGCGACTACTAGACTACTACTAAATTATACAACGTTCCAGTCCTTATGTAACCTTTAGGCTAATATCTGTTACCTAAGAACACAAAATTCGAAAATACCAAATAAAAGGCAATTTTCTACCCGATCAGCACTAAAACTACCCTTAAAATTCCAATTAATATCGAAATCAAATTGCTAGGCGTTCCACCGTGAGCCGAATAAAATTTATTCGACCAATAAATTACTAAGATAACAATGCTCTGTTTGTTTAATTTTATTCGAAATTATTCCGTATTATTTAGACTCGAAAGGTTTTGTAGCGTCATGTATATGGAAGATTTAATTGACTGACAAATTAAGGATTATTTATGTGGAATTGTAGATAAATAGTAGTTTTGTTTGAGGAAATGTTTACCTTTGCTTTTAATATTTCCTCATAATAAGGTTTTTTATTGATATGAGAATGTAGCTGAGGTATATTAGAGGTGCCTGCCAGGGCTGCGGGACTGTTCGAAAGAGATACCGTGGCCCTGGAACATAAAGGGCAAAAGAAGGAACATGGATGGTTTTTAGTCAGTAAAAGTCTGACACTCCCTTCCGCTCCGCCCAGAGCGGGAGGAGTCATTTGATGATTTGCCATCCGAAAAAAAAGGTATATTAAAGGCATTAAAAGCGTAAGGTACTAGGTTTTATTGCAGGATTAATTTGAATGTTCCTCTTAACTCTCTGCTATCTAGCTGTTGCCCGCGACTTCGTTTGTGTGGAAATTATGATGTGTATGAGTGAGAATAAAAAGCCTATGTGCTATTCCAGCCAAGAATCTATCTCTGTGACAAACTTCATCAAGATCCTTTCTACCGTTTTGGCGTGATTGAGTAGCAAACATCCATCCATGCATCCAAAGTTTCGCATTCATAATAGCAAGTAAGATTAATAACAAGAATAGACAACTTCGACGTTTATGCAGTCTTATCAACTGTTATTGTATCAAATATACCTTATTTCATAGTACAAACGGTCTATTGTAAAACTTTCGAAGCGCAAAATTGCCTGCAGTATACTAAACGAACTGGATAGGTTCCGTCAGAACTGGAAGGAGGACGCGCGGGTTCGCAGAAATGAAAAGAATGTAGGGAGGCCTTTACCCAGTAGAGGAATAGAACAGGCTCGAAAAACAAGTGAATTATTAACAATATAATTATTTTTAGTGATTACCTTTAGATTCATTAAAAAACCCATCTTTTCTAAAAATCTAAGACGGATAAAACTGTTCCTTACAATCATGCATAATCAGCCATTAATGTTCCCACTGCTGTGACACACGGCCTCCTCTATAAGAGAGGGAATGGGTTATAATCCACCACGCGGGCCCAGTGCGGGTTGGTAGAAGTCACATGTCTTCGAATTTTTGATTCTAGGACATGCCGGTTTCCTCACGATGTTTTCTTTCACCGTTTTTGACAGCAGTGGTAATGAAATAAATTACACAAAGTAATGCGCCTGCCTGGGTTCGAACCCACGACTTACTGTTCATAAGTCGGGGCCGCCACCACTGGGCCACCGCTGCTCTCATAACTCACAATGCTTTATAATCATAACTACGAATACTAGTTTGTAGTTCGTATATAAGAATAAGGAGTAAGGCACATTTCCCAATTCCTCCCATCAAATTGGGATACTAGGTCAGCAGGAGAATAAGCCAGTCCCGTACTGTATGGAACTCAAAACCATTCAGGGTAAAACCTGAATGAGATAATAGTCTTCTACCCTACGCCTCTACCCACCCGATAGCGAAGATAAAATTTAAACCAGATGGAACAATTAGACGATCACTTTTCAAATGAACGACTTTACCTGATTTTAACAATTCAATCGATTATCTTTTACCCTTAGGGTAAGACAAAAGATATATTTTCAATCTCCAAAATACACCTTAAAAATTTTACTTTTCCTTCAAAAGAACAGCCCGATATTTATCTCGGAAAACAAGTATAATTTTCCTTGAAATTACAACAAGAAGTTACCTTGGAGAAAATTTATTTGTACCACAGTACCGTTTGATTATAATTACAAGAGAGGAAATGTTTCTCATGCTACCATTGTTTCAAGTCGTTCGGCAAAATAATTGCAGAAATCCCACGAAGATTAGTCGGGAAAATTGACGCGAAGAATTTCGATTATGATGAACTTAGAAGAAGTACATTGCACTCGCTTTTGTATTTTTTAGGCATCTGTGTTTGCTAGGAGTGGGACTTTTGAAGTATCTTTTCTCTGATCAAGGGCAAAAGATAAAAAATAATTACGTTTCACCATCGCTGCCCATGACAAAAGCCTAATATTCCTTTATTAACCACGCTTGGTAGAAAAAGGATTTTTTATGTATTTTTTTTCGTTTTTTCTTTTACCCTGCCTCACTAATTGGCCTCTTTTTCTATAAATTAAATCAGATTCGTAACAACGAGTTTTGGGCGGTTAACGTTTTTATGTAGAATGGTTTTCATCTCGTAATAGGTAAATAAAGGTTAAGTTTTTGCTTAATTTTTATCCCTCAATTAATGCGAAATTCTTTCCTAAAAATAAAATTAACCATTGTTTCTTGAAAAAATATCTGCTTACTCTAAATAGCATTAAAGCTTTAAAGGTCAGCACTAAAAGGAAATCTAAATAAGTATTTTTATTTTTACCTGTCACAAAAATTAAAAAATTAAAATTTTTGTGTTGTAAGGGTGGAGAGAGCGTACTGGCTCTTGTAACACTGGTCTATCACTTAGCACAGGAGTCAGGGACTTCACACAATTTTGCAACCACTTTCTTGTGTCATCATCATCTGCTTAGCCTTTTCCCAACTATGTTGGGGTCAGCTTCCAGTCTAACCACTTTCTTGTGTAATAAAGATTGATAGCGATTGCAATCCGGAAAACCGGCTCCATTTATCCGGCGGATCCGGCGTCACTGAACGTTTACCGGATCCGGTACCAATATACCGGATCCGGTGATAGCAATTTTTAGGGTTCCGTACCCAAAGGGTAAAACGGAACCCTATTACTAAGACTTCGCTGTCTGTCTGTCTATCTGTCTCCAGGCTGTATCTCATAAACCGTGATAGCTAGAAAGCTGAAATTTTCACAATTGATGTATTACTATTGCCGCTATAACAACAAATACTACAAATTAAAAAAAAATATTAAGGGGGCTCCCATACAACAGATATGATTTTTTTGCCGTTTTTATAGATAATGGTACGGAACCCTTCGTGCGCGAGTCCGACTCGCACTTGGCCGGTTTTTTTAATAAAATAATCACGCTGTTGCATGAGTTGCGTGTGAGTTGTTCGGGCTGTTGAGGCCCTATGCAGAAGAGATTCGAGCCTTTTAACTACTGAAACAACACTAAAATTTGTTTTAGAGAAGTTATTCACTCATGACACGGTGTCAAGTACTGAATTTACTGAAGCTAACCTGCGAGATTTAGAGAATGCCGCACTGCATAGAAACATTAACATATTTGCAGAATTCAAAGAAATATCATGAAGCTACAAACCGAGCTGATGATATATTTTCTATCTCAAAGAAAAAAATCTTAGAAATGCTTATTCGAGATGATAACTCTAACAAAAACATGGACGAAATAGTAGAGAAGGACTTAGATCGCGGGCCTGTGGACGGTGAGTAATGGGCTAGCTCGCCGTCCGTCAAATTTAAACATGTTGACAAAGTACTAAAAAGGAAATGACTGCATTTGAAAGTGAAGGATTTTTTTAGAAACAACCCATATAATACACTTACTCGATTAACTCACTAACAGTCCATTTTGGAACCAAAAGGGAAAAATTTGCTAATTTGTTCGATGGGAACCCGGCCGGATCCGGCCGGATCCGGCCGGATCCGGCCGGATTGGAAATGACGCCGGATCGCAATCCCTAATTATTGATTTTTCGTCTATCCCGGTGGAGTAGACACAGATGTATTAATATTATACACATCTATCAAGTTATACTGACCCTACTACCTTATCCTGATTCCAAGATGATAAATTGATAATTTAAAAAATTCTTATGAAAAAACGAAGGAATAACGAAGTAATTTCTTATGAAATAAGCAGTACCTTTGTGCTCTTCTATGTTAATATATTGTCCTGTTAAGTATCTGTGTGTACATAAATAAATAAAATAAATAAATAAATAATATTTTGCTCAACCTGCGAATCGAACACAAGCAGCGTTATATCTGACACAATTATACCAATCAATAGAGATAGGAAAGTAATTTTTTGCATTCAACAGAAACAAACGCTTTTAACGTGGTCACAACACTAGTAATCCGAATAATATAGTAGCCCAACTATTCAACATTACTTCCTAAAAGATAACTGGCATACAAAGATATGTTATTTCCAAAGGATAGGGTTCTCTCTAAGGGAGAGTTCCCTTGAGGAAAACTGTTGACTAAAGAAAGAAAGTAATAAATTGGTTTGAGTGGAAAAAGAAATTATATAATTTATGATATTATTGTGAGGGCTCACGGCTAATAACATTTATTGAGTCTATAAATCTATGGAGTTATTGGGTGAATACTCAAACGTAGTTAGATTTTAAGTTGCTGAAGGTTCTTAAATTCGACTCTAATTTCAGTTGATGTTAAGCCTCATGTTGTCCCTGTCTCTTTAAAGTGTTCCGTAGTGACAGAAATAGGTTTAAACACGTCTTAAACCTAATTGTCGATTGAGAAGTCAGAGGTTCTAAACAAATAACGACAATTTCAATCAAGAATTTCAACGGGATCAATTTAAGTCTTTTTCTTTATCGTGTGGTTAATGCCTAACCTGGTGAGTTTTTATTCCGCTCATGGACTTCTAACTTGGTGTTACTTGCCGTCGAGAAATATCTTTCAGGCATGCTGGTTTACTAACGATGTTTTCCTTACCGACGTAGGTGATAATTATACAATACGCATATGAATCCGAAATATATACGGTCGAATTGAGAAACCTCCTCCTTTTTTGAAGTCGGTTTAAAAAGCAGAGGCGCGTGTAAGGGTTCGACCTATGACTTGTCAGACCGGTCACATCGCTAGACTATCACTACTTTTCAGTAGCTCTGTAAATTAGTTTTTCAGAAGCTATGTCAGTTTTTGCTATGAAAGAAAAAGTGTCAATTGGCACTGTATGCTTCATGGACAACTAAAATTAATTCTATTTGCGGGTTTGGTTTGACGTTCAAAAGTACCTTTTAAAATAGTTAACATCATTTTCTCTTCTGTCACTGAAGATTTCTTTTGCTTAGTAGCTATTGACGAGCTGCGGTGTATTTGTCAGCAATAAAAAAAAATGGATTTCGTATTTTTTCCCCCTAGGTACCTTCGGCCTATTTATGAAATCCATAGAAGAAAGAATTTCGGTCGAGTTTGACCATTGGGAGACCACTTGTTGAAATAAATGGTTTGACTTTGATATTTCATCCCATATTTTACAGAAATAAAGTTCATTTAACTTTATTATTTCATATCAGGCTGACATTAAAAACTTACTTGGAAGCTCTAATAGGTAATTAGAGCTTCCAAGTATCGAGGTATTCGCCAGAAATTTTCCACACCACCAAAACATTTCTACGGAATATTTCTGTAGCAATTTATAAGCCGTCCCCACCTTGTTTTCATTCCACTGTGTGATGTTTTGTCGTCTATTTTCAAGCTTTATTATCCAACTGTGGTGAGGAATGAGCTGAGCTGAGCTGAGAATGATGGCGCGATATTTGTTAAACTGATGGTTTTGGATGCATTTCGTCTTTTGTATCTCATTGACTCTAATCTTCGAGGGTAATTCCTGTTATACAAAGTTGATACGACAGAGGGGCTTTCCTTTAAACTGCCTATACTAGGTACCATTTTCAAGCTCGGTACTAAAAATCAATTAAATAGGAGCAGTAGTTTAGCCGCAAATGATTTTTTAAGATTTTGCAACATTTGAACACGATGTATCTTTCCTAACAGCTGATTATGTCTAAGCATAGGTCATGCACCTTACAAACGTTGCGTTGTTGCCGCTCTGACGCATGTCACAAGTACAACCGTCAAATTTCTTTACACAGAGTGGTTACGTTATATTCTGATTTGTAAGCTATTTAGTTTCTTTGAAAAAAATATTTTCTCTTTTTTTGCGCTTTTTATTTTTATACCGTATCGAATTAATACTAAACACGTATAGTATACGTAGTGTAATTTAATGCCCCTCTGTCGTATCAACTCTGTATGTTAGATTCCCTATGTTATTTGCCGCTAAATTAGATCAGCAGAAGACACCGTATCGTGATGATTATGTACTTATGAACGACCAAGGAGCCCACAGTGGCGGCTCCATCAGACAAAAAATATCGCAATCCACTGCCGGACATAGTAGTCTAACACAACACCCTGTCCTCCTCCGCATCCAATCTGTCCCAGCTATCTTTTCAATGCTGTCGATCCACCTAGCTGGGGTAAACCTACGGTGGACGCTACGCTAGTTTGGCTGGCGACAGTAATTTAGTACCGGGTCAAATTTATGGAAAGGCACTAACGGTCTTCGAACAAAAACCAAATTGCCGAAAAAGAAAAACTTGTATCCATACTTTCTCCAACACATCATCGCAGAAAAAAACGTGAACAGCTATCTACAACGCCCCATATCTCTGCCGACCCACAAACTACACTAGCTACATACCCCTTTGTCAGGTCCTAAGTGAATCAATTTATCACCAGTGATAAAACGCCCCGAGATATGATGCTAACATTTATAAACAGATGTGAAAAAGTAGATTTATAATACGTCTTTTGCAACAACGCGGCAGAATTGTATGAAAAAGTATCGCGTTTCACGGGAGTGTTAGGCCAAGATCTATAAACGCTACTAAGCACGTGCTTTGAGTTGATGATGATAATGATGCCATCTAGTCGATTTCGGCCACAACGACTGCATTCGATGACTGATAACAACATGGTTCGTCCAGCCTTTCGTCCGCATCTTTAAGCTTTTTCTCAATTATGTTGCGGTCGGTTTCCAATCTAACTGGCAGTAAGGTAAACGATATCCTAGGTATAACAGTACTTCGGCGCGTTAGTGTTCCACGCGCGCCTTAAATAGATGTCAAACAGGAGGGGCCCGCAAGGGCCGATGCCTGCCAGGCCTGCGGGACTGTTCGAAAGAGATACCGCGACCCTGGAACATAAAGGGCCAATGAAGGAACATGGGTGGTTTTTAGTCAGTAAGAGTCTGACACTCCCTTCCGCTCTGCCCAGAGCGGGAGGAGTCATTTGATGATTTCCCATACCAAAAAAAAAGGTATAAAAGTACTTTTTATAATACTTTTAGCATGAAGCTTCTAAATTAAACAAATGATACAATAACATTTTCCTCGAAATCATAAGTTCTTCGAATGACAGAAAACGATTCAAAACACAAAAATAATAAATTACAAGGAAATTACCAATACCTATCTTTTTGAAAATGAAATACAATATACTTCCAAATAATATATCAAAATCATTTTGCTAAATAAAACTTTCTCTGTTTATATTTCTTCTGTATAATATTAGGTACTGGAAATATAATTATAACCTATAAAATCGTGACCTTTTAAATCAAGAACGTCCTCGAAAAAATATTCGACAGGTATTTTAAATTGGGCGATCTTTTGAGTTATCTTTTGTCCCAACCGAGCGTAGGGTAAAAGTTAAAATTATTATTACGCCTCGTTCACGACCTCGGGTCATACGAAATGCGTAAGTCACTTGTTGGCTTTACGTGAGTTCTCGTGGAATTTCTAAGCAATTTCTTTCATTTTTTTTCACCATAGCCGCTGTCGTAATACGCGTGTCGCTTGAACGTGTAGCTCGTGGCCAACTAGTTAGGTTGTGTGGGAAAAGTAACACTTGTCAGGCTTGTTTATCAATTTCATGTCTAAACACAAAATAAATATGATTCTAGAAAATTCCGTCTGTTTGGAATTTTCTACTAATCAATAATGTTCCAAGCACTGTTGATCTGTTGTTAGGGAACCTAATAAGTTGATATTCATGTTTTTGTCGTTAAGTTGATGTTTTTCCTTCATATCACGTTAAGTAAGAGGCATAAAGCAAGTCACAGCTGTCTTTTTAGGGTTCCGTACCCAAAGGGTAAAACGGGACCCTATTACTACTCTACTATTACTCCGCTATCTGTCTGCCACCAGGCTGTAATCTCATGAACTGTGATAGTTAGACAGTTGAAATTTTCCTAGATGATGTATTTCTGTTGCCGCTATAACAAAAAATACTTAAAAACATAATAAAAAATATTTAAGTGGGGCTCCCATACAACAGACATGATTTTTTTGCCGTTTTTATAGATAACTTCGGCTTCGGACGGCTGCATGTATTATACATATAAATCTTCCACTTGAATCACTTTATCAACTTAAAAAAAACCGCATCAAAATACGTTGCGTAGGTAGTTTTAAAGATCTAAGCATACATAGGGACAGACAGCGGGAAGCGACTTTGTTTTGTCTATGTAGTTATGGTACGAAACCCTTCGTGCGCGAGTCCGACTTGCACTTCGCTAGCTTTTAGAACCAAAAAAAAACTTTTTATTTCTAAGACCTAAGTAAATAACAATCAAATAATAGAAAGTACCAAAATAGTAGAAAAAGAGTATTGTATTACCCAGTACTAACTGGGTTGTGAAGGTCCGACAGGCAGGCGCTCCATGTAAAATACTGGTATTCAGCTGCATCTGGTTACACTGGAAGCATACCCAAAAATAGTTGGCAAAATGGCAAGCAGATGATGGGAGCAAGGTAGGTCGCAGGACTGCCTGGACATTAGACATAGTACGTTTCGTTTGTTACTCTCTGAAAGTCTTTATCAAGTTACTTTATTATCTTCTAGCAAAAAACTATCTTTCAAGCCTTACACCAATTGGAACTACTTAACTTTTAAATCTTAAACATAACATAACGCCTTGTAATTCCCGATTCCGGTTAGACTGAGGTGTACCTATTAGTACACCCACATTTCGCCAGTTATGTTTAAGTCCCATGTAATAGGGGGCGAGCCTATTGCCATCAACTGGGTACAAATCCAGACTCCATAACTAACACACATAACTGAATAACACACTGTCCGACCCGGGAATCGAACCCTCAGCTCAGGATCTCACGCTCAGCAGTCGCGCTTGCAACCACGCCGCTAGACTAACGAGGCAGTGTATCTCAGACTCGGGGAGTTTTAGATCAACTTTGCTATGCTGACAAAAAAGTGTACAACACAACAACACCACACTATGCTGTAAGTACGGCTCCAGTTGTGACTCAGAATAACAAACACAAAGTAATCATCCTAGGTGATGGGCAAGGTCGGGGACTACGCACCATACTACAAAACCTGCTTGGATCTGATTACGACGTGGTATCCTATATAAAACCAGGTGCTGTATTGAGTAAGATCCTAGAATATACGAAGAGTGAAATAAGCACACTAACAAAAAGCGACTACGTGATTATATTGGGCGGATGCTGCGATAAAAACCCTCTTGATATCGATATAAATTTACATCGTTGGTTATCGTCAACTGCAAATACAAATGTAATTATAGGTGAAGTACCCAGTAACAGGTTTCTTAATGAATCAAAAATTAACTATTTACTACGATTTATCTGTAAGAAATATAAAAATGTATTGTTCATGGACATGAATTACACTAGATTCTTACCAAGACGCAATTATGTACTAAATCTTGCAAGGTCGTTTTTAAAAGAAATACTGTGTATTCATTACCATTTCAAAGCATCGCAGTACGAACAGATGTGTCAAATTAAAAGTAAAAAATCTTTTGCAAGTAAATACGTGCAAGTTAATTTAAATCTGGACCAAATTGTAATTGATAGAATTAATACAGACTGTATAAATGAATCAATCAATGAGCACGTTGAACCGGAATGTAGCAAAATCGAAAACCCCAACTCGAATAATTTATTTCGTTTCTAAATTTGTCACTATCCTACATCAAAACATTAACGGATTGATCAATAAATCTGATATGCTTTCTGTTTGTGTTAACGATTTGGCCGCCCAGATCCAACCTGTTGACATACTATGTATCACTGAACACAACATGACGGACGGTGACGAAGTGTATCTAACAATACCAAATTATAAGCTTGCGTCTTATTATATGAGAGATAGCAGGCACGGAGGCTCCTGTATATTAATTAAAAATAATTCGGAATTCAGAATTCTCCATGACATCACAAAACTTTCCATATGTAACATAATAGAATGTTCTGCAATTGAGCTGTTGGAACATCAAATAGTTGTTCTTTGCATTTACAGACCACCTAACAACTCCGCAGGCACTATAGATAGCTTTTTCACTACTCTAAATAAAATATTAAATAACATTTGCTCACACGGTAGAAAGGTCGTAATATGCGGAGATTTCAACATAGATACTTTGAAGCATACGAAAATTTCCATTGAATTTACTGAAATCTTAACCAGATATAATTTAAAACTAAAATTCAATCAAATAACGCGATTTGCTAGTAAAACGTGCATAGACAACATAGCCCACAACATAAGAGCTTGTAAAGGCACTATGAAGGAATTAGCACTATCAGACCATATGGCGCAAATAGTAAAAGTTCCAGTTAAAAAGACCTGCAACATAAAATACTGGTTTATATTAAAACGGGATTACTCTCAAGACAATAGAGCAATATTTATAAAATATTTAAATCAGCTAACCAATAGCGACGTCTACAGTTGCTCGGATGCGAATACTGCTTATAACATATTCCACGATAATTTCGTTATGTTATATAATCTCTGTTTTCCGGTTAAGAAAGTCAAGATACATAACAGATCTAGACCGAAATGGATTTCACGTGGATTAAAAATATGTAGCAAACGTAAATGGCAACTACTGTGGCAATATAGGAATAATCCAAATCAAACCACTAAAGCCACTTTCAAAGCATACGCAAAGAGATATAAAACTATAATTAGACTGACTAAAAAATCTCAAAACGACTACTTCATTAAATCTGCCATAAATAAGAATAAAGCTACTTGGAAAGTAATAAATGACATCAAATGTAAGTATCCAAATGAAGGTGTGGCTCAATTAACAACAAATGGCGTCACCATACATAATCCTCAAGACATTGCTAATTCGTTTAATGACTTTTTTCTTGACATCAATAATAATACTAGTGTACCCCAGGAATCATCCAATAAATTGACATATAATTCTGATTCAATCTTTATGACACCGACTATCCCTGATGACATTAATAAAATAATAATTGCTCTAAAAAATAAAAACAGTGCCGGTTATGATAACATTAGGACAAATATTGTTAAGGATGTAGCCCATATTATATCAGAACCACTTAGCTTCATTGTCAATCTATGTATAGAAGAAGGCATTTTCCCAGATAAACTAAAAATATCGGTTATAAAGCCAGTGTTTAAAAAAGGAGACAAAACTAACATGAGTAATTACAGGCCCATTGCATTAATACCTATTTTTGGGAAAATCTTTGAAAAGGTGATGTTTAACTGTCTTTATAATTTCTTTGAGGCAAAAAATATCCTAACGCCCAATCAATATGGTTTCAGAAAAAACAAATCCATAAATGTAGCAGTTTATAACTTCTTACACAAGGTAATGATTAACTTGGATAAAGGGTTGCCAGCTGTCGCATTATACATGGATATGTCGAAAGCTTTCGATCGTGTCGATCATAAAATCCTCTTAAGAAAATTGTATGCATTTGGTGTAAGAGGAAATGTTTACAAACTCATAGAATCGTACCTTGGTAACAGGCAACAATTCACAGAAGTAAGGAGGATAAATCTTAGTACTAAAACAGAAGAACTATATGTATCTGAATCCAAAATAGTTAAATTCGGCGTTCCTCAAGGGAGTATTGTCGGCCCTCTATTCTTCCTCATCTATATAAATGACATGCCTTCAGTAACTACTCATGACATTACACTATTTGCTGATGATAGCATCGTTTTATTTGCTAATGATAATTCAATTGATTTAGAATCTGACATTAACCAAACAATATTATTAATTATAGACTGGCTTAAAATGAATAATTTAATTATTAATATCGATAAAACTAAAATAATGGATTTTAAAATACGAACTCGACGTACAGGTGGTTTAAAAATTCATTACCTAGATAGTGACATTGAGGAAACGGAAGTAACGAAATTTCTAGGGCTATATATTGACCACAAACTTAATTGGAAATTTCATATTGAGCATGTTTGCAAAAAGCTGGGACAATTTTCATATGCATTGTATAGATTAGGGAAAATAGCGAATCGGAGTACTTTGCTAACAGCCTACCACGGTTACGTTGACTCTATTCTCAGATACGGTGTAATATTTTGGGCTAACAGTACGGAAAAAGAGCGCGCCTTCGTTGCTCAAAAACGCTGTATCAGGGCTATATTTAATTTAGGCGAAACTGACTCCTGCAAGCCATTCTTTAAAAACAATAATTTATTGACACTACCGTGTATCTATATACTTGAGGCAGCAGTATTTGTTAAAAACAATATCCACATGTTTAGCTACTACACGCGTATACGGCGTAAGGATAAATTACGTACAGCAGCCACTAAAACCCATCTAATGCATGAGAGCATCTTTTGTTCAGCTCCACGCATCTTTAATAATATACCGGGGCCAATTAGAACAATTATGAAAAAGGAAAATTTCAAAAGGACTCTCCATGATCTGTTGGTAAACAAAACTTACTACTCTGTAAAAGAATTTCTGTCCGACAAGTCTTTACTTAAATATAGTCCCACCCAGTCATGATGTGTTCGATGACCTACAGATATATCATATGTAATTTCTTTTATTTTAATTTTTACAATTTGACATTTTAATTTATTATGATTAATTTAATTTTTTGAATTTTATATTTTGACATGCTCTACCTATTTTAATTTGTTATTGTATTTTATGTGTTTAATTTGACATGTATTACCCATCTTAGTTTGTTATGTTTGACTTTATCTTTTTTATTTTTGAAATTTTTATGTAAATTGCATTTGACATTTTGGTTTATTTAGTTACTCAATTCATTGTGCTAGAGTTAAAATAATATTAATATGCAATAATGTAAATTTCATCGAATCACTAATTTATGTGTTATTATTGTATGCCCTACGGGCGGGACATAGCTGATCTAAATTAAACGACTTAAGAACTGTATTGTACCTATGATCCACAATAAAAATATTGAATTGAATTGAATTGAATCTAAAACTAATTCTCAGAAATCATCCCAACGTAGGGGTCATGTTCTATCACCACAAACAGACCGCAAAGCTAACTGCACAATTTAACCAGAAAACGCGAAGTTAACTCGTCTCGCAGTTAAATTCTCTACTCTGAGTTAATTCAAGTTTGCTAGATAAATTCCTGGAACTTTTGGAATATATCGCCGCCTTCAATCGGTTCGAAGTGAAGTTAATTTGGTTGGGGTGGGGTGGCTATGTGTGTTGGTGTTGATGAGAATGTCCATGAACTTTTTTGCCGGTTCTTCTACATAGAAAACGACCAGTCTGAATCGTGCGCTTATCTTCTGAAATTTCATTTACACATGTAGGTTTATCTCAACAAAAGATATTTGTGAATTGTTTTTTTTTATTTGTCTATGTTATGTTTGAAAATACCTACGAGTTTAGGGCGAAGGATTGTCATGTGAAGCATCATTTCACATAAGTACGCGCGTTTTCGAATTGGGTAAAAATAATTTAATGAAAATGCTCACAGCTTAGATAATGCCTATATTTTGACCACAGCAGTCACCGAAGATTATTAAGTAAAAACCATTTTTAAAATGTAAAAAAAACATTGTTGAAACAGTTCTCAGTATCAAAGAAACGGTGTAACAGATATCGGAGAAGTAATTTGGGTACTTTGCTTGAGAATCAGCAACTGAAAAGTAATTTCCATGTTTTCCGGTGTACTAAAATTAATTTTTGTGAATAAAACTTACCTACATTTACCTGATATAATTCAACAAAATTGATCCTCCATTTAGAGAACGTGTAGTAATTTTGATGTCTCTTAAATTATTCTCTGTCTATTCATCCCAGGACTGTCCCAAAATCATCCAAACCCAGACCCACCCTACAACCCAAACTTTATATCAGAAGGCGCACGATTCAAACGTTTTGTAACCTTCCAAGTTGAATGGCGATCGGGTCGCCATCGCCATTAATTAATTGGGCTAACTTCTAAAATAGCCTAGTTTTTGGGACGATGCTTATCAGCGCTCAATTTGAGTGGTTTAACTTGCCTGTTTCTGGAGATTCGGGGTGGTTAGCATTGGTGTAACTTGTTGAAATTGTGGTTGGGTTCAATGTGATCGTAGAGGTTGATAAAACTCTGGTTTTGTAAGGAATCGTAGCAGATGAGGTTCTTTAATTTCTGCCTAATACATAGGAAAAAAGCGTAAATGTATTACGTGGAAAATAGCATTTTAACTTACGTCTGGTTTCATCAAGTACTAAAGATTCCCTTCCCTGACCCTTCAAAGATTTCTGGTGACGTTATGTGTAGGTAATGTCAATTTAAAACTAAGAATTACATCTGCAAGCCTTAAACCTTATTTTCCCTACCATCTTAACCCAATTTCCAAAATGAAAATAAAATCACCCCCAGAAATCCTTTTAACCACATAAGTGGGTATTTCAAAACATTTTAGATTCCCATCAGATACCCGCACATACATCGGTGGGTCTTGCCGACCTCCCTAATATATTCACGGTTCGGCTCTTATAAATCACCCGGCTTGCCGACCAAATAATGGGTGGCTTTCTGATTTTCTTTGCCTGTATTGAGGTGGCTAGAAATAATCGTATTAAAAGTAACATAACATCACGCCTGTAATCCCCGAAGGTTTAGGCAGAGGTGTACCCATTAGTACACCCACATTTCACCAGTTATGTTTAAGTCCCATGTAAAAGGGGCGAGCCTATTATTGCCTTCAACCAGGCACAAATCCAGACTCCGTGGTTGGTACTGAGAAATCCCTGATGGGAAAGCTAATAACACTTTGGCTGACTTGGGAATCGAAACCAAGACCTCATGCTTGCATGGACGGTGAGAAATGGGCTAGCTCGCCGTTCATCCGTCTTATGACGACAGGCCGTGTCGACGGTGCGTTCGTATTCCACGCGCGCCTCAAAGAGATGTCACCAAAAAGGCAAGGGCCGATGTCTGCCAGGGCTGCGGGACTGTTCGAAAGAGATACCGCGGCCCTGGAATACAAAGGGCAAAGAAGGAACATGAATGGGTTTTAGTCAGTAAAAGTTTGTCACTCCCTGCGCTCCGCCTAGAGCGCGAGGGGTCATTTGATGATTTCCCATCAGAAATAAAGACCTCATGCTCAGCAGTCGCAGTTGCTACACTAGACCAACGAGGCTATCGTTTGAAAATGTACATATATGTACGGTAAAGCAGCGGTGGCCCAGTGGTGGCGGTCCTGACTTAGGTAAGTCATGGGTTCGAACCCAGGCAGGCGCATTACTTCGTGTAATTTAAACCGCAGATTTTCATTTTGTTTGATTTGGATCACGATACTTGCGTTATCTCAGTTTATCTATATCTGTTGCATTCAAGCTTATCAGAAACTGTAACGAAAACTACTGTAAGACTGTTTGATTACATCACAAGCACGCTCAACTTCAAACTTATCTTTAGAATATCTGAAATATGATACTAAATCTACTTAAATTGATAAATAGGCTGATAGGTAATGGGCTAAGTTGGTAACTTAAATAACTTGAGGCAATCTTTTAAATTAAAGTTATGATCGTGGAAAACTTAGGTGTATAATTGGGAATGTTCTATGAAAGTGTTAGGTAATGGATTTCTGTCCAATTAGGAATTTCTCAGTAGCAGCCGTGGAGTCTAGACTTGCGCTCGTTTGTTGACATTAGGCTTGCTCCCTATTGTATGGGATTTATAATTGGGAATATCTAGGTGTGCTACAGGTAAATTTCTATGATCTTATCCTTCAGAGTTTTCGGGTGTGATTTCATGAAAAAAGAAAATAACTATGTTGTATGTATGCAGTAATTCAAATCAATTGTAGGCATTCAATTTACAGTAATTCTTCAATTGCCATCAATAAAATCTCATATTGTAATCAAAATGTTCTGGAAAATCTAATCATTTTTGAACCGAGATATATAAGTGTAAGGCTGGTTTCACAACGCATAGACGCATTGACAAAGCGGTACATGACGCAACTCGCGAACTGTCATTGTTTCTATTGTGATCGCACGATGCAAATGAGTTAGCGACAAAATAGTTTTCTATACAGTTATTAAATAGTAGTCAATGTATGAACAATTATAAACTTATTACATGCGTAACAACTTTTCTAATCCAAAGAAAAATCTAATGAAAAACAACTGCCATTCGCTTTCAGAGCGTGTCTTATTTCTATAACGACTTTCAAGGGGATGGACAAAATGGACATATTAAGCTTTAGCAGTGATAGCGTAGTGGTGTGACCGTCGGACTGCCAAGTCATAGGTCTCGAGTTCGAACCCAAGGCACGCACCTCTGATTTTCGGATTCATGTGAGTATTGTCTAATTATCTTGCTTCGATGAAGAAAAACATTGTGAGGAAACCTACATGCCTGAGAGATATGTATTTCTTGACGGCATGTAAAGCCAAGTCCCATGGGCGGCATTAAAACTCCGACACCAGGTTAAGCACTAACCACACGATAAAGAAGAAGATATTAATATACTATTGGTTATAATAATAATATATCATTTGTTTCAGGTAACAAAGACCCATAACATATATACCTTATAGACTATCATACATATTTATAAAAACCAGAAAACATATGTTATTATTGTACACGAAGTGACGGCGTCGTGTTGCGCTGCGTGGTGTCGCGTAGCCTTCCGCGGAAACGCCGAAACATGACACCCTTCGGCCAAAACTCTTCCTTGAGGAAGGTCTCAATATGATGAGTCGGAACTCGCACCACGAACGACTTGAAATTCGTGTTGTGTTTTTGTTTTGTCAGTCCAATTTATTCTGGCTTTAACTATATAATTTGAACTGATAGTCACTTTGTCTAGGCCTCTGGAATTAAACGATTCAGACTGCATTTGAACAATATAACATTACGATTGTTTCCCCGAAGGTTCAAAGCAGTGTACCTTTTGCAAACTCAGATTTTGTCAGTTAAGTTTAACTCTTATTTTATTGGCGGAGAGTCTATTACCATCTGGGCGCAAATCCAGACCCCGTGCTACTACTACTAAAAATTCAACTAGAAATTACACTTTGCCCGAATTCAGTACCTCATGCTCAGCAGTAACCTTTGCGGCTACTACACAGGACATAGACCAATGAGACAGCGAGACAGACGTCTATCTCGATCTATCTCTCTCCACTGAACGCTGAAGTTTTCCTCTGCGCTCACCAATGTGTACTTACCCTAAGTGGGTAACTTTATAACTGAGGGTAAAAGAATGATTTATCAGTATACCCTCGGGTCGAAGCATGAAATCTTTTTGATAGAGGTACAATGAGTGCCTCAGGAGTGTAGAATCAAAACTTGATACGGCATTTATTACTAGACAAGTGGGTATTTCTTGTTTCCAGGTGCACAACGTTTTTTAAAGACTTTTGTCGATTCATAATTATTATTTTTTTGTTCCGAGAAGGTATGGTCTTATTCAAGTACTATAGCTGTTGCCCGTGACTGCGTTCGCTTGTAATTATTATAAAAAAATATTACTTCCTTCCTACCAATTTCAAGGGTTTTAATTTTTTTACACGGAACTCTAATTATTTTCTAAAATAATAATAGCCTATATTAAACCTTATAACATCAGCTATCAGCCAGTAAAAGTTTCGACAAAATCGGTCCAGCCATTTCGGAGATTAGCGGGAACAAACAGACAGACAAAAATTGAAAAAAATGTGGTTTTGTTATAAGTGACGTATATATTTTCATATGCATTCAGTAAAAAGCTGTTTTTTTTTAATATTACAAACCGAAACTTCAATTTTATTTATTTTTATTGATTTGTTTGTTATTTTATTTATTTGTATAGATGTGTAAAGGGTTCTGAGAAGGTATGGTCTTATTTAAGAATGTGTCAAAGCATAGATTATTGTAAATTAAAACTTAACAACTTCTTTAATGGGACCCACATCGTAATCGCGAAATTTCCCATACAAAATTTCAATACCCAGTCGAGTCAAAAATGTATGGGTCAGCTGATTTTTGTATTCGCAATTACATTGATCTCATACATAATATTGATCTCATTGAGAGAATTGTTCAAATGCCAACATTTGTCTGAAACATGCTGTATAAAATATAGTATGATTGAGTTTGTTACCATTTGTAGTCTTTTATCAAAGGATTCCAGATGATTTAGTACTTACCTGAAATAAAGAAACAAATAATTAGTATTAATGTTAACAAAATTCATACACTATGTCAATGGCCATCATAATCAGTAAAAGTACAATCGCAATCAAAATACAGAAGAAAAAAGGAAAAAAAACCATCTCAGTTAATAATCCACCCAAATCTTCCCGTCTTTAAATAAAAAGTAAAAGTCGCCCCAGGAAGCGCAATAAAAAATTAAAAATTCACCAAAAAAAGAAAGTTAAATAGAGGTAACGCCACACTTGGGCTTAACTTAATAAAATTCGTGTTATATGTCTGGGTTTAAATGCTTTACAAAATTTAGTAAGTTGGCCTACAATGTTTTAACTTCAGACATTAATCCACTTGAAACGGTTCAAGTTTTCGTACAACTAAAATAATGTACAGACGCCTTCGGAATATTCTATTTAATTAGATAAAAATGCTGTTTAATCTTTGGATGGAAATGGGCTCTTTTTCTTTTAAAGCGTGGCTCGTACTTATGAAGCAATTGAGTTAAGATTTTTTTTAAGAATTTTAAGCAGTTATTTCAAAGAAAGAAAGGAAAGATATACAAGATTTTTATTGAAGTAATTATTGAAAGAAATCAATAGGGATAATTGGATAATTTCGTGTCAAAACATAAGCGTTCATTCTTTAGGTAGGTATTTGTAACTAATAATTAACAATATCTTACTTTCATCAGTATTTAATACAACGATTGTGATTTTAAATCAGCTCCAAGATTTGTTATTGGAATTTATACCGAAGCTTTTATAAAAATTATTACGCAATAAAATGTCCAATCTCATCCGCAAAATTCTCAACCTTCTCGAAAAAATGAACTTCAGCAGGTATCGATTTTTACGATAACAAGAACAAACAACACAGCCTTACAATTATTTGTATTAAAACGCTAAAAGGAAAATAGAAGAGTTGGATATTATTAACTTGTTTAAGACTAGAATATTTTAGAAAGTTCTCGGAACCCTTTACGGCATTATCTTCCTAATAAAAAAGGGAATAAAATGGAACAGTAAATGTTTTATCGCTTTGAGTTCGCGATTCTGAAAATTAAATAATAAATTTATGATTTTCGAATAAGTTACTTAGGTTATTATTTTTAGATAAGATTTTTAATGCGAAAAGGTGAACTATCAAGAAAACTTTAAACATTTAAAGAAAAACCGTCTTTCTCAGAATATTTGCAAAGGTAACTAGTATTCATGCTAACGTCACAATAATACGCAACCTGACGTATACGTCGTACCTACCTCCATAAAATCTTTTTTTTCGCAAATAAAAATGTTCGCAACAGTATTATTACTAAGCTTTATTAAAGCCACTAAAACATCAGTAATGAAACAATCAACATAACATAAAAAACGCACTAAAAAATAATAATATCGTAAAGAAAATTCATATTCCATAACACTTTTCTCCACGACCGTACTCGTCTAACAAAAGTTTCCACACGGTAAAATTTATTGTTCCTATAATAAATCTTAAATATAAAATGCGAAGGTTCAGCCGGTATAAGACAGGCGGGGTGAGTTTTATCACTTTTGTTACAGCCGTTTGGGGCTCTTATTAAAACTATTTTCGGCTATTAAAGTTGAGGAAACGCTTTTGGGTGTGAGTGTATGCGATTTGCGACTCTGTCGATACTGGTTTAAAGTTTGATATTGAAATGATAGCTTTATGATTTTGCGACTGAATCTTTGACGAACTTCTGTTATGATTTTATCTAATTCTTTGGAGTGATTGTTTCCACGCTCACTGACGGCCAACCACTTTTCACCCTTATGTCCTACCGTCAGTGAGCTCTTAGTACATAGGTGTACGTGGATCACCTAAACTAGGGCACAAAAAGTCCTAGATTGATATAAGCAACTTCAAAAACTTCATATTCTGCTCCTGCTGCCGAGCATGTCGTCATGGGCTCGATTCCCATGTCAGGTAAAGCGTGCGTTTTCAGTTGCTATCTGAACCGAATTTGTGCCCGACTGATGAAATAGGCTGCCCCTTATAAAGGGGAATAAATTTAGTTTTTTCTTAAAAAAATAATCGATATTTTTATGACCGAATCAGTTGATTTAAAAATATTTGAAGACGAGACCTTTTTTCTCTAAAACTCCCAATACATTTATTATCCATCAAACTTCTAACAAAACCACATTATCGATTCCCTGTACAATTATATTATTTGACTTACTGCTACCACAGAACTGCAATACAACACGTGAATCACTAATCTGTGTCACAAAGAAACTAGCAGTAAGACAAACAAATCCAAAACCAGAATGAGGACTAACAAACGGGAATTTGGGCAAATCTCCGTTGATTCCGTGAACTTTAATGGACGCATAGTTTTAATAGGGCGCGAGTCAGGAATTGGGGAACTGAGGTTTAGTAACTGTAGGTGAACAGTCGCGTAGTTTGTTGTGAGTCAAGACACTAAATAAATCAATAAACCTTTTTTTTTTTTTCGGGTGGGAAATCATCAAATGACTCCTCCCGCTCTGGGCGGAGCGGAAGGGAGTGTCAGACTTTTACTGACTAAAACCCACCCATGTTCCTTCTTTTGCCCTTTATGTTCCAGGGCCGCGGTATCTCTTTCGAACAGTCCCGCAGCCCTGGCAGGCATCGGCCCTTGCGGGCCCCTCTTGTTTGCTGACATCTCTTTGAGGCGCGCGTGGAACACGAACGCGCCGTCGACACGGCAAATCAATAACCCGTGATTAGCTATGGGTCCACAGAAAAATATAAAGCATGACGTAACACGTCTGTAAAACTCTTAGTTTGGCAGAGTTGTAAACGGACCCTTCACGAAGCGGTCAACCAAGCATTCTGTACATCAAACTAAGTCGGTAACTCTCTACATAAAAAAAATCTTTGCTAGATAACGGGTTTGCTGTTGCGCTTCACGAAACGCACTCAAAACATTGTGCTGATAGCCGCATTGAATAGTACGGAAGTCGTGGATAGAATAGAATAGAATATTTATTGTAAAACAAAATGATAAGTGCAAGGCCTTGGTCTGTCAAGGGATATTGTTAAAGTAAAGTTACAACATTAGCTACTTCTTGTATTTAAAAAATACCTTATGAAAAAGTTGGAACTTTAACCACCATTATCTCCGTAACTAGAAGGTTCCCAAGTATGGTTCAGAAAAAAGAAATGATCACAATGACAGGGAGAACATGTGTGCCGTTCGGTTTCGTTAAGGGGTCTTTTACATCCATAATAGAAGTTTCCTAGCCCACCATTTTGTCAGCTTTGTTTAATTTATAGTGGCTATGAACTGACATACAAAGAAGAAGTAGTTATAAACACGAATATTTTCTTACCAAGTAGGTACTATTTTTATCAAAAAACACAATCAAAAATAATACCGCTAATAAAACAACTCGAAGCTAACCCGTAAACCAATAATAATCATTATTCCATTCTCGTCCGGATATCTTGGGAGAGAAGTATTGAAAGTTGGCCAAGTAAAAAAGAAAAAGTTTTCTAAACAAACAGCTAAGTTGAAGATTGATGACTTCACCTCAGAGGGTACATGCAGGGAAGTTTTGTGAACGCACACAGCTGGACGAAAGGGCCAACATGTTGGATCCAACGTTTGGACCAACACAACTTAAGGAGATATAATTTTATCTAGCATCAAATTAAATCTAAAAAGGGCGTGGCTAAATAATAACAGCCACGCGGGTCCATCTTCAAAGTTAAGCAACACTTCCCGAGGTCGTTCTGTGGATGGGTGACCATACACATAGCGAGTCAATTCCGCACCTTAAACCGTTGTTCTCTGCAGTTATTTAGAGATCTTTGACAGTCGTTACAGGTAGTCAGTGGCCCGAAAGTATGACAACCAGTCTTACCAAGGGGTATTGTATTACCCAGCACTAACTGGGTTGTGGAGGTAAGATAGGCAGTCGTTCTATGTAAAATACTGGTATTCAGACTGAAACCCCAACATGGTTGGGAAAAGGCCAAATAGACGAGTTTAATATCCCCATTACGAAAAACTGTATTTCAAAATTGTTGTTGCAATAAAATAAAGTAAACGTGTTATTTTATTTTAATGTTTGCTTTTAAAATATTTATCGTCTTATCATTTATCAGAATTTTCTCACTTAGGTAACAATAGAACGACCAGTGAGTTCGTTGACCGCTAACACGTGCTGCATCTTTCAGCACTGACCTCAAAGTTCAAAATTGAACAATACGCTTGAATTTTGGAATGGTGTTGAATTTGGTAATTTCCAAAATAAAACTGAAGGTACTACCGCTATAACACAACACGGGTACAACCACTTTTCAACCTTATTACTTAGAGCATAAGGGTGAAAAGTGGCAGACCCTCAGTGAACTCGTTAGTACGCACGATGACCAATCAAACTAAACAAACCAAATTAAGCCGATCTCTCATTGTACGGAAAGCTCATACAAAGGGCGGTCAGGTTATACTGGATATTATTAGCTTGATGTGTCGCCGTGTGTACGGAATTACGTCGAATTTTTGTTACAGATTTTTTTATTATTATTTCAACATTAACAATGATCAAAAAGTCAAAAATGAGTTTGCTTAACAAAGTTACCGAAAATCTTAACGTCATTTCTGTTGAAATTTGTTGCAGCAATATGGAATGTTTCGAAAGCGATTGTAATTTGTCTACGCCCTTAGTTTCAACTAATGACGAATTTACTAAAGTTTGGTCGATCCGTCTAACACTTGTGTGCTTACTCAAGTTAAAGTTATTAGATCAACAATTTTTATGTAATAGACAAGAATTTGAACGAAGAACCGTTAAAGAACAGCCACATTGACAGTTCGAAGTTCAAGCAATTTACTAAACTACAGAAAAAAAATCGTATCAGTAATGACTCTTAGTATTGTGATGAATTAATAATACATTCAAATGCAAATCTTGTAAATATTTGTATGGTCCTTGGCCCGTTAAGTTAACCAATTTTGGTTGCGATACTCATCAGCATTGTCATGAGTTTTTTTTTTATACAAACCAATTTAAAAATCGACTAGACAAACATATATATATGTATATATCATACTGCTGAAGAAAATCTATATGGAAAAACCAGGATACAGGCACGTATCAGTTATCTCAACTGCCTGCCTTTGACTGCCTCGTTGGTTCAGTGGTCGCAAGCGCGACTGCTAAGCATGAGGTCCTGGGTTCGGTTCAGTGTTATTGGGTCATCAGAAATTTCTGAGTAGCAGCCACGGAGTCTTGATTTGTGCCCGGTTGATGGCAAAAGACTTGCCCCCTATTATATGAGACACAAGTTTAACTGGTGAAATGTGGGTGTACTATTAGGTACACCTCTGCCTAACCCTTGGGGGTTTACAGGCGTGATGTTATGTTATAAATAAAACTTTATTTAGGATTTTTTTTTAATTTACGGGACACTTTTCTGCTACATGCTGAATATAAAGAAAATTTCAGCTCAAAACTGAAGTGCTGTGCTATCGTTACGAATCAATAGCTTGAAAGGTTAAATGTGAACTCTCTGACGTCACGCAGAGTTTGTCGTCAGTTAGAGGAAAGTGGACGTGATTGAAAACTAAGGGTTGGTGGATATACATCACGCTTGTAATCCACAAAGAGGTAGGTAGATGCGTTCAACTACATTTTGCCAGTTATGTTTAACTTTCATAAGGGGGCGACCTATTGCCAACAAATTGGCTCAAACTTAGACTACTCGCTGCGACAACTACAGTTACCAAATGGATACATTTTTATGGAAAATCCAATTCCAATATATTTTTTGTTAGCTTTTTTCGTCCCACTGCTGGGCAAAGGCCTTCCCATACTTTAATGACGCACACACTTACACCTTACCCAAATATTATGTAATAAAAATATTTTTATTTAATAAATGGCATTTCGATAAGTCAATTGATATTTAGTTGGCCAATTGAGTAAAAGTTGTAATTAAAAAAAAAACACACGCGACGATGCGATCCACAAGACTTATCCGTCGAAATAATCCTCCGTGTGTAACGAAAAAAAATTTAAGAAGAAAATCAAAGTCGAGATTTGTGTGAAACTCGGGCCCCACTCACAAATACTTTGTATCAACGGAGAATACCGATCAATCAATCTGTTCAGCTTTTGTTGGTCTTCTAAAATAATATGTCACAAGTTTTTTTAACTTGGATTACTGGTAACGATGACGGAAACTCATCGAGGAGTTTTCTTTTAGTTTTTCTTGATTTCGTAAGGGAGACATACAAATGGCGAGTAAAAAGGGGGTTTCATTTAATGGTGGCGACTATTCATTGTAATGAGGAGCTCGTGGCTAAATAAGAACAGCCGCTCGGATCGATCTTTAGGTTAAGCCGTGCTTACCTAGGTTGGTCCGTGGATGGGTGACCACCCATTACATACCGAGTTTCCTCCGTGCCTCGGAAAGCACGTTAAGCCGTTGGTCCCGGCTGTCATTTGTAGATCTTTGACAGTCGTTACAGGTAGTCAGTGGCCCGAAAGTCTGACAACCAGTCTTACCAAGGGGTATCGTATTACCTAGCACTAACTGGGTTGTGGAGGTCCGACAGGCAGTCGCTCCATGTAAAATACTGGTATTCAGCTGCATCCGGTTAGACTGGAAGCCGACCCCAACATAGTTGGGAAAAGGCTAGGTAGATGATGATGACTATTCATTGTAATCTAAGTTCTCTCGTGCTATCACTTATTTTTTACGAATAGAAAACCCAAAAAGTTTTTCCGAATTGTCGTAAGGTACCAAGGCTCAATCAATACTGTCATAACGTACACGTGCACGTACGTGTGTGTACTTTAATCAGTGCTGTTGAAAATTGTTTTAGAAAAACAGATCTATCCCTCTTGTCCTATAAAATAAGAAATAAAATATTTACCAAGACATTTAAATTTTATATTATTTTCTGGGCCAAAAGATCAAAATGGACTGAAAGATACAATTTTAAAGATATTGAAATAAATCGATCTCTTAGACACTGAAATTATAAAGTCAAAGCTTTATCTTATGCCTTATAAATGAATAAATAAATCACTAAACTTGATTTATTAATCAAAAATGATTTATTTGAGAATCCTTTTTGTGAAATGGCCTGCTGAAATCTATGATAGATTTGTCGCAATCTGCTGAGGGCTGAAATCTGATAAGAAGTTTAACCTTAAGATACACATCTGTTTAGACCTGCCCACCAGAACGATTATTATGACAATTAATTTCTGTTAAGACAGCAACTTTGATTGATTGCCAGTTTACCATTGTCAGTTCACATGATAAAACTCTGCAAGTTGATTTTAACAGTAAATTATACTTAGGTAAACAAATAGGATTGACAAACGCATTATGGAAAAGCACAACACTTTAAATGCGATGGAAGTGTCCACCCAAGATCTAAACCATGACAGTTTTATGTGCCCATGCATAAGACACCGCAGTTAGTAAACTATGGATATCGTCTGCGTCAGAGGTGTCCAATAGAGTTTTATGTAGGGCCAAGTTTAGTATTTTTGTAACCGCAGCGGGCCAAAATAAATGTACAGTAGCCTCTTAAGTTAAATAACACCAGTTTCGCCGGAAAATACTGCGATGATCCGGTCTGCTATCCACAACTTAAATGTCTAGCAAAATTTAGGTCCAGTCCCGCGCGGGAAACGGGTTGACATAATTATGCTCGCGCTGCGCCGATCGACCCACTCGTACAGAGGTGGTCAACTGGCACTGAAATAGTCGTGTGACGTCGAAATCGTAAAAACAATTGGTCTGGCCAACACTTGACAACACACAGAACAAAAATATCATGTTATTTCGTTAATTTGTTATTGGATTTGTATAATTGGAATGAATCCTAACTAATATTATAAATGCGAAAGTAAGTTTGTTTGTTTGTTACCTTTTCACGCACACCACTGAACCGATCATCCTTTGCAAAATCAAATTCAAATCTATTCTATTCTGAAAGTTTTCACGTTGTCTCGTGTACAGAAACCGACATAGGGTACCTTTCATCCCGAAAAAAAGTAATGTTCCCGAGGAAAACAACAATAACGTTGTTATGATAATAGATGGCGCCACGTGTCTTTCGAATCATTGTTGAATTATATTATTACACAAGCAGAGTGCAACCCGAATTGATTGTACAAATTCTAAATTAACGCGAGCGAAGCCGCGGGTAAAAGCTAGTTTGAAAGGTAGTGTGTGGTTGTTTGGTTTATATTTTGCCTTAGGCCAAACCGAAGCAGTTGTAAGTATAATAATATGATTAAAACAAAGTATGTCTCTGCAAAAATAAACGTGGCTTGAGAATCCTGACTTGAAAAAAACCTTTCAATAGCCCAAATATGGACATCAGAAAAAACACTATTTTTCTCACAAAATTATTTTTCTTTTTCAATATACTCTCCAAAAACCTTAACACACTTCCGCAGACCTTTTAAATTATTTGTTTACACCTTCGAAAATAATTACTTGTCAAGGCCTTCAAAATAAGCAGAAATGGCCGACAATTTTTTCAACATTATCTGAGGATGCTGCCACAATCGGCCGACGTCTTCAATTTAGTCTCTGCCTTGCATGAAAAGACTTTGTTCTTAAATCATTGATTTTAATCGTATTTGAAATAGATGGTTACCCAGCTATGGACTATCCTTGGAAAGCACTACTTAACCTTGAAGATCGACCCGTGCGGCTGTTATTATTTAGTCACGAGCTCCTCATATTTCTATAGAAGACTAACGCTAAACAATATCTGGGTAGCAGCAAATAGTTCTGCCCACCACTTTTGAAAGATAATATATTGTAAATTATAGTTCCACGCTCATATAATAATTATGTGGCTATTGTCACAATGATGTTGGTCTTTTGTACCGCGCAGGTTTCTTACACTTCATTCTTTACAAGCTTCTGGCCGCGTCTTCACTCGCGTGGACGTCGGAAATGTTCCACGGAACATATTGTCAGGATCAAAAAAGGTCTTGTGTCTTAACTTCATAGTCTACCTGTTCTGTCCTGGTGCTAACGAAATACCTGGGTATATTAGTCAATTTAAATTGTACAAGCGAGTTCACTGATGGTCGACCACTTTTCAACCGTATTACTAAGGGTGAGATGGTAGGTTTTTACAAGTATTATAATTTGCCTTTTTTGGTTAGAATTTTGGCTAAGTGATGGTCTAGCTATTATTGTCAAAACTTAGATTTGTTTAGTTTTTCCGTATTATTTTATGAGTTTTGTTTCTATTTAGTACCCACTTGATGTCAGACTAACGCTGTCCTCTCATACTCAAGTATTAACACTGTAACACAATAACATTGTAACAAAAATTGTTTTTAGAAGAGTAACCCTGGAATTTCTTGCCGGTTCCACTTCATAGGACCGTGCACTGCGGAGCCTGAGGTCCTGGGTTCGATTGCCAGGTCGGGCAAAGTGTAATTGAGTTTTTCCTTAGGAATTTATCAGTAGCAGTCTCGGAGTCTGGATTTGCGTCGGTTTGATGGCAGTAGGCTCGCCCCCTATTACATGGGACTTAAACATAACTGGCGAAATGTGGGTGTACTATTAGGTACACCTCTGCCGGCGTGATGTTATAACTTTACCGAACTCTGACGACATTTATGATTCGAAAATGTTAGTTAACTATGTACGTTATTATTTACAACACCAAGGTTCACAATTTATATGGCTTAATAAAATACATACATTAAGACGTTTATGGTTGACGGGGCTGTTTGTCGGAGCGACTCATTTCATGTAAAATACTCGGTTGGCATCTACGTGAAAAATGAAAATATTATTATGTATTTTTATTTCATTATTGAATTTGTTAAGTGAGTATTTTTTTTATGAAATAATAGTTGTGTTTGAAGAAATTGTGAAAAATGTGTGTGCGTTGTATTGAGCATTATTGTAAACCGCGATTTCCTAAGCATCACCCTTTCCCTGCCCTTGAAGTCCCTTTGTTGGTAGGCGCATAAAATTTCCTCTTCTATTCTCCGCTGTCAGCCATCACAATATCTTTTACTCCTTTTTATTTCAAATCATTCCTCACACAATTCATCCATCTTCTTTTGGCCATCTCTTCCCTCCTTATCCATCAACATTAATATTCATCACTCTTTTAGTCACTTGGGATTAATGCCTCATCACCAGTGATAGGAATAGGTAGTGCCTATTTGCCTAAACTTCGAAGAACAGAGACAAGAAACGGAGACTTCCTTAGGACTAATTTTTTTCCGATACATCTGTCCCGGAATTTCGATACAACACTTAAATACATTTTAAAAAATGTGTTATTTGGAACAAGTAATTCTTTTTTTCTTTTATTGATATAAACTAGTGCTTGACTGCGATCCTACCTGATGGTAAGCAGTGATTTATCTAAAGTTTGCGATTAGACATAATTTATAACACCATAATAGCCACTTATCCTATATCAGCATATCCTACATTAGTCTATATGTCCCTCTCCTAGAGAGGAGGCCTGAGTCCCAGCAGTGGGAACATTATAAGGCTGATGCAATGCAATGCAAGGATATATCAGCCTAGTGACACACACTGCGTGTGTTTGTATTGTTGTGATCAGAGAGCTCTTCCTAAAATGTGAATGATATAGATGACTTCCGTATTTTTTTCACGCCTTTATCCCGGAGGAATAGGCAGAGACCACAGACTATATCTAATACCTATGCAATTACTAATATTATAAATGTGATAGTTTGTATGGATGTCCATTACTCAATCCCACTGAAAATGCTGAATTTGGCAGTGATATAGGTTAAGGTGTGCATTAGCACATAGGTTACTTCCTATTAAAAAAAAGTATAGTTCTCATGGGATACAAAAAAAGTAGTACACGCGGGAAAAGCCGCGGGCATTAACTAGTTTAAAAAAAAAACACGTGAGGGTTTCATTTCATTCCTTTCACACCACCGATATTGTCTGGCGATTTTTAGGAGATTTCCATGCAAAAAAAACGAAAGAAAAAATTCTCAAAAATACCATTATTATGCAATTATTTTAATATCAAGCACAATTTTAAACATACTTACTTTAGAAATATATTTCATTAAGATGAAAGAAAAAAAGGTATTTCTATTTTCATTTGTGACCAAATATTTGTACATCATGTATAATGGTAGAATGTAAAGGGACCTCATTAATATTAAGATTTTTGATATTAAGACACTTTGTATACATACATTCTGGCAAATAAATGAATTATTTATTTATTTTAAATACTTTTTTTTAAATGACAAATTCTTTCTACTTTAAAGAATGCTAAAATGATAAAAAAATACCGTTTTATTATTTTAAAGACAAAATGCCTTTTATTATACTTGAACTTTACAAATCTCATTAAACGTAGCGACGCCTAGAGTGAGCTAGAAAGAAGATATTTACTTCGAAACGTGTACGGCTTCTTATACAAATATTGTGATTCATTGTGTATCAACAAGTCATTTACAAAAAGTTCTCCAACAAAAAAATTCAGAAAGTTTTATGGTTGTAACGACTGTGTATGTTATTTATTATGATATATCTAGTCGCAAACTTTAGGTAAATAATTATAGACGAATTACTTATTCCAAATAACACATTTTTTTAAATGTATTTAAGTGTTGTATCGAAATTCCGGGACAGATGTATCGGAAAAAAATTAGTCCTAAGGAAGTCTCCGTTTCTTGTCTTTGTTCTTCGAAGTTTAGGCAAATAGGCACTACCTATTCCTATCACTGCTCATCACAAATGTACATACTAAGGCAGATTATTCCTTCAATGAAAAGTTGATTTCTTTACTTTCAAACTACCTTTTATATACCTACTCGTTAGCTCAATCACTAGCTGTAGTAGAAGTTCGGTTATTGTCCCACGGAATCATATTACCGTGATAAAAAGTATCCTATGAGTTAGTCCAGGTTAAAAACTATCTGAGTACAAAATTTCATTCAAATCCCTTCAATAGTTTTTGCGTGAAAGAGTAACAAATATCCATCCATCCATTCATCCTACCTCACAAACTTACGCATTATAATATTAGTAGGAGTAGGATTTCTTACTTTATTCATTTTTGATACTTCATCTTTTGTTCCATCTCAATGTTCTCACTCCAGAAGTAAAACTTGTTTACCAGATTATACGGGTGGAAGGGACACCGACGCGAAAACGGTTACCACGTATTCAGTACATCATTCTGAACACCCTCACATAGAAATTTTTATCGGTTATTAAAAAAAAATCTGCTGTTTCCTACAAAAGTGCAATACCTACACAGTCAAAATGTATGGAACAGTCCCACCCTGGGCTGCGGGACTGTTCGAAAGAGATACCGCGGCCCTGGAATATAAAGGGCAAAAGAAGGAACATGTATGGTTTTTAGTCAGTAAAAGTCTGACACTCCCTTCCGCTCCGCCCAGAGCGGGAGGAAAAAAACAAAAGTCCCACCCCGTATGGTACAGTCAGGCTTAGTATGTTGTTCAGAATGCATTTATGATAGTTTTCTGGTCCTTTTACACACACTGTTTAAATATTTTTCAGATGTTAGTTTAGCAGAACCATCACTCCCTAAGGACATTACTACGGTAGATATTGTGCTAAGAGGTTTCAAGGACCAATCTTGGGCTGAAGACGAAGCACCATGTTTGGAACAAACTTTAACAATAATGAACAATGTGCGAAATTACACCGTTTGGGCAGTTTGGAGTAAGTATTACCTAGATTATAATTCATCATCTGCCTAGCCTTTTCCCAACAATGTCGGCTTCCAGTCTAACCGGATGCAGGTGAATACCAATATTTTACATGAAGCGACTGCCTATCTGACCTCCAAAAACCAGTTAGTACTGGGTAATACGATATCCCTTGGTAAGACTAGTTGTCAGAATTTCGGGCCACTAATTATCTGTAACGACTGTCAAAGATCTACAAATGACAGCCGGGACCAACTGCTTAACGTGCTTTCCGAGGCACGGAGGAAACTTGGTATGTGACGGGTGGTCACCCATTCACGGACCAACCTAGGCAACTTAACCTGAAGGTAGACCCGAGTGACTGTTATTATTTAGCCACGAGCTCCTCTAGCTATTACCTAAATTAAAAATACAGAGTTAAAAACAAACGGTTTTGGGCCGAAGTCTGGTAAAAAGTTTCTCATTAATAATATCTTGAAGATAGGTAGGCTCTGTAAAAGGGAGTGCCCTGTAATACACCGCACGGACTTAGTGTAGTGGCGATGTCACATGTCTTCAAATTTTTGGTACTAGATAGGACCTACCAATTTCTACACAATGATTTAGATCGATGTTTTTGTTTGTACACTTTATTTTTATTTTTTTATTCGTGTCTGACCACGGACTATACCAACGCTGTGATTTTTATCTTTAAATGTTACAGCACCATGCTGCCTTTTAGCCTCCTTCAGGACCAATTTCGTTAGTCTTATTTTGATTTTTTATCTCATTTTAGTTTTTCATATAATTTTGTTTTAATATTAATTTAATCATTTTTGTTTTTACCTGTGCGAGACAAATAAATATTTTTACTGTCTTTTTTTATTTCCTTCACCGTTTTCGAGAGCAGTGATAATGAAACAAAGTAAAATGCTTGACTGGGTTCGAATCCTGGACCTGCAACTTGTTTGGGGACGACAGTCCCCATTTAAAAGTTACATGTGAGAACAGTAATTAATGGCCTGTTGGCGAAGACCAATAATATAGGCCATTAATTACTGTTCTCAAAGTTAATGATGATAACTCACAAAAAGAGATTAATTATGTATTTCAGCAATCATTTACAATATGAGACAGACGTCATGTTAATTATTCATTCATTTAAAACTCGTTACCAAAATGTTGCAGTATGGAATTCGATGCATCATCCAGTTGGTACTTTTTACGGGTCTGAATACAGCTTGGGTAATTATGACCAATGTTTGAGTGCACCTTCGATGTCTGCTGACCCCCAAATGGTAACTCAGTACTGTCTAGCTGATGTTAAGTTGACTAGCAAGAAAGGAGACGGTCGAAGTATGCTGGATTCAACTGAAACGTATGTTGCTGTAAGTATAACTTGTATATTTTTTTATGCCCGAGTTAATTTATAATTTTAGTTAATATTAGTTGATAATATTCGCTGGTGTAGTGATCGCAGTAGCGACTGCTGAGCGTGTCGGGCAAACGGGCAAAATGTTGTTGGGTTTTTCCTTCAGGAATTTCTCAGTTGCAGCCACGGAGTTTGAATTTATGCCGATTGATGGCAATAGGCTCGCCCATTATTACATGGGACTTCAACATAACTGGCAAATGTGGGTGTATTATTAGGTACACCTCTGCTTAACCCTTTGGGGATTACAGGTGTGATATTATGTTGTGTTAATTGATTAAAAGGTTTAAAAGGCAAATTGAAATGGAAAGGGCGGCGGACGAGACGCCCTAGAAGCACAGACAGGTGAATGAACGAGAAAGATAAAAAAATCGTATGAAAATAGAATAGAAAGTGGCGTTACGAAGTTTCTGTCAAGTAAGGTGTCTGTAAGGCGTGAGTGTAAATTGATAATACATACATTAAACTATCCAATAATGAAGACTGAACCCTCATGAAAAAAAATCGAGCATATCGACGATCAATAATTCTCATGAGCCGTTTGGGGTTGAAACACTAGGGCCATGGGGTCCGAGTGCCCACCTAGTTTTTCGGGAAATCGCCAAGCGGTTGGTCGACTCTTCACGTGACCAGAGGGCGGGCCTATTTTTTGGCCAAAGAATCAGCATTGCCATCCAACGTGGTAATGCTGCCAGCCTTCTGGGCACTTTTCCTGTTGACAGCGATGCGGACGAATTTTTGGATGCCCTGTAACCCTTTTATACTTGTACATATTTATTTCTATTATAGTTTTGTAGTTTGTAAATAATTAATATTTTGATTAAACTACAATGTTATACATATAATAAAAATAATTCTCCAGTTTAGTGTCTAAGATGAAAATATTAGCATAATAAACTATCATTTGAACCCAGACCACACACAGATCGCAGGCGAACTCTTTCTCATCAATAATTATTTTTATAGACTAAAACTGCAATAGGCCGAAACCTCAACAAAGTAATCTGGGGAACCTGCCTTCCATCAACCTGCAAGCCTGGTTCTATCTCCAAGATTCTGAAGACCATTTACCTGGCGAACCCTCTGACTCCATTAGAACCTGAGATTACTGTAGATTCCTGTCGAATTGCTGGGGAGAAGATGGAATACAGTTATGGATTCTATGCTTTTATGTAAGTTGAACTTCTTAAGTAGCTCATGTTTGATATGGCAGACGAGACAGCAAAAAATTTAAATGCTAGTCCTAAGACCAAAAAGGACCAATTTTAATAACACGCTTTGGCTCAAAAATAACTGGTGAAATGAATACTACTCTCATTATATGGATAAATATCTGCTTCAAGAAGATCTTAACTTACTAGACTTTTTCGAAATCTAACAGTGAAAAATTCCAAATCCAAATTTTCATCCTTGCAGTAATTCCTACCATTTTTTTCAGATCACTAATAACTATGCTTTTGACTGTATCGATTCTTTCAACCTGCTATCTCCAACACTGTTATTTGAAATCTGGAGGTAAGCCCTTTAAGATTTAATAACACACTTTAGTTTTTGTAATCTAATGAGCCTGTCTCCCTTATGTAAATTATACCACTTAATGTAAGTGAAACTCTTGAGGTTCTAACACCACTTGAAGTTAGTACATAACTTAAAACCACAGTTACTTGGGGTCTAAATTCTTCCCTTGAGAAACAGTAGGAGTTAACTGAAAGATCAGATGAAGTTAGCGGTTGAGAGTTTGTCATGTTCACTCAAATGTTTTGCTGATTATGGCGCATATGTCATTTAGTTTCCTTAAAAATGGTTGAGCTGAATGGTGCTGATTCTTACCTCATGTTCGTAAATGGGCGCCGTCAGTAGGGACTAGTCATCTCTAAGCTGCCACGGCTAATTTGTTTATATTTTTTGAATTTGCTTTGGACGTTTTTGTCGTGCACGTCTTTTAACATCTTTTTCTCATAATGTATGAACTCAACATGAATGATGAAACGAAGATTTAATAACAACATTCTGATTTAGAAGAGTGTCCATGGAGTTTCTAGCCTGTTCTTCTCCATAGAGATCTACTCTTTGGAATGGGCAACTACAGCACTTTCACAGTTATTATGCCTTGTGACTGGGACTGCAGCTTCATTATTTATTTTATTAATTGACGATTCAAAAGTGCTTGTAACTGGCGTACTTGAGATAAATGCTTTGATTTTGATTACAGTAATATACGCCATAGCAAACTCATTCTCTATGGAACGAAATTGGACGTCATTGACAAAGAAATCAGACGATGAAATAGGTACTCTGAACTTGGTAAAACTATCGTGTGCAACACTGGCTGTTGCCACACATACTGCTTTCTTTGAAGTTATGGGACCCATCAGCAATGGGCTGGTTTTTGATTGGGTAAGTTTCCGCCAAGCAGAAAAATCCACCTTTTTGATGACACTGAATAAAGGACTGTATCAGTATTGCTTTTAAGTGTATAATTCGACGTAGACAAAGCGTCTCCTTATGCTTGCTCGAGGATGCACTGGCGTCCAACTATGTTACCTTTATGACAACAGATGCAACTAAAATAAAAAAAAAAATACAATCGTCTTCAAATGTCTTTCGTACTAATCTTATAAATGCGAAAGTTTGTGAAGGATGGATGAATGTTTGTTACTCTTTCTCGTAAAAACGACTTACCGGATTTGGATGAAATTTAGCACACATATGGTTTATAACCTGGATTAATACATAGGATACTTTTTATCCGGGTAGTATGATCCCGAGAGATAATTATCGAACTCCACGCGGGCGAAGCCGCGTGAATAAGCTACAGCTCATTTTTAGAGCGAACTAATTTATAACTTATAATATTTCAGTTAATGTTGGAAACTGGGAGTCCTTTGTTAAATTCTTTAAAGCACATAGATTTACCAGTTGATAACTTCTTCATGGTATCAGGGATACTGCTTGTTAAAGGCTTGATGGAGAAGAAGAAGAGACCTATCGTTGCTTTGGTTAAACGATATTTTAGGTAAGAACACTAAATTAAATGTACCGTCATCTGAACATCATCATCTGTGTATACTTTTCCAAATAAATTGGGATCAGCTTCCGGTCATATCAGATGCAATACAATTCCAGTACTTAAGTTTATATTCCAGTAAGTAGGTTATACTATATCCCTTGTTAAGGCAGGGTGTATGTGTCAGATAATCGAGCTTCTGATTCTGATCGTGGCTTCAGAACTGCGATCGGGTTTTGGCGATTTAGGGATGATCACCTATCTACAGATCAGCCTCGGCAAGCGGCCTTGAAGATATTATTATCTAATCACGAGCCCGATGAATGTATTAAGTAATAATAATAATTAACTAGACGAGGTGGACACAACCAACGACTAGTGGCCCCTATCAACCCTGGATGGAAGAACTAGAAGTCAAGAAGCCCCCAAGCCCATTAGTGACCATGCCATGCCATGTGCCATGTGTTGTGTGCCAATTTGTGAGTTGTGGGAGGCCATTGCCCATTAGTGGGATGGTATCCTCATCATCTTCCTGCTCTCGTCCCATGTTCCATGGGGTCGGCGCAACACGTTTTTTTCTTCCTTTCTCGCCTAGCAACCGTCACGCTATCATTTACTAATTTTTCTTTCACACCATTAATAATTTTACATTTTTTAAACCATTTCCTGGAGCCCTGACACAGCCAGAAGGCGTCGAATCATCTCTCAAAGAAGATGGCGGGACGAGCTGGACAAAACGACCAGTGGCCCACATTAGCCCTGGATCGAAACAACTGGAAGTCATTTGCCCAGCAGTGGGGTGACATAGGCTAACAGTATTAGTATCATTAACAATTAACCTTTGTTTCAGGATAACACCTTCATTCGCAGTAGTAATGTTCTATGTGGCTTCAGTCTCTATATATACTGGCGATGGTCCTTTATGGCAGAGGTTTGCGGGTAGAGAACAGAAGGCTTGTGCCGACAACTGGTGGCTTGGTCTCCTGATGCTCAATAATTATGTAAATGCGGAGAACATTGTAAGTATGATTTTAACACACGTACTGGTTCGGATATCAAAAAAAAAACTATCACGATTTCGCTTAAGAGAGTGAAAGACTGTTTTATTACACCATTCGATAGTGTCCCATAAAGGGATAAAATTCTGCGAAGTAATGTTTTGCGATATATGAAAGCTATTAATAAATTAAGAAATGAAATGTCAGCTTTTTTGTGACAAAATTTTTGAGAATGCATATGGATGTCTATGAAAGTAGAGAAAGACCATAGAAACGATGGACGGACTGTGAAATAGATGATATAGCTGGAAAGCAGGTGAATACCAAGATGTGGTTTACTAACAGAGAAACATGGATGAAAAAATCTTGCTACACCGAACCGAATAAATTGGAATAAGAGCAGGGAAATGGTGATCTGTAGTTTTTTTTATTATCTTATTTTCTATTATTATTATTATATAAAATGGTAAACTGAATGACTGGGTGATATATCAAGACACAGCCCAAACCGCTTGGCCTAGACACATGAAACTTGGAGGGCGTGTTCTTTGTAAGTATCCACTAAGAAAGGATTCTTGGGAATTCCACCCTTAAAGGGGTAAAATAGGGGATGGAAGTTTATATGAAAGTCCGTCAGTTTTGAAGTTAGAATCTTCAAATTTTGTGTTTAGTGTGACGATTGAAAATTAATTTATACGTGTCTCAGCGTTTTTGATAATTCCACCCCCGAAGGTTTAAAAAGGGGGATGAAGGTATGTAACTATGTTTGTTACCATAACCTGAATAAATAATAATAATAATCCCGTTAGTACGTTCCTGTCGGATATTTTTCAACAACCACGCGGGCGCAGCCGCGGGCAAAATCTAGTAACCTACAATTTCTTTTCTTATTATAAATTTTCAGTGTCTTATAGTAAGTTGGTATATACCATGTGACTACCAGATCGCTATTATGGGAACCATTTTATATTTAGTATGGCAGAAGAACAGGATTATAGGAAAAGTAGTTATTACAATAACAATGATATTGTCATTTCTGATTCCTGGTTTCGTCACATATTGGAGAAAACTTCCTGGATTGATACTGTTTCATGATTTAGAGTAAGTGTTTTTTCTTATTGTTAATGCCGTAATTTTATCTCTGAATGTACTGCTTTCCTTAAAAAGCGGGTCTAACTTTGTACACTCCAATCATCATCTTCCTGCCGATGTCCTATGTTACTAAGGGTTTGAAGTTTGTTTAGTTAGTAGCTTGTTTTAAGAGTGACGGTATAGCATACTCCTTTTTTCTCTCATGTCTCACAATCCATCTATATTCTATGTTCTTGCTTTCCCTCTCAATCTATCACCATTCATATTTTTAGGATTTTTCGTTAAACAAAAAAACGTAGCCCAGCACTAGGTATTTCTCTTGTATCGTGGGTGAGTTTACAAACATTTAAATCAAATCAAATCAAATCAAATCAAAAATGTTTATTTGCAAGAAAATACAAATTATAAGGAAAGATTTTATGTCCTAAAAGTCATTGTATTCTGCCTGCAAGCAGGCGTGCAAATTTTTTACTTACATCTACTTTAAAGAAAGAAAGAAAGAAAAAATATTTATTTGTCGCCGAGACATGACGTGCATACAAAAAAAAAACAAAAATAATTACAATAATCATAAGGCGCATTAATAAAACAGGACAGAAAAAGAAAAGTACATACACACGTACGTACGTACTTTACATAGTAGCTTATTAACATGCAAGTAATATTATTACAATTAATATTATTTTAACTTTTAAACTCACAAACACAAGCAGCCAGAACCGGAGCTACTAGCTGTAAACCATACAAATATTTGTTCCGTGCGGGAATCTTATCCGCGACACTCAGCTCAGCAGCGAATCACTCAGCCACTGCGTCAACCGTACCGTCAATATTCATCGCTATTTAAAGTGGCTTTCAGACTACGCTGTAATATAATTGCATTATAGTATATAGCTCATAGCACAACAATATCGCGCATCATAGATTGTTATGGACACGTTCACACTGTACTATATATTGTTGACTATCTATGGTGCGCGATATTGTTGTGCTATATACTATATGCTATTATTAGAGGAGCTCGTGGCTAAATAAGAACAGCCGCTCGGATCGATCTTTAGGTTAAGCCGTGTTTAGGTTGGTCCGTGGATGGGTGACCACCCATTACATACCGAGTTTCCTCCGTGCCTCGGAAAGCACGTTAAGCCGTTGGTCCCGGCTGTCATTTGTAGATCTTTGACAGTCGTTACAGGTAGTCAGTGGCCCGAAAGTCTGACAACCAGTCTTATCAAGACGTATCGTATTACCTAGCACTAACTGGGTTGTGGAGGTCTGAGAGGCAGTCACTCCATGTAAAATACTGGTATTCAGCTGCATCCGGTTAGACTGGAAGCCGACCCCAACATAGTTGGGAAAAGGCTAGACAGATGATGATACTATATGCTATTATATTATAGCGTAGCCTGAAAGCCGCTTAAGTCACATGTGCTTCATCCGTCGTACATCTCATCATCACTCTCCTGTCCTTATCCCAATTCATTTGGGGTCAGCATAGCCTGGTCTTCTTCTTCCATACTTCTCTATTAGTCGTCATATCTGTAATCGCCCCCTTTCTAGCCATATCATCTTTCACACAGTCCATCAGTAATTTCTTTGGATGAAAAATAATGATGTCAAACGTTTTTTTTTTTTTCAGAAAAATCATTGACTTCAGGAAGAATGAAGTATATTTGGACACTTACATTCGGAGTTATAACCGTGCAGGTCCTTACATGTTAGGAATGGTCATGGGATATATCATATCCAAATATAAGCCTTCTAACTATAGAAATGTTATTTCTAAGGTACGTAAAAAATACATAATCCGTAATTATGTTAAGTCCCATTTAAAAGGGGACAAGCCTATTCCGATATTTCTGATGGAAAATCTCAATGACGTTGTACTAGCGCAACGATGTTGATTACTCAAAAATGTACGAGAGAGGTTATAATATCGGTCGAATAATAGTGTTTTATAGATTTATAACGTAACTCATCATCTGCCTAGCCTTTTCCCAACTATGTTGGGGTCGGCTTCCAGTCTAACCGGATTCAGCTGAATACCAGTATTTTACATGGAGCGACTGCCTATCTGACCTCCATAACCCAGCTAGCACTGGAACTTTCGATCCACTGACTACCTTACCTTAACGACTGTCAAAGATCTACAAATGACAGCCGGGACCAACAGCTTAACGTGCTTTCCTAGGCACGAAGGAAACTCGGTATGTGATGGGTGGTCACCCATCCACGGACCAACCTAGGCAAGCGCGGCTTGACCTAAAGATCGACCCGAGCGGCTGTTTTTATTTACCCAGGAGCTACTCGAGATTTATAACGTTACTAAATAAACTAATTTATAATAAATCGATCCCAGGACCTCATGCTTAGTAGTCGCACTTGCGACCACTCGACCAACGAGGCAGTCTCACACATACACACCTAAATAGCCACGCGAACGAAGTAGCGTGTAGCAGCTAGTTTATAATATTTTTAAGAAGAAAAAAATACACTTTTTTTGTTCAATTTATGTACCACACCCACTGTATTGCTATTTCCTTTACTGCTACCTCGGATAATGTAAGAAATCATAAAAGCGTTGAAATTGGTAATGGCGTTTTAAAATATCGTGTACCTAATAAAGAAACCAACACACATACTAACATACTTGTACCCTGAAATCATAATAGGTACTCTTTTCGTTCAATCGTAGTACATATTATTATGAAGCTTTTGAAAGAGATCGTCTTGTCTGTAGTAATTGAAACGATGACGGTTACGTTGAGGCGCCACGAGGCAGTAGGAAATAATACCTACCTCATATTGTATGTTAGGGAAAATAATACAAATTCTATTTTGGTTGACATTACACGTGCCAAAGATAGTCTTCTTGAAAAACAATTGAGAACAATGCCTATTATTGTTATTAAGAGAAAAATCGTACGTTGAAATATTTATGTAGGTCGCTAAAATGATTGTTCAGATTTTCTTGTTGTTATTATAAGTACTAAGGATCTATCTATCTTGCTCTTTTTACATGGGACTTAAACATAACTAGCGAATTGTGGGTACAATAAATGACTATACATTTTGGCTTAGGTACCCTTTGGCAAATCGACTGCTTACTAAAATTGAACGTGTGTAACTATTGTTATGTAGTTTTGATGTCGGCGTAATCTTCAGATCTGTTGCTCAGAATCCGAAAATTCTTTCACTGATGTGTAGCCACAATATCCCCGACTGTCATAGGCTGTATACAGGACTTTCACGTGAAATAATTTCCTTATATAACGCGAGCGAAACCGCGGGCAAAAGGTAGTTAGTAGATAGTTAAGTTAGTTAAGGTGGTAGTCACATAATTTTCCTGAATGTCCATGTCCCGTTTCAGAAACGTCTTGTTCTTCTATTCGCGGTGGCGTGTACAATTGCGTACAAAATTGCCACAGTGCCTTTGTCTTGGGTAACTTTGGAGTATGACCATCTGAGTTCAGCCATATATGCAGTTTTCAGCAGAAACCTTTGGGCTTTAAGTACATGTATTATTATTGGCGTTGTGGAGTATGGAGACATTGGTAAGTCTCATTTATTCATTAAAAAAGCTGAGCTTGGCAATATACAACGTGTATCAGAAACTGATCTTTCTCAATAAGACCATCATAGTAATCGAGAATAAATCAGCTGTCTCATACATTTGGATCGAGTAGTGTTGACATTATATTGTAAAATTTTGCATGTCATAAATATGTGACTATGTATTAGGAAGCTCAACTAACTTTAAGATCAAAATGTACCAATACTTATTGCAAATAAAATGATTATGATTATGATTTTGACATTTTGCTTGGGACAGCTGAATATTTTTTTTCGCGACTTCTATATATTAAACACGTTGTATATTTCCAAACTCAGCTTTGCAATAACACCCTTTGAGAAAGTTATTAAGTTTCATGGTCTATACTTCATCCTCACATATAACCATACCCTTCTGGTACACGCTGTATCATCATAATCTTTAGCCTTTTCACAACTATGTTGGGATCGGCTTCCAGTCTAACCGAATTCAGCTGAACATCAGTATTTTACATGGAGCGACTGCCTATCTGGCCACTACAATCCAGTTAGTACTGGATAAGTTGGTGCTTGGTAAGACACACGCTGTATGTATTACTGGCAAAAATGTTCAGGAAAAGCCGATATGGGTGGTGTAGGTTTTTAACTTTTGTATCAAAGGACTATCTTTGTATTGCCTTGAAAATTACTCTGGACAATTCTTCTTAGCGTGGGCTCAAATAATATCCGATGAGTATATAGCCACCTGCACAATTCTTTCGTTGGCTCTGGGCAATAAGGGCTCCAGAATCAAGTGCTCACTTCTTGGTAACAGTGATGCACACTGCGTATAATACATTTTGATCTTCATTTCTTTTTTTCAGCCGCCATTCGCAAGTTAACAAACTGGCATGGTTTTACGATATTTAGTCGACTTGCTTACGGAATTTATTTGACTCATTCAGTAATTTTACAACAAAATATGTATTCAAGAAGGAATCCACAACAATTTGATTTGTTATATTCTGAGGTATGTTTATAATAAATTAGTTTTTATTAATAATTGGTCCCTTTTTGCAAATATGACTAGGTTATAAACTTATAACATAATAATTCATGATTTTTTGTTTCACATTTTGTTGAAATTTTGAATGGTCTGAAAAATGACTTTATTTTTACTAAATAAAAATCATGTGACAATAAGTTCGTACATGCTAAGCTTGGAAACCACCCAACCGAATTCAATGAAATTTTTATGAATGTGTATGGTTTTTTCGATTTTGAAATCTATAGTTTTGAATCCGATATGTGGCTTCAGGCGAAACTGGGGCGGGTCGCTAGTTATTATCACATGGGGAATTACTCCTACTGGATTTGAATTAGAATGGCACACAAACAAACTAATTACTTTGTTTTTAGACTGTGCACAGTTTTGGCGTCATGACGACATCTTTAATATTTGCCACTTTGCTGTGGATGTTTGTGGAAGCACCTTTTAATAATCTCGTCAACTTAGTCATCGATTCCGGGTACGTGACCGACTTCTTATGTTTAATTGTAAATAATATTTTATTTATAAATAAAAATAACTATTCTCCTCGTTTTATATAGCTTCAAACTTATTTAATATTTAGGTGTATTTTTAAGTATGTTAACATTCTACAAAACTTGTATTTTGTGATTTACACATTAAGTCTCACTGCTGCTTTCAATCCTGTTTCCTTCCAAACCTCTCCATGTTGACCCCGCAAACAAAAATATAAAACTTGTTTAATAATTAAATCTAATTTGCCGAAAAAGGCCTATGAAACATTTGGACCAGTTTTTAAATACCTAATTAATAATTATAAAAAAATATAGATGAACGCCAAAGAATAAGGATCGGACTTGTCACGCGAGGCTATCACTATGTGGATAGTAGACCCAACGGTCATTGTGCCAATAATATTAATGTTATGACCAATTTGCCAATTGAACTAACGAGTGTCTACAAATGTCTAACCTAGGAGCTCTTGTACGGTCAAGCACTGCTAAAATTGCCGTTTTAGAAGAATCATAATATAATAATATTCTTAATAATAACTGCGGCTTTGAGAATCCATTTTAAGAATTTTAACTTTACTTTTATGGGTTTAAATTTTTGTATGACAATATTCCCAATGTCCGCTGTATAAGTGTTTTAAATCTCTTTGTTTTTACAGATCGAAAGACCAATCTCAGAACCGAAGGAATAAAGACGGATTAGAAACAACAGGTTTTAATGAAGCAGATCCTAAAATAAAACGGTCTTGATAAAAAAATAAACATACTTTGTTTTTTTTGACGAAACACTTCAACTACAGTTTTATTACTGAATTTGTTGACCTTGTAAAACGGTACAAATATAACTTACGACGTCATGGTCCTTTCTTATAAGCAGATATGAATTTGTCTGAATCACCAGTGATCAAGCGTGATTATATAATCTTTGTATCTTAGTATCAGAAGAACCCTTTGAGCTGCAAACTCTGTAGAATTTTCAGGGTTTTGCAAGCACTTCCATTCTTGGTAACACCATTAAATAATAAAATGTATTCAAAAAATATGAGATTATTTTATGAGAATATAATTAAATATGAGATTATTTTGAGAGAATTTTACAGTTTTTCTTAAATCTATGTCCAGGTCATCCATGATTTGTGCCTGAACTAGGGAATGCTGTGTTTCAGGCGATTGGAAGTAGGTAACCTTAATTGATGAAATAATCACATATCATACTAATCTTATTGGTATCAATGTAAAAACGTATATAAAAATTATAATATCTTAACTTAGCTACTTACCTAAATAAAAAATATTTGTGTGTTTCTCACATTTTGCAAAAAAAAAAAAACAATCATCTTGAGCAATATAATATATCTTAAAGGTTAACAAAAAATAAAATAATAGTGCATGTGCGTCATAAATTTTTTCAATAATAGCCAATGTGGTCGTTTTTAAATACTTTTTTAGAGCAACTTAAACAAAGGTTCGCCCGGGTATAATAATAATATGTTTATTTATTTTCTCATCACAAACGTTACAGTGAACAGGAATTATTAATTCTAATACACAGGGTAAACATTTGTGAGAGACTGGTGCCCGAAATAGGTATACAATACCTGTGTTACGGGGGATGTACCTATTTCCTCATTTATGTTAATCAAATATAAAAAGAAGTATGTATTTAAAGAATATGTAGGCAGATAGTAGACTTATGTAAGTAGAAACTTAGATATTGTGGATATTTAGAATGCTCTATTAGAAAGACGCAGAGAAAACACATTTACTTATATTAACACAAGGTTCACAATTTGTTGTATAGGTACTATACTAATTACGAATGTGGTGCGTAGTACTCGCAACCGAAGTGCGTTTGTGACTAGATGTGTCAACGTGGATGAGGCAAAAGGTGTAAGTGAGGATCGCAGCAGGTGATGGCATGAGCATACGGGGTGTAACAAGACCTCTACGGAAGCCGTCAACCAAGAATTATGTACCTCAACTCAGGTATGATCTAGAACAAAAAAGCGGCCAAGTGCGAGTCGGACTCTGTATGTTACTTGCTGCTACGGAACCCTTCATAGGCGAAGGGTTCCGTAGCAGCAAGTAACATACTCGTAATATAAAAGTTCTTGTAGTTCGTTGTAACTTTGATCGAAGTTTTAATAATAGTGTATTTTTTATATAGTTGAGTTGATTGAATGAAAGGTAAATTGCGGTTTACGATTTATGACGTATTAAAAAAAAAAAACTTCTTACTAGATCTCGTTCAAACCAATTTTCGGTGGAAGTTTGCATGGTAATGTACAACACATATTTTTTTTAGTTTTATCATTTTCTTATTTTAGAAGTAACAGGGGGGGAGACAGACAGACATAACGAATCCATAAGGGTTCCGTTTTTTGCCATTTGGCTACGGAACCCTAAAAATGATCGCTATGACGGGGAGAACAAGTGCCTTTCGGCTTCGTTAAGGGCCTTGCAACACTTGCAACCGACAATCTTTACATAGCCGTCTAGAAAAAGGAGTAGAAGTATATTAAAATACTTCTAATTAAACATTAAATTACTGCCTCGTTGTTTTATGGTCGCAAGCGCGACTGCTGAGTATAAGGTCCTGAGTTCGATCCCCAGCTCGGGCCAATTGTTTTCGGGTTTTTTTCATAAGGAATTACTCAGTAATATTGGCCACGGAGGCTGGATTTGTACGCGGTTGATAGCAATGGGCTGCCCCTATAACATGGGACTTAAACATAACTGCTGAAATGTAGGTGTACTATTAGGTACAAATCTGCCTTATAACCCGACGATTACAGGCGTGATGTTAGGTAAATTATAACTTCGTCACAAAAGTTATTAAAATATGGCGTCGCAAGGACAAAATTTTTTCCGCCTCAAAATTAGGAACAAACACAAATCAAGCTAAGTTATCTTAAATGTACCGAGTAGAAGTTAGATAATCTTACTAATTAGGTATAATAAGTTAGGGGAAGTTTAAGTCTTAATCAAATTAACAACTTTGAACTTTATTTTGCGGGTTATGAAGGCATCTTTGCTTAGAAATTTTCTCTTAAACTTCCATATTAATTAAATTTATAAAATATATGGCAGAGTTTTCTTTACTTACAACAAGCAGGATCGGGTAAGGTAAGGCCGTTGCACATTGGATAGTCAGCGATGCCACCTTTGCACTTAAAAACCACAACATAAGATAAAACACATATCACCACACATGTAATCACGGAAGGGTTAGGCAGAGGTGTACCTAATAGTACACCCACATTTTGCCAGTTATGTTTGAAGTCCCGTGTAGGAGGCGAGCCTATTGTCACTAACCGGGCCCGAATCCAGACTCCGTGGCTGCTACTGAGAACAGGCCGACGGAAAACCCAATAACATTTTGCCCGCCCTGGGAATAGAACCCAGGACCTCAAGCTCAGCAGTCGCACTTGTTTTGCGTAGGTTTCAAAGTCCCAAGTAACTGTAGGTTTGTAAAAAACCTAGTGCCTAACACTCTTGAATCAGTGGGTGAACGAGATTGCAACCGCAAATACGTCATTTCGCATAATTTAAGGTAACCACATAAATATAGACTGTTTATTAGAAATCTGTTTCATAACAATTTTATTATTTCTGTAAGGATCCGTATGACCGGTTTTACCTAATCTTTTTTGGAAAAAATACTGACGTATATACATTTATTATTATGTTAATTTTGTGCTTGTTTTTAGCATTAAATAGAAAAATAATATTAATATAAAGTTAATCCAACAACGTCTTCGGTATGTATAGTGCAATCCGATAAACAGCTTGACATTTCCGTACGTAATCAAGAAATCGAAGAACAGGGTGTAAAGTTCTTCTTCCCCATAGAAAAGGGAGGATCCTCCGACCAGACGGGTGTTATGTCTGGTGGGCATCTGCCCGACAGTTGTCGGGTTCTTCTACATAGTCTTAACTCGCGAATAACTTTACTTGCGCGATGCAGGATTTAGATGTATTTCGATGTTTAGTTTGTCCTCTGCGTCATAGATTTCGCTGTTGTACTTTTTGTTCTATCTTGCTGTAGTACTTTTTGTAGTGCCGCTACAAACTAATTATTAGAATTTAACCACGCCCATGTTAAAATCTAATTAATATTAATCTGGTTCGAGGTAGCGCAGAAGAAGAATACTTGGAAGGATATGGGAGAGGACTTTGTCCAGCAGTGGGGCATACAAGGCTGTTGAAAATATATACATATACTTATATATTTATCTTAAATTCTTTCTGACAGATAGAGCACAGCCGAAAATTGAGAGATTAGGAGCATGCAATTCTGCACAAGAGCTCAACACCCTTTGGGCAAACGGTTTTTCAACACTTGTGAACATAGGACTGCTTCAATCATTGATGGCACTATCGGTGCAGTGGTTGAGCGATTGACTGATGCGCTGCGTGTCGCGGGTTCAATTATTAAGTATTTTTGTATGGCCTTTAGGAACCCAGATACGCGAGGAGACTCTTGGAACGCCAGGATCTCTTGCGGATGCCCTGAGAAGACCGGGAAGTCTGATCTGCTTCTGGAGGGAGGTGGGCTGGTTGGAGTAACGGCCACCAAGGCTCACGCACAATGGTCCACTTTAAGGACTAAGTGCGGAAACCAAAATCCCTAACATAGAACATAGAACATGGCCTTTAGGAAGTTGTTCCGCGTCTGGGTGTTTGTGTATGTGAATTAAAATATTTGTAAACGCACCCACGATACAGGAGAGGTTCCTAGTGTGGGACAGAGTTTTTTAAAAGCCAAAGGTTAAATCTACGCCTTTCAAGTCGATTCTTGGTAACTCTCATCTAGCCCAAAGCCTAACCTAGCCCAAAAGCGTCCTACCTTACGTTTGCCGATTTATCGTCATCTGCCTAGCCTTTTCTCAACTATGTTGGGGTCAGCTTCCAGTCTAAAATTTGAAAGGTCGTTGGGTCAACGATATCAGCAATATAAGGGACGCACAGGACCGGGAATTGTGACAGAAGAAAGGGGAGTTATTTACAGCAGTGGGTGATTCTGGGCTGATATGATGATGATAACATCACATCACGCTATTTTTAATCACATTCTTAATTCTAAAAAAGAGGTACCAGTAACAATTTTCAAAAAGAAACTAACTGAACTTCTATTAAATAAATGTTACTACTCCGTATCCGATTTTTTAGCTTACATATTTTAGTTGTGTGTCAATGTTTGTGTGTATGTTTGATGATGAATTGCATCAATGTTTGCATGCCAAAATGGTAGAATGTACTAGGACATTTAATAATATTGTTAGTTGTTACCACCTTATTGTAATATCTACATTCTGAGCAAATAAATGACTATTCTATTCTATTATTTTGTGAGTTTGGATGTAGCGGGTTTTCTTCAGAGTTACTTATACAACCTCGAAAATTCTTTCGCTTATGGGAACTTACATTATCTCCTAATGTCATAGATATTTGTTCTCGTAGAATAATTACCGTACCATAACGCGAGCGAAGACGCGACCAAAAGCAAATAATTTATAAAATGTTGTCTACAATGATGTATTCCTATTTGTTTTGCCGTATCATGATTAAACAATTTGTTTAGTCAAAATAATACACATATTTGTTCGATTCTCGGCATTTTTGTCTGTTTTGTTTTGTGAGCAGAAGAGCTGAACGAACACGTTATTATTTCTGGTTGATTTTAAAAAGATAATTGAGTTTATTTTTTGAACTTAAGGTTTAACTAATTACTATAACTTAGGTAAAGACAACACATGTTTGTATGTCTATGAGTAAAAAGTATTAGAAAAGATTTTATTTTTAGTCTTCCAGATAATATACATATTAAAATATTTTATAAAGGATAGAAAAACTAAAACACCTCTACTACTGCATTACATAGAGGCCAAGTCAAACCAAAATAATAAAAACATTTATAACGTCAAGCGCCTTCTTCATTGCAGCGTTGTATTTGAACCACCAATACCAAAAAGAGAGATCCCGCAATGCTCTAACTGCCAATGATATGGACACACGCGTAGATTCTATCACCGTCAACCCCGATGCGTCAAGTGCGCTGGAGCACACGCTACTCTCGACTGCGCGAGGAAAGAGCGAACCAGTTATGTGCGATGCATACTTTGTGAAAGAAACCACCCCGCAAATTACAAGGGGTGCTCAGTTTATAAGGAATTGCAAAAAGTTAAATATCTCCCTCAGAGACCAAAAACCCAACGCAGCAAAGGCACACAGGAAATAAATAACGGTACAGTCAAAAACAGCCGATATGAAAGTGCAGGCAATAAATGATACGCAGAAATAACAACCGGTATAACTACTATTAAAAAACCCAACCAACAACACGCCTACCTCAACAAAAGCTAAACTTATCACCTGACATTAAGGAATTTATGCAGACACTCATGTGATTTGAAATTTTTAAATTATGGAAAAGCACACAATATAATTTTACTACAACTTAACTTTAACAACTCTGATACATAGTCGGTGATGTCTTCCTTTGTAATATTTGAACTATTTCCAACACATATAGTAATGGTGGTATTAGGATTACAAACATTATTTTTATTACCGATTCCATGACCTGTTTGTAGGTTGACCCTGGCAGGCAATAATTTTGGGTACAATAACTCAGGTTATTACTGATTAATTTACCTAGCCCTCTACCTATACCATCAGAGAACATAACTGAATGATAACAATTTTTACTATCAGGTGATACAAAATGACTAATCTCAGGCTGTACTACTTGTGACTCATGAAATGTAATAACAGGGATTGCATCTTGGTTGATGGTGCCGTCCTGAGCGCTCGCAGCTTGGGACGGGTCCTCCGTTGCCTCAGGCTGGAGGGCATCAAGACTGGGTTCACTCCTACAAGTACAACGAGTGTTGCTGAGAGTCAGCAAGTCCACTTTGTCTACCAACTCATTAGTGGCTAGAATATGCTCCTTAATTTGGTTTTTAGACATATCATATTTATTATATAAAGATTTTAGTGACTTATTCAGTGCCTCAATTTCAGATTGTAAGCGCTGAGTGTCTATTTCACAAATATTTATACTATCTTCCAATTTAATCTGATAGTTATTTAATCTATTTACAAGATAAACACGTTCTTTCCGTAATATTTTTGGAATAGTGCTTTTGTTGTTTTTTGTATTTATTAAATTTTTTAGTGATTTTATTAAATCTTGCATATTTCTTAATTATAATTTTACTAATTTTATGGTAGGAATTATGTTTCAGTAAGGAGTCCTCTGTAAGGTCTATTGTTATTATGGAATTAGGGTTGCAATTTGTATTCACTAATTCATTGTACAAATGTTCAGTTTCTATAGCCTGAGTATGATCCTGTTCCTGTTTCAAATTTAAAAGTTTTACATTAGCATGGTTTAATTCATCCCCTACCGTACTGCAAAGCATCAATTTAAGCAACAACTGTAATAGTTGAAGATTGGGTAAGCCCCGTTACTGTGTCAGCTCTCTACTGCCCACCGAAACACATTATCAAACAGGAGGAGTTCAGCGAGTACTTCAGTTCTCTCGGCGATCGGTTCATAGCTGGCGGAGACTTCAATGCGAAGCATAGCTATTGGGGCTCAAGATTGACCCTTCCCAGGGGCCGGGAACTATTCAAAACTGTTGAAAAACTAAAAATGGAAATTATATCATCAGGTGAGCCCACATATTGGCCTACCGACAGAAAGAAAGTACCTGACCTAATAGACTTCAGTGCTGTTAAAGGTATCGCGAAAGATTACTTCCAGTACCAGAGCAGCTATGAGCTATCTTCCGACCATTCACCAGTCTTAGTCACATACTTAGTAGTTTCAAAGAAATATAGAAACCTGCGTCCTTCAACCCAAAAAGACAGATTGGGAAATCTTCAGGTCAATAGTCAATCATGACCTGACGCCTACAGTCAGCTTGAAATCAGAAGACGATATAGTAGCAGCAATAGAATTCTTCAATAATTCAGTTCAAACTACTGCCTGGCAAGCTACTCCTACCAACAACTTTAAGAAAAACAAAAAATCCATATCCCATACTATACTGGATAAAATATCTGAAAAAAGGAGACTAAGAAAACAATGGCAACAATTTAGATGCCCTAACGATAAAAGTAAATTAAACCACGCTGTCAGGAAACTCAAGAAGCTTTTAGACGAGGACAGAAATAATAGTGTCCCGATTTTCCTGAGCAATCTTGATGCTACTGCTGCTACCGAACCGACTACTCACTATGGAAAGCTACCAAAAAACTAAAGCGGCCTAAGACGGTGTCTCCCCCACTTCGGCAAGCCAACGGGTGCTGGGCTCGAAATGACGAAGAAAAATGCACAACATTTGCCGAACACTTAAAAGGTGTATTTCAACCTCACTCGTACGAGGGGTCTCCAGAGCACAAAGAAGAAGTCCAGCGAGAAGTTCAGCTGAATTGTTATTCATCCACTAGCCCCATCGCAACATTTACTAAGCAGGAACTAATAGTGCGATTTTCACTTAAGCCTTTTTATACTCAGCCAAACCAATTGTAAATTATTATTAAAACAACACAAAGTTTCTCCCCAAAAATAAATGTAGCTGGATAGCGATGACTTTAAAATACTGGTTTGTCTGACGTCAATACCCCAAGTATTGACGTCAGACAAACCAGAAGAAGTCCAGCGAGAAGTTCAGCTGAATTGTTATTCATCCACTAGCCCCATCGCAACATTTACTAAGCAGGAACTAATAGTGCGATTTTCACTTAAGCCTTTTTATACTCAGCCAAACCAATTGTAAATTATTATTAAAATAAAACAACACAAAGTTTCTGTCTCCAAAAATAAATGTAGCTTGATAGCGACTTTAAAATACTGGTTTGTCTGACGTCAATACTTGGGTTCTCCCGTTGATATAAAATAAGCAGCTAAATAGAGCATAAAAGGCTTTCTTTCCTGTAGTGTGTATCGAGCCCCTGTCCCATAAGGTCGAAAAGTTATTTTAATTTCTTAAAAATTAATTATTTTTAGAAGCTTATAATAGGTTTTCACATTTCAATAATTATAATTAACCATTCAATTAAATATTAAAATAATAATTTAATATAAATTAATAATTCTAAAAAAAAAACAGTGTTACAAAAATGTGCAAAAAAATGTCATCCGTTTTATAAAAAAAACACATTTTATTTAAAAAAAATGCTGATTACTGAACCGTAACAGACTTTTTATTACCTGTTAATTATCATAATTATTTTAATTCATATAATTAAAATACAAGTATATTTGGATGTAATCACAACTTGAACCCGCTGTTTATATATCATTGAGTACGTTACTCGTGTTTAGTACCATAGCAAAGCCGTGACAGTTAAGACATTATATGTGGTAAACTGTAAGTGACAAAATGAAGGTGACATGTCTTTTCATTAAAATAGTTCTGGGCAGTGTTTTCTGTAAGTATTTTTGTTTTTATTATTATTGACTATCGCTTTTTCAGTACCGAAGATATTTTACTAGGTACATAAAAAAATGTTTATTAAGAAAAAAAAAAGCGTCTCAGATATTTTTTTTTCAAATTTTTACATTCATAAAAACAACTTTTTATAAGTTGGTAATTGGAGTCATTTTACGAACTATTGATGGTTGTAAAAGTCGTAATTAGAGCGATTTGTAGTTTCTGCAGTCTATTTTAGTAAATACATGTGTAGTGGAAATTACTTCAAAAACATTGTTTTACCGAGTCTGCCTGTTTCGTATTTTCTTGGTAGGCGTAGTGGCTATGCGATTGTTTTCTATAAATTACGATAGTGGTGGATTCACGATCCGAAAGCTATAATTATTTTTATGGAGTTCATTATGCACAGTTGTTTCAGAACCGTATTGGTGTCCACTAAAATCTTAGTTTAAATTAGTAAGTTTTAAGTAATAATATTGGCATGCAAATTAATAATGTCATATTGAATTATTGCACAAATAAATTACATAATTAAAATACAATATCTTTATCTTCTAAATAGTCCTTTACATTTTATTTAAAAAAAAAAAATTAGGAAGTTGTATAATTTATTCTTATATACAGGGGTAGGTAACTTTTTAATGTCATCGGGCAACTTGTTATAAATCAGTGATGCCATACAAATAACACTTTTATTGAGTAGTGTCGTTTCCCCAAACAGTCTTTCTACATCTAACCTTTTTTTGTCTTGTAAATGTCTATAGTAGCTTTTAAAGGCATTCTTGTATTGGCTTGGATTCGATTTCACAAACATATTTAATTCGTTTACGTACAAGGAAGGCAATGTAATTACTTTTTAAATGTTAAAGGAAGGTTGACAGCTTGTTGTACTATCTAGATGGTTCATTGCTCTGATGCATTTATTTTGGGCTTTGAATACAAATTCCTTGTCTACAGTTGCCACAGAATATTGCGCCATATCTTAATATAGGTTCAAAAAGTCCGTGATATGCCTTAAGACGGCTTCTTTGTTGACAATTGTGGAAAGTTTGTAGAGAGAGGGTGAATGAGGGTTTTTCAATCCTTTTACAGACATTATTTATCAATATCAATAAATATCAATTCCCAGAAATTTAGTATTTGTAACAGGCTGTACTCTCGGTCCATCGTAATTAACATTAATATTTTTAGTTTGAGTTCTTTGGTGAAAGGTCATTAGTTTTGTCCATATTTATTTTAAGATTATTGTTTACTAGTTTTCCGGCACGGTTTGACGGCACGGTTGGCGCAGTGGTCAAGCGATTGACTGCTGCGCTGCATGTCGCGGGTTCGATTCCCGTACGGAACAAATATTTGTATGACCTACAAGTAGTTGTTCCGGGTCTGGGTGTTTTTCTATCTATAATATGTATGTATTTACAAAAAAAAAATGTATATATATGTAGTTTATCAGCCATCTAGCTACCATAACACAAGCATTAGGTTGCTTAGCTTGGAACTAGATGGTGCTGTGTGAAATGTCCAGGGATATTTATTTATTATTTCCGCCCGCGGCTTCGCTTCGCGAGTTCGGTTATATCGCGTTTCCAAGAGAACTCTTCAAAAGTCCGGGATAAAAACTATCCTATGTTCTTTCTCAAGGTCAACTCTATCTCTGTACCAAATTTCACTAAAATCAGTTCAGTGGTTTAGACGTGAAAGCGTAACAGACAGACAGACAGAGTTACTTTCGCATTTATAATATTAGTAGGGATTAACCATTGAATTATTGCACTTAACGTTTGATTGATTTCGTCTTCATAATTATTTGGTGTGTCACACTTTACTATTACTGTGCAAGAAACGTTTACAAGTTTATTTTTGGATCAATTTAGTGGTTGCTGTTGTGTGGTATGTTTTTGTATACCTATGTTTGTTTAGTCCGATCAGCCGAGATTTTCAAGATAGTTTTGGTTAGCTTCCTTTTGGTATATCAAGGTGAAACTTTTTAAGTCTACAATTTACTACCGGGGCCTACACAAGCGGTAATTTTTTTCAATAAATTACACGTTTACACGTTGGGTAAAGTGTTATTGGGTTTTTCCATTAAGAATTTTTCAGTAGCAGCCACAGAGCTTCTCGGTAGCAGGTTCTATATTTGTGCCCGGTTGACGGCAATAGGCTCGCCCCCTATTACGTGGGACTTAAACATAATTAACATTAACCAGTTAAAGGGGATCTCTCATTCTACGGAAAATCTATACAAAGCCAGGCCATGTTATACTGGAAATGTATAACTTGATTGTCGCCGTAAATTCGACTATGGTCCGGTATAACTATTCCTACCACAAAACTGATGTTTTGCGGTAAAACACAGGAATGCTGTTTTATTCCGGTTCAAAATGGTGGTTGTGTAATGGCATCCATTACTGCACGTGCGTCATACCAACTTTATCTCAATGATGACAACGCATTGGAAAACCCCATGGAAATCACGTGTTTATGGGTCGGGGTAAACATTTTCCATTAAAGTAGAAGAGCCAGAGTAACCCGCGAAATTCAAATCTTACGTTTTTTGCAATTTTTCCATTGAATGACTATTTCATGAAAAAGTCATTGAATGGAATTAAATGAACTTAGAGGGTTGTGTTGATGATTTTAATGATTATAACTCTATAAAACTATGTGCGTTACGGTCGCGAATCATATTTTAATCAACATACGACCTGCCTGACCTGCAGAACGAAAAAACTTAAAAATGGACAATGCCCAATTTCGTGCGGGAGTTCGACTTTTCTTCCGTCTCGACTGAATAATCGGTGAAATATAGAAAACTAGTTTTCCGCTCGCGGCTTCGCCCGCGTCGAGTTTGGTTATATCGCGTTTCCAAGAGAACTCTTCAAAAATCCGGAATAAAAACTATCCTATGTTCTTTCTCAAGGTCAACCTATCTCTGTACCAAATTTCATTAAAATCAGTTCAGTGGTTTAGACGTGAAAGCGTAACAGACAGACAGACAGACAGACAGAGTTACTTTCGCATTTATAATACACTTCTCATCAAAAAAATCGAAACACTTTCGTTTTTATTGTTTTTGTCCTAATTTTTTACAAAAGAGAATTAATTCCATGAAAAAAAAACATTATTGTGTAGCTGGCAGTTTGGTCATTACAGTAAGAAGAAAAAAATCAAAATTCGAAATTAGAATTTCATTTGTTTATCCTATAAATGAAATGGGAGACTGGTTCGTTCACGCGCCGTTCAGGATCTGGCAGGAATCGGGTCACTTCTGAGCGAGATGATCGATTTATTGTAACAACTTCTTTACGAAATCGACGCCTTAACGCTTTTCAACTGCAGCAGCAGCTTCGCGTTGTACGAAGAGTAGCTGTAAGTGACTCTACAATAAGAAGAAGGTTGAAGGAACGCGGATTGGCACCGCATAAGCCAGCGAATGGGCCGAAATTAACTGCAGACCATCGAAGAGCGCGCCTTAACTTTGCACGCGAGCACCTAACTTGGTCATACCTTCAGTGGAGCAAAGTACTGTTTTCTGATGAGTGTAAAATTATGCTGTATGGTAACGACGGAAGGAACAAGGTCTACAGAAGAGATGGAGAACGCTTTGCACAATGCTGCATTGAAGAAAAGGTCAGCTATGGTGGCGGTTCGTGGACGGTTTGGGGAGGAATCAGTGCCGACGGTAAGACAGAACTTGCCTTTGTGTCTGGGCCACGGCTGCCTGCACTAAACTCTCATCGGTACATCGAACAGTGTCTTGAACCTCATGTGATGCCCTATGCACATTTTATTGGCAACGACTTCATATTCATGCACGACAATGCTAGAGCTCACACCGCGGGCGTCGTACGAGATTATCTTACCGAAGTCGGTATCTCCATTATGGTATGGCCAGCAAGAAGCCCGGACATGAATCCCATTGAACATCTATGGGATGAATTAAAGAGACGAATTCGAGCAAGAGATCCAGCCCCAGAAACACTTAGCCAGCTGCAAAATGCAATCCAAGAGGAATGGGATAATATACCACAACATGTGATCGTGACTCTCATCCGATCGATGAAGAACCGTATGGAAGCAGTAATAAGAGCTCGCGGAGGGAATACAAGTTATTAAATAAACGTTTCTTACATTTTTTTTTCATTTACGCGTGTTGTTTTACCCATTTCCTTCATATTCCATACAGGGTAAAAATTACTCATTATACAAAATACGAAACCTATGAAGACTTAATTTGAATTTAGAACAATAACATTAGGATTTAAAAACCTCATACTACTCACTATTAAATGACATTTTACATTTATTCCTAAATATACACATTTTTCTGATAATCCTTATCAAATCATAAACTGCGAGGTGTTTCGATTTTTTTGATGAGAAGTGTATTAGTAGGGATGTAGTCCGGCTTATGTAAATGAAAAATCTTCTAAGCCCCCAGTTGCTTCAGACTAAAATAAATATATGTGATATGATAATTCAAAAGAAAATTTTTGCATAAGAAAGAAAAAGACCCAGCAGTAACCTGCTATATGGCATAGTCCTGTAGTGTTTTTTACAGCCTGTTTGACAAGCCACCAGCTTTGTTTTTTTTTATTAAAAATAACAGGTAGTTTCAAGTACTATCTGTCGACATTTTTTTACTGTTCAATGCGTAGGTAGGTAAACATTGCTTCAAACAAGACTGTTTTAGTAATCGTTATGGAAACTCTGCGTTCGTAAAGGATCAAGGCAGTCTGTGTCATACGGGCTAGACAAAGTAGTGTTCTATCAACGATTAGCTTTTACCCTGCATCTAGCGCAATGCGAATGTACTTTATTGAGCCTTTTAGAGCATAGTGGTGTTATAATAAAGTATGTTAATGTTTCAGGTCTATCATCAGCTGAATTTTTAACAAACCTCAGAAAGACAGAAGTAGACATCGTCATAGAAGGTCTAGAAGATCTAGAATGGAACGAAGATGAGAAACCTTGTATAGACCAGACATTGTTCATATTGAACAATGTGAAGAATTATACTGTTTGGGCGGTGTGGAGTAAGTCTTGGATTTTTCTCTTATGACTATACAATAATCAACCTGGGAGCCCAAAATGGCCGCTTTAGCAGAATCATAATAGGAAAATAACATGAACCGCGTTAAATTCTTAAAATGGCTATGGATTGTCACTTTGAGACCATTTTATCTACCTCGCCCTGTTCCCGACGCTCGATCTCAGTTTATAATATTTCGTAAAGAATATTCACAGTTTTGATTATAGATTTTTCTTTCAGTATGGAATTCAATGCACCATCCAGTGGGTAGTTTCTATGGTTCCAAATACAGTTTCGGAAACTATGACCAATGTCTGAAAGCACCCTCTAATTTCGGTGAACCTAAGATTGTGCCACAATATTGCCTATCAGATGTGAAGCTAACGGATAAAGAAGAGAAGGAATATGGCAGTGGTGATGTGTTTGGACGGACTGAAGAATTTTTAAATGTAAGTATGAAATTTATTTTAAGTCCATAGTGTATGTTGTTGCATGATAAATAAGGGGTTGAAATCATCGTTAAAGTGATAAAAATCATTAAAACGAAGAACGCAAGCAGCTGTGGTGCTGTGACTTGATTCTAGGCCGAGATAAAAATTATTATGAATAAAAAGGTTTATAGAAATATTGTTTCATGGATTTTAAATTGGGTGGTCACTTTATACCCTAATCGAACTCTTAATCTCATTATAACCCTCATCAATCATTGTAAATTCGAAGGTGAGCCAAACAAAAATTATTTAAAAAATAAATATCAATACCATTATTGCATGATGCATCTTGATAAGTAACTCAAAGAGTTCGACAACCTCACTTTACCCTTAACTTGAAAGTTGAAAGAACGATCTTTTATTTACGGTTGATAATTATGAAATTAAACGTAATACCAGCAATTCGAAACTCTTTGATGCAAAAGAACTAAGTAAGGATCGTAACAAATGGCGTTTTGAGGTTTCTGTCTGCCTTTATGGGAAAGAGGCGTGAATTTATGTATGTACTAGCTTATACCTATGGCTTCGCTTGCGTGGAGTTCGGCAATTGTCTCAAGGGACCATACTACCGGAATAAAATGTATCCTATGTGTTAATTCGGGTTATAAACTGTGTGCCAAATTCTATCCAAATCCGTTCAGTCGTTTTGCGTGGAAGAGTAAGAAACATCCATCCATCCTCACAAACTTTCGCATTTATAATAGAGTAAGGTAAGATAGTAAGAAATAATAAAAAAAAATAAACGTTTTCCTCAGGTAAAATCCAAAGAAGGCAGAAAAGCAGACACAATATCATGGGGTACCTGCTTACCTGCAGTGTGCAACCACAAATCAGTTTCCAAGATCCTGAAGACGATATATTTGGTGAACCCTATCACCCCGATGGAACCTGATATCATTGTGGACTACTGTGATAGCGCTGGAGGAAAGACTGAGTTTAGCTTGAAATTCTATGTGTTCATGTGAGTCAAGATTATAATGTATGAATTGCAATATACACAGTTAAAGAACCAGAGTTGTCGACATAGCCCACAGAATAAGTAAGCTGAAGTGGCAATGGGCCGGTCATATTAGCCGCAGGACCGATGACCGTTGGGGTAGACGTGTTCTTGAGTGGAGACCGCGAATTGTCAAACGTAAGGTTTGACGCCCTCAGGCTCGGTGGAGTGACGATCTCCGCGGGGTGGCTGGTAGCAACTGGATGAGAGTTGCTGAGAATCGAGTTGAATGGCGTGCGTGAGGAGGCCTATGTCCAGCAGTGGACTGCTATAGGCTGATGATGATGATGATACACAGTTAAAACAAATAGATTTGGATGAAAGTCGTAGAAAAACATCGAATCTTTCTTTTTGTGTGGTTAGTGTAGGCACTAACATGGTATGGGCGACATAAAAGCTCTGACACTTGAGGGCAGAGAAGATCGACTGATTCATATATAGACCACAGAGAAGCTTAGAGGGCAATTGCTGCACTGCACTTTTCAATAGTATCGTAAGCTTCAATGGCTTATGTAAGTTCATACCTAATGCGCCCAAACCTTTTAGATTTTACTGTTATCGTTATGTAACTTCGTCTAGAACTTCTGGACCAGTAGTTGTGCCGATGCTCGGGAGACTCTTATGATCAGCAGTGGAGGTGATTACATCTTGTTTCGTTGCTTTTTGCAAATTGGACATCATGTCTTTATTTCAATCGATAACATAGGTCAAACTCCATCTTGACATTTGTGGATTATTATTCATCTCGCATGTAAAGATGCTGACGTAGCAAATCAAATATTGTTCGGAAAATCATTTGAGAGGGAAATCAACTGTTTTAATTTGATAAATTATTTAGATTTGCCATGTTATGTCCTTTAAAGCAGGAATGGTAATTTACCTGATTGTTTATTTGCTAGTCTCTTTTTTTAAGATATTGTACTTTTTTCTCTGAGATTCTATTATTTTTATTCTTTTCAGAACCACTATGGTAGGATTAGTTCTTGCAGCAATATTATCAACAATCTATCTAGAATATGACAACACAGATTCAAAACGTAAGTGTGCTTAACAAATTATAACATAACATTACGCCTGTAAACCCCGAAAGGTCAGGCAGAAGTGTACCTAAAAACCTCCCACATTTCTCCAGTTTTGTTTAAGTCCTAATTATTACGGGGCAAGCCTTTTGCCATAAACCGGGCACAACTCCAGACTCCGTGGCTGCCACTGAGAAATTTGCTAAGTATAATACCGCCATTAACACTTTGCCCGACCTGTAAATCGAACCCCTTCATGGTCAATAGTCGTGTTTGTGATCACTAGACCAACAATTACCAACAAATACTAGACAAACAAACTTTGCTTAAAATAATATTAGCGTAATTAGCCGATGGTTTATGTCGCACGCTTATTGAAGAGGAAATATAATAATATTTGCTGCCATTAAAACACTTTTATAATATATTATGGTAATTGTAGTGCTTGCTTAGAGTTCTAGAATATATTATTATAGTTGCAGAAGTTGTCTTTATTTATTTAAGAAAAACGGATAATACCTACCACTTCACTGTGTATATTATATTTAGCATAAAATTGTACATCTGCAGCTGTTTTATTATAACGACTTTGCTGTTTTAGGGTTCCGCAGCTAAATAGAAAAACGTAACAGATATAGATTCGTCTTGTCCGTCTGTTTGTCTGTATGTCCGTCCGTATGTCACAGCCATTTTACTCCAAGACCTATTACAATTATTATTGGTTTTGAATAAGATTTGATGTTTCGCTTTTAAGATATGGTTTTTTTTTCGTTAATCTGTAGCAGTTACTTTGTTTTGCATTAACATACTACGAAAATCAAATTTAGTTTTGCTGTCGTTTTGTTTCACAAACATAACTTTCACGCCTGATCCCCGAAGTGTTAGGCAGAGATGTATCTACAATTCTACTTCTATTTATGATTGTTTATGTCCCACGTAAATGGTCAATTTCCATCAGCCAGGCACAAATTCAAACTATGTAGCTGCTACTGAGAAATTCCTGATAAATAAAAAATCCAATAAAATACACATGCATAATATCTCGATATGTTTAAAATAACCGAAGATACATTTCTTATTTTCTGAGAAGCTCGTGGCTTAATAATAGCAGCCGCTCGGGTCGATCTTAAGGTTAAGCCGCGCTTGCCTAGGTTGGTCCGTGGATGGGTGACCGCCCATTACATACGGAGTTTACTCCAAGCCTCGGAAAGCACGTTAAGCCGTTGGTCCCGGCAGTCAGTGGCCCGAAAGTCTGACAACCAGTCTTACCAAGGGGTATCGTATTACTAACTACTGCTACAGTACGCAGTAACTAACTGCGTTGTGGAGGTCCGATAGGCAGTCAGTCAGTTAGACTGGAAGCCGACCGCAACATAGTTAGGAAAAGGCTAGGCAGACGATGACATTTCATGTTTTCTCTTTCAGTGCGAAGAATAGCTTACTCCTTCAGTCTCAAGAGGAACTGGTCCTCCTTCGTCAAGATATCAGATGATGAAATACCGGTCCTCAGTTTCACTAAGGCCGTGGTCCTAAGCTTCACCACTAGCGTCCATGTTTTTGTGTTTATTATCGCTGGCTCTATTAGTAATGGACATGATTATGATCAAGTAAGTAATATTTGTCTTAATACATTTAACTGACTGATTTAGATGTCGTTAACGGTGCATTTAAAATTACAAGAACAAAAGATACGAAATATTTAAGGTACCTAACCAATTCTTTATTCGATATTCCAGCTAATAAGCGTGAAAAACAACACACTAGGTAACACATTCCAGCACTTAGACCTCCCCGCAGTGGAGAACTTCTTCGTCATATCCGGGCTGCTCCTCATGAAAGGTCTCATGGAGAAGAAGAAGAATCCTGTTATTACTTTGATACAGCGTTATGTGAGGTAAACATTATTTTCTCAAATTCGCATTTTTTTCTATGCCTGATGAAAAACTGGATTAACTTGAAGACTGTTGAGGAGCTCTTGGATTGGGCAAATTGTTATTGGGTTTTTCCATGAGGAATTTCTCAGGCCACGGAGTCTGGATTTGTGCCCGGCTGATGGCAATAGGCTTACAGATTATGTTTGCAGCGGCTTACTTGGGTACGAAATCTATTCAGAGCTTTCCAAACAGGCCACTGTAGTTCACTGCCAGGAGCCAGTTGTTCTCGGGGCTTTAAGAACTCGTGAGGTAATGGACACTTCTTGCTCAGCTGTCCAGTACAAAACTTCAATACCTACTCGACTCAAATGTTTGTGGTTCCATTGAGAAATTTGTTCATTTCGATGGTCTAAGCCACAGCCTGAAATATAGCCACACCTTTCTGGTACACGCTGTATTTACTTGTTTTCGTGGATTTTCATCTATATCGGATTTGATGATGTATTCATAAAATATTTTTCCAGGTTAATAGGCTCCTTCGCATTCCTAATATTCTATACGATAGCAGTATCAGAATATGTTGGTGATGGCCCATTGTGGAAACGTATCATCGGCAGAGAACAGCAGGCGTGCACCAAGACCTGGCTGCTTGGTCTACTCATGCTTGGCAACTACGTCGACAGTGAGAATATTGTAAGTAGATTTTGTTTTGCTTGTCTTCGTAAGGTCTATTTGAAAATTAACAGCTTCTTTGGGCAAGCTGTCATATTTTTTTTTTTTTTTTTTTTGTCTTTTATAAATGATGTGTAGCACTCTATTTAAATGAAGTGGAAAAAGACCCTTAGCGAAGCCGAGAAGCACTTGTTCCTCCAGTCATTAGACCTTTTTTTGTACTGGATCGTACCTGGGAACCTTCTATTTACGGAGATATTGACAGTCAAAGTTCAAATTTCTCATAAAAAAAAACATGTTATAACTTCACTTCAAAGACCTCCATGCTGATGGATGCATTGAATAGTAAGGAGTGTAGTATTCAATGCATCCATCAGCACAGTGCTTTATTACATTGAGCTTTATCGTAAACTGTGATTTTCCACACCAAAGACAAGTCGTTACCCAGCAATGTTTTTTGTGCAGTGTAACTTGCTTTGATGTACAGAATTACGGTATTGTGATGGATCCTTTATTTATGTAAGACCCTGTATTTATGTATCTTGCTAATAGCCGTTTTTATAAAAATATTACTACAACTGCGTTGTTTGATAAGTAAAACTAAATTTCTATTAATTGCAATATTCATCAAAACTTCTTCAATAACTCCTTTACTCCGTTATTAATTTGTTTGTTCATCATTATTGCAGTGTCAGCAAGTATCCTGGTATATACCAGCAGACTACCACTTGGCTGTTATGGGGACTGCTCTATTCTGTCTCTGGCAGTGGAACAGGCGTATCGGCAAAATTGTCACCACCATTACTATTATCTTTTCGGTGGTCATAACTGGTATCACCACTTACACCAAAGGATTGAATGGTATCTTGCTCTACGATATCGAGTGAGTAATTTTCGTCGTTATTTTTATATGATTCTGGTTTAACTGCATGGTTATTGGTTTTTGTGATTGTCAAGGTTAATTATTTAAGTTATTTTATATGCATATTAATTAATGTTAGTGTACGCGTACATGCTAGAACATCATTCTGGTCAACAGCGTAAAATATCGTTCATATATATTTTAATATAAGCACGTATCTTTAGACGAACGTTTTGTCTAACCAGGCTAAACATAAATTAACCAGGGGTACTAAAACGGCCGTTTTAGCAGAATCCTTATAGGATAACAATAGTTTTTTTTTTGTAGCCTGTACCTACTGTCCCACTGCTGGGTAAAGGCCTCCCCCAATTCCATCTATGTGCTCTTTTCTCGTGCCCCTCGAACCAACCCTCGCGGTACTCGTCCAGATCGTGTCGCCACATCTTCTAAGCCGGCCTCGGCGGCGCCGTTCGTCTTTCGGCAATTCTCGTGTGGACACTTGCCTAGCGGTCATCATGCATGCGGCTGACATGACCAATCTTATTTTAGACTAGGATAATAATATGAGTCCCGTTACAATTCTTAAAATTATCAAAGACGTAGGGGCCATTTAAGGCCCCCAGAAAGATGAACACGATTTCTCGCACACATTTTGCACCCTAATCATTGAGATGCTTATTCTATAACATTTTTCACGCCTGTTTGCGGTTAATAAATCATGAAACTTATGAAAATCACGAAAGGTAGAAAATACAGCTTTAGTTGACGGTAAGCTTAAAATTAAAAAAAAACCATTTCATTTGTTTTCAACAAATCACCGCGTGTCAATTAAGTGTTATGGGAAACTCGTTAACGGCTTACCCGTAGCGTTAAAGCTTATAAAATTCCAATTTTTCTTGATTGACGTTTTTACGCGAAATTATTATTTGAATGAGATTTTCACTGAAAGCTTTATGAATGAATTTCTTGGAACATGTTGTACATGTAAGCTTCCCGGAAAATGTACTCATTATAAAAAAATAATGTATTTCACTGGTTATGGCACAATGTTTACGTTTGAATTTCCTGTTCGTATTTTGTTAATATTTTCCTGGACTTTAAAAAGCTTAAAAGTCGACAAAATCCAAGCCCGTGTTTGTGTTTAATTTGGAATTATGTTATGTACCTTTCATGATATTTTTCCTGTCAAATGTAACTCGGATATGAATGTTTAATCGTTTTTTTAATCGTTTAACCTTCTTCCAAAAACAGGAAATATCAATGTTTTAAAATCACGCTTGTTATGTGAGATTATTTTAGACCTTTCTTTATCTCCATAAAGAAAGGTCTAAAATAATATCACATAAGCCCTCTAACATTTCGGCCTTACGAATTTTACAATTTACCTAAAAGGCATAAAACGAAAATGTATTCTGTTATTTAAAAAAGTATAGGATATTTGTGAGATGGAAAAAACATTTGATGGTCTATATGTTCAATAGGATCTACAAATTAGAGTTCCCAAATCAGGTCTCCGTGAATTTTTGCCAAGGCATGCATTGGGAATCAGAATCAGAACTTTATTTGCTTTGAATGTATTAAGATGTTATACATAAATTAATGGAAGAATGATTGTTACTAAATCAATAAAGAATTGTTTACTAAAATTCGCTTTATTAATATTATAGTAGAGACAACGAAATATTTTTAACAAGCAATTGTCATTTCAAGCAACGAACAAAAACCATACAATTGCAACATTGCAGCTTCGCGCTTTTTTTGTAATTTTTTCAAAACTTTTTCCTCCGCCCTCCACGACCACTCTGACAGTGGTCACTCCATCTATCGAAGCTATAATGCCTTTACTACATCACAACCATCACATTTTCAGAAAGCTTATCAACGTCAGAGACAACCAAGTCTACAAGGAAACCTACATGAAGAGTCATCACAGAGCTGGTTCTTATTTCCTCGGCATGGCTATGGGGTACATCATCACGGTGTACAGACCTGCTAAGTACAGAGGAGTTATTTCTAAGGTGAGCAGTCTTGCTAGTTAATTCAGCATTATCATCATTCCTTCCTTTGCTCTAATTAGTTGTTATTTATAAACCACCTGGACACATTGTTTTACTACTTAATAATATACATGCATAATTTCACGACTTTCTCCCCCCCACTTGGGTAGGCAGAAACTGCAGGACGCTAGTTGCTGCGATCCTTATATACTTCTTTGTTGTTTGCTATTTATTTATTTTTAAAAACAATAAACAAAAAACGACTGCTTTGTGATACGGTTGTAAGTAGAAAGCAATTGTTCTGAGAATCAATGGAGCTACTTTTGAACTGCAATAGCAAATAAATTACATGTCAATAGCCACGATTGTAGCCGGAATATGAAAAGTTTATTTTTATCCAATATCGTTGCATTTTAATTTCTCTGAAGATTACTCTTCCCTTCTTTATCATTTGTCTTTTAGTGAAAATAATAATCTGGTTATGATAATGCTCACTGTTATTATCTAGGTTCTAACCTACAATTTCCTTGCAATCCAGGAATGCTCCTACATAGGCCTTGCAGCTGCTTTCTGGCTAGGTCTCAAAGTACTATCAGCGGCCCCAGCATGGTGCCTTGGTGAATACAACGCTTGGAACGCAGCTGTGTACGCAGCCCTCAACAGAAACTTATGGGCTTTGGCAACCTGCGCTTGTATTGGAATTACAGAGTACGGGGATGTCCGTAAGTAGATTTTATCATTTGATTTTTTATAGAAATGTTAATAACTGACATCTTTGAACGTATCAAAGGTTTCGTTTGATGCAAGAAAGGAACGAGCTTGCTGATTGCGTACTAGCAATTTCAGATATTTATTACAGTTTTACTTGCGATATTTTCTTTCATTGTAAATCTGTAACTGTAAAACAATTTGAAAAGTACACAAGATATTGAAAAGATGGTAGTGTTCTATGTTCTGAACCAATAACCAAATTATTTCAGTCTTTGTTCCTTTTGGCGGAAACAGCTTTGCTAATCTTAAACTTACAGTACATGCACGTACTGTTCCCTCGTTCTTAATAATACAGTTATTTGCTTCTCGGGTAGGGAATTCAACCAGGAAACTATGTCGGAACAATTAATAGTAGCTAAGTTAAGAATGGATAGCTATACGCTTGAATAATTATAATACCCAAGCTAAGTTAACTTCTGACGGATATTAGACCGCAAAGCCTTGAAGTTTATAAATATGTAGAAATACATAAAAATGGTATGTAGATTTGAGTTTTTGGTTGGTTTTGACTCATTAGATGAGGACTAATAGAGAGGTGGAAGAAGAAGAATGGAAATTTGATGAAGGCAGAATAATGATGACATAAACACTTGATTGTGTTCATCATTACGAACTACTACTACCATGAGACGAACTCAGAAACCGCGAAAGATACTAAACTTAAATGGACTGTTTTTTTCCGATTTCTGATTCCTATAGTAATTTTTTTTTTAATGATGAATCAAATTAGATTTTTAAGTATCGGTCACTTACTACCAGACACACAAATTTAACAGCTAGAATACATTATAATAATTAAAATTTAAAGCAAACAGAAGATAAAATAAATACACAGAAGCAGTTTTCTGTATTTATTTTTAATTGGGAGAGCACAAAGATAGTTTGAGGAATGAAAACGGATTTCGAGTAGCTGGAAAAATATTAAATCCTGATTTAAATAAAAGCATACATTCAAATATTGACATGAGTAAAATAATTTTAATGTTTAATTTTTTTTTCAACGATTTGAAATCGCTTTTGCTGTGAATGCGAATTCTGTTAATAAACTGCTGTGCAAATATGTATTCTTGTGTACTATCAGCAATATTCAACATTAGTATGTGAAATATGAATACATAAACATTCATCACCGATTGATGCAGTGGCTTAAAATTTACCTAAGCTTTTTCACCGGTTTGAATTATACGCTGATCAAATAAGTACGGCGTATATGGCAATCTCTACTTCTGTTACACATATTGATTTTGATACAACTAGCTCATAATCTGGCAATGGTTTTTAAAATCAGAAATTATATTGCTATCAGATAACAAACACACAAAACATACTGGTCTAAATTAAGGGGAATGCTCCAACCAGCCCGCGAAATTCAAAATTTCTTGGTTTTTTTGCAATTTGCAGGCAAGTTTAGAATTTCGCGGGCTGGTTGGAGCATTCACCTTAATATCTTACTTTACGAAAAATAGCCTACCGTATTATATTCCAACCAAAGGTTCTCTGAAAAATATCACTATCAGCGATAATATGAAAACAAAGTACCAGGAAATGAGTATGAGTAGGAGTGAGTAGTGAGCTATCCTTTTAATGCCTTTAACTAAATATACTCATTCTAGGGGCATGTTGTACATAGCTACTTTTTTAAGTTTGCATGCTGAAGGAAGTAAGCGAAATATGAGAAACATTTTTATTTGTAAGACCATGTAACCACCAAATCATTCATTCATTCATGCAAATAAAGAATCTTGAATCTTAAGACCGTCGTTGTACCCATAGAAATATCAAAATTGTAAAATAGCTGTGCATCCATTTTGATGTGCAATAAAGTATAATAATTCTACTTATTCATCCACCATAGAGCTTTTGACAACCCGAAAAAACTCCAATTGTGTAACAACAAAGGTTTAGTAAGGCTTCTTATATTAATAGAAACAGGACATAAATCATTTTCCCAGCGAAATATGAAAACAAAGTACCAGGAAATGAGTTGCTAGCTATCCTTTTAATGCCTTTAACTAAATATACTCGTACTAGGGGCATGTTGTACATAGCTACGTTTTTTTTTTCTAATTTCCCGGGAGGACCCTTAGTTTTCCCCCGTCAAAATACCGGTATTATGTTTTCATCTCAGTTGCAAGATATGACTATTACTGTTTCATCAAAATCTACTTTGTCTGTGATGAAATGTTCTTTGGAAATATTATTGTTGTTTTTTTTTTCTTTTATGCCTTTTTCGCGTCTTACCTTCGGTTATTGATTCAAATTAACCTTTTTTATAGTTTAAGCGTTTCATGAGTGCTCGCTAATCATTTCAATTTAAACTTTATACCAATAGCAATGTCATTTGGAGGTGGCCTTTATCCAAACTGGGGTCATTGCAAAAGAAGGTTACTACATTTAATACAAGAAACTAACCCACTAACTTGTTCCTAGAAATAGTTAGTATTGTACAAGCAAGAAATTAATAGGTTTTTTTTTATTTTATTTTAATGACATGTGCTCGAGATTTTCAAAGATAATATCTGTTTCACTATCACTACTCTCAATACGGTGAAAGAAAACACTGTGAGAGAACCGACCAGGCCGGAGTATGCACCATAAATTCGAAGACATTGAACAAGCTACACTAGGCTTGTGTGGTGGATTACACCACAGTAACACCACCACAGAAGAAGAACCCTGTGTCCCAGCCGTGCTTTCTGTTTATGTTATCTCTTTGTGAGATTTAGTGTTCATCTCAAAAGACCCTTTCAAACTAGTTGTCCGATTACAATGAAAGTACAAAAACATTGCAATAAAAGCGGAGTGACCTATATTCATAGAATGGTGACACGTAAGTGCTACAATAAAGAAATGACCGAGTTTCGACGATTCGGATATTCTGGCTAAGATACAGATCATTAATTGACGTCAGAGAGAGATTTACGGCTTTAAAAGGAAAAAAGGGTATTATTTATTACTATTATTTTAATTAAGGAAATAACATCGCGCCTGTAGTCCCGGGGTAAGACAAACTTATGTTCGAGTCCCATGTAATGGAAACGAACCTATTGCCATCTACAGTGGCCACAAACCCACGAATCGAGCTTTTTAATTACCATTTCGATGGAGTTTTCGTAGATACAAGAAGTTGACACCAGTGTAACGTTAAAAAAGACAATACCATTATGTGTGGAACGTCTGCTACACAAAAACGCTTTGCGACCTGGGAATCGAACCCAGAATAGAATCCCGTGGTAAGCAGTAGCGACTGCGATCACTCTATCAACGAACCAGTTTTTTTTTGTGTAATTTATTATTATTCTAGGTATTACGGAGAGTAGGTATCTAAAATTGTGTTTACTCTCTCTTCCAGAGAAGCTTAACAAAAAAATGTCTAATATCATTTATTTAATTTCAGAAATCCTAAGAAACTTCATGTCCTGGCCTTTTTTCACATTACTCAGCCGACTAGCTTACGGGGTCTACATAACACACTCGCTTCTACTGGAACGGTTCCTTTTCTCGCAGCGGAATCCAATGCAATACGACATGTTTAACTTGGTACGTATTTATGATTGCCTAGTACTGTAGGATAGAATAGAAGGCTCCAGAAAGCAAGTGAAAACCGGTACACACACATAGACAACGTAAAATACGGACATTGATATTTTGGCGCGTGGTCATATTCGGAACAGTCGCAGTCATTTTGTTTTTTTTTATAATTCATTTCTGTAAATTAATTCACTAACAGCGCTTTTCTGTCCATGTCATATGGTTAACAAAAGGTCCTTGTAACACTCCGTATGACGAAGATGTCGAACAAATGCCGGTTGCGAGTGCGCTTGCACTCGCTATACGTGAAGCGTGTCTGTGTGCGTGCGTTTTCACACGTAGTACGAACCCGACCTTCTCTAACTCATGTTGTGCTAGTACCAGGAATTTCACTTTCATAGTTATTTGTAAGAATCTTGGTTAGTTTCGCAATTCCATTTTCTGTATTTTTCTTAGAATTGCATCGAGACCTCAATATTGAGGCTTGATTCTTAATAGTAGGTGTTTCTATAAATGTTGTTTGGTTAAAATTCTTCAAGTAGGTTATTGGAATTTTTACTCTTTTATTGCTTACTACCAAAAATGGTGTTTACAATGATATTGAACTCCGTAAATCTTTAATGGCTTCGGCCTATACGAAGACCTATGTCAATCAGAGGCAGTTTATTTTTACTTTCTTTTAAAGTAATTGCTCGTTAAAATCTTGAGGTTTAGTACTCTTTAGTGGACTGTTCACACAGCAGTGACTCAAAACAAGTAATCAAATGATTATGACGACAATCCGGACACTCTAACCTTGTCTATGCCAAGACTTGTGACATTTCCACTCTCTCTTATAGAGAGGAGGCCTGTATCCCAGCCGTGGAGACATCCTAGGCTGATTATGCTAGTCCTGTCTCTTTTATTTATCGTATTACCCCATAACCCGGTTGTGGAAGTCAGATCAGAAGCAGTCACTCCATGTAAAATACTGGGATTCAGCTGCGTTTGGTTAGACTGGAACCCAACCCCTATATTTCGGAAAAACCTAGGCAGATGATGTTTGTTCTATGTCTAAATACAACATGAAATAAAAAGAGAACAGCACAAATCTTCTTACAAACACACATTTATACTTAAGCTTTTAGCTCTACCCCATTCAACAAACAATCTGCCCACCCTAAACACACTACAGCTTGAATATACTAAACTTCTTAATTGAATTTCAGATACTAAACGGTATTGGAATAGTCATAACGTCGGCAGCGCTCGCGGTGCTGCTATGGCTGTTCGTGGAGTCGCCGCTCAGCAACTTGGCTAATCTTGTTCTAAACCCTATGTGAGTACTAAGGATGCTGTAGTTAAATACTAATATTAATAGATTGTGGGAAGATGTAGTATGGGAGTGGAATATATGGATGGAAATGGTGGGTTTTGAGAACATTTGTTGGCATTTAAGAAGTGGTGTTGTTTAAACAAAGAATTTTCTTTGCTGACCTTTCGTTACTAGGCTAATGTAATGAGCTTCCTGGCAGTGTTCTGATTCTAATGTTCTTTATACAGCGTGTTACCATCAGAAATGTGTCATATTTGGGCTATACCCTTAGAAATGATCACGTACATATTTCTGATATATGCTGTATATAATTTTACTGTCAGAAAAAAAATTGAGGGTTCCATATAATTGACAGTCAAATCTTTTGGATTATTTGAAAGTCCAAACCAATAAAATGATTTCTATTAGTTGTGTTAGAAAAATTCTTGCTAAAATAAACATGACTTAGCCATAATTGCTTATTTTATTGCTACAATTTGCTATCGATTCGTTTCTGTACATGTTTAAAGTCGAAAACGAACCCCACCGTTACCCACTTCACTACATTCAAACATCTTGAACAAATAAAATAACTAGCAAAAGCGAACAAGCAACATACATGATTTTATTTCAACTTTAAACAAACTGTTTCCTTTACCTTTTCAGTAAGAAGCAAACGTCGAATGGAATTGAAAACAAAAAGGAAATCAACGGGCAGACTAAAATTACAGACTTGAAATATACAAAGGCATTGTGATACAAGAAGAAGTCTTTGATCTTGTTAATGAAGAAGACCTTATTTTCTATGTAGATTTTACCGTCGTAGAAGCTGCTCGCTAAGCTATAAAAAATTACGAAAAGATTAAGGATAAAACGAGTGTAATTCTAGCTGTAGTATTGTGATATGAATGCGAAGGCGACCGAAAGTCTGGTGTAATCTTAAGTGCCAATATTCAAGCTTGATTTTTTTACGAAAAGGAAGAATAAATTGCTTTTTTTTACTACGTATTTATTGGGATTTTCTTTGTGTTTATAGAATGTAAGGGGAATAAATATATCTGATAGAGAAGTGAAGAAAACATAAGAAGATTTTGCGCCTGCCAAAATTTTGTTAGCAATTAATGTGTAACTTGCTATTTGAATTTCGACAGGCAAATTTAAAAAAACGCCACATTAAAATTGTGTTCAGTCAATTTTACAAAACATTTTAAATTGTATAAAGAGAGAAAGCTATCAATAATGGCGCCGGTTGTTTCACCACACATCATCATTGGCACCAATAAATAGGGTTTTAATATCAACATTTTGTAGAGAATCTGTAATTACTTTGGTACTATTAAAACAGATTAAATTCTACCGACCCCGTATCATAAGGAAGTGAATCATACTTGTAATCCTACAGCAAATAACGTTATACACGAACGATTGACTAACAAACTGTAACATAACTCAACCACTGCTGAAACTTTTAAGCCCACTACGATCCTAATTTATGTGGCTTCAATGAACGTTAGCTACACTTACATGACTGTATAGGAAGTATTAGAGAGTTAAATGTTGCTCCAGTTTCTAAAACACACATCATATGTAAGAGAAAAAGCACATTATAAATTGACGAAAGAGATTTGCAACTTGAAAATTTAAATCCATGTTTTGTTTAATTTAAGATGATTCACATTTCCTGTATCTTTTGTATCATGTACAGTAAAGGAAAGATGAGCCACAACACTCTCAAAAGATTAAGATTCTATGAAATTCTCGACAAAGAACAGGCAACCCCTTTCACGCCCGTACCGTGGCTGTCGTAAAACACGATTGGAGGATTACGTCTAAAGGATGAGTACCTAGCCGGGTTGCTGTTTGCAAATAACAACAAACTGCGAACACCGATCTAGGAAGCTTAGTAATTATTGCAGTGTCTCCTTTGGCCATTTCCATTTTCCTCAACATTCATCTTCCTTCAGAGTCTGAGTTGGTGAATTATTTTAGACCGACTAGCTGAGCCCTAAGTTACCTAATGCTTAGAATAAATTCAAAGCTACAGAATTTAACTAGTAATAAAAATAAAAATCACGTATACCCGATAAGTAATTCTCGATATCTAAGAGCAATAACTGGTACACACGCAGAGAATCGTTACGTTTTATAATATACGGAAGGAGATATTACTGCCTATTCATCCCGTTACCATGGCAACGCTCCCATCTTCCTTGTATCCATATAAAGCTAATTTCTTCCACACACAAACGATATCACAATGTTTACTCAGTCATGACTGCTGCTGAAGCCTGACAAATGTTTATATAGAATTCAATTCAACCTGATTCAATTCCACGACTGTTATTGGATTTAAAGGTAGGTACCAAGGGATATTAATCCTGTCACGAATGTTCAGATTACTAGAATTCAATACGAGTTTTATCTGTGTCACTGGTGTCGGATGTCTTAAGTATTGTTTGTTTTGATAACAAAGGAATTGAGAAGACGGATTGTTGGTGAGGGATATTAATAGATTGATTTTGATTGATTTTAGATACGAATGCAGATAAAAGGATTTTGTAGCGTCAGTCTAGAAGCTCTATAAATAACTAATAATTGACTGTAGAAGAAAAAGAAATCGACAATTCAATCAATTCAGTAAGTGGAATCAACAAAAGGCTACCATCAGTTACCGATAGTTTCTACAAAACAGGACATCAAAGCCTCTAATGATAAAAGCTTGTTCCATTATCTGATTAGTCTGCAAAAGATAAACATAAGCACAAGAAAACTCCACAATTACTTTCTAGAACAATACCATAGCATAATCTTCTCAAAGAACAATTTAACTTATATGTATAGATGATATTCTAGTTTTATGTTACAATCTAGAGGGGCGCTCCAGGAATATGTGATTGCTTTCCCAGATTAGTTTCTAGAATTAGGTTGTTCAGAAATTATAGTATGCATTGAATTTAGAGCTGATATGGATAAGGATTATGATGTTGGTGTATATCGGTTTATTGGCGGATTATGACCTAGTATTAGTACCTAAACGGGGCTGCGGGTTTTAGGGTCCCAGATTTGATCTTAACGAGGCAGAGGTTAGGAGCTTTAGTAGAATACTTATCTTTAAGTTGAAGGTAAGACCAAATAAAATGCAGGGTTATTTTCATCATTAAACGTTCAGTGATTTCATAGTTATAGTTGGGCGCCATTAATTTTTAGTGTGCAAGGTCATAATTTTTCTGCCTTTACTCTAATTAATTAGGGATCGCCGCAGTCTGATTTCTTCTTTCGTTCTTCTGTATTAGTCTTGATCTCATGAGTCAGCGCGTTTTTTGCCAAGTCATCTTTCACATAGTCATTCCATTGATTATTTGGTATTTTAGTCATTCACATTTCATACTTCAAACTTGCCTTTTGACACTTTTCTTACCAAGACACGAACCTCTTTTTCGGATTCATGTGCGTATAGTATAATAAAATTATCACTTGCTTCGGTGAAAGAAAACATCGTTAGGAAACAAGCATGCCTGAGAGATATGTATTTCTTGACGGCATGTGAAGCCTACTCAAATGCCCATGGGTGGATTAAAAAACTCTGACACTAGGTTAGGCACTAACCACACGATCAAGAAGAGAAGATCACATTATTTCGTTGGTACCTACACAAAAATATCACCCAGTTACCTAAATCTATAGTATGTTGATTTTAGTATATAATTCACTGTCCGATGTAGACTCCCCTAATGAGCTTTCCCGGGAGCCCAGCCATAATCAACTCGCTTGACTGGCAGATTGAATTGCATTATGTTATTAGTTACAAAGAGGACGATACGACATTTTTAATATATTCCAGGGTTGAAAATTTGGTAGCAAATTCAGGTACAGTGATCGCTTATTTTGAGTTTTAATTAGACATAACATAATTCAAGCTTGTAGTGTAGTCCCCAAAAGAGGACACAATTCGCCAGTAATATTTAAATCCTATGTAACAGGGGCGAGCCTGTTGTCAGCAACCGGGCGCACTGACTCCAGGTCTACATTGATTTTTCTGATGAACAAATCGAAAAACAAATTGTCACAAACGTGCAAATCGAAGCCAGGACCTTTATCCGCAGAAGTAGCGCTTGCGACCACTAGACCAAACAGGATCCTAAAATTGTTAGTCAGATAACGAATTCAATCCCGATGCGTTGGAGGTAATTATTTTCCTAGACTCGCTATTTGCCACTAACGAGAGCTTGAACTATGTAGGTAATCGTCATCATTAATCTTCGTGTTAATTACAATTTCCATCAGCTGTATTCCCGTAAGTTTCTAAATGCAGTAAAATTAGTCTGTAACGTTCTCATTACTGGTACACTAGAACTCTTCTATGTGAGAGAGTGGGGTGGTTCACCACACGAGATCGTGGATGGCACATGTCATGTTAAAAAAAAAGTATACAAAAAGTTCAAACAAGAAATTACAGAATAGTCTTTTTTAGGGTTCCGTACCCAAAAGGTAAAACGGGACCCTATTACTAAGACTTCGCTGTCTGTCTGTCTGTCTGTCTGTCTCCAGGCTATATCTCATAAACCGTGATAGCTAGAAAGCTGAAATTCAAATAATGTATTACTATTGCCGCTATAACAACAAATACTAAAAATTAAAAAAAAAAATATTAAGGGGGGCTCCCATACAACAAATATGATTTTTTTGCCGTTTTTATAGATAATGGTACGGAACCCTTTGTGCGCGAGTCCGACTCGCACTTGGCCGGTTTTTATTTTTTCCATCATCATCGTCGTCCACATAACGTAACTCACGCGTTTTTCCCATGGCAGAAACCACAGAACACCACCTGCTCACGATCCTTCCATACTCCTTTTGCCTCGTCCACGTACATACATCTGGTCATACGGAGTACTGCGCACCTGACCTTTCTGCAGAACCTCACCAATAAAGCCTCTGTATTATCTTAATCTTCACCTAAATGCAGATATCTGTAATTCCTGTTCCAAAATTCCTCAAAACAAATGAATACAGAGCATCCACGTTCATTTTACATCGTATCTCTAGATAAAGCCTCGCGCACAGTCTCTTTGTCACGCTGACGAGATTTGTCACGCCGCAGATGAGAAGTGTCACGTCACGCTATTGGAATATTCAGACGTTGCTAATTAACGTTCATGAAGATACAGCCTAATTAACTGTTCTGAGGTTTGTTTAAGGAGTATTTAATACGTTGCAAAGATTAAATTGGTTGGGTGTTTTCTTTTAAATCTTTGAGTCTAAAATGTAATTATGACCGCATCATAAGCTTACATAGTTTTATCACTAATGTGATATTCGTTCTTTACAAAAATGGTCTTGCAAGTGTACCTATGTCACTACATAGTATGAAACAAAGTCGCTTTCTCTGTCGCTATATGCCTATGTATACTTAAAACTACGCAACGGGTTTTGATTCGGTTTTTGTTTTTTTAATAGATAGAGTGATTCAAGAGGAAGGTTTATATGCACTTATTGAACCCGTGCGAAGCCGGGGCGGGTTGCTAGTATGATATAAAATGTAAACTTTTTTGCGATTGATCCGAACTTAGCTGCCATAGAGTGAAATAAAGAATACGTCATAAGCTGTTGTATGGCATACGTCTCATCACTGCTGAAGGGTTTTCAAGTTTTATCCAAAAGTTCTATACTTTTAGTCCTTTAAGTTCATTAAGTTTCTCTTGCCCTTATCGCAATTTATTTGTAGTCAGCGCAGCATGTCTTCTTCTTCCATACTTCTCTATTACACGTCATCGCATTTGACATACGAATAGCCTACATTTTTCTAGAAATCTAGGTTAGCTTACTTCTGTTGGTTCATTTCAATGCTAAATTATATCATTGAGATTACATAACACAGCGACGTATAACATCGAAGGCCTAATTTCATCTAAATTATTACGTAGCGGCAAAACCCCTAATTTGCTTCCAACAAATAATACAATTAAGAGATGTTTCTGTAACAACAGGCGTCATAGCAACACCCTCAATTACTCCCGTTTCTAATACCAAACAATTTATGAAATAAAAACTTCTTGATTGTTCCAAAACTGTCACACATTATGAGAAACAGGATCCCCCTCATTTGTCCCATTCATCATTGTACTTTAAGCCTTGCCACGAAATAAGTAGCAGAAGAACCAGTCTTCGAACGCCTTATAATTAATTATATTATTTATTATTTACTAACTGGCACTAAAGTCTCGTACTTAAAGCACAGAAGAAAACATTTAATATTTAAGAGATCAGATTCAGGAAGTTCATCATCATTCTGTGGCCCTTATCCTGTTTCATTTGGGGTCGGCGCAGCATGTCTACTTCTTCCATACTTCTCCTCGTCATGTCATCAGACACCTTCTTTCTTGCCATATCATCTTTTACAGATTCAGGTATTCCGCAATACAGTCTCTGCATAATGCTGTCTAGTCTTGATCAGGATGCTACCACGCCGATCATTAAATAACCCTTCAGTGCAATTTTTCTTAGGCATTCATTTGTGTGTAGATTTTAGTGAAAATATACTTCTTAAATCCCAAAACTATGTGGCTAAATAATAACAGCCTCTCGAGTCGATCTTCAGGTTGGTCCGTGGATGGGTGACCACCCATTACATACCGAGTTTGCCTTGGAAAGCACACTAAGCCGTTGCCGCGGTGGTCGTGGCTGTCATTTAAATATGTTTGACAGTCGTTACAGGTACTCAGTGGCCCGAAAGTCTGACAACCAGTGTTACCAAGAGGTATCGTATTACCCAGTACTAGCTGGGTTGTGGAGGTCCGATAGGTAGTCACTCCATACAGGTATTCAGCTGCATACGCTTAGACTGGAAGCCGACCCCAACATAGTTGGCAAAAAGGGAAACTAATGATGACTAGTGACAATCGCCTTAACAATGACATTCAACAAGATGGACATAAAAAACTTTGCGTCATTTTTTTCCAGCATTCAATAATATAGCTTCAATATTTTTTTCAGTATTCAATAATAAAGAAATAACAATAATATAGCAGGCATATAATTGAAGATTTTTGTTTAGAAAACCCCGAACCGTTTTAGCGCCGAGAATTGAAACTCCGACATTGCGTATTTCGTTCGTCATTCATCGAGTCAGTCGTAACTTTTGCACGTGGTGTCGACTGGACCTTCTGTCCACAATGATTGTGTTCTAAGCCGTACTTTATTACATGCCACGTATGTTTTCTGTTACGAGCATTATTAATAGCTCTATGGGGAGCGTTATATTACTGGGTAGGCAGAATTCAAGGCACCTGTTGATTGAAGATACCATCTTTGGTGGAAAAATTGTGGTAATGAAGGGACCATAGGCCATGGTTTGGAGCGAGAAAATGTAGGTTATGAAATTGAATAAAATTATGGTTTTCTTCAGCATAGCTCAAGTTTTCAAGTTGTCTTCCTGTATAACCCAAAGCAGCTGAATACCAGTATTTTGCATCGAGTACCAGATGTGGGGTAATACGACCCATCACTGATAAGACTGGTTGTAACTCTTTTAGCATGGTTAAAGTACCCAATGTCCTTGGAAATTAGCTACCTATGCTAATGAACTTAAAGAAAGAATTTATTTTTAGTTTTTTTTCAAATATTTAGTGTTTTTCTAATTTTGTTAGTTTTATAAAAATGTTGTTATAGTAACAGCTTTAAAAAAATAAGAGACATTATGTGAACGGAAGCTTTTAATAAATCAATAAATCGAAAAAGGACGGATGTTTGTTGAGAAAATAAACGTTTTCCAAAAGCCTTTCATATAAAAGTAACTCAATTAAAAATATGCTTCGGAAATATTTAAATTTTATTTGTCGACTATGGTTTTAACGTTGTTTCAAAAGCCTGCAATTTTTCTTTTACCATAAAATTATCTTTTTCCTGGAATCAAGAAATCAGAAAGCATTCTTAATAATGGAATAAATTGCTAAGTTCCATTTGTAATAAATATCAGGAACATTTTAATTCGTCCACGTGGATGTCAGAAATTATCCCAAGGGAACGTACTACTGAGATAAAAGGAATCCTATGTCCAATGGTCCACCTTTTTGTTTTGGGATGGGAAATCATCAAATGACTCCTCCCGCTCTGGGCGGAGCGGAGGGGAGTGTCAGTCTTTTACTGACTAAAACCCATCCATGTTCCTTCTTTAGCCCTTTGTGTTCCAGAGCCGCGGTATCTCTTTCGAACAGTCCCGCAGCCCTGGCAGGTCCATGGTCTACCTGTGCGCCAAATTTCATTCAAATCCGTTCAGCCGTCCAAGCGTCAAATGGTAACTGACAGACAGAGTAACTTTCTCATTTATAATGTTGGCAAGGGTTTGTCCTTGTGATATTGATTTATTTGGCATTGAAAGCACAAGATTACCCTGGTTACCCGGTTTTCCCGTTTTCATGCTCCAGTAGTGGCGGGATATATGTTTCTTTCAGCGTAAAAATAAAATGATCGAAAAAAATTCAGGGTAATTGGTTAAGTGTTTTAAGTTTGAAAAGGTAAAGGAAAACTTACTTTCGCATTTATAATAATTTCTATATATTATATTATTATTAAGTTAGGATTAGGATAAGTCATTTGATTTCCTATATTATAATTTATAATGCCTAGATACTGTCCTTAGTATTAAGATTTATTTTTAATTTTTAATTGTTAGTTACTTTTCATCAAATAAGTCCGCACTAGTAAACCTTATTTATAATACTATTTGTTCCGTTCTCACAGATAAACCGTGAAAACGGTTTTGTGAGGCTTAGTTCTAAAGTAAAAATTCTTGTAAACTTTGTTTTAATAAAATAAAAAAACCGAGGATGCAGTCAAAGTAGATAACTCATTTTTCTTTGCGAGATAAAAAACACTCTTGTTTTGGTTTCATAGATACATTTATTCATGCATGTTTCAAATTTCAGAAAATTCTAATATAAAAAAAAATATTATATTAAAATAAATACTAGGGCTTCTGCGTACCCACACAAGCTAAATTATTTTCAGCTACAATATTATCAGCTTGATCAACATATTTTTAGCACAACACCCATCCTATCCGAGTTATCTGGCAACCAGTATCAGTTTCTATTATAATTAAATAAGATGTGGTTTGGTACAAAAGAGAGGCAATAGCGATTTAACACATAAATAATAATACTACATAAGAAATCTGCTTATGTGTTACTGGGAACTGTTATGTAGAAACGCTGGAATCTTTTTGGTAAACATTTCGCAGAGTCACATAAGGTGCATTCATATCTATGACATTTTGTAGAATAAAATTTTGGAATTGTGACAATATTAGGTAACTTTTGCTATTCGTTATTGCCCACTCATACTTGAAAACGTTGCTCCACAAAAAATGAATTTCAGATGAACCTTCACGCTACCAACCCGCAGTGGGCAAGCGTAGTCGATTAGAGCCTTTATACTTTTTAACAGAAAAGAGGCCTGCCATGTTTCAGCAGTCAGAACAATGTAGGATGATAATACAATGATTAATTGATTACTTACCCACCTAATCCCATTTTAGGGTCACAAGAACTAATTAAAATGTAAGAAGATCGCATCAAGCTTGAATTTAAAATGACTAGCTTGATGACCAACTCAAAATTGTACTTTGATTTACATATAATTCCGCTGAAAGCTTAACGAATATTAGCAAAGACGGGGATATCTCATGAAGAAAACCCGTAGTTTTAACTTTCAGCGCGCTGCCAAGAATTTTCCTCAAAGTTTTTTACTTTGAACTTATTAACCACGTACATTTTTAAGCAGTTTTACCATCATTTAAGCTCTCAAAGCAGAAACTTTTTGAGTCTTTGCGAAAGATATTTTAAGTTTTGAAAACACTAATGCAGTTTTAGTAAAAGCTTCTTACGTCTTATTTTTTGTGAAATATATTTTTTAACTCTTTTTATTGACAATTTGAAACTCGTTTTAATAAATAATTTTCAATTGAAACTTCATATTTAATGGTTCTTAAAAATCTCGACACATTTTAGCTATGAAAATACTTTCATTTTGACAGCCCCCTTTAAAGCACAATGCTGGAAAATTACTTTGGCTTATGGCCTTAATCAGAATACTGACGTCGCCATCTTTTTTTTCACAATTTTCACAGGTAATTACCTGTGAAAATTGTGTTGAAAAAAAAGATGGCGACGTGACATTTCACAAACGCTTGCCAACAGTGCGAGGATTCTGTACTACAGTCTTTTCACATTAACTTTACCCTTTATGTAGCATCACATGGAACTTTATTCTCATTGCTATAAAGTTACAGTTAGATGTAAAATACTGTATGACCTAAAAGCACTGTATAACTTATTACTCTCAGGCGCCATCTTAACTCTTGTTTATCATATCAACGATATAATCTCAAAACTTGGACCCAATCCTAAGGGTAGCTAATTTATTAACGCCACACCCTGTTAAATAGTGACTTATTTATTTGAAATGGGAGTGTCTCTATATTGTGTCCTGGTAATTAAACGTATATTGAGATGACTATGTATGGGAGATGGGTTGGAGATAGGTTGGCTTTTCTTTGGAGGCCATTTTGGATGAAAATATGTCTGTATTACTCTGAAAATTACATCAAGCCCGTTTTACCTTGAAAAGTTATGCAGTGGTGGCCTACATTATGCCAAAATTTGGTTACGTAACCAGGCGGCAGATTTTTTTTTTTTTGGGGGGTGGGAAATCATCAAATGACTCCTCCCGCTCTGGGCGGAGCGGAAGGGAGTGTCAGACTCTTACTGACCAAAAACCACCCATGTTCCTTCATTGGCCCTTTGTGTTCCAGGGCCGCGGTATCTCTTTCGAACAGTCCCGCAGCCCTGGCAGGCAACCAGGCGGCAGCTCAGGCATTCATAATGAAAAACCTTAATGATACTTTACCCGACCTAGGAATCGAACCCAGGACCTCATTCTACAAGACAGTCAAGTGGCAGTCAATACATTGTATTCAGCAGCTCGTAAATGCTTTATGTTATTTTTCACTTTTCAAAAGATTTACCCTTTCGAAGTATTTAGGAACAGATTTCAGTTTGTTTTCCTTATTGTTTTCAAATCAAATAATTGTGTTTTTTTTCCTCGATGACGACAATATCATAGCGTAAATGATTAAGTTGCTAAACCGTTGAACACAACACGAAACTAACTTTCACAAATATTCCGTCATAATTATTCCTTCGTTGGTGTTTCTAAGAGTATGTTTTTCTTTATGAATTACTACTTATGATTATAATTATCAGACATTAACAAATACTAAGACACGCAAAAGAGCTTTGTGAATTTTGGGGTGCAACAAAGTATACGCACATACACTTATTTATCTAATCGAGTTAACAAAGCTTTGACATCGTGATCCTCAATGTTATCAATACTAAAGAACTCAATGACATAAAACGTCAGAAAAAACACTGAAAATATTCCACCGCCCTTTGCGAGCCAAAAATAATACTCACCAAAGTAAACAGTTTTCATTTTTTTAACGAAAAAACTGCTAGAGGGGGAACGTCACTCTTATCTCGAGAGATAAGCGTGACAGAGACCCGACGTGACAAAAAAAGTGACAAAAAAATATAGTCACGTCACAAAAATGAATCCGACATAATGTTTTTGGAGCTGAGTGTACTTAAATATTAATGTCACAGTGCTTTTAGCTGACTGTACCGTGTCGAAATATTCTTTGTTTTTTGTTGGGAATTAATTAGTTAGGCATTTTAGTTGAATTGTGTTTTGGGGTATGGAGTAAGTGATTCTAAAGATAGATATTACATATAATACCAGTTTTTTACATGGAGCGACTGCCTATCTGACCTTTACAACCTAGTTAGTACTGGGTAATAGACGATACTTGATAAGACTGGTTGTCAGACTTTCGGGCAAAGATCTACAAATGACAGCCGGGACAAACAGGCACGGAGGAATCTCGGTATGTAATGGATGGTCACCCATCCACAAACCATTCTTGGCAAGCGCGGCTTAATCTGGAAGATCAATCCGTCTGGTTATCATTATTTCGCACTGGGCCCACGTAGTGGATTACAGTCCACGTCCTCTCACTGCGAAAACGTTTACTCCAGCAGTGGGGGCAGCATAGGCTTATTATACCTACACCCCTTCAAAGGCTCAGTATCCCAACACCCACGCCACGAAATTAAACTTCAAACCCGTATAGATGCGTCCAAACTTGATCTGCCCAGGAAGTTACACAAACATGCATTAATTGCTGACCTATATGCTACTTTAATTAAACGTTCCTGAGGCTCCTACCTACCGATTGTCGTGGTTTGAAGCTGACTATCAAGTATTAGAGGATGTTAGTCTAGTTAGATTTGGACTGGAGTCTAGGAATACGAATTTAGGTCAGATTTGGTAATAAAGAGCGCAAAAATGGTTTACGTAACGTTTTTGTAACGTATTTTTTAGTAGACAGAATTTTAAGAGAGATGAAAAAAGTGTGTGTGTTAAAACCACTGTTCGACAAAAATGTGAATTTGTTGATGAATGTAATAAATAAATTCTAAGTGGAATTCTAAATAAATTTTAAGTGTGTAACAATGTATTCGGGACATACATAATAATATGTATGGCTAGGAGGTCTCTTTTGGCTTATATGACAATGAGTTCTTTGTTTTTTAGGGTCCCGTGCCTCCGCTGTCTGTCTGTCTGTCTGTCTCCAGGCTGTATCTCATAAACCGTGATAACTAGAAAACTGAAATTTTCACAAATGATGTATTTCCGTTGCCGCAATAACAACAAATCAAATACTAAAAATTAAAAAAAAAATATTATGGGGGGTCCCCATACAATAAACGTGTTTTTTTCGTATTTTTATAGATAATGGTACGGAACCCTTCGTGCGCGAGCCCGACTCGCACTGGGCCGGTTTTTTTCTAACTGATATTGGTTAATGACATTTTTCGAGAATCATCCAACATTGAAAACTAACAACCATAACATATCATCACGCCAGTTGCCTGTAATCCCCGAAGGGTTAGGCAGAGGTACCAAACAGTACACCCACATTTTGCCAGTTATGTTTAAGTCCCATGTAATAGGGGGCGAGCTTATTGCCATCGACCGGGCACAAATCCGAACTCCGTGGCTGCTACTGACAAATTCCTCATGGAAAACCCAATAACAATTCGCCCGACCCGGGAATCGAACCCAAGACCTCTTGGTCAGCAGTCGCGATTGCGACCACTAGAAGAACAAGGTAGCAGAACCCTTGAAATCAAATGGGGTCATCATTTTGTTGATAAATAAAATAAATAAATACTTAAATTCTGCCAAATTAGCAAAATCTCAAAGATGGTGAGACTTTTTCTAGGCCTTTCTTATTCTATTTTCTGTAAGTCATCCAATCTATTAGGTCTCATAAATAAATACAGTGATACTCACATATTTATAGAAACCCAAATTAACTGTAAAAAAACCGGCCAAGTGCGAGTCGTTCTCACACGCACACAGGGTTCCGTTACACCAAACAATATAATAAAAATAATTTGAAAGCTCATTCATATGTTGTTTTGTATTACATACAATGAAAAAGTCCCATATCTCAAAAACTGAAAATCAAATCTTACTAACCAATTTTCGTTGAAAGTTTTTTGTTACTTTCTACAATCCTATATTTTTTCAAAATGTTTCTCCTCTTACTTTAGAAATTAGAGGGTGGGGGTGACACATTTTACACTTTTAAAATTATTTAAAAAAAAAGTTTCAGTTCAATGTACGGGAAACTCTCCCCCTTAATCTTTTATTTTTTGTATAAAAATCGTAAAACGGTTCGCAAAATACATCTACATACCAAGTTTCAACTGTATAGTCCTAATAGTTTCGGAATGAAGTGGCTGTGACATACGGACAGACACGACGAATCTATAAGGGTTCTGTTTTTTGCCATTCGGCTACAAAACCCTAAAAAAGGCAGTCGTTTTGACGCAAAAACTATAATTTGAGTGCTTCGTCAATATGAAGTTCTATTTTATTCACGAAAATGGGACGTCTATTTCTTCTGCCTATGATACACCTACACACTCAATAAGTAATTTTAAGCTAAAAAAATCTTAAAAGAAAGAAAACAAATAAAAGTACTAGCCCACGACTGTGGGCGTGCGGGGGTGGGAAAGTACCCCACGAGATCGTAGTACAGGGGTAAAAAGTATTATCCTAACCCAGCTTTACGCGTGTGCCGTTCAGCTGTTCAGCGCCGTAGCAGAAGCCACTTTAATTTTTAATATTTCGTACACTAGCTTATGCCCGCGGTTTCGCCCGCGTGAAGTTCAGTAACTGTCCCACAAGATCATACTACCGAGATAAAACGTATTGTATAATAATATGTTAATCCAAGTTATAAACAATCTATGTGCCAAAAGAGAATGACCAAAGTTGGTACCAAAAAGTCTCGCGCCTCAAAACCAAAATATTATAGTAATTAGTTTCATATTTTTTTACGGCATTACGCGTCGGGGATTTGATTTTTGAACTGGAAATATACTTTTCGAGTTTAAAAGTACGAATATTGTTTTACTCCCTTTATATGACGTTCCGTTTCAACTGAATATAAATGACGTTCCGTTTCAATGGAACAAACCCTTGTCTGTCGAGCGGACTCTAAAATTAATTACAATTAAGTAAGATCAGTACACCAAATCGATTTAGTTTGGTTTATTGCTATTTGCAACAAAATAGATTTTCTCAGCCTAAAGATTTTGATTTATCGATTACATCCCTAAATCCCGACTAGTTTATAGCACTTACTATACTCTATGGTTTATTGTTATCTTATCTGTGGCATCTGACATTTGTACTGTACTGACTGACTATTGGCAATGTAAAGGTCTAAAATAAAATCGAGTTTCAGTCAAGCATACTGTGGATGTTACTTTAACTCGTAATTCTTACTAATATTAGTGTATTACGCTGTTTTTAGAGCAATAATGAAATGAATGTGTGTTAAAATACGTCGTTGGTAGCGTCGTAAAAATAGACCTACTTTTTAGGTTAGTTTCGATTTTATAAAATAACTCTGAAACGCGGGTTTTTTTTTCAAAAAATTTTTTTGTAGGAGTTAATACGATCAGTGTAGTCTATAAAAAACAAGGTTTGATTTTGATGCAGCATGGTACGGGATTCCATACTTCCATGAGCATTCTCTTTTCATCCAAATCCGTTCAATAGTTTTTGCGTGAAAGAGTAACAAACATCCATCCACACAAACCTTCGCATTTATAATTCCTGTAGTCCCCGACGGCTTAAGCAGCTGTGTACCTATTAGTTCACACACATTTCCCTAGTAACGTTTCAGTCCCATGTTTTAGGGTCGAGCCTATTGCCATCAACCGGGCACAAATTTTCTATAGCTACTTTTGAGAACTCCCAAATGGAAAACACCAACCTGACCTGGGAATCGAACCCAGGACCTCATGTTCATCAGTCGCCCTTGCGACCATTATTCATTCGGCTAACAGATGGGTGAAAATCGTACTTAGTTGGGGTCTTAGATTAAACTTATACTGTCACTTGCGGGATATCTTCCGTGAATGTTCATTTTCCCGCGATCATGGCGCTTGCAACATTACAGCGTCGAAATACATATATCGGGAGCTCAAAATAATGATCAATATAAATTTAGTTGTAATCCGTGTAAGCGTAAAACAGTGTTTGGGATTAGATTACTGTTAGTTGCAGCCAAGTAAGAGGCCCATGGGCGGCATGAAAACTCTGACACCAGGTTAGGCACTAACCACACGATACAGAAGAAGAAGTTGCCATTTGTCAAGTCAAGTAAAATTAGAAGTCAACGCCGAAATATTGGACATTACACCCACATTTGTATATATTCGCCAATAAACATTACCCTAGAAAAAAAAACTAAAATAAGGGAAAAAGTATTCGAGTATCTTTGCCTTGGGGAGCGAATGCTATGATGTGTAACTTTGCTCCCATTTATTTGAACTAAACAATTAAGGTCCAATAATAGAAACCCTTTTACCCTATTGTGATTACAATATTCTTTGTTATATATTATATTGTGCGGAGTTACACCCTAGAGATTAACGTTAGACCGTAGTGTTGGGAAAATAAGATACTGAAATGGAATTTGTGTTTATAAATTGGACGAAGACCGAAATTGTTATCGACTGACGATCTTTATCAAATATTATAAATGCGAAAGTAAGTTTGCTTGTTTGTTTATTACCTTTTTACGCCTAAACCACTCAACCGATCATCCCGAACGGACACAAAGTACCTTTCAACCTGAAAAAAAATACTGTTCCCGAGGAAAACAACAATAACGTTCTTATGATAATAGATAGCGCCACATGTCTTTCGAATCATGGTCGCATTATATTATTACTAACCGAATTGATTGTCAAATTCTAAATTAACGCTAGCGAAGCCGCGGGCAAAAGCTAGTTCTAATATAAAGAGTGTATCTTATAATGTTAGTAGACACAAAAACAACCCTTTAGAAATAATCTTCTCCATAATTCTTAAACATGGTAGGCGGAATGTCGTTGCACTATAGGTACAACTCTGACTTACACTTTCTGGATTACAGTCGTGATATTATGTGTTTGTGTGAAAATAATCTTATCGCAAGTAAGAGTTCACACAGTTTTCATTTTAAACAAAGGAAGTTAACCAACATGGTCAGAAAAGGTAATGGAAACAACGCACAGGACTTAAAGCATAGTCCTGTACACCAACCACCTTGTAATCCAAACCTTTGAAACATCATATCATACCACAACACTGTCACGTCCGTCATTCAATGTAACGCATCGAAACCATATTTCATGAAAGGCCGAATGCCGAAACCCCAAACTCGGTACATCACTAGCAGACACAGTTTATATCAGATGAAAAGGGTTGGCATAGGATTCTGGGCCGTCACTACTCATTTCTGTTGATATTTTGATCTTAATATTTTGGATTTAAACAGCTTTTGGTAAGGCCTACGTATAATACAAAGAGAATCTAAAATTTGGTTGGTTTTCTTTTTTTATCTAGATAGACAAAAAAAGGTTATTTTCCTGTCATGTAAGCGTAATGTTAGGTTAGAAAAATGCTCGTACTGGGTAAATAAAAGGTTTGAATCGCTGTTTCAGGAAAAATAACGTTGAAGCATTTTCAGGGCATAAGAGTAGATAATGACCGCAATATCAAAACAGTAGCAGTAAAGTCACTGATTGGTAGATAGCAGCGACACACTGTTTTCAGTGTTGCCCAATCAAAATGGCAACAGGCAGCAATTTCATTATGTACGGATGTTAGAGAAAAACACCGGCCAAGTGCGAGTTGGACTCGCGTATCGTGGGTTCAGTATAAACTGGTAGGTATTTTTTTATTAAACTACATTTAGATTATATTTTTCCTTTACATGTGCTGTAAGACATTGCTTCATGTCAAATTTCATGATTCTAGGTCAGCGGGTAGTTTTCTCTTGTGAAATCGCAAAATATTCGACATAAACGGTTATAACTTTTGATCGCGTTGACTTACAAGTTTGATTTTTTCACTGCTCCAAGAAATGGCAGACTTGAGTATTTGCTATTAATTTCAGCTTAATACCTTAACGCGTTCTTGAGAAAAATGGTCTTGACAGATGGACAACAAAGTGATCCTATAAGGGTTCCGATTTTTCCGACTGAGGTAAGGAACCCTAAAAAAAGTTCACCAACGGTTTAAATGATAAAGTGACTCCAATACCAACTCTACTACAACTTCTATAACTATGTATAAAACTACACATCATTCCCCTTCCTCCTTTGAACCTATTTTTCTGTTCCTTTCTTCATTTCTGTATATACACACGTACATAAACTGTTAAATAAATAAATATTAATATAGCTTAAACCACCGTATCATATTATTTAAAAAAACGGCCACTGAATAAAACACCACTATTAAACTGCACTTCAAAAAAAAAAGAAAATACAGAATGACCCGACATTTTATCTCAATAACCATTATTTCCCGAATAACCCTGTGAACTGTCATAAAAACTCTGCTAACTTTGTAATCCTCACTTTTTAACCTGTCGGTAATGCTAACGTAGTGTCCCGCGGGTCTATTTGACCCTTAAACTGTGGGGTTACTAACAGACTTGTTACAACTCGGTTTTTACGGGGTTAAAACAAGTAGGATGGTTTTTCGTGTGTAGTGGGTAGATTTATATGGTTTTCCCACGAGGGAATGTTGACCATAATATTATATTTAAATCGACAGAATTAAATACAATACGACCTTGTAGGTATTCACTTTTGTAGGAAACAGCGTGTTTTTTTTTTGTCACCGATGTAAAATTTCTATGGGGGGGGGGGCTCAAAATGATGTACTGAATACGTGGTAATAGTTTCCGTATCGGTCTTTCACCCCGTATTAAAGTAGCCCATGATTTTCGTCCTTCAAGATGACCCAATCAGCGAGGGACTGGATCTTTTTAGACTGAACTTAAGAAAGATCTAGTGTTGCGTCCTTCTAACCCTTAATATTACATCATATAGATCTACCTTCAGCCGTTCAGAATGTGCTAGGTCTGACAGAGGAAGAAACGAGAGGCTTATACCCAGAAGTGAAATGATGATGTGGTCTGAAGGTCAGTCAGTTGACAAAGAACTATTTTTTCTGAACATCAACAAATTCATAATGGTGCAACTTTATATAAGCGGCACTGGCCACATCTTATCAATCCTGCTAACACCTAACCTACATGTAGAACCATAACTTTGATACTTACAATTCTGCTCACCCCATTCACCTAAAAAGCGTATAGTTACGGCAACGATTGTAATAAACTTCTACCATATTCTCGAACGCTTTGGTGGTAATATTATTAAATGGAATCACTATGCTTGCACGCTCTTTAGGCAACCGAGTGAGCGCAAAAAATGAAGGAATGGAACTTAGGATTGTGACTTGTAAGCTCTGTGAAAGGATTGTATTTTGAAAAAATATTGGAGCTTGATGGACTATCATCATCTTCCTAGCCTTTTCCCAACTGTCGTAGGGTCAGCTTCCAGTCTAACCGGATGCAGCTGAATACCAGTATTTTACATGGAGCGACTGTCCATCTGGCCTCTACAACCCAGTTAGTACTGGGTAATACGATACCCCTGGATAAGTCTGGTTGTCAGACTTTTGGATCTCGATACTCGACTTGGGGATCGAACTCAGGAACACGCTCAACTGAATTTGCTTGCCACCATTATAGCGTCAGATTTCATCAAAAAGATTACAAAGAGTAAAGTTTTCAATTTAAAGTTGGTTTTCAATTAAAACATTAAGAAATAATTACCCAAATCATATAATTAAATTAATTACTTCCTAACAAAAATTGAATACCTCTTTCGTAAAAAGGTTGCATGCCAAACGGCTTCTATGGCAGTTAGCGATGGCGATTCGAATCGATTGTCTTCAACTCGAGATTGTACCGCATCGAATGGACCAATTAGTTATCGTTTGAACTGTAACAGTTAGCACGTGTCTTCTTATTTAGTAACACCATGGTTATTGTTAACTTCGGTTATTTTTATAGAAGAGGTTGAATTTATGGAACTTTAGTTTTATTTTAGAGAACCTATTCCATGTTTTTGATGCTGTTGACAAGTAGGAGGAGCTCGTGGTTAAATAACAACTGCTGCAAGAGTCTATTTTCAAGGTAAAGCCGCGCTTGCCAAGGTCGGTCTATGGATGGGTGACCATCGTAACACACAGAGTTTCCTCCGTGCCTCAGAAAGCACTTTAAGCCGTTGGTCGTCGACTGACATCTGTAGATCTTTGACAGTCGTTACAGGTAGTCAGTGGCCCGAAACTCCGACAACCAGTCTTACCAAGAGGTATCGTAATACCCAGTACTAACTGGGTTATGGAGGTCGGATAAACAGTCGTTCCATGTAAAATATTAGTATTCAGCTGAATCAGGTAAGACTGGAAGCCGACCCTAACAAAGTTGGGAAAAGGCTAGGCAGATAATGATATCCTCGAAACAGAAAATCTAAACAAAACATTTTCACGCTAGAATCGAACCCTGACTCCGATCTCTCGTCGCAAACTTAGCAGCCGATGAATCAAATATTTATCGAACGAACCTTACCCTTTCAGATTGACTCGGCGCAAAGACTGTTTGTCTAAGCTTTGATTTTCTTTGTTATTGTTGTTCCAAGGAAGGGGGAAAATGGGGGTTGTTAATATCGTCAGTGTGATTGTCCCCCGGAGAGATGGGTAGTTTTCAAACAGATGTTCTTTATAGGGGTGTTCATGGTTATTTTTGGTGTCAGTTAATAATCAATTGTACGTTACTGAAGTCAATCGTAGGTATTATAAGTAGTTATCATAATTAACAGGCTAGTCAACAAGGACATCGTCATTGTACATATATGTACGACAGGGCCTTTCGGCCCTGTAGCTTCGGAGTTAAGGGGAGAATTTCTCTCTTCAAAACCATTTATCTTAAAACTATAAAAGAAAAAATATTTGAGATGTTCACAATGACATTTTATATGTACTCGACATAGTTTGCAAAACTTTTTTTTTTTCAATATCTTCTTCACCCTCCAAAAGTGGCCCCATGCTTAAAAGTCATTAATTTACGTTTCACGTTCGTCTTTGGGTCACCAACTTACATAAAGTTTACCAAATTTCAACTAAATCGGTCCAGTAGTTTCGAAGTAAATTAGCTGTGACATACGGACAGAAGACACGCGAGTGATTCTATAAGGGGTTTCGTTTTTCCTTTTGCGGTACGGAACCCTAAAAATATTGTAAAAGCTTAGTAGCGGCACTTTCATACAAGCCTAAAAGCTTGGCTTACCCTTACATCCTACCACTCTTCATGATGTTAGAATTTCTGAACAGTATGCCTACCTACGAGTACCTTGCCGTATTGTTGACCTCCAGGCACGCTACTAAAGAGTTATACAACGATTTTGGAGTGTAAAGAATACTTACTCTGTCATTTTATTTAGTTTCATCAAGGGCAGATAAAAGTTCTGCTGGGGCTGCGGGACTGTTCGAAAGAGATACCGCGGCCCTGGAATACAAAGGGCAAAGAAGGAACGTGGATGGGTCAGTAAAAGTCTTACACTCCCTCCCGCTCCGCCCAGAGCGGGTCATTTGATGATTTTTCATCCCAAAATAAAAAAGGGTAGATAAAAGTTTGATTTTCTACGATGAGGGGTCCAACACTCAAATACAACTTAAAACTATGATCTTTCTATCTCTCACTAGAAGGTGCATTGTAGTGAGAGAAATAGTTTTAAAAACATCCTCAACTTAAGCGTCTTTTAATGAAACTTTATTATCATCAAAATCTACAAAATGCTAATGCGAAATTGCTAATTCAGAAATTTGACACCGAACATTTTAATGAATACATACCTAACATAACACCACGCCTGTGAGCCCCAGAAAAGTACCTAATAGTAACATTTCGCCTGTTATGTTAAGTCCCATGTAATTGGGGGCGAGCCTATTGCCATCAACCGGACACAAATTCAGACTCCGTGGCTGCTACTGAGAAATTCCTGATAGAAAAACCCATTAACACTGCCTGACCCGGGTATCGAACCCAGGACCTCATGCTCAGCACTTACGCTTGCGACTACTACACCAACGATCTGAAACCATATTTAGTTCAAAACACTGAAATTCAAGATCATTTTGTTAGCTTTCTCTTGACGTAATCACTTTGAACCAATGATCCGTTAAAGCTGTGCGAGCCCAGACAGAAATAGCTTAGTCCAAAGAGAGAAACAACAGAAACAAATCCTATAATCTTCAAATAACCACTCAGGATTGCACTACGTACTTTAGCTTTTACAACAGATTAAAAATTACCATCCCCAAACAGATATAAAAGGTAACTACACCCCGGAATGTGTTTGAAATTTCTGCTCGAATTCCCCAAAATTCCGTACCGAAAGTAGTCAGGAATTACATAATAATTGGTCTTGTATCTGGCAATAGGGAAAAATAAATTTACGCACTGAACAAAAGAGATGGAAAGATACAAAAGTATAAACGAGAGAAAGGGACAAAGATAGGGTAGGTTTCAAATTGTCGCCATTGCAATATTCGAGATTAAAAGTAACGCCTCGCTTGGCAACAGAATTCCGTCGGACAGCCGTGAACAGAAGTGCTCTTTTTCGCGACGATTTTTTTTCGCCCCTTTTTCTTTTTTCTACTTTTTTATTATTTTTCCGCGTAGGTAATTGGATTTTTTCAGGATGTACCGTTCGTGACGGCTCGTTAGGCTATTTTATGGTTACCTGTTACCTGAATGACCACACGGCGGGCAAACGGTGCCAAATTAAAGGGTATCCAGTTAACTCGTAACTGTCTAAAACTGTTATAGCTGGCCTTTACGTATTTTAATTGACAGTAACTAGTAAGCTGTAAAACTAAATAGCATCACTAAATGCTTTCCATGTTTTGTTGTTGGGATATTTATTTGAAACAAAATTAAAATCTAGCTCAATATTTTGGAGTGACTATTTTTATCAAGTACGTGTACGATCCAATTTATATTTGAAAGATCAAATATCGTTACAGAGTTTCAACTATAAAACGGCTTTTTGCTTGGACTGTAGCCAGACTCCAGAATTGCTTAACAGCAAAATTAATTGGACCTTTTGTACATTAATTAAAACTAGCCATTTCATCAATTATTTTTCACCTTTCTGTTTCACGAAAAAATCTGAGTAAGCAATCTTTTTTTCGATAATGGTCTGTGTAAGGAAAAATAATGGTCGAATACAAATACCTAGTAGTAAAAATTTTACAAAAATAACATAACATCAAGCCTGTAAACCCCGAAGTGTAAGGCAGATGTCTACCTATGGCGTACTCACATTTCGCCAATACGGAGTGAACATTTATTGCCATCAGCCTGCCACACATCCGAACCCTGGGGTGCTACTGAGAAATTCCTGATGGGAGAACCCCAATAACGTCGACTCTGAATTGAAACCAGGACATCATGCTCAGCAGTAGCACTTGCGACCACATGAACAAAGAAGTAGAGAAGACTTTTTCTATAAATATTTTTACGTGGAAAATGTCATAGGAATAGTTTTGAGTACGAATAGTGGCTATAAGAGTAGAGGAAGACCAACGAAACTATGGAACCGACCGTGTGAATGATACCGGATGATATGGTTAGAAAAGACGTAATTGCTGAGATGACGAGTATTAGAGAAGACTCCAAATACATAACTTGAGAAAAGGGACGAGAATGATGATGTTAATTTATGTTTTACATAATGTTAGGTCCATAAATCAAATCTAATTACCTACTTTGTATCTATTTTTTGAACGATTTAAAGATATTCTAATATAGGTTATGTGGTACCTGATTTTTTTTTTAATTGCCAAGCACAAAATATGTGATGCTTTGCGATATACGAGTATCATAAGAGCTTTCACGAAACACGAGGTCATAATTTTAATTCATGCAACTTACTTCCCAATATTACGTTCATTCAAAACTATTACATTATTTAGTCAAACTGTTTCACTCCTTATCATCTCGGAAACGTCTAATTAGTTACAACCCCTCTATCAATGTCTTTTGTTGTAATATGTCGGGGGTGTAGCGAATGATTGGGGTTAGAATTTGACATGGCACATATTAATGTGACATTTATGAATATTTGTTTGTTTGTTTGTTTGACGTTTTAGGGTAACAAGGGTTATTGGCAATGTTTGGAAATAGTTTTGGCAAGCTAATAAAAAGAAATGTGAAATTCCTTATGGCATTAAGTCCGCCTTTGTGCCACTTCTGTATATGAAGTAAAAATAAATAATAATATGTAGTTTCTTGTTAATTTTACCTGCTTGTCGTTCAACGTATGGAAAGCCGCTAAAAATGAGGTACTTACCTGAAACAACAACAAAACTTAATTAAACACACATTAATTATAAACAGTTTTCATAAAATAACACAGAACATAAAATATAATATGACGCCTTTAATTCTCGCAAGCTCAGACAGAGCTGTACACCCACATTTCAGTAGTAAAATTTCTCAAATACTACAATTTATACAAAGACTGTTACTACTTTTTCATTAACGACCTGAAAAAATACACAGAAATAACAAAACGTGGGCAAACCTATACAAAACCTTACCTTTTTTTAAGATTTTTTAGTTTTTCTAACTAAAAAATCTTAAAAAAAGGTTTTCGATTCACTTTTCCGCTCGTCTGTACTAACAAGCAACCCAGATACATGGTCTACCATATCGTTGCCCTCAAACAGACACGCTGCCATTTTGAGACCACTACCTGAATTTCAGGCGTCTGTAGCAATTTTCTTTTGGTAGAATATTTTCGCGTGAAAAATTACCTTTTCGGGGACGACGGGTGTAAGTGGCTGTTGTGTCGCGGTTTGAGGGTGGGTAGTGATGTAGGTGGCTTGTCTTTTTTTTGTTGGTAAAGGGTTTTTTTGGCAAGGTTAGTGATTATTGATTAAGACAACTGCTTGGATAGAGGTAGAAAGGAAATCATCGGCGTGGCTAATACGTGGCAAGGTTTAGTCCAAAATAATTTCGCAGATTTTGAGATAAGACGGTAAATCAGTAAGTAGACAAACGTATTCGATTTAATATTATAGATGTGGATCATAAATGACACAGCAAGCAGAGTAACTCTGAATAGCTGATTTCAAGCGTGTATCTGTTTGACTAAGGCAAGGCAATCATGTCCTAGAACCGAAAATTCGAAGACATATTGTGACATTTCCGAACTGGGGCCGCGTAGTTAGTTAATTAAGGCCGATTCCGTCTGACAGAGCTTGTGTCCCGACAGTGGGGATATGATAGGCTGATTATGTGGAAATTTAAGCCAACCATACTCGTCAATCATATAATCATTGCAAACTGAGTTCCAATCTTTATCTTTCCATATAGGATGGAAGGACACCAACGCAGAAATGGTTACCACTTATTCAGTATTATCATTCTGAACGACCCCACCTCCCACATCGACATTAATATCGGTACTTATTAAAAAAAAAAACTGTTTCCTACAAAAGTGCAATTCCTAAACGATCAATATGAATTGAACAGCTGTATTTTTTTTTAAATTACCGATTAAAATTTTCCATGTGGGGAGGTCCAGAATGATGGACTGAATATGTGGTGACCGTTTGTACGTCGCTCGGATTCCACCAGACCGTTTTATCAAAAAAAAAATGCTGGTGGAATACAAAACCTCCTCCTTTTTGGATTTCGGTTTTAATACACAACACATTTTCTGTCGCACTTGAAATCGAATTTAGGACTGCGTAATATAAAGCATGTTCAATCTCTTTTAACCTACATACGCCATAATCCTCATATAACGAAATAAAACTAGTTCCAAACCATTATTTTTCGTACAAAACCATTATATTTTGTATTTCATTAAAGTTAAGTGTCCATCGACGTACAGAAGTTTTTTCTGAAAAAAAATCTTATTTGGAACGAAAAAAGAGTATTTTACGAAACTATCTTTTAGTTTTTAAGTGGATTGCGAGGAGTTGCTTTTTCTAGAAGTTTCTGAAAAGATCAAGTTTTCGAAGTTTTTTTGATTTATAAAATGTTTAAGATTCGCTTCGGCACAGTCGTTGGGAAAGTTTTTAACTTGTTGTTTGGCATGACTGATTGATATTACTTTTGAATATTGGTACTTATTGTTTTTGTTGTGGTACTTCTTTATTATTACTTTGTTTATTCAATTCAAATTTTATTCAAAATCGTTATACCTTAGTGAGAATTAAGTTTTTACGTTGGAAATCGTCTAAAACCAAGATAAATCTCAGCAAATGTCCAGCACAGCCAAAAAAATCACAAAAACCATCGGCCATTACGGACTCAATAAAAAATCGTACCGAAAACGGACCAAATCCTTTTTTTATTAGAAACAAACATTTCCGCGATTTATAAGCAGCCATCTTTTACAAGGAGCGCTCGTATTTCGCGTTCCTAACCCAACTATTCAATGTCCAATGATTACAGCAACAAAAAGAAAAACTAACCGTAAAAGATAACTCTGTTTACGTAAAAGTAATAAAGATTACACAGTCAGCCCATTTATAACGACAAAGTGGACAATATCGTTGCGTAAAAAAGGAAAAAAAGGTATTTCTTTAGGCCTTTTCCGATGTTACACTGTATTGTGTCGACTTAACGAATGGTGAACGAAAATTGCCGAATCTAGCCGAATGGTGACGAAGTTAGTGTGATGCGAGTTTATTTATTGTTATCGGTATGTGTTTTGTTCGTGATTGTACTATTTGTTTTGGAAATTGTTAATAAGAAAATAAAATACGTTGCTGCGATTGTCATCAGTGTTGTCTTGCCTGCTTTGAACAACACATTGTATTGCGATTACTAATATATATGTTAATAGCGGTGTTCTAATTTTCAGCAATATAAATCAGAAGTAATGATCTAAGTTCGTAAAAATATATATGTTAACATAAAAGTATACTTTACACGTTAAAAAAAATAAACACCAATACAAGACATTCGGCAGAATTAAGTTTATCGACCATAGTAATGTCTGAATGGTGGGTCAACTACAGATAACTACGCCAAGAAACTAAACATATTTAAGGTCACAGATTTAAAACACAAAACAGACCGTTTTAAAACCCCGTTAATTCCTAGATAGTACTTAAACTGGTCCTTATTCTGGCTATTAAGGCAAAAACACGGCCGGACAAAAACCGAAAGTTATAGCCTACCTTCATATAGCTCCCGTAAAAGGAAAGCTGACCGCTCAATTAATCACTATCGTTAACATTAAAAACTGAATATTTACCATGTTTACTATTTATTTTGAGTTCCCGATGCTTCATATATTTCGATATGTTTTGAGTGTTTAAGATGGAGCTCGGTTAAATAATAACAGCTGCTCAGGTCGATCTTTAGGTTAAGCCGTGCTTGCCTAGGAAGGCCTGTGGATGGGTAACCACCCATTACATACCGAGTTTCCTCCGTGCCTCGGAAAGCACGTTAAGTCGTTGGTCCCGGCTGTCATTTGTAGATCTTTGACAGTCGTTACAGGTGTCAACCAGTCTTATCAAGGATATCGTATTACCCAGTACTAACTGGGTTGTTGAGCTCAGATAGGCAGTCGCTCCATGTAAAATACTGGTATTCAGCTGCATCCGGTTAGACTGGAAGCCGACCCCAAAATAGTTGGGAAAAGGCTAGGCAGATGATATAACAGTGTTAGTAACCGTTTCAGTTTAAAAACTTATATCAAGTAAACAATATTTATTTTTTTAATGCCAGCCTATTCTAAAGTACTAAGTAGTTAGTAAAGTACCTATTATGAATCTACAATAAAATCATAACACTTTTTTTATTTTTATTTAAATGCCTTAAACTATCATTACAGGTTTACAACCTAATGCAATAGCCAAGTCACACACAAAAAATTAAAATTAAAGCACCAAATACCTCTCAAGATTCTTGTCAGTGTATACAATAGTACTTATAGTTTAAAACAATAGCCTTCTACAATAGGACGCGACTGTATAACTAGCAGACACATCCCCTCTACTGTCGCTTAACGTTCTTTTTACGTGACGGGAGCTATATTGTTCTGCCTATTTCTTTCCCGAGGTTTTCAATTCAGTCAACGAAAATCATCTAAGAGTAGAATCACGAGACCAACTAGTAAGCATATAAAAAGGTATTTTAACCCAGTTACTTGAAGAGAGTAGGTAAGCACATATTCTGCTAACCGCCATATTGCTGCAACTTCAGTGCCATACGATGCGGCACGATGTCTCACATCAAGCAATAACTATAAAAATAACTGCAAAAGATAGAAGACATGGTTTTAGCTGTTCGCTATCAAATGATATTGGAAAATCGACTTAAGTGCAGTACCATGTCTACCCGATTACGGCGGAAAGGAGGGTAATGTGTTTACTAATAGAATGAAGTTGCTAAAGTACCAATACGGGCAATATTATGCCTATATTTCCCGGTAGAGGTAAGGCCCTCCTTACCCACACCATGTACCGTACTCGTGGAGTGAGTAATAACGGCTGGGTCGATCGCAGGTTAAGCGACGCTTGGCGAGGTCGGTCCACGGATGGGAGTGTCTTGGAAAGCAAGTTAAAAGCGTCCTGGCTGATAACTAGCTGTTGCTCGTGACCTGCGTCAGCGTTAAATTATTATAAAAATACAACTTTCCCGTTTTTGCAACATTCTTCATTGATGCTCCGCTCCTTTTGGTTGTAGCGTGATGTTAATAGCTAAAAGGCTTCCTCGATAAATGGACTATCCAACACAAAAATAATTTTTCAAGTCGAACACGAGTCAGTAGTTCCTGAGATCAGCGCGTTCAACCAAACAAACTCTTCAGCTTTATAAAATTTGTATAGATAGGTCTTTGACAGTTAGGTACTATGGGTCTACCTGAAGTTTGAGTCAGTCTTACCAAAGGGTTTTCCTTTTACCAAGTAACTGGATTGTGGAACTCAGGGAGGCAGCCGCTGCATTTAAAGTATTCAGCTGCATTTAGTTAGACTGGAGGCCGACAGAAACAGATGAAGTTTGTCATGTACCAAAACATGTTCATCATCATCACCATTTCAGCCGAAAGACGTCCACTGCTGGACATAAACCTCCCCCAGGTGTCGTCACATTGACCGGTCTCGTGCATCTCGCATCCAGCGGATCCCCGCCAGCTTCACCAGGTCATCGGTTCACCTAGGGGGAGGCCTTCCAACGCAACCTCTCAAGTTTTTCGGCCCCATCAGCCATCTGTTCTGCCCACTGCCACTTAAGTTTGGCAATTCTTCGGGTTACGTCGGTAACCTTTGTTCTCTTGCGGATGTCTTCATGTATATTTTCCAAAACATGTTACTTTTCCCACCATGTAGGTACCTTACTAACCAAAAATATCCCCATAATAATACACAAATCAATCTCAATACCGCCCAGAAAATCAACATAAAAATGCGACTACCCCTCCTCTATATATTTCGCACACAATAGCACATACCAATAATAGTACGTCACCAGTGGACCGTAGGGTTCGGTCTCCCCTAACCGCTGGGCCACGACCTACACGCACACGCGTGACAAGCGTCACGCGTATCGACAGCGACTGCGGAGAAAACAAAAAAGTCGCTTAGATCTCGCCACGACTCACCGCAACACGATGGTAGTCACGTAAAGGAAACTAATGATAAGCGCGTGTCGTTTGAATCAAGTCGTATTAGCTGGGGTTATGAACGGGTGATCATTTCGACTTTAATCATCATCATCTGCCTAGCCTTTTCCCAACTATTTTGGGGTCGGTTTCCAGTCTAACCGGATGCAGCTGAATACTAGTATTTTACTTAGAGCGACTGCCTATCTGACCTCTACAACACCGTTAGTACTGGGTAATAAGTAAACCAGTAAGACTGGTTGTCAGGCTTTCGGGTTTGTAACGACTGTCAAAGATCTACAATTGACAGCCGGGATCAACGGCTTAACCTGCTTTCTGAGGCACGGAGGAAACTCGATAATATGTAAAGGGTAGTCACCCATCAACGGCCAACCTAGGCAAGCTCGGCTTAACCTAAAGATGTTATTATTACCATACTAGAACCGAGCGACTGTTTATTTAGCATATCGACATCAATATTGCCACCTAAAACTATTGCCACCAAATAAACTGCAGAACCCTATCACACCAAAATAGCCCCAAATTCAACCCTATTACAAAAAGGTACACACACAATATGTAACTCATTCTGCCACAATACCTTTGCCTGTAACAAATGTACGCCATTACATACCGCGGGATCCTCTTAGCGTATATAAATAAAAATAATTCGATGTTGGCGAATATTCGAGTGTGTTTATTAGGCTATTTTAATAACATATGGGTTAATTAGTGAAGATTTTGGGCCTGTAAATTTTGAGCTTTGTTGTGTTTGTTTAAATTATATTTGAACATACACTCATATAACGTATAGGTACTTACGCGTTTTGTCCCACAGGAGTTGGTAGAAACTGCAGAATAATCCTATAACATAACCTAAAATCACGCCTGTAGGTTCCCTGAAAGGTTAGGCAGAGCTGTACCTAATAGTACACCCATATTTCACCAGTTATGTTTAAGTCCCATGTAATAGGAGGCGAGCCTATTGCCAACTACTGAGAAAATCCTGTTGGAAAAACCCAATAACACTTTTCCCGACCTGGGAATCGTGCCCAGGATCTCATGCTCAGCAATAAACAGCAATAATACTGTGAATCCTGCTACTATTCTTGCACGATATTAATATCTTAAAATGGGGTCCCAGATAATGAATTCAAAACATTAATACAGTTTACATTTGGTAAAACTACAAAAAATCGAGTGGAAAGTGAAACAATTTCAGTGTTTTTCAGCTAATTCTGTACCAAGCTATTATTAAATAATGTTATAAGCTCCCTAAATGAACTAAATGGGTCTCAAATTAGCATATTTATCGAAGATCTAGCAAAAGACTCAGACAGGCCTTGCAAACAAAAACATCCAATAAAGAGATTACGTAAATAGGCAGAAAATACCATCTCTCGTCTGTGCTATCTAAAATATTCTTTATTATCACGTGTTTTAAACCTTAAGAATCCCACAAAAGAGCAATTTCAAAAAAAGTACTAAAAATATGCAAGATAACTGCCAGTACGTATATACTTACTTCTTCTATTGACTGTACCAATATGTATAGGCACTTTCACACCTAACCTTGAACTTTGCTTACCCCAAAAGACCAATACAATACACAAAATTGAAAGAAATTATCCTATTCACTTCGGCCCATGTAATTTTCTTAATACGTCCTCAGGGACAATAAAGTTGTAAAATAACGTATAACCGCCATTTTCTTTTTATTCGTCGTAATAAAAATAACCCTATCTCACCGGCTTTGTGTGACGTGTGAGGTTTTTGGCGCGAAATTTTAGGGTTACGTAGGTTTTAACATGTTAATAAAAAGCTTAGGTTCGCTGAAATCTGGGTATCTCGCACCGTAAATGTCTTACGACGACGTGGTGGTGTCGAAAGGTGGAATTTTCGAACCCGTTGTAAGTTTATTTTTCTGATTGTGGATTGTTATTTCTTGGCAGATATGAGGAAATTAGTGGAAACGACATTGAATTACAAATACACGATATCTAAAAATATTATCCCAGTATTTTTCAGGCAACCGCCATTTTTTATTAGTAATTAAGGAAAAAACATCCTTATTAACATTCATTGCGTAAATCAGAATGAAAAAGATCTGGGTACGGTAATAGTATACTTGCTATAGCGATAGTACGTTTCGGAGCGATAATTTCGACTTTCACGCAGCCGCGGGCAAAAGCCTGGATATTATAAAAGCAAGCACTAAAAACAGAACGTAGCCTAAACTACAGAACCACTATTCAAAACGTCGTTTTCTACCTAATTTTTTTGGGGTAAAATTTTGCAGCTTCCCTAAAAATTCGTTCTTATCCCAATTTTTCCCGTTACTCCCCCCGACCCCCTCCGACCGTGATGAATGACATACGTTCAATGTGTAGCCTACAAATTTGCATAGGCATGTTTGTTTTGCAAAGAATATATTGCCATTTACCTGGGTAATGGGGAGTTTCACCCTCCACAGCCGTTTTAGGGTTATTTTTTTGTATAGAATTTGCCGAAACCCAGTTGGGGTAAACGTGTAATTAGATTTTTGCGTTTGGTGTTACTGAGTCGACGATTTAATTTGTAGGATAATAGGATTAAATGCTGGTGGTTTTCAGTTTAAATATTTTCGGTTGAATAAAATTAGGGGCACTAAGCGATGATAGGGTTATATTACAATCAAAAGCCAATATGAATCTGAGGGTAGGAAGAATCTTTTTAATTTTTTTTTTATTACAAAATGGGCCTGCTCTTGACCTCGATCACGCCTGGTGGAAAGCGATGGATGAGGTCTATGATGAAACGAGCGTGCCCAGAAGATGCCTGTTCACTCTTGCTTTGAAGGCAGACGGGTTATATGTGGGAGGGAACACAGATGCCGGCAGAGAGTTCCACACCTTGGCTGTGCGCATGATAAACGTGGAGGAGAAGCGCCGAGTATGACTTGTCGGGATATCAACCAAGTGTGGATGGTACGCCGCAGTACGTCTGCTAGTCCGGTGGTAAAAGGGTGATGGTGGGATCAGATCGTGGAGCTCCTGTGCACACTCTCCGAAGTACAGTCTGTAGAAGACCGACAAGCAGGCGACATTACGCCAATGAGCTAGGCTGTGAAGCGTAGCTATCAAAGTCTCGTCGCCTATGAGTCTTTTAGCTCTGCGTTCCACCGAATCAAGTGCAGCGAGCTGGTATTTTGCTGAGCCATCCCACAAGTGACTGCAATACTCCATACAGGAACGGACCTGTGCTTTTAATTGGATCTATTTTGAGAATATCACGTACTGCTATAGCTGTGCAAGTATCTTTTGGCGCGCGACCGCCGCATTTTTTTTTTCATAAAAACGTTTACTGACAACTCCTCTTGTCAAAGTCATTTGAGCTCCAAAACATCCCTGTAGCACCGAATTTTTATTTCAGAGCTCTAACTATTATTATCATTTTTGCATAGTCTATGCTACCATTGCTACAACGAAGGATAAGTTATTAGTATGCATTACAAATTCCACCATAAACGTCTAAGAAACCCATAGGCACAATAAAACCATACCATAAATCCATGCCCTATACCACCCTTTTACAACCCCAATTCGTGAAAAGACGAAAAGTATTCAATTTTCCATAAAAAAAAAAATCTTTTTTTACGACAACGGGAAGCGACTTGCTACAATTTTAATTCGGAAAACGACAAAAAAAAAATGGAATTTAGGAAATGATCGTGTCGACCGAAAAACCTTGGTATGAATTATTACCCTGAAAGCACGAGTGCCATATTGTTGGAAAATGGCGAATTGAATTATTAAATATTCTTTAAATTACCTCTGAGGGATGAAAGGTTGTAAATGGTTGATTGTGGTCTTAAAAAATGATTTATTGAATTGCATACTTCTTTCTTTGAAATAAAAAGCAATTTCTGCGCTTACAACTCAAGAAGTACAGACCCGATTTCCGTGGTTTTTGTTTAGTTTTTCTAACTTTTTTTTTTCAAAAATATTTCATTACGGTATGTAACGTAAGGTATAAACAGTTCGCGAGCTTGTGGACGGTGAGTAATGGGCTTGCTTGCCGTCCGTCCGTTTTATTTACGACAGGCCGTGTCGACGGCGCGTTCGTGTTCCACGCGCGCCTCAAAGAGATGTCAGCAAATCGGAAGGGGTCCGCAAGGGTCGATGCCTGCCGGGGCTGCGGGAGTGTTCGAAAGAGATACCGCACCCCTGGAACACAAAGGGCAAAGAAGGAACATGGGTGGGTTTTGGTCAATACAAGTCTGACAGTTCCTTCCGCTTAGCCCAGAGCGGGAGGGGTCATTTGATAAGTTCTCCATCCGAAAAAAAACAGTTATTATTTTATTACCAAAACCATTTTGTTTCTGAAAGCTTCATTATTATCAGCAGAAGAATATGTTAATAACGTAGCCATATTTTAAGCCATCCTCCGAGTAAATAAATAAATCAAGTATTTCATCTAAGTTTCACCCACCCTACTTAACGAAAAGTTCAAAAGAAAATTTTTATCCAACGTTCAAACGAAATCCGCCGACCACTTAAAAGCCGCACAATGATCGAGCTAAGAAGAGTAAAAACACAGCAAATTAAAACATCTTGAGCCGTTTTAAAAATAAGTGGAAAAATCACGAGATAAGCTTAATGTACAGAACTCCCAGAAAAAGTATGCGCTTCGGCAATCGTCGGCTATCTTCGGAAATATGAACGAACGATCTTGCAATTTATACTAATATTATACAACTGAAGAGTTTGTTTGTTTGAACGCGCTAATCTCAGGAAGTACTGGTTCGAAATATTTTAGTTTTGGATAGCCTATTTATCGAGGAAGGTTATAAATGTATGCTTAATGTGTCGCCGTGTGTACAAGCATTGATCACCACGATCTTTTACTGCTATCGGAACGTTTAGTTTAGGTAAATCGGGGTGTTTTCCTTTACTTCAATAAATATCACCAAAATAAACTTAAAAAGTGCATTTTGCCGACAAACACGATAAGAAGTTGAAATCATTAAATAAGTAAGGCGAGTTTAAAACCATGTAAACGATTCTCACAAAAACACCGCCTGACCAGGAGGACCGGCCGACGAGAGGTGCGTTGTGAAAAACGCCTTAGTCTTAAGCATATTCGAAACCAACACCTTTATCTTACAAGCTAGATAACATTCAAAATCTTAAACCTAAAATCTTGCCAATAAAAATAAATATACACCGTTAGGACCAATTCTAAACAAAATATATGCTCTGAAAGAGATAGTAAGCTAAAATGCTTCAAATAAAAATATATGCCTTTTCTTATCAAATGCCATTTGGTCCTAAAACGAAGCAAAGTTCTATGAAATATGTTTAAAATATTTCAAAAATGCTTAATATATTGCTGCTATGTTGTATCTAGGAATTTATGTTACTTAAAATGTAGCGTTCGATAAAATGTATAGGGTAATAATATATGGTGCTTTAGATATTGTATGGGGAAATATTTAGTGGGTTATAGCCTGGGAAAAGGGCATAAAAATAGGGTTTAAAACCTTGTGACTTGAATACTGTGAACTAAGACATTGTAATGTAACCATGGACTTGTGGGTAAGTTATCAATGCTCTGTGTGAGATGACGCAGTTGTCCCGAATTGGGGTTCATAGTAAATGTAGCGAACGTCATGCGTAGCAGTTTTCGCGGCTCATCCACCAAGGCGACAGTAGGCTCACGGCGGTGCTTTTTAGTGGTTGCAAGCCCCACATAACCAAACCATATTCCTGGACGTTGCGGTATGCGTTAGGCATTGTTCACCGCTTAATAAAAACCGGCCAAGTGCGAGTCGGACTCGCGCACGAAGGGATCCGTACCATTATCTATAAAAACGGCAAAAAAAAATCATGTCTGTTGTATGGAGGCCCTACTTAAATATTGTTTTATACTGTTTTTTAGTATGTATTGTTATAGCGGCAACAAATATACATCATCTGTAAAAATTTCAACTGTCACGGTTCATGAGATACAGCCTGATGACAGACGGACTGACAGACAGCGGAGTCTTAGTATTACGTTTTACCCTTTGGGTACGGAACCCTAAAAATGAAAAAAAAAACGTTTCATAATGTAGTTCATCATCTGCCTTGTATTTCCCCAGCTATGTTTTGGTTAGCTTCCAGTCTAACCGAATGCAGCTGATTACTAGTGTTTTTCATGGAGCGACTGCCCGACTGGCCTGTGGAACCCAGTTACTGGGTACTGCGATATCCCTTGGTAAGACTCGTTGTCAGACTTTCGGGTTTCTGAATTGACGTAATCATTTTAAAGCACGTGGGTGGTGTGTCCTATTACCACCAACACGAAAATAGGCGAAAAATGTTGTATCGATAATTATTTTCCAATAAGAAAAGTTGGATAATATTAACTTCAACACTATGTAAATCGAAGTTATTTGCCGCCCACATAGCAAACTTTGAAGTTTATTATTTGTTCCTCAGCTGATATCTGATATTAAGCGACACTTAAACCGGCCAAGGCGGCGGCGGTCCTGCGCTGCAGTTTATACTTTTGCAGCTACCATCGTTTTATTTGTACCTTGTCTTGTGTTTTTGTTCCGAAATAAACTTTTATTATTTATTTATTTTTTATTATTTAAAATATTCTGTTGATTATTTTGATACTTGCTGTCAAATTATTGTCGTAATAAGTGTTAACTTGATTTACTTAATAAAGGGAATGTTATATATAATATCATTCTTATCATGAGTCTGGAATAGTGCCCGTATGATGGCAATAGGCTCGCCCCCTATTACATGGGACTTTGAAAACATAACTGCCGTAATGTGGGTGTATTACCTATTAGGTACACCTCTGCCTAACCCTTTGGGGATTACAGGCGTGATGTTATGTTATAACCATTCCTGTAGTACTATCTGGATTGCTTTAAGTACTTAATTTTATTTAACACAAGATTATGGTGTTTACTGTCGTTATAGTTCATAAGACGTAGTTACGTGGCAAAAGTGTTTTGTATTTCTGCGACTATTTTCAACAAGATTGACAAAGAATTATATAAAATATATAATAAAAAAATAACGAATATTAAATTTATTAATATTTTTTTGATTTTTGGATCAGCTTTGTCGCTGCTGTGCGACTGCTCAGCATCAGGTCCTGGGTTCGATTCCCGGGTCGGACAAAGTGCTATTAAGTTTTCCCTTCAGGAAATTCTCAGTAGCAGCCACGGAGTCTGAATGTGCGCCCGGTTTATCTCTGTTAGAATGTTACATTGTCTATGCACTCTGAACTTAATTACTCTCAAAATGGAATTTACAAAAACTGCACAACCTAACGCTATTTTTTCGACTCCAAAAATCTATTAAGCTAAATGCTGAAACCATCATTAGTGCGCGAAAATATCCAAATTAAAAAGCGGAAAGAGATTTCCCCTGGGAAATGGAACGGAATCCGTTGGTGCGAGGTTTTTCCGAAACGCGGCCTAGAGCTTTTCAAACTGAATAGATTTTTAGGCTGAAGCTGTTTATAACAACCACCTCTAGGTTCTGCGAGCCTAGTAGTTTTTAATTAATAATGAATGTGGTATTTCTATGCTTACCCCAAATCATCATCTGCCTAGCCTTTTCCCAACTATTTTGGAGTCGGCTTCCAGTCTAACCGGATACGATACCCCTTGGTAAGACTGGTTGTCAGACTTTCGGGTCACTGACTACCTGTAACGACTGTCAAAGATCTACAAATGACAGCCGGGACCAATGGCTTAACGTGCTTTCCGAGGCACGGATGAAACTCGGTATGCAATGGGTGGTCACCCATCCACGGACCAACCTAGGTAAGCACGGCTTAACCTAAAGATCGACCCGAGCGGCTGTTCTTATTTAGCCACGAGCTCCTCCTGCTTACCCCAAATGTAACAGTAATAAAAACATCATCACATCCGGATCCCTGAAAGGTTAAATAATGAGTGGTTTACAAGTTTTTAAACTAACATGGTCACTAATATTATCATTACAACGAACAAGAAAGAGGGTAGACCGATCTGTCTGCTCATAAACACCCACACGCAATAACTTCAGTTTATCCGTGATCATGGTGCTTGCAACAGCGCCGAAATATCGGGAACTCAAAACAATTAATATTCCATTTTCAGTGTTAATGACAGAGGTATAAAATACACCTATATTTCGCTAGTTATCGTCAAATTCAGATTTTAGACTGCTTCTGAGAAGTTACCTATGGAAAAACTTAAAAACACTTCAGATCGAGTGTGTTACGTGGCTTAGAAACGTGAAACACCGAATAACACGTCCCCGTTTACTAAAAGAAACACTATCACATGACGATTTCATGTTGCATTTGTTATAAGCCGTAGATGCTGAAATGTGATCCCAACTTTTTGCCGTAAAATATCGTACTGAAAAAAAAATTCATTTTACATCATCTGCCTAGCCTTTTTTACAACTATGTTAGGGTCGGCTTCCAGTCCTACCCGATATAGCTGAATACCAATACCAGTATTTTACATGGAGCGATTGCCTATCTGACCTCCACAACCCAGTGAGTACCTACATCGTATGACTAGTTGTTAGACTTTCGGACCACTGACTAGTAATCGACTGTCAAAGATCTACAATTGATCGGCTTATCGTGCTTTCCGAGGCACGGAGGAAACTCGGTATATATAATGGGTGGTCACCCATTCACGAACCAACCTAAGCAAGTGCGGCTTAACCTGGAGATCGACCTGAGTGATTGATTAGTTAGCCACGAGACCTCAAAGATATCTCAAAAATATACCCTGTCTTTCAAGAAATAGTGCACCAACCAAGATTTAAGTGATCACCTACACTTAGATTAACGCCAAACCATGAATTTTTCAGAACAGGAATGAAATAACAATTTTGTCCAAGCACTCTTACTATCTAAAAAATGAATTCAGTAATGTTTCTTATCCGCGAGACATTGTACACTATTCCTAAGGGAAATCTCTTAGCTGTCTGTTAATGTTTCGTCTGTACATTTTGTTTTCTTAGTGCTATATCCGAAACTGTTGGATGATAATGTATTGCGTTGCATAACGTAATATTTTGGTATAAGTGTATGATACTAAGGTTGAACTAGTTGTGTCAACTTTTGTGCAACGATACCAGCTAGTTTTCGACAGTACTTACGGTAGCTGAAGTCAATTAAAAAAAAAGTATATGTCCGAGGACAAAGGTTCGAGAATAATCCGATATATCTCATTCTTTCAAATGCTGCATGTGCATTTGAAAGAATGACAATGAAACATGTCATGTAATTGTGAGTGAAACTCAGGAACAAAGAAAGCCTTACAGCAGAACGGTGGTGATGAGACAAACATTTAGACTTCGGGCTCCTAGAGAAAGATATACTAGGCTCTCATAAACGTCTAGGAGATCTTCCAAATCGATTTTGAACTCCTAGAAGGACACATTGCTGGCAACAGAGAAATCCTGCACTTGTTAAACTAGATCCTGTTTTTTAACTAAAAAATGCAGGTAAAAGTACCAGGCTGGCAGTAACGCAAGGAGTTCAAAGTAAAGAGGTGGCGCGTTCAAGTCAGCTGGGAAATCTAAGAACGACCTCTGCTAGTTAATGTTACGAATACGTTTGTTTCTATCTACTGTTTTATGTAGGAATTACATTTTGTCTTAGTACAAGACTAGTCTGAAATTCAGGCTACTTAGTTGGACTTAAGTTAACGTAACAAGACACCTTAACAAGGTCTTAAAATATTTTACACTGGTATACGTGGCGGTTTTTGACAAATGTTATTAACATAAACATAAAATCACGCCCATAATCTAAGAGGATTTATGCAGATGTATACATTCAAATTTCGTCAGTTATGTTTGTCACATTCTGTCATGTAATAGGGGGTGCGCCTATTGCCATCAACTGGCACTTCTCGGTGCAAAACCCAATAACAAACTCTCCCATCTGGAAATCGAACCTATCAACACTAGACCAACGCACGAGGCAGTCAAGAGGTAGATGTATCTTTATATTCAAAATCAACAACCAGTGATGGATTTGATGGCTTCCAAATCCTTTTAATGCCATCCATGGGAACTGTCAAAGATTCATAACATCCATGCATACCATTAGACTGTTATACATTTAACGACGAAATCAATTAATTCACTTGAGATCGTACACGATGTTCTCATCTTCAAGATGGTCTCAATGGACGCATTGTTCTAACATTTCTCTCACGGGCCCGTTTTGTATGCCGTAAGTTAACTGTTGCACTTGAGAATAAATTGAAGCTCATAATGTTTCAAGTCTGGCAGAGAGGAGACAGAAATCCAAGTTCTAAAACGTCATTTCGGCGAGACAAGAACCATGTAATAGATGTACAGGCAGTGTTATGTAGCGATATCATCTGCCAAGCCTTTTCCAAACTATGTTGTTTAGTGTTCCAGTCTAACCGGATGCAGCTGAATACCAGTATTTTACATGGAGCGACCTGCTCAACCCAGTTATTAAATGTAGTACCTACTGGCTAATACGATGCGCCTTGGTAAGACTGGTATGTTTGACAGTCATAGGTAGTCAAAGGCCCGCCTCTGACTACCTGTAACGACTGTCAAAGATCTACAAATGACAGCCGGGACCGATAGATAAAGAAGAGAAGAACCATGAAGGAACCACCATGTCCTAGAACCAAAAATTCGAAGACATCTGACTTTACTAACCCAAACTGGGCCCGTGGTGGATTACGGCCAACTACCACTCATAGTGAGACGGCCTGTATCCCAGTTATAAGAACATTACAGCCCACCCATCCAAGACCTGACCGCGACAAGCGCTGCTTAAAGCAAGCCACAATAACTTACAAAGATGATGTAAACCAAATCATAAACAGCTAGAATTATCTAAACTACTCGAGTAAAACCGCAATCGATTTAAAAGCCACTAAGTGTCGAGTGTCATTCGGTCCTAAGCCGATTGCTAACTGAAAGGTTAAATGCAAATTATGTTGCAAGTTCTAACCTTTTGATTTTAATCATCAATACTGATATTGTAAACGCGAAAGCAAGTTCGCCTGTCTGTCGTTTTATCTGTCAGTATGTTTGTCTGTTTGTCTGTCGCTCGGTCTGTTTCTCAGTCTAACTGTCTATCAATCGGTCAGTCTGTCGGCATCTCTGTCTATGTGTTGGTCTGTCTGCCCCTTACGTCTTCATGCCTTCACGGATGAACAGATTTTTATGATATTTGGTAAACTGATTGATCATGACTTGGGTCACGACATAGGATACTTTTTATCCTGGTTAATACGATGAGATGGGATATTTGACGGCACGGTTGGCACAGTGGCTGAGCGATTGGCTGCTAAGCTGTGTGTCTCAGGTCAGATTACCGCACGGAACAGATATTTGTACATGTACAGATATTTGTGTAATGGATGATTTATTTATGGTTCCAAATTAAGTTTGTAAAATCACCCACGGTACAGGAGAAATTTCTAGTGTGGGATAAGGTTAAAAAAACGATTTACACGCGGGCGACGCCGCGGACAACACTAGTTAGGTACAAGACTAGTTTGTTCATATTGTCTGAGTACTTGCTGGAAAATTATTTTATAGTGTAGTTTTACTGTGTTAAAGTTGTGATTATTATGTAGATTTGATTAGTACTGGATTTTGAATACTGTTAGGACAGGTCTTTGTACAGATTTCTATGTTAACATGGTGTTTTCTAATAGAATTACGCCTGTTTTTCTCTGAAAGAAGCAAGGACATGTATTTATTTGACTTGTACAAGACAATATAATAAAACAAAATTAAATAAAAAAGAAAACAACAAAATAAATAAAAAATAAGGCTTACAATAAACTAAATATTGACCCTATATGAGGCCCATCTCATCATGTGCTGTCATCAACTGCTTGAGCCGTTCATAATCGAGATTTTAGCAATTTTTTTTACATCTTTTTCATATAAAAAACGCGACGTTAATAAAATAGCCAGAAATCTGAGCAAACATAGTGAAGAATACTTGTTAATTAGCTTTATGAGAAGATGCTTTTGCCCTTTAATTACGGGCGAAAACTATTATTTTTATCTCATTTCCTCCCAGATTCTTACATAACTCTATCTCTTTTCTTACTTATACCTACAGATTTTTCTTGAAAATACTTTCTTATTTTGTACGAAAACCAACTAATAATGGTAACGTGCCCGTATATTGTAGTAAATGTGTCACAAGAGATATGGTATGTGTCGGCGGCATGGCGGCTAGTGTGAAAATGTTCTACCTACCCACATATTTACTTACTTAGTCTTTATGTTACGTACCAGATTTTAATGCTGGAAGTAATTTAAATGGACTGATAGGAAATATTTGTTAGGTATAATAAAATTCTGCTGTTTTAATTTAAAAGGGCACAACTAACATTTTTCATGAAATTGAGTATATCCGGAATCAGGAAAAAAAGGCCTATCTGACTAATTTTTGTGTGATTTTTTGCAACAATATTAACTGGAGATAGCATAAGCTTAAAGGGCACAACTGCAACATTTTTTTAAGTTTTAATAATTTTTACATCGATTTTCTCAATATTTACAAAATGTTTGTTGTGCCCTTTTTAATAATGACGGCAGAATTAATCTTAGCTAATAATATAAATATGACAAAGGCGATGTTTGTTTATTACTCTATCAGGCATAAACGGGCAGGATTTTGATGAAAATTGGCATACAAATAGAATTATATCCATTTATTTTTATTTTGTTATTGTGCTTGCTAGTGATCTTATAATTTCTACAACTTCTTCTGTTTTTACTCGTGAGAACCTGCAATTGGCTCTGTGTTACATACACAATTGTTATTCATCTGTTGTAGCTGTTGGTTCTATTAATAAATAAATAAATATCGTAGATTAAAATGTAGGGTATTTTTTACTTCCTTTACAATGCGACTAAAACCGCAGGCAACAGTTAATAACAAAATTATTATATTTTCATTTCATAATATAAGTTTTTAAGCTGACATGGTCATTAACACTAAAAAAATCAGTTGTTCATCTGATTTTCTCGCAGTATAAGTTTTTAAATTGACATTGTAACTAACACTGTTATTATCAATGAAAACGGGGTATACACCATGTTTCCCATTTGTTTTGAGTTCCACTTCAATGACCATTGTGCTTGCAACAGCGCCGAAATAGCGGGAACTCAAAACAAATAGTAAATATTTCGTTTTCAATTATAATTTCATTTCATAGTTCATCTTATGCCTAGTCTTGTCTCAAGTATGTGACAGTCGGCTTCCATTCTTGTCTTATGCAGCTCAATTACGTATTTAACATGGAGACTGCGCAACCCAGCTGTTTGCTAACGCGGTACGTCTGAATATGATTAGTTGTCAGACTTCCAAGCTTCCAAGTCGAAGACTCTTTATAAAAAAAATCAGCCCATATCATTCCCATCTTACCAGCACCTCTGCCTACCACAAAAACATCTTTCACATGTAAATACAACGGTCCCGGTATCCTGAAGATTAATAGACTGTGAGATATGGAAGATACATTATTTACATTTGTGACGCGGGAATATAGGACAGTCTTATGTACAAGTTAAAGTATGTTATGTGTGTGTGGTTGAAGCATGTTTTTAAATTAGATTATTTTCAAGTTTTTTGACGTTGTAAGGTTTAAAATTTACGGTTCATGGGTAGGTAGTCTAGTTTTCTAGACAGAATTTTCATGTTTATTACTGTTTTATAATTAAGAAGAGCTCGTGGTTAAATAATAACAGCCGCTCGGCACAATCTTCAGGTTAAGCCGCGCTTGCCTAAGTTGCTCTGTGCATGGGTGACCGAACATTAGAAACACAGTTTTCTATGTGCGTCGGAAAGCACGTTAAGGTAGTCATTGGCCCGAAAGTCTAGACTACCAGTCCTTACCAAGCGGTATCGTATTATCCAGTTCTAACTGGATTGTGGAACTCAGATAGGCAGTCGCTCCATGTAAAATACTTTATTTAGCTGCATCCGGTTTGATTGGAGGCCTACCCAACATATTAGGAAAAGGCTAGGCAGATGATGATGGTGTTTTATAATTTAGTTTTTGTAACTAAATACTTTTTTGTAACTACATAGTGACGACTAATTTAGTTAGTTTCTATTTACGGTACATTCATAGAACAAACTAAAAGGGAACTAATATTTTGAACTGTTATTTAAACATTCGAGAGGTTATTTATTATCAGTTGAAAAAAATAATGGGCAGTTATTTTTTTATCGGCGGTTGGTAAATTTGTGCGACAGTAAAACCAACAGTAATAAAAATAAAAAAAACCAATTGGCCGGTTATTTCGTCTTACAATGTCAGTCCTAAAAATACGTAAGCAGACTAATAAATAAATGGCCAGTAAAAATGATGGAATGGGCAGTTAGATAAATAGTTCGGCAGTTCGTAGGGAGCGGAGACACCCGGACTTGGCATGGGGTACTGTTAGGTTATTGTAAACCCTGCAGACAGAAATAGGAGCCCTGCTACGCGGGGCTACGCTGACTACGCTTTTTAGGCGAATCTACCCACTCGTAACTGCCCATTTAGTTATTTTGCTGCTCAGTATAATTATTAAACGATCCATTTTATTATTTCTTACGACTCATTTTTGTTTATTTTACTGCTAAGTTTTAACTGCCGAACTTGTTAATAAATATGCATTTTGTCATTTTTAACTTACCAAAACTACTATATACAACTGCCGCTTTAAATCAGTGCCAAACTAAAAGAATCAATTTTAATACCTCAAAAAGATTCTTAACCACCTACAAAGGCTGTAAGATTTTTGTCTCCTCCAAATGAAATCAACTAGGCCACTAAACAGCTTACGACGGAAACTTCATTAAACTTTACAAAGTATTCAAAGTTATATTAATTATAACACAGTCTACTTTATGGGAAGAATAATTAATTTTAACATAAAAGGGGCCGAGGTACCTATTCATCATTATAAACGGGGCTGAAGCGATTTCTTTTTGTTGTTAATTTAGAAAAAGATTGTGATTCTGGTAATAAACTAGTAAATGGTTGGTGTTGTTTTGAAAATCGCCTCGTTGGTCTAGTGGTTCGATTCCCAGGTCGGGAAAAATGTTTTTGGGTTTTTTATCAGGAATTTCTCAGTAGCCGCCACAGAGTCTGGACCCGTGGCCGGTTAATGGCAATAGGCTCGTCCCTATTAATTAAGACTTAAACCTAACAGGCAGAAATGTGGGAATACTGTTAGGTATACCTCTGCCTTACTCTTCGGGGACTACAAGCGTGACGTTATGTTATGTTATGAATTTTGAAAATGGATTATTTGACTTGCTAATTAATAACCTAGTTTTTTTGTGGTTTGTCTACTTTGTGTCTCTCTGGTGGTCTAAAGACTCCTCTTAAACCTCCCTGTCTTGTGCAATTTCTAGTCGCTTTGACACTATATACAAAATTGACGCATAAAATAAAAAAAGTAGTTTTATCAATACTTAAGTGGGAGCAGAATGTTCTTACTCTTTATTTATTCTATGTATGTGATCTCATTCAACCAAGTGATTTATTTTTTATTTCTCTGTCACCAAACCCACACTGTTATCAAAACTCCACGAATAACTTTGTTTTCTACCAGTACTTTATGCAAAAAATATGTACCTATGGAGACTTGTGACGAATTTACACATATTTTTATGCATATGGCGAATACACTTTCTATGTATAGAGTTTACAAAATGTGACGAATTTACTTTGTGGCGAATGTACAATAACCCATTCAAAAGACCATTCCTTAAAAAACAAAACAATATCATCCCTAAAACTTAAACACCATGTCTCAAGAAACCAAAACTTCTCTTGAAAACCACTCCTTTATCTCGCATTTATTTACACAAAAACTCCTTACCTCTCAGTGCTTATGACTTCAAAACGCGCACGTTCTAACAGGTTAATTCCAAACTTCGCTCTTGAATAAACTCGAGTAGAAGTTTCCATGTTAGCCATTGAGAGTGTAACGTAAAAAGTTTAAAACCTACACTACATCTAGACTGAGAAGTTTTTCTTAAAGACGAAGTCTCGTTGTGTTTATTCAGTGTTGTTTTATTTTTAGTTGCTATGGAGTATGGTGTAGTAAGGAACAGATTATTGGCCTGTGAAAAGCTTTGTAACCACTGCTGTCCTCTTTTTTTATTGGGACAAGCCGGCCACACTATTCCCAAACCACTGCAACTCCTGAATACCAGAATCAACAGTGACGAGCACCAGAAAAGCGCCAAGACAATGAAGTTCCATGAAGTCCTAGAGAAACAATTTAACTGTCTTGGATCCCGCAACGAAATTAATCAGAAAAAATTAACGGAGGAGTAGGAAAATCATAATTTCCAGGTCCTATATCGGCAGGAGACAGAATATAAGAAGACGAATAGGCACCAAGGGACGTTTACAACTGGGATAAGCAAAGTTGCCTAGCACCACGGATAAATATTTTCATTAATGGGTCCTAAGTTGTGAGCTGACTAATAGTTCTGACACTGTCCTCTTGTAACATGCAATTTGACTACTGCCTTATTGTTCTAGGTCCATTCATCATTTCAGCCTGGATTCACCTATTGTTGGATATAACCCTCCCCTTTCTTTTGCCATTCTTCTCTGTTCTGTATGTCTCTTATCCGTCCGTTTCCCGTGGTTTTGACGATATCGTCAACCCAACGCGCTTTTGGACGGCCCTGGTTTCTTAGGCCTAACCTTGGCCACCATTCGGCCAAACCTTACTCCATCGGCATTACAGGGTGTAAACGGATCCTTCATGAAGCCGTCAACCGAAAAAAAGATGTGTACAAGTTGGAACTTTGACCCCAAAACAAAAATCTCCTGAAAAAAAGAAAGAAAGAAAAAAATATGCATTATTCGCCACACATGACGTGTATACAAATTAAAAAATTAAATAAACAATAAACTATAAAAAACATTTTGAATTCAACAGGATGGAACAAAATATTAAAAAAAATGACAGCTTGCACGTTGTGACTGCTGTAGATCTAGAAGGTTCCCAGGTAAAAAAATTGCAATCCCGGTGAGAACAAGTGCCTTTCGGCTTTGTACTTTTACAACCATTAGGTGCATTAAAAGTTTCAAAAGAAAGAAATACGACTCATTTAAAAAACCTGCTCCACTTCACAGAACATGTGAAAATTAATCCCACGAATGCCTGAACTTAAAAATGATACTGATTTTCAAACTATTTTCCATTTTTTTAATTCAAATAGATATATTTTAGGTTTCACAACCTGCAGTTCACTAATCCCATTCAGTACTAACCGACAGCTCAATAGAAGCTTCATAAATAAACCTCAGAAGCCACTATTTAAACTAGCAAATAACTACCCAAAATATGATCCAGCGCAGCATACTGAAACTTTAAAATAAACGGTACCATTTCGAACAGTTTCGAGTTTAAACACTCATGCTCTGTGTTAATTTAAACTTAGTTTTAGCTCGTGTTTGAAGTTAGAAACAATTTAGATTCACTAAACTTATTCTCGATTAGTGTAACTTAAGTTATCTTGGCAACATTAATCGTGTAGAAGTCTGGATGTGAACAGGATTCGTCTCAGTACAATATATAGCGTGGCTATAGACTATAGTGAAACACCGAAGCTTACGCTCAAGAACTATGTTTAAGGGGGAAGTGCCAAGTCAGACCGCGAAATCAATTTATTTTTACGTTTTTTGCAATTTGCCGTTCAGTGTCAGGCAGTATGTTGAACAAAATGTGATTTTTAGGGTTCCGTACCCAAAGGGTAAAACGGGACCCTATTACTAAGACTTCGCTGTCTGTCTGTCTGTCTCCAGGCTGTATCTCATAAACCGTGATAGCTAGAAAGCTGAAATTTTCACAAATGATGTATTACTATTGCCGCTATAACAACAAATACTAGACATTTTAAAAAAAAATATTAAGGGGGGCTCCCATACAACAGATATGATTTTTTTGCCGTTTTTATAGATAATGGTACGGAACCCTTCGTGTGCGAGTCCGACTCGCACTTGGCCGGTTTTTTTGATTGCATATAATTACAGAATTATAATAATTAAAATCATCAGTACAACGCTCTCAGTTCACTTTGTTTAAGAACTGCCTGAGACTGACCTGTTAAAACGTAAGAGAATTTGATTTCCGCGGGCCACCTCGGCGCTTCCGTGTTAAGTATGAGACTCAGGTTGAAATTTGATTCGAGTCTTAGTTATGTTTGAAACTTGTCATCTACAATTGTCTTAAACATGAAGAAGAATTCTGTATTATTGAAAAACATAGAACATTTTCATAGCTTTTCCATCTCTCATTCCCAAAGACACACCTCAAATTGAATTGTATATGCTTAAATATTATGTAGAGGTAATGTTTGTAATGTTGGATGTAGAGAGCAATCTTCGAAACTATTGATCCGATTCTGAATATTATTTTACTAATAGGAAGCTACCTTCGAGTGTCATCATCATCTACCTGCCTTTTCCCAACTATGTTGGGGTCAGCTTCCAGTCTAACCGGATGCAGCTGAATACCAGTATTTTACATGGAGCGACTGCCTATCTGACCTCCACAGCCCAGTTAGTACTGGATAATATGATACCCCTTTGTAAGACTGGTAACGACTATCAAAGATCTACAAATGACAGCCGAGAACAACAGCTTAACGTGCTTTCCAAGGCACGGAGGAAACTCGGTATGTAATGGGCGGTCACCCATCCACGGACCAAGAAAGACCAGTGAAGATTGACCCGAGCGGCTATTATATTTAGCCACGAGCTCTTCTATCTTTTAGTATCATAGGCATTATTTAAAACATTCCTATGCGATCATTACCGACAATAATGCGAGCGAAGTCGCGGACAAAAGCTAATAAGAAAGAAAACAAAACATAGACAGTAGACACATTAACATCTGAAAATATAACACGAAAACACGGGAAATATTCTCAAAAATACCTGCTTAAACCAACCGAGCGGCTCGCAAAGAAATATAAAACAAAATTTCGTACAATAAAGAGTCGGGAACTACTTTTAAAGTCATACTTGGTAGAAGATGGTCGGTGGAGTGAGACAAGACAACATGGTGGCAATAAAAAGTTTTCGTGTGAAAACTTGTATGGAATTCCTGATGGTTTCGGCTTTTGTGTCCTTTGAATATTGATATAGATGTGTGGGGAAATGCATCTTTTAGTATATTTTTTATGTTATTGTTTAGCAAACAGGCTCATGGGTAAGCAATAACATGCGCAAGGGTCGATCTAATGTAAAGCTAGGCTTGCCGAGGTCAGTACGTACATGGGTGACCATTAATTAAATTATTAAGACCACCAGGAACCATATTAAAGTGTTGGACCCGGCTGCCGGCTGGCTGCTGCGTTGGCACTGTTGCAATGCGGAGGTATCCGTTATCATGAAGCTTGCAACAGTACCGAAATATCGAGAACTAAAATATCCCGTTTTAAGTTACCATGTCAATTTAAAAACTTATACAGAGAATAAATCTGATTTACAAAACATTTGACCGTATAGATATTGTATCTTGTATCAAAAATTGTTTTTTTTTTTTAAATAACCATCTAAAAAATTCTACACTGAATTCTTTGACGTTTTATATTGTGGAAAAAGTTAGGTAATAGAACCATTTATGCCCTTTCAGCTTATACCCAAAGGATAAAAGCAGGCCACGATACAAGCAAGCTATTTCATATCCCTAGGAAGCCCAGCTTCTTCAGCTTATAAATATTTTACACAAGCATATGCCAATACATCTCCCTTCCGATGGCAAATTTCATACCTCTACGAGATTGCGCGAATGCTAGTTAAATCCATGTTGGAACGAGACAGATGTATGTGGGCAGAAAGAGATCGGTATATATCTGCGGTAAAATTGTTGCCGTAGAATCTGTAGTGCTAAGCTGGTTCAGATTTGCAAGGGTTGTCATGACAACGAGCGTATACAGATGGGTGTTTCCTGAGTCTTTTGAAGAATAAATACTAGATATAAGCTTGTTGTCGGATGGTGTTTATTCTCTCTATTGTGGGTGTTCAAAAGAGATTTTGTGGGTATAAAGAGCAACTCGGTTTTATGTTGCTTGCATAGAAATATAATCATACATCGGCCAAAAGTCCTCTTTCATGAAAGTCTGTAGATGGTGAGTTGGAACTCGAACCAAATGGTCACAAGGTGACAATTCATAATAGTAGGTACGTCTATGACCATTTTAAGAATTTAAACGTAATTCATATTATTATCCTATTATGATTCTGGTAAAGCGGCCATTTTAGACCCCCAGATGTATGAAAGTGGACGAAGTAAAAGGAGTATGCAATGATCGTAGCAGGTGGCGCTTTGTAGTATCTGCCTACCCCCATAAACGACGTCAGTTGATGTATTTCAAACTGCGATCACCTACATTTTCGTGAACTGAAGTGATAGATGCATTGTTAACACCCTTTTACGTACTACAGCAGGCAAAATCAAATACACATAGATATCCTAACAGCATTTTTAATAACACGAAAACGGTCTATAAAACACCAATAAAAAATATACAAAAAGTTTAAAATATTTACGAAAAAATTTAAATAAATAACACAGGGCAATGCAATAAAAATGAGAGGTGACGCGTTGACAGGGTTGAATGTCGTTTTAATATAACTCGGCATGTTTATGTGCGTAGCAGGACGAGGGTTAGACTCTCAAGTTGTAATTTTGATTTTTTATTCGGTCTGTACAGGTTATCTGATTTAAGCTTTGTGATTTTTTATTGCTTTTTTAACTTTACTTTGTTGGATTCAAATCTGCGGTATATTTAAGAAACGCTAGCGTGAAGACTCGATCGATCGCAGCAACAGCTTGGCCAAAATCAAAATATTTTTATTTCACATAAGTAGGCCTTCATGGGCACTTATAAAACGTCGACAAAAAAGTGCACGGTTCGGGTTGGTCGTTTCCTATGGAGAAGAACCGGCAAGAAACTCCATGGTTACTCTTTTAAAATGATTTAATTTAACAATATTATCATTATACAGCATTAGTACCTACTTAAGTATGGGCCGACGTGTTTCTTATTTTTCCAACGATTTTTCACAATTATACCATTCCATTTTAACTGCATCTTACTACATTCTAGATCCAACTTTTTTCCCCAAAAACATATTACAAAACTCAAACAAAAAAAAGAAACTATGTCCTGTCGGACTTACAATGGTTTTGCAAGGACATTCCATGCGGTATCCTTTGCCAAGAACCACAATAGAAACTACCAAGTTATATGCCAAAAAGCATTACTGGAACATGCTTCTTTAAAAACACAAAAAGCAAAAGAATGTCCGTGTTAATCTTTTGGTGAAGCTGTTTAGAATGTTTTTTTTTTTTTTTAAATCTTATTACATTTTGAAGTAACCGTTGTGTTCTAGAAGCGAAAATTTGACGACATGAGGCACTGGGCCCGTGTGGTTCATTATGGTATAGTCCCACCAGTGGGTAATTCATAGGCTGATTATGGGTTATGTAAACTTTTATTGTAATCAGTGCTTTTTAAGGATCCGTAGGTACCCGAAGGGTAACTAACAGGACCCTATTACTAAGCCTCCGCAGTCTGTCCGTCCGTCCGTCTGTCCGTCCGTCCGTCTGTCTGTCAGCGGGCTGTATCTCATGATCCGTAATAGGTAGACAATTGAAAATTTCGCAGGAAATGTATTTCTGTTGCCGCTTTAACAACAAGTAATAGATATAAACTAAAAATTAAAGGGGGCTCCACTACTACGATGGTACAGAACCCTTCATACGCGAGTCCGACTCGCACTTGGCCGGTTTTTTTAAAGATGTCGTTAGTCGAGGGTTACCTTTTCACTGTTAAACAAAAAATGATACTGCTAGAATAAATAATTGTCTAGTGTTATGCAAAGATAATCTAGTACACAAGTACAAAGTTAACATTTTTACTCACTTAAATATCCAGTAAAACCTTTAACTCCAGCCTGATAAACCTGGAAACGACTGCAAGCCAGACTAATTTCCTATGCCTTCAAGTCCAGTCTTTTTCTTTTACCGTTCGCGTTATGAAAAAGATAACCCGTTTACTGCCTGTAGTTGACTGCAACTTGTGTTGGAACATTGCAAAAATGGCTAGTATTTTATTTTATAATGGGTTAGAAGTAGGTTTTTAGCTTATCTCACGTCAGATAAAAGGTCAGCTGTTTTATTTGTAAAGAAGATTGGTTGTGATAACACTATAACCGACGCAATAAGGTATTATACAGGGTGGAAGGGACACCGACGCGAAAACGGTTACCACGTATTCAGTACATCATTCTGAGCCCCCCACATAGAAATTGTTCATCGGTTATTAAAAAAAAAACAGCTGTTCCATACATTTTGACCGTGTAGGTATTGCACTTTTGTAGGATAAAGCCGATTTTATCCTACAAAACATATATGATATTATAATGATATTATAGTTATCAGTCATTACAAGTAAAAAGTAACCATAAAAGTTAGAAATTAAAGGACATTGGGAAAAAACGTCCCCACCTTTAACAGATCTGAAACAGGTGTCATTCGAAAGTCAGGCAGTGTTATAGGGTTTTTCCATTAGGAATTTCTCAGTAGCTAAGGTGCTTGGATTTTTGCACGGTTGGTGGCAATAGGCTCACCCCTTATTACATGGAACTTAAACATAGCTGGCGAAATGTGGGTGTGCCATGATCACCTCTGCCTAACCCTTCGAGATTATACAGGCGTAAAAATAAACAGTTTTCTTTCTTTCTTTCATGAAGCGTCCTTCCCAAATTTGTCACAAACCGAACCAAAACTAAATAAATTCCACCATCTCAAGCAATTATACATTTTATTACGACTTACAACCTTATCAACATCACGTTTCTTAACGCTATCTCCGAAAGGGACAAGCCATAATATAAAATTCTTATCTCCTCTCTTTAACGATCAATTAACAATGTTATAACCCTCCGAATGATGCCGAAGGGGTCCGAGAGACACCGAAGGGGTCTAAAAGACCCCGAGTCCGTAACATTAGGCGTAATTTGGTACTGGTACGTGTTACGTACTTTTTTGGCGTACGTGCGAATTGGTAGTGTTAACTAGATTCTGGGGACGTCTTGTTTGAATACGGGAGGTATTGTGACGCTGTGTTTTTGGTGAAAGAGAAGGTTTTTAGAAAGCAGTAAAATGAACAAGACTATTATCAGGAATATATTGCTATTTTCGTGGATATCGGTATGTGACAAATTAATACAGGGTGTAAGGGACAACCCTCCGCAGACTGATGGGGTGAATCTAGTATATCATACTAAGATGACCGGTACAAGAAATTATTTCAGGAACGTTATGGAAATCCAATAAATTTGATTTGTTTCATTTCCTCATACGCAATGTATCGTTACCGTGGCAAAACGCACGTAGGGAACGGCAAGCTCGACGACGAGTTCGATGAACTATGTAGCTAGGCAGGAAGTGAACAGCTAATTTTACGCATCGTACGTTAGAGTATTTCAACATCCATTGTTAAAAACGTTAAAAAAACGATAAAAATTAAAACTTTCCTGAGAAAAATTCCAGTGGAATATGACTCAAACTAAGGAGCTGAATGTAACCTGTCAGTTTACGGAGGGCTGTCCCTTACACCCTACCCAACTTAGAGACATAAGTTAATGGCAGCAGCATTCAGTTTTACAAAATATTGTCAACATAATTACTTAAACTGTGTAATAAGTACTTTACCTATTTACCAATCATTATAATAAGGACTTATGTAATACAACCTGCCTTTAACAATGACTACGTTATACAAAATAAGTCCCTAAGAACACACTAGAAACCCTTAGGCATTAAAACCGTTATCCTAAAAACCTACTTCCAAATTTAAAACCTAACCCAATAAACGCTAAAATTACGCACAATATTCACCTTTTTCACTAAAGGTTTGGCCATAAAACGTTACTTTACATAATTATATTTTTGGGACCCGTCATGCATGTAGGGTCCAAGAAATATAGCAGGTCCTATTGGTTATTGAGCTTAGGAACGGTGAATTTGAATAAAAGGGGCGTCATAAAATAGCAGGGGTATTATTGTGACTGGGGGTCTACGGTTGGTATCGGTATCGATATTATATTTGGAGTAGTGAGCCGTTTTTGGATTAAGTTTTGGAAGAATTAGTTTGATGCCATAATGTTTTGAAAAATACGCAAGGATTTTACATTTCGTATATTTATATCAAACCTCATTGATCATTATTTTATTATTCGTTTTCTCACATAAATAGTCAGCTTCTACTTGCATTTTCTATTTGTCTTGAATAAAATTAAACTAAATGATAAAATTAGCTTCACTGTGTTCGGTAATACTATAATACTAAAACTAGCTAGTGTGGTAACTATATCAATAACTAGATTATTAAAGTAATTGACTTTAGGACCCAGACTCAGCCGGGGTCAAAGATTCTAAAATTAAATTATTCAAAAAAAAATTGCCGTAGTTCTACAAAGAACCTGAATATTTCAGCATAAACGATTATTATCATTGCCTCCCACATAAAAAGAAAACAATACACAACAATCAACCCTAAAAAGCATCGACATCTAACCCTTCCCTAACCCGGGCCTATCATCTTAACCCTCCATAAACCGGCCGGGGTACATCTGACCCCGGCGGGGTTAAACCATTCTTACATGACATATCTTTAAGCGAAATTTTTGCGATCCTTGTTACAAGAGTTTGCGCTTACCGTCGTATTGGCTTTAGAAAATGGGGTTTTTCTTTTGTTTTGGTATTGCGGTGTAGTGGTGGCAATTAAAGATATGAATACTTAAGGTTGTGTGAAAAAACGACAGGGGCTGAATTCAATGGGCTTTAAATAAAATACGTTTTTAAGTAATCTTTTTTTCTATCATCATCAGCTGCGTAGTGTTTTCCAAACTACGAAAAAACCGACCCCAAGTCGGTTTTTTTTTCTATAAATTGTATAATTTAATATATAAAACACTAGCCATTTGCTAAATACGTTAAAAGTAAGAATTTCTAACAGCTAAAAGCTACTACCTATCTTTTCTTTTCTAGTTTTGGTTATCTCCAGTTTTTCCAATGGGACAAATGGGTAAAACAAAACCTTTTCAACTACAATTTCCAAACCAGTGCACCCCTCAAATCATCTACTCGATTCAATCACGAAAATGCCAGCGAAGCTATTCACAAAACACATGATACAGCTTTCACCCCTCCGAATTTCCCAAAATCAGTCTACCCGTCCGCTATAAACGGCCCAATTCACACATACACCTGAAAATATTTCACACGTATTTCGAACCTGCAACCCTTGGGGTTGAAACCAATAAACTAAGCGGGGTGAAAATAATAAAAAATTCACATCAAATTGAATGTCATCCCCTAGAAGGGGATGTTATTAGGAAATTTACGAGCGCAAGCCGAGTACCATATTATGTTTTATAACCACCCTGTGTCATTGTGGGTAAGGTTATATGGTACCTATAAAATATATTATGCACGCAGTGTAGGGTTAAAAAAGATTGAAACGTCACTTTTTGCTGTAATTGTTCGTAATAAGGGGTTGAAATGTAACATCCCGGAATTTTGGCCCAGGGAATGTAAGAGTGGGTAATAAAATGTTAGGTTGTGTCGCCAAACGCGGCACGATGGTGAGAGAGAGACAAAAAAATTTCAGGCCGTTATAAGCTGCACGCTAAGTGTCCAGTGCTCGCCGCAAGCTGCGGTCGACAATTTTTATAATTTTTCCGGGACAAGTCCGCAATGGTTGGTGCAGCTTGATAATTCCTTTGCTGGTTCTTTTTGAGGACTTTTACTAATTCAAAAAAAATCTCACATTTTTGGTAACGTGTTGAATATGACCTAAAAAAGGACGTTAATTGCAGTCGGGAAGGTCATACATCTGGTCATAAACGTACACCAGTTGCGAGTACTACCCATCTGAACTTCAATACTCAATTCTTTATTGCATTCCATATGTATTACATAGATGGTGTAACGATAATAAAAAATCAATATGGACCCTGTCGGGCACAGCCTTTTTTTTTCGGATGGGAAATCATCAAATGACTCCTACCGCTCAGGGCGGAGCGGAAGGGAGTGTCAGACTTTTACTGACTAAAAACCATCCATGTTCCTTCTTTTGCCCTTTATGTTCCAGGGCCGCGGTATCTCTTTCGAACAGTCCCGCAGCCCTGGCAGGCAACGGCCCTTGCGGGCCCCTCATGTTTGCTGACATCTCTTTGAGGCGCGCGTGGAACACGGACGCGCCGTCGACACGGCCTGTCGTCATAAGACGTACGGACGGCGAGCTAGCCCATAACTCACCGTCCACAGGCCCGCGAATACGGTGGCCAAGAGCCATCACGACGTGGCCCCCGACGCCCGGTGCTTCTCCCGCGGCGGCTGGTACGTGAGGTTCTCTCCCTCTCACGTTACGCCTCCTCCTTCGCTAGCATGACTGCTTCGCAGAAGGAGGTGACGGCTTCCCATTCCCTCTCGCCCCGAACCATGGCTTGAACCAGGGCACAGCCTCATTAGGAGATAGAAAGAGGGCTAAGTAGTAACTTTCTGAAGAACATCTCCAATAAGGTCAGCCTACGTCCTTCCAAGGTTCCCAACGTTTCAAACCTTTTGTTAGTCGCCTTTCATTCTTTCAAAAAGTTGATTGGAATATTTTATTATATAAGTATCACAAGAAAAACAGTTCTAATAATTGCTCCAGAAGATTATCCAAAAAGACTTTTGTACGTTTAATTACTTCGAGATTAGTTTCAGATTTGATCAGATAAATGAAACTTAATATTGTCGAACAATCAAAGTTAGGATTCTGAAAAATAAAGATCTCGCAACTTTTGGGTATTAACAGAACGAATGGACCTTTTATAATGACGTAAGATTGAGTACATTTTTGTAAGTATCTAAAATGGAGCATTAATTTTTTGATGAAAAGAATGTTTTTTTTCCATAATACATTATCTGGCTTATTGGCGAGTAATTTACAATTAATTAAGTTTGTTAAACTGATTTACAAAAACTATATTCTGTATGTTGTGTTACAAGGAACATAAAATATAACTGGCGAAATGTGGGTGTACTATTAGGTACACCTCTGCCTAACCCTTCGGGGATTACAGGCGTAATGTTATCTTATGCTATAGAAAAAGAAGTCGTTTTATTTTGTTCTCTTGAGTTAAATCAAAAGGCAATGGTGGAGGGCGGCTGTTTTAGGGGACTTTCTGACGTAATATTTGACTTGCCAATAGTGTTAATATTCAGACCTTTTCATTCGAATACGTCAATTTAAATAAATAAACAAAAATTCCTGTCCTGATTTCAACGTCATTTTTAATTTATTCGCTACGACAATCTTTTAGACAAAGTCTATAGGAACTTTCCACAGAAACAATGTTATCTTTTCACAATAATTAAAAAAAGGTAACGCAGTAAAATGTTATTAGGTCATTATGTAGAGAAAATTGTGAAGTTTTTATTGCGTCGTAAAGAAATGACAAAAGGGGGTAGGCAGTAAAGTTAATGAATCAAGAAGTCGCTGATTAGGGGTATACCTTTGACGGGAATGTGTAAAAGTTTGGATAAAGTAATTAAATCGCTACCTAGCAGGTTTGACTCTGCTATGGTCTTTAGGTAAAGTCGACTCGTAATTACTTTACCAGTTTTGAAGACAATTACAAGTTAATTGAAACATTGAGTTATATGTGAATCTGTTGGCAAAACTACAACTGATTACCAACTATATATCTCCTGTAAATGTCATTCAACAGGCGCCACAAGATCCTTGTAGCGCTATACTAAGTTTGAAACGATCTAGAACCGTAAACAAATAAATTTTATGGTTTTATAACGTGCACTAAGCATTAAAAAATACATTTAAAAAACGTTGCCATGTAATTTTTTTTGTTTTAGTTTTCAATCTATTGCAGACGATCTTCAACTCTGTCACCTTTAATACAAAATCCAATTCACAATAACACAACTTTAAAGTACAAAAAAACAATAAAAGTACTTACATATAACAGTCAGCGAAGCATTAGCCCTTATGACCTTATGCATCTGCGCGGGTCCCACCTGGCACTGGTACTCAGCATCGTCTTCTAGCGAGGAGTTCACTATCCGAAGGTTGTAGACGCCATGCCTACGGTCTCCGAACATTGTGTAGCGGGGGTAGCCGGGGATTACTGAGGAGAATCCTGGAAAAGAAGAAAACATTGGTTGGTGAAAATAGAAACAAAAGAAGATGTGGAAGAATCGAACAGTTTAAAAATTCAAAGTCTAAGTCAAAGATCTATATTGTGAGTCAGTGGTTACAGCGTTGTTATTGAGTGAATTTGATGTGCGTTTGCACTGCTACACCATGTTAGGCATACAATAGTTAGCTCAAATTTGTTATCTTAGACATTTTAATTGAAATAGAGCTAAATATATTTTGCATCAAAACATTAAAAAAAAAAACAGTTTGGCACTAACTCATAACGAATCGTTATGGTCTTTATACCAAGAAGTAATTTAATTTTTTCTTAAAAAAATATTTTTTTTCAATTTCTCTTACTTGTTTAGGAAGCTTACTATAAATTCGAGAAGACAATCCGAAGACACTTTTACAAAGTAAGGCTGTTTTTGAGGGTATATTGGGCATATTTGCTAAAAGTCGGACTACTCTGTAAAAAGATATACAGAACCGCTTTATTTTTTCATCAGTTAAAATGGAAACATAGATAAGTAAGGATTGAAGACAGTGTCTGCCTATCTTCATAAGAAAGTGATTTAAGAGTATGTAAAAGGAGTATTACACTTGAAGACTACCAAAGACCTTTGTTGCAAAATTCTGATTAAAACTTTGGGGGTATGAAGAACAGGGTGTAAAGCTCTTCAACCCCCATATAAAAGGGAGGATCCTCCGACCAGACGTGTTATGTCTGGTGGGCTACTGCCCGACAGTTGTTGTCGGGTTCTTCTATATTATAGATGTATAGTCTTAAGTCGCTAATAACTTTACTTGCGCGATGCAGGATTTCGATGTTTAGTTTGTCCTCTGCATCATAGATGGCGCTGTAGTACTTTTTGTTCTATGTTGCTGTAGTACTTTTTGTAGTACCGCTACAAAACTAAAAAATAGCCCACTATATAAAACGACCACCAACTTCCCGAACACAATACCCGAAAAAAAAGAAATCGATTTCGCAAGAACAGTAATTACAGAGCAAATTATTATGAACACCGTGTAAATCACTTAGGCACAGACTGTGGAGGAATCGTTACGATTCGCCGTTGATTTGTTAATTGGAGGAATTGTTACACCTATCGTCACGCGATTGGGGCCTTTAGATGTTCCCAGGTCAGGCGTGGACACGGTTTTGGTAGAGGTCAGTAGATGATAGTTGCTTCATCTGTCTGGGTTTCCCCCACTACGAGAATTTGGAGGCCAAAAACTCATCATCATCTGCCTAGCCTTTTCTTAACTACATTGGTGTCAGATGCTGCTGAATACCAGTATTTTACATGGAGCGACTGCGTATCTGACGTCCACAACCCAGTTAGTACTGGGTAATAAGATACCCATCTGTACGACTGGCTGTCAGACTTTCGGGCCACTGCATCTACAAACCACAGCCGGGACCAAGAGCTTGACGTGTTTTCCGAGACACGGAGGAGACTCGGTCGGTATGTAATGGGTTGTCACCCATCCACGGGCCAACCTAGGCAAGCACGGCTTAACCTGAAGATCGACCTCGAGCGGCTGTTATTTAGCCGCGAGCTCCTTAGTGCGACTGTCAATTCTAAAGTCTGGCTAATCATTACATCACTGCTTAAAATTCTCACACAGCTCAATGCCAACAATAAATTCAATTGTGTCAGCATTTGAGTGAACCATTACACCACTCGCATAATTGGATTCCAGTTACATTTTCAAGCCATTACTGGTACTCTCCTTGTCCAGTAATCCTTTGCATCGAATACTGACGTAAAGCTGATAAATCCTATTGAGTCCGATGTCATGGCATACAGATGCTGTGACCCATAATGCTGACGCAGTGTGTGGTGTAGTTTATAAGCGGCAGCGATATAAGACTATTGCAACTAGCTACTTTAAAATCAAAATTAAAATCAAAACTACTCCAGTTTAGGAAAGTGACGGAGCTATAGGAGACGTCTAGCGCCATCTCTTTCCCACTCTAGAATAAGATTAAAATTTAAACTGCTTTGGTGGGCCACCAGATATTTATCCGCAATTTGAAGCCTAGGTTTGTACCAGTTTGCATTTTACACGCACCACGCTATAATTCCAGAATGCACATCTCTAACAGACTTCAAATTGCAAACATTTGCCGCACAGCCGCACTCGATCTTTAACAACGTCTAATACTAATATGTGTACAGTCACGAGCATTAATATGTTTACACTTAAAAAAAAACGTAAACCGATTCTTTCTTGAAGTAATGACTTTGAGATAAAACTATCTTATCTCACTACTATTATAAATGCGAAAGTTTGTGCGGATGTATAGATGGATGCTTGTTTGTTACTCTTTCACGCATAAACTACTGCACGGATTTGGATGAAATTTGGCACACAGATAGTTTTTAACCTAGAATAACACATTTTTTTTATCACATTAGTAGAATCCCGTGGGACATCACGTCGGTTTACCGATGTCTAGCTATTTTCATAAAAATGTGTGTTTCAAAATATGGTCGTACCAACAAAAGGAGAAAATTAATTTTAAAAGTTGGTACGTGTATACATATTTGTGGTCTTGACTGTACATGAACTAAATGTGATTCCTATAAGTGCTGTGACATAGTACTAACATCCATTAGGAATATGAGGTTTTCTGTTCACTCACGAGTCTTCAGCAAATATTATGTTAACTCACTTGTGGTGGAAACTAAGTAAGTTTTAGTTATAGGTTATTTCCTTTACTAACTTTCATGCCATGTTCGATTTATCAACGATAAATGAAATCATACCTTGTCATAATTGCTATTGACTCTCAATTATTGAGACAGATCTTTTTCACCTATTTAATTACAGTAGGCTTGCTTTTTACATGGGACTTAAACATAACTGACAAAATGTTGGTGTACTATTATTATTACTAGTACATCTCTACCTAACCCTTCGCGGATTACAAGCGTGATAGTTTCTTATGTTATTTTTTACAGAATACAGTGTTTCCTAACATCACTCTCCAGCCAATATCATCCAACTGCCACAAAAACTATGTACACAGAACTTCACACAACCACCCCTCTTGCACTTCTACCCCTCTATTTTCATGGCGACATTGTCTCCTCACGACTCCAGTCAGTAGCCTACAAGGCCGGAATTGCCGACGTCAAAATAACGTTGATTTTCAATAGCATCTCCAGTTGAATCCAATGATATGGAACAACAGCGCTTGTGACCCATACGACTACCGCAATGTGCTGTGGTGTAAGGTGAGAGCGATAGCGTGTGTTTTATAGAGCGATTTTGAATGAATAAGGATTTTTTAAACTTTATATTTGGAACATGGTGAATTAACGCAGTGGCTATGAACAAAAAAAATAAAAAAATGTGTTTTCCACGGATTTTGAAAAGACAATGACATACTAATAACGGTGAAACTATATAAAAATGGTATATCTAACTCAAACTCAAACAGTGCCAGGCTAAGTCGTTTTTATTGCTGTAATCACTGAAAAATAATCTAAAATGATGGATGTACATACATAAAAGGAAAACCATACACTAAAATATAACACCTACTTGTTGGAAGTTGGTTATAAAAGTTGGCCCTACTTTTTACCAACAATATTCTGAATTTCAAACTCAACTACGAACTATTTTAATGATAATACTTAATGCCGTTGACTAGGATTATCGCAAAATAAACCTTTCACCACAATGTTTACCATAGATTGCAGCACGTTAACCGAATCGCTTTCTCTTATAACTTGTACCCCAGTAATTAGCATCACTGTATACTGTCACCCCCGTTCTAGCAATTGAACGTAACCGTGAATGCTTAGAGCTGATACCGTGATACTATACACTTTGCTTATTGAGATCAGAGAGTATGGAAGTGAACGGTATATCAATACATGAGTCAGTGTTGCGTGGATGCATCAATTTGCACCCTGTATACAGGCTTATCAAGTTACAAGTTAGCTCGAAGAGGAGGAGTACAAAAGGAATGACAAGACGTTGACGCAGTATCGACTTGAGCTGTTCAGAAGATGTAACATCTAATATTATATCACGCCTGTAATCCCCGAAGGGTTAGGCAGAACTGCACCTAATAGTACATCCATAATTCGCCAGTAATGTTTAAGTCCCATGTATAGGGGGCGAGCCTATTGCCATTAACCGGGTATAGATACAAACTCCGTGACTGCTACTGAAAAATTCTTGATGGAAAAACCCAATATTACTTTTGGCGGACCTGGGAATCGAACCTAGGACCTTATGCACAGCAGTTGCGCTTGCGACCACTTGACTAACGAAGCAGTTCTCTCATTCACCTTGTTTAAGTTTGGACGCCGCGTCGGACTATCTGATTTTTATTAAATGGATACAAAGTTTTGCTGACCGCTCAAGACGATTCCGAATCCGCAAATCAAATCAAGAGTTATTTTAATTCAAATTAGAAAATCACCACTTTTTGAAGTGCCGTTGGCTGGGTGTTTGCCCAGCTTTCGGCACTTCCTAGTGTTTTCCTGGTAAATGCGGTCCTCTCTAAAGTGACTTACTGATCAAGTAGTTAAAATGCGGAACAGCTGAGCGTAGTGTCCTGGTTTTGACAAAGTTTCACTAAGGTTTTTCTTTAAAGTCATTGGAAGCATCACAATTCGTTCTGAGATACATTCGAGTCCTGAAATCGCTATAACTTATGCATTAAACCACAGTAATTAGTCCACACCAGCCCAATATCTTGTCACCTAGCAGTTTACATTCAATTGACGATGAATATACATTCAGTTCCGATACATTCACTCATTCGCTCACTGCTTGTTGGGTGCAGGACCGAATGATTTGGTGTCATGGATTAGGAGTGAGCAAGATGGATTGACGTTGGTGTGCATTGAGGCTAATGGACCTGAAATGTCATTGGTTGGCTGGTTACCCGATTATAGTGGTTGGCTAAGGAGGGTTATGCGTTTAATTCGAATTATATTAACTACAGCAAAAAGTCGCCGCGTTTAACAACGGGATGAGCAGACAGGCGCGCTACTACCCTGCTAACGGTCTGAACTTTTTGCCATCTAAGTTTATTTACTCGTATGTCGTATAAATCGAGCCAGCACAGGAGAAGCTCGTAGCTAAATAATAACAGCCGCTCGGGTCGATCTTCAGGATAAAACGCGCTTGACTAGATTGGTCCGTGGATGGGTGACCGCCCATTACAAACCGAGTCTATTCTCGGCAAAAACGTTAAGCCGTTGGTCTCGGCTGTCATTTGTAGATCTTTGACAGTCGGTACAGGTAGTCAGTGGCCCGATAGTCTGACAACCAGTCTTACTAAGGGGTACCTTATTACCTAGTACTAACTGGATTGGGCAGTTGCTCCATGTAAATTACGGGTATTCAGCTGAATCCGGTTAGATTGGAAGCTGACCGCAACATAGTTGGGAAAAGACATGATGATGATGACAACGAGCTAAGTGAGGAAGTACCGATTAGGTTCAAAACTTCTATGCTGGGTACCAACAGGCATCTCTTTATTTGTGCTAAGCTGCACGGTCCTGTGCCAGTCTCATCCAGGTTCAAAATTTACTATGCACCAATTTTAGGATTTTCAAATCATCATTGGCTTTAGTTCACACAACGGAAACACACAACTGACTCTAAGGAAAATGAAACATCATGAGGAAATCTGAAATATAATAGTTGTCTCTGCTATAACCAACAGGCAATGGGATTGTCCAGTTTTCAAAAATTGTGCTAATGCAAAAATTGTGCTAATGTTTCGAGGAATAAGGTTTCTAATAATTTATTTCTCGTCTGTATATTTTCATTATACTAATATTATAATCAATACTAATACTATAAAAAGGTAAAGTTTGTGACGTTGTACTAGTAGGGGGTAATCTCTGGATCTACAGAACCGATTTTGAAAATTCTTTTACCAAATAGAAAGCCACGTTATTTGTGAGTCATAGGCTATATATTAACCCGAAAAATGAAAAAACTTTTTCGTGGTATTCGGATTTGCAAAGTAAGTCGGAGAAAAAACGGTCGAAAATGTTCCAACAAAGTGGGCACGGGTCAGCTAGATTATGTATATTTTGAAGAAATGTGGTTTACCTTTATTTGACCTTTAATGACGTTATCTTAAGATGGATTATCGTGAAATTTCTGAACGAGCCTTCAGCTTCATATGGATGCCATTAACAAACTGACATTAGAGTGTCACTCGCGAATTAAACCATTGAATGAGCAAAGGAATCTTTTCCAGTGATGAGGTCATCGGCTCTAAAACTTTGAAATTAAATATATATAAATTAAACTAGGTATTGAATTTCAAAAATATTTAAATTAGTTTCATAAAACACTATAGTTTAACTAAAAAAAAAAATGATTTGATTTTTTAGACCAGCTCAAGCAAGCGAGGCGATCAACGCTCGTAACTTTTTTAAACGAGAGGACGCTTTTACATTGTCAATTAAAATAATAACATTTTCCTTCTCTATGCAAAAAGTGACCTTTGTTCAGCATTGGGAAAGTAATATGACATTATTTTTCCCCCCATATCAGCATATATGATCCCGTAAAATAGAAAAAGCCCGTTCTAATTAAGGCCCGCACCTAAATTCTATGTAATCTGGGATTATTCTAGAACCAAAACATAATTAAGCCAATAAACCTCAGCTAGAACATTTAGTCCTAAACAATGGACTAAGTTGGGTTTACAACAAATATCATTAACTTGCTTTAATGTTGATTATAATACCGAGTTTATAACTTTGCCTGAAGGATTTGTGAACATATAGGGTGTAAAAGGACCCTACACGAAGCTGTTAACCAAGCATTCTGTACATCAAACTTAAGTTACACTGCGCAAAAATTATTAAAGGGTTACGACGTTTTTTTTTTTTAGTGAAATGTCACGGTTTACGTTATCGGTATATGTAACGCACTCATGGATGCATTGAATAGTGGAGAAGTCATGGAGGTATTAAAACTAGAATTATATAATTTAAAACTTTGACCTTCGACATCTCCGTAACTAGAAGGTTCTCAGGTATGGTCCAGAACAAGCAAAATATCGCAATGACGAGAAGAACGAGTGCCTCTCGACTTCGTTAAGGATGTTTTAACACCCATTATACGGTTTTATTAACGAGCATTATAATGTAAGTTCTCAACATCAGCCTGTTATGAGAAGTTTATGGATTACGGTTTTAGTTGAGTATGAATGTAAAAGTACTAAAATCTTACACCCGGTCACGACCTCAAACGATGTGATTTAAAACGTGACATACTTCAAGCGACACACGTGTGCTTAAAGCCGGTCATAGACGATAGGTTATATACATGTGCAGTTTTGCCTGTACAGTCAAACTGTGCAGGCATGCATAAACTTTTGTAGCAGAAAACTGGACAGAAATCCTTGCCTGTACATGCAACCTAGAGAATATCGAAATATGTTTCCACTCGGTGTGACTGAGCCGGCAAACCATCACAACCAACCCGTTAGGCTGGATTCACAATTCTGAATTGTTCTCTGAATTCAGAATCGGAATACATATTATTAATTAAGAAAGCCCGGAAATGCATACAATTTCATTATGGGGACACACATTCTGATTTTTTCAGATTATGATTTCCTCAGATCGATCACGAGCGTTCTGAATTCCGACTCTGAATTCAGAGAGGAATTCAGAGTGTGTGAGTCCAGCCTTATACGTTTAGTAGGACGTGCATCAGTGGTAACAAAACCAATAAAAGCCACAACTATACTAATATTATAAAGAGGTGAAGTTTGTGAGGTTGTAGGGGGTAATCTCTGGATCTACTGAACCAATTTTGAAAATACTTTTACCAATAGAAAGCCACGTTATTTGCGAAAGTCATAGGCTATATATTAACCCGAAAAATGAAAAGAGTTTTTCGTGGTAGTCGAATTTGCAAAGTAAGTCGGAGAAAAACGGTCGAACGAAAACGTTTCTTACGAACGCTTCCTTAACGATGAGAGATATATAGAAAGTTGAGTTCTAGAGAAATGTTGTAGAGCTTGTTAATGCCTACAAAAAAGTCATTTTTGATCACTCTATTTTGATCTATATTAAAATCATCACAAGTAAAAATGTTTACCGCCCAACGAAGTAGTCACGGGTCAGCTAGTGTATTATAAAATCCTAAGGGATTTCTCGTCAAAAATCGCTGCCTTCCGGACAGATAATGCTATCGGCTTTGGGATCAGAATATTTCAGGAGCAGCTCGGAGTCCGGATTTGTCTCCAATAATTAATAGGCTTGTATGGTCAACCGTACGTTACCGTCAATGGTAACACTTGAACAAGGAAAGTCGCCTTTATTGCTACGAAATAAAGATCCTGACAATACAGGGTGGAAAGGACATCACGCACAAACGGTTACCACGTATTCAGTACATCATTCTGAACCGGGGGGGACATAGAACATTTTAATCGGTAATTTGTAGTAAAAACAATGTAACTTACCAAGTGCAAATCCATCCTTAGCCCATTGCACTTGTCCTGCCAGGTTGGCGACTGCACATTCTAGCACTGCCTCTGCACCTTCCTGCACCCTCAGACTTCGGGGGACTACCCTGAAGTACTGCTGTTGGAAAGCAGTCGCTACCACCAGCACTGTAACAAGAAGAAAATTATGTGAGTTTTTGAAATGAAAGTTTGGATTTATAAAGACAAAAGTTACTTTAGGCATTGCATAAGCTGCTGTAAAGCAAACGATTTACAATAAAACAATTTGATTATATGTTTACAGACAAAACAAACACGGTGGGTATTTTTTTGAAAACGCAACACTATTGCAGTCCATCACTACTGCTCTCAAAACAGTGTAGAAAAACATTTTAATTCTCTATCGCACACAAAATCAAAAGATATACACACAAAATTACAATATATAGCTTATGTACGCCAGCAATCAAGCTACTAAATCTTTGAAATTTCTTTAATAGATTTTCAGCTTTATCGCTAAAGCATTAGGTTCAAGGTTGATTGTGAAAATTTGACAGTTTTGGGTAGCTAGATGTGCTGGTGTTTGTAAAACGGCGAGCTTAACCCAGAATTTAAAAATATTGTGAGGAAATCGGCATGCCCTAGTACCTAACCCACCAAGGCCCGCGTAGTGGATGCTCAATCTCTTTCAAAGAGCCTGCGTCCCACTAGTGGGAACATCCTAGACTGATTATGCTTATACTAATATTTTATTAGGCGTAGGTGTCGCATTAATCAAGCGCCTTTTGAGTTCACGGTCACAGATTCAAACTCTCGCATAGATACTAGAAGCGTTATTAGTTAGCAGATGTTTATTGCGTATCTTTTTGTACAATTATTTTGATAACCATATCACCATGTGCTGGTTTTAATGATTAAATGGTGCTTTTAACAACTGACAAGGTTGTCACATGTCAGGCGTTAAAATAATCGTATTTTTTTAACGTTCACCGTTTTAAAATAAAGCTCTTGTTTGTGCAGGCAATTTGTTTTGTAAGTGTTATAAAACTCCAAAACGTTTTTACCAGAAAAATGGGTATAATCAATGTATACCTGTGATAAATAAACATAAAGTTACGCCTGCATAACTTGCAGAGGCAGACGAAGGACTAACTACACCCACATTTTGCCAAGTTGGTTTAAAAGATATCATGATATAAGAGCGAGCTTAATCTGATGCTGGGCATATTCATTCATCATCTTCTTGCCCTTGTCCCATGTTACTTGGGGTCGGCGCAATACTTTTTTTCTCCCATAACCACACATCTCTGAAGAATTAAGCAGAGGTATACCCCCCACCCCCTCCCCATAGTAAACCCATATTTCGCCAGAATGATATAGTTCATATACCTTATTAATGGTTTCACCGATTAACCCCAAGTAACCCTTTACATAAGCACCAACGAAATTGAAACCAACACCCTGTAATCGACTTGGAAGTCAAAAATCTCCTTCCATACAAAGGAAGGTTAGCGTCAAACGCCTTCAAAGTCTACTATTATTAATAGTAACTATTAACAGTAAACAAAAGATACAATGGCGGCATATTGGTTGTTAATACGACACTGTCTGAAGTGGGTGTTGAGTTAGTGGCGAGACAAGCTGAGGTTAGTGAACTTTGTAGGTGGCGTTGTAGGCGGGTAGCGGTAAGCGGAGCGGTAGCGGTTTTGGGTGTGGTACAAAAGTATTATAATTTTAAAGTACGGTTTTTAGATCAGTTTTTTTACTAAATTTTGTAAGCCAAAATTTATATTGGGGAAAGTAACGAAAAGCGCCTGTACAATAAAGCGAGGCAAGTCAATTCAAATACTTATTACTTCATTTTAAGACTTGCAACTTGGAAACTGCAATGACATTATTAAAATAACATGGGAAGGATTTTGAATCCTATTTTTAGGGTTCCGTACCTCAAAAGGGAAAAGGAACCCTAATAGGATCACTTTGTTGTCCGTCTGTCTGTCAAGACTCTTTTTCTTGGTTGTTGTTGTTGAAATTTATATCAAATACTCAGGTCTACAGTCTCTTTCAGCTGTAAAAAAATAAACTTCTGTTTTGAAAGTAAAGAATTTACCAAGAATTTGAAAAGTTATTGACACACAGATGACACAGAAAAATTTATTTTATTAAAGAACAAACAACCATCTTTATTTGCGCTGGATTACGCATCACAAATTGATCGATTTATTCAAAAGCCCATTAACCTTGAAGCATAATATAACTTATCAACAATACCGAAGATGCAAATCAGTTGTTAATTCGACACTGTTTGTCTCAAGTGGGTATTGAGTTTGTGGTGAGACAAGTGAGTTGAATGTACTTTACAGGTAATAGTGTAAGCGGGCAGCGGGAAGTGGAGAGGAAGCGATTTGTTGCCTGGTATTATGTGAATGTAGCATTGATGATTTTCTATTCGAGTAGATCAATTGACTGACTTGAGTATTATTTTTTTCAATTTCTTTTGCTATTCAAGGACCAATTGGTGATCTAAAATCGGAAATAACGCGGCCAGCTTGTTATTTTTTGCAAAAAAAACAACCTTGAGCCTTTGTTATGTTATTGTTAATGTGCTTAGCATCAGTAGTTGAATCAAAGCGAGGAAGTATTGGAGATGACCGACTGGTTCCTAAACATAACTGGCGAAACGGTGTACTGCATAAGGTACACCTCTGCCTAACACTTCGAGGATTACAGGCATGATTTGATGTTTTTAAAGATGAAAATTGAACATGCCTTAAAATTCAAGAGTGCTAAACAAACAAGAAATATTAAACACTCATTAATTGTCGACCAAAAGAAAACAAAACATATAATCGTGTTTGCTAAGAGCACTTTGCGTTTATAATTCCTGTTTACATAAAATATTTCATGCTTAATACTGAAAATGAAAATTGTAATATGGATTAAAACAATTATTTTCACAGCTTTGTAAATAATTGAATTTCAATTTGCATCTGTTATTTTGTTTATATTGATACAAGTATTTTGGAAACTATTAAACTTTTATGTCATTGTGAAGCAAAAAGACCAAAAGATAATATTTTATTTAAAAAGAAAAACACTACATCTACTGCGTACGAATCTTGCTTAAATTTTTGCTTTCCATGCAGAAAAAGTGTTAGCAAGTACAGTCAAGGTAAAAAAAACCGCCCTTGTATATTTTGACTTGCAACCTGTTATTTACCGATTACTTCATTGCGACATTTTAAATGAAACGGCAGTTCGAAAAGGCTACATGTGCCTTCTATGTAAAACAGGAATTAAGTAGAAAATTTGGTTTCTACCCTTTATTATTATGTATGTAGGTGCAGATTTTTTTTCAGAAATCGCTACTGCTCATGACTTACACTACCAAGTGGCCCTACGTCACGTCCAAGAGCCACTCCACACTCGCGACTGCGCCAAGTGCGTGTATTAACACGACAAGTCTGACATCTGTGACTGCCATGTTTGGCGTGCGCTAATTCAAAACAATTGTTTTAGAAAATCTAATATTTCCGTATTTTTTTGGTACCAAAGTACATTGACCTGTAAAAGGAAGACAATTTGACAAGACCCTATAAGGTTGTGTCATCGGAGTGATTTTGAAAGTGTTGTGTTTTAGGGATGTGTGACTTTCAAAATAGGTGTGTCAATTGATTGTTAAAACAAATAGGGTTGAATAATTTGTACCGTTTTGGATCTAGACGAACGCTTTTTAAACGTTTCGAATTTTTACAGCGATTTTCAATAGTATTGACATGGTAGCTTATGTCAATACGATAAGTACAGCTTAGTCGCCAGCACATCAAGTTAACACAAACTGTCAAATTTCTCCAAATGATTTTAAACTATAGTTGAAAATCGAATGAGAAAATTTGAGAGTTTGTGGCGACTGTACATTTTGTGACTCTTCTACTATCGTATTGCTGATAAAATGCCAATGTTTAGGACCTCTGGTTAACAAAAGACATTGAAACAAATATACACTGATTAAAAAAAGAAAGCATAAGTACACTACTTATCAGAGTAAGATTATCAGCATCTGTAAACAGCCTTTTCCCCACTATGTTGGGGTGGCTTCCAGTCTAACCGGATTAGCCCAGTTAGAACTGGGAAATACAATACCTCTAAGTAAAACTGGTTGTCAGACTTTCGGGCCACTGACTACCTGTTAAGAGTTTGAAGGTTTATAAATGACAGCCGGAACCAACGGCTTAACGAGCTTTCCGAGGCACGGAGGAAACTCGGTATGTAATGGGTAGTCACCCATCCATGGACCAAGCAAGGCAAGCTTGGCTTAACCCAAAGATCGACCAGCAGCGGAAGATTATCGTTGCGTGCATGAAATTTAATTCTGCTCCCGTAAATGTCCGAATTTTTTGACGTAATGAAACGTAAATTATTTTAAAACTTCACAACATTTACTTTTTGAGCATATTTCTTGAATGAGCAAGCTTCAGAGCGAGGTCATCGAGGATAACACGACTTAAATAATAGACTAATGCATATTTATATATCGATAATACTGTTGCTTTGACTAAAAATCGTGCGTGATATGACACCCACCCTTTCAACACAATCTAATCGATGGCACGAAATCGTGAGGCTAACCGATTGATTTACATATATACACAACAAGCCTATAAAGGTACCACTGCCGGGACACAGCTCTCTATGAGAGGGAATGGGCTGTAATCCACCACGCGGGCCCAGTGAGGGTTAGTAGATGTCAAATGTCTTCGAATGTTCGGTTATAGGCCATGAGGATGATTGCAGTTCGAAGTTATTATCAACAACTAAAAGTTCGAGAAAACACTGCTACCAACCTTTTAAAATCTACCCATAAATATTTTTAACACTTATCATTGTCCTGCCCTTATCCCAATTTATTTGGGGTCGGCGCAGCATGTTTCCTCTTCCATACTTCTCTATTACTCGTCATCTCATCAGACACCTCCTTACTTGCCATATCATCCTTCACACAGTCCATTTATCTTTTCTTTGGTCTTCCTCTACTCTTATAGTCTTATAGCCATTTACATTCATTCAGACAAATTGTAAACTGGTATCAAACTTGCATGCGACGGAACGTACGTGTCTTGCGCCGCCATCTTTGAGAGTTCGCTATTTTACGGACGATAAAATCGGACTGATAATAGAACCATGTCGATAGATTCTTTCCTCATAGATTTTGAACTAACGGTGTTCACAATCTTTCGTTGACATTCTTCGTCACCCTAAGGTATACTGGTAGATAAATCTCTAAAGCATTAAGACTGCCTTTGTACGGGTATTTTTTACAACTGGTCTTTAAACATCTACAATAGTTTTTTTTTACTTAGTTTTAATAAATAAATACTGGTCTTTAACAGGAACAAAGTATTAGAACCGTTTTTTGAAGGAATTCCTTACCACAAGGAGGAAATTATTAATTCTACTGCATGGAATAACCGACAACCACTATCATTAAGGTACGGGAACCGAAATAATTGTAGCAAGAAATTCTATAGATAATCGATTTACAAACTGTTTTATACTTTAATACCTTTGGACTAAAGTGCATTATCGTAAGAATTGTTTTGAATAGTAATCTTTATAAGAGTTATTATGAAAGCATTATAAACCATAATGTTGGGGCAATAAAGGTCGTTATTGGAAGTCTCTTTTTATGTGTAGTTACAGTTAATGTGGGTATAATGTGAACCAAATTTGAACTTTATTGTATTTGTTCATAAAGTTTTTAGTTGAAAAGTTATCGTCAAAGATGCAGTACGTACAAAATGTATTTATGTAGGGTTGTGAAACACCCATAGCTACTAAAAAATAACAAGTAATTTCACTATGAATAGTACTTCTGTAATGCGGTGAGCCTATTCTTCTTATTTTTAGTATTCCTGATACTCTGGAACTTCAAGCAACCAGAGAGGAAAATTAGTGTAGTGATCAATGTTATACTCATTGATTGATTCGCATAATTAATTATACCGTCAATTCTCCCAAAATGCACGTTACTTTTCGCTGCTGACTTACTGATATTAACTTAAAACTAGAAAGAATAAACCAGCGTGCGTGTATGAACAGATGTATGGACGTGGACGAACAAAAACCGGCCAAGTGCGAGTCGGACTCGCGCACGAACGGTTCCGTACCATTATCTATAAAAACGGCAAAAAAATCATATCTGTTGTATGGGAGCCCCCCTTAATATTGTTTTTTTTTTAATTTTTTGTATTTTTTGTTATAGCGGCAATAGTAATACATCATTTGTGAAAATTTCAGCTTTCTAGCTATCACGGTTTATGAGATACAGCCTGGAGATAGACAGACAGACATCTGTCTGTCTGTCTATCATGTCAGCGAAGTCTTAGTAATAGGGTCCCGTTTTACCCTTTGGGTACGGAACCCTAAAAATGAGTATTCACATACACTTTTATCGTAGCAGGTGGCGTAGTTTCTGCCTACCCTCATGGGAAAAGGCGCTTTTCTATATAATACGAGAATACAAGTAAGCTCTTAGCTGAGTACATGACATAACATTTTGTACTAAGTCAAACAGATTGGTTTCCAAATATTTTTAGCGTATAAAAACTGTTATCTCCGACGATAAAATTATGATTCAGTGAGCAAACCCACGCGCTCATATAATACTGTCTAATTTCCATGTTACATTGGCATCGAGGTACGGGATTAGCATATTGCAATATTGGATTTAAATACAATATATTGGTTTAAGCCAATATATTGGCAATAAGAGTAGGTAAGTAAGGAAACGATGAATGTCCAGGTCGCTGCAAATTTATTAGGCTAAATGAGACATCGATTCGAGAAGAAGTGTTAAGTAGATAAGGAAACAATGGATAGACTGTGGGAAAAACGATATGGCTAGGAAGCTGGTGATTACTGAGATGCTGTCTAATAGAGAAGTATGGAACCAGCAGACACATGTGGTGCCGACTCCAAGTAAGTAAATGGGCACAACGGTAGGAGACTGATGATGATGATGGTTAAATCCAATAAGGCGCTTTGGGGGGATACTTATGTAACGGCACTACAGAAAATACTACAGCAAAATTGTACAAAAAGTACTACAGCGCCATCTATGACACAAATGAAGAACTAACATAAAAAATGTAAATCGCACAGTTGAAGTTATCCGCGACATTAGACTACGAGTATTTAGAAAATTCCTGGAACAACTGTCGCGCAGTAACCCGCCAGACAAAATACCCGTCTGATCGGAGGTCTTCTGGTCCTCCCTTTTCTATGGAGTATTGAGGAACTAATACAACCTGTTCCTCATACTCCTAAACTTATTAGAGAGATTTAATAATAACGTAATAATAATAATAATAATAACGTTTATTGTGTCCAAAAGTTATACACAAGCAATTTGGGTTTGGAGTCTTCATTTAAGCAGATAATGCCTGTATTAGAGGACTCCGCTCCTTCACAACAGTAGGCACTTACTTAAAACACAATAAAAACAGTACATGGGTGTATTAAAACAAGATAGCCACATAGGGTCCTATGTGGGTAGGCTTGTCATAAAAACGTACATTTTTGGCTTCCTCATTTAATATTTATTTAAAAATAGTTAATTGTTTATTTCTTCTATATTTATGTGTTAAATAACTAATAAACCCACCTTCGCTCTGAACTATCCTTTCACTTTCTCTTAACTTCAACTACAACACTTGAAACTTGACATCTCATCATGGAAAACAAACTTGTGCACAGTATGGAGCAAATGGAGAAGCTGTTTAGCTCTCGTATGCGTGAGTACGAGGATAAACTGCAGAGAGCTACAGCTGGAACAAGCCCCTTGCACTCGGATGTTGCTGCACTTTCGCTGGATTTCTCGGAGTTTAAGTCTTTTGTCTGCCAAACTTTTCTCCACCTCAAAACTCAAATTGAATCCATATCTTCGAGCCTGGACAGACATGAGACTGCAATGAGACGGAAGGTCTTGCTGTTTCACGGTATTCCTGAGAAACCAAATGAAAAGCTTAGTGACTCGATTCTCCATATCATTTCCAAGCAGCTGAAGATAGATGATGCTAAATTGGAACATCTGGAAGTTTGCCACAGACTGGGAGCCTCCCAGGGTAAATCTAGACCAGTGCTGGTGCGGTTCAGTGCCATGGAGTATCGTCGATTGGTGTGGGACGGCAAAACTTCACTCAAGGGCAGCGGCATCACCATTTCAGAGTTCCTGACCAAAACACGACACCAGGCATTTATTGCTGCCCGCAAGCACTTTAGCATCAATAACTGCTGGTCTGCAGAGGGTAAGGTCATTGTCTTGACGCCAGACAAGTCACGGCGGACGATATCAACTATGAGTGAGCTTGAAACATTAATCGCGCTATTTCCCGCTTCCGCCTGTGCCGCCACTCCTGTTAACTCCGTGCCTGCAGCTTCTACCTCGCCAGCAGTAGCATCTACTTCACCTGTAATAGCTACCCCCAAAGGGAAGCTTGTGAGGAAGGCTCGCCGCTAAGTATGGTATGCTGGCATGCATGTGTCACTTTGTGATTTAGTGTAATGTCGGTGCACCTTTGAATTTTAGATTTTCACTTCGTTGATCTACCCTTAGCATTCACTTTTATTTTTGTAGCTTTCTTTCGTCACTTTGTTAATGTTAGCAGGTAGATGTTTATATTTTTGTTGTAGTGACATGACATGACGTTTAGCCAGTGTCATTTCTATACTTGTTTTGCATGGAACTGTTAAGTTTCATATTACGTTCCGTTACACCCTGCTATTGTTTTGTTTGTTTACGTAAGTTGTGGCCGATATTCTAGTTAATTTTTATTTTTTAAGATTCTGTCACCATCAAGTTATGTTTTTTCTACACATGTTCTACGAACGTACCCTGTAATATATTGTTACAATCTCTTCCAACTACAGCGTCTAGGTGGTTTTATTTGATGTGCATTATTATCTTTTGTTGTTTTGTGGAAAACAATAATAGAAGCACTTGAGTAATTTTGTTTATTAATTGTGTTCATTTTGTATTCATATATATTTTTATTTATTTTTATTTATATTTCATGCAAACTATGATGGATGTAGACCTTGATGTTGATTTTTTCTCCTGTTCTTCCTCTTCTAGCAGTTTCCGGAGTGCGGCAAGTGGTTCTTCCTCTCCGCTGACTCTTAGCGATCAGATTTCCACTTTGCTTTCCCACCTTCCCAACAATCTCAATATAGCTCACATCAATGCCCAGAGTGTTCCTGGCCATTACCCCGATCTTCTGGCTTCCATTAACTGCGCTCACGTCGATGCTTTGCTGATATCTGAGTCTTTCCTTAAACCCTCTCTTTTATCTGTACATTATGCCCTCCCCGGTTTTGTTCTTATCCGTAATGATAGAACTGGGAAGGGTGGTGGTGGAGTTGCCATTTACTTGCGTGCTGATATTCCTTACAAAGTTATTAGTACATCGCCATCTCCGTACTCGGGGTCAGCAGAGCATCTATTTCTTGAAATATCCCTACATCGCGTTAAAATGCTTCTGGGTGTGTTGTATAGTCCTAATCTTAGCATCGATTACTTTGACTCCTTTGACTCTCTTTTAAATGATTTCTGTCCCTCTTATGACCACGTAGTCTTGATGGGTGATTTTAATACATGTCTACTTAAAAATGACAGTCGTACTCACAAACTTCAATCCCTCATATCTTCTTTTAATCTTAGTATTCTGCCACTTTCTGCTACTCATCATTTCCCTAATTGTACCCCTTCTCTTTTAGACCTGATGATCGTCTCTAAATCTAACAATGTAACTATTCACGGACAGCTTACTGCTTGTTTTTCGTATCACGATCTCATCTTTTTGTCTTATAAGATACGTCCTCCTAAGCGCAAGCCACAACATATTCTCCTTAGGAACTACAAGGGCATAGATCTGGAGGCATTGCTGCATGATGCTGGTAGCATCGACTGGACGGATGTTTTCGGGAGTTCGTGTATCGACGATATGGTTCATCGTTTTAACAGTGAATTACTCAGTTTATACGATCGTCATGCCCCTATCCGTCGAGTAAAAGTTAAGTATGTTCCGGCTCCCTGGCTTACTCCTGCCATTAAGGATGCGATGGCAAGAAGGGATAGAGCCAAGAGACGGTTAAAACGCTGTCCTTCCGAGCGCAATCTAACTGCGTACAGAATGTTGCGTAATAGCTGCAGTCGTATGTGTAGAGATGCCAAGAGACGCTACTTCCACAATTCTCTCGACAACCGCAACTCTTCTGAAGTCTGGAAGTTTCTGAAAACTGTCGGCATTGGCAAGTCTCCAGTTGTTTCTGGTGATGACACCGACGTGTGTGCCCTTAACAAACATTTCTCACTACCCCCTGTTACTTTGGATCCGCACGTCAAGTCAGATACTTTAAATAAACTTTCCGGTTTGCCTTTGTCGAAATGTTCTTCTTTTAATCTAAGCCCAGTGAGTGAGAATGAGGTTAAAAAATCGATGTGTGCCATCTCCTCCACTGCAGTTGGTAATGATCTCCTCTGCTCAAGAATGATCTCTCCTATCCTTTCCCCTATCCTCCCCGTTTTGACTCACATTTTTAATTACTCCTTGTTTTCTTGTACTGTCCCAGAGGTCTGGAAACAAGCCCATATCATCCCCTTACCTAAAATTCCAAACCCGGCCTCACCGACCGATTTCAGACCAATTTCCATCCTCCCTTATCTCTCTAAAGTTCTTGAGCACATTGTACATCAGCAACTCACTGCCTTCCTTTCTAGGAATGACCTTCTCAGTAATTTTCAATCTGGTTTCCGTCCTGGCCATAGCACTGTAACGGCTCTTTTAAAAGTTACTGATGATATCCGCTGGGCTATGGACCACAAGTCTCTTACTTTACTCGTACTTCTAGACTTTAGCAGCGCCTTTAATTCTGTTGATTTTGACATCCTTCTTGGGATTCTTAAATCTATTAATTTCTCCTCTTCCACTATTGCTTGGTTCGACTCCTATCTAAAAGGTCGCTCACAGCGTGTTCGTCTTGATGAGTCCTTTTCTGATTGGTGCCCTCTTAGCGCGGGCGTGCCTCAGGGTGGCGTTCTCTCTCCTCTTATTTTTTCTATTTTCATTAACTCTGTCACCAGAGTCATCACTTCCTCCTTCCATCTGTATGCCGACGACTTGCAGCTTTATCATCATTTCTTGAGGGAAGATGCGGAAGCCGCCGTATCGGTCATGAACAGGGATCTGGATTTAATTGGTGAGTGGTCGCGGTCCTTTGGGCTACAGATCAATCCTAAGAAATCGCAGGCCTTGATCATTGGCGGCAGATATATGCGGAACAGGCTCGATGTTGCGACGCTGTCTCCACTCAGGCTGAATGGAGTCCAGATAGAATTCACAAATAAGGCCAAAAACCTGGGGGTGATAATGGACTCCTACTTATCGTGGACTTCCCAGGTTGCTGAAGTAAGTCGCAAAGTGCACTACACATTCCACTCGCTGAAATGCCTCCAGAGCTTCTTGCCTTTGAAGACCAAAATCTCCCTCGCGCAAACTCTCATCCAGCCCATCATAGACTACGCCGATGCGTGTTATTTGGATGCCACCGAGGAGCTTTTAAATAAACTTGAGCGTTTGCAAAATATCTGTATTCGTTTTGTTTTTAATCTCAAAAAGTATGACCATGTTTCCAACTTTCGCAAGATACTCAAGTGGCTCCCAATCCGACTTCGCAGGAACTCTCGAATATTGTGTCTGCTTTTTAACATCCTGCATAACCCTAAAACTCCATCCTATCTGCGGGAACGCTTTTCCTACTCCCGTCCCTCTGATGCACCTTGCAGGTCGCATCTTAGGAACCTCCTTAAATCCCCTCCCCACTCTACCGACTTCTACTCCTACTCCTTTACTGTACACGCTGTGCGGTTGTGGAATTCTCTTCCGCCCGATATTAGGGACTGCCAAACTGTTGCAGTTTTCAAAAGAAGAGTGAAAGAACACTATCTTTCCATTTCGCCATAGTTGCATAGGTATTTATTATTATATATATATATATATATATATGTATTATATTGTATGTTATTTTTAAATTCGTTATTTGCTTTGTTTGTATGTATTCAATTTTCTCTTTATCGTTAACACACTATGTCTACATCTCTTGTTATCTACTCTCCTTTCGCAGGTATGCTGGAAGAGATTTCATTAGAAATAAGCATCACCTTTGTACCTATTTTTTCTGTTCCTTTCTTGTATTCTGTATTTAGTGTGTACATAAACTGTTAAATAAAATAAATAAATAGCAAAATTTAATTATGTGAAATTGAGTGAGTGTGTGCATGAGTGTGTGTGTGTTGTTGAGTGTAATGAGTGTTATGGATGTGTGATTGTATGAGTATGTGTGTGTGAGTGTACGTGTAGGTGTGGGAGAGTCTCTGTGTGTGTGTGCGAGTCGTGTACATGTATTAAGTTACGTTTTGTAGGAGAGCTTCAGTATTTTCATATGTCAGTGGTTTTATCCAGTCAATTAACATTTCTTTACATATATGATAAGATTTTGCATATACGAAAATTTTCTTATTAATTTTGTTATACAATTGAGCTGACCGTTTACTGAATTGCATAGATCCGAATTTGGTCTTGGTTATAGGTATTTGAACTTGGGTATTAGATTTGGGGGGACAGTTTCGATTTTAGTATTTTGAATTGACTGAAGATATGATTTTACGTCTTTGTTTTGACCGATGGGGTCACCAGTCCATTTTTATGCAAAGTATTTTTACAGTAGTTTCATTATTCATCTATACTAGGTCTCATAGATATCATTACTTTAAACTTAAGCCAAAGTACCTTTCAGAAAATTACATACACATGCAAACGATTTCTGCTATAATAGTTTCGACTTAAGAGCTTAAAGACATTATTAAAACCAGTCTCGATCTAATCTACCTTCACTAATAAACTACATAATCTATGTCCTAGGCATTTCCTGGAACCTGGATTAGCATTCACATTTTCATCCCAGCGTACACGCATAACTTATAAGATACTGATGCTTAGGCCACGTTCATATGAACGCGTTTTTAACGCAACGTGTTTTTTATCGTGATTCTCAACTCTCGGATCAACGCCAAGCATTGAAAATAAAGTCGCCGGGTTTAGTATTCAGCCTCATCTGGTAGCATTCTTGGAAAAATACTAGGATGAAAGCGTATTAGTGCATTCTTGGGTTCATTACTCTAGTATTTTATGGAACTAGTATTTAGTAACAGTTATTTAGGTAGGCATCATTATCTGTCTAGTCTTTTCCAACAACGGCATCGTTGGGGTTGGCTTCCAGTATAAGTACAGTATTTTACTTGACGCGACTGCCTATATGACTTCCACAGTCCAGTTATTGAGATACCATACCCCTTGGTAAGACTGGTAGTCAGACTTTTGGGCCAATGACTGTAACGACTGTCAAAGATTACAAATAATAACAGGGAGAAATGACATAACGTGCTTTCCGAGGCACTAAATGCTTTACAAAATTGATCATTTTGTAAAGCATTTAGTGCCTCGGAAATCCTATTTTTGGCAGCCCTAGCTTATAAAATGGCCACTTATTTAAGAGCGTTTACGATACAATTTTAAAATAAGGATGTCATGTAAACACAGTAAGTAGTTTTTTTTATATTTGTATAGATTTAAGCGAGTTATGGTTAAACATTAAGCTCTTGATTGCTGTACTTGAAAATTGATGGTGTTTTGATTAGAAAGTATTGGGTTTATGATATTGGGGATTTGTTTTTTTTTTCTCACTAACTGTGGCTTGCTACCTTCGTTCAAGTGAAGGTATTGTAAAATATTACTTCCCTACTTGAATCGGATTTTGTTAACAATTTCATGGGTTTTAATTTTTTTCACGGAACCCTAATCCTTTTTCTACAATCGTCAAATTACTTCTACAAACAGACAAAAAAAAAAAAAAAAGATATATTTTTATAAGTACCGTATATACTGTCCATAAGCATTCACTGAAAAACTTTTTTTTTGACATTACAAACAGATACTTCAATTTTATTTATGTGTATAGAAGATGATAGATAAATATCTACATAGGTCTCCTTCTTTTAAACTTTAAAGACAGATGTTCTAAAATAGGTCATCTATCTGTCCAAATCATCGAACTACGAGCATAATATCTAAGGAATTTTTATTTTAGCTCTGTGTGGTTATTTTGATAATAATATCCCTCCCCCCCAGGAGCGAAAGTCGAGTTGATCTTTGCGGGAGGCTGAACACTCGTTAACTGGAATTAGGACAACGACTTAAACAGTAGGGAATATTTGCTAATTGTGATATATAGAGCTCGTGGTTGATCTTCAAAGTGAAGCCACGCTTGTCAAAGACGATCCATGGATGGGAGGTACGGAAGAAACTCAGTATACAGCGTGTAACGGAAGGGGGGTATCAACCCTGAAGGAGGTGAATGTGCTCATGCAACAAAACAACTTTCCCCAAAGAACATAGGTCGAAATATGAAAAAAAAATTTGGCCCTCCCATAGTAAATCAATCAAGCTGGTAGTCAGTTTTGTAAGGGAGGGCCAAACTTTTTTTTTCATATTTCGACCTATATTCTTTGGGGAAAGTTGTTGAGTTTCATGAGCACACTCACCTCCTTCAGGGTTGATACCCCCCTTCCGTTACACGCTGTATAATGGTTTTATATACCGAGTTTCCTCTGAGCTTCAGAAAGCACGTTAAGCTGTTGGTCCCCGTGTCATTATGTAGTTATTTGACAGTCGTTACAGGTAGTCAGTGACCCGAAAGTCTGACTAACAGTCTTACCAAGGGGTATTGTATTACCCAGTACTAACTGGGTTGTGGAGTTCAGATAGGCAGTAGCTCCATGTAAAATACTGGTATTTAGCAGCATCCGGTAAGACTGGAAGCTGACCTCAACATAGTTGGGTAAACGTTAAGCAGATGTTGATGAGTAACTATAGTTCATATTGATAATAATAATAGTGTCTAGATCTATATTGTTGAGAAACAAAAGACTGTTTTATAAGTTTTTCAACTGTCATGGTCACTAACTTTTGCGGATGACACAAATGCCATTATTGGGGCAAATGACACAAAAGAACTTGCAAAAAAAGTTAATGAAGCTCTAAGCTATATTTATTCATGGTTTACTGTAAATAAGTTAAAAATTAATAGTACAAAGACCAAGGTAATTTTATTCAAAACAACTGCTCGAAATAAAGACACCATGGAAATTTTACTAAATGACGACAATATTGAACTCGTGAGAGAAGCTAAATTCTTGGGAGTACACATAGATGACTCATTAAATTGGAAAAAGGAACTAGCTGCCATTGATGCATCTATATCATCCGCGTGTTATGCGTTGAGAACCCTTAGAGACGAAATTGATATTAAACATTTAAAAATCGTATACCACGCGCTAATTGAGTCTAAACTACGATACAGCATACAATTTTGGGGGAACAGCTATAATTATAACTGCCAACGAGCTTTTGTCCTTCAGAAAAGAGCTATACGTACCATTGTCCGTATTTCACAAAGAGAGAGTTGTCGTCCACATTTCTTAGATTTAAACATCCTTACAGTACCCAGTCTCTACGTGCTAGTCCTTCTAACTAATCTTAAAAAGTACATACACGAATATGAAACGAATGAGGAAAGACTGGTCAGGGAGAGTACAGGTAGGAAAGATTTGAGAAATAAGATATGTCCTCATTTCAACATTGTGAAGCATAGTTCACAATATCAAGCAGTGCAATTATTCAATAAGTTACCATTACAATTAAAAAGCTTAATTTATACATCTTCATTTAAAACAAAGCTTCAAGCATTTCTACTGGATAAGTGTCTCTACTCCGTTGACGACCTGTAGTATTGTGACCATACGCTTTTGTCCCCAGTCTATTAATTTATTTTGACTAATATGCTGTTATTGATATTAAGCTGACATTGAAATATTATTATTATTATTTTTTACAATTTTAGTTGACATTTGTTAGTTTTATTGTATTTTTTTAATCATGATTTTTAGTTGTAATTTGGATTTTGATGTGAGATAATAATTATGTTGTGAATTTTTAATTGTGTTACATGCAGAATGTTTTTTTTTTTAAATATTATTACCTATTATTATTTTTTCACAATTTTAGTTGACATTGAATAATTTTATTGTATTTTTTTTATCATGATATTTAGTTGTAATTTGGATTTGATTTGAGATACTTAATAATTATGTTGTTAATTTTTAATTGTGTTACATGCAGAATGTTTTTTCTATTATTATTATTACCGTGTTATTTTAGGTTATTTCAAACACAATGTAAATTGTTTGTGAATAAAAATTGAATTGAATTGAACATTAATCATTAACACTAGAAACGGGATATTTACCATGTTTACTGTTTGTTTTGAGTTCCCGATATTTCGGCGCTGTTGCAAGCACCATGATCACGGATAAACTGAAGTTATTGCGGGTGGGTTTTTACGAGCAGACAAATCGGTCTACCCTCTTTCTTGTTCGTTTTTTTGTTAAACAGTGGACATGGTAAATATCCCGTTCAAAGACTGTTTTGTTTCGAACACGATTTTCAACCGTTCAGAACAGGCCATATTTAATAACTATTCCAAATAACCAATATTAAACCTTTTGATTTTCAAATATTAAAGTTCATTTTACCACGAGACGTCCAATTATATCGAAATTTAATCTACAAAATGTGTGAAACCGATCGTCAAATAATATAGTTTTCCTTTGATTGGTTTTTCATTTCGCTCATAGCTTACATTTTATGTGGTTCATTGTGAAACTTTGTAGGTCAGGTTTCAAAGTTAAATATTTTATATGAGTTGATTTCCAACTATTTTCTGAGATCTAAAAAAAATATCAATAGTGTTATAGACGGCTTATTACACAGCTGACGATAAATTAAAAATACATAATAGTAGCGTGCAGTATCATACAACAGATATTCATACTGTAAACAGGTGTAGGTAGGTACTAAAGAATACAAAACGTAAATTTAACGGTACTGGGTTCGATTCCCAGGTCGGGCAAAGTGTTTATTGGGGTTTTCCACCAGGAAATTCTCAGTATCAGCTAAAAAGTCTGGATTAGTGCACGCGGGCGAAGCCGCGGGCAAATCTAGTAGCATAAAAAGCTGCAAAGACTCACTTTCCAATCACCTATTCACAAGTACATAAAACATGTCAAATAAGGGCCAAAGTTTCCTTACAGTATTCAGAAGAAAACCTCACAAAAATTCTTCTCAAGCAAAACTTGGTAATATCAGAGCAAACTCAAGTATTTAGCTCCGAGCGAAGTTCGCAACTCAATTATGGTGAGATTTCTAGGTATATTGATTTTTGAAAAATGTGGCAAGCGTGAGCTGGTGTAGCGACACGAGAGCCTGGATAAAATTACGTGTGATATTGGAATCAGAAATAGTCAAACTGAAGTAAGCTATCAAAAAAAGCTTAATACATAGTGCTAATGTAGTTGTAGTATATTATAGTTTAAAAAAAACTGAAAAACAGTGTTTTTCCATCAGATACTTTTCAGCAGCGACCTGGAGTTAAGATTCGTGCCCAGTTGCTGACAATAGGCTCACTCATTATGGTACTTTGAGGTATTATACTTCTTCAAAATATACACGAGGTTTTTCGTGTTATTGAAAAGCATGGTGCATTAAATATCACTAGCCTACCAAAAATGTCCACCGTTTTTCTATCGCCATTCCGTTACGGGCCCCTAAAAAAACTCCAAGAAAGTATACTCAAACTTAATGAGCATTTTTATCGTAAAGTATCGGGACTGACAACGACAATATATTTGGAGAGCCTGGAGGTACCCGGAGGAGCCCGGGGAAGGGGCAAGGAACGGGGTCACTTTCTAAAATACACTCTTTAAAGATAACCCTGACGGCCAAAGGGTAGGAATGCTTTTTAGTTAAGAATTTTTGGTGATTAGTTACGATTTTTTGAAATTCGGAGTTGATCCTTTTTGGGTAATAAATCAATTGAAAAGTTATTGTATAGTTTAAGTAGCGCTTGCCTAGGTAGTCCGTGGATGAGTGACCACCCATTACATACCGGGTTTCCTCCGTGCCCCGCCAAATGAAAGCCGTTGGTCCCGGCTGTCATTTGTAGATCTTTGACAGTCAGTGTTTTTTTTTTAGACATTATATTTCTTTATTAAGTGATTATTAATTTTATTATTGTAAAAAATGAGTTACTGTTAATTTTTATTATTACTATTACTAATCCTATTACTCTTATTTTAAGTTTCTACACAATGTATTTTGTTAAGAAAAAATGACTTATGACTTAGTCGTTAAGGTAGTCAGTGGCCCGAAAGTCTGACAACCAGTCTTACCAAGGGATATCGTATAACCCAGTAAGTACTTACTGGGTTGTGGAGGCCAGATAGGCAGTCGCTCCATGTAAAATACTGGTATTCAGCAGACTAAGCTGGACTGGAAGCCGACCCAAACATATTTCGGGAAAGGCAGGTAGATGATGAGTCCATTAATTTGTGAAGTTGTGCATTTCCTGATAACTATAACCTGATGATATACACCATTATTTTTAGGTCGTTCTGGAGCCGAATACCATGAACTCGATCATCGAACTCGAAACGATTGGGACTATTTAAAAAAAAAAATAACAAAAAAAAACACGAAAGAATAAATTTAATGTTTTTTTTTGTGAAATAATGAGCTACGATCGATGAATGAATTTTTCAATGGGTATCGTTCGCATGTGTTGCCGATCGTGAATACGTTTTACACACACAAATGCATTTGAGTTCTCATTAATTAAAAAAAAAAACATTAAATTTATTCTTTCGTGATTTTTTTTTTTGTTATTTTTTGAAAAAAATAGTCCCAATCGTTTCGAGTCCATGGTATTCGGCTCCAGAACGACCTAAAAATATTGGTGTATAAGTAAAAAGAGGAATAATGCAAAACAGGTTGTTCATAAGGAAATGCCCATTTAATCAGGAAACACGAACTTCAAGCACATGGTGTCAATCTGTCGAAATCAAACATTATTGTATCTAGCTGCATTAGCTGACTTCAAAAAAGGAGGAGGTTATATTTTCGTTGGTGTCTTTTGCTTGACTGCATAATCATTTAACACACCTCTGACAAGTGCCCCAGCTATTGGTGGTCAGGGCTCCAGAGAGAGAAACCTCATAACAATACGCGCTGTGTAAAAGAACACCACTTTTTGAACGAATAAGCCATTTTATTGATTACTTCTTGATTGAATCTTAATTACAAACACAAAATCACTTCAACAAACTAAAACTTTGGAAACAATAAATTATTTCCTCAACATTGTATCAATAACGTAAAACTTTTGAACATACTAAACTTAATTAATTAATACATATTGGCTTAACTAAGAGAGGAGGAAGGGGTGAATAATCCCCTAAGTTACTGTATTATAGACAAGTTAGTTAAAGTTAATGTTAAGTTTAAAGTTAGATCGATGACGGAAGATGGGATGACAGTTCGATTGAGTGTTGTATAAGATGGTGATGGTGTTTACACAATGGGAAGTGTTAGGTTGCAGTTGCGTGTTTCTCTTGAGGTATGTAGACTATGTAGTATAACAGAACATATAAGGTTTTATAAAACATGGCGTAACATGCTTGACGGCACGGTTGGCGCAGTGGTCAAGCGATTGACTGCCGCGCTGCATGTCGCGGGTTCGATTCCCGTACGGAACAAATATTTGTATGACCTACAAGTAGTTGTTCCGGGTCTGGGTGTTTTTCTATCTATAATATGTATGTATTTACAAAAAAAAAAAGGTACTTATTTAAGTAGTTTATCAGCCATCTAGCTACCATAACACAAGCGTTAGGTTGCTTAGCTTGGGACTAGATGGTGCTGTGTGAAATGTCCAGGGATATTATTATTATTATGCTTAGGTATATGCGTGGTGGTTCCATCCACAGTGCGCCAGTTATGTTTAATAGGAGGGTGAGATTTTTCCAACAAACATAACACATAACATCACGACTGTAATCACCGAAGGGTTAGGCAGAGGTGTACCTACTAGTGCACATACACATAGTAGTGCATAGTAGGTACACAGTATTATTATTTTCTTTTTTTATTATTTCTTTTATTGTTATTTAGATTTAAGTTTTTTTTTTATTATTTTTGTTATTGCTTATTGTGTTATTGTGTGTTTTTGTGGCATGTGCCATATAAATATGTTTTCTTTCTTTCTTTTAGTGCACCCACATTTCGCAAGCCTATTGCCATCAACCGGACACAAATCCAGACTCTGTGGCTGCGGCTGATGAAAAATCCAAATAACACTTAGTCCGACCCGGGAATCGGACCCAGGACCTGCACAGCAGTCGCGCTTGCGACCACTCGACCTACGAGACAGACAATGTAATTTTAAATTACAAAGTAATTTAACCTTATTGGTTAGATTAGGACCTCGCTATACATACGTCATCAACTAGATCGCTTTGACTTTTCTCTTTGGTCGTGGAAGGTTCCCCATTACACCAGCACTCAACTTTCAACCCAGAACGCAGCAACCCTGCTTGGCTACAACAACATTATAGGTATAGTGTGTTATATACTTTCTGTATATAATATACGCGTAAGTCCTTTCATAAGCTCCAATACTGACAAACAATGGCCCAAATTCATATTCTCATTATCCCAGTTTGGTGTGAATGTCCCTTTTGTCGAATTCAAGATGGCCGCCATTCGATCACTGACGTCACTTGACGGCGATACAGGGTGTATTATTTATCATTCGTTCGTTCGCTCGGTCCTAATTCCTGTATTAATGTTTCAGCCTGTAGCTATGGAGTGAGTTTGTATCGGGTGCTACTCCTTGATTTCGATTGTGAGTTGTTAAAATGTAACGCGTTTGAGTTTCCTCGTTTTTTTGGTTAAATATGTAACACTTGCTTAGCTTCATTTTGGACTCCTATCGCATTAAAAACAAAAACATAATCATTTCAAATCAAACTTCAAGCTTTACAAAAAGTAACCAACATAATTATTGTTATCAGTATAATCTTTAATAACATGTTCCATCCAATGTTCTCACAGCTGGGACACCCATTTCTCTTTATATGAGAGGGAGTGCGCTGAAATCCACCACGCAGGTACTACAGGAGTACGGGTTGGTAGATTTTATACAATTGAAATCAGGTAGGTATTACCGCGCTCACTGACGGTCGACCACTTTGGAACCTTATTATTCAGGGCATAAAGGTGAAAAGTGGTCGACTGTTTCTGACCGCGGTAGTACTTAGTTGGTTTTTAAACTAAGACTTTCTTAATTTGATTTGTTTTAATTTCTTTTTTAATTTAATTTGTTTTGTTAAATTTGTAAATAGGTACCTAAATTCGAAGTACATTGTATTAGGTATTTTAATTTAATTTTAAGTTTGCATGCTGAAGGAAGTAAGCGAAATATGAGAAACCTTTTTATTTGTAAGACCAAGCAACCATCATATTTCATGCAAATAAAGAATCTTGAATCTTAATATTGATATTCGAGACAAGAACAGTAGGTAACTGATATCCATCAAACAATTTATTATTAGATGTAAACTCATACCCAGATATCATAAAACCCCACCAGTCTTCAAGAAACAGTTCCACCATGAGAATGAGAACAAACTAACAATGAAGTTTAAGCCCATAGAACTGTTGGCTCCATTGATAAAAACGTATCATTCTTGTAAATTGTGCGAGCAGTGATCTTAGTGAGTAAGTGGTTAGTGGGTAGTGCTAATTGATAAATAATTATAGAACTAAGATAAGATGGCAATCATAAATTAAACAGGGAAAAAATAGTGTGTGTCAGAGATTAAATAGAAAACTTCAAAGCGAAGAATCAGGGTTTTTATTTAAGTTTATGCGATCAAACTTTGAGGAGATGAACCTATTGGTTATCTTTATGGGGCGGGGTGTCTCGGCACAGGGACATTTTTGTGTATGAATAGAATTAGATGTATATAATTATTATGTTTAAGTACTAACAAGAGTTTTCTAAGTTTTTGTATAACCTTTGGATCTAGTTGTCCCAAATTAAATAAACATGAATTTTGAATATGAATTTGAATTTTAGCTGCATCTACACTAGGCGTACCAAGCACGAGCGCAAAATGAGTTCGTTTAGTGTAGCCGGACTTAAGAGTATCAACGAGCAAGCAAAGGCTCCTGCTCAACTTGTGCTCCGCTAGTGCTCGGCTCGTTTAGCGTAGACGCACCTTTAGAATGCAAGGATTCCATTGCTACAATATTTTTCAATGGTCTTAAATTACTGAAATGATTTGCCATTTTTTCAGAGCTATCTTTTTTTCTTTAGGTACCTACATAAAACTACAAAAAATACATGTTATTTATTTATTAATTAAAATCTCCCTTACAACTATCCTTACAGGTAGGTATTTTTTATTTTACAGTTCTTGTGCCACATAAACTGGGTAAATCATAAGTCATTTCTTCAAACTAGACTGCCTTTTCGAACGCATCCTCGTTAAAATTGAAAAAACGCCATTCCACCTTTCTTCAGCCAGAAACACAACACTCCTCAATACACAGCAGGCCCCAAAAATATAAAACAGCGACAATCGACAACCCTTCGAGAAATTCTCACCCTTAACTCACGTAACAGATGGTACAGGATGTTCCCGATCCATCACTACCGTTTCGCCAGCCACCATAATTGATCACATTATTTTTCCTGTTATTATTAATTGTTCCGACTCTGTATTCAATCAAACAGCCTGTATATAGCTGGAATCTTTTAGAGCCGTTTTGGTGAAAGACTGATGGCTGGCTTTCAAGGGTGGTTGAGTGAAAAAAAGGCGTAGGTATGTATGTCTGATGATTGAGGGGAATATGGAAATCGATTATAATGTAGTGTTTTTTTTTTCGTAGCTTAATGTAACGTTAGTACTTTAAAAGAGAGTTAGAGGATAAGTGAGATAGGAGATGCTGGTGTCATTTAAAATTTAAAAACAAACATAAATAACATCAGGCCTGTAATCCCAGAAGGGCTAGACAGAGGTACACCCAATTATAGTTACACCCACATCTCGTCAGTTATGTTTAAGTCCCAATTTTTCACAGGAATTAAGTTTTGACTCGAAAACATTTTTGTGTTTTGGTTTTTTATTGTTTATGCTGCTAGAAGGTGACTGTCTAACGACTCTGGTCTCAGAAGTCGGCAAACTCTTTCTGCTTGTTGGAAGAGGTAAACAACATTTTTTGTTGAACCACACTGAAGGTGAATCAACCTTTTTACCAACCTATTACAAGCTAAGAAGGGCGATTCTGTAATACCGAAAAAGGTCCAGAAAATTTTAAAATTCACGGTAAATGTTAATAACATCTCCTGTAACAAAATAAACCTAATTTTTTCAATGTTTAAAACCCCAAATATGTAATTAACTAAGGAAGTTTGATACCGAAATTTACATTTTGATACCCGAGGCAAAGTCAGTTTATTAAAATTAGTTGTTTAGGAACCTTTTTGACCGGCAAATATTCGTATTACCCGGGTAGAGTGTATTTTGGTCGTGATAAGCCCCAGTTTAAAATATATTTAATTAATTTCTGGGAGCTAATGGAATAATTTTAAGGGCTGGGAAAATATCGATAATCAATAATGATGTGGTTGCTAAAATCTGAAATGAGAATGACGCACATAACGTCATGGGTTGTCTCTGTAATGGAAACTAGCTGTCCGTGTTTCGCTCACGTCACTGTATTCTATTGATAGTAACTATTAGTAAATGTTAAAAGTCAACAAAACGTCAGTCATGGTATATTCGCAAGAAAATACGAATAACTTAATGTATTCAATACTTTTACATCATTACAATCGGCCTGCGTTCCTAGTTGGTATAATGCTTGCACGACTGTTGCTTGTTAAAAAAGAGGTCCCAGGCTAAGACTAAAATGGTTACAAAATGGTAAATTAGATGTAATTGGTGATTTCTTTTGAAGATATTAAATAAGCGTCAAACTAACGGGGCTTCAAAATGTTATATGAATAAAATATTGCGTCGTCGCACCCAACACAGACAATTTCTTAATCAAACACCATCTAAAAAAAATCTAAACAAAACCCGAACCAAAAACTGTCAATCAAAAAACATCGATACCTACATTACGCAACTATCGATACATGTCGCAACCCTACCCGGGATTTGATTCGCTGTTCTGGGATCAAAGTGTTTGAGAATAAGGTCATGCCCTTCCCATATAGAGGTCCGGGATAGCCCGGGACGATTTTATTACCCCCACTGATCCTGGAGTATTGGTATTGCTTCGATTTCTACCCATTTTCATGCCGATCGGGTTTTGATAGGATTTTTTCGGATATTGTCATCTAGATTTTTGTGACAGACTACCAATATAAGGATGGCGATGTTTCTGGCTATGATTTACATACAAACATAAACTTACGACTTTTTCACGGAGGGTAGGCAGAACTTCCTTTAGCTTCGTCCATGTTATTACATCACGTGGCCTACCATGACATACCTACCACACAGGTCGTCTAGCGCCATCTTTTTCCCACACTTGATTTACTCCTGCTTTAAGGGGCCGTCTCCACGAGCGAGAGAATCGCGGCGATATTATCCCATACAAATACGTAATATCGCCGCGATTCTCTCGCTCGTGGAGACAGCCTCTAAGACAGACGTGTATAGAAAGAAATACGTGGCACGAGGATAATATCGTCGCGATTCTCTCGATCGTGGAGACAGCCCCTTAAAGCAGGAGTAAATCAAGTGTGGGAAAAAGATGGCGCTAGACGACCTGTATAGCTCTGTCTCTTTCCAATTACTCCTGCTTTCAAGACGTCATAGTAGCCCCTATGGTCATGAACACGCTGGTTGCGAGTACTATGCAAATATTGTAATACGATTTGTCTTAGTGTGTCAAAATGCTCCCCTTGCATGCGTTGGGATTCCAACATCATCGTCTTCTAGCATTTTCTCAACTATGCTAAGGTCGGTTTCCAGACATAAATGAACGAAGCTGAAGTCCAATATTTTACATGGAACGACGAATACCCATTTGAACTCCACAATCCAGTTACTGGGTAATACAATACCCTAAGTTGTTAGCAATTGCTTAACCTGCTTTCAGAGACTGTTTTAAGCTTTCACGGTTTAAAACTAAACTTATACTGTCACTTACGGGATATCAACCCGCGATCATGGCGCTTGCAACAGCGTCGAAATATCGGGAGCTCAAAATCATGAACACTCACGGAAGATAACCCGTAAGTGACAGTATAACTGCTTTCAGATATTCAGAGGGGTTCGGCATGTATGGTCACTCATTCCCGGACCGTCCTTGCCAAGCGTTGCTTACCCTTGAAGATCGACTGAAGCTATTGAACCTTAGAGGTAGTGGACATTAATAAGCTAAAAACTCAATCCTAACAATTAGTTTATTTAAATATTATAATTAAAATGATCCCAATTATAACTCAAAATGCAAACTATAATATTACCCACCCACGTCATTGGCTTAGTACCTACATAAATAAATAACTTAAGCCAATACATATTTCTAATCTAGACTGGAATCTACTCAAATCCCTTGTTTAATTATTAGATTAGGTCCCAGATTATTAAATTTCAGGCGAAATTTTAGGCGTAACTTACGATTTTAAGGCCACCATTTTGAATTATTCGTTGATAGGTACTATTATTAATAATAATGAATGGTTTGCTTTTAACGACTGAAGAGAGTTTATTAATACCTAAAAATCACACGGTATGTAATTGGTGGTCACCCATCCACGGACCATCCTAGGCAAGCGCGGCTTAACCTGAAGATCGACCCGAGCGGGTACTATTATTCATCCACGAGTTCCTCTAGCCCGGTTGCTACCGTCAAAGGTAAAATAATTGTGAACTTGGTAGGCTACGGTCCTGCCGTAGCCTACCAAGAAATGGTAAGCACCAATGGTTAATGGCAATTCTATGTTAAAATACAGTCATAGGATGTGTCACTACCGTCATCGAGACAAAAATCATTGTGGAATCTCATATGCTTGTAATTTTACCCGATCCCGCCCACTTTTTATCAATAAAACAATTGTATTTATTAATTAGGTCATTTTTCATTTACAGCTGGGACATTTCGCCGAAGTCCCCATGAATATTTTTATATCAATAGGAATTTTGTGTCAATCTTTATTTATACTTAACCAATTTTATCAATTCACCAATGTAATGTAATTTTTATTTTATTTTATCTAAGTATCAATGTTGTCATTGTAAAAGAATAATCAAATTTATTTTTAATCAATTTTCTCATAATTCTGTTTTTCACTATTTCCAATTTTAATTTTATCTAATTGAATATTGGCGCTTAGCTTACAAGTTAGCTTATTTTCTGAATTTATTGTTTAGTGCCTGTGGTGTTTACCTATAAGTAATTGTTGCGCTATAATTTATTTTTAAGAATGAATCATGTCGCTGTATCCAGTATGAACAATTGTTGGTAGACGTAATATAGTCCCAATCGTTTCCAGTTCGATGATCGAGTTCATGGTGTTCGGCTCCAGAACGACCTAAAAATAATGGTGTATATTTGGAATCGGTGCAACATTTATTCTTCTATTTCTATAGTCGTCACTTCAGTAGTCACTTCTTTCCAACGATATCATCGTTCACAAAGTCCATCCATCATTTCTTTGGTCTACCCATACTCTGATAGCCATAAACATCATCATGTTCCTGCCCTTGTCCCACATCTTCCTGCCCTTGTCCCATTTGGAGTCAGCGCAACACGTTTTGTCTTACATTCTCCCTTGTCATTCTTCACGCTATCATTTACTCCTGTTTCTTTCATATCATTCCTCACACAATCCATCCATATTTTCTTTGGTCTTACTCTCTCTAGATCCATCAACATTTATATTGAAACACTGTTTTAAGCTTATACGATTTAAAACTAAACTTATACTGACACTTATGGGATACAACCCGCGATCATCAACAGCGCTTGCAATAGTGTCGACATATCGGGAGCTCAAAGTTATGAACAATCACGAAAGATATCCCGTAAGTAACAGTAGGTATAAGTTTAACATTTATATTCATTACTCTTTTAGTCAAATGCGATTCATCCCTCCTCATCACATGCCAATACCAAGAGTCGATTCCCTTTCAAGTTTGTTGTTACTAGCGCAACTTTCAAACTTCCTTAATATACCTACTCATTCCTTACTTTAACCATTCTTGTCACATCACACATCCACCTCAACATTCTCATCTCCATGCAATCTTTTTTTCGTCTATCTTCTTCACAGCCCAGCATTCCGATCCATACAGTACTCGTACGACAAGCCTAATCACGGACTTGTAAATTTCCCCTTTAACTTGAGGGGGGCATCCTCGAGTCGCTAGTTGATGGCCAAATGTAACATTCATACTAAAAATAATCCGCACGACATTTTCTTCTCTCCTTTGCCATGCCCACGGATTACCACTCAACTTTTTAGTCACCGGAGCTACGAGTACTTTAAGCCTCCCCCTTTTAGTACTCAGTCCACACAAACATATTAATTCAACAAATTATTCAACAAAAGCTGCTTAAAAAAAACATATCGACTTTTAATTCTAACAACAATAAATGTCACTCACAACCCTAACCGCAAAAACACAGAAACACTTAAAAAATCACACAGCAAACAGTGGAGGGCACAGAAATACTAACTAACAATACAAATTATAAAGCCGAGGTAGCGAACGTAGTATTTTAATGAAAGTTTAATTGGTGGCCGGCCAGCCCTATAAATAATGGTGGTGTACCTTGTTACGTTAGGGGTGTGTTGCGGATATTTTTGCGGATATTCGGATACGTGTTTTGTGTGAGGCAACAGATTTTTTTTTTATGTTTTTTCGATAACCATATTTGATTTAATTTGGTGGTTATAAATATTTCAGCTGTCTTTTCTAATCTTGTTACTTGTGCAACCAAACTTGCATCTTAAGGGACCCGTCCAAAGCTATTACAAAGGTTGTTAAGATGACTGAGTTGTAGTCAAAAGTGATAAAGAAGAAAAATATTTTTAAACCGAATATTTTCAATGTTTGTCGCAGTCGCCTGGTTTTTGAAAAACTCAGTTAACTCTGCAGATTTGAGAAGTGGTTTGGGACTAATTTTGCATTGCTAGTTTATTTTATTAACAGACGTCTAAAAAAGGAGGACTAAAACGTGGAAAATAATTTTACTTTCGGAAGTCGGTGGCAAAATAGTCAATGAAACGAACAATTACTAACAAAAGTCATTGACTTCCGAAAGGAAAGTTATTCTCCACTTTTTATTGGTTTGTTTTGGAAGTCGGATAGTTTTTTGTAAAACAGGTTTTCTATGTGTTTACGCTTTACATCGTAAATGAGCTAACAGATACAAATTGTATCCGCAAAAACACCAAAATGAATAATTTCATAAAAAGTTTAACTTAAAGACATTCAAGAAAATTCGAATAGGTTTCATATTCGCACCACACTCATAATCCCAGCATCAAATATTAATTTATTTCACACCCTAGTACTTGGCACCTAACTTAGAAATTATTTCGCATGAGACACATATTCCTATTACTAAATCTCGTTTACATTAACGCGCGACACATTATTATTGCTGTTAGTACAGGTTTGTTTGTTTATAATTAAGTGTACTTGTGTTTAGAGAACTCATCTCGCGAGGCACGAAGGCGGAACAAACCCACAACAAACACTTTGTAGGATATTGGATGATTTTCGTAGATATTTCGGATATACGTGAATATTTCGGATATAAATACCTATTTGTGTTGTCAGTTAATATAGAACTGGGAGATGGTGGTTTAATTACATTAGTCGTCTCCTAGTTAAATATAGATTCGCGAATTATTACCTGTTGACTGGTATTAAGTTATCGTTGTAGTTTACATTACGGATAACGGCCAGAATGAACAGCTTGATGCTGGGTATATATGCATTGCCCATTTTTTATGTTTTTCATTGCCATTGCCAGACTATTTTTTTTTACATAAATCGTGAATGTCCCACTGCTGAGCTAAGGCTTCACACCCTCTTTTTAATGTCGGAAATAATGAACGGTGTCTCATTTGAGTTCGAATAGCCAGTTATTTGATATTTTATTAAATTAATTAAAATTAATTAGATATTATTAGGTCTTTGAAAAAAAAAACGACACTAACATTGGTCACGGGAGCTACTTAATTATAATTATCTACCACAAATATTCGATACTATTATTTTCGGATAAATATCCGCAAGCTGAACCAGGCAAATGTCTGGTTCGCAGCCCTAAAAAAGCCCTACAGACGCAAACCCAATAAATACTAACTCACACAATAGAACTTTTTAGAAACGTGTGTGTATTTTTTTATTTTATTTGAAAAGTCCTGTTAACACGGACCCAACAGCGGCCATATTGCCAAGTTTTATTTACAGAAAAAAAAATAAGCTTTGCAATTATTTTTTTTTGTTTGTTTTAGTTTCACACTTTACAGTGGTCGGAAAATGTAACATTTTGAAAAAAGGTTATTTATTCTTTGGTAACATTATGAAGAACATGGTTTATTTATGGTTTTAAAATAAATAATTCACTGATTGGCCAGATTTACCGCGTCATAGCTTCACATGAGGCCTAAAAAAACAGAAAACTTTTAGTTTTCCTTCCATATTTTTTACCCCAAACAATTTTTAATCCATTATTCCACTTAACACTTTTCAGGTAATATCAGCTAAGTGCCATAGAAAAGTTGCTAGTGAAAAGTACCTAAGCGACTACCATTGAAAATAATTCAGTTTACATAAGTAAGTACTTTTATACTGATGGAATAATAAGCAGAGAATATGATTTACCTCCATAGAACTCACTACTTCATAAAATTGTTTTTAAGCTTAGTGAAATTTGAAATGTAAATGGGTAAAAAATGGCGCTTGGAGGATTTTGATTGTCCGTTTTTGCGGTATTTCAGTTATTACGATAGATTTTATGACTTTATTGGATTCCCTTTACTAACTACCTCATATTTTTTAACTACGTTCATCACATACCAGATTTACACCATATTTCAGAGTTTGTACTCTAAAATACTCACAATAAAGTAAACAAAAATGTAGATAAATCGGCCAAGAAGAAAAAGATTTTCCCGTTGAATTCCTATAGGTCGTAAAACCAGTTTACAAATCGCTTACAAGTAACTATGTACTCGTATGATCCCGTTAACGCATGTAGGCCGCAAATCAATTAAATGGTATTGGAATCTAGCATGATTTTTCCAATTAATCTTTTTGTATACTAAAAACCTAATTGCATTGCATAATCAGCCTTAAATGTTCCCACCGCTGGGACTCAGGCCTTGCTACCTAATATACGCTCTTAACTGGTCGAAACGATCCACAAACAACTGAAACTACCTTTCCAATAAAAGCTCATGAAAACATTGAGAATGTTTTCCTGTAAGTACAGGCTTAATTCTTATAAAATAAAATAATATAAAAAGAAGAAAAACTCACCACAAAACACGGCGATTAGATTCCTAATTTTGGCACACATTTTGATTTTTTACTATCAACAACACAGCACATAATTTGTTTAATCAGTCGTGAGAATCACCTCAACATTTTGTCACTAAATCTGTTTCTACACTAGCACAACACTAATATGTCACTAAATGTCACTACACTGTCACTAAAAGTACCACCGTTTCGTCACGTCACTTGGTCATTTTTAACTGTCACTTTGTCCACTGTGATTCTGAAAAGAGAAAAAATAAATGTTAGCAAAAGATTAACTAAAAAAAAATACAAACCAATAATAAAAAAAGGTTCAATAGTCTGGATTTAAAAACATTCTCCCGTAAACAATTCCGGCTTAAAGAAACTAAAACGTTATTTCAAACCCCATTTTGAAACCAATAAAATCACGAACATAAAAAGAAGTAACCGTTCAAAATCCTAAATAAACAAAAACATGTATTGCCAACATAAAAAAAAAACTTAACAACCGAAACCAAAATCTGTAACATTTTTTTGCAAATATAACAAAAAAGAAACAACCAATTTTCAGCTTAAATGACGAAAATATTAACACCAAAAACTTTTGACAGTTTATTTAGACATTTTAAACACCTTTTTTATACGGGTATATAGCATTTTTTTAAATGGCCCATAAAAGTGTAATGAAACATTAATATTTTAGATAAAAGGTTGAGCACGTTCGGGGTCATAGTTGTAAAAATTGACATAATATGCTCCAGGTCTCGGTAGGGTCGTAAAATATCATTGGCTGAAATAACTTCGGATTTTTTGCTACTCCATATTTTTTTAATGATTTTGGATTTTTGAAGGTAATCTATTTTGTTTTTGATTTAACTGTGCCAACAGGTTGAAAACCTGTTTTAACTGGACTTGATGTGAAAGTCTCGATTTTGAAAAAAAAACACTGTTTTTGTTATGTCAAGTTTCCTAGTTATTTTTTGCGTTAATAACGCCACCGAAAATCGAATAGAACAAATATAAATAAAACATTCAAACGCCTATAATAAATTAAAAGCACAAAATATATATATTAAATATAAAATAAAAGTGACATTTATTTTCAAACAACCAAACAGTAAAACTGTTGATATTTTATTACTTAGCACAAAAAATTCATGCAAATCCGTAGACTAATAAACTACAAATGTGCGAATAGCATTAAACAGTTTTTTTTTATCTGTCTGCATAATACTAAGATGACATCATTATTCAATATTACGATTGTATCATAAAATTTATTGTATTTTAAACGAATGAAATCACATTTGTGAAAAAATATATAAGCTTAAATTGGTTTTGAATTTCATTCATAAATGTTTCCCAAATATTTTTAAAGACCGAGGATTTTTTTTTCGTATTCGAAGTTTACGCGATCGGCTTTCAATCGTAGATACCAATGATAAAACAATCACACAAATCTGTGTATTTTTTTTTCTCAACGTAAGTACCTAAAATGTAGTCATTAAAAACCTATCCTACAATCCAGCAGACCGTCGGACAGTCAAGTCGCAGGTCTCGAGTTCAAAGCCAAGACACGCACCTCTGATTTTTCGGATTCGTGTGCGTATTGTACAATTATCACTTGCTTCGGTGAAGGAGAACATCGTGCGGACCCGTAACCAGCCTGAGAGATATTTTTCGATGGCATGTAAAGCTAAGTCCATGGACGACATAAAAACTAAACGATTTCACACTTACATTAACACTATAAGTTCAGGTTTCTTTATGGTATTTTTGTTTTGATGTCAGAGATGTCTAAGATAAACATACAAGACGCAGAGGTTTACATTTCGCCAGTTATGTTTAAGTCCCATATAATAGCGAGCAAGCCTATTGCCATCAACCGGGCACACTCCGAGGCTACTACTGAGTAATTCCTCATGGAAAATAAAAACCCAGTAATACCTTGCTCTACCTAGGAATCGAACACAGGATATCATGCTCCGCCGAGATAAACTCCGAAAGGCACACTGTAGCAAAAATATCGAGTGAATCGGTTTCTTCTAGGCAAGCGTGATCCACACTAGGCCGCGTCATCGCTTCACATCAGGTGAGGTGCGGCAAAACGCAAGCCTATTTAATACAACAAAGCTTTTTGTGAATACTCCTTTACATGTACGCACAACAACCAATCACGCTACGCGATACAAGTATACGCTGATCTCTCATTTTACGGGAAGCTCACACAAAGCGATTTCAGTGTGTGCCGTGTCGCCGTGTGAACCTCTACTACTACCTAACAATGACAAAAGTACTATCTTCATAAATCCTATGACTCAAGAGAACCTAAGTCTACTTTCTAAGTATTGTGAATGAAATCATATCGCCATAAGAGTTTGGAGGAAACCACTAGCCAGTGCCCACTCAAAAAAAAAACATCAAGTTAAAAAACTTGATTCTGCTTACGACACAACTTAACCCACGCTTAGCCCAGTTTAATTTGGTTGTGTGGGTTAAGTGTTGAGCTGGAAGCGTTTGTGTTTGTGAATTTCAAAAAGGCTGTGATTGTATACATTCGTGTTTCTTTTTTTTTAAGTTTTTACATCATTACTTTATAATAGCAAAATACATGTTACATCTATTTTAATCGAAAGATTGATATAATTTTAAATATTTCTGAACTATTGTTAACTAACACTGTTTTAAGCTTTCACGGTTTATAACTAAACGTAAACTGTCACTTACGGGATATCTTCCGTAATTATTATCCATTATTTTGAGCTACCGATATGCGATGATTGTGTCATCCCACGATCATGGCGCTTGCAACAGCGTGGAAATATCGGGAGCTAAGAATAATAATAATATTTTTTTTTCAAAAATCTAAGGTTCTCAGGTAGTTCAGAATATTTAAAGTTAAGTGACAGTATTAGTTTATTGTTAACTAACTATGCAATATGACTATTATTAGAGGTTTCACGGGTGCAAATATCTTGGGCTAAGCCGCAGTCGGGTCAAGGCATAGCAATGATGTTTGACTTCAGACATAAAATTGATGTAGGATATTTGTAGTGTTTCTCTGGAAAACTTTCTTAATGAGGAGAGTTCTAATTATTATTGATACCAGCCTATTATTGTCTGACTGCAAAGGCCACCTCTCTTATAGACAAGGAATGGACATTGATCGCTTGCTCAAGATAAGATTCCTCACGGCGTTTTCATCATTCTTCATCATCATCATCCACAGCTCAACTTCATCCGTTGCTGGGTATAGACCTCTCTTTTGTTGTGTGGAGCTTGTCCACGTTTTTGTGCCACCCTCATCCAGGATATTTCCCCCATGGCAACACTGTCGGCTGCCCATCTGGCCGCCAGACGACCAACACTTCTCTTTCCAGTTTTCATCATTAATTGCCAATAATTACACTCATACTGTATTTACCAATAATAAAACACATTGCTAATTACTTGTTAATGATTTATCGCAACCTGTTTTATACTTGAAAGGATTTATTTAATTGTATAACTTATAAGATATGAGCAGCTGTTGTTCTTAAGTTTTTATTGCATTATGAATCAGAAATTGATTGATGTAGCAGAGATATTTTATTTATGAAATACATTATGTATTTTTTGGAAAAATATTTATTAAATGATAATTATGATGCTGCAAAACAAGTGTGTGTGTAAAAAAATTGAACAAATAAGCAAAATAGTTCTGCAGTCTTACAAGTTTTTACTTATTTTTTGTTTAGTTTCTTATTGCAAACCTTGAAGTTTTTTTAAACTTTTACCTGTATTTTTTAAGAAAGTACAAGAAATATATTCTCCTTCATGTTATCTACAGTTATACCTTAATACTATAATAATTTAATTACTAAAGCATGTTAAGAAAAACCGGCGTGCACGTATATGACCAGAAGTATGAACGCAGACAAGGCAAAAGAAAAATGTAGCCTCATGAGAAAACGGTGAGTTTATGAAGTGTATGTTATTTTAATAACAAATTTGTAAAAAATTCTATTTTATCATAATTGTTACAAATAAAAAATAAAAAAACGAATACATCCTACATCGCAACAACTGCATTCCGCTACCGCTTATGCCTCGCCCCGCTTCTCACAAGTCAGGTGTAGGCGGCATAATGTTTAGTGGAGACAATTATTTTGTCTGTCTGTCTGTTTGGACGGCTTTTGTTAGCTTTCTGCGTGGACACGGCACCGGCTGCCATTTTGATGTGAGAAAGTCTTTTAGGAAGCGAGACTACTGGTGAATAAGGACTCTTTTCGTGTAAAAAATTCTTCACGGATAGCATAAAATGTACTTCTTTTTTCGTCTCAAAGGAGAGCATCTGAGGTAAAGAAATATAAGTCTTACTAGCAAGAAAAGCTTATCTCCTAGGGCTTATTTTTCTTTATTTTATTTCTTCAGATGTATCCCTTTAGCTTACAGCTGTAGTTTACTCGCAATTGGATTAGATTTTCATTAGTACTTCGTGGTTATCAGTCTACTTGTAATGTTAGACATATCTTATAGAAAATCAGCAGGGATGAATAGAATAGACACCCATCCTCAGACTGACCGCGACAAACGTAACTTAACTTTTCAAATCGATCGATTTCAGTAGCTTATGTCTCGCAGTGGACTTCATACGGGTGATTTGATGATGATGGATGATAATGAGGTAGATATCTACCAATACAAATAAAATGTAATCACCAATACCTGGTGATTATAAAACGACAGTTTAAACTTAATACCCTATCATTGTAAAACCAATTGTATATCTAAAGTATTTAAACACAAAACGCATCAATAAAAACGTTCCGGAATGACACTTTTAGTGCTACATATAATAATTTTATTATGAAATAAACTGTTTATATTGCACTTTTTAGTGACATATTATTGCTTTTTGTAATCGCCATAGTTTTATGCACAATATAATTTGATTTAAATGTTTTTTAGTGATGGCTTAACGTTTATATTTCTGGTGTAACGGGGTATTAGTAAAATAGCATAATATCACGCCTGTTTCCATTGAATGGTTAGGCAGGGGTCTACCCATTACCTGAGACGAGGTTTGTTGCAAGCAAATCGTCACTGCTGGGGTGATTGTGGAGAGTTGGGTGCAATTGTGTACCAGCATCCCAGGCATCCCAGCCAGAAGCGACGAGGAGGAACACCGTGTGGTTTTAGTCAGTAGGAGTCTGAAAGACCCCCGCGCCGGCCCTACGGCGAAGGACATCCATTCAGGATTGCTACGTGAAAAAAAAAACCAAACTACCCGTACCATCCACACTTGGTTGATATCCCGACAAGTCGTACTCGGCGCTTCTCCTCCACGTTTATTATGCGCACAGCCAAAGTGTGGAACTCTCTGAACATATAACCCGTCTGCCTTCAAAGCAAGAGTGAACAGGCATCTTCTGGGCGCGCTCGTTTCATCATAGACCTCATCCATCGCTTTCCATCAGGCGTGATCGAGGTCAAGAGCAGGCCCATTTTGTTATTTAAAAAAAAAAAAAATATCAACATCATCTGCCTAGCCTTTTCCCAACTATCTTGCCGTCGGCTCCCAGTCTAACCGAATGCAGCTGAATACCAGTATTTTACGTGGAGCGACTGCCTGTCTGACCTCCACAACCCAGTTAGTTCTTCTGGGTAATACGATACCCTTTGGTAAGACTGGTTGTCAGACTTTCGGGCCACTGAGTACCTGTAACGACTGTCAAAGATCTATAAATGACAACCGGGACCAACGGCTTAGCACAAACATCGAACCCCAAAATAAGCATCAGTCAAAACAAATAATTATTATGTTTTGTGTGGGAATCGAACCAATAGCGAGGCAAATAACATAGGTTTGTTTTCTTAGCTTGGTTTCTTTTTACATCTGAACGATAATTCCCTTGTTACGAGGCGCTATATAATAAAAGATTTTCAAAAAATCTTTAACAAAAAAAAAGGGTTTTCAGCAAAATCTTGGTGTAATATTAAACATAAAGTATATATGTGCCTAGCCCCTCGGGGATTTCAGGCGTGATGTAATTCGTTATGCTGTTGATTTTGGAAGATAAACTTACATTCCATATTAATCAATTAAGTAGTATATAATAATTTTCCAAAATTAGTTTTTAACCAAGTTTATTGCCAAGCATTTTGCCCAAAGAAGCGCCAGCTTCCACCTTACATTCAAGCCGTCAAAATGTCACACATCAAATATCACTGACATACATTTACCTACTCTAAGTAACACTACTATGCGCCCACGACTCCGCCCGCGTGCAAACGTACAACATTGCCCAACTTCCGACGACGGTGTCAAACCGTGTCCACTTTAAATGTTAATTTTGGTAAATATTGTGTGGTTAATAGTCATTTTGATGGTTTTAATAAGAAAAAATGTTAAAGTGCGAATCAGTAGGTACTTCAATAGAAACGATGTTTTTTTATGGGATAACCCCTTTACACTTTTCCCAAACCACTGCAACTCCTGAAAGCCAGAATCAACACTGACGACCACCAGAATTGCGTATAAAGCTCGACGAAGCCCCGGAGAAACCATTTAACTATCTTGGATCCCGCAACGAAATTAATTAGACAAGAACTGCGGAGAAGTAGGTAAATACATGATTTCTCTTCCCACCACATCAAGCAGAAGGCACTAACCTGTCTCACAAGCTACACATAGCCAACTATCACATAAACATTTGCCATTTAAATTTTGCTTCAATAGGAGGTCAAACGCGCGACCCTTTGAGATCAAATCCAATCTTGCTTAGCTCAGTTTATAGGTTAACTAACTAAATAAGTTACAAGTCAATTTAGTTGGCAAGCTCAGACAAACATTGAGATAATGATCTCAGTTTAAAAAAAAATACAGAAACAAAACACTAGCGCCACAAATCATTCACCTTATTACACTAGCGCCATAAATATTACTGTATGTTGCCATTTAAATAAAAAAGTGATCGTAAAAAGATGGGGCAGAGTAAACGTTAAAAAAAGCAAAAAAAAATTTTTACGCACATTCGTTGTGCAGATGTTTGACGTTCACACGCAGTTAGTTAGTTTGTTTTAATGTCCTATAGGGCTTGTATAATGTGCTAAGTGTGTGACCTAAACCGGGAGTCGAAATAATACAAAAGATGTTTAGTAAAATTTATAAATAACTTCAGCTTGTATTTGGGCTCCATCAGGAATTTCTCAGTAACAGCCACGGAGTCTGGATTTGTGCCCGGTTGATGGCAATAGGCTCGCCCTCTATTACTTGGGACTGAAACTTAAATGGCGAAATGTGGGTGTCCTATTAGGTGCAGTCACGAGCACCAAGATGTAAACACTTAACAACTTTTAAAAGTGTTTTTCTTTTACTGTTCTGATTAAAATGTCATGTTGTTACGAACATAGTATTCTGGAACTCATATTTTTATGAAAAAGATCCTATCTCTAAGTTTCAATCGTTATTTCAGTCAAGCCAGGATTAGTTTATCCTTTACCTGAACAAAGCAATTAAATATTCACTACTGAAACCCCTAAAAACCTTGTTTGAATAACAATCTGCAACTACCCACATTTTCTTTCAGGAAATATTCCGAGAAAAATATATTTTTACGTCCTCTAAACTTTCTGGAGACATAATATCATGCCTAATTATTGTGAGAGGAACCCGAACTTTTTTATGATCAAACTTATAAAAAAACGGCCGCCATTTTATGTTTTCCACGTTAGAAAAAGTTTTTAATAATGCTTCCTATCGATTTCTTTGCGAGGATGTTTTTTAAGTAATTTTATCGTTTTATTTAAGGGAGAGAAGTTTTATTATGTTTGCAGCAGGAATATTAATTTATTACTCAAGTAGTAGAACTAAGGCCTTACTAACTTATTGTTAAGTTACATAACATAACATCATACCAGTAATCCCCAGAAGGTTAGGCAAAGGTGTACCTAATAGTACACCCACATTTCGACAGCTATGTTTTAAGTCCCAGGTAACAGGAGGCGAGCCTATTGCCATCAACCCGGCACAAATCCAGGCTGTTACTGAGAATTCCTGACGGAAAAACCCAGTAACACTTTGCCCGACCTGGGAATTGCAGAACCTCATGCTCAGCTGCAGTCGTGCTATCACTCGACCAACGAATATAATATTCAGACACTATTTTAAGCTTCCACGGTTTAAAACTAAACTTATACTGTCACTTAAGGGGCTGTCTCCACGAGCGACAGAATCGCGACGATATTATCGTCGTTGCCACGTATTAGCGAGAGAATCGCGGCGATATTATCCCATACAAATACGTAATATCGCCGCGATTCTCTCGCTCGTGGAGACAGCCCTTAAGGGATATCTTCCGTGATTGTGGTTTTTGTGTTGAGTTGTTCGTTGAATTTAATAGTATTGTTAAATTACTTCATCTATAAAACACGACCTTTAGATCTTAGCATCTGATCACTTAAGAAAAGGTGTATTTTTTATACCCCAGACAAAACACGTCTGTGCACCTGACATTAGATACTAACTTAACTACAAACAAAGCCTTAATGTACTGAAACAAACTTCGTAACCTCTTTTTTACTAACACAAAAGAAAATATAGTAATGAAGTTGTTGTTTTTTTATAGGTTTATGATCTGTTATGACTGGGATAGGTTATAATGTCAGTTGGAGGGCTAGGAAAGTCATAGGTGTTCTAGAATATTCTTCCAACTTAAGGTGCAGGACAAATTGCGGACGCAGTTACGGGCACCACATACTGCAGGGGTCAAATGGGAAAGTAAGTTTGTTTGTTACCTTTTCACGCCTAAACCACTGAACCAATCATCCTGAAATTTTGCATATACGTTGTCAGGTGTACAGAAATGGACATAATGTACCTTTCATTGCGAAAAAAAGTTCTGTTCCCGAGGATAACTACACTAACGTTCTAATGGGAACAGATGGCGCCACGTGTCTTTCGAATCATGATTGAATAATATTATTACAAGCAGAGTAGGTACAACCCGAATCGATTGTCAAATTCTAAATTAACGCGAGCAAAACCGCGGGCAAAAGCTATTCCTAACTAATAATAAGTAAGTTTGTTTATTTGTTACCTTTTCACGCCTAAGCCACTGAACCGATTATCCTGAAATTTTGCATATACGTAGTCAGGTGTACAGAAACGGGCATAGGGTACCTTTCATCCCGAAAAAAAGTACTTTTCCCGAAAACAACAATATCGTTCTTATGATAATAGATGGCGCCACGTGTCTTTCGAATCATGATTGAATTATATTATTAGAAGTACAAACCGAACTCACTGTCAAATTCTAAATTAACGCGAGCGAAGCCGTGGGCAAAAACTAGTAGGATAATAATATGAATCACATCAAAATTCTTTAAATTCAGTAATTGACGCAGTTAATATTATGAATTATTATTTTGTGAACATTTCAATTCAGAATGCTGTACTGAATATGTGGTAAGCGTCTGTGTGTCGGTGTTCCGTTCACCCAGTATATTAACTGTAAAGGAAAAAATGTATACAAGGTATGTGCTCCACAATAATGTTCTAAAAAGTCTAGGTGTATAAACAAGCACCTTGTACTTCAGGCTCCCCTTCAAGCCCACAACCCAAACAGTGTAGGTACATCAGTCTGCCACATCTGTTCGCTAAATATGGCCACCACATTGCTACGTGGGAGACGAGTTCTGCCGAGTGTTGCCGAGTGACTATACAGGGTGATGTGAAGAGGATAATACTTCGTGTTTTGGATGTGGGCTTTGGAAATGCAATTATAAATGGTGTGGTAAATTATGGTAAAAGAATAATATTCACGTCTCGACTTAAAATGGTGGGTTATTTTGTTTGAAATTATTTAGTATTTTTTATTTACATATTACCTCCTATTTATTTACATTCTTTAGACTACCCAACTATGTACCTACATTACAAATAAAAAAATAAAATAACTTACACTAACAACAAACTAAAATATGTACGGGTTCGAAAAATTCCTAACGGTAAGGTTAAGATGTGCCCGTGATGGGGACACGGATTATGGGGACAACGGTAAGTAATTATGTGACGTACCGTTGTCCCCGTGATGGGGACATGGCCTATGGGGACAACGGGAATACACCGTTTTTTTGACAGTATTCTCTATGTGATCGGAGCAATGTGTAACAAAATGAATTATTACAGAATTACTTATTTCCAGGTGAAGACAAAACATAATAGGTTCAGTTAAAAAAAAAAAAAACGGAATTCGGAACAACACATTTTTTCGGTAAAGTCATCCTAATTAATTCTTTTCTTGAGAAATATTCGTTTCAGAAAAATTTCGAAACACAACTACTATTTTATTTTATCGAAATTTGTATTTAATTTAGCTTTGAAGCAAGAAAGAAAGAATATTCATCCATGTTAAATTTTTATCTTCATTCAAAAATTAGGTCTATTTGTCCAGACATGATCAACATTGATAATTTGTTAAACTGAAGGCAATTCTCATTGTATGCCATGCCTCGCAATTAGCCTGTAGGCGACGCCGACGGCTGGATATTACTATGTGTAACTAGTAAATTACTATTAGTAAATCCACACTATGCACCGCAATGAACTCAGTTACTGTGGCAAAGTCAAGCTAATTAATATTTTAACATATTCTTGGTTCGTTGAATCTTAATATATTACATTTTTTTAGATGACTTAGGTATCCTAACTAATATTATTAATGCGAAAGTAAGTTTGTTTGTTACCTTTTCACGCCAAAACACTGAACCGATCATCCTGCAATTTTGCAAAACGTTGTCAGGTGTACAGAAACGGACATAGCGTACCTTTCATCCCGAAAAAAGTACTATTCCCGAGGAACACAACCATAACGTTCTTATGATAATAGATGGCGCCACGTGTCTTTCGAATCATGATTGAATTATATTATTACAAGCAGGGTCCGCTGGATGAGAGTCGCACGGGACCGGTCTTTCGACTGAAATGACGACAATGATGAAGCAGTGTACCCGAATTGATTGTCAAATTCTAAATTAACGAGATCGAAGCCGCGGGAAAAAGCTAGTATAAAATATAAGACACACCTACACTGAACTTTCTTAGGTGAGACATAAAAGAAAATTTTCCAAGATTTTAGTTGCAGACTAAAAATCATAATTGGTCTGAGGTTTTGATATTACTGAAGAAAAAAATCTGAAATTATGAATATTTTATTAAATTATATTGGAATTGAAGCATAATATTATTTTAGTAGTGAGTCTGGCTACGCACTTAGCAAAGTCAAAGGTAATTGGAGTTTATTCACTTTTGGGTAATTTATAAATAGTTAGATATTATTGGAGCTGACTAAAAATTTATTTTAGGTAGTTTTATTTTAAGATTCGATGTGACTTTACATTATAACATCACGCCTAATAATCCCCGAAGGGTTAGGCAGAAGTGTAGATAACTAATACTAGGTACACCCACATTTCGCCAGTTATGTTTTATGTCTCATGAAATAGGCTCGCCAGCCTATTGCCATCAACCCGGCACAAATCCAGACTCCGAACCCCTACTGAGAATTTCCTGATAGAAAAACTCAATAACATTTGCCCGACCAGGGAATCGGAGCCAGGATCTCATGCTCAGCAGTTGCGAAAGCGACCAATTGACCAACGAGGCAGTTTAATAAGCTATAATTCTGAAATTATTGTTTTTTTTTTTTGCATTCCAAGGTCAGGTGCGTACTACTCACAACCGGCGTACGTGTATGACCAGATATATGAACATGGCGTTTTGTTTTTCTGCCAATCACTATAAAAAGCTTGAATTTCTGTATATAATATCTAATATTCTCCTGACCTCACGAAGCTTCATATAATCATCATCTCACTTTTTCTCAACTATGTTGGGGTCGGCTTCCAGTCTAACTGGATGCAGCTGAATACCAGTATTTTACTTAGAGCGACTGCCTATCTGACCTCCACAACCCAGTTAAAACTGGGAAATACGATACCCCTTGGTGGGACTGGTTGTCGCAGCTAAACATCATCAGTTGTATTTACCAAGGTTCAAAGCTGGTGTATTCACACCAAACTACGAATCCGTACTTGTAAACATTTACACTCGTGAGCTTTGACCATAACCAAAATTGGACGACCATTGCGTCAAAATATGTTGCAAAATAACTGCACATAAACAAATTATTGGCTACTTAAACCACTGTTTCGTGTTTAATGCGTTTATCAGTTAAAACACACAAGTTTAATAATAGCGTTCACACATGTAAATAATAATAGTACCCGACGTTACGTTGATTTTGTGTAGCTCAGAATGGACATGTTTTTTGTAATACCCCAAGTGTTTTTGTGTGTATCTAAATTATAAAGAAATAATATATTTCTTTATATAAATAACTATTAACCACGTGGTCGCAATTTATTATCTAATATGTAGTAACTACGATGGAGTTTCATTCCTATTCGAAAATACCATTGGAACTAGGCAACTAGAATTACTTACATTTCCTTGTACAGTTTGGCATTCAAAAGTATTTTAATGGTTTTAACCCTTTATAACGCAGAGAAAACCGTGTGGAAGTGGTAGAAATCGAAATTTATGTATGATAATAAGGATATTTTTATATGATTTCTAAGATTCAAACTACGAAAGATTTTTTTTTATATATTTTTTTTTTATAAATCGCTGGAAAAAAAAGTGCAAAATTTGTGGTGATATTTCTGTATAAAAACAATTTTGTTGGTGGCATGTATTCTGCCCCTACCAAATGGTCTGACTTCGGCTTTGCCCTACAATAAATCAATTAATTAAAAAAACTAATGCATTTACACGTAGGTATCAAATCTTTCAAAACATTCTACTTTTTTAAACAAAACAAAAATCAAATCCCACACAAAAAAAATCGACACAGCCTGTATAACTAAACAAGATAATAAGACAGGCTGACGACAAAAATACAGCTCCACCGACCAACGCGACAAACACACAAATATAGGCGCACGTGGCTACCAACTACTTTTTAATTGGAAATTAATAAGTTTTTAACTTAGGGAAGAGGAAAAAATCTAAAATTGAGATGAGAAAAAAGTATTTGAATATGTTGGCTAATGGAGATGTACTTATGTAGAAAAAGACATGCTGCGCTGACTTCGAATGAAATTATTTTTATTTTTTTTACTACCTACTTTTTTTTATTTTTTGTACTTATTCACTTACGCATATGGACCTTGTTGGTCGGAATAAATAGTTATTTGATTTGATTTTGAAATAGGATTAAGGTAGGACACGATGATGATGATGTTTAAGGAGTATGCAGTGGATGTAGCAAAAATTATATTCTGTCAGTGAGTAATGTATTTGATGACATGAGCTACTGAAAAGCTAGAGATTTGCAAACTGTTTTGCAGTATGCGGAGATAAATATAATAATTATGTAAAAAAATGTTTCTCGGAATAATCACTTTTTCATTTTTTTTATTTTATTTTTTTCATTAATAAGCTTTTCGTGTCTCCTTCAAAGTTGTTCTAAGACTACAAAGAAACGCTTCAAAAACGATTTCCACCTGTCTAGCCTCAGGGTCGGAAATACTAAAATGGAAATGTGAGATTTCCACGTAGGTATAGCCATGCAACAATGCATCGTAAACTTCATAAAAATCTGAATTAAATATCCAGCTGAAATCGGAAAACACGAGGTTCTTAATACTCGTTTGTTCTCTGAAAGACGTCTTTGCATGGAGTGGGACGATAACTGTATGTTTTGTTATTCTGAACTGTCCCACTGCTGGGCAAAGGCCTACCCCCATTCCTTCAACTTCTCTCCTTGTTACGTCTCTCATCGACAATTAATGAGGAACCCATCCAAGGCGTCATTTTCTCCTCGATCTGCCGCAACCCCGACTAGCGGTGTCAGGGCTCCTGTTTAGCGATATACCCTGATACAACTATCAAAACCTGTTTCCGACTTTGCTATTTCTATCGGTAAAATAAACCTTGATAACTGGTTAATTTTCAACCTTAATACCTTACTTACTACAGCATAACCCATTCTAATTTTCATTGTATCTTCAGATACGTTAGAAAGACAACTAGATTTCTAGCACCACAGTAATTACTGAGAAAGTTCGCCAAGGATTAACAACCTTATCGCAGCACCTAGAAGGCTACACAGCTTAGCCTTCTAGGTACCTTGCGTCTAACCAAGGCGAAGAGAACTGGTTGTGTAATTATATTCGTTAAGGACATACTCTCACTGCATATGTGTGTACTAGTTTGTATTGTATCAAGTACCTGGGAAGGTTTTATGTTGTTAGCAGCAGTCTACCTATTTATCTGACTTATTCTAGACTTTACTTCATCATCTGTCTTGCCTTTTCCCAACTATGTTAGGGTCAGCATCCAGTCTAACTGGATGCAGCTGAAACAAGTATGTTACATGGAGCGACAGCTTGACGTCCACAACTTAGTTAGTACAGGGTAATACGATATGCCTTGGTAAGACTGGTTGTCAGAATTTCGGGCCACTGACTACCTGTAACGACTGTCAAAGATCTACAAATGACAGTCGGTACCAACGGCGTCTACGTACGGCGACGTTCAACCTAGCAAATATACTCTAGAATACGCATTCTAGAGTATATTTGCTAGAATGAACCAGGTTTTAGAACTGTTTTTGATTTCATATGACGGACACTGGACTTGCCTTAAAAATCACCGACAGTATCAGACTTTGAAGCTAAAGAATGATAGAGAAACGAAAGTTGATAAGGAAGCCGTTGCTATGGAAATTGCATACGTTTGGCATTACCTAATAACTAAAGCATGTTTTGCTTGACTTTAGTGAAAACGGACATAAGGGAAGAGGATATAACTGTTAAGATGTAAAAACGAGAAAATGAAACTGAAACAATAAACAAATGCCCAAGAATACTTAGCGACACTAACATGTTTGTCAAACTAAATGATTTTCAACTTTCAACGTTGAGTTTAGCATTAAAAATCCATCAGCACGATTTTATTTGGCCACATTAATCTAGATTTCGTCTATTAGACCAGCGTTGAGTATCTATGGTCAAGTTAAAGTAATTTACTTATGCAAACATTTTATGCAATAGACGAGAATTTAAACGAAGTAAGAACTGTCAAAAAAGTTGAGCTAAGAATTCTAACTTTTGACAGTTCGAACTTCAAGCAATTAGTAAACTACAGAATAAAAATCTTAAATAATGTCTCTAACTCAAGCAATCACTTCAACTTGTTTATAGATAACTAGCACATGCCCGGGGCTTCACACGCGTAAGTTCGGTAACTGTCCCACGGGATCGCACTACCGGGATAAAAAGTATCCTATGTGTAAATCCAGGTTACAAACTATCTGTGTGCCAAATTTCATCCAAATCCGGTCAGTAGTTTTTGCGTGAAAGAGTAACAAACATCCATCCATACTCAGAAACTTTCGCATTTATAATATTAGTAGGATGTTTTACATTTTTCTCTAGCCTCTGACTAACTTAACTTTACCCAAACTGAACAACCAAAACAGTTGAAAAATCTTATCTCACCTACATTCACTCCACCAGAACTATCAAACACACTAATCAGTTCTCCGATTAAACAACACAACAATTAAGACCAACCTCTCAAACACATAAAATCAACATTTAATAAAAAAACAAAACAACATTACCATCCTGTTACAATAAAAAGCTCAACATGGGAACCGAACCCGCACTAATCTTTAAGTGGGAGGCGCACCGGACGCGAAACTTGTATGTCTTCTGAAACTGGTTTGGAGCGGATTGTACTGGCTAGCTGGTTTATTTTTATAGACACCCTTCTTTGACCATAGATGTTGGAGGCTCTACTACACCAAGTGTACAATTTAATTGTAGAATAATATTGATAGACTGGCTTTTACCCACGGCTTTGATCGCCTTATGGTCGTTAATTAGCCCACGGAAACGACACTACAATCTATGAATAATTTAGCTTCCTATTATTGAAAGAATTTTCGGAATCGGATCAGTAATTTCGAAGATTACCCCTATATACAAACAAACTTACAAACAAATTTTACCTCTTTATGATATTAGTATAGAAAAAGATATGGGAGAAAATAATGAACATTGAAAAGATTCTGTTGATCTGATACTGACATACAAAACAGAACATTCGTTTAGATTTCACTATCTATCTTACTAATATTATAAAGAGGTAATTCTTTTTGTAAGTTTGTATGTAGGAGTAATCTCCGGGACTAATAATAATTTTTTTTACTGCATTATTCGTGGGTGCTATAGGCTATAAATATTATTTTTATATCATGCATATTAGCCGAGCTATCACAATGTTTGCGGGCGAAGTCGCGGGCGAAGTACTAGTACATTAACAAAGGGTTTACCAAAATGTTCTGTCTACAACAGGGGGTCTAAAATGGCCGCTTTAGCAGAATCGTAATAGGATAATAATATGAATTACGTTTAAATTCTTAAAATGGTCATAGACGTAAGTACCTACTATTATGAATTGTCACCTTGTGACCATTTTACGAATTTAAACGTAATTCATATTATTATCCTATTTATGATTCTGCTAAAGCGGCCATTTTAGACCCCCAGATCTTAAATATAGGTAACACTTAGCAGAGACTTACACACTATGTGGTTTGTGTAGGTATTGTACTTGACAGGAAAAAGACAACAAAATAACTTAATAATTATGTTAAGACAAGGTACAGTCGCCAGCACATCAAGTCACCACAGACTGTCAAATGTCTCCAAATGATTTTAAACCATAAAATGTATAAGGTTAAGTTCAAAATCGAATAAGAAAATTTGGCAGTTTTTAGTAACTTGATGCGCTGAAGACTGTTCTTGATTATTTCAGTCAATTCTGTAGATCAATCCTTCAAAAGATCTAAACGCGCACTGCGACGCAAATTTTTTTAACCGACCACGCAAGATGAAGAGGTTCTGAAGTAGACGTTTATATTTTTACATTTGAACAGTCAAGTTACCACCATCAGCAAATTGTGTTTTAAGGGTAAATTTGAGATTTCCATTTTTTTTTTTCCAAAGTAAACGTTACCTATTATAAAAGATGAAGGAAAACGTGCATTGTAAGAAACTGGAAGAAAATTAACAGCAGTGACTGCAGTAACATATCGCGGTGATCAATGAAAGTTTTTTCCTTCTCTATATAAAAGAAGAACTTTTAAAAACATAACACCAGGCTTAAAGCCCGCGAAGGGTTAGGCAGAGGTGTACCCATTAGTACACGCACATTTCGCTAGTAATGTTTAAGTGCCATTGCGACTTATGCCATCAACCGGGCATAAATCCAGACTCCCTCGTTGGTCTAGTGGACGCAAGCGCGACTGCTGAGCATGAGGTCCTAAATTCGATTCCCGGGTCGAACAAAATGTTATTGGGTTTTTCCATCAGGATTTTCTCAGTAGCAGCCACGGAGTCTCGACTTGTGCCCGGTTGATGGCAATAGGCTCGCCCCTTTAAATAGGACTAAAACATAACTGGCGAAATGTGGGTGTACTATTAGAATAGGTGCACCTCTGCCGAACCCTTCGGGGATTGCAAGCGTGGTATTATGTTATATGTAACGAGCATAAAGAAAGTTTTTCAACAACTATCCAAATTCCAAACATCACAAAACTATTCAGTTTGAATAACACAAACTGACATTAGTTGTTTTCAATTCCATCCAAACGCCAAATACATGGTACTTAACATAAAATTTTATCACAAATGTCACATTGATGATAATGTCCTAATCCAGCTGTATTGACAAATAACAGACCATTTGATAATATTCGATAGCGTTAACGCCCCTTTTAAATTAATAGTTCGATCGTATAGCATGACTAGAATCAAATAGGTTTCCTATTCTACTGGGATATTGAGAGGAATATTGCCATTTCAATATCCTAGCTTTAATAAAACGATTCTATAATTTTATATCGAACTAGCCTTTACTGGCCTTAATTCCTGAATGGATTTTGATGAAATTTAGAACACAGAAAGACCATGATCTGTGTTAGGATATCGTATAGGACACCGTTTCATCATCTGCCTAGCCTTTTCCCAACTGTGTTGGGGTTGGCTTTCAGTCTAATAGGATGCAACAGAATACCAGTATTTTACATGGAGCGACTGCCTATCTGACCTCCACAACCCAGTTAGTACTGGGTAATACCTACGATACCCCTTAGTAAGATTGGTTTTCAGACTTTCGGGCCACTGACTACATGGAACGACTGTCAAAAATCTACAAATTACAGCCGGGACCAACGGCTGAACGTGTTGGTATTTAATGGGTGATGACCCCTATCCACAGACCAACCTAGGCAAGCGCGGCTAACCTAAAGATTGATCTGAGCTATTATGACTTAGCCACGAGCTCTTGATATAGGACACCATTTATCTCGATAAATAAAAATCCGCAGAATAATTTCAACTTTGGTTTGAAGGCCAATTAAATATACCACATTATTAAGTCAAGTTCCAGATCTCAATTTAAAATATAAAATGGGTTATTCTAGTAATATTTCCATCGTATACGACACATAAAGCAAATATCTGCAGTATTTCCGAATAACTGAAACGCCATTTACGAGTTTCAGCCAATCCGTCATGACGCTGAGTTTAAAGTTTTATTTTTAATTTTATTCGTCCAGTGTGACACACGATCGGAAATCGCAGTGTTTCAAAAATGTCGGTTTGTATTTTTCATATTGTTTGTTTTTTTTTTATTTATAAATCAAGAATGCTTCCGAGTTTTTCGTCAGGAAATAATTATGCGGTGACGATGGTAGATTTTCATGTGCTGAAATCATTTTCGTCGACCGTTTTGTCTTGGTACACACGCAATGACTTCGAAATGTGACTCACAGATTTTCACATAGCTAGCGAAAAATTTGCAACCAAAACAACAGCTCACACACAGAATATACTTGATTATAAACCAAAATATGGTTAAAACGGCGGTCTGTGTCGCTGATAGAGAAACCAGAAAACCTTCCAGAAAACCGTTGAATACTACATCCTAACTAATATTATACATGCGAACGTAAGTTTGTTTGTTTGTTACCTTTTCACGCCTAAACCAGTGAACAGATCATCCTGAAATTTTGCATATACGTTGACAGGTGTACAGGAACGGACGTAGCGTACCTTTCATCCCGAAAAAAAGTACTGTTCCCGAGGAAAACAACAATTACGTTCTTATGATAATAGATGGCGCCACGTGTCTTTTGAATCATGATTGAATTATCTATATTATTACCAGCAGAGTACAACCCGAATTGATTGTCAAATTCTAAATTAACGGTAGCCAAGCCGCGGGCAAAAGCTAGTACGAAATAAAAATGAAAAGGGAAACTTAAAATAATGTGTGTGGTTGAGAGATTTTGCAGTCCCAAAGTCGCTTCGTGTGTCCATGGCATTAGGTTGAAACTTTAGAACGGGGGGGGGGGCTTAAATGGGCGCTTGAGCAATCATAATAGAATAATAACATAAATTACGTTACAATTTGTAAAATGGACAGAAAGTGACAATTCATAATATTAATTACGTCTGTAGTCTACTCGTTGCATGTTATTTCAAATACCATTCAGCGCAGTCCTTTGAAGCGAAGCATGGGATATCGCGTTCGAAGCGCTCGTGAAATAATATTGCAACTTGTTATTGAATAACACTCTCAAAGGACTACGAAATGGCTTACATACTAATTACTTCTATTCCTAGAAACCATTGATTTTACACCAAACCATTGCCATATTATATCACAAAAGGAGAGAGGTATTTACTCAGAAGTTGGTGGAACAAAAGCTGTCAATTAAACTCGTTTAAGGTCGATTTTATACTAACGCTCTGTAAGAACATGATATTTTACATGTTAGAATTAGGAGTCAACTGGCGAAATGTGGGTGTACTACTAGATACATTATATACATCTCTGCCTTACCCTTCGGGGATTATAGGCGTGATGTTATTAATTTATAGTTATTCAAAACATACGTAGTTTTCAGGCAGTAATTATTATAATTACGAAAATACTGCATCGTTACTGCATGACATTTTTCATGCACTTTCGTGTAATTTTCACCACTTAATGAAACTTGTTAGGTACTACGTCATTTTGTATGATGTAACTATGTACCTACTAGCTTAGGCCTGCGGTTTCACTCGCTTGAAATTCAGTAACTGTCCCAAGGGATCGTACTACTGGGATAAAAAGCATCCTATGTGTTAATCCTGCTAAACTATCTGTGTACCATAAAAATGCGCTCAGTAGTTTTTACGTGACAGTGTAACAAACCATCCATCCTCAAACTTTCGAATTTATAATAGTAGTAAGATTTGCACTCAAGTTATCTAATTTCATTAGGTAAAGACAAATCTGAAAAGAAAAGAATAGTGTGCGAATCCATGGCATATCATTTTAACACTAGAATCAATACTATTTCCATGTAAATTTTACTTTAAAAAGTGACTTTTAATTGCTTACTTGAAATATATGATTTGACTATGAAAAAAGCAGTGACAGCTTAGTGGTGTGACCGTCGGACTGCCAAATCATAGGTCTCGAGTTCGAACCCAAGTCACGCACTTCTGATTTTTCGGATACATGTGCGTATTGTATGATATCAGTTGCTTTGGTGAAGGAAAACATCATGAGGAAACCAAACCACCTGAGAGATATTTCTCGACGGTATGTCAAGCCAAGTCAGAGGCCTATGGGCGGCACGAACACTCTGACACCAGGTTAGGCACTAACCACACGATAAAGAAATCATGATTTGACTTTAACACTTTGAGGAACCTGTCCGAAGCCATTGATACGCTGTCCATGTGGCTGACTCCTAGTCGAAGCTCAAATGACACAAATAAACGAATATCGTCACGACGAAGAAAAAGATAATTATATTTAACCTACAATACTAATAAACGTACTCAATACAGTAAAATTGAGTTCGTCTATTTGTTATGCAGTCATCATAACTAAAACTACTGAGCCAATTTTGATGAAATTACGAAGAGCTGTGTTGATAGGTATTAACGTTCTTTATTATATCTATGGTATTAACGTTCAAAGAGACGCGTACTCAGTTTCACGCGGTTAAACACGCGGGGGAAAGTAATAAGTACCTACGATTTTTCAAAAGCAGCTACAAAAGTGAGATTACAAAATGTCTTCATAATTTATACCTATAGGAGCTCGTTATTAAGAACGAAACATCCACGTATCAATTAAATAAAATTGTTTCAACACCCTGTATCTACTCCCTCATAATTGACAACACCTTGTATTTGCATAAGTAAATAAAACACGAAGTAAGCAAGCGAGGTGATCAATTCTCATTCCTTCTCTTGAGAAGCTTATCCCTTTTAATAGGAACATTATAGACTGGTAGTCTGGTAATACAAATATGCTGCATGAGTTGAATCGCCCCTTTTAACATGGTACTTAAACATTATTGGCGAAATGTGGGTACACCTCTGCCGAGCCCCTCGGGGATTACAGGCGTGATGTTATACATGTGTAGAATTACAAAAACAAATGACGGTCGTATCGTATAAAATACAAGTCAACCATCATCTCCCAACTATGTTGGGGTCGGCTTCCAATCTAACCGGATGCAGCTGAATACCAGTATTTTACATGGAGCGACTGCCTATCTGACCTCCACAACCCAGGTAGTACTGGGTAACGCGATTCCCCTTGGTAAGACTAGTTTTAATTTTTTTTTTAAAGTTAACCCTGACATCGTCGTCTAGTCTCATGATTGTATCGCACATTTTTATCATAAGAGGGTAGCAGATAAGCTTGGGTTGAAACGGCTATTTTCGTCCAAGGGTTGAAAGATAGGAGAATACTTGAGTTGACAAAAGCTTTAGTGACAATTTACTAGCTTCAACTTGCCCACGCAAAAGTGAAATATAAACGATTTTTCTAGGCCTGATTCATACCCTTTTTGGGGTTATTTTATATTACCAATGTAGGTAAGAAAAAGAAACCTACCATTTAATGTTCTTAATAGGAATAAACATAATACGCAGAGGGTAGATGAAAACGTATTAATTTCTAGCAAAACCGTAAAATGTTGTTATAATTTGACATTTTCATTTTGTATTTATCGTACTGAACTAATTTTCTCGCTTTTGTTTTTTTTTGTCACCAGCTTCCACTGACATTTGAAAACGGAACGCGCCTTTCAATTTTCGAACGTTTCCAGAAATGCGTCACATTGAAAGAAAATTTAAAAAGAAATAGAACAAAGACTAAAGAGGTTGAACACCACATCCTAAACCACTTAAAAAAATATAATTAAACACTATCAAAATCCAGTTCCAAGCAAAAGAAGGTATAAAACATAGGCTTACTCCCACGAAACCCGTATCAGCGGAAATCGGAACCAGTCCTCCGTCAAACCATCCGGCAACCGGTTTAGCACGATGATTTTCATTCATTCATTCATAAAAACACAGGGTAGCACACACATCGGCACAATTTTTCACTGTAATCCGTAAACACTGGGTTCGGCGCCACAGGTGTCCGCGAGGATAGGTACACGTGCGCTCCGGTCGGGCGCTGGATGCCGTCTGGCGGACGGGGCGTGCGCTGTGCGCGCGGGGCGAAGGGAGGGGATGATCACTACAGCGACCCGGGGAGCTATCGCAGAGCCTGCGTGCTCGGGCTTGACGTTGCTACGCTGGGGCGGTTTTTGTTGCGTACTGATAATTTAGAGCTGAATTGCGTAGTGATTTCGTATTATCGTTTCGTTTTTTTTTTGTGAAAATTGATCTTGTATTATTTTTTGTTATACACACCTAATTTTCAAATTCAAATTCGAATGAAAAGAACGATGTAGGTACAACGTATTGACATTTGGAACGTTCGAAATTTTTGAATTGCGCAAATTCGAATTTTTGCGTTCTTTTTAGTGATGTTACCCACGTTTGTAATGTTTGAAATGTGGTATCTGGTTTCTTTTTCAAACGGACCCGTTTCGGATTCCTGATTCTTGTTGCTCATGTACCTACAAATTGTTCTGTTTGCGCCTTTCAACGTATCATGATGGATTACGAACAACTTCGATGTGTTTTCTTATACGTTGTGAATGTATTTATGTAGGATTTTATCGTTTTTTAGTATTGGTGGACATTGGGGAGCTATCAAAATGTTTGATATTCTTTTGTCTTTTTGTTTATTTGAATGCGTATCCAGGCCGCTACAATCAGAATTACAGGCGGATTTTTGAGCAGACCATGTCCCACTTGCTGGTAAGTACTAAGTGCCCGCTTACGTATACGTTTGAGAACCTAAAGAATATCACTGATGCCGCAATCAATGTGGACTCCAACTGAACTCAAACAACACAAATTAATGGTAAAATCAAACCACCAAAGATAAGGAGATAAGAAAATCGGCATTGTTCTAGCACGACTCCGGCCTTTTTGAATAGGTACATGTAAAGCTCTTAACAGAAGTCAAGGTGAAGAGTCTTTAAGTACTTACCTTCTTACTTATTTAATTAACTTTGCGATTTAAGATTTCCTTTAACAACATATAACAAGGTATCACAAAACGATTACTTTTTCAAGTCCTCAGAATCCTGGTAATGTTCATTATTAGAAGTGCCAAGGTCCGGAGGGTGGAAGAATCCAAGAGGACCTGAAAACCAGCTAGGGTAAGGCTAAACGTAGAAGGCTAGTGCCCGTTTCCATAACACCTAAAGGACATACAGGGTAAAAGGCACAACGACGCACAACCGGTTAGTTACCACGTATTCAGTACATCATTCAGAACCTCCACATCGAAACTTTGCATCAGTAATTGAAAAAAACCGGCCAAGTGCGAGTCGGACTCGCGCACGAAGGGTTCCGTGCCATTATCTATGAGAACGACAAAAAAATCATGTCTGTTGTATATGAGCCCCACTTAAATATATTTTTTTTTTATTCTGTTTTTTAGTATTTGTTGTTGTAATAGCGGCAACAGAAATACATCATCTGTGAAAATTTCAACTGTCTAACTATCACGGTTCCTGAGATACAGCCAGGTGGCAGACGAACGGATAGACAGCGGAGTCATAGGATCCCGTTTTAGAAACAGCTGTTTCCTACAAAAGTGCAATACCTACGGCCAAAATGTATGGAACAGCAGTTTTTTTTTAAATTATCGACGAAAAATATCTACGTGGGGGGGGGGGGGAGGGTTCAGAATGATGTTCTGCATTGGTAACCGTTAGTGCGTCGGTGTCCTTCCACCCTGTATACGTAAGCCCACCCCCGGTTTGGATAAATGTACTGAATACGTGGTAACTGTTTGTGTGTCAATGACCCCACCCTGTATATTACTGTAGGTTGTACTTAAATGTTGCCTTTCAGGGCTGCGAGACTGTTCGAAAGAGATACCGCGGCCCTGGAACACAAAGGGCAAAACAAGGAACATGGATGGGTTTTAGTCAGTAAAAGTCTGACACTCCCTTCCGCTCCGCCCAGTGGCGGGGTCATTTGGTGATTTCCCATCCCAAAAAAAAGGTACTTAAGTCGTGCAAATATTTAAGTTTTATTTAATTTATGTGACACCTAGCATTCATCAAAACGGGTAGAAATGACCTTGGCCTTGGGGGAAGACTGCGGCCAGCTGGATTATTATAGGCTGCCAGATCCTTTGAAAATCTACCTGTGCCATTTTGATATTAAAAAACAGTCTCATCATGAGTCTCATGCTGAGCATGAGATTTTTTTATTGATTCCCAGATCGGGCAAAGTGTTATTGGGTTTTTTCGTCAAGAATATCTCAGTAGCAGCCACTGAGTCTGGGTTTGTGTCCGGTTGAGGGCAATAGGCTCACCCCTATTGCGTGGGACTTAGACTTAACTGGCGAATCTTGGGTGTATTATTAGGCACACCTCTGCCTTACCATTTGGGGAATACAGGCGTGAAGTTATGCTATGTAAAACAGTCTCAATATATAGGTACTTCAAAACGGCTCTAAATACCTCTCATTCCTTTCAACATAGCTAGATACAGCCATTTTCCTGTTTTCAATGCTCGTAGCCTCGCAACTAGTAGACCATTCACAAATGACTCATAATAGTTCCTCTCAATTGCTTTGACGGAATAATTTCAGTTTACTCACCTCGGCGATGTGTAGCATAAACATGGTAGACTAGTATTGGTTTATTTTGTCAGTCTAAATCCTACTAATATTATAAATGTGAAAGTTTGTGAGAATGGATGTGTGGATGTATGGATGTTTGTTACTCTTTCACGCAAAAACTACTGACCGGATTTGGATGAAATTTGGCACACAGATAGTTTATAACCTGGATTAACACATAGGATACTTTTTATCCCAGTAGTGCGATCCCGTGGGACAATTATTAAACTTACGCGGGTGAAGCCGCGGGCATGAGCTAGTAATGGTATAAATGAATGAAGCATAAGTATACTGAACCTATAACGTGACCACTTCTTTTTCTTTATTGTGTGGTTAGTGCCTAACCTGGTGTTAGAGTTTTCAAGCCGCCCATGGGCCTTTGACTTGGCTTTACATGCCGCCGAGAAATCTCTCAGGCATGCTGGTTTCCTCACGATGTTTTTCCTTCACCGAAGCAAGTGATAATTATACAATACGCACATGAATCTGAAAAATCAGAGGTGCGTGTCTTGAGTTCAAACATGAGACCTATGACTTGGCAGTGCGACGGTCACACCACTAGGGTATAGTATCACTGCTGGGGTCACTGCGTTTTTCCTACTCTTTCGCTATTCTTTTCTGATTAATTTCGTTGCGCGATCCAAGACAGTTAAATTGTTTCTCTGGGACTTCGTAGAACTTTATTTTCTTGGCGCTTTTCTGGCGGTCGCCAGTGTTGATTCTAGCTTTCAGAAGTTCCAATGGTTTGGCAATGTGTGGTGGGCTTACTGGGGCCACTACTGTTCCTACGTGAGTCCAGTGCGGATTGGCTGTGACTTGACTTCTAATAGTGGTAGAAAGTTGAGCATAACGTGAAAGAGACAATATGTGGATCATTTCTGATGATGCTTCACAGTCAGTCCGATGTATGAATGTAGACGAGGCGCAAGGAGTATCAGGATTGTAGCAGGTGGTGTTTTGTAGTTTCTGCTTACGCCCATGGAAAAAAGGTGTGTATTCATTTGAATATGGGTATGTCCAACCTCACTGTGTTCGGGATATGATACAACAGGACATGAACTAGGACGCGATTCCCCTTTGTCATGAAAACAGGCGCGATGTTCCACAAAATAAAGATCTAAACTGGAATTTATAGACAGAATCGAGGGTTGAATTGTTTTCTAGTGTTAGTCCGCCAAATTCCACTATTCATCCATCGTTCTATTTGATATCTCGTGATGAATAGCAGGCCTTTTTCTACAAAATACCAATGGGTATTGAACGGGTACAAGTCAAAGCCTGTAGCATTCAATTGCCGGATATAAGCCTCCCCAAAGTTGCGCCACAACTCCCGGTTTTACGGTTAAGCACGTTCAGACTGTCCCGGTCTTGAAACGTAGGGCGAAATTCATAGGTACAGACTATGAATTTTTCCCTCAGTGATGCTGTTGCTCGTCGTATGTGAATGATTTTCATATTTCAATAAGTGTATATGAATAATAGTTTCATGTTCATAATACGTCGTTCTTTTACAAGCAATGTATATATTGTTTTGTATGGAAAACTTATTTATGTATTGAACAATTTATGTACATTTACACTAAATGTAGAAAAGGAGAAAGGAACTGAAAATAGTACAAAGGTGATGCTTAAGTATTTCTAAAGAAATCTCTTCTGCACCTGCGAAAGTAGATACTAAAAGAAGATATGTAGACATAGTGTGTAAAATAAGAGAAAATTAATTAAATTAAACTATTTATTAATAATCAAGTACATTATACATAGCAAATTGAAAGGCGATCCCCAAACTAGACGTTAGTCTGTATCTTGGGGATCAGAGTTGTACATTTTCGTTATATTATCCAAAAAGGTCGTATACAGTGATTATTAACAAAATTAAACTTATTTCAAACATTATTAAATTATTTACAAACTATAATAGTAATAAATATGTACAATTATAAAAGGGTTACAGGGCGTCCAAAAATTCGTCTGCATCGCTGTCAACAGGAAAAGTGCCCAGAAGGCTGGCAGCATTACCACGTTGGATGGCAATGCTGATTCTTTGGCCAAAAAATAGGCCCACCCTCTGGTCACATGAAGAGTCACCCAACCGCTTGGCGATTTCAAATTAAACTAAAAGTAAAATTAATGAATTAACGTAAAAACACACGGAATACATAAAACATTAAGCAGATACCTCAAATACAATAGGTATACAACATAAGAACATACCTACGTACGTATAAATACAAAGACAAAACATTACAACAAAACAATAAATACAATGACAAATGATGGAGGAATGACAAGTGTACACGTGGAAGTTCTCAAACGAAATCTGTAAATTAAATACGTACCTAAGTGCTCTACTTAATTATTTACACAACCTTTGTAATAATAAGCCTGGCATAGATACGCAAAAGCAAATGCTTTTTCCTGAAAAACAGAAAAAAAAAGCTCAAACGAGGGTTAATTAAAAGCTCTTTACAAACATCATATAAAATATGACTTATTTCAATGTTTCCACGTTTTCAGGAAAACTAATCTTATTTAAATCTAGATAATTTAATGTGGGGGTATAATATTTTTGTGAAAACTAAGGCAAATAGTTAAATATTACATTCGCTTGACGTTTCCGAATCTTAACAATAGGAGTAACAGTGTTAACTTATGGGGAAGCGCCAGGGTAGCCCGCGACATTCAAATTTTAGGGTTTCGTAGTCAGCAAACAAGGAACCCTTATAGTTTCGCTATGTCGGTCTGTCTGTCCGCAGCTTAGCTCAAAGACTCTTAGTACTAGAAAGCTGTAATTTGGCATGAATATACAGATTAGTTACGTCGCGCGTGAGGAGCTCGTGGTTAAATGATAACAGTCGCTCGGGTCGATCTTTAGGTTAAGCCGTGCTTGCCTAGGTTGGTCTTTGGATGGGTGAACACCCATTACATACCGAGTTTCCTCCGTGCCTCGGAAAGCACGTTAAGCCGTTGGTCCCGGCTGTCATTTGTAGATCTTTGACTTGCAGGATTGATGAGGAGCTTTGATTTGTAGATCTTTGACTTTGTCGTTACAGGTAGTCAGTGGCCCGAAAGTCTGACAACCAGTCTTACCAAGGATATCGTATTACCCAGTACTAACTAGATTGTGGAGGCCAGATAGGCAGTCGCTCCATGTAAAATACTGGAATTCAGCTGCATCCGGTTAGACTGAAAGCCGACCCCAAGATAGTTGGGAAAAGGCTAGGCAGATGATACAGATTAGTTACGTCGACAAAGAGGTAAAATAAAATCTCGAAAAGTATTTTTTCGTTGGATAGGTCTTTAAAAATATTGCGAGTTTGTTAAAATAATTTTTCGATTAAGGGATTCGTTTGTGAAATATTAAGCTTTAAAGTGCAAATTTTTGTTAGACCTAAGTGCCCCCCCCCCCCCCTCTACCAGACGGTTGTGTTTGGGTGCGGATAGTATGTATAACGAAGTTAAAAGGAAAACTATCACAGCTAAGTAGGCTTTACAAGTTTACGAGTAATAGTCGACCAACTTATAAAATGTACTTGGATAACATATTTTCCTAAACATGTATGGGGGCACAGATTTTTCAACTGCAAATGTAAGTTAACAATAAAAATCATCGTTCCGAGGCAAATCGGTCCGCATATTTTGATGGGCAACTACGGAACCCTACATTGTGCGTGGCCCGACACGCACTTGGCCGGTTTTTTTTAATGTTTATATATCTACTGTTGGTGACTCCATCTATCAGTCATTGTGATAACGAGAGAATTGACTTTAGAGCTGAATTGAGATTTTAAAGCACTTTTAGTAATTCAATATTTGAATAGACGTCCAGCACCCAGACGCATGTTCTAGTCTTAATTGAATGTTTAGTAAATCAGATTCTGAACCCGTGAAGGCTCCAACTTTAGCCCCCACATATATTATGTCCTTCCCCTAGCGTATTCATGGCTGACTGGACTGCTCGCCTAACTTTATTAAACAATGTCCTTAAAATAAGCTCTAATTGCCAGCTCGTCCCAGTCGCAGACTCGCAGTTCTTGGTGCGAGATGTAAATAGATTGTTTAACTTAGTTAGACTTGAATTGAACACCATGGAGTCGCATGATGCAATGCAGTGCATGTTGAATCATCAATCCACACTGGGCCCGCGTGGTGGATTATGTCCTAGTCCTTGTCACAAAGAGGTCTGTATGAGTTGTGCACCGAGGTCCCTAAGAAAGGATTCAGCTCACGATGACTTCGTGCATGCGGGGGGGTGTCTGCTGGGACAGGTTTACCAAAATTTTCTCTTTCCTCAAAAACCTAGTCCACAGCCAGATGATGAGCCTCTGAGGTCTTCTCCAGGATAGATATGAAATGTCGACTAAATTATCCCTACTTCCCCACTAATATTATAAATGCGAAAGTAACTTTGTCTGTCTGTCTGTCTGTTACGCTTTCACGTCTAAACCACTGAACTGATTTCAATGAAATTTGGTACAGAGATAGAGTTGACCTTGAGAAAGAACATAGGATAGTTTTTATCCCGGACTTTTGTAGAGTTCTCTTGGAAACGCGATATAACCGAACTCGACGCGGGCGAAGCCGCGGGCGGAAAACTATTTTTAAATATTATGACGTCTAAAATGTGAGGAATTCTGATTTCTGGTGTCTGGTGACAGCAGTCCTGTTTACGGAAAATGAATAATTTCAGTTCATTTGTCCCAGCTGTATGAACACTAGTCGATGTGGCAACGCTTTGGGAAAACCAGGCATGGGCAATGAACGACAATCTTACGTTAACAGTAAATCTACGAGACAATATTGATGTTCTCTTACAATTATCCTTTTAGTAAAGGGGGCGTGTTTATAGCTATGAAATAAACAACAGCATCGAACGTCTGACCCTTTCAACGCGATCTTTAGACTTAGTCCGACCCCACGTAATGTAAATGTGCTCTCACAAACATCTTTTGAAAGTTCATAAAAGATCTAAAATATTCTCAGACGTCGACTCAGCGACCTGTCACTATTTACGATTTTCACAATGTTCTAAAATATTACAATAGGGAGGGGGATAGCTGAGTCGAGCGATAGATACCACTAAACGCAATTACCGATACCAAATTCAATTTCATTATTAGTCACAAGGGATAGTGTTTGACTGTTTTGGTTGATTGTAATGTATTCGTATTGACGTTTGAAACATGTTTTAGTTTTGAAACTCTAATGGCCTTAATGAATGTGGTTCCAACATGGGATGAATGGTAAATTTCATTGAGGTTGTTTAAAAATATTTAGTTAATATACCTAGAAGAGTCACTTTTTGAAAATATGTAAGGACATACCATACTGTTCGCACCCTTGCAAAGTTGCGTTCAACATCATCATCATATTCTTGCCCTTATCTCAATTTATTTGGGGTCGGCGCAGCATGTCTTCTTCTTCCATACTCTCTATTACTCGTCATCTCATCAGACACCTCTGCGTAATTTGATAAAATAAAGAGTTCTAAGTACATTGAGTTCAGTTTGCGTGTTTTTTTCTGATATTACACCTATTAGGAATCAAACTTATTTGTCTAGAAACAGTTAGACGATAAGATAAAATCAACAACCATTTGCACAGAAGTGATTTAACTGCCATAAAAAAAAACAAAACTAGTTGCAACTTTTTCACTCTTATCATCAAAAATAAATATCACATATATTAACTAATTACTAATCGCTACGAAAAAAGATTTATTTACTAAAACAGGCGATAAACAATGTTTCAAACGACAAGAAAAACGTGGTAGCATCTTACTCTGATTTTTTGTTCTCACACAACCCGTTTCGCTTTTTTCGATACCCGTTTTTTTGGTATCGGATACCAAGTAATTTCGGCGTTGTCCCGTCACTAATGAAGGACGTATTTGGTGCGTGTGAGAGTTGGATTTCGAACGTGTTTTTGTTAGTTTAGTGATGTGATTAACTTGGTATTGGTATCCGAGTGATGTCAAGTGGTATTTTGGTTTTTTTCAGTTTTTTTTTAATGTTTGATGAACAGGTGTTTTCTGTGCAGGTAGTTTAGTAATAATATCCTTACTGTATTTATGTGTATCAGTTGTATGAGCCAGAAGCCTTCCTTCTGGCTCATACAACTGATAAATAATTACATAATTGCGGTGATTTGGTGTCTGTGTAAGTTATGAACTGTGAACGCCGTATACCTGCCTACCTACGTGATTAATTTTCTTCACACCGTTTTCCTCTAATAGCTAGAGGGTAGGTAGTGACGTGTTGATTTATATTACCTATTATAACTACTCAAAAAACCGCTGTGTTAGTTTTAGTAAAAGAGAATGCTCATGGAAGTATGGAATCCCGTACCATGCTGCATCAAAATCAAACCTTGTTTTTTATAGACTACACTGATCGTATTAACTCCTACAAAAATTATTTTTGAAAAAAAAACCCGCGTTTCAGAGTTATTTTATAAAATCGAAACTAACCTAAAAAGTAGGTCTATTTTTTCGATGCTACCAACGACGTATTTTAACACACATACATTACATTATTGCTCTAAAAACAGCGTAATACACTAATATTAGTAAGAATTACGAGTTAAAGTAACATCCACAGTATGCTTGACTGAAACTCGATTTTATTTTAGACCTTTACATTGCCAATAGTCAGTCAGTACAGTACAAATGTCAGATGCCACAGATAAGATAACTATAAACCACAGAGTATAGTAAGTGCTATAAACTAGTCGGGATTTAGGGATGTAATCGATAAATCAAAATCTTTAGGCTGAGAAAATCTATTTTGTTGCAAATAGCAATAAACCAAACTAAATCGATTTGGTGTACTGATCTTACTTAATTGTAATTAATTTTAGAGTCCGCTCGACAGACAAGGGTTTGTTCAATTGAAACGGAACGTCATTTATATTCAGTTGAAACGGAACGTCATATAAAGGGAGTAAAACAATATTCATACTTTTAAACTCGAAAAGTATATTTCCAGTTCAAAAATCAAAACCCCGACGCGTAATGCCGTAAAAAAATATGAAACTAATTACTATAATATTTTGGTTTTGAGGCGCGAGACTTTTTGGTACCAACTTTGGTCATTGTCCTTTGTGGCAAATTGTCTTGGATACCTGATTTCTGTGAATGAGAAACATAGTATCTAGGTATCATAATCCTACTAAAAAACTAACATTACTTTTAACAAAATAATGTAAGCTTGCGACAAAAAAAAAGTGAAGTGGTCTCTCAATCCGTATACAATGTTGAGAAATTAGTGAATTGTAGGTCACACCACTAAGAAAACTTGGTGATGTCAATCCTGTATGACATAAATTCACGTCGTTTCTCATGGGGGTCGGCAGAAACTAAAGAACGTCACCTTCTACGACGTTTTAATAACGTTGCCCCACACTAGGAATTTCTCCTGTATCGTGGGTGCGTTTACAAACATTTAAACTCACATACACAAACAGCCAGACCCGGAACAACTATCTGTAGGCCATACAAATATTTGTTCAGTGCGGGGATCGAACCCGCGACATGCAACGCAGTAGTCAATCGCTCAGCCACTGCGCCAACCGTGCAGTCATCATCTTTTGCTTCGTTACATTTTGGTTCTACATATCCGCCGGTTGCGAGTACTAAGAATATGACCTTTCTGAAGAACATGACCAATAAGATCGGAGCATGTCCTTCGCGTCTCAAATGGAATTGGGCAGGACACCCAGCAAAGCGCGGTGATGGCAGGTGGAGTAAAGCTGTGACCACGTGGCGTCCAAGGACTGGAAACATAAGTATTGGTCGTCCGGCGGCGAAATGGGCAGACCAAGAATTTGGAGCTTGGCACAAGCAAAGAGAGGCCTATACCCAGCAGTGGATGAAGTCGGGCTGCGGATGATGAGGTCCTTCCAGGGCCCACACATCTGCCTTAGATGTCAATCCTCTTTACATAGTTTTTTTAGGTGAATTCAATGAATTCATAATGGATGACTTAAAATCGACATACTAATATACGTTTTTTTTTAATTTGTTTTAAATTATTTAAAAAATATGACACATCAATCATGAATTAGGCCTATCCAAACAATTTTATGATCGAAACATATTATATTTCAAATATTAATGAAAAACTCTCGAGCTACAAAATTTGATTAAAAATGAATATTCATTTTTAAACTTTTTTTACTGAGAATCTAATTTAAGTTTGTGCCTGAAAAAACGGTACGAAATTCTCTGAATTATAAAGTTCATTGTAAAATTAAATTGTTAATAAATAAAAAACTGAAATTATTTCTAAAATATTTTTAATATTAAGCGTAACTTCTGTCTGTCTCTCATTTATTATCCAAATACTATTTAATCGAATTTCTCTTTTTGTCTCTTTCTTTTTCTATCTGCTAGACAAGGACAGCAATAGTCTGGTGAGTACACCATAGACTCACGGCCAATGTTCCGCAAAATATAATCATTCACAAAAATATTAACCGCATTAATATACCATACATATTAATGAACGTTTAAGATAGAAAATCAATAAAATTATCATTAAATCCACTCCCAAAAATTACGATCATGTAGCTACCAAAATATTATTCACATACATACTCCTACGCTTGACTTAGTAAAACCAAATTGACATGACCTCTTCTGCCTTTAAAATTATTTGAAAATCGAGCTCTGCTTATACTGGCCTTTATTTTAAAGGTCCACTTTTCAGAGACCCCCGTTTTCAAGCATGAACTGGGGATTGCTGGGTCTTACTTAAATGGATTCTAGTTAAAAGGTTAATGTTCTCATTTGATAGTTTTATGCAAATAATGTATTTAAACATGAATAGCAAAGGACAGTAAATATGTAGTAATTTGAGATTAAAAATAAACATTATTTCATTGGCGAAGATTTTTTTTAGAGTGGGTGTGTAGAGTAATCACCCTTCAAAGTTACAAAACAAACGTCCTCCCCGTAATTGTGAGTGGGCCGTGATCCACCACACGGGCCCAGTGCGGGTTGATCGTGGGTGCCTATACATCATCATCATAACATCACGCCTGTAATCCCCGAAGCGTTAGGCAGAGGTGTACCTAATAGTCTCACATTTCGCCAGGTATGTAATGGGGGCGAGCCTATTGCCATCAACCAGCCGCAAATCCAGACTCCGTGGCTGCTACTGAGAAAAAGACTCGATATCATATTTCCCGACCCGTGAATCGAACCCAGGACCTCATGTTCAGCAGTCGTGCTTGCGACTACTAGACCAACGAAGCAGTAAGTAGAGGCAATAATATAATTATAGACTTTTTTTTCCGGATGGGAAATCATCAAATGACTCCTCCCGCTCTGGGCGAAGCGGAAGGGAGTGTCAGACTTTTACTGACTAAAACCATCCATGTTCCTTCTTTTGCCCTTTATGTTCCAGGGCCGCGGTATGTCTTTCGAACAGTCCCGCAGCCCTGATATAATTATAGACTGTGGGTGCGTTTCTAGTAAATTAGATTTAGAGGTTGAACCTCATCTGCCAGCACGGAATCGCACTTGTCCACGCTCCTATCCTTTTAGCTGTCGCTCAGAACCGTCATTTGTTAACACGAAACCTCTTGGTAAGACTGGTGGTCAGATATTGGGGCTTATGACTACTTTTATCTTCTTGTATACAAGACCCTTAACGATGCCGTCAACCAAGCATTCTGTACATCAAACTATAAGTAACTTTACTCAAAAAATATTGCAAGGAAATGACTTTTTTGGATGAAAGATCACGTTTTACAGCATTGTGCTGATGGATGGATTGAATAGTACCGGGGTCGTGGAGGTGTTTAAAGTCTTAAAATCTTACATTAAAAACTTATATTTAAAAAAAACTTGTGAAAACGTTGGAATTTTGACCCCCAATATCCCCGTAACTAGAAGGTTCCCTGGTTCATATAGCTGATGTTATAAGAAGTAAAAAAATAAAACCCTTGAAATCGTATACAAAATCAAATTCAAATAGGGAAGTAATCTATATAATTACGAGTATTTATAAATCGCGTGCCACGGTGTTTGTGGTCGCACTCCTCCGAAACGGCTCCACCGATTTTTATGAAATTTTTTATGTATATTTGGTAGGTATTAGAATAGGTCGTAAAGTATATTTTACACCGCTAGGTGACTAGGAGGTAGGTAGGTAGGGTAGGGTAAAAAAGGTGCATTGCAACGCATGCCGGGCACAGCTGGTATTTTTTATAATAATTTCAGGTCGACGAAATTCGCGGGCAGCAACTACTATACCTAAAATCCTTTTAAACCTGTCCAGGTGTACCAAGGCCATTCAAATCTTGGTCACCCGGACTCTGAGTCAACTAATCAGTCGACCGTCAGTTCCGTTAGTCTCAATACTTAATAGATAACAGTTGATATTGTTAATAACAACTAATGGTATAATGGTCTATTTGCTGCAGCCTTGGCAGGAGCAACACCTGTGGATATAGCGAATGTGTTGAAGTGAGAGGGTTTTGAACTAAAGATTTGTAATAGAAGTATCAGTTCGAACATTATAGCATCACACACCAGTTGTAATTCTCGAAGTTATGGCAGAGATCTGATACTAAAGTGGGCCTGGGCAGGCCATGTCTGCTGGATGCACAGCTGTGGGCCCGAATATCGCAAGATAGGAGCCCAGGGCCGGCAGTCTCGACATAGATACCGACATTGTCGCAAACTTTCGATCGCTTAATAATAACAGAAAAAATCGGTTGCAATAACGATGCTTGCGAGAAACGCATCTTGGATGTTGAGACTTGCATTTCTCGCAAACATCGTTATGCAGCCGAATTTTTTCGTATCTATATCGAGACTGCCGGCCCTGAGACAGCTAGACGGGGTAGCGATAGACCGAGAAGATGGCGGGACGCCTTGGGTGGCTTCCTCACGAATTGACGAGAAGAAGCACACCATTGAGAGAAGTGGAAGAAATGGGGAAGGATGGAGGGTATTTTTAGGAGAGGAACCAATTATTATTATTAATGCTAGCCCATATTGTCCCACTGCTGGGCAAAGGCCTCCCTCCATTCCTGCCAACGGTCACGATTCTGTGCTACTACTTTCCAATTCTCAAGGAAGACATCCAGTTCGTCCCGCCGTCTCCTTCGTGGTCTGCCGCGACCCCGTGTCACTGTTTCAGGGCACCAATCCTGAGCTTTACTGGCACACAGTTCATTCGGCATGCGACAGACATGTCCTGCCCAGTCCCATTTAAGTTGGGCAGCCTTTTGAGCCAAGAGGGACAGTAAGGGTTAATTAAAAAAATACAGAGGCATAGCTATAGTAAACTCACATTTAAGTTGGTGTCGTTTAAGTCGCATGTACCTTATATGATGCGATTGCCATCAACAAATCCAGGTCCACGCAAATCCAGGATCTGGACTGCCACTGAGAAATTCCTGGTAGAAAAACCCTTAACTCTTTGCTCGACCCCAACCAACCCTAGGGCTCAGCAATTTTGCTTGCGAGCTACAACCACTGGGCCAAGATGACCAAAAAATATCCGTGGTCTTTAGAAGTTATTTAAACCATTACAGGAGAAGAAAACGAAGAGCCTCCTTGGTCATGAGCATGAGGGCCTGGGTTCGATTCCCATGTCGGGCAAAGTGTTATTGGGTTTTTCCCAACTGGAATCTCTCAGTAGCAATCACGGAACTTTGATTTGTGCCCGGTGGATGGCAATAGTCTCGCCCCCTAATACATTAAACTTAAACATTACCGGCGAAATGTGGGCGTACTATTGGGTACATCTTTGACCAACACTTCGGGGATTACCAGACGGGATGCAAAAAGAAGAGCCATTATTTCCGTGGGAACGCAAATACGTTGTCAAACTTCTGCACATTACCTCCATGATGATCAGACAGATGACATTTCAATAGATTGGTGTTTAGTGAATGTTTGTTCGTCCTTCGCGACGTTCCTTTTACCTATTTTGTTTGTCAATAGATGTTTATCCTCTGCCGTACGCAATACGCATAGTTCTCTGTTGGCTAACAAGTCGTGGGGATTCAACAACCTATGGACTGTGGGGTTAAGCTGTGCTTGTCTGGCCGTGTATGGGTAACCTACCTATTTGCTATGTGTAGATTTGGTTTCCTAACACCTATTTTTGTTTTATTCTTTATTTTTATCGAAGGCTTTTATCCTCAAAGGCCTCAAAGGCCTAGTACCTCATCATAACTTAACCTTATTCTAAACTTAACTACACATACAGTATACATTATTATTTTCTAAACAAATTAGCGAGGAGACTTGCTATCTCCGGTGTAGGTTGCGGTAAAACAAGAACGTATGGACTGGTATCCCATTCATTTGTTTTTAACATACATAACAGTGTTTCTCTTTACTTAATTTTCTTAGAACATTCTACAAGTAGAAGGGGAGGAGCTCGTGGCTAAATAATAACTTTAGGTTAAGCAGCGCTTACCTAGGTTGGTCCGTGGATGGTGAACACCTATTACATACCTAGTTTCCAACGTGCCTCGGAAAGTACGTAAAGCCGTTGATCCCGGCTGTCATTTGTAGATCTTTGACAGTCGTTACAGGTAGTCAGTCAGTGGCCCGAAAGTCTTGTCAGACTTTCTAAAGGACCAGTTTTCCAGTCTTACTAAAGGGTATCGTATTACCCAGAACTAACTGGGTTGTGGAGGTCATAGGCAGTCGCTCCCCGTAAAATACTGGTATTCGGCTGCATCAGGTTAGACTGGAAGCCGACCCCAACATAGTTGGGAAAAGGCAGGCAGATGTTGATTCTACAAGTAGATGGTAAACATCTTCAACCGTTCCACTTGTTTAAAAAAAATAAGAGAATTTACTTTTTTCGTTTCTTATCATAAAATAGCTAAGTCCTGAGCACGCTACTATTCTTGTTACATTGTTCTTCTTGTTTTTCGCTACAATTATTGAAAGTTAGATGAGAATATCTACCTAGGTATAATAATTATTAATTTATTTGTCTGCTCCGATTCCGAAAATTCTTTCACTAACTGGAAGCAATATTATCCCCGAGTGGCATAGCACATACGGGATGGAAGGGACACCGACGCGAAAACAGTTACCACGTACTCAGTACATCAATTTGAGCCCCCCCCCCCCCTCATAGATTTTTTTCAGAGCGGCAGTGGTGGCGGCCCCGCCCCGACTTACGAACAGTGTGTTGTGGGTTCGAAACCAGGCAGGCGCATTACTTTGTGTATTTATTTCAGCACCAGTGCTCTCAAAAACGGTGAAGGAAAACATCGCGAGGAAACCGGCATGTCCTAGAACCAAAAATTCGAAGACAGACATCTAGAAACCCGCACTGGGCCCGCGTGGTGGATTATAGCCCATTCCCTCTCATAGAGAGAAGGCCATGTGTCCTAGCAGTGGGAACATTATAGGCTGATGGTGCTATGCGTATATGCTTTTATATTAAACAGAAACAGCCGTTTCCTAGAAAAAAGTGCAATACGTACACGGCCGTAATGCGAGTGAAGCCAAGGGTAAAGGCTAATTGGCTTATATTTTGTCCAGGCCGTACTTTTGATACATTCGACTTTGGCATATCTTAGTATTCATTTAAAATGCTAGGTCTTTAGTCTGAAAACAAATCTTAGTCGATAATTGACTTCTAATTTGCTCGATAAACATGTCTAATTTGTTTAAAACTAAAAGTTTTACTACAACTTGCAAAGCACTGCACTGACAATTTCATTTAAACAAATTGATATTAATTTTAATACAAGAGTAGGTAGTTACAAACTACAAAACTATAATAGTAATAAAAATATGTACAAGTATCAAAAGGGTTACAGGGCGTCCAAAAATTCGTTCACATCGAAGTCAACAGGAAAAGTGCCCAGACGGCTGGCAGCATTGCCACGTTCAATGGCACTAGGTCGTATAATTCTTTTAAAGTTAGTTAAAGATTGTTTTCCAAGCCATAGCATAGACCTTAATAAAAAAGCATCAACAGCATTTCTGCTACTTTAAAAATCACTCAAAATTCGCCGACAAGATTCAAGACACTGTCAATATGCCATCGTTACGAATAATCAAACAGAAGAATCACACCATGTATTATATTTCGAACGGACTGACTAACATCTACCAACAAGAGACCTCAAAACAAACCAACAAAACGCAACAGACACAATTTTAACGATCCATTTTTTGTTAGAGCAGGTATCTTGACGGCGAGTTGGGTAGCATTCCCACCACCTGCCACACCATCGGTGCTCGACGAATGTATCGAAATGTTAATGATATGTTCAACTACTAGATAATGTCCACAGACAGATGCAATTTTGCAACAGAGGTTCTTGCACGAACGAGGTCTTCTCTAACTAAACAGACAGATGTGTTGCAGGAGAGTTTGTTCCGGCATTTCTTCTTCAAAGAAGTGACGAAGCGTGGGCATTTTGGGTAACTGTCTTGTGTATTGCTGATGTTCTAAAAGTTCTGGGGGTCTAAAATGGCCGCTTTAGCAGAATCATAATAGGATAATAATATGAATTACGTTTAAATTCGTAAGATGGTCATAAAGTGACCATTCATAACAATACCATGACCATTTAAAGGATTTAAACGTAATTCATATTATTATCCTATTATAATTCTGCAAAAGCGGCCATTTTAGACCCCCTTATTATCAGCCTAATTTGAATAAATGAGTTTTGATTTTGAACGTGAGTAAACGTAACATAAATTCAAACGATTTTCTCTTTTATTGAAAAAATGCTCTCCTCTAGCAATTTGATTTAAATTAATGCAAGGCATAGCACAGACTTAAGTCACTATTAGTTATAAATGAAGTCTCAAAATTTAGTAAATATTCACAGCGAAATGAGTATTTTTAATTTTAAAATTAGTGGAATTTACATTGCGTTAACTCCGCGCCATTCATATCGATTTATAAGCAAAACGTGCGACACCATATTGTGTCTGTCTCATTTTTAAAGATGGAAGGAAAGTCTTTTGTTATTTTTAGTACGATATGCTAATTGGCCCAGGTGGTTGGAAGTGTTGACTATTGGCTGTAGGCAGCTGGAATATTATAGGAGTTACAGATGCCTGACAAGGTTGAATTTGTCTCGTGCCTGTAATTATACTTACACCTTTAAAACTGGAACACAGTTGGTTCGATGGCAGAAGCGCTAAATTTAGTCTATGCATTCGCACAGAAAACACCTCATCAAGTTTTAAAACGTAATTTATTACGACATGTGTTTATTTTATACAAGGTCCCATTAAAATAGATGGACAAATAACACAGCGTTCAGTACCTCTAACCAAAGATATCCAAGCAAAAAAAAATACTGATTAAATTGCTTGCAACAGTGTCGAAATATCGGGAGTTCATATGAACAATCACGGAAGATACCCCGTAAGTGACAGTATAAGTTTAGTTTTAAACCTTGGAAGCTTATAACAGTGTTTGATTGCAAAGATTACTAGTTTAACCACAAGTAGCACAGTATTAATACTGTAACTGTCCTCACGACGTGGCCGCAAGTGGTATATATAAACAGGTGTTGATAAAACAGGTTGTGCCAATGAATGGCTACCTTAAGAAATTAATAAGGTACAAGGATCATTACGCTCATCATCATCATCATCATCCACAGCCTGAATTCATCCACTGCTGAGTATAGGCCTCTCTTTTCTTCTGCCAATCTCCACGTTCCAGTGCCAGCCTCATGCAGGTTTTTCCCTCGATGGCAACTATGTCGTCTGCCCATCTGGCCGCCGGACGACCCACATTTCTTTTCCCCGTTCTTGGACGCCATTCGGTGACAGCCTTAGTCCACCTGTCATCACTGCGTCTTGCTCCTGCCCAACTCCATTTGAGTTCCGTAACGCGATTTCCAATATCGAAAACCTTTGTACGTCTTCGGATTTCGACGTTAGGAACTCGGTCTACCAGACCTATCTGTTTATCATTACGCTAGCTGAACTATAATAAACGCAGAAATCATCATCTGCCTAGCCTTTTCCCAGCTCTGTTAGGGTCTGTTTCAGTCTAACCACTACCAGTATTTTTCATGGAGCGACTGGCAATCTGATCTCCACAGTCCAGTTAGAACTGGGTAATTTAGTACCCCTTGGTGAGACTGGTTGTCAGAATTTCGGGCCACTGACTACATGTAACGACTGTAAAAGATCTACAAATGAAAGCCGGAACCAACGGCTTAACGTGCTCTCCGAGGCGCGGAGGAAACACAAATAATTTAAATACTTCGATCCGAGAGTCTGATCACATTATTTCATATTGATAGATTGTAAACAAGCCGAGTCCACGGCAATTTTTTTTTTGTCACCCACTGGACACCAAACAGACCACGGCCTGCTACCAAGAATTTCCTAAAGTAAAAACAGTATGCGACCAGGGAGTCGAACCGAGGACATTACGCTCAGCAGTAACGTTTGCGACCACTATACCAACAACACATTAACTTCTGTCTTCTTTAACTTCGAACAACGGTTTGATAACAAGGTGTTCACCATTCGGTCAAACAGGTCGCTTGCGTGTGCGCAAGTTCCTAAGCCAACCGGAAACCGATTAGCTTATCGGATATTATTACTCCAACCTAATTCCCATAGAAGACTTCCGACAACCGACTTGCGAGATACATCGTATTTCCCATGTTAATGGGAATAAATAGCCATTGATCGTAAATCTGTGCAGGTTTCGCTGACTAATTATTAGTTTCCTGTATTAATGCTATAGATTCACACCTCATCTGTCTAGGCTTTGGTCGTTAATGTCGAACTGCGTTACTAAGCATGAGATTTTGGGTTCAATTCTCAGATCGGTCAAACTGTCAATGAGTTTTTTCGTCAGGAATTACTCAAGAGCAACCCGGAGAACTTGCGTCTGGTTGATGGCAATAGGCTGGCCCCATTTACATGGGACTCGAACATCAATGATGTAATCTGTGTTCTCTATAGGATACAGAACCCACGAAAGGTTCGGCAAACGAAACTATTCGGGGAGAGAGGAAGGGGGGGGGGGCTCTTGTTGTTTTTCGTTACGTCATCTGTCTAGTCTTTCCTGGTTAATGTCGACGAGCCATTATCCCGCTATCATCTGGCTGACTGGCTATTATTGGGTGTAAAATTTCATTGAGTCCTACCGTCTACCGTGATTTTTCACTCCAAAAAAAGACGTTTCCGATAATTTCTTCGTAAATTATTAAGTTTTATGTACAGAATGCTTGGTCGACTGTATCTTTTCTACATTATAAACTATTCTACTCAGATCTTAGATGATGTCGATATTCAAGTATCAGACTTTTGAAACAAAGACGCCTTAATCTGACCTTAGCAGGTCCACAACCCAATTACGAAGGAATTTCAATTACGTCAAGGCCTTCGGGCTTTTAAAGTCTACCTTTTAGTCGTTGTATTGACATATTTCGTATGACAGACGAGACCAAAGACGGTGTTTTGGGCAGATGACACAAGTCTTGCAGCGGGTGTCACCAATCCAATGAAATTGATCGAGATCAACACTTAAAGTGGCAGCTGTTGAGAGCGGTTAAATTTCATTATCAAATTATGTCAAATAATGCCACCCATCCTCGAACTGACCGCGGGCAAGTGCAACTTAACTTCGCTGTCTTTAGCTAGAAGCTCCTTTTAATCCATATTATGTAGCAATTCAAACGCTCAGATTGTATCAACACATCACATCATTAAATAATCCCATACAAAACTAGTTTCATTCATAATTTCTTCTTTTTAAGATCCGGTGTGGGAGCCAAACGACCTACTTCTGTCTCTGTCGCACGCATACGTTTCTCTATAGGTCTGTCTCGCTCGCTCATTGCGCGGGAGTTTAAGTGAGCTCCTAGAATCCGCCATGTTTTTTATTTCGGCGTTTTTTTAGGGTTGCGTGTGAACTTGGTAAGGCTTTGTTTTGAAGTCGGTTTTTAATGGAAGATGCACCTTGGTGAGTGAAGTTTTAAATGCTTTGACGTGTCTTGTCAGAGGGTTACGAAGGTTACGAAGCTTACATTAATAAAATTAATGCACAAATTCCTACTTATTTTTACTCTTCGTGGTTGATATTAATTCAAAGTTTCTGGTTATATAGCGATTGTGGAACCCAAAACAGGATTTGCCACATCTTCTCTCCTGCCCGTCGTACACAACTAATTAGACTTCAATGAAGCAAACGACGGAGATTTGTTCCTCATCGTTATCACCATTGATAGCTTTGTTCCACTCACGGCTTAGTACATAAGCTTATCTCTATTCTGTCATGCAATTCTGGCTTTTATTAGTCACAACCCTTTCATACCAACCCACCCATACCGAATTTAGAACTTATATTATTATTTCCTTTTTACTAACACTATTATTAAGTTATTTTGTTGAAACTAACACTATGGACTCCTGTCTGAAATAAAGAATTTGAATTTAAATTACAATCTTCATGAGTAATATACTATGCTACAGTTTATTTTTATCCACAAGGTAGGTAATTCATCAGTAAATGCATAAATGACCGGTGACTTTAAACCCCAATACACAATTTCCATCAAGGAAAAGATCCAATACCATAACCAATCCATATTAATTTCCTTAACAGAACCCACACTGCTTTAAATCTCGACTCCAATTTAATTTTCTTTTCATCGTACAGTGTAGAACAAAAAAAGTACATGTTTATGAGACATCCGGCAGATCGGTCTCTAGAGGAAATGACGACGTAATAGTCAGATGGGCTTGCCACAGTATAGATAGATCTGTACAGAAGGCTAATTGGCCAAGACAAGTGACAGTCGCTGTCACCACTTGACCACGAGCTAAACGATGCATAAAGCAAATTTCTTCGCAATTCATTGGAATTGCGAAGCTAACAATTGAAACACGCGTGAGTCGCTCGACGCAATTTGCGTCGCAAGTCATATCGCCTCAATCCGTGAACGAGGCGACATAGTGTTTCGTATTTCTACAACACTTTTTAAAGGGAAATCCAATACATTTTTGACTTTTCCATAATCTTTTTCACAGAAATTAGAATAGCGTACGTACGCCGATCTCAAACAAATGCCGGTTGCGAGTTCACTTGCACTCGCCTTACGTGAAGCGTGTCTATGTGTGCGTGCGTTGGCGCTCGTTGAATGAAGCGGTACTACTGTAACTATCTATTCTGTGTTTTGACGTAGTTACTATTACAAGTTTCTTGCTCTTTGAGGTCAGTAGAGGTTTAAGTATTAATGTTGTAGTAACTTTAATGGTCGGGTTGAATGAATTGATGATTTGAGTTCTGATTTGAATGAGTATTTCCGTTGGTTGGTTTGTCAATTCGTTTTTATTGATTGACTGTTCAAGTGTTCATATTACCATTAATTCCGAGGATTTCTGTACAAAAATAAGACATATTTTGTTTTGAATGGAAAATATTTTTATTATTGTACCTTCTGATCTATTGCTATTTTTGTTCGTCTGTGTATTTTTCCGCTTACGTGTTATGATAACGTTCATTGTCATCCGTTGTCAATACATGGAGTTATAATTAGAAACACTTCAGTTTGTTATTGCGATTTTTCCGTTGCGATCGCTTTTGAAATTTCAAAAGTTACCAAAAATAAAAAGAAGCTTATATTTAAAGTAAACCCCGAAAAAAATATAGTAATGGAGCACAGTTAGGTACATCGTATTATAAGCAATATTCAAATACTCTCTCAAATATTCATCAAGCTTTAAGCTCAGAAGGAGATAGCGCGATGAGCTAAACTCAGCTTTAAAGGATTGGCATACAAGTGAAATATATAATACATATCAAAGAAAGTAGTAAGCAGGGAGGGAGGATGTCCTTTGAAATGCAATGATAAGTCAAACTGTAATAATAACAATGAATTCGAATTAAAGCATACCGATTCCCAAACCTTACTTTCGAACTCAATATTTACTTCTTTGTCCTTCGTTCGCCTTAAAACCAACCCAACATTAAAACTGCGCGAACCGTCACCCCAGTTGTTCCTTAAGCGACCACCTGTCTTGTAAGTCTTGTTAGCAGGTAGTAGCGTGTTATTTCAAGCGTGACCAGTAATCATGTGTGACTCACTGTCTTGTAGGTCAAGAAGTGTCACAAGTTTTGAGAGTTCATGAGCGAAAAGTTTTTTTTTTTTGTAAACGATATCCAAATTAACATCTCTTTACAGGTAGTTATTCTTTCTCCAATTATACTTGTTCTTACAAAGCACTTTACTTAATCATCATGGAGTGTTTTCCTAATACGATATTCTTTAGATCCTACTTGAAACGTGATTAAATTTAAGATTTTCATTGAGTTGTAGAGTAGAATGCATTTCATTATTTCCCGCGTCTGTCCTTCCTGTCGTGCATTACAATGAATTATGCCATCTACAACCACGGCCACCCATCCACAGACCGCGTGGCTTAACCTTGAAGATCAACCTTGAAGATTTAGCAACCTTCGATACACCAACGATTTTATGCGCATCACACTTACATCGCTCCCTGAACAATTACCGTTATTGCACCTCCAGCAAAACATGAGCGGCAATCTAAGCATAAGGAGGGCAACCAGGATCCCTCCAAACAAGTAAGAAGCTCGTTACAAGCGGCAACAAGCCCAAAACAGGCCGGTGAAGAAGCTTTCATCCGTGTGGAGAAGAAGAAGAAGCCTGCTCGTCGCAATCAGTATGATTCCGCATTGACAGGTTCGAACATGTTGCTGCGTATGCTATTCCATCGACGTAGGTGTATGAGTCAAGCTTGCATCACCACGAAGGTAGAGAAGGTCGCATTTACTTCGACGCGGTGTCAAATCGCGGCGTCCGTACCATCATCATCTGCCTACCCTTTTCTCAATGTTGGGTCGGCATCCAGTCTTACCGGACTCAGCTGAATACCAGTATTTTATATGGAGCGATTGCCTATCTGGTTTCCACAGCCCTGTTAGTACTGGGTAATACAATACCCTTTGTTAAGATTGGTTGGCAGACTTTCGGGTCACTGACAACCTGTAACGACTGTCAAAAATCTCGAATGACAGCCGGGACTTTTGTCCCGGCTGAAGCTGGGTGAGCCCGTTGGGCTTAATGTGCTTTCCGAGGCGCGGAGGACACTCAGTTTGTAATGAATGGTTACCCATCCACGGACCAACCTCCAAGCACTGCTTAACCTTAAAGATCGACCGGAATGGCTGAGAATATTTAGCCACGAGCTCCTCCGAACTAAAACGTCATATTAAAACTAACATCCACCCATCTTGAACCACAGCACCCTTCGATACACCAACGATTTTATTCGCATCGCACTTACGGAGCCCCCTGAACCGTGACGAAGTGACTCAGCGCATGGGTCAGTGGCTCTATGACTGCCGTGGGAGGCAGTTTTTATAGCCTTTTGTTTGTCAAGGGGAACCTCAGGGTTTGGGCAAGAATTTGGAGTAAGATTTCAATGAGTAGTGTAGTAGTTTTCGTGAATATCTAGTGACCAATAGTGTGGTTGTTCTCGATGAAATCATTCTTTGTTGATTTTAGAACTTATTTTATACCTAGGGAACACTAGTTTTGTCCGCGTTTTCGCGCTATTCCGCCATGAGGGTCATAAAGAAATAAATATTTCTGAAGTATGTTCAAATGCTGCTAATACGTTGCTTATAGATTTCAAGCCATATCGCATTCACTTAGTAGGTATAGCAAAATCAGCATTTTACTTTCCCACTGCTGGGGTGTCTCAGCAGTGGGAAGGTAGATATTAGAAACCATATTGAAAGCAGGCCTGTGTAAGACTACTCTCAATGATCGCGAGTGGGCTATAATATCCACCACGCGAGCTCAGTGACTGTTAGTGAATATCACAGAACATGTGTTTGAAGTCTTGGTTTTAGCGCATGCAGATTTCCTAACAATTTCATTAATATTTTCACTCTTTCCAATTAAATTTATACATTATTTACTATACAGAATTAAAATATGTGCGGACACATCAAGCTACCCAAAACAGCCCAAATTTTCCCAATCAACCATGAACCTAATGGTTCAGTGATAAATCTATTAAAGAAATTTGACAGATTGTAGTAGTTTGATGTGCGTCTGTGCATGTATCAAAAGCAGAAAGAACTAAAGGGCATAAAAAAATTCGTCCGCATCGCTGTCAACGGGGACGTGCCCAGAAGGCTGGCAGCATTACCACGTTGGATGGCAATGCTGATTCTTTGACCGAGAAATAGGCTATCCCTCTGGTCACGGGAAGGGTCGACCAACCGTTTGGCGATATCTTGAAATACTAGGTGGGCACTCGAACCCCAAGGCCCAAGTGTTTCAACCCCAAACGGCTCAAACACATAATTACCAATGAAGTTATTATTTCATAGAAATCAAAGCTTTATTTAAATTCTTCGTCATCAATACGCTGATTCATAAACGTATTTCAAAGATTCTCAGAAGCATACAATCGAAAATCTATTTCCCATGAAGCAACTAGTTCTTCATATTACATTGTGACATTTACATACTATTTGCATGTATGTTTGTTGCTATTTTTTCTCGAATTCGCACCTCAGAAACTGCTGAAGCGTAAGCTTTGCTTATAGATGATCAGTTTTAATACTGCAATATTTTTTATTGGTTTATAAATAGTTCCTTTATATTGATTTTTATGATGGACGTGGTTTTTTCTCACGGTTTTATGTTGTTTATTGATTACAGTAATATGTTTATGGTTTCTATACATGGTATCACTGATATTTACTTAGCTGTTAATTGATTAATTGATAGTGTGGTCTGAAAATAATGATGTGTTTGTTTAAGCTACTGTCCACAAGCCATAATAAGTGTGATATTCCTGTAGTACTTACCCATTCCTCAGCGGAGATCCTTTTGTAGAAGAATTGGCAAGAAATTTTAAGGATATCGAAAACAACTTTCGATTGGTGTAAACCACAGACATAGATATTATACCTAGATATCGCAAGAACACCTACTTCCCCGCTTAAGCATTTTATGCTTAACGTGTATACTGTGGCAGCAAGCTAATTCGTTTAAAACAACACCGTTACAACTGAAAAACCTAATTCTAGACGTTTATAGAACAAGAACGTGGTAATAGACTACGTTGAATAGTAACTTGTTTGTTTAATAACTAACTAGCTTTGCACGGGTGCCTATGTTACTCAGGGTGAATGTAGCTTTCCAATGGTGAAAGAATTTTTGAAATCGGCACAGTAGTTTTTGAGTTTATTCATTACAAACATACACACACACAAAAATTTATTATTATATTATATTTATTTTTCCTCTTTATAATATTAGTGTAGAATAGTGCTTATGACGTCATAGTTGGTAGTCAAAATATGGTACGCTTGGTTTTCACACGCATCGCGATACTTGCGTTACCTAGGTACATCTATATCTGTGTTGTAAACCATTCATGACAAGATTATACATACATAATTATGTAAGATCGAGCAATATACTCCTACATGATAACATAGGGTGTAACAAGACCCTTAACGAAGCCGAAAGGCACTTGTTCTCCCTGTCATTGCGATCATTTTTTTGTTCCAGACCATACCTGGGAACCTTCTAGTTACGGAGATATTGGGGGTCAGTTCCAACTTTTTCACAAATTATTTTTAGATACTTGTTTTTAATGGAAGTTTTTTACTTTAAACACCTTCACGACCCCCGAACTACTCAATCCATCCATCAGCACAATGTTTTGAGTGCGTTACATTGTGTTTTATCGTAAAACGTGAATTTTCATCCCAAAAAAAGAAGTTGTTTTCCCAGCAATAATTTTTGCGTCGGTCACATAGTTTGATGTACAGAATGCTTGGTTGACAGCTTCGTGACGGGTCCGGTTACACCTTGGATATTCCTGGTGGACCTACAGATGGTAGCACTATGCAATTATTACAATAATTATATTTAAAAAAAATACAACTGCCGGTTGCAAAGGTCACGGCAACGGGTTGCAATTTGCACGATTACAAATAGACTTTACTGCCATTTAACATAATTATGAATATTGATAAAAAAAAATGGTCAACTGGTTGCTTTCTAACATTTTAATAACACTTTAATTATTCAACATTTTAGGGTAATTTTGGTTTTACTATGATGTGGATTGTGTTTTTACAGCGCTCATTTTTTTTAAATATTATAAATGTTATTAAATATTCCCATACTAACTCGAATGATTTCATCTAGGTTTATGTGATCTTGTCATTACTATAACACCCTTTTTTTTTTGGAGGGTGGGAAATCATCAAATGACTCCTCCCGCTCTGGGTGGAGCGGAAGGGAGTGTCAGACTCTTACTGACTAAAAACCACCCATGTTCCTTCTTTGGCCCTTTATATTCCAGGGCCGCGGTATCTCTTTCGAACATTCCCGCAGCCCTGGCAGGCTACTATAACACCCTAAGGTCTAGAATAGAATAGAATATCCTTTATTATGTACTCCAGACACTGACCTTATTATTATAGCATTTATTTCAGGTTACGCCCATAGCGTTAGTAACAATTGTCTTAATTAAGTAATACATGTTTTATTCTGTGTGGAGTTTCATCCAATGTCGCAGCATTGGAGACTCCCATCAATCTGCGAATAAACCCAAGATATTGTTGGCACTGCCACGAAGACGAGCAAGCAGGGAAGCGCTTCTTGTACGTATGATAGCCGCAAAACCATTTGTGCCTTTCCGCAAACATCTTTGAAACGCTACATTACCATGGCAGCCTCAACAGTATCCTGAGTGCATTATTATTATACTGGACACGTAGATCGATGTATGCACGTAAACTATAACTATAACGTGTAAAATGACGAGCAAAATGATTATTATGTATTGGTTGAATTGTTTAGGAGCTCGTGGCTAAATAAGAACAGCCGCACGGATCGATCTTTAGGTTAAGCCGTGCTTACCTAGGTTGGTCCGTGGATGGGTGACCACCCATTACATACCGAGTTTCCTCCGTGCCTCGGAAAGCACGTTAAGCCGTTGGTCCCGGCTGTCATTTGTAGATCTTTGACAGTCGTTACAGGTAGTCAGTGGCCCGAAAGTCTGACAATCAGTCTTACCAAGGGGTATCGTATTACCTAGCACTAACTGGGTTGTGGAGGTCCGACAGGCAGTCGCTCCATGTAAAATACTGGTATTCAGCTGCATCCGGTTAGACTGGAAGCCGACCCCAACATAGTTGGGAAAAAGGCTAGGCAGATGATGATGGTTGAATTGTTTAGGTGAGGTTCTTCAGAAAGGTCAAGTGCGTAGTACTCGCAACCGGCGTGCGTGTGTGACTAGATATATGAACATGGACGAGGTGAAAGCAGTAAGTATGTAGGGGTCTTAGCAAGTGCTTTCACTATCCAGTGCTGTTTAAAAATCAGTAAATCTTGTTTTTATTTTCATAAAGTTAACATTAAACTCTACACAATCCATATTTTCTTTATAATACCTTCATAAATCTCAATAATGTCGAAAGTTTTTTCATAAAACTTGCATTATGATCAATTACTGCCTACCCTTTAAGTTTAAACAGTCGTTAGTATATTTAAACTCAATATTGGCGAATATTTAAGTAGAAATCTTTGTGAAAGAGGTCGCCCTGGGATAAACTACTACCATAGGTACTCTCGAGTTCACTGACGGTCTTTCCAACCTTATTACTTAGGGCATAAGGGTGAAAAGTTAAGTTCGGGTGTTAAGTTATAGGTATAGTAGTGATAGCCTAGTGGTGTGACCGTCGGACTGTTAAGTCATAGGTCTCAAGTTCGAACCCAAGACACGCACCTCAGATTTTTAATTATCACTTGCTTTGGTGAAAGGAAATCGTGAGGAAACCAGCATAACTGGGAGATATTTCTCGACGGCATGTAAACCCAAGTCAGAGGCCTATGGGCGGAGAATATCATCATATACGTAGCATTTTCCCAACTGAGTCTAACCGGTTACAGCTGAATCCCAGTAGTTCATATGGAGCTACAGCCTATCAAGTCTTCGCAACCCAGTTACATTAGTTACAGTTAGTTCAAATACCCTTTGCTTATCTACAAAACCAACCTATTATCATAGATTAAATTACAATTGTTTGTAATGATACTAGCTAATAATTAATACGGGCTTAATGCGTGGCCGCTATTTTAGAAATAAAATGGCGGAAGTTATATGAAGCGTTCTTATAAAATCTTCCAACCCCTTTCATCTTCAGTGTACATTCAAGCTTACATTTATCTTTGCTAACTTCTTAGAATAGCGCACTAAAGCCACATTCTTTGGTAAAGGAAGCGAAAATTAGCGTTTTATAACTTTTCATTAGGAGATCATTTCCCATGCTGTTATGGCAGGAATGCTAGTACACCGGATCGATATGTAATTGTATGGTTGTTGTCTACAAAAGTCTACGACATCAGGAACCAGGCGGTGTGCCTCAAATGGACCTGGGCAGGACATCTGGCTAGACGCGGAGATGGCCGATGGAGCAAGGCTTTGACCGAGGGGTGGCCAAAGTTAGTCCAAAGAAACCAGGGCCGTCCTAAAGCTCGTTGGGTCGACGATATCGTCAAAGTCCCTCACCCCGCGGGAAACACCTGGGTGAGGGACGCACAGAACCGGGAAGTATGGCAGAAAAAAGGGGAGGCCTATACCCAGCAGTGGGTGATTCCGGGCTGATATGATGATGATGGTTGCTGTTGGATACGGTGCATTTATTGCAAAGGTCCCATGACCACCAGACTTACGTCATATCCCCTCAATAAAATTAAACTCAACAGTTAAAACAAAACAACAGATAGCTACTGACAATTTCTTCCATATAACGCTTCCTTCTTACCAATATTGGTTCCCCCTCAGTACGAATTTCAAAACCACATTCGAAACTTAAAAGAAAAAAAACATAGCTACCAACTGATCTTTTCTATATCCTTTTACTACGAAGAATCGGATGTTTTCACAATATTTTACATACATTGCTGGTTCTATTAAAGATGATTTTTTTAAGACAGTAGCGAAGAAGCAATGTATTGTAATTTAATTTTAAACTCGATTGAATACAGACATTATGTGTCGAAACATACCCAAAGGGAACAGGTGGCGAGGTACACTGGCGACCAAAGAAATTGGACGGTGAAAATGTTTTAGAAATTATAAATAAAAGGGATTTTGTTATACAATATGGCGTGGGTGTTTATATTTTTTGTGTTTTAGAACATTATGAGTGGGCTGTCATAAAGATGTTAAATTTACAAAAGTAAAAAATATTGCTAAGGTTTTTCACTAAGGTTAACTTTATTTTTTCCTCAAGCTACATCATGTTATTTCCATTTTAATCTTCTATATTAAGTATAGAAATATAACACAGCAATTTAGTATTAAATCAAATATTTTTTTCTTTTCTTTGTTCCAGCACATTCAGCCTCCACACCCACTTCGATAGAAAAATTCTTTAAACCCTCATGCCTCACACAAAAAGCCAAAATAAAAAGCCCCTTTCTACACGATATTTATGTCACCAACAATTAAAAAGCCATTTGTTTGTCGTAGCGTGAATTTGATTAATTGCCAAAAAGGTTAGCGGGTATACTCACCGAATTAATATGTTCATTAATTTATAATATGGACTACAAACAGCTCCTGATTTACATTTAAATGGAATTCGATTATATGTGTGATTAAAAAGGGGTTTTCTTTTCGCAGAAATTTTGTTATTTTGTAATTACATAAGAATATTTAATTTACTTTTGGAAATATTTGTTCACCGTCTGCAATAGCTCATTTAATTGAACATACGCCGAATAAAAGATAAGAGGGTTCTAATAAAACACTATTTTTTTTTATTTAAATGAATTGAAAAAACTTTTTTTTAAAGTCGATTGCATTATTTATAATATCTCGTAGTACATAAAAACATGACGGTCATTATTTATTTAAAAAAAAAAAGTTAATTATCACTTTTCAAAACACGTAAAACCATCATGCAAACAAAGAATCTTCTTCTTACGTCTAAAAGAGGAATATCTTCACCTTCTGAACATACAAAACACAGAAAGTTGTTCCTGACAATGTAGAAAAGGAGGAAACGTATCAAACAAAACAAAATATACAAGAAATATAATATCAGATCTCGCTTTCTTATTAACTTTCTTCCCCAACTGCATCCCTATCACTCCGTCCGCCAGTGTACATGAGTCACGTCTCACCATTGTCGGCACCTGCGCCGCCGGCTGCTCCTTTAACTAAACCGTTGACTCGACGTTACGGCAGCGTTGTTTATAAACTGTTATTTATTATTTATTTATAGTTTCACTAGTTTGATCTGCTGTTGCTTTTATGTTGGTGATCGGATGTGTACGGGAATCGTTGTTGTTCTAGTGGAAAAAGAAATCTTTGGAAGTGGCCAGTAGCTCAGTTAAGTTGAAGGTTGTTAGGTCCGTTCCCAATTGTTGCAATATTGACGTAAATTCACTCTCGTTTTGAGGATCACGTGTCATGATTGAGTCATTTGTAGATCTTTGACAGTCGTTACAGGTAGTCAGTGGCCCGAAAGTCTGACAACCGGTCCCACCAAGGGGTACCGTATTACCTAGTACTAACTGGGTTGTGGAGGTCAAATAGGCAGTCAGTCCTTATAAAATACTGATATTCATTTTTGTTTAGACTGGAAGTCGACCTCAACATAGTTGGGAAAAGGCTAGGCAGATGATGTCATGATTGAATGAATAATATGAAACAGAATTCCCAAAGCCTGGCTGTTGAAGTTCATACTGTGAGAACATAATTTAGTTACTATTTAGTCAGGCGTAGGAACCTAAGTTTATACAAAACTAGCTGATGCCCTAGGCTTCGTCCGCGTGGATGTTGGTTATCGCGACCAAAAGTAATCATGAAATTTTGATCCCGTTCAGGAAATACAAATATCATTATATTTTAGCTAATGTATTACAAAAACTTGACAAATTATACACCATTATTTTTAGGCCGTTCTGGAGCCGAATACCATGAACTTGATCATCGAACTCGAAACGATTGGGACTATTTTTTTCAAAAAATAACATTAAAAAAACTCGAAAGAATAAATTTAATGTTTTTTTTTTTAAATAATGAGAACTCAAATGCATATGTGTGTGTAAAACGTAACCACGATCGGCAACACATGCGAACGATACCCATTGAAAAATTCATTCATCGATCGATTCTCATTATTCATCACGACCACTAGCCCAATGAGGCAGTCTTCCCATGACATGACATTTATTTTGAACTCGCAGAGTTTTTAAACTAATCATGTAAAGTATATACCACTTTTAGCCTATAAACGAGTATAAACAACGTCATATCGCTCGCAATGACCGACTTTCATTCAGTAATAAAACTACATGCTGCAATGCATCGATAAATACTAATACGACGCTACATCAAGCGAGAAATGAGATTTATATGATATTCGAGTCAGGTACGGTTTATTTGATGTAGTTTGCATTCTTTTGAGATGAAATAGGAACTTTAGAGACTGTTTTGTATTGCCTTGTAATAGGAATACGATCTAGGAATCTAGTACTCAGATTCAAGCGATGGTGTTTGCAAAATTTTCTGTGTAACTTGTTTTGGCTTGCGTTTGGCCGCTACTCGCTTCTTGGTATGAAGCGTTTAATCGGCCAAGGGCACGCTTGCCTAGAAGGAAATTCCTCTTACTGGTTTCCTCACGATGTTTTCCTTCACCGAAGTAGAATACAATACGCACATGGATCTGAAAAATCGTGCGTGTCTTGGGTTCGAACTCCAGACCAATGTCTTGGCAGTCCGACGGTCACACGACTAAGCTATCAGTGCTCTAATTCATGATTCTTTCCACCCTGTTGAAAGAAAAGGGAATACATAAGAATTGAGGTATGCGTATTGAGTATTTATGTATACTTGAGAGGGTATGAGACTCTGTGATCTTTCAATCTCGCAAATAAACATTTCGCTCACAACCATCACAGGCCTATTTCGCCCAATATTTTCTTAAAACCCTCATCTTGCTATGGTCATTAATCTGTGCCCTGTAACCCGTGGGTTATTAAAACAAGCAGATCGTGGGACCGTCCCACACTGGGCCGTGGACTGTGACGGCGGGCGTAGGGTTACCGAGATAGCCGACCGATTGTGTACAGGTTGAGTCGAAAGTGCACTTTCTTTTCGAAGGTGGATATTAAAAATAATGCTTCTTTATATGTTCCTGATTTCTAATAAATTACTGAATGAGAGCACATTGGTGGCCCATTCTTCTTCGGCGTGTCGATGATTTCCCTTTTTTTAATTAAATTAGTTTTGACTAGAACTCTGCCACTTCGACGGCGTTGGTGATGGCCTCGGACAGATCCCTCAAAGTCCACGTGGAACCATACATAGTGCAGGACAGGTGCAGGAGAGCCATAGTTTCCGTTGAGGCACCGCAGTTACACATGGCTTCATCGGAATATGGCCCATAGAGACAGCCCACTCCCTCTTATGTCCCAGCAGTGGGAACTAAAAGTTGATTTTGCTATTGCATATCTTTCGATTGTTTGTTCTTATTTGATTTGACTGTAGCTTAGCTCGTTGTTTACTTTTTATTTCATGAATGGAACGGAATTTTACATTTAATTGAAAACAAATTATAATGCTGAAAGCTATTTCTTTGAAGCAATATAATTAACTGCAACGTGCCACTTTTATTACAAAACAACAGATGCAGATTGCTTATTATATTATTATGCACCATTGAGCAATTAATAAACCGTTATTTTACAATAAATTATTCCATTCCTTTTAATATTAGTTAAGACTAGCTGTTGCCCAAGATCTTCGTTCACGTGACATTATTATAAAAAATATTACTTCCCTTTTTGATTCGAATTTTGTTTTGAACCAATTTCAAGGGCATTCATTGTTTTGCACTGAACCCTAATTATTTTTCTAAAATAAAAATAGCCTGTGTTAGACCTTATAACATCAGTTATCTGCCAGTAAGTCCCGTCAAAATCGTTCCAGCCGTTTCGGAGATTAGCCGGAACAAACAGAGAGACAGACAGACAAAAACTGAAAAAAAAAATGTTTTTGTTATAAGTGCCGTATATATTTTCATATGCATTCAGTAAAAATCTGTTATTTGGATATTACAAACAGACACTTATAGATATCTTTGTATAGATAGTAGTGATTTTAATTGTGAATAACATTATACAATTTATTAACATCAAAAGACCTCGTCAATAAAACAAACAGCCTGTATATTAACCTCAAGACACCGTGGGCTAGTCATCTGCACGTCACATTCACACGGAGTAATTGTCCGATTGTTAGTAACTAGACCGATATGATGTAATTATAAACATAGTTAGTGTGTAGGTGTGGACGGGGATCGGGAAGAAAATGAAATTAGAACTATTATTTCGTTGGTTTCGGATATAACTTTAAAATTATCATCGTGCATAGTATTTTCTAAGCTTTTTGAAAATCGACTTTCCATCAATGTAGACCTGGAATATGGGGACTTTTTTGAGTACGTACCTACTTATCTTTCACATGGAACAATCCAGTAATCATTTTCATCATCATCATCTGCCTAGCCTTACTACGATACCCCTTGGTAAGACTGGCTGTCAGACTTAAGGGTCACTCACTACCAGTGACGACTGTCAAAGACCTATAATTGACAGCCGGGACCAACGGCTTGACGTGCATTCCGAGACACGGAGGCATCTTGATCTGTAATGGGTGGTCCCATCCAAGGACCAACCTAGGCAAGCGCGGCTTAACCTGGAGATCGACCCGAGCGGCTGTTATTATGTAGCCACGAGCTCCTTAGTTACAATTTGAACTAGTTTCTTAATACATAATTAAAAACTATCTCACATACAACAATTAAGTCCAACATAAGAAAACAACATTAACTACCCACGAACTAATTCCCAAAATAACCCACACAGTGTTACCTGCCGAAAAAAAAAGCGAAGACCACTTGCCTTAATTAATAAATTTATGTCTGGCAACACTGAGAAACTGCCATTACGGGCTCCATTAATTAATGGTTGCCATTTAGGGGATTTCCTTAGGGGTCGTAGGGGGTAAATGGGGCATAAAAATTGGGTATTTTCTTGTTAATTTAAGTGTTGATTTTTCTTAGATGATGCTCTGCTAAATTATGTGGATGTGTGCCGCGTTTGGGAACGGAGATTTTCTTTGGTTTAATTTATTGTGTACCTGACTACCTTTTGGGGATGAAGTTTGAATGTTTTCTTTTCTTTCCTTCTTTGTTTTTAGGGGTTGTTGTATAATTTTTGTTTTCAGTGGCTGAGCGATTGGCTCCGGGGCCGCATATTGCGGGTACGATTCCCGTACGTAACAAATATTTGTATGGCCAACAGGCAGTTGTTCCGGGTCTGGCTGTTTGTGTATGTGAGTCTCAATGTTTATAAAAGTACCCACGATAAAGGAGGAATTCCTAGTGTGGGGCAAATATAAAAAACCGGAGTGATCTTTAAACCTCTGCCTATCCCTTCCGTGAATATAGTCGTGATGTTCTGTGTTTGTGTTGATGTTAGTTCTTTAATGTTTTTGTCGATGCCGTGTTACTCTTTTTGTATGTAGGTACTGTATATCAGCCACATTGTCTAAATACCTGAAAAACTTCCTCATCTGGGAATCCATCCTCAATCCTTGCGCTCAGCAGTAAAGCATCACTACTATTACACCACTAAAAACCAAAATCTTTTCCCTCCAATATTAAAATAAAGACAAGAGCAATAAATATCCCAGCTCATAATATGTTACTCATTTGTAAGCAATATATACGGTTTTAAACTAAATGTATAGCAAATGATTTATTATTACAATATGCTGCTGAAATATTGTGTTGAAACCTACTTTTAGTAAGCTGTATTTTAAAAAGAAGATTCTAGTGAAAAAGCAAGCCCTGTCTTGGTTAGTTTACCATTTGGTTAGTGGGCAATCTTTCGAGCTACTAGTAGTGATTTCGAACTCTGCCAATTATGAAATTTTTGACGTATCTTCCGTTTACGTAAAAGTTCCGTTTTTTTAAAAGCCTGTCTTGTCCCACTGCTGCGCAAAGACCTCCACAATTCCTTCCATGAGCTCTTTTCCCGTGCCAGCCAACCAGCCCTCGCGGTGCTCGACGTAATATTCCTTTGTGAAAATATAAACGGCAATGTGACGTACATGGCCGTATCTATTTTTTCATTATCATTTCAGTCAAGATACTGCTACTGGCGGACATAGGACTGTCAAAAGTTCTCGCATTTTTTATTTATCGGGTTTCAAATCACTTCCGGGCCATCAAATCGTTTTTCAAATGAGTGGTTTCCAGAAAACCGCTAAACGTTCTGCTCACCCCCCAAAGAGTAAAGGGGTGTTAAAATATAACTATAAATTATACGTTCGTTTACAATAAGAGACTCATTTGCAGAACGTATTCAGGCTTTAAAGGGAAATGATTTATGGACAGTATGCCGCTTATATTGTGCTCAGCTGCCTTCATTTCTGGTTGAGAGGTTTATTTTTAAGGGTAAGTAATTATGTTACGGATTGGTGATGAGTATTTTCCGTTTGACTTATATGTATTATAATAATAGCAGTGAACAAGTATGTGCCCGACCCAGTTCTCGAGAACGGTCATGCCACATTGTATTGGGATCAATCTATCATCACGGACAGGACTATTTTAGCAAATAAACCTGATATTGTGGTGATACATCGCCGAGAGCGCCGTGCAATGATTGTTGACATCACTGTCCCTCATGACGAGAATCTTGTGAAAGCTGAGAATGATAAAAAAAATCAAGCATCTTGATTTTGCACACGAGGTTGTCGACATGTGGGACGTGGACTCTGCAATCATTGTACCAATCGTCGTTACGGTTAATGGACTAATGGCAAAAAGCGTCGACCAACACCTTAGGAGGCTCTCATTGCGCGGCTGGATCAAGGGCTTGATTCAGAAAGCAGTACTCCTGGACACGGCACGCATAGTGAGGCGGTTCCTTTCTCTGGAGCCCTGAACACCGGCAGCCTGGACCTTGTTCCTGATGCCGATGGGCCATCTATTTTTATATGTTTAAATGTTTTGTTTACTTTTGTTTTTAAAAATAATTAAATATGTATATATCGGCGCAACTACAACAATTAGCCTAGAAAAACTAGAATAATTAAGTTTAATCATTTAATTGTCCTAAAATTAATTTATTACCATCAGTTGATTACTTTAGAGTTTATTACGATGTAAAATGAATGTCATTATTGCAATTTCTTTGTTTAACCTAAAAACTTAAAAATACGAGCACGTGCGTCGAGCCTATAAATACGGCCGCACTGTAGGCGAGCGACAGTTACACTCGCGCCGCCGTACAGTACGGACCTCTCTGGGACGTCGTTACGCTGCCCGTTGATTAAACGAAGTTTAATAAACTATTTGTGAAGTTTTCCTTCGAGGACCCAAAATGAGTGATCATCATGAGGATAACAATTGTGACGTCAGCAATGCTGACGTCACACTTTTTAAAAACACTATGGAGGTTCTTCCTCCGTCATCAGAAGTGGGATTGCAAGAAGCTTTTACCCAAGCCGGCTCCTCATCAGCTCCACCACCTGAGCGACTGGAACCGACCAACATCCAGCAGCAAGAACCTGTGTTGGTCACCAATGCACCATCAGAAGCTGTACTACAATCAGGACCGCCAGGGTACCCTCACCATGGAATGCAGTTCGGAGGGATACCACCACAATTCCTGATGCAAATGATGGAAACGATGCATAAAATGTCAGAGCGCTTATGTGCTCCACCTAGCGAAGCAAGAATAAGGATCCAGGACGTCTATTTACCATCATTCGATCCGGATACCCACATCGGTGTGCGAGAATGGTGCCAGCATATAGATCAAGCGATTGAAGCGTACAAGCTTGGTGATTTCGATGTTCGCATGAAGGTCTGCAGCCTGTTGAAGGGGCGTGCCAAAATGTGGATTGATGATTGGATGGTGACTAGTACAACGTGGGAAGAGTTGCGGAAAAATCTCATCACCACATTTGAACCCGAGAATAGATATTCCCGGGACATCATCATGTTTAGAGAACATGTTTACGATGCAACAAAAGATATTGCGGAGTTCTTATCACGGGCCTGGATATTGTGGCGAAGAGTCACCAAAGACAAACTGGGAGACGAACACGCGGTGGAAGCTGTGATTGGATGCGTTAATGACGAGCGCCTGCGTATCGAACTGTTGAATGCCAGGGCAACCACTGTCCCTGAACTCATCTCAGTTGCAACATCCATACGAAAGAAGCGGAGTCATCCAAGCTCCAGTTCCACCGCATATAACAAACGTTCACGTTTTTCGGACAATACACCATCAACAACACACTGCCGCATATGTAAGAAGACGAACCACTCTACTAAAGACTGCAGATTCAAATCTTCGGAATCTAAACCTGAAGCCAGCAACATGGATTCAAAAACAACATCCGCACCTGCCTGTACCTATTGCAAGAGACCAGGCCACACCTACGAAACTTGCTTCAAACGCGAACGTTCGTTGACTTCAAACGTGAACTGCGTAGCAAGCCTTAAGCTGGCTCCTATCACCATCAAAATAGGTGAAAGGTCTTTGCAAGCCATCTTTGACAGCGGAGCGGAGTGCTCAATTATCAGAGAATCGGTTGCTGCAGCCTTGCCTGGTCATAGGAGACCAGTAGTCAATTATTTGAAAGGGATTGGTCAATTCCCCGCGCTATCGTTATCCAAACTTACGACTGTATGCGTCGTGGATACCATCAGTGTTGAGCTTGAATTTTACATATTGCCTGACTATGAAATGTCAACAGACATTTTAGTGGGCATGAACCTGATCCATGACACTAATCTTAGTGTGATAATCACATCCAACGGGACGAAGCTAATCCATAAAACACTCGTCAATCATGTGAGTGACAGTTCTTGTCTCTTCAACAACTTGGACTGTGACCTAACCAATGAAGATGAAGTCGTGCAACTACGACGACTTCTGACCAAATACGAACACCTGTTTATCCGTGGATATCCTAAGACTCGGGTCAGCACCGGAGAACTAGAAATCAGACTGAAAAACCCTGATAAATTTGTGGAAAGAAGACCATATCGCCTCAGCCCAGTGGAACGAGAGAAGGTTCGCAACATAATAAAAGAACTTCTGGAACATAACATCATTCGTGAGAGCAAATCTCCCTATTCAAGTCCCATCATCCTGGTCAAGAAAAAGAATGGTGACGATCGGCTTTGTGTGGACTTTCGAGAGCTTAACTCGAATACTCTACGTGACCATTATCCCCTCCCATTGATATCCGATCAGATTGACCAGTTGGCAAACGGTCATTTCTATACAAGCCTTGATATGGCGGCTGGTTTCCACCAGATTCCCATAGGTGAAACTTCCATTGAGAAGACCGCGTTCGTCACACCAGATGGACCATATGAATATCTCACCATGCCGTTTGGTTTGAGCAATGCTTGTTCAGTTTACCAACGATGCATCAACAGAGCTTTGACGTCATTGCTGGGAACAGCTGCACAAGTCTACGTAGATGACGTGTTAAGCAAGTGTACAGATTTCACTGAGGGAATTTCACACCTGGAGCGAATACTTATAGCACTGCAAGACTCGGGATTTTCTATCAACGCAGACAAGTGCGCTTTCTTCAAACGATCCATCGAATATCTAGGGAACGTAATTTCCGATGGACAAGTACGACCGAGTCCACGCAAAGTAGAAGCCCTCGTCAAAGCTCCAGTACCCAAAACTGTCAAACAAGTCAGGCAGTTCAATGGTCTGGCTGGATACTTTAGGAAGTACATTTCTGACTTTTCTCGTGTAATGGTGCCTTTGTACGAACTAACGAAACAAGGAGCAAAATGGGCATGGACAGACAAACACGAAAAAGCTCGTAACACAATCATCGAATGCCTAACGTCTGCTCCAGTGCTTACATTATTCCAAGAAGAGGCACCCATACTTCTATACACGGATGCAAGCAGCCTCGGATTTGGTGCAGTGCTGGTCCAGGTGATAGATGGACGTCAACATGCAGTGGCCTTTATGAGCATGAGAACCACGGAGGCTGAAAGTCGCTACCACTCCTACGAGCTGGAGACACTGGCAGTGGTACGAGCTATAAAACACTATCGCCAGTATTTATATGGGCGAAAATTCACCGTGATAACTGATTGCAACGCGTTAAAAGCGTCAAAACACAAAAAGGATCTCCTGCCAAGGATCCATCGATGGTGGGCGTTCTTACAAAACTACGACTTCGAGGTAGAGTACCGTAAAGGTGAACGTCTCCAACATGCTGACTTTTTTAGTAGAAACCCAGCTGAGTTTGCAGTCAATGTTATGACTATAAGACTTGAACTGGCTCAAAATTGAACAGCGACGGGACGATGAACTGCGACCAATAATGGACAGCCTCGGTGACAATAACCCAGTAGAAGACTATGTCTTGGAGGACAATGTCTTAAAGAAGAACGTCAATGATCCTGTCTTTGGTCAGCAGCTCAGTACTGTCGTTCCCAAGTCCTTTCAATGGAGCATTATAAACTCTTTTCACACGGCACTAAAACACCCCGGCTGGGAAAAGACACTGCAGAAGATCAGAGAAACTTATTGGTTCAACAAAATGAGCTCTACCGTTCGAAGATTTGTGGATAACTGCGTTATATGCCGAACATCCAAAGGGAGATCCGGGGCCATTCAAGCTCAATTACACCCTATTCAAAAACCAACGGCCGCCTTCCAAGTTATTCATATGGACATAACAGGGAAGCTGGGTACTCCAGATGATCAGCAGTACGTCATAGTTACCATTGACGCTTTCTCAAAGTACATTTTACTGTACTTCAGTACTAATAAAAATCCACACAGTACATTGGCTGCCCTAAAACGTACTGTGCACCTATTTGGCGCACCGGTCCAAATCATAGTCGATGGGGGAAGAGAGTTCCTTGGTGAATTCAAAGAGTACTGTGACAACATTGGAATAAATATCCATGCTATCGCTCCAGGAGTCAGCCGAGCGAATGGCCAAGTAGAAAGGGTCGTTGCAACCCTCAAGAATGCATTAATAATGATTAAAAATTACGAAGCAGAGCAATGGCATACTGTACTCGAGGAACTTCAGCTGGCAATGAACTGTACAACTCATCGGGTCACCGGTGTTGCACCACTGACACTTATTACACAACGAAAGCACTGTGTACCTCCTGAGCTTCTCAACCTGGTGGATATTGACAATGAAACCATTGATATTGAAGCGCTTACTCAACAGGTGCAACAGAAAATGATTCGTGCTAGCGAACAAGACAGACAACGCTTCAACCTACATAAAGCCAAAATCCATCATTTCCAAAGAGGAGATTACGTTTTGGTTAAGAATAACCCTCGAAACCAAACCTCGCTTGACCTTAAGTTCAGCGAACCGTATGAGGTCTGTAGAATACTGGAAAATGATCGATATTTGGTAAAGAAAGTTACTGGCAGAGGACGACCTCGCAAGGTTGCCCATGATCAGCTACGCCGTGCTCCACAACCTGGTGATCAGTTGACCTTATCGGCGGGAAACGAATCGCCTACTCACCGAGATCCTGCTGCAGAACTAAACGAATGCTGCAGAATTAAATTAAATTGAGTTAAATTGAATTGAATTGAATTAGAATGAATCAAATTGTATTGAATGACATTAGATTAAATTAAATTACATTAAATTACATTAAATTAGATTAAAGTAGATTAAATTTAATTAAAATAAAATATATTGAATTGAATTAAATTAAAATAAATTGAATTGAATTAAAAGGAATCATTAGAATAATTAAGTGTAGACATTTATGTAAACAATTGTAATTGTTTTAACTGTATCTATGACGGCTATGAAATTATTTCTACTAACATAGTTATTAAGCATTTCTAACCCATATATGGACTTGGTTGTTCGAAATAAAGTATTTGATTTGATTTGATTTGATTAAACGAGCCCATCCCGTCGACCTCACGAGAAGAGCTGCAAGTACAGCCAAACCACGATCTACAGGATACAGACGACACAGCAGAATAAATGGTAAGTACTCTACTCAAAGATTTCAATTAACTCTACGAGAACTCTACGAGAACCTCCGAGAACCTCCGAGAACTCTACGAGAACCTCCGAGAACTCTACGAGAACCTCCGAGAACGCTACGAGAACCTCCGAGAACCTAATAACCTTAACAGCATGCTCAAAAGACAAAGCAACGGAAGTTGCTTACAGATGTACTACTCAAAGGAAGTTATTTCTCTTCTTTCAGATCAACGAGAATCGACGAGAACCAATCTACGAGAAGCAACGAGGCTGGTGCAGAGCGCGCACCGCCTGTCAGAATGGCCGTATCGGCGCAACTACAACAATTAGCCTAGAAAAACTAGAATAATTAAGTTTAATCATTTAATTGTCCTAAAATTAATTTATTACCATCAGTTGATTACTTTAGAGTTTATTACGATGTAAAATGAATGTCATTATTGCAATTTCTTTGTTTAACCTAAAAACTTAAAAATACGAGCACGTGCGTCGAGCCTATAAATACGGCCGCACTGTAGGCGAGCGACAGTTACACTCGCGCCGCCGTACAGTACGGACCTCTCTGGGACGTCGTTACGCTGCCCGTTGATTAAACGAAGTTTAATAAACTATTTGTGAAGTTTTCCTTCGAGGACCCAAAATGAGTGATCATTATGAGGATAACAATTGTGACGTCAGCAATGCTGACGTCACACTTTTTAAAAACACTATGGAGGTTCTTCCTCCGTCATATAAAATAAGAAAAAAGAAATAATATCAGTGATAGTCTAGTGGTGTAACCGTCGGACTGCTAAGTCATAGACTTTGAGTTCGATCCCAAGTCACGCACTTCTGATTTTTCGGATTCATGTGCGTATTGTATAAATCACTTGCTTCGGTGAAGGAAAACATCGTGAGGAAACCAGCATGCCTAAGAGGCGATGTAAAGCCAAGTCAGAGGCCCATGGGCGGCATACACACTCTGACCATAGGTTAGGCACCAACCACAGGATATCATAAAGAAGAAAATGTATGCTGAACCCGATAGTTTTAAACCCGTCTCTATAAACAAGTCAAAGTGTAAACTAATTACCTAAGATAAGATTTTTATTCTGTAGTTTAGAAATTACTTGAAATTAGAACTGTCATAAGTTAGCATTCTTAGCTTTGATTTCTTTGACAGTTCTTAATTCGTTTAATTTTTTGTCTTCTATTGTTTATAACCGATTGTCAGGATTTCTAAACCGTATGCTTGCCATATGTGCTGGAAGTATTATTGGCCAAGCATGCTACTGATTACCTACCTATATTTTAACCAACCCGCAATGGGCCCGCGTGGTGTATTACATGACAACACAAGAGAGTACAGAGAGGAAGCCCGTTTTCCAGCTGTGGGAACGTACCCTGAATTTGTGAGGATATCAAAGGAGCTTGTGGATAAATAATAATAGCCGCTTGGGTCGATCTCAGGTTAAGCCACGCTTGCCTAGGGTGGTCCGTGGATGGGTGACCACCCGTTACATACCGAGTTTCTTCCGTGCCTCGACAGTCAATTGTAGATCTTTGACAGTCGTTACAGGTAGTGTCCCGAAAGTCTGACAACCAGTCCTACCAAGGGGTATCGTATTACCCAGCACTAACTGGTCTGTGAAGGTCAGATAGGCAGTCGCTCCATATAAAATACTGGTATTCAGCTGCATCCGGTTAGACTGGAGGCCGACCCCAAGTCAACAAAATTGGGAAAAAGGCTATGCAGATGATAATATATTATGAGGATACTGATAGCCACTCATCTGCCACACATAGGTACATCACTCGGACGAATTAATAATACTTGCTTTATAAGCTGAGTAAGTATTCATAATATTGATAAATATATAATTGTGAGCTTATTTTAATTATTGAACATTTTGTGTTATAAAATTCGAAACCACAATGTACTCGTATGTTGGTAATTGATTTTGGTTATCGTCGATAAATTTATTATTAATTGTTTTTGTTTGTGCTTCGTGTTGCGGTATTTAGCTTCGGAAGGACTTTCAGTTTGGTAGCCAATCCCATGTGTTCAAGAGCGAGTCTATTTTCATTATAACATCACGCGTGTAATCCCCGAAGGGTTAGGCAGCGATGTATCTAGTAATACACCCACATTTTGCCAGTAATGCTAAAGTCCCATGTAAAAGGTGGCAAGATTATTGCCATCAGTTGGGCACACAGCCAGACTCCGTGGTTGCTACTGAGATAATTGAGACGAAAAACCTAATAACACTTTGTCCGATCCGAGAATAGAACTCAGAACCTCAGGCTTAGCAGTAGCACTTGCGATCACTATACCACCAAAGCTGTTTTCATTAGAGGGACATGAGTTCACATTTCTGGATGTTTCTGAAAATGGGCACTACATAACCTGGCTGACCCATCGACCTTCCGTTCGCGAGCAATGTGTCCTGTTCACAACAAGTCTTCAGCCATGTCATTATGTTTACCTTGGTTCTGCTGCGGATATCTTTTGTTCGGATTCCATCGCGCAGGAAAACTCATAGCCTAGCCCTTTCCATAGCCGTTTGGTAGTACATCATCATCATCATCTGCCTAGCCTTTTCCCAGCTATGTTAGGGTCGGATTCCAGTCTATCTGGATGCAGCTAAATATAATAGACTAGTATTGCAACCTAGTAAGTACTGGATAATACGATACCCTTTGGTGAGACTGGCCGTCAGACTTTCGGGCCATTGACGATTACGACTGTCAAAGATCTACAAATGACTGCAGGAACCAATGGTTTAGCGTGCTTTCCGAGCCACGGAAGAAACTCTGTATGTAATGGATGGTCACCCATCCACGGATTAACTTTGGCAAGCGCTGCTTAACCTTGAAGATCGACTTCGTATGGCTGTTATTATAGTTTCGAGTTTCTTTGGCTTTCTTTTTATAAAATCGAATTCCCAGTATTGAAATATATTTGACAAAACGTGACGCCGCCGTCCCCTTCTTACACCTTTAGTACTTTTCAGACATAAAAACTTTGACTACGAAAAACAATAAAATATTACTACTCTAATATTATCTTATTTCGTTCGCTCGATCAAACTTTTCTATTCCCTCTTTATTTATCCTCAGATAATTAGGCAGTTATAACCGGATTATGACCGGTCGTAACTGGTTAGATCCGGTTACGTCCGCCCCGAACCGGTGAAGAAAGGTACGGAATTAAATGTTAATTACTTTGTACCTTTAAATTACATCATTTTAGATTATGGGAGAGATTATCACGAACATTATAGGACTTATTATGGTGTATTGGTGAAAATGAAAAATTGAGTGTCGATTTTAAAGACCGTTTGCCGCGGTCTGTCTTTGGATGGGTTGTTTAAACTGAAATTAAATAAGATAAAGTACCAATTAACACTATGAAAAGGCTCGTGGCTAAATTATAACAGCGGTACGGGTATATTGTCAAGGTTAAGCAACTTTTTCTGAGGTCGGTCTTTGGATGGGTGACCGTAACTGTTAATTATATACCAAAACCCCTCCGTGCCTCGAAAACGTGTTAAGAAGATAGTCATGAGGGTTTTTCGTAGATCTTTCACATTCGTGCGTACTTACGGGTACTTAGTTAGAAAGCAGAAAGTGAAAGAACAGGTTAGGGCTGTGGAATTCACAATGGCAGTCGCTCCATGTCATCATCATCAGCCTACAGCATTCCACTGCTGCACATAGGCCTCGTCAATCGCCCGCCACTTAGCTCGATCCTCGGCAACTCTCATCTAGTTGCTACCAGCCACCCTGCGAAGATCGTCGCTCCACTGAGCCTGACGGGCGTCCCATCTTACGCTTGCCGACTCGCGGTTGCAGAATATAAAATACTGGTATTCAGCTGCATCCAATTAGACTGGAAGCCGACACCAAGTTATTTGGGAAAAAGGCAAGCAGATGATGATGAAACTTCAAGATTATTTACTTTATTTTGACAAGCAGATAATGCGAATGTAAAGTTTACTAATTGATTGATTTATGAGCTATAAGCGTTTTCGGTATTTGATTTAACTTGTTTATTTGTTTGACGAATTTGCTACTTTGATTTCGATAAACATGGAAAACTCCTTTGGAAAAGTCAACGGTCTTAAGATAAATTTTCGTTAAAATGAGACAGTTATACTAAGTGGATGTTTTTTTAACAATTGTACAATTTAAGTAGGTACATATAGTACAGTATGCAACAATAATAATATGATATATTAGTATTAAATTTAATAAACATTAAAATAGTAGTAATTATTATTATTTTAGTTAATATTAAATCGATTATTTAATTGTATCGAATCAGAGTTAATTATGGCAACACTGTGTATGACGTTTTTAACGTTTGAAAGCGAGGTGAAATGATTTAATTCGTTGTTCGACGGTTGAACCGAACATTTGTCAAAATTAAATCCGTTTATATTATTATTATCATCATTTAATTTGAAAGATAAATAATAGATCCAGGTGCGAATTATACAGACACGGCGTTAGGTGAACGCGCGGCGCAGGTGCAGCGCAGGCATGATGCCGCTTCTTCACCTTACGCCGTTTCTGTATAAATCGTGCCTTAGGTGGCTTAAAAAGAGGGAGAGAACCTCCTCACGTCCCAGCCGCCGCGGGAGAAGCACCGGGCGTCGGGGGCCACGCCGTGATGGCTCTCGGCCACCGTAGGCGCGGGCCTGTGGACGGTGAGTAATGGGCTAGCTCGCCGTCCGTCCGTCTTATGACGACAGGCCATGTCGACGCGCGCGTTCGTGTTCCACGCGCACCTCAAAGAAATGTCAGCAAACAGGAGGAGCCCGCAAGGGCCGATGCCTGCCAGGGCTGCGGGACTGTTCGAAAGAGATACCGCGGCCCTGGAACATAAAGGGCAAAAGAAGAAACATGGATGGTTTTTACACTCCTTTCCACTCCGCCCAGAGCGCGAGGAGTCATTTGATGATTTCCCATCCGAAAAAAAAAAATGGCCTACGCTACAAAAACTGACGTGACAAATGTATAGTCGCCAAGCGGGACTGTTAGCGTCGCGCCGTTCGAGTGTAATTCACAACACGTCGCCTACGTACATTTTGTATGAAAACGTTTTGAAGCGGCATCATGCCTGCGCTGCGCCTGCGCTGCGCCTGCGCCGCGCCTTCACTATACGCCGTTTCTGTATAAATCGCGCCTTAGGTGGTATAAAAAAAGCTCTGACACCAGGTTAGACACGAACCACATGATAAAGAAAGAAGACGATCACACACACATACTACGAGCCTTACGTATCCTACTCCTTATGTTTCCCCACGTTCAAACGATGCTTATGTTTCCTCCCGCTAAAAGTGCAATTCACTAACATCCGTGGATTGCACTCAAATATCAATCCGGTCCACCACCACCTTGAGACCGACAAGCCGCACTTGTTCTTTTTGACGGAGACTAAGTTAGCGACCCCGTTAGACGTGGCGTACCTCAACTACCCAGGATACTCACTTGAACACAAGTTTAAGAAGCAGGCTGGGGTCTGTGTGTACGTCCGCGATGACATATGCTGTCAACGTCTCCGCTGCTACGAGGTTGCGGGTTTTCCCACTCTGTGGCTACTGGTGGACACCGGCTCTCTTAAAACAATTTATGTCGGTGTTTACAGGTCGCACAGCGGTGATCAGGAGACAACAAGACTCTTTGACCATCTTACAGAGGCAGCTGAACTGGCCCAACACAAATATCCGACAGCGGAGCTTGTCTTTCTGGGGGATTTTAATGCCCACCATAAGGATTGGTTGTTCCCGTATCAGAAAACTGACCATGCTGGAAGAGAGGCGCGCTAGTTTGCGATATCGCTAGATCTCCACCAGCTGGTTGGTCAAGCTACCCGCGTTCCGGATATTGATAGCCACACACCCAACTGCTTAGACCTTCTGCTGACAACAGATCCGGACAGGCACTCTGTATCGGTCTGGGCTCCGCTCGGATCGTCTGACCACTGTCTGGTGAAATCCGTGTCTTCCTGTTCTCCCCCAGATTTAAGCCCTAGAGGCACGAGGCGAGTTTGGAAGTACGGGTCGGCAGACTGGGACGAGATGCGGCACTTCTTTGCATCTTATCCATGGCGGCAGACTTGCTTCTCTTCGCTCAATCCTTCTGACTGCGCTGACTCAATTGTCGACGTGATTCGCCAGGGAATGGAATATTTTATCCCATTCTCTGATGTTTTACTTGGCTACGAGGCTCAACCCTGGTACAACGCGTCTTGTGCGCAAGCCGATTTGCTCAAAGAGCAGGCATACCAGGCCTGGGCTTCGGCCCGTAGTGACAGGTGCAACAGTCAGCGTGCTCGTGAAACAAAAAAAGCGTACAATTCAGCCGCCAAGGATTGCAAACGGGTGTTACGGAAGGCGCGTTTCGATCATGTTGGACGAATTGGGGCTAAACTGGCGTCTTGCCCCTCGGGTAGCAAGGAGTTCTGGACCCTGTCGAAATCGATCGAGACGAACTTCTGCCGGCCTACGCTGCCTCCTATGCTGAAGTCTGATGGAACGCTGGCTCATACGGCGCAAGAGAAGGCAAATCTATTTGCCTCCATCTTTGCCGAAAATTCACGCCTAGACACGGCCTCGAATATACCTCCTAATTTATCTCACTGTGGCTCCGCAATGCCGATGATCTCAATCCACTTAAAAGAGGTTCGTAAGGCCCTATGCAGTCTAGACGTGAATAAAGCCAGCGGACCTGACGAAATACCTGCAAGAGTCCTGAAGAGCTGTGCTCCTGAGTTGTCTCCTGTCTTGACGCGCCTGTTTCGCCTCTCTCTAAAAACCGGAGTGGTGCCGGAGTCTTGGAAGCTTGCTAATGTGCAGCCAGTGCCCAAAAAGGGTAACCGTGCCGATCCTGCTAACTATAGACCAATCGCCATAACCTCCATACTGTGCAAAGTGATGGAAAGGGTACTTAACAGTAAGTTGCTAGCATACCTCGAAGACAATGAGCTCCTCAGCGATCACCAGTATGGCTTCCGTCGTGGTCGTTCAACTGGGGATCTTCTTGTGTATGTTACGCATTGCTGGGGCGAGGCCATTGAGAAACACGGTGAAGCCCTTGCTGTATCGCTTGATATCTCAAAGGCCTTTGACAGGGTCTGGCACGCTAGTCTGTTGGCTAAGCTTCCTGCATTCGGCATCTCTGCCGACTTTTGCAACTGGATTTCCGACTTCCTGAGTGGACGATCGATCAGAGTGGTCATAGATGGCTGCTCATCAGATCATAAGGCCATTGATGCCGGTGTTCCTCAGGGGTCGGTTCTTTCAGCGACTTTATTTCTGCTCCACATCAACGACCTGCTACAGCTTGGTGCAATCGGGTACGCTGATGACAGCACAGTCGCAGAAAGATACCTGTCGAGTGCAAGAGCCAGTAGAGAGGAAACAGCTACTCATAGAGAGGCCATGGTGGAGCGCATGAATTTGACCCTAAATCTTGTTTCCCAGTGGGGTGACGACAATCTGGTCAAATTCAATGCTGTGAAAACACAGGCATGTCTCTTCACTGCAAAAAGGAGCCAGTTCCAGTTGTCTCCTGCTTTTCGAGGTACAGTTGTACCAGTTACCGACCGCCTACAGCTTTTGGGCATGGAGTTGACATCGGATCTCAACTTCGGCTCAACCATCGAGTCAAAAGCTCAGACCGCAGCTAAAAAGCTGGGCATCCTGAATAAGGTGAGGCGATACTTCACATCTGGACAGCTTTTAAATTTGTATAAAGCACAGGTCCGTTCCTGTATGGAGTATTGCAGTCACCTGTGGGATGGCTCAGCAAAATACCAGCTTGCTGCACTTGATTCGGTGGAACGCAGAGCTAAAAGGCTCATAGGCGACGAGTCTTTGGTAGCAACGCTTCACAGCCTAGCTCATCGGCGTAATGTCGCCTGCTTGTCGGTCTTCTACAGACTGTACTTCGGAGAGTGTGCGCAGGAGCTCCACGATCTAATCCCACCATCACCTTTTTACCACCGGACTAGCAGACGCACTGCGGCATACCATCCACACTTGGTTGATATCCCGACAAGTCGTACTCGGCGCTTCTCCTCCACGTTTATTATGCGCACAGCCAAAGTGTGGAACTCTCTGCCGGCATCTGTGTTCCCTCCTACATATAACCCGTCTGCCTTCAAAGCAAGAGTGAACAGGCATCTTCTGGGCACGCTCGTTTCATCATAGACCTCATCCATCGCTTTCCACCAGGCGTGATCGAGGTCAAGAGCAGGCCCATTTTGTAATAAAAAAAAAAAAAAAAAAAAAAAACACTAAATAATCGTATTTTCCACTGGTAGATAATGTGGACTTTCTGAGTTTCTGCATGTAAACTCTCTGGCTGAAAACTGAGGCACTCCGTCCATTTGATGAGACTAATTTCGCGTTGAGTGGATCTTTGAGAGCGCATCACGCTCAAAGTGAAGGTATTTCTGAGAACTTAGAGCTCTCTTTTCCTTACAGTACATTGTAATGCAAGGATGTAATGCATGTGCATGTGGATGTGTGTGGATGTGGATGTGTTGTAATGCATGTACTCGTACTTTTGGGATTCATTTTGAAAATTCTTTATCGTTTGGTCAAAACTGAACTAAATTATGAATGAAATTCTTCAATAAAATTGTACGCGATTGTTACTTTTACATCGCGATCTGAGAGAGAGAGAGCTGTTAGTGTAAACTTGTTAATACATAAATAACCTCACGCTTGTAATTCTCGAAGGGTTAGGTTAGGTTAGAGGTGTACCTAATAGTACCACCCACATTTCGCCAGTTTTATTATTTTAAGTCTCATGTAAAAGGGGGCGAGCCTATTGCCAGCAACCGAGCATAAATCCAGACTCCATGGCTGCTACTGAGAAATTCCTGATGTAAAAAAACCCTAAAACACTTTGCCCGACCCGGGAATCGAACCAAAAACCTCATGAACAGCAGTCGCAGTTCCCACCACTCGACCAACGATGCAGTCTCGTAAATAGTCCACAACAATTCTGACACCGACAGCTCTTAAACGCTGTTCAGGTGTACTGATCGTGTTCAGTATCATTGGTATAATTCGCCCATTTTGCATTTGTATTATATTAACACTCTCTGGAACTCCAGATCCATGTCAGTATCTTTATCCATTTAGTAAGCCTGAATCCGCGGTATTAATTAGCGATTACCTAAAAACGCTTCAAACGACTAAAATAATATATTAATCCACAATTCACGGCCTATTTAACCAAATAACCCATTATAATAATCCATACCATCCAAGTAATAATACAAACAATTAAAATTATCACTATTGTCCTAAACCTTGCATTAAAACGCAATAATTTAACTAATAATCGTTTTACGGGTAGTTCGCTTATCAAAAGCGCCCGGGGAACACCGGTTAACCAGTTGAAACTGCATAAAACTGGTTTAATGTGGATTACAACCGGATATTGGTGTTCGGACGGATAGTTAACATAATTGGGTACAGGTGTTTAGTGACAACTAAAGTTTTGAGTGACAGCACTGTTAATAGCGTTAGCGGTGGCTTGATTTGTAATTATAATGTTTGGGGGAATGTTTTATCGATAAGCCTTGGTTTGTGTTTGTTGATTTTAGAACAATAAACTCAGAGGGTATAGACAAGTCAATTTTAGTCAACAGGATTCGACTGACATAAGCTTTCGAAATGCTCATGTCAATGAGTGTTTCGTGGGTTCGATTCCCACACAGGACAAATCTTTGTGCGATGAGTACGATTATTAGTTCTGTATCTGGGTGTGTAATTTATCTATAATATGTATGTATGTATTTAGAAATATATAAGTATGTTTATCAGTTGTCTGGTTGCCATAGTACAGGCTCTGCCTAGTTTGGGATCAGATGGCGGTGTGTTGGTTGTCCCAAGGTATTATTAGATATTATTAATACAATAATTTAATTGGTAGTTTTAGTTTAGTGTTTGAGCCGTTTGGGGTTGAAACACTAGGGCCATGGGGTTGAAGTGCCCACCTAGTATTTCGGGAAATCGCCAAGCGGTTGGTCGACTCTTCACATGACCAGAGGGCGGGCCTATTTTTTGGCCAAAGATGTGATGGGATGGCAATGCTGATTTTATTGCCATCCCACGTGGCAATGCTGCCAGCCTTCTGAGCACTTTTCCTGTTGACAGCGATGCAGACGAATTCTTGGACGCCCTGTAACCCTTTTCTACGTGTACATATTTATTACTATTATAGTTTTGTAGTTTGTAATTAATTTAATAATCTTTGAAATAAATTTATTGAACCATTGCCTTAAACCTAAATAGTGATTAGGAAAAGTGATGTCGGTTCTATCTAATTTTATTATAAGCTAGTGTTTCACCACCAGCTTATTGTCAACAAAGGAGCCTGCTTACCTCGAAGTAACATAATGATTCACTTTCGATTTGTTAACTAGCGGAGTATGTAGGCAATTGCGTAACACACTAATTCATTCCGTTATTTACAAACTAAATGAGCAGAATTTGGATGGCTATAATAGTAGAGGAAGACTCAAGAAACGATATATAAACTGTGTGATGGATGATATGGCTAGAAAGGAGGTGACTGCTGAGATGACGAGTGATAGACAAGTAAGGAAGAAGAAGACATGCGCCGACCCCAAATAAATTGGGATTAAGGCAAAAAGAATGCTGATGATGATGAATGAACCTCGTCGAACCGAAGAATTTTCCATTTAGATGGATTAGAAATATGCCTTTTTTCCGTTTGGGAAATCATCAAATGACTCCTCCCGCTCTCAGTGAGAGTGTCAGACTTTTACTGACTAAAACCCATCCATGGTCCTTCTTTTGCCCTTTGTGTTCCAGGGCCGCAGTATCTCTTTCGAACAGTCCCGCAGCCATGGCAGGCATCTGCCCTTGCGGGTCCCTCCTGTTTGCTGACATCTTTTTGAGGCGCGCGTGGAACACGAACGCGCCGTCGACACGGCCCGACGTCATAAGACGGACGGACGGTGAGCTAGCCCATTACTCACCGTCCACAGGCCCATTAGAAATATACCTTTGACGCTCTGCAACAGCATCTAAACGCTTGAAATCTATAATACATAAACCTATTCACTCTTGGCAACAAATATCAGGAAATCGAACTTCCCTCAAAGAATTCCTCACCGCTACATGTAGCGAACACATACGGTATTCCTTTATATCCTGTTCATGATAACCTTATATTACCTTTCCTTCACTCTATATTAAATAGAAAGACAATTACACACGCATCGAGTTCCTGAGAGCCGACAGTCTATATTTATCTTCGAACTACGAGTCGTTGGGACTCGGGACGTGGATTGGAAACCTGTTGTGTGAGTGTTCGTAACTGGGAGAGTTTATAGTTTTAGCTGACGGAAAAATGATAAGAGGTATTTCAATTCTATACGACTGTTTATTGGTAATCAGTTGATCTCTCCGGGAAGCTCGTAGATAAATAATAACAGCCGCGCGGATCTATCTTCAGATTCAGCCGCGCTTGCCTATGTTGGTCTGTGGATGGGTGACCACCCATTAAATACCGAGTTTCTTCCGTGCTTCGGAAAGCGCGTTAAGCCGTTGGTCCCGGCTGTCATTTTTAGATCTTTGACAGTCGTTACAAGCCAAAAATTTGACAACCAGTCTTACACATGGGTGTCTCATTGGGTTTTGGAGGTCAGATAGGCAGTCGCTCCATGTAAAATGCTGGTATTCAGATGCATCCGGATACAGATGAAATCTGTCACGTAGTACTCAACCGATACGGGAAGCTCTAGGTGCTCTAGCAACACATCATCTGCCTACCTTTTCCCAACTATGTTGGGGTCGGCTTCCAGTCTAACCTGATGCAGCTAAATACCAGTATTTTACATGCCTAACCTCCACAACCCAGTTAGTACTGAGTAATACGATACCCCTTGGTAAGACTAATGGTCAGACTTTCGGGACACTGACCTGTAACGACTGTCAAAGATCTCCAAATGACAGCCGCGACCAACGGCTTAAATGCTTAAAATTGTCTCCACTGCAGTTACGTAAATGTACCTTCTACCTACCCGAGTTCCTATACACGCGTTAATATTATACAAGAATCTACTCATAAGTACTCACTTTTTAAAAGAAACCTCAATATATAGACCTCTTCCTGTGTCTTCATTAAGGGCCAAATATATCTTAGCGTTATTATCGATCATCTCTTCCGGACCCACTAAACGTATATCAAAGTCGAATTTTGTTGCGGGTAAACAAGAAGTTTGGGCATTTTGATCTTAAACTACAACTTTACTTGTTTAGTTAGAGTTATTAATTTTTTATACCGAAATTGATAGAAGGGACTAGGGGGTGAGAAAGAAAGAAAAGAAAGAAAACATAATTATTTATTTGGCACATGCCACAAAAACACACAAAACACAATAAGCAATAACAGAAAAACTTAAATCTAAATAACAATAAAAGAAATCATAAAAAAAGTAAATAATAAAATTGGGGGGTAGTTTTATTTTTAAAAGAATGCCTAAATTATTTTTATTCTCATTGTACACACAAAAGCACAAAACTGCATTGATATTATAGCTTAAATCGCTATTTTATAGATATTTCTAGGTACCGCAAGAGCACCTACGTCACGTGCCCGGCTTAAGCATTTTATGCTTAATGTGGCTACTGTCGCAGCAAGCTAATTTGTTTAAATTCACAACCTTACAACAACTCATGAACTTAAAAATAACAAAAACGTCGTCTATTTTTTATAATAACTTGTTTGTATAGTAACTAAATAGTGCTTAAGACGTTATAGCTTTTTTTTTTTTGTTTAGCCTCTAGTAGGTAATAAAAAATGGTACGCTTGATTTTCATACGAATCGTGATACTTGCGTTATCCAGGCCACAACGCGAGCTTGCGAGCGAGCGAGCGAGCCAGGCGAGGCATCGTTTCACCTGTTTTCATACTTTGGTTCACACCGCAAACTACCGGAAGAGCCGAAACGACGTATGCATGAAAAGAGGCTAGCCCGGTTTGCTCGCTCGTTAGCTGGCGATGTGGCCTGCACATAAATGCTCGTTATTGGATTTTCAACTATCGTCGCTGAACTCAGAGTTAAAAATCCAATCAAAACAACGGGCATAATGTTAGATCATCTTTCATCTATGTTTCAACCTACTCTTAACATTCCAAGTTCAAAATAAGGACACTACGACAAAAACCTAACTTCCAACTATTAACTTGGAATCAAATCCTAACACTCCTTGATGCACACTTTCAACCCAGCCCAACCATACTTGAACCCAAAAACCAAACTTAGTCATTTCTTCATTTGCCCTACCAGTTAGTCTGCCTACCCCAAGCCTCACATCTGTCCGGTCGCGATGCACCTGCGGCTGACGACCTGTTACTGTCGCTTTTTATAGCCGAACCGGTTCAGGCTGGCTTGGATGGGTTTATGTGAGATGGAAGCAGTAAGTAAAATGTGTAAATATTTTCTGTTTAGTAATAACGGATTTCAAATCTAAAATGTGCATTGTGCGCTAATTAATTAGAAGTATTTTAATTAAATACTGACACGAAAACGTTCGGCAGAAAATGAAACATTTTCAACCTTTAATCAGATGCTTATCAGTATGACTGCCTGGTCGGTCGTATCGTCGCAAGCGCAAATGCTGAGCATGAGGTCCTGGGTTCGATTCCCGGGTCGAGCAAAGTGTTATTGGGTTTTTCCATCAGGAATTTCTCAGTAGCAGCCACGCAGTCTGGATTCGTACCTGGTCGATGGTAATAGGCTCGCCCCCATTACATGAGACTTAAAACATAACTGGCCAACTATGGGTGTACTAATCGTTACACCTCTGCCTAACCTCTGGATTACAGGCGTGATGTTATGCTATGTTAATCAGAATGTCCCATATTCCTGCCAACAACTATTTCAATCTGTTTATTATTTACCTTTCAACTAATAATCCTTCCGATAACCAAAATAATCTCAAATATTTTTGCTGAAAAATTGTCGCCAAAAATACAAAAACTCCATCAATGATTCGCAACTTTCTTAATTCCTCGAGTTTCTAAACACTATCTACAATTTACTTTACCAAAGAGCCTAAAAAGTAAAACTTAAATATTCCACGCCTCTTCAATTTCGCTCCTGGCGCTAGTCATTACGGTTTTTGTTTAGGTATACCACAGAATAGGTAGACACAGAAGGCTTTATCTGCTCGGCCACGAGCTACAGGCGCTCAAGCGACACACGGGTTCTGACAGCGATTCGGGGAGACAGCATAATGAAAGAAATTGATTCGAGCATGACACGGGTTACCGAGACATGACTTGTGGAGTGACAGAACTCACGCGAAAGAAACATGAGACAGAAGAGTATGTGACGTAGCACGTTTTACTTGACACAAATCTTGTTGGAAGTTGCATCGCGAATTGTATGTGACCTAAGTTTCATTGCCAGGAGTGCCAGGATACACGGAGTAATGCGGCAAGCGAAAACGAACGCACACATGTATACGGTGATCTCAAACAAATGATTTAGGCGAGCACCCGGTTCTTTTAATACATTGAAATAAAGAGTAGATCCGAGTATAAGCGGTTCTTTCGTTTGTAGCACCAGGTGAATTCCCTACAAATGACAGTGGCGAGTGCGCTTGTAATCGCTGTACATGAAGCATGTCTATGTCATCATCAGCCAAGCCTTTTCCCAACTATGTTGGGGTCAGCTTCCAGTCTGATTTAATGCAGCTGAATGCCAATATTTTTCATGGAGCGACTACCTATCTTAATCTGACCTCCACAACCCGTTTAGTACTAGTTAATACGTTAGCTAAAGTAAGCTTTGTTGTCAGATTTTCGGGATCTGACTACCTGTAAATATCAGTTATCTACAAATGTCAACGGAGACCGGGTTAACGTGCTTTCTGAGGCTCTGACGGAGGAAACTCGGTATGGTCACCCATCCACGGATCGATCTTGGCAGCCGCTGCTTTACCTGGAAGCTCGACCCGTGCGGCTCTTCTTATTTAGCGTACGTGCGTTTTCAGTCGTTGCATGGACCGGGCCTTTTGTATTCCGTACCTATCTAGTTTTTGGGCATCCCATCTTTGTCGTGACTCGCAGTTTCACTTGTCAAACATTGAAGAACAATGGAGAAAAAATGTTTGTAATGTTTTGTGGGATTCTTGAGTTGGTTAGAGAAGTCTAGATTAGTTTTTAGGTAAGAAAGTTTTGAGATGAAACTAGGTCTAAGAAATTTGTTTGATGTCGTGGTTTCTCAAACGTCTAAGGAAAGACCAAGATTCTGGTTTTATTTATTTATTCATCAACAAATTTACATTTGTGTCGAACAGTGGTTTTAACAATAAATGTAACACAAAAATGAAATAATTATCACAAGCCAGAGAAAACAAACACTACATTCCACCTTGGTTCCAACATTATTAGTCTTAATATTAATTATAATAATGATAATAATTTAACTTAATATTAATTCAGAAACCATATAAATTATAATAAAAGAAATGTATGTCAATAAAATTAAAATTAAAAAAATAACATAGGTAAATTAAATTCAAACAAATGATTGTCAAATATAATTTAAAAAAAAAACAATATAAATTAAATTCAAACAAATATATGTCAAATATAATTTAAAAAACAATATAAATTAACTTCAAACAAAATGTATGTCAATAAAATTAAAAAAAAACTATAAATTATAATAAAAGAAATGTATGTCATTAAAATTAAAAAAACAACAAATTAAATTCAAACAAATATATGTCAAATATAATTTAAAAAAAAAAACAATATAAATTAAATTCAAACAAATGTATGTCAAATATAATTTAAAAAACAATATAAATTAAAATCAAACAAAATGTATGTCAATAAAATTAAAAAAACTGTATAAATTAAATTCAAAGAAATGTCAATAAAATTCATTAAAAATGTAATGTCATGATAAAATGTTTGTTATATTACATAAAGTCATTAAAATATAATCACATATTAGTTCAAGCTACTTATCTTTGAGAAACTCTTCTATGCTATAATAACATTTCCTCAATAACAATGACTTTAATTTTCTCTTGAACTCATTTGGATTCATAGAGTTTTTAAATTCTACAGGCAATTTATTGTAAATGTTTACTGATTGCACTCTTGAAGCATGTTTAACGACATTAAGCTTAGGCTGTATGAAATTAGGTAGATCCTTTCTACGCGTTTTTATTCTGTTACATTTCTGTTCTTCTGTCTCAAACTTATGGATATTTTTAATAAAATGACTAAGCAGGACCAGTATATAGAGGCATGGTACTGTGAGAATGTGCAGTTTCTTAAAATAGTCTCTACAAGACTCCGTTTGTTTAATGCGAAGCATAGTTCTCAAGGCTCTTTTCTGCATAACGAAAGCAGCATTAATGTTATATTCGTAGCTGTTGCCCCAGAACTTTATGCTATATCTAAGTCTAGATTCTATGAGTGCAAAATATACCATTCTGAGGTGAGCAATGGTTAATTCATCTCTAAGACTCCTGAGAGCATAGCAAGCGCTACTCATAGTGTTAGTGACCACTTCCAATTCCTTCTTCCAATTTAAAACTGCATCTATTTGTACACCCAAAAATTTTACACTGTCTACAATATCCACTTTATTCCCTAATAAATGTACTTTGACAGTGTCGGTGTTCTTCGCGGTTGATTTAAATAATAAACATTGCGTCTTTTTTACATTAAGTTTTAGATCATTCATAGTGAACCACTTCTCAAGAGCACTTAAGATAAAGTTAATCTTCTTTTCTAAATTTTCTATATTGTCGCTAGCTATAATAGCGCTTGTGTCATCGGCAAAAACTACAAGTTTAGTATCATCTGAAATACTTTTCATATAAGCTATCACATCATTTATAAATATTATAAAGAAGATAGGGCCTAGAACTGATCCTTGTGGTACGCCTTTATTTATTATGACTGTGTCTGATTTGTGTAGTTTTTCATGCCCATCTTCTTGAACTGTTTTAATTTCTACATATTGCGTTCTATTATGTAAATAGGATCTGAATAAATTCAACACATTTCCCCTAATGCCATAGAAATCTAGCTTATTCAGAAGAATACAATGTTCCACTGTATCGAACGCAGAACTTAGGTCGAGGAAAAGTCCTGCTACTTTTAGTTTAGCATTCAACTTACCCAATACATCATCAATTAACATGTCAATTGCATCTATTGTTCCTAAATTATGTTGATAACCGAATTGTTGTTCTGTTATAATTTTGTGCTTATTCAAATGACATACAAGCCTCACTTTCATAATTTTTTCAAATATTTTAGAACATACCGGCAACAAAGAGATGGGCCTATAATTACTTGGATCTGTTTTAGAGCCTTTCTTATGTATAGGTAGTACTCTAGCTAATTTAAATTGCTCAGGAAAAACACCTTTATTTACATATTCGTTTATTGAATCGGCCAAGGGGCTAGCTAATACATCAATGTTTTCTTTTATGATAGTCATAGGAATTTCATCATGGCCAAAAGACTTTTTACTGTCCATACTCTTTACTAGTTTGAAAACTTCGATAGGTGTAACAGGTTCAAAGACCATGTCCTCCTCTACTCTTATCCCATGATTTTGTAGATACTCTTTTGCTGTATTAATGTCACTCTTGATAAAATTCGAATCATTACAGAAGTTTTCCAATAGAATATTAGCAACTTCTGAGGGATTATGAACTATTTTATTATTATCCATAAGTATCAAATTGTCATTTACGTATTTTTTAGGATTTTTCTTACTATTTACAGTTTTCCAAATAACTTTACCAGAATTCTGAGCTAGATTTATTTCCGTTCTCACTACTAGTTGTTTCGCATGTCGTACTACTTTTCTATATACCCTAAAATAATTACTACGATATTTTACTATTGAATCGTCACAACTATCTTTGTCAACAAAATTTAGAAACCGTTTCATTTTACTAGCGACTCTTATTCCCGTAGTTAACCATTTAGATTTGTTGCTGTTTTTTGTATTAATTTTCATTTTCTTTTTATTAAATGTGCTAGAATGTAGTTCACTAAGTCTGTCAATAAATGTACTTGCCCACCAGTCTTCTTGTAACAACTTTTGCCTAAAACAGGACTTGTTCCCTTCATTATATAATCTTCTTTCAATGTACATATAACTTTGCTCTTTCCTATAAGTCACTTTTTCCAGTGATAATGTACAAAAAAGGCCTGCATGCCCATCAGATAGACCGTTATGGTCTGTGTCTACACTTTCAATAATTGTCTCATCAATATTAGTCAATATATTATCTATACACGAACTTGAATTATTGCGTCGAAATGTATCTGTGTAAATTAAATGTCGAAAGTTGTAACATGTCAGGAGTGATAGAAAAGAATGTCGTTTTGAGTCATCTTTTGATAAATTAATATTAAAATCACCACAAATTATGCACCGTTTATTGATGAAATGTTGTAACAGCTGTTCAAGTCTCTGCAAAAAACTATCTATATTACTATTCTCAGGAATTCTGTAGCAACAAATAATATAAGAATCTGTCTCCAAATCCTTTACACCACAAACCTCAAAACAGTTAATTTTATATAGTTGTTTACAAATTGGTAGGTCTTCAACTGTCTTGTCATTTAATGTCAAGATCAAAGTACCTCCACGTTTTTTATTTAATCTAGTGTTATAGGAACTCAAATTATAATTAATTAGACTAAACTGGGCTGCTAATGATTGATTTAAAAAATGTTCACTAATACAGATAAAATCTATTTCTTTGCTCAATTCGCACAAATATATTTCAAGGTCATCCTTCTTGCTGTTTACTCCACATAAATTTTGATGGTAGATAGTCAATGTTTTATATTTAGTGCTTGCACATTTCTCCCCAGATAATACAATTTGTTTATTATGATTACTCACGAAAAAAATTTAATGAATTATCTTGTTCAGAATTATTTATTAAGTTTGTTTGTTCAATAGTGGTGGAATGTAGATCGTGGATTATATTATCTAAAATAGTCTTATAAATATTTTTAATTCCATTTATATTAATATTCCCTGTTTTATTTGAAAACATGTCGAACGTGAGATTTTGGTTTGAATCAAAGAAATGAGCATAATTGTTATTTTGCAATTCCAGACTTAATAGGTTATTAAATATTTCAATTTTATAATTATGAATAAGAGCCCCGCAAATGTATGTGGGAGTACAAATTATTACATTTGTGTAGGTTACATGTGCTAAAGATTCTCTTATTGTTTTCACCAACCCAATGTAGTTATTTGTGCCCTTAATATCTTCTTCTCCTAACATGATAACACAGTAGTCATTCATGTTATACTCCAATAATTTGATGTCAATATCCTGCAGTAATCGTTGTATACTACAATTTGGCAAAGTATAGCGACAGTAATTAAATTGATGGGCAAATGTATGTTCAACAGCTTGCAAAGTGCCATATGAGTTACTGTTGGTCAGGATGCACAATTTGGTCTTCGTGCGTTTGGATATTTCTATATAAGTCGTATTGTTATATTGAGATGAGGAATTACTGTTAGTTTTTGCTTGCTCCAAGGCATGTATTTGCTTATTAAGACATATTATCTCGCTTTTCGCTTGTAATAGTTGTCGGGCTAAATCTGCCATTTGTTTTTCTAGTGCCTGGGCTCTAGTATTATCAGGCTCAGGAGATGGCGTACGCGTAGGTGGTTCAGTGGAATTATTACTTTTCTCCTTAGGACAATAGTTAGTAGGGCTATGACAAAAATGGTCTGTTAGTCTGCGTTTCACACTATTTTTCCTGTTCGTTGAGATATGTTTTTTTGTCAGAGTTCGTCCATTTAGTGTTAACGCTGGACTGTTACAAACTTGTTTCAGTATAAGTATTTCTTGAGAAAGCTGACTAATTTGGTTTTTCAGGTCTACGTTTTCAATTATAAGGTTGTCCATTTCATTTTGTGTAGTTTCAAGGTTTGATTTTAGAGCTGTAATTTCAGACCTCATTTCTTCCACACAACCTGCGAACATGGTTGTAGATAAGTCCAGACTTTGTCCTAGTTTATCGCTTGACCGTGAACAATCTAGGGAGTCGGAGATGTCCATAGTATCTAGTGATTGGGATAACGGTTTTTTCCTCAAAGTTATATTCGGTTCACCTGCCATTGTTGTTAATAAACTAGTAAGAAATAAAAAAAATAAAATGTTTTTGACTTAGCGGGGTTTGATCCGATGACCACGGCGCGCAGAATGTTGTAGCTGCTACTTAAACCGCTACGCCAACGATACTTTACTGTTGACGTCGAAATTAGTAATCAGTACGCGCTGGGCGATGACTAGTGCGCAGGCGACGACGGGGACAGTGGCGGTTAGCGCGGGAGGTATCGAGCGCTCCGCGGGTTGTCGTAGGTCAGGGATATAGTTCGTTATTACACTATTCAAATTTTGAGTTTTTTTTCACAGTTGTTATTTTGATATTACTCTGTATTACTTTAGCCAAATACTATAACAAATTACACTGTTCAATAGGTCACTTCACTGGCTTTAAGATAACAGTATATTATTGTTACATTATTCACTTTTTACCACTTTACTTATTTAAAAACTGAGGAGCAGAAAAAAAACAACGTTCCGTCTTTACGAACTTTTGTTTCAACATCATTTCACGGTTAAAAACAAGAACAAAGAAGAATGGGAAGAAGGTGACACAGTCTATGTCTAACTTGACAAATTCAAGCCCTCTACAAAGAAGGGACAAGTATTGATGACTCACTACTTTTGATTTTGATCAGTGCTTGTTGGCGATTCAGACCTTTTTGTTCACAGGTTTAAGATTTATTAATAACTTTCTTACCGAATCTGTGATTTATAATATATATTTTTTTAAAGTTAGCCAGAAGGAGTTGTCCATTTCTCATAAACTGAGGCCATGTTTGGCTTTGGACCACCTTAGCTCGCTAGATTTAAAGTATAGGCATTTTTGTGCCAAAATAATTCTGGTGATTAAATATTTCCCAAACATGCCTATACTTTTCTTCCAATACCTACTTGTCCTATTTTATTTTATTTTTCTGTCTTATTTTATACTGTTGCTGTTGTTGTTGTTCTATTGCTGTTTTTTTTTATAGGTACTGTGTTTCCATTTCATTATTTTTCAAGTTTATAAATAATATCTTGAACAGGCTCAATAATTTTATAACAATTACATAACCTGAATGGGCGGAGTATCCTAAAACAAGCAAAACTATTTGCTTATAAGGATTAAGTTGAAGCAATAAAGTTTATTTTTAATCAATAGGTAATTCAATACCTTTAACATTGGTCCAATGTCAGCATTTGTGTGATTTTAATTTACTTCTTGCCTCTCTCTTACATAACTTGTTCAATAAGTGCATCGTAGGCCGGACGCGTCTCCGAACTATTTTTTTACCCCACCACATTACCTTTGTATCTACTTTATTAACGTTTTAACTAATAGTGAGAAACATTCTATTATTTGAGACTTGCATCTTGGTCTTATCAAATTGGGTTAATCAGTATTGGCGATAATTTAAAGTGACCACTCTTATCGACGAGGAACTCGTGGGTAAATAATAACGACCGCCAAACCAAGGTCGGTCTGTGGATGGGTGTCCACCCATTACATTACCGAGTTTCGTCCTCGGAAAGCACAATAAGCCGTTGGTCCCGGCTGTCATTTGTAGATCTTTGAAAGTCGTTACAGTTTCCAGAAAGTCTGACAACCAGTCCTACGAAAGGGTATAACCCAGTACAACCTGGATTTTAGAAGTTAGACAGGCAGTCCCTCTATACAATACTGGTATTCAGCTGCTTCCGCATAGACAAAGCCGACCCCAATATGTATATCTACTTGGGAAACGGCTCGGACTACGCGAACATAACGTCAGACTATTCAAGGCAGACCTTATTATTAATAGGCATAGGTAAATATGTTTTTCAGTTTGTCTTTTTTCCTATACAACTGTACTGTACGAAACGGATACTCTATGCTTTTGCTCATACTTACGTGTAAGTATTATATTTTGCCGTCAAGCAGCATTACTGTATTCCGGTTTGAGAGGTATGGTCTCCAGTAAAATTACAGGCACATTACACTTTTCAACTTTGTATACAAGGTCTCCTCCATACTGTATTAAGAATGACCACTCATCGGGTAAATTCTATTAAGTTCATACTCAGGTCGGAAGCAGCCATTTCAACAGATGGACTGGTTTTGGATTAAACACATGATTTTGATTGGCCTGTTGGTCTAGTGGTTAGAGACCCTGACTGCTAGGACGGAGGTCGTGGGTTCGATTCCCACACAGGACAAATCTTTGTGCGATGAGTACGATTATTTGTTCTGTATCTGAGTGTGTAATTTATCTATAATATGTATGTATTTAGAAATATATAAGTATGTTTATCAGTTGTCTGGTTGCCATAGTACAGGCTCTGCCTAGTTGGGGATCAGATGGCGGTGTGTTGGTTGTCCCAAGATATTATTATTATTTATTATTACATTTGAACTGTTAGCCATCGATACCTTAGGAGGAAGAGATAGACTATCGACTTTAAAGAAATCTTTTGATATAAAAAACCTTTGATCTATTTTAAGCATAATCGAGTTAGAATGTTCGAATGTGGACTGCAACATGTGTGGATGTCTTCATATCTTTTAATCCATCAATGAATAATTTTATAAGAAGCTCGTGGCTAAATAAGAACAGCCACTCGGGTCGATCTTTAGGTTAAGCCGTGCTTACCTAGGTTGGTCCGTGGATGGGTGACCACCACATACCGAGTTTCCTCCGTGCCTCGGAAAGCACGTTAAGCCGTTGGTCCCGGCTGTCATTTGTAGATCTTTGACAGTCGTTACAGATAGTCAGTGGCCCGAAAATCTGACAACCAGTCTTACCAAGGGGTATCGTATTACCTAGCACTAACTGGGTTTTGGAGGTCAGATAGGCAGTGTAGGCATATAACCGTATTTGGATAAAATTACAGAGACCGTTACTTTGCATTACTTTGTAAAGTAAGTATGGATTCACGTTGGTCGAGTGGTCGCAAGCGTAACTGCTGAGCACGAGTAGTGGTGGGTTTAATCTTTTTTAATTTTATATTTTGACATGCTCCTACCTATTTTAATTTGTTATTGTATTTTATGTGTATAATTTGACATGTATTACCCGTCTTAGTTTGTTATGTTTGACTTTATCTTTTTTATTTTGGAATTATTTATGTAAATTGCATTTGACATTTTGGTTTATTTAGTTACTCAATTCATTGTGCTAGAGTTAAAATAATAATAATATGCAATAATGTAAATTTCATTGAATTACTAATTTATGTGTTATTATTGTATGCCCTACGGGCGGGATATAGCTGATCTAAATTAAACTACTTAAGAACTGTATTGTACCTATGATCCACAATAAAAATATTGAATTGAATTGGAACTTTCATATAAGCCTACAAGCCTGGCTTGGTGATGATGATGATTATTCATGATCTTAGGATTTGTGAACAGTCTTATGGGTTTGCCGTATTATTGACTAATAAGCACGCCACTGAGTCTTGGGTTTGTTTGCCGAGTCAGGCAAAGTGCTATTGGGTTTTCCCAACAGGAATTTCTCGGTAGCAGCCACGCTGTATGGATTCGTGCCACGATGATGGCAATGGGCACGCGCCCTAATACATGGGACGTAAACATGAATGCGGGTGTACTTTTAGATACTTCTCTGCCTAACTGTACAGTAATTACCGGTGTGAAAGCATGTATGGATTTAATCTTTTGAACACCACTGTCACATATACGTGACAAGCAAGCGCGTGCCCTGTATGCCAAACGACACAAATATGTGACAAATGGTAGGTGAAAATGTGGCTTGGCGTGGAGGGCACGCGCGTGCGTTCATGCTCTGGCGGTCAAAAGGTTAATAGACTCACTCATCGTCCAAATAGTTTTGCATTCTGTTAAAGACCCCAGTCATCACAACCTGTAACGAACGCGCCAACCAGTTCTCTATTGCTCAGTCCTACAAGTTTTACTTGAAATTCAACTGCAATTCCTATTTTAACATTCGAATCTATTTTGATATACAGAATCCTTATAAAGGTACTCCTATATGCTAATTCCGTGGGAATATAGCCAAAGATTACTGTGAGAAATTAAAATATGCATCTAATTGAATAAATTCTGAGGTTTCGACCGGATGTGAGTCAGTTGGGAGCCCGAATGTGCATGATCCGTATTATTTTATTGTTTGAACTTTGATGTTGAAGTTTTAGGACTGTAATTAGCCCCATTATTGTAAGCCATCTGTGTCTCACTACAGGGCAAAGGCCTGCCAATAAGCCACATAGTCAATATTTAACCTCCCCACAGCTGGGACACCGATCTCCTTTGCTGGGAAAGGGAATGGGCTGTAATCCACCAAGTGGACTAGTGCGGGTTGGTTTATGATATAACACACAATTATCTTCGATTTTTTTGGACATGACAGTTTCTTCACGGTGTTTTCCTTCATCATTTTGAGTGCAGTAGTGATGAAATAAACTACACCTAGGACGAAGAAACGACCCCATATAGGAAAAGGCGCGGTAGATGATGGCATGCCACGCGCCATAAGATTGTTAAATATTATTTCAGATGAGGTAGATATATTTCACTGTAGCCTAATGAAGTTCACAGGAGTAGCACTGAAGTGCATTGAAAATGTTTGAGATGTTTTTAATTGTAGGTATTTTTAAGTGTATTCTTATTTTTTTATTGTTTCTAATGTATTTTTGTTATAAAAATTGGTGGTAGTAACATCGCATTGGCGTTCTAGCTGTTAAGGTGTTATTTACGTAATTATAAATAAATAAATAAATAAAAATGTCCGGTCTACGCCCTGACTTCATCATTTAGTTTAAAATGTATGTATCCGTAAGCGTCAATGTTATTTAATTGCAAACAATAACAATGTTATTAAAATGACGAGAGCCATTTTAATATTTACCTCAAAGAGCTTAAATTTCAAAACATCAAAGGCCTATATCATATTAAATTAATTAAAAAACCAATTATTAAAATTAAAACTTAATTAGCTTAACTTTAATTATGATTAAAATAGGTCTGTTTTATATTTTATTCAATTAGTTTATTGTGAATACCACTGGAAGAGGATTAATAAAATATGTATAATTAGGCAGGTGCTATTACAATGTTATTTTAAACTATAGTTCACAGAATACAAAACATCACGCTTGTCCTATTTGAAGAGCGAGATAGAGGTGTAAATATAGTACACTACATTTCTTTAATTTTGTTAAGATCTCATGTAATAAGGGGCCAGCCTATTGCCAACCAGTGGGCACAGATCCTGATTTTGGCTTGCTACTGAAACAACCGCCCAACCTGGTCATCGAACCGAGGATCTCATTCTCAGCAGTCGCGCTAGCGATCACTCGAGGACTTGCTTGTTTTCAGTCACATTAGACAACACCATACTGTAACGCCTAAACAAAAGAATTCCGTAGGATTTTCAATGCTCGCCTCAGCACCGAAAGTCGAAAATCCAACGACGCATTTTTATTAAGCCATTACCCAACATTGATTGAGAAACTTCACTTACTTAGATGTTGTCAAATATGGTATTATTTAGAGACAACTTCCTAGTACCATACACACTAAACTTGAGATTTGTCACACAATAATTTCTCTCTCCATATAAGGCAGATATAACAGCATGTAGTACACGACCTTAGACGATGCGACTCGCGTCAAGCAGACGCGCGTGTGCCTCCATACTGAATTGGAAATTACAAATTAAGCAAAAATTTAATTTCACATAGTCAAAATTCTATCAATTCAAATACATATAAACACACAAATCAAACAAAAACACACAATAAACATACACAAATGACAAAAAACACACACAAACACACACAACAACACACACACACAAAAACACACACTAAACACTATTTAGTTACTATACAAACAAGATACTTTACAAAGTAGACTTCTTTTTTGTTCTTTAAATGTCTAGAATAAAGTTCTTGAGGTGTAACGTTTTAAACAAATTAGCTTGCTGCGACAGCATGAAATGTAAGCATTTCATGCTTAACCTTAACCTTAAGCCGGGCTCGCGAAGTAGGTGCTCTTGCGTTATCTAGTATGTCCATGTCTGTGGGTGAGACTCTTGCTCTTTGCAATCAAACATTTATTACATTTTAAGTTACCTTCATGATGTTTTGAAAAGGGTTCATTGATTGAGTCAAAAACAAGTGAAACTCGATACACGACTTTATAGCTTTTCACTCTCGAATGTGCCTTTTGAGGCTCGTCAATAAGTAAAAGTCGTAATGGTAGATCGAGCAAAGTTAAGCAATGTTTCCCGAGATCAGTCTGAGGATGGATGATAATCCAATTTCATACTGAGAGTCCTCCACGGGTAGTCAGAAGCCCGAACGTCTGACAGTCTTACCAAAAGGTCACCGTGTTACCTAGAGGCTGTATTTTGAAGGTCACACGCTACCATCATATGCCTGTCTTTTCCTATCTATGTAGGGCTCGGCTTTCAGTTTTACCGAGTGAAGCTGAATACCAGTATTTTACATGGAGCGACTGCCTATCTGAGTTCCACGACCTAGTTTGTAATACGATATATCCTTGTTTTCCGTTTTTTTGTGTAGTAAGCAACGACTTATTGTCGGGCCTATGCTGTCCGCCCATACTTGAGTACTAATGCTGTAACATGATAATATTGTAAAATCTAATCATTTTAAAAGAGTAACCATGGAGTTTATTGCCGGTTCTTCTCCATAGGAAACGACCAACCCGAACCGTGCACCTTTTTGTCGACGTTTCATAAGTGCCCATGTAGGCCTATGTGAAATAAAAATATTTTGATTTGATTTGATTTGACTTGGTAAGACTGGTTGTCAGACTTTCGGGCCACTGGCTACCTGTAACAACTGTCACAGATCTATAAATGACAGCCGGGACCAATAACTTAACCTGTTTTCCCATGCACTACCACTAACTCAGGTAAGTATTGCTGTGTTTTTATTTAGCTACGAGCTCCTATTATGCTATTCTCTATGTTGATAATTAGTAGGTACAGTAAAACAGAAGAAAAATCCTTTTATTGCGCACTAAAACCATGACAGAGATTTAATTCTGAGCCCGAATGAAAAGTAAAGAAAAAACCGAAACAGGGCTAATTACTTGATTCATTAAGAGCGCTGACCCTTATATAGGCTCTTTATTTAAGAGCCCTTTTATGCTTTATTCGTGCAAATATCTTTTGTTGCTGTTTAGGCGTTTTCAATGTAGGTGGACGACCTGTAAGTGGAAATTCATGCTGATTTTGTTGGTGAAAAGATTAATTAATGGTATTTTATTTATTTTTGTGAGGGTACTTTTATTTAAGTAGATTTATAGAGCAGCTGGAAGCAAACGGACATTCTATTAGCGATAACAATGTCTGCATACAGATGACAAATGTATAAGAGTGACATATGCTATCGAAAACCATTAAAAAGGTTTGAAAGTCGCTGTAGAATTATGAAATGTTAACCACTAGCCTAGGTCCTCTTGGCGAGTTGATTTTGTTGGTGAAAAAATTAATTAATAGTATTTTATTTATTTTTGTTAAGGTACTTTTATATACGTAGATTTATAGAGCAACTGGAAGCGTAAGAAAACGGACATTCTATTAGCGATAACAATGTCTGCATACAGATGACGAATGTATAAGAGTGACATATGCTATCGAAAATCATTAAAAAGGTTTTCGATAGCATTTGAAAGTCGTTGTATAATTATGAAACGATAACCTCTAGACTACGTTCTCGATCTTGTCGAGTTGAAATTATGTAAATACCAATCGTCGTTGAAGTTCTTGCACAACGTAAGTACATTTTTGGCGGTTTTGACATTTTGATGCCATTTGCTCTAGAGAATCGGAAGACGCGTTGTTTCAGCCAAAGAGAAACAAGCAATGTTTCATCTAATTTAAAGTGAACACAAATTAAATAAAACCGGGCGAATGCGAGTCGGACTCGCGTATGGAGGGTTCCATATCATCGTAGTAAGGGAGCCCCTTTAATTCTTTTTATTTGTTTTTATTGCGGCAACAGAAGTTTCAGTCGCAAAGTTCACATTCTGTGTAAATTTTAACTGTCTTCTTATTACAGACCATTTATTTATTTTATTTATTTATTTAAATGCCTTAAACTATAATTACAGGTCTACAACCTAATGCAATAGCCAAGTCACACACACAAAATTACAATTAAAGCACCAAATACCTCTCAAGATCCTTGTTTGTAACACAATGTATACAATAGTACTTTTGCGAATTCACCCCAGTGACATGTAAATATATCAATTTCGACCTGAATGCAATTGATGGTGCGAATTGCTCGAGTCAGAGGGGTTTTGGCTAGCAAGTTGGTCCTAGCTGAATGATCATGAGATACCATGACGGATGAATAGTGGAGGCTTAGTAATAGGGTTCCGTTGGTTACCCTTTGGGTACCTACTGAACCCTAAAAATGGGTTGTACTGTTACCTACAATTGTGCAGTTTTTTCACTCTCCTCTAAAGATGCTATTTTTGACTTACGTGTTGTTAGAACTTCAGCGACACAATGTCTCTTTCTAGGATACCATGGCGAGGAGATATGAATGAAATAGTTTGCAATTGTCGCGACGAAAGAGAAAATTAAAAGAGTAGTGATAAATGTTCGTCCCTTCTATGTATTTGGTCTTGACGCATTGAGAGAGAAGTAACTACCGACTTTATTTATAAGGTAGTTTTTTTTAACTTTGCCCCACACTCGGAATTTCTCCTGTATCGTCGGTGCGTTTACAAACATTTAAACTAACATACACAAACAGCCAAACCGGGAACAACTACCTGTAGGCCATACAAATATTTGTTCCGTACGGCAATCGAACCGGCAAGCGCTCAGTCACTGCGCAACCAAACCAAATTAAATGTACTCTTACATTTTCGAAATAATTAATAAAAGCTACCTTTCCTTATCATATTTAAAACATTGAAGAGAGACAACAACAGCCAACAAAACCATTTGTCTATAAAAATAAAGTTACATTGTCCTTTTCTTTCTCACAAAATGTATCTATTATAAAGCTGCCCGGTCCGTTTCGGAAACGGCGCAATAATACCAAGGCAGGATTCCAACTGGTTTATTGTGGTATCATAAATAAAGCTAGGTCTTCCTTTGTAAGGGCGCGGGTACACAGGAGTTTGTTTACTTTGTGTGTATTTAGTCTAGATTTCTACATTGTCTTAGGCTCTCGGCCACCACTCAGACAAAAGCATTGCTTGAGGTGGCTGAGAGGTATACGCTCTGAAACACGTGTGGTTTAGCGCTAGGCAGCATTGTAGGTCGTGGTTTCGAGCCCAAGGGAGACCAGGAGACACATTTCGTTTTTGTTAAGCTGACACTGTCGCTCAAAAAGGCAAATGTCTGCCAAAAATCGTTTCCTTTTTCTGAACTATCGCGAACCAGGCATTGCAGTATGTTGGTCTCAACTTCTTCTTTACTCTTTACTTTTTTTTTTAGCCTATTCTATCCCACTAATGGGCAAAGTCCTCTCCCATTCCTTTCTAGCTCTCCCGGTGTTTTGCCTTCTCCGGCCAATCAGTCAGGAACGAGTCTAAATCGTCACGCCAGCGTTTCTTGGGCCTGCCTCGTACGACACTGTGTAACGATTCTGGCCCATCTTGGAAATGTGACCCACGCACGTTTAGTCCCATTTTAACCTCGCAGACTTATCGTCAACATCAGCGATGCTCGACCGGTAACTCCGATATTTAAAATAGTACGCTCCATCGCTCTTTGGTAAACCCTGATTTTGGACTTCTGAGCCTCCGTCACATGCTTGGTCCAAATATTTTCTACACCAATCTCGAACCGTGAAGGAAAACATCGTGAGGAATGGCCGGCACTTTCTAAAGGCAACAGTTTGAGAACATGTGACATCCGACAATCCGGAATAGCCGATCCGCATGGTGAATTATGGCGCACTTCCTTACACAGAGAGGAGGTGTGTCTGTCCAATTAGAAGGAGCTTTATAGGCTGCCTGCCTGCTTACCCTTTTCCCAACTTTTGGGGTCGGCCTTCAGTTTAACTGGATGCAGCTGAATACCCGTGTTTTATATGGAGCGACTGCCTGTCTAACCTCCACAGTTTGTTCTGGGTAATACGATACCCCTTGATTAGACTGGTTGTCAGACTTTCGCGCCACTGACTACCTGTAACGACTGTCAAAGATCTACAAACGACAGCCAGGACCAACAGCTTCACATGCTTTCTGAGCATGCTGCATCATGCCGTCAACTTCCAAGCTCTGGTCTACTAATGAGAAATTTGTAATGGAAAAACCCAATAACAATTTTAGCCCAAATCGAATCCAGGACCCCACGCTCAGCAGTCACACTGGCGTCCACAAGACCTATTGGGCAATCACTCGTCTAATGAGTACTGAAAGATAATAATTAATTAATGTTAAGAAAATCGGTGGTAGACCGGCAAACTACCTACTTTAAATAATATGTAACATTCGCGGTGCTATACTAATTGACTAATTGATTAATACATGTACGTACCGAAGTGAGCGTGGAAATGATTAACAGTGATTAGAATCTGTTGGCTTTATCCTATTATTACGTTACGGTTGTGATTCTTATGGGTATAGGCAGAAATGTTGTTTAGATTAGATGATGATAATGATGCCATCCAGCCGATTTCGACCACAGCGACTGCATTCGATAGCTTTCTAGGGTAGTTGTCGAGAGCTTAAGTGTGCTGCTCTTTCATGGGCTCTCAAATGGCTAGCATATCCAACTTTGGCCGAAAAACTCCGAGCACAGCTTGCTAGCGATGGTATAATAGTTTATGGTCAAGCTAATCTTGTTACCAATACCTATTGCTGAGCATGAGGTCCTGGGTTCAATTCCTAGGTCGGGAATAGTGTCATTGAGATATGCCTAAAAATTCTCAGTTGCAGCCTTTCATTTGGATTTCTGTCCAGTTAATGGCAATATAGAATGGGAGTGATCTATATTTAAATGACGAAATGTGGGTGAAGGTACTAGAGGAGTACACATTTTTCTCTCTGATTAATCTTTCAAGGAAATACAAGCATTGGCTTGTTGTGTAATCAACTACATCATGATAAATACATTTCAGCACAAGTTTATTGTTATGAAGCCCCAGTCTATGGAATTCACTGCCGGCTTCTCAGTTTCCAATCATTATAATCTGAATCTCTTCTATAGCTCGCCGTCCGTCCGTCGTATGACGACGGGCAGGCCGTGTCGACGGCGCGTTCGTGTTCCACGCGCGCCTCAAAGAGTTGTCAGCAAACGGGAGGGGCCCGCAAGGGCCGGTGCCTGCCAGGGCTGCGGGACTGTTCGAAAGAGATACCGCGGCCCTGGAACATAAAGGGCCAAAGAAGGAACATGGGTGATTTTTAGTCAGTAAGAGTCTGACACTCCCTTCCGCTCCGCCCAGAGCGGGGGGGGTCATTTGATGACTTCCCACCCAGCAAAAAAAAAAAAAGAAAAAAAAGTTCGAGTGAATCGGTTTCTTCTAGGCAAGTGTGCTCCACCCTAGGCCGCGTCATCGCTTCACATCAGGCGAGTTGCAGCCAAACGCCAGACTGTGAAGTAAAAAAAAAACGAAAAACGGTTCGATTAGGTAATGTCTGCGTTATCCATTTACAATCATTGGTTTTTACTGTGTAGGACTATCATTGACATTTTCAGGCTCATCATCATCCGCCTTTTTCCCAACTATGTTGGGGTCGGCTTCCAGTCTTACCGGATTCAGCTGAATACCAGTATTTTACATGGAGCGGCTGCCTATCTGACCTCCACAACCCAGTTATTACTGGCTAATTCGATACCCCTTGTGGTGAGACTCGTTGTCAGACTTTCGGGCCCCTGACTACTTGCAACGACTGTCAAAGGCCAACAGCTTAACATGCTTTCCGAGGCAAGGGAAAACTCGGTATGTAACCCATCAACGGATCCGTTTTTTGTGTAGTAAGCAACGACTTATTGTCGGGCCTATGCTGTCCCCCATACTTGAGTACTAATGCTGTAACATGATAATATTGTACAATCAAATCATTTTAAAAGAGTAACCATGGAGTTTCTTGCCGGTTCTTCTCCATAGGAAACGACCAAACCGAACCGTGCACCTTTTTGTCGACGTTTTATATGTGCCCATGTAGGCCTATGTGAAATAAAATATTTTGATTTTCTTTTTTTTTTGATCAACCTAAGCAAGCGCGGGTTAAACAGAAGATCGACACGAGCGGCAGTTATTATATAGTCATGAATTCCTAACATTTCCAGGCCAATTACACATTATCAAAACAATAATTCTAACTCCATTATGTACACAACTTTAGAAAAATAGTCCGCGACCAACTCTCGTATACTTTATATTATATCATTTCCTATACAGCATCGTTCCTAAGATTAATCTTTACTCACATCGATTCTATTATGAAAATATTGCGTTTTTGTTTTCTATTAGATAAGAATAGGGTGCTGTCTCCCCACTGGTCCTTAAAGTGGTGGAGAGGTGCTTGTGGCTAGGTGGTGGGCTGACTGATCAAAGTTTGATGACGGCACGGTTGGCGCAGTGGGTGTGCGATTGACTGCTGCGTTGCGTGTCGCGGGTTCGATCCCCGCACGGAACAAATATTTGTATGGCCTACAGATAGTTGTTCCGGGTCTGGCTGTTTGTGTATGTGAGTTTAAATGTTTGTAAACCCACCCACGATACAGGAGAAATTCCTAGTGTGGGGCAACGTTAATAATTAAAAAAAAACTTGAGCTACACAATTGTATAAAATCTGGTTCTTCTAACCTCACTGACAGATGAGTTGCTGGGGAGTTTGTTCAGCCACTTCTTTTCCTCTGCTAAAGCACTAGGAAGTGTCGAAGGTCGGGCGTTTTGGGGAACTGTCTCTTGAAAAACTTTGGCGTTCAAAAAGTGCTGATTATCAGCCTAATGTGAATAAATGACGGTTGATTTTGACTTGTCGGTTTAATCGTGGATGAGTGACCGACCCCGCTCCGTGCCTCGGAAAGCACAACACATCGAAAATCCGGCTGTCATAAAATGACATAATGGTTAGGCAGAGATGTACCTAATAGTACACCCCCACTTCGCCAGTTATGTTTAAATCCCATGAAATATAGGGCGAGCCTATTGCCATCATCATCATCTGCCTAGCCTTTTCCCAACTGTATTGGGGTTGGCTTCCAGTCATGCCGTATTTAGCTGAATACCAGTATTTTACGCAGAGCGGCTGCCTACCAGACCTCCACAACCCATTAACTGGGTAACACGGTATTTCATGGCAAGACTGGAGTCAGATTTACTGGCTTCTGACTATCCGTAACGACTGCCAAAGATCAACCAATGACAGCCGGGACCAACGGCTTAACGTGCTTTCCGAGGCACGGAATCATCTTTTTATCAGACAATCAGGTGATTCAAGCCTGCAATGTCCTAACCAAACTGGAAACAACTTCACAAAGTATGCTTCCCGTAGGAATCGAACCCACGACCACCGGGTCACAAGGCAAACGCCTAAACCACTCGACCACGGAGGCAGTTATTGCCATCAACCGGACACAAATCCAAACTTCATGGCTGCCACTGTGAAATTCTTGATAGGAAAACCCAATACCCATTGGCCCGACCCGGGAATCGACATCAGTCTCGCTTGCGACCAATCGACAAAAACGACGATGGAAAACAATCGACTATTAATTCGTAATTATAATTTTTGTCAATCTTAACGGGTCGTGTCAAAAGTCCGAAAATCTGATAAGTAGTCTTGCCAAAGGATATCGTGTTAGTAAGCAACTGGGTGTTGGAGGACAGTAGGCTCCATGTACGTGTAATGTATAATGTTTTTTCAACGTTTAAAATTGCACCTGAATATGAAAAGGAGTATGAGATACGTGTAGAACTATGCTATACTATACTATACTGATAATACTTATCCGTGGTGCTAGGCAACTGGGCTTATCCCAGTTGTAAACGTCCCTTTGTGCCTATTGGCCTTGTTTTGGTGTGTCTCCTGCTGATATGGAGAGAAGTGGAAATTATGTTTTTCCTACTCCTCCGCTATTCTTTTCTGATTAATTTCGTTGCGGGATCCAGGAAAGTTAAATTGTTTCTCTGGGACTTCGTCGAGCTTCATTGTCTCAGCGCTTTTGTAGTGGTCGCCACTCTGTTGATTCTGGCTTTCAGGAGTTGCAGTGGTTTGGGAATAGTGTGGCGGGCTTGTCCCAAAAAAAATGTTACGATACACTATGTTGAAATATGTTCGGGTTACAGTCTAACTGGACGTTTATTCATTCAAATCAAATCAAAATGTTTAATTTCGCATAGGCCTACATGGGCACTTATGAAACGTCGACAAAAAGGTGCACGGTTCGGGTTGGTCGTTTCCTATGGAGAAGAACCGGCAAGAAACTCCATGGTTACTCTTTTAAAATGATTAGATTTTACAATATTATCATGTTACAGCATTAGTACTCAAGTATGGGGGGACAGCATTGTTATAGTAGGTTGCTGATATCAATAGAATAGTTAGTTATATGAAACCTCCCCGTTTTATACAGAACGACACTCTGGAACAAAATAACTACACTCGTTCAACGTTTCATAATACTTATTGATTAAAGTATAAAACACATCGCTCCAGAGGAAGTGGTTACATTTTTATTATCATTACGGCCTGCAACTGGTTCACGGGCAGACAGAGGTTGTGGTACAAGGTAACGAGAATCGAGTTTTTACTTTGGAACTTAAACGTGGAGTTTGAATCTTTTTAACAATGTAAAGTGTGGTATCTTTATTTATTAATTCCATAACATTATACTGATAGTGAATACAAAAAAAAATACAAATAGTTTATTTTCTTTCACAAGGTTTGTACTACATAGCTAGTGATAGAAGTGTCCTTTTAAGCAAGTAAATGCCTGTATTAGGACACTCCACTCTGAGAATGATTATTTTGTGAGGTTGAGCGAATGTCTTCTATCGGATTCATTGTAGGATTCACACTTTGATAAATATTTGAATTTATTACATACATACATAACATCACACCTTGTAATCCCCAAACGTTTAGGCAGATGTGTACCTAATAAGTATTCCCACATTTTTCGCCAGTTATTATTAAGTCGCATGTAATAGGAGGCAAGCCTATTGCCTAGTTATCCGGGCACAAATTCATTCGTGCTTTGTGGCTGCTTCTGAGAAATCCTGATGGACCCAGAACCTCATGAGACCTCATAGACCAACGAGGAAGTCATGTTGAATTTATGAATCCTTATCCTTACTAATATATAAATATATGTATAATATTATAAATGGGAAAGTAAGTTTGTTTATTACCTTTTCAAACCTAAACCACTGAACCGATTATCATGAAATTTTGCATATACGTTGTCAGGTGTACAGAAACGGACATAAGGTACCTTTTATCTCGAAAAATAGTAATGTTCCCGAGGAAAACCACAATAACGTTCTTATGATAATAGATGGCGCCAGGTGTCTTTCGAATCATGATCGAATTATATTAGCAAGGTACAACTCGAATTGATTGTCAAATTCAAAATTAACGCGAGCGAAGCCGCGGGCAAAATCTAGTATTAGATAAATACTTAGTTGTGCTAAATACCATCGTTTTGAGCACGCAAGCTTAGTTCCCGGAATGAAGCACGCCCCACAAAATAAAATGTATAAAAACTTATTTTTATGTCTCTTAATCTTTTCTAATTCTAACTTAAGGTGAAGAAAATAACTTTAAGACCTGGATTTTGTAGTCTGTAACAGCTAACGCAGCTATTCCAGAGCACCACATACTTGCACAAAGGTGGCCACTGCTTTCTGCTCTACACAGAAATGACAAGATGTTTACCAAAGGTCAGGAAAAGACAGGTAACCTCATTCACTGCTCTAGGCCCACTTGGAAACCAGCGTCAGGCTTAGTTTGGCATTAGCTCGCCGTCCGTCCGTCGTATGACGACAGGCCGTGTCGACGGCGCGTTCGTGTTCCACGCGCGTCTCAAAGAGATGTCAGCAAACATGAGGGGCCCGCAAGGGCCGATGCCTGCCAGGGCTGCGGGACTGTTCGAAAGAGATACCGTGGCCCTGGAACATAAAGGGAAAAAGAAGGAACATGGATTGTTTTTAGTCAGTAAAAGTCTGACACTCCCTTCCGCTCCGCCCAGAGCGGGAGGAGTCATTTGATGATTACCCATCCGAAAAAAAAAAGAAGGCATGGTTTGGCACTTTTTCCACTTTATTGAACTGGGCTTATTAACCACTCGTGCCGAGTATATAGAGACAATTAAAAAGCCATTGTGACTCACGTAGATACACGTTCGATACACGAAAGTTAATGAAAGACTACCCATTATCGTCTCACGTCCTCCCTTAAATCCATCCAAAGGTGGTCTTGAAAAGACCGCTTTTAGAGATAAGACCTATTGCATCACCCTATTTAAGTATTTTTTCTATATTGTATTACCTGTAATTGGTGTACATCAGTAGCGAAGGGTCAATTTTTGTAAGAGGTAAGCCGGAGTACATATCTTTAATGCGATTATATTATTTGTCTATAGAATACTGACTGTGCCATTTTTCAAAAGGAATCCGGTAGGAATCGAGTTGTTTGGAACCTTTGCCACTGGTGTACATAATAAAGAGTGGGTACTCTATCTGTAATTGGCGCAGATGTGAGGTACACATTTCTGTTTCGTTTCCTTTCGGATCTTCTGTGTATTTCGCAGACTATGTTGTGTCTTACTCTCATCATCATCTTCCTGCCCGTGTCCCATGTCAGGGTCGGCGCAACACGTTTTCTTCTTCCATTCTCCTCTGTCAATCGTCACTCATTATCTCCTTTAGCTATCATTTACACCTTTTTCTTCATATAAACCATCCATCCATCATTTATATTCATCACTCTTTTAGTTACATGTTGTGTCTTACATTGTGCTGAGTAAATACTGGGTGTAAAAGTACCCTTAACGAAACCGAAACGCACTTAATCTCATCGTCATTGCCATCATTATTTTGTTCTAGTCCATAGCTGGGAACCTTTTAGTTACGGAGATATTGGGGGTCAAAGTTCCAACTTTTCACAAGTTTTTTTTTTTTTTTAATACAAGTTTTTAATGTTATAACTTTACTTTAAACACCTCCATGGCCCCGTACTATTCAATGCATCCACCAGCACAATGTTCTGAGTACGCCACATTGAGTCCTACATAAAACGTGATCGTTTCGCCCCCAAAAAAGTCGTTTCCCAGCAATATTTTTTTCGTGAAGTTACTTAGTTTAATGTACAGAATATTTGGTTGACTGCTTCGTGAAGGGTCCGTTTATACCTTGTATGGTCTGTCTTTCTTATTTATATCTTTATCATCAGGGACTAAATATCAACCTTGGTCTCACCTGTTCATTGAACTATCTACACTACAACAACACCGCTTATAACTTGCAGCTACTGTTAATGTGGAAACCGGTCTGAGCCACCACGAGAATGAACTAGTGAATGGAAAGGAAGCCAACGGTTTAGCGAAGCGGGATGCTGTTACACCGGAGTGTAGTGTTATGGGGAAAGGTCAATGATTGCTGCAATTTATTATTGAAGTTAGGAAAAAAACTGTTCACAAGGAGTTAATAATCATTGATTCGTCACAGAGTATAGAAACAGGTCGACAGATGGAAAATAATTTGCTTAATACCTTCTTAAACCTTAATCACAAGGCGGTTTACCGAAGTCGTTTTGGAAAGAGAGCCAAAGTTGAAATGAAGGTTTTTATTTGACGGCTCAATCATCATCATCGACATCTAGATTTCTCAACTAGGGTTGGGATTTAAATCTAACCGGATCAAGCTGAATATCAGTACAAATATAGCAGTAATTTAAGCTCTGTCTTTTCATGTCTGTCTCCTGAGCGACTTGAAATCGAATGAAAATTTTATTTTCTTTCAGTATGCTATTTACTGCTTTTTATTAGGGTTCCGTACCCAACGGGTAAACCGGGACCCTATTACTAAGACTTCGCTGTCTGTCTGTCTCCAGGCTGTATCTCATAAACCGTGATAGCTAGAAAGCTGAAATTTTCACAAATGATGTATTACTATTGCCGCTATAACAAAAAATACGAAAAATTAAAAAAAAAAATATTAAGGGGGCTCCCATACAACAGATATGATTTTTTTGCCGTTTTTATAGATAATGGTACGGAACCCTTCGTGCGCGAGTTTGACTCGCACTTGGCCGGTTTTTCTTATCATTCTTCACACAATGAAACCATCTTTCATCTTATGAAAAAATCTATTCACATTGGTTTATTAACAAATTCTAAACAACGAATTATCTGCTTAGTCGGCTTCCAGTTTAACCGGGTGCAGCCGAATACGAGTATTTTACATAGAGCTACTGTCTACCTGACCTCCAATAATCGAATACTAATTTAGATTGTATAAATATTATTTACGATTATCAAGTTTGTCCGTATTTACAACTTCCTTTACGCTTCGGTGTAACAGCGTCCATCGTGAGATTCATTCACAAGCCAACGAGTTATAAATTAAGGTGTAGTGTGTATTACAATGTTCTTTTATCTGTGGTTCTTGGAACTATCGACAAACTGGTTGTACACTACACTACAACATGGCTGGTCATTCAAAACAGTTTTTTTTTGTCATTATAATAGGAGATTTTTAAAGTAAACCGTATCAGTCGATTGAAACTAAGGTGTTAAAATGAAATAATAACATCATATCATCACGCTTGTAATCCCCGAAGGGTTAGGCAGAGGTGTACCTAATAGTAAACCCACATTTCGCCAGTTAAGTTTAACGGAATGAGCCTTTTGCCATCAACTGGACATGAATCCAGACTCCGTGGCTGCTACTGAGAAATTCCAGATGGAAAAACCCAACAACACTTTGCCCGGCCTGGGAATCGAACCCAGGACCTCATGCACTGCAGTTGCGCTTGCGACCACTAGACTAACGAGGCAGTCAAATTAATGATTTGAAAATTAAAGATTTAGCACATAACTAAATAAAGCTTGATTTTAACAAACAAAAATAACAAACGAAAAAAAAAACTAGAGAGGTGTCAAGGGACACCCGGATGGAACGAAGTTCCTTTCGATTAAGTAGTGAAGGAATTGTAAAAAAAAGTGGCACAAAAAAAACCGTTATTCGCAAAATTAGTGAGAACCTTATTACAATTAATTACTTTAGTTTAGAAGCCATCAAATAATTAATTAATATTTTTTAATTTTATTTAATCAACCCGCTTAACTTGTGACAGCCACGAGGCAAGAGTTAAACATAGAATAACTTTACATAAGTCATCTAACATAATATAATAATTGAAATAATGTATAATTTTAAAATTAATGGAATGACACTGATGTGAATTGTAATATAATGTAATAATAAATTGATTTTGCATACCGTTAAAACGGTGAGACATGTAGCACTATGCAATATTATGAACACCTTGTAAACATACCATGTTTCTGGCAAATAAATAAATTGAATTGAATACATTATACACGTGTTTCAGTAAGGTCCGAAATCGTGGTGAATAGCTCATAAGATATCTTACTATGTTGTATTTTCTTAAGTACTACAACTAACTGAAAGCATGTACTTGTAGGTAATGTTGCGAGCACCAATATGTAGAAACTTACCTAAGTCAATAACCATTTGTTATAAGGCAACGTTCTAAATCATTTATTTAATCAGTCCTATCCCAATTAATTTGATGTCGATGAAGCATTCCTTTTGTGTGGTGACTGAAAAGTTGTGTGGTAATCGGTTAACGTGGTATGAACATGAGGAGGAATGAGGAAAATGTCGTGAGGAAAGTTTTGAGTATGAATGTGGATGGCTATAAGAGTAGAGGAAGACCAAAGAAACGATAGATGGACTGTGTGAAGGATGATATGGCTAGAAAGCAGGTGACTGCTGAGATGACGAGTGATATACAAGTATGGAAGAAGAAGACATGCTGCACCGACCTCAAATAAATTGGAATAAGGGCAGGAGACTGATGATAATGAAGCATTTAATTTGTTTATCTATACTTATATATATGTATAATAATATTATAAAGCTGAAGAGTTTGTTTGTTTGCTTGAACGCGCTAATCTCAGGAACTGCTTGTACGAATTGAAAAATTCTTTTTGTGTTGGATAGTCCATTTATCGAGGAAGGCTATAGGCTATATAACATTACGCTACGACCCTTAGGAGCCGCGCAGCGTGTGACACCGCGGGGAACAGCTAGTGATAGATACATAAATGAACGTGGACGAAGCTATAGGACGGTAAAGAAAGCAGGTCAAGATTTGGAGTTTCAGCCTATCTCCATCAAAAATCATCATCGGCAAGAAAAGGGATCCTTCGGCATTCCTACATGCAAGCGCACACTGTCGTAAACTATGTCTTGGCATGCTGCAACGTTCTTAGGGATGACGAGGCGTCCTTAAACATGCCGCACTCGCACCGCAGTGCAAGCTACCCCCGAGTGTTGCCTCGGCGCCGGCGGCGCGGCGGGCGACGGTGTACCGAAGGATCCCGAAGCAGCCTCAAAGCTGCCGATGCAGTAGCCTCAAGCATACCGAAGCGGTATTTTTGTTACTACGATCATATATCATGGAAATTTCTACTTTATTGCCATGAAGTTAATGTATAATGCTTTTTATCACCTAAAATCCTCAGCCGTGCCGATGCCGATAATGGGAGCCGGGTCTTAGTGTTCACCTTTCACCCTATCATCTTTCAAGCACAATACATCCATCGTGTCTCCAGGACATCTCCTACACTTAAATACTCCAGCAAATTTTCCATTATCGTTAATAGACATCTTCAAACGCTCACTAAACTTTTAAGTTCCACAATCAATAAACCAACTTTAAGCACAACGCTTCACAAACTTTCCGTAAAGATTTATTAGTAAACAAATATCTTAAGTTTGAACCCCAAATAATTACAGTTACCCATTTGCCGATGACCGGGGTTGACCCAAAATCAATAGTGGTTCACGTGTCTCGGAACTACTCATTGTGTATTACTTTAACGTTAGGGTTTACGTTACGTTTAGAGATTGAAATTCTTTAAGTTTAAGTGTAGATTAGACAAGTTATCAGAATGTATAGTCAGGGAACGTATTTGTTAAGCAAAGTGACATGCTTTTAATACTTTTCATTTTATACTAACAAAGAATTACAGGTGAGATTTGAATATTATGAAACAGTGAAGTTGGTAGTCAATGTAGTTTTTTTTGTTTAAGAAGAAAACGTTGCCCGAACTCTAGAAATTTCTCCTGTATCGTGGGTGCGTGGGTATGTCACTACTTTCCAGAATTAGATACTGAACAGAGACGCTATCGAATGGTGTTATAATACAGTGTGTGTTTTTTTCCAAAATTAGCGGGTTCGATTCCTAGCTAGGGATATTGATTATCCAAAAATCCAATGATGCAGTTTTAGTTTTCGTCAAAATCGGGCTCGAGACTCCTTTCGGTGTGTTGCGCCTCATAGTTTCGGAATTGGCCATCCACGCCCACATAACAAAAATCACCCTGTATAAAAGCTACACACCGAACTAAAACATGATTTAGGTACCACCCTACATACTTATATACTTGTAAAAACAATTGAACCGGCTACAAGTATGTGATAAGACAATGCCTGCGGGCATACTGCAGAATAGGGTACTTGTGAACTGTAGTGCAGGATTAATAGCACAGTTATTTTCTGGAATTGGATAGCATTGACTATAAATGTTGATGGATGGAAAGAAAGATCAAGGAAACAGTGGATGGAGTGTGTCAGGAATGATATGAAAGAAAAAAGAAGGAAAAGATGGTTAATGAAGAATGTAAGAAAAAAACGTGTTGCGCCGACCTCATGTAACATGGGACAAGGCAGGAAGATGATGACTTGATAGCATCGACTAACTTGTTGGTCTAGAGTTTACAGTTGTTAATGCTGAGCACGGTGTCCTGGGTACGATTACTAGGGACACGCAAAGTATTATTGGGTTTTTCCATCAGAAAGTTTAAGTTCCATGTTATAGGGGTCCAACTCTTTAACATGGAACTTAAACATAACTGGCTAAATATGGATGAACAATTAGGTACACCTCTGCCTAACCCTTCGAGGATTACAGGCGTGACTATGTTATGTATTGAATAAATTGAAATAGATTTATAAAGAACACATTTTTGCATTAGGTACGTACACAAACCTGTCAAGATACTTGTAAAGGTAGATTTCAAACAAATTTTATCAATTTCTCTGCTGCATGCCTCACTGTACCAGCCAGTGTAAGACTCTTGTAATTAATTAAACTTGTATAAGTCGTGTGTTTGTTTGAGAGGCGCGCCGGTCCCCGGCGCTAAGTCAACCAGATCCGATGCAGCACTAATTACACTGGTCTGCCAACTTCTGAGGACCCGCTCTTTGTTGGAGGGAGGTTTCTTAAGGAAACTTCCTATATATTGTCTTACGTATCACATTTTCAGCAGTAAGTTGGTGTAAAAATAGTCTAAATTTATATCATAATACAAAAAGCGTTCTCGATATGAGTTCTGTAATTTGGAAAAATGGTCACCCATCCGAAGAATGACCTTGACAAGAGTTGCTTAACCTCGTTCTTGTTGCTAGCATGAATGGATCCAGAACCAAACGTTCACCCATACTTAGACTGACCTTGGCAACAGTTGCCTTACCTGTTATAAGTCGTGTGTTTGTTTGAGAGGCGCCCAGGTCCCCGGCGCTAAGTCAACCAGATTCTATGCAGCACTAAAGTAGACTGTCCTGCTAACTTCTGAGGCGTCCTGGTCTTTGTTTCTTAAGGGGGGAGCGCTGAGGTAGCCGCGAAATACATTTTTTTTTTGCAAATTGCAGGTCAGTCTCAGGCCGACCGTAACACGTTTAATATGTATGTACAGAATTATAATCATTAAAATCAACACAACTACATCAACCCTTTTTTCCCCAGAAGGGTTAGGCAGAGGTGAACTATAACACACCCACATTTCGCCAGTTACTTTTAAGTCCCAGTAATAGGGGGCGAGCCTATTGCCATCAACCGAACACAAATCCAGACTCCAAGCTGCTCAGAAATTACAAATGTATAATAGCGCGTAGTGTAAGTAATTGCGGGTGGGTGTTTAGAAGCAAACAAATCGGTATACCCTCTTTCTTGTTCGTTCGTTGTATCGGGAACTCAAAACAAACAGTGGACATGGTAAATATCCCGTTTCTAGTGTTAATTATAATGTTAGTGGCCATGACAGTTTAAAAGTATATGTTTGTATATGAGTCTTGTTACTTGAAATAAACTAATTTTAATTTTTAACAAACCCAATAAAACTTTGTCCAACCTGGGTAATACTGGGAATCGAACCCTGGAGCTCTTGCTTAGCAGTGGCGCTTGCGACCACTAGGCCAACGAGGCACGCAATCAGGCAGTAGGTATTTGATCAGACCACGCAAGGGAGAGTAATTAAATAAATAGCTTCACGAATATACTACCATTAGGGATATCGGGTCCGTACGTAATTATCATCAATTATTATAATTGGCAGTGATGGCAATCAGTGGGTAATCATTATTGTTATTATAGATTAACAATATTGTCCAGTAACACATCATCACGACTGTATTTCACGAAGGGGATGGCAGCTTAGACATATATGTGATATTTCAAATATACCTGTTTTTTTATAACTTTAAGATAAATACTTTTGAAATAATTAAAGAAAATAGGCGAAAATTGACCATTCCACCGGCTACTCAGAATTTCTTCAAACCACAACTAATGAGAATATCTTAAAAAAAAAAACCAATAACACCTTTGCTCAACCCGAGAAACGAACCAAAGACACCACTTAGGTACAACTAGACAAACATAGAAGATAAATAAAAAATAATCACCAAAAAGTTTTCCTATCCTAAAAAATTACCAACGACCCAAAGACCAAGGTTTTCCAACTAAAATTACCAAAACAAGGCTCTATTAATTATTCCAAACATGCTCCTGTAAAGTCTAGACCAATTACTGAGGATGCAATTATAAAAGTGTATCCATCGTTAATACCAAAAATATCTCAACAGACACGCGAAATTATTTTATACGACGTACTTTGAATTCATTAGTTGATACTAACGGGGATACGCCTCAGTGGGTAAATAATGTCAGTCTGCAACCGTCTCAATGTAGACAGAAAGTTAAAACTGGCTAAATGAGTTAATTTTATCCGACACCAAAAACATTTTAATACTAGCTAATACGCGCAGCTTCGCCTGCGTAAAGTTCGGTAATTGTCCCATGGGATCGTACCACGAGTACCAGAAAAACGCATCCTTTGTGTTAATCCAGGTTATAAACTATCAGGGTGCCAAAATTCATCCAAATCCGTTGATAAGTTTTTGCGTGAAAAACTCACAAACATCTCATACCCACCCAACCAACTATCCTCACAAACTTTCGCATCTAATTTTAGTAAGATAAGCATTACAATAGACGGGATATATTGAACAGCATCGTAATCAACTTGCAATAACCAACTCGCCAGTGATAAAAGTGCAGCGTGTTAAACTTCACAATATCGTATATTGCTAAAATGGCCTCTCTGAAAGGGAATCACAGAATTTATATTATTTTCGTGACGTCCGACAGGGGTGAATGGAAGAAGAAAATTTGTGTTGGGCCTACCCCAAGTACACATGGAATGTAGAGTGGGACAAGGGCAAGAAGTTGATGATTATGAAGAACTGTGGGCTGCGCTGGGGCGGCTGCTGCAGGCGCTGAAAACCTAAAACGGCGCAAATACAATTATTTAATTGGTAGTTATGTGTTTGAGCCGTTTTGGGGTTGAAACACTAGGGCCATGGGGTCCGAGTGCCCACCTAGTATTTCGGGAAATCGCCAAACGGTTGGTCGACTCTTCGCGTGACCAGAGGGCGGGCCTATTTTTTGGCCAAAGTATCAGCATTGCCATCCAATGTGGCAATGCTGCTAGCCTTCTGGGCACTTTTCCTGTTGACAGCGATGCGGACGAATTTTTGGACGCCCTGTAACCCTTTTCTACTTGTACATATTTATTACTATTATAGTTCTGTACCTAGTTTGTAAATAATTGTATTATCTTTGAAATAAATCACATAATTATGAAGAAAAATCGTAATCCATTTCTCCAAATGTTCGACAAAAATCATCTGCACGCCCACGGGAATCGTGCTAAATTGTTAATGAAAAAGAATAGCAATGGAATCGCAAATGTTTTATACAATCATTCAGCAAATTTTTAAATGACGAAAACCTCAATGATGAAAAAATACAGGCTTTGTTCGAACAAACAACTTCCAGTTAAATTAGTTAATTAACGATTGAGTTTAATAAGGAATAAAACTTATATTCTTGACGAAAAAGCGAATGTACTACAGTTTATTTACATTTGAGCTACGCACATTGGAGAAGGAAAATAAACACAGGAAGATAATAAACAAGAATACATTTCTGTTTTATTTATTGTGTCAAAGCTTATATGATTCGTTTGAGTTCAACAAAAGGAACAAAACACACACAGTACAGTTATCTTATCAAAGCTGAAGTGTTAGATCATGAACGATGTTACAGAATAAAGTGAATGTTTTCAGAATGAGCAAAAATACTAACGTATATAAAAAAAACCGGCCAAGTGCGAGTTGCACCGAGGGTTCCGTATAAACTTGTAGGTATTTTGTTATTAAACTACATATTTACGGTTTTCAGATTTTTCCATTTACTTGTGCTATAAGGCAATGCTTCTTGCCAAATTTCATGATTCTAGGTCAACGGGAAGTACCCTATAAATTTTGATTCATTTGAGAGTGTCGAAAACGTGGCTGGTTTTGGGTTTCATTTCGATGTATCTTGGGCGCAAAGAATGTCGCAGTGACTTTTCAGAACAAATTAGAATGAATTTCCGATTTGTCTAGAAAGAACCCATAGATGATAATCTAGACTACGCACAAACGTTTTATAGGAAGACGTAGGATTGGCATCGTGGTGAAAGGAGTGGCCAGTCGGTATGGGAGTAGCTGGCGGCCCAAGGTGCGTCAGACGTATAATACTCCAGTAGATACGTCGCCCGGGGAGGCCTCTTATGTACATCCCACAACCAGCCCACTCACCTTCCGCTCCCAATATGCAGACGAGCTTGCCCTTACCTCCGAAACCACCATCTTTGAGGAGGTCGAGGCTACTTGTCAGACGCTCTTGATGACATTCGCGTGTCCCGTGAGGAGTCGCTCAGCCTATGCAAATCTGAATGAAACGTGCCAATTATCACTGGTTGCCTCAAACTGACCCCGGTATAGATGCTGTATCCACTGACAGGCATAGCGTCACCAGAAGTTCGCAAAGCGGTGGCAAGCTCTATTGAAAGAGCCAAAATGGTTTCCGACGCAAAACAGCTTTTACACAATAACATATTTGTGCTGCAAAGTTCTTTGCCAAGGTCCTTAGCAGTGGCGAAGGTTCCATACAACTCGATTTCTACCGGCTTCCCTTTGAAAAATGGCACAGTCAGTATTCTATAGACAAATAATATAATCACATTAAAGATAATGTACTCCGGCTTACCTCTTACAAAAATTGACCCTTCGCTACTGGTCCTTAGACTTGAATTTTCAGTAAAATCTAAATGGAAAACTATTCAGTATTACTACATAGTATAAAACCAAGTCGCTTTCTCTGTCTTTATCCCTATGTATGCTTAAATCTTTAAAACTACGCAGCGGATTTTGATGCGGTTTTTTTAATAGATAGGTTGATTCAAGAGGAAGGTTTATATGTATAATACATGCACCCGTGCGAAGACGGGGCGAGTCGCTAGTTTTCTATAAAATATTCTCATACTGAATAAACGTATTTTACTTTTATAAAGTTTACAAAACTAACATCTATGCATCTTAGAAAAAGCAGCCAATTACAACTTCATGTTTACATTCCACTCGCAACTTTGCCTGTACATTTCAAGCGTAACTTTGTCTGCGCATCCACCAGTTTCCATCGTTTACGTCTCATTACCATCACTGCACTGGATAAAGGCAAGCGGACTATTTTAATTGTTCCTTCATGCCCCATTAGCTCCCGGATCGGTTCGAAACTCCAGAATGACCGCTGTACCCCGAATAGTGGGAAATTACGGTAATGTTACGTTTTATTATTAATTTGGGAGGTGGGTTTTTAGATGAAAAGTGGATGAAGGGGAACTAGCACGTTATGGTATTGCAATAGAAGAAAATATCGTACGGTTGGGCTCCCGAATCGATTCCGGGATAATCTAAGCATGCTACACAATTGCACCCTTCGCCCCACGAATCCACGATGTTTCTACCAATTTTAGTTCAACGATGAACTGTTCTTTGCCAACACTCTTCCTCAATCTATGCGTCGTTGAAGTTCTAACACCACGTAGGTAATTTTTTGGCGGTTTTGATATTTTGATTTTAATGCCATTTGCTAGATAGTCGGAAGTCGCGTTGTTTCAGCCAATCTCAGCAATAAGCAACGTCTTAATCTAATTTGAAGACAACACAAATTTAAAAATGGTATTGTACTCTTTTTTTTTTACTTAGCCTCTATTGTCCCACTGCTGGGCAAAGACCTCCCATAGCCTTCCACTCTTCTCTCCGTGCGGTTTTCTCTGGCCAATCTCTCATAAACGCCTCTAGGACGTCACGCCAGCGATTTCTAGGCCTTCTAGGCCTCCTTTGTACCATAACCTAGGTATAATTATGCAATTTTTTCACTCTCCTGTAAAGATACCATTTTTGACTTACGTGGTGTTAAAACTTCAACAACGATTGATCTCTTGAATGAATCAATCGTTTGATGTAACAACGGTGCGATCACAACAACAATAATGGTTTCAGAAAAAAATTATAATTTAATTGTAAGTCCGGTGCAGGTTGGTAGATGTCAGGTCTGTCTTCGAAATTGTAGTTCTAGGCTATGCCTCACGATGTTTTCTTTCACCATTTTGAGAGCTAGGTGGCTTTGCCCTAGATATTTACAGTCTGATAGTTTCGTCATGAAACATTAAAATAAAAAATACAGTTACCGGCTTCACTGAATTTTATTCATACTTTAATTTAAAGAAATCATCATCTTCATCATTGTTTGGCCTGTTGGTCTAGTGGTTAGTGACCCAGACTGCTAGGACGGAGGTCGTAGGTTCGATTCCCACACAGGACAAATCTTTGTGCGATGAGTACGAGTATTTATTCTATTTCTGGATGTGTAATTTATCTATAATATGTATGTATTTAGAAATATATAAGTATGTTTATCAGTTGTCTGGTTGCCATAGTACAGGCGCTGCCTAGTTTGGGATCAGATGGCGGTGTGTTGATTGTCCCAAGATATTATTATTATTATCCACAAAATAATAACTGATGAAGAACCACATAATATAAATACCATCAATATCTATTGTTGCAACTGTTGCCAGCCTGTGAGTACTATGTGCCCCTCTCCCGCTACAACTCATTAGACATGTCATTACTCTGTCATGGGTGTTACTAACGTCAACACCGTGTCACGATACATACCGGACGTCATGTTCTGTCTCACGTTATGGAAATTGGTGGGTAATGGTAAGGAATCAAGGTAAAGTTTGGTCAAATTTAGAAATACTTACGTACATAATGTCACCCGTTTTTACTATGGGGGTAGGCAGAACGTACGATCCTTACATACTCCTTGCGCCTCGTCCACGTGCATACATCTGGTCGTACACGCACGCCGGTTGCGAATACTTCGCACCTAATCTTTCTGAAGAACCTCACTACTAAGTGCATAATCAGTGCAAGTCCTTCTAGGGGCTTCCCAGCGTTGACAAGAAAAAGCTAAGTATTTTAAAACCCCAATTGACTTCACCTCGTGTACTTGTAACACTCTCCCGCTCCACATACTAAGTCATGTCATGAGTCTGTCAAAACGTCAACATGTTGTCATAATACACAGCGAACGTCATGTTCTGTCTTAGATTATGGAATTTCGTGGGTAATGACTAGCAATCACGGTATTTCACGGGGAGGTATAATCGCATTGTGGAGACGTATTTGCCTATAATTATACTTTAATTACTTGTATTGACATAACTCTGACAATATATGTATGTAACTAGGGTTCCGTACCTCAAAAGGTAAAAAAGGAACCCTTATAAGATCATTCTCTTGTCCGTCTGTCCGTTCGTGTCACCACCGATTTTCTCTGGAACATGGGTGGCTCTAGCCTGTTGAAATTTATAATTCATATCAGATACTGAAATCTACAGTCCCTATTAGGTGTATAAAAATCAAGGTCCTGAGTCAACACGATAAAAAGATATTGGCAAATTTAGATTGTCGTGAACACTTGTTAGTACCAAAATATACTTACTTTAATTTTCAACTTTTTTATATTTCGGAATCATCCCTTTATTTGTGCTGTAAGCATTGTCTTACAGCACAAGTAAAGAGAAAAATCTGAAAACCGTAAATATGTAGGTAGTTTAATAACAAAATACCTACAAGTTTATACGGAACTCTCGGTGCGCGAGTCCAACTCACACTTGTTTTTATATTGACATAGCTGACATTTTTATGTATGCAATTTTAATATTGATATAGTCAATATTTCATGTATGTAATTTTGATATTTACACAGCTGATACTTTTGATTTTATGTATGCAGGTTTAATATTGGCATAGCTGCCATTTTATGTAATTTAATATTTGTTATTGGTGATGATGTTTTTAATTATTTAGTGAACCAAATTGTCTTGTTATTTAATTTTATCACCATGAGCTAGGCGATTCGCGGTCTCCACTCAAGAACACGTCTACCCCAACGGTCATCGGTTCGACGGCTAATACGGCCGGCCCATTGCTACTTCAGCTTACTTATTCTGTGAGCAAATTCGACAACTCTGGTTCTCTGTGGGATCACCTCGTTGCATCCCTCAGAGAGACTCCAAGCATAGCCCGTTCCATAGCCCTCAGAAAAACGTAATTTAGACAATTTCAGGATTATCTTCTTTGTGTCGACGGACATTTTTGCCGCCCCTTTATGGGCAGTATGACGAAGTTGCTTTGACTGCAGCTTACATAATATGCCCTCGTGGGTTCGCAGACTGACGGTTCAGTGACTTCTGTTTTCAAGATACAAAGTCTGCCAGCCACAAATTATCAGAATTTATTTTGTAGTGGCCTGCCGTTCTGATCTTTTAGTCGCAAGAGGGACAGCTCTATGACTGTCAGGGTCTGCGCCAATTTATGCTTGGAAACTTCTTAATAGGTAGATCGATTTTTCCTTTGTAGTAATACAAAGGAAAAATCGATCTACCTATTAAGTATAATATAATCGATCTACCTATGGAGTCGTGGTTGGAGTTCGGACATAGCTCTTTTAATATGACTAGCTTTGCCCGCGGCTTCGCCCGCGTAGATGTCGAAAAATATCCGACGGGAACGTACGAACTGACGGAGTTTCATATATAAACTTCCATCTCCTATTTTACCCCTTTAGAGGTGGAATTCCCAAAAATCCTTTCTTAGTGGATACTTACTCTTCACAAAGAACTCACCCTCCAAGTTTCATGTCTCTAGGACCAGCGGTTTGGGCTGTGCGTTTACCCATCACCCAGTCAGTCAATCAGTTTACCATTTTAAAAAGACTGTCGTCGTAAAGAGACTATCGAGACCAATCTGCATACTAGCATCGATACTGCATTCTACATCCAAGAATTTTCAATATTAAGTTTTAATTTTACCAAAGAGTACCTCGTTGGTCGAGTGTTCGTTGGCGCGACTGCTGCGCATGAAGTCCTGGGTTCGATTCCCATGTCAGCCAAAGTGTAATTGAGTTTTTCCGTCAGGAATTTCTCAGTAGCAGCCTCGGAATCTGGATGTAAGCCCGGTTGATGGCAATAGGATCGCCCCCTATTACATGGGACTTAAACATAACTGCGTAAATGTGGGTGTACTATTAGGTGCACGTCTGCCCAACCATTCGGGGATTAAGTACTGGCGTAATGTTATGTTTGCCAAAAACTAAATCTCAGCCTGAGAGAGAGAGAGAGGAAGCCGGAGTCCCAGCCGTGGGAACATTATAGACTGATAAGTTGATAACTAAACACCGCCGAACTGAACACACGTAACTTATCCGCGATCTGACAGCTACATAATTAAACACGCCATTATGACGTCACAAACGTCAGCAGCGTCTCAGTGACGTCACATTATCGTGTGTCCGCTAATTAATAACTTAGTTAATTGACGTAATAGTGTGATGCTTTGTGTAGATGCAGATGTAGGTAATCATGTTTTTATTTGGGTATTGGTTGCAATGAGAATTTTTGGATCTATATTTTAGATTCAGGCAATAAAGAAGGTAAGGGGCTCGTAGCAAAATAATAACAGCCGCAAGGATCGATCTTTCAAGGTTAAGCAGCGCTTGCCGAGGTCGCGTCGTGGATGGGTGACCGTTCATTTTACCTGTCCATGTTTAAAACTGTCGTCCCAGTTGTCATTTCTAGATTTTGACAGTCATAACAGGTAATCAGTGGCCCGAAAGTCAGACCAACCAGTCTTACCAAACAGGATCGTTTTACAATGTTGCCAATTTAAACCAATATCAATCAATGATTACCTACTTAACAATAAATTAGAACTGTAATCATAACCCCAGAACACTGAACCAACATGGCGTCTACCTCAATATTGTGACAGCCTGTTGTCATCCGTGACGTAGTAATGACTTGCTAAATTATGTGCATTCTCTATGACCCGCCGGTGACAGAGTTAGAAACTTACTTTTGTTCTAAAGGACGACTAGATTTTGCACGCAGCTTCGCTCCCGTTGTACGCAAATTAACCCACGAGAACGTAGCGTTTAAATGTAGCCTATGACACTCGGGCGTAATGTAGCTTCTCGTTAGTGAAAGAATTTTCGAAATCGGATCTGAAGTTCCAAAGATTACCCCTTACGTACAAGCTTACAAACAAAGTTTACCTCTTTATAACATAAGTATACGTGGTGTAATCAACCACCGACGCGAAAACGGTTACCACGTACATGGAAATTTTCCATCAATTATTTAAAAAAAAACCGGCCAAGTGCGAGTCGGACTCGCGCACGAAGGGTTCCGTACCATTATCTATAAAAACGGTAAAAAAATCATATCTGTTGTATGGGAGCCCCCCTTAATATATTTTTTTTTTAATTTTTAGTATTTGTTGTTATAGCGGCAATAGTAATACATCATTTGTGAAAATTTCAACTTTCTAGCTATCATGGTTTATGAGATACAGACTGGAGACAGACAGACAGCGAAGTCTTAGTAATAGGGTCCCGTTTTACCCTTTGGGTACGGAACCCTAAAAAAACAGCTGTTTCCTACAAAAGTGCAATACCTACACGGTCAAAATGTATGGAACAGCTGTATATTTTTCATAACCGATGAAAAATTTCTATGTAGTGCTGCTCAGAATGATGTACTGAATACGTGGTAACCGTTTTCGCGTCGGTGTTCCTTGCATCCTGTAGATGTATTTAAAGTTCATTATGTAATATGAACCTGTTTTACCCTGAAGGAGAACTCTTGAGTTTAACAGTTTCTTTTCAGAGGTAGTCAGCCTCGTTGATCTAGTGGTCGCAAGCGCTATTGTTGAGCATGAGGTCCTGGGTTCGACCAAAGTGTTACATTTTGATTTTCCATCAGGAATTTCTGAGTAGCAGTCATGGAGTTTGATGGTTAAAGGCTCACCCCCTACTACATGGGACTTAAACATAACTAGCGAAATGTGAGTGTACTATTAGATACACCTCTGTATAACCCTTCTGTGTTTACAGGCGTGATATTATGATGTTATATTACCACGCAATACCCTTTATTTTTGTGTAGCGGTATACTACAAAAAATACTACAGCAACATAGTACAAAAAGCACTACAGCGCCATCTATGACACAAAGATAGAAACAACATCAAAATTCTGAATCGCGCTTTTAAAATTATCTGCGATCTGTGACTATATAGAATAACCCGACAACAACTGTCGAGCAGTAGCCCACCAGACACAACACCCGTCTGGTCGGAGGATCCTCCCTTTTCTATGGGGGATGAAGTACTTTACAGCCGGTTCATTATCCCCTATGCCCTTATATCCATAACTGCACTGTTCTCCCAGTTTTAGAGAGGACGCCTGTGCCAGCTATGGAAAATTATAGACAGATCTTCTTATTAGCGTGTCGATTACAATCCAAATTGAGTCAGCCCAAAATTTGGCGACGAGTTTGTCACTTTTAGCAGCGTCCATCAGCTCCTGTAATGTGCAAACAATAGGACAGCAGTACACGATGTCATGTCTCCCATCGTTTGTGATGCAACACCGGATTTACACTCCTCATCTGCTACGGGACTGTTCGAAAGAGATACCGCGGCCCTGGAACATAAAGAGCAAAAAAAACAAATAATTAAAAAAATTAAAAAACACGCCTGTCATAACTAAATAGATTATATTATTTACTGTGCAATTAAAATGCCATTGTGCCCAAAAAAGGAAAACTGAAAACCAATCTTTTCATTGCAGTCGGGGGACGGTTCCTTGGAATAGTTCTTAACAGGTCCCCCGACTTCGATGAAAAGATTGGTTTTCAGTTTTCCTTTTTTGGGCACAATGGCATTTTAATTGCACAGTAAATAATATAATCTATTTAGTACCTACCTTTTGGCCATTCAATACTAAAATCATGTAACTTGTTTTTAATTTTTTAGTTCACTTTTTGATATGGCAGGCGTGTTTTTTAATTTTTTTAATTATTTGTTTTTATTTTAATCCTTTTAGTGATAAAACAATATTTTTCAAACGCACAATGTGCCACAACAGGTAAACTTATTTTTTTTAGGAAATCAATATCACGCAAAATATAACTTACTGGCATATGCCCGCGGCTTCTCCCACGTGGAGTTCGGGAATTGCCCACGGGATCTTACTTCTGGGATAATAAGTAATCTATGTGCTATACCAGACTATAATCTATCTCTGTGCCAAGTTTCATCAAAATCTGTTCAGCCGTTCTGGCGCGATTGAGTAACAAACATCTATATTCATCCAAACTTTCGCATTTATAATAGTTTATTTAAGATACATGTATCCGCAGGTCCTCACCGGACACGGGTGCTTCGGGAGGTACCTGCACCGAATCGGGCGGGAGGAAACGCCCGGGTGCTACAATTGCGAGGATCGACCGGAGGACACGGTGGAGCACACCGTCGAGGTCTGCTCCGCTTGGGAGGAGCACCGCCGTGTCCTCGTAGCGGCGATTGGCGGCGGCGACCTCTCGCGCCCGGCCCTGGTTCAAGCCATGGTCCGGGGCGAGAGGGAATGGGAAGCCGTCGCCTCCTTCTGCGAAGCAGTCATGCTAGCGAAGGAGGCGGCGGAACGTGAGAGGGAGAGAACCTCCTCACGTCCCAGCCGCCGCGGGAGAAGCACCGGGCGTCGGGGGCCACGCCGTGATGGCTCTCGGCCACCGTAGGCGCGGGCCTGTGGACGGTGAGTAATGGGCTAGCTCGCCGTCCGTCCGTCGTATGACGACGGGCAGGCCGTGTCGACGGCGCGTTCGTGTTCCACGCGCGCCTCAAAGAGTTGTCAGCAAACGGGAGGGGCCCGCAAGGGCCGGTGCCTGCCAGGGCTGCGGGACTGTTCGAAAGAGATACCGCGGCCCTGGAACATAAAGGGCCAATGAAGGAACATGGGTGTTTTTTAGTCAGTAAGAGTCTGACACTCCCTTCCGCTCCGCCCAGAGCGGGAGGAGTCATTTGATGATTTCTCACCCCCCCAAAAAAAAAAAAAAAAATACATGTATTGAGTAGTTTTTACTTTTAAAGTTGAATAGGTAATAAAGAATAGTTAGTGTTAGTATTTAATTTTATTTGAATAATGCAGACACACTCGCGTTTTTTTACATGTACTTACTTATTACTTGCAAATATTAGTTCATAGTAATCAATTATATTACAGTGAAATATTGATATCTTTTTTTTGGGATCAAGAAAATTCCGATACACGCGTCTCATAATTTTAATTGAAGTGTGTACACAAATTTTCGAGTCAACGGACCCAGAGAATATAAAGTTTCACAGAAAATTCTACCCCACCTTTTCTTAGTGGTGGAATTTCGAAAACACCCTTTCTTAGTGGACCTACTCTTCACAAAGAATACACCCTTCAAGTTTCATGTCTTCAAGACCAGCGGTTTAGCCAGTGCGTAGATATATCAGTCAGTCAGTCAGGATTTTGAGTTTTAAATTGGGGATGATTTTGGAAAAACTGTGATACACGTTTCTCATAATTTTAACTGAAGGGAATGTTCACAGATTTTCAAGTCAATTGACCCCGAGAATAAAAGTTTCACAGAAAGTTTAACACCCCATTTCACCCTCGTAGGGGTGGAAATTCGAAAAACCCTTTGTTAGTGGATACCTACTCTTCACAAAGAATACACCCCTCGAATTTCATGTCTTTAAGACCAGCGATTTAGGCTGTGCATTGATATATCAGTCAGTCAGGACTTTGAATTTTATATTGGGGGTTGATTTTGAAAAAGCTGTGATACACGTTTCTCATCATTTTAACTGATGAGTACGTACACAAACATTTTCAAGTCAATCGACCCCGAGAGTAAAAAGTTTCACAGAAAATTCAAAACCTCATTTCACCCTCTTAGGGGTAGCATTTTTAAAACCCTTTCTTAGTGTATACCTACTCCTTACAAAGAACACACCCTCCAAATTTCATGTCTCTAGGACCAGCGGTTTGGGCTGTGCGTGTATATGTCAGTCAGTCAGGTCTTTGAATTTAATATGTAAAAGATTTAATTTCTTTTTTTTTTATTACTGAACGAATGCATATTGAATACTACTGTTACATATTTTTGTTATGTACTAAGCAAGTTCTAGACGATGATAGTATACGTAGTCAAATTTTCATGAAAAAACCAAAAATTTTCAGATATTTTCAGGAACCATGGCTCCCCCTTTACATTTTTTAAAATTTTCACTAGCCTATGTTACCCGGAATAACTCAACGCTTCTAATGATACCACATACATTGTAATCGGTTAAGCCGTTTAGAAGTTATGGTGGAATAAAGAAACTCACAAACATACATACATACATGAACCCTGAAAACATAACACTCCTTTTTTTGGGCAGTCGTGTAATAAGGAACATGGATGGGTTTTAGTCAGTAAAAGTCTGACACTCCCTTCCGCTCCGCCCAGAGCGGGAGGAGTCATTTGACGATTTCCCATCCCAAAAAAAGGGCAGAGTCATCTACGAATTTCCACCTGAACAGATTTTCCTTGCTTCGGCCAACCTGTGCCTAGAGTCTATTCTAAGATTTCCAGGACAGCCATGGCAACTATAGACAGATTATGCCTATTCCACGAGGCTTAACAACCAATTTTTTCTCTTACTTTATTTATTCACATCCAAAGATTTATCATACTATTTTTAGCCTTTACGCTATAGCACGTGGGAGCTTATAAATGTATGTAAATGAATACATTTATAACTTAACAAACCGGTCAGTCTGGCTATTAATTTGTAAAGCTCATTCATTCATACAAATTTTAATAAAATCGAATGGTGTCTTTGTTTTATATGTTGCATATTATTTTATGTCATTGAATAATGTCAGAAGAATATGTTTTTCTTCCGAGGAGTTCCAAAGAATAACAGCCGCACTGATTCATCTCCAGGTTAAACCAGTTCATAGATGGGTGACCATCTATTGTATACGTACATCGGAAAGCACGTTTTGTCGTTGGTCCCAGCTGTCATTTGTAGATCTTTGACAGTCCTTACAGGTAGTCAGTGGCCCGAAAGTCTAACAGCCAGTCTTACCAAGGGGTACTGTATTACCCAGCACTAACTGGGTTGTGGAAGTGAGGTAGGTAGTCGCTCTGCCTTCAAGCGGCTCCTGCCCAACCTGAGGGGGCCAAACGCCTCCTGCCGGAGGCTCTACGCGGGGATCTTGCGGTCCATGGCCCTTTACGGGGCCCCGGTGTGGGCGCGTTCGCTGAAGTTGCGTGCCAAGCACTACCTGAACGCGCCCCAAAAGGTGGTAGCCGTAAGGCTCATCCGTGGATACCGCACGATCTCCCGCGAGGCGGCGAGCCTCCGCCGCCTCGCGGGAGATCGTGCGGTATCCACGGATGAGCCTTACGGCTCGCGCCTCCTTGCCGGATTGCCGCCATGGGATCTGGAGGCCATAGTCCTCGCGCGCCTGCACGAGTGGCGCGCGGAGGTACAGAGCCGGGGGGTAACTCCGCTGCCGCGGCATATTGTCGCGCGGCGGACAGACCTCCGCCGTGATCTCATGGCGACATGGAGAGAGCGACTATCGCAACCCCGTGCAGGGCACGCCACGATAGTGGCGATAAGTCCCCTCTTTGAGGAGTGGCTTGAGAGGCGCCACGGCGCCCTCACCTTCCGCCTGACACAGGTCCTCACCGGACACGGGTGCTTCGGGAGGTACCTGCACCGAATCGGGCGGGAGGAAACGCCCGGGTGCTACAATTGCGAGGATCGACCGGAGGACACGGTGGAGCACACCGTCGAGGTCTGCTCCGCTTGGGAGGAGCACCGCCGTGTCCTCGTAGCGGCGATTGGCGGCGGCGACCTCTCGCGTCCGGCCCTGGTTCAAGCCATGGTCCGGGGCGAGAGGGAATGGGAAGCCGTCGCCTCCTTCTGCGAAGCAGTCATGCTAGCGAAGGAGGCGGCGGAACGTGAGAGGGAGAGAACCTCCTCACGTCCCAGCCGCCGCGGGAGAAGCACCGGGCGTCGGGGGCCACGCCGTGATGGCTCTCGGCCACCGTAGGCGCGGGCCTGTGGACGGCGAGTAATGGGCTAGCTCGCCGTCCGTCCGTCGTATGACGACGGGCAGGCCGTGTCGACGGCGCGTTCGTGTTCCACGCGCGCCTCAAAGAGTTGTCAGCAAACAGGAGGGGCCCGCAAGGGCCGGTGCTTGCCAGGGCTGCGGGACTGTTCGAAAGAGATACTGCGGCCCTGGAACATAAAGGGCCATTGAAGGAACATGGGTGGTTTTTAGTCAGTAAGAGTCTGACACTCCCTTCCGCTCCGCCCAGAGCGGGAGGAGTCATTTGATGATGTCCCACACTCCAAAAAAAAAAAAAAAAAGGTAGGTAGTCGCTCCATGTAAAATACTGATATTCAGCTGCATCTGGTTAGACTGGAAGCCGACTCCAACATAGTTGGAAAAAGGCTAGGCAGATGATGATTTGGCAATCGATTAAATACATACCATTTTTAAGATTCAGAATGTGTGAATAAACGTTTATAAAAATAAAGCAGGACGGGTATACATTAGAATAGCATAACGAGAGTTTTAAAATGTAATACCTACCCTGCGAACTAAACCGAATACCACCTAATTTAGGTGCCGTTTCGTTTTAGGGGTAACTAGAGATATAGGGTAATACTGGAAGTGGCTTGAACGAATACTAGTAAGTAGTTTGTCATTTCCTGCTTGTCGCAGTCACGACGTGCAAGCTGTAACTTTTTTTGTTTCTGTTCTGTTGTATTTAGCATCACGATCAGTCTACATAGTAATATAACGCAATGCAACGCTCGCGCTGGTTTTATTTGGTAGCTGACAGATCAAATATTCAAATGGTTGTCAGTTTATTGTAAGCCACATACAAACACACACAGAGCATTGGTGGCTCAGTGGTAGCGGCCCCGACATGCGAGTTGTATTGCATTACTTTGTGCAATTTATTTCATCACCACTGCTCTCAAAATGGTGAAGGAAAACATTGCGAGAAATCATTTTTTTACTTCTGAAAATCCTCCAAGATGTGATGTGAGGGGTCAATACTCAATATGCGTACTGCCTGAAACCAAAATGGACAAAGATCAGCAAGAAGAGGTAGTCTAATAATATTTTATTATGTTTGCTTCTTGCTTATCTATTCTAGTTGCCATCACAACTAGGTATCACTTTCTTTCCTAGATGCAAGGTTTAAACGGATCCTTCAAGGAGCCAGCAACCAAGCATTCTGTACATCAAACTATAGCTGTGAAACGACTTTTTGGTAAAATATCACGTTTTAAGGTAGGACTCAATGTAAGGCCACGTGCCCATTATATCGTGACGACAGATAATCGTGTAGTTTTAAGTGTCGCGGCTTGTGTATTTAAATGGAGGTGTTCACATATAGTACGACGCGATTACTGTCATCCAACGATAAATTAATCGTCACGACATAGTGGGAACGCGGCTTTAACGCCCACAAAACACTGTGCTGATAAATGTATTGAATAGTACGGGGATGGTGGAGGTAGCTAAATTAAAGTCATCATCATCATCAGCCTATAGCAGTCCACTGCTGGACATAGGCCTCCTCAATCGCACGCCATTCAACTCGATTCTCAGCAACTCTCATCCAGTTGCTACCAGCCACCCCGCGAAGATCGTCACTCCACCGAGCCTGAGAGCGTTCTACCTTACCTTTGCCGATTCGCGGAAATTAAAGTAATAACATTAAAAACTTGTATTACAAAATAAATGTGATAAAGTTGGAACTTTGAGAGGTATGGTATAGAACAAAAAAAATATCGCTATGACGGAGAGAACTAGTACCTTACGGCTTAGTTAAGGGATCTACAAGGGCACTTCCAAAAAACGAACATCTTCGTCGAGGTCCAATATAACATACTCTACTACAGGCCAGTCAGGTGCGGTCACTATTCCTTGAATTTAAACCGTGTGAGGCCATGTTACTTCGTTTATTTCCAACCAAATGGCCTTTGGGATCATCCATCCATTTTAGAGGCCATAATGAGGTCGGTTCGTGGTCGATTTGAGGGTGTATGATGTATGGAGGTCCTGTTATTGTGTTTGGGGTGAGATATGGGGGAAATTGAAGTTATATTCATAAGATTGTAGATTATAGAGAACTCACGCCTGTAATCCTGGCAGGGTTAGGCAGAGGTGTACCTTATAGTATACCCACATTTCGCCAGTTATGTTTAAGTCACATGCAATACACACACATAACCTGCCTAACCTTTTCCAAGAATGTTGGGGTCCGCTACCAGTCTCACCGAATGGAGCTGAATACCAGTATTTTACATGGAGCGACTACCTATCTGACCTCCTCGCCTATCTGACCTCCACCACCCAGTTAGTACTGGGTAATAGGAAGACCCTTAGTAAGACTGGTTGTCAGACTTTCAGGATGTTGACTACCTGTGACGAATGTCAAACATCTACAATGACAGCCTGGACAACGGAAACAGGTTTTTACAAGATGTTCTCCAAAATTAACATACAAAGTACTACTTATATAAAAATATACGACAGCCTCCAACTTTAAAAGCCTTGCCCTTAACCTCGGGCGATCACGAATCTCTACATTTTAACTAAAAACTCGAGTCGTATGCAAAACTTTAATATATCAATGAAAAGTGTTACACAGTTTTTAACGACATGAGTTATTATGCCCACTGCTGGCCGGATGGCGTGGGCTGGGGTCAGTGGTCAAGTGTGGCCTAAGTTAGAAGAGGTTCAAGGTTTTTCTTCTAGATTTTTTTACGTTCGTTTTGAGTGATTAACGCTTACCAGGGTTGGTCTCTAAATGGGTGACGATCCATTATACCCGTGTTTCCTCCGTGCCTCAGAAAACACGTTAAGCTGTTGGTCCCGGCGGTCATTTGTAGATCTTTGACAGTCTTTACAGGTAGCCAGTGGCCCGAAAGTCTAAAATCCAATGTTACCAGTACTAACTGAGTTGTGGAGGTCAGATAGGCAGTCACTCCATGTAATATACTGGTATTCAGCTGCATCCGGATATACTGGAAGTTTTTCTGTGGAATTTACTTCATGAAAACTTATTGTTTTTTGCGTATAATTTGGCGTACGAAATTCAAACATATTATGGCGATGTATGAACTCGTTTACGGAGTAGCGATTTGATGCGCGTTTGCTTCAAATGCAGTGTTACTTGCGGCAGAGCCCGCAACGGCGCAAACAGCGTTGCGGGCAGTCAGTTCCATGAATACTTTGTTCACGGAGCAACGGCGTGTGAAGCGTATTGATACCCAAGACGGAACACGTGGCGTCACACAGACTTCTAGTAAAACCCGGCAGTTCTCTATTCATCGCATGGCCCACCCAGACATTTTTCGCCCCAGGCCAAACCGCCATACATTTTTTTTTGTTGTCGGGCAGGAAAATCCACACGGATGTCCTCCGCCCTGGGACGGGTGGAGGGGTCTGTCGGACTCCAACCGACTAAAAACCACCCCGGTGTTCCCTTCCCACACTTGCACCGGGGATCATAGGAACTAGTGCGCCTTCCACGAACCCCGGCTAGTGCCGGTCGCGTCTGCGGTCCTCCTCAAGTCTGCGGGGGGGATGAGGTGTACCTCCCGTAAAAACCGCCATACTTAGACCAACGTCTCCTCATTTTAGTATTGATCACCGCATCGTCGCTCATAACTTGCAATGCAACACAAATAAATTATTGACTTAGGACCGTGTAGGTGTTATTAAGTTACTAATAAGTAAGCAATTGCTTAACTTCAACTTAATTATGACTTGGACGACGGACAGATAAGTCAGTGAGGTGGGGTGTGGTTAGACTGTCTGGCTTTCTGCTTACTGTTTTGGAGTGAAAGCGAGATGATTTTATTAAGTTGCTTGATTAATAAGGTAGGAGAGATAATTAAAAATACTAGACTGGTTCGAGTTGAACGATAGATGTTGCCTTATAGCAGACGATCAATATCTTTTACTTGATATATTTTTGCACTAACCAAAATTAACAATGTAGGTATCGTTTTTTATTGGTAGAAAATTTGAGAATCAGCAATAGATATTTAGGACTTTCAGTACTTTAAATTAAGAACATCAATAAATGTACAGACGCGAGCACATCAAGCTACTCACAACGGGCGATAAAGTTGAAAATCTATTAAAGAAAAACAGATTGTAGCAGCTTGATGTGCTGGTGTGTGTACGTGATAAATGTCACTCGTTCTTCGGTCTTGACATGAATGACCGCTACTGCCATCCCAAACACAACAATTGTAACAATTTCATATTATTAGCATTATTTTATACATAGTTCTAGGCTAGTTCTTACATCAGGGTTGTATTTTACATTCACAGGTATTCAAAGAGAATTTGCTTTGCTTCTTCTTCATTGTGTCGATGATTCCCATAATTATTTGTGTCAAATTAACTTCTACCAGAATTGTGCCTCGTTGTTAGTCTTACCAAAGGGTATCGCATTACCCAGAACTAGCTGGGTTGTGGAGGTCAGATAGGCAGTCGCTCCACGTAAAATACTGGTATTCAGCTGCATCCGGTTAGACTGGAAGCCGACTTCAAAATAATTGGGAAAAGGCTAGGCAGATGATACTGTTAGTGGATTTGGACAGGTCCCCCAACGTGCAGGTAGAATTACACAAAGAGCAGAACAGGAGGTGGGCCATCGTTTGTGATGAGGTGCCGTAGCCGCATCTTGCTTCTTCGGAGTACCCTCACTGGACTGATTTGTTGACGATGCTCTTCTAAAATATTATTATGTTGCAGTCAAAACTCTTAACCAGTCAAAAGTACTTTTAACTAGCAAAATCAGTCAAAAGTAGTTTTAACCGTATGCTTTCGACAATACTACTTTTGACTGAAATAACAGTTAAAAGTGGTTTTGACCAATGGAGTTGGTTATAAGTAGTTTTGACTAACTGATTCCGTCAAAAGAGGTTTTGACGGTGACCAGTCAGTTCACCAAACATTAATTCAAAAATTTTTACTTGACAGGCAACGATTGGCAAAAACATTATTTGTCATTTCATAATTCTACAACAACAAGTTTACCAAATATTTCACTTAGCAAAATAATTATCCGATAAACTTTTATTTAATAAAGTATTATTTGACAAACAATTCATTATTTTTTAATTTTATTCCATAAATAACCTTTGGCATGAAGACATTACACAAATTGACTTAATATAACGTAATTGAAACTTAACAGATGCTCACAGAAACCCTAACCCTAGACGGTCGACGTTAGGGGCACTCCGAGGTTCGGTTAGTTGGGTTCCTGTAAACCCTGCAGACAGAAATAGGAGCCCCGCGCAGCGGGGATCCGTCGACCTGCTGACGAAAACGCTAACCCTAGACGGTCGACGTCAGGAGCACCCCGAGGATAGTGCTTTTGACTAACAGCAAACCCAGCCTTGCTTTAGCAGTTAAAACTAGTTTTGGCTAAGAGCGTCAGTTAGAACCACTTTTAACCGCAAATTTGCAGTCAAAAGTACTAATAACCAATAATTTTCAGTCAAAACCACTTTTGACCAACCTGTTGACTGATTTTGCTAGTCAATAGTACTTTTGACTGGTTAAGAGTTTTGACTGCAACAGTTAGTAATTTTCTACCCTCTCCTAATTACGTCATTGTTGTATTTAAATTTTGTGTTACGCTTCACTGTTCATCATGTGCTTCTTTTTGTCACATTCTTCAAACAACTTTTTCACGTTAAAAACTTAACTGTTCCTTCATTTTACGAGTAAGTATATTAATGGTAATAACACAATGGAATTCAGAGTTTCTTTTTAATTGTTAATCTTGTTATTTATTTAAACCCATAGAAATTCAAGTCGTCTACTATAAAAACTTCTAAAACCAATAAAAATACAAAAGTATAATACACGATGCCATTAAAATTGATTGATTGTCGTATTGTATGGTTAATGATGTCACCATGCAGGAAAAGTAAAGAAGTACCACTGCATGCAACTCGTGAAATCGGGCAGGCCGTGTCGACGGCGCGTTCGTGTTCCACGCGCGCCTCGAACAGTCCCGCTGCCGGGGCTGCGGGACTGTTCGAAAGAGATACCGCGGCCCTGGAACATAAAGGGCCAATGAAGGAACATGGGTGTTTTGTAGTCAGTAAGAGTCTGACACTCCCTTCCGCTCCGCCCATATTTTTTCTTTTGTGGCGTCACGTGAGATATCAAGGCGCTGTATCGTGGTCATTTTTCGTTTACATGACTAAAGAAAAAATACGTGTCATTTTTTTTTTTGATAATTGAACTGACGGATTAAATGGATTTTTTCAGGCAAATGCCCTATTGTGACTTCTATAATTTAATTTTCATGATATGAACTGAAATTGGATTTATGGAAAAGGTTTCAATAATTTAACACTTAAGCACATTATGTCAAGCACTTAGGCAGTCATCCGTACCACGTATCCAATCAACACAGGTTGGGTCCGATGGGTGGATTACAGGTAACTATCGCTCATGAAGAGGAGACCAGGCCCACAGCAGTAGCAACATTTTAGGATCAAAAATATGAATTATTTTCCTGCTTACACGAAAAGAGAAGAAAAATAAGTAAACAGACCAATTTAAGAGTGATACTTCTTTACTTTTCTATACAGTGGTCGTGCTTTTTATGGTATTTTTAAGCGAATTTTAATATTCATAGTGAGTTTTTAAATACAATGACATGTAATCGGTACAGGTATTAAATTTTATGTATTGTTATTTTATATTGATTATTAAAATATTTTAGCATATTTGTGAATGAAGTTGATATTTTTGCATACGTAACATATTTGTTAAAACTTAATATTATAATTAAGTATCAAATACATATTTATGTTATTTAAAATGTTGATTAAATAATATTTTAAAATCTCTTATGATCATTAGAATTGGAGGAATTAGTAGCCCGATTTATAATTGAAAAAACACGTTCTTTTCAAACATCTTTTTTAACTTTTTATAAGTTTAGCATAATCTGTATATTCTGTTCCCATTGCTAAATATAGGCCTCCAGACTGTGCAATTCTCCAGATTTTTTCAGAGTTTTCTGCAGGCCATCCACATATCTGGCTGTTGGTCTGCAAATTTCGGGTTCTATTCATCGTCATCTATCTAGCCCTTGATTCAGACTTCCAGTCTAACGGGATGCAGCTGAATACCAGTATTTTACATGGAGCGACTGCCTATCAGACCTACACCACTCGGTTGCTAGGTAATACTATACCTCTTGGTAAGACTAGGAAGACGCGTACCGCGAGGACTAGTTCGAGGAGGCACGGGAAAAGAGCACATGGAAGGAATTGTGGGAAGCCTTTGTCCAGCAGTGGGACAGTACAGGCTAGTTGCCAGAATTTCTGACTACCCGTAACGGCTTTCAACGATCTATAAATAACAGCCGGGACCAACAGCTTAAAGTTCTTTCCGAAGCGCGGAGGGAAGTCCGTATGTATTGATAGTCGTCCAATCACTGACTGACTTCGGCTAGCACTGCTTAACCTCAAAAATCGACCTGTTATTATGTAGCCACGAGCCTCAGACAGGGTTCACAGTGTGTTCAAGGATTTCATACTCAGTCTATAGACCTCTGTCACCCAAACAAGCGTGACGGTTATGCAAATGTGACATAAAAACAAAATGTCTAGACACACACATACATAGATCACCTGCCTCGCCCACAACTGCGCCTACGCTCCTAATTTTATTACTATTAACCGCTGACCCTAGCTAACGAATGTGTCAAAAGATATATTTATGTACTTGACTGTGACCAAATATTTATTAGTCGTTTGTGATGTCAATATAGGAGCTAATTATTTATTAAAAAAAAACTAAACTGTTAGTGACCAAATAAGCTTATCAAAGTCCACAGGTGGACCTAGGCCTCTCCCAAAACGGTGCCAAAACACCCTTTTTTTTTGGGATGGGTATCTCTTTCGAACAGTCCCCTGGCAGTCATCGGCCCCTCCTGTTTGCTGACATCTCTTTGAGGCGCGCGTGGAACACGAACGCGCCATCGCAACGGCCTGTCATCAACGGACGGACGGTGAGCTAGAGACGCTTATCACAGTTCACAGGTGGACATAGGTCTCTCTCAAAACTGCGCCAAAACACGCTGACCTCTCTTCTTCATCGTCATCATCATCCACAACCCGACTTCACCTAGCACTAGGTAGGCCTCTTTGTTTGCCAATCTCTACTTTCCTTTTTAGGGTTCCGTATCCAAAGGGTAAAACGGAACCTTATTACTAAGACTCCGCTGTCTGTCTGTCCGTCTGTCACCAGGCTGTATCTCATGAACCGTGATAGTTAGACAGTTGAAATTTTCACAGATGATGTATTTCTGTTGCCGCTATAACAAAAAATATTACAACAGAATAAAAATATATTTAAGTGGGGCTCCCATACAACAGACATGATTTTTTTGCCATTTTTATAGATAATGGTACGGAACCCTTCGTGCGCGAGTCCTACTCGCACTTGGCCGGTTTTTTTGTCCAGCCTCATCCAGATTTTACTCGCGATGGCAACAATGTCATCTCCCCATCTTTCTGCCGGCGACCAACACTTATCTTATCATTCCTTGGACGCCACTCACTAGGTCACAGCTTGCTAGGTGTCCTCCCCAACTCCATTTGAGTACCAAAACGTGATTTCCAATATTGAAGACCTTCGTACGTCTTCGGATTCCAAAGTTTGGAACTCGGCCTACAAGTCCGAGTTATTTGTCATCTCTTTATAAAAAATAAAATAAAATTAGTTTATTTTAAGTAACAAGACTCATATACAAACATATACTTAAAACGATATAGACAAGTTAACAAGCACAGACTAAAACGAACTCTCACAAAGTAATAATATGTCTGCTACAGCATTTCTGGATATAAGGGCTCCAGTCTGTTGGCGATCATGGCCAGAACGAAGGTTATGGTTCGATGAAAACCTGTGAAGATAAAAATGTGGACCGTGACTCTGGACACCAAAATCAGAGAGATGATGTACTATTATATAGTAGTCTAGTAGTAGTGTGTGTGTGCGATAGACTCGCCCCTATTTCATGGGACTTAAACATTACAATTGGCGAAATGTGGGTGTTGTAATGGTACCTCTGCCTAATCCTTCGGCGCTTACAGGTGTGATGTTATGTTGTTGTTACAAAAAAAACGTGTAAAAACAAAAGACTAGTGTTTCTAGTGGTTTTTTATCGTTTACTATCTAGTAAACGATAAAAAACCGGCCAAGTGCGAGTCGGACTCGCGCACGAAGGGTTCCGTACCATTATCTATAAAAACGGCAAAAAAATCATATCTGTTGTATGGGAGCCCCCCTTAATATATATATTTTTTTTAATTTTTAGTTTTTGTTGTTATAGCGGCAATAGTAATACATCATTTGTGAAAATTTCAGCTTTCTAGCTATCACGGTTTATGAGATACAGCCTGGAGACAGACAGACAGACAGACAGACCGACAGACAGACAGCGAAGTCTTAGTAATAGGGTCCCGTTTTACCCTATGGGTACGGAACCCTAAAAACCACTAGCCTACAAGAAAATAATTCAATTAATTTATAATTGAGCACAAACGGGAAGCAGTCTGCTGGCTTCTCTGTTCCCTGATCATTATAATCTGGATCTATTCTAAGTTCGAGTGAATCGAAAAAAATTCTTCTAGGCAAGCGTGTTCCACCGTAGGCCGCGTCATCGCTTCACAATAGATTAAAAAAGTTTTGTATTCAACGAAAGTTAGACATTTAGTGTTTACATGAATATTATTTCAAAATATTCCAAGAAAATATATAAAAAGCAACTTGTGAATCTGGCCACCCACAATGTTTATATTATATTTATAGATTTTTATTATACACATTTTTTCCGTCCGTCTGTCCCTCATAAGCTATAAAACATGAACATATAAACGTGTTGGACATATGTGTCTGTTTGTGTGTTCTATCTGTTATATGAAACATAACTTTATTTCATTATTTGGATTTTATTTCCTGTGATATTTTGGTTGGTGGTTTCGTGTATTAATTTTCAGAGGTTTTCCGGGAAAGCAGTGGAGTGATATCGACGAGTCTGAGGGTTAGAACCCAAGAATGTATTTGCTCACTAAACCGTATTCTTTCTTCATGCATTCTTCATTCTTCTTCATTTTCCTCGTAACGATACCCTTTATTCATTATCATCTGCCTAGCCTTTTCCCAACTATGTTGGGGTCGGCTTCCAGTCTAACCGGATGCAGGTGAATACCAGTTTTATATGGAGCGACTGCCTATCTGACCTCCATAACCCAGTTAGTACTGGGTAATACCATACCCCTTGGTAAGACAGGTTGTCAGACTTTTTGGGCCACCGACTGTAACGACTGTCAAAGATATAGAAATGACAGCCTGGACCAACGGCTTAACGTGCTTTCCGAGGCATGGAGGAAACTCGGTATGTTATAGGTGGTCACACATCCACAGGCCAACCTAGGCAAGCACGGTTTAACCTAAAGATCGACCCGAGTGGCTGTTATTATGTAGCCACGAGCTCCTCCATTCCACGATTCCCTTTATTAGAATCATAATTATAAGCTTTGAGCTGGACTGGAGGTGAGCCATAGTTTTTGTGAAGCACGGCAGTCGCACCCTGCTTGTTCGAAATACCACCACCAGACTCAACGGTGAAGGAAATCATCGTGAGGAAACTGGTATGTGTTAAAACTAAAAAGTTAAAAAATTACAGTTATCATTAAAGGAGATGGAAAACGGTGGGCCCAAATGTAATAAGTTGAGATATGATCTAAAAAATTAGTCATATTTTTGTATCTTAGAATATGAAAAATCACCTCAATTCTCAATCTGGAAGCGGAGAAATATGAGAAAATAGTTTTCGTGAGATTATCGATTGAGTAATCGATTACATAGTCACGAAAATAAAACATTTGCAGTAAATAATTAACTCAAAGTAATTAAATGCACTATATATACTTACATGCGATATAGTGCATATAATTACAGTCATATTATTAAATCAAATGTCAATTAATTACTGAAAAACCAATATAAATGATTATCGATTTCATATCGATTCAAATCTCTCTTATATTTTTAGTCTATGTCACTGACATGACAGCTGACTGACATTGACACTAGACAGTTGCCGAATGTTTTTGTTTGCTCACTCGTTTCGTGTTTTTCGATGCGTTTTGAGTGCTTTCCCGATTATTCGTCATTTTTTACGACCACTGCTTTGTATTTTACGGATTCTGACCCTGCCTACCTTGTACGACCCTTGCTTTCACCTTGGACACCGAAGATCGCTCACACGTTTGACTTGGAATTGTGATTTTGAATTTTACCGCCGGCTTGTGGATTGGATATTATTGGAACTATGGATCGCTGTGTGAATTGTGGGATATCCACTGGTCACTGCAATACACTGGGCCGACGACCCTTACAAGATGAAACAATTCTATCAGTGATTCGGCAATGGCTTGCACCTCAGTCTGTAAGTAAATATAACCTCATCTAACCAGCTACCATCCTGGTAGGTTTAAAATACATATAATTAGAAGGCCTATGGAGATTTTTTATTTTATTTTAGACATCCTTTCCCTATCTCCTTACCTGTTACCTACCTATCGCTTGAAGTCGTTGACGTTCATTCATATGATTTTTCAAACATTTTCTAGTAAATATAATAACTATTAGTGCAAAAGAACACATTTTGCACTTCAGGAATCAGCTGTTAGTTAAAGATTGTAACATAACCTCACTTTTACATAATCTCTTATATCTCTGTTCTCAGATTGACAAAATCCGCAGAAGTTTCAGTGAAAGGTTGATAATATATAAGCTATTAATTGACACCACTTTCATCTTCTTACAACTAGGCCCAAGATTGTATGTAATCATTTCAGTCTCCTTTTACTTTTAATTTAAGTTGATATACTCGTTGCCCACAATTTTACATAACTTCGCTTATGTTTTTGTTCGATAAGGACTTTGTAAAGTACACAAAGAGTGCCAAAGGGGCCTTATTATTATATAAAGCTCCACTGCTGTCTGTCCGTCTGCCACAGGACTGTATCTTTTGAAACGTACTATGTACAGACTTGAAATTACCACAGAGTATGAATTACCATACTCGCTATTACAACACATTATAAAAATAAATTGCCTCGTTGGTCGAAACCACGGCTGCTGTGAGCATGGGGTCCTGGGTTCGATTCCCGGGTCGGGCAAAGTGTTATTGGGTTTTTCCAATAGGAATTTCTCAGTAGCAATCACGGGGTCTGGATTTATGCCCGATTGATGGCAATAGACTAGCCCCTATTACATGGGACTTAAACATAACTGGCGAAATGTGCGTGTACTTTTAGGTACACCTCTGCCTAACCCTTCGGGGATTATGTTAGGCCGCGGCCCCATGTCCACGGCGCGGCGCCGGCCGCCGTGTGACGTTGCGGCGCCGCCGCCGTAACACGGCACGACGTCGTGCCGCACCACGGTACCGCGAACGGTGCGCCATCCATTGCCCCTTTCAGTCGATATTTCGCAGTTGATTCGATCGACTGAGGGGCAATGGATGGCGCACTGTCCGCGGCACCGTGCTACGGCACGACGTCGTGCCGTGTTACGGCGGCGGCGCCGCAACGTCACACGGCGGCCGGCGCCGCGCCGTGGACATGGGGCCGCGGCCTTATGTTGATATAAAATGTGCTTTTTTGGTATATTTTTACGGAATCTTCCGCGTGTGATAGATTATACATAGAATTTCAGTTTATTAATACAATAATTCACATCATTCTTTAGTTGAACACGAATAAAACATCCCTACAATAATCATAACCTTATTTACATGTTTGTGTGTGTGTTGTGTATGTGTTTAGCATACCCTTATGTATATGAGAATATCTGACTGTTTAAAAACTCGGTAATGGCTACATTAATAATAATATGATCCAGCAACGTCGGCTGTCAAACGTAAAATAACATTGAGGTATGGCGACGTTGCATTTCAAAAATATTACTAAATTTATAATCATCGTAAATTAATATTGGAGAACAAAAAGGTTCTAATTTAAAATAAACGTAATATACATTTTCCTAAAGGTATTTTATACTACGATGTATTTTATAGAAATAGTTTTTATTGCGGCTTAAAAGGCTTAGTATCCAAACGAAAGACAGTTGTTATATTTGAATAATCAAGTTAAATGTTTATTTACTTTAAGATTAGTTAGTAATATTTAAGTGTGTTATGTGTTATTTATAATGTGTCCCAGATTTTATGTTGCAATTTCAATATATCAAGTTGTTTCAATCAATTCTCTGAATAATCAGTTGATGTTCATATTTTATCCGATTAAACATATAGATTACAAATAAATACTTCCTAGTTTGCTAAATTATCTAATGAAGTTTTAAAATAGTTCCCTTACAGAGGATTTGTTAATTCTTATCTATAATATTAGTTATTTAGCTATAATATGTGACCATTTGCCATTGGTTTATTATGGCGGGAAGGATGTACTGAGATTTTGACATTTGACGTGTATAAAAGTAGAGGTTGCCGCCAATTCGGGGCTTGTTATTATTATATAGTGTATTATCTATGCTTGTTATACTGCAACTGTTCTAAGGATTAAGACATACTCTGTGAGATATATTGTGTGTGCCATGTGTATAGTATTAAGTTTGAAAGTGACATAGTAATGAAGATACCAAATGTGTAAAGCTGAAACCTATTTGCATTACCCTAAGTTTCTACAATGTTAATGTAAGTTAATTGATAATATACTATGACTATTACTGATATTATGTGCTAGAATTATGTGTTATAATATGGTTTATATTGCTTATTGTTTATCTTCGCTGATAAATTGCTATATTTTGAGAAGGGTCCAGGACAACATATAATTGTTCTGGCATAATACTTTAAAAAGATGTTTCCGTGGAGTTTCTTGTCCATTCTTCTCCACGAAGACCTAGGTTTGCGAATGGACGTAGCTTGATAGGTAATTAACGTTACCTATAAATATCTGACAAAGCCTAAATCAAAATAAATGAATAGTCTTGTCTTTCTGTGCCTTTTCTTGATTAAAACCCTTTTGCCTACACACCTTTTTAGAGATACTTTTAGACAGTAAATAACAAGTAACCATTCTGACACTCAAAGCTTGATAATCAGTGGATATTAATACGTATACACATATATATATATATGTGTATATTAGCCTTAATCTTACACGTGCAAGTCTAACTCGCATTAACTGTAGGTGCAGCAAGTATCTATTTAAATAAATGATAAGCCAGTTTCAGTACTCTATTTACAAAACGAAATACCACAGTAACAGATTCTAGCCAAGGGAACTCAATCTATCGGGATTCAGCAGGTTGTCTAATAAATAATTACTTATAAAAGTTAACCAACTCAGTGCAAAGGTTGACGTTTGATTTACCGACCTCGTTAGGTAAATAGCGTGATGATACTGTAGAGTGTCCTCACCTTTAGGTGTCCATAATATCTGCCAGGGCTGCGGGACTGTTCGACAGAGATACCGCGGCCCTGGAACACAAAGGGCAAAAGAAGGAACATGGATGGGTTTTAGTCAGTAAAAGTCTGACACTCCCTTCCGCTCCGCCCAGAGCGGGAGGAGTCATTTGATGATTTGCCACCCCAAAAAAAAGGTGTCCAAAATATTTCTAGTATTTCTTGTCACGTTGGTTTAGTACTTTACTGCTATGCTTGAAGTCCTGGGCTTGATTCTCAGGTCGGGTTAAGTGATATTGGGTTTTTCCATCAGGAATTTTACAGTAGCAGCCATGGATTATTGATTGGTGTCCGTTGAATATAATTGGTAAAACATGGGTGAAGTATATTAGGTACCTGATGACCTTAAAGTTAGACCACCTATAAATAGCTATACCCTAAAATGTCGTCAATGGTGTTCTGATATGCCCGCTTTGTGCTCGGAGTTTTTCGGCCAAATTCGGATATGCTAGTCACAGCTGAGAACACATGAAAGAGCAGCACATCTTTTTTTTTTGAGATGGGTAATCATCAAATGACTCCTCCCGGTCTGGGCGGAGCGGAAGGGAGTGTAAGACTTTTACTGACTAAAACCCATCCATGTTCCTTCCTTTGCCCTTTGTGTTCCAGGGCCGCGGTATCTCTTTCGAACAGTCCCGCAGCCCTAGCAGGCATCGGCCCTTGCGGGCCCCTCCTGTTTGCTGACGTCTTTTTGAGGCGCGCGTGGAATACGAACGCTAGCCACTAGAGACCACATAAAAGAGCAGCACACCTAAGCTCTCGTCAACCACCCTAGAAAACTATCAAGTGCAGTCGCTGTGTCCTAAATCGGCCGAGATGAAATTACCATCATCATCATTATTAGGTTGGTACACCTCTGTCTTACCCTTTAAGTTACAGGCATGAAATTATGTTATTTAATTAAATATCATTTCGAAATTGGAATTCTTGAAACAAATGAGTTTGGAATAAACAAATCTTCCTCTTTGTGATAAAACAAAGCATTTGCCTGCAGCGAAAAAATAGTAATAAAACTGGAAGCAGTTAAAAACTTTAAACACGGGAATAATGCAATTAAAATTCTAACACTTCGCCCGAAGCTGGAACTGAGGTAATTATAGAATTCCCATAGACTTACCTACTCATTGTTGTCTATTGGGGCCACGACTGTGAGGCGATTCTCGTATTTTCGAAGAACGCTCGCATTATTTTCAATACACTTTCTCGAAAACTGGTTCTTTTCGCACTACGATTAGGTTCAACATGCAATGTATTTCACACGCGTGGATTTTTAATATCTTTTCCCACACGTGCGGAAAAATCTCGGCAAAGGGATATGCGTATTTACGGCGTTAACATTTTTGAGTATTTAAATTGTGTTTACAAAGTGAATATCATAGATAAACATGATTATTTAAAACAAATGTTTACTTTTATGAACAAGTAATTAACAATTATTATTTTGTGTTAGAAATTCAAAAATATTTGAATTTTCTATTTTTCATATTAGGCTGTTTAGCGGCATCATACCTTTGCTTCTTCTTCAAACTGTCGAAAGCAAAGCGCGGAAAAAAGCAAATTAAATCATAGTTTCCTAATAATTCCTAACAAAAATACTTTCCGTTCTAATATTTTATTTCTTCGAAAGTGTATTGAAAAACGTCGTTTGACACACGTGGGAATTTGTTATTGCATTTGATGCGGAATTGCGGTGTTATGTAGCCGAGAACTGCAATAACAAAGTTTCCCCAGGCATATCAAAATGTAGGTAATTTTCCTTTATTCATTTATTTCTGACATTTTCCATACACTATAATTACTTATACAAATTCTAATCATATTAAACACATGTATAAATAAATAATCGACAACAAATAAAATTTCCCAATTTCCGGCAATAGGACTCGTTCCTGACTGATTGGCCAGAGAAGGCAAAACACCGGGAGAGCTAGAAAGGAATGGGCGAGGCCTTTGCCCAGCAGTGGGACAGAGTAGACTAATTAAAAATAAATATCTAGGTAGATATTCTCGGTATAAATCTGTAAACATACTTCGAATTTACCCACATTTTTGCCATTGACTGTCGCTGATAATATTATGAGACTAAAGGAGACTTGGATTTGAACATATTTAATTACGGGAAATGGTTTTTGATATTTCAATAAAAATAATGGATAGAAATCATTGAAAAAGACATCCTACACACCTACCTACCATATGAGTATACCTTTTTAACCGATTTCTAGCTTCTTTACTACGCTATTTTTATTAATCCTCAAATTACCTACATTCAAAAAGTAAACACATAACCCTCCTTTTGGGCTTCGCCGCAGTCGGGTAAAAACGTGAGTAAGTAAATTAAAACATTCTAAAGTAACCTCGAATTCTAAATTCAAAAACCTACAAAGCGATAAACAAAAAAGTAACAAAGCATTTAACGCTTCGACAAGTACAAATTCAAAAAAAGAACTCGGTAGGTCAAGGACCAAACGACCGGTAGCCGGGAACAGGTTGTAAGCCGAAGGTTATCGAAGTTACCCGAAGCTTCCCGAATGGTTGCGACGCGTGCCTCGAACGTGGGACGAAGAAAGCCGAGCGTTGACGTAAAAAACCGAACGGTAGGAGCGTGGGATTCTTATACCTTTGTCTATGGGGTACTTATGTATTTTATGGGGTACCATAAAGTTGAGAAAGGGGAGCAAATTAGTGATAAGAAGACATACGTCATGTTTTGTTTGTGTGTCTATTGATATTTCAATAGGTTAATAGGCCTCGCTCAGGGAATTTCCTTTGTGTAATTTATTTCATCACCACTGCTCTCAAAACGGTGAAGGTACACATCGTGAGGAAACAGATATGTCCTGGAACCAAGCATTCGAAAACATCTGACCCTCTCAGTCTCACAGAACGGGCTTGTGGACCAGCTGTGGGAACATTATGATCTGATTATGTGAACTAATTCCCACCTCAAGGACCTATGAGAATTTTTGCCATCCTTAATGATTTAGGGAACACAAATTATTTGCCTCTTAATTCGTTTTCTTTCCAACACGACACGAACACTGTCGCGAGACTGTCGCCACACTCAATAAATAACAAAGTTTATTATATTAATCTTTTAAACATCAGAATTAGTACTTAGTCAGCCGCAGCAGTTTAGCCAGCACCGTGAGAACCATTTGCACTAAGTTTTACCAAATAAACTCATGCACTTGTGTTGAACCTTAACATTTTGGAAGCAAAGTTGGGTTTTCTTTGTTTCTGAGTGTAAATAAGTTGGTAAAGGTTTTAATAAGGCAGTTTTAAACGAGTACGATTTATAAACAGCATTGCAAACAAAATTAAAAATAAGATTCGTGCACATGTTCGTGTGGTATATGAATGTAAGTAATTATGTATTAACATAATATCACGCCTGTAACCCCCAAACGGTTAGGCAGAGTACACCCACATTTTGCCAGTTATGTGTAAGTCCCATGTAATGGGGGCGAGCCTATTGCCATCAGCCGGGCACAAGTCCAAACTCTGTGGCTGCCACTGAGAAATCCCGGTTGGAAAAACTCAAGACACTCTGCCTAACCCTGTGCGGATTACAGGCGTGATGTTAATATAAAAAAAAACCGGTCAAGTGAATGTCAGGCCACGTACAATGTAGGGTTCCGTATTCTTACAACGTTAATTTAATCCACTCCCTACGGTCCGATTTACCTCCGAACGATGATTTTATTGTAATAATAAAAAACAAACTTACATTTGAAGTTAACAAACCCGTGCTCCCATACATTATGTTTAGGAAAATATGTTATCCAAGTACATTTTATAAGTTGGTCGACTATTACTCGTAAACTTGTACAGCCTACTTAGCTGCGATAGTTTTCCTTTAATTTCGTTATATATACTATCACCGTGAATTTTTTACGCACCCAAACACAACCGTTTAGCTGGTAGAGGGGGGGGGGACACTTGAGTCTAACAAAAATTTGCGCTTTAAAGCTTAATATTTCACAAACGAAAAATCGAAAAATTATTTGAACAAACTCGCAATATTTTTTTAAAGACCTATCAAACGACCTTCCAATCTATGGGGACCGCAAGAAAAAAAATCCTCACTTTACGTGTAGGTACTGGAGATACCCTAAAATAAATACTTTTCGTGATTTTATTTTACTACTTTAACGGCGGAACTAATCTGTATAATCGTGCCAAAATACAGCTTTCTAGTACCTTTGGGCTAAGCTGCGGACAGACAGACAGTTAGACAACATGGCGAAACCATAAGGGTTCCTTGTTTGTTGACTACGGAACCCTAATCATGTTCATTGTCATGTGATTTTTGTTGTTTGTATTGTTTTTTTGTTGTTGTTGTTGTGTGTTTTTGTTGTTGTAATTAAAAGCAAAATTGCCTCTGCTAGGTCTCTAGAGACAAGTGCAGTACGTGATGCGCGACTGTCTGCTGATCGTGAGCGACATTCATTGTCTCGCGAGTCAGCAACGTTTACCGATACAGAATCACGCTTGAGTTCTCAGCGAATTCGCACATCTACTAACAGGTCTTTTGAAACGAGTGATGAACGTGATGCGCGACTAACTGCTGATCGAGATTATCATACATTGTCCCGAACACGCACACAACAAAATATTCATAATCAGATAGAAAGTGAGAGAGAAAGGATTGCTGGAGTACGGCATGAAGAGACAGAAGTTAATTCAGTGTACCCTTGGGATCTGCTGCGGAGTAACGGGAAGAAAAGTTTTTTGTTGTATAGTCTGGGCAACATAAATGCTACAATTTATTTTGGAAAATTAACACCTGATGCAGAACCGCAACAGACCAGCTACAGTATAAGAGATATAATAAAAACAAATAATTAAAAAAATTAAAAAACACGCCTGCCATATCAAAAAGTGAACTAAAAAATTCAAAACAAGTTACATGATTTTAGTGTTGAATGGCCAAAAGGTAGGTACTAAATAGATTATATTATTTACTGTGCAGTTAAAACGCCATTGTGCCAAAAGTGGAAAACTGAAAACCAATCTTTTCATCGAAGTCGGGGGACCTGTAAAGAACTATTCCAAGGAACCGTCCCCCGACTGCAATGAAAAGATTGGTTTTCAGTTTTCCACTTTTGGCACAATGGCGTTTTAACTGCACAGTAAATAATATAATCTATTTAGTACCTACCTTTTGGCCATTCAACACTAAAATCATGTAACTTGTTTTGAATTTTTTATTAGTTCACTTTTTGATATGGCAGGCGTGTTTTTTAATTTTTTTAATTATTTGTTTTTATTTTAATCCCTTTAGTGATAAAACAATATTTTTGCAAACGCACAATGTACCACGAAAGGTAAATTTCATATTTTACTGGCATATGCCCGCGGCTTCGCCCGCGTGGAGTTCGGGAATTGCCCACGGGATCTTACTTCTGGGATAATAAGTAATCTATGTGCTATACCAGACTATAATCTATCTCTGTGCCAAGTTTCATCAAAATCTGTTCAGCCGTTCTGGCGCCATTGAGTAACAAACATCTATCCATCCAAAGTTTCGCATTTATAATACACTTCTCATCAAAAAAATCGAAACACCTCGCAGTTTATGATTTGATAAGGATTATCAGAAAAATGTGTATATTTAGGAATAAATGTAAAATGTCATTTAATAGTGAGTAGTATGAGGTTTTTAAATCCTAATGTTATTGTTCTAAATTCAAATTAAGTCTTCATAGGTTTCGTATTTTGTATAATGAGTAATTTTTACCCTGTATGGAATATGAAGGAAATGGGTAAAACAACACGCATAAATGAAAAAAAAATGTAAGAAACGTTTATTTGAACTTGAACTATATTATCCCATTCCTCTTGGATTGCATTTTGCAGCTGGCTAAGTTATTCTGGGGCTGGATCTCTTGCTCGAATTCGTCTCTTTAATTCATCCCATAGATGTTCAATGGGATTCATGTCCGGGCTTCTTGCTGGCCATACCATAATGGAGATACCGACTTCGGTAAGATAATCTCGTACGACGCCCGCGGTGTGAGCTCTAGCATTGTCGTGCATGAATATAAAGTCGTTGCCAATAAAATGTGCATAGGGCGTCACATGAGGTTCAAGACACTGTTCGATGTACCGTTGAGAGTTTAGTGCAGGCAGCCCTGGCCCAGACACAAAGGCAAGTTCTGTCTTACCGTCGGCGCTGATTCCTCCCCAAACCGTCCACGAACCGCCACCATAGCTGACCTTTTCTTCAATGCAGCATTGTGCAAAGCGTTCTCCATCTCTTCTGTAGACCTTGTTCCTTCCGTCGTTACCATACAGCATAATTTTACACTCATCAGAAAACAGTACTTTGCTCCACTGAAGGTATGACCAAGTTAGGTGCTCGCGTGCAAAGTTAAGGCGCGCTCTTCGATGGTCTGCAGTTAATTTCGGCCCATTCGCTGGCTTATGCGGTGCCAATCCGCGTTCCTTCAACCTTCTTCTTATTGTAGAGTCACTTACAGCTACTCTTCGTACAACGCGAAGCTGCTGCTGCAGTTGAAAAGCGTTAAGGCGTCGATTTCGTAAAGAAGTTGTTACAATAAATCGATCATCTCGCTCAGAAGTGACCCGATTCCTGCCAGATCCTGAACGGCGCGTGAACGAACCAGTCTCCCGATAGCGTTTGTAGACTCTATGAACAGATGATAAGCTTAGATGCAATCTTGCAGCCACAACACGCTGACTAAGTCCAGAATCCAGCAATGCCACCACTTGGGCGGCTTCTGCGGGCGAAGTATCCATATGTTTTAGAAAAAAAAGTTTTTTCAGACGTCCCAAAGTCACAGTAAATGAAATAAGAAACAAAAAGTTTAAAGAAAAGCGCTAATTTTTAGTTTTTAAACGAGAAACGTACTCCAACCCTAAATACACATTTGTCTCAAAACAGTGATTAATTTCATTTATAGGATAAACAAATGAAATTCTAATTTCGAATTTTGATTTTTTTCTTCTTACTGTAATGACCAAACTGCCAGCTACACAATAATGTTTTTTTTTTCATGGAATTAATTCTCTTTTGTAAAAAATTAGGACAAAAACAATAAAAACGAAAGTGTTTCGATTTTTTTGATGAGAAGTGTAGTTTATTTAAGATATAACGTATTGTGTAAAATTAGTTTTTACTTTTAAAGTTGATTAGGTAATAAAGAATAGTTAGTGTAAGTATTTAATTTTATTTGAATAAATGAGACACACCCGCATTTTTTTACATGTACTTACTTATTACTTGCAAATATTAGTTCATAGTAATATTAAAATCAATTATATTACTTAAGTGAAATATTGAAACCTTTTTTTTTGGGTTGGGAAATCATCAAATGACCCCTCCCGCTATGGGCGGAGCGGAAGGGAGTGTCAGACTTTACTGACTAAAACCCATCAATGTTCCTTCTTTTGCCCTTTGTGTTCCAGAGCCGCGGTATCATTTCGAACAGTCTCGCAACCTTGGCAGGCATCGGCCCTGGCGGGCCCCACCTGTTTGCTGACATCTTTTTGAGGCGCGCGTGGAACACCAACGCGCCGTCGACACGGCTTGTCGTCATAAGATGAACGGACGGCGAGCTAGCCCATTACTCACCGTCCACAGGCCCGCGCCTACGGTGGCCGAGGGCCACCACGTGGCCCCTGACGCCCGGGGCGTCTACCTCTCTAACCACTCCTCGAAGAGGGGACTTATCGCCACTATTGTGGCGTGCCCTGGACGGGGTTGCGACAGTCGCTCTCTCCATGTCGCCATGAGATCGCGCCGGAGGTCTGTCCGCTGAGCGACAATTTGCCGTGGCAACGGAATTCCCCTCCTCGTGCAGGTGCGCGAGGACTATCGCCTCCAGATCTCATGGCGGCACCGCACGATCTCCGGCGAGGAGGCGATCCTCCTTGCCGGAGATCGTGCGGTACCCACGGACCAGCCTTACGGCTACCACCTTTTGGGGCGGGTTCAGGTAGTGGGCGGTCGGCTACCTACTTACTAATAGGTAAATACTCCCGCGCCCTGCAAGCCCTGTGCAACACTGCTTGCCATGCGCCTGTCTACGTGAGTTTGTAAGCCCTATTTGTCAATGTTGGGGAACGATTTTGGAAAATAAAACTGACACACGCGTCTCATAATTTTAATTGAAGAGTTTGTACACCAATTTTCGAGTCTCAACGGACCCAGAGAATATAAAGTTTCATAGAAAATTTAACGCCCATTTCTTAGGGGTGGAATTTCGAAAAAACCCTTTCTTAGTGGACCTACTCTTCACAAAGAATACACCCCTCAAATTTCATGTCTTTAAGACCAGTGATTTAGGCTATGCATTGATATATCAGTCAGTCAGGACTTTGAATTTTATATTGCAGGATGATTTTGAAAAAACTGTGATACACGTTTCTCATAATTTTAACTGAAGAGTACGTACACAAAAATTTTCAAGTCAATCGACCCCGAGACTAAAAAGTTTCATAGAAAATTCAACACCCCATTTCACCCTCTTAGGGGTAGAATTGCGAAACATCCTGTCTTAATGGATACCTAATCCTCACATAGAATACACCTTCCAAATTTCATGACTCTAGGACCAGCGGTTTGGGCTGTGCGTTGATATATCAGTCAGTAAGGACTTTGAATTTTATGTGTAAAAGATTTAATTTCTCTTTTTGTTTATTAGTGAACGAATGCATATTGAATACTACTGTTACATATTTTTGTTATGTACTAAGCAAGCTCTAGACGATGATAGTATTCGTAGTCAAATTTTCATGAAAAAACCAAAATATTTCAGTTTTTTTCAGGAACCATGGCTCCCCCTTTATATTTTCGAAAATGTTCACTAGCCTATGTTACCCGGAATAACTCAACGCTTCTAATGATACCACATACATTGAAATCGGTTAAGCCATTTAGAAGTTATGGTGGAATAAAGAAACTCACAAACATACATACATACATGAACCCTAAAAACAAAACACTCCTTTTTTGGGCAGTCGTGTAAAAATGGTGCCATAGCTAAAAATATTCCACGTGAAGAGCATTTTCTGCTGTGAGAATAAATTTGAAGATCTGGAACACCTGCTGTAGAACTCCAAAGCCCATGGCAGCGCTATAACATATTAAGGAATGACATCTTAGCAAAAGTTATTTAGTCTGATGGGCATTTCCTGTTGACATACAAAAATGAATGATCTGGAATGACTCCAATCGTCTCGCTCATCCCGTTGTTTTCCCGTCCCCGGGCCTTAAAATTCTACATCAGACGTTTTCAAATTTTCGATTTTGACGACCCCGTTGTCGCTTGCATAAGCAACGGGATCCGCGTACGAAGTCGCGGGCAGAAGCTAGTACTGAATAATATTTTTATTTTTAAATTATTAAAATCACATAAATACGTTTTTTTTTTTTCGTGAATGTTTAGTAGTCATTGGTTACATGAAGTGGGCTGCCGTTGTAAGACGACTAAAAACTCACGGTGTATAGATAGTAATTTTCAATGCTGCAATCCTAAAAACTAAAACAACATAAAATTAAAGCTAAGGACACAACATTTTATAAATTACGCGATAATTAAAACTCGTAAAGGACAAAATACTAATTTCTCACAGAACTGAACTTGCCTGTGCTGGCAACTCGTTTTACTCTTAAAGAAAACTGGACGCTGGGCTGGTTTTATAAGATAAATATAATTAATATGAAAGTGTTCGTTCGTGCTTCGATCATGTGAAGTTTTTATGCTCTAGGAAGAAATGAACCTAGGGGTCTACTATTATAATTTTTATATTCAAGGTGTAAAATTAACATAATATCATATCTCGCTTGAAATCCTCAAAGGGTTAGGCAGAGGTACCTACTTAATAGTACACCCACATTTCGCCAGTTAAGTTGAAGTTCCATGTAAAAGAGAGCGAGCCTATTGCCATCAACCGCGCACAAATCCCAACTCCGTAGCTGCTACTGGTAATTTCCTGATGGAAAAACCTAATAACACTTTGCCCGAGCTGGGAATCGAAATAAGGACCTCAGGCTCAGCAGTCTCGCTTAAGACCACGGGACCAACGAGGCAGTCTGTCTAGTCTCTCGGTAATATTTCATTAAAATCTATTACTTGGTATCTACCTCGTTGCTCGTTGGTGGTGGCTAGCTATACGTATCGGGCAAAGTGCTATGAGATTGTTCCGTCAGAAATTTCTCCGTAGCAGTCCGGAGCCTGGTGCCCGTTTGATGGCGCTCGCCTCTTAGTTATTACATAGGACTGAAACATAACTGGCGACATGTGGGAATATCTGCTGTAGGTGCACCTTTGCGTCACACATCATATACTTATAGGTCATCATCATCTGCCTAGCCTTTTCCCAACTATGTTTGGGTGGGCTTTCATTCTAACCGGACGCAGCTGGATACCAGTACTTTACACGGAGCGACTCCACAACCCAGATAGTAATGGGTAATACAATACCCCGTAGAAATACTGGTTGTCAGACTTTCAGGGCACTGACTACCTGTAACGACTGTCAAAATTGTCAGCCGGGACCAACGGCCGGGCTTAACGTGCTTTCCGAGGCACGTAGGAAACTCGGTATGTAGTGGGTGGTCCTGGTCCACAGCACGCAGTTTAACCTGAAGATCGATCCGAGTGGGCGTTATTATTTAGCCACGAGCACTTTCCATCACATACTTTCACATCATAATATATACTTATAGGTATTCTACATTAATTAAAAATAAAATATAACATGTCGTCATTCTCCTGCCCATATCCCAATTTATTAGTGGTCGGCGCAGCATGTTTTCTTCTTCCATACTTCTCTATTACTCGTCATCTCAGCAGTCACCTCCTTACTTGCCATATCATGCTTCACACACTATAAAATATAACATGTAAAAATTGAAAAGTACTTACAATAGGCCAAATTAACAGTGCAGGTGTAATAACCGATCTAAAACATTCGCTATTCCGTTTTAGATTATTAACAAATTAATAATGTGCGTTTCAGTCCCGAAATATTATATAAATGAAAATATAAATTATTACCGTACCTAGTTACGTAGTGCGTCCGTTCATCCAGCCAATGGCCACAGATTAAATATTCGCAAAATATGAAGGTACAGAGGGATACTCTTTTAAATCAAAATCTTGATTACATCACTAATGTTGAGGTTACGTCTGAACATTCTCAAACGAGAGAAGAGGCCTATTTCCAGTCCAAAAAAACAGTTGAAATATACTTTAAAGTAAAGAAAAACAGTAATTGAAAGATACTTTAAAAAAGTAACGAAAAAAATTTGAAAAATACTTTCAAATTTAGTGAAGTTTCAATAGAGTGAGCTTTTTAACCGACTTCCAAAAGGAGGAGGTTATCAATTCGTTTGAATGTTGTTTGTGTGTGCCAATATAAAATGAATTTTCAGGGTTGCATCAATTTCGCTGGAATCCCATCACCAGATTCTGACTTGGTGACAATGGGACCACCTCAGGAGTATAGGCTTTCGAATAAAAAAAGAATTTTGAAAATGGGTCAACAAATGGCGGAGTAATCGGTGAACATACGTAAAAAAATACATACAGTCGAACATAGAACCTCATCCTTTTATTGAATTCGGTTAAAAATTGTCAAAGAAGTTTTGATGAAACAATCATTAGTGAACCGCTAACCATACATGTCATGGTAATAGGCTTATCCCCAATGAAATTTAACTTAACATACCTAACTGTCGAAATGTGGATGTAATGGCACATCTGCGTACCCGTCAGAGCATATAGGCGTGATGTTATGTTATGATGTTGGGTAAACAATAAACATCCAAGCGATTGCAGCAATCACGGCAGATTTGCGGTCTATTATTGAAAAGTTCCATTGCTTATCTCCGAAGATCAGCATCAAACCTTCACCAAATTGGGACCACCGCGAAGCACTATTCTTCCTAACAAAAAAAAAATCATCGATATCGGTTCACAATTGGCCAAGATATCGCTGAACACACACACAAAAAAAAAAACATTTGACAGGGAGGAGCGAATAACAAAACGTGTTGGGTTGACTCAAAGCAACATGGGACTAGTGCAGATAGATGTGTCCAGTCTCCTCACAACTTACTCTTTGCTCTTAGTGCGTTATGCAATCAACGGTGCGGCAGTAATTATCTAGGGGACGGGTGGACTCATTAAATCGCAACTAATCGCACTCCATTATGTAATAAAACAAGTAATATACGGACCGTATCATTTGGTAGGCTTACAATCAGTTTTGTAATTTTTTTAGTTTATAGATTTAGTAATCCCAAAGGGTTAGGCAGAGGTGTACCTAATAGTACACCCACATTTCGCCAGTTATGTTTTAGTCCCATGTAACAGGGGGCGAGCCTATTGCCATCAACCGGGCACAAATCCAGAATCCGTGCATATAGCAATATGTTTTGTCTAATTTGTCTAAAAAATCTTTAATCCATTGCAAATTGATTCTATTTTCTTGGCAGTTTTCACTATTCATCCGCGCGGTCGAGTGGTGTACTTGACTTAAAATAATCATTAAATCAATACTATTGATGATGAAATATAATGCTTCTGAAAGTCCTATAATTTGGGGAACGATACCTACGCGATAACATCTCAAACAATTTAATCATGTATTTTTAAAACAATATAATATTGCAATTTAAACAAGCGAGACGCCTCACTCGCACATAAACTTTCAGATTAAGATTAAGCGATGTGGGTTTAACCAAAATTAAGGTATTTTTTTTTTTATTAAAAAGTTTTTATTTTTTTTTATCATTTAAACTAGGTGCTGTGATAAAAACATAACAATGTAAAATAACATCACGCCAGTATTCCCCGAAGGATTAACCAGAGGTATGCCTAAGAATCTATCTACATTTCGCCAGTTAAGTATTCAGTCCCGTGTAAAAGAAGGCGAGCTGGTTACCATTAACTGGGCAGAACATCAGACTCCGTACTTATCAGCAGCCTAGCCTTTCGCAAACTATATTTGGGTAGGATTCCAGTCTAACCGGAAGCAGCTGAAACCAGTATTTTACATGGAGCGACTGCCTATCTGACCTCCAGAACTCAGTTAGTACTGGGTAATACGAGTAGTAAGGCTGGGTGTCAGATTTTCGGGATTTTACTTGTAACGACAGTCATAGATCTACAAATGACATGAAACTTGGAATGTCATGATGGTCACTCACCCATGGAACAACCTCGGTAAGCACTGCTTAATCTTGAAGATCGACCCCTGCGGATATTATTATTTAACCACGAGCTCCGATCCAACCAGACTCCGGACTACTGCTGAAAAAAATCCTCTAAAATAATATTTAATAACAAAATAACTTTCAATTACTATATAATAATTATAGTCATTTTAATTAGGTAAATAATCTACAGACTTTTCGCAGAACCTAATAAAAACAAAATGTCCCTTAAAATATCAATCAAGTGATAAACTCTCATCTAAAATTTCTATAACACTTTGGTCTCAGCTGCTCATCTTACATAGACCATTATTCAACCTAGGCTACGAAAATAGATTAAGATCTTGCGTCTAGATGGCAGGCAGGTCGTCAGTACACTAAACGCACGGCTACGACCTACACGCTCAAGCGGCACGCGTGGTGTGACAGTGACTGCGGAGAAATCAAATGAAAGAACTTGCTTTAACTTTCGCCCATCGCAACATTGGCAGCGATGCAAACCCGAAATGGCCGCGATACAGTAGCGATGCTGTCACTGGCTTTGAATCTTTGCCCATGTTAAGAAGATTTGTATCGCTACTGATGCGATGCTGCCGCGCTTCAGTCGCGCTCGCGCGTTTGCATCGCTTCTGTTGCACAGATAGGCGCGTTTGGTCTCGCGGGCGTAGCGATATTAACACGCCGCAAAACCTCTCACACATGCGCGGCCTAGCCCGGCACGCAGGTGTGAACAGTCACTTGTGTTTACATAGATTTTTTCCTACGGAGATATATCTTTATAGCTCGCGTCTTTCTGAGCAAGTTTAACGCGCGAAGGCAGTGAAATGTGCGATCGCTGTGAAACGCGCGATATCATCGCTACAAAAAGAGTCGGTGATGCAGAAGGTCTTAAAGCATGCCAGGAGTCACAAAAAGTCACCGTCGCAAGCCGCATCGCCTGAAGTCGTGGACGGGGCGTTAGTGTTTCAAGTATTATGATGGACCGTGACTTTGAATATGAACTTTAGTGACGTCTGCGCCCACCCTGTCTTCTACTAATCTTTCAATCTATTAATTTAATGACAGACAACGTACGACCAAAATAAACCGCTGGTATATTAATCTATGAGCCGCTGGGTCCAGAAAATATGAATTTGGAACAAGAGTTCCATACAATATAAAAAAGGGGATCCTGCTGTTTTGCCGAAAAGATTTTGCCAAATTTTCATTACCCAAACCAATTTTAGCAACCTTTTTTTATACCAATGTAATATTTGGAATAATTTTAGTACGCAAATTTTCATTTGGTCAAATGTTTACTTGGCAGATTATTACCAAGGATAATGTCATTAAGGCTTTTGGTCTTTAACCAAATGATTTATTACAGCAAACAAAGGTGCCTGTAAACCCTGCAGACAGAAATAGGAGCCCCAACCGAATCCAAATAGGAGATTCCAACTAGTTAATAGTGCTTTTGACTGAAATGGTAAGTTTAAAATTGACGACACCAAATATTTGGCTTATTTAATTTTGCGTAAAATATGTTATACCAAATGAAATATTTGACTAGATAAAAAATGGTAAAAGTACTAGTTGGTGAACAAGTTATTGTTCAAACGTTCACTTGCCAAACATAGGTTTTCGTAACAATTATTTGGAAAGAGATTTTTTGGTAAGTAATAATTTGCCAAATGAAATTATGCGAAAATTTGTTTGGGAAGTGATAATTTGGCAATTTCTTTTCGGTAAAACAAGGGAGACCCAAAAAAAAGATATAATATATTATAAACAAAGGGGTAATTAAGATAATCACTTGACTATATCTAAAAAAATCATCCCCAAAGAGTAATCTTGGGCATGAATGTTTGAATGTACCACTAGACCAAAAGGACAGTTACCGTACAGCCTGTTCTCAAGGACTACGAATGACAGCCGGGGTCAACTGCGTATCTAGCTTTCCGAGGCACGGATATGTCTCATTATCTGCTAAGTGGTTAAGGAGGATGCGCTATGGCAGCCCGAGAAATTCAAATTTTCTTACCTTTTTTTTTTGGACCACTATTTTATAAAATAGTCTTTCAATAGGATTAAATGAACTTAGAGGGTTGCATTGATTGGGCCTGTGGACGGTGAGTAATGCTAGCTTGCCGTCTGTCCGTCTTATGACGACAGGCCGTGTCGACGGCGCGTTCGTGTTCCACGCGCGCCTCAAAGAGACGACAGCAAACAGGAAGGGCCGTTGCCTGTTCAACATACAGCCACTGAACTTCAAATTGCGGGCTACCATGGCACTTTCACCTTAACAGAGAACTGTTGAAACGTTTTTATTCTTTCATTTAACCATTTTAAACCCAGCTTTAGCCTTCAAAGCAATACTGTAAACATTTTAGAACAACTCACGAACTCTTTTACACATAGTTTTAAACTTTTACTTGAAGTATTTTCGGTTGTGAGCTCAACATTTGCTAGCCTAGTTCGATTTCTTATTTTAAACAGGACTTGTAGTGCCTTGCAGGTTTGCCTGCGTTTAAAGTTATTATTTTTTAAGTAGGAAAACTTCACCTTTCTCCTTTTTTCTTTAGTTTCCATTCACTTGTAATGTTCAAAGGAAAAAAGGTATTTTTTCCTTCCAATACTTTAAATTGGCATGATGGAGGAGCTCGTGGTTAAATAATAACAGCTGCTCGGGTCGATCTTTAGGTTAACCGTGATTAGCCGTGCTTGCCTAGGTTGGTCCGTGGATGAGTGACCACCCATTACATATCGAATTTCCTTTGTGCCTATGAAAGCAGTTCAACTGTTGGTCCGGCTGTCATTTGTAGATCTTTGACAGTCGTTACAGGTAGTCAGTGGCCCGAAATTCTGACAACTAGTCTTACCAAGGGATATCGTATTACCCAGTATTATCTGGGTTGAGAAGGTAAAAAATAGGCAGTCGCTCCATGTAAAATACTATTATTTTAGAAAAAGGATTAGGGTTCCGTGCGAAAATATTAAAAACCCTTGTAATTGTTAACAGAATCCGGTTCAATTCGCGGTCCACTACTAGTGACCAAAAATTATTAAATTCAAACCTCTTAACAAAGAAAAGATTCTTTTATCAGGAAAATTAGTATTCATTCCTGAATTTCCTGTAATACGAACCCGTCTCACTAAGCCCATAACGTAGGTTACTTTATAGCCTATTTATACGTAATAAATCAATCAATGCTTGTAACCGTTTATTGGTTCACAAACGACTTGATTGTTTCATATTTTGTGATAAGATTAAACCTCATATTGACTCGTTGGTCGAGTGGTCGCAAGCGCGACTGCTGAGCATGAGGTCCTGGGTTCGATTTCCGGGTCAGGCAAAGTGTTACTGGGTTTTTCCTTCAGGAACTTCTCAGTAGTAGCCACGGAGTCTGGATTTATGCCCGGTTGATGAGAATAGGCACGCCCCCTTACATGGGTCTTAAAACATAATCTGACGAAATGTGGGTGTACTATTAGGTACACCTTTTCCTAACCCTTCAGGGATTATAGGTGTGATGTTATGTTATGTTATTAGACCCTACTTGCTCCTAACAGACCTGCATAGCAGCATAATTCGTTTATAATGGTAGTGGAAACCTTATAAGCGAATTATGTTGCAGGGACAAAGACACTCCCTCTCTGTAAGAGGAAATGGTTCGTCAGAGCTACAACGACTGCTAGCTCGCCGTCCGTTCGTCTTATGACGACAGGCCGTGTCGACGGCGCGTTCGTGTTCCACGTACGCCGAATAAAGATACACATAAACAGGAAGAGCCGATGCCTGCCGGGGCTGCGAGGCTGTTTGAAAGAGAAACCGCGGCTCTGGAACACAAAGGGCAAAGAAGGAACATGGATGGGTTTTAGTCAGTACAAGTCTGACACTCCCTTCCGCTCGGAGGGAGAATGATTTGATAATTTCCTATCCGAAAAGGGATACAACGAACAAAAAAAAATTGAAATGGAAAAATTACCGAACGATTGCGACTTGTTTTAGTTAGGCTTATTTTTTTTTTATTGGAGCTCCTGGCAAATAGTAAGAGCCGCTTGGGTCGATCTATATGTTAGGCTGCGCTTGCCGAGGTTGGACGTCAGTGAGCTGCAATAAAACTTTTTTGCAACAAATAAATCCAACTTTAAAAACACAGAAAAGTGAAAAATGACTTTAACTTCAAAAGTCGGTGACTTTGTTTTTTTGCTAAAAAGTTTTTTTATTTTTCCTTTTCATGAATGTCTAAATAACAGTTCAAAAAACTACACTCAACTCACTGACGTTTTAAAAGTTTTTTTCTTTAAATTTTTCCACAGAAGCGGCGGCTTCGCTTACGGCGTACCATTTTCAGCCCTCACAATGTTTTTCCTGTTCCGTAAGAATGCAAAACATCCCACAAATACAAAGAAAGTATCCCGTAATATAAAGTTAATAGTCGTAAATATCATATAAATCAATCAATGCCTATGATTGTTTTAATGTTTCCTTAATACCGTGTTTTATTGCCGACTGCGGTGGGCGACCGATAAAGCCTTAGGCCGGGAGTTGGGTATTCTTTTCAAAGTTTTTTTATGAGTGAGTAAAGTGTTTCATTGTCTGTGTTGTCGTGTTTGGAGCCATAATGGTTCAAACGACGACTGCAAAGTGAAAAATTGTTGATACTTTTTATTTTTATTTCTGCTTAATATAGCAAGTCAAACCCACTTTGAGTTTTAAAAAAATGCTGCTCTTGGTGTGCTATTAGCATAAAAAAAGAAAGAAGGAAAAAATATTTATTTCTCGCAGGGACATGACGTGCATACAAAAAAACCAGCCAAGTGCGAGTCGGACTCGCGCACGAAGGGTTCCGTACCATTATCTATAAAAACGGCAAAAAAATCATATCTGTTGTATGGGAGCCCCCCTTAATATATATTTTTTTTTAATTTTTAGTATTTGTTGTTATAGCGGCAATAGTGATACATCATTTGTGAAAATTTCAGCTTTCTAGCTATCACGGTTTATGAGATACAGCCTGGAGACAGACAGACAGACAGCGAAGTCTTAGTAATAGGGTCCCGTTTTACCCTTTGGGTACGGAACCCTAAAAAAAGAAATAACAACAATCATAAAGCGCATCAAACATTACAAATACAACAGGACATAACACAACAATACATCACGAAAGGTTATGTAGACAGAGGCGCACGTAATTATTAGACTCACATTTCGCCAGTTCTGTTAAGTCCCATATGTGAAAAGGGGCTATAGTCGTCAGTTAGGCACAAATCGAAACTTGCTGCTATTGATAAATTCCTGATGGAAAAACCCAATAACTCTTTGCCCACTGGCTACCACTACTGCTGTACATGAGGGTTAGATTTCACCAGACCAATGTGTCTACTGTCTAGAACAGCGAGGCTATTAGGTACACTTTTACCAAACCCTTTGAGAGTTACAGGCGTGATATTATGTCATCTTCTGCTGCAAGGAATGAATCAACATCCGATCATAACAGGTGTTAGAATACCCAAGCTCCACGTCATTGCGAGCATTTTTTTTTGTTCTAGACCATACCGGAGATCATACCTTCTAGTTACGAAGATATTGGGGGTGAAATTTCCAACGTTTTTCCAATTTTTTAGGGTTCTGTACCCAAAGGGTAAAACGGGACCCTATTACTAAGACTTCGCTGTCTGTCTGTCTGTTTGTCTGTCTCCAGGCTGTATCTCATAAACAGTGATAGCTAGAAAGCTGAAATTTTCATAAATGATGTATATTACTATTGCCGCTATAACAACAAATACTAAAAATTAAAAAAAATATATTAAGGGGGGCTGCCATACAACAGATATGATATTTTTGCCGTTTTTATAGATAATGGTACGGAACCCTTCGTGCGCGAGTCCGACTCGCACTTGGCCGTTTTTTTTTAATATACAAGTTTTTAATGTTATACTTAACTTTAAATACCGCCACGGCACGTGATTTTTTACCTCAAAAAAAAAATCGTTTCCTAGCAATAATTTTTGCGTAGAGTTACTTAGTTTGTCGTTCAGAATGCTTGATTGAGGGCTTCGTAAAGGGTCCGTCGACACCTTATTATGATATTTATGATCCCAGCTCCCGGCTTATCGTCAACTTATACACATTACCCGGTACGATCACGTCAATACCATTGTTCCATTTCTACTGCTAATCGGTTCTTGTAGCTCCTGAACGCTATTTGTTTAAAGATTACTTACTTTTACTCGTGGGTTCGCTTGTTTTAAAAATAATATAATGAACTAGCTTTTGCCCGCGGCTTCGCCCGCGTGCAGTTCGGGAATTGCCCATGGGATCTTGCCTACTTCTGGGATAATAAGTAATCTACATCTATTTGTATCAGACTATAATCTATCTCTGTGCCAAGTTTCATCCAGATCTGATTAGCCGTTCTGGCGTGATTGAGTAACAAAGATCCATTCATCCAAACTTTCGCATTAATAAATAGTTTATGTAAGATATATATGTAATATTAGTATTTAGGGTTCCGCACCTCAAAGGGAAAAACGGAACCCTTATAGGATCACTCGCGTGTCTGTCTGTCTGCCTGTCCGTCTGTCACAGCCAATTTACTCTGAAACTACCGGACCGATGAAGTTGAAATTTGGTACATTTATGTAAGTCATTGATTCAAAGACGGACGTATAAATTAATTTTAAACAGGAGAGCCACTTTTGGATCGTAAATTAAAAAATGAAAATAAAAATATTTCTAAACTACATCGTGTTATATCAAAAACTGTGATACACGTGTCTCATAATTTTAATTGAAGAGTGATGTGTACATTAAGTTTTGAGTCAACCGACCCAGAGAATATTAAGTTTCACAGAAAATTCAACCCCCATTTCAAAACAAAGAATACATCCTTCAAATTTCATGTCATTAAGACCAGTGGTTGATATATCAGTCAGTCAGTCAGGACTTTGATTTTATATCGCGGGATGATTTTGGAAAAACTGTAAGTAGAGTATGTAGACTTTCAAGTCTATCGACACCTAGAATACAAAGTTCCACAGAAAACTCAGCACCCCATTTTGTCATCTTAGGGGTGGAATTTTGGTGCTATCATTGCGAGGATCGCCCGGAGGACACGGTGGAGCACACCGTGGAGGTCTGCTCCGCTTGGGCGGAGCACCGCCGTGTCCTCGTAGCGGCGATTGGCGGCGACGACCTCTCGCGTCCGGCCCTGGTTCAAGCCATGGTCCGGGGCGAGAGGGAATGGAAAGCCGTCGCCTCCTCCTGCGAAGCAGTCATGCTAGCGAAGGAGGCGGCGGAACGTGAGAGGGAGAGAGCCTCACGTCCCAGCCGCCGCGGGAGGAGAAGCACCGGGCGTCGGGGGCCACGCCGTGATGGGTCTCGGCCACCGTAGGCGCGGGCCTGTGGACGCTGAGTAAAGAGCTAGCTCGCCGTCCGTCCGTCGTATGACGACGGCGCGTTCGTGTTCCACGCGCGCCTCAAAGAGATGTCAGCAAACGGGAGGGGCCCGCAAGGGCCGATGCCTGCCAGGGCTGCGGGACTGTTCGAAAGAGATACCGCGGCCCTGGAACATAAAGGGCCAAAGAAGGAACATGGGTGGTTTTTAGTCAGTAAGAGTCTGACACTCCCTTCCGCTCCGCCCAGAGCGGGTGGGGTCATTTGATGATTTCCCACCCTCCAAAAAAACAAAAAAGGGGTGGAATTTCGAAAAACCCTTTCTAAGTGGACCCTTTGCCACTGGTAGGTACCAGTGGCGAAGAGTGAAAATTGAGTCAGGGGAAACCGAAGAAAAAAATGAGAATTGTTTTTTTTTCCTATGTTTATTTGGACCTCATTTTCGTTATCAGTGACCTCAAAAACTATGAAAATGATAACCCTGATGAAAAATCTAAAAAAAATGGTTGGTGCCATTTAGAATTTGCATTTTGACCTAATTTTCGATATCCCAAGATAATCCGAATGATTTTCGTTTTCGATATCGACCCTGAAAACCATGAAAATGACATCCATGACGAAAAAACCAAATATTTTCGTCCGCACCATCTTGGATTTTCATTTTGACCACATTTTCGTTATCAGCGACCCCAAAAACCACGAAAATGACATTCATGAAGAAAAACCAAAAATTTTCATCGGCGCCATCCTGAATTTCATTTTGACCTAATTTTCGTTATCAGCGACCCCAAAAACCACGAAAATGACACTCATGACGAAATAACTGAATTTTTTTACTGGCGCCATCATCGATTTACATTTTGGCCACATTTTCGTTATCAGCGACCCCAAAAGCCATGAAAATGTTACGCATGACGAAAGAACCTAAAATCTTCATGGGCGTCGTCTTGAATTTTTATATTTTGACCTCATTTTCGTCATTGGCGACCCCAAAAACCACGAAAATGACACCCATGACGAAAAAAACGAAAAAAAACAGGACTGAATTTCATACTGGGGGATGATTTTGGAAAAACTGTGATACACGTTTCTCATAATTAATCTTTTCTTAACTGAAGAGTATGTACACAAACTTTCAATTCAATCGACCTCGAGAATAAAAAGTTTCATAGAAAACTCAACACCCATTTTTACCCTCTTAGGGGTAGAATTTCGAAAAACCTTTTCATAGTGGATACCTACTCTTCACAAAGAATACGTCCTCCAAATTTCATTTCTCTAGGACCAGCGGTTTGGGCTCTGCGTTGATATATCAGTCATCAGTCAGCCAGGCCTTTGAATTTTATATTGGGGGATGATTTTGGAAAAACTGTGATACACATCTCTCACAATTTTAACTGCAGAGTATGTACACAAACTTTCAAGTCAATCGACCCCGAGAATAAAAAGTTTCACAGAAAATTCAACACCCCAATTTACCCTCTTAGGGGTGGAATTTCGAAGAACCTTTTCTTATTAGATATCTACTCTTAATCACAAAGAATACACCCTCCAAATTTCATTTCTCTAGGGCCAGTGGTTTGGGCTGTGCGTTGATATATCAGTCAGTCAGGACTTTGAATTTTATATTGGGGGATGATTTTGGAAAAACTGTGATATACATTTCTCATAGTTTTAACTGAAGAGTATGTAGACTTTTAAGTCAATCGACCCGAGAATAAAAAGTTTTACCGAAAATTCAACACTCCATTTCTCCCCTTTAGGGGTGGAATTTCGAAAAACCCTTTCTTAGTGGATACCTACTCTTCACAAAGAATACACCCTTTAAATTTCATGTCTTTAACACCAACAGCTTAGGCTGTAAGTTGATATATCAGTCAGTCAGTCAGGACTTTGAATTTCATTTTGATGGATGATTTTGGAAAAACTTTGATACACGTTTCTCATAATTGTAACTGCAGAGTAGGTACACAAATTTTCAAGTCCATCGACCGCGAGAATAAAAAGTTTCATAGAAAACTCAACACCCCATTTTACCCTCTTAGGGGTAGAATTTCGAAAAATCCTTTCTTAGTGGATACCTACTCTTCACAAAGAATACACACTCCAAATTTCATTGCTCTAGGACCAGCGGTTTGGGCTGTGCGTTGATATCTCTGTCAGTCAGTCAGGACTTTGAATTTTATATATATAGATAGATGTAATTTTTTCCAGTCTTCGAAAATGAACTGTTTTGAAAGCCCATGTTAAATTGTTTAATTATTTATTGTGTACTGTGTTATAATCATTAAAGTTTTAATCAAAATATTAATTTTTTACAAACTATAATAGAAATAAATATGTACAAGTATAAAAGGGTTACAGGGCACCCAAAAATTCCTCCGCATCGCTGTCAACACGAAAAGTGCCCAGAAGGCTGGCAGCATTACCACGTTGGATGGCAATGCTGATTCTTTGGCCAAAAAATAGGCCCGCCCTCTGGTCACGTGAAAAGTCGACCAACCGCTTGGCGATTTCCCGAAAAACTAGGTGGGCACTCGGACCCCATGGCCCTAGTGTTTCAACCCCAAACGGCTCAAACACATAACTACCAATTAAATTATTGTATTTGCGCCATTTGAGGTTTTCAGCACCTGCAGCAGCCGCCCCAGCGCAGCCCACTGTGCTAGGAAGATGGGATGGCGCAAGGGTGTCGACGCAAGTTGCGTCCCACACCAAAGGCCTACCCAACTTCCATGGCATTATGGTCATACCATCTGGTCTCTTCCCATCGACGCGTGCCAAGCCATTGGGTTCTAAGACAGCTGGCACCCCGGCGGTGGCAAGAGCACGACGGATGAGATCATTAATGTTAGCGTGCCGCGCAATCCGACCTGCACTCTTACTGCATGAAAGGCCATGGTGTCCGAAGCAGTCGACTGCTTCACCACATTGACAGCGATGTGGAGCCCCACAAGGAGTGCCCAATCGCAAACACGTAGCGAGCCGGATAATAATTAATAATATTAAATTAATATTATTGTGTTAATTCAAAAACAAGTGTTTACTATTTCACCATTACACAAGGTGGATGGGACACCGACGCACAAACGGTTACCACGTATTCAGTACATTTATTTACTTATTTATTTAAACTTCATGTACAATAGTGGTACATGGGTGGACTTAATGCCACAAGGCATTCTCTACCAGTCAACCTTTGGATTAAATAAGAAAACATTGTGATAGGGTACAAAATAAATATATAAAAATAACTTCTTGTTTTCGAAAATTTATACATAATTATACTTATATTGATACTAATACACATATAATTATAAATAAAATAAACTAATAAATATTTTAACAAATACCAAAATAAAGGCAAGAAACCTAATAATAATTACCATGACTAGACTTCTAATTGAGAGTTATTTATTCTGACTTAAGTAGTGGTTACGAACTTTTCTTTTATAAGCGAATTTGCTTTCAGCTACATCATTCCGAATAACGAAATATTTCGATGTGAGAGGGGCATTAATATTTCATCGGTCTTCTTCTATCAAATCTTTTTTTTTTTAATATTAAATGGACCTACTCTTGACCTCAATCTAGTCCTGAGGTCGGCGACGGAACGAGCTAACCCAGAAGAAGCCTATTAACTCGCGACTTAAATAGATTGGGGTCATATTATGAACTTGGGAACACTGACGAAGGCAGAGAATTCCACTCTTTGGCTGTGCGCATAATAAACGATGTAGCAAAGCGCTTCGTGCGAATGTGTGGAACATCGACAAGGAATGGGTGATAACCCGCAGTACGTCTGAACTCCCGATGGAAGAAGGGAGATGGTGGAATGATCTCGTGGAGCTCTTGGGCACACTCACCGAAGTACAGCCTGTAAAAGACCGACAGACATGCAACCTTGCGCCTGTGGGCCAAGCTATGAAGCTTGGTACCCACCAGCTTATCGTCACCAATTAACCTTCTTGGCTTTGCGCTCAACAGAGTCGAGTGTGGCCAATTAGTATTTCGCTGAGCCATCCCAAAGGTTACCGCAGTGCTCCATGCCGGACCGAACTTGAGCTTTATATATGTAGAACTAAAAGCTGTCCTGGCTTGAAGTAACGCTTAACCTTATTTAGGATACCCAGCTTTTTTGCCGCTGTTTGATCTTTCGACTCAATGTAGGCACCGAAGTTGAGATTCGCACTCAACTTCGTACCAAGGAGCTCGAGGCTGTCGGTAACTGGTACAGATGGACTCCTTTTGGTGGTGAACAGGCACACTTGGGTTTTGGTAGCGTTAAAAACAACCAGATTTTCATCACCCCACTTGGAGACAAGACTTAAGGCTAAATTTAGTCGCTCTACTATGGCCTCTCTCAATGAACGCACTTCTTCATCGCTGGCTTTTGCGCTGGATGCATAACTCTCCATGACAGTGCTGTCGTGACATGACGTGTCATGACATTTTCACCGTGCAGGTATTGCAGTTTTGTATAAAAGAGCAAGTTTTTTTTTAATAATCGTGGTGGGTGGTTCAGAATGATGTACTAAATAAGTGGTAACCGTTTTATCGTCGGTGTCCTTTCCACCACGTATTTTCCGTGCTATGCTATGCCTATGGCTGAGGGAATTCTGGACTTTTGAATGTCAAAGATAGAACATGCTTTTCTTCGACCACATGTACTGATCATGGTTCATGGTTCCTCTTTAGAAACTATGATGTACCTATCCAGTCTAAAAAAGTCTGCCTTGTTGGTCCAGTGGTCCCAAGCGCTACTTCTGAGCACGAGGTACCGAGTTCGATTTTCAGGTCGGACAAAGTTTTATTAATAATAATAATAATAATCAACTGAAATCAGTCCTCAAGAATACATGTCCCGTGTCACAGAGCGCATCGACTTCCTGAAGCAGAAAGTTTATGCATGGGCGAACCGTATTCGGCGGTATAAGCGGCGGGTTGATCGATACTCACAGAATCGCATGTTCCAGAGCGATGAGAGGTGGGTATACAGAGCATGGGAGCGACCCGAGCAAAATGTGACAGACGTGTGCCGCTCAGATGATACCGTCACGAGTTCTTTTTGGCGCAGCATCTGGTCGGTGCCCGTCTGCCATACTGAGGCTGACTGGATACGTGATGTCGAGCGAGTGTGTGAACCTATCACAGAAATGGAACCAATTTTAATAACAGCAACAGATGTAGCCAGAGCAGTTCGTCCGTTACCGAATTGGAAGTCACCAGGACCGGACGGACTGCACAACTTCTGGCTCAAATGGCTTAGTAGTTCACACACTTGCCTGGCATCCCAATTCCAGTCATCCTTAGAGTCTGGGTCGCTACCGCAATTTCTAACAACAGGTATTACCCACCTGCTCCATAAGTCAGGTAGTCCCGTGGAGCCCAAGAATTATAGACCGATCACGTGTTTGTCGACGGTCTATAAGCTTCTTACATCCATTTTGAGAGTGAAAATTAATACACACATTGATAAAAACTCCATTATGTCTGCCTCTCAAAATGGATGTAAGAACGGGTCATTAGCCAACAGGTTCGTCGATCCCGCAAGGATCTTTCGACATGTTGGATAGATTATAAGAAGGCCTACGACTCGGTGCCACATACATGGCTCATGAGGGTGCTAGAGTTGTACAAGATAGATGCAACTCTACGCGCCTTCCTTGAGTCATGTATGGGGCAATGGAGGACGGTCCTTCGATATCCAGGATGTCGACAGATCCAGGGGAACGATGAGCCTGTATGGATTAAACGGGGAATATTCCAGGGCGACAGTCTGAGTCCACTTTGGTTCTGTCTAGCCCTGAATCCTCTAAGCACATTGTTGGAGGATTCAGGTCTAGGCTACCGGTTGAGGAGAGGTGGTCAGGTCATATCTCACCTTCTTTACATGGATGATCTGAAACTCTTTGCCCCCAACAAATTGCAACTGATGGAGCTACTGAAAGTAACTGAAACTTTTAGTAGCGCCATCAGGATGGAATTTGGTGTGGACAAATGTGCAGTCATGTATGTAAAGCGGGGGGAGATTATGGAACCCGAGGGAATTCAGCTCTCGGATGCCATACACCTCAGATCCCTCTCCTCATCCGAAAGTTATAAGTATTTGGGTATGTCGGAAGCGTTAGGCATTAACGTAACTGACATGAAGCAATCGTTGAGGGAGCGCTTCTTTGGACGCCTGAAGAAGGTATTAAATAGCCTTCTTTCAGGCGGAAACAAGGTGCGTGCCTTCAACGGTTGGGTCATGCCGGTTTTAATGTACTCTTTCGGCATACTCAAATGGACTCAGACCGAACTCGATGCCCTGGATAGGAGAGTTCGTACACTGCTGACCGCAAACCGGATGCATCACCCACGATCATCGGTGATGAGGCTGTACATATCGCGGAAGTGTGGGGGTCGTGGCTTTTTAAACGCCAAGACCCTCCACAACCGCGAGGTGTGCAGTCTCAGAGAATATTTTTTAAAAGCCGAAGTGGGTATACACCGAGATGTGGTCGCAGTGGACAAGGGACTCACCCCGCTGTCCATGGCTAAAGAGAACTGGCGCAAACCTGTGGTGCTTACTAATGATGACCGCAAGGAAGTATGGCAAGGCAAGGAGCTTCACGGGCGCTTCTGCCGGGCTCTTCATGGGCCGGATGTAGATTTCCCAGCGTCCGTGTCCTGGCTACGTTTCGGTGACCTCTTTGGGGAAACTGAGGGTTTTGTCTGTGCGATTATGGATGAAGTTATGTTAACGAACAACTACCGGAAACATATTATGAAGGACGGGACGGTTGACGTGTGTCGGGCATGCCACCGTCCGGGTGAGTCCATCAGACATATTATTTCTGGTTGTTCTCGTCTAGCTAACGGCGAGTACTTGCACAGGCACAACCAAGTAGCCAGGATTATTCACCAGCAACTTGCCTTGAAATATAAACTTGTGGAATCTGAGGTACCGTACTACAAGTATGTGCCCGACCCAGTTCTCGAGAAAGACCATGTCACGCTGTACTGGGATCAGTCTATCATTACTGACAGGACTATTGTGGCCAATAAGCCTGACATAGTGGTGATAGACCGATCAGCGCGCCGCGTAATGATAGTCGATGTTACCATCCCGCATGACGAGAACCTCGTGAAAGCTGAGAAAGAGAAACAAATAAAATATCTCGACTTGGCACACGAGGTTGTCGACATGTGGAATGTGAACTCGGCTACCATTGTGCCGATTGTCGTGACGGCCAATGGCCTTATGGCCAAGAGCCTCGATGACCATCTATCGAGGCTCTCCTTAGGTGGTTGGATCAAGGGCCTGATTCAGAAGGCAGTACTCCTCGATACGGCTCGCATTGTGAGGAGGTTCCTGTCTCTGGAGCCCTAACCACCGGTAGCTTGGACCCTGCTCCCGACACCGGCGGACTCCTATTTTTTGTATTTTTAAATGTTTTTTTATATGGTTTTATATTTAAATATTTAAAAATGTAAAGAATATGTTTAAAAATGAATAAACGGAATAATAATCATTTTATTATCAGGCAACAAGGCCCATAGATAAAATACACAAAATAATTTTATACAAAGATAAACTAATACATATTTTGAAAACCTTAGAACTAATACATAGTAAACTATACACGTTACGTTTCACGTTACGTTACGTTTATTGGGTTTTTATATCAGGAATTTATCAGTTACAGCCCGGGTCTGCGTTTGTTCGTTGCTGATGGCAATAGGCTCGCCCCCTTTTGCATGGAACTGAAACATAACTACTGAAATATGGGTGTATCTACAATAGGTAATTTCTGCATTTTCCTTTAGGGACTACAGGTATAATTCTTTTCTGATTTCGCGATAGTGTGATTCTTTTCTGTATCAGCTGATCTGAGTACGGTAAATAAATATCCAACGGTGTTAGGCTGTCGAACGAAAAGACCTAAGTCCTAAGTCAGATCGATTAACATTAACCCGAACTAAACTTTTCAACTTCACTTTTCCTAAATATTCAACCTAGGTCCAAACTTACCATTACCAAGTAAAACCATTGTTCTTACTATAACATAGGTAAATAAATTATGAAGTTTCTGTTCCTCTATTGTTGAGAGCACAAAGCCAGTAATAATACTAGCCTTGGGTCCAGTTTCATACTTCTGTCTACTTTATGCACATAGACAATGGCTTGAGGGTTATATATGGGTCATACGTTCGGTTACTGTCGAGGAGCTCGTAGCTTAATAAAAACAGCCGCACGGGTCCGATCTTCATGGTTAAGCATCGCTTGCCGAGGACTGTTCATAGATGGGTTACCATCCATTACATTTCGAGTTTCGTCTGTGTCCCGGAAAGCACGTTAAGGCGCTGGTCCCGGCTGTCATTTGTAGATCTTTGATAATCGTTACAAACAGTCAGTGGGCCGAAAGTCTGATATCGTATTACCCAGTACTATCTGGATTGTGGAGATCAGATAGGCAGTCGCTCCATGTAAAATACTGGTATTCAGCTGCATCCGGTTAGACTGGAAGCCGACCCCAACATAGATGGGAAAAGCAAGCTAGGCAGATGATGATGAAAGGTTACTATGTGTCGTTTTCTGAGTAAAGTTGTTCGTCAGAATAGTTTTTCTCCACTGTAAAATTATCCAAGACATACAGAGACAGAAAGATGATTTCCACCGAATGGCTCACATCGCATCAGATCGGAAAGGATACGAACGATGCGGTGACACTCGATTGCGTCCGGTAGGATATCGACGCATACGATCGGCTCCGTACCGTTGTTTGGTAACGTATCCGTTTCTGCGCCTAGTCAAATAGTTTAATTCCTATGTTGACGTGTTCTAATTCCGATCGCATACGACGACAGGCGAACGGAGCCGATCGCGCGTCGCAGCATAATTGTAAGTAGTCTGGTCCGCCGCGGTTGTACTGCAAGCTGCAGTTCAACGCCTCTAATGCAGGGTTGTGCTACATTGTGCACTCGTCCCATACTGTTAACTTCCACTGCTGCAAAAGGACTCCCCCGTTTTTGGTAATCTTGCATGTCGGGGTATCTTCGCTTGCAAGATTCAGCGGCAATTTGAAAATGGAATGTGCAGTCCGGCCACCCTTAAGCAAAGTTGCAGCAATGTCCGAGGAAGCCACAACCACAGATAAATGACGGCACGGTTGGCGCAGTGGCTGAGTAATTGACTGCGGTGCTGCGTATCGCGGGTTCGATTCCCGCACGGAACAAATTTACAACGTCGTGGATTTTATCAAACATTAAATTTGTTTTCATTTTTAAACTTTTTAGAGATTTTATTTCATACTGGGTTAATTTGTACATTTTTTATTCATTAATTTATATTAACCTATCTTTTGAATAGTTAGAACCATAACCAAAACTAAAAGTATACATTATTCTATTTTGTAATGATTTGAAAATCATAAAGCATGAAAATAAAACAAAATCTAGGTATTTGGTTTAATTTTCATGAAACTGTAACAAAAAGTGAAAACCGATTGGGGCTCGAACTCACGAACCATTTTTATTATTTTTGGAAATCTAACAGCATTAAAAAAAAACAAAGTAATTACAAAAAGTGGATACTGGCTGCGATTCGAACTTGCAAAAACTGGTTTCCAGGGCGGTAGCTGAACTGGTAGGCAACTTATTGCTGTGACCAATGGTGTAAAATAGCCGTTCTGTTAATGCATGTTGTGACATGACATTGAGGACGTAATGCACTATTGCTCATTCCCCCTAAGTTAGTAGCGGGAACATTATATAGCCAATATGCTATTCCAATCTATCTCTGTGCCAAATTTCATCCAAATCCGTTCAACCGTTCTAGCGTGATTGAGAAACAAGAATCCATCCATCCAAACTTTCGCATTTATAATCGTAGAAAGATAAATGTTATTTCCTCAGCCTTTCCATCAAGTCCTACTTTTTACTTAAAATGAAAGGTCACCTTATTAGCATGGTACTAAATTCGCAAAGATCCTCTATTTCGGAGCATTAAGAACTGCTGTTGTACGTAGTACTAATTACTTCCATGCAAAGAGTAAACACAAAAGGAAAAATAATACAGTAAGGGGTTCGAAAAACCGACAAACAGACAAAAATTTTAAAAATTGTAGAAATAGGTTCTGTGGGTGATCCTTTAATTAATACCCCTACAATTTTTTTTTTCTAAATATTTTCAATGTGGAGAAACGCCACGTCTACAGATTTATTATATGTATATTATGTAGATTTAGTCCTGCAAGCATTACTTTTTCGACCGTCTATTATAAACTGACACTGAAATTAAACCAGTTTTGAAGTTAAAAGAAAGGAACAAATTCTAAGTTCTCAGTAGTACTCAGTATTTATAGAGTGCGCGGAGTCAGAGAGGTGGAGCGAGCAGGAACTGCACTAGCTGCAACACGTGTAAGGGCTGCCTCTGTTGGGATATTCAAGGTGTAACAGAATTAATGCATGAGCTCTCGTGTGGTGACTGAGACCATGAAACTGAACCACTTTTAATCGTTGTCGTTGTAAAAATGGTACTTACCATGCTGAGATAGAAGCTTTTTGGCCTCTTACGGGACCTATACACACATATGCATTTAAGTTCTCATTATTTCACAAAAAAAAAAACATTAAATTTATTCTTTCGTGTTTTTTTTATTTTTACTTTTTGAAAAAAATAGTCCCAATCGTTTCGAGTTCGATGATCGAGTTAATGGTATTCGGTTCCAGAACGACCTAAAAATAATGGTGTATAATTGGTTTAATTTTATGTTTTAGTTTTAATTTTTTGTTTTATTTTTTCATTTTTTTTTTGTTACTGGTTGTCCTATACGATTTCAATAAATACGTTGTCTTTTCTTTTTTGAAAACATTCAGGAAGTTTTCAGTAAAGTTTTAATTTGTTCGTTTATTTAGTTTAGTCTCTGGTTTTAACGAGGCTAACCACTCGAGATCGCAGTGAAAAAATATAAAAATTATAATTCATTTGAAAAAATACAAAAATTATAATTCATTCCTACTTGATCTATGCGGTGCCCGACAGGGTCCATAATTGTGACTAGTATATTTATTTCCTTACCAACTTAAACATTATGGTACGCAATAAAGAATTGAGAATTGAGAACATTTACCGTACCGTATGAGACTTTTAACCAGCTTGAAGTCTGTGCGATATCAGACACCGGGTAATTTATTGCATCCACTTCCATTGTCTTTTCTTTCAGTCTTTGCTTTTGTTTTAATATTCTTTGTTAAATTTTTCTGTATTTCGCACCGGACTTCTGACTGACCCGTTGAACTAGTGGTCGGAAGCACGACTAATGAGCATAAGGTCGTGGGTTCGATTCCCGGGTCGGATAAAGTGGGTTTTTCCATCAGGAATTCCCTATTACATGGGACTTAAACATAGCTGGCGATATGTGGGTGTACTATTAGGTACACCTCTGCCTAACCCTTCGGGGATTACAGGTGTTATGTTATGTTATGTTATATCCCTCCGACTTAATGTATACAGCCCATTACTAATTTTCTGTTTATTGTAAGTACAACTTTCATTTTTAATGGTATTTTACTGGTCCTTTTATTATTTTGCGAGTGCTGTGCACTTCTGTAAGTGGCGAATTCACTGTACCTAAAACTGTTTGTGATTTCTGTTTATACATGTTTTAGTAAGTAAGCCGTTGAAGTGCCATATAAATAAATTAATTAATAAACATTTACACCGCGCCAACCCTGCTCTCACCGGTGCATTTATCCCTCAAAGCGTAAGAGGGGTAGTTGCGGACAAACCAGGTAAATAACGACATGTATTATATAATATACACAAAGGTACATAAAGGGATACGTTTCACTTAGATTCTATTCTATTTTGTATATTTTTCTTTGTAGATGTGAAAGAGTGTTGCTTTGTACAGTTTATTGGAAATAAATACTGTTGCTGTGTGGAGAAATATAAATGGTGTAAAGAATATTGTGATAGTTCATAATACAAACTCAGCTACTGGTGAGCAAGAGATGCTGGGTTCGATTTCCGGGTCAGGTAAATTGTGAGCACGGACTTTGGAAGTTGATTGTGTGATACCTCCATGCCTTGGAACTGCCTATTTAATGGGAGTGTAATCTTTGGCAAAATGAACGCTACGTATGTAAATGTAAACTTGTTCACTATTATATTATCTGCTTTATTTCAACTAATTTACTTTTATCATCACCGTGTCACCGGTCATCGTGGTCGAAATCAGTTCATGAGGATATTAAATGTTACTATTATACCCTTTGTTTTTCAAGACTTTTTTCTATACCACATCTTTATTACATCTACACTAATAAACACGACAGCGATAACCCTTACCCAGTATCCATTACATGAACTAAAGATATAATAATAGTTTTATATGCTGGACCCCCGTAATGGGGTCATTTGTGCCCCGTCTCGGGATAATCACGGTCAATTTGGTTACAATAATGTGGTGCGTTCGAACATGGTTGATAAAGGTACCCCGTGGTGTTTTGTTAAATGATATGATGGTGTGGGTACATTATGTGTTAATTTGTTTCATGGGGTTTTCTGGTGGTGTGTTGTACTTAGATATCATGGCCATCTTCCTGTCCCATTCTATTAATTTAACAAATTTCCTATTCGTCCGCCTGAGACATTGGTCAGCAAGGAATTGAGAGCTCTAAACATGGGTGATGTCCGCGTCAGGCGAGGTGGACGGCAGAGCAGTACACTTGTATGCCACTAACATGGGAGAGCTCTCTCCGCACTAGTTAGGGGTGGGGGCATACGGGAGGGTGTTGTGGCGAGCTTGATCGGTTAGTTGCGGTCTAACTAAAGTTTTAAGGAAATCATGTGATACATATTTTTATACAATACTCCCACCAGTGGCGAAGGTTCCATACAACTCGATTCCTACCGGCTTCCCTTTGGAAAATAACACAGTCAGTATTCTGCAGACAAATAATATAATCACATTAAAGATATGTACTCCGGCTTACCTCTTTCAAAAATTTACCCTTCGCTACTGACTCCCACCACACTTATCCACACAGAATTGGCTTGAGCCGGTCCATGCAATAAAAGCGCGACCCGATATCGATGATTTGTGGTCGGTCATTCCTTTAGGATGAAATTTTTAGGAAAAGACAAGATTTCAATTTTAGTTAGGTACAATCGATAAATAGAGAGAATCGATTTCGAAACACTTTGTATGAGCCATCACCTAAGTAGAGTAGTAAGTTTAGAACTTTAGTCTCATCTACAGTGTACACTCTATAAGTTTTTAAACTGTCATGGTCACTAACATTATAACTAACACTAGAAACGGGATATTTACCATGTCCACTGTTTGTTGTTCCGCCGAAATATCGGGACAAATAGTGGACATGGTAAATATCCCGTTTCTAGTGTTAATTATAATTATAGTGTACACTCTGCCTAACCCATCGGGGATTACAGGCGTGATGTTATGTTTCAGTGTACACTCTAGCTACGAAGAAACACAACTCTTCATTAATCATTGCTATTCATCATTCTCCTGCTCTTATCCCAAATTAATTTGGAATTCCCTGCCTTCGTCAGTGTTCCCAAGTTCATATAACCCCAATCTTTTTAAGTCGCGAGTTAATAGGCTTCTTCTGGGTAAGCTCGTTCCATCGTCGACCTCATCTCTGTCCTCAGGACTAGATTGAGGTCAAGAGTAGACCCATTTAATATAAATAAAAATAAAAATAAAGTTGGCTCTGCATGTCTTCTTCTTCCATACTTCTCTATAACTCGTCACCTTAGTAGTCACCTCCATTATTAGCTATAGCATTCTACACACAGTCCATTCATCATTTCTTTGGTCTTCCTGTACTCTTATAGCCATCCACATTCAAACTTAAAACTTTTTACACGACATTTTCCTCATTTCTCGACATGTTTTTATATGTATTAACGATGAGAAACATAGGATGAGGAGCTCGTACTTAAATAATAACAGCCGCTCGGGTCTATCTTTAGGTTAAGCCGTGCTTGCCTAGGTTGGTCTGTGGATGGGTGAACACCCATTACATATCGAGTTTCCTCCGTGCCTCGGAAAGCACGTTAAGCCATTGGTCCCGGCTGTCATTTGTAGATCTTCGACAGTCGTTACAGGTGGTCAGTGGCCCGAAAGTCTGACAACCAGTCTTACCAAGGATATCGTATTACCCAGTACTAGCTGGGTTGTGGAGGTCAGATAGGCAGTCGCTCCATGTAAAATATTGGTATTCAGCTGCATCCGGTTAGACTGGGAGCCGACCCCAAGATAATTGGGAAAAGGCTAGGCAGATGATGAACGATGAGGAACATAATTATTGATCTGATTTGGTTTTGTAGATATAACCAGCGTTATGTTAACTTATTTATTTAAGAATTTCAAAACATTTGTTAATTTTGGTAATGCCCATCTAGTGGCAACCACTGATCTTTAAATATATTTTATCTGTGGATAATGACTTTATTTATGACACCACTTGACATATAATTTTTGTTTTGCTTTTTGAATTATTATAATTATAAGATGCTATTTGACATTGTAATATGATTATTATTATCTTTTAAGCGCTTTGGTAAAAAAACTGTTAGCTTAGAATGTATTTCTGAATAAATAAATAAATAGTGCCAATGCAGTGGACTACACACTACTTAGACTACATTACTACTTAGTTTTGTTAATCTTATGTTTTATATATTATGTTTTAGTTGTTTATTATCCCTCAATAAATAAAATAAAATAATCCTTTCCTATATGAATTGTAGGAACACCTGCCGAAGAATCTCTTTACCAGCCAAGACCCACCCAACTTGCTCTGACCAACGTCCTCCCGTATCCCCTCCAAATATCCCAGTGTTCGGATTAAATAATAGTAAAATGCTTGCCAACTGGTAATCCAGCGCTTTGCCAAGAGCCTGCGTCGTGCTGGGACGTAATTAATTCGTGAGTTTCAAGCTCACTGAACAGAACTTATCGTTTGTTAATTAAAAATTGTTTTAGTTGTATATGGGTAACGGGTGTGACATGGAGACACGTTAAAATAATTATTCTTATTTATATAATATACATAACATCGCGTCTGTAATCCCTGAAGGGTTAGGCAGAGGTGTACCTAATTGTACACTCACATTTCGCCAGTTTTGTTTAAGTCCCATGTTATATGGGTGAGGGGCGAGGGGGCCTATTGCCATCAACCGGGCACAAATCCAGACTCCGTGGCTGTTACTGAGTAATTCCTTATAGAAAAACCCAATAACACTTTGCCTGATCTGGGAATCGAACCCAGGACCTCATGCTCAGCAGTCACGCGACCACTAGACCAACGAGGCAATCCATTGTATTTGCATACGTAATCAACTCGTGGTTTAATACACATTGAATTATGAGCTTCATATTACCTCAGGATCGAGTGGTTCAGTCGAAAAATGAATGGGAAGCCATGGCTCTGCAGTGGGACTACGGAGGCTGCTTCATCTTACCGTGTTCTTGGCAAAAAGCCGAAATGCCTTCGGCCAGAAATTCTGCTGCAAAGGCTGAAAAAATAATACAACGTGACTTTTTACACTTCATGTACCCAATGACTACTAAACATACATTTAAAAAAAAATGATATTTATGAGATTTAAATAATTTAAAAATAATAACATTATTCATTATTATGACGTATGACATAGTTGAAACACCCTGTTGCGAGCGATGATCTACTCGACTCGTGTGCTAGGTAGGTATGCTCTACCGTTTGACACGTAAACATTATTAACAGGATGTTTCAGAATTCTAATGTACTATTTATTTTTCTTTGTACCTATTTATCTTAATTACTGGTAAAAGAAAACTCCGTTTCCTCCGAACCTCGTAAAGTATGTTAAGCCGTTGATCCTGGCTGTCATTTGTACATCTTTGACAGTCGTTACGAAGTAGTTACAGGTAGTCATACTGGTATTTAGCTACACCCGCTGAAATTGGAAGCATAGTGAAGAGAAAAGTATTTTTTAGACAAAAACCAAATCCGTTCCAAAAATTACCACAAATCTGTTTACAATGAAATTAATAACACACAACAACGATTCCAAATCCCCATACACGAAGCACACAAAACAAAACCATTTGATAAACCAAACCCAACGAGCTGAGAAACTCATTTTCATGAAAATTAAAACAATGTTCATCTTGTACCTATCTTCAAAGGATGGGAGAGATGAAAAAGGGGATCTAATATCCTTCCTGCATACAGTTGTTCATTTGAAAGCCCTTGGCTAAAGCTTTGTCGTAAGACTTCTTTTTAAAAACTTGTTAGTCTGAGCCGGACTTGCGTAGCGTGGGTTCTGTACCAATAAAACTAGTGCAGTTTTTTCACTGCTGCTAGGTCTCCTCTCGAATCACCATCCCGTTCCTGCCCCTTGCCAACTTAGGTTCGGTAAAGCCTGTTTTTTTTTCCATTCTCCCCTGTCAACCGTTTAATTACAACTTTTCAATCGCTTTTATCTCACATAACTCCTCATACAATCCATCCATCAACATTTAAATCAACTCTAATCACTCTTAGTCATAAGCCTCCTCTCTGATTCTTCTCTTAATGAACTTCTATGTTAAGTTGGCCGTCATGTTTAAGATAGAATAGAAACAAATATAGCCTTTTTAGGATTTCTTGTGCCTATGTTTATAGTAAAAAAATAAACTACAACAACAACAACTTCTTCTTGTGCTGTTGTTGTTGTTGTTTGTGTTGTTGTTGTTGTTGTGTATTGCGACTTTTCATTTAACAAGCAGTGATAGCCTAGTGGTGTGACTGCCAAGTCACAGGTCTCAAAACACGTACCTCTGATTTTGCGGATGCATGTGTGTATTGTATAATTATCACTTGCTTCGGTGAAGGAAAATATCGTGAGAAAACCAGCAAACCTGAGATATTTCTCGACGGCATGTAAAGCCAAGTCAGAGGCTCATGGGCGTCATAAAAACTCTGACATCAGGTTAGGCATGAACCACACGATAACTTAAGATTTTCAATTTTTTGCTTTGACAGGAATCATAATTGCACATTTTCTGCAAATTAAAACTAATAAAGTTTTCACTGTATAGGTTCGGACGTAAGCACCATCCCATCCCATTTCTTCCCGTGGGTGTCGTAAGAGGCAACTAAGGGACTTACCAGAGAATGGGCAGCAGCGATCTCTGTGTTTTTATAACAACCGTACTGCGATCGCCAACCCGCCTGCCAAGCGTGGCGATTATAGCAAAAACCCCCTTTGGGGGAGGCCTATGTCCAGCAGTGGACATCTTTCGGTTGAAATGATGATGATGAAAATTTTTACGGGTCTGAAGATCCCAGTGACAGACAGATAGACTTTGGGTATTGTGTTAGGTTGTATGGTCTGGTTGCAATCCATTGAACACGGAACCCTAAAAAGACCACTGCGTAGAGTGTACATTTTAAACTAGGTTATTTTTCCATCTCTTCTTTCTAGTTTGCCTAGGACGAGGGTGAATGCGCGTTTGTGATTTGAGGGACATTCTCAAGAAAAGTACTTTTGCAGAATTTCCTTCACAGTTCTGTAAATGAGTGACTTTTTGCGTTATTTCAGTGTAAAATTATGTTGTGCTGAACTCGTAATGAATTATTCATGTTGTAAGTGTCCAAAAGCGCTTCTACTTAGCTAAGGTCCTGGGTTCAATTCTCGAGTCGGGCAAAGTGTTATTGGGTTTTTCCATCTGAAAATTCTCAGTAGCAGCCACGGAGTTTGGATTTGTGCCCGGTTAATGGCAATAGCATAATCAGCCTATAATGTTCCCACTGCTGGGACACACGGCCTCCTCTCTATGAGAAAGAATATGCTATAATCCGCTGGCCCAGTGTGGGTTGGTAAATGTCACATGTCTTCGAATTTTTAGTTCTAGGACATGCCGGTTTCCTGATGATGTTTTCCTTCACCGTTTTGAGAGCAGTTGTGATGAAATAAATTACACAAAGTAATGCGCCTGTCTGGGTTCGAACCCACGGCTTACTGCTCGTAAGTCACTGGGCCACCGCTGCTCTTGGCAATAAGCTGGTCTCCTATTACATTGAACTTAAACACAACATGAGTTAATGTGGATGCACTATTATGAACATCGCTGCCTAACATTTCGGGATAACTAGCTTGATGTAGGTGTTAATCTAAAAAGTTATAAAAACAAACCTACCTGACTTCGTATGCCAAGACAGTCTCCCAAAGCCTTGTTCTCTGCTCACCCCATGCCCCCTCGAGGCAAACAAAGTCGGCGCTGCCCATGCCCGCATGACCGTTTGTTATGTACTAACTCGTTTTAAAATAACATATCATCATGCCTATAATCCTCAAAGGGTCTACAGAGATGGTTCTGTAGGACATAATATGTCGCCAGTTATGATTTCGGATCTCCATGTAAGATGTCGCGAGCCTATTACCACCAATTTCATTCATCTAATTTCATAATCGTTCCAGTTGAAATTTTCAAAAGTCTTCGTCAAATATCTAATCTAGAAAAGATTAAGTATCTTGAAAGATTTACTTATTTTTTTCATCCCCTATATTCCAAGACAGTCTACCTAAGCCTTGTTCTCTGCACACCCCATGTCTCCCCGAGGCTCACAAAGTCTGCGTTACCAGCGCCCACATGACCGTTTGTTATGTCCTAACTCATTTTTGTTATGCTTAAACCATCGCTTTTGACGGACGACTATTTGTTGCTTCACCTTATGAGGTGAATTCTTTAAGTGTTTTTGGTGTTTACACAGGGATAAAAAATGGCTGTAAAAGTATCTTTAACGAAACCGAAAGACATTGTTCTCTCAGCCATTGCGATATTTTTTTATCTTGACCATACCTGGGAACCTTCTAGTTACGGAGATATTGGGGGTCAAATTTCTAGCATAAAATAAAGTATTTTATTTTTTAAATTTAGGTTTTTAATATTTTAACTTTACTTTAAATACACCCACGACCCCCGTACTATTCAATGCATTAATCAGCACCATGTTTTGAGTGCGTTATGCTGGGTCCTACCGTAAAACGTGAATTTCAGCCCAAAAAACAAGCCAAGTGCTGCTTAACCTAAAGATCGACCCGAGCGGCTGTTATTATTAGCCACGAGCTTCATCTTACTGGGTATTAAGCACTACCAATTGTAAAAATTATAGCGTACATTTTAGAATAAATAGTAAATTAAGTATTTTTTAAACGCTTCAAGGTGACTGTTTGTTTTTAATCCCATCGTTTATTCCTTACTATTCGTTTAAATGACTTAAGAAGTACTAATGTTTCAAGTAATATATTTTATGTAAGCGATTAAAATATCTCGTAAAGTATTCAGTAGCAAACGAAACTGACCTTTAAATGGTTTCCATTAAGATTTTAAATTCCAAACATCTAAGCGAATTAACATACACATAAGCTAGGTAGATAATACATAGTTGTATCAAAAATTAAATACAAACATGTTAATTTTATGTATCTGTGTTACTTTTCATATAATTAACTGTTCTAGTTGTATTCAGATAACATTATAAAAGAAAAGACATCAAATAATTTGGGCTCATTTCTAGTTTATTAGTGGTGTTAGTTACAAAGGTGATTTTCATTTGTAGACTTACCCCATTTTTTTTTTTAATTATCCTACTTTGGTTCCAGTAGTTTACAATTAAATGATATCATTACTTACTCATAGTCATAGATTAGTAAATATAATAATTACCCGACTGTAGGAAAGAGTTCTGAGTTTTTTTTTTTAAGGATAGGTTTTTTGTTCTTATTTTTTTTTAATTAAATGGGCCTACTCTTGACCTCAATCTAGTCCTGAGGACAGAGATGAGGTCGACGATGGAACGAGCTAACCCAAAAGAAGCCTATTTACTCGCGACTTAAATTGATAGGGGTCATATGAACTTGGGAACATTATTTGGATTAAATTTCTGGTATTTGTCGGTTTAAAAGGGGATAACCTCGTCTACCTATGTTTAATTGAAACTCATGTTATTATTTTTACAGGCTATAAGATGGGGTCCAGTGTTTCAAGCGATTTAATATCGCTCGCTCAGATCCCCTTCACTATACTAACAGCCACAAATCTCGATGGAAAATTGTGGCCAGAACAGGCCATTATACAAAGTAAGTGTATAATTATTTCCTTAGAGTTTACAGGGCCGGTAGTCTCGACATAGATACCGACGCTGTCGAAACTTTCGGTCGCTTAATTATTCGGAAAAAATCGGTTGCAATAACGATGCTTGCGAGAAATGCAAGTCTCAACATCCAAGATGCGTTGGTATCTATGTCGAGACTGCCGGCCCATGTCTGTACATATTTTCTTCTTGTCTGGATTTTCAGATTATAAGGCTCGCCCTCAATTACGTGGTTATACACCAAAGGAGCATTTTTAGATCATGCTGGTTTTTAGATAATGCTGGAATCACCTTCTCAGAAAATCATAAAGTTTTATGCTTTCTATAAGCTGTTCATTATTTCCATTCTTTGACGGTTTCAGTATTCCCTAATGTGGCAAATTATACAGGATGGCGCCGACAATACGACAATAAATTAAACTGCGTATACCTCATGACGTTCCCAGTCTGCATACAAAACATTCAAATATACATATTATTCAATAGTTTAGTCACAGGACATTTTTTTTTCAGTTTCAGCATTTTCTACATAATATAGATTTTTTAGCGATTTATCGATATTTTGTGCGTCGAAACTCTGTATTCTACTCGATTAATAGGCTAGCACCGACAGGTTAACGACATCCGCATCGGTAGAAACTCTAAACAGAAGTTGCCATCTCGCTACTTCAATAACCCCTTGCTAAATTCGTTCCTTAAATTTTATTTTCAGCCGCGTTTTAGTGCAATTTATAACTAAGGCTAGTAAACCAATAGTTATAAATAGTGTTGCATTTCGTTTGCAGTTTTCTGCTATTTAGTTTTTTTGCAAATAATTTTTTTTTCGATGTTAGCATTTATTTGATAGTTCAAAAATATTTGTATGATGTATTACGTAGTGTTTGATTTATTGTCGTATGGTCGACACCATCCCGTATAATAATTTTGTCTCATCAACTAATAGGCAAATTGAAAATAATTAAAGTAAAAGCAAAACTGTTCACAAGCTCGTAAACATCAAAAAAAATCTGACGAATTGATAACCTCCTCTTTTTGGAAGTCGGTTAAAAAGGATCTTTACAAAGCTGTGATCATGCATTCAGAATTATCATTCTAGCCAATCCAAAATAATGATACCTAGTTACATATTTACAAAGGGTGCAACAAGACCCTTAACGAAGCCGAAAGGCACATTGTGACCATTTTTTTGTTGTAGACCATACCTGGGAACCTTCTAGTTACGGAGATATTGGGGGTCAAAGTTCCAACTTTTTCACAGAACTTGTGAACAAGTTCGAACTTTGAACCCTTTAAAATATTTCTTCCTATAAATTAAATAACTGTTTATTTATGGCAACTAGGCCTCATTGTTAGTAACATTGTTCTTAAAAAACTATTGTTAGTAAACAAACACAAACAAAAAAACAAAATACATGTTTTTAATGTAAGATTTTTACTTTTTCACGACTCCCGTACTATTCAATCCATCCACCATCACAATGTTTTGAGTGCGTTACATTGAGTTCTACCGTAAAACGTGATTTTGTACCCCACGAAAAAAAAAATTCGTTTCCTAGCAATAATATTTGCGTAAAGTTACATAATTTGATGTACAGTATGCTTGGTTGACGGGTCTTGTAACACCCTGTATAGTGCAATTCTGTTTGTTTCAGATAATACGACATACGACTACATAGTGGTTGGAGGCGGTTCTGCTGGTTGTGTGGTTTCCAGAAGACTGGCAGAGGAAAAGAAGCATAAAGTGTTAATGTTAGAAGATGGCGGAAATCCTCCTTTATCTGCCATGGTAAGTGTGCCAACAGTATCCACTCAACTTCTTACCATGTGGGACCTCTCTGGGTAGCTACATTTTGGTATGAGCTTATCTTCCTCAGTTTTTGTAATAATATGTGTCATTACGCGGGAGGGGACGCCCGAGAAGGACATACACTGACCTTATTGGTGAGGTTCTTCAGAAAAGTCAGGTGCGTAGTACTCGCAACCGGCGTGCGTGTGTGACCAGATGTATGAACGTGGACGAGGCGAAAGGATTATATAAGGATCGTGTAGGTGGCGTACTGTGGTTTCTGCCTACCCCGAAAAAGGCGTGAGTTTATGCATGTGTGTGTCATTACTATTAGCAGTTATCACGAGTAGTCAGAAGCCAGAACTGTTCTCCAGTAACTGGGTCACTGAGGTCAGACAGATAGTACATCCATATGAAATACTGGTATTTAATTGAACTCTTTACTATGGATAATTTTAACACACAAACACGACCGATGTGCACATCGTTCTCACATGATGTACCATCTCAACATGAATGATGTAACCAGGTTTTGTAACAATATTCTGATTTAAAAGAGTATCCTTGGAGTTTCTTGCCCGTTCTTCTCCATAGATATCTACGCTTTGGAATGGGTAACTATAATACTTGCACAGTTATTATGATTTGTAACCGGGACTATAGCTTCATTTTATTGCTGTCTTTGTTTCGACAATTCAAAAGTGCCTGTAATTAACCTACTTGAAATAAATGCTTTGATTTTGATCTTTAACTGTATCTAGTTAGACTGCTGATTCTAACACAGCAATTGGTAAAAGTAAAGAATAAAATACCTTTTAAGACCTTTTGAGACCTTGCACATATCATTTAATGTATGGTACTCATGTTTTACAATAAATAAATATTCTATTCTATTCTATTCTATTCTTTCTATTCTATTCTATTCTATTCTATTCTATTCTATTCTATTCTATTCTATTCTATTCTATTCTATTCTATTCTATTCTATTCTATTCTATTCTATTCTATTCTATTCTATTCTATTCTATTCTATTCTATTCTATTCTATTCTATTCTATTCTATTCTATTCGATTCTATTCTATTCTATTCTATTCTATTCTATTCTATTCTATTCTATTCTATTCTATTCTATTCTATTCTATTCTATTCTATTCTATTCTATTCTATTCTATTCTATTCTATTCTATTCTATTCTATTCTATTCTATTCTATTCTATTCTATTCTATTCTATTCTATTCTATTCTATTCTATTCTATTCTATTCTATTCCATTCTATTCTATTCTATTCTATTCTACGTATTTCAATGTCATGTTCGTAATAAAATACGAAATTGTTCGTTGATTCAAAAAACAAAACTATCCTTTTTCGACAGTTGCATGAAATGATTGCAGCACGGTAGTCAATCCAAATCATTTATTTCAAGTAGGCCAGTTACAGGCACTTTTGAACTGTCGAAACAAAGACAACGATGAAATGTAGCTACAGTTCCAGTCACAAGGCATACAAACTGTGAAAGTACTGTAGTTGCCCATTCCCTAGTAAGTACACAAGTAGTTTGTTTGATTGTTAATGAATAAGGACTTTTTACGATGACTTTTAGAGGTTTAGTTACTCGAGATGACATGGCTACGGTGTTCAGTTTTTAGTGGTAGCGTGCATTATTTGTTGAGTGTTTCGAATAGGTGAATTAGAGATTTAGTTATTCGAGATCGCATGGCTACGGCGTTAAGTTTTTCGTGGTAGCGTGCATTCGTTGTTAAATTTTTCATGGTAGCGTGCATTCGTCGATAAGTGTTTCGTATTCGTAAACTTACGGGGACGTGTTATTCGGTGTTACACTTTTCGAAGTCACGTAACACACCCACTTCAATGATATTTTACGAACACTTACCAATTACAATATTAGCAAGTTCCTCTTCCCAGTCAACCAACTAACATTGCTATCTTTACCTGTAACACACACCCCACCCACACCCCTGACCAATTACACGTCATGTCAAACCTGTAACGTCACACAGGTCATCAAATATCAAACCTGATGTCGCTGATTGGTTTATAGGAAATACCGAACGGCTATTGTACTTTAGTATGAAGAATAATGTTTCATTCAATAAGCATGGCTGGGTTAAGGGCGCACAGGATGACAGCTAAAGGAGATGTTTCATTTTCGGCCACAAGATGTACAATTGTACATATATTGATTAAGAGGAAAAAATACCACGAACTTGGGAAAAAATTTCTTTCGTGAATTTAAGCCTGATTTGCCTTGCGAAAAAAGTAATCGTTTTTCAATTATTGCTACATTCTATTCAACATGGCGTCTTACAGTTTGAATAGTCTGCTTTCGTTCTGAAATCATGTCACATAAAAACATAATATCACGTCGACGTTAAATATGAAAAGTATGTGTTCTTGTAATAAATTCTTATTATTATTCTCTTAAACATCATTATCAACTAATTATATGCAAGTGTTATGACTTCATCCTTAGAAAATAATATATAGGTGCTACTTTTCTGAGTGTACTTCTGAACGAAAAATTCAAAGTAACACTTTGTTCTGACAAAACCCATCAGTGTCAGTCAAGATAAGAATTTCAAGGTTATGTAAACGTCATCTCTACAACCTGTCATAGCTGTCATAACTCTCAGGGCAAACGTCAAATATTTTTAATTTTTATTGTGTGCATAGAAACCATATTTTATAATGTAAAAAAATTTACTTTGTTCTATTCAGGGGTATGTTTCCCGGCTTTTCTGAAAGGTACAGGTTATGGCCGGAGTCCCATACAAAAATGAAACATCCTTTCAAAGTTTGCCCCCGCTTCCTCAGGCTAGATCGTTCTATGTTTTGGTTTCCCCCATACTTTACGAGATTGCTATATCTCTTGCCTGATTCGACCAATAAGTCATCGAAGTGTCCAAATCGTCATATCAACATTTCTTAGGTCTACCTCGGTGCCTGCTCTGTGGATTACATTTTTATTTGACCCACATTTTGAGTTGAGCTTTTTACCCACCGACTCAATCGAAACGTAACTGAAGGCTTTAAAAGTGTATCTGTCTTTACATTACATGTAAACAGTGGATTATGATATTTCTGTTTTTTCTCTAACATGAAAACGGAAAATCACATTTTTTTCAAAAATTACGATTTGATACTTGTTGAACTTTTTCTTATTTCAGATAGCCTTCCTCTTCGATTTACTCCCGCATTCTCCCGTGGACCACAACTACACATCGACCCAAGACAACTATGCAGCGAGAGGCCAGAATAACTTCACAATGATAACAGCAGGCAAAATGCTTGGAGGCAGCGATTCCCTCAACCATTTCATACAAACAAGAGGGTCTCCATCAGACTATGACTGCTGGGCCAAACATGCCAAAGACAAATCCTGGAAATATGAAAACATACTTCAATATTTCAAAAAAAGTGAAAGACTTGTAGATGAAGAAGTCCTCAGTCGATATCCCGAATTTCATGGCACTGATGGACCTATGGGAATATCAAGACAACCTGAGAAAGAAGTCATTGATATATTGAAAGCTTTCGCTGAAGTAGGCAACCCAACCGTCTTAGACCTGAACGCTGATACTTATGTTGGTTACTCAGAACCACAGTACATGTTTGCTGATAAGAAAAGGCAGACACCAGCTTACTCATACCTGTACCCAATAAAAGATTATTCCAATTTTCATGTTTCTAAACACACAAGGGTAACTAGAATAATTTTTGAGGGTAATGATGCTGTTGGTGTCGAAGCTGTTCGTAAAGGCAAAAGATATATATTTAGGGCCAATAAAGAGATCATACTTAGTGCAGGAGTGTTCAATACTCCACAACTACTAATGCTCTCAGGCATCGGTCCTAAAGAACACTTGGAATCTTTGAATATAACAGTATTAAAAGATGCACCAGTAGGAGACAATTTGGTTGATCAGATCTCAGTCACTATGGTGCATAAGTTAAAGCAGTATCTAATACCGATTCCTAATTTACCAGCTGTTGTACCCGATCTTTTAAGATTTCCTTTTCCGACCTTGGTAGGGGCAGTTGTTTTAAACAAGACTCAACAAACATGCCCAGACTATAACACCTTCAATTTGTTTTTCGCTCACGACTTACCGTATCTAACATTTGCTTGTGCTACAGTGTTTGGCCTGCGATATGACATATGTGATCGATGGCAGAAACAGGTTAAAGGCAGAGATTCTCTATACACCCTTCTAGCTCTTCTCCAACCAAAATCCAGAGGTACTGTCCGTTTAGAGAGCACCGATCCTTATGCAAAACCAGTAATTACTACCGGATATTATACCAACAAAGATGATTTGGAAAAGATGTTGGAAATTGTGAAGGATTATGTAAATGTTGGCAAATCAAAATACTTTAATCAAATTGGAGCTGAATTAGTAGGGTTAGATCTTCCCGAATGTGCTGGAATAGAAAAAGGTACTGACGAATATTGGAAATGCTATATTTTGCAACATTCTGGTAGCCCCTATCATTTTACTAGTACATGTCCCATGGGGAAGGTGGTGGATGGTAAATTGAGGGTGAAGGGGTTTAAGAGGCTACGGATAGTTGATGCCAGTGTGATGCCTAACATACCTCGAGCAGCTCCTAATGCGGCGGTTATAATGTTGGCTGAGAAAGCTTCGGACATGATCAAGAATGATAGCAAACATTGTTAGTTTGACGATTAGTTTTAAGGCCTTATCTATAGGCCGTTTTTCGTTTCACTGTTGTACATCACGTTCATCCACTTCGTGCTTTCGTTCGTACATTGGTATCACTTTTTCAGTGTAATCAAATAAAGGATATAAAATATTTAGCAAAACTTGCGTTTTTTTACCTTTCTCTTCTCCCACAGCATGAGCTATTTTCATTTGGCAAAACTAGTTAAAAAAGACATTTTGTTAAATGTTTAGGTAACCATTATCCACACCGGCTTTGTGGTCAGAAGCTCTAAAGTTAAACAATCTTACCAAGTATAATCTTCCTCAATAACTGGGTCAGGTCAGATAGGTAGTAGTAACAGCTCAACAAAAACTCTCAAGAGTTTGTATAAAAAGCTGGAATTATATTCTCCTTTCGTCTTCTATAAGGGTATTTTCACATTCTTTGTACAGTTAAACCAAAAAAAAAATATTTATGCTCCTCGACATAATCTCCGAGTTTACAAATTAGCATGAATGTTGCACCATAGAGATATGCGGAGATGAGAATGTTGAGATGGATGTGTGGAGAGACAAGAATGGATAAATTACGGATTGGTAGAAGAAGTTTGAAAGTGGCGTCTGTTACAGAAAAATTGAAAGGAAGTCGTTTGTCTTGGTATGGACTTGTGATGAAACGCATGGGACTAAAGGAGTGATGGATATGAATGTTGATGGATGAAGAGGGAAAGAAACAAAGAAAAGGTGGATGGATTGTGTAAGGAATGTTATGAAAGAGAAAGGATTAAATGATGCCGTGACGTCTGACAGCGGAGAATGGAAGATGAAAACGTGTTGCGCCAACCCCAAGTAGAATGGGACAAGGGCAGGATTTTTTTTTGTTATGAAAGAGAAAGGATTAAATGATGCCGTGACGTCTGACAGCGGACAATGGAAGAAGAAAACGTGTTGCGCCAACCCCAAGTAGAATGGGACAAGGGCAGGAAAAAGGAATTCCCCCCACACACAGCTTTTAAGTTGTGTACTGCCACGGTATTCAAGACCTCCCAGTAAATTGGAACTTCACAAAAGCTGCTTACTTAGGCTTAGGCTTTCTTTCACTAAGTTCTTGTCGTTTCACATCGTGCTTGTGCCTTCCAACCGTAGGATGATGAACCAATAACGTGGTCATTTGTATATTATACAGGATGCAAAGTCACTTAGTTTTTGGTATTAAAGTCGATTTGATTAACGCTAAAATGATAGATTAAATATATATTTACCTTCGGACCTAACCGCTTTTCGTTTTAAACTAGAAATAGTTTAAATAATTATCTTTGGGGGTCTTGTGGCTAACATAAGCAACCGCATGGGTCGAACGTTTATCGAGGACAGTCCGAGGATGGATACCCATTCGTTTAATGAGACCATTCCGTGTTTTGAAAAACACTTTAATCCGTTAGTCCTGACTGCCATTTGTAGATCTTTCACAGCTTATAAGAGTTCCGTACATGTTCCATACATTCCGTACGGGAGTAAGGTTTCTATTCCAAATGTAAGTTTGAACTTGGGATAAAATAGTTAAATATTCATGCCGACTACGGAACCGGAGCGAGTTTCGACAAGCATTTCGTTTTTTTTTTCAGTTTAATTGGGTTGGTAAAATCACACACACATATTATAGAAAAATCTATTAGACAAATGTGAAATGATGTCAGTGTTTTCTCTTTCAGAGTTTACTCTAACCCTAACTCTGAAGTAACAGTTATGAGGAAACACAGTCATCCGTACTTAATATTATAAACATCTGATTTGTCACCCTTTTTACATTAAGTACAAAGTACAATTTATATCATAAAGAGGTATAAGTTCGTGAATTTAGATGGATATCCCAGTTCATTTGGGGTCGGCGCGGCATGTTTTCTTGTTTCATGCTTCTCTCGTAATTATTCTCTTGCCCTTATTCCAATTTATTTGGTGTTGGCGCAGCATGCCCTCTTCTTCCATACTTCTATATTACTCGTCATCTCAGCAGTCACCTCTTTTCTATTTATATCATCCTTTACACACTCCATCCATCGTTTCTTTGGTCTTCCTCTACTCTTATAGCCATCCACATTCATACTCAAGGCTTCCCTCACCAAAAGTACTCATCTGATGGAAAGCTACTATTGCCAAGTTCCATAGAATGTGTTCATCACGCGGAAGAACGCGAAGTCGCGGGAAGAACATAGTTAAACATAATTTCAAACTCCATACCTGAACAGCCTGAACTGTCAAATCCTAATCTCAAAATGGCCATCGCTCTCAACTTGAAGTCTCAAGGATCCTATCACTAAGTTCTGATTTGACAAAGCAATCTGGCTTCATCAAAATTTGGGAGTTCATTGCGAAAACTATAACCAGTTCAAATTAGTTGAAGTTTCGCTTTAGATGTTTCGATGTTATGTTAGAAGTGGGACAAATTGGTTTTGTGTACTGATTCTAAGGTTTGCGGGATTTGTTGAGGGGTTGGTTTTATGTTTTTGGTTAGTATTTATTGTCAATTACAGTAACTTATTTAAACACACACTAATTTAAATCATAAAGAGAATGTAGAAAAGTTAGTGTGTTAGTTGGAGTGTAAGTTAGGGTGACATCTCATCATCATCTGCCACTAAGCACCATGTTCGTATTCGCTAATTTCCGAAACCATCCAACCGATTTCAAAGAAATTTTGTGAAAGTGTACGGTTGATTTCAGTTTGGAAGATAGGTTCGTTTTCGACCCGATAGGTGGCGCCGTGCGAAGCAGGGGCTAGTCGCTAGTTATAAATAGTTACAGTCATTTGTTTTAACGCCTGTAACCTTGAGAAGAGGATACAAATTACTGAGTCGTTCTTGTTGCTTCAACCTTCATTATTTTGGGGGTGGACAGAACATTATTTCGCGTCCAAAGTTGATGAGTTTGAAGTTAAAAGTAGAGAGAGTAAAGGAAGGATAGTAATTTTCAGTAGCTGTTAACTGATTTCGGAAGCATAAAATGATTAAATATTTTAACTAATCTTGTAATTTTGTAAAGGTCAGTGAAAAACGTCAAATGTATGTATGTATGTATAGTTTGTGAGCATTTTGATAAACTGTTTTTCTGTACGATCAAGTATTTGCCTTTCACGAAACTAAATTCTAATTTTCAAGTAAATTATTAAAAAAATGAGATATTGGAGGTCAAAGTTCCGACTTTTTCAGAAGTTTTTTTTTTAGTTTTTAAGTAGGTAAAAGTTTTTAACGCAATAACTTTACTTTAAATAGGACCCCTGTCAGTATTATTCAATACATCCATCAGCACAATGTTTTGAGTGCGTTACATTGAGTCCTACCGTAAAGCGTGATTTGTATGAACAGTTGAACACCCGAGAAAAAAGTTGTTTCCCATAAATATTTTTTACGTAGAATTATTTAGTTTGATGTAATGTTAGGTAATGTTTAGTGTAGAATGCTTGGTTGATTGCTTCGTGAAGGGTTCGTTTACAACATATTACATAGTCCACACAGTTAGCGAATTTTACAGGTTTATCCATCTTGAATTTCTCAGTAGCAGCCCAGGGTCTGCATTTGTGCCTGATTCATGGCAATAGGCTCACCCCTATTGACAAGAGACTACTCGCAACGTGTGACTTATTTATTCACTAGCTGTTACCCGCGGCTTCATCCGCGTATTGAATGAAAATATTAAAAGCAGCTTAATTTACTTCTTATATTATAAGAAGATATCAGTAAAAATCCTGTCAAAATCGATCCAGCCGTTTCGGAGATTAGCCGGAACAAACAGACAGACTCTTGTTATAATATAAGTACCGCATATACTTTCATATGCATTCCGTAAAAAGTTATTTTGAAATATAAAAAAAGCATATTTTGTTTTTTTTTCATGTTAATCCGTTAAGTATGGTCACCAAATTCAAGTATCTGGGTCAATGGGTCACTGAGGACCTCTCCGATGATTTGGATATTGAGAGGGAACGTAGGGCAAGGAAGTGAGATGCAATATGCTAGCGCGCAGGTTTGCAAGGTGCACAAGAAATGTTGAAATTACTCTGTTTAAGGCGTACTACCAGACATTGTAGACCTGCAGCCTGTGGGTCCGCTATACGCAGAAGGCTGTTAATGCCCTACGGGTCCTCTACAATAACGGGTTTAGGCTGTTGTTGGGGTTGCCGCGACACTGTAGTGCATCGGGGATGTTTGCGGAGGTCAAGAAATACTGCTTTAGAGCGTGCGCAAGACAGTGGCCTCCTTGATGCGTCTTGTGTGGGGCAGCTCCAATGACCTTCTAAACACCATAACGGAAAGGGTTGAGTGTCCTATTGGGGGGCACTGGAATAAGGTACACTGTTCTGGTGGTGTCCTTTTTAATGTAAAGTAAGTAGTTAAATTGTATTATGCAGTTATAAGATACTAACAATTTTATAAGGAATTATTTTCTGAAATGAAATGATAAATAAATAATATGTATGAATGCATAGATAACTCGCAAAATGAGGTCTGCTATGTACGACACCTATAAATATAAAAACAATAATATTTTTATATAAGTATATAAATTTTCGAAAACAAGAATTTATTTATTAGATATTTATTTTGTACCCTATCACAATGTTTTCTTATTTAACCCAAAGGTTGACTGGTAGAGAATGCCTTGTGATATTAAGTCCGCCAATGTACCACTATTGTACATGAAGTTTCATTAAAAAAATAAAACCTATGCTTACCCCGTAGGAGTGAACAGTCATGATGGTTACGCCTTAAATATTCTAATAACAATAATGTTGAAATTACCCTCAAAATGTTCAGCCTACCCTTGCCCTAAGTCGAAACTATGTGAAATTCCTTAAGAAACTAAGTTAACGCGGGCCCTTTGATCCATGTTTCATAAGAACGGCCCTTATTGTGGCCGCTAAGTCATTGTTACAGTGTCGAGGTTAAGCAACTTGGATTGAGGTCGGAGTATTGATGGGTCAAGTGTTTATAACGATGTGTGTGAGGTATTTGATTACAATCACAGGGGGTCCTAGCGTCGTGGACCTGTGGACGGTGAGTAATGGGCTAGCTCGCCGTCCGTCCGTCTTATGACGACAGGCCGTGTCGACGGCGCGTTCATGTTCCACGCGCGCCTCAAAGAGATGTCAGCAAACAGGAGGGGCCCGCAAGGGCCGATGCCTGCCAGGGCTGCGGGACTGTTCGAAAGAGATACCGCGGTCCTGGAACATAAATAATAAAGGGCAAAAGAAGGAACATGGATGGTTTTTAGTCAGTAAAAGTCTGACAATCCCTTCCGCTCCGCACAGATCGGGAGGAGTCATTTGATGATTTCCTACCCGAAAAAAAAGGGGGCTCCTAGCATCACTATCTCAGGTCCAGTTGAAAGCCAGCGTTGGATATTCTAGCTGTATTTTGTTGAACTGGGCCTATTTAGTACAGCCGTGAGACATACAACAATTATCTTTTTCTTTTTAGGGTTACGTACTCGAAGGGTAACCAACGAGCCCCTATCACTAACCTCGGTCAGTCCGTCCACCCGTCCGTACGTCCGTCCGTCTGTCACCGGGCTGTATATCTCATGATCCGTAATAGGTAGACAATAGAAATTTTCACAGAATGTGTATTTCTGTTGCTGCTATAACAACAAATAATAAAAATACATTAAAAATTAAAGAGGGCTCGTACTACGATGGTACGGAACCCTCAAGCGCTTCTTTTCTTTCTTTTACCATTTTAAGCCTCAATAGAGTCTAGATTCTTACCCGGTTAAGGGCGATAAACAGAGCAGTGGGGGCCTGTGTTAATTACGGCCCCTTGCGTGTAGTTAGGTGTGACGTAGATTGTAGTTTCGCACACAGGGCGGCAGTTTACTTCGTGAAAATTTATTTCGTTGCCACAGTACTAAAAACAGTAAAAGAAATCATTGTAAGGAAACCGAAATCATAGACATGTGTGACTTTCACCTATCTGTCTTGAACCCGAATGGTGGATAATAGCCCATGCACAGAGAGGAGACCTGTGTTCAACAGTGAGAACATCAAAAAATTATAATTATGTTGATTATTTAATCAAAATAACTGTTGAAATAATTAAATTGCCCGGGCATTATGAATAATGTACATCACCTATTGGGCACGATATAAAATACTTCATTTATTACTGTTTTTTTATAGTTCAAGATGAAATTGAAATGTCTAGTACGAGAATGACTAACTTAAATCGCAAATTGAATAATCAAACTCATAATTGTAAGGGTTTCAGACTAGGACTCAGCACAAAAAGATGATTATAGGGCACCTCGAGTAAATGGGTTAGTTTAGGTTAGGTTCACTATTCCCAAACCACTATAACTCCTGAAAGCCAAAATCAACAGTGGCAACCACCAGAAAAGCGCCGAGACAATGAAGCTCGACGAAGTCCCACACAAGCAATTTAACTGTCTTGGATCCCGCAACGAAATTAATCTGATTAGGTTGTAACTGTGACCAACAAAGGGTAGAGGGACATCCACGCACAAATGGTTACCACGTATTCAGCACATCATTTCGTTTTTGAATTCCGAACCCCATAGAAATTAATCATCGCGAATTTTTTAAAAAATCTGCTTTTCCGTACCGAGCGCATAGGTCAAACTTCTTTTTTGTAGGAAACAGCAGATTTAAAGAAAAAACTAGGTGGGGAGGCTTAAAATGATGTACTGAACACGTGATAAACCCTTGGATATCTCCCTTCCACCCTGTATTTGTATTTTACAAGAGCCATGGACTTACTTCCATTTACATGGGACTTAAAAACAACAGACGTATTAATGTGACTTTACTTTGGAAATCTGGCTTCTATAGGGACTCAATCCATACCCGCAATGTTAATCCTAAATCATTTATTGTACACTTAAGGATCCCCAAAAAGTCAAGCCCATGGTTCCGCAGTGTCAGATAAATAGCCACCATCGAGCCCCACAGATTAGGGGATGTTAAAACGCTCTTAGGGGTAGCTTTGGTCCCGATTTGCATAATTACGGGAAAGTGGGGGATGCATTCGTACGAAAAATAAGAGATAAATAAGATTGCTTTTAATTTAGGGTAGTTCTGGATTGGACAGTTGGGGTGAGCAGACTAAAGTTAATATAATAATATATAATAATATCTTGGGGACAACCAACACACCGCCATCTGATCCCAACTAGGCAGAGCCTGTACTATGGCAACCAAACAACTGATAAACATACTTATATATTTCTAAATACATACATATTATAGATAAATTACACACCCAGATACAGAACAAATAATCGTACTCATCGCACAAAGATTTTTCCTGTGTGGGAATCGAACCCACGACCTCCGTCCTAGCAGTCAGGGTCACTAACCTTTAGACCAACAGGCCAATCAAAGTTACGAAGGAAACTCGGTATGTAATGTTGGTCACCCATCCACGGACCAACCTAGGCAAGCGTTGCTTAACCTGACGATCGCCCCGAGCGACTGTTTTTATTTAGTCACGAGCTCGTCATGAGAAAGCTTAATATTGTTTGTAAGAACCAAACTTTCGGGCCCACTCCTACAAGTCGGATACAACTTGTTTACCTTCCCTGTCGACCCCAAAACTCAACTCCTCATAGTTAAAAGTTGATCTCTTTAATAATGCAGTGTAACAAATTTTGAACATGGATGCGGAATTCTCGAGTTTGTTTCCTTAGATTAGTATTTTGGATGTGTATTCATTTTTAGTTACTGGAAGAGCTCAGCAGATTTCTAAGACTGTTTTGGGTTAAAAGTCTAGCGGATCTCACGTAGCATTGGCTTGTATGAAATCCGTTGATGCCCAACACACGACACCATCCGCGAACGAGCGGCGCTCACCGCCTCTCCGCGCGAAGCTCCACCAATACATTTACTTCGACCTCGCGGATGAGCGGCGTCGTGTGAGAATCGTCTTACTGCCTGGGGCCCAATTCTGCTATTACAATAGACGACAATAGTGTCAGAATGGTCTGTCATTGATTTCATAATTGTTGATTTTGACAAGTTTTGACAAGTCAAAATCAACAATTATGATATCAATGACAGACCATTCTGACACTATTGTAATAGCAGAATTGGGCCCCTGGTCATGAGCAACACGCTCGAGAGTCACGCATGTGGAAACGTAAAGGAAATTATGTAGACCATGCCACAATTCACAGCGACGTGATGGTACTCCCGCGAAGGAAAAAAGTGACACACAAGTGTCGCAAGTCGCATTAGTCGAGGCTCGAAGCCATGAACGAAGCGTAAGGGTGAAATTGTTCCACGCGCGCCTCAAAGAGTTGTCAGCAAACGGGAGGGGCCCGCAAGGGCCGGTGCGGGACTGTTCGAAAGAGATACCGCGGCCCTGGAACATAAAGGGCCAATGAAGGAACATGGGTGGTTTTTAGTCAGTAAGAGTCTGACACTCCCTTCCGCTCCGCCCAGAGCGGGAGGAGTCATTTGATGATTTCCCACACTCCAAAAAAAAAGGGTGAAATCTACATCTGCCAGGGCTGCGAGACTCTGCCAGGGCTGCGGGACTGTTCGAAAGAGATACCGTGGCCCTGGAACACAAAGGGCAAAAGAAGGAACATGGATGGGTTTTAGTCAGTAAAAGTCTGACACTCCCTTCCACTCCGCCCAGAGCGGGAGGAGTCATTTGATGATTTCCCATCCCAAAAAAAAAAAGTGTGAAATCTACATTTTTATTTATTTATTTAAACTTCATGAACAACCACAAGACATTGTCTACCACATCACAGCACAGAATCATCGTCATCTCTTCTACATTTTTCGTCTTAGAATACACTTCGTGACCTCAATTGTTGGTAAAAGTATATCCAGGTAATGATGAACTGGTCCCATCACTATCGGATACCTTGTGCTCATTTAACCCATGCCGACACGACTTAAACACGACAAAGTCTTCTTAAGACCACAAAACACGTGTAAAACCCCATCCAGCATCCGTAAATCTGCAACCTCAGTAAGTTTATACTACCTAAAGTTGTACAGGTGTAAAGTTTTACCGACTTCGACTTCTGAGTCGGTTTCACTGGAAGCCGGTCATGCTTCATTTCACCTTAAGTTAAGGATTCGAAGACTTGTGTAGTTTTGTTTGCTGTTTCAGAAATAGTTTATTCTGTTCCGTTTAGCTTGTTAGCGCAGAATGCAGCTCTAGATAGTTAGACGACGATTTTTTTTTACTCAGGAAGATAGCCTGTTAGTTGCCTACATGCTCGTATATACATACAAATAAATAAAATTGAAGTGTCTGTTTGTAATTTCAAAATAACAGCGTTTTTACTGAATGCATATAAAAATGTGCGGTCTTTTATTTTTTTTCTTTAGCCTATATTGTCCCACTATTGGACAAAGGCCTCCCACTCTTATCTCCATGCGGTTTTCTCCGGTCAGTCTCGCACAATCGCTTCTAAGTCGTCAGCCCAGCGTTTTCTTGGCCTCCCTCGGCAACGACGCTACATATTACTTATCAGTAGCGAAGGGTCAATTTTTGTAAGAGGTAAGCCGGAGTACATATCTTTAATGTGATTATGTTATTTGGCTACAGAAAACTGACTGTGCCATTTTTCAAAAGGAAGCCGGTAGGAATCAAGTTGTATGAAATGAAAGCAGTTAAACTACTATTTATATTCTTTACCACGCGCTATCCAAGGGGAGATAAATATCAAAAACATTAATCCGTATTGACGGGCTACCGTTTTTGAGATACCTAACCTCATGGACATCCGCAGCTTAACCTCACAGCCCATCTATCCGGATTCCAGTCTATCCGGATGCCTGAATACCTGTATTTTACATGGAGCGACTGCCTATCTGACCTCCACAACCCTAATACGATATCTCTTGGTAAGACTGGTTGTCATCCCATCAACGGACCAACCTTGGCAAGCGCTGCTTAACCGATCTTAATGAAATGCTTGAGATCGATTCGAGTGGCTGTTTTATTAAGCCACAAGTTCGCAGCTAGAACATTACAATTGCCACGTATCCCAACACTAGCGTAGTACGGTCAGCATATACATGATAAAGTAGCGCTAAATAATTTGCAGTACACTGCGGCTGCTGTCCGCGCCGCGACGTGGATTGATGGCTCAGTGAACTGTAATAATAATTAATACTAAGGGCTACAAGCTAGCAAAGTGTTGCTTGTAAGTTTGTGCTGACTGGGTTTTGGGTACTGGTTTTTAAACCTAGCAAAAAAGAAAAAAACTACCTATCAACAACTAATTCACGCCTTAACATTACAAATTCAGGGTGGAAGGGACATAGGCGCTCAAATGAATACGCGGTATTCATTTGAGCGCCTATGTCCGATTTGGTACATCATTCTGAAAATAAAAATACAATTTTTTTTTTAATCTGCTGCTTCCTTCAAAAATGCAATACCTTCAAGTGAAAATGAATAGAACAGCTGATTAAAAAGAAAATACCGATAATAAAAGTCTATAACTGGATACATGATAAGCGTTTGGTTACAAGCAGCCATACAAAATCAGCAAGAATATTTTGTCAGAACACCTATTGTCATCCGAAATAACACGAACAAACAAATTAAGCATTACTCCTTATCGATTGATAAAGATTTTATAGTGTCTCCTTCCCGATAACCCTTCCTCCTATCTTTTATATTCAGAAACCTGCATTCACGAAGCTTCGCCAGCGAAAGGGTTAAAAAAAACAAACTTAATTTTGCAGCTCCGAAAACATTTTCCCAAACAAAGCTCAAGTTTAAACTGCTTTCGCAAACGCACTCATAAGTTTGTTTTGCTCAATTTTTTACGTACATCCTTTCTTCTGGTTGAAAAGGCGTTTTCGTTACGCGAAATTAGACTTTGTTGAATTGAGATAAGCGTCACTGAATTTAACACCCATCAGGGATGAAAATTCAACCATGTTCCTTCTAGTCCAAGGTATAGTTTTGCATGTCCCAAGTTAATGTTGTTATTTTTTTTTTGCTCGAAGTTTGCCCATTGTCTCGCAAAGTGTTAGCGTATACAAAATTGCCGGTAAGTCTATATTTGAAGTTTCAACTACTTTCCTGTTATTTTGTTGTCAAATTGGTTGGTAAAACAATTTTATCGAAGTGAAATAGCATTGAGTTTCCTTAAGCTGATTTCAGTGGAAAATTTCGTAAAAAAATACTGATTTTCAAAGAAAATCGGTAATATTTTTTTTCAGTAGTAACTTTGAAAGTCTGACAAAAGTTTTGGAAAGGTTATCGTTACAATTACATGGTAACGGGGTTATGGAGATCGCACAGACAGTTGCTAGAAAAAATACTAGGATTCAAGTACATCTGGTGTATACTGAAAGCCAACTCAGACATAGTTTGTACATGGCTAGGCAGATGATGACGATTTACCTGTAAGACCTTTTTTTAAATGACTTCTCCCGCTCAGGGCGGAGCGGAAGGGAGTGTCAGACTTTTACTGACTAAAACCCATCCATGCTCCTTCTTTTGCCCTTTAGTTTCCAGGGCCGCGGTATCTCTTTCCAACAGTCCCGCAGCCCTGGCAGACCTGAGTGATCATCGCACATAACTAGGAAACCCACACTTTAAGAGACCTGTACTTATCACCCAAAGTCGTCGATCATCATTCATCATCTTCCTGCCCTTGTTCCATTCTATTTGGGGTCGGCGCAACACGTTTTCTTCACCCAAAGACGTCGATGTTGCAAAGTTAATTTTAGTGCATTTTGAAAGTTGGCAACACCGCAAAGCTGAAATTTTCACAAATGATGTCGCGATGCCGCTATAACAACAAATACTAAAAATTGAAAAAAAAAAATATTAAGGGGGGCTCCCATACAACAGATATGATTTTTTTTGCCGTTTTTATAGATAATGGTACGGAACCCTTCGTGCGCGAGTCCGACTCGCACTTGTTTAATTTTATATTGTGTATGCCATTGTTTTTTTTGTTATTTTTTTCTTAAAAATAAAAAAAATAATTAAGTTAACCCTTTTTTTAAAACAAACATAATTTTGTACGCCAGTCCTATATTGCAAGACATGTAGCCACTTTCTTTTATTTATAAGACCTGTATAGTGTACACATACCTACTCATGTTTTTACAAAATAAATATATATTTATATCTTTATCTTATCTGTATCTTTGCTGGTAGAAGGCTAAACTATATGCTGCGAAAGTTGTGTTGTTTCCATGGACAGAAGATATAACAGCGTCAGCGTATAGATAGATACCTGGACCACCAAGAGATTTGCTGACTTGCTAGATAAATTGAAGTCATCATCTTATGTGTTTGTAATTACGTCTTCAACTTGTAACCCATATTCCGCGAATATCAACGCTGCTTGCTGCTAAGATAAATCTTTGGTGGTAGTACTTTCCTAGACAAGATCTTCTCCAAGAAAGTCTGGCTTACTTACGAATTCATCCACAAAGGTTTTCAATTTCTAGAAAACTTAGCTGTAACATTACATTATCATAGCATAGTATCTTTTTGAAGAAAAATGTATGTTACACATGTAAAAATCCAGTACGTTTCCTATGGGAAGAAAATTTTCATTGTTTCCCATATCGTGGAGTAAGGCAGTCTATAATTAAAAATGGACATTTAGCTAATAACACATATTTGTACTTTCCCAGTTGCTACCGGCCTCTGGGAATTTTCGCCAATGGCCGACGTATTGTATTCTTTGGTAATTTCGCAGATATCAAAGTTGTGGGCACACTGAAAGATGTGAGGTGGTTGCTATGAATTATTTAAGATGGTTGCTATAATACTTACTAGTTTCGTTATAGCAGTGCTCTGCGATAAACTTACTTAACCTAAATGAAGGAACATGAGGCAATGGTACTGGTGAAACTATTTTAGCTTTTTTGAACACGCAACAGCACTCATTTTAGAAACTGAAAACTGAAACGGGCTTTAAGTATTACAAAAGACTTCATCGAGCAATCAAGTAAGAATTCCAGTAGAAAGTACCCGCCAATATTTATATGTACAACTTCATTAGGAGTTTTTAACAAAATAACTAAAGAATTACTTAGTTTCAATACATACAAACGTTATACGATTCCTCCATCGTCTGTACTATCTTTTCTTACAGCAGCATCTTTGTCTGTGTTTTGCGTGTCAGCATTTGTGAAACTCATATTTCTTTTTATGGCTTTCTAGTTTTATTGCATTTAACTGAGTGGAATTTCGACAGTTTTAGCCAAATCCAAACCTTTGTCTCACTCTTCCCACATGCATATCACTGGCTTCGCGTAGCTCCAGCAACAGCACAAGCCTTAATACTCTCTATTGTGCTCCCGACTTTTGTTTTGACATGGGAACCTTCCTAATGGGCGAGCCGCGATGTTTCCTATCATAGACAATAACAATGGTTTATTCTATATCTTGTTCAATGATACCGATATCATATATTCTAGAAATAAATGTTTGTTTATTGTAAGAGAAACCATTTAAGGGTACAATTGGGTCGAGTAACTACGAAATTGAAATGAGATATGGGACAGGTGAATATTTTTTTTACGATTACAATTTTGGTTATATTTTTAGAAAGTTGTTCATTGTTATGGTCTGGGCCACCTTTTATATGGCCACATTATTCTGAAAAATACTGTATTGTAGATATAATACTTAGGTTTACTTTAAAATCTAAAAGGAATTGTTAAGAGAAGACTATCATTTTGTTCAATTTGTTTGAAACATGAAAATGTGAATATTAGGTCTACATACATAATTTTGAATAAGTAGATAAGCAGATACACGCACGTGCGACTATTTCAAACAATAAAAATATTTCTCCTAACGTTATGTATATGTATTAGGTATTCCTCTTGTCCGATTTAGGTAATTTCTCAGAAGTGTATTCACATTTTCAGATTTTTAAAATATTCGGGTAGATAATAATATGTATATTCCGAGATTTCGTAGCACGATACCTATTTTCGCACTATGACTACTTTTTTGAACTTTCAAGTAATGGGTAGCACAATTTCAACACTTTGAATGTCAAAATCAATCAATTTACCAGTACTAACGTGTTGTATGTATATTAAACAAAAGTTGCAACTTCCTACAAGTGCATTAAATTATGCTACTAATAAAATTAAATGTCCGAGTGTTCTTCTAACTTCATTTACCTACATATTGTGAAATTTGAGTAAGAATCTCGTGGAGGAGAAGCTTGTTGCTAAATTAATATTAACAGCCGCTCGGAACGATCTTTACGGTTAAGTCGCGCCCAGGTCAGTCGTGGATGGTTGACCATCCATTATGTACCAAGTTTCCTCTGCACCTCGGAAAGCATTGTGCTTTGACAGTCGTTACATGTAGTCAGTGGCCCGAAAGCCTGATGACCAGTCTTACTAAGGGGTGTCTTATTATCCAGTACTAACTGAGTTGTGGAGGTCAGATAGGCAGTCGCTCCATGTAAAATATTGGTATTCTAGCTGCATCCGATTCCGAATTTTTTTCACTTTTGGGAAGCCACATTATCCCCAGTGTCATAGGCTGTATTTAAAACGTTCCCGTAATATAATAAAAATACCATAACGCGAGTAAAGCTGGGGGTAAAAGCAAGTATAATAAACGTTAAAGAAAATGTCAACTTCTTTCAGCTTTCCTTGTGAGATTTCCATAAACTCTCCATTTTCTGTCCGAGGCACAGAGAAGCTGTAACAGTCATAATTAAGCAAGAGGCGGCTTCAAAGAAAACCTATTTCCTCTAGCCATCCCTTTTGTGCAACAGCGTTAGTGTCGTGGATCATAGAAATAAGTCTAAGAAAGACTAGAAATATCGTTTGTGTTTGACGTCATCATTTTCAAGTATAAGATTTTCTTATTCATGAATTGAGGATTAATACCCTTCTCTTCCCCTCCCTTCCCTTCTTATTTTCTTATTCATGAATTGACAATTATTATCCCTCGATGTTGAACATCTTAACGATGTTCTCCCCGTCCTTGCGATCATTTTTTTCTTCTAGACCATACCATAGTACCATAGACCATATATACTACTTGTTCACATTTTTTTTGTTTGTTTTTAATGTAAGATTTTAAATTTAAACACCTCCAGGACCCCCGTATTATTCAATTCATCCATCAGCACAATGTTTTGAGTGCGTTACATTGAGTCCTACCGTAAAGTCGTTTCCCAGCAATAATTTTTGCGTAAAGTTACTAAGTTTTGATGTACAGAATGCTTGGTTAACGGCTTCGGTAAGGGTCTTGTTATACTGTGTCCCGCACGGGTTGATCTTCAAGGTTAAGCCGTGCTCGCCTGCTTGCATGGCTACCTAGGTGAGCATCCATTTCATATCGAGTTTCCTTCTTGCCTCGGAAAGCATATCCCGGTTGTCATTCACAGTCGTTGCAGGTAGTCAATCGCCCGACAGTCTGACAATCAGTCTTGCCAACCTGTACCGTATTACCCAGTACCATCTAGGTTGTGGAGGTCATATAAGCAGTAACTCCATGTAAAATACTGATATTCAGCTTCATCCTGTTAGACTAAAAGCCGACCCCAGCATAAATGGGAGGACGCAGGCACATGATGAATCAGAAGTGGCAGTGGCTCAGCATGGAAGAACCATGTCCAGCAGTTGACAACAAAGCAGATTTCCATTCATTAAGGATGGCTAGACCAATCCTGGATTATAGTTTGTTGTATATACGAGTTCGACAGTTATAACTTAGCAGTAAAGTAAACAAAATTGAGTCGTAAAAAATAATAAAATGGATCATTTAATAACTCTACTGAGCAGTAAAATAACTAAATGGGCAGTTACGCCCACTCGTAACTGCCCAGTTATTCGCCTAAAAAGCGTAGTCAGCGTAGTCCCGCGTAGCAGGGCTCCTATTTCTGTCTGCAGGGTTTACAGTAACCTAACCGTGCCCCAAGTCCGGGTGTCTCCGCTCCCTATGAACTGCCGAACTATTTATCTAACTGCCCATTCCATCATTTTTACTAGCAATTTATTTATTAGCTTGCTTACGTATAATTTTTAGTACTGACATTATAAGACGAAATAACCGGCCAATTGTTTTTTATCACTGTCTATGTTTTACCGTCGCACTTTACGAACCGCCGATAAAAAAATAACTGCCCATTATTTTTTTTATCTGATCATAATAACCTCTCGACTGTTTAAATAACAGTTCAAAAAATTAGTTCCCTTATAGCTTCTTCTTCGGTATGTGCTATTATCATATCGCGTGTCGGCATGAATGAAGGAAACTGGGAAATACTCTTGAGAGGTAACATACATACTTGTACAATGGTCAGCACAATATAAACCAAAACAGATGTGTAAATGAACAAAAATAATGCATTATTGTAAAAATAGGTACTTAAAATCTCTTAGTAAACTCTGCCAAGCGAGAGGTCCATGGTTCTATTGTCGGATCAGGTTTAAAGCTGTCATCATTACCCGGTCTATATAAAGTTAATTTTACTTTTCAAAACCTGTAGTCCTGGGGGTCTAAAATGGCCGCATTAGCAGAATCATAATAGGATAATAATAATATGAATTACATACAATTATTTAATTGTTACATATTTGTTTTATTTCAAAATTTGTCTGAAATAGAAGCTAATAAGGTTTTTCAAGTAAAAAAGTGAGGCAGCTTTTTCATGAAATCGAGGCGATTATTAACCTAATTGTACCTTTTTTTGCAAATAAACTGGGTGTGTCCAGTTGGCGAAAACATAAAAGTGATTTAATTTAAGTTTCGCTATGTGGACACGTGTAAAAATTTTGGCGTGTCCAGATGACGAAATAATAATTGTACTAATTCTGATTTTCACCAACTGGACACACGTGTGTCCAGTATCTTGTGTCGAGTTGGTGAATAACCCGTTAATTTGGGGAAATTTTCAAAGTAACCTCTTGGCCACGCGCTGCTGAAGAATACACATGCAAGAAATAAAGAAAAAATATTTATTAGTCGCAGGAAAGGGAACAAGCTCGTGGCTAAATAATAACAGCCGCTCGGATCAACCCTCAGGTTAAGCCGCACTTGCCTAGATTGGTCTGTGGATGGGTGACCACCCATTACATACCGAGTTTCCTCCGTGCCTCTGAAAGCACTTTCAGCCGTTGGTCGCGTCTGTCATTTGTAGATCTTTGATAGTTGTTACAGATAGTCAGTGGACCGAAAGTCTGACAACCAGTCTTACCAAACCACCAGACATCGCGTTGGGACTTGTGTAGCGACTGTAGCCATGCGTATTAAACATAAAAATCGCGCGCGTGTCATTTGACGCAAGTCGCGTCGCCCGAGGTCGAGAACGAGGTCTTAAATAAAGCTAGATGGAATTGTTGCTTTACTTACATTTTCGAGACAATAGAGTGTTGATGAAGCTGTTTGTAAAAGACTAGGTTCCAAAACTGTCCAGGGCTGCGGGACTGTTCGAATGAGATACCGCGGCCCTGGAACACAAAGGGCAAAAGAAGGAACATGGATGGTTTTTATTCAGTAAAAGTCTGACACTCCCTTCCGCTCCGCCCAGAGCTGGAGGAGTCATTTGATGATTTCCCATTCGAAAAAAAAAAAAAAAGGTTTCAAAACTGTTTCGAGTATGTAGCATGTACCGACAGTACATTATATAAGTACTTAGGTAATTTAACTTAATATGTGTTGTGTATTTAGAGGAGCTCGTGGCTAAATAATAACAGCCGCTCGGGTCGATCTTCAGGTAAAGCCGTGCTTGTCTAGGTTGGTCTGTGGATGGGTGACCATCCATTACCTACCGAGTTTCCTCCGTGCCTCGGAAAGCACGTTAACCTGCTGGTCCTGGCTGTCATTTGTAGGTCTTTGACAGTCGTTACAAGTAATCAAGTGGTCCGAAAGTCTAACAAGCAGTCTTGCCAAGGTGTATCGTATTACCCAGTACTAACTGGGTTGTGGATGTCAGATAGGCAGTCGCTCCATGTAAAAAACTGGTATTCAGCTGCATCCGATTAGAAGACTAGGCAGATGATGGTGTGATGTGTATCTAACTTAATAGCACGAAAAGAAGGAGGCCAATACACAGCAGTTGGTGATGCGGCTACCCACTGATAATGATGATGTCGTGACGTGTAGTTATTTGAAAATAATCATAATAGTCCACAAGTGCACTCTCTGTTACGTTACTCTCATAGTCCGATGGGACGTCCATCCCACACGACCAGAGAGAGATCCGGCGCAGGACCAACGGCTTCCCGTGCGCACCAAGGCACGGGTGTATCATACCACCAACTTCCTAACTCCTACTGAGTAATTCCTAATGGAAAAATCCATTAACAGTTTTTGCCGGACCCGGCAATCGAACCCAGGACCCCACGCTCAGCAGTCGAGCTTGCGACCACTAGACGAACGAGGTAGCCATAGAAATAAGTATGGCTTGCATAGAAATTGATGACTGATGAATAAATACGTGTAAGGTTTCTTCTACTTCGCTCATAATGTTATGTTATGTTATGTCTTATTGTTATGTTATCTATCTATACTCCATGCAAATAAATAAAATTGAAGTGTCTGTTTGTAATGACAAAATAACAGCTTTTTACTGAATGCATACGGAAATATATACATACGGCACTTATAACAAAAACACATTTTTTTCAATTTTTGTCTGTCGGTCTGTCTGTCTGTCTATTTGTTCCGGCTAATCTCCGAAACGGCTGGACCGATTTTGACAGAACTTTTACTGGCAGATAGCTGATGTTATGAGGTCTAATTTAGGCTACTTCTATTTTAGATAAACAACAGCTAGTATTGTTACAACGTTAAAACATATTTTTAAGATCTTTTTTACAAAAACTGGAGACATAAAGAACAGTGTCAAAAAATGAAAAGAACTACCAACAATTTAATTTACTTCAGAAACAAAAGGTACAATAAACATAACAGGAATGCACCAGAAAATTGTCCAAAGGTATTGACATACAAGAAAAAAGTAAATAAAATAGCGAACCGCGCGGACTTGCAATAAAATAATTGTAAATTCTTCGATGTAACGTCAGAAAATACAACTGTGTCGGACTGTGCAATGTTCTTTTGCCAGTCGAGGGACATGACAGTATTGGTTGCTTTATGTATTGTATTTAAAAAACAATACACGACGGCCTCGTTAGTTTAGTGGTCGTCGTGACTGCTGAGCATGAGGTCCTGAGTTCAATTCCTAGGTCGGGTAAAGTGTTACTGAGTTTTTCCATCAGGAATTTTCTTAGTAGCGGATACGGGAGTCGGATTTGTGCCCGGTTGATGGCAATAGGCTCGCCGCTTATTACATACATTATAGGTCCTAAAAATAACTGGCAAAATGTTGGTGTATTATTCGGAACACTTCTGCCTAACCCTTCAGGGTTTACCGGTGCGATGTTATGTTATTGAAAAAAAACAAGATGGCCGCGTTATTTTCGATTTCCGATTTGAAAGATCGTTGTAACAGCTGTACAAAATAAGTTATGTCAATAGACGTTGCTTAATTTTTTTGCTAGGTTCAATTGTTTTTTGGTTATCTGTGTGTAAATTGATCGTTTTATTTTATTATTTAGATTAGATATAAGATTACTGGTTATTAGACAGTTCGACGACGCTGCTCAAAAGAACTATTAATTCGCATTTGCATCAGTTTATTTAAATAGTTGATTGAAGTCAGAACAACGTATAATTGAAGATACCTACTTGCCTCGTTCCAGAAAAATCCGAAAACTACCATCAAAGAAAACTTTGATACCTACACCAAAAATAAAGAAAAGGAACGCCTTAAAAACATTTCCATAGTCACAGAAATGAAGAATTGCCGTTCAAGAATAAAAGACAGAGCTGTTCTGTTTTATATTTGTTCAAAAACTTTGAATTGAGCATTCTGCTTGTTTATTTTGCTGTCGGTACTCACAAACACTGAGAGATAAGGGTGAGTTTAGACGCACGGTAAATGACGTGATTTGTAACTTTGTATTAATATAATCTGTGAGACGCTCGTGGATAAATAATAACAGCCGCTCGGGTCGATCTTTAGGTTACGCCGTGCTTGCCTAGGTTGGTCCGTGGATGGGTCACCACCCTTTACATATCGAGTTTCCTGCGTGCCTCGGCTAGCACGATAAGCCGTTGGTCCCGGCTGTCATTTGTAGATCTTTGGCAGTCGTTGCAGACGCGCGTTTATGCGCGTCTTTTCCCTCACGCACAACTCGAACAGCTAACATTACAAAAATGTAAATTGAGGCAATCAACGAGAAGCCATTTACAATCCTCCACAGCCTCTTAGTTATCTCCCACACTCTATAATCTTATACTGCGAAAGTTTGTGAGGAAGGATGTCTGTTACTCTTTCACGCAAAAACTCATCATTCTCTTGCCCTTATCCCAAGTCATTTGTGGTCGGCGCAGCATGTCTTCTTCTTCTATACTTCGCTATTACTCGTCATATCAGCAGCCACCTCCTTTCTAGCCATATCATCCTTCACACAGTCCATCCATCGTTTCTTTGGTCTTCGTCTACTCTTATAACCATCCACACAAATCATTTCACGCAAAAACTAAATTTGACACACGTATAGGTATAGTTTAATATTTATAACCTGGATTAACACAGGATACTTATTAAAACTTTACAATTACCGAACTCCACACGGGCGAAACTACGGGCTTAACCTAGTCTATTATAACGTTATGTACTTAGGTACTTTCATACGAACTTCAATCAAAATTAGCAAAACTATGAATTTCCACACAAACGAAGTCGAAGGTTAAACTAGTATTACAATTTTACACCCACCGTAGGTACACACCCTAAGCCCGTGTTACGGATTGCTACTACAAAGGACGAGATAATCATGTCAAAGTGAACAAATTCCTCACATACTTGCTAGTACTTAGCTTAGGTACATAGGGTAGGCAGGTAGGCAGGCTCTGCTTATTGTAGTACCCACTTAATTAATATGTTTCTGGTTGTATGAATATTAATACTTAAATAATTGTGCTCTCTGCAATCGTTGTACCGATAGTCGTTACGGTTATTGGACTAATTGAAAAGAGCTTGGACCAACACCTTAGGTGGCTCTCTTTGAATGGCTGGGTCAATGGCTTGATTCAGAAAGCAGTGAGTCACGGCACGCATAGTGAGGAGGTTCCTCTCTCTGGACCCTAGAGCACCGGCAGCCAGGAACTTGTTCCTGATGCCGATGGGCTACTATATTTTAAAGTTTCATTTACTTTTGTTTTAAAAATAGAAAATTAAACATGTTGGTTAATTTAATCATCATCTGCCTAGCCTTTTCCCAACTATGTTGGGGTCGGCTTCCAGTCTAACCGGATGCAGCTGAATACCACAACCTCTCCGCAACCCAGTTAGCGCTAGGTAATACGATACCCCTTGGTAAGACTGGTTGTCAGACTTTCGGGTCACTGACTACCTGTAACGACTGTCAAAGATCTACAAATGACAGCCGGGACCAACGGCTTATTAACGTGCTTTCCGAGGCACGGAGGAAACTCGGTATGTAATGGGTGGTCACCCATCCACGGACCAACCTAGGTAAGCACGACTTACCTAGGTTGGTCCGTGCGGCTGTTCTTATTTAGCCACGAGCTCCTCCTCCTGTTAGTTAGTTTAGTACTAGCTACCATCTTATTACTATCTAATTGCAGGGTAATAGCCTCTTCTCATACAAAGAAGGCATGATCACCACGCTTGCTCAAAACGAATTGCCCATTTCAGACTTCAATTAACTAAAACTCCAGGTTGCCACACGATGTTTCTCCTTCAATTATGTCAGTGATGTCCGAGATAAACTTAGAAAGATGGCCGACAAACTGTCTTGTAGTTTGGCAGAAGAACACCTTGTAATTAATTTCTTCTCGAATAAAACAAAAGGTAAATATTCAATGGTTTGGAAAATAGCAGATAATCAAGCATTAACTCAAAACACAACACCTGTTTTAGTCGCCCGTCTTTTACGAATACATATACAGTTTTGTCATGTTATAATAATTTGCAAAGGAAGCGAGTTTGAGGAATTCAAGGTTTTATTTATTTATTTAAACTTCATGTGCAATAGTAGTACATAGGCGATGCCACAAGGCATTCTCTACCAGTCAACATTTGGGTTAAATAAAAAAACATTTTGATTGGGTACAAAATAAATATCAAAATAAATAATTGCTTGTTTTCGAAAATTTATACATATACTTAACTTCTAATTAAGAGCTATTAAAATTTAGTTTCACTTATATAGTTAAATGGTTTCGCTTATTCTACTTTTTTTTAGTGAACGTAGTGATGGTTTAGTAAGCAGTAAGCTTGCGATTTGTGAATATTTGATTGAAATAAGTACAAGTATTTACTAAATATGTTAACAAAGTTAAAATATGAAGATATTGACTTTCTCCTCCTTGTCCATGTTTTCCAAAAGTTTTTTTAATTAAACTTTTTATGCGGGTTTTTATACAATTAACTTTATTAATATATAAAGCTTTCCGTCCGTCTCAGTCGAAAATATCTTTAGATCTACTAATCAAAACACTCAACTATTTCATTCATTACAAATTTCATTTTTTTTTAATCAAATATAATATTTACAATCACAAAACTAGAAAGAAACTCAACTTAGTAGATGAAATTAAAATCGCATGCGTACGTACCACCCGGCTGTAGGTATTTTTTTCAAGGACAGAGCCGAGTCACAATACTGTATATATCTATACTATAACGAAACTATTAGGAATAATGCAGAAACACGGGATAAAAAAAATCCAAAAATTTTAACGATTACAAAACTTAAAACCCGTCATAATACCTCACGCAGGTTCATAATATGTATTTCAAACCTTTTTGACGCAGTTTTTAAGCCGCAAACTACCCGAGACAGCTAATATCCCTATTGTAGGGGGTGAAGGGGGCTAAGGGGCCAAGTCTATGTGTGGCTAAGTACCTGAAGTTTCGTGCATCTGCTTGGAGTATCAAAGCCGTCGCAAGTTATTTCATATAAGTATAGTTAAGTAGATGTGATGCAGTTGTGCATAGATCAAGCTTAAGTATAGACAGGCTGATCCTCAAAATGATTTAAAATACGAAGTTTTTCTATATTGTAATATAAGGGTGCTCGTGACTAATTAAAAAGAAAATCGACCCAAGCGGATGCACTCGGGTCGATTTACCTAGGTTGGTCCGTGGAGGGGTGACCACCCATTACATACCGAGTTTCCTCCGTGCCTCGGAAAGCACGTTAAACCATTGGTCCCAGCTGTCATTTACATCGGTATTGAACCAACAACCAACCAACCCAACCTGTTGTTGTTATAGATCTTTGACAGTCGTTACAGGTAGTCAGTGGCCCGAATATCTGACAACCAGTCATACCAAGGGGTATCGTATTACCCAGTACTAACAGGGTTGTGGAGGTCAGATAGGCAGTCGCTTCATGTAATGTACTGGTATTCAGCTGCATTCGGTTAGATTGCAAGCCGACCCCGAAATAGTTAAAAGGCTAGGTAGATGATGACTAATTGAGAATATTCTTCTCTTTGCAGTCGGTTTAAAAACACGAAATCTTGCTTAAAATGCAAAAAAAAACATAAAGCTAGACCCTCAATGTCTTCAATGGTGTTCTCACATATCCGCTTTGTGCTCGGAGTTTTTCGGCCAAATTCGGATATGCCAGCCACTTGAGTGCACACGAAAGAGCAGAACACCTAAGTCTGTCAACCACCCTAGAAAACTATCAAATGCAGTCACTGTGGCCAAAATCGGCTGAATGGCATCATCGTCATCACAAAACCGGAACAGTCCTTTTTTTTTTTGTATTTTTTTTTTTTTTGGTGGGTGGGAAATCATCAAATGACCCCTCCCGCGCTGGGTGGAGCGGAAGGGAGTGTCAGACTCTTACTGACTAAAAACCACCCATGTTCCTTCTTTTGCCCTTTATGTTCCAGGGCCGCGGTATCTCTTTCGAACAGAAACCGGAACAGTCCTCAGTTCCTCACAGAGGCAAGATCAAAAACCCCCTTTTTCTGAACACCCTACATAATCTATGCCCTCTATGACTGCTCTGCCGCTCTCTCTCAAACAAAACGGAATTCCGTTGCAGACGGACGCTAGTTTAAGGAAGGTGCATACTAGTACAAAGGGGTGAGAATTAACCCCCACTGTTTGCCAAGTACCCACACAACCTGCAGTCTACGTACACCCTGTATATACAACGAACAGAAAACACCCTGTATAGTGTAGGTAGTGGAACATCCTGTGTAGTCTCAAGTGAAAATGTTTAAGTGTAGGTGTTTTTGAATTGTGGGCGAAATTTAAACGTAGGTATATTACGCTTGCTTTCTGTAAATAGAATGGCAGAGGTATACCATCACTCTTTCACGAATTGAAAGTAAAAAGGAACGCAACTTTTATATTACACCTCATCATCATCACGCCTTGTAATCCCTGAAGGGTTAGGCAGAGGTGTACCTAACAAGTACACCCAGATTTAGCCAGTTATGTTTAAGTCCCATGTAATAGGAGGAGAGCCTATTGCCTTCAGCCGGGCACAGATTCAGACTCCGTGGTTGCTACTGAGAAATTCCTGATGGAAAAACCCGAAAACAGTTTAACCGACCCGGGAATCGAACCCAGGACCTCATGCTCAGCAGTCACTGTACCAACGAGGCAGACTTTCATATTACTAACCAACTATTCCAAGGCGTTTAATAAAAAAAAACCTGCTGAAAAAATTTCGTGATAAATTGATAATACATAGCAAAACATCACGCCAGCTGACCCCGAAGGGCAAGGCAAATGCATATCGTATTCATAGTAAACTCACTTTTCACAAATTATTATTAGAATCCTGTAATAGAGGCGAGCCTATTAACAACAACCGAACACAATTCCATACTTCGTGCCGCTACTGAAAATTTCTCAGCTCTCCTAAAGATCAATTTGTCATTTAAACTTCTGGGTACTTACAGCAATTAGAACTATGTGCTCATTAACTGTCATTAGTAGTTATCAATACAGAGTATTAATTATATCATACTAATGGGTGATAATATGCAAATCTTCATAGAGGCATAACATAGGTTGCGGTGCAAGCGAAGAGATATGGGCGATTTAATTGATAAACCTATAACATCTTAGACACTTTTTTTTTGAGATGGGAAATCAGCAAATGACTCCTCCCGCTCTGGGCGGAGCGGAAGGGAGTGTCAGACTTTTGCTGATTAAAAACCATCCATGTTCCTTCTTTTGCCCTTTATGTTCCAGGGCCGCGGTATCTCTTTCGAACAGTCCCGCAGCCCTGGCAGGCATCGGCCCTTGCGCGGCCCCTCCTGTTTGCTGAAATCTCTTTGAGGCACGCGTAGAACACGAACGTGCCGTAACATCTTAAACCCTAATGTAATCACTAGCTTAGGTTTGCGGCTTGGCCCGTGTGGAGTTCGGTAATTGTCCCACGGGATCGTACTACTGGGATAAAAAGTATCCTATGTGTTAATCCAGGTTATAAACTATCTGTGTGCCAAATCCGGTCAGCAGTTTTTGCATGAAAGAGTAACAAACATCCAGAAATCTATATATCCTAACAAAATTTCGCATTTATAATATTAGTAGGATGTCTAAAGGTAGGGCAGGGGCAGAGATAGCGCACTAAATCTTGTGTCAAAACGATTGAGCGTTATTTTAATGTAATAATTTGATAAACGTATCTTGAAATAAATAGTTTGTTTTTTTTTTTAAATTTTTGTGTGTATATAATTATAACTGCCGCTTGGGTCGGTCTTTAGGTTAAGCTGCGCTTGCCTAGGTTAGTCCATGGACGGGTGACCAACCATTACATACCGAGTTTCCTCCGTACCTCGGGAAGCACGTTAAGCCGTTGGTCCCGGCTGTCATTTAGAAGACCTTTGATAGTCGTTACAGTTAGTCAGTGGCCCGAAAGTCTGACAACCAGTCTTACCAAAGGGTATCGTATTACCCAGAACTACACACAGAACTATACAGGTGTGACATCCGCCAACCAGCATTGTACCGCGTGGTTTTCTACAGCCTATACTCTTTCACTAAGAGGAAGAGGGGAAATTATAGTCTGATAATGCTAAGGTATTAGTAATCGGTTGTTAAAGTAAAGTAAAGTAAACGTAAATTACGCCAGTTATGTTTAAGTCCCATGTAATAGGGGGCGATTCGGATACAAATCCAGACTAGTGAGAAATTTCTAATGGAAAAACACAATAACATAGTGTATAGCCTGACCTGGGAATTTAACCCAGGATCTCATGCTCAGCAGTCGCGCTTGCGACCACTATACCAACGAGGCAGTCACACATTTACATTGACATATACACATGTTTTTAAGATTGAGTCCTTAGTTTTAACAATTAATATTAATAATAATATAATTAAAACTTACATCGAATAAAAATAAAAAAACAGCGTGTCCGGTTATCCGGTTCTTCTTTATCGTGTGGTTAGTGCCTAACCTGGTGTCAGAATTTTTATGCCGCCCTTGGGCCTCTGACTTGGCTTTACATGCCGTCAAGAAATACCGTCATAGTTATCCGGGTGGCAATATGATTATGGGGTTCCTATTTGAAACTTTTCATTCTCTCATCAAACCCCACCCACCCATCTTACTGAAAATCCCTCTGAGCTCCTAAACCATACGGAAGATTAGTCCAACGCTTATGATTTTGTGGCACACTGCAAAGTTAGCTCGTATAGATAACTAGTAGCTAGTTATAGATAATTGAAATCCACTTCATACCGTATGAATAAATAATAAGCTACGTCTTATGATGTCGTTCTAGGAAGAAGTGTTGAATGCTTGTATTCACTAACGTTTTAATCGAGAAAATTACGATAGCATAACATAACATCGCCTGTAGTGTTATCATTAACACTAGAAACGGGATACTGTTTGTTTTGTGTTACTCAAAACAAACAGTCATCATCTGCCTAGCCTTTTCCCAACTATGTTGGGTCGGCTTCCAGTCTAACCGGATGCAGCTGAATACCAGTATTTTACATGGAGCGACTGCTTATCTGACCTCCACAACCCAGCTAGCACTGGGTAACACGATACCCTTTGTTAAAACTGGTTGTCAGACTTTCGAGCCACTGACTACCTTAACGACTGTCAAAGATCAACAAATGACAGCCGGGACCAACGGCTTAACGTGTTTTCCGAGGCACGGAGGAAACTCGGTATGTAATGGGTGGTCACACATCCACAGACCAACCTAGGCAATCGCGGCTTAACCTAAACATCGACCCGAGCGGCTGTTATTATTTAGCCACGAGCTCCTCAAAACAAACAGTAAACATGGTAAATATCCCGTTTCTAGTGTTAATGATAATGTTAGTGTCCATGGCAGTTTAAAAACTTATATCACGCCTGCAATCCCAAAAGTGTTAGGCAGAGTTGTACATGTCACAGTAAGATAGTTATAGCCAGGATATATATATCCCAGAAGATACTTAGTAACATGAAAGCGATTTACAACTATCTTATTAAACTAATCTAGTGATATAATTATAAGTATTATATTTGATACAAAAGCGAGAGAAGCGAGCTAGGGACTTGTGGAACCCCGACTCGGACAGGTTAGGTTCATCACGCCTGTAATCCCCGAAGGGTTCGCCAGTGGTGTACAGACGCCAGCACATCAAGCTACTACAATCTGTCAAATTTCTTTAATAGATTTGCAACCTTATTTCTAAAGCATTAGGTTCAAGGTTGGTTGGAAAAATCTGACAGTTTCGGGTAGGTTGACCTGCTGGCGACTGTACCTAATTGTAAATAAATAAATCTTTGTGCGATGAGAACGATTATTTGTTCTGTATCTGGGTGTGTAATTTATCTATAATATGTATGTATTTAGAAATATATAAGTATGTTTATCAGTTGTCTGGTTGCCATAGTACAGGCTCTGCCTAGTTTGGGATCAGATGGCGGTGTGTTGGTTGTCCCAAGATGTTTATTTATTTTATTTATCAACCGGGCACAAATCCGGACTCCGTGGCTGCTACTGAGGAATTCCTCACGGAAAAACCCAAGAACACTTTGCCTGACCTGGGAATTGAATCCAGGCCCTTAACAGTCGCGCTTACGACCACTAGACCAACGAGGCAGTCATTGTCGACTTCTTCTTTTTAGGGTTCCGTACCCAAAGGGTAAAACGGGACCCTATTACTAAGACTTCGCTGTCTGTCTGTCTGTCTGTCGGTCTGTCTGTCTGTCTGTCTGTCTGTCTGTCTCCAGGCTGTATCTCATAAACCGTGATAGCTAGAAAGCTGAAATTTTCACAAATGATGTAGGTATTACTATTGCCGCTATAACAACAAATACTAAAAATTAAAAAAAAAAAATATTAAGGGGGGCTCCCATACAACAGATATGATTTTTTTGCCATTTTTATAGATAATGGTACGGAACCCTTCGTGCGCGAGTCCGACTCGCACTTGGCCGGTTTTTTTAGTGTTCCGTAGCCGAATGACAAAACACGGAACCCGAACGGATTCGTCATGTCTGTCTGTCCGTTTATCGTGTGGTTAGTGCCTAACCTGGTGTCACAGTTTTTATGCCCCCCATGGGTCTCTGACTTCGCTTCACATGCCGTCGAGAAAATATCTCTCAGACATGCTGGTCCTCTCGATGTTTTCCTTTACCGAAGCAAATGTCGACTGGCTCGTTGACTTAATAATGATTAAATTATGCAGATGCATACCATCTGAGCCAGTTATCTCAAAGAGAATGAAGACTGCAATATTTTTAAAGACACCCATAACAATTTACTCGACATCTGTCCTAAATGCCAGAGTACTACATAAAACAACCCTGTACCCTTACCATGGGATTTGAGACTTTACGTTTAACTGGTTAAGGTTGAAAGTGAGGTGGAAAGGTGCTCGCAGTTGATGCAAGGTGTCAAATGATTGAAATAATAAGTTATTGTCTTTGTTTAAAGGCATTTGCAGTCATCTGTTGTTTGTGATCAGTAACAGAGTTTATTTGCGAACGGGGTAGGCAGAAATGTATTTGTTTAAGGACGATGCGATAATGTAGCCCGCGAAATCTAAATTTTCTTGGGTTCTTTGTAATTTACAGGTCAGTATCAGGTTTTATATTGATTATGTTGATTAACTGCTCTCAAAACGGTGAAGGAAAACATCGTGAGGAAACCGGCATGTACTAGAACCAAAAATTCGAAGACATGTGCATTCTACCAACCCGCACTGGGCCCGCGTGGTGGATTATAGCCCATTCCCTCTCTTAGAGAGGAGGCCGTGTGTCCCAGCAGTGGGAACATTTAGGCTGATTATGCTATATTATATATTATTATGTTGATTAAAATATGGGATTTACGGCCGTAAAAAATATCATTCAAATCATCAATACAACCTTCTCAGTTCATTGCATGGTTTTTTCATGAAATAGTCATCATCAATGAGTATCATCATCATCATTTCAGCCGTAAGACGCCCACTGCTGGACATAGGCCTCCCCAAATGTCGCCATATTATCCGGTCCCGTGCGTCTCGTCAGCGGATCCCCGCAACCTTTACCAATGGGTATAAATTAACATAAAGTGGTTGTTTATATTTAAGTCCCATGTCGGTAAGAGAATTGCCATTAAATGAGCACAAATCCTAATGTAAAAATTCAGTAACACTTTACCTGACCTAGGAATCGAATCAATAACCTCAGGCTCAGCAGTAGCGCAACCACTAGACCAACGAAGCATTATTTCATTATCATAAAAGTGTAACAGGTATATCCAGCTACGCACTTTAAAAAACCGTACTTCATTAACGAAGAATTTTTACCATCACAGTTCGCGTCGCCCTGTCGCAGGAATTTCTTCCTGATCTGGTAATATTACATCGTATCAAGTAATAGTAATTCTATGCATGTTATTAGAACTAATTTATGCCCATATAGGTGGATTATTTCGCTGGAAATGAGGCTCGTGGCTAGAGGTGCTCGTGGCTAAATAATAACAGCTGCTCGGGTTGATCTTCAGGTTAAACCGCACTTGTTATGGTTGGTCCAGTAGATGGGTGACCCATTACATACCGAGTTTCCTCCGTGCCTCGGAAAGCACGTCAAGCCCGGTTGTCATTTATAGATCTTTGACAGTCGTTACACGTAGTCAGTGACCCGAAAGTCTGACGTGTAGTCTTACCAAGAGATATCAAAGTGCAGATAGGCAGTCGCTCTACGTAAAATACTGATTTCAGCTGAACTGGGTAAGACTGGAAGCCGACTCAAACATAGTTAAGAAAACGCGAGCAGACAAATTCGAAACGTTTTGAATGCATGTTTTTGTTGTTTATTATTACTTGTGACAATAAACAACAAAAACACGCTCTCCATCCATCAAAGTTTATTTTTATTTTTATTATATTCATTACTCTTTTAGTCACATGCGATTCGTCCCTCCTCATCACATGTCCATACCAAGACAGTCGATTCCCTTTCAACATTGCATTCATTAAAAAAGCTGTTATTTTCAAATTACAAACAGTCACTTCAATTTTCTTTATTTATGTAGAAATCCTTAAAAAAGTTTAAGTTTGGATCACACGATCGTAGAAAGTGACGTGTGTTTGTCATCTCCGCTCCGTTCGACACCGCTCATCTTAGCTCAGCACATCTCCAGCGCACAACTAGCTTTAACGCAGAGAATTCCGCAGCATTTATTTGAAAATTAATTGGATTTTTACCATCCTCTGTTATTGTCAAGAGTCTATCTTTTTTCAGTTTAATTAAGTTCTCTAAGACAAGGGTACGTCTGTACAGAGAGTATTTTTTCAGCTGTTTCTTTATTTCTGATTCAGGAAGGATTCTTGCAAAGGCGACGAAGGAATTGTTCGTCTTGGCTTCGGTTTTTTTTTTTGTTTTTTCTTTGTTTCTTTTATATTTTTGAAATGATCCAAAAAACAACTTATTTTGTAATATTAAAAGTTGTTTTATAATAAGATTTCTACTACTGTTTCGCAGAAAGGTCAAGATTCCAAATTACTCACAAGTTTCTTTAAAAAAACATTGTATAAATGTTAAAACTTTACTGAAAACTCTTCCATGACCCCTACATACATAATACATCCATGAGATCTGTCCAATGTTTTGCGTTACACCGAACGCTAGCGGAAAACATATTTTTTCACACCAAAAAAAATTGTAGTTTCCCAATCATATTTTTTGCGCAGTGTTACTTAGTTTGCTAAACAGAATACTTGGTTGACGGCTTCGTCAAGTGTCTACACCCTGTATTAACTTTCTCGAATCAAATCTATGACCGAGCTTAGCCAGCTAAATATTATGATGTGTTCCAGTATGACATACAAAGCTTTACTGGCTTAAATAATTTTCTTTAACTATCAAAATATTAATTATTTAGAAACTACAAAACTATAATAGAAATAAATATGTACATGTATAAAAGGGTTACAGGGCGTCCAAAAATTCATCCGCATCGCTGTCAACAGGAAAAGTGGCTTAATGAATATAATTTACCTTGAATATTAAAAGAGGCTCCATGAGAGAATAAAGTCTGTACTAAAGTCAGATAAGTCGGAGCTTAACTAAGATACTATTTTAGCCTAACTATAAAAGGCCTACCTAAGGGTTTAACCACCTCATAAATCGAAGTGTTTAGTGTGTACCTACATACCATTAGATTTTGTGCCACAATGTAAAATTATGCTAACTTTGTCAAACTCGTCATACTTGTAGTTTGTATGGTGTCCGTGTACAGACGCGAGTAGTGACATGTATATGTTGCAGTCAAAACTCTTAACCAGTCAAAAGTACTTTTAACTAGCAAAATCAGTCAAAAGTAGTTTTAACCGTATGCTTTCGACAATACTACTTTTGACTGAAATTACAGTTAAAATTAGTTTTGCCCAAGGGAGCTGGTCAAAAGTAATGACTAACTGATTCCGTCAAAAGGGGTTTTGACTAATAAATTAAGGAGGTCGATAAAAAAAAAACAAAAAAAAAAACGCACCTGTAAAGTTTTATGTTACTAAATATTAGTAGAGAACGAGCTGATATTGGGAAAAAAATAGCGACTACGAAAAGAAAGAACGTTTTCTTTTTTAAAGAATTTTAGTGGTAGAAGATATGAAAGATACCTAGTGATTTCAATGTGATGACAAAAGAAGAGTTTGCAATGGATGTGGATGACGCAAAATTTGTAGAAAAGAAAACGCCATAACAGTACAGTAGACTTAAACGCTTTAACATCACTGAAGATTGTGGTAAAAAAAAAAATTGTTACAATCACAGTTTTTTTTTTTTATTTCAATTAGAGTTAAAAATTATTAAAAAAAACGATTAACGTAATATTCTTAATATACTTTGTGTTATAACCTGTGTATTTTCTGGTTACCTATTATAATGTCAATTTTTAAGTGTACTTCTTTTTTGTATTTATTGTAATATCAAAATGTCGTAATAAACGATTTCACATTTAATTAATATCTTTATTTACATTCTAACTAGTTAATAGTGCTTTTGACTGATGCTTTAGCAGTTAAAACTAGTTTTGACTAAGAGCGTCAGTTAAAACAACTTTTTACCGCAAATTTGCAGTCAAAAACACTATTAACCAATGATTTTTAGTCGAGACCACTTTTGACCAACCTCTTCAGTAAAAATTACTTTTACCTATTTTATTCACTTAAAAGTACTTTTGACTAGTTTAAGAGTTTTGACTGCTACATTTACACTAAACAGAATTCAAAAACGATTTTCTCTTGAAATAAAGGTTTCTACTTTGCGAAATACTATGTTCATGAAAACGTAAAACGTTAATCGATACAGTATGAGAAAATCACTTTTAAAAAGTTGCTGCGTGTTTATAGGTATTTCATTTCTTGTGACCGTACATAATAACATAATAAAAAATATTCTATCTCTCTGTTGATCATATATTATCTGCATAAAATGATATGTTAAACAGTTATTTTAGATAAAACGACTGTAAAAACACGTTTTAGTTGTAGTGTACAGGTACACGTTTTAGTCGTAGTTGAGTGTGTAAAAAGTTAAAATTAAGATATTACATTTAAGTGTTAACATTTTAGTGATAACAAGTTTAAATAATGTAAATATTCGTATGCCGCGTCTATATAGCGGCGGTTATGTCCAGGGGGGCTACTATGATGTTTTAATACAGGAGTAATTCCAGTGTGGGAAAGATGCAGAGTTATACAGGTTGTCTAGCGCCATGTCTTTCCCAAATTAGAATACTCCTGCTTTTAGACGTCATAGTAGGCTACCAGAACCATGCTATATTTAATTAACAACTTTGTGCCTACCGTATCCCACGAATAAATGTCTTTGTATTTAAAAAAACAGTAAAAATCCAAAACGCCATGCAGTCAGTCCCGCGATCTGCCATTTGAACTGGCTCGTGCCAGCATAAGAAAACCGCCTTGAAAACAAAACATACACATCTTTAAAACACCTGTAAGGTCACCAAAACAAGTCCTCTTGCCTATTTTAACGAGGATACAAAACAATTGACAACAAAAATTCTTATCCTTTTTGTCAACAACAGGTGTAAGTTTGATCCTAATTTACAGCCTAGGTATAGCTAGGTAATGTCCTAGGATACCTATCTCATCTTAGTACCAGGTGATGTTGTAAGAACTAATTACGTTTTTGTAGTGTTTAACGGTACTTCAGATGCTAGTTGTGGTGTAGTGTGCGGCATGAGCGTTAGCGATTTCATCTTTTGCTCTTCAGCTATGTATCGACGATAGATGTACGAGCTTAGCTCGGCCAATGACGGGTGAGGTGATGCCTCGCGTGTGAGTTTTCCATCATTACCATGTTGGGGTCGACTTCCAGTCTAACCGGATGCAGCTGAATGTTAGTATTTTACATGGAGCGAGCCATTGGTCCCGGCGGCATTTTTTCATCATTGACTGTCGTTACAGCTAGTTAGTGGCTCGAAAGTCTGACAAACAGTCTTACTAGGGGATATCTTATGACCCAGTTCTAACTGGCTTGTGGAAGTCATTTATTATTATTATTAAAGCCGACCCCAAATTAGTTGGGAAAAATGTTCAACAAAAAGCACTCTATCCACTGTAGAGCATCTAGTAAACGAAGACTTATTATAAAACGCTATCCGCTCATGTCTTGCGCCGTACATAATATGAGCCTGTTGGGATGCAGCCTCCCGGCACGCGACGCGGCAGGTGCGCGGCGCGTGCGCCGTTAAGGGGTAGCTCTTCATAGACCTAGTGTTTCTTGTGAGATAGATCTTTTAACCTTCAAAAGTCATTTCTCAAGTTATCAGCAGTAGACATTCTAGAGGCGTTCATTAGTCATCTATTACATTTATTTTTCACATTTAATATAGGTAGCTATAGCTTGTTGAGTTCCGTTATTATCCCACGAGATCGCATTACCGGGATAAAAATTACCTATCCAATGTGTTCATTCAGATTATAAACTTGTGCCAAATTTCGACCAAACTCGTTCTGGAGCTTTTGCGTGAAAGAGTAACAAACATCCATCCATAAATTCACACAAACTTTCGCTTTTATTATTAACAGTTAAGACTATCAAAATTTAATCTGCTCCTCCCTTGCGTAGCTGTTAGAGGGACTATTGACCCGTGACCAACATCAGTAAAGCCGGTACCTCGTTTTTTTTTAGTACATTTTACAAAACGATTTAATTTTTACTAAAGCGTCAAAATATCCTTGTAGCATTATAGTTATACGGATACGAACAGTCACGAATGTAGATAAATTGCTTACATTTACGTAAGATTCTAGAGCGACTTCCTCCTATAGTATTATGTATCAACAATCAATTGTCTTACAATAATTTTACCAGATTTGAGTTATCACATAGAAATCGGCTATTGATTTTGGTTATGAGTCTTATGTCTCATAAGACATAACCCTTTCTTGTCCACGAATCATCCCTAACCACCAGTGGCGAAGGTTCCATACAACCCGATTTGCACCGGATTCCCTATGAAAAATGGCACAGTCAGTATTCTATAGACAAATAATATAAGGGTGAATATTTGAAGATAGACATATTCAGGATTCGTAAATTAAGGTCAAATATTGCTTCCAATTACAACCTTTATGGATTTAACCTAAAGTTTATAGTGCAGATTAACGTAATAAATCAAACTCACAGTATTTGAACTGCTATATAGGTCTGAATCTAAAGCTGAAAATTTTCGTCGAACGGTGATGAGATATGAAACACACGGTAATTAGCATTTTAAAAATGGTAATTATGCTTCGTGATTGGTAATTAGAAATAAAATGAATAATGTACTTTAATCACATATTTATTAATTATTTAGGTGACAGTAAATGACATCAAACTTAGCTATTAAGCGAAATGATTTCATAAAAAAAAAATTACTCAAAAATCAACCGGTTTTCCTAAAAATCAATAACATTATCTGTCTAGTAATTCAAATAAAATCAATTAGAACACTAGTTCAAAACTCAGTGTAAATAGAACTTAGACCTATACAGGGTTATTTGTAAAACACCATGCAACCTCTTAAGAGGTCATTGTACTCATCATTATGGACAACTTTTACTATGGGACCAAACCTGAAATCGCGAAAAAAAAGTCAGCTGTTCCCTACATTTATGATCGATTAATTCGTCAAAATGTAGGGAACAGCTGTTTTGTTCTTTGGTTAGTGTTCTTTATCTCTCTCACTCTGACAGTAACGTATTCCTCATTGCTTCTCCAAATAAAATTTTCTTCTTAGCTTCTTCTACTTTGGTTTTGTCTCTTAGTAGTGCTGTTACTTTAGAATTAGGACTCTGCAGTCGTTTTTTCAGTCTTATAATTATTTTCCTATACGCATGATTTTTTCGAATATAAAGACACTGCAACGAAAAAATCATGCGTATAGGACAATAATTATAAGACTGAAAAAACGACTGCATTTCACATTTACCTATTTTTTTTACATGAATTGTCTATTTTCATTAATATTATCTTCGCTGTCACTGGAACTTGGTGTATTTTTATTCATGTTTAATTTCTTCCTTTATTAATTTCTTTTTTTGAAAATGTTTTCTTAAGTTTTCTCTCCATTTCTTCCGCTGTAGCCTTCTAGCTCTTGGCGTCATTTCTACAACCGACAATTTTTTTTTCTGTTCTCTTCGTTTTTTGTATCGTTGTCGTTCTTTTTCTTTTTGAAGGGCGTATAAAATAGGGTCAGCTTTGATTTTAGCGTATCGATTCGGGCGTGCGATTTTGGCTTTAGCCAATGTTTCCTCCTTCGATTGCTGCTTTTGCCGAGGCTTTTGTTTATTCTGAAAGAAAATAGTGGTAGGTGGGTAGCCAGTATGTAGGTTTATTTTGTTGCGGAAGTCCCAGTTCACACCGAACGATCAACAATCGATCACGCGTTGGTAGTAACAATTCTACCTTGAGCTGGCCTAGCGAAGTAAGGCGTTTCAATATAATAAGAGGCCAGCTTATACTGGTACTAATTACCATTTTCAATTGCTCATTACCGTTCGCTAAAATACGAACGGGAAAAATGGTAATTATATAAATGGTAATTAGGTTTTTGTACACTTTTTCACATTATACGTTCTTTGTAGAACTAAAAAATTGAGAACTTGATCAAACCAAAGAGTATCCTATGGCGTCTATTACAATGCATGAAAATGATAAATAAACATATTAGACTTACCAGGGGAAACTCGAACGGTAAGGAGATTTTTGTTTGCCAAACACAATTTCTGGGCGATTAAGACAGGCTAGAATTGGCGCCAAAATACTTTTTGAAATGTGACCCGCATGAGTCGATACGCGAAACGGAGTGCAACCGCTGAGTTACTCTTACAGATAGCAATACACTACACAGAAAAAAAATACCCTGCGACTGTGTGAACAAATGGTAGTGAGTATAAAGTGTTGGGACAATTTTCAAAGTCGTTACAAATTATCTAAAAGTGTTCTTTAATGTGTATAGTTTTGCTAATTGGTAAAACATGTTGTGCACTATATAAATTACTTCTTAAAAATACGATCTTTAGGGTATTTTTATAACTTTTTGAGCATGAACTGCAAAAATTTGGAAATTGGGACACGAATGGTGATGAGATTTGAGGAACGTTTATGAACATAACTTAGTTGTTTATAACAATAGGAATATATTATGTACATCTGTATATAGTGCTGGAACTATGTTTTACGTGAAATAAAAAAAAACATAACTTTATATCTAACTAAGTAGTTATTTGGGGAGGGCCGCGTGATATGCACATGTTCAAATAATCACCCATAATCACATTAAAGATATGTACTCCGGCTTACCTCTTACAAAAATTGACCCTTCGCTACTGCTAACCACGAAGATAGCATAACGACCCCTTAACCCACCAGTAACTAATAGTAGTAGTTATAAAGCTCAACAGGTGAAGAAATAAGAATGAATTCGTTTTTACTGCTCACACTCATACACCTGCCGCAAGCTGGGGTTGGCACCTGCAGATGTATTAGTGTCATTTAAAGAAATGAGAGTCGGTCAGAGAATTAGGTTGGCTATGGGATAAACAATACGACATGACGTCTCCTGTCATTTATTTATTCGAGAAATCATGTACAAAATCGCAAATGCCTAAAGCTTTCTATTACACAGAAAGAAACAGGTTTATATTTGAATTTCGAACATTCAAATACCTATTATGGTTGTTCGATATTTAAATTTTCAATGCTTTGAACGTTGACATTTAACCCGTAGGTATTTTAATGTTCGACATTCAAATATGTACCCAAAGAAAAATATTTTACAATATGGAATGATAAAAAATTGGCCGTCACGGGACGCCCGGCAAATGTGAAATATCTTTGTACCTATGTTAATAATAGAATTCATAATAAAAAAAAAAAAACTTTTAACGAAATATTGAGAAAACTCTCAAAAAATTGTTACGAGTTTTTCTTGTTAGGCAGAGGTGTATCTAGTAGAGCCACATTTCGAGATACATAAGATTAATAGGCCCATGTCATAGAGGGCGAACCTAATGCCAACTAATGGGCACAAATCCAAACCTCTGACTGCTACTAACAAATTCCTGATGGACTGGAATTTAAAACTCTAAAGCACTTTGAATGACCAAAAAATCGAACCTAAGACCTCTTGTTCAGCAATTGCAACAACGTGGCAGTCAAAAACACAAAAAAACGTACGTTTTTTGGGTTCCGTACCCGAAGAGTAACCAACAAGCCCTATTATTAAGCCTCCGCTGTCCGTCCGTCCGTCCGTCTGTCTTTCAGTGGGATGCACCTCATGATCTGTAACAGCTAGACAGGTTGAAATTTTCACAGAATGTGTATTTCTGTTGCCGCTATAACAACAAATAGTAAAATCATCATTCTCTTGCCCTTGTCCCAATTCATTTGGGGTAGGCGCAGCATGCCTTCTTCTTCTATACTTCGCTATTACTCGTCCTCTCATCAGACACCTCCTTTCCGTCGATCCATTCATCGTTTCTTTGGCCTTTTTCTACTCTTATACCCACCCACATTCATACTCAAAACTTTCCTCACGACATTTTCCTCATTCCTCCGCATCACATACGCATCGCATACCACGATAACCGATTACCACACAACTTTTCAGTCACTGACGCCACTTCCTCAGAATTGAATCACTCGCCAGAATTCCTCTAATGTACTCATTTCTTATTTTATCCATTCTTGTAACACCACACATCCCCTCAGTTTTCTCATCTCAGCAATATGCAAATAATAATACATAATAATAATATCTTGGGACAACCAACACACCGCCATCTGATCCCAAACTAGGCAGAGCCTGTACTATGGCAACCAGACAACTGATAAACATACTTATATATTTCTAAATACATACATATTATAGATAAATTATACACCCAGTTATATAACAAATAATCGTACTCATCGCACAAAGATTTGTCCTGTGTGGGAATCGAACAGCAGTCAGGGTCACTAACCACTAGACCAACAGGCCAAACATTCATCCCTTTTGTGGCCCAACATTCTGATCCATACAAGACAGCAGGTCTAACCATTGTTTTACAAATCTTCCCCTCAAGTTTAAGTGAACCTCTTCATGCGCGAGTCCGACTCGCACCTGGCCGATATTTTTTTATAATTGCCTGACCATTTGTTCCTATTCCATCTTCTGTAACTTTCTGTTGGTCTACACAATCGGGGTCTTCGAACTCAACACCCTATAGACCAAATGTAGTGTGTCAAATTCACAATAGGTTCACAGTCCGGTGCCTGGCTGGCGACTTATTGTTCTTAATGGGGAAAGTGACAAAGCATGGTGTTTTTTTTCTGTCATGGTTTCGTGGGTTGAGACTTGAGTTAAAAGTTATGTAATTGTTACAATGTCTTGTTTTTCCGTTGAAGGATTGGTAAGTTTTTGCCATTAGTGGGCCAATACTATTATAAACAGTTAAATCCTAAATTCAACGTTTGGTATTTGGATGATGGAACCCTGGGAGGTGATGTGGACACAGTCCTAAAAAAATTAGCTTTAAAAGAAAAATTCAGTTCGAAACGTTTCTTATTGAAATTACACATTTCAAAAGATCTTTCAAAATGTGTAATTTACGTTCTTGAAACCACTGACAGATAGACTACCATTTCAAAAGCGCTATAGCACCAAATATCTGAATTACCGGAAAATATTCTTTATTACTATTTATATTATTTATTTAAGAAAAAAAAAACTAAATTTTATTGATGTCTCGGAGAAACTCTTCAAAATTAACATTCATTCGGTCTTCACACTTATTCGACACTGTTGCTTTTGATCAAAATACAGGGTGGAAGAGACACCGACGCTTATTCATCACGCTCAGGCATCATTCTGATGCCGCCCACATAGAAATTTTTCGTCGGTTATTAAAAAGAGAGCAGCGGTGGCCCAGTGATGGCGGCCCCGACTTACGAACAGTAAGTCGTGGGCTCAAACCCAGGCAGGCACATTACTTTGTGTAATTTATTTCATCACCACTGCTCTCAAAAACGGTGAAGGAAAACATCATGAGGAAACCGGCATGTCCTAGAACCAAAAAATAATCGAAGACATGTGACATCTACCAACCCGCACCGGGCCCGTGTGGTGGATTATAGCCCATTCCCTCTCATAGAGAGGAGGCCGTGTGTCCCAGCAGTGGGAACATTAAAGGCATTTTAATTTATTATTAAAAAAAAACAGCTGTACCCGTAACCTATACCTGTTGCTGTGTGCTATACCTGTAGGTATTGCAGTTTGCGGACAGTATGTATGGACAGCTGATTTTTCTACCGATGAAAAATTTCTATGTGGGAGGTTCAGAATTATGTAAGTACTGAATACATCAAAATCAAAATATTTTTATTTTACATAGGCCTACATGGGCACTTATGAAACGTCGACAAAAAGGTGCACGGTTCGGGTTGGTCGTTTCCTATGGAGAAGAACCGGCAAGAAACTCCATGATTACTCTTTTAAAATGATTAGATTTTACAATATTATCATGTTACAGCATTAGTACTCAAGTATGGGGGGACGATTAGCTTTAAAGATTTAGCACTGTTTTAGACGGAATAAGCTGTTGTAATATTTTTATTTAGACAAAGATCACAGAGTCGATGTAAACATTAGCACAGCAGCGCCATCTCTCATGAAACACCTGAAGAATTGTTATCAGCTCAAGAGCCGCAATAGTTGGTGTGAAATTCAAAGAAAAAGTTAGTAACGGATTTTACCGACAAACAAAATTTCACGGAAATACGGAAGAAGAGAACACTCAGACATCACAGGAAAGAGGTCAGTGAACATAAAAAACACATTCAAAAGTGCTATAAGTGACAATTTGGACTAAGTCTGCGAAATATAACCTCAAAAGTGAATCAAAATATCAAGTCATCACATAAAATTTGAGATACAGTAGCGCCACCTAGCGTCGAGTGGCCAAACTACCAGAAGATCTACAGATAGGTGTAGCCAAGTACTTACGCTACTCACCAATAGAGAGCGCTGTATTAAAAAATGGAAGAAATCATGAAAGCACTACAAAATATACAAAATGACTTAGCACAGCAAAAGCATGATATTAAAAATATGGAAGAAAATATTAAGGAAGCCATAAATAAAAATATAGATGAGAAATTCAGCCGCATCGAAATAAAAACAAATATGTTAGAAAATAAAATTGAACAGCAACAAAAACAAATAGATTTCATTGATAGACAATTAAGGAAGAAAAATTTACTTTTCTTTGGTATTGAAGAAAGAGAAGGACACTACGAAGACTTACTCAATTTGATCCTAGACATAATTAATACCAAAATGGAAGTAAAATGTCAGAAATGGGAAATCGAAACTGTAACAAGGAGAGGAAAGAAAAACGGACAAATTAGACCAGTGGTGGTAACGCTCACAACTACAAGTAGAAAAATAGAGCTTCTACGCAAGAAAAAATCACTCCAAAATACAAATATTTATATTAAAGAGGATTACTCTCCCGCTGTTCTTCAAAAACGAAAAGAACTCCAAGAAGAATGCAAACGTGAGTGGGAGTCCGGGAAAAAAGTAGCTCTACGTTATGATAAAATCGTCACACTAGGTCCTAAAAAGGTAATAAATCAAGCATCTGCAGAGAAAAGCTCAAATAAAAGATGTATGTCAGAGTCACCTGAGGCAAATAAACCTTCAGAGGCCAGTGCGAGTCAAGAAAAAATTACCCAAGTACAGAAAAAAAATAAATCACAAAACATAGTAAGCTACTTGCGTCCGTCACAGTTGAATCCCATTCCTCGGGCCTCAACAAGTAATGTACAGGAAGCCCCAAAAAACTAAGCCGTGCCCCTCCTTCTCTATTAAAGATCATCAAAGAAAACTCTTTCAATAACTATCCAGAGCCTAAAAATATACCAATATCTCCCAATACGGCTGGTCCCCGCGGGAAGATTAGACCAAAACCCTCCAACCAATTAAATAATCATAATCAAAATCAAACAAACAAAAATCAAAACCAAACAATTAAAAAATCAAGAATAGAGCAAAATACTACTTATATCTGCTCGTGGAACGTGAGATCGCTGGTAAATGAGGCAAGACTTATAGAATTGCGACATAGCTTAACAAAGTTCAAATGGGATATTATTGGCTTATCAGAAGTGAAGAAAGAAGGGAAAGAAATACTTGAAACCGAAAGCTACATCATGATATATTATGGTGAAAAAAGTGGAAGAAACGGTGTCGGTTTTCTGGTTAATAAAGATCTGAAAGCCAATATAATCGATACCAGATGTATATCGGATAGAGTCATACGATTAGATATATTCCTCAATAATAGATCAGTCCATCTGATACAATGCTATGCACCAACAGAAAGCGCAACGTCAGAAGACCTAGAAATATTCTATAAACATCTACAGTTTGCATTAGAAGATACAGGAAAAGATACAATTGTTATGGGTGATTTTAACTCCAAAATTGGTAAATCTACAGCGGAAGATAAGAAAGTTATGGGTCCATGGGGTTATGGAGACAGAAACGAACGAGGAGATAGATTGATACAGTTTTGTTTTGAAAACCAGCTCTACATAGCAAACTCACACTTTAAGAAAAATTCTAAACAAAAATGGACTTGGATATCACCGAATGGAAAAGTGCGAAATGAAATAGACTTTATCCTAGTCAAAAATATTAAAGTTATCTCAAATGTACAGGTTATAAATACCACCTTTCCTACGGATCACAAATTAATTAGAGTGAGCGTGTTTCAAAACTGCAATAAAACTAAGTCACGGAGAGACTATAGATGCAGAGTTTCTAGACTAAACCCCCTAGAGTTAGAGTCACTGAAAAACATATTTGCAGACCATATAGGAAATTTTCAATTCGATGATATGGAATTAGCATATGGAAAACTAATACAAATAATAAAAGAATCAGTAAAAGAACTACCTAAAATAAAAAACAAAGACATAGCTCCACTATCAGAGTATGTAGAGAAACTTATTAATGAAAGAAACAGACTGAGAAATAAAGGAAACAAAACACGTCCTGAGAAGAAACAACTCAGCGCACTCTATAAACTTATAAATAAACAAATACAACGAGATTACAAGGCACATCGATATAGTGTAATAGAAGAAGAGCTGCAGAAGAGAGCATCAGTCAAAAGGGCACAAGTAAGACTGAACACATCTAAACCGTGGATTATATCTCTGAAAAACAAAGAAAACAAAACAATAACGAATAGGGATTGCCTCATCGGGACTGCTACACAGTTCTACAAGGAACTCTATGGAAACGAGGAAAGCCATCAACGTACCAGATCAGAGTCATTCGCACCACTGAGCGTCGTGCCATCTATCATAGAGAGTGAAGTCCGCTGTGCAATCCAACACCTAAAATCAGCTAAAAGCCCAGGCGATGATGGCATAACAAATGATATTTTGAAAGCGATTAATGACCCGCTAGTACCATTACTGACTTCCCTTTTCAATGACATACTGACGCTCAACAAAGTACCACAAGAATGGGGAATATCGATTATAACTCTGTTATACAAAAAAGGTGATCCGACAGACTTAGGAAACTATAGGCCAATATGTTTACAACAAACAGTATACAAAGTGTTTGCCACAGTACTATTAAATCGCATCTCAAGGATATTAGACAGCAACCAACCCCGAGAACAAGCCGGTTTCAGAAGATCTTACTCAACTATAGACCACATCTTCACCTTGACACAACTTATTGAGAAATACTCGGAATATGGCAAGAAACTCTATGTAGCATTCATAGACTACTGCAAAGCGTTTGATTCCATACAACACGAACCTTTGTGGTTAGCACTAGAGTCGCAGGGAGTCGAAAACCGATACATAGAGATCCTGAAAGAAATATATAAAAACAGCAAAGCGGTGATTAAGCTGGAATGCAAAGGAGAGCCTTTTAATATACGAAGAGGCGTGAAACAGGGTGATCCGATCTCACCAAATTTATTTACTGCTCTTTTAGAATATATCTTCAGACAATTAGATTGGGAAAATAAAGGCATCAACGTAAACGGCGAATATCTAAGCAATTTACGTTTTGCCGATGATATAGTCTTAATTTCTGAAAATCACAAAGACTTGGAATATATGTTAAATACCCTAGACATAGAAAGTAGAAAATGTGGACTACAAATGAACACACAAAAGACATTTGCCATGACGAATAGCGAAAAAACACCAATTAAAACTGAATCTCATTCTATAAGCTATGTGGAAGAATATATATACCTGGGGCAAAACATATCATTCCTAAATCAAACATCTCGTGAAGTAGAACGCCGTATCAAGAAAGCTTGGAATAAATACTGGTCGCTGAAGGAAATATTCAAAAGTAAATTACCAATGCATCTAAAAAGGAAAGCGATGGACTCCGTTGTTATGCCGACACTATTGTACGGGTGTCAAACTTGGTCGTTCACAAAAGACATCGTACAAAAGATCAACGTGTTCCAAAGAGCCGCAGAACGAAGTATGTTGGGCATAAAGCTGAAGGACAGGAAGAAAAACACATACATTCGATCCATAACAAGGGTAACGGACGCCGTCGAGCTAGCAAGTAGACTGAAATGGCGATGGGCTGGACATATAGCTAGAGTTACCGATAATAGATGGAGTGAAAGAATATTGCACTGGTATCCCTACGAAGCCAAACGCCCACGCGGCCGACCGAGGCGACGCTGGTGTGACGATATCTACCAAGTAGCCGGATCTACATGGACTCGCCAAGCACAAGACAGACAACACTGGAAAGAGTTGGAGGAGGCCTACACCCAGAAATGGGTAGCCCAATAATATACTTGTACCAATGATGTGGTAAAGTATTCCGAAAATGGAATTAAAATTAATATTATAACCTGAATACTTAAATATGTCAATGGTTGCAAATGTGTTATTGAAATAAGATTCAAAAATGTAATTGTAATCAAAATAAAAGCATGAATTCAAAAATAATATCTAAATAATCTTTTAAAAATAAAAATATTGTAAAAGAAATCATAAAATAGTATTGTATAAAAACCAAATATAATTTAAATCTTTAATGTAATTTAAATCTATAATGTAACTTTAATATAAATGTATAAAAATCTAATAATTAATTAATATATACTTGTAGAATGTAATTATGACTTAATATGAATTGGTATTGTAATGTGCATGAAAAATGTTATGGAATGATGTATTATTGTTATTTTGGGAAATAAAGGCTTTATTATTATTATTATGGGGGGACAGCATAGGCCCGAAAATAAGTCGTTGCTTACTATACAAAAAACCGGAAAACCAGATAAGAGGTTAACAAAAGTTATCACACCTCTAGGAATCTACAAGGCCTACACTGTTCACACATTCACAAACGTCCAGTCAATGCAAGCACTTGTCAGTTATCGTGGAGCTCGACTTATAACTCAAGGAGCTCAACGTCACGACGAACAATACCAAAGAAAGTACATCTGGGTGGGTCGCTTATAGTACTCAGACTGCCAGACAATAGTTAAAATTAGAAAAAGACCCACATGGTCCTCACATTCACAATATAAAATAATAAAATATTTGTCATATTAAATAATCATGTCAATTCATTAAATGTCAATATACACAAAACTAAATAAAAAACCAAAATAAAATAAAATATTCGTCAAAAAATAATATCATACTTGAAAAAGTATGTAACCGTTTCAGCGTTGGTGGGATTCTACCTGGTATACGTATAGCCTTCGCTCCCCTCATCTTTGGAAGCAAGCAGCAAGCTATTAGAAAAAGTCGACCAAATTATTATAAAAGCCTTATACCTTCGATCCTTAATATGGCCCTGGACAACCGAGCTTGGCAGCAAGCCTCACTTCCCATTCGCTTGGGTAGTTTCGGCGTGCACAAAATGTCAAGCATAAGTTTACCAGCCTTCCTCTCCTCGGTCTATGGTACCGAAAACTTAACCAGGAACATTCTGTCTTCCTCACTGGTTCGTTTTGAGGTACCGTTTTAGAGCCATGCGTTGAACGCTTGGAAAATGGCTCGTCCCAATAAACTTTTGCCCGACAACCTATGCTCCCAGAGACTTAAAGTTACAGTTCCAGTGAGACAATTTCTGACCAGAAGGCGAGCGACACCGCGGGTAAAAGCTAGACTGTCATAAAACTCGATTCAATACTTATAGTCCTTTCGTGTTTTGTAGTATCACTTTGCCCGACAAGGGAGTTGACCACAGTACTCCACAAGTCCACACAGACCACCCGACCGACAGTCGAAATGGTCCATTACATACATACACTCACGCCTTATTATGTTTCCTTGCAGAAACCACAGAACACCCAACTGCTGCGAACCTTACATACTCCTTTCGCCTCGTCCATACATCTGGTCATACACCTACGCCTGGTACGAGTCCTACGCACCTGACCTTTTAAAAAGAACCTCACCAATAAACCTATTAAAAAACCTATAATTTTTTTCTAACTCAACATACATGAAAATTCGACATTTCCCACGCTATATCCGGACTCAGGTAGTAATGACGATCCTACAATATGGGGTCGCATTCCAGTAGTCCGGTACGGCCCCGGCATTTGGTAGATTTTTAAAACTATGTCGAATCGAATCGTCGTTAGGAGCTACGAAATTTAGAGCGAGCAAAAATACTGATAAAATTTTATACGAAACATCCTTATACAACATCACACCAGTTATCCCCCAAGCCAATTGCCATCAACCGGGCGCAAATCTAAACTCCGTGGCTGCTACTGAGAAATTCCTGATGGAAAAACCTAATATCACTTTGTCCGATCTGGGAATCAAAACCAGGACCTCATGCTCAGCAGTTACGCTTGCTACCCCCTGAATCAACGAGGCAGTACCGAGGTCGATGCAGTTGGGGTGTACTTTTATCACACCAGTAATCCCTGAAGGTTAGGCAGTTATGTAGCTATAGTACTCTCACATTCCGCCAGTTATGTGTAAGTCATAATGCAATAAAGAGAGCGTATCTATTGCCATCAACTGGCCAAACATCCAAATACTAAACTGCTACTGAGAATTCAAGGTAGGAATACCCAATATCACTTTGACCGTCCTTGGGAATTAAACCTGAGACACTAAATTCAGTAGTAAAGCTTGCGATCACAAGACCAACGACGCAGTTCTTCTCATTAACCGTCTTCCAATTTTAAATTAATTAAAAAAAAAAATGTTTTTTTTTTGTTTTTTTTTTTTTAATTCTTTATTTATTTAGGGGCTTTTGGTCTTATAGTACATGTTGTAGACCTTATTAGAAGACATGCTGCGCCGACCCCAATTGAATTGGGATTAGGACACGAGAATGATGATGTTGTGGACCTCATTGGTAATCAAACACTGTTTTAAGTTTTCACGGTTTAACTTCTAGAGCCCAGAACTTCAAACCCCACATTGGCGATTTAGAACTGTATTTGTAGTAAAGACAAGTCTTAAAATCGATTCTTTTGGTGGCACAAATTTGTGCCGCTGGGGCTCTAGAGGTTAAAACTAAACTTATGCTGCTCAAAACTATGAACAATCACGGAAGACATCCCGTAAGTGATAGTATAAGCTTATTGGTAGTGGTAATGTACTTCGGATAGGTAATGTACTTACTCACGTAAGTATTGCTCCGGCATGCATGTGTGACCAGATACACTATGAACGTGGATAACGTAAAAGGAGTTCGTATTTAAAGAACATAGTAGGTGGAGTTCCAGACTTCGAACCCAAGTCGGCCGGAGCAAACACAATCTCTGCAGATGAGGGTTCGTGGACGGCTCAGACCTCAAGTGCGTAAGCGGCGTCTCCCCACAAACAATGGCCCACCTTCCATCTTGCACCGCATGCCCTATCACCTGCGCTCCTGATGATTTATTTACTGCATCAGTGAGCGGGGTTCGTGTGGCTGAATTTTGGGATAAACATATTTAATTTTTTTTGCCATCGATACGCTAAGAAGAAGTAGATTCTGCATAACCGCGTGGGGACAAGAGGATCAGCCCGATATGAGAAGGTTATCATCATCAACGCTTTTTTGTCGTTCCATTCTACTCACTCCTTTTTCTTTTATAACATTCCTCACACAATCCATTCACTATTTCTTTTTTATATGACAAAAAGGCTAAACAAAAATAATACGAAGTAAGGTTAAATCTACGACCATCCCATTTTGATCGTAGCTTCGCGGAAACCGGATGCATTTCACCAAAATCGTTGGAAATTGAAATTTTCAGAATTCCTTTTGACATCCAGCGGATGTGTCGTAGCAGGAATAAAATGGCGGTTCTGTTTATTATTATATTATTTATAATATATGTTTTTGTTTATTGTGGTATCAACATTTTATGTCACCTTATAGTCTAGTCAGTGAAAACGAGATGGAGACGTCAAAATTTCAGCTTAATCAGAAACCGGGAAGTGGGTCCATATTACCTTCTAAAATTTTTTACATAGTTAGTTACCTACAGGTAACATTAACATCAGCTACCGGCAAGGTAAGACATTTGAATGTGGCTGAGATGAAAATGCTATGGGAGATGTTGTCACGCGAATGGATAAAATAAGAAATGATGACGTAGTACGATATAGACCTAGTACGAATAAGAGATGATCGTAGTATGGACATGACTGTGAGGAATGAGGAAAATATCCTAAGGAAAGTTTTGAGTATAAATGTGGATGGGTATTTATTTATTTATTTATTTATTTGGATCTCCAACAAAAGATACACAGATGCAATATAAGTCACAGTTATATAAAGGTTCTTTTAAGTGTGTTCCTTCAATTACAGGAGACCACAGCATGCACATAAAACGAGGTGTTAACACAGAGAGTATAAAAGTAGAGGAAGACCAAAGAAGCGACAGATGGACTGCATAATATGGCAAGAAAGGTGGTGTCTGATGAGATGACGAGTAATACAGAAGTATAGAATACGAAAACATGCTGCGCCAACCACAAATAAATTGGGATAAGGGCAAGACAATGATGATGACGAGTGACGACCAGCTAAAAAGCATTTACGTCGATCCTGTTGAAAGTCGTTGTAGAAAAACGAAACTCTTTCCGTTAGGTATTATTTAATCTTTTGATCACAAATTATAGACAAGTTATATGTATCTATCTATACAGCTATATATATCTAAACATATAATAAAATCTTAGACTCAACGTGTCTGTACCCGAAGACCCGAGAAATAAGTATTAGTTGTTTTTCCTTTGTACTCATGTATTATAATATTATTTTCCTGTGTTGTCTACTGTGTGTACATAAATAGTAAAATAAATAAATAGAAGGAAAAAAATCATTTTTTTTAATTTTTGGGTCTGCATCACGTAAAAGCCACTAATCGGATTAACAATCAAATTACTGAAACATATAAAACTTTATTATGAGTAACATTTGGTGTTTATTTTATTTCATCAAAATGACTTACAGAATCAAAAGATAATTAGGTTTTAAAATTTTATGCGCCTTAATACGGCCAGGTGACTTGTCGTGTCACGCGTTCCCGGTCAGTTGGCTTCTCTGTCACTGGTCGTCTCGCCAGGTCGCCCCCAGGTAACTGGGAGTCTCACTCGGTGAGGACCAACCGCCGACCGAGTGTCGTGTAGACGCTGTGCGACAGCAACGTACAACGCCTACAAAAAATATCATTGCAACCACACACATGGCCGCGCGTTGCAGTACGCGCGCTCACAAGTCATCGCCTAAAACGTAACACAATGTCGCGTTCTTGTGTTGTTGGCCCGTCGTCGCGACGGGCCCGTGTCACACATTAAGGGGGCGAAGCCCCGTGCCACAGCTAGTTTAAAATAATACACTGATAAACAACTAATTACGACATTTATTTTACAAAGAATGAAAAACCACATAACGTATACAAAACAGAAATATATAAAGTTACAACAGTCTGTTTTTTGAACAGAAATAAGCCACATTGATTAATAGTATTAATTAGTACTCAAGTTCTAAGCGTACTCAAACGCGAAATTCAAACTATAATTAAAAGAGCGTCTACAAAATAGGACTAGTCCGTGAAATCATGACAATTTCCATGAAATAATTTCGCTTCATTGACGTCTTTAATGATTCTAAGTCAGTACTTATTTTACCATAAGTGTCGCAAATTTAATCAACATTCAATGAACAACAGGGCCTAATTTGCTAAATAACGTAAGCAATTGAAAACTTCAAGGAATTTGGAATCAACAAAATCGTAGGATTTCTGTTGTTACACGGTTGTACGGTAAATGTGTGTGTATTTAAGCAGTATCACCAATCTTCTCAGCAGCAATCTCTGCTATTCCTATAACAGCAGCATTAATAGCACCACGCATTTGTGTAGGAATTACACTAGCGTCCACAATACGAATATTGTTCATCCCAATCACCTTCAAATCGCTATCGACAACTGTACCCATTGCACATGTACCCCAGTAAATATAAGGACTGATAGTCCTCTCTAAGATGTAACATTCCCAATACTCATCAGTACCAAATTCTAAGTGAGCACATTCTTCAAAATCTACGCCAACCAGCGCTGCACCCAAAGCCTTATAAGAGGGAGACAACACAAATCTAATAAAGTCTTTAATTGTTTTTATAAAGTTAAGCAAATCTGCTTTGTTGCTGTAGAACCCAGTGGTGATTAAAGGAGCATCTGATATATTAGTGCTGTTCAATCGAACTGTGCCTGTAGAAGTTGCTTCTAAGTTTACCAAAACACTGTAAATTGCATCTCTGCCTATAATCTCCTTTTGCCAATTGAGGCAAACTTTAGATTTATATCCATATACACTTTCACAAGCTATTGTTAGTAGCGGTACGTCGTGGGGCAGCACTAAATTATAAGACTGACTATTGGGGACATTGCTTGACTTATTCCATGCTACTGATCCCTGAATAACGGGGAAGGGCAACTGTGTAGGAATTAATGCAGGTACAATACCTACCAAATTTATGGGGATATGTTTTTTGGTCTTAGTAACAACTACGACTGCGGATGGCATCCGCAAGTTATCCCCAACGGGAAGATCGGCTTTGACCTCTATTCCAAGTGATTCAAGATGTTCTTTAGGACCAATTCCGGACAACTGCAGTATCCGAGGTGAATTGAATACACCAGCGGATAATATTACTTCCTTGTTGGCTTTAAACGTATAAGTCTGACCACCGTAATTGGCTTCCACACCAACAGCAGTTTTATCTTCGAAAATGATTTTCTCTACTACAGTCTTTATAGATACGTATAAATTAGGATTGTCTTTTACGCGTTTCAAGTATGAATATGCTGGTGTTTGCCGTATTCCTCCATAAGTGTTGTTCTCATTTTCGTCTGCGCTAGCGATGGTATATTGTGGTTGTGCAAAACCTGTACGTGTATTGCTGTTTAAATCGACTACTGTTGGATTACCAACTTCAGCTTGAGCTTTAAGGAAGCCCGAAACAGATTCAGAATCACTGAATAATGACGATATACCTATAGGGCCTTCGAAGCCGTGGTACTCTGGAGAATTTTCAGCAATCTCCTCATTTTTCAAAGTTTGACTTTTTTTCATGGCTCGTAACACATTTTCGTAGTTCCATGAGTTATCTCCTGTGATGTCTACCCATTTTTCGAAAGTTTCTGGAACGTCATATATATAGAGGAGGTGATTTAAAAGACTGCTTCCTCCGAGACCACGTCCAGTTGTTAATTTTGTCTGGTTATCGTGGGCTCTCGCTGCAAGAGTATCGAGGGTTGATCGGTAGCCATAGTCGTAACTTGTTTTCGGCAGAGCAAAAAACAATCCTGGTGCCTGAAAGAAAAAAATAGCTTTAAGACTCAATAACGTCACACTTTGACTTCAGAAAGGGTTGGTTTTAGTGAAAAAAAACACAATTTGCTAGCACGTTTAAGTTATATGTAATAGGGGGTGAGTAGATGCTGAATTGCTGATGTGAATTATATTGAAACTGTTTCATCATCTTCACGAAATGTATTTTATACAACAATGAGTCTTCGGGAGTTACTGTACACTCTTAGGTCTGGTTGAGTCGAGCGGAAAGGAAGCGGAGATATACGAAGTTCGACAGAAGAGCAGAGACACGTGACGTGGATTTCAGCCAATGTGATGCGATTCCCGCACGTCTCCTGTCTACTAAAATCGTCTCCACTTTTGTAAAAACCGGGGCTTAGAGTCCCTATTCATGGCGACGTGCATAAAGACTTCAAGAAACACTAGACAGATTCTCTCCATCACGCGTCCAGGCTCAGTGAGTGCGATCTTTGTCCCCCTCTTGAGATTTGAAGGTCATAAATGCGAAACTTTGTGAGTATGGATGGATGGATGTTTATTACTCTTTCACGCAAAAACTACTAATCGGATCCGGATGGAATTTGACACACAGATAATTTATAACCTGGATAAAGACATAGGATACCTTTTATCCCAGTAGTACGATCCCGAGGGACAATTAGGTAACTCCACGCGGGCGAAGCCGCGGGCATAAGCTAGTGTGACATAAAGACATGAGATGATGAGGGTGTCCTGCTCAAACTCACCATTGCAACGAGGTTGGGATTATCCCCAGCTTCCAATAGTAGTACAGTATTATTCTTGTTCTCTGCCAATTTTGCGGCGAGCACACATCCTGCCGTGCCCCCTCCTACTATGATGTAGTCAAACTGTGAGTTATCTGAAATAGAAGAGATTTTGAGGTATGAGGTAAAGGGTGATAGTTCCTCCGAGCACAACGGAGGATCCTAAGCAGGGGTGTTGTGTCTAGCGCGCTACTGCCGGCGTTTGTGATCGGGTTTCTTTTTAAAGAAAAAAACGCCGATTAATTAATTGATCTACTGAATAAGAATTGTAATGCAAATGATAATGTTATTAATTGTTATACTGAATGATAATTGTAATGAAAATGATAATTTATTAATGGATCTATTGAATGATAATTGATGATATTGATTTATTATTATTATTTTTTGATGATATTGATTATTTTTATTGATTTTGTTGATATTGTTGATTGACGATATTATTTTCCTGTGTTGTCTACTGTGTGTACATAAATAGTAAAATAAATAAATCATTGTAACAGTAATAATATAATCGATTTGATCTTTAAAATGTAAGCACAAGTTTCATAAATAATGTAAATGCATGCCGAATGGTAAAATATGGCTGAGCTTTGATATTTTATAACAACTATTGTGTATTACCCATGTTTGTAAAATAAAATTCTATTCTATTCTATTCTATTCTATCTCATTTCCTATGTAGTGGTAGATGTTAGATAAGGGTGTATGGTGTTACAAAAAGTCAATATATCATCATCTGCTTAGCCTTTTTCCAACTATGTTGGAGGTCGGCTTCCAGTCTAACTGGATACAGCTGAATACCAGTATTTTACATGGCGCGACTGCCTATCTGACCTCCACAACCCAGGTAGTACTGGGTAATATAATATCTCTTGGCAAGTCTCTTTGTGAGCCTGGAGAATGTTGTTCAGTTTGTAGTTTGTGTGGTTGTTTGGTTTGGTAACCATATCCTTAAATATGACATACCTTTCTGATACATGCTATCTACACTAATATTATAAAGAAGGAAATATTTGTATTTTTGTTTGTTTTAATGTCAAATTTATACTTATATGATCTGAAATGTATAGAATTATATTAATTTGAATTTGTAACGAATAATCTACGTTATTTCACCATTAGAATGCTACATTATCCCTGAGTAACATAGGCTATATTTATTACTAGAAATATTATTGGGGGGGGGGGGGATTTATCGCAATGTAGTATAATATGTCACTCGAGTATGTGGTGGTATAGATGTTAATTTAATGGGTACGAAAAAACCCTTAACCACCACCATACCTGGGAACCTTCTAGTCACGAGACGACGGAGATGTTGGAAGTCAAAGTTCTAACTTTTTCACTTTTTTTTTAATAAAAGCGGTTTGGTAATAACTTAACTTTAAATGCCTTCATGACACCTCTACAAAATTAAAATCAAAATACTTTATTTCACATAAGCCTACATGGGCACTTATAAAACGTCGACAAAAAGGTGCACGGTTCGGGTTGGTCGTTTCCTATAGAGAAGAACCGGAAAGAAACTCCATGGTTACTCTTTTAAAATGATTTGGTTTTACAATATTATCATGTGCCATCGCCTACAGTAAAACTTGTTTATTCACCCAAGTGTCTAGTTACTTAGTTGATGTAAGTGGGTGAATTTCAACAAATGCCATTTTTTTATCATATCGATGAACTTTTTCATTTATACTTTTTTTGTATATTTTTCAGGTTTTATGTAATCTTTAGGATATCAAATATCCCCAAATTTAATATCATCAACGTATCATTTAAGACTAAGGAGAAAATTCAGTTTGAATTCTGGTTTCCACCGTTATGACAAACCGGCACCGATTATTTTTTCTGTACACCGATATGATAAGTTTATCCACCGAAATGATGTACATATCCAGCGATATGAAAACCTATCCACCTTTGAACATCAAAAATGAAATAGTTAGTAGGTACCTATATATTTTTACAAGGGTGACATAGAACTGAAGACCTGATCTGAGGGTCTTAAGTAAGTATATCACATCCAAAGAGAACTGAGTTCTTAGAAATCCAATTAAAATATTTTTTTTTTAAATGATGTACCTATTTTATTATAAATTTACTATAGGTATGTACTTAGAATTTTAAAAAAGAATGTTTATTTTTAATATCATTGTCTTTATTAATGCGTTCAATTGCTCCACCTCACCATCATCATCTCAGCCTATAAACGTACATTACCGAATACAGACCCCCCCTAATGATACATTCATACATCTTCTACTACCCACTGGTATCGTGGTAATGATTTTGGCAGTTTATGTAGGTAAGTATGTACGTATGAATGTTTTTATGCATGTATATAATGTATGTGTTGTATGTATGTTCCAATGTTTCTTTGTATACTTAACGAAATGACACGGGATCTACCGATATGATAAAACGACTCACCGAGATGATAAAATGATCTACCAATATGATAAAGCAATCCACCGATGTGACAAAACTGTGCGTTGATCATGAATCAAAACACCGATATTAGATATAAGACACCGATTGATTTTTTCTTATCATTTCGGTGTAAATTATCACATCCGTAAAGACTAATAAAGACCATCGATTACAGCGATATGAGAACAGCGACGTGAGGAATAACACACTTTTTAGAAAATTAGAAAAAATGCATAATATCTAGGACAAATTCAATAACAGTCAATGAAGCTAATTCACTTACTACCTCTGTTAGAACCAAAAAACAATAATAAAACTACTCATTACACTAGAAAAATGCAACCACCGATGATATAAAATAATTGTCCGGGAGCAACTGACATGGCGTATTTACGTTATTGGCGGGAATATGCAGCGATTTGACACATGCCCGTCCTGACTGCCCACTAGCACACACTAACGAGGGAAATAAAATTGGGGTGGGGACGCTGTCGGACTCGTCATGTAAAGTTAGGTTTAAATTACTTTTGTCCAGCGATATGAGAACATTTTACAGGACAAGTACGTTTGTGCCTCTCAGTAATAGTAATCGTTAATTATGTAATAAAATATGCTATACAGGGTGACTTTGAATTAATGCGACAAAATGAAATGGGAGCTTCAGTTACAGTAACATAGTAAATATAAACTGTTTTTTCTACAATCTAAATAGTTAAAAAAAAAATACGCGATTATCGTTATCAAAAGGTCCATTGATGTTATTATCTTTATTTAAGTACGAATTATCGTTATTCCAGCAAAATTAATATGCAAAATAAATAAGAAAAATTAAAGTATCAAAAAATCTCGTCCGACTCATCGCAGTGCTCAATAATTGTCGCGCGTCGTGGAGTACTCATGTTATTAGACGTTGCCGTTCATAGTCAAATATTTTTTTTAATTTTACATTTGATATTTTATACAGTTTCTTGACAACACGTATTATTGTATATTTAAAGGACATGGCCAAAAAAGTACATTCCATATACACTTACATAGTAAATATATTATATTAAGAAAAATAGAGAAGTGAATTGTTGCGTAGTTTTTAACCTCTCTGCACTTATCAGGATTGATTACAATATAATAAGTAATTCAAGTTGAATTCAAAGTCTCATTTGTCAACTTTCGCCACTATGGACCGTTCGTAGACGAACACGTTCTACACCACGCATACTACTTGTAGATATGTATGTGAAATGAACGACAAATGCTCTTACCTGAAACATTTGATTTAAACAAAACTGTTTTCATTGGTATTTCTTACATGTAATTAAATTATATTTTGAAGTGTTGATACGTAAGATATACCTATTTATTTCACACAATTATAGTAATAACGTAACCGTACTATAAAACGGAACGCGTTTTACAATGTCATTGTTTATGTCAAAATGTCGGTACTGCGATTGCACAGATCCTCCGTTGCGCACGAACTGTTTGTTTTTTTTTGCGATTATCTTCTAATATTTTTGACTCCTGCTTATCTCTACGGAAAAAAATATTTTTACTTATTTTTACCAAGAAATGAGTAATTATTTATAATCTTTTGTTTTATTTCGTATTTCCCTTGTTAATTAGTAGTTAAACTGTTGAAGAAAAACGTCACTTTCGGAGTCTCAATAAATGTGACAATAATAACATATACTTTGTCTCAGTTTTCTATCAGACTTTCTCAGTTCAGTAAATGTTAATCAATATATATATGGTTAAAAAACCTTAGTTCAGGTAGAATGACCACCTGAAATAAGGATTTTGGATCTTGTTGAAATGCCTAATAATTCACAGCACTTCGTTAATTTAAAACGCCTTGAGGTTTTTAATAGCAAAATCATTATATCATACGCTTTGCCAGCAATCTGATAGAAGGTAACATGAAACTGTTTACGTCTAGTTATTTGTAATGAGAAGTTCTTTGAGCTTTTTATTTTTTGCAATTTAATATGGCAATATACGCGAATATGAAACACCAAAAATTATCGTTGTACATTAAATTTGATAACTATGCAAACGCCCATACAGAAATTGGCCATGTCCTTTGTCGCATGTATTCGATGTCACCCTGTATAATAATAACAAAACTAATATTCTATTAAATAGAATAAGTTATATACTTAATTTACTTATTTTTATTAGTGTATGAGCTTTTTTGTTTGTAAAAAAAGTAGAGGGACAGCACCGATTTGAAAAAAATAGAGGTTTATGTATTTATTTCTTACCTTTGTAATAGTCCTGGGCTAATTATATTTTTGCCACAACCCAATAACTACCTATTGAATACTAAAAAAAATAATTAAGAACAATATTCCTTTTTTCAAATACTAATTTCAGCGAAGACAAAAAAATAAGTCATTTGGGAAATTCACCCAAGTACAGAATGTTTAGTTGACGGCTTCATGAAGGTTCTGTTTCCGTTCTGGGCACTTTCCATCAGCAAAATTTGCTTTCCTAATGCGTAAGACAGCATCTCCAAACTGCGAAGTATGCAACAAAATAGAAGACGTGCAACATTTGCTGATGGAATGCGTTAAGAACAAAAATGAAAGAGATTCATTGCTTAGGGAGTTTGGTTTAAATATTTTAGATCTTGGGCTTATTTTCACTATTTTAGCGAATCCTAAAGCAAATGTTGCAAAAAAATTGTGTGGTCTAGTACAACAGCTTGATCAATGAATAGCTAAATTTGTTAAATAATAAGGATTTTAAGAATATTGTTATTATATGTTAATTTTAGTGGTGTAAGAGTAGTGATAAGGTACAATGGGGTTGGCGTATCCATGTGGATCAAAACCCTTTATTTATTTTTAAGAAATAAAAAAAAAAGGTTCTGTTCACACCATTTGTCATCAAATGGAAGAAAACTTACAATAAAACAAACAAAATAACAGTATTTATACTTACTAGTTAACTTTGCTTGACGAGGGAACACTTTTCCGTCGAAGTTAAACAGTGTAAGCGCCAAAGCAAGAATCGATGATATGTCGACCATTGTCACTACAACAAAAATTATAACATAAACATAACATCACGCCTGTAGTACCCAGAGGGTTAGACAGAGGTGTACCTACTAGCACACCCACATATAGCCAGTTATGTATAAGTCTATACCAATGTAATAAGTGGGTACATAGAAGCACTAATTATGTCATTGTATGCAATTGTATGTATGACAGATAATACTACTGCGCCTAAATGTTCCCCTCTTTGTAATATTTACGTAGATGAAATAAATATTTATACATATAATTTAAAAAAAAAAACTGCGGTGGACCAGTGGTGGTGGCCCCGACTTACGAGCAGTAAGTCGTGTGTTCGAAGCCAGGTAGGTTACTTTGTATAATTTATTTCATCACCACTGCTCTCAAAACGGTGAAGAAAACATCATGAGGAACCTGGCTTGCCATCCACATTCATACTTAAAATTCTCCTCACGAAATTGTCCTCGCTACATGCATAACATGACAACCGATCACCGCACAACTTTTCAGTTACTGGTGCTACTTTCAGACTATAGTAACAACTACTTATTAAATATTATCAACATTGTCTGCCTAGCCTTTTTACAACTATTTTGGGGACGACTTCCGTCGAGTCTAACCGGTTGCAGCTGAATACCAGTATTTATGATCTATACTCGTAAATCTATACAAATAAATAAAATTGAAGTGTCTGTTTGTAATTTCAAAATAACAGCTTTTTACTGAATGCATGCATATTATGAACGGTACTTTTAAACAAAAAAGTATCTCTTGAAATTTTTGTATTTCTGTCTGTCCGTTTGTCTGTCCGGGTATTGTCAACTAGACCGATTTTAACGAGACTTTTACTCGCAGATAGCTAATGTTATAAAAAGTAATTTAGGCTACTTTTATTTTAGAAAAAAGATTAGGGTTTTGTGCAAAAAAAATTAAAACCCACAAAATTTTTAACAAAATTCGATTCAGTTAAAGCATGTAATATTTTTATAATAATTTCACACGGACAACAGCTGTAGTAAATATATGACTAGACATTATGAAAGTGAGTGGTCCTCTTCGTGCGGACATGTGAGGAGGATCGAGGCAACGCATGTGACCAAAGTACTGATGAGCTGATGATGATGAGTGAATGTTGATAGATAGAGAAGGAGAGGAAGGCTATAAAACATATGGATGGATTACGTGAGGGCGTTATTAAATAAAAATGTTGTTGAAAATGCTGTTTTTGTTTCTCATACCTTCCATTGTTTAAAAAGAAAAAAAAACTATGGTGTTTAGTTTCTTTGATAGTTCGAACGTCGTAATGTAAACTACAACAATTGTTAAATTTAGTTAAGTTTCTCTTTATGTGAACTGTAATTTGTTCTTTGAGAAAATAAATGTCTTTAAACCGAAAAAGATGTAAACCATAGCGGGTCGATTGACGGGGTTGAAAATAAAATTTGAATTAGAATGGTACAAGAGCAGGAAGATGATAATGATTAAAGATAAACAATATTCTTACCCTATTTTCAGTAATCTTGATAAAAAAATATATTTTTTTTACTTTTCAGGTTATGTACTAACCCAAAAAGTGTATTATCTCCCGCCTCACTGCTAAATAATTTCGCAAAATGTCTCTTTATATATACCATTCAAAACAGTTACACACATACGAATAATAAGAAGGTAAATAACGAATAATTTCAATGAAAAATTAAAACTGAAAGTAAATAAAAACCATACTTTTTGCCAACTTCCAAAGTAAGGCTGGGTTTCGACAGTATTACGAGGTTACATAATATTATACATAAACTTAATATCAGCCTGTAATACCCAAAGCACCATAGTTCTGCCTAGAATCTATGGCGATAGAAGACCCACATTCCGCCCATTAAGTTGAAGGCTCATATAATAAGAGACGAGCTCCATCATCATAATCGGCGTACAACATGCTGGATACAGTCCTCCTTAATCGAATGCTACTCAACTCGATTCTCAGCAACTTTCATTCAGTTGCTACCAGCCACCCCGCGAAGATCGTCGCTCCACCGAGCCTGAGGGCGTCCCACCTTACGCTTGCCGATTCTCGGTCTCCACTCAAAAACACGTCTACCCCAACGGTCATCAGTTCTACAGCTAATATGGCCGGCCCAGTGCCACTTCAGCTTACGTATTCTGTGAGCTATGTCGACAACTCTGGTTCTCTGTCAGATCACCTCGTCCCGGATGTGATCCCTCTAAGAGACTCGAAGCAATGGGCCACCTTAATTGCTATCAACTGGACACAAAGACACTGCACAAACACAGTGTCATAGTGCAGTGAAGTGCACTAGAAGAACATGCTGTAGGGGTCACCTAAATAAATTGGGATAAGGGCAGTTAAATGATGATGGAGAAGGTCTGGAGAGGTGACATTTGCTTTCAAAGCGTTTGGTATTTCGACAGCGACATAAAACAGGAATATAGTAGCATTTCGATACTTCATGTCGAGACTTTGATTTGATAATTAATATAACGTTTAAAACAAGTACACTGCAACCAACTTATCTGTGCAGGCGGGAAAACAGAGAACTAAAATAAATGTACCAAGTTTGACATATCGATGCAAATTTTCTTGACAAACAACGCCACCTGGAAATGCACACTTAAAGTGGTCATACTACACAGATTCATAGTTTAAAATATGTAGTGTCATCATTATGCCGGTTGCCTAATCTCTATGTTAGGGTCGTAAGTCGGCTCCCAGTCTAACCGGAAGCAGCTGAATACCAGTATTTTATGGCGGCCACATACGTAGCGGTATACCTGAACGGTATACCGGAACTGAAGGCTTTTGCAAGTATACCGGAGCATGTGTGTGACAAAACTTGCACAAGTTTCCTGACTTGTACAAGTCTGGTAGGCAGATCAAAACTACGATCAGTATACCTGCGCCAACTATGTAGTTTGTGCAAGTATGCATGAGCGTGTGTGTCGGAACGGAACGCTTCAGTCGCACGCGCGCCATTGCTTCGGTTGGTTTGTGTGTTTATTTTCGCTTAAAATACTTATTGCACAACACGACTTCTTCGGTTTGTCACAGGCGCAGAACTGAGACTGCACAGGCATACTTGAATCGTGTGTGGTCACTATGGGCGTTAGGTATACTTGCACAAGCCTTCAGTTCCGGTATACCGTTCAGGTATACCGCTACGTATGTGACCGCCATTATATGGAGCTGACCTCCAAAAACCAGGTGGTTGTCGGACCTTTGGGTCACTGACTGCCCGTAACGACTGAAAAAGATCTGCAAATAACAGCCGGGACTAGTATGGTCACCCATCGACAGACCGACCTTGCCAAGCGTGGCTTAACCTTGCCTAGCAACTGTTATCATGTGTAACCTGCTTAAAGTACCATATTTCCTGAAGTTTAATTTAAAAACATGACAAAAACTACATCAATTTAAATATATAATTAATCAAAGTCATAATCCAAATAAAATTTAATTGAATTAAATTGTTTTAGTAGGTGTTCGAGGTTATCATTAACGAGTATCAAACTACTAACCACGTGGAACATATAAAGTCGAAGTTGGGCTTACTTGCCGTAGATTCCGTACCTCACGTGGGGGCTATCCAGCCAATCCTTGAAGAGTGGGCACGGAGGCGACACGGGACGTTGTCCTTCCGTCTGGTGCATGTGTTGTCGAAGTATAGGCACTTTGGCGAATACCTGCATAAAGTGGCTAGACGGAAGGTGACTCCCATGTGTCACCAGACTGCAGCGAGGACACGGAACTTCCTGCTTGGTTGGTGCAGCGCTGTGCTCTGGCAGCAGCAATCGGGGCAGATCTCTCATTCCCGGACCGGTGTCTAAGGCCTTGGTCAAAAACAGGGCGTCATGGGAGGCAGTAGAATTGACGGAGCGCGTCAGGGAGGAAGATTCCACTGACGCGATCCGTCGCAGGAGGACAGGGTGGCGGAGGAGGCGCCACAGCAACCTGATGCCGCCCTAGGCAGTTCCAGCAGGCGATAGATTGCGGAGTCTATTGCCGTCACATTGCACGGCCCTCATGAGTGCTGGCGATGTCTCTGGTGAGCCCTGACATTGCCAAAGGAGTTGGTGTCCGGCGGGGTGTGCTAGATGGGTACAGCAACGGCGACTGCGGCTCACAGCGGTGTTTAGTGGGTGCAAGCCCCACAACCAAGACGTCATTTAAACTAAATTAATTAGGGATATTATAAATCGAACCGATAAAAAATAACTGGTGACTGACAAACTGTAACAGTTAACTGAACAGTTTAGGTAGGTTAGAACCATGACCAACCACGTCTGAGTCAAAATGGTCGCAGTAACTAAGATCGGGCACGCCAACTAAGTGGGTTAGGTTAGGTCAGAACTGTGAGCAAACGAGCGCAAGCTGAGCGATCGAAGCGAGCAGTGTTCCGGCAGGAGCAGTCGAGCGCTACATGTCAGTATTTTCAAGTCACCGTCTTCACGATTTCTAGTCGCTCATAGTCATTCGCCCACTTAGTATCTCAGTAAGCCATACTCAGTTTACACTGGCATTTTCTCGTCACATTGCAGGACAGTCCGCCTCTTGACGTTATCTCAGTATATCATCACGTGACAGTGGGGCTAAGGGCGGTGAACTTTATTTCATGTCATTTGGCAAACCGTCGATAGCCGTTGCTTGCCCATAACATTCCTAGGAAGTACATGATCTAATGTCACATTACGCGACTTCATTCATTCGTAGGAGTCACGGCAAACTCTTTTCGAGTCATTTCTCAACACACACATACGCTGTGCTTATGTACCAAAACAACACATTCACACCGCCCACAGGCGTAGACATGCCATACATATCATAGGTCTGTGGTAATATGTAGTACGGCTGTAGACGGTATGATAAAAAGCGATAAAAAGTATGGGATTTTGGAGTGTCATGTCATGACATTTGCAAAATATTCAAGTGTCCCGCAATGTGTTAAATACCAACCGATTCTAATATTGGACCAGAAGCTACCTTGTATAATTGTGAGTTATATAAATATTCTCAAGGCGACGTCTTGAAATTATTGAAAAAACTGTGATAATATTGTTTTAATTACCAGCATAATGCTGTACTTTATATTAATTACACCTTGAACACTTGTACTTACTTACTACTTGTACTGTAGGTAGTATTTGGTAGAACCAACCTTTTTTTTTTGAGATGGAGTCATCAGAGGGGAATCATCAGATGACTCCTCCCGCTCTTTGCGGAGCGGAAGGGAAGACCTACCTGAGAGAGAAAATAAGAAAATATATAGAAAATAGTTTCGGCAATCGCTCCATGTAAAATACTGATATTCAGCTGCATCCGGTTAGACTGGAAGCCGACGCCAACGTAGTTGGGAAAAAGACTTATAGGCAGATGATGATGAAAGACCATCATCTTTGAGGTATACTCTCTTCAAAAAAAAAGAATCGTTCAAATCGGATCTCTGTAAAAAGTTATGCATACATAAAAAAAAATATATATACACGTCGACTTGAGAACGTCCTCCTCTTTTTATCGGTTGAAAAACCAGCGAAACAGTTCAATAAAACATAGTCATCCATTAGTTATTAAAACATACGGTTTCAGCTTTAAGGAAATAGGTATTAAATAAGAAACTTGCGGATGTTTTACAGCATGATAGCTGAAAACACCAGCTTGTGTATACAGGATGATTTTAACCAGGATCCCTAAGCGTTGTAAACTAGTCAAGATTTTCAAATCAAAAGTCAACTTCGTTATAATTGCTCACCATTTTTGACATCACATAACATAATATCACGCCTGTAGTCACTGCCTTAAGCAGTGATAAAAAGTACACCCACATTTCGTTAGTTATGTTCAAGTCCCATGTAATAGGGGGCGAGCCTATTGCTTCAAATCGGGCACAAATCCAAACTTCTACTTCTGAGAAATTCCTGATGGAAAAACCCTAATAACACTTTTCTCGACATGGGAATCGAACACTGTGCTTGACTGGCAAGATATGGGGACGCCTTTGCCCTCCAGTGGGGCATTAATGACATAAAAAAGTAAAAGCGAATCAACAAAATAAACAAAAATTTCTTGAAAAAATCTTTCTAATTGTAACAGCTAGCTACAACGACAGCTGTGCTAGCTGTCATGATTACCTGTGTAAAAAATACCTCAACCTGTAGTTATAGATAACACTAGTAGGTTATTTAAGAATTTAAGATTTTTGTAAAGTAGATAGGAGGAGAGACAGGTCTCCTCATAAAGAGGGGTCTCCTCATAAAGAGGAGACCTGTGTCGCAACAGTGAGAACATTTAGGGATATTAAGTACAGATGTCACATAAAAATTAAAATTCTATCAAATCAATTTTATCTGACAACACCGCTGCTACAGTAACCTGTGTAAAAAAACCTCAGCCTGTAGTTATAGATAACTAGTAGGTAGGTAGGTACATCGATTCGGAATTCCTCGCAGTTATTCGGACTTAGCTCAAAGATATTGCATTCCGGAGCGAATCGACTGTTTCTGCTCGCTACTTCGCGATTCCCTTGAACAGGGTAGGTAGGAATCTAGTAGTTACAAAGATTTTTATTAATTTTCATTCTGTTTGCAATTGAAGTAAAATTACCGACCTTTTTCTTTCATAGGGATGATCTTCATTTTTTTTACTCTACCATCCTGATTTGTTTAATCGTATGCAACGTGGAAGGGACACCGAAGCCCAAACGGTAAGGTACCACGTATTCAGTACATCATTCTGAGCCACATATTAATTTTATTCATCGGTAAGTTATTAAAAAAACCGGCCAAGTGCGAGTTGGACTCGCGCACGAACGGTTCCGTACTATTATCTAAAAAACGGCAAAACAAAAAAAAACATTTCTGTTGTATGGGAGCCCCACTTAAATATTTGTTTATTCTGTTTTAGTATTTGTTGTTATAGCGGCAACAGAAATACATCATCTGTGAAAATTTCAACTGTCTAACTATCACGGTTCATGAGATACAGCCTAGTGACAGACAGACAGCGGAGTCTTAGTAATAGGGTCCTGTTTTTACCCTTTGGGTATGGAACCCTAAAAACAGCTGTTTCATACATTTCGATCGTGTAGGTATTGCACTTTTATAGGAAATATTACTTTTATAGGTTTTTTTTTAATAACCGACGAAGGATTTCTATGTGGGTTCAGAATGATGTACTGAACACGTGGTAACCGTTTCAGTGGCGATGTCCCTTCCACCCTGTGTTATTAATTATTATTTATGCATCGAAATTGTCTGTCTATGTAACAGGTTTTTCATTAATTAGAAATCGCCTTCAAAACACGTCAAGACATTTTACCCTATAAATTATAACAGTATTATGAAATTTCACCGCCTAAGCCTGAGAATTTTTTAAGCATGAATTATTATTTTTTGAATAGATTCCTGAAATTGTTTCTTTTAAAGTACTTTACTGACTACCTTATCTGATTCAAAATTAGGTTTTAACGTACCAGCGAAATTATATTGAGTTTGAGTCATACTTAGCCTTTTCCCAACTATGTTGGGGTCGGCTTCCAGTCTAACCGGATGCAGCTGAATACCAGTTTTTTGGAGCTGCCTATATGACCTTTACAACCCAGTTAGTACTGGGTAATACGGTCCTCTTGGAAAGACTAGTTGTCAGACTTTCGAATCACTGACTACCTGTAACGACTGTCAAAGATCTACAAATGACATCCGGGACCAACGGCTTAACGTGCTTTCTGAGACACGGAGGAAACTCGGACTGACTTTGGCAAGCGCTGCTTGTGAAAAAAAGTTACGGCAATCATGCGCACAATCCCCATTCTGCGCATGATTGACGCAACTTTTTTTCAAGCACAAATGGCATTCTAAAGGTACTTGTTACGGAAAGGTTGGATGGGCTGACAATTGGTAGGTTTGTCAAGCTACATGTCCTGCACGGGGCTTGATAAACTTACTAAAGATAATCATGTTTAATATTGTAGTTATAATCGTGATTACTAACATAGTTTTATGCAATTGCTTGTACTAACACTATATGGGCCATGTTGTCTGGAAATAAAAGGTTTAATAATGATTAACCTTGATAATCGACCCGTGCGACTGTTATTACTTAGCCACGAACTTCTCATCAAATCAGCTATTACAAAGTTCTAATCTAGGGTCGAGAGCCTAAATATCATTGAAAACATTATCTCAAATTTTCAAAGTCATAAACTTATAATACTGTCTTACCCACAAAGCGAAAATGTCACCGAAAATATGTCTACGGCTAGCAGAACAAACAACTATGTAGTTGTTTGGCATTTCTTAAATACATAGTTTTGCCGCCGCTGAAACTTTCAGCCGTCAAACTTTGGTACCAGTGGACCTCGAATAAAATTATTTGGCTCGCCTTGGACAGTAACATAACATCACACCTGTAATCCCTGAAGGGAAAGGCAGAGGTATACCTAATAGACACCCACATTTCGCCAGTTAAGTTAAACCATATAATAGTAGTTCCACCGGATACAAATCCACACTCCGAACTGCTACGGGGAAGCTATTGATGGAAAAAAGTAGCTTGCAATTGTCACAATCCGACTCCAAGACAGTTAAGATGTTTCTCTGAGAGCTTCTTTGTCTCAGCGCTTTTCTGGTGGTCGCCACTGTTGATTCTGCCTTTCAAGAGTTTCAGTGGTTTAGGAAAAGTGTGGCGGGGTTGTCAAAAAAATAAATAAACAACCGAGTTCTTCGTTTGCGGCGAATTTTTGAAGACTTGCTGTCGTACGTTTTATAAACGCGATCCAAGAATTTTCAATGCCCGATAGGAGGGTTACAAACGTGAGACCACAGAGTCTTGCAAGATGGACTCTGGTTGCACGGTTGCATCCCTGTAGCGTTCACAGACATTTGTGTATAGTACCTATGCGATACAGAATCACCAGTTACATGGGTGAAGTTCCACAGCCAGCGACAGCATTGCGACTGTATCACGCCCGTTTTGTGTTTTCATCGCTGTAAAAAGTAGTCGTAACGCATGAATATCGTTCGAGAAACAACAGTTGTGCAAACATAATACATTGTTTAGTATTCAAATACGTTGTGTTAATAATACGAAATAGCTATTTTTGGGTTTATTCTTTACTCATACAGTTGTTATGTTATACAGCAATGGTTAAGGAGTAGATCTAAAACAAACCGCTTGACCTAGAACCAAATATCGAAGACTTGTGACAGTTGCCAACCCGCACCGGGGTCGCATGATGGGTTAAGGTCAACTCCCTCACACAGAAAGGATGAAAACGACCCAGCAGTGGGAACGTTATAGATTGAACATGGCTTCTAATGCTTGGTAGATAGCTGCTATCAACTTTTATCAAAATTTAATTTGACTAAATGTTTTAGGTAATATTTGTACGCCGTTGACGGCAAAACATAGCGATCACTTATCTTTATATTTACACCACTTTGACTTTGACTTCCTGCTATTTCTACGTTTACCCAAGAGAAGGTTTGAACACCCATCATTTCTCTCTCACCCTCTCTCACTTGGTGAATACCAAAGAAACGATGGGTGGACTGTGTGGATCTTGGGTCTTTCTTTATCCTGTGGTTAGTGCCTAACCTGGTGTCAGAGTTTTTCTTCCATAGGCCTCTGACTTGGCTTTACATGGCGTCGAGAAATATCTCTCAGGCATGTTGGTTTCCTCACGACGTTTTCCTTCACCGAAGCAAGTGATAATTATACAATTCGCACATGAGTCCGAAAAATCAGAGGTGCGTGTTGGTCGAGTTGGGTTCGAACTCGAGACCTATGACTTGGCAGTCCGACGGTCACACCACTAGGCTATCACTGCTAGTGTGAAGGATGATGTAGATGTTGTAGGTGGTAATCGGCGAAGTTAAACGCGAAATTGCATTTAAATACTTATAATTTGATAAAAGGCACGAAATAAATTAACAAACTAGGTAAACACGTACAAGCGCACCCGCTTGTAGTGCTCGCATGGACTCAACTGCCAGCGTCTTGGGTGGGGGTCCAGTGGCCCATACATCTATACTTAGTAGTAATAATATATGTATATGTTTATCCTAACTATGAATCTAAAAAGACATGAACGCGTCGCTAACAGATGATATGGCTAGAAAGGAGGTGACTGCGGAGATGACGAGTAATAGAGAAGTATGGAAGAAGAACATATGTACAGCATTTAATTTTAATTATAATAATGAACTATTTTTGCACACCTGTTAGGGTAGGATATGGTCCTGAGCTATATTGTTGTGTTTCATCCTTGTATGTACCCATATTCAGCCAAATAAATGATTTGATTTGATTTGAGAACACATGCAGCGTCAACCCCAAACATTTTTTGAAAAGGGCAAGAGATTGATGACCCAAGAGAAGGTTTAAACATGCATTAACATTACTCTTAAACCCTTATAGCAAAAACCAGCTCATTCAATTAATTTAAAAGCCCAGTAATAATAAAACCGCATCGTAAATTCATTCCATAACATAATCCCACCGGAAGTGCGTCACACGACACGTGACGTCACGGGAAATCCAACCGGAAGTTACGTCATAAAGGCTTAAGCGTTGGTGGAAAAAATTACCCGCGTTTTTTGGCGGGAAACGAGTGACTTCCGGATCCGGGACGCCTTTATATGGAAAGGTGTTGGATTGTTAGAGATTTGTGTTTTCGAGTTATGGTTGGCCATACGGATAGACTTATTGTAGACTAGCTGCTGCATACGACTTTCGTCTGAGTGAACTTATCATGAAAATATGAATTCTCCACTTAAATAGGATTTTGTTAACAATTTCAAGGTTTTTTTTTGCACGGATCCCTAATCCTGTCTCTAAAGTAAAAGTGGCCTAAATTACTCATTAAAACATCAGCTTTCTGCCAGTAAAAGTTCCGACAATATCGGTTCAGCCGGAACAAACAGAGAGACAAAACTTAAAAAAAAAAATGTTTTTATAAAAAGTACCGTATATACTCGTACTTTCAAATGCATTCAGTAAATAGCTGTTATTTTGAAATTACAAAAATACTCTTAAATATTATTTATTTGTATGTATAGATTGTGAATATAATATGCAGATAGACAAACACTTCAAAAGTTTAATTTGCGAATATTCTTTGTAACAACATCACGGCTGTTTACCTCGAAGTGTTAGCAGAAGTGTACCTCACAGAACGCCCACATTTCGCCGGTGATGTTTAAGTTGCGTATAATATGGGGCTTATCTGTTTTTTATGTCGGTGTTTTTTTTCTTTTAAGTTTAGTGATCGCCTACTGACAAATAAATCTTTTTTTTTGCGCTAAATAACTCATCATCATTCTATTGCTCTTATCTCAATTTATTTGTGCTCGGCGCAGCATGTCTTCTTCTTCCATACTTCTCTATTACTCGTCATCTCATCAGACACCTCTTTTCTTGCCATTTCATCCTTCACACAGTCCGTCCACCATTTCTTTGGTAATTCTCTACTCTAAAACCCATCCACATTCACACTCAAAACTTTCCTCACGAAGTTTCATTTTCTAAGAAGAAGAAGTACAGTACGGGACTCTAACCAGAAGTAAAACATAGAGATCAATAAAAAAAAACAATTGGCCGGTTATTTCGTCTTACAATGTCAGTACTAAAAATACGTAAGCAGACTAATAATTAAATGGCCAGTAAAAATGATGGAATGGGCAGTAGATAAACAGTTCGGCAGTTCATAGTGAGTGGAGACACCCGGACTTGGGGCACCCCGACTCGGACATTTTAAGTTAGACTCGAAGGGAATCCCCTTCGTGTTGGGTTACTGTAAACCCTGCAGACAGATATAGGAGCTACGCTGGACTACGCTTTTTAGGCGAATATAAAGTGTATTGAGATTTCTTACTGACTAATTCCGATTTGTCAACTGTCCACTCGTAACTGCCCATTTAGTTATTTTACTGCTCAGTATTTATTAAATGATCCATTTTATTATTATTTACGACTCATTTTGTTTACTTTACTGTTAAGTTTTAACCGCCGAAATTGTTAATTATAGGTACATTTTGTAATTTAAACTTACCAAAACTACTACATACAACTGCCGCTTTAAAACAGTGCCGATTTAAATTAACATAAGTATGGAACAGCTGTTGTTGTTTTTAAATTCGGAATAATTTTCATGATCTAGAATCATGTAGGTATTGTGTCACAATGTCCTTTACACCGTGTATTTTTTACATTTCATAAAACCACCATGTACTTTTTTTTTTAAAAAATTCCATTTAACTAACACAAATTCTAACCATCACTAAACACGATTAAACTGCAGCAACAAAAAAAAACAATAGATAGTGCCTATGATTGAATAAACTAATAAGAAACCGGTCGTGTGTCAAGACTATATTGATAAGACTCGACATGTCTCTCGACACTGAACCAGTTTGCTTGTCATTAGGCAAAATAATAGTAAATACATAGTATAGACGTGTAAACGGACCCTTCACGAAGCCGTCAACCAAGCATTCTGTACATCAAACTAAGTAATTCTACGCAAAAATTATTGCTGGGAAACGACTTTTTTTTAGATATGAAAAATCCCATTTTACGGTAGGATTCAAAATGTAGTGTAGCCTATTGGACTATAACACAGCCTTTTGCCTCTCATTGAGAGGAGGACTAAGTCTCAGTAGTGGGAACATAATAGGCTGATTATGCTTATCGTTCTGTCGTTCAGGGTAGTCAAAAACCCGATAATCTGAAGGGTGTTATATAGTTCTTCAGGTCGGTCTAGTCGATGCTGAGGAGCTCGTGGCTAAATAATAACAGCCGCGCGGGTCGATCTTTAGGTTAAGCCGGGCTTGCCCAAGTTGGTCCGTGGGTGGGTAACCACGTACCCATTACATAACGAGTTTCCTCCATGTCTCGGAAAGCTATTGGAGCTAGATCTTTGACATTCATTACAGTAGGATTCAAAATGTAGTGCACTCAAACCATTGTGCTGTTGGATGCATTGAACAGTACGGGGGCATCATGTAGGTAATTAAAGTTATGATAATAAAAAATTGAAAAATTGAAATAGAAAAAAAAACACTTGTGAAAAAGTGGGTCTTTGACCCTCCATATCTCAAAAAAAAAAATCGCAATGACGGGAAGACCAAGTACTTTTCGGCGTCGTTAAGGGTATTTTACACCCATTCGGTAGGAGCTCGTGGCTAAATAATTCCAGTCGCACGGGTCGATCTTCAAGGTTAAGCCGCGCTTGTCAAGGTCGGCCTGTGGATGGGTGACCATCCATTTATACCGAGTTTCCTCCGTGCCTCGGAAAAGACGTAAAGCCGTTGATCCTGGCTGTCATTATTTGTAGATCTTTGACAGTCGTTACAAGTAGTCAATAGCCTGAAAGTCTGACAACCAGTCTTATCAAGGGGTATCGTATTACCCAGTACTAACTAGGTTATAAAGGACATCCGGTTAGACTGGAAGCTGAACCCAACATAGTTGGAAAAAGGCTAGGCAGATGATACAAAACACTACTGCGTTGATATAATGACCGCAAGGTCGAATCCTGAGCGTGAGGACCTTGGCTCGGCGCTAAGGTTAGGCAAATTGATTTAATATTGTTTTGTCCTCTAGATAAGATAGAGAAACGAAAAAGAGTACTTCTTCTTACTAGGTACTAATATTTGAAAGCGAAAGTTTTTCCAGGACGTACAGTAAGTAACAAAAACCCTGTTGTTCCTTCTACCTACGTTTTAAGAATCGGTATACACACGTAATAAAGGAAGTCATTTATAAAAAACGGTCAACAAAAATAATTAAAAAAAAATATTTAATTATTAATATTTGTAAGGTTTAACTAATTTCTAGGCATCTTCTGTCGCGTCAAAGGAAGCCGCCGAGCTCGGCTATTTAGCGAAATAAAGATGTACTTGTAAAATCAGATACTCGAAACATTTTTTTGAATGTGTCGATTTTAATAGTTATTTGATTTTGGCCTCTCGACTGGCCAATGCTTAATTTTTTTTAATTATAACTTCATCAATGTTGTGCTTGTAGGTAAATGTATACGTCCCTAACAGGAACAACAGGGTTTTTGTTACTTACTGTATATCTGGATGTTTGTTACTCTCTCGCGCAAAACTACTGAATTTATTTTTAGTATTTTAAGCTGGATGGTTTTTTAACCTGGTCGGTAGTACGATCAATCTTATGGGACAATTAAGCGGGCGAAGCCGCGGGCTTAAGCTATTAATAATATTGAAGCATTTGCGCATATCAACCGGCGATTTTCCACATACTTACCAAGGATATCTAAATAAAAAACACCTTTTGTAATCGTATTCTCATGAATGTCTTGTATCCAAGGTCAGTCAAGAGCCTCTGAATTTTTGTTGAATGAATATTGATCAATATTCATTGTATTTTAATTGTTATGTTAATGGCTTTTGATGCGGTTTTTTTTTTAATTGAAACGTGTTTTGAACAGCTATTTTGTATTTTTTTAAATGTCATTATCTAACTTTTGTACACATTTCTAAATATACGGGGTGGAAGGGACACCGACGCGAAAACGGTTACCACGTATTCGGTACATCATACCCCCACACGAAAATTTTATCATCGGTAATTTAAAAAAAAAATTAGCTGTTCCATACATTTTGACCGTGTAGGTATTGCACTTTTGTAGGAAACAGCTGTTTTATTTTTAATAACCGATGAAAAATTTCCGTGTGGGGCTCAGAATGATGTACTGAATACGTGGTAACCGTTTTCGTGTCGGTGTCCCTTCCACCCAGTAGGTATATCTTAAAACAACATAAAAACATGAACTTACCTAGAAGCATAAAAAATGTTGACGACGGTGTCGGGAGCAGAGTCCAAGCTAGCGGTGGTTAGGGCTCCAGAGACAGGAACCTCCTATTATTTTTTTTGGGATGGGAAATCATCAAATGACCTCTCCCGCTCTGGGCGGAGCGGAAGGGAGTGTCAGACTTTTACTGACTAAAACCCATCCATGTTCCTTCTTTTGCCCTTTGTGTTCCAGGGCCGCGGTATCTCTTTCGAACAGTCCCGCAGCCCTGGCAGGGCCCCTCTGGTTTCCTGACATCTCTATGAGGCGCACGGGGAACACGAACGCGCCGTCGACACGGCCTGTCGTCATAAGACGGATGGACGGCGAGTTAGCCCATTATTCACCGTCCACAGGCACGCGCCTACGGTGGCCGAGAGCCACCACGTGACCCTCGACGCCAGACAGGAACTCCTAACAATGCGACAATGCGAGCCGTATCGAGAAGTTGGTTTTTATATATGTTAGAGATATTTTAATGATTATTTAATTTATTGAAATAGAAACTTCGTGCAAACATCATAGACGACTTCGGGCTTGTCAATGTCGTAGCTTTCAGTGCCAGTTGTATCTGTCAGTAGTGCGTTGGTCTATTTTTCGAGCTGGATTTGCTCCGGAGACAGCGCCTGTGCCGGTTGTGCGCACTGATTGATAAAATAACGACATGGCGGACACCAATATCGAGCGCGAGGACGCTAATCCAATTGAATCGGCGACAGCAGCGGTGGGATCGCTTCCACAATCACCCTACGAGTCGACCGCGATGCCAGCTACTCCAAATCAAGAATACTTTACCGGGGTATGAAACTCAAGAAAATATGGCGGCTGGGCCGTCAACATCAAGAAACGACGTATCTGTCGCGCCTACACCTGAAACATGGGCGATATTTTTTCAAAATATGATGGCTGGCTTCCAGAATTCTAACCAGAAAACCTCTACGAGCACCGTGGAATCAAGTAAGTTGAAGGCAAGTGAGATTTATCTACTGCCGTTTGATCCGGACGACTGTCAGTTCACCGCGGCTCAGTGGTGCGAAGAGATTGAACATCATAAGAAAAACTACTCGTGGACGGATTATGAAACTAGGAACGCTGTATTCACTCACCTACAAGGACGCGCCAAAAAGTGGGCTGCGCGTTCGTATCCATTGTGCAAGACCTGAGAAGAGCTAAAGGAGCGACTTACTCGACAGTCTGTTGCAACTAGAAGGTTCTACGATTTGTTTCGCGATATGGTGGAGTACAAGAGCGACCAGGTGGCTACGTACATCGAGTATTCTACCAACAAGTTGGCACTGATAGATCGACTGGATACAGGCTGGGGTGAGTCAAACAAAATCGAGGTGGTGATCTACGGCATCACGGTTATTCAGGTACGCACAGAGTTACTTAAGAGAGTCTAGAGACCAGAGTCTAGAGCATGTATTGTCTGCTTTATCAGAAGCCGGTTTCACTTTTAACTGGAAAAAGTGCAGCTTTCTGAAGTCCTCAGTCGAGTATTTAGGTTATGTTGTCAGTGATAATAGTATCAAACCGACCCCTAAAAAGATATAGGCTTTAGCCAACGCCCCCTTACCGACTTGCGTGAAGGAGCTGCGGCAATTTAACGGTCTCACTGGGTATTTTAGAAAGTTTGTGCCAAACTTTTCCTCTATCATGGCACCCTTGTACGCCCTTACCAAAAAGAATATTACCAATAATAATATTCAGAGATTTCATGACGAATTGAAACACCTAGGCTGGGATAAAACTTTGTCCAAAATTAGAGAATATTTTTGGTTCCCCAATATGAGTTCATCCGTTAGGGCATATGTTGACCATTGCCTGCCATGTAAAATAAATAAAAATCATTCTGGCAAAAAGCAATCTGCTTTACATCCAATCGACAAAATTGCAGAGCCATTTCACACCATTCACATTGATACGAGTGGCAAAATGACTGGTGGAAGGATTTCCAAAGAATATGTGATTGTTATAGTAGACGCGTTCACCAAGTTTTGTTATTTAACTGCTGTTAAAGACTTAACTTCTCGATCCGCCTGTGAAGCTCTTCGAAATGTCGTTCATATATTCGAAACACCCAAGCGAATCATTTCTGATCAAGGCACTTCGTTCACAGGGCAAGACTTCCAAAACCTTTGTAGAGAGTGGTCAATTGAGTTCCATGAAATCGCCAGTGGCAGTTGCCGTGCCAATGGACAGGTAGAACGGATAATGTCCGTACTGACTAATTGTTTCACAGTCGCCGAAAATCACGAAAACAAATCTTGGAAGTCTGTTATCGGTGAGGTCCAACTCGTTTTGAATTGCACAGTGTCCAAAAGTACGGGCAAAAGTCCATTCCAGTTTTTATTTGGTTGTAATAAAACCCCACCCAGGTTAAACTATCTCGCGGTGGATCTCGATATTCACAATGAACAGGACTTGATAGAAACAAGAAAAGCAGCTAAGAATAGGATGGACGAGCGAGCGAAAAAAGATAACATACGCTATGACGCTAATAAAGCCGTGATTCGTCCTTTTATAGAAGGCGATCTAGTGTTAGTTCAAAAAATCCCCCCATAATTAACAAATTAAGCGAAAAGTTTAGTGGCCCTTGTAAAATCTCGAAAGTTTGTCCGAATGAGCGTTACATGGTTGAGCCATTATCTGGGGGACGGGGTCAATATGTGTGTCATGAAAGATTACGCAAATATCCAGGTAGCCTACCAGAATTGTCCGAATGTCTTGGCCCTGTAGAATCCAAGGATGATTAACTTTTATTTAAACAAATTGTACTGTCTGTAGTACTGTCGCCGCAGCCTGGTATGATTATTAGTAACGAATTATTGAATTGTAAATTTGTGCTACATTGTTTGTAGAATTGTTGAGATGTTTTAAGTTTTGTTGAAAAAGAGAACTCCTGGGTGAATATTTGAAGATAGACATATTCAGGATTCGTAAATTAAGGTCAAATATTGCTTCCAATTACAACTTTTATGGATTTAACCTAAAGTTTATAGTGCAGATTAACGAAATAAATCAAACGCACAGTATTTGAACTGCTTTAAAGGTCTGAATCTAAAGCTGAAAATTTTCGTCGAACGGTGATGAGATATGAAACACACGGTAATTAGCATTTTAAAAATGGTAATTGTGCTTCGTGATTGGTAATTAGAAATAAAATGAATAATGTACTTTAATCACATATTTATTAATTATTTAGGTGACAGTAAATGACATCAAACTTAGCTATTAAGCGAAGTGATTTAATAAAAAAAAATACTCAAAAATCAACCGGTTTTCCTAAAAATCAATAACATTATCTGTCTAGTAATTCAAATAAAATCAATTAGAACACTAGTTCAAAACTCAAGTGTAAATAGAACTTAGACCTATACAGGGTTATTTGTAAAACACCATGCAACCTCTTAAGAGGTCATTGTACTCATCATTATGGACAACTTTTACTATGGGACCAAACCTGAAATCGCGAAAAAAAAGTCAGCTGTTCCCTACATTTATGATCGATTAACTCGTCAAAATGTAGGGAACAGCTGTTTTGTTCTTTGGTTAGTGTTCTTTATCTCTCTCACTCGGACAGTAACGTATTCCTCATTGCTTCTCCAAATAATATTTTCTTCTTAGCTTCTTCTACTTTGGTTTTGTCTCTAAGTAAGTAGTGCTGTTACTTTAGAATTAGGACTCTGCAGTCGTTTTTTCAGTCTTATAATTATTTTCCTATAGGCATGATTTTTTCGAATATAATAGAATCACTGCAACGAAAAAATCATGCGTATAGGAAAATAATTATAAGACTGAAAAAACGACTGCATTTCACATTTACCTATTTTTTTTGACATAATTTGTCTTTTTTCATTAATATTATCTTCGCTGTCACTGGGACTTGGTGTATTTTTATTTTATTCATGTTTAATTTCTTCCTTTATTAATTTCTTTTTTTGAAAATGTTTTCTTAAGTTTTCTCTCCATTTGTTCCGCTGTAGCCTTCTAGCTCTTGGCGTCATTGCTACTACTGACAAAAGTTTTTCTGTTCTCTTCGTTTTTTGTATCGTTGTCGTTCTTTTTCTTTTTGAAGGGCGTATAAAATAGGGTCAGCTTTGATTTTAGCGTATCGATTCGGGCGCGCGATTTTGGCTTTAGCCAATGTTTCCTCCTTCGATTGCTGCTTTTGCCGAGGCAAAATAGTGGTAGGTGGGTAGTCAGTATGTAGGTTTATTTTGTTGCAGAAGTCCCAGTTCACACCGAAAGATCAACAATCGATCACGCGTTGGTAGTAACAATTCTACCTTGGGCTGGCCTAGCGAAGTAAGGCGTTTCAATATAATAAGAGGCCAGCTTATACTGGTACTAATTACCATTTTCAATTGCTCATTACCGTTCGCTAAAATACGAACGGGAAAAATGGTAATTATATAAATGGTAATTAGGTTTTTGTACACTTTTTCACATTATACGTTCTTTGTAGAACTTAAAAAATTGAGAACTTGATCAAACCAAAGAGTATCCTATGGCGTCTATTACAATGCATGAAAATGATAAATAAACATATTAGACTTACCAGGGGAAACTCGAACGGTAAGGAGATTTTTGTTTGCCAAACACAATTTCTGGGCGATTAAGATAGGCTAGAATTGGCGCCAAAATACTTTTTGAAATGTGACCCGCACGAGTCGAGACGCGAAACGGAGTGCAACCGCCGAGTTACTCTAACAAATAGCAATACACTACGCAGAAAAAATTTACCCTGCGACTGTGTGAACAAATGGTAGTGAGTATAAAGTGTTGGGACAATTTTCAAAGTCGTTACAAATTACCTAAAAGTGTTCTTTCATGTGTATAGTTTTGCTAATTGGTAAAACATGTTGTGCACTATACAAATTACTTCTTAAAAATACGATCTTTAGTGTATTTTTATAACTTTTTGTGCATGAACTGCAAAAATTTGGAAATTGGGACACGAATGGTGATGAGATTTGAGGAACGTTTATGAACATAACTTAGTTGTTTATAACAATAGGAATATATTATGTACATCTGTATATAGTGCTGGAACTATGTTTTACGTGAAATAAAAAAAAACATAACTTTATATCTAACTAAGTAGTTATTTGGGGAGGGCCGCATGATATGCACATGTTCAAATAATCACCCTCCTATGTTTATCGTTTTGTTGATTACGAATTTGGAGCAATACACATACGACTATTGCTGATTTATAAAATGGTTTATTAATACGATGGAAGCTATCACGCTTCGTCAGAGAAATGGACTGAAAGCTTTATCGCTTTGTCCTGATGAACTGTTGAAAGTTGCTACGCTTTGCAGTGAGGTTGAGCTGGATCATGTATTGATCAATGACTACTGCTGAAAGCTTTGACGCTTTGCAGTGAGGTTGAGCTGGATCATGTATTGATCAATGATTATTGTTGAAAGCTTTGACGCTTTGCAGTGAGGTTGTGCTGGATCATGTATTGATCAATGATTATTGTTGAAAGCTTTGACGCTTTGCAGTGAGGTTGAGCTGGATCATGTATTGATCAATGATTATTGTTGAAAGCTTTGACGCTTTGCAGTGAGGTTGAGCTGGATCATGTATTGATCAATGATTATTGCTGAAAGCTTCGACGCTTTGCGATTTAATGAAAGCGCTGTCTTCTAACTAATGCTGAAAGTTTTTACGCTTTGCTTAGAGTTCCATTGACTTATGAGAAGGTTGAAAGCCGTTTGAAACGCTTTGCCTACAATGGTGCCGTTTAGTCTCAACGCGAGAGCGCGTTGACTAGCAGAATGGCCGTGTTAGAGATATTTTAATGATTATTTAATTTATTGAAATAGAAACTTCGTGCAAACATCATAGACGACTTCGGGCTTGTCAATGTCGTAGCTTTCAGTGCCAGTTGTATCTGTCAGTAGTGCGTTGGTCTATTTTTCGAGCTGGATTTGCTCCGGAGACAGCGCCTGTGCCGGTTGTGCGCACTGATTGATAAAATAACGACATGGCGGACACCAATATCGAGCGCGAGGACGCTAATCCAATTGAATCTGCGACATATATATGTGTATATATAACCCAATGGATCTTGGTTATCTGCATGTTACATGAAATGAAAACATCATAATTTACACTAATAACTAATTAATTAATTATTATTAATATTGTAAATAATTAAAAAAGCATAAGTCGTAGGGACCTACGACTCTGTGATTTTTAAAATATGTAGTAGTAGTTTTTAACATGTAGTATCACACTAGCCTATTGGACTATAACACAGCCTTTTGCCTCTCATTGAGAGGAGGACTAAGTCTCAGTAGTGGGAACATAATAGGCTGATTATGCTTATCGTTCTGTCGTTCAGGGTAGTCAAAAACCCGATAATCTGAAGGGTGTTATATAGTTCTTCAGGTCGGTGTAGTCGATGCTGAGGAGCTTGTGGCTAAATAATAACAGCCGCGCGGGTCGATCTTTAGGTTAAGCCGGGCTTGCCCAAGTTAGTCCGTGGTTGGGTAACCATGTACCCATTACATACCGAGTTTCCTCCATGTCTCGGAAAGCTTTTGGAGCTAGATCTTTGACATTCGTTACAGGTAGTCAGTAGCCCGAAAGTCTGACACCCAGTCTTACCAAGAGGTATTCTATTACCCAGTACTAACTGGGTTGTGCTGGTCAGATAGACAGTCGCTCCATGTAAAATACTGGTATTCAGCTGCATCCGGTTGGACTGGAAGCCGACCCGGCCGTCCTGCAACGGCCGAAGCCTGCCAGACCTGCGGGACTGTTCGAAAGAGATACCGCGGCCTTGGAACACAAAGGGCAAAAGAAGGAACATGGATGGTTTTTAGTCAGTAAAAGTCTGACACTCCCTTCCGCTCCGCCCAGGGCGGGACCCTGTCATTCAATGATTTCCCATCCCAAAAAAAAAAAAAGTATTGCTATAGTTACGTGATACTATGTCAGGATGATGTACTGAATACGTGGGAACCGTTTCCACGTCGGTGTGGGATTCCACCCTGTATTGTCAGAATACATAATTAAACGTTTAAAAAAACCTTACCACTATAAAATTACATCTGAACCCCGATAATTCCTTCCCATAGCCACCACTGACCCTCAAAGAGACGAACAATATCAGCCTTCAACTCTTGGCCCTCCGCCAGCTCACAAGAATCCAATCATTCGGCTCCTAACGCTTACTAATCAAACGGTAATACATTCAGCTAAAGACTGCTACACACGGCACTGTAAGGTTGATGAGCCTTACATGAAAGATCTACTATGTTTAGGGTTACTGGGAAGTGGGCCTTGGAGTAGCGGCTGGCGATATCTAGGAGGGGTGTAGGGGAGATGAGGTTAGAGGTGAGGGGGAGGTGAATCTGCCTCGTTGGTCCAGTAGTAGCAATCGCGACTGCTGAGCATGAGGTTCTGGATTCGGTTCCTAAGTTTGGCAAATTATTATTGGGTTTTCCTATCAGGAATTTCAGAAAGTCACAGAGTCTAGACTTGTGACCGGCAATAGGCTCGCCCCCTATTACATGGGACTTAAACTTATCTGGCGAAATGTGGGTGTACTATGAGTTACCTCTGCCTAACCCTTCGGAGATTACAGGCGTGATGGTATGCTATGTAGGAAGAGGACGGTGATGATCATTTTAGGAGCTATCTTTTGGAATTTTCATGTGATCAAATGCTGTTATAAAGTTGTAAAGCTTTCACGGTTTAGAACTAAACTTATAGGTACTGTTACTTACGGGATATCTTCCGTGATTGTTCATGATTTTGAGGTCCCGAAAGAAAGAAAGAAAGAGAAAGAAGAAGAAATAGAAAAGACAGAAAACAATCAAAAAATTCATTTCCAATTTATTTTTCATCCACCGGCATTCTCCAGTCAACCCGCAATCATGGCGCTTGCAACAGATATCGGGAGCTCAAAATCCTGAATAATCACGGAAGATATCCCGTGAGTCAGTATAAGTTTTGACGTGATGTTAAACTTACCCTTACTTTGGCTATTATTCCCATGTTATATTGCTTTAAACCAACAAGACAAGGCTTCGGCCTGCAATTGAGACAATTATGACAAAATCCTTTGACACAGAGCAATCGAACCCTTGACCCGAGGTTGTCAAACAAAGGACCATGGGCAATTTTCTATGAAATCTGCTCTCCGGCAACTAAGGTGCTTGTGGCAAATTAAGTACTGAAGTGAAGTACTTATTATGAGCTATGATTTGAGATACATTTCAATTCTTTTGGATCTACGCCAATTTTTAAACGACTTCAAAAAAAGAGGAGGTTCTCAATTCGCCATAACTCCATTTATGAACTGATTTGAAAAAATTTTTTTTAATGTGGATATATTTTCCGATTGTTCCCATAAAAAATTTCATCAAAATCGGTTCAGCAGTTTAGTTTTTTTTTTATTCTTGGCTTATAATGATCTTTAATAACTTCTAGATTCAGTGTTAAATTGATTCATGACAAGAAATTGTGTGATATACTATAACTAAAAAGGGTAAAATAAAAAACTTTTTAGTTTTGTTCTGGAAGTCAGTTTTTTTGCATTTTTTCTTATGACCAAGACCCTTTGCACGAAACGCTTGTCAAACTTGTAGCTAGTATGTAGTACACAAAGGACATTCGGAAGTAGAAAATGGACGAAAAAAAATCGGTATACAATCCGGCAATTTAATTTCAATTAGCAAATGGCATTTCAGTGGAAAAGGTTTATAGATCGCTAATTCCAGAGCATCCGAACAATGGGATTGGAATAATTTTTCATTGTACATTACATTACAGTACATTGTAGTGTTTCTTTAGAACTAGCTATTGCCCGCGGCTTCACCCGTTTGGAATTCAAAAATTATCCCGTGGGAACGTAGTACCGGGATAAAAGGTATCGTACGTGTTAATCCAGGTTATAAACTATCTGTGTGCATAACAGCCGTCTCTGCGTGAAAGAGTAACACACATCCATCCCTTTCGCGTTTACAAAAGTAGTAAGATGTTATTTTGGAATGTTGTAGTTGACGGCTTTAAGATAGGTCTTTCTTCATTCTGGGGTCCTGGGTTCGATAATAGGGTCGGCCAAAAAAAAATGTGTTCATGGTTTTTCTATTAGGAATTTTTTAGAAGCAGGTCGGTGTTTGTAAGCTGACGATGTAATACTCCCGTGCTTCGAAAAGCACATTGGTCCTGCACCCAATCTTCAATGGTCGTGCCAGATTGCTGTCTCATCAGACTATGAGAGTAAAGGAACAGAGAGTACGGCTGTGCCTGCGCACACACTTGTGCACTATACTGCTGCGCGGTACCTGGAGTCCATAGCCGCACCTAGTACCATCACATTATATTAACCATTGTTCACGCCTACCGCCAGCGCCACCTACCGACGAGTTGCTGCATTCGGTGCGTGAGCGCAGCGGAGCTGCCCCCTGCCGACCAGTGGCAGAGATCGGCGCATCCTGATTCGTCCACCGGCCGCCTCGCTCTGTTGGCGCTTCTCCATTCACTCTTTCTTCTCTCATTCATTCTTAGGAAGCTATAAAAGCATTGTTTTGTATAGACTCAGTCCTTTTTCCTTCACACCTATCATCCAGTACAGACCCCTCGCCGTGGCCACGGCGGTGTGACCCAAAAACTCTGTACCTAGTAATAATTTCAATATAGATGTAGAAACATCACGGGCGTTTAATTTAAATAAACGGGAACAGACCTAATCCTCAACAACCATAACTGCTATATATTGATATTTTTATACTAATTTTCAATTTTAATTGAACACTATTAATAATTCCATCTTAATTATATTTAATTTAATTTTTTATAATTCTTTTTTATTTGAATAATCCTATTTAATTTTGTATAACTCTATGTAATTTTGTATTAGTGTGTCTTTAGTTAGTTTTGTTTTATTTTAATTTTATGTCTTCTATTAGCCTATAACTTGTATGTTTGGTGTCTTACCACTGTTAGTGCGAGTTGGTGATTAATAAATAAATAAATAAATGTCTAATCTCTTGGCTAAACCTCGTCGAGATTTGACAGAAATGCAGTCAAATATTATATCATTACTAGTTTTCCGCCCGCGGCTTCGCCCGCGTCGAGTTCGGTTATATCGCGTTTCCAAGAGAACACTTCAAAATTCCGGGATAAAAACTATCCTATATTCTTTCTCAAGGTCAACTCTATCTCTGTACCAAATTTCATTAAAATCAGTTCAGTGGTTTAGACGTGAAAGCGTAACAGACAGACAGACAGAGTTACTTTCGCATTTATAATATGTACATTTTATTTATTTATTTTATTTATTTTACTATTTATGTACACACAGTAGACAACACAGGAAAATAATATTATAATACATGAGTACAAAGGTACTGCTTATTTCTCAAGAAATTTCTGCCAGCAGACCTGCAAAAGGAGAAATGAAAAAGAAATGTAGACAATAGTGTGTGAGAAAAGGAAGAGAAAAATGTATTTATGTGCCTTATCTAACTTAGCCTAAAATATTAAGTATAAATACACATGAGTAAATATTAATATATACTTATATAAATACATAATGCTAAGATATATAAACTAATAAAAATATAATTATATGTATATAATAAATTATAATTGAAAGGAAAGGTAATGCTCTTTCACTCTGGCTTTGAATAATGTTATGGTATTCAAATCGCGAATGCAAGGCGGAAGTGAGTTCCACAACCTTACAGCATGGACGGAGAAGGAGTATGAGTAGTAGCTGGATTTATGAGGATGGGATTTAAGAAGGGATCTAAGGTGCGATCTACACGGTGCATCAGTAGGGCGGGCATAAGAAAAACGCTCACGCAGGTAAGAAGGATAGGACGGGTTGTGTAGGATATTGAAGAGGAGACATAGGATCCTAGTGTTCCTGCGAAGGCGGATTGGGAGCCACTTGAGTTCTTTGCGACGGTGAGAAACGTGGTCATATTTACGGAGGCCAAAAATAAAGCGAATACATAAATTTTGCAAGCGCTCAAGCTTATTTAATAGCTCCTCAGTAGCATCCAGGTAGCAGGCATCGGCATAATCTATTATCTATGTCACGCCTTTTTTCTTATGAGGTGGGTAGGCAGAAACTATAAATAAATAAATGATTTATTACCCCAAAAAATTCAAGTTATTGCACTAACTACAGGTTGAAGTTCTTAATTTAGCATTGAACTACAATCGTTTCAAACCTGTCACCTAAACTACGCCAGCCCTGTATCTTAGGTGTGCATGATCCTCACATACTCGTCCATGTTCATACATCTGGGTCATACACGCACGCCGATTGCTAGTACTACGCACCTTACCTTTCTGAGGAACTTCACCAATAAGTTCAGTGGATATTATTATTACATTAATTGCCATTTGCAAGTCATTCCATTCAACGACATTATTCATGCAGTAGCAACAAAATTTCATCGTTTTGTCGATGCACCGGTAACTAGTAGATAATGTCGATTTGAACCGCACCATTATGCGCATAATAAACGATTTGTTTCCAATACCATTATCATTCGTTTTCCCTCTTTTAAAACTTGCAAGGGGTGATACGAATCTTTTATTCGTAATGATGACATAGACAAGCAAATCGTGAAATTCGAAATTCGAGATTTCGGAAAAAAAAGGTATATGGTACAAAGTAATTCAGAGTGAACCTCCTCGCGTGCCCTGGGCCGGTAGTCTCGACATAGATACTGGTTTGATGACACTAACATAAGTAGGAGTTACGTCAAAGTAGCTTTAAGACTGCGTTCTGGGCACTTTCGATCGCAAAATTTGCTTTCCTAATACGTAACACAGCTCCAAACTGCGAAGTATGCAACAAAATACAAGATGTGCAACATTTTGCTGATGGAATGCGTTAAGAACAAAAATGAAAGAGATTCATTGCTTAGGGAGTTTGGTTTAAATATTTTAGATCTTGGGCTTATTTTCACTATTTTAGCGAATCCTAAATCAAATGTTGCAAAAAAAATGTATGGTAGTAATGTATGGTAGCTTGATCAATGAATAGCTAAATTTGTTAAATAATAAGGATTATAAGAATATTGTTATTATATGTTAATTTTAGTGTTGTAAGAGTAGTGATAAGGTACAATGGGGTTGGCGTATCCATGTGGATAAAACCCTCTATTATTTTTTAAGAAAAAAAAATATGTATATTGTAACGTTCTCTGATCATGGATCGTTTAATGCACGAGCAAATAAAAAAGCCCTAAGGGGCCGTCTCCACGAGCGAGAGAATCGCGACGATATTATCGTCGTGCCACGTATTTCTCTATACACTGTCTTAGAGGCCGTCTCCACGAGCGAGAGAATCGCGGCGATATTTTCGCATACAAATACGTGGGACGACGATAGTATCGCCGCGATTCTCTCGCTCCTGGAGACGGCCCCTAAGACCCAGACTCCACCAAAGCGGAGACGCGCTCATGCGACCTGCCCAATTCCATTTGAGCCTGGCAGTCTCTTGCCTACATATGTGATCCCTGTTTTTGAGCGCAGCGTAGTATTCCGTATTTTATCAGTTCTCTTTACACCCAGAATGCTGCGCTCTATTGCTGATTTGCTGTTTGGCAGACTCCAAGGCGGGACTTTTGTAATTCGGTGAGTGACCAGGTCTAAGCACCGATCCTAATACTACCGATACTTAAATACTGACGTGTTGACAGTATCAAGCACCGTTATGTAGAAATATCAATAAAATAAATACATAAGGTAGTAAAGCTTTATTTTTTACTAGCACTACGCCCGCGAGTACGTCCGCAAAAATTGTGATAGTTCGGCTAATATGCATGATGCATGATATAAATATAAAATATCGCCTACCTATAGCACCCATAATGTAGCTTTCTGCCAATGAAAGAATTTTTAGAATTGAATCATTAGTTCCAGAGATTATCCCCTACATACAAACTTACACAAACATATTTTAGCTCTTTATAATATTAGTATAGATATGTAAATTAGCACCTAAAATTATGTCCCTTAATACACATTAAAGAAAGATTGTGTACATCTTGGAATATCGGGTACTTATTTTCGTTACAGCCGCAGAATAAACTTTATTCTTACACGCGAAAACTACAACACGGGTTTGGATGAAATTTGGCACACAGATAGTTTATAACCTGGATTAACACATAGGACTGTGTTTAGAGTGTGTTTTATCCCGGTAGTACGATCCTGTGGGAAAATTACGGAACTTAACGGGGCGAAGCCGCAGGCATAAGCTAGTTATTTATATTAATATTTTATAGTTGTATATATTTTTTGTAAGTTTGTAGTTAGGGGGTAATCTTCGAAACTACTGATCCGATTCCGAAAATTCTTTCAGAAATGGGTCACTAAATTATTCCCGAGTGTCATAGATTACATTAAAAGTTTTCTTAGGATAATTTACGACCATTAGTCGAGCGAAGCCGTGGGCAGAAGATAGTAAATAAATAGAATAATTCCAATTTTTCGCTCAAATCAGCATAATATCCTATGACATCACATGGCATAAGGCGCAAGGCGGTACGCAGATAACAGGGCTCCGCAACATTCGATGGAGTCGATAAACGCACATTCGTATACGGACACCTAATCTAAGCAAGAAAACGGATTCATTTCTGATATTACATCGCGTATACGTGCGCTAGGGCTGTCAGAAAATATTTCCTTTGCCTCATTGGTCGAGTGGTCGCTAGTGCGACTACTGAGCATGAGGTCCTGGGTTCGATTGAGTTTATCCATCATAAATTTCTCAGTAGCAGCCACGGAGTTTGGATTTGTGCCCGGTTGATGGCAATAGGCTCGCTCCCTAATACGTGGGATTTAAACAGAACTGGCGAAATGTGGGTGTATTATTAGGTACCTGCCTAGCCCTTCCAGGATTACAGGCGTGAGGTGTTATGTTAAATATTTTTTCTAGAAACATTGACAAATTAAAAGTGGATAGAGTTGAAATTATTTTTACTAAAGAATGTTGCACGGTGCAAGAGATATCGACAACTTTACACATACACAAGAATATAATTAAACACTTTTTATCAACCACTCTGTTTACCAACAAAAAAAAAAAACAAAAAAATACAATCAATTCAAACCCCTTTTTTTTCGGATGGGAAATCATCATATGACTCCTCCCGCTCTGGGCGGAGCGGAAGGGAGTGTCAGACTTTTACTGACTAAAACCATCCATGTTCCTTCTTTTGCCCTTTATGTTCCAGGGCCGCGGTATCTCTTTCGAACAGTCCCGCAGCCCTGGCAGGCATCAGCCCTTGCGGGCCCCTCATGTTTGCTGACATCTTTTTGAGGCACGCGTGGAACACGAACGCGCCGCCGACACGGCCTGTCGTCATAAGACGGACGGACGGCGAGCTAGCCCATTACTCACCGTCCAAAGGCCCGCGATCAATTCAAACACCTGGAATCTTATAATTCAAAATTCATTGATATATTTGCATGCTCGAAAAATAAATTTAAATCTAATATTATGAAAAAATATCTTAATTGTAATCTAATTCTTATTATTTTTTATTGCATAATGTAAGTAAATGAAATTGTTATTGATCTAATTTGGTTTTGTAGCTATAGCTTTCTGTCAACTTATATAATTACGTATCAAAACATTTGTTAATTTTTGTAATGCCCATCTAGTCGCAACCACTGATCTTTAAATATGTTTTATCTGTGGATAATGCAGTGGACTACACACTACTTAGACTACTACTTTTATTATTACTACTTAGTTTTGTTAATCTTATGTTTTATATATGTTGTAGTTGTTTATTATCTCTCATTATATAAAATAAAAATAAAACACCATCTATTTCTCAAAACCCATTCACCAGTTCGCCAACCCTACAGAAGATTCGGCGGCCATATTGCAACAATTCTGGCGTAGAGAGAGACGTTCACAAATATTATTATTACAATTTGTTGTGTTTTTATGAATCTCGTCTCGCACGAGACTCGCGTAACGCTGCTTTCAATTACGAAAGAATTTTCCTATGATAGCTTTCTAGGGTTCTTTGTGTGTGTGTGTGTGTTTGTTTGTTTTATAAGTAGGTGTTTTGTTTCTGGATGGAAGGATGAGAATTAAATGAGGCAGTGACAACAATCCATTTGGATTAAAAAATATCTTCTCATGATTCGGAAAAGCGGAAGCAGCTCGAACAGTCTCCTGAGGGTTTTGTCCGAGCGGTGGGACCTGTCTCTGATGAGGTGGATGCAGCTTCATTGTCCTCGTAAGATGCGTGTATGTATATGTATAATTTTGTTATTGTTTGATTGATTGTTTTAATGTATTTATTTTAATTTATATTTAATTTAATTGGACTGGACATGATAGGTACCTAACTGTAAAGTGTTTGTGTAAATTTTTTTTATTGATTTTATATTAATGTACATGTATTTTTAATTGTTATATTATAACTATGTCTGAAATAAATAAAAGAATTAAAAAGCATGGACTGATTAATCGGGTTGGAAGGTTCGCCAGTTAGACCTATAACCTATATGTTTAATTAACAATTGTACGGTTTAACCGATCCTACTTCTTACTATAATATTATAAATGTGAATGTTTTTGAGGATGTATAAATGGATGAAAGGATGTTTGTTACTCTTTCAAGCAAAAACTACTGACTGACTGGGATTGGGTTTTTTTTTATCCTGGTAGTACGATCCCGTGGGACAATTTCGAACTACACGGGGCTAGGCGCGGGCATAAGCTAGTAATAATATAATACACTAGCGGCTCGTCCCGGCTTTGCACGGGTGCCTCTGTTACTCAAGGTGAATGTAGCTTTCCAATGGTGAAAGAATTTTTGAAATCGGCACAGTAGTTTTTGAGTTTATTCATTACAAACATACACACACACAAAATTCAATTTTTTTCTCTTTATAAGATTAGTGTAGATGAGTTAACCATTTACATATTGCTGATTAACCAGAATGAAAGAAGAGACAAAGCACCGAGCGCGGGCTAACTCCGTCACCTTCTTGCATTTTTTACGTACAGACGCCAGCGCATCAAGCTACCCGGAACTGTCAAATTTTCCCAATCAACCTTGAACCTAATGCTTTAGCGATAAAGTTGAAAATCTATTACAGAAATCTGACAGATTGTAGTAGCTTAATGTGCTGGCGTCTGTACATTACGTGAACCGGTTCTAGGCTGAAATACGGGTTAACTGTGACTCTAACTCTAGGGATAGGTGAAAAGCCCCCGGTTTTCATCTATCCCTAAAAATTACCCGATTAAAACACTTATACGGGTAACCTTTTTGGTCCCTGACGAAAAGGAATGTCATTAACTTTATTTGTAATCTGCCTCGTTGGTTCAGTGTTCGTATGCGCTTCTACTAAGCATGAGGTCCAACGTTTAACTCCCAGGTCAGGCAAAGGGCTTTCCCATCCACATCTCTTTAGCAGCCCCGAGTTTGTTGTTGAGTTTAGTATAACAAAATATGGATAGATTAGGTACATCTCTGCCTAACCCTTCAGCGATTACAGGCGTTATGTCATAAGTAAAGATTGTTTTATATTTCGCTTTCCTCGAAGTAGTTATTATTACTTTTCTAAGTCCGTAACGAGTTGTCATTTTCGGCTAGTGAACACAAACTCCAGGCCCGAGGCCATGCCGATCAGGTTACACCAAACACGTTGTGGGCCCTGATCCGAGGGATCGCCCTTTATTCGGCCTTAAGGACACTTCCCAAGGAGATAATAAATTAACATTGTGTAACATAATATTTTACAAGCTGTTTTACTGTTTTGTCGGCGACTTAGGGACCTAAGTACGCACAAGGTGTAAACGAACCCTATACGAAGCCGGCAGCCAAGCATTCTGTACATCAAACTAAGTAAATCTCACTCTTCATGTGACCAGAGGGCGAGCCCATTTTTTGGCCAAAGAATCAGCTTTGCCATCCAACGTGGTAATGCTGCCAGTCCTCTGGCCACTTTTCCTGTTGACAGCGATGCGGCCGAATTTTTGGACGCCCTGTAACCCTTTTCTACTTGTACATTATTACTATTATAGTTTTGTAGTTTGTAAATAATTTAATGATCTTTGAAATAAATTATTAATAAATCTACGAAAAAAATATTGCTGGGTTACGACTTTTTTTTGGGGGTCATGAAAAGTCACGTTTTACGGTAGGGCTCACTGTAACGCACTCAAAACATTGTGCTGATGGATGCATTGAATAGTACAAGGGTCGTGGAGGAATTTAAAGCAATTACATTAAAAAGTTGTCTTAAAAAAAACTTGGGAAAATGTTGGAACTTTGACCCCCAATGTCTCCGTAACTAGAAGGCTCCCAGGTATGGTCTAGAACAAAAAAGTGATCGCAATGACGGGGAGAACAAGTGCCTCTCGTCTTCATTAAGGGGTCTTTTACACCTATTATAGTTTTACGTGAACGACATGTTAGAAACAAAAGCCTAACTGCTAAAACCTTTAATAAATAAGTTTATTAACACTTTTGGTTTTTTTACGTGTTCTTTTCTCCTTCATCTACCATATTTACGATTGATGGTCAAATAATATAAGAGTATCATTTGTCTTCTAAAATAAATAAACTAATAATGGCAGAGCAAATGTGAGGGTAGAACAATTTCGCAATGTCAGCGATAATCAATGTCAAAAATGTAGGTATAAGTATTAAGTATTAAGGTTATCATATTTTTTTTGCCAGATTGGAATCATTTCCTCCGGGACTGTTCAAAAGAGATACCGCGGCCCTGGAACACAAAGGGCAAAAGAAGGAACATGGATGGGTTTTAGTCAGTAATAGTCTGACACTCCCTTCCGCTCCGCCCAGAGCGGGAGGAGTCATTTGATGATTTCCCATCCCAAAAATAGAAAGGTTGGAACCATTTGAATTGCCGGTCTTATAGATCCACAAACATGCGTCAGAGATACTGAAATTAGATACGTGTGTATTCTTTAAAATTCACTTTTTAAAACAGCTCCTAGCTGTTAGATCATCATCATCATCAGCCTACAGCACTCCACTGCTGGACATAGGCCTCCTCAATCGCATGTCACTCAACTCGATTCTCGGCAACTGTCATCCAGTTGCTACCAGCCACCCCGCGAAGATCGTCACTCCACCGAGCCTGACGGCGTCCCACCTTACGTTTGCCGATTCGCGGTCTCCACTCAAGAACACGTCTACCCTAACGGTCATCGGTTATACCATCGGGTTTGGTCATCGGTTCGGTAACTGTCAGGTGCTACTACAACAGCAGAACAGAACCATCAATTATTATATTGTAGCAGCACTGGCATCGTTATAAGTATTTCATACTGATCTCCCAGAAGACGTCCTATCTACAATAGCTCCACACTACACTAACCGTGTGTAAAGAAGTTATAAAAGACTCTTCATTTCACAGCCACCACGACACAGCCAGGCTTACAACGAAGACCACGAAACGACAAACTTAATATCGGACGCTCTCAAACTAAAGGTTGCTCAAACTACTCAATCGCCTTTTAGGATGCCTTGATAAACTTATAACAAAGTCTAAAACCTGTGTTAAAGGTTCAAAGGCTTGTGTTGCGGGGTGGTCTTTGAGAGGTGTGCTTAAGGTTCCATCTCGCTGATTGGTTCATCTGCAAAGTTGAAGTAGGGAAGCTGTGTGTTTTGTCACAACACTGAAAAGATACAATCCAGTATTTATTGAAATAAGTTCTGTTGGCAAACCAACTTATATCTTTGCAAAGATGCTTTGATTATAGATATTACTAGGTAGCTGTTGTACGCGTACTTCGTTCGCGTGAAATTATTGTTTAAAAAAATATAACTCCCCTCTTTTAATCGGATTTTATTACCAAAAAAATAAAGGGTTTTAATTTTTTTGCACGGAACCATAATTATTTTTCGTAAAATAAAAGAAGCTTAAGTTACTCCTTATTACATCAGCTATCTGCCAGTGAAAGTCCCGTCAAAATCGGTCCAGCCGTTTCAGAGATTAGCCGAAACAAAGACAAAAAATTTAAAAAAATGTTATATTTTGTTTATGTACCGTATATACATTCATATGCATGTAATATAACGCGGTTATTTTAATATTACAAACAGACACTTCAGTTTTATTTATGTGTATGTATGTATAGATAAAAATATTACTTCTCCTTTTGAATCGGATTTGGTTAACAATTTCTTGGGTTTTAATTTTTTTGCACGGGACTGTAATCTTTTTTCTAAAATATTAGCCAACGTTACTCCTTATAACATCAGCTATCTGCCAATAAAAGTCCCGTCGAAATCGGCCGTTTCTGACATTAGCTGAGACAAACAGACAGACAGACAGACATAAAGAATAAACGTTTTTTTTTATTATAGGTAAGTACCGTATAAGTATATATACTTTCATATGCATTCAGTAAAATACTTATTTGAAATTAAAAACAGACACAGATTTACAAGCTGGCGATTTACGTCACCTGCATCGGACTAGGGACCTACCCGTTATAATAATACTTTCGCTATGAAGTTCATAAACAATTCATAAAAATAATACTTTCCATACATGCATCGTAATAGTTTGCCTGTATGTGAACTTCATTACGATATAATAATAATGGGTGTATAAATACCCTTATTGAACTCGAAAGGCACTTGTTCTCCCCGTAATTTGCGATACTTTTGTTCGTTCTGGACCATACCTGAGAACCTTCTAGTTACGGAGGTAATGCGGGTCAAACTTCCAAGTTTTTCTCCATTTTTAAACCGACTTCAAAAAAGGAGGAGGTTTCTCAATTCGACCGTATATATGTTTTTTTTAATCCTAGTTTTTAACGTTATAACTTTAGTTAAAATACCTCCATGACCCCTGCACTATTCAATGCTGATTGATACACAATGTTATGATTGCGTTACAAAAGTCGTGACCCAGCAATAATTTTTGCGTAGAGTTATTTAGTTTGATGTACAGAATGCTTGGTTAACGGCTTCGCGAAGGGTCCATTTACACCTTCTATGAGCTTCATAGCGAAAGTGGTTTAATATGGCGGGTAGAATCACCCCTTTGACGAATTCAGGTTATTAAATCGCTACCCTGTACAAAGTCAATTGATTATACTTAGTAGGTAGTACTTATTCCATCACCAAAAATCAAAACGGTGAACAAAAATGGCCCACTCCGTGGTGGATTACTGTCCACCCCCTTTCTGCGAGAGTGAGATTGTGAATGGTTGGAGAATTGATTTTTAATATAACATCACGCCTGTAATCTCCGAAGGGTTAGGCAGAGGTGTACCTAATACTACACCCACATTTCGCCAGTTATGTTTATGTCCCATGTAATAGGGGGCTAGTTTATTGCCATCAACCGTGCAGAAATGTAGACTCGGTGGCTGCTCCAGAGAAATTCCTGCTGGGAAAACCTAATAACACTGCCCGACCCGGGAATCGAACCCAAGAGTCGCGCTTGCGACCAATCGACTAACGAATTGATTTTTAGTAGCAATGTTTTTAGAGAGTGCCACCTATATCTACTAGCAACACCAATTACTATATCCTGTGACCTGGATACTCTCCCAGAGTGTTCCACAAACTAGGTCCAAATAAAACCCACTAGAACCAAACAGTAACCAGCTACTCGTCACATGACGTCATTCAAACAGAATTCGTTTATTTTTACAGTTTGCAGCGATCGCGAGCGTTTAATTGTGTCCGCACGTAGGGCTACCATCCGTCTTCCGTCGCGAACTTTTCCACTTAGAAAAAAATACTGTGATGTGGTGTTCACTAGAATCACTTGTTATACTTTTGGGGTTTAGATTAAAACCACTCAATTAACAGTAAGTAGTATGCAACTCGAAGGGACCATCTAGTCGCCAGAAGGGCTAGTTTAGGACTGCCTTACGACGTAACCGTCGAGCTGATTGCTACCAAATGTGGTGTTCACTAGAAACACTAGTTAGGGTTTAGAATAAAACCACCAAATTATCAGTAAGTAGATAAACCACTTTAAGAGTACGTGCACTCGCTGCCCGGGATAAGTGAGGACTGTGGTGACGTATTCCTAAAGCTCACGCTACGTTTATTAGTATATCACATGTAACCTGCATAACACACGGAAATTATAAATGAACATAAAACATAGCATAAACACATCAACATAAACATATGCCTTGTTGGTCGAGTGGTCGCAATCGCGGCTGCTGAGCATGAGGTTCGGGAACCCACGACCGTCCTGATGCTGCATGCTGTTATTTTGTACCCCTATCACACTGTCGTCCTGTTTAACCCAAAGGTTGACTGGTAGAGACTGCCTTGTGACATTAAGTCCACCTATGTACCACTATTGTACAGCATCATCTGCCTTTTCCCAACTTTTTTGGGGTCGGCTACTTGTCTAACCGGATGCAGCTGAATACCGGTATTTTACATGGAGCGATTGTCTATCTGACCTCCATAACCCAGTTAGTACTGGGTAATACCCTTTGGTAAGACTGGTTGTCAGACTTTTTGGGGTACCTGTAACGACTGTCAAAAAGATCTACAAATGACAGCCGGGACCAACAGCTTAACGTGCTTTCCGAGGCACGGAGAAAACTCGGTATGTAATGGGTAGTCACCCATCCATAGACCAGCCTAGTTAAGCACGGCTTAACCTAAAGATCGATCTGAGCGGCTGTTATTATTTTGCCACGAGCCCCAAATGAAGTTTAAATAAATAATAATGCATATGTTTATGCTTATAATAAAGCATCTGCCTGGATTCAAACCAAACCTTCAATTTATTACTTATTAACCTATGCTATTTGTCAGGACTTTCACTCGGAATGGCAACCCTACGAGCGTGTGACGTCACGGCTAGCGTAGTGTGGAGCTGATGAATTTATGGTCAGCTGCGGCCTTTTTGGGGAAGGATGTGTGAATTTGTGGTTGTTTATGGTAGAGGGAGAGTGTGAGGTAATGTGCTAACTGTGTGACGATTCTGTGGCATTTGTAAAATGCTAGATCGCTCCAAATTGCAAGCTCGTCTTTTAAAAATGGTACTAGTCTTACGTTGACCATATTTTTGACAGATACCCCCAGTTTTAATTATTTCAAGCCAGTTAGCGTAACCAGAATCAGTCTATTAAGTTCTCATTGGGCATGTAATTATGTACGTCTCTTTTCTGTGAGGTCCGTGAGGGAGACACAAACAAAACAAAATTCCGAAGACATGTCTTCCAACACTGGGTTGTTGGTAGACATGTCTTTGGCGAATTTCCTCCCGATCCTCGGCTTTCCTTTATCATTTTGAGAGCTGTATCACTGGTGATGAAATAACCTAAGCCAAGTATCTTAGGTTGTTTCTCGTTTTTATTTTGGTATTTGTTAATAAATATTTTATTCGTTTATTTTATTAGTATTTATGCGTAATAGTATCTAATATATTAATTTTCGAAAACAAGTATTTATTTTTTAGATATTATCTTGTATCTCCATCACAATGTCGTCCTATTTAACCCAAAGGTTGACTGATAAAGAATGCCTTGTGGCATTAAGTCCGCCTATGTACCACTATTGTACATGAAGTTTAAATAAATAAGTATGTCTTGCGACATGATATGGCCAGACACATACTAGAAAGAAGACTAACTACTCAGTAAAATTCCGTTTAATCCAGTCTAACCAGAATAAACTTACTTCTTCCTCTGTTTATTGAATAACTGCATAAAAACTAATTGTACCAATTACTTAGCGTATCCACTCTATCCCATCATATCCCCACCATTGGGAATTCAAATAATTTCGTGAAAACAATAGTCCCCGCGCTACAGTAACAATGTTACCCGGTTTTTGCCGTATCGATGAAAATGCAATCAAAATGTATTTTCGGCACCAATTATCTTGGTAACTCTAGTTTTTTATCCAATTTTGTAATTGAAAAATACTGTGACGTGGGGATTTTAAGCGGAGATTCATTTTGGATACGAGTATGTATGGTCATAATAATTTGAATGAGAGAGCTTTTAGTGAAGATGTTCGTCTGGGAACTGAGTCTTCTACTTGATACTGGACAAAGACAGGCCTTTTGATGACAGGTTCTTTAATGATGATGCAGTTGCTGATTGACTTAAGTAATATTACTCTGATTGACATGTTATTATTATGGTTTGACATACTTTTACTCCGTTTGACTTTTTTTTTTAATTTATTATTGAAATTTTTTTTATTGTATTATGTTTTCAATTAAGTATGGTAATTCAATTCATCTATTTGCAAAAACATGTGTTGATAATATACATGGTATGATATTTTATTATAGGTGTTACAAGGTATTCTTTGGCTCAACATGTTTGACCATGGCTGTTGTACAAAGGTACACTAACCTGTATGTACACTATTTGCATGCCCATTGGACGGTAAAATGTGGAGAACTTTATTATGAATATGAAATATTGAAGTATCCGTCTACCCATGTTTGCAAAGCAATAAATGATTTGATTTGACCCCATGACTTCCAGTTGTTTCGATCCAGGGCTAATGTGGACCATTGGTTCTGTCCAGCTCGTCCAGCCATCTTCAACTTAGTCTACTGCGACGACTTCTGGCTGTGACGGGGCTCTAGAAAGCTATTTTGGCCCACAGCTAGACATTAACAAAATATGTTTCTCTTATTCCTTACCCGTTTTTTTTTTCTGATTAATTTTGAGAAAATTATCTCATGAAGGCACGGACATTGATCACCACGCTTGCTCAAGACACCCGTCTAGAGGAAGCGATCAATGCGAAAAAGTCGATTTTAGACTTATATTTATATAACTCCAGGTTTCCTCACGATGTTTTCCTTCACTCATGTCTGAGGTAACCAAGTTAAACTTGGAAAGTACGTATGAATTGAAAAAGTCACAGTAGTACTTGTCCAGATTTGAACCCACAACCTCGTGCATGAGAGGCGTGGCGTTAACCTCTGAGCCATCATGGCATTGTAATAGGCTAGTGTTAGTACTATTAAGATGCTATATATAGCAGTGGACATTGGAAGGCTTATATGAAAGAAATCCCTCCTACAATCAACTTAGGTTTCCGCATAAAACAAACGAAAATCGTACAACAAACACTTTCACTTGCAAGGCAGTAAATTAAAATGTAAAAAATTCATATGAGATCTCTTTGCAAGGTGGAGGGCGATAGAAATTATTTATTTATGACTACTGAATCCAGTGTGCTTTTACTGTTACTTTTAAGATGGTATATTATTTTTATTTTTAGTAGTAGTAAAGCTCCTTGTGGCCTCGTCTGGGGAAGTACTACCAACTTAACTGTTGTGGCAAGCAGCGTTCCTGTGTTCCAGTTTTAAAAGAATGATTGTATGGGTGCAGGTCGAAGAGGTTTAAACTATTATATGTCTTCATCATCAAACACAGCCTGAATTCACCCATTGTTAGGTTTAGGCCTCAGCGCAATTATGCCTACGCCTACCGCACCGTCCCGAGAGATGGCTTGGTTATATGGGGCTTGCACGCACTAAAAAACACCACCGTGAGCCTACTGTTGTTGGTGGATGAGCTACGAGAACTGTTGCTTTCCTACAAAAGTGCAATACCCAAACGGTCAAAACGTATGGAACAGCAAAATTTAATGAGTACGTGGTAACCGTTTTCGCATCGGTGGTGAACACAAAGTAAAGAAATTGCCTTTATAAAAGTCTCCACATCAACTGCAACTCTAAACAGGCCATTAAACACTACAGTGTAGGTATCTTAACTACATATTATTTCAACATCCTTCTTCAGACACTAATTAAGGCAATTTTGATACTTGCTATCTTAAACACTGCATACTACTAAAAGTTTTACTGCTAATTTAACTTTGGCAATGCCTCGTTGATCGAGTGGTTGTAAGAGCGACTGCTGAGAATGAGGTCCTGGGTTCGATTTCTGAGTCAGGCATTAATTTGTAGCAGACTAGACTAAAGCGCAGGCCACACCGCCAGCGAACGAGCGAGCGACCCTCTTTTCATACTAGTTTTGCCTCTTTCGGTAGTTTACAGTGTGAACCAAAGTATCAAAAGTGGTGGAACGATGCCTCGCCCGGCTCGCTCGCTCGCTCGCTAGCAGGCGGTGTGACCTGCGCTTAATGCTTGACATACAACTACCTTGCGAAGTTCATCGCGACACCTAGTCTGCGGTTTTATGTCTCTATATCATCATCATTCGCTTGAGAGGAGCTCGTGGCTAAATAAGCCGCTCGGGTCGATCTTTAGGTTAAGCCGTGCTTACCTAGATTGGTCCGTGGATGGGTGACCACCCATTACATAAGTACCGAGTTTACTCCGTGCCTCGTCCCGGCTGTCATTTGTACATCTTTGGCAGTCGTTACAGGTAGTCAGTGTCCCGAAAGTCTGACAACCAGTCTTATCGTATTACCTAGCACTAACTGGGTTGTGAAGGCCAGATAGGTAGTCGCTCCATGTAAAATACTGGTATTCAGCTGCATCTGGTTAGACTGGAAGCCGACCCCAACATAGTTGGGAAAGGCTAGGCAGATGATGATCATCATCATTCGCTTATCCTAATTTATTTAGGGTCGGCGCAGCATGTCTTTTTGTTTCATACTTCTCTATAATACTATCTTTACTTACTCATCTGCTTAGCCATGGAGTGACTGCTTATCTGAGCTCCACAACCCAGTTAGTACTAGGTAATACGGTAAGACTGGTTGTCCGACTTTCGGCCAACTGATGACTACCTGTTACGACTGTCAAAAATCTATAAATATCAGCCGAGATCAACGGCTTAATGTACTTTCAAATTGAACGCAGTATGTAATGGATGGTCACCCATCCATAGACCGACCTTGGCAAGCGCGGCTTATCCTTGACGACCCTGTTGGGGTTATTATTTAGCCGCGACAGCAAAAACAATCAATTAAACCACAAAATGCTTAAAAATAACAAAATCTAATTTAAGTCAATATAACATTAAACCCCCAATTGGGGGTGAAAGGAGCCCTGTACGAATACCATAGGGGTTGGGTGGGGTAGACGTATTAGTGAAATTCCGGTAGGGGGCGAGGTTGTCGACTTTCCGAAGGTTTAATGGGCTAAATATCTTGAGCCCAGATAATTCGGAGATTGGAGGGTCGGCAGAAAAGTGTTACAATTTTTTTTTTAATAGCTTGTCTATTTTTCCAAGGTAGCAAGGGACCTGGATAAGCCATCCAGCCGGTTTTCTAAGGAGTTTCATCACCTGCCTAGCCTTTTCCCAACTATGTTTGGGTCGGCTTCCAGTTTGATCGGATGCAGCTGAATACCAGTACTTTACATGGAGCGACTGCCTATCTACCTAACCCAGTTAGTATTACCCATAGGTAAAACTGGTTTTCAAGCTTACTGTCAAAGATCTACAATTGACAGCCAGAACTAACGGCTTAACGTGCTTTCCGTGGCACGAAGAAAAGTCTGAATGTAATGATTGTAGTGAGTGGTCACCCATTCACGTACCAACCTAGGCGAGTGTGGCTTAACCCGAAGATCGACCCGGGTGGCTGCTTTTATTTCGTCACGAGCTTCTCCATGGAATTTAGCCAATAATTTTGGAATGGAGCTATGGAATTTATGATCACTCACCTTACAATTGATGTTACTTTTAGCCTGCGGCATCCCACGGGTGGGCAAAACCACTTCCTATGACATCCAGTTCAATTGATAAACTAAAAAACAGATGTACATTGTGTGAGCACTATGTACTGTAAAGCTACCATTTACATTTAGTTATCTTTCATTGACTTGAATGTGTCCTGGTGGCTGAGAGAATGTCATGCTCACTCAAATGTCTCGCTGATGGTGGCGGGTGTGTCGGGTCATTTAGTTCCCTTCAATATGGTTGAGTTGAATGGCGCTGATCCATGCGTCATGTTCGTGAACGGGCGCTGTCAGTTGGGACTGGTCATCTCTTAACTGCCACGGTTTATTTTAATTACTTTATTTTAAAGTTGTTGGTTTTTAATCTCTTACTCTGGACGCTTTTAATGTGCACAGATTTCTACATCGTTCTCACATGTATAATCACATTTATAATCTCAATGAATGGTGTAACCAAGATCTTGTAACAATGTTTTGACTGAAAAGAGTGTCCATGGAGTTTCTTGCACATTCTTCTCCATAGAGATCTACGCTTTGAATGGGCAACTACAGTACTTTTATGCCTTGTGACTGTAACTGTAGCTTCGCTTTTTTATTTATTTGACATTCAAAAGTGCCTGTAATGGTCTAATTGAAATAAATGCTTTGAGTTTGAAAAATAAGTAATATTTTTTTCTAAAACGAAAAATTTCTCACTGTCCCTGCTAACCGTACATCGTTCGCTAAAGTATTAGTAAAGATTGTGCGTAAGCCGCGCCATTTGCCGGCGTCGCGAGCAATCGGCGATACAGATACAAAGCTACTGATTGTTCACTATTGTATGTGAGGATGGTTGCTACGACAACCAAGGTTACCTGTTCTTGTATAAAAATTGTTGTGGGACAAAAATGAGGAAGTTCCCAACAAACTTTCATAATCTATTTTAAAGTATCCATGACGGGAAATGCTTAACGTAAGTAAATCAGTAACATAACATAACATCACGCCTCTAATTCCGAAGGGTTAAGCAGAGGTGTACCTAATATTGTATCCACATGTCGCCAGTTATGTATAAGTCCCATGTAATAGGGGCGAGCCGTTTACCATCAATCGAGCATAGATCCAGACTCCGTGGCTGCTACTAAGAAGTTTCTGATAGAAAAACCCAATAACACTATAACTAACCTGGGAATCAAACCCAGGACCTCATGCATAGCAGTCGCGCTTGCGACCACTAGTCCAACGAGGCAGTCGATCAGTCAATCAGTAAATGTAAGGCAATAAGCGTTGTTACAAGTGGCGAAGGTTCCATACAACTCGATTCCTACCGGCTTCCCTTTGAAAAATGGCACAGTCAGTATTCTATAGACAAATAATAATTATAATCTCCGGCTTACCTTTTACAAAAATTGACCCTTCGCTTATCTTCCTAGTTTCTGCCGACACTATAGACAAATAATATGAATCTGAAACCTCAACTTAACGTCTAATTCGCAATGAGTAAATGTGGTACTCCGACAGAGAACTAGAGTTGTAGACATAGCCCACAGAATAAATAAGCTGAAGTGGCAATGGGCCGGTCATATTAGCCGCAGGACCGATGACCGTTGGGGTAGACGTGTTCCTGAGTGGAGACCGCGAATTGGCAAACGTAAGGTGGGACGCCCTCAGGCTCGGTGGAGTGACGATCTTCGCGGGGTGGCTGGTAGCATCTGAATGAGAGTTGCTGAGAATCGAGTTGAATGGCGTGCAATTGAGGAGGCCTATGTCCAGCAGTGGACTGCTGAAGGCTGATGATGATGAAATGTGCTAATTAATCCTTACGACTTAGAGAAGAATCAATCGCTTTCACAGTTTCGTTTCTCCACAACCACTTACATTAAGATTCATCATCACCCTGTCATCTTCATTGTTCTATTTCCACTTGGGGTCGGCGCAACGTTTTCTTTTTCCATTCTCCCTAATCACAGCACACAATCCATTAATATTTTGCATTTATTTTTTGGTGTACCTGTACACACCTGTACTATAAGTGAAAAATTCACCACAAAACTGTTGAAATAGAATATATTTAATGTAATTATTTAGTGAATAAGTCGTTGGTGTGTCAATAAATAAATAAAATAAATATTTTCTTTGGCCTTCCTCTCCCTCTGCTTGAAATACAACAAATACAAATCATTTATTTGCATAACACAGGTTCAGAAGATGGTACAAAGGTTCATAAGGTGCACTGCATTATAACCATGCGAGGTGTGCAAATATTGGTGCGCAAATATATTAGGAACAGAGATTATAATTATTCATATTCATTAGTTATTAAATTACAATTTCATTCAGGAACAACAACAACATACACACAACAACATTACATCCATCAACATTTTTATTGAGTTTAGGACATTGATTGATATGCAGCGTAGACAGGATAGTACCTAGTAGACGCACAAACAGTTACCATAGTATAGAATTTTTTATCGGTAATTTTAATAACAAATCTGCTGTTCTATAAACATTGACTGTGTAGGTTTTGAATGATGCACTAAATACAATCGTGGTAATCATTTGTGTGTCAATATTCCTTCCACTCAGTGTAACTTTTCAATCCAACACATGGTTCAATTTCCCACTATCGTTTTTGCTGCCAGAATGTCACTTTGTCTTAGCCCCCTGTGTTTTAAAGTACACTTCCAAACCCCACCGCAACCACAAACAATAGCAGTAACCGCAGCCCAGTTGCTATGATAAACTACAAGGACACGTAGATTCCATTGAAAACGCTGACATTTCGAGTAGCTGCATGTTTAGCTGAAAACTGGCCCTAACATATTTGAAAAAAAACCCACGATCTATCAAGCCTTTTCTTCAAAGATCGGTCAACTTAATGGTATCTATAACATTACGTCTGTTATCCCCAAAGAGTCAGGCAGAGGTGTACCCAATAGTACACCTACATTTCGCCAGTTATGTTGAAGTCCCATGTCATAGAGGCGAACCTATTGCCATCAACCGAGCACAGATCCAGACTTCGTGTCTGTTACTGAAAAACTCCTGATTAAATAACCCAGCAACATTATAACCGACCCAGGAATCGAACACAGGACCTCATGCTCAGCAGTCGCCCACTAGACCAACAAGACTTCAAAGATCGGTCATCTTAATGGTATCCATGTACCTTTCAAATGTACTGAAGTCTGACTTACACAGGGTCTATCCCAGGCCAGTATTATTCCCTTAAACCCAGTCAAAGGAAGTTCAAACAATAGTTAAATCACAAACCCTAACTAATTCTCTCACAAAGGTCAACCGACTTACAACCATAAGTCCTGAAACAAAAGAGATCTGTAATAGCTGAAAGTCTACCTACCCATTTATACTAATATTATAAATGCGAAAGTAACTTTGTCTGTCTGTAACCTTTTCACGACCTGATAGCTGAATGAATTTCAGTGAAATGTTGCAATCTTTTCTTTTTCGTGTAGTTTGTGCCTAACCTGGTGTCAGGGTTTGTATGCTGCCCATAAGCCTCTGACTTGGCGTAACATGCCGTCGAGAAACATCTCTCAGGCATGCTGGTTTGGTTTCCTCACGATGTTTTCCTTCACCAAAGGTAGTGATAATTATATAATACGCACATGAATCCGAGGCCTTGCGTTCGAACTCTTGACCTATGACTTGGTAGTCCGACGGTCAAACCACTAGACTATAACTGCTTTCAATAATGATAATGATGCCATCAGGTAGATGGTGACCTGAGTGAGGACATCATTATCATCATCATCTTGGCCCGGAATCACCCACTGCTGAGTAATAGCCTCCCAGTTGGCCTGTTGGTCTAGTGGTTAGTGAACCTGACTGCTAGGACGGAGCTCGTGGGTTCGATTCCCACACAGCACAAATCTTTGTGTGTATCTGTATCTGGGTGTGTATTTATTTATCTATAATATGTATGTATTTAGAAATATATAAGTATGTTTATCAGTTGTCTGGTTGCCATAGTACAGGCTCTGCCTAGTTTGGGATCAGATGGCTATGTGTTGGTTGTCCCAAGAAATTATTACTATTATTATAGTTGCATCTCCATCCAACCGTTTCTCTCGACTTTGACGATATCGTCAATCCAACACGAATTTGGATGACCCTAGTTTCTCTGGCTTGACCTTAGCCACCTTTCGGTCAAATCATTACTCCATCGTCCAGCTACAGGATAGGACTAGTATTTTCCCGTAAGATAATTTTCATCAGGTCAGGTGCGTCGTACTCGCAACCGATGTGCGTGTATGACCAGATGTATGAACTTAAACGAGGCCAAAGGTGTATGTAAGGATCGTAGCAGGTGACGCTCTATGGTTTCTGCTTACGCCCATGGGAAAATGCGTGAGTTTATGCATGTACCTATGTGTAATTTTCATCTTCAACGCGGGCGAGGTCGTTGGCCAAAGCTAGTCGGATATACAAGCAAGATGGCGGGAAATGAATAATTTATTAGCATAGTCCTCATTAAGCTTCTGTTATTTGTTTGTTCGGTCGTTATGATTGGTTAGGTTTGATTGTTTATTGTAAGGATAACTAAACAATGATTTAATTAGAGGAGCGATCTTTATGTACGAGTCCAAAAACAAAGAGTTTGTGTTGGAGCTCTTCATGGAAAAACTATCACTATATAGTTTGGTTTAAAACTTTTGGTGGCTCGGAAGTTAGCTGCAAGACAATACGACTTCGGCGCCCTGCTGATACCTATAATTTTATAGTTCACCTTTTTAATTCACTTTTTGATATGGCAGTGTTTTTTTTTTATTGTTTGTTTTTTATTTTATACCTTTTAGTGATAAAACAATATTTTTGCAAACGCACAATGTGCCAACTGTTATTTTTTGTGAAAATTACAAAATATTTCCGTTTTTTTTCATGAACCATGGCTCTCCCTTTATATTTCATAAAATGTTCACTAGCCTATGTTACCCGGAATAACTTAACGCTTCTAACGATACCACATACATTGATCGGTTAAGCCGTTTAGAAGTTATGGTGAAAATAAAGAAACTCATAAACAAACATACATACATGAACCCTGAAAACACAACACTCCTTTTTTTGGGCAGTCGCGTAAAAGCAACAACGTTACAACTCAACAACTTAATTCTAGACATTTAAAGAACAAAAACGTAGTCTATTTTGTATAGTAACTTGTTTGTTTAGTAACTAAATAGTGCTTATGACGTCATAGTAGGTAGTCTAAAACTGGCACGTGGGTTTTCAGACGGATTGTGATACTTGCGTTATCTAGGTATATAAGATATTATATTATCTGAAGCTCAAACTCATAGGACTAATGAAATTTTATTGTAGGGACCTACACACCTAGCTCGCCGTCCGTCCGTCTTATGACGACAGGCCGTGTCGACGGCGCGTTCGTGTCCACGCTCGTCTCAAAGAGATGTCAGCAAACAGGAGGGGTCCCAAAGGCCGATGCCTGCCAGGGCTGCGGGACTGTTCGAAAGAGATACCGCGGCCCTATAACACAAAGGGCAAAAGAAGGAACATGTGTTTCAGTCAGTAAAAGTCTGACACTCCCTTCCGCTCCGCCCAGAGCGGGAGGGGTCATTTGATGATTTCCCATCCCAAAAAAAAAAAAATTAACCTACACACTAAAGTTAAAATTCTGCCTAACTCCTCGAGGAAAATAGGCATGATAATTTTAAGCATAATTAAAAATGTTTTCTGAATTTGATGACGTTTTTTTCAAACCCGTATACTTCACCACTATCAATTACATAGGACCTCCTCAAACCTCTAAATCTAAAAGTTCATAGTGCACACAGCCACATCCCCGAACTATCCAAACTACACACATTATCCATTCCGCACAGGGCACGAGATAAATCCACAGCATCCAACATCTCGTATGCGAGCTCTCAGCGCGTTATGGCGGACTTTATAAAATTCTCTTTCAGAGGTCAAGTCAATTTGAACGGGTGCTGTTAAACCAATAAACTGGTTACATCCGGTTTCACGGATACCGCAGATAGGTCAAGTTGGGGCATGAAGCGGAATGGTTTAATAAGTTAACAAATAATTATACGAAAGAAAAATAGCGCGAGGAAAATATGTCCAGAGGTACTTTTTTTTCTGGTCGTCGAGATTTAACACATAGCCACGGATACGAATTTATGGCAGTCCACAAAACCTACAAACTTCACTTGAACAGTTCAGTTTGTCTAATAAATATCAGTATTGTTTAAAAAAAATCGTTGTGGCTGAGAACTGACTTCAGAAAAAACTTGGTAAATGAGATGATCTTTATTAAAACCGTTCTCCGTCTTGTAAGGCTCAAGATATCAGAATCCAAATCGCAGTGTGAAGGCAAAAGGACCAAATAGCTATGATGCTTACAGCCAGTCTAACCCCTTACTAAACTACACAATAAAAACCGTAACTTAAGTTATTAATTTACTCAAGTAAACACTCTGACTTGTTTATAGTTATCATCATTTATTTCAAGCAACCAGACTCATAGTGTTAGTGTTTTTTTTTTATTTTTTTATTTATAATAACCAACTTATAATGACAGTTTACACCACACATACAAGTTATTGGTTGAACAGTGTTGTGTAGTGTACTGTTTTATAGATAGGGGTGTAAGGCTTTTGGTGGAATTCTTTCTACGTCGGTTTCTCATCCATTGAAGAAAAAAAAACTAGAGAGGTGTCAAGGGACACCCGGATGGAACGAAGTTCCTTTCGATTACGTAGTGAACGAATTGTAAAAAAAAAAAAGGCACAAAAAGACCACCACCACCTTGATCACCCATCCACAGACAGACCTTGGCAGTCGTTGCTTAACCTTGATCACCCATCCACAGACAGACTTTGGCAGTCGTTGCTTAACCTTGATCACCCTTCCACAGACCAACCTTGGCAACCGTTGCTTAACTTGGATCACCCATCCACAGACAGACCTTGGCAGTCGTTGCTTAACCTTGATCACCCATCCACAGACCAACCTTGGCAACCGTTGCTTAACTTGGATCACCCATCCACAGACAGACCTTGCCAGTCGTTGCTTAACCTTGATCACCCATCCACAGACAGACCTCGGCAACCGTTGCTTAACTTGGATCACCCATCCACAGGCAGACCTGGGCAGTCGTTGCTTAACCTTGATCACCCATCCACAGACCAAAGACGAAACGAAAATATCTGGCTTGCTTTCTATAACATGCGCACGCCGCACGGCTTACAATAGCTTACTATAGCAAAAACACATTACCCTCCTTTGCGTCGCGCAGTCGGGTAAAAGTGTCGTACACACGTCTTTTCGTCTGAATTTTTTCCGTCTAGCCTCCTTTCGCAACGCGCCATAAGGAACTACGTTCCAAAAACAGTATTAGCATTGGTAGTCTATAGAATAAATTGGCACCGCTTCCCGCTCCCGCTTATAACTCAACCCTCAGCCCAACCGCACAGGGAGTGATTGGATATGAAAGTTTAATGCTTTTGTAGTGCAGCCGCCCAATCACTTACACGGGATAACCAACTGATTAATATATCAATCGTTAACTATGCGATCGTCATGTAGTCGCAATATGGGTAAGGTGGGTATTTTTGATTGGATTTGGAAAACGATTGTATTTTATGCGTAGTGACGAAAAATGTGATGGATAAATAAATTAGTTTTGAACGGATTCTGGTGTGAGCTTTTATGTGTGTTGTGTCCTTATTTTATACTGTTTCAGTTAAATTAGTAAGTTATTGTATTATATCTGCCTCATTGGTGTAGTAGTCGCAATCGCGACTGCTCAGCGTGAGGTTCTGGGTTCGATTCCCTAGTCGGGAAAATTATTATTTTGTTTTTCCATCAGGAATTTCTCAGTAGCTGCCACGGAGTCTTTATTTGTTGTCTTTATAGACTAGCCCCCTATTACATGGGACTTAAACATAACTGGCGAAATGTGGGTAGTATTAGATACACCTCTGCCTAACCCTTCGGGGATTTCAGGCGTGAATGTATGTTGTGTTGTATTATGTCTCTTGAAAGATTAATAAGTTCATTAATGTGGAAATGGTGGCCCGGTGGTATCGGCCCCTCGAAAGAGGGTCCGAACGGACGCTGGAACACTTTGGGTAATTTATTTCATTACCGCTGCTCGCAAATATTATTCTAGAACTGATAATACAGGTGGCACCCACCAACCTGCACTGGACCCGCGTGGTGGGTAACGGCTCCCTTCCAATCACAGAGAGGAGACCTGTGTTCCAGCTGTGAGAAAGATGTACGAGACGAGTCGATCCATTGAAAGAAAGAAAGAAAAAGTGTCTATTAAACGCGCACAGGACAAAACTATAAAACAAAATTAAATGAAAATAGAACAAGAATTTGTGTGGTATACTACAACTAGAAAACCTACTGAAAAATCACATTGTAATTAAATTCGGGGTTTATAAGGTAAAATCGACTCCTCCTATTTTTGAAGTCGGTTAAAATATAGCCCGTGTTACACGGGCCATAATAACGAATCGATTGACACCTCATTCATCAAAATCAGATGAATAGTTTAGGCGCTACGGAGGAACATACGTAAATATAAACATACATACTTACATAGACTGCTAAAATCATAACTTTTCTTTTTGGCTTCGCCGTAGTCGGGTAAAAAACAAAAATAAGACAAACATTAGTCTAAATTGGTCCTGTACAAAGCCAAAAGGGTATCACAGCGTGATGCTGAAACATTTAAAAATGTCACAGCGCTGATATTCTGACGGGCATTGCTAAATAATGCGATTGCAATAATAAAAAAGTGCGAGTTGAACTCGCGCATGAAGGTTTCCGTACCGTCGTAGTAGGAGAGCCCCCATTATTTTTTAATTTATTTTTATTATTTGTTGTTATAGCGGCAACTTCTGTGAACATTTCAACTGTCTACCTATTACGGATCAAGCGATACAGCCCGTTGACAGACAGACGGACGGACAGCGGAGGCTTAATAATAGGGTCCCGACTCCCGATGGTTACCCTCGGTTCCGAAACCCTAAAAATATATAGCTTGTGATACTTTCTACCCCCAGAACGCCCTAATCTTTCATCTCCCCTTTTTATAACCACTCCACCATTAAACAATCATAAATCGTTTAAAAAACCGTTGATTGCACCATAAAACATTGCAAGGAAACATTAAAATATTCGAATAATTCCGCAACCGTGATCAGCGCGATCTCTATTCAATTGCCTAAGCATATGGAATCCGGCCCGCACTTCGGAAATGAAAATCTTTTGTTGACTCTATTACGTGTCTGTAATTAGTTGCTATGAGATTCTTTTGTAGTAGTATTTTTTTTTGTTTTATTATAACGAGTGTAAAAATATAACGAAGCCACAACCAAAAGCCAAAACTGATTTTCCCCGTCATTGCATATTTTTTTTTCTCAAGACTCTCATAACTGGGAATCTTCTAGTTACGGAGATATAGGGGGTCAAAGTTTCAACTTTTTCGCAAGTTTTTTTTCAGAGAGAGGATAAACTAAAGATCGAAATACATCTAAATCCTGCATCGTGATTTAAGACTTTATAGAAGAACCCACAACAACTGTCGGGCAGTAGCCCACCAGACATAACACCCGTCTGGTCGGAGGATCCTCCATTTTCTATGGAGGATGAAGAACTTTACACCCTGTGCTCCATACTCTCAAAATCTAATTTGATTTGAGAAAAGTGTCCATGGAGTTGCTTGTCCATTTTTCTCAATGAGATCTACCATTTTGGAATGTGCAACACCAGTTCAATCATTGTTATTAGCCTGTGGCTGGACTGTAAGTATCTTATTTTTGACTAAGCAAAAGTGCCCGTCACGGGTCTATTTGAAATAAAAGCTTTGAGTTTTAAGTTTGAGTGTTTTAAAAAATTGAGATGTTGTATAGACACAACTCTATATAACCCTTTCGATATTACAGGCGTCATGTTTTATTACGTCTAAACAGCCGAGTAAAAACATACTCCAAAAAGTAAGGATTGGTAACAAAATAATATAAATAGAACCTGGGTGAACAAAAACGTACAAACGCTAGAAAATGTTTGCAAATTCACATTTTCACAATAGGCGTTTGACAAAGCGAGTTTTGCACACATCAAAGGGTCAACCGCGCGTGCATACAACATACCGGTCAGTTTGACCGCTGATATTGTCCATCCTATTTTATTTTTATATACTTTTCATGAGGAAAATCAATGATTATGTTGGGTTATGAAGACAGGTTTTTAAATGCCATGACGAAATGCAAAGAAGGCAGAAACTACTCGTATATTGGGTGTAAAAGTACCGTTAACGAAGGCATTGAGATCATTTTTTTGTTCAAACCCAAACCTTCTAGTTACGGAGATATTGGGGGTCAAAGTTCCAACTTCTTCACAATTTTTTAATGTAAGTAAGTAATAACTTTCTTTTAACGAATTAACGTGCTTTCCAAGGCACCGTTTAAACTTAGTATGGAAGGGTGATCAGCCATCCACCGACTGACCTTGGCCTGCGCTGCTTAACATTGAAGATCGACCCGTCCTGCTGTTATTATTTAGCCACGAGCTCCTCATACTAATAAAGTCATTAACAAAAATATTCTCCATCATTTCTCATACCACCACCTTAACGGCATCACAAATCAAAAATAGCACCAAAAAGATTAACCTCCCATTTCTCTTGCTATCACCTCTGCTGTCCCCATGACACGTAATAGATCGCGATAGCGCCTGCCACCCCAGGTGGGAACTAATATCGCGCCAATTTTAATTACGCACACTTCAAACAATGGAACTGAGGAAGGGGTGGAGACTTCCACTGTGTAGAAAGTTTTTGGTACTGTTTTTTTCTCTGAACATAAGATAGGAAGGGCTAGGAGGCTGCTAGGCTAAGTGAAGAGAAAAGCTTCGCTGGTGGATAAGAAAAGCCGATTACTGTTAATTAAAAGTTAAATGACATGCATCTTATCATCACATCACGCCTGTAATCCACGAAGAGTTAGGCAGAGGTGTACTTAATAGTACACCCACATTTCGACAGTCGTCTTTTAAGTTCTATGTAATAAAGGGCGCGCCTATTGCTATCAACCGGGCACAAATCCAGATTCCACAGCTGTTACTGAGAAAGTCCAGATGGAAAAACCCAAAAACACTTTTCCCGACTCGGAAATCGAATCTAGAACCTCATGCTCAGTCAGCAGTCGCGACCGTTTGACCAACAACGCAGTCAAATGGCATGCTATTGGAGACCTATAGTAGTGTTATTGTGAAGGTATGTTGAAGTTCACTTCCAGTTCTATCGATTGCAGCTGAATATCGTAACGTGGCAAACATCTTCAAATTACAACCGGAACCAACGGTTTGAGGTGCTTTCCATGGTACGTGGGGTTCCGGTCACCAATCCACGAACTGACCTAAGCAAGCGTTTGTTAACCATATAGAACGACTTAAGTGGCAGCTCTTTATTACCTGCATCTTCTTCTTTGCGTATCGATGGACTCAAATAATACCCGAAGAGTATAGTCACCTGCGCAGCTCTTTCATTGGATACATTTAAATCCTGGAAAGTGCAGGTGGCTATGCAGGGTGGGCAAGAAAGGATGTGGGGCATAGCCTTCAGAGGGGCCCCATATTAGCTAAGAATCCATAGACCTTTTTTTTTGGATGGGAAATCATCAAATGACCCCTCCCGCTCTGGGCGGAGCGGAAGGGAGTCTCAGACTTGTACTGACTAAAACCCATCCATGTTCCTTCTTTGCTCTTTGTGTTCCAGGGCCGCGGTATCTCTTTCGAACAGTCCCGCAGCCCAATCCATAGACCCTTCGAATAAATTCATAAAAATTTAAAATAATTAAGAAACCATTTCCAAAGACGACTCCACCGCTCTGTCCAACCACCGAATGTCTATCGGATCTGGGCTATAATTTGAGCTGAAAATTCACCGAAGCCAATAAAACTCAGAGCCGTTGGCCTGTAGCCAGCTAACTAATAGCCCTGGATCTGGGCTATTGTAGCCCATAATGAGATTTCAAACAATCTATACCCCTTTGATTGCGAACGGTGAAAACTTATATGGATTTAAACTTTCGTCGACTATTATTCTATTATCTTTGGTCTCTTTATGGTTTAGTCTGGTTGGAGTTTATTATTGGTATGGCCTGACTAAGATAATGACGACGAGCTCATTCCGTCATCTTTTCTTCCATCGGGAGTCCAGACGTTCTGCAGGTTATCACCCTTACCTTTTCGATGTTGCACACATTTGCACGAACCGCTTTGCTACATCTTTTATTATGTGCACAGCCAAGAAGTGGAATTCCCTGCCTGCGTCGGTGATCCCAAGTTCATATGACGCCAATTTATTTAAGGTGAATGCTCCAACCAGCCCGCGAAATTCAAAATTTCTTGCGTTTTTTGCAATTTGCAGGCCAGTGCTAGGTTGTATGTTGATTAAAATATTATTCGCGGCTGTAAGACATATGTAGTTACAGAATTATAATCATCAAAATCACCAATACAACCCTTAACGTTCATAAAGGTGTAGGAACAAAAAAAAAACAGAAAAAGTCATTCCTACAGCTTTATGACCTTAGAGCGTTTTATTGATGATTTTGATGATTATAATTCTGTAACTACATATGTCTTACAGCCGCGAATAATATTTTAATCAACATACAACCTAGCACTGGCCTGCAAATTGCAAAAAACCCAAGAAATTTTGAATTTCGCGGGCCTGGTTGGAGCATTCACCTTAAGTCGCGAGTTAATAGGCTTCTTTTGGGTTAGCTCGTTCCATCGTCGACCTCATCTCTGTCCTCAGGACAAGTTTGAGGTCAGGAGTAGGCCCATTTAAAATGACTTGACTATATAAGTACTGTGACCTCTGATTGGTGTCGGTAATTTTTGTCAGAGTAATTGGCATCCTTTAAACATACATATTTTATGATGATGTGTAACACGCGTGTTTTTAAAACCAATTCCCAGAAATAACTATAATTTTAATCGGTATAAAATAAAGTTTTCTTTTCAAAATCTTCTTTCGTGTTTTCTCTAGTAGATACAGGCTTTAATTTCAGTTTATTTTTGTGTCGACAAAATCTCAAACTCTCACTCGTTCATAGCAATCTAGTAATTTACAGGCACTATCAAAGACTCGGCCAGTTAGCCAAAAAGTTGTACTACACATTTTCGCAATCCAAAAAAAAATCAGACAACATGAAGAAAATCAGCCAAGAAACTACCATAAATGTAATCAACCGGGCACAAATCCTGAGAAACACCTGAATGAAAAACATAATAATATTTTTCCTGACTCGGTAAACTAACCATGGCTCTCATGCTCTGCAGTAGCGCAATCACTAGACCAACGAGGCAGGTCAATAAAATCAACCACCATTTTTAAGGTGAATAATAAGAGCAATAGTTTTTTACAGAAATCTAATCTCAGTTCAAAAACAGACCGTCATCATCAAACCCAAACAAACTCGTTTCCATCCATATTATTATGTGCATATCTATGTATCGTGTCACACATGTTTATACAAATAAATGCATCTTTATCTTAATCTTTATCTTTATTCTTCTGCCCTTATTCCAATGTATTTAAGGTCGCCGCAGCATGTCTTCTTCTTCTATTCTTCTCGATTACTCGTCATCTGATCTATCACCTCCTTTCTTGCCATATCATCCTTCACACTTCCAACGTTTATTTGGTCTTCCCCTACTCTTATACCCAAAAACAGACCATATCAATCTGAAAATTCCAGTTCATCATTGGTTCTGCCCCCAGGACCTGAAGAGGTACATTTGAGGAGTCTGGCTGAAAAGAGGCGAAACAATATGCAATTACACGGGAATGGCCAAGATTAATACTCCTTCAAGACAACTGATTTCATAATATGCGGATGTGGGAAGGTTTGGAGTTGGTAAAATTTTAACTAAGTACGTCTTTGACGCTAGCACAGGAACTTGGAGATTGGCACAAGATAAGAGAGAACCAGCAGTGGGTGAATACAAGCTGTAGATGATGATGATGATGATGACGTCTTCTAAAACTGTACGCCAAAATAGCAAAGACCTAAGGCTACTGCACGAGTGCGCAGTGTAAGCGTAGCGTAAAAAATTATTTATTTATCTAACAGTTTAAGTACACACTAAATAAAGAAAGGAAAAAAAAATAGGTACAAAGGTGATGCTTATTTCTAACGAAATCTCTTCAAGCATACCCGCGAAAGGAGAGTAGAAAACAAAGCGATGTAGACATACATGTAAATATGTAGATTTTAAAATTAAAAATACTCATTTCACATAATATTTTCATGATACCTATTAAGATTTCGTTTATGTCTACGGATGATACTGATGTGCTTGTTGCAAACAATTTAACTAAAATGCTAAATAATAATAATTATATCCTTTATTCATCTTGTTACAAATCTTTTACATTTTTAAATATTAATTATAAAAAAAAATATATAAAAAAACATTTAAAAATATAAAAAATTGTAGCCCACCGGTATTGGGAACAGGGTCCAAGCTACCGGCAGTCAGGGCTCCAGAGAGAGGAACCTCCTAACAATACGAGCCGTGTCCAGAAGTGCTGCTTTCTGAATCAAGCCCTTGATCCAGTTGCCTACCGACAGCCTCCTGAGATATTATTATTATTCAGGATGATTGTATTTTCGATACAAAAATCGACGTATTTACGTAACATTTACACCACGCGCTTGAAGGTCGGTGAATATGTGATATCCACCAACCCCCGCACTGGGCCCACGTCGTTTTTGTTTTTGTTTTGTTCTAGGACATGCTAGTTTCCTCACAATGTTTTCCTGCACTGTTTTAAGAGCTAAGTTCCAAGTCTAATTACTAAATAAATATTGCTTTTTCTCTACTGCAAGGGCCCTTTTTCTCTCTTTCGTCAACCATTTGGAAAACTCTTTAATATCCACTTATACAGCCAAAGAATTTTCCAAAAGTTCAGCCAATCGTTTTATTTACAATTAGAGCAATTTCTGGATACTCGCAATTGTCTTTCGTTATTATGTCGTTTAAGATTGGGCCTCATGGTCGGCTCAGATCTCAAGTGAGTATGCGGCGTGTCACCACAGACAATGGCCTACCTTTCATTTTGCGCTGAATGCCCTGACAACTGCGCACTGGACGATCTTTTGCGGAGTTCGTATAGCTGAATTTTGGGCCAAATATTTTTAATGAAAATTTGCCATCGATACCCTAAGTAGACGGTGTTTAAAAAGCATTTTTTCAACATCAGAATTTAAAAATCATTTCAAGATGGCGCTCACTTTAAAACCACAGCAATCCAAAATAACTCCAAAAAATCTTTAAATTAAAATAAGCTGGTATCATAAATTACCACCTCCACCCCTTCGACCATCCACCACGAACTTCCCCAAAAGATCTCGCACAATTCCGGCCGTCATTTGCAGCCATCCCTATGCCAACACAATAAGGTCCACAATCGCGTAATTTCTCCCCATTGTTGTGCGACTAAGTTATTTATGTTCTAAGTTAATAGGTGCCTCTGTTCAGTTTTCCTTTTGTCTTAAAACACTGCTTTTGGCTTGATGGATGCTGTTTCTTTAATCTTGAGTTTACTTGAGATACATGTTTGGTGTGGAGTGTACTTGATTTGGTGTGAAAGGTCTTAACGCATTGTTTTTGAAGTTATTATTTATTACAACTTTAAGCACAATACAAAATTTATCGTATAAATCAGGACCTAATGTCTTGGGCAATAAGCAGTTTTTATTATTCACAATATCATCACGCCTATAAGCCCCGAAGGGTAAAGCAGAGCTGTTCCTAATAGTACACCCATTTCGCCAGTTAACATTGTGACGAACCTGTTGTTATCAACCGGTCACAAATCCAGTCTCCGTGGCTGCTACTGAGGAATTCCTGATGCAAAAACCCAATAACAATTTGTCCGATCAGGGAATCGAACCCGGGACATCATTCTCAGCAGTCACGATTGCAACCACTGCGCGCAAGGTAAGCGCGGCTTAACCTTGATGATCGACCCTGTCATTGTATATCATTTACCTCTCTCGGTACCGGTAAAGACTAGATACTAATAAATAAAATAAAATAAAAAAGCATACTATAGTATATAATATTATAATAGTGTAGTACTCTACTATACTATTTCTAAAAATTTAACTTACAAAATGAGCCATCTTTCCTCTCGCAGGTCTGCTGGAAGAAATTTCTTATGAAATAAGCAGTACCTTTGTGCTCCTCTATGTTAATATATTGCCCTGTTAAGTATCTGTGTGTACATTAATATTTTTTTTTTTTAGTATCTGTGTGTACATAAATAATACATTTTTTTTTATAAATTGTTACCTTATTTTAATTTTTCCCTCTGTAATCACATCTTAGTTTAATTTTAGTTATTTCCAATGTTATTAATTAGTCGTTTGTTTTTGATTTATGCTAATTAATCTAAATATTATTTTCTTGCGCTAGCAGAACTTTGCTATTTTTAACTTTGTGTAGTGTCTGGGTCACCAAGATACAGGCTACGCCTAGTTTGGGACCCGCTGTTAAACCTGTCTGTATTCTGTTGAATTAGCTAATAAATGAATTTGAATTTGAAATAAATAAATAAAAAACCGGCCAAGTGCGAGTCGGACTCGCGCACGAAGGGTTCCGTACCATTATCTATAAAAACGGCAAAAAAAATCATATCTGTTGTATGAGAGCCCCCCTTAATATATTTATTTTTTTATTTTTAGTATTTGTTTTTATAGCGACAATAGTAATACATCATTTGTGAAAATTTCAGCTTTCTAGCTATCACGGTTTATGAGATACAGCCTGGAGACAGACAGACAGACAGACAGCGGAGTCTTAGTAATAGGGTCCCGTTTTACCCTTTGGGTACGGAACCCTAATGAACACTAGTGAACAGGTATACATACATTGTTTGTTTACACTTATATCTAAGTATAGTCCTCCTCGGCATACGCCTCCCCCATTATTCTCCACATGTTTCTGTCCCGGGATTGGGTCATCCAGTTAGATCTAACTTTTTCTCTGAATATGTCTTCCCACCTTTTCTTTGGCCGATATTTACTTCTGGTTTCGTCTCTAGCTATCCATTCAGTAGCTTTCTAGGTCCAGCGGTTGTTATCCATTCTGCAGATATGGCCAGCCCAGTTCCATTTTAGTACTCTTTTGTTTCTTGTGTGATAGTTTTATTTTTAATTCTGTCTTTTTGTTTTATACCTAATATGCTTCTTTACATTTACCTTAGGCATATTGCTAATCTATTTTCATCTTCATGTTTCAAGGACTAAGTCTGGCAACCGTACATTAGGCATGGAAGAATTCGTGGGCCTGTGGACGGTGAGTAATGGGCTAGCTCGCCGTCCGTCCGTCTTATGACGACAGGCCGTGTCGACGGCGCGTTCGTGTTCCACGCGCGCCTCAAAGAGATGTCAGCAAACATGAGGGGCCCGCAAGGGCCGATGCCTGCCAGGGCTGCGGGACTGTTCGAAAGAGATACCGCGGCTCTGGAACATAAAGAGCAAAAGAAGGAACATGGATGGTTTTTAGGCGAATTGTTATTTCGTAAAGCTTCTTCTTTGTATGTATATTTACTCGTTTATTTTACTAGACTAGATACTGCAATTCTTAAATGCTCGCAGCATGATTAATATAAATACTCGGTACCAGTTGTATCCTGACTTCAAACGCCACGTTTATCTTTCATTCGAGAAGCGTATAGAAAGAAAACATGACGTCGTTGGAGAGAAAACTTTATTGTTTCAAAGTGATACTGTTACGTGGAATGATGGAAGTGAAACTTAAAATCAAGACCTTCTTGAAATTATATTATCAATTGGTTATTACAATTTTCTTTTCAGTGTCAGCTGTATGTTAAACAAACCTCAAACTCAAAGCATTTATTTCAATTAGACCATTACGACACTTTTGAATGTCAAAAAATAAATAAAACGAAGCGAAGCTGCAGTCTCAGTCACAAGGCATAATAACTTGAGAAAGTACTGCAGTTGCACATTCCAAAGCGTAGATCTCTATGGAGAAGAATGGGCAAGAAACTCAAACTCAAAATATGATCGCGATCAAAGCTGTCCACAAGACTGACACATGCTTTTCGATAGCTTGTGTGATGTAAACTCAATACAAATTAACCCTACCCATCATCGTCAAAGCTACTAGAAAATAACTTTGCAAAGACCCTCTTGTCTTTTAATTAAAATTAACTCCTTAGTACACTCGTAAACTCTTAACAAACACTACTAGTGTGACTTCAAGTTCTAACAAAGAAAGAAAGAAACATCGACTCGTTACTACGGAAACTTACTCGACCTAAGGAGTGATTCATACTTGTGCGGAATTTCGTAATATTTCGGCTTTCATTCGGCAGGTGCATCTACAGACAGGAGGGGCCCGCAAGCGCCGATGCCTGCCAGGCCTGCGGGACTGTTCGAAAGAGATACCGCAGCCCTGGAACATAAAGGGCAAAAGAAGGAACATGGATGGTTTTCAGTCAGTAAAAGTCTGACACTCCCTTCCACTCCGCCCAGAGCGGGAGGAGTCATTTGATGATTTCTCATCCGAAAAAAAAAGGGTATATCTACAGACTCCGTTCGGCATCCATGTCATGTTGGCTTCGCTTACCAAATCAAGGTATCCTCCCGAACATATATCTTACACTAGCTTTCATCTGCGTTGAAGACAGGAAGTGTGCAGCCCCTTTTTTCGATCCTGCTCTGTTCCACTCCTTGGCGAAAGCCTTCCTTCACTCCTTCCACTTCTCAGGAACCTGCGCATCCTCCGTCCGGACGGAACCTATCCAGTTTATCCCGACAGCACCTTCGTGGCCTGCCGCGACCCCGCCTCACTGAGCCCCTTAATACTGGATAAAAAGTATCCTACATTCTAACCCAGATCTTACTCTCAGTTTACCTATGCAAACCTTATCAGGTATAGACACACATAATTAAATTCGCATTTATAATGTTAGTATATACCTACTTGTGTCCACATTCGAGCTTGCCGCCCCGCTGTACTAAATTATCCGACACGGACATGTGTATAACACCCAATGCCGTCTTTACCATAAGGGCACTCGGGGCCCGTGCCCAGGGCCCCCATCCTCAGAGGGCCCCGAAGGACCGACAATTTCTCTCACATTACATACACATACAAAATAATGGGAATTATTTGGGATGCTTAGAATTGATTAGTGAATTTGATCCGTTTCTTGCTGATCATATACAAAACTACGGAAATCGTGGAAAAGGAAGTATATCATATTTATCTGCAAATATTTGTAATGAATTTATTAATTTAATGGGACAGCGAGTTTTAAAAACAATTGTCACAGAACTTAAATCAGCAAAATACTACTCTATTAGTGTAGATTCTACGCCGGATCTGTCCCATGTTGATCAGCTCACTTTCATAGTTAGATACGTAAAAGACGGACAGCCTATTGAGAGATTTTTGCAATTTTTACCTATGGACGGACATAATGCGCAAAATATAGCAGATACAATTTTAAACTTTTTTGAAAGTCTTGATATCCCCATAAAAGATTGCTGCGGCCAGAGTTATGACAATGCATCAAATATGTCTGGAAAGTACTCTGGTGTCTGGTGTGAATATGCAATTTACGTTCCATGTGCGGCACATTCATTAAATTTAGTGGGTGTTCAAGCTGTTGAGTGTATTATTGAAACAGTAGCATTTTTTAAATTTGTACACAACTGTACAATTTTTGCTCAGCTTCGACCAAACGATGGAAAATATTGACAGAGCATCTAGGTGTAAATAGAGTCCTGAAGTCTCTTTCAGAAACCAGATGGTCCGCACATGCCAAATGCTATTAATGCTTTGCGAAATGGTTATTTAAATATATGAGACGTTGGTTCGCAGTAATCTGGAGTACTGTTCACAGGTATGGTCACCTCATTACAATGTTCATAAGCAGCGTATTGAGAGAGTCCAAAGGAGATTTTTGTATCATTTATCTTTAAAAAACAAAACCGCGCAACAATTAAAATCTTATAAGGACCGTGCTCTTCACTTTAAACTTCAAAGTCTAAACAATCGCAGAAAAGTACTGGATTTATGCTTCCTTCACAAATTAATGACATCTAAAATAAATACTGACCTCCTGTCAAGAATATCGATCAATGTTCCTAGCAGGCTACCCCGGTCACATACCTATAATCTGTTCAGACAATTTATGCGCAAAACCAACTTAGGTGACATTTGACAACTCTCCCCTTACGAGAGCAACCAAATTGTATAATGCTATATGGCGCAAAGCTGAACTCGACATCAATCACGATAGTCTTAATGTATTTAAAAGGAAATTATTTAACCACTTTCAGTTAGAGGACATTTGAATTATCATTCCTATAATTAATATAATTAATTTATTAACCGAATAATATATTATCATCACAATTTTAATGTGAGTAATTTGTATTTTAATTTAACTTGTATTTTAATTAAATTCTAATTTTAATTTAATTTGTATTTAATTTAATTTATATTTTGATTTAATTTGTATTTTGATTTGATTTGTATTTTAATTTGATTGTATTTTAATATCGATTTGTATTTCTATTCTATTCTTTAATCTCATTCCAGCCATTACTAATTCATCACACTACTATGTAATTAAATTTAAGTTTGATTTAATTTGACTGTATTTTGATATTAAAAATAGCATGATTGTTTAATTGTACGTATTCCAAATTTAAATTTCTATTAAGTTAGGTATTAAGAGCATGTTTACTCGAAAATGTGTAAGCTGTGGTTACCTGTAATTGAGTGTGCGTTACAAAACCATGTATTTGTAACAGTTTTATTTTGTAAAAGATATTATTGTAATGCGACTTGTTGGTAATCCAAAATAAATAAATAAATAAATTTCTCAAGCGTTGTCCTCCATCGCAAGTGACATCAGTCAACCAGGAGACACTAGAATCGAAGCCCAAAGCCTAGCAAAAAAAAATGGAAAAATTGGAGACTGCGCTTCTAGCAGAAATATGGGATGACATTTTGGGAATTATGAATAAAACCAGTCTAAGTTTACAGAATAGCACTATGACTATGGACGTTGTAACAAAACTTTACGAATCTCTTATCAGTTATGTCAATAACGCACGCAATAATTTTGACCAGTATGAAACAGCTGCTAAAGAAATTAATCCAGTTGCTGATTACCAAGACAAATTTGAAAGAAAAAGAATTCGCAGCTCACGCCTCACTTTTTTTGAAGGATCATCAGAGACTTTCCAGTTGAGAGGCAATGAAAAGTTTCGTGTAAATACATTCATTCCCATAATTATCACATTAATTACACATTTAAAAAAACGTTCGGCAGCATATCAAGAAATTGATCATCGATTTAGTTTTCTTTGTCAATTAACAACAATCGAATCTAATGAATTGACCAAAAAATGCAACGAATTTGCAGAATTTTACTATGAAGACAGCTCAAAACGGAATGTTTTCATTTAACCCAATATCTAAAAAATATAGCACAGCAGTCAACGGAATTAAATATTTTAGCCTTACATAACTTAATAAAGTCAGATAAATTGGAAGAAACTTTTCCAAATGTTGAAGTTGCTACAAGAACATTCCTTTGCCTAATGGTTACCAATTGTAGTGGAGAGCGTTCATTTTCGCACGTTAAGAGAATTAAAAATGAATTGCGAACAACAATGTTACAAGAACGGTTAAATAATTTGTCAATTATGAGCATAGAAAGTGACCTTCTTCAGAAAATTGAGTTTGAGGATTTATTTATAGAAGATTTTGCTCAACAGAAATCTCGAAAGAAATTATTATCGTAATCAAAATTAAAAAGCAGCAGCATACCTTCACACTAACATAATTAATTACATATTGTACTATCATAACATATTTGATTAATAAATATAAAAAATGTGTAGTTCGTTTCGCTCTCTTTACATTCTAAAAGGGCCCCGAATTATAGTGTGCCCATGGGCCCCAGCATAGTCTAAGACGGCCCTGATAACACCCCTTACCAAAGTAAACTAACTCCATCTAACATAAACCTTTACAAAGTAAAACTGCATGGACTCAATCAGAATAAAACAGAACTCATTTCGACCAATGACGACTAAGTTCTGAGTAAACTTCGAAATCGGACTATTTGTAAAATTACTAGCCCGAGGCAAAGAGATAAGGCACTGCTTTTTGTTAAATTATCCGATCTTAAGTTCGGTCATTGCATTTCGATTTCAAAAGCGTTTTAGATTGGTTTAATTATTTTTCTTGAAGATTAGAGGTTGAAGAAAACCGAAGTTTGGGTTGAGAAATTAAAATTATGTATTTAAAGAAAAAATTGTGCCTATAGGTACAAAAACGGGAATTGCAGCTGTAGGCAAAAAGGCTGCCAGGCTCAAATGAGATTCGCAATGAGACGTAGGCCGGTCTAGAAAGAGGTGGCGAGATGATCTGAACGCGCATCACGAAGGCTGGTTCGAGGTGGTGCAGGGGAAGAGTACCTGGAAGGCTATGGGGCAGGCCTTTGTCCAAGAATGAGACATACACGACATAAAATAAGGTACAAAAAAAGGAAGAACTTACCACGAAGAAGATAATAAACAACAAAGTTTAAATAAATAATGAAGTTTATTTGGAACAACTTAAGTTAACAGGTTACACAGGAAAAACGAAGATAGCTACCAAAGTAAAATACTGTGGCGCAAAAAGTCAAAGTCAAAGCTTTATTTGCAGATAAATATGGTTAAAACCTATGGTTATGGTTATGGGTATGGTTGGCTATGGTTGGTATGGTTATGGTGGTTGGTTATGGTTAAACTACTAATAGTAGAAGATAAATAATAACAGTAGGAGATGGCGGGACGGACGACTGGATATCTTCCTTGAGAATTGGAAAGAAGGAGCGCAGAATCATGACCGATGGAAAAATGCAGACAGGCCTTTTCCTAGCTGGGGCACAATAATGGAATGTTATACAGGGTGGAACCATGAATTCAGTTCATCAAAAATTTCGATATAGGGTTCAGAGGGGTGTGAAAAAGCAAAACACAGATAAGTATGGTTTGAGATTTTTTTTAAGAATTTCTAATAATTTCTTAGTAAGTTACTCGTAGTTGGGCGAGTAAAGTTGTTCTGTAATATTTTCAACAGCAAAGAACCACACAATTTTACAGAACAACTTATACTTTTAAACTTGTGTGTATACACACATGTTTAACAAGTATGTGTTAACATTAGGTTTCAACAGATAATTATGAGTAAGGTTAATTAGAATAATAGTAATCACTTTGTTGTCTCAAAGCCCTCTCAGAAAAGGCTAAGCTAGACAACAAACTTAAACGATTCTTAGAATATTGTGTACTAGCGCAAAGATATTGCCTTTGTCTACTCATAGTATATAGTCCTCTTTGTTACGTGTTGTACGTTGTTGTTGTGTGAGTACTTTGTACTAGGCACAATCTAAACCACTGAAGATAGTTTCTGAGAATTTGTAAACTGTACGGCCTGCCACTTCAGATTTAGTACTAACAATTTATTTATTTACTCTTTTGATGTACGTACACACCAGCCCGAAGGCACCTAAGAAGCCGATTCCTGCCGGCTTACCTTTGGAAAAAAGGCACAATCAAATAGTATATTACATACACATCTGTGGCTATCACATCACACTACAGATATTTAATACATTGGATTGAAAATATAACAAAAATGCTAACATTTCTCATGACAACAAAGAAAGCAACAAGTAGCGCCAAATAAGCCGGTGCTTGGGTGTCAGAATTCCGAACTAAGAACTAAAATTGTATGTACACGTGACTTTGCGGCTGGCTGGCAGTACAGTTTTGTAGGGAGCTAGGTAAGCCGAAGATTATCGAGTTACTACAGGGGCAGAAAATGAAAGTATGTAGCGGAGAACGAGATAGAATGAGTAATTGTCGATTTCGTATGTGGTACCAACCAGGTTTTTTATTTTGTTGACTTATTTACGTAAGATAATGGAGCCGACAAAAATTTTCATTGTTTCAATGTCATTTTCGTGGTTTTCTGATAATGAAAATAAGTTGAAAATGAAAAGTCAAGATGGCGCCGACGAAAAATTTTTAATGACGTATTTATCGTTAAAGAAACTCCGAGTACAGTCATTCACAGAGCACTGAGCAACTTCCAATTTGTTTCTATAAAAAGTTAAAATATCCAAATCTCTCATCTTATATTTTTACTACAATGAAATACCTAGAATCGTTTCCGCCACCCTTTTACTTTCGCACGGTCGCCTCAACACCCTTAAAAGAAAAACAACCAAAGCGGATAGAACGCGCAGTAATTTGCCAAGTTTCCCGATTTCGCGCGCTATCTGCTACTCAACTCGTCGACTCAGCGATAGGGAACGAGGAAAAGGGATTCCTATGAAATATAATCAAACTTTTTGGTCGAATTAGTTTCCTTAACTTATGATTTGATATGCTTACCTTTGTATGAGGTTAGGGAGGAAATATGTCTACTTATATTTGGTTTGAGCAAGAGTTTTTTATATATACAGGGTTATTTGTAAAACACCAGAAACCTCTTAAGAGGTCATTGTACTCATCACTATGAACAACTTTTACTATGGGACCAAACCGGAAATCGCGAAAAAAAAACAGCTGTTCCCTACATTTATGATCGATTAACTCGTCAAAATGTAGGGAACAGCTGATTTTTTTTTTGCGATTCCGGGTTTGGTCCCATAGTAAAAGTTGTCAAACTAAAAGTAGTAGTAGTAGTACTTAATCCTAATAATATCAGCTATCTGCCAATAAAAGTCCCGTCAAAATTGGTCCTACCGTTTCGGAGATTAACTGGAACAAACAAATAGACAGAACAAGATTTTGTTGTTGTAAGTACCGTTTATACTTTAATATTGTATACCTGTTATCTTGAAATTACAAACAGACACTTCAATTTTAGTTATTTGTATAGATTAACTATTCAGAAAATAAAATGTATGTTCAGGCACAAAATAATAATGTATTACAATACAAATAAATAAAATGTAGTAAGTAGTTACATTCTCTGAACTCACCTTATCTATCTCTGTGGTAGAGCCATAAGCTCGTACGCTGCACTTTTGTCTTTATCAGCCAGACATGATGGAATGTGCAGGCGCCAGCGACCACCACCTTAGTTTTAAGTTCTATGTATGTATTAGGCTAGGTAGAATAAGCAGTCTTGCATCAAACTCTGTAAGCTCGGGTCGTTTCTAATAAAACTCTTAGTATAACGGGCCCTAACGTTTTATTTCTGCCGTCGCATCGCTCCCGAAATCTAACTGGCGCAGCCGGTAGGATTGCCGTAAACCGTTGCTTTCGCGGAAAGTCAAGTGTTACACGGAAAAGTGGAAAGAACACTAAAGAACTTATTCGCGAGTGATAACGTAGAGTCGTCGTAACTTAAAATCAGTGAGACGTTCTTGGCAATCCTCGAACCAAATAAATACGTTAGATAAGCGTAACGATAACGTGGGTGAGCAGAGATGTTGAAAGTTTATAAGGCGGTTGGACTGTGAGTAACCTTCTACTTCCTTCCTAATTCCCCATAATAGAAATGTTAATAATATGAAATATATTTTTGTAGGTACCGATTATTTCATTATATCTGGAAAATCGAGTGAAAAACCTTTTATGGTGGAAATTAATTCTTAATAATTAGTGAATAATTATAAATCAAGTGAATATTATTTTCACGTTATTATAACGATAAGGTTTTTCATTCTTTTATTGTTTCATTTTCTTTTCTTTTAATTTTAATTAAGTTTGATAATTATAGAACTAGAATTTTACTTTTAATTATTTTTGTTTTAAATTGTTGCTTATCTTTTGTTCGTTTTTTTTTTACGATTTCATTTAAAATGAATCAAGGTCAGATTCCTGTAACCGCGGCAACCGGTGCAGCCCCGTCGGCTCGTACCGAAACACCATTTTCTATGCAACTCGCTGAATCGTTGATCCCTCGGGATGTTTTAAATTTAATTCCAGAATTCAGTGGTGAAACTAATTTGCTTAGTTTATTTTTAAGAAAGTGCGAATATGTTATTGAAAAGTATCAAGGGACTACGGACCGAAATGAATTTTTAATGCAGACTATTACGAGTAAATTAAAAAGTAAAGCGGCAGCCTTAATTAGTGAAAGAGGTGATTTTGAGACGTATAGTGAATTAAAATCTTTATTGATCCAACATTTTGGGGATCCCAGGAGCGAGGAATGCGTTGCTATTGAACTGGAGACCCTAAAAATCAAACAAGGCGAGTCATACTTACAGTTTTGTAGCCGAATACAAGACATTCGTGCTATATTAATTTCAAAAGTGAATCAGAACAGCTCTACAACATTAAAAGAAGCTAAAAAAATAATTTATAACAATACTTCTCTTAATGTTTTCCTGTATAATTTACCAGAACACATGGTGCGGATTATTCGAATTAAAAACCCTACTACGTTGGAAGAAGCTTTAAAATATGTCCTTGAAGAAGTTAACTTTCAGGAACAATATAATTTACGTAGTAAAATGTTGCAACACCGACCGCAAAGTCATATGTTACCATCACGTGATGGAGGAATTGTTTTTAATTCACCCAATCTGAAGCCCTTGCAAAATAATCATTTCAGACCTTTTACAAACCCAACTCAATTCAAATTTGGTATACCTAATCAAAATTTCGTACGCCCGAATATACCGAATCAACAAATTGGTCGACCGCAAATGGCTCAATTTGGACCAGTCGTTGATAAGAAAAACCCCCAGCAATTAGGCTTTCGACCTCAAGTAGGAACATTTGCCTACAGACCCCCAACAGCGCAACCTGGTTATAGACCCCAAGTAGGACAATTTGGCTACAGACCCGTCCAAGCTTCGGCCTATCGTCCGACTAATAATTTCCACAATAGTGACGTGACAATGAGAACTGCTCCAGCAGCGGTTAAACCACAACAAGGTTTTCCTATAAATGAACTTTATACGGATGACGAACAATACTACTACGACGTCACTCATGACGATTATATGCAGAATATGACGACAAACTGTGACTACGACTACAAAAATATGAATACTGAAGATGGTTGCGTAGATGAAAGGCCTAGTGTAGAATTTACCAAAACTGCTGAAAATTTAAACTCAACTGAAAATAACAGTGATCCGGAAGTTGTCCAAAATTTTCAAATAAATTCAATACAAACCCGCCGGAAATGATAGAACTTAATTTTAACGCCAATCTAAAACATCCATACATATACATCCATGAGATAAACGGTAAATTTATGTTGGACACAGGAAGCACGCGGTCTTTTATAAGTCCCAGAAAAGCTGATGAGTATTTTCCTCAATTAAAATTCTATGAACCATTTACAGTTACAAGCATACATGCGACTAGTAAACATCATGAAGTAGCTGAAATTCCCCTATTTTCCATTTTTAATAACGAAGGGTATCAAAAATTTTATGTTTATGATGTGGACACCAGATATGACGGGTTAATTGGAATGGATCTTATAACTCGACTTAATGCTGATTTATCGTTTAAGGAAAAGATGTTAAAGACAAACGGCGTCAAAATTCCTATAATTTACTCTACCGACCCTGAAATTAGACTAGAACCCCGGACCGAACATCGAGTGAAATTACCTGTTAATCAAAAGGATGGCTATGGTATTTTAGATTACAAGGAGTTTCATGAAGGCATTCGAATGCCAGCTGCAATCGTGAAATGTGAAAATTATTTAGCTTCTACTGTTATACAGAACGCAACTAGCCTTGAAATGAATTTAATTATAACTTCTCCGTTCGAGGTTACTTCTTTTTCTAACGAGTGTATAGTAAATAATTTGACTGATTTAACGGACGTAGAGATAGATTCATTACTGACAGACAATTTAAAGAAATTGCGACTTGACCACCTTAATCAAGAAGAAAGTGACCTTATTAGTGAATTATGTCACGAGTACAAAGATATATTTTACTGTGAAGAGCTGCCTTTAACCTTTACAAATAAAGTTAAACATCATATAAGAACCACTAATGAAGATCCCATTTATATCAAACCTTATCGACAGGGTCCAGCGCAAGCCGAAGAAATCAAAAGACAGGTTGAAAAACTTCTCAAAGACAATGTGATCCGCGAGTCACACTCACCCTGGAGTGCACCTGTGCATTTGGTTCCCAAAAAGGCAGATGCTTCCGGTCAATTAAAATATAGAATGGTTGTAGATTATCGCCGACTCAATGACATAACAATCGACGACAAATATCCACTTCCCAACATAATTGACTTACTTGACAAACTTGGCAAAAGCAATTATTTTACAACCCTAGATTTAGCTTCCGGCTATCACCAAATAGAGATTTCCGACACTGAGAAAACAGCTTTTTCAACACAAAATGGGCATTACGAATTCCTCCGTATGCCATTTGGCCTCAAAACCGCTCCAGCGACCTTTCAAAGGACAATGGACAATGTCTTAAGAGGGTTGCAGGGTATACATTGCATGGTCTATTTAGATGATATTTTAATTTACTCTAGTGGTATTTTAGAACATATTAAAAGATTACGATCTGTATTTGATAGATTACGTCAGACCAATCTTAAAATTCAATTAGATAAGTCTGAATTTTTACGCAAAGAAGTGCAATACTTAGGACATACACTGACTAAAGACGGACTTCGACCAAACAACGACAAAATTCAGGCAGTTCTTAACTACCCATTACCACGGACACAGACTGAAATCAAACGATTCCTAGGGTTTGTGGGATATTACAGACGGTTTATTAAAGACTTTTCTAAAATTACACAACCTTTGACAGCTTGCTTAAAAAAGGGTAAGAAAGTTTTGACTGATCAAAAATATATTGAGGCTTTCGAAAAATGCAAGGAACTTTTAATTAATGCACCAGTGTTGCAATATCCCGACATGAATAAACCATTTGTATTAACCACTGACGCTTCAGAAGTCGCTATTGGTGCTGTTTTATCACAGGGCCCTATAGGCGGCGACAAGCCCATAGCTTATGCTAGTCGAACGTTGTCAGACACTGAAACGAGATATAGTACCATTGAACGTGAGTTGTTGGCAATTGTCTGGGCCACAAAACATTTCAGGCCCTATTTGTACGGACACAAATTCGACATCTACACTGACCACAGGCCCCTAGTTTGGTTATATCAACTTAAAGAACCAAATAGCAAATTAACACGTTGGCGTTTGCGTTTACAAGAATACGATTTTAACGTTATATATAAAAACGGTAAGCAAAACGTAAACGCAGATGCGCTTTCCCGCATCCGCTTAAATGCCCTTAAAGGCGACGATTTAGACAACAGTTCAATGATTGTTAATATAGACGAACAGAAAGACATGATTAGACAAAGTACGGACGGTTCTACAACAATTTCTATATCTGACTCTGAAAGAACCGCTACAGCTAGTCCAATAAGTATACCAGAAACTGAGGCAGTTCTTGACGAATCGCCTCATTATCCCATACCGTCTGAGTCGTCCTCCATACAGACAGTTCATTCGGCCAAAGATCTCGAATCCAATGGAATACCGATCTTGAACGAAGCAATAGATACCAAGCCCAATCAAATACTTGTCTTTAGCTGGTTTCGTAATGAGATTCAAGTAAAAGATTTATCTAGAAATAAACAAAAGGTGTTAGAAGTATTTCTGCCTCTTCATAACTATAATCTCATCACAGGATTTTTGAAAGACTACATAAAACCAAAAATTAAGTATTTCATTTATTTCGAAAATCAAGAACTTAGAAAAGACTTCAGTAATATCATAATTTCTCTGTTCAAGAAAGATGTGGTTAAGTTTTATGAATGTACCGAGCGTGTTGTTTACGTCGAAGACGAGCAGGAACAAAGAGCTATAGTAATTAAATTACACGAAGGTAAGACATGTCATCGTGGAATCAGTGAAACCATTAAACGGATTCGTCGTAATTATTATTGGCCAAATTTGATTGAAACCGTTTCCGCCATTATTAACTCATGTGAGCGTTGTAAAACTTCTAAATATGATAGGAAACCCATTACACCCTTATTGCAACTAACTCAAACTCAACATGCACCTTTTCAAGAGATATTTATAGACCTATTTAGCATAGAATCGAAATACTATTTAACTTTAATTGATGCCTTTAGTAAATTAGGTCAAGCCATAGAAATTCCATCTCGCTCGTCACCTGAAGTGGTTCGAGCGTTGATGAAATATTTTTCATTTTACGGCGTTCCACAGAAAATAAGTTCTGACCCTGGAACTGAATTCAACAGTGAATTACTAAGAGAACTAACAGATTTACATAAAATAAAATTACACATAGGGACCCCAAACAATCCAAACTCTATGGGCCTCATAGAACGTTTTCATTCCACAATTATAGAAATTTACAGATTAGCAAAATATGAAAAGAAGTTTACGGATGCAGCCTCTGTAATGACTTATGCCGTTATGGCCTATAATAGCACTATTCATAGCACCACAGATTTAACACCGTTTGAAGCTGCGTTTGGTCATACCGAATTAAACTCTACATTTAACTCTGAATTTGATAAAGCTTACAAACAACAATTGATTAGAGATCATAAGAAGAGAACTCAGGCACTCTATAAGTATATTTCGGAAAAAGTAAAAGGTCACAAAGAAAGAATTTTAACGAAACGAGGAGGGGAATTAGAACCAGCTTTAGAAATAGGTAATCCTGTTTTCGCTAAGGCCGTTAATAAGAGACAAGCAAAAGATAAGCCTAGGTACCAAAAAGCCGTTGTCACAGGTCAGATAGAACGCAATATCATACCAATTAAATTAAACAATAGGGATACCAAAGTACCTCTCAAAAACATAAAACGTCCTCCACAGGTGGAGTTTGATCCTGGTGATATGGACAACAACCAATTGGACTCTCCCAAGCCAGGCCCTTCAAGCAGTAAAGATTAGTCAAAACCCTGGTATTCTTCCGGTGAAGATAGGCCAAGCGTTTATTCAATATGATAAGTGGTCTATTGTTAAAATAATCAATCTTCAGGGCATAAGCACTGACCTTTCCTTTAATATTAAAAAATATTCGGAATTCAGCCAAATATTACACCTAAACAAATTCCACACAGATGAGTTTATGGCACATAAAACACAAGTCGAGTATATTCAAACTCAGACCGTAGAGAAATTACAGCAATTAATTCCATCCAAAAGATTTAAACGTGGTATTGTAAACCCTTTAGGCTCTTTCATCAAAATTATAACTGGTAACCTTGATCATGAAGATGCGGTTAGATATGATAACTTAATTTATAATATTCAGACTAAAGAACAGGCAATAGCCAATAAATTCACCTTGGTTTCTGAAATGTTGGATCACTTTCTGAACACTACTGAAATAATTAATGAAAATACAAATAGAATAAACAAGCGCATTAAATTGCTTGAAGGCCTTGTAGCTAATCTTAACACAAAAGATAAGCATTCAATTTATATGACTCATGTATTTGGATTACTCAACCAATTTATTGTAAACTTTAGTACTATTAATGCCGAACTCAGCGAACTAGAAACTGCTGTTGCATTTTGTAAGGTATCTGTTTTACACAAAGCCGTAATAAATTCTGATGAATTGTTAAATTTACTAAAACATATTAATGAACATGATAACTTAATGTATCCTGTAAATGATAGAAATTTAATTAATATAGAAGAGTCATTGTCTGTAAAAGCTTACCTTAAAAATGAAGAAATAACCTTTATTATTGAAGTTCCGTTAATTTTAAATGTTACTTATAATTATTATAAATTGTATTCCCTTCCTATGGATTCCATGAACCAAACCTTTGTTGTTTTTCCTGAATTCCCTTACCTTTTAGTAGAAGGGTCAAAATATCGTCCGATTGATCAACCATGCCAAGAGATAACAGTCAAAGAATACCTCTGCTCTGAAAATAACCTCATTCAATATGTGGAAGAAACCTGTATCGAACAACTAATGAAATATCAACATAATCTGTCGCGATGTATTCCCCGTCAGATAAAGTCTGAACATCTGAAACTACAGAAGATTAGTCCAAATAGTTGGATAGTGTATACCAAACACAAACAAATTATATCGCAAACTTGTGGTAATGACGACACCAAGGAACGCATACAAGGAACATACATTATAACCATAGAACCGCAATGTGATGTTTCCATAGAAAATATCCAACTTCATGGACAGCGTTCTTACCTTCTGCAAACAGAGTATAAGCCTGTTCCTGTGATAAACTTACCTAATCTACGAGAACTCACCTCTACCGCCGTGAAAATGGAAACTGTAAACCTGAAAGGAGTTAACCTGGATGATATACGCCAACTAAATTATCTTCTGAAGAACAGTGCGAATAGTGAAATAAGGGCAATCAGTGAAATTAACGGTGATAGTGTCAGTGCCGCTCTTTACTCTTTGTACGCGATCGTCTTTTTATTGTTAATAGCTGTAGTTATGTATAAGTATAATATAAGGAAAATGTGTAAAAGGCAGGATCGTCGTTCTAATGGTGTTGAAGACAATCCTACTCAACAGGAGGAAAATAGAGTCATTCAGAGACCTGTATTATTAGTGTCTTAACTCTATGATGATTACTCCTCTTAAATTAGTTATAAAATATGTGAATGTTATCTTCACGTTATCTTATAATCGTTTTAACTAGGTACTTAAGTTTTGTCATTTTATAGTTTATTGTTTTTGCGAAGTTCTTGGAAAATCTCTGTTTTTCCGATAACTTCGGTCCAAGGGGGGAGGAGTTACATTCTCTGAACTCACCTTATCTATCTCTGTGGTAGAGCCATAAGCTCGTACGCTGCACTTTTGTCTTTATCAGCCAGACATGATGGAATGTGCAGGCGCCAGCGACCACCACCTTAGTTTTAAGTTCTATGTATGTATTAGGCTAGGTAGAATAAGCAGTCTTGCATCAAACTCTGTAAGCTCGGGTCGTTTCTAATAAAACTCTTAGTATAACGGGCCCTAACGTTTTATTTCTGCCGTCGCATCGCTCCCGAAATCTAACTAAGTAAGTGTCTGTTTGTAATATCAAATAACAGTTTTTTACTGAATGCATATGAAAATATATACGTCACTTATCACAAAAACACATTTTTTCAATTTTAGTCTGTCTGTCTGTTTGTTCCGGCTAATCTCCGAAATGGCTGAACCGATTATGACGGAACTTTTACTGGCAGATAGCCGATGTTATAAGGTTTAATATAGGCTACTTTTATTTTAGAAAAATAATTAGGGTTCCGTGCAAAAAAATTAAAACCCTCGAAATTTTTTGGTAATAAAATCTGATTCAAAAAGGGAAGTGGTATTTTTTGTAATAAATAATTTCACGCGAACGAAAGTCGTGGGCAACAGCTAGTCATTCATAAACTTCACACCATTAAATCCAATGCTATTCGAAGGTTCATTCAAATTCATTCGTTCTTTCATTCGCGACCGAAATAGACCGTGCATGTTCTTGAATAGATGCCAGGCAAATCACTTTTTGATAAAATCCTTGCCTCGTGCTCCTACATAGTCGGAATGCGTTTTCATATCCTTTACGGATCGGTAAAACACGGGTTCCTATTCTTTCTGTTTGAAGTACAATAGGTGGGATTATTTTAAAAGGTGTACGAATGAAATGGTGAATTGAAAACAGGGATTGTCCTGTACAAAGGTTTTCGTTCTGTAGTGGTATAAGCACATATGAAGATATACCTAAATAACGCAAGACCACCGACGTCACGTGCCCGGTTTAAGCATTTTTTGCTTAACGAGGCTACTGTCGCAGCAAGCTAATTTGATTAAAACAACGTTACAACTCAAGAACTTTATTCTAGACATTTAACAAGATAAAAACGTCGTCGTTTCTTTTAAATAGAAATTTCTTTGTTTTGTAACTAAATGCTTATGACGTCATAGTTGGAAGACAAAAAATGGCTTGGCCAAAAGGATCGGAGGAGGTACTTGGGTTACCTAAGTATATGTTAGGCATTGCGGTTCTTGTATAAACTACACCCTGTCTTTCGAAAAATTAGATTAAGTACCTTTTCAAGCAGCAAAACGCTCATTGTTTACGCTTATTCTTTTATTTATTAATTTTTAGGAAAACTTACAGCTAAACAGACAGTAAGTAATAGTTTAAACAAAACATAATATAACATAATATTATGCCTCTAATTCACGAAGGGTAAGAAAGAGGTGTACCTAAATAGTACACACATATTTCGGAAGTTTACCTAATAGTAAACACACATTTCGGAAGTTTACCTAATAGTACACACACATTTCGGAAGTTTACCTAATAGTACACACACATTTCGGAAGTTTACCTAATAGTACACACACATTTCGGAAGTTTACCTAATAGTACGCACACATTTCGGAAGTTTACCTAATAGTACACACACATTTCGGAAGTTTACCTATTAGTACACACAAATTTCGGAAGTTTACCTAATAGTACACACACATTTCGCAAGTTTACCTAATAGTACACACACATTTCGCAAGTTTACCTAATAGTACACACATTTCGGAAGTTTACCTAATAGTACACACACATTTCGGAAGTTTACCTAATAGTACACACACATTTCGAAAGTTTACCTAATAGTACACACACATTTCGAAAGTTTACCTAATAGTACACACACATTTCGGAAGTTTACCTAATTGTTCACACATATTTAAAGTCACATACCTGAACCCGTGACACGCAGCGTAGCAGTCTATCGCTCAGCCACCGCCTACCGTGTCGTCTAAGTATGTTAAAGTCGCATGTATAGGGGGCAAGCCTATTGCAATCAGTCGGGCACCAATCCAGACTCCAGGGCGGCTACTGAGAAATTCCTAAGGTGAAAAGGCTCCTCATGCTCAGCAGTCGCGCTTGTGGCCAGTGGACCAAGGAGGCAGTTTCGGACTTCAGTGGTTAAGATTTATCACCATGGAGCAACAGTTTCTTAGTTCTAAAACTTTATACTTCAGATTTCCCAAAAGCTTTTGACTAACTTACGTTAGGTCTAGTCTGTACCGACGATTGCAGGATTACGGGTGTGATATTTGTACGGTGGCGGGTAGATGCCTGAAAGTGTAGCGGCACTACAAAAAAGGTACTACAGCAACATAGAACAAAAAGTACTACAGCGCCATCTATGACGCAGATGACAAACTAAACATCGAAATACATATAAATGCTGTATCGCGCAAGTAAAGTTATTCGTGACTTAAGACTATATAGAAGAACCCGACAACAACCGTCGGGCAGTAGCCCACCAGACATAACACCCGTGTGGTCGGAGGATCCTCCCTTTTCTACGGGGGTAGAAGAGCTTTACACCCTGTTCTTCATACCTCCAAAAAAGTATTAAATAAACCAGTATGTGGCTAACTCCCGCCTTTCATTGATGCTGCATAGTTGACATTTCTACGGTCGTTATCGGTGTTAGAATTACATTTTATAGGCCTCGAGGATTAACTTCACAAGCGTGAAAATTTCACATTGAAAACAGTTTTCTGCTAGTTTTCTAGCTATGTTGGGGTCGGCGTTCAGTCTAACCTGTTTAAATACATAAAAGGTGTAAACGGACCCTTCATGAAGCCGACAACCAAGCATTATAACCAACCAAGCATTATTATTATTATGTCCTTGTAGTTTAGAGTAGTATAAATAAAGTTATTTTCAGTATATACCTTACCACTGCTTGTCTCTGCATCACCCAAAGGTTGACTGGTAGAAAATGCCTATGGCATAAAGTCCGCCTCTATACTCTGTTTCAGTAACTCTACGCAAAAATTATTGCTGGGAAACGACTTTTTTTTTGGGTGTAAATCATGTTTTACATTAGGACTCAATGTAACGCAGTCAATACATTGTGTTGATGGATGCATTGAATAGTACGGGGGTCCTGGAGGTATTTAAAGTAAAAGATAAAAAGTTAAAAGTTGGAACTTTGACCCCCAATATCTCCGTAACTAGAAGGTTCCCAGGTATGGTCTAGAACAAAAAAAATATCGCACAAATAACAAGTGCATTTCCGCTTCGTTAAGGGTACTTCAACACCACTTATGTAACGCAATATCTACGAAATAATTTGTTAAAATTGAAAACAGAAACGAACTCATTCGTAAAGCGTTGAACTATGAACAAAATCTACTACCAACTTTATCTATAAAACCATAATAACCATTTTCACATAAACAATAGCTACCTACATACACATACGTCAAAAGAGGGACAACACTACCCTACAATATTGCAGAGACAAGTAACAACCTACGTCACAGCCGGCCGGTTATCGGTGACCGGAAATGACCGGTCAAGCCATAGAGTATGTATAACATGATATATATTGTTTATGGTAGAGCCAATTTATTTATTATCTGTGCTGGGGTCAAGTGGGGTGAGTTATGGGGTCGAGTTCAAGTGTTTAGTTGGGTATGTTGTCAATGGGAAGATGAGACGAATGTTGGAGATTAGAGACTAAATAATTGTGCAAGGAAAGATTTTTATAATAGTTAAGCTGCTACGACGGTCACTTCATGGATGGACAATATTTCCATTATTTAAATAAATTCTTTATTTCACCAAAAGCCATTACAGTACAGGATACACAGACTAAGAGCATATAAGGCTTATAACTAGGTCACAATAATGTTAATACTCTGACTCCTATACTAGGTGTAGGTATATGCCTGTGTCTTAGGAGTCAAAATTGTATTTAGAGATATTGACGGCACGGTTGGCGCAGTGGCTGAGCGATTGACTGCTGCGTTGCGTGTCGCGGGTTCGATCCCCACACGGAACAAATATTTGTATGGCCTACAGATAGTTGTTCCGGGTCTGGCTGTTTGTGTATGTGAGTTTAAATGTTTGTAAATGCACCCACGATACAGGAGAAATTCCTAGTGTGCGGCAACGATTAAAAAAACAAAAAAGATAGGACATTTATTCGGTGCACACAAAAGACATAGCACAACAGAAGCTCAATTAAATGGAAAAAAATTTATGAACACTAGCTGTTGCCCGCGACCTTAGTTCGCGTAAATTTGTATAAAAATATTAAGTATTTCCCTTTTTTAATCGGATTTAGTTAAAAAAATTAAAACCCTTGAATGGTTTTTTTTTTGCACGGAAACCTAATTCTTATTCTAAAATAAAAGTAGGTAACTTAAGTAACTCCTTCTAATATTAGCTATCTACCAGTAAAAGTCCCGTCAAAATCAGCCCAGCCGTTTCGGAGATTAGCCGGAACAAACAGACACAAAGACAGAGAAATATTGAAATAAATGTATTTTTGTTATAAGTACGTATATACTTTCAAATGCATTCAGTAAAAAGCTGTTATTTTGATGTTGCAAACAGACACTTCAATTTTATTTATTTGTATAGATAGCTTGAATGAAAACAAGGTCAAGGCCAATATACAAAAAGAAAAATATATTAACTAAACAAGTATAGTAACACCATGACACGAACAAAACGAATATACAAGGTGCGGTGTGCGTCTGAAGGTTCCACCAAATGGGAATCCAGCTCAACGGTCAGGTGTCAGGGGTGCACCTGACGCTGATTTGTAGAGTTTCCATGTACAGAAAAAACTGCGCTCGGATGAATTATTATTATGTTAAACCTTTTGGTACTGATTTATATTCACACTGACTTACAATGCGCAACTGAAACTTTTAACCGCTTGCCTATAAACTTCTGCAAGTATTCTTAAATCTTAAAAACTAAATGCTTGTAGCAAAACTCTGCCTAGCCTTTTCCCAACTAAGTTGGGGTCGGCTCCCAGTCTAACCGGATGCAGCTGAATACCAGTATTTAACATGGACCGACTGCCTATCTGACCTCCACAACCCATTTACTACTGGGTAATATGATATCCTTGGTAAGACTGGTTGTCAGACTTTCGGGCCACTGACTACCTGTAACAACTGTCAAAGATCTACTAATGACAGCCGGGACCAACGGCTTAAAGTGCTTTCCGAGGCACGGAGGAAACTCGGTATGTAATGGGTGGTCACCCATCCACAAACCAACCTAGGTAAGTATGGCTTAACCTAAAGATAGACCCGAGTGGTTGTTATTATTTAACCACGAGTTCCTCCTGTAGTAGCAAAACTAACCAACGATATGTTCGTTGAGCTGTTTTGTATGAAGATACTTATACCTTTTAGATGGTGTGTAATGAATGCACAAATAAAATACTTTTTCTAAAATCTATCCATAGGCGAAGTAACCCACATAACATCACGGCTGTAATCCCCGAAGGGTTAGGCAGAGGTGTACCTAATAGTACACCCCACATTTCCCCAGTTATATTAAAACCCCATGTTGGGCGCGAGTCTATTGCCATCAACCGGGCACGAATCCAGACTCCGTGACTGCTACTGAGTAATTCATAATAGAAAAACCCAATAACAATTAGCCCGACCCGGGAATCGAACTCAGGGCGTCATACGCAGCAGTTGCGCTTGCTACCACTAAACCAACGAGGCAGTATCTTATAGGACTAAGACTCGAAAAGGTACGTCTATAGTTTTAACGAAATATTAACAACAAACTATACCTACATGGATTAACGAACACAAATCAAAAACATTCACATATTCAACAAGTTGTAACAAATGTCATCCATTCAAACGCATGTTATTTCACTTCAGTTTCGGCCGTTATGTCGGAACACAGAACATGAAGAGTATAATTGAAGAGAAATACAACAGTGTTATAGATAGGTAACTTGTAATGTATATCAGCTCTTTTTTTTTTTTTTTTTTTTTTTTTTTTTTTTTTTTTTTTTTGGAGGGTGAGAAATCATCAAATGACTCCTCCCGCTCTGGGCAGAGCGGAAGGGAGTGTCAGACTCTTACTGACTAAAAAACACCCATGTTCCTTCATTGGCCCTTTATGTTCCAGGGCCGCGGTATCTCTTTCGAACAGTCCCGCAGCCCTGGCAGGCACCGGCCCTTGCGGGCCCCTCCCGTATGCTGACAACTCTTTGAGGCGCGCGTGGAACACGAACGCGCCGTCGACACGGCCTGCCCGTCGTCATACGACGGACGGACGGCGAGCTAGCCCATTACTCGCCGTCCACAGGCCCGCGCCTACGGTGGCCGAGAGCCATCACGGCGTGATGTATATCAGCTCTTGGCTGTTATATTTTTAGCCTATAATGTGATGTAAGTTTTTAAACTGTCAGGGCCCTTCGTTGACACTAGAAACGGGATATTTACCATGTTTACTGTTTTGTTTTGAGTTCTCGGTATCGTCGTCGTTTCGTGTGTCGGGAACAGAATCCAGTTGCATTGCGAGTGACAGTGGTAGTGGTAGGTACTGAGTGCAAACAACGAACAAGAAAGATGGTAGACCGATTTGTCTGCTCATAAACACCCACCCGCAGTAACTTCAATTTATCCGTGATCATGGTGCTTGCAACAGCGCCGAAATATCGGGAACTCAAAACAAAAAGTAAACATGGTAAATATCCCGTATCTATAAGTGTTAATGATAGTGATATCCCAAAAGATGGTTAATAAAAGTCACAGAATCAAAGATATTAGGTATGCAGAGGTTATCAAAAGCCAACATGTGCATACGTTTCATCATCATCTGCCTAGCCTTTTTCCAACTATGCTGGGGTCGGCTGCCAGTCTAACAGGATGCGGCTGAATGTCAAAAATCTCAGAATAATCAGAATATCTTGGTCCCGGTTGTCATTTGTAGATCTCTGACAGGCGTTAAAAGTAGTCAAGGGCCCGAAAGTCGGACAGCCAGTCTTTCAGAATACCCAGTACTAACTGGGTTGTGTAGGTCAGATAGGCAGTAGATCCGTGTAAAATACTAGTATTCAGCTGCATCCGGTTAAACTGGAAGCCGACCCCAACATAGTTGGGAAAAGACTAGGCCAAGAATGATAAAGGGCTCTTCTTCATTGTGCCATGCTGCCTTACCCTCGCCCATCCAGGTGTCTTTGACGATATGGTCAGTCCAACATGCTTTTGGACGGCCAATTAAAAACGCTGGGCTAAGGGCTGCTTCACCACATACGATTAAAGTCCCGTTTAAAACTTACTTGGCAGATAATTTCATTTAAATTTTGTTCCATTTTTGAATGTATTCGGTACTGGCTTATGCCCGCGGCTTTGCCCCCGTGGAGTTCGATAATTGTCCCAGGTTATAAACTATCTGCCAAATTTCATCCAAATCCTTTCAATAGTTTTTGCGTGAAAGAGTAACAAACATACATATATCCAGACATCTATACATCCTCACAAACTTTCGCAGTTTATTAAATTAGATCATCATCTCATCTGCCTAGCCTTTTGCCAACTATGTTGGGGTCGGCTTCCAGTCTAACCGGATGCAGCTGAATACCAGTATTTTACATGGAGCGACTGCCTATCTGATCTCCACAACCCAGTTAGTGCTAGGTAATACGATACCCCTTGGTAAGACTGATCAGACTTTCGGGTCACTGACTACCTGTAACGACTGTCAAAGATCTACAAATGACAGCCGGGACTAACTGCTTAACGTGCTTTCCGAGGCACGGAGGAAACTCGGTATGTAATGGGTGGTCACACATCCACGGACCAACCTAGGTAAGCACGGCTTAACCTAAAGATCGACCCGAGCGGCTGTTCTTATTTAGCCACGAGCTCCTCTATTATGTATTGAATTAGATATAAATATATTTATGATAAATATATTTCCAATTCTCCTACAACCGTATTTTAATATGTATAGATAGATACATTTACAGGCATTCATTGGCATTCGCCTCACAGTCGGGAGAACAAGCCAAACAATTATTTCTCTCGCATCACGCGCTGTTGTATGACCGTTGTATGAACGGGTAAAGTCTCATACACACTGCTGTTTAACCGACTGCTCTGTCACATAGGTAGTTATGTGTTTGTTTGACAGTTTTGTTAACACAGGTTCGAAGCTAATGGGCTGCGAGACTGTTCGAATGAGATACCGCGGCCCTGGAACACAAAGGTCAAAAGAAGGAACATGGATGGGTTTTAGTCAGTAAAAGTCTGACACTCCCTTCTGCTCCGCCCAGAGCGGGAGGAGTAATTTGATGATTTCCCAAGCCAAAAAAAAAGGTTCGAGGGTAATAAATACAAGCCGAATGGGTTGAACTTCAAGGTTAAGCAGCACTTGAGGTATGTGTGTAGATGGGTGGCAATCCATTACCAACAAAACAATTATTTCTTTCGCTTCAGTCATTGTTGTATGATCGCTGTTTCCATGAGTAAACTCTTATACACTGCTGTTTAACCGACCGCCGACTAGTCTAGACTAGTAAGTCTGTTTTTTTAGAGAAAAGAGATCGGTCAAATTGGTAGTTGCTCCATGGAATATACTGGTATTCAGCTGTATTCGGTAAGACTGGAAGCGGACTCCAACATAGTTGGACAAAAGGAAAGTAGATAATGGTCGTATTACGTCAAATAAATTAAAAATATTTATTTTGATACATTTTTCTTTCGCTGCGCAGGGGCATTACAAATTACTTATACAATTTGGTTTAAGATACAATTCAAGCCGCGCCGACTAAAAATTACGCTTGAGAAAATTACTCCTCTAGGGCTCTTCCAAGTACCTATGATTTATCGAAGTCTCATAAAACCAAAAACGACTAAATATTAATATTTCGAATGCCTCGCTGGTCTAGCGCTCGCAATCGCGACTGCTGAGCATGGGGTCCTGGGTTCAATTCCCGGGTCGGACAAATTAATATTGGGTTTTTCCAACAAGAATTTCTCAGTTACAGCCACGGAGTCTGCTGTGCCCGGTTGATGGCAACAGGCTCGCCTCCTTTTTCATGGGACTTAAACATAACTGGCGAAATGTGGGTGTACTATTAAGTACTCGTACACCTCTGCCTAACACTTCGGGAATTAGAGGCATGATGTTCAGTGATATGTATTAATATTTTACACGCACCAATAACCACCTACCTCACTTCAGCAATCCAATAGCAGTAAATACCGATATTGTAAGGCTAGACTTGTTATCACACTTTGGGATTCCGGCTGCACATAATCATGGCCGAGGATTGATGTGCTCTCCGAAGCATGTAAGTTTGTGGTGTTACAAATGTATATCGGAGCCAGATTTTAAGGTTTTAATATGTCCGATATAGCTACTCTTATAATAGGTTGGTACTCTTGCAAGTAAAGTTCAAATCGAACTTTACTCAAAGCACCGCTCGTAATAAAAGAATGAAAAATTGGTATTCACAAGGCAGATGTGAGTACACCAGGAGAGCACGCCCGAGAAGAACATACACTGACCTTATTGGTGAGGTTCTTGAGAAAAGTCAGGTGCGTAGTACTCGCAACCGCTGTGCATGACCAGATGTATGAACATGGACGAGGTAAAAGGAGTTTATATGGATCTTAGTAGGTTCTGTGAGTTCGGCTTACCATGAAAAAGGCAGGAGTTTATGAATGTATGTACATATGTATGACAAGTTGGGAACCTCCTTACTTGAGGAAAGCGGTTAAAAATTCTAAACTCATTTGGTATTAACCCTAAGTGCAAGTATGGCTTAATCTGAACGAATAACCACTTCGATACAACTCATTTTTTCATCATTTCAAGAGGCAAAAAGAAGGTGCAGCGTTCTTTCCAGACTTTGATATCCTAAGTCCCTTGATATCTACACAACAAAACAAAAGACATTATCTAAAGCTCTTATGACATCTACAGCATTTATTAAGCCCTCCAAACCACAAGCCCAGTTATTCAGAGCCCCATTAAAGTCAAAAGCGGAATGTTCAAAGTTGAATCATGTAGCTCCGCCCTTACAACACTGCACATGTATACAACATGTATAGAACATGTATACAACATTGTTTTCTGTGAAGCACTGTCGGTATAATTGTTTATTGCCCGTATGCTTCGTAATTGTGTGTATGGAAATTTTCGCGAGTTTTGGAGCGAATGGCTTGAATATGAAATCTATTTGTACGTACAAAACGGTGCCATCTCGTTGTAAACGTACGTGTCGATCTTCCAGTTTAAGCTATGCCTGGCGAGGTACCAACCTCGTAGAGCCAATGTCTGAGGAGGCTCTCGTTAGGCAGCTGGATCAAGGGCTTGATTTAGGAAGCGGTACTTCTGGACCCGCCTCGTATTGTTAGGACGTTCCTCTCTCTGGAGTCCTGACCACCGGCAGCTTAGACCCTGTTCCCGATACCGGTGGGCAACAATTTTTTATATTTTGAAATGTTTTTTATATATTTTTTAATTAATATTTAAAAATGTATCAAATTTGTACAAAGATGAATAAAGGAAATAATAATTGTGTTAATTAAGTTAACCCTATTTTTTAAAAACAAACATGTTTTTGTACGCCATTCCTATATGGCAAGACATGTAGCCACTTTCTTTAATTATAAGACCTGTATACCGTTGGTAGCTTGGACCCTGTTCCCGATACCGGTGGGCTACAATTTTTATATTTTAATTTAATTTTTATAAGTAATATTAAAAAAAAAAACAAAATTATTAATAATGTTATTCACTCATAATGAATTGATTACAGTAGTCTCTTACGTACGACACCATATGGTGGTGGTGGTGGTAGTCTACCACCCAATAGTCGATTCCTTCTCAGGGAGCAGAGGCGTATATCCGAGCAGGCATTACCATCTCATGATGCTTGCAACACTAAAACGCTATAAATTCAAATCAAACGTACCACAACCATGCTATATCGTGGCTACCTGTATCCTAAACTACAGGCGACGCAGTCAACGAGTTCAGTGACGTAATACCACTAAATTATCGGTTACGATTCATTCGGGCGACGCCGAAATTTACGGGTTGCGAAGTAACCTGTTCGTCATTTTGTGCGGGAGGATACGGAAGAGAATTGTGGACAGGGACGCTTGAGATTATTTATACAGTTGAAGAACACTTTCACTCTTGTAAACTTCAGTTTAATTTAACTCCAATTTTGGCCGATCACTGTCTCTTAAGATACAAGTCTCCTAACTTGAGAGACAGGGTTTATTATTTTTGTACGCATAATTTTCTGTGTAGAAAAAGCAAAATTTATCATTCTTATTGTATTTTTGACAGCTTGTTTTGAACTGTGTCTGTCTGTGTTACTTGCATAAATAAACCATTTTATTTATTTATTTATCCAATGGTCAATATTGGACAAATTCTTCTCCTAGCATCGATATAAGGGCCTTCACTGTCGTTACCGCATACAGCCGATTCTCACGACTGCATCACACAGTCCATGCTGCGCGTTCCGGTACTCGGTCACCGCATCAGGATGAAATCCAAAGCTCTTCATTTTCCTACCCATAGGATTTCTAAAGTGAAATAATCGTCAAATTAATGTATGTGACATAAATATAATTGACAGTATCTCTTGATTATGTTGGCTTAGAAGTTTGAATTTTTACGCGTCCATGAGAGTAAAATAATAACGTTTGCGGGCCGCAAATGTTATTATTATTATATATTACTAATGTTATTATTATTATATTTTACTCTTATTTCAATGGGATACCTGGAGACTGATAAGTTAGTGTTTCTTTTGACTAACAAAAAACTACTGTGGCATTTACCCTTGCAGGGGTTGCCAGCATTTAGGTAGGGGTGCGTAAACATAAAGGTTCCGGACATAGTTACAATTATTATTTATTCGTCTAAAAATTCTTTGATGTTAGGTACAAAAATGAAACAATATATTTGCGTTGTTTTTGTAGCGGTACTACAAAAAGTATTACAGCAGCGCCATCTATGACACAAATGAAGAACTAAAATCAAAATTCAAAATCGCGCAGTTAAAGTTATCCGCGACTTAATACTATATAGAAAAACCCGACAACAATTGTCGCGCAGTAGCCCACCAGACACAACACCCGTCTGGTCGGAGGCTCCTCCCTTTTCTTATGGGGGATGAAGAACTTTACACCCTGTTCTTAATATCCTTCAATTTTAAATAAGATTGTGATATCACCGACCCGCACGCAATTCTTGCCCGTATACACTCTCATAGTTTCCGAACAATTTTGTGCCACATAAGCGGATTTGCCGATAGCTCATGTTGCCGGCTCTAATATAAGTAATTGCTTTTCAGTATCGATCCAACTTCGTACAATAAGACCGTTATATATTGTGTGTTAGTACATTAGTTATTTCTAAGTACAAGGATTATTTTTAATCTGTAACTAAGTTAGTTTGTACCGAGATGATTTTTCTTAGAATTTAATCATACGCCTAGCCTTTTCCCAACTATGTTGGAGTCGGCTTCCAGTGTAACCAGATGTATCTGAATACCAGTATTTTACATGGAGCGACTGCCAATCTGACCTACAGAACCCAGTTAGTTCTGGGTAATACGATACCCCATGGTTAAACTGGTGATCAGACTTTTGGGCGACTGATTACCTGTAACGACTACCAAAGATCTACAAATGACAGCCGGGGCCATCGGCTTAACGTGCTTTCCGAGGTACGGAGGAAATTCGCTTTTGTTTTTTAAAAAAGTTGACCCGCACTAGGAATTTCTCCTGTATCGTGGGTGCGTTTACAAACATTTAAACTCACATACACAAACAGTCAGATCCGGAAGAATTATCTGTAGACCATACAAATATTTGTTCCGTGCGGAGATTGAACCTGCAACAAGCAGCGCCGCAGCCAATCGGTCAGCTACTGCGTCAACCGTGCCGTTGCCGCGTTGTATGGTTTATACGTATGTAATCGAGGTCACCCATCGACAGACCGACCTAGGCAAGTGCGGCTTAACCTGAAGATCGACTCGTGCGGCTGTTATTATTTAGCCACTAGCTCTTTTTCTTATAATTGAATTTAAATGTTAATTTTCTGTCCTCGATTCCACTAACACTGGGTGACAATAAAATGAACGGGTATATATTAAGGCATTGCTTACTTAATTGGGAAATGGACATAAATGTAGAAACATTTGACTAAGAAGAATTACTTTACCTTCGGCAGCCTGCTTTAACTGACTCCCAAATTAAGCCTAGGTCTGTTTTTGAGGGCTAATGATTCTGCCGTGACTTTTATTGTAAAAAAAATACGTCACTAGACGATTTTCGCCCCATTTGTCGATTTTTTAATAATTTTTGTCAAATGCTAGGTATTAACTAATTCATGAATTTAGGTAATTAAACAGAGTACTAAAGAAAAACGACTTCCTACTTGACGCAAGAAACGGACGTGTTTACGAAAAGAGCCAATTAAACATTATTCAAATACTTAAAACACAAAACGATATAATACGTCATAAAACCCAAAACTATAAATATTCAACCTCCTTAGACTCAAACATGAATAAAATAATATGCCAGCTGGCAACCCTGTGAGCGCGAGTAGTTTTAAATCACAGAATACCATTTTTAAAATTTCATTTTATACGGCAACACTCGCTTTAGCCGTGTTCAAATTTGTAATTCGAATTTGCACCGAATCGCAAACAGTTTTTAACGGTTTTTCTTTTAATCCATGTTCTGTATTTAAAATAATGTTCCGTTTGTTTTGATAATGAGGTGGCTGTATAAATCTTTGAGTTAGATTGTTTTTCTTGAATTAATAGGATCTTGGTTTTTTTTTCTTCTTTTATTTAAGTGAGACATTTCTCCGCTTTACTCAGGACACCGGGCTCTCAGTCTCTGATATGATAATTTACTGTATCCATGGAGTTTCTTGCTCGTTCTTCTCCATAGAGATCTACGCTTTGGAATAGGCAACTACAGTGCTTTCAGAGTTCTTATGCCTCGTGACTGTTGCTTCATTTGTTTTTTTTTCGACAATTCAAAAGTGTGTGTAAAAGGTGTTAATGATAGCGTGACGGTTGACAGGGGAGTATGGAAGAAAACAACGTGTTGCCCTGACCCCAAGTAACACGGGACCAGGGCAGGAAGATGATGACAAGTCGTACTCGGCGCTTCTCCTCCACGTTTATTATGCGCACAGCCAAAGTGTGGAACTCTCTGCCGGCATCTGTGTTCCCACATATAACCCGTCTGCCTTCAAAGCAAGAGTGAAGAAGCATCTTCTGGGCACGCTCATTTTATCATAGACCTAATCCATCGCTTTCCACCAGGCGTCATCAAGGTCAAGAGCAGGTCCATTTTATAAAAAATTAAGTTCTTAAATATGAAGCAAGTCTATACCAACCTCTGAGCGACGGAGACACCAACAGAAAAATCTCAAGTTTTTAACACAGTTTTCATATCTTTCGTTTGACCATAACATTGTCAGTACCCAACATAGGTACAAGTGGTATAAGTGCGACGGGGTGAAAGTTGAATCATTTCATTCCGCAGCGGGTCGCGCCCGTCAAAGTAGTCGCTCGTAAACGTACGGAATATCCTGCACATGTCATATGCTGTCAGTTGCGGTGCTGTGTCCATTGTTACACGGGATATGTTATTTCTACAGAACCAACCTGGGCTGAAATCACTTAACCGTTTGCGGGCCTAAGTTAGCCGCTGTAAAAAAAATCTGGCCAAATGGGGTATCATCGACCCGTCCCAAATACAATGCCAGTGTGAAGCCCCTCTGCAGGATGCCCCACCTCCTTTCACGCCCATCCTGCACAGTCACCTGCACCTTCTAGGATATAAACGAAGTCGAACGAAGGTCGTATATTATTTAAGTCAATCGATAAACATTGAAGAAGACGGGATTATACGCTTGTAATACCCGACGAGTTAGACAGAGATATGCTTAAAGTAGATAAACCCACTTTCAACTAGTTAGAGTCCCACGTAATAGGGACAGCCTTTGGCCGTCAAACGGACAGATATCTAGACTCCGGGCTAAGAAATTCATGATAGAAAAACCCAGCAGCCTGCCTGTTCTGGGAATCGAACCCTAGACTTCATTGTCGGTAGTAGCACTTGTCACCACTAGACAAACGAGGCAGTCTCAAAGTACAAACTGTCAATTACTGTCTTAACACCTATAAAGGGTGTAACAAGACCCTTAACGAAGCCGAAAGGCACTTGTTCTCCCCGTCATTGCGATCATTTTTTTATTCTAGATCATACTTCTAGTTACGGAGATATTGGGGGCCAAAGTTACAACTTTTTCACAAGTCATTTTTTAGTACGTTTTTAATGTAAGATTTTTAAACACCTCCACGACTCCCGTACTAGTCAGTAGTCAGTCCATGCATCATCACAATGTTTTGAGTGCGTTACATTGAATCCTACTGTGTTCTGAAACATGATTTTTCACCCCAAAAAAAAAGTCATTTCCCAGCAATAATTTTTGCTTAAAGTTACTTAGTTTGACGTACAGAATGCTTCGTTATGGGTCTTGTTACGCCCGTAAGAAAGTAGCGCATGACCCATTCTAAGCTGATAACTCGATAACATAATACTATTAAGTAATTTTAGTCCAAATTTAAGGAGATAATATCATTATCTATGCATGAAATATTAGTTAAAATAACAGCCTGGTAAAATGATTTAAATTTTCCAACCTAGCCTTGTCCCAGTTATGATGGATGATGGGGTTGGCTTCCAGACTAACCAAAGCAGCTGATACCAGTATTTTATATGGAGCGACTGCCTATCTGACCTAATAACCCTAACCGTAACTTGGTAATACGACACTCCTCGGTATGACTGGTTGTCAGACTTTCAGGCCACTGACTACCTGTAACGAATGGCAATGGGACTTAAAGCTTAACGTGCTCTCCGAGGCATGGAGAGTGCGGCTGTTATTAATAAGCACAGGCGGTTTGCCGTGCCTCCATGGCCTACTCTTGCACGTGCTAAGTGCCAACTCCTCGCACTCTGGCCGTGCTTAATAATCTCTTGGATTCTAATCCAACAGACGATCTGTTTGCTGATAGATGGACGAAGATTTTATTGGTATGTCTGAAGTACTGTGAGAGGAATTTATGAAAGGGTTGATAACCTTCTTATGTTTATGTTTTCACTTCAATTTTATTTATTTATATGTTCAGGCAACAGAAACTTCTACATCCTCACTAACTACACAAAACCACACTCTACACTTTCCTTCATCTCCACACAATACTAACCATACTAACACTATATAGATTTAGAATCATTTTATTAATTGTTAACTGACTCGCGACCACTGTCTGATTTGGAATATTATGTTACCTAAAGGGTGGAGACCTGGTGTCCTGAAATACAGGCCACAAGCCTAGTTTAGGCACCAGTCTCCCGCAATATACTTACTGTATCCACCTGTTCCCTAAAATATGTACTCAATGTGTATTGTGGCGAGAAAATAAATAAATAATTATTATTAATAAATTATTATTAATTGTAAATAATTAATAATAATTATTTATTTATTTTTTAATCAACAAATCTGATTAAAGCTCTGGGGCTGATGGCAGATATAAATAATAATAAAAAAAGAACTTGAATTGTTTTGCTTTACTTTGTTATTTTGTATATTTTAATAAGTTTTATAATTGTCTCTTTTATTTTTATAATTCTAGTTACTGTAATTGGTTGTAAACACAACTGTCATTAAATAAATACATTATTTAGCGACGAGCAACTTATCAGAAAAATATGCTAAGTTATAAAATAAATGAATTTCAAATCACGATTATAGCCCATTTAGTGAATTGTCGTACCGTAAAAACAATGCAAACAAACTCGACCCCAAAGAAAGCGAATCTCATGAAAATAAAAGGTCGCGGCGGCAGTTTTATGTAAGTTTTACTTCACCCCCATTACGCTGGGGTTGTTTCACCACTTTCACCCCCAGGCGGGCTCGGCGTCAAGTGTGTTTGATTTTTATATTGACCCCATGATTTTTTGGTACATTTGATAGATTTTGTGGGCTAGAAGTCGATAGAGCTATTTGTTATGGTGACTGCTACAGGATTCGGCAATTGGGCTTTAGAAAAATGACTTATAGTGAAACGAACGACCCGTCACTGCTTCGCAAGATTTTTACGACTTGAAAAACATCACAGTTAATTCATCTTACGTTAATTTAATATTACTGCCACGTTGGTGTAGTGGTCGCAATTGTGACTACTGAGTATGAGGTCCTGGGTTCGATTCCCACCGGGCAAATTACTATTGAGTTTTTCCATCAGAAGCAGCCACGGAGTTTGGATTTGAGCCCGGTTTATGGCTATAGGTTCACCACCTATTATATGGGACTAAAACATAAGTGTACTATTAGGTACACCTCTGCCTAACCCTTCTGGGACTACAAGCGTGATGTTATGATAATAATGTGTTATGATGATTATTAAGCAATTATGCAAACAATAGAACGTTACTGATTTACATCTGAAACCGATCGTCTATGCGCGACAGAAGCTACGCCGTAGACGCCGGTGCTACGGCGTAGCAATTATCGCTACGACATCTACATTTTTGCTACGCTCTCAAAGATATTATCTTGTCTGGTCTTTAGGTTTTTCCTAATTAATTATTTAAATATAAAACTTTTTGCGTCGATGCGTTTACAGTCACAAAAAGTTTAAAGTCATAAAAACAAACAATTAAAACTACTAAATTATGTGTAAATCTTTGAACACACTGCGTGCTCAAGTTAGATGGGTTATAATCGACTCACCTCGGACACAATGCGAGTGTGGAGGATACACAACACAGGATATGCCACACCTCTCCTGCCATTCGCGCAAACCTAATTGCACCCTCCAGGACTTGAATGTACCAAACGACAGAGCTATCCAGGTCGCTACGTACTGGTCGGACAAAATCTGAGTCATCGATTCGAGAAGAATATGTCTTTTCCCATGGGGTAGACAGAAACTAAAGACCACCACCTGCTACGATCCTTACAAACTCCTTAAATAAGGTGAAAGGGACACCGACGCGAAAACGGTTTCCACGTATTCAGTACATCATTCTGAGCCCCCCACATAGAAATTTTTCATCCGTTATAAAAACAAAACTGCTTTTCCATACATTTTGACCGTGTAAGTATTGCACTTTGGCGGCCGAATTGATGACACGCGGGGTTGCGATAGTCGTTGAGAGGATCCGGCAATTGGGTCTCGAGGTGGCATTGCACAAGTCCGAGGCCATGTGCTTTCATGGGCCTCGGAGCGCGCCACCGTCGGGATCCATACTCACGGTAGGAGGGGTTCCCGTCGGCGTCGAGTCGACGTTGAGGTACCTCGGACTCGTCCTCGACAGCCGATGGAACTTCGTGGAGCATTTCCGACGTTTGGCTCCCAGACTGGAAAAGGCCGGGGCTGCTTTCAAGCGGCTCCTGCCCAACCTGAGGGGGCCAAACGCCTCCTGCCGGAGGCTCTATGCGGGGATCTTGCGGTCCATGGCCCTTTACGGGGCCCCAGTGTGGGCGCGTTCGTTGAGGTTGCGTGCAAAGCACTACCTGAACGCGCCCCAAAAGGTGGTAGCCGTAAGGCTGATCCGGGGGTACCGCACGATCTCCCGCGAGGCGGCGAGCCTCCTTGCCGGATTGCCGCCATGGGATCTGGAGGCCATAGTCCTCGCGCGCCTGCACGAGTGGCGCGCGGAGGTACAGAGCCGGGGGGTAACTCCGCTGCCGCGGCATATTTTCGCGCGGCGGACAGACCTCCGCCGTGATCTCATGGCGACATGGAGAGAGCGACTATCGCAACCCCGTTCAGGGCACGCCACGATAGTGGCGGTAAGTCCCCTCTTTGAGGAGTGGCTAGGGAGGCGCCACGGCGCCCTCACCTTCCGCCTGACGCAGGTCCTCACCGGACACGGGTGCTTCGGGAGGTACAGTCAGCATCAAAAGTCGATGACCACATTCAGATTTTCAAAATCACTGCACATTATATCACCTATAAATCGCTCAACAAGAAGGGCGCCAGTATTGAATGAATATCATTAAAGTTCAAAATTAACTGAACACTACTCGTCAAAGGTCACTAAACACCATTTTGGCAAAAATTGCTGATCGTTATAATATCCGAAAACATCATAACATTCAGTTTTACAAAAGTCACTGAACAATATAAAATGCTTGTTTTGGTTATCTAGTGTAATCACGGCAACGTCCAAAAATAACTTAACATCATAAATAACAAAAGTTACTGAACATTACTTGGTTTCGAATAAGTAGCGTGTAAACTTATACCTACTATCAAAAGTATCTGAACTGCAAACTAAAACGTGTTATACACGTGCAGCCTGTGGGCTAGATGTACGCAAAGAATCTTTGCGTACATCTAGCCCACTTGTTATACTGAACGCGGAGAGCACTGTACGATCTTTGGCAAAGATCGTACAGTGTTCTCCGGATGCTGGTGGGGCTGCCCCGCTTCTGTAGTGCGTCGGGGATGTTCGCGGATGCGCGTGTGGATTGTTTTTACGCAACAATGCGTAAAAGGTGCGCTTCCTTGGTGCGCAGGGTGTGGGGCAGCACCAACAGTATCCTGGGCATGATTGCCAGTCGCCTGGACTGTATTTATGTGGGTCGCTGTTGTTCAGTTACGCATGGGTTGTTGCAGCAGTGATCCACAGTTATTTGTTGTGTTGTTTGTTTTTATGTGCTTACTAACTTAGTCGTAAGTTTTTACTAACAGTTTTTGAGTCATGAATACTCGATTTAAGAGAAATTCTATTCTATTCTATTCTAAAAAAGTGCTCGTTACTATCTTCAGAGTTATAAATCCAATCTTGTCCTATCCAAACTAAATCATATAAAAAAAATTCAATGGATATAAATTTCGAATTTAACTTTCCGAAATAATTTTGTTTTTTTTTCATAGTATCAATGAGAAATATAAGTGGGTGTTCAAGCGGCAAGCACATTTTTAAGCCTATTTTTCAAAATAAGCTTAGCATAAAGATTAGCATATTCCGCTTAAAAATTATTCCGTCGACGTCATCTAAGCTTTCTGTATTACGATTGAATAGTAACCTTATTTGTATAGCCATAAGACTCACTATCAAAAATCACGCAGATTCTGTTTGATTTTATACCATCGACGCAATTAATGATTTTTTTAGTTCGATTGAATTGTAACCTTATTTGTGAAGCAATAAGACTCATTTTCAAAAATCACGCAGATTCTGTTCAAATTCATACCGTCAACTTACTTTATGATTTTATAGTTACGATTGAATTAGAACCTAATCTGTATACAAATAAGACTCATTTTCAAAATTCACACAAATTTCGTTTTAATTCAATTCTTTGAGAAACATAGTTGTGGGTATTTGAAAAACTGTTTACAAGGTATATAAAAAGAATATTTCTACTTAATTATCACTTTGTATCGGATGTAGACCATTGCGGTTGCCATTATTTATCATCTATAAATATTGTATTAGTTATCAATTGTTACACATATACCTACCGAAAAAAAATACACACACATATTAAACCCAAAAAACATTTCATTTTGTTCAGGGACTTTAGAGACGAAGAATGTTAAGTTTTTTTTTACTACAACTTTGTTTAGCGACTTTCGAAAAGTGATGGTCACCTACTTATTCTCTTTTATGATAATCATTCATTTCTGGCGCTTGTCATGTTGAGCGATTTAGGTATAATACGGTGTACAGCGATTTTGAAAATCTAAATGTGGTTATCAACTTTTGATGCTGACTGTACCTGCACCGAATCGGGCGGGAGGAAACGTCCGGGTGCTACAACTGCGAGGATCGACCGGAGGACACGGTGGAGCACACCGTCGAGGTCTGCTCCGCTTGGGAGGAGCACCGCCGTGTCCTCGTAGCGGCGATTGGCGGCGGCGACCTCTCGCGCCCGGCCCTGGTTCAAGCCATGGTCCGGGGCGAGAGGGAATGGGAAGCCGTCGCCTCCTTCTGCGAAGCAGTCATGCTAGCGAAGGAGGCGGCGGAACGTGAGAGGGAGAGAACCTCCTCACGTCCCAGCCGCCGCGGGAGAAGCACCGGGCGTCGGGGGCCACGCCGTGATGGCTCTCGGCCACCGTAGGCGCGGGCCTGTGGACGGCGAGTAATGGGCTAGCTCGCCGTCCGTCCGTCGTATGACGACGGGCAGGCCGTGTCGACGGCGCGTTCGTGTTCCACGCGCGCCTCAAAGAGATGTCAGCAAACGGGAGGGGCCCGCAAGGGCCGGTGCCTGCCAGGGCTGCGGGACTGTTCGAAAGAGATACCGCGGCCCTGGAACATAAAGGGCCAATGAAGGAACATGGGTGTTTTTTAGTCAGTAAGAGTCTGACACTCCCTTCCGCTCCGCCCAGAGCGGGAGGAGTCATTTGATGATTTCTCACCCCCCAAAAAAAATAAAAAAATAAAAAAGTATTGCACTTTTGTAGGAAACAGCTGTTTTTTTTTTAATAACCGATGAAAAATTTCTATATATGGGCTCAGAATGATGTACTGAATATGTGATAAGCAGGTCGGTGTCCCTTCCACCCTGTATACACAATGTGTTATGCATGATGTGCTTACCTGTAAGAGGTCGCTACCGTGCTTACCTAGGTTGGATGGGTGACCACCCAATACATACCGACTTTCCTCCGTGCCTCGGAAAGCACGTTAAGCAGTTGGTCCCGGCTGTCATTTATACATCTTTGGCAGTCGTTACAGGTAGTCAGTGTCCCGAAAGTCTTACAACCAGTCTTACCAAGGAGTATCGTATTACCTAGCACTAACTGGGTTGTGGAGGTCAGATAGGCAGTCGCTCCATGTAAAATATTGGTATTCAGCTGCATCCGGTTAGACTGAAAGCCGACCCCAACATAGTTGGGAAAAAGCTAGGCAGACGATGATAATATATATGTGTGTGTGTGTGTGTGTTTTGTTATTATATCTCACATCTTGTAGCAGTGTATTCAATTGTTGGTGAGCCAAATAAATAAAATATAGCAAACAATCCCTACCTACCTTACCAAGTGGTACCATGTTATCCAGTAACCGGGTCATAATGGACCGTCAGACAATCACTCCATCTATATCACCCCTCTGTTTTCGTCGAGGGTTATAAATACTGATATTCACCTGCATCCGGTTAGACTGGAAGCCGAATCCAACGTTGTTGGCACAAGGCTAGGCAGATGATGAACTATTTCCCTATTAAATGTCTCCTGTCTAGTGGTCGCAAGGTCGTAAGGTTCGATTGCCAAGTCTGGCAAAGTATTATTGGATTTTTCCATCAGGGATTTTGGAGTAGCAGCTGCGGAGTCTGAATTTTTACCCGATTGATAGCAGTAGACTCACCCCTATTTCATGGGACTTAAACATAACTGGCGAAATGTGGGTGTACGCCTCTGCCTGACTTTTAAAGTATTACAGGCGTGATTATGGTATATATATCAAAACGACCGAAAACCAGACTAAACAAGAAAAGTTGCGCCACTATCGTCCAACAGGAACACTTTATGATAAATTAGCTTCGCAATTAAGAAAAAATTTAAAACTTTCTTCTCCCTCGCGTCATTAATCTTGAATAAGAAAAGTGGGGGTGTTGTTGAGAAAATATGAATTTATGAACTCCCCCTTCCCACCCTTAATGAGTTAAACATTTTTGGGAAGATTTTTAATCGTGAGTTTGTTATTTTGATGGAGTTATAATTGTTTTAAATGGCACAACAGTTGACAGGGTGACTGAGGACTTCGGAATCGTCGCTTAGTTCGCTTTCTATGTATAAATGACCTTAATTGGTTGTATTCAGAAACAATTACCCGGTTACCGGTTATATTTAGATAGCAATTAGTTATTTGATCGTTAGAAGTAATGATGCAAAACCAACCAATTCTGGGTTAAGCTCGCCATTGTACTTAAGCTATATTATTGCAATTTGTATGTAAATTTCTTATTTGTGTATAATAAAGAATAAGAATAAGAATCATCGAGTTTAGGTTATTAATCCTTAGGCGGGAGTGAATCAATTGTTATACGATACTAGCTACGCAAGCTTCACCCGTGTATAGCTCGGTAATTGTCCCACGGGATCATACTACCGGGATAAAAAGTACCCTATGTGTTGAACTGGATTATAAACTATCTCTGTATCTATCTGAGTTCCGAACGCCGAAAACCGGTGACTTACGAAGGACTTCGATATTGAAAATCGCGATATGGACCTCAAATGGAGTTGGGCGAAACACCTAGCAAGGCGCGGTGATAGCAGGTGGAGTAAATGTGACCGAGTGGCGTCCAAGGACTGGAAAGAGAAGTGTTCGAGTAGACGACATTGTTGCCATCGCGGGAAGATCCTGGATGAGGCTGGCACAAGAGCGTGGAGCTTGGCACAAGCAAATAGAGGCCTATACCCAGCAGTGGGCGAAGTCGGGCTGCGGATGATGGTGTGTGTCAAATATGCAAATTCGTTCAGAGCTTGAAAGAGTAACAAACATCCATCCATCCATCCATCCATCAGTCCATCAGTCCATCCATCCATCCTTACAAACTCTCACAGAACCTTTTGCAAACCAATTCAAATATTCAACAATATCAAACCAAAACAGATTTCAAAACTACCTAAACGCCTACAAGCGAATATCGCTGACAGCCCTGCCAAACCCCCGAGGAAATAAGCGCGAGGATCGAGATAAGCATTCCCTGATCACCAGAGTGTAAGGTACCCAATATTGAACTTATTGGACTACCCCTTTGTTATTTCGCTTAAAATCGCTTGCTATCAAATATTTAAAGAATTTAACCTTTGTGAGAGACGATGGGGTTAGAATAGAAGGTATACTGATTTTGGAAACTTGGACAAAATTCTGCGAAAATAGCTGGACATATTTAAAGTTAATCAGCATAACTACACAAAATTATTAAAAACATTTATTTATTTATGTATGTTGTGTACAAAACACTTAACTGGATAATATATTAACAACGAAGAGCACTAAGGTACTGCTTATTTCATAAGAAGTTGCTAAAAAAAATGAAATCATTAATTACTTCGTAAAATGGCAGAAATTTTATTGAGGGTTGGCAAAACTATGCTTAATTGGTCTAAGTGTTACTTTACAAGTTGAATGGTATCCTCGTTATTATCAAATGCAGGTAGTTCGTTGTTTTTTAGAATGTAGGCAGGTCAAGATGACAAAAAGATAATATTTGAAAAACGCATACTAATGTCCGCAAGCAAATATGGTGTTGTAACTGATTGTAATCAGGATGTTAACAGAATTGTGAGAAATACAAGTGAAATTGTTTACAGCTAGTTGGTGCGGTACTTAGGTCCTTAGGTTATAAACCTATCTGGGGCAAAGTATGTGAATTGCAAAAACCTACTAAGTATTAACGCACAATTTAAAACGATTTCCTACACTGGAATTTATTGACGAGACATAAGACAAACAAGACATTCTTGAACAAAGTGAAGACTTTAAGTTAAAATAATAGTTTCGTTGGCTATAAGATCACGTTCAGATGTGTTCGCGTTTATACTGGCCATAGTCGTAAAGAAGACGCAACGACACACGATCGTCTATAAAGTACGCGGCGCACTGTGGAGGGAGGGACAGTAGTGCAACGTCGCAACTGGTACTTCGAGGATGTTATATATATATAGGAGACGTTTACATGGCTAACTCATCATCTGCCTAGCCTAGGGGTTGGTTCAGTCTTACCGGATGCAGCTAAATACCAGTAGGTATTTTACATAGAGCGACTGTCTATCTGACCTCCACAACCCAGTTAGTACTGGGTATACGATACTCCTTGGTAAGACTAATTGTCAGACTTTCGGGCCACTGACTACCTGTAACGACTGTCAAAGATCTACAAATGCCGGGACCAATGGCTTAACGTGCTTTCCGAGGCACGGAGGTAACTCGGTATGTAATGGATAGTCACCCATCCACGAACCAACTTTGGCAAGCGCGGCTTAACCTGAAGATCGACCAGAGTCGCTGTTATTAATTACTACTACTTAAGAGTAAGTTATATGAATATTAATCGTTTACGTGGCTCACTATTAACTAGTTAATAATTATTGAGCGGCTGTTATTATTTTGCCACGAGCCCCTCAAACGTCCAAGGCCCAAACCACAGTTTAAATAATCTTTTCAAGACACACAAAGGTCAAGTCTTTATCTTTGTACTACTGTTTCCCAAATGACTGTGTCTCAAGACCATCAGAACATGAAAATTTGATGATCACCCACGGCGCCCATAATACCTTTTGTAATAAAACCGGGCGATGTCGGCCCCTTTGTCTTTTTACATTTTAAGATATCTGCAGTTTTGCTTAGCGTTTAGCGATCTGGGATCTTGGGAATAAAAGGTAAGGACTCAATTTGGTATATTACATTATTTAAGCAATAGACAAGAGGCTGGCTCGTGGTTAAATTAGAACAGCCGCTCGGGTCGATTTTTAGGTTAACTTACCTAGGTTGGTCCGTGGATGGGTGACCACCCATTACATACCGAGTTTCCTCCGTGCCTCGGAAAGCACGTTAAGCCGTTGGTCCCGGCTATTACATAACGCTAACTGGGTTGTGGAGGTCAGATAGGCAGTCGCTCCATGTAAAATACTGGTATTCAGCTGCATCCGGTTAGACTGGAAGCCGACCCCAACATAGTTGGGAAAAGGCTAGGCAGATGATGAGACAATAGGCTCGCTCTCTATTACATCGGATCTAAACACAAATGGCAAAAATTAAATTTAACAGCTCACAACTGAGGGCCCATTAATTTATTAATGATAATATTTATCAGTCGTGCTTAGCAACTAGGCTTATCCCAGTTGTAAACGTCCCTTTGTGCTTGGCCTTGTTTCGTTCTGTCTCCTGCTGATAGGGAAATTATCCCCCCATACTTGAGTACTAATGCTGTAACATGATAATATTGTAAAATCTAATCATTTTAAAAGAGTAACCATGGAGTTTCTTGCCGGTTCTTCTCCATAGGAAACGACCAACCCGAACCGTGCACCTTTTTGTCGACGTTTCATGAGTGCCCATGTAGGCCTATGTGAAATAAAAATATTTTGATTTTGATTATGGTTTTCCTACTCCTCTAGGCTGAAGCCGGAGGATGCAAGAAAATACCAATTACTTTAAGCTAATTTAATAAAAACTAAAATTACATTAATATAGGTGACAATTGGTCGATGGTTGTACCAAGAGTGAGCGAATGTGTGAGTCGAGGTCGCGATACGGTCCCACGCGTACTATGCACGCGTAGGTATAGAAAATGCTGCGTCGGCGTCTCGTTATCTAATTGCTATACTTTTCTATTTGATTTCGTTGCGGGATCCATGACAGTTAAATTGTTTCTCTGGGACTTCGTCGAGCTTCATTGTCCATTGTCTTGGCGCTTTTCTGGTGGTCACCACTGTTGATTCTGGCTTTCAGGAGTTACAGTGGTTTAAGAATAGTGTTGCGGGCTTTTCCAAATAAAAATGGCAAAATTTGGAAGTACTATAAATAAGTACTGTCGTTTATCTAGTGGTCACAAGCGCGACTACTGCGGATGAGGTCCTGGGTTCGACTCCCAGGTCAGTCAAGGTGTTATTGGGTTTTTCCATCAGGATTTTCTCAATAGCAGCACAGGGTCTGCATTTGTGTCCAGTTGATGGCAACAGGGTCACCGCCCATTACATGGGACTTAAGGGAGAAGCACCAGAGTAGCCCGCGAAATTCAAGTTTTTTACGTTGTTTGCAATTACACGGTCAGTGTCAGAATGTGTCTTGAACAAAATATGATTAGCGGCCGTAATACGCATATATTTACAGAATTATAATCATTAATATCATCAATACAACCTTCTAAGTCCAGTTAATGACTATTTCTTGAAAAAATCATTCAATGGGATTAATGGAAGTTAGAGAGTTGTCATCGAGCTCAAGGATCTGGTGACTAAATAAGAACAGCCGTTCGGGTCGATCGTTAGGTTAAGCCGTGCTTACCTAGGTTGGTACGTGGATGGGTGGCCACCCATTACATACCGAGTTTCCTCCGTGCCTCGGAAAGCACGTTAAGCCGGTGGTCCCGGCTGTCATTTGTCAGATCTTTGACAGTATCGTATTACCTAGTACTAACTGGGTTGTGGAGGTCAGATAGGCAGTCGCTCTATGTAAAATACTGGTATTCAGCTGCATCCGGTTAGACTGGAAGCTGATCCCAACATAGTTGGGAAAAGGCTAGGCAGATGATGAGGGTTGTCATCGAGCTCAAACATATGAAGCAATGAATGATGAATTTCACCAAAGTCATTCTGATTGTTACAGAAAATGTGTTAAGCAAACTAGACAGCTGATATGGCCAACACTCAGTAAGCAAGCCCGATCAATGACCGTTCCTCCACTGTACGAAGAGTCACTGCAGTGGAACATTATACGAACTTGGATAACGCTCACAGAAGAAGCAAGAAATCCCCTCACTAATTCATGTGAGTTCAGAGGCCGGAGTTTAGTTTACATGTGAATTTCATGGCTGTAATGAATGGGGGCGCCATAAATTAGGACGGTAGACCTCTGCAGTGTCGGTGGGGTGGGAAGCTGGTTGTGGTGTGGGAGCTATGCTCTAGCGTTGAGCCTTGCTACAGCTGTGTGTCATCTAATAAGCACGTGACATAATAATAATATAATAATATCTTGGGACAACCCACATACCGCCATCTGATTCCCAAACTAGGCAGAGCCTGTACTATGGCAACCAGACAACTGATACTTAAGCATACTTATATATTTCTAAATACATACATATTATAGATAAATTACACACCCAGATACAGAACAAATAATCGTACTCATCGCACAAAGATTTTTCCTATTTGGGAATCGAACCCACGACCTCCGTCCTAGCAGTCAGGGTCACTAACTACTAGACCAACAGGCCAGTCAATCAACATGTGGATAATAAACGCCGCTTCTTCTTCTTGGCATGATAATTCAAATTGAGGATAAGTTGTCGAAGGAAGAACAAGCTGAGCTCACAATAGAATTTTCAGAAAAATGTCTCTAACAAAACATCCTCGAAAACTCGAAATGCTTCGATGGTGTAGTGGTCGCAAGTGCGACTGCTGAGCGTCCTGGGTTCAATTCCCAAATCCGGTGATATGTGTGTGAGTGTTATTGGGTTTTTCCATTAGGAATTTTAAAATAGCGGCCAAGGAGTCTGAATTTGTGCACGGTTCATTGCAATAAGCTCACCTCTTATTATATTGGACTTAAACATAACTGGCGAAATGTGGTTGTACACCTAATAGTACAACCACATTTCGCCAGTTATGTTACACCTCTGCCTGGCTCTTTGGGAATCACAGGCGTGATTTTTTGTAATGTCTCTAATGTTATAGTTATCGCAGCTTAGCTTAGCGCTGGAAACACTGGACAATTACCCAAACCACACATCGAACAGCAGAGTGCGGGCACTAGACGGTTTTAGTCAAATCTATAGAGAGCTCACGAGTGCGCAGTTTTTGTGCACAAACGGGATGCGAGCAAGATAGGCTGTTTTAATACCTGTGGTGCATTTTGGATGGATTACGTTTTAGACGAGAATTATAAAACTTAAGTGGCAGTGGGCAAGGCACGTTGCTCGCAGAACGGATGACTGATGGGGCCGAAAAGTTCTGGAGTGGCGCGACGGACGCTATCCGGAAGACGTTGAATTGGAAGGCCTCCCACTAAGTGGACCGATGACCTGGTGAAGGTTGCGGGGATCCGCTGGATGCGAGTTGCACGGGACTGGTCAATGTGACGACACTTGGGGGAGGCCTAAGTCCAACAGTGGACGTTTTACGGCTGAAATGATGATGGTGATGTTTTAGACTGGATTCCAGGTTTAGAGAGAATAGGTTGGGGTTTGAATTTAAAGAGTCTGCCCACTACACCGTACCATATCATGTACGTGCTATGAATGTATCAGGCCCGGAAAGAAACATGACATGGACTACAATGCCCACTAGAACGTATCAACAGCATATCATACCAGCTTAAAACGGGTTTAGAACCGTCATCATTCGCGGTTAGTTTATTTTTTGCATGACACAAAGAAGCACTATTACAAAGCCATAAGCCAATGTCAATAAGAGTACATACTATTCTATGGTATTGTAAAATGCAAGCTTATAAGAAACCTTATCTAATGTACAGACGCCAGCATATCAAGTCAAAGTCGAAATACAGGTTCCTCCTAGTTCGGCTCTAGATGCTAAAACTTTTGTGAGCATATTAAAGTTCATACCATTATTTGTAAATTATAAGTGCTTTTTGTGAAAGAAATATTATTATTAATTTATGGTATAGTACAGTGTAGTGGGCAGAATTCTTTAATTTCAGTGCGTATTGTGTGCTTTTGATTAAATAAAAATTTTGGTATTATATACAGTCACGACCACGAATATGTATGTATATACATGCCTCCTTGGTCTAGTGGTCACAATATCGACTGCTGAGCATGAGGTGGTTAGCTGGATTCCCGGGTCAGCCAAAATTGAAATTGGGATTTTCCATCAGGAATTTCTCAACAGCAGCCAAGGAGTCTGGATGTGTGCCCGGTTGATGGCAATAGCCTCGCCCTATTACATGGGATTTAAACATAACTGGCGAGATGTGAGTGTACTACTAAGACCTCTGCCTAACCCCTCGGGGATTATAGGAGTGATGTGGCGACCACTAGAACAACAAGGCAGGTATGTCTCCACATTCCACAACCCAGTTAATGACTCTGTAATACGATACCCCTTGGTGAGACGTATTCTCAGACTTTCGGGCTACTGACAACCTGTAACGACAGTCAAAGATCTACAGCCGGTACCAACGGTTTCCGAGGCACGGAGGACACTCGGAATCCAGAGAGCGACCTTGATAAGCGCGGCTTAATCTGTTGTTATTCATTGTATTTAGCTACGAGCTCTTCATGAAACGTTTCTGTAAGATGATTGTTGTAGACCCACTACCTGTACAGGCGTACCCGCTCGCCTATTCCTTTATCCGCTAGTAATTTAGTGACAGCAATATTGCGTGAGTCTTGAAGTTAAATCGACATACGGAGGCAGTTAGTTAGGCGGGGCCTAATGTCCGTTTTATTGGTGTCCACTACGTGCCAGGTTGTGGGATAGCGAGAGGGGTGGAGCGGCTCGGCATACACGTGTGTTTATGTTGGCATCTTTTAAAAAAACATTAAATTATTATTATTTTCCGAGTCGAATTCAATAGAAACACAACCAAATACCGAGTCGGATAATCGGTGTTTAGATTATTTTATTGACTATATTTTTTAATGTACCTTCAGTGATGGTTTAAGAAAGAATTAATAAATCCAACTCGGTAAAAATAAAGTAAATACATGACATCAGGAAGGTGCGTAGAGTTCTACGCACCTTCCTGATGTCATGTATGGGGCAATGGAGGACAGTCCTTCGCTATCCAGGATGTCGGCAAATCCAGAGGAATAGCGAGCCGATAAGGATAGAGCGAGGTATATTTCAGGGTGATAGTTTGAGTCCACTTTGGTTCTGCTTGGCCTTGAATCCCCTTAGCACGCTGCTGGAGGATTCAGGTCTAGGCTATCGGTTGAGGAGAGGTGGTCAAGTTATATCTCACCTCCTTTACATGGATGACCTGAAACTCTTTGCCCCCAACGATTTGCAACTGATGGAACTACTGAAGGTAACTGAAACTTTCAGTAGCGCCATCAGGATGGAAATCGGTGTGGACAAATGTGCGGTCATGCATGTAAAGCGAGGGGAGATTGTGGAATCTGTGGGAACCCAGCTCTCGGATTCCACAAATCTTAAATCCCTTTCAGCAACCGAAACCTATAAGTATTTGGGTATGTCGGAAGCGCTGGGCATCAATGTTGCTGACATGAAGCAATCGTTGAAGGAGTGCTTCTTTGGCCGCCTGAAAAAAGTATTTAATAGTCTTTTATCAGGCGGAAATAAGGTGCGTGCCTTCAACGGTTGGGTCATGCCGGTTTTGATGTACTCTTTCGGCATACTCAAATGGACTCAAACAGAACTAGATGCCCTGGATAGGAGGGTCCGTACACTGTTGACGGCATTTCGAATGCATCATCCGCGTTCTTCGGTTATGAGACTGTATATCCCGCGGAAGTGTGGGGGTCGAGGCTTTTTAAACGCTAAGACTCTCCACAATCGCGAGATATGCAGTCTCAGGGAATTTTTCCTAGTAACCGACGTTGGGATGCATCGAAATGTGGTCGCGGTGGACAAGGGCCTCACCCCGCTCTCCTTGGCTAAAGAGAACTGGCGCAAACCTGTAGTACTTGATACCAACGACCGCAGGGATATATGGCAGAGTAAGGAGCTTCACGGACGCTTTTTCCGGGCCCTGCATGGACCCGATGTAGACTTATCAGCGTCCGTAGCCTGGCTACGTTCCGGGGACCTCTTCGGGGAAACTGAAGGTTTTGTCTGTGCAATTATGGATGAAGTTATGATGACGAATAACTACCGGAGATTTATTGTGAAGGACGGCACGGTTGACATATGTCGGACATGCCACCGTCCAGGCGAATCAATCCGTCACATTATCTCCGGGTGTTCTCGTCTGGCTAACGGAGAGTACTTGAGACTAATAATACTTTCTACTACACAGCGACTCCATCCACCTTTATTCGTCTAAGCGTGAGACGTACGTCCTACACGCCCGCCATGAGGTATTGAGAGTAACACATCACCTGGCAATACTTTATGTTGTAACTACTGTTATGTGTGCCTTTATTTACTTTCTCTCTCTCGTGTCGGCGCGAGTTATACGAGAATAGATGATGTGGAGAAGGATATCAATACGGAGCACTAAACAATAGTGTCGTCAATTTCAATATCACGTCTGCTAACCCTTATGGGTGACACATTAGTCACTTTTGGTGAGTGCTGTTTTAGGCGTAGGTAACAGGGAGCTGGGGGCGAGCCTATTGCCATCAACCAGGCACAAATCACAACGATATGTCTTGGGGGACGCAAATTGACAATGTGTGTGGGAAACTTAGTAAGTTTTCTTACGCTCTTAGGATGCTAGGTAATATTGCAAACATGACTGCACTCTTAGCAGCTTATCATGGGTATGTTGCCTCCACTTTACGATATGGCCTGATATTTTGGGGCAATGGTGCTAAAGTCGAGCAAGCACTTATAGCACAGAAAAAATGCATTCGGGCTATGTGCAAAATAAAACGGACGGATTCATGCAAACCACATTTCCAAAAACTGAAAATATTGACTGTACCATCGCTTTATATCTATGAAGCCTGTATTTTTGTAAAAAACAATATGCATCTTTATAGACCTGTTGAAAGTCAACGACGCTCAAATAAGTTGCACTTGTTGTACACAAAAACAAAATTTCACCATAAAAGCATATATGCAATGGCTCCAAAACTGTACAATAAACTACCCGTAGACAGAGAATGCTATAGACTAATTGATATGTTTTGTCGCATTCACACAAGAAAAAAAACTATGCCGATGTCGTGTAAAGAAATGAAACAGAACGATAAAATTTTTTGTTTCATCGAGCGTGCCACGTTTTTTCAAGGTCAGCACACTAGTTTGCTAAACAAAGTTTGACAGCTGACGTGCAGCTAGCCATCGTCTACCTTTAAAATACAGTTTTTACGTGTTATATGTTAAGTAATTTATGTTATATTTTGTTTTGAACAATTTAGACTTACTATTTCAACCATTTATACAAAAAAATGGTGTGGTGTAGCGTTAAAGGGTGTAAAAGTGATAGTGGAACGAAAATCCCAGGATTGTCTTTTCATTCGTAAGTATGCCACTCTTAATCAGTTCTAGGCATTCAGTAACATTTTATTATGTTCATATATTGTGTATAATGTACGCTAGACGTACGATTCATCCTTAAAAAGCACAAAAATAACAATTATTATTCAATTATAAATTCTAACCTAAAAACGTTGGTGTTGCCAACTTTTCTATAAATTATTACCCACTATTATGGGAAATAATAATGTGATGGCTTCTGCAGTGAGTATTAATTAAATATCTGAAATATTTAATGATTTTTTTCAGTTTCCCTGAACCTGATAATTTACGTCAGAATTGGATTGTAGCTACAGGACGAACAGATTGGACACCAAAACCGTCATCAAAAATTTGCAGCAACATTTTGAGAATTAAAAAGAAGAATATAAGTTAATTAGAAAGAAGAATTCATAAATAATCATTTTGAAAGTCAACCTTTTATTGGAAACCACAAAGTTTTACTTATTAAGGCAATTGCCATGCACTATTTTGAACTGCGTATACATCACGCAACAAAAGGATTTGAACCTAAGCAAAAAATTAGAAACATACGAAGCTTGTTTTATTTAAAGGACAATAATGTGAATCAATAAAAGCTTATTAAAAATAAACATGTTCTATTATTTACCCACAAACCCAGAACCTACTATCACATCAGAAATGGCAGTAATTTAGAACCACATCATCATCATCCATCGTCACTCCTGCCCTCATCGCAATTAATTTGAGTTCGCCAGCATGTCTTCTCCGCATCGCATGCCTTTGCGTACTGATGGTAACGGATATGTGATTGGCATATTCAGGCTTTGTCTTACGTACTAATTTCCAATTCTCATAAATTGTGGGGTAAATTTTTCCTCACCCGGTAACCCTAAATTCGTGACGTATTTATTTTTTGTCTCTTTTTGCGACACGCTTTGCCGGTGTCTATAGGATACTCTGTCTACGAAACTACCAGATAAAGTTATTTCAGCCAACAACTTAAATGACTTTAAACGTCAGCTTTTTACATTATTGAATGACAAGACATATTACTCTGTTGATGAATACCTCAATGATAAATTTTGTACAAGCTAATTTAATTTTGATAATTTTAATTTTGGTGACATTCCACTATTGATTTGATACGGCTATAATTTATTTATTTTTGATGTATTAATTTTGATGACATTGTATTTTTTCATGACATTTTTTTACTATATTTGAATTATTTTAATTTTGACAACTGTAATATTGCTGACATAGTATTTTATTTTTTGTAAGATTTTTTGTGATTTTAATTTAATAATGTTTTTAATTTTTGACTTTACCAGTGACAATATTTTGTATGCCTTTCAGCGAAACATAGGATGGACTAAACACTTTTATAAAGCATCACCGTACCCTGTGTTATTATTTAATGTTTAGTGTTTAGCATGAATTGTGTTGTGAATCTACACCTTTTGTTAACTTTATTTTTGGGTTTTTCGATTACTTACGATATTTTGTATGCCTTCTGGTGGGACATAGAATGGACCAACATTTATTTATATTACATCTGTATATTTTTACCCTATGTTCACAAAATTAATAAATGAATTTGAATTTGAATCTTGGCTCCAGGATGCTACTGAAAAATTTCTGAAGTAAAAACTCAATATCACTTAAGAGAGAAGTGTGAAATTTTAACCGTGAATGCTGAACTAAGAAACCTCCACCACCATAGCATACTTTTCTTTCTTTTTTCTTTTCTTTCCGTGTGTGACCATACTTTGGCCTTGGATTTATACATCGGTGACCAGAAGGCATGTCAGTGTCAATAAAGTGACTATACTTTTAAAACGTTTAATTTTCTACTTTCAACAAGAATGACATAATAAGCTTTTCGGCAGCTTAATATGATAGTGCAATAAAATGTATGCACTTCATTCGAGTAGAGGAGCTCATACCTGTTAGGTTAAGCCGCGCTTGCCTAGGTTGGTCCGTCTATCATAGACGGACCAACCTAGGCAAGCGCGGCTTAACCTAACAATCGACCCGAGCGGCTGTTACTATTTAGGTATGAGCTCCTCTACTCGAATGAAGTGCATACATTACATACCGAGTTTCTTCCGAGCCTCGGAAAGCACGTTGAGCCGTTGGTCCCAGCTGTCATTTGTAGATCTTTGCCAGTCGTTACAGGTAGTCAGTGGCCCGAAAGTCTGACAACCAGCCTTACCAAGGGGTGTCGTGTTACCCAGTTACGGGGTAGTGGAGGTCAGATAGGCAGTCGCTCCGTCTAAACTACTGGTATTAATAATTATTAAAAAAAACTTGATGCTGAACCCAACGTTGGAAAAAGGCAAGATGTTAATTAATTTCAAAACGTTTCTTTATTTCTACTTTTAACGAGAATGACAAAAGATTTTGGGCAGCCTAATATTACAGTGAAATAAAATGTATGCACTTTTTTGTAGTTGGAAACAATACAACTCGCTGCCTATCCTCATATCCACGTACTCGTATACTGATTACCATTACACTTGAAATACTAATCAAAATCAAAGATCCACAGTTGTGATCCCCTTAATATATCTGCAATCATCCGTTTTTTTACGGAACCTATTCTTGTTTTCTCAATAATGCCAAGATTCCTCGAGAACACAATATAGACAGTCGCTTTGTATTGGTTATAATAACTAGGGATGGGACGTGTGTCTCGATATCGACAAAAGATATTGTTGGAAAAATTCTCAGTATTCATTTTGTATAAACAACCTTAAATAAATATTTACTTTAAACTTAACATATCAACGACGGCAATAGGACACTTACCTATACGTCAAAGTAGTATACGCATCGTGACATCAGATTTAACCTAAAAATGTCGTGGTCTCTCGGGATGTGTAGGGTATAACATTCTCTTGCCCACGACATCTGCGTGCGACACTAATTCTTTCCTTTGCGTGAGTGTCGTCCCTTTGCAAGTCGTGTCGCAGTGACTCGCGACATGCTCCGAACAATTTCTTTCACTTGTTTTCGCCGAAGTCACTAATCGTGTCGAAGTTAAAAATGTCGTGATATCTCGGGATTTCAAGGATACATATTCAAGCCCCTCTGCATATACTCAAGTACTGCCTCGCTGGTCTAGTGGTCGCAAGCACGACTATTGAGGGTGAGGTCTTGGGTTCGATCCCCAGGTCAGGCAAATTTTCCATCAAGAAACTCTTATTAGCAGCCATGGAGTCTAGATTTCAGTTGATGGCAATATTCTCGCCCCCTATAACATGGGATTTAAACATAAGTTGCGAAATGTGGGTATTCTATCAGGTACACCTCTGCCTTACCCTTCGGGGATTACTGGCGTGATGTTATGTTATGTTATATTCGAGCCTTTAAGTTTGAAATTATTACTTGAAAAACAAGTTAGTTTATTCCCCGTTGTGAAATACTAATACAGATTGATTCATAATGAACGATAATTTTACCATAATGAGTTATTGTAGTGCTTTGATTCCGTTGTGCATTACAAATGAGCGCTACAAACGCTTATTTGATCATTCTAATATACAAGCTTTAAGTATTAATTTGCACTACATAATCCGTACCATATCAACACGTAAAAGCTTAAATGCTAAACATGTTACAGTATAAAATCACGCTTCGTAGGAAAAATATTATGTAACCGTGTTGCTCAAATTATCATAAATAATAATAGTTGTAAATATAGGGTGACTGGTAATTAGTGACCGAAACTTATACACATGATTGTCCTCATGATAAAAAACCACTTTCCCATAGAAACACTTTTTTTTTTTACTCATTCACTTTTATCACAATAATACAATAGCCGTATGAAATTCGCGCGCGCGCGCCTGTGACCATCAGTTGTTAGATGCATGACGTCGCACTGTCTCATTACTATCGTGTCGTGCAACACTGGGAAGACAGAGCACCCGCGCGGCAAGCCCGCTCTGTATGCGGCGCTCGCGCAGTCCGGCCGCCACGTGCCGTTATCGGTATTATTGTAATAAAAGTGAATAACCATTAAAAAAAAATACTTTGGGAAAGTTGTTTGTTATCATGGGTACAATCACGAGTATAATTATCGGTAGCTAATTAGGTACCAGTCACCCTATATTTTTGTTAGTTTTGATTTCGAGTTTGGGTTTTATTTACTTACGTTTTATTTTTATTGTTTGTCCTGTGTAAGTCCAATCAGGCTTTTTCTTTCTTTCTTTAAAGAGTTTGTTTGACTGTAAAGGAGACCCCAAACATGGAAAAAAACCGGACATGTGAGAGTTCGACTCGCGTGAATAGAATTCCGTACGTTAATCATCGAAATTCCGTGAGTTTATAAGTTTGTAATATATAGGCAAAGAAATTTTTTTTTTTAATTTTCGGCTCTGTAGTTTCGGAGTTAAGGGAATGACCAATTTTCTCCTACTTTTTAAATAACTTCAAAACTATTTATCTTAAAAATATAAAATGTTGATGACAAAACCTTTCATTTGATATGAAATGTATGTAATGTTTGAAATAACATGATATAGATTGGAAAATCTTCTTTTTGTTTTCTAATTTACCCCCCAAAAGTGTCCCCCTTGTTTAAAATTCATTAACTTACATTACACGTCCTTATATGGGTCACCTATTTACATGTATGTACCAAAATGTTAACTTAATCGGTCCAGTAGTTTTGAAGTAAATTAGCTATGACAGACGCACAGACAGACACACGAGTGATCCTATAAGGTTCCGTTTTTTCCTTTTCAGGTACGGAACCCTAAAAAACAAGCAGATAGACTACTCACTCCCATATTGAATCAGTTACTTCATTTTTTACTGTTTACTTTTTTTTCTTTGTATTTTTTTCTTCTGATGTATTTATAAATATTTTTATGCGCTGTAGGTATTTGATTTTTTTCATTTCACGTTCTAGCGACAACTAAATATTTTTTATTTCTTACTTTTTCCAATTTATCGATAATTCCAATCCGAAACAAAAAAAAAATACAATTTATCGACACGTCCTATCCCTAGATACGCTAGAAGCAGAGGATACAGGATTAAAAAAGAAAACCTTGCTACAATAAAGAATGGTGGTTGACTGTTAAAGATAGTGATACAGTAGGGGGAAGTTTTTGTTATTAGCCGACTACGAGAAGGGGGTGTTATGTGTGTGCCTGCTATTGAGCTGCATCCGGTTAGACTGAAAGCCGACCCCAACTTAGTTTGGAGAAGGCGAGGCAGATGACGGTGTAGTTCTCTGTGTGTTGTTGAAAGTGATGTGGGGAGAGACACAGAAGCGTCTGGCACGTGGATTATTGTTTTCAGTTTCGCGAAAGTGCTTTGGAAAAGTGTGACTGTTTTTAGTTTCAAATGGAGGAAATTCAAGGGCTATTGACGTTTTAAATCCAGTTTTTTCAAGTGAAATTGTATAACATTTGACACAAGACATACAAGGTGTAAACGGACCCTTTACAAAGCCGTCATTCTGTACATCAAATTAAGTAACTCTATGCTAAAATCACGTTTTACGGTAGGACTCAATGTAATGCACTCAAAACATTGTGCTGATGGATGCATTGAATAGTTCGGGGATGGAGGTATTTAAAGTAAAGTTAATTACATTAAAAACTAGTATTTAAAAAAAAAGAAACTTATTAAAAAGTTGGCACTTCAAACCCCAATATCTCCGTAACTAGAAGGTTCCCAGGTATGGTCTAGAACAAAAAATATCACAATGACGGGGAGAACAAATGCCTTTCAGCTTCGTTAAGGGTACTTTTCCAGTCATTATTTGTGTAACGCCAGACCCCACGTATCGACGACTGATTCTTTTTATATACTTCAGTGCAATTTCTGTCGGTGTCCGGAACCGCGTCCACAATTTCCGTACCTGTTGGTTTGGCTTAACCTTTTCAGGAGAATCTATCAGTGTCCGTGTCTAGGTCCACATCAGCACTTTGTCCGGTTATACTGTAGCAGCATGCATCGCGTGCGCATACCGCCGCTACACTAAGCTATCGAGCGGCGCGCCGCCACATATATTTATAACCTCAGCGCTAATATGATTACCTGAGTTATTGCAAGAGGGCGCGCGCTGCGCGCGCACATCGTATGATTTTGTAACTGTCCTCTGATTGGTTGTTTAGTAAATATGTACTATTTACTCAACACCACTACTTGTGCTAAGATAATTTTGTATGTATATAAGGCCATAATAAATAGTAATACATTCCTTCCTACAACCATTATTGTTTTACTTATACCTACCTAACACGTCGTTAAAGTGGTGACCCCGACGTGATCCGTCCGTCCGACGAACAAAACCGACCTACCGTCGAAATAAATTCAGTCAATTCTGCAACTACGCTCATCATCGTAGCAGCGTAGACCAGTAATGGAAGAAGCAGCAAAATTCCAGCAAGAAATCGCCGGAATAGCACTTTCCATGCGAGTTCCACCGTTTTGGCGCGATAAACCACGACTATGGTTTATCACCTTCGAAGCAGCAGTCAGCGACCTGAAGAAAAGCGACGTACAAGAAGCCCAGATGGTTGTAGCGCAGCTGACAAAGGAAGACCTGGAGCAAATCTACGACCTGCTGGAAAACCCATCGGACCGACCCTACAACGCGATCAAGGAACGACTTATCTCCGTGTATGAAGAATCAGATGGAAAACAGCTACAAAAGCTATTATCTGATATGGAGCTGGGTGATCAGAAACCAAGCCAGCTTCTACGGCGTATGCGCAACCTGGCGCATAATAAAGTTCCCGACAATACGCTCAGGTTGATGTGGATGAATCACCTACCCCCACATGTAAGGTCAGTACTCGTCGTCAGTGATACCATCAGCAAAGAAACTGCGCTGGACGAGTTAGCAAAGATGGCAGATAAAATGATGGAGCAGACGACCGAAGTTCCCGCTGTAGCATCAGTCGATAACTCTCAAGCACAAGGTATGCAGTACATTGTGGAAGAAATGCGCAAGTTACACCTAGAAATCGCCGAGCTCAAGAAAGATAATTGTCGGTGCACACACACATCGTCAACACCGCATTATCGTCACAGAAGCAATCATCGCCACGACCGTACACGAACGCCGTCTCGCTCGCATTCAAGAAATAACAGATCTCGCTCATCAACTCCGTCGCCGCATTGCTACTATCATCGTAAATTCGGCTCAAAAGCACGACATTGTACTACGCCATGCAGCTATAACAAGGACAATAATACGGAAAACTAAAACAGGCATTAGCAGTGGCGGAACCTAATGTCGACAACAAATCATATCGCCTTTTCATCACCGACAAGAATACCAACACAACTTTCTTGGTCGACACTGGCGCGAACATATCTGTGATACCGAAGCGAAAAGGAAATCGATCTACCCCACTACCGTACAAGTTATACGCCGCCAATAATTCAGAGATACCCACATACGGAGAAAAAACGTTAGACATTGTAGTGTATGTAGTATTGTGACGTTGCCTCGGGCGCGCACGTCGCTCGGTTATAAGTACCGTGGTGGGGCGCCAGTCGTTGTCGGACTGTCGGCCTGTGCGGTGGTGCGTTGGCGAGTCAACTATCTATTAGTGTTGGTAAATGTGCATATTTTACATTGGCGACGAGGTGAAAAAAAGGGGAGAAAAGCCGTGAGTTCTTAAATTTTATTATTAGAATAATTAAGAATTGTATTTCGTGGAGAAATAAACGAAATATTCTTTCATTTTAAAAGTCAAATTATGAATATTACGTTAGAATATATAATAATCGTTTATTTAAAAAAAAGAGGTACATTTACAATGAAATATCTTAACAAATAAAATAGAGCACAATTGATTATTGCCTGAACTAGGTTGAACCTGTGTTTCAGGCCACAAGGTGCATAAATATCTACTTAAAATAAATAAATTAACGTTCAATGAAAAGTAAAGTACTGAAATTAAAACATACATCAAATAAAAATAAAAAAAACAGTGTGTCAGCAATTTACTTGCAGACAACAAGTAAGTCTTCTGTCTGTGCATACGAAAAGAGTTGTAAAAAAGTAATTATAGACTTTTTACAGCTAAAATAATTTAATTGAATTTGAATTTGAATAAGAATGTTTCATTAGAAATATTAACTGTAAATAAAATATTATTAAAAGGCTGAAACAAAAAGTGGTTTGTTAATGTATTGTTTTGCAACTATTTAAATACTATCCTGGTTGTTAAATCAAAATCAAAATATTTTATTTCACATAGGCCTACATGGGCACTTATAAAACATCGACAGAAAGGTGCACGGTTCCGGGTTGGTCGTTTCCTATGGAGAAGAACCGGCAGGAAACTCCATGGGTTCTCTTTTAAAATCATTTGGTTTTACAATATTATCATGTTACAGCATTAGTACTTAAGTATGAGGGGACAGCATAGGCCCGACAAATAAGTCGTTGCTTACTACACAAAAAACGGAAAACAAGATAAGAGGTTAACAAAAGTTAACACACCTCTAGGAATCTACAAGGCCTACACTTCTATCACTAGCTATGTAGTACAAACCTTGTGAAAGAAAATAAACTATTTGTATTTGTATTGTACACTGTTCACACATTCACAAACAATCGTTAAAAATAATCTGTACAAAGGCAAGAAAATATTTTAAAAGACTAAATATTGTCATCAGTGCTGCAACTATCCTGAACAAAAGGTGTTGAAATGATTAAATTTGAGAACTATTATAAAAAGAAAATCTGATTAAAAAACAATAAGGTTATGGAAAAAAAATATATTGATTTAATTATCTATCATAAACAAAACATCACGCCTATGTTCCCCAAAGGGGTAGGCAGAGATGTGTGATGCAACCACGTTTCACCAATTACGTTGGGCATGCCTGTTGCCATTAACCAGATGCCAGTTCAAATTCCGGTTTGTTATTGGGAGGTTCCTGATGGAGAAACTCAGTGACACTGGCTACCTACCTACCTGGAAGTTGAACCCAGGACCTCGTGCTTAGTTATTTGATTTCTGTTACATGATTAGTTCTAAAAGAATAAATCAAAAAGCAGTAGAACATTTCTACTGGTCATTAAATTGACAAGTCATCAGAGAATGACAGTGATATCAGTAGAGTATACCTACTGGTCATTAAATTGACAAGTCATCAGAGAATGACAGTGATATCAGTAGAGTATACGTACTGGTCATTAAATTGACAAGTCATCAGAGAATGACAGTGATATCAGTAGAGTATACCTACTGGTCATTAAATTGACAAGTCATTAGAGGATGACAATAATAGCAGTAGAGTATACCTACCTACTGGTCATTAAACTGACAAGTCATCAAAGAATGACAATAATAGCAGTAGAATATACCTACTGGTCATTAAATTGACAAGTCATTAGAGGATGACAATAATAGGAGTAGAGTATACCTACTGGTCATTAAATTGACAAGTCATCAAAGAATGACAATAATAGCAGTAGAATATACCTACTGGTCATTAAATTGACAAGTCATTAGAGGATGACAATAATAGGAGTAGAGTATACCTACTGGTCATTAAATTGACAAGTCATCAAAGAATGACAATAATAGCAGTAAAATATACCTACTGGTCATTAAATTGACAAGTCATTAGAGAATGAGAATAATAGCAGTAGCATATACCTACTGGTCATAAAAATGACAGTTATCAAAGGAAAAATAGGTCAGCAGTGGTGGTACTATTTATGTACATACTGGTCATTTAATTGACAAACTTTGCCAGTTGGTGCAAACCCTTTATTTATTGGTTCCAGGTAATTAATAACAATATGAGTTCTCATCTCACGTTAGAGAAATTTGATTGTGAGGGGGAACCTTCATCAGTAGGAATGAGATGGGAGCGCTGGAAGCAGGCGCTTTTGATCTACCTGGAAGCTGCTGGCATCGAGAGTACTGAGAAGAAACGTGCTTCGCTGCTACATTTTGGTGGACTAGAATTGCAGGAAATGTTCTATAATATACCAGATTAAAATGTATCACCAGCAGATGGAGTGGATATCTTCGGAGTGGCTATTGCCAAACTTGATGCATACTTTCTACCCGAACAAAGTAAGATCTATGAACGTTACCTTTTTCGATTGATCAAACATGAGGCAAATGAAAACTTTGAAAAATTCCTATTACGGCTTAGCCAACAAGCAGACAAATGTCAGTTTATGGACAAAGACGATCAAATAATCTATCAAATTACAGAAAACTGTTCCTTTATAGAGCTTAGAAAGAGAATTCAACTAACAAATATAATTGTTGAAGCAAATACTCTTGCAGTTGTAAGTCGACAAATTGAAGAATTCGAGAAAATCAGCACATCAACTGAAAAGATAAACAGAGTAAAGAATATGAAAACAGAAATAACGGAAAATAAAATAATGATAAGATGTTGGAAAGAAACACAGGATGTGGAAGATGTGGGAGCGCAGGACACGCGTCTCAAGACAGCAAATGCCCAGCAAAAGAAAAAGATTGCCACAAATGTGGGCTAAGGGACACGAGACAGAATGAATAAAAGGAAATATGAGGGAAACAGCAACAAACAAAGCGAAAATAAAATAAAAAATGAAAAGAAATAACAAAAGAAACGATACAAATCAGCTAGATCAAACATGGTCCGCAGTCGTACAATATGTGTTCAAAATCGATGATGACAGTATGTTAGATTGCCATACTGGCAGAATGAAGGTTAAAATGTTAGTAAACGCAACTTGATCACAAACAAAACCTGGGACAATATTTTCCTGGGATAATATTACATTCAGTTGCAATAAGACTTTTTATGGTTATGGTAGTAAGAGTTCCCTTGACCTGGATCATTTGATGCAAATATAAAAATCGCAGATAGATCAGAAAATTAACTTTTTACGTCATCGCTGATGGAACTCGAGATCTGCTGGGAAAGAAACTGCCATGGCTATGTGTGTACTTAAAATCGGATTAAAAATCGACCAAATGGAAACTAAAACAGAGTTTCCGAAGTTCAAGGATGTTTAGTGGAGGTACCAATCGATGAGGAAGTACCACCAATTTCTCAACCATTAAGAAGGATCCCCATACCACAGGAAGACAGCTGGGACCAACGGCTTAACGTGCTTTCCGAGACACGGAGGTAACTCGATATGTGTAATGGGTGGTCACCCATCCACGGACCAAACTAGCACAGACTAACAGTAGGCACGGCTTTACTTAAAGATCGATCTGAGCGGCTGTTATTATTTTGCTACGATCCCCTAGGACTAGGAGGAGTATTAGTTTAAATTAATGATCATGGACCTCGCATTATAGTGTATGGTCACCGGACACAGACGATATTGCCAGACAGAAAAAGAAGCCATAGCTCTGTTCTGGGCTGTGGAACATTTGTATGTTTTTCTTTTTGGGAAAGAGTTTGAATTAGTGACCGACCATAAACCACTCGAGGTTATATTCGGTCCTAAATCAAAACCATGCGCAAGGATAGAAAGGTGGATACTACACCTTCAAGCATATACATTTAAAATAGCCTGGCAAAGAAAATATAGCAGACAGTTTATCAAGATTGTATAAATTAAATAAAACGTCTGAGGACAAGTCGGATAACCATATACACCAACTTGTTGAAGGAAGCAGGCCAATAGCAGTATCACTGGAAGAAATTACTCGTATGGAGCCATCAAAGCAAGACAAGCAAATATTAAAAGTAAGGGAATGCCTGTATAAAAAACAAATGGGATGAAGAGGTAATTAATTATGCTTTTACGACGGAGTTTTATTGAGAGGAACTGGAACTGTTATGGCAAAAAATGTGCAGTCAGGTTCTGACAGCTGCTCACGAAGGGCACCCAGGAATAATCCTAATGAATGAAGACGAGACTAAGAACCAAAGTATGGTGGCCTAGATATGACAAAGAAACTGAGAACTTGGTCAAATGCTGCAAAGGTTGTACGTTAGTTTCAGGTCCAAATCCTCCAAACCCATTGAAGCGACAGGCGTTACCATGCGAACCTTGGGTAGATACATGTATTGATTTTTGAGCCCTTTACCAAGCATCAAATACATATTATAATAATAATTTATTTAGGTACATAAAGGTTTTGTAGTACATGAGGGGCCTTACAAAGTACCTATGCATTAATAGTTACATGTGGTAGGTACAACTAATTTCTGAGTATATCGCTGCTCTCCTAGCTAGATTGCTGAGCAATCTGTATTTAGGAGAGACAGTTTCGACTTCCTATTTGAGTATCACAATTCATGTCTTGTCTCATATTGATTTGTTGTAAAATTACCAGTGCAGACATAATAAAATCTCTAAAAGAGATTCTTAGCAGACTTGGTAACCCAATGACGATAACAGCTGATACCGGTAGATAGTTCTGCAGCGAGGATTTCAAAAAATTCTATACTGAAAGAAATATAGTTTTGCATAATACGGTACCATACTGGCCTCAACAGAACGGAGAAGTCGAACGTAACAAAAGCGAAAAAAAAAAATGTGGATCCTAAAAAACTGTCAAGAAGCTTTGTAGAGTATTTGGCTATGTATATATATGTATGTATGTATAGTGTTACAGATAAAACTCCTGCAGAATTATTTTTGAAACGGCAATATCATGACAATAATTACCTATGGCAGGAGACATAAACCAGAGGATTTAGATGTAAGAGACACGAGACCAAGAAAACAAAGAATTAACATAGGAGAAGATAAAAATGAATCAAATAAAAAAAAAATGAAACAGAAGAAGAGGAAGGGTAAAAACAAACACTAAATTAAACCTTAAAATGATTTTTAGATATTATTGTGATGTGATTCTGTTATGCCAGAAATGTCAATAAATTATTATTAAAAAATAATATTATAAAAAAATAATAATAATAAACTAAATGTCTTATTAATATTTCTGGTTGAAACAAGGAAGGGATGTAGTGTATGTAGTATTGTGACGTTGCCTCGGGCGCGCACGTCGCTCGGTTATAAGTACCGTGGTGGGGCGCCAGTCGTTGTCGGACTGTCGGCCTGTGCGGTGGTGCGTTGGCGAGTCAACTATCTATTAGTGTTGGTAAATGTGCATATTTTACAGACATCAACTTAGGTCTACGTCGTCCCTACAAGTGGAAGTTTATCGTTGCTGCCGTAAGCAAACCAATACTTGGTGCAGATTTCCTAGGCTACCATAACCTACTGGTAGACCTAAGGAACGAGTGTCTCATCGACAACACTACCAAGCTCACATCGAAGGCACTAGGGCGATATACAAGCATACCTACAGTACGCAGCATCGATCTTCAACAAACGTTTCATGACATACTAGCTGATTTTCCCAACGTCACTCGTTTGTCATCAATGAAACTCAACCCGAAGCACAAAGTCGAGCACTACATCGAAACAACCGGCCCACCTATACATGCTCGAGCTCGACCAATACCCCCGCATCGCTACGAAAAGGTAAAGAAGGAGTTCGAGAATATGATGAGCCAGGGACTCTGCAGGCCAAGCAAAAGTTGTTGGTCCAGTCCACTCCACGTAGTGCCGAAGAAAAATGGTGATATACGAGTATGTGGTGATTACAGGCGACTCAACGCAATCACCAAGCCTGACCGTTATCCCATTCCACGAATAAAGGACTTCACGTATCAGCTCGCCGGCAAGCAAGTTTTCTCAACTCTCGACCTGAACAGGGCATACTCACAACTACCAGTCCGTGAAGAAGACATAGAGAAGACCGCCATAATAACCCCTTTTGGCTTGTACGAGTTTCCACGTATGTGCCCAGGACTGAAGAACGCTGGTCAAACATTCCAGAGATTTATTCACGAAGTTGTCCGAGGCCTTGACTTTGTCTACCCATTCGTCGACGACCTACTTGTGACTGCAGAAGACGAAACAACAGCTCGAAAAAACCTCAGAACCGTACTACAACGCCTGGAAGAATATGGAATCACAATCAACCCCGCAAAATGTGTATTCGCCAAGAGAGAACTCACATTCCTAGGACACTTAGTTACACCTGAAGGCATAAAACCACCACAAGAAAAAGTGAGGGTAATCAGTGAATACCCGAAACCGAAGAATGTTGAAGAGTTACGACGTTTTCTCGGTATGATCAATTATTATCGAGAAAACATACCAAACGCCGCAGCGATTCAAGCACCACTGCACATGTATTTACATAATACACACTCAAAGAAACGAGACAAAACCGAAATAAAGTGGAACGAAGAAACATCAAGAGCTTTTGAAGAATGTAAGCAAAGCATTCAAAAAGCAACCTACTTGGCACATCCACAACACACAGCCCCCCTTGGCTTAATGTGTGACGCATCAGACAAATGCGCGGGCGCTGTACTACAGCAACAAGTCGATGGCAAATGGCAGCCACTTGGTTATTTTTCGAAAAAATTCACACCGGCGCAGCAGAAATATTCAACATTCGATCGCGAACTTCAAGCCATATACTTAGCGATGAAGCACTTCAGAAAAATATATGAAGGACGCGAACTGATTGTGTATACAGACCACAAGCCAATCACATACGCGCTTCATAAAATATCATCAGACTCTGAAACACCCCGCCGCAGCAGGCAGCTATTGTTTATTAGTGAATTTACTAATGACATACGTCACATCAGCGGACGAGATAATATTGTTGCCGACGCCTTATCACGCATCGAAACAATTAACTGCCCCACACCCATTGACTACGCATCACTCGCAAGCGCACAAGAAAAGGACACAACTATTCAAGATTTAATTCATAAATCGAATATCCAGATGCGAAAGATAACACTGCCTGGTATGACTCACGCTATCTATTGTGAGACATCAACAAAAAACGTTCGCCCATATTTACCTCAAGAATTCCGCATTAAAACGTTTAATGCGATTCACAACCTTAGTCATCCCGGAATAAGAACGTCAAGGAAACTAATGCAAACACGATACTTCTGGCCATCTATGAACACAGACGTGAAGAAATGGGTATCAAACTGCATCCAATGTCAGCGTGCAAAAGTCCACCGGCACACTACAAGCCCGGTATCGAACTTTGAACCATCACAACGCTTCGAACATTTGCACATTGATATTGTCGGCCCTCTACGAACTTCGCCTCAAGGACACCGTTACGTCATCACGATGATCGACCGAGCGACGCGCTGGCCCGAGGCGCACGCCGCACAAGACATAACAGCTGACACTGTCGCTAAGATCGTGTATGACGGTTGGATCACACGGTTCGGATGTCCAGCTCGTATGACGACTGACCAAGGTCGACAGTTCGAAAGCGGCCTGTTCAACTCACTGACAAGATTACTTGGTATCAAGCGCATTCACACAACTCCGTACCATCCGCAGAGCAACGGAATGATTGAGAGGTGGCACCGCTGCATGAAATCAGCATTAATAGCACGGTTGAGCACGAACACCTGGATTGAGGAGCTTCCTACAGTGCTGCTAGGGCTGCGAGCCGCAACGCGAAGTGACAGTGGTATCAGTGCTGCACAACTTACCTACGGTCACGCTCTCACACTACCAGGAGACTTTTTCGTACCGTCAAAGCCAGAAACCATGGACTACAGCTATGTGGAGAAGCTACGATCAGTAATAAGCACTTATCGCCAAGCACAGTCACGCACCAGTAGCACCAATGGAATATTCGTACCCCAAAGCCTACAAACCTGCAAGGAAGTATTCGTACGAACTGACGCAGTCAAGAAGCCATTGCAACCACCATACAACGGACCATATCCAGTGATCAGCCGGAGCGACAAAGCCTTCACCATCCAACTACCGGGAAGGCAAGCAGTGATATCGGTAGACCGTCTCAAGCCCGCATTCTCCATTCCATGCACTGATGACGCATGCGACACACCACACCTAGGCGCCAGTCCTCCTCCGAAGAACATTGTTCCTGGAAACATCACGACGGAGCGTACATCGCGCTCGGGTCGTATCATAAGACGACCGGTACGTTTCACTTGAAGGGGAGCACTGTAGCAGCATGCATCGCGTGCGCATACCGCCGCTACACTAAGCTATCGAGAGGCGCGCCGCCACATATATTTATAACCTCAGCGCTAATATGATTACCTGAGTTATTGCAAGAGGGCGCGCGCTGCGCGCGCACATCGTATGATTTTGTAACTGTCCTCTGATTGGTTGTTTAGTAAATATGTACTATTTACTCAACACCACTACTTGTGCTAAGATAATTTTGTATGTATATAAGGCCATAATAAATAGTAATACATTCCTTCCTACAACCATTATTGTTTTACTTATACCTACCTAACACGTCGTTAAAATACCAATCCTGAATGGAGGCTATTTTAATCCTTTTAAGAAAACCCATTGTATACCAATCTGAACTAAGGTTCACATGTGAAGCACACAGTTGATTGTAGCAGCAACTCTTAACTGTTACTGCTGTACAACGGTATCTGATTATTGAGTGCATATCGCATTGTGATAACAAGCTGAGAACAAACAAAACATATTTGTGTTGATTCCTATGTGGTTAAGAGAAAGCTAGGATTAATTAACACGTAACCAGTGTTAAGAGTCTCTAAATTAAGTAATTTACCATCTACATATGTAGGAGCTCGTGGCTAAACAATAACAGCCGCTCGGGTCGATCTTTAGGTTAAGCCGTGCTTGCCTAGGTTGGTCTGTGGATGGGTGGCCACCCATTACATAGCGAGTTTCCTCCGTGCCTCGGAAAACACGTTAAGCAGTTGGTCCCGGCTGTCATTTGTGTATCTTTGACAGTCGTTACAGGTAGTCAGTGGCCCAAAAAGTCTGACAACAGTCTTACCAAGGGATCTGTGCCCACAGATAATATAATACTACCCAAGGGGTATCGTATTACCCAGTACTAAATAGGTTGTGAAGGTCAGGCAGTCGCTCCATGTAAAATACTGGTATTCAGCTGCATCCGGTTGGTCACCCAAATCAAATCAAATCAAATCAAAGCATTTATTTCAAGTAGGCCCGTTACAGGCACTTTTGAACTGTCGAAACAAAGACAACAATGAAATTTAGCTACAGTCCCAGTCACAAGGCATAAAAACTGTGAAAGTACTGTAGTTGCCCATTCCCTAACGTAGATCTCTATGGAGAAGAACGGGCAAGAAACTCCATGGACACTCTTTTAAATCAGAATATTTTTACAAAACCTTGGTTACATCATTCATGTTTAGATGGTACATTATGTGAGAGCGATGTAGCAAGATGTGCACGTTAAAAGTGTCCATAGTAAAAACAAGGAAAAGAACAATTCAAAAAATAAAATAATTAATTCAAATAAGCCGTGGCAACCAAGAGATGACCAGTCACAACTGACAGCGCCCGTTCACGAACATGACGCATGTATCAGCACCATTCAACTCAACCATTTTGAAGGGAACTAACTGATCCGACACACGCGCCACCATCAGCGAGACATTTGAGTGAGCATGACATACACTTAACCGCCAGGGCAAATTCAAGTCAAAAAAAAAAAAAATGACGTAGGTTTCCAACGAAGGATAGCTTTCTATTACATAGTACTCACATAATATGGGCTATGCGGTTATATAATACCAAAAGAAATTGAATCTATACAATGCAAAGATAGTTGTACAATCTTCAGCAGCTCCAACAATACTATTTAATGCTATCCATTAATCAGTTTATGCGCCCCTGTCCATGTGGAGCAGGACCGGCATTGAGCCAAGCATTTTTATCAGAGATATAATCGTCCAACTTGTAATATGCTTGCTTACATAGTGTGCGTTTAATGCATGATTTAAATTTCGTCTCATTCAGTTCAAGAATACTTTGTGGAATTTTATTATAGCATCTTAAACAGTACCCCATGAAAGATAAGTCTACTTTAGCGAGTCTGAAGCCCGGCTGAACTAATTGGTCTCTAGTTCTCGTACTGTAATTGTGTCTGTCACCTCTTTTATTAAAAAGATGTAGATTTTTTCTAACGTACATTATGTTTTCGTAGATGTATTGACAATGTACCGTCATGATTTTGATTTCCTTAAACAGTTCCCTTAGAGAATCGCGCCTACGAAGATTATATATGGCTCTGATGGCTCTTTTTTGCAGAATAAATATAGACTCAATGTCTGCAGCCCGTCCCCATAACAGAATGCCATAAGACATTATACTATGAAAGTAACTAAAATAGACCAGTCTAGCGGTATCTACATCAGAAAATTGACGGATTTTTCTAACAGCATATGCTGCTGAACTTAGGCGCCCCGCAAGAGATTTCAAATGAGAACCCCATTGTAGCCTTGAATCAAGCGTAAGCCCCAGGAAAACGGTTTTATCTACGAATTCAAGTTTCTCTTAATTCAATACTATATCACACTCGTTACTTTTAACATTTGGTAAAGCAAATCTTATGCATTTCGTTTTTTTTTCATTTAATACTAAATTGTTTGCTGTGAACCAAATATGGACCTGAAGTAGGGCATTATTTACGTCATCTAGATTTTGGGCCCGTCTATTTATCTTAAAAATTAGAGAAGTGTCATCAGCAAATAACACCATATTTTGAGGTTGGTTTTTTAATAAATAGGGTAGATCGTTTATATATACTAGAAAGAGGAAAGGACCCAATATTGAGCCTTGTGGAACCCCCATTTTTACTTTTAAACCCTGTGAATTAACACCATTTATTTGAACATATTGTTGTCTATCACTTAAATAAGATTTTACCAAACTAAGTGCAAGTTTACCTAGTCCGTAATGCTCAAGTTTCAAAAGCAATGTGTCGTGATTTACGCAATCAAATGCTTTGGAGAGGTCACAAAATATTCCTATTGCGTCTTGGGATGCTTCCCACGCAGAAAATATGTGCTTTAATAAGGTTACACCGGCGTCAGTTGTACAACGTCCCTTAGTGAAACCAAACTGTTGGTCGTGTAAGATTCTGTTGGTGTTAAAATGATTGAGCATTTGATTAAGCATTACTTTTTCAAATTCCTTGCTAAAAACTGGCAACACGGATACAGGTCTATAATTATTAGTATCTTTACTATCCCCGGATTTGAAAAGAGGTATGACTTTACTGTATTTCATTAAATCAGGGAAAACTCCTTGGTCTACACACAAATTAAAAATTAAAGCTAAGTATGGTGCTACAGTCTCAACTATGGATGTACAAACTTTGATAGACATTCCCCAAAGATCTTCGGTCAGTTTGACTTTTATTTGCCGGAAAGCTTTAATAACTATCATAGGGTTTATGTGTTTAAATTTAAATTCAGCCGGGCAGCCAGACACATTCGCCTTTAATAAACCAATTGCTACTTTAGGAGAGGAATTAAGAGACTCCGTAGTTTTTAACGGTATATCGGTAAAAAAATTCACAAATTCTTGAGCTACTTCCTGATTAGAGCTTTTAGGACCACATGCTGTATCTAAGGTGTAGCTAGTGTTACGTATTTTCTTCCTGTTAGTCTCGTTATTTATGACTTTCCAAACTGTCTTTATTTTATTTTCTGCTGTTTTGATCTTGTTGCTAATGTGCAGGGCTTTGGCAACCTTGCATGTATTTCTAAAAATGTTTGAATACTTAGCAACATACTTATTAAAAGTTTCAGTGTTTATATAAGATTTAAGGTCATAAAGCTCAAATAGTCTTTCCCTACTTTTTCTGATACCTCTAGTTGCCCAATCACTAAATATAAATTTAGGGCAAATACTTTTTGTCTTCTTTTCAAAAGTTTTGTTGTATTCAGTGTGAACTATTGAAAAGAAATGATCATACAATTGATTTATATTAATATCGTCCATATGATGGCTCATAACACTTAACTTGTTCTGCAGGGAAATATTATACCTATTTAATTTGCTAGTAGTTATAGGTCTAAATTTAATCTGAACATTTTGCAATGGTGTGTTACACCTAAAAGTTACAGTTTGTCCGCTGTGGTCAGACGGCAGGCAATTTACTATGGCTTTATCTAAGTAATCGCAATCGCAAAAAACATTATCTATACAAGTAGCAGAAGATGGAGTGACTCTAGTAGGTTCTATAAAAATGTTGGTCAAGTCAAATGACTTAAAAAGATTTAATAACCGACTGCTATTTGAATTGTCTTCTAAAATATTGATATTGAAATCACCACAAATAATTGTAGATTTATTACTGGCTGCAAGTTTTGCCAGGACATCTTCCATTATTGATTCAAATAAGGAAAAGTTTTGATAGTTTGGGGGTCTGTACACACACACAATTACATGCTTATCTAGCTCAACACAGGACAGTTCGACGCAATGTTCAACCGAGAGACCTACTATGTCAATACGTTGTTTATATTTAACACAATTTTTCAAAAGTATTAGGGAACCTCCACGCAGCATAGATTTACGGTTAAAGCAGCTACCAACCGTATAGTTCTCATAATTAATCAGCATTTGGTAATCTTTTAGCCAATGTTCGGTAAAACAAATAATGTCAAACATATTTTTTTCTAAAAACAATTCAATTTCTAATAATTTGGAAGAAATGCCTTGGATATTTTGGTGGAATAATTTTAAGGTGTTCTGCTGAGGCCCTTTTTTACTAACTAATTGAGTGCAAGAAGATGATACCTTGTTGTTGATAGGTTTAACAATATTGTTAAAGGTACCTTCTTTTGTCTCACTACCTAGTTTAAATTAATATTAATATCTGGAGTGAGCCCCGAGACTCCACTACCAGTGGATTCTACTTGAGAATCATCTATAATTACGCATGGATCCTCCGATTTACAGTTATTATAAAAATGTTTATTAGTATGATTACTAATAGTCGCGGTGTTAATAATATAACTAAACTTAGACATACTATTTATGTCTGTGTGAATATTATAAGCTAATAGCCTAGCTATTTTGTGTCTACATCTAATAGGTAGATACACCTTACCCCGTGTCGACTTAAGTTTATCAACAATAGTGTTGATATCCAGATATATAAGTCTGTCACTATAGTGACCTACTAAGAAATGTACATGCTTATTTAACATATGTATATAATTGTTTTTTCTACTACTTAAATTTTTAAAATATGGAAAAGCACACAATATGATCTTACTACAGCTTAACTTTAACAACTCTGATACATAGTCGGTGATGTCTTCCTTTTTAATATATGAACTATTTCCAACACAATGGTAATGGTGGTTTTAGGATTACAAACATTATTTATTACCGAAGCCATGACCTGTTTGTAGGTTGACCCGGGCGTGCAATAATTTTGGGTACAATAACTAAGGTTATTACTGATTAATTTACCTAGCCCTCTACCTATACCATCAGAGAACATAACTGAATGATAACAATTTTTACTATCAGGTGATACAAAATGACTAATCTTAGGCTGTACTACTTGTGACTCATGAAATGTAATGACAGGGATTGCATCTGGGTTGATGGTGCAGTCCTGAGCGCTCATAGCTTGGGACGGGTCCTCCGTTGCCTCAGGCTGGAGGGCATCAAGACTGGGTTCACTCCTACAAGTACAATGAGTGTTGCTGAGAGTCAGCAAGTCCACTTTGTCTACTAACTCATTAGTGGCTAGAATATGCTCCTTAATTTGGTTGCTAGACATATCATATTTATTATATAATGATTTTAGTGACTTATTCAGTGCCTCAATTTCAGATTGTAAACGCTGAGTGTCTATTTCATAAATATTTATACTATCTTCCAATTTAATCTGATAGTTATTTAATCTATTCACAAGATAAACACGTTCTTTCCTTAATTGAATATTTTTGGAATAGTGCTTTTGTTGTTTCTTGTATTTATTAAATTTTTTAATGATTTTATTCAATCTTGCATATTTCTTAATTTTATTTTTACTAGTTTTATGGTACGAATTATGTTTCAGTAAGGAGTCCTCTGTGAGGTCTATTGTTATTATGGAATTAGGGTTGCAATTTGTATTTACTAATTCATTGTACAAGTGTTCAGTTTCTATAGCCTGAGTATGATCCTGTTCCTGTTTCAAATTTAAAAGTTTTACATTAGCATAATTTAATTCATCCTCTAGGTCCCTAACTTTACACAAAGCCTCCTCATACAAGTTGCTACAGTTGTTAAACCCATCCGTAATCACCCTTAGCTGATCCCGTTCATTGACAACATTCAAGTAATCCTGATGAAGGTCTACTAGCTCCCGTTTTAAGCTGGAGTTTTTGCTATTGACGTTATTGACCTCCTCCTCACTGTCCTCTATCTCCTGTAACAGTTGTTGACATTGGAGTTTTGAGTCCTTCAGTTCTTGGAGGGCCGTTCTCAATTTTAACTCCATATCCTGAGCAGTAGCCTTACGTGTCATCACAGGCATGATTTCTGGATTGGGTACTGAAAATTGGAAATAAGGAAACGGTGAGAACTAATAGAATAGATCAATGTTAGAAAATTTAGAAATTAAAGGGGGAAATAAACAGGGAAAAAGTTTGTGTTACTCAAAGAAATGAGGTAGGCTGCTATATTAGCTTGACAAAATTGATATTATCTAACTGAATGTTCAATTTATTACTATAATAAGATTTTCTTATCTAAGAATTTAACTTTTTTTATAAGTGGGTAGATTGCCTAGAATGAAAACTTAGAATTTTAAAGTACTTTTACTTCAAGACGTTAATAAAATAACTATCACGAACGTTATATTTAATTAATATTGAAAAGACTGATGTCAACATAGTTGGGAAAAGGCTAGGTTGATGACCATCTGCATAAGTAGGTACACATTGTGGGATGCAATATTTGATTTAGTACCTTCTCAGTATTTATAGGTATATTATGATAATCCATATTTTATTTACATAACATAACATCACGCATTGTAATCTCCGTATGGTTAAGCAGAGGTGTACCTAACAGTACACCCACGTTTCGCCCTATCAACCGGGCACAAATCCAGACTCCGTGGCTGCTACTGAGAAATTCTTGATGGAAAAACCCAATAACAATTTGCCCGACTCGGGAATCGAACCCAGGACCTCATGCTCAGCAGTCGCGATTGCGATCTCTAGATCAACGAGGCAGTCTGACTTTTTAACTTTTTTACAACAAGGTACACCTCTGCTTAAACCTTCGAGGATTACAGGCGTGATGTTTGGTGATGTGGTCTGGAAACCATATCATCTGCCTAGCCTCTCCCAATATATTGGGGTCCTCTTCCAGTCTTACCGGACGCAGCTAAATACCCGTTTTTTACATGGAATCAGAATCAGAACCATTTATTCGTAAACATAGGTAATAATAACAAACAAGATCTTAAAAATCAGGTAGTGCGCTATGTTTTGCCAATGGACATACAAATTACAAAAAAAAAACGATTGTATGAGTGGGTTTACAATACAATTATTAACGTAACTGAACATCCTAATAATATTATGATTGTATAAACACATGCAAACAAGTTAAATTTTATTATTCATAATCATTTTCATTTCATGTCAAAATGCAGCGAATGGAGCGACTGCCTTTCTGACCTCCACAACCCAGTTAGTACTGGGTAACACGCTACCCCTTGGTAAGACTGATAAACTATGCCAGTAGTACAATAGTGGACAATCAACCTGCAAGAAGGTATTCACAAAGTACTAGAATATTCTCTTTACTATCTAGCAATTAATTAATTACTAACTAATAACATAACTAGCAGAATAACTATTCATACCACACCTAAGCAATATCCTAGTGATGTGACAAACGAGCAGTAATTTGTAAGTATCGATATATCGTAGCGCTCATATCGATTTATGAGCTGTCATTAATCGATACTCTGATACTGATTTGTCGATGTTTGAGATTGCGGAATTAATATCGATGGTAGGAATATGTTAGATGTCATGTTATAGTTGTCTATGGTGTCTAAGTTGTCACCTGCGGCTATAGATGTTTCAATTCAATGATGAGATATTGCGTTAATCTATCTTACTACTGATGACTTTGATCATCTTACGTACGTAATATAGATATTATCTACTCAATGTAAATCTTAAATTGATACATTCATGTTTTTTAAAACAGTGCACTGCCTAATCTGGGGTGTTAGAAGCATGTAATTTTACACAATTTTTAATTACCTATTAAGAAACAGCACGAAAAAAATCCTGATTCTTTTTTTTCTAAATACAATCTGTGCAGTGCGCTCTATGGACTTACCCATTGGCAAAAATATAGATTCCAATACAAACTTTTGTCTTTAATTTGTAGGTGGTAATTTTTTTTTCAAAAATCGTCCCATTCGCCATGAAAACATTAATAAACTAGATGCTAATTTAATTTTTTGATAAAAGACGTGAACACAAACATTAAAATAGGTACAGTGGTGACGACGATTTCCATTGTAGCATTAACCTCGTTGATCGAAGCAGCAGCTACCATATTTGGCCAACCGAAAAAAACTAAAACCTTCTTGCAATGACTTAATTCTCATACAAAATCAGGCAATTTTATGAATGTTCTCCCGCTAAAATAAAGAGGTTTATTTAAAAAAAATCACAATAAAAACATGTCTGGAACAATTAAGCGTAGAGTTTACGGAGCGCTGAAATATTGCGCTCAAACTTTGGGGGCATTAAAAAGTTTTCGTTTTATGTAACCACTACTATGGGAGCCTGTGTTGTGATATATGGTCATCGGATATGTGAGTTTTGAACGTGAATTCAAAATTTATTAATTGAAACACTGTTTTTAAGTTTTCACGGTTTATAACTAAAGTTAAACTGTCAGTTACGGGATATTTCATCCCGCGACTATGGCGCTTGCAACACACTCGTTATAGATTGAAATCACGGAAGATATCCCGTGAGTGACAGTGTAAGTTTACATATTGAACTTTGGAAACGAGTTTTAAATAAATTTTGTAAGAATCTAAATGTAATGAAAAAGTTGTTTTATTATTTAATTTGATATTAGTTATAGAAAGCAGATTGTTTCAGAAAAATAACTCTCGATTGTTTGACCAACGCAAATGAGGTTTTATAATGTTAAATGGTCCTACTCTTGACCTCAATCTTGTCCTGAGGACAGAGATGAGGTCGACGATGGAACGAGCTAACCCAAAATAAGCCTAACTAGCGACTTAAATAGATTCGGGTTATATTCATTCCGACGCAGCCAGGTAATTCCACTCCTTAACTGTGCGAATTATAAAAGATGTAACAAAGCACTTCGTGCGAATGTGTGGAATATGACAAGGTATGGGTGATAACCAGCAGTACGGCTGGACTCCCGATGGAAGAAGAGAGATGGTAGAATGAGCTCGTGAAGCCATTGGGCAGACTTACCGAAGCACAGTCTGTAAAAGACCGACAAGCAACTTTGGAGCGGTGGGCCAGGCTATGAAGCCTGTACCCACCAGCTTATCGTCACCAATGAGCCTCTTGGATCTGCGCTCAACAGTCGAATGTGGCTAGTTGGTATTTGGCTGAGCCATCCCAAAGGTGACATCAATACTCCATTCCGGACCGTTTTTGAACGTAGTAATATTTTGACAGTTTGGCTGAATAGATTATTTCGATCACGCCGACATTGACGTCAGATAGAATAAGACAGCGATATAAAAGGCTATGCAGATGGATTCTCGACCACAACTCGCACTAACCCCTAGTACGTTCCCCCACATTAAAGCCCAACCGCGGGTGTTATGAGCCCCCAATATGGTTTCACAAATCGCTCGTCTGTCTGTCTACACAACAAGTTAATCCTTGTTTAAGGACGAGTTTCATGACAAGTTTTTTAACAATTTTGTTTTGATAAATTGACGCATTCAGTGTCGTGTTTGGGGGACGGTGTACCCACTGAAGAGATTTGAGTGGGAGCGAAAGTTGGTGTGATGCGTTTGTCGTTCATTTGTTTTATGGAATGGGTAGAGTGGTGTGATGATTTAGATATTATGTTGAAGGGTCCGTGGGTTTATTATAATAGCGCATGGGTCGATCGTAGTCAAGGCAACGCTTGCTTAGGTGAACTAGGTCCGAAGAGATAGTTGACCATCCATTACATCAAGACCCGTGTCTCTGAAGCTCGTTAAGCCATTTTGTACCGTCTACTATTAGTAGACCATTGTCAGTTGTAACAGTCAGTTAGAAGCCCAAAAGTCTAACAATCAGTCTTACCTACTTCTTATTCTTTATCGTGTGGTTAGTGTCTAACCTGGTGTCACAGTTTTTATGCCGTCCATGGGCTTCTGACTTGGCTTTACATGCCGTCAAGAAATATCTCTCAGGCATGCTGGTTTCCTCACGATGTTTTCACCGAAGCAAGTGATAATTATACAATACGCACAAAAATCCGAAAAATGAGAGGTGCGTACCTTGGGTTGGAACTCGAGACCTATGACTTGGCAGTCCGACGGTCACACCACTAGACTATCACTGCTGCTTAGCACCTTCTAATTGGCTTGCGTAAGTCAGGCAGTCACTCCATGTAATATATACTGGTATTCGGCTGCACCCGATAAGACTGGAAGCCGACCCCAACATAGTTGAGAATGTATTCTTCAAAAACTAAATAAATATACCCATTCCAAATCAATCAAACAAACTAAATTAATCTGGAATTCGGCCATTTTTCTTGGAAATCTAAAACGGTTTAATGAAGAAATGTTGATTAATAACTTAAGTTCGCTTCAACAGATATCGAAACTGTCAGACTGAAGTAATTAAATGATAAATACGATTAACTTAGTTAATACAATAAAATTGTATAATCTAAGTATTATATTATAATATAATAATTAATATTAAAAGAAATAAACTCAGCTTATTTGTAATACTAATAACATAACATCACGACTGTAAAAGCCAAGTCAGAAGTCCATGAGTGGCATAAAAACTCTGGTACCATGTTAGGCACTAACCACATGAAAAAAAAAGGCTGTAGGTAATCCCCGAAGGGTTAGGCAGAGGTGTACCTAATATGTAGTACACCCACATTTTGCCTATTGCCATCAACCGATCACAAATCCAGACTCCGTGGCTGCTACTGAGAAATTCCTGATGGAAAAACCCAATAGCAATTTTCGCGACCTGGAAATCAAGCCCAGGGCCTCATGCTCAGCAGTCGCGATCCAACGAGGTTTTTTGGAAAAGTCAGGTGCAACCGGCGTGTGCGCATGACTAGATGTAATATGAATAAGGACGAGAAAGGAGTTCGTACTTTTTAGGGAGGTACGGAATCTCAAAAGGAAAAACGGAACCCCTATAAGGGGTTCCGTTTTTCTGGGGATCACTCTTGTGTCTGTCTGTCACAACAGCCAATTTACTCCGAAGCTACTAGACCGATTGAGTTGAAATTTGATACACATTTATGTAAGTCGGTGACCCAAAGACGGACGTATAACGTTAATTAATGAACTTTAAATATGGGTGCCACTTTGGGGGGAAAATTATAAAATGAAAAAAAAAAATTGTATACTGTGTTACATATCAAACAAATGTATTTTTTTTATAATTTTAACTTAAACAGTTTTGAAGTTATTTAAGAAAATAGGCGAAAATTGACCACCTCAACTCTTAACTCCGAAACTACAGGGCCGAAAATTTTGGGAAAAACACTAGAAATAGTTCTTTGTTCTCGTTCTATACATTACAGGTAAACCTGTAAGAAATCTTAGATTTAAAAACGGAATTTATATAATTAACGTACGCTCCATCTCCACGCGCATTGAACTCGCACTTGTCCGGTTTTTTTCTCTAACGACTTTCAACTATATTGGCGATACTTTCACACAAGCCTAAAAGCTTGGCTTGCCCTTATAACCTACCACTCTTCATGATGTTAGGGTTTCTGAACAGTCTGATTTTCTTACGGGCTTGCCGTATTGTTGGCCCTTAAGCACGCAACTCACAGACAAAACGAGGTTCCGAATCTGACCAAGTTTTCCTTTTTGAGTTTTACCTCCAGAGGGCCTAGATAAAATGTGATTCTAGCAGCGACAGGTAATAGAAAGAATGGAAAGGTCAGAAATGTATTGGATTGACGTCAGCAACCGAAAAGCATAAGTACATCAAGCTACCCGAAACCATTTCAATCAACCTTGAACCTAATGCTTCAGCGATAAAGTTGAAATCTATTAACGAAAGACAGATTTTAGTAGCTTGATATGCTGGCGTCTGTACGTTGATACTGTTGAAATTCAACAGGATCGACACCTTCCATTACCTTTCGCCATCGCAAATTCGTACCTAGCAGAATCTTGTTAATAGAAAAATGAATTTCTCTCACAACAATTATAATACACTAATGAATACCAAACAAAATAAAATACGACTTCATAAAGTACTTAAAAACAATTTTCTACGTTAAAATTCATTTCCCATTGTCAAAGAACCAAACAGAACTACGAACACAATTGTCAACAGACAAATAAAAACAACAATCAAAATCGTCCAGATATTTTAGATTTTACAACACACATACATACCTACTAGATACAATTATTCGTCTACCTCCAACTACGTATTCCGAAGGAGTGACAGAGATAGCTAGATACGGAATGTTAGAGGGTAGAAAGAGAGAGAGGATGTCGTAGTTTCATATTGTACTCATCTCAATATTGAGATTAAAAGTGACGCTTGGCTTGGTGCAAATTATTTGACGTAGGGTCAGCAAAAAAGGGGGGTGTAAATATTATCATGTTAATATGTGGGTAGTTTTGTTTTGGGGACAAAAAAAGGGTTGTGCGTAGTTTGAAATGTGGAGGGATGTAATGGGAGCTAATGACATTTGTTAGACACGCCTTTAAGTGACTGTGTAATTTGTTTAATCTAAGCAAAGTTTATGTATTCATTAATTCTGTTTTTTTTTCTCTGTAGATATATGAACGAGTGTACAGTTCATTGCCTGGTTGGTCTAGTGGCCGCAACTGCATAGCATGAGGTCCTGGGTTCGATTCCTAGGTCGTGTCAAGTGTTATTGGGTTTTTCCATCAGGAATTTCTTAGTAGCAGCCACGGAATTTGGATTTGTGACCGGTTGATGGCAATAGGCAAAATGTGGGTGTATTACATATTAGGTACACCTCTGCCTAACCCTTCGGGGTTTACCTACAGCCGTTTCTTTTTCGTGTGGTTAGTGCGTAACCTGGTATCAGAACTTCAGCCACGGAGTCTCGATTTGTGTCCGGTTCGCCCCTATTACATGGGGCTTAAACATAACTGGCGAAATGCGGGTATACTATTAGGTACACTTCTGCTTAACCCTTCAGTGACTACAGGCGTGATGTTATGTTTATGTGTGAAGGAGGACGAAGCAAATGGAGTACGTGAGGATCATGGCAGATGGCGTTCTGTAACTTCTGCCTACGAAAAAAACGCGAGATTGTGTATGTAGTAATTAATACCTTTCGTAAACTCTTCACGATCCACCCGAGTGAAGAGTTTTTGTTTCATACCTCGTTCACTCAACACTGAAAAAATAACCGAAGACTGAAGTTTCATCCGTGACACACTCTAAGTGACTTTTTTCAGTTGATTTTTCCTCAAAAGCTGTCGCTGTCGAAGAGGGTTAAAGATGCACCATTGCGCCCCTTTAAAATTAACAAACTAAACCTTATCAATTTCAAAACGACAATAAACCTAATACTAAGTCTTTCCCCAATTATGTTGGGGTCGGCTTCCAGTCTAACTGCCTATCTGGCCTCCAGAACCCAGTGGGGTAAAACGATACCTCTTAATAAGACTGGTTATCAGACTTGCGGGCCACTGACTATCCGTAAAGCCTGTCAAAGATCTACAAATGGCAGCCGAGACAAACGGCTTAAAGTGCTTTCCGATGCCAAGTAGCACTCAATAATATTTAAAAATTAATTCACTCGTTCTCTGCTGACGCTACCGAGTCAGGGCTCACTTCACTGAAACGTAGCACTGCAGGCGACGTTTTTGCGCACCGTACCTCTGACACAGACACCTTTTTATGTAAAGACGGGACAAGATACAGGATTACTAGATAAGATCCCTTGTTTTATACAAATTAAGGTTTAAATTCTAACGAGGGGGACGTCATTTTGTTGATAGACTTGGATAAAACACTAGAAGAATATAAAGCAGGCGGTGGCGAGGCATCAGATACTCGTAATGTAACTGCATACTAACGTTTTGAGTGAGTATTATTTCATACCAGCTTTTGCCCCCCGGCTTCACTCGCATTAATATAGAATTTGACAATCAAGTCGGGTTGTACTCTGCTTTTATTAATACAATTCAGTCACGATTCCAAAGTCAGGTAACGTCATCTATAATCATAAGAATGTTATTGTTGTTTTCCTCGGAAACAGTACTTTTCGGGATGAAAGGTACCCTATGTCCGTTTCTATACACCTGTGCAAAATTGCAGGATTATCGGTTGAGTGGTTTAGGCGTGAAAAGGTATCAAACAATATCACTTAATGAAAAAAAATGATGCTTACTTTGACTGCAGTAATTTTAATACGCTTTTTTTAGCTTCACTTAAAATTCAAATTCAAATTCAAATACTTTATTTCGAACAACCAAGTCCATAATGGGTTAGAAATGCTTAATAACTATGTTAGGAGTAATAATTTTATAGCCGTCATAGATACATTTAAAAAAAAATAAAAAAAATAATTACAATTGTTTACATAAATGTCTACACTTAATTGGTATAGTCTGCTCCCTAATGATCCCTTTTAATTCAATTTAATTTATTCTAATTTAATTCAATTCAATTCTATATATTATATTTTATTTTAATTAAATTTAATCTACTTTAATCTAATTTAATGTAATCTAATTTAATTTAATAAAAAACTTGCTATTTAAAAAAATCTTAAAACCCACTTCCCGGTTTCCGATTGAGCTAAAATTTTTCATACAATTTGGATTTACATGACAATACATGGTTAGCTAAGTGACGTCATTCTAAATCTAATATGGCGGACTCCCAAAGATGGCGGACTAGTTATATTTTTATGATATGGGTACCTATCAATTGAAAGGGTTTGCTGAGAAAATACGAGAAATAGAATGACGTCACTTAATTTTTCGAACACTACTAAATGCTTCTTGACCATTATGAATGGGCCCGTATATGGCATGCCTGGAACCTGGAGACAACAAGACGGGGTTGCAATAGACCCAAAAGAAGTTATACAGCCTCTGTCATCTTCAAATGTTTGGCAGAAACAGAAAGATATTTAAATATGCTTAGCGGTAAACACATTGAGCTCCATGTAAAATATTGGTATTCAGATGCATCCGGTTAGACTGGAAGCCGACCCCAACATAGTTGGGACAAGGCTAGGCAGATGATGATTTCATCACCACTGCTCTCAAAATATGGTGACGAAAAATTTGAAACCGGCACGCGGACACTGACAGATACTACAAAATATTATCTCCAAGAGTCTTTAAGAGTATAAATAAGAATAGGTATAAAGCTCTTCATCCCCAATAGAAAAGGAATGATCCTCCGACCACACGGGTGTTGTGTCTGGTGGGCTACTGCCCGACAGTTGCTGTCAGGTTTTTCTACATAGTCTTAAGTCGCGGATAACGTCAACTGCGCGATTTAGATTTTTGACGTTAGTTCTTCATTTGCGTCATAGATGGCGCTGTAGTAAATTTTGCAGTGCCGCTACAAATCCGTCGTCCGAAGACGCAGTCCGCAGTTTGTCCGTACCATTTTGAAAATGAAGTCTCATCCAGTCTTGACTACATCTATCTGCCATCGGAACACCGAGAATACGTCTTTCTTTGCCTCTCTTTGACTATTTACTAGCTTTGAATACGACTGTTGTTAATATCATTCCGAGTACTCTCTTTAAACAGTGAAAATATTACTTTAGTATATAACTTGTATTGTAAAGGGCAGCTTCGCTTGACTGTGTAGCTAAGGCATTGTTTGTAATTAATATTACTGGTATACATATTTGGAACAAATGGCTACTATTGACCTATTCATTTTTGTACCTTATCACAATGCTGTCCTATTTTTTTGTTTGTTATATTTTTAGATCATTGGCAGTCATTACAAGTAAAACAGTGGCCCAAAAGTCTGACAACCACTCTTACAAAGGGGTATCGTATTACGCAGTAAGTACTAGCTAGGTTGTGGAGGTCAGACAGGCAGTCGCTCCATGTAAAATACTGGTATTCAGCTGCATCCGGTTAGACTGAAAGCCGGCCCTAACATAGTTGAGAAAAGGCTAAGCAGATGATGATCACAATATTGTCCTATTTAACCCTAAGGTTTACTGGAATGCTTTGTAAAATTAAGTGTGTCTATATAAGGTCCCATTGAAATAGGTGGACAAATTTTAACACAGCGTTCAGTACGTCTAACCAAAGATATCCAAGCAAAAAAAAACACTGATTAAAGTGATTTTTACCTAAAATTATAAATTGCCGGCACACAAGAATCACAGACACACACAAAACGGTCAAAACAAAATCACTTTAATCAGTGATTTTTTTTTTTGCTTTGCAACACGAAGGTAAAATAAATAAATAATACCTACTATACTCCTTTCGCCTCGTCCACATTCATACATCTGGTCACACACGCACGCCGGTTGCAAGTACCTCGCAAACAATATGTCAGTTGTAGAACTCCAATTCCAGTCCAAATCATAGAAGAAAGTTCACTAACATCTTGCGAGGATAGACTTATCTACTTACTTATTAAAAACTTCTAATGTTTTGCAAAACAATCGTTTGATACGAACGCCTGAGGGATATCGCCGTCGAGGTCGACCGCGGTGACGCACGATGGTGTGACGATCTGGGGGTCTAAAATGGCCGCTTTAGCAGAATCATAATAGGATAATAATATGAATTACGTTTAAATTCGTAAAATGGTCACAAGGTGGGACAATTCATAATAGTAGGAACGTCTATGACAATTTTAAGAATTTAAGCATAATTCATGTTATTATCCTATTATGATTCTGCTAAAGCGGCCATTTTAGACCCCCTGCATCCCCTGATCGCACTAGATAGATAAGTTTAGAAGGAGAAAAGTTAGGCTTTGCCCAGCAGTGGGACACTACGTAGGCTAACTAAAAAATATTCCGTTTGATATATACGAAGAACAGCAGTAGTGAGAAGACATTTCAGGTTTATCAGCCCCAGGTTCTATAACAACTTAAATAAGACTCTAAATATTTATCATTTACCCCGTAGTCTCTTGAGAAGGAAGTTGACTGAGTGGTTGAAATCATTGGCATATGACGCAACCGAAAAAAATGTGGAAACTTAACTTGGCACAAAACACTGACACACCCAAACTCTCACTTACACACACATACACCCGCCACACGTGGGGTGTGGCACAAGCACACACAAACACTCACCTACACATACCCCCTCATACCCACCCACTCCCACTCACACATACACCCGCCACACGTGGGGTGTGGCACAAGCACACACAAACACTCACCTACACATACCCCCTCATACCCACCCACTCCCACTCACACATACACTCCCGCTTTTCTACTAAATTTTTACACCAATGTTGGTTAAACAGTAATATTAAATTCTGGAACAACGGTTTTCTTGTTTGGTTGGGCGTTGGTAGCTGCGACACAGTTATGAACTTGTGTAGCTATCATCGTTTTCTTTGTAATTGTGACCTGTACATGTTCCAAAAAAAAAAAAAAAATTACATATATAGAAAGCAGTGATATAGCTTAGAGTTGTGACCGTCAGACTGCCAAGACAGGTCTCGAGTTCGAACCCAAGACACGCACGTCTGATTTTTCCAATTCATTTGCGTATTATATAAACATCACTTGCTTCGGTGAAGGAAAACATCGCGAGGAAACCAAACCAACATGCCTGAGAGACATTTCTCGACGGCATGTAAAGTCAAGTCCCCATGCGGCATAAAAACTCTAACAGAAGAATACAAAGAATACACTGTAACTACAGCTTTAAGGTGGTAGCGCCAGGGCAGGCCGCGAAATTTAAATTTTCTTACGTTCTTTGCAATTTTCAGGTCAGTGTCAGGTTGTATGTTGATGAAAAATGAGTCGCGCCAGTAACACGTATGTAGTTACATAATTATAATCATTAAAATCAACAATACAACCCTCCAAGTTCATTTAACCCCATTCAATAACTATTTCATGAAAAAGTCACTCAATGGAGTTAAAATAATGACACTGACCAGCAAATTGCAAATACGTAAGAAAATTTGAATTTCCTTAATACGAACTGACTGAGAAACTGTCTCCGATGTATTAAAAACATAAGACTGCAATGAGACAATCAGCAATCATCATTTGCCAAGCCTTTTCCCAACTATGTTGAGGTCGGCTTTCAGTCAGCAATTTATGTTTACTGATACTGTTAACCTGGTCACCCCACTGCTGGGCAAAGCCCTCTCCCATGACTTCCAGTTGTTTCAAACCTGGGCCAGCGTGGGCCACTGGTCGCTGGTCTTGTCCAGCTCGTCCCGCTATTTTCTACGAGGGCTGCCGCGACGCCGTCTATGTTGTTCTATGTTAGGGATTTTGGTTTCCGCACTTAGTCCCTAAATTTGACCATTGTGCGTGAGCCATGGTGGCCGTTACTCCAACCAGTCCACCTCCCTCCAGAAGCAGATCAGACTTCCCGGTCTTCTCAGGGCATCCGCAAGAGATCTTGGTGTTCCAAGAGTCTCCTCGCGTATCTGGGTGACGCCAGTACACTCAAGGAGTACGTGCGCTATCGTTTCCTCCGCCTCCATGCACGCCATACACAGGGGGCTGTCAGTGATACCTAGGTTGTGGAAGTGGTGCCATCGCCACGCCATCTAAATTTACGCATAATAATTAGCAGGAATCTTCGCCTACACTGGACAAGTGGACATTGCCTTACCTACCTACCTGTCTATACGTCCTCCACACTAGTTACCGGTAGTCAATGGTGCTAATCCGCCAGGTAACTAATACATAGTTAATACACTAAAGCCCAGTTAGTCTAATTGGCTTCCAATCGGGCCTCAACGTCCAATAATCTAGATTCTGAGCCTGTCCTAATTACTTAAGTACTGTTGGATTCGGGGATTGTGAGCAGAAGGTTCAATTTAATTGGAGTGGTTTTTTAATAACAAAAGCCTATACCACACACCTCTTCTTTGCATGTCGATGGACTCAAATAGTACCCGACCACCTGCATAGCTCTTTCGTTTGCTTCGTTTAAATCCTGGAAGGTGCAGGTGGCTGTGCTGGATGGGCAAAAAAGGAGGTGGGGCATATTCTGCAGAGGGGCTCCACACGGGCATTGTATCACGCGCTCACACACTTTTAATTAATCACAATACCTTACATTTTGACAGTTCAGCAAATTTCATTGCATTATTTATTTATTGAAATAATTAACAAGACATTACAATAAATGAGGTAATGTGTTAGGAATTTCTTTCAAAATCAAAGGAAGCAAGAATGTTATTCGCTATAAGTGCTTTTGTTTAAAAATAAAATATTGTTATCCGGACCTCTACAATCGTGGTGTTAAAAACCTAGGGCTGTTCTGGAACCGAGAACACTTTTCTATGGGGAATGAAGGATTTTACACACTGTTCATCGTACCCCCAAATTGGTGACCCCGACGTGATCGCGTACGTGAACGAGGCAACGTTACTCAAGCCTGCAAGACATCGTCAAACTCGAAGAACGTAGGTACCGTTTATAGTGACTGAAGAGCTACGGATGCACAATGAACCTACCCACCTCGAAGGACTCAACATACGCCTTGTTATTTTAATCGGTTACCAAAGTGGGAATACTGCACTTATCTGCCAATTCTACATCCCCGAATCCCGAATCCAGATAGGCCGGAATTTAATTTCTTATCGGAGCTTATAAGTGGTAATTACGTTATCGTGAAATCTATCCCGAACCTTAAAAATACGACTTTATCTTTTACTACAAAGGTTGAAAAAGTGTCTGTTTCAGCATAATTTAGCTATAAAACTTTTGTACGTACAAGTGTAACGTTTAATAGCTTTGGATATAAGAACAAACTACATGGCGATGATTTTACGTCACGATCGGTACATATTAGTCTTTTTATTCCATGTTCCTAAGTCATCAAAAGCGTATCAACCGTACTAACATAACCCACATAGACATGGCGGTACTACAATGGGTATCATATTACCCAGTACTAACTGGGTGTGGAGGTCAGATAGGCAGTCGCTCCATATAAAATACTGGTATTCAGCTGCATCTGGTTAAATTGGAAGGGGACCCCAACATAGCTGGGAAAAGGTTAGGAAGATGATGACATCATCAAAGACGTTTTCTTCTAAATATTGCGTTTATACGTCTTTGAAATTTAGTATCAGGGTTGTCATTGTGGCAACGGTAAAAGTATTAGCCAGCCAACAAGATGATACGGCACAGCTGTACTTGGGCAGGCGAGATTTGTTGCCATCGCGGGAATATCCTGGATGAGGCTGGCAGAAGAGCGTGGAGCTTGGCACAAGCAAAGAGAGCCTTATACCCAGCAGTGGGTAAAGACGGGCTTTGGATGATTATGATGATGAAGCCGAATAAGATCCAGCGATGAACCGAACAGAGTTTGCCGATCGATACGAGCCGAACGAAAGCCAACAAGATGGTAATGGCTTCTACTCACTTGTTGGGGTCTGTCGGCATGATATGGTAGAGCTGGACCGGCGTGAACAAACTGAGGCGACCTAAGCCACATATGATTCAGCGATAACCGAACGGAGTTTTCCGGTCGATACGATCCGAACGAAAGCCTAATATGTAAGTAGTAATTGTTTCGGATCGACACCTTGCAGAATATACTTACCAACCAGTATCTAGCATTAACGGTACATACATTTCAGCATCACTATCGACTATTTTTATATTTACCCGGCTTCCCTCAACCAAAAATATATGAATCCACCTCCCCTAACTTTAGCCGTAAATTCTTTTAAACCACTTTTAATTCCTTCGCGTAAAGTTTATAGGCGTTGCCCATCTTTATATATCTACCTTTAGCTACCTCTTACGAAACAGTACCGTCTATAAGCGCGTTGGGTTGAGGATATCGTCAAAGGCCCAGGAAACACTTGGATGAGGGACGCACAAAATGGATAGTTCATCATCTGCCTGACTTTTCTTAACTATATTGGGATCGACAACCATTCTAACCGGTTGCAGCTGCAAACCAGTAGTTTTTATGGAGTGACTGCCTATCTGACCTCCACAACTCAGTTAGTACCTACTAATCAAAACGATACCTCTTGGTAAGACTGGTTGGCAGACTTTCGGGCCACTGACAGACGGAACCAATGGCTTAACGTGCTTTTCGAGGCACGGAGGAAACTCTGTTTACAATGGTTGGCAACGAAGAACTATGGCAGAAGAAAGGGAAGACGAAACGCAGCAGTGGGTGATTCGGGGTTGAAATAATGTTGATGATAACGATAAACTTCCTGCTGGTATCGTGCTCGGAAGTGCGACTGCCGAATGTGGGGTCCTTGGCTCTGTTCTCGGGTCGCACGGTATGACTGGGTTTCTCTGTTTAAAATATCACAGCAGCAGATCGGATTCAGGATTTATTTGGATTTGCCTGTTTGATGGCAATAGACTCTCCCCCTATTACATGAAACCCAAACATAATTTGGAAAATCAGCCTATACTACAGGTGGGTTCAGTGCGTCACACACATATCATCCTGGAATCACCCACTGCTGGGTATTATAGGCCCCCTCCCCCTTTTTTCTGCCACACTTCCCGGTTCTGTGCGTCCCTTATCCAGGTTTCCCTGTACATCTGCCTAACCTTCCGAGGTTTACAACCGTGATGTTATGTTAATTATCGACCCTTATCGTACAGTTTCGCTACTTTATTTACCTTGACCCTGTTTATAAATATCTGGCCGTACATTAAAGGTATTGCTTGGTTAATATTGTACGGAGCGCGTAGTCCGCTGGTCACGTGCATGCCGTTAGAGGAAATAGTTCTAGCGACATGCGTGGGTGGCTCACAGGTATATAGGACGTACACGGGGCAAAGTAGATCGGTTTGCAGGGCACACCACAAAGATGTTGGTGTGCGTAAAATCAACTGGTGTATTACTTCGCCTATTTGTTAGTGTTTGCTTCACTATAGTATATGTATAATATGAGGTAAAGAATATGAAGCATCAATTTAACCCTATGACTAACCGGTGTCGTGGCATAGATGTGTAATCATTCGGCTGGTAAATCAAGTGTCGTAGGATCGAATCTGCGCCGCTGGCGTCAACTTTTTGCATTATTAAAAAACTTTTATTTTCATTTTGTTGAATTTTTATTGTAATTTACCTGATAATAAGAACATTATTCGAAAAAAAATATGGAAGTAAAAATTAAACAATTTGTATTAAGAAATCAACAACATTTATTGACTAGGTTTTTTTTTATATTATAATTACAAATTAAAAAGTTTTGTGCATGACAAATATTCTAAGTCGGACAAGAAATAACGTTACTTTTCTTATTCAAGTGGGTAATTTATTTATTAGTGAAATGAATAAACATGTTAATAAGATAGATATTAAGATACAGGTATCCTAAATTGTTATCTCACTAACAATAACATCACTCACATAAAACAAATCGAATTACCCCCTGATATTTTTATTAATATCCTATTGGTGCGCCTTCGCTATCTATGACTTATTCATGCACGAAGTAAATGTCTCCACTAGACCTGCATGGAAGAATATTTTTTTTTATGATAGCGCTCACCATCTTTTCGCCACAATATTTTGCGACCGTCCTTGTCTGATTTAAAACATTTTTCATCTCTAAATATAACTATATTATTGCACCAATCAAAATCCAAATATTCTCTTGCGAAGCGTACCCGATTTTGCCTGTGAATATCTGACATTCAAATTTTCTTGGCTGGCCTACAACATTTCACACCAGCTGCTCGCAAGTGGTTTCGTACAGTTTGTAATGTCACGTCATGTTTAGTTGCCGTGGAACGAGTAGTGAGGAAGGGCTCAGCGGTATGCGTAGCAACTATATCAGATGCCAATCTGTGAATGCAAATCCAGCCTTTGGTCCCGGTCGGCAAGGATCAATGCTTCCCGAATCTGCATAACGATGGACCCACAATTGCACAGTCCTTCTCTGTGAACAATAATAAAATATTGTTACAAAAAACAACAATCAATAACATGTGGATTATTTAAACATATTAAACTTCTAAACATCATAATAACATTTTGTTACTCACCGATATCTTTAAACGTCTCGCAATTTCACTAATTGAAACATTTTGCTCATGCAAAAGAATTATTTCAGCTCATAAAAGTGTGGTTCAATGATTCATATTGATTCACAAATAAAAGCACTTCTCAAAAAACGCAGGGTATAATGTCTAAAAACGTAACGAAAGCCCGATAGTCAATAGCATTATGACGATGAACTTAAACTACTAACTTAAACATGATTTGTCATTTTTAGAGGGTAGACAACTAATACATTCTAACCCAAATATAAAGAGACTTGCTAATAGTTAAGCAATGAATTGAACAAACAAATGTAAAATATTTTATTAAAACATACAAAAACATTAAGCTGTTGGCAGTCGGATTCGATCCTACGGCGCCGGCGCAGTAAGTAATTATTTATCGCACGCTCGACTAATGCGCCACGGAGACGATTGTATGATAAGCTAAATTTATGCGTCATATTCCCTGCAACATTAGTGACAAGAAATTTTATTGTGTGTGCGTGGACAACGGGTTATTGTGAAGCAAACACTAATAAATAGGCGAAGTCAGACGGCCGTTGATTTTACGCACACCAACATCTTTGTGGTGTGCCCTGCAAACCGATCTACTTTGCCCCGTGTACATAGGTGTTCTATATCATAATATCACGCCTGTGGAGGCGTAGGCAGCTGTGTACTAAAACGCTCACCTTTCTACAGTAAAAAGTCAATGAAACAAAGATACCGACTTCCGAAAGTAAAGTTATTTTAGACATTTTTAGTGTTTTTTGGAAGTCAGTTTTTTTTTCGCAGAAAGTTTTTTTTTATTTTATCGTTTTTAGTTGTAGTAAACTACACAAATTCTTGGATTCTGAAACATTTCTCCAACATTCGTTTCGCCGTTGATCGGTTCACCGACAGAACGATTCACTTTTCTTTTTTTCTCCGACAGAACTTTTCAATGACGAACGTTTCGCCGACACTACGATTCACTTTTCATTATTTCACCGATAGAACGTTTCAACGGCGAACGATTTGCCGACAGAACGATTCACTTTTGAAAATTTCATCGACAGAACCTTTCACCGGCGAGCTATTCGCCGACACAACTGTTCATCTGCCCCTGGTGTATAAAATATAGGTATTCGACATGTAGACCTGTCGCTGCCGGCCGTCGCGGCGTCGCTCGCGCGATGGTCGGGAGCGCAGAGTCGTGGGATGCGGTGATCTCTTTCTGTGAAACGGTCATCTCACAGAAGGAGGCTGCGGAGAGGGAGGTCGAGACCACTCTCTCGATCCGCAGATCAGCAGCACGAAATGTTTCAGAATCAAATTCTTGTCATGAATAAATTTTTACATTGTAATTAGAAGTTATTACGGGATCATCATGTCATCAAAATAGCCCAAAAAGAAAAAATACGTATTTGAGGAAAAAAACAAACTACTGAACCGAGTTTGATGAAATTCTTATGAAACTAATCGGTAAGTATATCCTTCCACATTATAAAAGATTTTTCCAAATCGGTTCATATATGGCGGAGTTATGACGTAATAGTCAGAAAAATAATACAACCCAACTGAACCTCCTCCTTTTTTGAGGTCGGTCAAAAAGACGAGTCTTTTGCTATACTGGGCACAAACCCAGACTCGGGGCTACTTCTGAAAGTTTCATAGTATTATGGCAAACCTAAGAGGAAAAACACATGATAAATTAGCCAGACCAATAAGGCAGTCTGAAAAGGAAAAATTAATGGCAATAGGTTCGCCCCCTATTAATGGGACTTAAATACGAGGTGGAAGGGACACCGACGCGAAAACGGTTACCACGTATTCAGTACATCATTCTGAGCCCCCCTACAAAGAAACTTTTCATCGGTTATTAAAAAAAAATCTGCTATTTCTAACAAAAGTGCAATACATACACGGTCAAAATGTATGGAACAGCTAAAATTTTTATGTGGTGTTTCTGGGCTCAGAATGATGTACTGAATACGTGGTAACCGTTTACCACGCCGTATAACTGGCCGAAATATGGGTGTACCATGATACACCTCTGCCCAACCTTTCGGGGAAATACAGGTGTGAATGTTGTTCACCACAAAAAGTGATGATGCTGATGATGAGCACCAACAATTCCCAACAATGTTGAATCATCATCCATCACCTACGAGTATAGTCAGCTGCTGTCGAGCAGTCAGCTGTGCGCACTCATTGCGAATGGACGCTAACGAGGTCTCAGTAGCGGGGGCATTGACCCCTGCGCGCGCGCCGGAACGAAAAAGTGAAGTTGGACGTAATATTGTGAAATGTAATCAATGTAATATTGTAATTAGTGAAGTTTTGTCGTTTATACAGAACAAAATTGATATTATGGACAATCAGAGTCTTATACAGATATGCAAAAGTGGTTTTTCTGAGGAAGACGTAGCATGTGCAAAGAAACTGTTATATCAAGCCATTCCAAACAGCAGGCGTGTAATAAATAGGAAGTGCAAAGGCAAATCTGAAAGGGAGTTGGTTGATATTATAGACCTTTTCAAACAAACAGACCCGGAACTCATACCGGTTTTTGTTGCTCGTGACTTGCAGAAACTTCCTCCACTTACCTTCGATCACGTAGATGTGACAAATTTACTAAAAAACATCATAATATTACAATCAGAAGTTAAGTGCATTAAAGATAGCTACGCAACTATAAGTCATGTGGAGGAATTAATTAAAAGAAAAAGTGATTCACAACACCTAGGACACTCGTCTATTGAAAGGTCAGAAACTAATATTAATAGACGACGTGGTGCTTTCGTATTAGATGAGAGCACTTATGTTAATTTAAGTGATAGCAAATGTAATGAATCGCATAATGATTTGCAAAATACAGAAATAATAACGAATGTCGGTAAAATGACACAGAACAATGGGTCAATGTCCGATACCCCCACTGTCGCTAAGCAAGGTTCACCATCTCACTCGTCACCGCACGCTCTCACTTGCACAGTCAACTTAGGCTCGCCCGCGCCCAGCTCTCGCGCGCATGACATGACGTGTGCGCAGCGCGTGGAGGCCACTGCGGTTTCGACAAGCCGTAATGAAGTGAATGAGGCCCGCGTACTTGTACAACACCCAGCGAAACATAAGACAAATTTTAATTTGCAAAAAGGGAATTTATGCTTGGATACATGTGAGGTGGCTAAGTCCTGGGCAAATACTGTGAAGGATGGAGAGTGGAAAAAGGTAGAACGCCGGAAAAACTATAAATCTGTAAATAGATTTATTGGTAATCAGGGGAAGGGTGCAGTTATTCCCGACAGTAAGTTCAGGGCTGCAGACATAAAAATACCTTTTTATATTTATAATGTGGATATGGCAGCTACCTCCAAGGACATAGCAGATTATGTATTAAGTAGGACACAAGTAATGATATCTCCTGAGAAAATTAATATGAAGAAACGCAAGGGATATGAGGCATACAAATTTTTTATTCCTAAAATTAAACTACCAGTTTTTATGGATGAAAATATATGGCCGGAAGGTGTGTCTTTCCGACAATTTATTGAATTTAAAAAAACTTTGAATGGATAAGCCTGTTAAGCTAATAAGTTTTAATTGTAAAAGTGTTACAACTTCAGTTGATTGTGTCAGACGACTGTGCGATACTGCGGACGTTATCGCACTGCAGGAGACGTGGTTGTTGCCGCATGATCTGGCCTTTTTGGGAAACATACACAACGACTTTGCATTCACCGGAAACTCAGCAGTGGATACGGCAGCAGGTGTACTTCGTGGTCGACCCTATGGAGGTGTTGCACTTCTGTGGCGGAAGAGTCTGTTCTCGATGGTTAGTGTTATAAAGTGCAGCAGTGTTCGTATCGCGGCAATAAAAGTGAGTTTGTGCGACAAAGATATGCTGGTATTTTCGGTTTATATGCCTACCAACTCCAGTGACAATCTCGCCGAGTTTACTGACTGCTTGAGTGAAATCGCAGCTATAATCGACAGCAATAGTATAGAAACTGTATTTATGTTAGGTGACTATAATGCACATACTGGCGAGCTATTCCATAGTGAACTACTTAAGGTCTGTGAGGAACAACAATGGTTATGTGCTGATATTGAGTGCTTGCCGAGTGACTCATACACTTTTGTGAGTGACGCGCACGGGTGTAGGCGCTGGCTTGACCACTGTATTACGACACAGGCCGCGCAACGGACACTCGTTAATGTTAAGGTACTGTACGATATATATTGGTCGGATCATATGCCTATAGTGGTAGAATGTAATCTAAAGTTAATTACACCTAATGTAGTATTACCTAAACCTAACAGTAATAGCATTGTCTGGGGGCAACGTGACTCGAATCAGATAAGTATGTATGAGGAAATGTGTAATGTGGGTTTCCGGGAAATAGATTTTCCGCACGCTTTCAGGCACTGTGCAGACATTCATTGTAGGAATGTGAACCATAATATTGTTCTGGATGATTTATACAGTGACATAATATGTATTCTCCAACAGTCTGCTGAGTGTAGTGCGGCGGCGAATAAGCCCCGAACGTATAAACCTGTGCCAGGGTGGAATAAACATGTAAAAATAGCTTACGAGGAGGCTCGCTTAGCTTTTCACGGCTGGCAGTTAAGTGGTAAACCTGTTACAGGTATTGAATATAATAAAATGCGTGATACGCGGAGAAATTTCAAAAGTAAATTAAAATGGTGTCGTAATAATGAAGAACAAATTAAACTAAATGTAATAGCTGAAAATCATAAATCTAAGGACTTTGTAAATTTTTGGAAAAACTCGAATAAACTGAATCCTAGGTCGAGCCTCCCCGTAAGTGTTGGTGGTAAACATGATCCCACACAAATTGCTAATATGTTTGTAGACCAATTCAAAGTGGAGCCCTTGGCAAATTCCTCTGCTGGTTATGTGACGCAGGAGGTGACTGGCGCTGATGTGAGCATGGCGCGGGGATTGAATTTATCTACTAAAGATGTCAAGAAAGTGATAAAAAATATGGTTAGAGGCAAGTCCCCGGGACATGATCACCTTAGTGTCGAGCACCTTAAGTATGCAGGTGTACACTTGCCAAGAGTATTGTCGATGTTTTTTAGACTGTGTGTGAGTCATTCTTATATACCCAGTGCACTTATGAGAACTATAGTTGTACCTGTCATTAAAAATAAAACCGGTGATGCTGCTGATCCCAGTAATTACAGACCAATATCCCTGGCAACGGTCATAGCAAAGGTGCTGGATAGTCTGCTGGATACGTACATGGCCCCCAGGATTGACTTGCATGATGCACAGTTTGGCTTCAGGCCTGGGCTGTCGACTGAAAGTGCCATTATGTGTTTAAAGCGGACTGTCCGGTATTATACGGATAGGAAAACCCCTGTAAATGCGTGTTTCTTAGATCTGTCCAGGGCATTCGACCTTGTGCCTTATGACCAGCTGTGGGATAAGTTAAGAAACGAGAAAAAAGTTGATTTTGAGGTCACGTCATTGTTAAGGTTTTGGTATGAGAACCAAATTAACAATGTTAGATGGGCAGGAACTATGTCCGAGGAATATAGATTGAAATGTGGGGTGAGGCAGGGGGGAATCACCTCCCCTCGCCTTTTCAATTTATATATAAACCAGCTGATTGTTGAGCTCAGCAATACTGGTGTCGGCTGTCATATTGATGGAGTTGCTATGAACAACATCAGCTATGCGGACGATATGGTCTTGCTGAGCCCATCAATCAGTGCGTTAAGACGTTTGCTGAAGGTCTGTGAGAGCTACGCAGTGACTCAGGGGCTTAGGTATAATGTCACTAAGAGTGAGTTACTTGTTTTCAGTGGTGGTGCCAAAAGATACGTAAATGTTCCATGTATCTCATTAGCTGGTACACCCTTGAGGCAAGTCTCAAAATTTAAGTATCTGGGCCACTGGGTCACTGAGGACCTGTGCGACGATTTAGATATCGAGAGAGAGCGTAGGGCGCTGTCTGTTCGAAGTAATATGCTGGCCCGTAGGTTTGCGCGGTGTTCTTGCGACGTTAAAATGACGCTTTTTCGAGCCTACTGTCAGACCTTTTACACCTGCAGCCTTTGGGTCAAGTATACGCAGAAGGCATACAGCGCCCTGCGTGTACAGTATAACAATGCTTTCAGGATGCTTGTGGGGCTGCCGCGGTATTGTAGCGCTTCAGGTATGTTTGCCGATGCGAGAGTGGATGATTTTTATGCTATCATTCGTAAACGAAGCGCTTCTCTCCGGCACAGAACAGATGTCAGCTCCCACGGCATGTTGAGAGCATTGAGTGACCGATGGGACTGCCCGATGCTTGGTCGATGGGTGAGACTGCACACACAGATCTCTATATAGTTGGCTGTAAGTGCATTTTATTTTATTTCTTTTTTGTTGTTAATTTTATTATGCCTATTTGTGATTTTTATGTGTGTGTATTGGTGTTATTCTGACATTGTTATGTAATTTGTAATGTATTTTGATGATGTTATTTTTATTATTGTGCTAATTTAATTTTATGGACTTCAACGTCTGCTAATAAATGATTATTATTATTATTATTATAAGCTCGTTCAGTAAATATCGTCAATTACTTATTGTAGAACTAGACAATGGTTGCGAATCTAATGAGTCGAAACTGTGGACTGCGCAACGGGCGTGATTTATAGTGTCGCGGTGCAAGTGGGAATGTTGGACGTTTTGGGTTAATTAGTTAATTTTATTGTACCTAAGTGTCACTCAGAATAAAACAGTTTGATAGGTTGTAATGGCTCCTATAGTTTGTATAGAAAATCATAAAACACTAATCGAATTCACTGGTTCCACTGATTTGGGTGTTTGACTAGAAAAAGACACAAATAAATAAGTGAGTCAGTAAAAAAAACTGACCAGTTATTATCTAGAGTGACCTAGACACGAAGAAATATAAAATACTAAAAAGAGTACTATGGACATACATGAGTTTTGATTCCAAAGGCACTCAAATATGTAAATATTTGAGCAATGGGCGATACAAGACGAAGAAAATAGATTTAAAAGACTTATAGAGCGCACATTGGCAATATTTTCATACAAAAATTTTCAATCAGAACATTTTCGATTTTGACACACGAATGTTACCTGACAAGCGGGCGTATGACACTATAGACAGTAGACAGAACAATTTGTAACTAAATAGTAACAAGTATTGGTTTACGATTTTCTTCGTCTTGTCCCGTCTATCACTCGTAAATATTGGAACGTACACATAAAAAAAAAAAACGTTTATTTCAATTAAAATTGGCATTTCGATACATACTTCTGGAGATCACCTTTTAAGCAAGGAATTGCTTGTATTAGGAGACTCCGCACTTCCACTTGTTATTTTTAAGCAATTGAAATGTAGACATGATTACACAAAAAAACTAAAATTAAGTTTAAAATTAAAAACAAAATAAAAAGGTAAACTTAAAAATTATTCAAACAGTTCTGCAAATAAATGAGCGTTATGTATAAAAAGGCCAGATCACGCGTGTACTTGTGGTATGTGTATCATGAGTGAGTGTGTGAGTGAGTGTGGGTGTGAGTGTGAAAGTGAGGTTGTATGGTGTGTGAGATAATAGAATAGAATAAAATAATTCTAATAAATTGAAAGAGCAATAATCAGCAATTTTAAGTAAAATTGAAAGTGTAGGTCCAAATGTAGGTTGTCGTTTGTCGGTTAGCCCTGCGACATTGTCTTGGGATCAAAAAAAGCTAAATAACTCTTCAATTCACTAACCTTGGGCACAACAACCCAAAGGTAACTAATTTGGTTATTGAAAAGAAGAGACAATAGACTCAACATCATCGTAGGTTTTAGTTTTAAGCCCGTCGATTACTACTTTTTTACAGTCCCGGAGCTTCATGGAATATATTCTTAATTCTTTATTCAGCAAGTTGTTTAAATAAGATGATTGTAAGTTTCACACTTATTAAAACAGTCTGATAGGCAGCAGTGGCTCCTATAATTTGGATAGAAAATCATAGAAAAACCAAATTCACTAGTTCCTTTGATTTGGGTGTTTTCTTTAAACCGACTACAAAATGGCAAAAAAATAAATAAGTAGGTCGGTCAATAGTGACCTAGACATAATAAACAGGATAGAAAGGACACGGTTCCCACGTATTCAGTAGATCATTCGGAACACCCCACATAGAAATTTACCATCGACAATAAAATTTGAAAAGAAACAGCTGTTCCATTTTGACCGTGTATACTTATTACCCTTTTGTGTAAAACAGTTTTTTTTTTAAATTGCTGATGAAAAATTTTTCACAAAGACAAAGAATAAAACATACGTGATAAGGAAGATACTCATTAACTACCAAAGCCAAGTTAATACACCACTACCGCGCAGTGGCGAAGGTTCCATACAACTCGATTCCTACCGGCTTCCTTGAAAAATGGCACAGTCAATATTCTATAGAAGAATAATAATACTAAGTAGGTACTCCGGCTTTTTTTTGGGATGGCAAATCATCAAATGACTCCTCCGGCTCTGGGTGGAGTGGAACGGAGTGTCAGACTTTTACTGACTAAAAACCATCCATGTTCCTTCTTTTGCCCTTTATGTTCCAGGGCCGCGGTATCTCTTTCCAACAGTCCCGCAGCCCACTCCGGCTTACCTCTTACAAAAATTGACCCTTCGTTACTGCTACCGCGCAAACTGCCACTACCAAATAAAATAGGTACATAATATATGAAAAAAAATGCGGACCATATACATAACCTCCTTCATTTTTAAGAAATTGGTCAATAACAGGCCTTGATACAGAATTCTTAAAATACACTGCCTCACTCACCTACTACGACAAAGATAAATATTTGTACCTACCCACTCGTGATATGAGGCGTGTGAACTCCCACGTAATGCGTCCTGAAATGGGAAACCTAACCGAGTATTGCTTATTTCTATTTAATCATAAAGGTTGCAAAGGTGTAAACCGCAGAAATTCCTTTCATAGCGTTGGAAAATAACTGGAATTTTCGTGTTGGAAGTACAGACGCCAGCATATCAAGCTACCCGACTGTAAAATTTTCCCAATCAACCTTGAACTTAATACTTTAGCAATAAAGTTGAAGATCTATTAAAGAAATTTGACAGATTGTAGTAGCTTGACGTGCTGGGTCTGTACGAACAGTCCTTTTTTGTATGTTTTGTCTATGCAGTTACTGAAAGTATTAAGCCTGTAGGGCTGGTTATTTTAGCATGCTTTATTAGCTTTACCTGTAACTAATTAACCTATACATATAAAAAAATCATAAAAGTTTTTGTATCACTCCCTGTTTCCGATTGAGCTTAAATTTTGCGTAACCATGCATTGTCATCCAAACTAAACAAAGTTTGGATGACAATGCATGGTTAATAGGTAGAGTGACATCATTCTAAATCTAATATGGCGGACTTCCAAAGATGGCGAACTATTTATTTTTTATGCCTATCCATGATATGGGTATCAAATGAAAGGGTTTGCTGAGAAGAATACGAGAAATAAAATGACGACACTCTAAAGCGTGTTCTTTTTGGTTTTTTAAAACATCATCTGCCTAACCTTTTGCCAACTATGTTGGGATCGGCTTCCAGTCTAACCGGATGCAGCTGAATACCAGTATTTTATATGGAGCAACTGCCTATCTGACCTCCACAACTCAGTTAGCGCTAGGTAATACGATACCCCTTGGTAAGACTGCCCTGTAACGACTGTCAAAGATCTACAAATGACAGCCGGGACTAACGGCTTAACGTGCTTTCTGAGGCACGGAGGAAACCCGGTATGTAATGGGTGGTCACCCATCCACGGACCAACCTAGGTAAGCACGGCTTAACCTAAAGATCGATCCGAGTGGCTGTTCTTATTTAGCCACGACCTCCTCTTTTGGTTTTTTTTTAAAACAATATTATTTATGTCCATAAGTCCATAAGTCATTTATTTCATAACAAAATACATTGTGTAGAAACTTAAAATAAGATTAATAGGATTAGTAATAGTAATAGTAAAAATAAAAATTAACAATAACTCATTTTTTACAATAATAAAATTAATAGTCACTTAATAAAGAAATATAATATCAAAACAAAATAAAAATTTAAATAATAAAATTAAAAGTCATTTAATAAAGAAATATAATGTCCCATGTAGTAGACGAACTATTACTACGTCGTCTATTTATCTTTATTTTCTGGAACATCGAAAGGTAACGAAATCTGAACTAAATCGTCACACTAGTCATTTTCATTCTCTATGCTAAGTAGTCATAGATATTGTGGAAAAACACCTAATCCTGGAACACCTACCAGCACGCAAACGAATATTTAATCCATGAATTGAATACTGAGCTGACTGAAAGCTGGGTTTATGCTCAGTTGATGACAATACCACTATTTCAGAATTAAACATAGTTAAAGAAATGTGGGTGTTTTACAGGTACAAAATCCTTCGAAAATGATTAAACACCTTCTTAATTACTTCACTTCAGGAAGAGCTCACCCAACCCATAAATACAGTTCCCATGGAAACGTTATCGTTTCCAAGACAGCATGCGACATTTTAGGTGACAGAGATGATAAAATGAAACAGAAATCCGGCCATCTTTTGATGTAGTAGCGCGATCCGATGCTTTCCAAGGTTTTAAGCTACCTGGAGCTTAAGAAGAGTTCTAGTGAAAATTGTTTATATTAAATGGGCCTACTCTTGACCTCAATCTAGTCCTGAGGACAGATATGAGGTCGACGATGGAACGAGCTAACCCAAAAGAAACCTATTAACTCGCGACTTAAATAGATTGTGGTCATATGCACTTGGGAACACCGACGCAGGCAGGGAATTCCACTCCTTGGCTGTTGCTTGGTTGTGCTTGTGTGTGCTTGGTTGGTTGTGTGTGTGTTGGCTTGACTGTGGTATTCTTAAGGTGACCACAAAATACCTAAAACAAACGTAAAATTCAAGAATTTCTCTGGAGCAGCTCGGGGTCTAGATTCGTGCCCTGTTGATGACAATACTCTCCCTCCCATTTGACTTAAACATAACAGGCGAAACTTGGGTGTACTATTGGATAACCTATGCCAAAGATGCTATAACCATGGCGGTAAGATGCTCACAGCCTTTGCCTTACCCTTTGGGAGTTAGAAGGGTGATGTGTTGTTAAGTAAACACATTTAATCTAGTAATTCTCAAAACAGTTCGATTTCAAACTTGCACGGCAACACGAAGCTTAATAGGTGGAATTGCTATACACGCGCTACATTTGCGATCTGTTTGACTGCAACACGGTTTGTTTGTGCTTTATCCGAATTTGCATCTTACTCATACTTTAATTAGTTTTTGAAAATACAGAAAAATATCTGTCTGTAGTCTGTAAGACAGACTTTCAATCTTGTTTTAAGTTTAATTACAGAACTAGCTAGTTCTTGCCCGCAATTTCTCCCGCGTGGATTTAGGAAATTGTTCCACGTGCAGTGTTTCCGGGATAGAAAGTATCCTAGGATCCAACCCAGGTCATGGTATACCTCTGAAGGTGGAGATTTGTCAAATTATATACCTGTATCCTGAAGGCGTCTTCGAGAGACTGTCTCATAACAACACTCCTGTATTCTTGGAAGGGATCTATAAGACAGGTGTACAGTGCACCAAGATTTCGTAAGTCATGTTTAGTAGTTAAACTTAAAAGCTTAGCAGACTCAGAAGTATTCCCTGCTTACACTAGACTGATGACACCATAATAAGCATATAACATTTCCAATGGTGTTACAGAGACCTCCTTTCTGGGAATTCTCGGACAGAGATTGGTTGTTATCTACCACTTGGTATCAAAACCAATGGCAAAAAAGATAATGAAACAAACAAAGTCTCCGACTTCCGAAAGTAAAGTTATTTTAGACTTATTAGTGTTTTTTTGAAAGTCGGTTCTTTGGACAACCAGTCACAATTCACAACAGCTACCATACGATTTGACAAGAGATAAACAAAGACACCTTTCAAAAATCTTCAGTTTCCAAAACCCAAAACCTTGCTAACCAAACGCCATTGCAACTACTATTAATCAAAAATTGAAAACAATGGCAGACGATCACTATAACAAACGATGTGATCGGAGGCGAGGAGGCGAGCGGGCAAGTCGAGCCACTGGCGCTAGTTGTATCACCATGCTAGCGCCAGTGGTGAATTATGGTAGCTGGCAGGAGTTCGCTTCGCACCATTTATATTGTTAGCCGAGTGCTACTATCGGTTTTCGAGGTTGGGGATATTGATATTTTATTTCTTGTAACATTTCAGTTACCTACACAGTTCCTATCTTGATAATGAAAAAACATTGCGAAGAGTTTTTAAGTTAGAAGCGCCTGGGTAGCACACGAAATTCAAATTTTCTTTCTGTCATGAAATAATCACTCAATGGAACTTAATGGGGCTGTATTGATGATTATAATTCTGTAAATACATACGTATTACGGTCGCGAACCATATTTTGTTCAACATTCAGCCTAACACTGACCTGCAAATTGCAAAAAACGTAAAAAAGTTTATATTTCGCGGGCTACCCTGGTGCCCCCCCCCCCCTTAAATATCTCAGCGGCGACTAATATTACTGGGACAAACGAGACCAGCTGCTAAAAAAGGTTTTACTAAGTTTAAATCTCAGTACGCAACAGTGACCTCAAAATGGCGGCGCTTCCCCCTCCACCACGCGCGATACGACAGTCCTCACTTAGCATAATGAATTTTTTGATCCTTTAGCTATCCAATAGTATAATTGAATTTAGGATGTAGATGATAGGTATGAAGCTGCAACACCAAATTGTATCCCCCGATTTTGTTATCATTCGTTTTTTTGACTTCCCTCCCATTAGGAAAGCAATTTTAAAGACGTATTCACGTCATTAACAAGTTGTTTCGGGGTACACTAGGAAGACTATAATAAATTTTCGAGCACGAGAACCCTGTGCAACTTGGAGGGGGGGGGGGGGAGGGATAAAAACATTTTTTGACCAGTTTTTCTGTTATTCGCTTATATCTCTTAAACTAAAGACTTTTTGTGGACCACATTGGACGCCAAAATTAAAGAACATTAAATTTCCTAAAAGTTCATTGATGAACCAGATTTTCGAGACCAATATTAACGGAGATACAGCCGATCAAAGTTAGACAAAGACTTCTTAAAATGTCCCACGACTTCGACCGGATAAATTAAAATTGAATTTATCAGCTATCTATGCGTGACAGAGTAACAAACATACATCCATCTATCCTCACAGAATTGCGCATTAATAATCTGTCTTCAAAAAAATTAAAGACTTAAAGTGCAAAGTATATCAATAAAATAAAGCTGAAAAACCCTCCCATCATTCACTTTCACGCGAGCAAATAGTAAAATCAAAATCAGATTGTGAAATTTTCCCCACTTTTAACTCTCCGGACGTTCAATCGATTTATTTTGACGTAATCGAGCGATATCTTTCGCTGATATTATACTTTCGATCAAACTGCTAAGTTTTGCATACAACGACTGTGTTTCCGGGTTATCGGATCTTTGAAACTATTTTCATGTGTTACGGAAAGCTTGTTTTGGGTCAAGTCAACCAAAAATCCGAAAATCAGTCTTACCAAGGGGTATCGTATTACCTAGCACTATCCAGTCTTGCCAGCTACGAGTAACTGGCTTTTGGAGGTCAGCTCCATGTAAAATACTAGTATTCAGCTGCATCCGGTAAGACTAGAAGGCGACCCCAACACAGTTGGGAAAAGGTTAAGCAGATGATGAAGGAAACCTTGTTGTCATAACCTTTCATCAGTATCTACTACATCAAAGAGTTTTTTTGTGAAGGAGTGCGTCCACGGAAGTATCAGCGGAGCTCCTTCTGTTTTACATCAGTCACCTCGCTATTCCAGGGCCAGTTGAAAATCAGCGTCCGACACTAGTGGTCTGGCATTTTTGCTGAACTGGACGGCTCAGATCTCAAGTGCGTATGCAGCGTCTCCCCACAGACAAATAGTCCACCTCCCGTCTCACACCACATGCCCTATCACCTGCGCACTTGATGATGTTTACTGCATCAGTGAGCGGAGTTCGTGTGGCTGAGTTTTGGGCTAAACACATTAGTTCTTTTTGCCATCGATACCCTCAGAAGAATTAAGAATGGGATAGATATTACTTTTCCTGTTGATTTGGGGTGTTTTAAGGATCTGAAGTTATTTAGAAATAATATTTTCACATAATCAAAAAAATTATAAGCTTCGGAATTTCCGCAAGGGTTTGTTTAATATAAATTACTAAATTAATCGAAATACCGAATTTAGCCGTTCATGTTGTTAAACATTATTGCAATACTTTTAGGTAACTACGTCAAAATTCATCAAATAAAAATTTAACATTCACATGTCGCATCAGAATCGGGCGAAAATATCTACGGATTGGGTACCCAAGAACAGGAATCTGACGGGAGATGTCGTGATGAGCTGGACTGCTCCTGAGAGGATTGGGATGAAATAGCTCGAGAGAAAGAAGAATGAAAATAGGTCTTTGCCCCGCAGCACAGTGTCCGGCGTAGAACAAGCCAGGTGGACAAAAATATATTTTCATGGTTTTGGAACTATATCTATAAATTAGTTAATTATATAATACTATAATATATTTTTGTAAAGAAAATACATAGGAATTGTATATAAATATTTATTTCATGTATACATGATTATTTATATGAAAAAAAAATTAAATAAAATTATCGTAATCGCTACAAATATCAACGTTAATTGTATTATAAACAACCTTAGACTAACATATTATATACAAAAATTATTTAATAATTTAAATTGAAACTAACTCTCAATATCAGATTCAGAATCCGATGATTCTGATAAAAGATAGTCTTCCTGAGTTTGTGGAGGTCTTGGTTGGAGTTGTAGTCGAGGCACAATAGCGGGAGCTATGATGAGCTTTAAGACCTCCGCGCACAATTTATTCGATTTTTTTCGGTACTTCACGGAGGCTGTTTATCGGAGGATCGGACGAATAGAGACTTGCTCAATATGATGATTATAACATCATATTGAGCAAGTCTCTATTCGTAGCAAGACGAGAGCACTTACTGGTGTTGTGCTCTCTATACCTCCGGCAATCTTTGTTTCTCGCTTCTTGGGCTTCCTCTGAAAGCTGCACTATTGGAACTATTATTGTCTTATTTACCTCTGTACTATGAATAAGTAATTTATGCACAGTAGCAGGCATATAGTACCAAAAGTAGAGACTTAGATAAAGTCTTCTTATCTCGAGACAAAGCTTGTTGAATTCAACAATTTTTTTCAGAAGACAATGTCCTCAACATTACATCAAAGTATTTAATGATTGTTACATCCAATCCTGTCATCTGAGCACTCAGTTCCGGGTTCCCGAAAAAACGTCGAGCTGTGTTTCCATCATTTGTGGAACCAAGTCCTGGCTGTGGTTGGCCACAATTAATCCCATTTCATGCTTGAATCGTTGTTTGATTTCGTCTGATCGATGTTTTACACTTGACTTTTTTAGGTCTTCCGAAAGGTCAGCACCTTTCTCGACCCAGAAGACCTGAGGATGAGGCAGAAGATTGCGGTTGAGTCGATCACATGCAGAATTTTATTCTATCTCTTCTCCTTCCAAACACATCTTATTCTTATTAAGGAAACGCTCTTTTGACTTTCTTGAAGACACCCATTTGGTAGTAATTTTCGAAGAAATGCTGGCTAATTTCATCTTAAATTCTCTTTGACATTCATTAGTAAAGTCAGAGAAATCAAACTTAGACGAAATAAATTCAAATAGACGATAATTTCTTTCGTCTTTGGCGTGCTTAAGCCACTCTTCGAAAAACTCTATTTTACAAATAGAGTAAAGCGTTTCTGCAAAAAAAAGAAAAAGAAATGGTTGTACTCAAGTGTGCTACATAAAATATATGTCATAATCATCTATAGCCATGCACCTATAACATATCAAAAATTCAGCCTGGATACAAGAGGATACATGGCTTTTCCAAGCCTGATAAGTTCGAAAACAAAGAAAAACATTGTTTTTTTTTTGTGTATTCATAGATAGTCTACTTTATAAATGTTTAAGACACTTTAAAATATCCTAACAAGAAAATAATATTATACATACCTTCAGAAGTAAAATCCATCACTGAAACTTTCCACAAAATTAAGAACTGCCACCATGAGATGTTAGTGAAAGTGTCGCGAAAATGCAACTGACCTTTTTCTTTAGTTGCATTTACTTTATTAGCTTACTTTGATAAACGATAACTCATCAGTATGGAATGTTAGACGAACCAATTCTTGGAATCAGGGGTTTAGGGGTGTTGTTTATAGGTAGAAAGTACCTATTTCCGGGAATTTGATTATGACTTTTGTCCACCTGGCTTGTTCTACGGCGGACACTGTGCGCAGTGGGACACAACAGACTCATAATAATACACCATTATTTTTAGGTCGTTCTAGAGCCGAATACCATGAACTCGATCATCGAACTCGAAACGATTGGGACTATTTTTTTCAAAAAAAATCACGAAAGAACAAATTTAATGTTTTTTTTAAATAATGAGAACTTAAATGCATAATTATGTGTGTGTAAAACGTATCCACGATCGGCAACACATGCGAACGATACCCATTGAAAAATTCATTCATCGATCGATTATCATTATTTCACAAAAAAAAAAAACATTAAATTTATTCTTTCGTATTTTTTTTATTGTTATTTTTTTGAAAAAAGTAGTCCCAATCGTTTCGAGTTCATGGTATTCGGCTCCAGAACGACCTAAAAATAATGGTGTATATTGAACTGTTATTTTGATATCTGCAATTAGGTCATATTATTGCCTGCTGTTTAGAAAACAACATATATGTTATTATGAAATAATAAGACCTGTTTTTTTTAATTATCCCGTTTCGTCCCACTCCTGGGCAAGGGCCTCCTTCCACCTCTCTCGATGGTGTGGTTCATGATGAAACCATCCAAGGCGTCCCACCATGTTCTCCTGTTATTGGTACAAAACTACTAAACTATGCTCCACATCCAATCCTGCCCTCTGAACCCCAAAACATACAGCCAAAGACCGACGAGTCGCGATGTAGAAGTGGCGAATTTTTGGGCCAATAAAATATAAAATACACCAGCGACACGAAGAAGAAGGCTGGTTTAAATAATAAGGTACAGTACGACCACTTTAAGTCAAAGTCATAGTCATAAACAAGTAATACACAAAACAATTACAGTAGATGCACTAAAATCAATGACATTTGAATTTCATTTAACATCAACAGTTTAAAAATAACAAATTCACATTTCATCAATATAGTATTTCGACATGAAATAAAACAAAATGGCCAACACCTTAAAATTCAGTTCAAGGCTGCTTGTCAAGAAAAAATTCATGAGTACCGTATTTCAAACTTGTTAAATTTATTTTACACAGATAAGTTGGTTGCAGTGTAGCCCATCCTTCAGTAGGTAGGTAGTCACCGCCGTCTATGTACGTACAGTCGCCAGCACATCAAGTAAACCATATTATAATGTTGATTGTTAAGTTCAAAATCGAATGAGAAAATTTGTCAGTTTTTGTTTGGTAACTTGATGCACTGGCGACTGTACATTTACGAAAACCAGAGGCATCGCAGGTGCGCGATGAGTTACTCTTACTAACCCAGAGACAAAAATCCTGAGAAAAAGTTATTCAATTATGCCATTCAAGGAAATAGCTCAGAAAACCGGAGAGCTCCATTTTACTATAAGGAACTGCTATAAATCTTGGGAAGACAAAAAATCTAGTTGGCCAACTATCACACCGTAGTGTAACATTATACAACGTAGTAGCGTAAAAAAATCGAATGTATGTGAACAAGAATTTCTTGTCATGTGGCCAAAAATGGATCTGACGCCACCATGTTGTTTATGCAATCCGATTTTGAGAAATAAAATCTCTAAGAACACCACCCTTCTGTCAATGCAATACAAGCACGAAAAGATTCTAGTATCACGGTAAATGCTTACAAAATAAAACAACGTCATGTCAGTCAAATAAAATTATGACATGCAAGCCTGCAGATTCTTTCCGGGGTTGAAATGATCCCCAGAGATTTGAATTATGAAGGGGCATAAAAATATGTAATAATGCGTAATGTTTAGTGTTAAGGCGAAAGACGGCCATGAAATTCCAGCATAGAGCCTAAACAAAATAACTCTCATGCTGTCAGGTGGCGTATATTTCATGACTTCTTAAAGCAGTATGTTTTAATCTTATTCCAGAGTGAGAAATAAATGGCGCTAGACGTCCCTATAGCTCCGTCTCTTTCCCACACTGAAGAACTTTTTTCTTACCAGTTGATAGTTCTTGTAGAAACACGAAACGCTATGAAAGCGAATGCCACAAGAGCCCTCTGCTCCCCCAAGTAACGCTACATTGACCGGTCCCCTGCGTCTTGCATTAAGAGGGTCCTCGCAGCCTTCACCAGGTCATCGGTCCACCTAGTGGGAGGCCTTCCAACGCAACGTCTTCTGGTTTGCGGTCGCCACTCCAGAACTTATTGGCGCCATCGGCGAGTCGTTCTGCGAGCAATGTGCCCTGCCCACTGCCACTTATGTTTGGCAATTATTCGGGCTACGTCGGTTATCTTACAGGTACCTTCATTTCTGATTCGACCACGCAAGGAAACTCCGAACATAACCCTCTCCATTTGGGTGACTTTAAACTTTCTGATGAAGCCCATTATGAGCGACCACGTTTCGGTCCCGTATGTAATCACTGGAAGCACACACTGGTCATAGACTTTCGTTTTGAGACACTGCGGTTAGTTGGACGAGAACACACTGCGCCACTTCTAGAACGCTGCCTAACCGAATCGGATTTGACGATTCGACTTGGTCCGTATTTAAACTGCCAAACGATTTCGGTATGAGCCTTACTCAAATTGCGTGGTGATTGTCAACGTTTAAAAAACCAATCAATTCCTTTCTAATTGCCCCTGGTTTCTGAAAATATTTCACATTTAATGGAGTCGCAGTGGATGCTCTTTGCCTTATCTACAGGATATAGGACTCGGGGTCACAATTTTCACTACAACACACAAAAAACTACCATCCCATTACACGACATCCTAAAAACCATCCAACACCACCAAAAAACCCAATACATCACCACTTATGACGAGCATGCAAATGTGACGTCTATCATACGTCACACGCCACACAGCTCCCCAATATGTACGCCAACAAAAAACATTGCGTTGTATATTAAATCAAGTAAATCGCGTTACAGGTAGGGATTTATATCGTACGAACATCGCCTGCTAAATTGCTGTTATACGCCTGCGTGAACTGTGGTACGGTGCGGTGTGATTGAGGACAAAGTTTGCTGGTTCCTTGGTATTTTTTTTCTGTATATGTTCACTCATTTGTTGATAGACAATAAATGACAAATCTATACTACAAATAAAAAAAATTGAAGTGTCTGTTATAGTAATTTCTAAATAAGAGCTTTTTACAAAAAAAACCATTTCTAAAATTTTTGTCAATCTTTCTGTCTGGTTGTTCCGGTTAATCTCCGAAACGGCTGGACTGATTTTGACGGGCGGATTTTCACTGGCAGATAGTTGATATTATTATAAGAAGTAACTTAGGCTACTGTTTTAGAAAAACGCTTTTCATGCAAAAAAATAAACCCCATTGAATTGTTTATAAAATCCGATTCAAATAGGGAAGTAATATTTTTACAACAACAGTAAGTGTCAAATAAAATTCACACTTAGAAGGGACACTGAATACTATGGTATTCCGTAGCAAATGGCTACGGGCGAAGACGTCTCATAGAGGTAAAGTTTAAGGTAGCGTGGCATAGAAAACCATAAGATACGTAATAAAAGGTGGTTTTTTATTACGTATCTTATGTTATTGTTAAAAATACTTAATAATAATTAATTTGATGAAAAACCAGATCCAATAAATATAAAACATTTTATCCACTTCACTCCTCGTAAAATCCCACTGTGCATCCGTAATACTACACATTTGTCAGAGGGCGAAATTCCCTGCAAAAATGGCGACCCACCGAATGAAAGCGATGTGAAAAGTGCGCCTATTACGCGAAAAAAAAAATAAACAGCCCATAGAGTTATGAGATTATTTTTAATAAAGTATTAATACCGTGCTCTCTGGATTTTTGTTGAGAATAAAATATATGAAGGCTGGTCTTGAAATGGAGGCTAATTATGGCAATATACTTGGGTAATACTTAACCTATTTTTCGCCACAAAAAGGCTACGGTAACTCAAGGAAGAGAGGCACTTGACCTTTGATGGAACTCCCGGATTCTGTGTAGGGGCAAACAATAGAGAATTCTCCACAGCACGTACCTACGGGCTTCCTGATTGTTGGAAAAGAAAAATATGATCGACTAGCACATGCCCACGGCTTCACCCGCGTAAGTTCGGTAATTTTCCCACGGGATCGCACTACCGGGATAAAAAGTATCCTATGTGTTAATCCAGGTTATAAATTATCTGTGTGCCAAATTTCATCCAAATCCGGTCAGTAGTTTTTGCGTAAAAGAGTAACAAACATCCATTATCGCATTTATAATATTAGTAGGATAAAATTACCGTTACAATAAAATTACTTAAATAGTTGTTTAGCCCTTTCGTAGTTATTATTTCATTAAGTTTTCCTGTAAGAAAACCAAATTCTAAGTTAAGTTGAAAATTTAATATTTTTTCTTCGTGGCCATGTTGATGACATGATAATTCCTAATAAATTCTAGTCACGATGTAAAATTAATTCATGAAAGAACTTTTGTGGGATACTACAACTAAAAACTGTAACAAAAAAACAGCTTCGCAAAAAAAACGGACTCAAAAAAACACAAAAAAGGCCAAAATAACTTTCCTGTCGGAATTTGGTGGCCAAAATAGTCAATAGCACAAACAAAATCACCTACCTCCGAAATCAAAATCAAAATATTTTATTTCACATAGGCCTACCTGGGCACTTATAAAACGTCGACAATAAGGTGCACGTTTCGGGTTGGTCGTTTCCTATGGAGAAGAACCGGCAAGGAACTCCATGGTTCCTCTTTTGATCTCTTTTGACTCCGATAGTAAAGTTTGTTTTTGGAAGTCGGTTAGTGGAACCAAGCACCGCGGAGCGTGTGACCGATGTGGCCCTGGGTTAATTTGATTGACATTGTTCTTAGATCTTCTCAGTAGTAGACTGGTGGCTGACGGCAATAGGCGCACACCTATCACATGGGACTTAAACGTATCTACCGAAGTATGCTTATCCTTCAGGGCTAACAGGCCTGATGTTTTGTTATTTGTTGTCATTACTATTTTTGTGTTATTTTTCACGATGTAGGCAGAGTAAATAAAAGGAGACGTGGGAGGTAAAACTTTGTGTGTTTATTCTTCCTCAAACACTTCGACCTGTTTACAATTGTTATGGGACGACTTTCTATAGTTAAGTCTCTGGGCGCACTAGCACTCCAAGCGCGTGGCCGCGCGTCGTGTGTCCAAACTGCTGCGTTTACATAATTGCAACATTGTGTCACTACAGTATTCCCCCCCTATCTTTATAATTTGGTAAAATTATACAAAAATGGGGTGTAAATTCCTTACATTGCTTAGTACATTATTCTTATGAGTGACGTCGTGACCTCATTAGTTTCTACTTAGTTCATAATACAATACACGTTACATTCTTACACCTAGGTTTTGCTTATCGACAGTGTTCGTGGCCCTGAGCGCTGCGTTACAATAACGAGTGTCGTTTTACATGTCGTCACGGTGTACATTTTATGTTCACTTAACTTAAATTATTTTAGTTTTACATTTTACAAGTTTTTTGTCTTATAATTACCTATGTACTATTTTTCACTGTTTTAATACACATCTGCTGCCCGATTAGTAGCTGGTTGTTGCGCGGTGTTGCCTTTACCCACCGGTGCCAACCCGATTACTTCAGCTTCCTTGCGGAACCAGTTCCGCACCTGTTTCTTGCACTGGTGTCTGAGTAGCCACAGTAGTATGATGCCAAATATGATACCGAATACTATCATAAATATTTCCACTATGCTGATACGTTGCCCGATACTCTCGTTAGATATCGTTTGCGACACTGCGACATTGTTTTGTTGTGGTTTTACTTGGCTGTTGCCCATTTTCTCTAAGTTATAAATTTGGTTGGCTATGCTGTATAGACCACTGGCTTACTCTTACTGGCGTCAGTATTTTTGGTACGACCAGTTTTGAACATAGTTGACCTACTGTGCAGTGCTGACTTGTTCAGCTCACTGTTACTTGCTACCTTGCAAAATGCGTTTGTGACAAGCTTAGGTTATGCAATGTTTGTGGTTGCTTATTTTTTATATATGCTTTATTTTTATGTATAGACCGTTGTTCCTACGCGTTTTACATACAAGCATGTACAGATGGGTTTTCTTATTCTACTTTACATTGCGGACCCTTGCTTCCAGGGCCGACTTAATTTAATATATATTTCTTATGTAATAATATTCTTAAGGGTAGTGTGCATGTTTGGTATTCTGCCATAACAAATATCATCCCATTGGAATCCACAATACCTCGCATGCCACGCCGTACAAAACATATATTATATAGATTATTTCTTAATTCTATGGTGACATTTTTCTAGTGGTTTCTTACGATCCTTTAATGTGGTACTTTGTATGTTTCATGTGTATTTATCTATTCATCAAAAAACCGTACCCTTTTGCTGACGCGACCGCTGCGAGTGACTATAGGTTCTTTGTTTATAGGTCTTGTCTGGTTCGTTTTCGTGCCTGTTTGTTTTTTGGGTTTTTCTTTGTTCGTGTCCTGGTGAACCGGTTTTTGTATGTTATCCTCTCTTTCCCCTTCTTCTATCAAAAATGCGGGTTTTAATCGGTCGATTGAAATGCATGTTTCTTTATTTGGTAATTTTATAACGTAATGTTTCTCTTTCCTGCTTATGACGCGGTATGGCCCGTCATACGGTGGTTGCAGCGATTTACGTACCGTGTCGTTGCGTACAAAAACGTGTTCGCAGGTTTCGAGTTCTGGATCTTAGCGGCGTGATGCCTTTTTTGCACACCTCAAACCCGAGAAATTCTACTTTATCTTTCCCGAATTGACATTTTGCTGTGTTAATTGTTATACCGAACTCACTGAATCTTTGGAATACTATTTTTAGATGTTCTTTGTGTTGTTCGTGGTCGTCGCTAGCTATTATGACGTCATCGATATACGAGAACAAGAAATCTAATCCCTGTAGTACTGTTGTACTCATAAATCGTTGGAATGTTTGTGCGGCGTTCCTCAAACCGAAACTCATTCTGGGAAATTCGAATAGGCCGAAAGGTGTGATTATGGCCGTTTTTTCTACATCCTCTGGGTTAATAGGTATGAAATGATACGCTCTATTGATGTCTAAATGTGTAAATACTTGTTTGTTTGCTAACATGTAAGTAAATTCTTGTAACCGTGGGACGGGGTACCTATCCGGTTTGGTAATCGCGTTTAATTTCCTGTAGTCACCGCAGGGTCTGATGTCTCCGTTAGGTTTGGGTACCACATGTAAAGGGCTTGCCCACGGGCTTTTACTGGGCCTACATATTCCCATCTCTTGCATTATTTGGAACTCTTGCTTAACTTTAAGGTACCGGTCAGGCGGTAATGGCCTTGCGCGCGAGTATACTGGTGGGCCATTCGTTTCAATGTAATGTACTATTGCATGCTTAGGAGGGTCTTTAAAAGATGTAGGCCTAGTAATATCGGGGTACTTAGAAATAATATCGTGATACGGATGATCTATCATTATCGTTTTAAGTGTTAGTTGAGGGCTACTTACGAGGGATGCCACTGTGCTTAGTTCTGTCACTTGATCTATGAGTCTTCTTGCACCGACGTCGACCAGCAGCTTATGGTATCCTAGGAAGTCTGCCCCGAGTATCGGTTGTTTCACGTCAGCTATAATAAAGTCCCATCGGAAAACTCGTCGTAGATTCAGGTTCAACACTAGGGTCTTTACTCCGTAGGTTTTGATTTCGGCTCCGTTTACTGCGTATAACTTATATGCACTGTCTGTTTTCACTTGATATTTCTTATTCACTGGAATTACCGACACATTCGCTCCTGTATCCACTAGAAAATTCAAACCTGTGTTTAAGTCTCTTACACTGAGGCGGTTGGCGGGCCGTATGGAGCAGATTTCCGCCTCTTGCTGCTCCATCTTCAGTTTCCCTGCTTCTTCCAGGCACATGGTTTCACGCATTTCTGTGCTTTGTCTGCATAACGGAAATGGTAGAAACATACCCAGTCTGGATCTTCTTCTGAACGCCGCCTTCGTGAATTGCTTCTGTTTCGGGTGTTAGCAGTCTGATAGCGATTCCTGCTGCGTGCCCGGTTTCTCCTGTATTGGTTTTCCATGTCGTCGAACCTTGCGTTTAGTTTTGCTATTTCCGATATTACTGTCTTCTCTGTTTCGTTCGATGATGAAGTTGATGGTTGTTGTGATACTGCTGCTACCGCGCCGGCCTTAGTGACTTCGTTTACGTCGTCGGCGATGCTGGCTAGTTTCTCTAGGTCTTTTGTTTCGGTGACGGTGAGTACGGCTCGTACGGTTGATGGCAGGTGGTTTTGCCATAAAACCTTTAGTGTTGCGTCTGTGACCTTGTCTCGCGCGAGGACTTTCATTTTAGATAATAGTTGTGACGGTTTCTGGTCACCTAGTTCCATTTCGTTCATGAGTTTTTCTATTTGTTTCGTTTGTGAGTCCTCGTAGATTTTTAGTAGCTTTCTTTTAAGCGCCTCGTATTTGTCTGTTTCCGGTGGATTGATTAATAAATCCGTTATCTGGTCTATAGTGTCGCTATTGAGTTTTGATACCACTAGGTCGAACTTGGCGTGGTCTCCAAGTTTTTGAGGGGCCAGTGTCGCTTCTGTTCTGATGAACCATACTCGAGGTTGGTGTGTCCAGAATTCTGATATTCTTGATGTAACTGAGACTGCCGCCGATTCTGGAACGTTGCTTGTAGGTGCGTTCATCGTGTCGCTTATGTCGTGCTCCGTAATTTGATAGTTTCACACGTTTTTCGTTCTATCACGTCGGGGTCACCACTTTTGTGTTATTTTTCACGATGTAGGCAGAGTAAATAAAAGGAGACGTGGGAGGTAAAACTTTGTGTGTTTATTCTTCCTCAAACACTTCGACCTGTTTACAATTGTTATGGGACGACTTTCTATAGTTAAGTCTCTGGGCGCACTAGCACTCCAAGCGCGTGGCCGCGCGTCGTGTGTCCAAACTGCTGCGTTTACATAATTGCAACATTGTGTCACTACACTATCTTTGTATCGTTGATGTAAATCCTACCCTTATGCACATCATTAAATCCCATTTCAATACAGCAAACATATAAGAAATATTACAGCATTGTAGGTTATCTCCCATTTACTTATTTCCTGAAAAAAATTAACTACGTTTTCCACTTAGTCCCATTAAAACGAACTTTTACTCAAAGCACACTAGCGCCACAGTCTCTAAGCAAACTGTTAACACAAAAGGAACTTACAAAAAGCTCTAATTACAATCCTTAGTCGCGCGGCAAAAAATACACCAGAGACAACCAGGTAATACTTTACCTTTTGATAAAACTCCACAAACAAAACAGTAAAAAAAAACAACTTTCAAAGACTTAACAATCAACGGACGAGGCTGCCTAGTTGATTGCCTGTGCCTTCACTTTAACGAACTTAAAAAAGAAGGAAAAAACAAAACAGTGAGGCAAAGGCATCGCAACTTCTGCCTCTTGATTGTTGGACAACAAGTGAGACAAAATGGCGGCCAGTCCAAAATGAGTCCCGAATTATACATGCGTAACGTCTGTTGAATTGAAACTGTGTACAAAAGTTGTCAAAAAAAAGCGGGAAAAAAGTCCTTTGCTTTGTTTAAGCGGCGATCATATTTAAGTATGATAAACAGCTTTTTTACAAAAGATTTTCACGAATTGGGATAAAAGAGAAATGTAGATAGTGTATTAGCGCTTGTTAGTCAGAAGTTGCGGATTCATGTTTAATTTTTGCATTTTTATTGCCTTCGTTATGTTGGTAGACTGCTTTTTAAGTTGTACCAACACAACGACGATAAATAAAGATGGAAGATAAACTGCCGCGTTGATGTGGTCGCAACGCAAATGCGAAAATTCGAAACATCGATCCACAGGTTTAGAAATACATTTCAGCAACATTGAGTCGTTATTCTTAATAGGGTCTTTCAGTATTACATTAACATTCTCCTGTCTACATACTAGCTTATTTGGGGTCGGCGCAGTAAGTCTTCTTCCATCTTCTCTATGACTATAACAAAACTGGTAAAACGTAGGTATAAGCCCGAGATAAATATGGAACATTTCAAGACAAAGCACATGACTGTATGCTAAATGTCGGTGATGTTTATACATCTCAGCTTAAGTAGGTACCTATTTATTAAAAACACCTCTAACATCAATTAATAATACTTAAGTTTATGCTTATGCTTACTTGTACTTACTACAAGAATTTATTCATATCTATGATTGTGCTTGTTGCCAATAATTTAACTAAAATGCTATGGGATAGCAGATATGGGAGAGCAGCGGTGGCCCAGAGGTGGCGGCCCCGACTTACGAACAATAAGTCGTGGGTCCGAACCCAAGCAGGCGCATTACTTTGTATAATTTATTTCGTCACCACTGCTTTCCAAAACGGTGAAGGAAAACATCGTGAGGAAACCGGCATGTCCTAGAAGCAAAAATTCGAAGACATCTACCAAACCGCACTGGGCCAGCGTGGTGGATTATAGCCCATTCCCTCTCATAGAGAGGAGGCCGTGTGTCCCGTAGGGCCTATCTACCTATCTGCTACACTATACTGGCATAGAGTAAGTAAGCTTTCCCTAGATCTCGTGTTAAAAAGTCCTTTACAAGTTTTAACTCCGAAGAACGAGAAATGCGGAAAATATTTTAAAAGAAAGTTATCCAAGTTACAAGAATGTTCGAAGTTCGAAAGTTCTTACACCTGCATTCCAAAATAAAAACGCGGGAAAATGCGCCATTTTGTTGTAAATAAAATACGGTGTAAATATGCTTTGAATCAGAAATCAGAATCTTAAAATCAAAGTAAGATTAGAATCAGCAGCTTTTTTAATGCCACCTTCTACGAAGCTTAGATACTCCTTTCGCAACGTCCACGTCCATACATCTGGTCAATGGTCATACACGCACGCCGGTTGCAAGTAGGTAGATACGACGCCACTGAGGTTACTGAAGAGCGTCACCAATGAGGTCAGTGTATGTCCTCCTAGTCTAGCCTTTTCTCAACTTTATTGGGGTCGGCTTCCAGTCTAACCAGATGCAGCTGAAAACCAGTATTTTACATGGAGCGACTGCCTATCTGACCTCCACACCCAATTAGTACTGGGTAATAATACGATATCCCTTGGTAAGACTAGCTGTTAGACTTTCTGGCCGGGACCAACGGCATAACGTGCTTTCCGAAGCACGGAGGATACTGGATATAGGTATGTTGGTAATTCTCAGAGGTCTTTGAAATAAAATAGCGGACTGTAAATATAGGTAGGTTCGTATATTGAATCTTAAGAACGCGCGCTTCTGGTCCGTGTCATGTGTGTAGTGCGTTGGCGGCGGTGCGCGGCGGCTCTCGGCTCCTCGACCCCCGATCCCCGCTCGCCGCTGTCGCCCTCCGTTCGTTCCGTAGTGGTTCACGGTGCTACGATTTGTCTCCAACATACTCCCCGGGTTGAAGTAGGCAGGTAGGCTGCTGATTCAACAAGCAGGTTCTGGAAGGGGACAAATGTTATTAAACGCCCTTCGAATAATGGTTCCTCCTTTGATCCTTATATCGGCGACTCGAGCGACTTGATCCTGAGCTCCTGGGAAAACGGCCACACAGCGACCCAGGGCCCAACATAAGGGAGGTAGCGCTTTGTCCTTTATAAGGACTAAGGAACCCAATTTGATTTCGCTCGATGAAGTAGGCCACTTCGTTTTTTGCTGCAGAGTGGTGACGTACTCGTTGGAGAATCGTTTCCAGAAGTGTTGTTTGACGAACTCGATTCGTTTGTATCGCTCAAGGCTTGTTATTCTTTCTGTCAGCTGTGGATGTGGAACTGACACAAGTGATCGTCCTATTAGGAAGTGAGCGGGTGTTAAAGGTGTGAAGTCTGTAGGATCAGAGTTTAAGGCGGTTATAGGACGAGAATTAAGGATGGCTTCCACTTGAGTCAGACAAGTGTGCATTTCTTCATACGTGAAATGCGTAAGTTGAAGAAGCCTACGAAGATGATATTTAGTGGAACGGACTGCAGATTCAGCCATACCATTGAAATGGGGGGTGTAGCTCGGAATGAAGAGGAAGTCTATACCCTCTTGGGCGACTTCAGAACTAATTTGGGAACTTGAGTCCTGTAAGAAGCGATGTAACTCGTTACATGTACCTACAAAATTAGTCCCATTGTCGGAGGTTATACTTTGAGGCTTCCCTCGACGAGCCACAAACCGGTTTAAAGCGGCCATGTATCCCTCTTTAGTAAGATCTGTGACGAGTTCTAGATGCACGGCTTTTGTAGCTAAACAGACAAAAATGGACAAGTAAGATTTAATCAGTTGGCAACCTCGACCTTTACGGTTAGCTATCTTAACTGGGCCTGCATAATCCACCGAACAATGTAAAAAAGGGAATTCCAGTGTAGTTCTGGATTCAGGTAACTGCCCCATAATGGGCTGAACATTGCTGGCTTTAAATCTGAAGCATTTTATGCAACCTTTCGTTATGGACTTAGACAGATTCCTTCCTCCTAAAGGCCAAAAAGTTTGACGAATACTGGACAACAATAGCTGAGGTCCAGCATGTAAAAGTTTCAAGTGATGCATGTGAAATAAGATTTTCGTTAAATGATGTTTGCTACATAATAATATGGGATGCTTTGTGTCATAGCTATAAGGTGAATTATCAAGTCTACCGCCTACTCTCAAGATATCATTTGAATCTAAGAATGGGGTCAATGATATTAATTTATTTTTCTTTGGTAATGCGTCACCTGATTTTAAGATAAGATATTCATTTGGGAACATTTCTAACTGAGCAGTATGTATAATAAAATTAAATGAATTTTGCAATTCTTCACAAGATAGATGATCGTAGAATCTGTTTGTTTTGTTTTTACAGTTATGAATAAATCTGTATATATAGGCTACAACTCTTTGTAAACGTGTAAATTGTGAATATTTAAGAATAAGTTTTGTAAATAGTTTATCATGTTCGTTCTTGCTGACGTCATTATTTATAACAAGACATGGTTGGAGATCCGGTAGGTCCCGCTTCTGGGTTTCATTAGGCATTTGTGGCCAATAACGCTCTGATTCGAGCAAAAACGATGGGCCCGACCACCACAACGAGGCGTCGCTGATAATATCAGCCTTCACCCCGCGAGAAACGAGATCTGCCGGGTTCTCCTTGGACGGCACGTAGCTCCACGTGTGACCGCTGGTGCTTTCCTTGATTTCGTTAACACGATTCCGTACGAATTCATTGAGTTGATTTGAAGGGGTGGTTAACCACCCTAATACGATCGTGGAATCGCACCAAAAGCGACACATGTTAATGTTTAATGTAAGTGAATTTTGTACCTTAGTACACAGTCTTGCACCTAATAAGGCCCCACACAGCTCAATACGTGGGATAGTTGTGGGTTTGATCGGTGCAACCTTGTTTTTCGAGACTAAGAGCTGAACACGCACAATCCCCGAGTTACACACAGACCGAATGTAGACGCATGCCCCATACGCACTTTGAGAAGCATCTGTGAATATATGGATTTCAATTTTTACACAAAGATCACTAAGAACCCAACGAGGAATTTGTAACTTATTAAGACAGGGTAATGTGTTAGCAAATGAAGACCAGAGTTGTAAAATCTCTGATGAAACTTCTTCATCCCAAGAACATTTATTGACCCATAATTTCTGCATAATCAACTTAGCTTCGACAACGCATGGCCCTACAAGGCCCAATGGGTCGAATATTTGGCTTATAACGGAAAGAATATGACGTTTGGTAACCTTCTCATGAAGTTCAATGTTAATTGAGAACGACAAGGTATCCTGCTGACAAAGCCAATATAAACCTAATGTTTTTGATGCTGTATTTATGTTATCTGATAGATCTAAAACTGTATTTGAATCAATTATTTGGCCTGAGAACAGCTCGTTAAGAATTAATGCGTTATTCGATTTCCATTTGCGAATATTGAATTTTGCTAAGTTTAAGGTGGCAGTAATTTCCTTACATAACTTTATAGCTTCGCTTACAGTACTTGCGCCGCTTAATAAATCATCACAATAAAAGTCGTGAGCTATACTATATTTGGCGTTATTATCACTGACTGTGGATGCTAGGCTACTCAAACATTTTGTCGCAAGATATGGCGCTGATGCAGTTCCCTGACAAACTGTATTAAGTGTATAGGTTTTTAAGCGGTGCGATGAATCATACCTAAATATAATTTGCTGTAACGAGCGTTGACTGGGTACAATGTCAATAGATCTAAACATTTTTTGAATGTCTGCCGATACTACAAATTTATGCTGGCGGAATCTGAGGAGAATCGATAAGAGATCGTCTTGGACTGTAGGACCGACCATCTGAATTACATTGAAGGAAATTCCTGAAGTGGTGACGGCAGAAGCGTCAAAGACTGTACGCAACTTTGTTGTTGTACTGGACTCCCGAAGTACGCCATGATGAGGAAGGTAGTAGTTGGCATTGTCACTGTATGGAAAAATAACTTTATTTTCAGTCATGTGACCTAACTGCTCGTATTCTTTCATGAAGTTTAAATATTTCTCCTTGAATAATGGTTCTCGTTCGAATTTGCGCTCAAGTGATAAAAAACGTCGCTTAGCCATCTCAAAAGAATCCCCTAAGAGCTGGGGATCTTGTTTTAGAGGAATGGTGACCACAAAGCGACCGTCATCATTACGAGTTGTGTTGACAGTAAAACTATTCTCACACGCACGTTCCTCTGCGGATTGAGAATGCTCATGAGAAACACTATCTACTTCCCAAAAACGAGTGAGATCAATATCAAGTTGACCTTGTGTAAGAAGACATTGACTAAATGTACTTTTCGGACTTGTGATGTGACCAGTGACTATCCATCCGAACTCCGAACTACGCAACATGGGTAGATGCTTGCCTAAGCTAATCTTTTTGTTACCTAGAATATCCCAGAAGATGTCGGCCCCGATAAGTAGATCGACCTTAGAAGGAATGTTATAAGTGGGGTCAGATAGACATAAACCTGCTGGGATTTGAATATGTCGTGTGTCAATGTATGTGATTGGCACTGCTGTGGTGACGTTGGTAAACACATAACAATCAATGTTATTCCTATAGCTAGAATTCAATGACTCAATTGTGAGGTTGCAAGACTGTGTACTATGGGATACATGATTATTAAAACCTGATACCGTGGAGCTCACGTTCCGCCTCGGCAAACCCAGCTTACTGCAGAAAGCTTCGGAAACGATATTTATTCCGCTACCGTTGTCCAAGATCACCCTGGCGGTGTGTTTGTTGCCTTTGCCGTCAACCACTTTCACCAACGCTGTGGAAAGGAAAACACGCGTCGGAGTAGTAACCGGTAGAACATCAGTAGTCAATACAATATCTTTTGGAGACGAAGATAACGAATCACGAGAAGCAGATTGCTCAACGACTGCACCTGTTCGGTAGGGCATCCCCTCTCGTGCCCCAGGTAATACAGTTAAAAGGTACATACCTATATTACCTACCTTCAGCTAGGTTACAAAGTAGATATTATTTGTCAGTGAGCCCCAAACTAAACAGTCAGTCTGCATCTTGAGGCTCGGGGGCATGATTTCCAGAGTGGAGATTCCACATGATGATTAATTCCATAGTCACGGATTTATATTCAAAAAAAAAAAAAAACAATTAATAGAATAACAAAACTTGACGAGTATTTCAACGTTTTCAGGAGAGTGGATTCGGAAATAGGGGAGGACAGTTATAAACAAAAAAATAATGAAAGCCAAGGGAAGCTCGACAAATAAATAGGTGGGGGGAATAAAGTAATTTGTCTTTGCCGGCCCCACTTGTGCGGCTGACGTAACTGTGGACTTGAGGAAAAAGAGCCTGAAAATAACATATTTTAACCTCTAAGTTCATTTAATCTCATTGAATGACTTTTCTATGGTATTAAATGAACTTAGAGGGTTGTATTGATGATTTTAATGATTTTATAACCAATTAAAGCCGTATTCATAACGGTCGCGAATCATGTTTTGATTAATATATAGCCTGACACTGGCTGGCAATTTTTTTTTACATATAAATATATTAAATGGGCCTACTCTTGACCTCAATCTAGTCCTGAGGGCAGAGATGAGGTCGACGATGGAACGAGCTAACCCAAAAGAAGCCTATTAACTCGCGAGTTAAATAGATTGGGATCATAATATGAACTTGGGAACAGCGACGAAGGCAGGGAAATCCACTCCTTGGCTGTGCGCATAATAAACGATGTAGCAAAGCGCTTCGTGCGAATATGTGGAACATCGACGAGGAATGGGTGATAACCCGCAGTACGTCGGGACTCCCGATGGAAGAAGGGAGATGGTGGAATGATCTCGTGGAGCTCTTGGGCACACTCACCGAAGTACAGCCTGTAAAAGACCGAGGCAGGCAAATTGCAAAAAACGTAAAAAAAATTGAATTTCGCGTGCGTGGAAGTTCTGTTTGTCCCGACTGCTTCTTAAAGATTAGCCAGCCAGTAAGGTTGGTAACTATGACTGGCATTCAGACGCTTCTAGAACCATGACATGCAAGTTTAGCTTTGGTATATGCACGAGACTGGTTTGCTCCCGAAGATTTTATGTAAGTATAACTGTCTCAAGAATCGTAATAAATAAAAACAACTGAAAAATAAATATTCTACATAAAATAATGTCACGCCTGTATGTCTTCAACGACGAAGCAAAATGTGCTAGGTATAGTACCTATTGTATGTACGCACCATTCAAGCTATGCAAAAATAGTGTAAGACAGATCGCCAGTTATGTTTATGTCCCATGTAATAGCCTATTGCCATCGATCGGGCACAAATCCAGAGTCCGTGACTGCTACTGAGAAATTCCTGATAGAAAAACCCAATAACTCTTTTCTCGACCTGGGAATCGAGCTCAGGATCTCAGACACAATAACATTGTTTAACCTAGAGATGGAACCAAGGATTCCACGCGTGCCGTTGGTGCATCGGACCACTATACCAACGAGACAGCTAGTTACAGAATTCTTCAAGAAAAATCACCAACAGCTATGAATTAACCAAAAAAAATGTGCCAACTCCACAGTCACCTACCCAACCGACACCGGTAACAAATGATTCCATCCATTGTGAAATTATTAATTAATTCCTTTAGACAAAAATACAAAACTCCGTCGCAAAAGGAAAGCCGACAGAACGATCATATCCCGTCGTCTGTCGAGAATTAACTCGATTATAATAAACAATTGATTAATGTAGCTGTTTCTGCTGTTTTGTTGGTAATCTTCAGCTTAGAATTAAAGACAAATATGTGTTTTAAAAGCTCGTGGAGCGTGGCTAGTTAATAACAGCCGCTCGGGTCGATCTTTAGGATAAGCTGCGCTTGCCTAGGTTGGTCCGTGGATTGGTGGCCACCCATTACATACCGAGTTTCCTCCATGCCTCGGAAAGCACGTTAAGCCGTTGGTCCCGGCTGTCATTAGTAGATCTTTGACAGTCGTTACAGGTAGTCAGTGGCCCGAAAGTCTGACAACCTGTCTTAGCAAGGAGTATCGTATTATCCAGTACTAACTGGGTTGTGAAGGCCAGATAGGCAGTCGCACCTTGTAAAATATTGGTATTCAGCTGTGTCCGGTTAGACTGATGATGACGACTGATGATGGTTCGGATGATGCTTATTTTTGCTGGTGATTTCAACAGCAAGTATATAGGGTGACTGGTAATTAGTGACCGATACTTATACACGTGATTGGACTCATGATAACAAACAACTTTCCCAAAGAAACAATTCTTTTTTGAGTCATTCGTTTTGTGAGGTACTTTGCCGGATTTTCGAGTGCTTTTCAAATAACTTGGACAGAGGCAGTATATCTCTCTTGTTCTTTCTCCTAGACTCTGTGAAAGTTTTGAGCAAGATAGATGCAGTTTTTATAAGCAAATTTATGACATAACTGATGACAGTGACAGATGGGCCTTACAGGGTTGATCAACAGTGATCAAACATTTGAAAATGGGCCTTAGAGGCCCACTCGACATCGCAAGAGCAGCCGTATGAATTTCGCGAGTACGCGTCCGTGACCACTACCCACTGTTGTACGGTAATGAGACAGAACAGCGTCACGCGGCTAACAGCTGATAGGTCGCAGGCGAATTTTATACGGCTGTTGTGTTATTGCATGAGTAACATACATTGATATGAATATAACAAAAAAGTTTCTTTGTGAAAGTTGTTTGTTATCATGAGAACAATCACGTGTTTAAGTCATCATCATCATCATCTGCCTAGCCTTTTCCCAACTATGTTGGGGTCGGCTTCTAGTCTAACCGGATGCAGCTGAATACTGACTAAGACTGCCTATCTCACCTCCACAACCCAGTTAGTGCTAAGTAATACGATATTCCTTCCTGTGTTTAAGTATCGGTCACTCACCAATCACCCTATATAAATAGGTATTATGTAATGCAGCCTTTTTTTTTTTTTTGGGGGATGGGAAATCATCAAATGACTCCTCCCGCTCTGGGCAGAGCGGAAGGGAGTGTCAGACTCTTACTGACTAAAAACCACCCATGTTCCTTCATTGGCCCTTTATGTTCCAGGGCCGCGGTATCTCTTTCGAACAGTCCCGCAGCCCATGTAATGCAGCCTTAAAGTCATGTCCCAAACTACTTAAAGGACGTTATTAAACACAGAACATACAGCAATCCTGATTGATTGACTCAGCCCATCAATAAACTAGTCTACATACTATCGACCCGTGCTATCTGAGCCCTAAACTCGTAATTAACCGTATGCCGTTGTGGTTGAACTCGTTAGCACAATCAAGTGCCCTAAACTTCGCAGTTTGCCAGTGGAGGGTTGACGGTTGACGGCTGCTAGCATGGCAATTAGACGGATGATCGATTGGGTATAAGGGATGTGTGTTTATGTTTAGACAAAATGAGGTTTGGGTTTTTTTAAGGTTGAGTTAATTTGAGGACATGGATGGAGGATGCCAGAAAATATCGTAAGAATAAAATATTCTTAGCGTGTTGATGGCAATCTAAATTGTGTCTGCCCAGAATTGAGTCCTTATTTTTTCGCCTTCAGTTGCGTCCATTAGTTTCGGTAATGAACACACAACAGGACGCAATATTCAGTGTCCCATCGTTTGTGGGGCATTTACAGTCCACCACATATGAACTCCAAGGCAGAGTCGTAAATTAATCTCCTGACCAGGTTCCCACTTCTTCTGTGTGTAAAGAAAAATTACGTAGGTACTGCCTTGGTCTATCTAGTGGTTGCAAACGCGACTGCTGAGCATGAGATCCTGTCTTCTATTTCCAGGTCGGGCAAAGTATTATTGGGGTTTTCCATCTGTAATTTCTCTGTAGCAGTCACGGAGTCTAGATTTGTGCCCGGTTGATATCGATAAGATCGGCCCCTAGTTCATGGGACTTAAACATAACGTGCGAAATGTGGGTGTAGGTTATTATTACGTACGCCTCAGCCTAACCCTTCGGGGATTACAGGCGTGATGTTATGTTATGTGACATAAGTACATAATATGTTATTGCCGAGTTTTCGTTACACTTGTACCAACAGTAACCAGTTAGCTCTTTCAAGTTTTGCGTTTTGCGGTTTTGTTCGCGTAGTCCCATCAATCGTTAATTATATTTAAATATCTTGTTTGAGGAGATCTCATTACTAATTAGGTACCTCGATAAATAATGGCAATTCTTCACACCAACCCACTTTTTTTTTCTTTTTTTTTTGAATGGCCTCTCGCAGCGCAACAACTCTACTAAGGTTGAAGCTGCTTAACGGGACAATCCTGTGGTGGCGAAAAATTACTTTAAGGCCCCCAGCCAGGCACACCAACCCACGGCTAAGCTACCCACGTGCAGGTCTTCGATTTCTATGAAAATGTGGCCGGGATCGTCCACTGCGACATCGACGGCCACGCATGAATGATTGCGTGGCCCAAATGAACCACGGTACGACTAAATTGCAGTTTTTTTTTTTTTTTTTAATATTAAATGGGTCTACTCTTGACCTCAATCTAGTCCTGAGGACAGAGATGAGGTCGACGATGGAACGAGCTTACCCAGAAGAAGCCTATTAACTCGCGACTTAAAAAGATTGGGGTTATATGAACTTGGGAACACTGACGAAGGCAGGGAATTCCACTCCTTGGCTGTGCGCATAATAAACGATGTCGCGAAGCGCTTCGTGCGAATGTGTGGAACATCGACAAGGAATGGGTGATAACCCGCAGTACGTCTGGACTCCCGATGGAAGAAGGGAGATGGTGGAATGATCTCGTGGAGCTCTTGTGCACACTCACCGAAGTACAACCTGTAAAAGACCGACAGACATGCAACCCTGCGCCGGTGGGCCAAACTATGAAGCTTGGTACCCACCAGCTCAACGTCACCAATGAGCCTCTTGGCTCTGCGCTCAACAGAGTCGAGTGTGGCTAATTGGTATTTGGCTGAGCCATCCCAAAGGTGACAGCAGTACTCCATGCCGGACCGAACTTGAGCTTTATATAGGACTAAAAGCTGTCCTGGCTTGAAGTAACGCTTAACTTAGTGCAGTTAAGCACTAGGTAGGTTCTCAAACATCGTGTGGAAAACAGCAGGTCTTTAGATTATAAAACCGGCCAAGTGCGAGTCGGACTCGCGCACGAAGGGTTCCGTACCATTATCTATAAAAACGGCAAAAAAAAAACATGTCTGTTTTATGGGAGCCCCACTTAAATATTTATTTATTCTGTTTTAGTATTTGTTGTTATAGCGGCAACAGAAATACATCATCTGTGAAATTTTCAACTGCCTATACAGGGTTATTTGTAAAACACCAGTAACCTCTTAAGAGGTCATTGTACTCATCATTATGAACAACTTTTACTATGGGACCAAACCTGAAATCACGAAAAAAAACCAGCTGTTCCCTACATTTTGACGAGTTAATCGATCATAAATGTAGGGAACAGCTGATTTTTTTTTCGCGATTTCAGGTTTGGAGGTTACTGGTGTTTTACAAATAACCCTGTATAACTATGACGGTTCATGAGATACAGCCTGGTGACAGACGGACAGTCAGACAGACAGCGGAGTCTTAGTAATATGGTCCCGTTTTACCCTTTGGGTACGGAACCCTAAAAATCGAAGTGTTGTGACATCCATCATCCGCTTAAACGCACTGGGCCCCCATGGTGGTTGTGGATTATGGAATTTACGGTGTATTTCATCTTAACAGCGAGATCTGTGTCTCAGCTGTAGCAACGTCGAGCGTCGGTTGGTTATAATTAAGGTATTTCGGCTTGGCCCAAAGACGCTGCCATTGATCTTTGACAGTCCATTTTACAATCTTTGGTTTTTATCTCTGGCTCTTCGGGGAAACGGCAGGGATGTTATGTTACGTAAATAAAATACCACAGCCGATAAACGGGTAGAACCTGCCTGTAGTGGATTCCTTAAAAATATACTTAGGTACTTTTCAACCGCAACAGGAAAATCTTGTCAAGAAAATACCTAACGCCCCATTTCTAAGCCCCATCTTCACCGAAAGATGAAACGCTCCATAAAAAGTAAATAATCCCACACTAGAAATCATTAGCTTCGGGAAAATTTCCTTTTAATAACTTACCTGAACAAATAGTAGGTAGGTACGTATCTTTCAAACGTTTTTTCCTCCAAAAACTCTATCGTAAATGTAATTATTGACTCTGAGTGGCTGGGGTTCCGTCACAATAACGTTCGGTTTTAAGAAGGTAAACTGGCAAAGGCACAGGCTTGAATCTACTGTGAAAGCTAAACATAGGCTCGCTGCGAGCAATGGTAGAAGTGCTTGTCTTTGTCAATATTATTACATCACCGCTGCTCTCAAATCTCGTGGCTAAATAATAACAGCAGCTCGGGTCGATCTTCAGGTTAAGCTGCTCTTGCCTGGGTTGATCCGTGGATGGGCGACCACTCATAACATACCATGTTTCCTCTTTGCCTGAGAAACTACGTTAAGCTGTTGGTCCCGGATGTCATTTGTAGATCTTTGTCAGTCGTTACAGGTAGTCACTGGCCTGAAAGTCTGACAACCAGTCAACCAAAGGGTAAACGTATTACCCAGTACTAACTGGGTTGTGGAGAGGTCAGATAGGCAGTGACTCCATGGAAAATACTGGTATTCAGCTGCATCCGGTTAGACTGGAAGCCGACTCCAACATAGTTGGGAAAAGGGAGGCAGATGGAGGAAGGACAACCTCGTGAGTAAACCGGCATGTCCTAGAACCAACAATTCGAAGACATTCACCAGCACTGAGCACCCGTGGTCGATTACGGTCCACTCAAGTAAGGTTCAGCTTTGGCAGTAGGTATCAACCTGCCAGAGGAGATAATCCTTTGCCACATTTTGCCGATTACGATGATGGATAAGTTAAAATTGTATTGCATTGACAATTGCTACCGACAAGCCTATTTCAGTCCTGCTGAAAATCGTTTTAGAAATCGAAACACCTCGTTGGATTAGTGGTCGCAAGCGCAACTGCTGAGCATGAATAAGGTTTATACGCCCGGATGATGGCAATTTAATAGACTCGCCCCCTATTATATGGGACTTAAACATAGCTAGCGAAATGTGGTAGTTCTATTAGGTACACCTCTGCCCACCTTTAAAGCAAATAAATGGCAGCCACTTCTTCAGATCCCCTGGCCTACAGCAATCACCAATCTAGTGGTTATGTCACCATTCCTTAAGCAATCGAAATGCCTCATCGACAACTTTGTCCCAGATAGCACTTCTGCTCTCACCTGCCAACTGGTCATCAACCCAGGTTCCGTGCTCTTAGCAGTAAGGTACGGTACCTGAGTGCCTCAATAAAATATTTATTGGAATTAAATATGGCGTCCTCGGGCAAATTAGAGGTCCCTTATTATGTAAGGAGCCAGTTAGGAAAGATTCACTCGATGAAAAGTCAGTTGTGATTGATTTTTTATTTACGTTCTGAATAGAAATGAACGAATACAGGTATATAGCTATTCAGGTTATTAACCTGTATAGGTTCACCTGACGTTTTTGTGAAGCTATTCAGGTTGTATACACCATTATTTTTAGGTCGTTCTGGAGCTGAATACCATGAATTCGATCATCGAACTCGAAACGATTGGGACTATTTTTTTCAAAAAATAACAATAAAAAAAACACGAAAGAATAAATTTAATGTTTTTTTTTTAAATAATGAGGACTCAAATGCATAATTATGTGTGTGTAAAACGTACGAGTATCCACGATCGGCAACACATGCGAACTATACCCATTGAAAAATTCATTCATCGATCGATTCTTTGTTAAAAAAACATTATATTTATTGTTGTTTCGTGTTTTTTTTTATTGTTATTTTTTGAAAAAAATAGTCCCAATCGTTTCGAGTTCGATGATCGAGTTCATGGTATTCGGTTCCAGAACGACCTAAAAATAATGGTGTATAGCGAGGATGAATATGCCTTCAATCAAAAAGGAAATATTATCATTCTCCTGCCCTTATCCCAAGTTATTTGGAGTAGGCGCAACATATGTTCCTCTTTCATATTTCTCTATTACTCGACATCTCAACAGAAACCTCCTTTCTTGGCATATCATCCTTCACACTGGCCATCCATCGTTTGGTCTTCCTCTACTCACTACTCAAAACTTTCCTCAAGACATTTTCCTCATTCCTCCGCATCACATGGGCAAATGATGACAATAAATAGAAGTGTCGTGCTGGCTCTATTATTGTCTACTACTGTTTGTGGTTTCAGAGCCTGGCCAGAACTCAAAGATTGCCATTAGTTTCCACCAGAGATGAGCGAAGATGCGTAGCGAGGGAACTAACTATTAACTATCGCTTCTTTTACACAGCTTGAGCTACGCTAGCTATGTGATTTGTTAGTTTTTAGCACATCTGCCACAGCCGCACGGAATCAGTCATCTAGCAGCATCGACGATGCGCTTGGTAGCACGCTGTTGCTCGCTCTAGTAAATGACGGTTCTGAGCGACAGAAAAGGATAGAATTTCATCAAAATCATTGAAGAACGCGATTCAGTACTGCTACTAGATGAGCCGCTACGACAATCGGTTGGTTTCTTTAATTCGAGCAAAATGATTGGAGTGGGAAAAATAAACACGCGTTATTCCTTATTATTTTAATTGAGGTTTATATAAATGTTTTCTTGTATAATTATAGTAGGTATAGGTACTCTTAAAACTAAATTAAATAATAAAGGTCTGCCTGTATCGATTTACATTCAGGTAACTAACAGTTAAGAAGCTAGTTGTAAGTTTGTAACCAGGATCTTAAAGGTTGTCAAAAAAGGTCGTAATACATCTTTATGGTCTGTCCACAGCCTCAAAGCATAGACAAATAAAGAATAGGCGAAAATGGACCTAATACAAGACTGATCATTATCATCACGCCTATGATTCTTGAAACTCTAGGCCGAAGTGTACCTATAGTAAATCCACATTCCGCCAGTTATGTACGAGTTCCATGTTATATCGTATCACATGTAAATTTGCGACTGAAAAATTCGTGATGGAAAAACCCAATAACACCCATGCTCAGCAGTAGCTCTTGCGACTACTAGACCAATGAGGAGTGAAGGTGGCACTTCGAAGATATTGATATCTATCACTGCTTTGTTGTAATATTTATTTCAAAGATAATTAAATAATTTACAAACTATAATAGTAATAAATTATGTACAAGTAGAAAAGGGTTACAGGGCGTCCAAAAATTCGTCCACATCGCTGTCAACAGGAAAAGTGCCAAGAAGGCTGGCAGCATTGCCACGTTGGATGGCAATGCTGATTTTTTGGCCAAAAAATAGGCCCGCCCTCTGGTCACGTGCAGAGTCGACCAACCGCTTTACAAGTTTTGCTAGCTGATTTTTCTTGACCTTGTTTTGAGATTGTTATAGTAACAACGGACAGACTTAATCAGTGGCGGATCAAACTTATTCCCTACTATTCAACTTCCAAAATTGTTTAATTTATCTCTATCATATTAAAGAAATTCATTGGACTTTCCAGTTTAGATCAAGTTGATTGAAGTCGAAAATCCAACGAATTTTACTAGTCTTCTCTCGAAAAAGTGAGAGTGTAAGATAAAACCGCCTTTCTCCATTCTACTCACAACCTTCTATACATTATTTTTTAATTTTGAGACATCTAAGGCAAAATAAGAATACAATAAAATCCCGGATCAACAGATTTTTGAAAAGCCAAAAATGCAATTTTAGGCCGTGAAGACCTAACTTTCTCCCTTAATAATTAATATAATCCAATTATTCTCTTACCAATCTTATCAGCCACAATATAACCTTTAAAACTTATTCTCATATATTCTAGATCTTATTTCTATTAACCTAAGGTTGTATTTCAAGTTCAGGCGGTAGTGGAATGTTCTTCATGATGGCAAATCGTTTCAGAGCGTCGTATTTCCCTCGTAGGGCTTCTACTTCATCGCGAATCCTGTTGTTCTCGTCCTGCATTAGTTCCATGTCATGCCATTCCTGAAAGTTGAGGGAAAGTGATAAGAGATCGCGCTATTGGTATGTTGGGTTGTGATGATAGATGGCGTTAAGAATACGGTTTTTAGAAAGTGACGGCAGATGGCGTTACAACAAAATTTTACGTTCTTTGGGAACTTTTAAAAGATGATAATTTTAGTCTCTTACGATTTGTAAGGCATTTCAGGTACACTTCCGTCGGCTCCGATGCAGTTTTACACGACTTCACAACTTCGAAAGTGGCGGCATTCTTCAATTTCGCGAAATGTTAAACAAAGAAATACGTATTTTCGCTATATTAGCCCTAGCCACAGGCGGAAGTGCTGGTCTGCGGTCGCCGTTCAAACACAGTGCCAGGCGGCAATACAACGTAGATGGTTGCAGTTGGAAGAGTTTTTTTCGAGTTACATAGAAACCAGTTTTGTCGATGCGGTCTGTCATAGCGGTTGTGGCTGCTTCGCCGCTGAAACCATTTTCAGCTGTACCGCAACCGCTTTCGGAAGTGTACCTTAATTCGATAAAAATATCAATATCAAACGGCTCTCTCGACTGCCTCGTTGATCTAGTGGTCGCAAACGCGACTGCTGAGCACGAGGTCCAGGGTACGATTCCCAGGTCGAGCAGTGTTATTGGAATTTTCCTTTCGTAATTTCTCACTAGCAGCCACGGAGTCTGGATTGGTGCCCGGTTGATGGCAATAGGCTCGCCCGCTATTACGTGGGACTTATACTGGCGAAATGTGGATGTACTATTAGGTACAACCCTGCCTAAGCCTTCAGGGATTACAAGCGATAATATGTTGTTATCTATATCAAATCATCCAACAAAATGCTTCATCAAAACTTTTCTCGAGAAACTCAGTCTTCAAAATTATTATTTACTTGTGAAACATAGGTACAATAAAACAACCTCAAATTCGGATGTTAGGAAGACATCCGAACCCCGGACACTGGGGACGTCCGGGGTGTGTCGGGGGTTTAAAAGCATCTTTACTGCTTACCTGGCTCTTTTCAGTCTCCAGCTCATCTTTCTGCTCTATTCGTTTGATGCGGCACGAGGCAGCGTACCCGCGGTTCTTTAGCGTTCGACGACGCTGCTTCATCCTGCAATAATACCAAAATATATTTATGAAACAGTTGCGAAGGCCATAGGGGCTGACTCCACGAGCAAGAGAATCGCGACGATGTTATCGTCGTTGCCACGTATTTCTATACACTCTCTTAGAGGCCGTCTCCACGAGCGAGAGAATCGCGGCGATATTATCCCATACAAATACGTAATATCGCCGCGATTCTCTCGCTCGTGGAGACGGCTCCATAGAGAGATTTCACCAACCATAACTGACATTCGTAAGATTTTTGTTACTAGCACGGTACCCAAGATTACCACAATAGTTAAGAAAATCAATGAATAGCACTGCACCGTATGGTGCTCCACCTCACATTAAATAATAGTTCACTTTGAAATATTTTAGTTTTTAAACCAGTGAAGAAATGAGAATAGACGTGCAGGAGCGCGACCAATAAGATTATCTCTTTGAAATCAGCCTCTCGTTTTTGCAAAATTATCTGAGAGCTTAGATTAACGTCCAAGAGTTTAATGGTACAATTCCGAAGACGACCGCAACCGCAAACCACAGCGGCAATGGCGCCTAGTCGCTGTAAAACGACCGTTTTTTTTTTTTGTAACATGAGGTTACCGCTTTCGCAGATGACAACATCATAGAAACCAGTAGAGTCGCTGCGACCTGTCATTGCTGTTTGGTGACTTTGCCGCTACTGTTTGTGGTTGTGGTCACCTTCGGGTTTTGTACATTTAGGGTGAAATTGCATTTAAACGCACAGATCAGCCTTTTCGAGTATTACTTATTTATTTTAGTACATGGAGGACTTACAGCTAATAAAAACAAACAAAAGTGGAACCATACTTAGTCACCAGAAAGCCAATTACAATCCTCACGTATAGACTTATAGTAAAAAATTATGGTATGAGCACAAACACAGGAAATACACCGCTTACATCAAAGTAAGAAGAATATAAATACTTGGTTTGCAATTAAATTACTAAAATAAAATAATAGTGAAAATGGTAAAATAATAAAAACATAATACAACCTACCGCTACTTGAAAAAATTGAGGCTTAAGCACCTTCTGGCCGAATTCACACTAACTGTGAATAAAAAATCAATAATCTCATTCTGACACACAAAGGAGTGGTTTGATGGAATGAGAAGTCCGGTCGCAAGCATCCGTTCATCAGAAACACTAACGTGCGATTGAACCTCGCTTTGCGTTTCTGTCTCTAAGTGACAGATACGGCAAAAGATGCAAGAAAATGCTGATCTGTGCGTATAACTGTGATAACACCCTTAATCTCCGGGGACCTTGACTAATACGACTACCTAAACAATTTTTAAGAAGAGACAAAAGTAATTTTACCTGACAATCTGATCCCTGGTCAATCCCCTCATCTTGAGCTGCCTGTTGAGGTCTCTGACGGAGATGGAGACCAGCTCGTCATCGCTGATCTCCGCGCAAGGGGTCGGCGACAAGGGAGCCTGCAACAAACAAGATTATAAAATAGTGCGGTATGAGTGAAAATGATCGCAGTTTTGCCTATTCATGATGTGTGAAGTGTGAACATGACGTCTATTATAAATTTTTCGAAGAAATTTGCCAGATTTCATTAAAACTAAGAGAAAAGTAAATAACTAAGCTCACTATTCAATTCATCAACGCTACACCCAACGCCGAGAGTTGAAGTCTAGACAAAACATCATGATTTCTGTACTTAGCAGTGGCGAAGGTTCCATACAACTCGATTCCTACCGGCTTCCCTTTAAAAAATATCCGTTTCAACCGCGCGGCCACCTCATAATATTTGATGAAACTTTGCTAGGAGTTAGTGCTAATTTGTTACTTTACACACATCTTTTCGTGAGTTTGTTACAAAAAGAACTAATACGCTATGAAACAGAATAGTTGGCCGCTAGAACCGTCACTTGCCGTACTCATCGCCCGTGATTACACAGAATCTATATAATGCAGATAGACGAGTTATGCATCAAAAGAAAGGTCTTAATTTGTTCAATTTGTTACAAAAATAAAAAACGTCAAAACGTAAATAAACAAAAAGTTATGCAATATTTAGTTTTCAGGTTATGAGTAGGTAGGTATGTCACCGTAAATATCAAATTAATAGAGGCTAATGTGTATGGACAATTAGTTACTAATTTGTTACAGGGAATAAACAGAAAAAATACTAGAAAGTGGGTTCAATAATTTGTTAGAGTCGATTTTAGTTGGCCGCTCGGACGGCAATATGCCTAAAATACAATGGCGTTTATCTCGTTACTAAAAGTAGGTTTAAGCTTAGTTAGAGTACTAATCGACGGGTAACGTAACCTAGTTTGGATAAATATGGCGAATATAACTGCAGCATTCATATTTTAGAAGATATTTACAAAAAAACAGTAATATGAAACCGTATGAGAGTAGGGTGACCATGACTACATTAGTACAAAGGCATGTTTATAATGTTGTACTCTGTTTGAACGGATATGCGGTTCGTTTTGCGGCCATATTGATGTATATTGTTCTTAATTCTTTAAAGTATCTACTGATAAGATTTTCGTTTCATTGACTCAGGTATTTTATGATGGAAACGATTCCAGAAAAAGGATCTCTTTTGTTTCCAAACTATTGTTAAAAATATTTGTATTATATGTATTATTGTTGCTCTGTTTGAAAAAATTTGCGGATCGTTTGTGGCCTTATATATATTTCTATTGTTCTTAATACTTTACAGCATTTACTAATAAGACTTTCGTTTCATTGTCTTTTCGCAGGTGTTTTATGACGGGAACGATTCCAGAAAAAGGATCTCTTTTGTTTCCAAACTATTGTTAAAAATATTTGTAGGAAGGGGTTTGCAAATCCGATTATTATTTGTTGTGAATATTGCCATTCCTGTGCTGAATTTTGAAGTGTGTGCTCGCATTTAATTCCCGGGATTTGTTAATATAGAACTCACCACCAAAACGTGTATTGCCAGTGAGACCAAATCGACTGCGGTAAGTTTAATTTTTACAATTTTATGATGATTTGTATAAAGTAATAAACTGTAGTACGTGTTATAATATCTTCGGAAATAATTATTAAGTATCTTTAAAAAGACATGAAATTCGTCTCTGCCACATTTTAATGTGATTTCACTTCACGTGTGGTCATCTCGAAGAAGTCTTAAAAATATTCTTAGCTTAACAACTTACATTTTAGCTTTTAATTCACCTGTATAATATAATTGTGTCGTAACCACACTCCTTTCGTTATTTAAAAAATAATATTCGGCGAAAATTTCAAATCGGATAATATAGAACACAATAAATCACGGCGTATAAGTATTCTTTTTTCTAAACCAATGGCAGAGCTCCATTTACCCGCCAATTGTCTATAGTAAAAAAGCAACAATTAAGCCCACGCACATTTCGTGTTTTCAGACTATAAATACGTAAAATTTAAATTAGCAATTGGTACTATAGAATTTATACCAGGCACAAAAATAGGCCACTATAAATGTCATTTTTTAAATACCAATACATATTTTTGTTACGACCACAATTATTTTAAAATTGAAATAAGTACCTCCAAGAAAATAATGTCTACATTCTGTGTCATATATTCGTGTCAGTTAATTTATAATTATTATGATAATTTATATTTATATTGTTGATATTTATTTCTTGATTTTTTTGCCTTTGTTTTGATTTTGAATAAAGAAATTTTAATCGATTTGTGACTCTTACTTTTATAAAGTATACTACAGGATGCTTTAACTTAAAATGTATTTATATAAGCACTCGCCCTTAAAAAATAAGATATGAATATCGAACATTCCAATAATCACTATTTAGTCTCACTTCATTGTGAAAATTCATGGTCACCCTACTCTCATACGGTTTCATATTACTGTTTTTTTGTAAACATCTTCTAAAATATCAATGCTGCACTTATATTCGCCATATTTATCCAAACTAGATTACGTTACCCGTCGATTAGTACTCTAACTAAACCTAAACCTACTTTTAATAACGAGATAAACGCCATTGTATTTTAGGCATATTGCCGTCCGAGCGGCCAATTAAAATCGACTCTAACAAATGATTGAACCCACTTTCTAGTATTTTTTTTCTGTTTATTCGCTGTAACAAATAAGTACTTAACTAATTGTCCATATAAATGTATATAAAAAAAATAAAAAAATAAATATCAAATTAATAGAGGCTAATGAGCCTCTATTAATTTGATATTTATAGTGACATACCTACCTACTCATAACCTGATAACTAAATATTGCATAACTTTTTGTTTATTTACGTTTTGGCGTGTTTTATTTTTGTAACAAATTGAATAAATTAAACACCTTTCTTTTGATGCATAATTCGTCTCTCTGCATTATACACCACTATTTTTAGGTCGTTCTGGAGCCGAATACCATGAACTCGATCATCGAACTCGAAACGATTGGGACTATTGTTTTAAAAAAATAACAATAAAAAAAAAACACGAAAGAATAAATTTAATGTTTTTTTTTGTGAAATAATGAGAATCGATCGATGAATGACTTTTTCAATGGGTATCGTTCTCATGTGTTGCCGATCGTGGATACGTTTTACACACACATATGCATTTGAGTTCTCATTATTTCAAAAAAAAAACATTACATTTATTCTTTCGAGATTTTTTTTTGTTAGCTTCTGGAAAAAATAGTCCCAATCGTTTCGAGTTCGATGATCGAGTTCATGGTATTCGGCTCCAGAACGACCTAAAAATAATGGTGTATAGTTTCTGTGTAATCACGATCATAGCGTCTTAGTTTTTTTTGTAACAAATTCACGAAAAGAGGTGTGTAAAGTAACATAGCACTAATTCCTGGCAAAGTTTTATCAAATATTATGAGGTGGCCGCGCGGTTGAAACGGACATTTACAAAAAATTACCCTTCGCTACTGGTACTTAGGTCGTATAATATTGATGTATTCGCACATAAACCTTTCGGAATCAATTCTCTATAACAACAGTGTAAAACGCATCCATATTTATGTTCGCTTAGTTAGAAGAACAACGCAATGAAACAGACAGACATAAAACCGACTTTTTTTTTGTATTTTTTTATTTGAGCGAATAATTGGAAAAGAGAAAAATACTCAGAAATTATGCCACACATTGAACCACGTTTGATGCCCTAGTTAGCTGCTATAGGTACTGATCTGGCTTGACCTAGATAGAAAGTCACTCTACATAAAATAAATCTTGAAGACGACGCACTTGGGATGTAGCATATACGTAACGTTCCCACTGCTGGGCACAGGCCTCTCTGTGAGGGACTGGGCTATAACCCACATCGTGGGCCCCGTGGATTGTTGGATGTCATATGTCTTCGAATATTTGGTTCCAGGAAGTGACAATTTCCTTACGAATGTTCCTTATCCATTATGGGAATATGAGGTGGTATCTTTTATGTATTAGAGCAAGTCCAAAATAGACCCAAAGGGTCCAGAGCAAAAGATTAACACGCACATTGAACTACGTGTGATGCCCTAGCTAACCTTTTTTTGAGAAAGTCTCTCATCATGAAAGCACACTTGAAGACGATGCACCTAGAAAATCTTCATCAGATACAATAATAAACTTTCGAAAGTAATATAAAAATTAGAGCTCACCTCATCGTCCCAATTAATATCCATGGCTCTTCCCTATCAACCAAAAAATTTAATATTACAATAAAATTAAAAGTAAAATTCCATCAATATCACACTGTTCAACTCAAATAACAACTGAGCTATGAGCCAAAAAATCATTTGCAACCATCATGAAGAGAATTTCGCAAGTCATCATGATATGATAGAATTCTAAAGTACGTTATAAAATTATCTTGTTTTCGTGTCCAAGTGTTTTCGAAAAGTCAACGATTCAATCAAATTATCATCGATTTGTTAAACGGAAGATAAACGGGGAAAGGTGATATTTTTATCTCTAAGGTTGGCGTATACCGCGCATACCATCTTTCGTTAGAACAACTTTTTTTTTAAACCTTTGACATGCCAGGGATCCCTCGCATGTCAAAGGTTTAATTTATTGTTGAAGTTGGCTCACGAACACATTCACAGGGATGCATTTGTATTTTATTATATAATGAGGTTCAATGGAGCGACCCAGTCATGTCTAACAAATCTCCTTAAATAAAGATTTTTTGAAAGTGGAGGCCATCCTGTCTTCAAGAGCCTAGTAGTAGATCTTTTTTAATGCGCGTCTCTGCTGCGCTAATTTTGGCCGTTTGTCGCATTTGCAACGCGCGACTAAGCGTTGCATCGCATATAGTATTGACTCAGCTTCACAGCTTTTGCAGATCCGTAAGACCTCGAGTTGTCGGGGTCGAGTTGAAATGGGCGAATGGTCGGGGTCGAGTTGAAATGGGCTAATGGCCGGGGTCGAGTTGAAATGGGCGAATGGTCGGGGTCGAGTTGAAATGGGCGAATGGTCGGAGTCGAGTTGCAGTGAGCGAGTTGCAGGGGTGAGTTGTCCTGGGATTGTATTGTCGCGGGGTTGAGTTGGTCGAGTTATTGTAGAATCGTATTGATTCAGCATCGCTACTAACCCACATTTTTTTCTGGCAACATCGGGTACTGGCAGATTACACTGTACAAATTCTGCAATGTGCCTGCATCACCACTAATCATTTAAAACTTAAAATACTACTTTTATTAAACTGATGAAATACTGGGGGTCTGGATGTGCCTAACCCTTTGGGGATTACAGGTGTGATGTTATGTCATGTTAGAATATATCCACAATGACTATCCTAATCACAGATGAGACCTTTTTTCTGATAAGATTTTATTCTAGCTAAAAATGTAATGATGCGGCAAGATTAATATTTCTTGTTCAAGATTTTTTTTGCTTCTTTTTCTGATAAGATTTTATTATAGCTAAAAATGTAATGATGCGGCAAGATTAATATTTCTTGTTCAAGATTTTTTTTGCTTCTTTTTCTGATAAGATTTTATTCTAGCTAAAAATGTAATGATGCGGCAAGATTAATATTTCTTGTTCAAGATTTTTTTTGCTTCTTTTTCTGATAAGATTTTATTCTAGCTAAAAATGTAATGATGCGGCAAGATTAATATTTCTTGTTCAAGATTTGTTTTGCTTCTTTTTCTGATAAGATTTTATTCTAGCTAAAAATGTAATGATGCGGCAAGATTAATATTTCTTGTTCAAGATTTTTTTTGCTTCTTTTTCTGATAAGATTTTATTCTAGCTAAAAATGTAATGATGCGGCAAGATTAATATTTCTTGTTCAAGATTTTTTTTTTCTGTTTTCTCATGTGCTATCAGTCAAACCTGACTATGATCAGATGTGTGGAAAGATGTATCACATTTTTTAGAATCTGGACCTGTGTCCAAATTCTACTTAAGCAGCACAATATCAGCTTTCTCGAGTCTCTTAGCATGATTTGGCATCAGTAGTGAATGTGAGAGGGGATTTGGATGGTTGGTTTGTATTTCTCTAGGTAGCGCTTCGCTTCTTCTAGGATGACTTCTTCTTGTTCAAGATAAAGTTTATTACGACCATTGATTATGACAATTTACTAGTAGAATGGTTTGCGGTATTTAATTAATGTTCGTCTATGGATGTGATTTTTTATTCATTTATGTTTCATAATTTTACTGTAATAAATGCAAATGTTTGTGAAGATGGATAGATATTTGTTGCTCTTTTGAGCAAAAACAACTGAAGGCATTTGGATTAAATTTGGCACACAGATAGTTTATATCTAGGGGTATGTTTTATCCTATGACCCATGGGACAATTACCACAGGCATACACTAGTTAGTCAAAGAATTGTTGATGCTCACTATTATTGATGGAACTCAAAGCATTATATTTCAGATAGACCAGTTACAGGCACTTTTGAACTGTCAAAATCAAAAAGATTAATCTACAGTCCAGTGACAAGGCTTTATAACTGTGAAGGACTGTAGTTGCCCATTCCAAAGCGTAGATTTCTTATAACATCTACATCATCGTCTACAGCTTAACCGAGACTGAGTGCCTGAGGCAGATGTATGATGTATGATGCAGTTTTGAAGTGTTGAGAAAGCTCAAGTATTGGCCTGCTTTTTTTTTGTTTTTTTTTTCCATATGGTTAGTTTCTAATTTGATGCCAGTTTTAATGCCGCCCATGAGCATCTGAAATGTCTTTACATGCTGTTGAGAAATATCTCTCAGGGTTTACTTTCTTCATGATGTTTTCAGCAGGAGCAAGTGATGATAATTATACAATACCTGCCGTGGCCTGCTGATGGGATCAAAGCCCGTATAACACCATGCAGCTAACTCAGGCACTGTCTCAGTTACCCCATTAAATGACTATGTAATTTGACTACTTATGTAATATTACATAGTCGACAGATGGTTTGGGTGCTGATTACTTAAAAGTAGACCTTTCGTACAAATTTAAACAGCATCAATTGCTTAGTGCCAAGAATGTAATATTTGATTGGCATACTATGAAAAATAAATGAATTAGGGCCAAATATGCAATATGTAGTAAGCATTACTACATATTACATATTTCTTTGGTCACTCCTATATTATATTATGCTGTGAATTCTGGGTTAAGAGTAAGGCCTGCAGTAATTCCTATTGTCAAAGATAAAATGCAAATAAGTTTGTATTATTGACATCTCTCTGTCAAACTTTACACCGTCAAAAAGTGATCAATCTCACTGCAAAATATTATTCTGGGGAGTCTCGCAACAATTGTTGACTACACTTTAAAGTGGAATAAAAGCAAGAGAAACACTATCTGGGGCATCAAACATGACATTTTTTAGGGATTTACCACCAAATTCTGAACTTTTTTAAAACTGTGCTGTGAGGTAAATGGCGCTGCTTTTAAATATTGATAATTTAACACAATAAGATACTGAACTTCGTCTACGACGGGTGAAATACGAAGGCCAAGGACATATCTAATTCAACCTAAGATAACTAGGAGATTAGACAACTACGTAACGCCAAAACATAGTTTATTTATATAAATAACTTTTGAAACTACTCTTATATATATGAAATAGGACTTGGACTCACCATTACTACTGGTTTCCTTACACCCAACTCCTTTAGATCATGAGGCATAATAAGTTTTTGATGAAATTGTTAGAATAACGGGAGACACCGTTACAGCCTAGCTTTCACAATGATTTGCACTTTCACCCTTTTGAATTGCTTTAGCTATTGATTCAATATTGATAATATTACAGGTTTATCAGCAGGATACAGGTAATTTCTAGAATATTTACGATAAAAAATACACAATGGCACAATCCTCGCTTCGCAGAAAAATATTGCAATAGTGATGTACCAACGTTAGTTAGTCTTTAAATGTCAATATTTCTTACTATTATAACGGCACTACAACACAAATAAAAGCTATAGGTACTGTTCAAAGCATTTATTTGTAAATCAAATTAAGTTCTTTTTTTGAAGGAAATAAATTATTATATTGTTATTATATTAAACTACTATTGTACACAAAACTACCCTTTTGCTAATAAATTGTTGAAACAATTATAATTAGGAATTTAGTTAATTTACAGCGTTAATTTAGTAGTTTGCTATTTTGTACTGTCTTAGAAATAGATTATAAGACATTCATAATTTACAGACTAATAACAATTATAAATATCATGCGTACGTAGTGACATTTGCTAATTAGCAAATGTGGAAGCTTGTAATTAGCAAATGTTACTAATAATTGTTATAAGCAAATGTGAAAGCTTTGTAATTAGCGAATGAATATAAATGATAATAATGCTATTTATAATTGTTATTAGTCTGTAAGCTTTTGCTTTTACTTTTTTTTGTTACGGGTATCCTGTCGTCAATAGTTACAAGTAAAAAAAATCATTTTTTTCTTTTTAGTCTGTGGTTGATTGACGACTTCGTGCTGTGACTTCGTGAAGAAGGAAAAAGCAAGCAGTCGCATTTAATTATCGTTTTCCAGTTTAAAATTAGTGCAAAATGGCTAAAAGGAAGAATAAACCGTTGATAGACTCGGACTCCAGCAGCGAGTGCTCAGATTTGGACTCGGTGAGTTAATTTTCTTTAAAAACCTTAGGTTATAAGTTCACGTCCGTACGTAACGATTTTGACGGCATTCTTCATTAATTTGACTGCGTAAATAGGCCAAGATCAATGTTCCTTCGTTCTAAATTGATCTTTTGCGCATTACAAGAAAAACAAGTGTATGTAACATGTTTTAGTATCCAAAATATCTCGACAAAATTGTCGCTTATCTTTTTCTTAGAAAACGTCGTTGTTTACGTTACAGCGTTATTAAATGGCTTCTGTTCCGTGAGTCATGTAAAAATGAATGAAAGTCAACATTCCCGCCTTTGTTTTTGCAAATAAATACTGCAGAATTTAAATTATACTGAAATATATCCAAATGTTTAGAACAAATTTAAGTTTATGGTATATTAAAAAAAGTTTTGATCTCGTCATGATACTGTTGCTAAGTTATTCAGCCAAGAAAATGTCCAATAGTTATATAATTTTGAGTCTAGACTTTCTCTTTAGTCATACAACTGAAGAATTATTCAATTTTATAGCTTATTCTTCCATTATGTAGTGTTTAATTTGCATACATATTATTACCATTTCACAGATAACTATGGACTACTCATTTTATTATTACCAATTCATTCAAAACTAATCAAAAAAATATTTGTGTTATGAGAATTGACCTCTAATTTTCCTTTATTACTTTGTATGACCTATGACTGACCCGAATAACCACACCTCTATATCCTGAAAATCCATAGACTAATGAAGCTCTTAAAAATTGTGGTGAAATAAAAACAAATAGTGTGTTAAAATGAGATGAGTCATGAAAACATGAGCAGTTAATAATTCATTTTATAATAGGGTGCACACTAAAACTAAGTTAATATTATGATTTTATTCAGACAGACCAAGGTTAATATTATGTAAATGTTACCAGCCTATTCTGGGTAATTAATGCAAGGATTCTATAGAGTTTCTTGCCCATTCTTCTCCATCTACAGATCTACAAGATGGAAGGGACACTGACATGAAAATGGTTACCATTTACTCAGTACATTATTCATTAATTCATACCCCTCCCCCCCCCCGTACATAGAAATTTTCCATCGGTTAAAAAAAGTCAGCTGTTCCATACATTTTGACCATGTAGGTATTACATTTTTTTCAAATAACCAATGATAATTTCTATGTGGGTGGGCTCAAAATGGTGTACTGAATATGTGGTAACTGTTTTTGTGTCGGTGTCCCTTCCACCTCATATGTTTTGACTAACTGACCTACTTGACAATTCAAAAGTACTTAGAAATGGTTTAATAAAAATAAATACTTCATGTACTTCTAATATTACCATAAATATCTTAAGTCTATTAATCATCACTACATAGTATAAAACAAAGTCGCTTTCTCTGTCCCTATATCCCTATGTATGCATAAATCTTTTAAACTACGCAACGGATTTTGATGCGATTTTTTTTATAGATAGAGAGATTCAAGAGGAACGTTTATATGTATAATACATGCACCCGAGCAAAGCCGGGGCGGGTCGCTAGTAACTTCTAAAAACCACTCCTATATTTATGCAGTCATGTCATGTCAGTGATGATAGTATATTGTTACAGCAATTCCTGAACTTAGCAAAGAAAAAGAAGAAAACTGGAGACTCTCCTCCTCCGTCAAAATCTAAAAGATCTGGATCAGGATCTGACAGTGAATCAGATTGGGATGACGATGATAATAAGAAGAATAACTGTAAGTATTTTACTGATAACTCGACTGCCTTGGTGATCTAGCTATTACAAGCGTGACTGCTGAGTCTGATGCCCTGCCTCCTGGGTTCAACTCCCAGGTTATACAAAGTGTTATTGGGTTTTTTCCATCAGGAATCTCTCAGTAGCAGTCACCCTCGATGCCCTGTTGATGGTAGGGAATGCAGAACCGGTTCTGTTTTTAACGTATTTTCCGGTACTTTATATACTTTTGATACTAAACTTGTAATATAGTAGAGTTGAAAGTGCTGAAACGGAGCAAGTATTGAGAAAGACTAAATGACAGGACAAAATAAAAATATTTAGGTACCTACATCAAATCAAATAAAACATTTTGTTTTTTATTTTATCTATAAAAATAATAAAATTGTAATTCATATCAATATTTCAAAATAGTGCAAAAACTACTGCATAGATTCTGTTCAAATTTTGCTCAAATATTCCTTAAAGGATTCTTCGAATGTTAGGCCATATATTATCACGCTACTCATTTATTTATGCTCACCACCTTAGGGTAACCAATATTGCATTTCTAGAGGCGCCCCAAACTGTGTTAATATTTTAACTTTATGTCTTCGATATATCTTTTCCTGAAAGAACCGGGATTTGGGTTTGAAAATCCCAGTTCCTAAAACGATGCTAATTTCCGGGATTTCCCGGGACTATTCACTAGTTGATGGCAATAGGCTTGCCCCCTACATGGGACTTAAACTTAACTGGTCTGGTGGGTTTGGGGGGTAGTAACTCTTAGAGCTGGTCTAGTACAATAAGGAGCTGCAATCAAATAAAGGGCACCTTATACCGATTTTATTACCATGGACACGCAACTTACTGTTCTGTTGAAGAAGAACTGGACATTCTGTTCCCCACTGGTGTGGCTTCTAACTTTAGATATGATATTGTGTTATGGAAGAATTCTATAAAAATAAATAAGGTTGGGTATTTATTGCCCAAAAACAATTTATCCATGCTCATTTTGCCACCATTGGCTTCATGAAAACCACTTTTTAAAGAAATATATGAACAATTCCTGGAATATACATTTTTGAATGGTGGATTTTTTTTAAAACACACAGAGTTATTTCAACGTCCTAGAGACACTGTTACGTTTAACACAAAATATCCTGATAGACTGATTAGTCCTCCAATGAAAAGCCTCTTAAAAACAAGTTGGTTTACATTGGTAATAAGGATAAACAATAAACTACCAAAATCATATAGGGAACTGCCAATCAATCGATTTAAAATGGCATTATTCAGATAGCTTACAGAGAAATCATGTTATTCTGTGAATGAAATTCACTGAATTCTGAGTACCTTAACCTAAAAGATTACATTGACATTTTCTTATTATTATTTGATTGAAAAATTATTGACATTCTTATTATTATAACATACCAATTATATTAGATTCACTTATTGTATTAATGTATTTTTTAATTTTGTATGCTGCATAAAACTAGAACATCTATTATGTATTACACTGCCCTAACTAAATTCAAATTCATTTATTTTGTGAACATAACAAACACATAACGTAGGTGTGTAGGTGGTATAATACTTAAAATTCAAAAACTATATGTCCCGCCGTTGGGCATACAACATTTTTCTCCAATTAGGTACATAAATTTAAATTACTTCAAAATAATAACAACTAATATATAATCTATAAATAAAATTAAAATTTAATCAATAAATAACTATGCAATTTGGTTCACTAAATAATTAAAATCACTACTAACTAGGGCGAAAGACTTTTCACTGTTGACTTTTCCATGCACATACAATGTCAAGCTGAGTTGTTATAGCTGTAAATCTTAAAACAAGAAGTAAAGAAATCTTCTTCTTCCAGCAAAATCCTCATCCTCATCAGGCTCAGATTCAGAAAGCGATGCCAGAAGCGATACTTCAAAAAAGAAAGAGCCTGCTCGGACAAGCAGAAAGACTTCCTCAGAACACTCGGACGACAACCGGAAGAGACCGGAGCCCAAAAAGACAGAATCTAGAAGAAGTACTGACAGTGCGGGGTCTGGGAAGAAGAAGGAGACTTATAGTGAACCTGAAGAAGGTATTATTTTTGAATTGTTCTTTTCTTTGTTTTTACTATGGACACTTTTAGCGTTCACATCTTGCTACATCGCTCTCACATAATGTACCATCTCAACATGAATGATGTAACCAAGGTTTTCTAAAATATTCTGATTAAAAAGAGTGTCCATGGAGTTTCTTGCCCGTTCTTCTCCATAGAGATCTACGTTAGGGAATGGGCAACTACAGTACTTTCATAGTTTTTATGCCTTGTGATTGGGACTGTAGCTACATTTCATTGTTGTCTTTGTTTCGACAATTCAAAAGTGCCTGTAACTGGCCTTCTTGAAATAAATGCTTTGATTTTGTATGTTGAATTCAGCTTGCAGTCTTTTCTACTTTCCACAAGGAGTAATTGAAAAACTATTAACCCAACAAGCGGGCATACTTTAATCACGAGAGGTTCTTTCATCTACTTTTCGTTCGTTTTATGCCACTATTATACCTCCCTCCTCCTCCGTGAACTCTCACGTGTATTTTTTATTATTCAATTGTTTTAATTTATTTTTTCGGATTTTTTACACAAATTCACTCGCTCAGGTTTTTACGTGGTCGCACGATTCAATTCATATATTGTTTTAAATATTTTACCCGTCCTGTCAAATTCAATTTAATGCTTTTCGCTGTACAAACTATATTTTTTTATCACTGTCGATTTGAAATTGAAATTGTTTAATGAAATAATTCATTTACAAAAATATTTACATTATTAGGGCCTTAAGACTAGAGGTATCAATTGGATTCCACTATTACTAGGTATCTCAGGTAACTGAAGGCACCATAACTAAAAGTCTGTAGTACCATATATAAGTTGTTTGGATGCTCTAGATTGTCACAACAGCCGGGCTATGCCTAAGCAAGCCTACGTTACTCAGACTGAACTTGCGCTATTATTTTTCTTTTTTTTTTCAGGCGAAGTATCATCACATTCATCAGACAATGACTCAATTGATTCTGAGGAAGAATTTGATGATGGGTGAGTACGTTATCGCCAATTATCCTGATGTTATAGACCAGCACGGAAAGACTGCGGTAGACTTGCATCCGGTGTTAGTCCACAGTTCACTGATATAACTGTGATTCATCAGCTTCAAACAATTTTCGTTAAAGTGTCCTAGTTTTGGCGTCTGATCAGTGTGTCTGTATGTAAAGATTTTTGAAGGCACTGAAGACTTACCGTTGAAACAATACTATGCCTGCATATCTTATACCTGTGCTTGCCTACAGATTCTGACTTTTAATTACCGGGTAACTGAATTTGCATCTACCTAGGAATTAGAAATTGGTAGCAGCAATAAGAGTCTTACTGAAAGTTCCTAGGTTCGGCAGAAAGCATGTCATTTACCAGTTCCATCTCTTTATCAAAAACATCAGTTCAAATCACTACAATACTCATCAATTCACATTCATCACAACGTCTCTTCTTTTCCCCCAGATACGATGAGAACCTCATGGGTGATGAAGAGGACAGAGCTCGTCTGGCCGCCATGTCCGAGAAAGAGAGGGAACAAGAGATCTTTAAACGTATCGAGAGGAGGGATCTTATGAAAACCAGGTTAGTACTTACTTATACACAACGCTAATACAAGATTTGCGGTCGTAGAAAGTGCAAACAAGACAGGGAATATTTGGTTAATAGTTTAATACTGAACCTTGTTATAAGTTTTTTTTTAAACTGACATGAGCGTGATCCGTTCTCATAGCGTTTGCTACAGTGCCGAAATATCGGAATCTCAATACAAATCGCGTTTTAAATCTGTATGATACTGAACCTCGTTGCGTCTCGCTCCCACATTTCATGACCGTGCCTGCCAATAACGTTCGCGAGTATAGGTTTTCTTTTTAACATGTTCTTGCATGTAAATGTATGTAAATGTCTCATGCAATATCCTTACCAATATTATAAATGCGAAAGTAAGTTTGTTTGTTACCTTTTCACGCCTAAACCACTCAACCGATCATCCTGTAATTATGCATATACGTTGTCAGGTGTACAGAAACGGTCATACGGTACCTTTCATCCCGAAAAAAAGTACTGTTCCCGAGGAAAACAACAGTAACGTTCTTATGATAATAGATGGCGCCACGTGTCTTTCGAATCATGATCGAATTATATTATTACAACCCGAATTGATTGTCAAATTCTAAATTCGAACGCGAGCGAAGCCGCGGGCAAAAGCTAGTCTGGAAATATTTCGAAACAATCACCCAAACCTAAACACATTTCTATATAATACAGATGGGAAATAGAACGGAAACTCCGGTTAGCGCGACGTTCAGCGGCCGAACGATCGGCGTCACCCGGAGAGATACAGAGGAGGAGAGAAGCCAGACGGAGGAGACGAGCGTTGCGGGAGCAGAGGCAGAGAGAGAGGGAGAGGGAGCGACAGGAGAAGAGAGGTAAGTGAGAGAGATAGATAGATGCCGTATATCATTGCTAGTTACGTGGTTTTTTGCCACGAAAGTGGCCGATAGCAGTCTTACTTAGTTGAGCCGCAGAATAAACATGAAATCAACTAAAATAGCCCTACCCTTAACGGTGAGGAGTGGTTTCTTCTTTCGAGTTTATGTAATCGTAGCTTTTACCCACGTGTATGTCGGTATGTAATACTAGGCCGGAAATTACCCCCACAGAAACGGGAATAAAAAGTGTCTTGATCCATCGCGGTCTACCTGTTTTCGATATTTCATCCAAATCCGTTCAGCCACTAAGGTGAACAGCTAGACGAAATACAGATCTACTTTTGCAATTACAATAAATGGATTATTATGATAGATGTATGGTTATGGACTACCTCGTTGGTCTAGTGGTCGCAACCGCGGCACGAGCGTGAGCACGAGGTCCTGGGTTCGATTCTCGGGTCGGGCAAAGTGTTATTGGGTTTTTCTATAAGGAATTTCTCAGTAGCAGCCACGGCGTCTAGATTTGGAGAATACGCTCGCCCACTATTACATGGGACTTATAACTGGCGTAATGTGGGTGTACTTGTTAGGTACATCTCTGCCTAACCCTTGGGGGCTTACTTTTTATGATGTATGGATTATTCCTTACCATAATCTGCTTTTGTTTACTAAACAGAAGCTGAAGCAGATCGGCCCGAACCTAAAGAACCAGAAAAGGAAAAAGAACAAACACCTCCAAGTCCTGGCGAGATCCTGGATGACCCTAAGGATGCAGGTGAGGAGGATATAGGTAGTATCGGTTCTTTTTTTTTTGTTTTATTATTTTTTATCATAAACATTTCATTTGTTACTTCTCATCAACATTCTCCAGCCCAAATCCCAATTTGCTTGGTTGCAGCGTATCTTCAGCCATACTTCTCTATTAGTTGTCATCTCATGAGTTTTTTTTTAAATTATTTTATTTATATAGGTATGATGAACTGAGGAGCTCGTGGCTAAATAATAACTGCCGCTCGGGTCGATCTTTAGGTTAATCTGCGCTTGCCTAGGTTGGTCCTTGGATGGGTGACCACCCATTACATACCGAGTTTCCTGCGTGCCTCGGAAAGCACGTTTAGCCGTTGGTTAACATTGCAATTGGAAAGTTCTTTGTCCAGCTGTCATTTGTAGATCTTTAAATGTCGTCACAGGTAGTCAGTCGCCCGAAAGTCTGACAACCAGTCTTACCAATGGGTATCGTATTACCCGGAACTAATTGTATTGTGGAGGTCAGATAGGCAGTCGCTCCACGTAAAATACTGGTATTCAGCTGCATCAGGTTAGACTCCCCCAAAATAGTTGGGAAAAGGCTAGGCAGATGATGATTGTGAACAGGGTAGAAAGTTCTTTATCCTGCAAAAACGTAAGATCCTCCGACCAGACGGCCTATCGGACTGTTCTCAACAGAGTGATTATTTTAAAATCCGTATTGATATGAGATACTGGGTGTTTTGGAACGAAGTTCCTTATCGCGCGTTGCGAAAGGGGGCTAGACGGAAAAAATTCAGACGAAAAGTTGTAACGACACTTTTACCCGACTGCGCGACGCAAAGGAGGGTAATATGTTTTCGCTATAGTAAGCTATTATAAGCCGTGCGGCCTGCGCATGTTTCTCTGTCTGTCTCTCTCTCTCTCTCTCTTATAGAAAGCAAGCCAGATATTTTCGTTTCGTCTTTGGTCTGTGGATGGGTGATCAAGGTTAAGCAACGACTGCCAAGGTCTGTCTGTGGATGGGTGATCCAAGTTAAGCAACGACTGCCAAGGTTTGTCTGTGGATGGGTGATCCAAGTTAAGCAAGGTTGCCGAGGTCTGTCTGTGGATGGGTTATCCAAGTTAAGCAACGGTTGCCGAGGTCTGTCTGTGGATGGGTGATCAAGGTCAAGCAACGACTGCCAAGGTCTGTCTAGATGGGTGATCCAAGTTAAGCAACGGTTGCCGAGGTCTGTCTGTGGATGGGTGATCAAGGTTAAGCAACGACTGCCAAGGTCTGTCTGGATAGGTGATCCAAGTTAAGCAACGGTTGCCAAGGTTGGTCTGTGGATGGGTTATCAAGGTTAAGCAGCGGTTGCCAAGGTTGGTCTGTGGATGGGTTATCAAGGTTAAGCAGCGGTTGCCGAGGTCTGTCTGTGGATGGGTGATCAAGGTTAAGCAACGGTTGCCGAGGTCTGTCTGTGGATGGGTGATCAAGGTTAAGCAACGACTGCCAAGGTCTGTCTGTGGATGGGTTATCCAAGTTAAGCAACGGTTGCCGAGGTCTGTCTGTGGATGGGTGATCAAGGTTAAGCAACGACTGCCAAGGTCTGTCTGGATGGGTGATCCAAGTTAAGCAACGGTTGCCGAGGTCTGTCTGTGGATGGGTGATCAAGGTTAAGCAACGACTGGCAAGGTCTGTCTGTGGATGGGTGATCCAAGTTAAGCAGCGTTTGCCCAGGTTGGTCTGTGGATGGGTTATCAAGGTTAAGCAGTGGTTGCCGAGGTCTGTCTGCTGTGGATGGGTGATCAAGGTTAAGCAACGGTTGCTGAGGTCTGTCTGTGGATGGGTGATCAAGGTTAAGCAACGACTGCCAAGGTCTGTCTGTGGATGGGTGATCCAAGTTAAGTAACGGTTGCCAAGGTCTGTCTGTAAATGGGTGATCAAGGTTAAGCAACGACTGCCAAGGTCTGTCTGTGGATGAGTGATCAAGGTTAAGCAACGACTGCCAAGGTCTGTCTGTGAATGGGTGATCCAAGTTAAGCAACGGTTGCCAAGGTTGGTCTGTGGATGGGTTATCAAGGTTAAGCAGTGGTTGCCGAGGTCCGTCTGTGGATGGGTGATCAAGGTTAAGCAACGGTTGCCGAGGTCTGTCTGTGGATGGGTGATCAAGGTTAAGCAACGACTGCCAAGTTCTGTCTGTGGATGGGTGATCCAAGTTAAGCAACGGTTAACTTCGTTCCATCCGGGTGTCCCTTGACACTCTTGGCTCTAGTTTTTTTAGGAAATTCTTTTTTCTCATGAAAACGAAACATTGAAGTTGACATAAATTTTTGGTCAAGTGTGTGTTGTCCTTAATGTTCGATTCGACTCTGATTCATGTGACAATCATTTGCTTGAACGAAAGTAAAAATAGACAGCAGAAGCGGGTCATTTATAAGAAACATAATTATTTATATTGAAGTAAAATTATTGACAATTTTTTTTTAATGCAGGTCGACTCAGTTTCATATAAGGATTCATTTGTTTGTTTTAGCCTTTGGAACTGCTTCTTCACTACGATTGCCTTCAAACAAGCACCGTTATCATCAATTGATACATTTTTCCCAGACCCGTCGGAACGTTCAGCGTCCCCACTGTTCGGCGCCAAGACGGAAGGACGCAAGCGCAACGTGGACGACAAGCGACAGAACGCCATGGCGGCCCTGCGCGCGCAGAGAGACGCCAAGGCCAGCCGCGTCGAGCAACACAAGCAGAAGAGGCGCCTGGAGGAGGAGACTAACAAGGATAAGGACGATGACGATGTGAGTACTGCATGTGTGTAATAGTCATGGGGCACCTGGATACGGATATCCACCTACAAGCGACAGAACGCCATGGCGGCCCTGCGCGCGCAGAGAGACGCCAAGGCCAGCCGCGTCGAGCAACACAAGCAGAAGAGGCGCCTGGAGGAGGAGACTAACAAGGATAAGGACGATGACGATGTGAGTACTGCATGTGTGTAATAGTCATGGGGCACCTGGATACGGATATCCACCTACAAGCGACAGAACGCCATGGCGGCCCTGCGCGCGCAGAGAGACGCCAAGGCCAGCCGCGTCGAGCAACACAAGCAGAAGAGGCGCCTGGAGGAGGAGACTAACAAGGATAAGGACGATGACGATGTGAGTACTGCATGTGTGTAATAGTCATGGGGCACCTGGATACGGATATCCACCTACAAGCGACAGAACGCCATGGCGGCCCTGCGCGCGCAGAGAGACGCCAAGGCCAGCCGCGTCGAGCAACACAAGCAGAAGAGGCGCCTGGAGGAGGAGACTAACAAGGATAAGGACGATGACGATGTGAGTACTGCATGTGTGTAATAGTCATGGGGCACCTGGATACGGATATCCACCTACAAGCGACAGAACGCCATGGCGGCCCTGCGCGCGCAGAGAGACGCCAAGGCCAGCCGCGTCGAGCAACACAAGCAGAAGAGGCGCCTGGAGGAGGAGACTAACAAGGATAAGGACGATGACGATGTGAGTACTGCATGTGTGTAATAGTCATGGGGCACCTGGATACGGATATCCACCTACAAGCGACAGAACGCCATGGCGGCCCTGCGCGCGCAGAGAGACGCCAAGGCCAGCCGCGTCGAGCAACACAAGCAGAAGAGGCGCCTGGAGGAGGAGACTAACAAGGATAAGGACGATGACGATGTGAGTACTGCATGTGTGTAATAGTCATGGGGCACCTGGATACGGATATCCACCTACAAGCGACAGAACGCCATGGCGGCCCTGCGCGCGCAGAGAGACGCCAAGGCCAGCCGCGTCGAGCAACACAAGCAGAAGAGGCGCCTGGAGGAGGAGACTAACAAGGATAAGGACGATGACGATGTGAGTACTGCATGTGTGTAATAGTCATGGGGCACCTGGATACGGATATCCACCTACAAGCGACAGAACGCCATGGCGGCCCTGCGCGCGCAGAGAGACGCCAAGGCCAGCCGCGTCGAGCAACACAAGCAGAAGAGGCGCCTGGAGGAGGAGACTAACAAGGATAAGGACGATGACGATGTGAGTACTGCATGTGTGTAATAGTCATGGGGCACCTGGATACGGATATCCACCTACAAGCGACAGAACGCCATGGCGGCCCTGCGCGCGCAGAGAGACGCCAAGGCCAGCCGCGTCGAGCAACACAAGCAGAAGAGGCGCCTGGAGGAGGAGACTAACAAGGATAAGGACGATGACGATGTGAGTACTGCATGTGTGTAATAGTCATGGGGCACCTGGATACGGATATCCACCTACAAGCGACAGAACGCCATGGCGGCCCTGCGCGCGCAGAGAGACGCCAAGGCCAGCCGCGTCGAGCAACACAAGCAGAAGAGGCGCCTGGAGGAGGAGACTAACAAGGATAAGGACGATGACGATGTGAGTACTGCATGTGTGTAATAGTCATGGGGCACCTGGATACGGATATCCACCTACAAGCGACAGAACGCCATGGCGGCCCTGCGCGCGCAGAGAGACGCCAAGGCCAGCCGCGTCGAGCAACACAAGCAGAAGAGGCGCCTGGAGGAGGAGACTAACAAGGATAAGGACGATGACGATGTGAGTACTGCATGTGTGTAATAGTCATGGGGCACCTGGATACGGATATCCACCTACAAGCGACAGAACGCCATGGCGGCCCTGCGCGCGCAGAGAGACGCCAAGGCCAGCCGCGTCGAGCAACACAAGCAGAAGAGGCGCCTGGAGGAGGAGACTAACAAGGATAAGGACGATGACGATGTGAGTACTGCATGTGTGTAATAGTCATGGGGCACCTGGATACGGATATCCACCTACAAGCGACAGAACGCCATGGCGGCCCTGCGCGCGCAGAGAGACGCCAAGGCCAGCCGCGTCGAGCAACACAAGCAGAAGAGGCGCCTGGAGGAGGAGACTAACAAGGATAAGGACGATGACGATGTGAGTACTGCATGTGTGTAATAGTCATGGGGCACCTGGATACGGATATCCACCTAACCGGACTGGACCCAGGTTACGTGGATTATAAATAACAACCCCTCACAGAGACGAGGCTTGTCATTCATATATACTAATATTATAAAGAGGTAAAATTTGTTTGTAAGTTTGTATGTAGGGGATAATCTACGGAACTACTGATCCGATTCAGAAAATTCTTTCACTAACGGGAAGCTACATTATCCCCGAGTGTAATTATTTATAATTAAACGAGAACGTTTTAAATGTAGGTGACATTTAAAACGTTCCCGTGGGTTAATTTCGTACATAACGGGAATGAAGCCGCGAGCAAAAGCTAGTTGATTATGTAATGGAAATCGCTAAGATGAGTGACCATACTTTTGTTTAGTATGAAGATTGAATGGGGAGACACAATGGGACTTTTATAAGTGCCTATGATCGCACCGTTCTAAAATAACATACTCTAAACACAGTATTTTTACTACTTAGTATTTTTATTGGATTAAAAAAACATTTTATTTACTCACAATATTTATAACGAGCTAAGTTAATGTCAGTATAAGCTGCTATTTAATACATCACAGCCATCCATACCATCACAAAAAGTACTTATTTATTATCCTCTACCCTTCTTGTAACCTCGAAGGTCAAGGTCACCGCTTGTTCTCAGGACGCTGCAAACAGAGCGTCAAGTATAAATTATACTATGATTTCTAATATTGATTGGCTAGATAATCTTCGTCTTTTTCTGGCCTTATCCCATTTTTATTTAGGGTCGGCTCTCCCTAATTGTTCTCCAAAGATGGCTAGATAATTAATGAAATAGTTCAGAGACGTTAAGCTGGAGTAATCACTGTCAGTGTGTAAATTAGTGATCATTTTTAAATATTCGATAATATATACAATATATAAACATAGTGACATTTTAGTTTTCACAACATTTCATACTTGTGAGGATAATTTTGGGGAAGTTTGAGTAATTTCTGCCTCAAACAGCCGTCATTCATCAAAAACGATGGCACAAAAAACATCATACACCCATCAAAGATCATCTTCTAGAAACCAACACTTATTATTATTCTACCCTTCCTGTAACCTCGAAGGTCAAGGTCAAGGTCCCCGCTTGTTCTCAGGACGCTGACGCTGAAATTATCGGCGGCACTAGCAAACAGAGCGTCAAGCTGAAAGCGTCAGACATCTACTCTGATGATTCCGGCTCCGATTCCGATGATAATAAGTCTCAAGGTGAGTGAGCTGTTTTCAACTTTACAACTTGTTACTTTGTGTTATTTTGCCTTGAAAGAAATCTGAAGATTCGTTACCCTGGCCCAGCGGCATTCATTCTTCCGTTGCGAGAATGCCTCGTTGGTCGAGTGGTCGCAAGCAAGACTGCTGAGCATGAGGTAATGGGTACGAGTCCTGGGTCGGGCAGTGTTATTACGTTTTTCCATCAGGAATTTCTCAGGAGCAGCCACGGAGTCTGGATTTGTGCCCGGTTGGTGGCAATAAGCTCGCACCTATAGGGTATTACAGCCGTGATGTTATCTTAGGTCTTCCGTTGCGGAAAAGTGATATTTTTCGCGCACTAAACATTGCGTCGGAAATCCAACAATACGCCCTTGTAGCCCTGGGTATTTAATGCTCGGCCCAATACCAAGAGTTGAAAATACGAAGCACGATAAAAAATCATTGTAATAAATCACCCGTGGAAAAGAAGGCTTAACGTCATTAAGTGCATCTGGTTAGCCAACATTGTAGCTGTAGTTTAAGATGTAAAGTCGGTAACTCATTTGCTCAAGTACTAAAATGTTTTCTCATACAAACAGGTCGCCGTAGTTCTTCAAGTTCTTCATCATCGGGTGGAGAAGAAGAAGAAAAGAAGCGAGAACGTGAGGAAGTGGAGATTAAATACGCTGACACTAAGGATCAGATTAACAAACTTAGACTTAGCAGGTAAACTACCATTTCCACGAAAAAAATACATATAATATTCCAAGAAATGAAAAATTTCTATGTAGGGGGCTTAGAATGATGTACTGAATACGTAGTAACCGTTTTCGCGTCGGTGTCCCTTCCACCCTGTATTTCAAAATCAAAGCATTTATAAATCAAATAGGCCAGTTACAGGCACTTTTGAATTGTCGAAACAAAGACAACAATGAAATATACTCCCAGTCTCAAGGCATAAAAACTGTGAAAGTATTGTAGTTGCCCATTCCTAAGAGTAGATCTCTATGGAGAAGAACGGGCAAGAAACTCCATGGACACTCTTTAAAATCAGAATATTTTTACAAAACCTTGGTTACATCATTCATGTTGAGATGGATTTCTTTGTCATGCTGTTCGCCACTAGACTAATATGAACGAAACTGCAGTTTTCCAGAGTCCTCCCTGTAGCACAATGTTATCTTTTAACATGAATCTATTGACTCCTTGTGTATCTCAGGTTTAAACTGGAGCGCCTGGTGCACCTTCCGTTCTTCGCGCGCGTCGTCAACGGGTGCTTCGTCAGGATCGGCATCGGGAACAATAACGGGAATCCAGTTTATAGGGTGAGTTATAAAAAGATTAACATTTAAGATTTAAATATGAACAGAATAGCAAATAGTTACTACAACTACTTTTTAAACAAACGTAAAAACATTAAAATACGTAAGTATGTACATTATAATGTAAATATTCTTCCAAACTTTGGACGAGTTTATCTAATATTGTCGAGAAATCAAATAAAAAATTTACCCGACTGCGCCAAAGCCCAAAAGAAGAGTTATGACTTTGGCTCGTATTAGACCAGGGTAGAAACCTTTAAAAATAATAAAAAGTGAAAAAAAATAATAGTAGGATGCAACCCATTAGAAAAGGAGGGTAATATTATAAAAATGAAGAGAAAAATAATTTACGGGCGATCTGAGGTCGGGAAGGGGATGGGGGTGAGTTTTTAAGGGTTAAAAACGGTTTTTCTCGATTTCCGGCAAAACTAAAAGTCCTATCGAAAAAAGTCAAAAGGCAAAGTTGTAGGTAATAAAAAGATCTAAAACTTTTGTATTTACAATTTTTTCACATAACCTCAAAATTTATGTGAAAAATTCAAAAAACCAAGTTTTTGGTTTTTTATTTTTATCTTTTACAACAGTTTTATTTTTTTAACGAAATTTGGTGAAAACTTACCTTTTTATGTCTCAAATACGCTGTAATTTATTTGATTAAAAATATTTATTTTTTCACCTCATTTTGAATTAATATTGAAAAAGCACCCTAATTTTCAATCGAAAATTCACCCGTCAAAATATCAGCTTTTTTCAAAAAGTTGGTATGTTTTCTGTTCGTTGAAATCTCTACTTTCCGATGGTGAAAAAAAAAATATGTTACCATAGTAAATCTTCTCAGAAAATGCAAAAAATCGAATTCGAAATTTTTTTTAAATTATTATATATAATTTTGAGTTATTTATTAAAATTTACACTTTAATTACTCAAAAAACGTTGGATTACATGCTACATTAATAAAAAAAAATGCAAATCAAAATATATTACTATAATTAACAAGCAAATAAGTTAATAAAATTAATATTTCATAAGACATCTACAATATTTGGAGAAAGTTGTCGAATCTTTTTTAAATTATATGCGTAGATGTCTATTTATAACTATTTTAAGATAAATTATATTACCTGAGTGACCTACGAAAAATTGTAGCCCATCAAAAGGTATTTCATGGAGAAGTGGGGAAGGGGCTAGGCGGGTTTGGGTTTTACTACATACATACCTACTATTTCGTCATGTCAAAATGTATAAAAAATATATTATAAATATATTAAAAATCTATAATAAATATATAAAAAAAAAATGTATAGTAAATATATTTTTAATAACTAACTTTTGGCCGATTTTCATGTACATTTCATATATTTTAAATATATTTACGATATATATTTTGTATATTTTTTATAGATTTTTAATATAGTTTTGAAATATTTTTTTTTCATGGGATTAACTAAATTTGTTTGTGCAAAATTAAGGAGATTTTTATTTTTTAAATCTTGTACTAAAACATCATTTAATTTTAATCTTTAGGTTATGTTACGTTAAGCATACTATTTTTTAAAGAAAATATTACTATTTTAATGTTTGAGTTGATTGATACAGATAAAAATAGAGATAGTATTTACCTTCCTATGCAGATACAAAAAGTTTTTTTTTAAGTAAAGTCACAATTATCTTCAAGAAACTCAGCGTGCACGTGTATTTTTAGAAACGATGTTGTATATTGTACTGTATTTCGAATACTGGCTAGGCTAACGGTTTTAACAGCTGCTACGAAATAGTAGGTATGTATGTAGTAAGACCCAGACCCGCCTAGCCCCTTCCCCACTTCTCCATGAAATACCTTTTGATGGGCTAAAATTTTTCGTAGGTCACTCAGGTATATAATTTATCTTAAAATAATTATAAATAGGCATCTACGCATATAATTTAAAAAAGATTCGACAACTTTCTCCAAATATTGTAGATGTCTTATTAAATATTAATTTTACTAACTTATTTTGTTTGTTAATTATAGTAATATATTTTGATTTCCAATTTTTTTTAATTAATGTAGCATGTAATCTAACGTTTTTTGAGTAATTAAACTGTAAATTTTAATAAATAGCTCAAAATTATTTAAAATAATTAAAAAAAAAATTTCGAATTCGAGTTTTTTTCGATTTTTTGGATTTTCTGAGAAGATTTACTATGGTAACATATTTTTTTTTACACCATCGGAAAGTAGAGATTTCAACGAACAGAAAACATACCAACTTTTTGAAAAAAGCTGATATTTTGACGGGTGAATTTTCGATTGAAAATTAGGGTGCTTTTTCGATATTAATTCAAAATGAGGTGAAAAAATGCATATTTTTAATCAAATAAATTACAGCGTATTTGGGACATAAAAAGGTAAGTTTTCACCAAATTTCGTTAAAAAAATAAAATTGTTGTAAAAGATAAAAATAAAAAACCAAAAACTTGGTTTTTTGAATTTTTCACATAAATTTTGAGGTTATGTGTAAAAATAGTAAAGACAAAAGTTTTAGATCTTTTTATTACCTACAACTTTGCCTTTTGACTTTTTTCGATAGGACTTTTAGTTTTGCCGGAAATCGAGAAAAACCGTTTTTTACCCTTAAAAACTCACCCTCATCCCCTTCCCGACCTCAGATCGCCCGTAAATTATTTTTCCTTCCATTTTTATAATATTCCCCTCCTTTTCTAATGGGTTTCATCCTACTATTATTTTTTTTGGTTTTAAAAATTATCGACCCTGGTCTATATGCAAAGAGATTTAAAACAGTTATAAAGCGGACATTGGGAATACTGTCATACAATTATTTTCATCCCCAATTATTTTCGATTTTGACACACGAATGCTACCTGACAAGCGGGCGTATGACACTAGACAGAGCGACTTGTTACTAAGTGGTAACAAGTTTTAGATTACGATATTCTTCGTCTTGTCCTGTCTATCGCTCGTAAATATTTGAATGTCTTTGTGGGTACGGGTATGTCCGTTTCTTTGCTCCCTCGTAACTTCTAAACGGATATCTTCTAACGGGATATCTTCTGTGATTTTTAATTGAAAACCACGGAAGATATCACGAAGATATATAAGTGACTAAGTTTAGTTAAAAACCGTGAAAACTTAAACGGATGTAATGTGTTTACTATACGGATGTGCTGATTTGGATACGTCGTTAGATTGGAATATCTTTGTGGCGTGTGTCACTGGTTACATTAAAATCGAATAAAAGTTGGAAGCAGGCGAGACCCATTCCATTTTTATAATTTTGTATTCAAAATGTGCTTGTTTTTTTTTTATTTTCATTTGATAAAATTTATTTTGAACTTTATTTTTTTTCTACCGCAATCGGGTTTTTTTAAAGAAAGTACATTCTATGAATGCCTTTGCTTTACTCACGAATTTCTTTTGGGATTACCCGACCGTTGAGAGAGAGAGAGAGTAAATGCATAACAAGTTAAAAAAAAATACTATTATTTTATCCACAGGTAGCAGAAATCATAGACGTATTTGAGACGGCGAAAGTATATAATTTAGGCAACACTAGAACAAATAAGGGACTTAAGTTAAGACACGGCACGCAAGACAGAGTGTTCCGGTTGGAGTTTGTTAGTAATCAAGTGAGTTGTGCCATTGATTTATGTAAATAAGTTTAATTTAATGTCAAAATAAACAGACTTTGGGGGTATGAAAATCAGGGTGTAAAGCTCTTCAACCCCCGTAGAAAGGGAGGATCCTCCGACCAGACGGGTGTTATGTCTGGTGGGCTACTGACCGACAGTTGTTGTCGGGTTCTTCTATATAGTCTTAAGTCGCGAATAATTTTACTTGCGCGATGCAGGATTTAGATGTTTAGTTTGTCCTCTGCGTCATAGATAGCGCTGTAGTACTTTTTGTTCAATGTTGCTGTAGTACTTTTTGTAGTACCGCTACAAGACTACCAAACGCTTTAAAAATAAATTTAGATACACCTCTGCGTAACACTTCGGGGATTACAGACGTAAATCCAAGCTTAAATCAATGTTATATTTTCACAGGAATTCACCGAAAGCGAATTCCAGAAATGGAACAAAGCCATAAAGGATGCGAGCAAGAAGCCACCCACCATGGAGTTCGTTAGAAATAAGATACAGGAAGTGAAAGAAGCGCTTATGTATGAATTTAAGGTGAGCTCATAGTTTTTATTCTAACTTCTGAACAGGGGTGTTACTATGACGTCTTTGAGCAGGAGCAATTCCAGTGTGGGAAAGAGATGGCGCTAGACGACCTGTATAGCTCTGTCTCTTTCCCACACTGGACTAGACCACCAGTACTCCACCGTAAATATGGCAAAACACATTATATATGATAAGTACTGTAAAACTATACACTGTGACTTTTCAGTTGTCTTACAAATGTGGTCCCCTCAATGTGTCCGTGTAATTTATTTTATTATCATATTATTGTTAATCGTACAGCGTTCAGCTCAAGAACGGCGCCCTGCTTGAGTCTGAATTTAATCGGGAGCTTGTTTCAACTATGCTATCGCTTTTCCGAAATATTGCCTTCCGATTTGCTGATTAATTATTTAATATTATTCAAACTAAAAATGTCCAGCATGTATATGTATCTAATAAAAATAATTCAATACTTCAAGACTACCATTTTCAGGAGGAAGACGTTGAGAAGATAGTAGCCGAGAAGGATCGCTTCAGATCCCACCCGACCAACTACGCGATGAAGAAGACTCAGCTCATGAAGGAACGAGATGTCGCGCAGTTGAGGTAAATACTCTTACTAAGGAGCTCGTGGCTAAATAATAACAGCTGCTCGGGTCGATCTTCAGGTTAAGCTTGTCGAAATTGGTCCGTGGATGGGTGATCACCCATTGTATACCGGGTTTCTTCCGTGCCTAGCACGTTTAAGTCTTTATCTTTGATCGTCGTTACTGATAATCGGCCTGTCTGATAAATAGTCTTTGCAAGGGGTATCGTACTACCCCACCTGGGTTGTGGAAGTCAGATAGGCAGTCGCTCTATGTAAAGTACAGCTGCATCCGGTTAGACTGGAAGCTGACCCCAACATAGTTGGAAAAAAGCTAGATTACTTACACATATAACTACATGGTGAATTTTTTAAGTGGGTCTGGATGGCCAAATCTGGAACTATATATAAGAAATAGCGAAAAATACTCAATGGAGTCTCGAGCCTGATTTTGATGAAACTTAAAACTGCTTCATTGGATTTTGGAAAAGTCAATATCCCTTGCCAGGACTCGAACCTGTTGGTTTTGAAAAATCAAACACTGTATGATTACACCATTCGCAGAATTTGATTCTTAATGGCGACGCTATCGAATAGCGTAATAACACAGTGTGTGTTGTTTTTGTTTCAAAATGTGTACCTAGTTACTTAATATTTAAGCTTAAAACAATATCATTTTTTTGGTATAAACTTCACAGACAATATTCCGTATAATATCCGGTATTTAATCCCGATAACACTAAAAACATCCTGACAAACACACATTTCCTTTTATTATTACTAATAATTTTCTACTACATTTTTATTAACCAATCATACCATTTTCAGAGGCGACGACGAAACAGTACTAGATCTAAACACTAAGATCCAAGAGTTGGAGGAGCGAGCCAGTCAACTGGACAAGACGCGCACGTCTTCCATACAGAGCATCTCGTACATCAACAACAGGAACCGGAAGCTTAACGTCGAGACCGCCGAGAAAGCTATCATGGAGGAGGTGAGCTATATTATCTGTTAAAGTTAATTTACTCCAGGAGTCTCAACGACAGTCGAAAATTTATTTATTGTTATTATTTTTTACATTTTAGGAAAGCTTACAGACTAATAACATTTTAATAACAAAAATATATAACTAATTACAAGCCTCCACAGATAAATACAAAAAACATTAGTTCCTTATTATAAAGCAATTTAACACTACATGATACATGTACTGTCATATTAATAGATTAATTAAAATGGCCGTAAGAAACTCGGGATCCAATTCCGCTGGGACAAAGTCGACTGTTTACAATTTTAACGTACACATTATATTACTAATTTATTTTGGGAAAGAAAATATGCTAGTTTCGAGTGCGAAACATCCCACACTCGACCAAAACATTAAATATGCCAAAACAAATATCTGGAAACTTGCCAATGGTTCGAGTTTCTCGGTATGTCTTATAGATTTGGATTTCGCCTTACTATTAATTATCTCAGTTTAAAAAATCACTCTGTATATGGCACGTCCGGAAAGCACGTTAAGCCGTTGGTCCCGGCTGTCATTTGTAGATCTTTGACAGTCGTTACAGGTAGTCAGTGACCCGAAAGTCTGACAACCAGTCTTACCAATGGGTACCGTAGTACCTAGAACTAACTGGGTTGTGAAGGTCAGATGCTGCATCCGGTTAGACTGGAAGCCGACACCAAAATAGTTGTGAAAAGGCTACACAGATGACGATATGGCACGTCCTTACCACGACTTGCCAGCACATCATTTAAAGTAAAATATTTATTTTCAAGGTAAAAGCAATGAAAGGCAAGAAAACAGATGACCCGTTCACGAGGCGGCATACCAAACCTGTGATGAACTTCAAATCTGGAGGAAGCAAACCTTCGGTAAGTCATTATTATTTTTTACTAGTTTTCCGCCCGCGGCTTCGCCCGCATCGAGTTCGGTTATATCGCGTTTCCAAGAGAACTCTTCAAAAGTCCGGGATAAAAACTGTCCTATGTTCTTTCTCAAGGTCAACTCTATCTCTGTACCAAATTTCATTAAAATCAGTTCAGTGGTTTAGACGTGAAAGCGTAACAGACACAGACAGAGTTACTTTCGCATTTATAATATTAGTAGGGATATGCTGAAAAGGCAAGTTTGTGTGACACTCGCCGACGTGAAGCGATGACACTGCCTAGCGTGGAGCACGCGAACTTTGAAGAGATCCAGATTATAACGATCAGCGAACAGTAGCGCGCAGTAAATTCCACCGACTGGCGGTTCGCACAATAAATGTGGAAGCATAAAGCTTTGTTCGGGGGACTTCAAACTTTATAACGGTGACGTGTAATTGACCATTTAAATGACTTGCTGAACATAGGCCGTGCTACAGAGCACGGGGACACCTTGCCGGCCGCCACATGACGTTTTTTCAACACTCATTCAGACTACACTTATTTTAATCCGTTCACTGTTGTAAGCGTGTTGTGCATATATAATCACCGTTTACTCATATTCTCTCTAACGTCGATTTACGCTCTGAAGTACGTTAAAGTAGTCTACCGGAGCGTATGTCTTTAAACGCACTGCTCACCTGCCTGTGCACGCAGTCGCCGGCGGGATATGAGAGGTGAATAGTTGTTGTAGTCGTCGTTTTAATACAATCTGACGACAAATATTTATTTAAGTACACTCAAAACACATAATTATACAGGAAATACCAAAGACAAAAGAGCAGAAAGTTACCGCTTATTTCATTTAGAAATATCTTCCAGCGGATCTACAACAGGGTAGATAGACAAGAAACGTAGACACAGTGTGAAAAAAGAATAAATTAAACCTTAACTAATAAAGTAAAGATATATGTACGAGTATTTGAATAATCTAATGGATGTTTGTGATAGAAGTTCGTCGCTTATAGTCCTTGGGCGCCATGAATTTTATAAGTACTGTAGATGATGCCAGAATTGAGATTCTGTGCTCTGCAGACCCAAACCTTAACTGATCAGTAATTTCATCACACTTCCAGATATCCTAATGTAGGACATTGTATAAAGTTATTAAATTCTTATTTTTCAGGAAATTATAAGAACTGAAGAAGAAATAGCGGAAATGCTTAAAATAAGGGAGGAAGAAGAAAAAGCAGCTAAAGAACTTAAAGAGAAGGAAAGACTTGTAAGTATACTTGCTAAGTTACCATGCAGCATCATTGCCATTTAGCAGCGAAAGTCGTCCAGAGCCGTATATGCCCCCGAGTATGACCGCAACGACGGGTCTTGTGATTCCTGCATGCAGCGAAATCCTACGACCTTCGCCAGATCATCTGTCCAGATGAAACAATAAACTTTTTTCTCATTTCTTCAGAGACGCGATATAGACAAGGTTACACCAGATGAATCACATTTTATCTCTCACATATATGCATTTTTTCAGCAACTCAATGCAAACTCTTAGGGCCATCTACGCGTACTAATTTGTCTGCTTTCTTCCCAATGGACGCCTATTACATGTGCCTCATAATTTTTTATGCAAAAAAATAGTTTTAATACCGCCAAAAAAATCCAGACCGCAAAAATATGCACATGCTGGAAAAGCAATTATAAATTAGCATGCCATAGGCCTCATAGGTTCAGCATAGGTGGATTGTACTGTACACCTTTTGCCTCTCTTGCCGGGGTCTACAGGAGTCATGTTACTAAATCTTCTATCATTTTCCAGCAACAAATCCAAGACGCAGAGAAGGCCATGCAAATTAAGCCGACTGGTAACGACACGAGCTTGTACTCGCTACACGACTTCGACATCAACATCGAGTTGGATCTGCCTATAGCGAGTAAGTACCTTTCCTTAGAATTTCAACTAAACACTGATTATTTTGTGTACATTTTTTTTTTTCAGTATATTACTACAGACACACTGGTGTGACCACGTAGAAAAATAAGATTATAGTTAAAAAATCATTTTAAAAATAGGTGTAAAGTCATTTTTTTCGTTTTACCCTTTTAAGTGATACCATACAACTTGTCCGCCATAATTGGGACCCCGTCATATAGGATTTAGAGTGTGAATGAATCCACTCCTATTGTTGTATTGTTGAAGTCGATTAAAATGTAGTATATGCTACGCGGGCCATAATAAGGAATCGACTGACACCTTATTCGTAAAAATCGAATGAATATTTTAGAAACATACGTAAATATAAACATACATAGACTGCTAAAATCATAACCCATCCATTTGGCTTCGCCGTAGTCGAGTAAAAATTACTAACTTATCCACCCATATCCCTGTGTATCACCCCCAATACTAGTAAACCTGCATTTATTTCCAGAATCAGTATCGAGCCAACCAAAGCAAGTAACAACGAAAGTGAAAGAGACCGGCCCCAAGCGCTCCCTCAACTTGGACGAGTACAAGAAACGCCACGGACTCATTTGAGTGTGGTGTTACCATAAACAGACTGAGTGCATGTGATTTTGTGTCCGGAGTATTAGTGTCACAGTGTTTTTTAAGTGAAAATTCAAGTGTTTCTAGTGAATTTCAATAAAAACTGTGTTGTATTCGTATAATTTGTGAAATCAAGCGTTATTTTCGTAAAAATCCATGACAACAAATGTTAAGTCAGGATCTGTTAGCGGTATTGAAAGTAAATGTTTCATATAACATTTAATGTGATGAATTAAGTTCACGTATAAAGGTAGCCATACACGCTAGGGTATACCTGACAGGTTTTTCAAACCGGAACGTGTGTTGCAAAACTGTGCAGAGCAGGTTTCCTCACTACGCAGCTGACGGGCGTACCTGTACAGGTTGACCCTACCATGTATGGCTACCTTAACGCCTCGTCTACGACCTCAGGATTTGTGTCAAGCGACGCGTGCGTCACGTGTCTTCGAAGTACGTAACTTGTTTCTGGTCATGTTGGTGAGTTGTGATAAAAGCAGTGTTGAATTTGAGTTTGGTAACGTTAATACAGTCACAATTACTATATGTAATACTTAGCAAAATTCTGAAATGGTTTTCTCGCTGAAATACAATTGTTTGTTAAAAGATCTATTTCATAATGATATGGGTTCCAAAGTATTATGTTTGTAACGATCTACAATTGCAATTAATACAGTAAAAGAAAACCACTTTTAAAAGTAGCTAAGTGTGACTGTACAGTGCTGCATACTAGAAACTTTTGGCATCACTTGTTTTTAAACTGATTCAGTCACTAACACTATCCTTTACACTTAAAACGGGATATTTATCATGTGTACTAGTTAGTTGTCCGTGATCATAGCGCTTGCAACAGTGCTGAAATATCGGGAACTCAAAACAAATAGTTAACATCGTGAATATCTCGTTTTAAGTGTTAATGATATATCACTTGTATTGAAAAACAAAGATGGCAGCGTTGGTTTCTATTCTGGATATACGCCACTAGGTCCTTGTACAGCTCGTGAATAATCAAACTCAACACGTAGAAGTATTTAAAAAGCTCGACACAACATGTAAGATTTGTATTTGAATTGTGAAAATGTAAGTTTTGCTCTAACTGTATGGACATATCAACATTCTGAAACAAATATCGATGTATTTATTGGTAAATTAACCAAAAATCACAAATACTAAGCAATAAATATGTGTTAATTACTATCTTCCTCAATAATGTTGTTTAACATTAGTAATATTATACCTTGCGGGGTACTACATGGGATTTAAACATAACTGGCGGAATGTAGAAGTACTATAGGTACACTTCTGCCTGTCCTTTGGGGATTACTGGCGTGATGTTATATTGTGTATTAATATTAGAACAATATGTAGCTAAATTGTTAAACTCACAGAAAATTCAACTCGTTGTTTGAATTTAATTTCTGTGTTATTGTTGCACTTTAAAATACAGTACTGGTAATAATAAACACAATCATCGAGTATTAAATTTCGTCTCGAGCATATTACTGGCTGCATTGAAAATAGGACCGTATTGTCTTTGTTTCAAGGCGCGCGATCGAGTCCCGAGCATGAGCGACATGACACTTGACGTCCGCAATGATATTCATACAATTTTCTTTCTTTACTTTTACCAATGGTAATACGGTTCTATTTTCAGTGCAGCCAGTAAATTGCGCGAGGATTTCGTTCTATCTAAACTGACGGTAAGGAATCGACCACACTAATCGATGTTGCACTTCCTAAAGGTCATGTGTCGTATTAAAGCCTTGTAACTGTATATAGTAGTTAAATAGATGTGATTAGATTGGTATAGAATTTTCTATATCAAATAAATGGTAATAGTGCCCTGAGCGCGGCAGAGTTTTTCCACCAGGAAATTCTCAGTAGCTGTGCCAGAGTTATTGGCATAGGCTCGCCAACAAGGCAACATAACTATTAAAATGTGTGAATACCTCTGCCTCACCCTTCGGGGATTACATGCGTGATGTTATATAGCAATATTGCTTCAACTTTAATATATAATATTGTAATCAACAATTTTCGGTACAACAATGTGATACCAATACTCCCGGACATATATTTAAGTAATAAATAATTAATGTATAAATATTATTAATACTGTTTTTCAATACAAAACGTTATGTTGCCCTTAATTTTACCCAGAAAGTACAGTCAATTTAATATAATGGTAAATTAATATAATAGTATTTCTGTTATAAATTAACACGTACTGTTATTCTGGTTAACACCAAACGCTGTCCTGCATAAAGATACAACTCTGGAAGCAATTGGAAACTGCAAAACCATCGCATAGACGGAACGCTGCAACGGTGGTTTCTATGTCATTTGAAAACTGAAACGGGTTGTAAAGTCGCTACTCATAGAAGCGTTTTCATAGCATTTGGTTATAATGATCCCACTGCTGGGACACAGGGGACCTCCTCTCTATGAGAGGGGATGGGGTCTAATCTACCATCTAGGCCCAGTGCGATTTGGGAGGTGTTACAAGCGTTGTCATAGTTATACAGAGCGGAAGTGACATCGACGCTCAAACTGTTACAAAACGGTCACCTATTCAGTATATCCAACCTATACGGAACCTATATGGAAATGTTTCATCGGCTTATATAAAAAAAACCGGCCAAGTGCAAGTTGGACTCGCGCACCGAGAGTTACGTTTAAACTTGTAGGTATTTTGTTATTAAACTATTATACATATTTACGGTTTTCAGATCTTTCCGTTTACTTGTGCTGTAAGACGATGCTTCTTGCCAAATTTCATGATTCTAGGTCAACGGGAAGTACCCTATAAATTTTGATTTTCGTGTCTTTTTTTACGTTAACTTAGAAGTTTGATTTTTTCACAGCTTCAAGGGACTGTAGAGTTTAATATATGGTTTTTTTCAACTCCATACCTCCACGCGTTCCCGAGATAAAAGGTCTTGACAGACAGATAGACGCACGGATAACAAAGTGATCCTATAAGGGTTCCGTTTTTTCCTTTTGAGGTGCAGAACCCTAAAAACTGATGTTCCATGCATTTTGACTTCATTTTTTTTTTCTTATGAAAAATTCCTATATGGGGGGTTAGGTATGAACACGTAGTAACCGTTTATACGTCGGTGTCCCTTCCACCCCGTATGCTACAAGCGTTTTCATATTTTCATAGAAGCCAATGGCAGAGTAGCGAAAATGTGACGCAGTTTTCAATACATAGACATATATGAATGTACCATGACTTTCATCTTGGTTACAGTGCGAGAAAGAGAGAGCATTACAGAAAAAATAGCACTGTCCCTTTCTCGCATATGGCTTCAAAATACGACTACACTTCATAAAAGTAATTAAATGTTGTTTTTCTACAAAACATTGCCTTACAGTTTAATCCCTTCACAAATCGGTAGTCAAACGCTAGGTCCCTTAAAACTTCTAAAATAATAAACTATGTTGACTCTATAATTGGGTAAAAGATAAGTTTCGCGTATAGATAGTACCTGTTTGAAATATAGAGTGTAAAAAAGTAATAGGACATATCTTTAGAAAAGTTTTGAATGTGACGAACTGCCTCAAAGATTTAAATCGTTCGATTCACCCTATCGCGTTAAGAGGTCATGTTTCTTTTTCATTTACAATGCAATATTAATCAATCATTTATTTGTTAAACATAGGTATAAATATTAGGTCTTATAAATAGTTATGGTTCGTGCTATGTTTTGTCGTTACTGACATACAATTGTCTTGCTCTCTCATACTAAGTTCGTTCCTATCGTTTCATGGGGCAATAATATCAACTAATACTGAAAATATGTACCTATTGTTTTTATTTGTATTCTGTAACATCTACCATATTGCTAACTTCTTTTCTTTTTCATTCTAATTCTGTCTGATTTCCTGTAGTTAAACTTGAATTTTATTTTCAACCAATAACTTGTATGTGCGATGTATATTGTTGAGAGTTTGTTATAAATAAATAAATCAAACTCACTCTTCGCAGTGTAGACGATTTTCGAGTGACCTAACTTCGTCATATCTTACGATTTAAATCTTTGATCCGGCCACTTTTATAACCTCTCATCCGCACGAACCATACGAGAGTAGATAACTAAAAGCTAGCATATTCATATAAGTACTGAAGAAAAATGTCCTACAAAAAACTTATACACTCTATATTTTTAACCACAGATGAGCAGCAAATGGAGTGACAATACCAATATTGTAGAATTACTTCTACATGATTATAAGTTTAGTGTCATGTTGTGTATCTATACAAATAAATAAAATTGAAGTGTCTATTTGTAATATTAAAAGAACCGCTGTTTACTACATGCATATGAATGTATATATTTATACAATTTGTTTTTTATTTTTTGTCTGTTTGTTCCGGCTTATCTCTGGAACGGCTGGGTCGATTTTGACGGGACTTTCACTAGCAGATAGCTGATGTAATAAGCAGTAACTTAGGCTACTTCTATTTTACAAAAAATAATTAGGGTTCCGTGCAAAACAATTAAAACCCTTGAGTTATATTTTTTATACAATAATTTCACGAGAACGAAGGTCGCGGTAACAGCTAGTACTAAATACACATGATTGTATTTTAAACGTGCTTCGGTGGCCCCGTGGTAAGCGCGGCGAAGGCACTTTTTTACATTGTGTAAATTACATAGTCTCTCCATTTGTTACTCATCCGTGTCTCAGTACCTGGCCGTAAATATGATATATCGGGTTGTGGAAAAACACAGTCGAGGTCGACAGTAGAGCGTCGTCTCTGTCATTCATACATCTGTCTCTTTCTAAAGCCCATGTGTCATATGCCTCGTACTTTACATTCTTTCACAGTTATTTTATCCCTGACTGCATCAAAGTGGACCTTATTGCCGTTGTAATAAGGCTACTGCTTAATTGACGCCACTGAGAAGACGGTCAAAATTACTGTGTTCCTTATTTTAGTCGCAATAAGGTCGCTTTTGTCATAGGTAAAATATCTGTTAAATGAGTGTACCTCGTAGCTTTAGGATATAAAATAATTAATTACCTCCAATATGGCGGATGCCTGTTAGCCTTAATTATTATATAAGTAGTTTGTTATGACTTATTTATTACTTGTTCCTGTTTTTGTTAGAACGCTGGGATTTAGTGCATCAGATCATTTACCTATTCTTATTCTGGGTTAAACACAGTAATTATGTAAGGTCCCATTAAATTAGATGGACAACTACGGACCGCTGTGTTAAAATTTATCCATATATTTTAATAGGACCTTAAATGGAAATTATTACAATATAACAGCTTATAAAGGCGAGCTTAATCTTAATCCAGAATTGGGTTTTATAACGGCAAAACTCATGCACCCATGTTGTGGCAAGAGAAAACTTAAACTAAATATGCTTAACTGTTGAAAATGAGAGGTACTTCGAGAAGGCACGACCACTGGGTGGCGAAATCGAATATATGGCATAAGCCGCTCGACTGAACTCAACTTGCAACATTCAGCGAGGACAAATTCCGAACGGAGTTTGCCGAACGGTACGAGCCGAATAACGGTGAATGTAGTAATTGTTACCAGTCAGGTTTGTTGTTCCATTAATATTGTCCAATCGGATGTGCCGACCCCAACAAGCTTGAAGCAAGCATAAGATTCTGGTCAAAATGACCTTACTTGTACGAAAAAGTCTAGCGAACTAATTAAAAAACAGTGTTTTAGTATTCCTTTTTACTGTATATCATTAAAATTCAAGTTGCAAAAGCAATAAAAGTGTATTTAATAAAAAGATAAAAAAGAGACTCGTTTTAAGTCCACATTTATTATAAAATACGCCATGCTGCATATGTTACAAAAATGAACTAAAAATGCTAGTTCTCGAATAGATTGTCGGTTTTATTCGTAAGCGTGTATTTTGCCCCTAAATTAGATTAATATCCAACAGGCAAAATAGTTTTCATACATTTTTAAAACTACGCCAATACGCAATACGCAGATCCGTAATTTTAAACATAGCACTAATTTTTTACTTGTTCACACCACAACTGAGCTTTCTTTCATATATCTCGATACGGGACTGCGTATTGCGGATTGGCGTAGTCGACAGTTCCTTGAAGTACGACGATTCGTATAGATTTGTACCGTTGTAATAGTAGTTTTATTTATTTGACTATGAACAAATTGATAAATGGTTAATACTTAATTCATTGTAAATGAGAAAGCTCAAAGGCTTGAATAAAATTTGATAAAGCGATTATTTGTGTTTCAATTTATATCACTTATAGTATAATATTTACAGGCAATAGTGCAATAGTGAAGCAAACTAACAACTTAAATACGCGCATTGGACGTGGAGTTGCGGACACCAGCCAACGTATACAATACAATACAAACTAACAACTTATCATCTATAACTGATAAACCACTCAACACACGCAGAAAATTCACGCAGTGTTTGTACACTGAGTGAATTCACAAGGCAAAAATGTCTACCTCCTCTGCTACAAGGTAGAGTACACCAACAATTATAACAACACCAATTTATTACAACTTCACGTCCATTTTCCCATGAGAGTAAACAGAAACCAAAGAAGATCTCCAGTGAGACCAGAAGGGCCTACCTTTGACTGTTATTCTACAGGCTGTTTTAAATAAAAAATGTAGGTAAATTTTATAAATATTATTTTATTATCACACTATTCTTATATTACATCATACACCATTTCATAGCTTATTAATTTAATATTTCTTACAATAATCATTTAAAACATCATTCTGTCTCGACTGTCATCTTCAAACGATTGTCACAATATTTTAAGTTATTTTGGCGTTAAACGCATTTTTAGGCTAAATGCATTTATCGCTAAAGGAATTCCAAACTTCATTCTATCTCTGTTAATCATATGAAGATGACAGAGATAGAATGAAATTTTGATATTGTGTTTAGCGCTAGACGAAATGATTTATTGTGCAAATGGGCATTAACCTCGGCTTTATTGTAATTAGAACTTTAACAGCGTCGGATTAAAGTTCGAAATTAAAAAATGGCTCAATGGTTTTCAACTTAGGTCTAAAGATAACCCTTGTTGTGGAATAAGGCAGTCTCAAATTAACTCTTTCTGGATATTATTTGTGCTGATCAAGCCTTAGGTACTGAAATAGGGTGTTAAGGGGAATGCTCCAACCAGCCCGCGAAATTCAAAATTTCTTGGGTTTTTTGCAATTTGCAGGCCAGTGCTAGGTTGTATGTTGATTAAAATATTATTCGCGGCTGTAAGACATATGTAGTTACAGAATTATAATCATCAAAATCATCAATACAACGCTATAAGTTCATAAAGCTGTAGGAATGACTTTTTCTGTTTTTTTTTTTGTTCCTACGCCTTTATGAACTTGGAGGGTTGTATTGGTGATTTTGATGATTATAATTCTGTAACTACATATGTCTTACAGCCGCGAATAATATTTTAATCAACATACAACCTAGCACTGGCCCGCAAATTGCAAAAAAACGCAACAAATTTTGAATTTCGCGGGCTGGTTGGAGCATTCACCTTAAGATTTAGTCAAATAGACATCTTAATAATTACATATTTATTTAGACCGGCAATTTTTATAAACTTAATTTTCGTTCAGATAAAATAAACAATCATAATGATGTATTTAGTCGTTCCAGGTTCCCATCAATTAATTTTTACATGTGAAACCTTCCTTGAACTGGAAAATATAACCGTGGCTCTTATTATATTTTGACGACTACATACCTACATAATTACATACTGTTTAAAATATAATTTTAGCGTAATTTATATAGTCTAGCCCCTAGACTATTAAATTCGATTTTTTGTGGATTCTATTTGTTAGTAATTTAGTAAAATTGTGTTTGTAATAAACATTCCGCTTTTTTATGAAAAAACCAATGTATTAAAGTTTATAGTTACGGTGGAAGCGCTAGGGTAGCGCTAAATTCAATTTTTCTTACTTTTTTTGCAATTTGCAAGTCAGTGTCAGATTGCATGTTGATTAAAAATGAGGTGCGCCAGTAAAATGTGTGTAGTTGCAGAATTATAACCCCATTATTATTATTTATTAATTTTTATTGTGTAATTGTCATTCAATGGGGTTAAATGAACTTCGAGGGTTGTATTGATGATTGAAATGATTATAATTCTGTAACTACATACGTTTTACTGGCGCGACTCATTTTTCATCAACATACAACCTGACACTAACCTGCAAATTGTAAAAAACGTAAGCAAATTTAAATTTCGCGCTACACTGATGCTTCCACCTTAGAAGTATTTAGTGAATTCTGGGCCTACGAGGCAATTTTGAACTTAGAACTTTACCTTTCTCGGAATAAAGTTCGAAATAATTTGCTTGATAGTTTAAACTTGAACTAAAATGGAAACTTGTTTTGGAATTAGGTAGTAAGCTGTTAGCTAACTTTTGTGTTGATTAATGCTCATTTTAATTACAACTAGCACCGTATCTATAGTCAAGTTAAAGTACTTAGATTTACACCCGTCTCTATAAAAAAGTCAAAGTGAGTAGGTTCATGTAGTAAAAAGCGGTTCTTTTAATATTACAAATAGACACTTATGAGAAGAGGTTTCAGGGGAACGGAAACAAGTCACTGATTTGATTAAGATTAAAAGTTTATTCAGGATAGTTCACGGAAAGTACATTAAAAGAGGTAGTTCGGTATAATTAAGGTATTCGCGGACAATAATGGCGTGTGGCGTCGCGGACCGACATGCGCGGGAATTGAGAAATGCACGTACAAGTGCCTTGCGCGTAAGCAGCGGACTGGGGATGCCGCGCGCATCGGTCACACGTTTGCAACCGCCACGCGGGAAAGAGATAGCGAGACATTATTATTCTATGTATCGTAGCGGCATGCGACCGCGGGACGCTCTTATTGGTCGACTCTTTGGTCTCTGGGTTGCTATATACTCCCCCTCCAGTTCTGGAGAACGCCCACGCTCCGGGACTGGTATATAACCAACATCAGCATTAGCTGGACGTCCGCGTTTTCTTTTAGGATTAACGGGTCTTGGTAAGGAGTCGTCGCTACCTCGGTAACGTGTAAGGTCTTCAGAATGATATTTCCCTAAATCAACAGTTGGTTGTTCTGTGCTCCCGATGGTGTATGTTGTTGGGCTTACCTTTTTTGTTATTTGGTAAGGACCATCTCGACGAGGGTAGAATTTGGAAGTGAGGTCTTTTGACCCTTTGCTTAACAAATGCGATTTCAGCATGACTAAATCACCTACCTCGAAGGCGTCAGATGGTCGGCGCGACGCGTCGGCGTACTTCTTCGTCTTGTCCTGCTGGATCTCGACGCGTTCCCGAACAGCTGATAGTGAATGCAGGAAGTTTTCGAGGTACGGTGTCACTTGAGGGCCAAAGTTTTCTTTGGCCGTGATGGCACGAAGGTCGTGAACGATCTCTGTGGGTGACCGTATCTCTCTACCAAAGGTCAAATAAGCCGGTGACTTGCCCGTTGTGCGACATTTCACGCTATTTAGAGCAAAACGGATCACTGGTAACTTCTTTGGCCAAGAGGTGTGGTCATCTGCCACGAGATGGGCCAGCATTGCCTTAAGGTCGCGGTTTTTTCGCTCGGCAGGGTTAGCTTGTGGGTGGTACAGCGGGACAAAATTTTGTTTGATGTCCAGGACTGACATGCATTGTCGCATTACTGCGGAAACGAACTGGACACCGTTGTCTGAAATAATCCTGCGAGGTAAACCAAACCGCATGAAATATTCGATGAGGACGTGAGCACAGGCCTCTGCTGTTGCTTCCTTTAGAGCAAACAGCTCCGTCCATCGAGTAGCAGTGTCTTCAATGAGAAAGACCCACCGCTCCCCCTGGTCTCCTTCCGGCAGTGGGCCGAACAAGTCCATGGCCAACACCTCGTTCCGCTGGCTCATGACTGGTGTTTGGAGTAGGCCTGGAGGTTTGGTGTTTTTAGCCTTATACCGCTGGCAGTGGATGCAGGCTAAGACATAATCGGTGATTATTCTCCGCATCCCTGTGAAATAATACAGCTGTGCTACCTTCTGGTATGTCCGATCGATGCCTGGATGACCAGCTGTTTGAGAGTCGTGTAACTCCTTCAAAATACCTGCAACTTGGCCGGCAGGTATGACTAATTGCGGGGATTCATTGTCAGAGTCCGGATTGAAACGGTACAGGACTCCTTGATCCATGAGGTAACCCCTTTCTAACCATCTCTTAGATGCAACATCATCAGGTCCTTCTAGCTCTTTAACAATCTTATCCACTTCAGGGTCCGAAGTCTGTTCTAGGCGAAGCTGACTAGGTGTCTTGGCGGGTAGATCGCAGATAACAGAACAGACACCGCAACTGTCGCTTGTATCGCTAGAACAAATCGGTCTACTCAGCGTGTCTGCAACGACATTAGCCTTCCCTGGGGTATATTGGAATTGGATATCAAAAGATTGGAGCTTTAGATCCCAACGGACTAATCTACCTGCTGGTGATTTAAGTGATAGCAACCAGCGTAGAGGCTGATGATCACTGCCAATCACGACTGGTTGACCGTCTAGGTAAGGCCTAAAACGCTCCACCGCCCAGACTACAGCGAGTGCTTCCCGCTCTGTGGTGGAATAGTTGCGTTCAGCTGCGTTGAGGAGTCGGCTGGCATATTCGATCGGCCTTTCCTGATTGCCGTCGCCCTGTAATAAAACTGCGCCTAAGGCGTAGTTACTTGCGTCAGTACGCAGAATGAAGGGGCGACTGAAATCGGCTTGCACTAGTATTGGAGCTGTGGTCAGTAGACTCTTCAGCTCATTAAACGCTCGGGTCTGCTCTGAGCCCCAAGACCAGACTTGACTTTTCCTGGTCAAGCGAGTCAATGGTTCAGCAACTTTTGAAAAGTTAGGTATGAATTTTCTGAACCATGAACATGTTTGTAAAAAGGTTCTCAGGTGCTTCAGATTACCTGGTACCTTCATCTCAAGGACAGCACTCACCTTCCCTGGGTCGGTGGAAACACCTTTTTGTGTTATAACGTGACCGAGATATTTAACGCTTTCTCGAGCAAAAGCGCACTTCTCCCTATTTACATGGAGGTTAAACTCGGTCAGACGTTTAAAAACTGCCTCGAGGTCTTGCAGATGCTGTTGGTATCCCTGAGATATGACCAACAGATCATCCAGATAGGCTAATAAAGTTACGTCTTGTAAAGCAGAGCAGGATCGGAAACAATCGATAAGACGCTGAAAGGTGGCTGGCGCGTTGCGGAGACCAAACGGCATCCTCTTAAATCGGTAAGTACCTAGAGGACAGATAAAAGCTGTTTTGTCCCTGTCAGCTTCCCTAACCATAACCTGCCAATATGAGGATCGAAGGTCTAGCGTACTCATGTAGCAGTCCCGTTTTGTGCTCTGAAGTAACTCGTCGATGCGTGGCATCGGATATGTGTCAGCTTTGGTGACTGCATTCAAACGCCTGTAGTCGACGCAGAAGCGGATATCACCGTTGGACTTCGGCACCATCAGCGCCGGTGAAGACCAAGCCGATTCACATTCTTCAATAATGTCATCTTGTAACATCTTACCTATTTCAGTTTTCAGCAGCTCCTTTTTTGAAGGGTTTAGCCGGTATGGAGGAACAGCAATTGGAGGATGCTCACCTGTATCAATGCGGTGTTCCGCATACGGTGTCGGACCTCCCCCTGCTTTAAAGACGGGTGCGTGCCTGGTGAGAACGGCAGCGAGCGCTTGTCGCTCAGCTGGTTTAAGGTGAGTACCTTCATCGTCCCTAAGAATATCTGTGGAGGCGCAGGACACGTCACGCGAGGTAGGTTCGAAGCACAAGTTATATTTTACCGTATCAAAGTTACTGAAATACCAGACTTCTTTGAAAAAATCTAAAACTACTCCCGCGGCGGTTATAAAATCTATACCTAACAACGTCTCGTTATTTGTCGAGTCGGGAAAAATTAAAAAAGGAATCGTTATAACTGCCGTTTCTAAGCACACGTCTAACGTGGTAGTAAGTACATCCATTGTACGGATTACACCGTCGGCAAGCTTAACTTCGCGTGTCGAAGAGCTGAGGGGATGACCTTGACGTAGAAGGAGAGTATATAGCGTATAACCCGCAATACAATGCTTGGCGGCCGTATCTATCAACGCGGTGCCGGTAAAACCTAAAATTGAAATATTAAAAATTGGTCGTAAGTCGCGACCAATAGAGGGTCCCGAACGATCGTTACACAAACATACATCGGTTAAACATACATGGTCATTAGATTTTACATTATTATAAAAATTATTGCGAGAACATTTTTGTCCAATACCCTTTACATTATTACTAGAAATATTTCGAGAACATTTTTGCCCATCATCCTTTATATTATTACAAGAAATATTGCGAGAACATTTTTGCCCATTATCCTTTACATTAGTACACGAAATATTGGGAGAACATTTTTGCCCATTATTAGATAAAGATTGTGGGATAATATTAGCCCTTTGTATGGGACACGAAACACCGTTATCACTTTCACACACAATAATATTATTATAGTTATCAATAGAGTAAAAAGAGTCAGACGCGCGAGATTTTAACGAATAAAAACTTTGACCACTAGTTTGTTTATCACTCTCACCTGGACTTTGCAACGCCTGTAACTTACGGCATTGATCCTTGGCGTGGCCGAACTTCCTGCAGTAGGCACAGGTAGGCCGTTGCCTCCTTGTGGAGTCCTGCTTCGGTGGAAAAGGCGCGGGGGGCGCCGCTGGAACAGGCGCGGGCGGAGCGGGCGGGCTCTGCGCCGCGGCGGCGCCTGCGGGCGCGCCGTAGATGTGAGTACGTGCGGGGGCGCGGCTGTTGTCACGAGCGCCAACGTTATCACGCAAGGCGGATTGTGTAGACGGCGTTGATGTTGACGGCGGTTGTGTTCGCCGCTCACTCGCCGTGTGTATTATGACGGTTTTTTCGTCGAACGAGTCTTCTACATTCCGTGCGCGGCGGAGTAAATCATGGAAGTCATGACATTCTTCTCTGCGTAACCTTTTCTTAATTCTATTGTGTAGGAGACCGTACGTCATATCTATCTGCGCCGACTCTGTTAAATCACCCTTGGGCAAGCGTGCGAAAAGGGCGCGAATACGCGCCACAAATATGTCGGTGTTTTCTTTGTCCTGCGGCGTGGCAAACATTTCAATGTATATTCGATGAGGCGGTCGGCGGTCACCGAAGGCACTTATCAAGTTATCCTTGGCTTCTGGCCATGACGACACAGAGTATTTAATGCCTTGCCACCACGTGGCCGCTTCGTCCTTGAATAAGTAGGCTAAACCGCGTAGGATATTTGAGTCCGTAACTTGTGCGCAGTCGCTATATGCCTCTATAGCGTCTATGAATGCTTCAACCGACTCCTTCGGTCGGCCGGAGAACGTTGCTTTGCAGCGGGCTAGGGTATTGTGCCCTAGTAGCGCGAGTGATTCCGGGGTGGATGCATTCGCCCGCGATACCGAGGCGAGCAACTCCCTGAATGCTTCTGTTTGAGAGCGCTGGAGAGAAGCAATAATCATCGCCACGTTATCATTAGAGAACGTAGCGTTTGCATCGGCACGCGGTGAAGAGAACGCGTCGTCGCCATCTTGGCTGGCGGACGCCGCTGGCGGCGTGTTTGGTCGCGAGAGGACGGGTAATGCGTCGTTTGCATCATCTCTCCGAGTCAAACTAGCCGCTCTACTCCTTGTCACTGGCATTTTAGTTCGTCACTGCAAAACGTTCACTCTGTAGACACTATTCACTACCTACTATTGTCACACGAAAAACACGTTGGAGCGCCACATATGAGAAGAGGTTTCAGGGGAACGGAAACAAGTCACTGATTTGATTAAGATTAAAAGTTTATTCAGGATAGTTCACGGAAAGTACATTAAAAGAGGTAGTTCGGTATAATTAAGGTATTCGCGGACAATAATGGCGTGTGGCGTCGCGGACCGACATGCGCGGGAATTGAGAAATGCACGTACAAGTGCCTTGCGCGTAAGCAGCGGACTGGGGATGCCGCGCGCATCGGTCACACGTTTGCAACCGCCACGCGGGAAAGAGATAGCGAGACATTATTATTCTATGTATCGTAGCGGCATGCGACCGCGGGACGCTCTTATTGGTCGACTCTTTGGTCTCTGGGTTGCTATACACTTCAATTTTATTTATTTGTATAGATACACAACATGACACTAAACTTTCATGTAGAAGTAATTCTACAATATTGGTATTGTCACTCCATTTGCTACTCATCTGTGGTTAAAAATATAGAGTGTATAAGTTTTTTGTAGGACATTTTTCTTCAGTACTTACATGAATATGCTGGCTTTTAGTTATCTACTCTCGTATGGTTCGTGCGGATGAGAGGTTATAAAAGTGGCCGGATCAAAGATTCAAATCGTAAGATATGACGAAGTTAGGTCACTAGAAAATGGTCTACACTGCGAAGAGTGAGTTTGATTTATTTATTTATAACAAACTTATATCAACAGAATACATCGCACGTACAAGTTATTGGTTGAACATAAAATTCAAGTTTAACTACAGGAAATCAGACAGAATTAGAATGAAAAAGAAAAGAAGTTAGCAATATGGTAGATGTTACAGAATACAAATAAAAACAATACATATTTTCAGTATTAGTTGATATTATTGCCCCGTGAAACGATAGGAACGAACTCAGTACGAGAGAGCAAGACAATTGTATGTCAGTAACGACAAAACATAACTATTTATAAGACCTAATATTTATACCTATGTTTAACAAATAAATGATTGATTAATATTGCATTGTAAATGAAAAAGAAACATGACCTCTTAACTTAGGGTGAATCGAACGATTTAAATCTTTGAGGCAGTTCGTCACATTCAAAACTTTTCTAAAGATATGTCCTATTACTTTTTTACACTCTATATTTCAAACAGGTACTATCTATACGCGAAACTTATCTTTTACCCAATTATAGAGTCAACATAGTTTATTATTTTAGAAGTTTTAAGGGACCTAGCGTTTGACTACCGATTTGTGAAGGGATTAAACTGTAAGGCAATGTTTTGTAGAAAAACAACATTTAATTACTTTTATGAAGTGTAGTCGTATTTTGAAGACATAAAGCGAGAAAGGGACAGTGCTATTTTTTCTGTAACGCTCTCTCTTTCTCGCACTGCAACCAAAATGGATGTCATGGTACATTCATTTGATAACAACTATGAATATCTTCACATACAATGTATGTCTATGTATTGAAAACTGCGTCACATTTTCGTTGCCCTGCCATTGGCTTCTATGAAAATATGAAAACGCTTGTAGCATACGGGGTGGAAGGGACACCGACGTATAAACGGTTACCACGTGTTCAGTAGATCATACCTAAACCCCCAGGAATTTTTCATAAGAAATTAAAAAAATGTATGGAACATCAGTTTTTAAGGTTCCGTACCTCAAAAGGATAAAACGGAACTATTATGAGTCACTTTGTTATCCGTCCGTCTATCTGTCTGTCAAAACCTTTTATCTCGGGAACGCGTGGAGGTATCGAGTTGAAATTAAAACCATATACTAAACTCTACAGTCCCTTGAAGCTGTGAAAAAATCAAACTTCTAAGTGAACGTAAAAAAAGACACGAAAATCAAAATTTAGAGGGTACTTCCCGTTGACCTAGAATCATGAAATTTGGCAAGAAGCATTGTCTTATAGCACAAGTAAAGGGAAAGATCTGAAAACCGTAAATATGTATAATAGTTTAATAACAAAATACCTACAAGTTTAAAATTTGCCTTTGTCTAATAACATTTGTGCTCTTTTGTGATATCATTCGTAACGGGGAAAAATCATTACCGGGCTCGAATTTCTACGTGTCTGATAGATCCTTTTAATTTTCCGAATATCTAACTATTGTACCTATTTAAAATAAGGATATTAGGACACTTCAGTTTCTTATTTTTAATCACGTGGAAATTAGTTCCGTCATATTAGATTGAGTTAAATTATAAAAGCGTCCATTTTATTGGGTAAGGAAATTGGCAAGAATGGTTTAAATTACTTCTAAATAATCGTACAGTAACTGGTTTAAACAAAATAAGAATCACTGTGATATTTGGATGACGAATAGTACTTTTTAGATGGCTTGATTGATTTAACATCCGGTTTGGGAAAGGTTTTTATCCGTTTTCATAGACTATAAGCGACACCTACTTGAATATAATATTAGGCCAACAGCCTACTATAGCACTATTCGAATTTCAATTCTCGTCGCTGAGCCGTGCTTTGAAAGTACAGTCGCCAACACATCAAGTTACCACAAACTGTCAAATTTCTCCAAATGATTTTAAACCATAAAGTGTTGTTGTTTAAGTTCAAAATCGAATGAGAAAATTTGACAGTTAGTAGTAATTTGATGCGCTGGCGACTGTACAACAGTGCGATTTTTTTAGGTATTCATTTAGGTGTCGCTTACACCCGTATTTATAAACAATTCAAAGTGATTACTTGAGTAAAAGTAATTACTTAAGATACGATTTTAATTCTGTAGTTCAGTAATTGCTGGAAGTTAGAACTGTCAAAAGTTAAAATTACTTGAGTAGTCAAAGTGAGTAGGTTCATTACTTGAGTTTAAGTAATTACGTAGGCAACCCAAAGAAAGCAAAGCTAAGAATTTTAACTTTTGACAGTTCTAACTTCCAGCAATTACTGAACTACAGAATTAAAATCGTATCTTAAGTAATTACTTTTACTCAAGTAATCACTTTGAATTGTTTATAAATACGGGTGTAAGCGACACCTAAATGAATACCTAAAAAAATCGCACTGTTGTACAGTCGCCAGCGCATCAAATTACTACTAACTGTCAAATTTTCTCATTCGATTTTGAACTTAAACAACAACACTTTATGGTTTAAAATCATTTGGAGAAATTTGACAGTTTGTGGTAACTTGATGTGTTGGCGACTGTACTTTCAAAGCACGGCTCAGCGACGAGAATTGAAATTCGAATAGTGCTATAGTAGGCTGTTGGCCTAATATTATATTCAAGTAGGTGTCGCTTATAGTCTATGAAAACGGATAAAAACCTTTCCCAAACCGGATGTTAAATCAATCAAGCCATCTAAAAAGTACTATTCGTCATCCAAATATCACAGTGATTCTTATTTTGTTTAAACCAGTTACTGTACGATTATTTAGAAGTAATTTAAACCATTCTTGCCAATTTCCTTACCCAATAAAATGGACGCTTTTATAATTTAACTCAATCTAATATGACGGAACTAATTTCCACGTGATTAAAAATAAGAAACTGAAGTGTCCTAATATCCTTATTTTAAATAGGTACAATAGTTAGATATTCGGAAAATTAAAAGGATCTATCAGACACGTAGAAATTCGAGCCCGGTAATGATTTTTCCCCGTTACGAATGATATCACAAAAGAGCACAAATGTTATTAGACAAAGGCAAATGATGAATTAAAGGGGAATGCTCCAACCAGCTCGCAAAATTCAAAATTTCTTGGGTTTTTTGCAATTTGCAGGCCAATCATCAAAATCATCAATAAAACGCTCTAAGTTCATAAAGCTGTAGGAATGACTTTTTCTGTTTTTTTTTTGTTCCTACGCCTTTATGAACTTGGAGGGTTGTATTGGTGATTTTGATGATTATAATTCTGTAACTACATACGTTTTACAGCCGCGAATAATATTTTAATCAACATACAACCTAGCACTGGCCTGCAAATTGCAAAAAACGCAAGAAATTTTGAATTTCGCGAGCTGGTTGGAGCATTCCCCTTAAATCCCAAAGAAACAATCCAGAAAAATTATAATTTTACGAAATTTCATCATCGTTTTGTCTCTGTCAAACGTTTAAAGATGACAGAGACAAAATGAAGCTTTGCTTTAAACATGTTTAAATACGCTAACCTATATTTACCTTCTCTTTTCAACCTTATTAGTGAGAGCATAAGGGTGAAAAGTGGTCGACCGTCAGTGAAGTCAGTGGTACTTTAAGGCGCTCCCTCACAGGAGCATTCGCTTGTAATGTAAGAATACAAGTCCAGAAACAAAACGCGATTGTTACAAATTGTATCGTTACAGGTTGCGCACCGTAATGCTCGGTTCTCCTTACTCAATGAAGTAATGATCGAATCTGAACTGGTAGGTACATTACAGGTGAATGTTACCGCGGTGATGGAGAGTCTTTAGTCTAGCACAAGTTCAAGTTTTGCCACTGATGCGCGGCCTTCTCTTTTCCATAGAAAATAATATTTGTAAATTCTAAATCAATACACATCTTGACTGTGTGTTCCCACTGACGATACATTTACATAATGAAAAATATGTTGTTTGATGAAATTAAAGAAGAGAAGAAATAAATCGACATTTCAAAATGATTGTTTTACGTGAATACTTCGCCAGTGAGAACGCATAGTTAAACACGATTAATTCGCTATTGATTAATTATAATTAAAATTGTTTCTATGTTATATTGGTATTTCAAATATTTAATTTAAACTGTATTCATGGTAGACAAAAGTTTCAAGAAGATGTTGCAGCAACATATTTTCGTGTTGTTATAATTATGTTACACACATACTGTAAGCTGTAATGGTACAGACGACAGCACATCACGCTACCCGAAACTGTCAAATTTTCCCAGTAAACCTTGATCCTAGTGCTTTCGCAATAAAGTTGAAAATCTATTAAAGAAATTTGGCAGATTGTAGTCGCTTGATGTGCTGGCTTCTGTAGTTTGCTAGCAACAGCTTAGCCGCAACAAGAAAACATGTTTTTGCAACAATGTTATGCAAATTTCAGCTATCATGCATACAAGGCTTAAGAGGGTGCATTCTGAAAGTTGGCAACGACGCAAACATCTGTGAAATATTTCGCTGTTTTGATTATTTAATGTAATATTACTTAATTGAAATTATGAAATATCGCTCTGTGTTGCATTAAAATATTGATTTTGAATTGTAATAATAACTCTAGATTATGTGTTGCAACCAATGATGTTATATAGTACTAGATCAGCAGTGCTCGCCGCCAAAGCGTTGCCGGGTCGTAGATGGCCACAGCCTTATCTGACTTCAGTTGTCAAGTTGACGTCAAGTGAGCGATTGCTTAAAACTAAAAAAATTACAAAATGGGGAAATGTGCGGTTAAAATTTGTATGTCACGGTCTCAAAAGATGAATAAAACATGTGGTGTTACATTTCACAGGTAAGTTAGCTAAATTTTCTTCAGATTAACCAAAAAAACATGACGAAACGAAGTCAAATTTTTAAACTTTTTTATTGTCATCAGTACTCATCAGTGTTACCAGTAAAAACGATTTTTATTTTGCCAGAGACTTGGGAGTTTAGTGAATGACGAAAGTATGTTCCTGTAAGTTTTAATTATTATTATAGTCTGTTTGGATTAAACAAAGGTATTTTAATATAATTATCACCACTTCTTTTATCAAAAAATATTTCATTAGCAATAAAGAAGTCATTAGATTTTTAATTAGATTTAATAAATTCGCTATTAAACACGATATAAATTAACGTGTTAAATAGTGTTGTGCTATACGAAACAATCGTTTTATTTTCTGTCGTCGTAATTTTCGTAAGTCAAATATAACATATTTTGTATGCCGTGAAATTTTATCGTTTTACAGACAAGGGGTATCAGTAGTATGAAGAAACTGATGATGAATTCTATGATTGGACTAAGAAGTGGAGGATCAAGTTGAATGAAACAAAATCCATTCACATTGACTTCACTAATAAGAAATCAGAATACAACCCAGTGTACATAAACAACAAAAGTGTACCGTACGAAAATACTGCCAAATATCTGGGTATGACCTTAGACGCAAAGCTTCGCTGGAAAGCCTATGTCAAAAAGAAACGAGAAGAATTAGAAATTCGTTACAGATGCATGAACTGGTCACTAGAAAGGCATTCCGCGTTGTCAGTTCCTAACAAAATCCTGCTCTACAAAACAGTCCTTATCTATTTATATGGACACAAGAACAAAGTGACAAGTAAACGCAATGGACGTGCTCTTAGATATAATTTTACTTTTAGCAAATTAAGTTAGATTAAAATTGCTTATTAGCCTTATTAGGCTAGATTGTAATATATATATTATTTTACACAATCTTGAATAGTCTTGAAATAAAATATTTACGTTTACGCATTTTTTTCTTCCTTTGAGTACATAATCCATCCATTCATCCAATTCTTTAATTCTCAATTGAAAGATACATAATACAACCTTTCAGTTATTGATTCAATAAATACCTTCATTCATTCTGGGGAAATTATGTTGATCATTGGCAACTCTGACCGTTCGTCCGATAACAATGTCTTGGCTCTTTCCAATGTCATTAGTTTGACGGTAGAAGAAATGAGACAAACATATTATTTTGACAGATGACATAATTTATGTATCCGTTTCAAAGCTACGACTTTAAATTCGTAAGTGGCTACGTTTTTCTAAGAGTTGTTAGTAGGACACTGCTCCTCTAGTATTATATAACCTCATTGGTTGCAACTGTGTTGTGAGGTGCAAAAAAAAAACATTTGTACGGTTTTCAAGTGCCGTTTTTGCACCCAAAACCAAATATAAATTGTCAGGATATACGTAATTCTAATTGCAATTCATATTCAAAACTTTAGTGCAACCCAGAGCGATATTCCATTTTCATTTTGTAATATTATCTAAATAAATTCATCATAATTATTATATTAAAATTTGACAGCTATTTTGTGACGTTACCAACTTTCAGTATGCATACTCCTAAGTTAGAAACTTGAAATAACAATATACCTACTAATGCCGTTTTCACAAAATCTAAGGGACACCTAAATGAATGCTTAATATTATTACCTACACTATTGGAATTTCAACTGTCAATGCTGAGCCGAGAGTTAAAAAACCAATAAAGCGCTGTTTCTTAGCATTATTTTAGCTGTCACCATGTATTTGTGAAAACTGACATTTAATACCGTATTTAATACATAAATTAAGGAATAGAGAATTAATATGCTTTTCTCGAAAAATGTGTAGACATTTGATAATTTATAAAATATTAATTTATACCTGGAGATTCGTAAATAATTACGCAAATAGAGTTATTATAATCACATTAATTGGTAGAGAAATTACAAAAGAAATCAAAATATTTTTAGAATTTGCCGACTGTTTTTTTTTAAATATCGCCAGACAATTTTAATTGTATTTTAACACTTTTAGACAAATAGACATTCTTAAGGAAATTAAACCAATCTCTCTAAGACTGTCTAAAATTAATTAAAATAATACACGGTGTGTCGTGACAGAAAATACTACAATGGATTCAGTACAAAGTTCAAAACATCCCAGCATTGAAAATTTTCACAAGTTTTTGAAAAACAAAAACTGCCGTTCCATACAAAAGGCAGCTGTTTTATAATTACCGACGAAAAGTTTCAATACTAGTGGCTCTAGAAAAAATCTACTTAATTTATGGTAAAAGTTTGTGTCTCGATGTACAGACGCCAGCACATTAAACTACCCGAAACTGTCAAATTACCCCAATCAATCTTGAACCTAATGCTTTAGCTGTAAAGTTGAAAATCTATTAAAGAAATCTATTGACAGATTGTAGTAGCTTGACGTGCTGGCATCTGTACATAGCAACCAAATTAAAATTGAGTAGCAATATTTAAAAAAAAATACTCTTCGAAAACATTTTGTTTTTTTTTTGTGATGTTGCTACCAATCATTATGGTTTGCGATAATAATAATTGCATTTGGATAATTATCTGTGACATAGAAGTAGGTACTTACGCCTAAAATAACTATACATATTCAACAAAAAAAAAACTATTCACTAAATTAAACAATAGGTACATGAACATGAGTTTTTGATGTGGGAATGCAAGTTGAAAACTTAAATTAAGTATGAGAAGTATAAGTAGAGAAAATTATCCATAAGGAGCCATTATTTTCTAGAGAAAAAAAAACAGTATTTTAACTACAATGAACAAAAAACCTTGTTTTACGCTAGAAATGGAATCCGGTGTTTAGTGCAAAAAAATACCATTCTATGCTACGCTACGGATTGTCAATGTTGCCGATACGGATGAAAATCCGCAAAGTATTTTTTGAAGTAAGGAAACGCCTGTTTTGTAGAATTTTCATACAAATGTGCAATGTCATGAAATTATTGTTAGAAAGAATTCTTCAGTTTTGAAGATTTCAAAATAACAATGATTTCTAGTCAGCTGAAAAATGTATTTAAATTGTAAAAAAAAAAACGCTATTTACCTTGCCATTCTTCAGAAAAATATCCTGTCTGGATTTTGTCCTTATCACCAATATACTATTACCTAAATTTGTACAGTACAGGATAGTTTTTTTGTAGAAAAGATCGGTTTCAAATCCTGCTAAACAAGGCGGTTTTTCAAACTAAAAAAGTACTTACTGTTTTTTTTTTCCAGTACCTACAGGCCTAATTAAAACACTATTAGTATATTTCAGGGGCTCACTACTCAGGAATATGAACAAGTTTTACTATCAAACATACTAAAACAGCGAAAAGAAAACCATCTGTTTCATATACAGGGTTATTTGTAAAACACCAGAAACCTCTTAAGAGGTCATTGTACTCATCATTATGAACAACTTTTACTATGGGACCAAACCTGAAATCACGAAAAAAAATCAGCTGTTCCCTACATTATCCATCATAAATGTAGGGAACAGCTGATTTTTTTTTCGCGATTTCAGGTTTGGTCCCATAGTAAAAGTTGTTCTTAATGTTGAGTACAATGACCTCTTAAGAGGTTTCTGGTGTTTTACAAATAACCCTGTATAAATACAATTTTCATTACATTTGCGTATGAAATCAAATCAAATATTTATTCGATATTTCAAAGATAGTTTGATAGCAAAAGTTGTTAATATTCATGAATATTTACACTCCCAGAAATGATACAAATGACTGTAATAACTAACAGCTATAGCAAAATTCTCAGGCCGTACTTTGGCTTTACTTGAGCGAATGTGAATATCCAAGATCTATAAAGATGACTTACATTGTGCTTAGACTTACACCCGTATCTATAAAAAAGTCAAAGCGATTACTTGAATTTAAGTAATTACTTACGCAACCATTTTTATGCGATAAACAAGAATTTGAACGAAGTAAGAACCGTCAAAGAAAGCAAAGCTAAGAATTGTAACTTTTGACAGTTCTAACTTCAAGCAATCACTAAAGTACAGAATAAAAATGGTATCTTAAGTAATTCAAGTTAAATCACTTTAGCTTGTTTATAAATACGGGTGTTAGACATGTTCCCGTCTCTGTCTTACACATGTAGTTTGGCACATGTGCGATAGTGATAGGAATAGCTCTACGTCAAAGTACGAGATAAGTAATGTTTGTAAATCTAAGTATTTATAACTTCATGCTAATACAAATCTTATCCTGGGGGTTACTATGACGTCTTAAAGCAGGAGTAATTCCAGTGTGGGAAAGAGACAGAGCTATACAGGTCGTCTAGCACCATCTCTTTCCCACACTGGAATTACTCCTGCTTTAAAACGTCATGGTAGGCCACCTGGTGAGTTACTAAGGTGGAACTACCAGGGTAGCCCGCGAAATTCAAATTTTCTTGCGTTTTTTGCAATTTCCCGGTCAGTGTCAGGCTTTATGTGGTTTTATTTGCGACCGTCACACGTATGCATTTACAGAATTAATTTATCAATCAAGTCAAATTATCAATACAACCCTCTAACTTCATAAAATCCCATTGAATGACTATTTCAAGAAAAAGTCATTTAATGAGATTAAATGAACTTAGAGGATTGTATTGGTGATTTTAAATATTATAACTCAGTTAAGCCATATTTGTTACGGTCGCGAATCATATCTTAATCAACTTAAAACCTGACACTGACCTCCAATTAAAAAACGAAAAAAAAAAATGAATTTCGCGGGCTACCCTGGCAGTTCCACCTTAAAGCAGGAGTAATTCCAGTGTGGGAAAGAGACAGAGCTATACAGGTCGTCTAGCGTCATCTCTTTCCCACACTAGAATTACTCCAGGTTTAAGACGTCGTGGTACGCCACATGTTACGAGTAATGTTAGTATTTGTTTGTACTTTGTAACTCTTGTTGTACCTACTTGGCTAAGTAAATTCAAAGTCGATCTGACAATTTTACGCCTAAAGTATGAAGTAATAACTCCTATGGCCACTTTCTCTATTTCTTTCAAGTTTATGTTTTGGATTTGCAGGCCAATCTCAAAAACCAAATTTCAGATTTGAACTAAGTTATATTGTCACAGATAGTAAATACTGCCGCAGTAAGCATGGGCAAACATGTAAAGAAAACTAAGACTTATTTGAAGTGCTTTTCGGTATATTATGGCTTATGTTTCTTTATTTCTTTTCCTCAGGGTCAATTTCGACTAAGCGGAAGAATCCTCTCGCACTTTTTTGATGTCACTGAATAAAGGACTGTATTTACTTTTCTTTAAGGTATAAAATTATCGAGCACACACGAGAAGTCGCTTAAGGTCAGCGTCGAATTTTATACTTTAAGACAATAATAATACAGTCGTTTTTTTTAGTGACATCAAAAAAGTGCGCGAGGATTTTTCCGCGTGGAGGAAACTGACTCTCAGACGTACCCCTTTTGCTGACGGCAGCAGAATTAAGCACTTACTATGTGTGCAATATTCCATAATGACTAATCTAATGCTTTTATATCCATAGCCATTTACAAAGAGCAATCGAATTGCCCTAAACATCTTAAGTCAAGATTTACAGATCACACTTTCACATTACTAAGTAAGCGTTCAGTACGAATATGAACCTTAATTTTCTGTTTTTAATGTTTATATACATAATTATGCGATGCTAACTTAGTAAGCCAACGTGTGATTTGTGAATCTCACCCTGTGTAACGCCAGAGAAATTCATCGTTATGCAAATTGACACCCTAATTTTATAGTAGGTAAGTATATTCAAATTACAACTGTCAAAAATAATGGCAGTTATGATTTCAATATACTGTCAAGTTATGTTGGTAGTCAATTTCATTAACAATTGATTTCCCTTTCTTGACCTAACTAAAGCAATGTCAAAAGTTACACGATCAAAATACTCATATATTTCACTTGGCGTATTTGATCAAATATTTGCGTTATTTGGTCAATACAAAATACACCCTAAAATCTAGTGAATAAAGTACATTAAGTATTTGCTAATAAACGCTAATATTTGTACGAATAGGCCGAGTAGAGTATAAAAATAACTATACATTTGGATTGTGTATCTTTTACAATTGCTTAAATGTATTGCATTCAAGAAGTAATTCAATTGCTCAGTCTATATTAAAAATTGTATCGTCCAAATACTATTTAGACGCTACAATTTTTATTATTGCAACAACTTATTACATTTAACAGTCAATTATAATGTTTTATGTGGGATTTTATTTTTTTATTTCTTGACCTAACTAAAGCAATGTCAAAAGTTACACGATCAAAATACTCATATATTTCACTTGGCGTATTTGATCAAATATTTGCGTTATTTGGTCAATACAAAATACACCCTAAAATCTAGTGAATAAAGTACATTAAGTATTTGCTAATAAACGCTAATATTTGTAGGAATAGGCCGAGTAGAGTATAAATATTACTATAGGTACATTTAGATTGTGTATCTTTTACAATTGCTTAAATGTATTGCATTCAAGAAGTAATTCAATTGCTCTGTCTATATTAAAAATTGTACCGTCCAAATACTATTTAGGCGCCACAATTTTTATTACTGCAACAACTTATTACATTTAACAGTCAATTATAATGTTTTATGTGGGATTTTATTTTTTTATTTCTTGACCTAACTAAAGCAATGTCAAAAGTTACACAATCAAAATACTAATATACTTCACTTGGCGTATTTGATCAAATATTTGCGTTATTTGGTCAATACAAAATAGACCCTAAAAACTAGTGAATAAAGTACATTAAGTATTTGCTAATAAACGCTAATATTTGTACAAATAGGCCGAGTAGAGTATAAAAATTATTATACATTTGGATTGTGTGTATCTTTTACTATTGCTTAAATGTATTGCATTCAAGAAGCAATTCAATTGCTCAGTCTACATTCGCTGATAAACGAAATAATTTGATTGCCCGATGAATAAAATAATTGAAAAAAAATATTAAAAATTGTACCGTCCAAATACTATTTAGACGCTACAATTTTTATTATTGCAACAACTTAATACATTTAACAGTCAGTTATAATTTTTTATGTGAAATATTATTGCCAATTAAATCTAATTGTAACTAATTTTAAAATTTGTAACACTGAAATTGCTTCATTTTATAACATTTAAAGTGCAGAAAAATTACTCATTAATTGCCCGTTAATTGAAATACACGCGGTAAGCTATTTTAAAACTTGTACCGCTGAATCACTGATACGATATAAGTTTTAAAATTGCTTCAGTTTGTTGCATTCAAAAAGCAATTTAATTACTCCCTGTTAACGAATCTTTTAAACTAAATGGCCTAATTTTCAGTCTTAAATCTCTTAAAATTAATAATAAACTTACAAATACTCGGTGCTCTTCAAAATCTTCAAAATTAAGAATTCTCTTCTCTGTCTTCATACACCATGATTTGAACACATTCACACTTCACACAGTTTTCATATAAGTAAGGTGGGCGCCAGGGTAGTACGCGAAATTCATTAAATTGTCTTACGTTTTTTGCAATTTGCAAATCAGTGTCGGGTTGTATGCTGATTAAAATATGATTCGCGTCCGTAACAAACATGGCTTTACAGAGTTATAATCATTAAAATCATCGATACAACCCTTTACGTAAAAATCCCATTGAATGACTTTTTCATGAAATATTCATTGAAATGGATTAAATGAACTTAAAGAGTTGAATAGATGATTTTAATGATTATAATTCTGTAATTACATACGTGTTACAGTCGCGAATTATATTTTGTTTACCATATAAGTAGCCTAACACTGACCTACGATTTGCAAAAAACGTAAGAAAATTTTAATTTCGCGGGCCACCCTGTTGCTTCAACTTTGAGCATAGAAATGTTCATGTAGGTAGCATCTTCACTTTCATCGTATGTAACTCTGAATCAGATACAAGGTCAATTTCAATAATTCGCTAGCGAAACTTAACACACGTGATAGGTATCGATGTCTAAACACGTTTAAACTAGAGTTAAAATAATTATTTGAAGATCTTTTTGGTGGTTCACGACCGCAGATAGTTTACTTACTATACTTGAAGTATAAGGTTAAAAACCATTGTTTAGAATCAAGCTCAACAAATGTGAAAAATAACAAAAGTATCGTGTTAAGATATCATATTTGCAAAGATTGCACAACACACAACAACTGTCTTTAAACTGATATTTCAAGTAACAAATGGCTTTGAATTATTTGACCTGCCTTGTTTCCGCCATTTTGTTTTATTTTCAAAATAACGGCCACACATTAAACCTATATGAATCAATAGCTGACATCAATACAAACATGTTTTTTATAAGAAAAATCTTCTAAAGTGTCACATTTCCGAAATATGACATATCAAAGTTGTGCTGATGGTAAAGTTTGTAACTTTGATGGCTTCAATTATATCTCGAAAACGTGACGCTTTAGAAGATTTGGTGTCACACAAAACTTGTTCGTGTTTATACCAGCTTTTGATTAATATGGGATACGAAACCGCTATTTTTTAAATAAAATAAAATGGCGGAAGTAAGACAGGCCAGGATTCATACAAAAATTATCAAATTTCTTTTTACCATATTTAGATATCATACCCATCCCATCAGAAGAGTTTCGTCACCAGCTAATTTCATTTAACCTTGGATAAGTGTCAAAATTTCTTATAAAGATATTGGTATCTTCATCAACCCTCACTCACAGTATTCAAAATGGCTACTCTTAATTCGACACAACACCAGCTTCTGCTCCGTCCTTTGCATCTAACGGCCCAGCTATCTTCTTTAGCCTAGGGCTTACTCTTTCCTCCTTATTCTTTCTTCTCGAAAATAGTTTCTAACTCTTGGGTTTTCAAGGAGTTCTTTGACATTCAAGTCAATACAAAATGATCTCAATACAACTGTTTGTATCCAGCTGGGAATATAACACTCCTAGCCGGGTAAAAGATCAGAATCGTATCTGGTCATCTCCCAATTCTGGTCTTGCAAAAAGTATGGAATTGTGGCTTTGAAAGGTCTCAGTTTCCAGGTGTCCATAGTAACTGGGCCTTCATTATATTGAGGCTCCTTCATTTTCAGAGGTTTCAGTTGACTGGTTTTAACAGCCATCGCGTTCAGGTCTTCATCAAGCAGTGCTTTTGCCATGTAACACTCCAACATAATCAGATCTTTGACTACGTTATGATTCCTTTCATCAATGGGTTTTAAATCTCTGGTTTCAATAAGACTGTTCTCGTCTGATATTCCGTCTTCGTTATTGTCCATATCGTTATTAGAATCTTGGTTTATCATTGGAAAGATCATAACATCCTTACAGGCACACTCTCCAGGTTCAACAGAACCGTTGCAGGAACTGTCAAACGCCGCCATTTTGGAATTGCAGTTTCGTATGGGAACCGAGTCGAATAAAGGTCCAGCGACCATTTTATTGTTTTTCTTCTTTAAGTAGAGTTGAACTGTAACAATTGGGAGATTATTATTTTTTAACGAAAAATAAACTAATAAATGACTAGATTTCGGCAGTGGTCTACAATATTCGCCAAAATTCGATCTCTTGACTTAGATCCAGCTATGGAAATATTTTGGCAAAAAAATTAACTGAGCGGGAGCTTATAGACGCTACCTTGGAGTATGGTGTTGTCCCACAAACAATAGGTTACTTAAATGGTGTCTTGTTTTCTGAACTCTACAAGAACTGATAGACGCTACTGAAGATGCTAAACTCGTAGTCGAATTCTGGGTCGATTCAATTTTGATTTTCCATTGACTCGCTGAATAGAATTCGGTGGAATAAAAAATAAAGAACTACATACACGGAATGCGGTAGGTAGGATGCCTTTTTGAGCTTTGATAGCGTTTCCTAATAATTTCCTACCTAAATAATAAACCTGAGATTTGAGAACAAATGCAATTGAAGAAACTGAGAGATACAACGTAGGAAAAATATAAATTTTAAAGACAAAGACAGACTAAGAAACCTGGTAGATAACTGACTCGAAAACTGAAAAAACACTGATGAATAAACTGGTAAAGTAGTTAATATTAGCATGATAGAGTGACGCAATCCCAAAACCAACAAAATTTAAAAAATCTTATCAATTTATATGCCTACGATAAAAGTATATTAAAGTCACTCGATAACAGCTCAGATTAAAATGTTACAAAACAAACGACGATATAAATTACTAAATAGCAATTTTTTTAGATGAAATTTTACATAAAATGTCAATGAAATATCATGACTTGAAAAAATAACTTCAATCTATAGAGTTATTTTATCTAAAGTTCACACCAAGTTTTCCTTGTATGTAACATAATTAATGGTTATTAATAAAATACTTACACAAGATATTATCATAAAATTATTCCCAACCACTTCTCATTCAAAAACTTTTAAAAGAAATTGATCACCAAGCACTTTTTAAAACTCAAAACTGAATTACTGTTTTCACTGTTACTCTGTCTAGTTTCGTTAAAGAACTGAATGATTTACCAACAGACCGTTCCCTTTTTATTCAGGGAGGAACGTAGTGAAGTTAGTCGCTTGAATAACTAGGGTAACCACGTCTTTGGTTTCAGGAGATATGGCCTGATTTCATAAAATATTGTAGAGCATGTGAAAGAACTCGGAAATTCTATCGCTCCAGAGTTTATCTACCTACGAGCTTTGAAACTTCAGTATCGTCCATCAGCTGAACAGGTCTTCCTGGCTTCGGCCAACCTGAGTCCCGAGTCTGTTTAAAGATTTCCAGGTTAGCCAAAGCAACTAGGTGGGAGAATTTCAGAAGGTGGAACTAATGTGGTATATTGCTGTATTTTTGTTTAGGTAATTACTGATATCCAAAGAAATATCAACGTTAACGCAGGTCGCTAGTAATCACTTTGTCTTTGATAACCAAATGACGAATGAATGACAAAATGACGGTCATAACAAAACATCACTAATTATATCAAAATGTCATAAGTCGGCTGGGGAAAATAAAAGCTAAGTAAGAATAAATAACTGGGAAAAGTGCTTTGGTATACCTTAATATTTACGTGCAATTTGTTTCTGAGACCAATAAATGAAAGATTATCCTGAATTAAGTTTAAAATATGGTGACAATACTAATGCAGACAACTTCATGCCAAAATAATCACAGTCAGTAAAAATGATGCAATTCTATAGAACATTTTGCTCTAATTCGATGAAAAGTGATTCAGAAATTAAATAATTTCCATCAAGATAATTATGTCATATTGCTAATGGATTATACATTGTCTTATGCAATTACTTTTGATAGTAACATATTTTCAATGTGATGTAATTTTATGTTTTCAGGCAAATCTTCTTTTCATGGAATTTATCCATGGAAAGAAGATTGCGAACTGCATAGATAGAATACAATACGTTTTACGGCCATGAGGCTGACCTGGCCTAGACCTAGCCCTACACGACAATGGAGGTCGCTATGATCAGAGTATCCCTCCGTAATCAAATTAGAAATGACAACCAAACCGACATAGCCCGAAGAATTGTCAACCTTAAGTCACAGTGGTCAGGGCACATTACTCGCAGAACAGTTGGCCAAGGAAGGTCGCTACTCCAGAAGTTCCAGAAACTTTCGACCAAGTGCGAGAAGGCGCATCGCTCGAAAGCCGATGTGAAGGTGGACCGATGACTTGGTGATGCGAGAAGCATAGAATCGGTCGACGTGGCGGCCCTTCTGGGAAGCCTATGTCTGACGTTGATGATGGCAAAAGACTCATCCCCTATTACGAGAAAACTGAATCAATGTGGGGTATTACACCTTCATCTGTGCCTACCAATGCAGGCGTGATCCGTGACGTAGTATGTTATATGACGTGATATTATGTAAACAAATATTATGTGTAATGCATTAGGTATACAATAATTATATCTGTCTTATATTATAGGTGTAATTTCCCATGGCCGCCACTTGTGGTAAAAGAGGGTGCGGACTATGTATAATGTATATCTGTTAAATAACTGTGACACGATAACAGTAGAATGGAGGAGTATCTTAATTTAAAAAAAAAAAAACTCCACGAAGAAAATTGAAACGTTGGTGGTTGAGGACATTTTCATAAAAACGTCGTGGCCTTGGGCACTGACTGTAGGAACATCAGTGCCCAGTGCCCACTGCCCAGAACCCTCTTTGGAAAACGAAGTATAGGTCCAAATTGATTAGGTTTGTTTGTACAGACGCCAGCACATCAAGCTACCCGAAACTGTCAAATTTTCCCAATCAACCACGAACCTAATACTTAGCGATAAACTTGAAATCTATGAAAGAAATTTGACGGATTGTAGTTGCTTGATGAAGCGTTTGTCAGCTGGCGTCAGTACATGGCAGTGGCGTGCTTTGGGGCCAACAATACGGCTGGCCCCTACGGCAAGCAGTCTGCTCAGAGACCCTCACATTGTGAAGAGTAATAGGTTATAAGGCTAGCCAAGCTTTTGGGTTTGTATGAAAGTTCGTTTGAACTATGATACGAGTATAATTATCATCCTCAAAATTCGCTGTTTTCGTTATCTACAGAAAACTTGCATTTTTCATCTATATCTTCTATACAAATAAATTAAATTGAAGTGTCTGTTTGTAATATTAAAATAACCGCTTTTTACAATGAATGTTTATACGGTACATATACCAAAATAACATTTTTTTACAATTTTGTTCTGTCTGTTTGTTCCGGCTAATCTCTGGAATGGCTGGATCGATTTTGACGGGACTTTCACTGGCAGATAGCTGATGTAATAAGGAGTGCTTAGGCTACTTCTATAATAATTAGTTCCGTGCAAACAAATTAAAACCCTCGAAATTTTGGTAATAAAATCGGATTAAAAAAGGGGAGTTATATTTTTTTATACAATAATTTCACGCGAACGAAGGTCGCAAGCAACAGCCAGTCAATAAATATTTGCTTACTGTATAACAATCATGATGTAAGTCTTAAATCATAATTCGCATGACATTAAAAATATTAGATAACATTGATTAACAAAACAAAATGATGTAAGTGGCATTATTGTGTAATGATGACCTAAAATGTAATTTTTGTTTTTTTAGCTATCTTTACGTCATACAAAAATAATGAAAAACTGGTGATCAGTCATAATCAGCTTGAAATGTTCCCACTGCTGGGAGTGCTGGGACACAGGCCTCTATGTTATGGGGCGTCCATTCATTACATGAGGCGTTTAAGAGGGGGAGGGGAGGTCGAGTCGAATCTCACCCAAACTCACGACGGAGAGACGGGTCTCGGCAAATATCACGTCATTTTTCCCCATTAGAAACAGTGTGAAATTGCGAGACGAAACTGGGTTTAATTACCTGGGAATCGAACCCAGGACCTCATGCTCAGCAGTCGACGCTTGCGACCACTATCACTAGACCAACAAAGCGAGTTTTGTATCATCAATCGTTAATTACAGAGATTTATTTAGTTTTCTCGATTATTTTGAGGCGTCATGTAATATTATGGAGGTACCCATTAGCTTTTTTTTTTTTTTTTTTGGAGGGTGGGAAATCATCAAATGACTCCTCCCGCTCTGGGCGGAGCGGAAGAGAGTGTCAGACTCTTACTGACTAAAAACCACCTATGTTCCTTCATTGGCCCTTTATGTTCCAGGGCCGCGGTATCTCTTTCGAACAGTCCCGCAGCCCTGGCAGGCACCGGCCCTTGCGGGCCCCTCCCGTTTGCTGACAACTTTTTGAGGCGCGCGTGGAACACGAACGCGCCGTCGACACGGCCTGCCCGTCGTCATACGACGGACGGACGGCGAGCTAGCCCATTACTCGCCGTCCACAGGCCCGCGCCTACGGTGGCCGAGAGCCATCACGGCGTGGGTACCCATTAGCTGAACTTAAAATTTAGCATGATATAGACGTAATTTGTTATTAGTTAAATGAGGATAAACCGAAGCAAAAACACACCACAAAAGACAAACCACACTCCAGTCATTGTTTTCAGTACTTAAATAATATATTAAAATTAGGTTTATTAGACATTAGGTATAGGCTATCACAGTCTGAAGCGTTACATCATATTCTATGAAAATGTCTGATGTAATTCTATTCTCTTTACAATTTCTATATTTTCAGGGAAAATAATATGATGCAAATGGATAGTAAACTTACGTAGATTTTATGAATAAACTTTACTCATTAACTACCTACATAGGTATGTAATAAATTATACTCTTAACATGTCTAACTATGAATATGAATGTCGTGCTGGCCCAGAGATTAAGAGGAAAGGCGGGTGATTCTCCATTCAAATGTATTACTCTTTTTTCTTCCTGAATAATGCAATGCCAATTCATCTCAATATTCACGGAAATAAAATAACTTATAATATTATAAAGCTGAAGAGTTCGTTTGGTTGAACGCGCTTATCTCAGGAACTCCTGGTTCGTATTGAAAATAGCCCATTTATCGAGGTAGGCTATAGGCTATAAAACATCACGCCACGACCAAAAGGAGCGGAAAATTAATGAAAAATTATAATTAACACTAGAAACGGGATATTTACCATGTCCACTGTCCCGTTTCTAGTGCTAATTATTATGTTAGTGACCATGACAGTTTAAAAACTTTTAATGAAAAATTTTGCAAAAACGCGGAAAATTGTATTTTTATAATAATAATTTTACGTGAACGAGGTTCACGGACAACAGCTAGTTTAATAATATTTCGCGTGGAGAAAAAAAGGTTAAAGAAATACATTGACAACGATACCCATGTGAAAGGTTAAGCTCCAAAACCTTGAAGATCACTGCAAAGCTACCTATCGGCCTTTTATCGGTTACGTTTCAGAGAGTCATCATCATCTGCCCAGCCTTTCCCAACTATGTTGGTGTCGGCTTCCAGTCTAACCGGATGCAGCTGAATACCAGTATTTTACATGGAGCGACTGCCTATCGGACCTCCACAACCCAGTTAGTGCTACTTAGGTAATACGATACCCCTTGGTAAGACTGGTTGTCAGACTTTCGGGCCGGACTACCTGTAACGACTGTCAAAGATCTACAAATGACAGCCGGGACCAACAGCTTAACTTGCTTCCCGAGGCACGGAGGAATCTCGGTATGTAATGGGTGGTCACCCATCCACGGACCAACCTAGGTAAGCACGGCTTAACCTAAAGATCGACCCGAGCGGCTGTTCTTATTTAGCCACGAGCTCCTTCATTACATTTCAGAGGGTGTGCTTTCGAATATACATATTTTAACTCCCACCCCCCTGCTCTCTCTGGACGAGCAAAGATACGGGAAGCATCACCTTTATACGGTTGATTTAAGTTCCACATACTCGAACAAAGCGCTATGCTTCCACATATAATGTGCGAACCGCCAGTCTTTGTTTTTTTTTTTTTCGAATGGGAAATCATCAAATGACTCCTCCCGCTCTGGGCGGAGCGGAAGGGAGTGTCAGACTTTTACTGAATAAAAACCATCCATGGTCCTTCTTTTGCCCTTTATGTTCCAGGGCCGCGGTATCTCATTCGAAGAGTCCCGCAGCCCTGGAACAGTCCCGCAGCCCTGGGCGAACCGCCAGTCTGTGGAATTCACTGCGCGCTTCTCTGTTTTCCTCATCATCATTAAAATCTGGATCTCTTCAAAGTTTGAGTGAATCGGTTTCTACTAGGAAAGCGTGCCTAGACCGCATCATCGCTGCACATTAGGCTGCAACTCGCCTAATATGAAGTTGTGCACAAGTCAACGCGACGCCACACTGTTCGCGACGACGCGACGACGCGACGACGCGGCGCTGACGGTATAGGTACCGGCGAAGTGACGCATATATCTGTCAACGAATGCCCCGTTGACAGATATGCGTTAGTCATGTACAGTAGACCATAGTACGTCAGTGGTAACTAAACCAGTTTAAGCTGGTCTCTTAATCTCTTATTCTATTGAATCTTTGTATTACACTAGGTCAGCTCAAGGAAAGGCCACTGGCATGCGTTCGGTCCTCTCATACTTAAGTATTAAAACTGTAACACAATAACATTGTTGTTCGCGCCAACACCACGCGACGAGAATATCGCTTGCTCCGCTACCGTCAACTACTACACACGCGCCCATGCGCTCTCTACCAACTACTTGTGTAAACCGGTGGATGCCTGCCAGGGCTGCGGGACTGTTCGAAAGAGATACCGCGGCCCTGGAACATAAAGGGCAAAAGAAGGAACATGGATGTTTTTTAGTCAGTAAGAGTCTGACACTCCCTTCCGCTCCGCCCAGAGCGGGAGGAGTCATTTGATGATTTCTCACCCTCCAAAAAAAAAAAAAAAAAAACCGTGGAACCCACGCGCTTACAATTGTAAAACCAATTAGTTTTAAAAGAGTAACCATGGAATTTATTGGCGGTTCTTCTGCATGGGAAACGACCAATCCGAGCTGTGCACCAGTTTTTTTTCTGACTTTTAAGAGTGCCCCTGTAGGCCTATCTGAAATAGTCATTTTGATATAAGTGGGAAACTTTCTTATTGCATTCGAGGCGGAATTAACACCCGAGCTGCAGGTTAGGGTGTTTAGGAGCCGACAACAGCAGTAACAAATCCCTACGCGTATTAAACGACGTCTTTCAAATTTTCAATACACTTTCGAAGAAATAAAATATTAGAACGGAAAGTATTTTTGTCAGGAATTATTAGGAAACTATGATTTAATTTGCTTTTTTTCCCGCGCTTTGCTTTCACCAGGTTAAAGAAGAAGCAAAGGTATGATGCCGCTAAACAGCCTAATATGAAAACTAAAAATACAAATATTTTTGAATTTAGAATACAAATAAAATGCTAGTTAGTTCATAAAAGTAAATATTTGTTTTAAATAATCATGTTTAACTATGATATTTTATTTATAAACACAATTTAAATATTCAAAAGATATTTACGCCATAAAGATACATGTCTCTTTGCCGAGATTTAAAAAAAAAAATCACCGCCGACTACAGTCATTGAACCCATTTGGACTTAGTATGTATAAGTATCTGTGGAAATTTTTACTGTGGAAAAATATTAAAAATCCACGCGTGCGAAATACATTACATGTTGAACCTAATCGTAGTGCGAAAAGAGCCAGTTTTCGGAGAAAGTAGTAGAAGTGTATTGAAAAACATATTTTGATTTTAATTTTTGATTTTGGAACACCTAACTCTCCACCAAAACAATTCTTAATTCTAGTTCTGTGTAATAGTTTCAAACATTAGCAGTTCAATGACAATCTAATACGATTTTAATTGTTTTAGCACTTTGTTGTGATACTTAACATGAAATTAACAAATTATAGGTATATAAATATGTTAGTTTGTGCGTACAAATGTTATTTGGACATCTATAGCCATTCAGGTAAGTTCTCTTTATGTAAGACAATGAAAACTCCCGTGAAATATATCACTTCGTCATATAAAGTGTCAATTTCTTCAAAAAAAATTACCTATAAAATTATATTAGATAACATAACTACTACTTTACTAACTGTGAAATTAGTCTAACAAATTGACTGACTGTCTAATGACCGCCTCGTTGGTCTGGTCGCAAGCGAGACTGTTAAGCATGAGGTCCTGGGTTCGATTCCCAGGTTGGGCAAAGTGTTATTGGATCTAGCATCAAAAATCAACACTTTACCTAACCTAGGAATCGAATCCCGGACATCATGCTCAGCAGTAGTGCTTGCAACCACTAGGCAAACGAAGCTTCAATATAAAAACCTTCTAAATTGAGGCCTAAATTGTGTCGATATGTTTAACAGTTCACTAGCTGTAAATTATCCAAATAATTAAATATTCAGTCACTACTAATCTCCTAAACGTTTCCACAGGTCACAATGATGTCCAAATACCTCCTCCTACTCCTCCTCTGCATATCAGCGATCTACGTCCGCATACTTGTAGCAATCAAGAAAAGGACAGCTAAAAAAAGGCAGATGCATCTGTCCAGTTCACCGGCGAGTACGTGGCCATCATCACTGACAAGGAACGGACTTTCAACATCGAAGACATCTCAAGCCTGCGAATCTTATCTTTGAAGACCCACAGATGTATTCGTCAAAAGACTGACACCCTGGGAAGACGTCTACTACAAATTCAACTGGGCTCATGTCCAGACAGTACTCAAACCTGTAAGATCTAGAGTCATAGGTCACACGAAACCTACTATTGTATCCACAAGGGAATTTAAAAATTACTCTCAAGCAAAGACAAAGTTTAACGCTGCTATTTCGCATCAATTTGATGAGACAGTTACCAATAGTTGGTCTGTTGGTGGAGAACTAACAGTTGGTCAAGAGATCAATTAAAGTGTCAACAGTGCAGCTGGAAACATTGGAGGAACTACCAAAGTCTCTTTCACTGGTAACTGGGGTAACGGTACAAGCAAAGATAAAGCAGTTACTCTAGGATCTACAACTGGTTTAGGAATCGAACTACCACTTGGTCGTAGATAATCTGACAGCTACTCACGGTGCCTTAGAAATTGAGGTAGACTATGAAGCTTCCTTAATAGGTAGAGTATTTGCCAACTACCATCAGAAGTTTGATAATCATAACTGGTGGAGTTTTCCGATTAAATACATGATGATGGCAGGTTTGCCTAATAACGTGACGTCTACTGAGAGGATTTCCATAGGGTTTTATACCAGTGCTAGTGTACAGGTTAGGGATAAACAGACTAGCGAAAATGTCAGGTCGGGTGCGGCGGGATCATCCATGAAGTTTATATAAACAGAGAAGATGATTCGGGAAGTACAGAACGCTTGCTAAAGAAATTTGTGTGTTTATTTACAGACCCTTTCCATTCCATTTTAACTCTGACTCATCATCTCATCATCTACCTAGCCTTTTCCGAACTTTATTGGAGTCGGCTTCCAGTCTTACCAGATGGAGCTGAATACCATTATTTAACTTGGAGCGATTGCCTATCTGACCGTATTACCCAGTACTAACTCGGTTACCTCCACAACCGAGTTAGTACTGAGTAATACGGTACACTTTCGTAAGACTGGTTGTCAGACTTTCGGGCCACAAATGCTCTACAAATGACTGCCGGGACGAACGGCTCAACGTACTCTCCGAGGCATGGAGCAAGTTCATTATGTACTTACTGGATGGTCGACACCCATCCACAGACCGTCCTTGGCAAGCGCGCTATACATTTTACCTCTGACTCATAAGTAAGTATCAAAATAATAGTCTTTATTTTCGTTTCCATATGGTTTCTGTTGGTTGTTGTTACTGACAATTTGTCAAAATTACAGTGAGCTTTATTCTAGTTGCAATAAGACTGTTGACAGTACAGATGTTGGGTTACTACTTTCAGTTGTAAAAATAAATGTGGGAGGACTGTATCCAACGTTCTGTCAGTGTCTCTTTCAAAGAACGAAAGGCGGCGCGCCTGGAAAAAAACTGAGAGTACAAATCACAAATACTTGTTACAAATACTTGTTACAAATACTTGTTACAAATACTTGTTACAAATACTTGTTACAAATACTTGTTACAAATACTTGTTACAAATACTTGTTACAAATACTTGTTACAAATACTTGTTACAAATACTTGTTACAAATACTTGTTACAAATACTTGTTACAAATACCTGTTACAAATACTTGTTATTTTCAAAGTACGAAGGAACGGCGCCTGAAAAAAACACTGCGAGTACCAATCACAAAAACTTGCGTGCTGAAAAACGTCGTTTGGCGTGTGAGCCAAGAGAGCATTGACAAACTACACACTTGCATCAAAATCTATCCCATATGTCAGTCAAACTGTAATTGAAGCGAACTGCCCCGAACTGCCACTAGTTTGGGTTCGATTCCCGGCTCCGGCAAAAAGTGCTTGTATTTTGTTCTTCCATTAGGAATTCTTCAGTAGCAGCCCGAACTTTGGAAGTTAGCGGTACTATACCCCCGTGCCTCGGTAAGCACGTTAAGCCGTTGGTCCTGCACCATTATTTATATTTACTTATTGTTTTTTTTTTCAGTTTTCTCAGTAGCAGTCACGGATTCTAGATTTGTGGCCGATTGATGGCAATAGGCTCGTGCCTTATTACATGGGACTTAAACATTACTGGGGAAATGTTAGTGTACTATTAGGTACACCTCTGCCTAACCCTTCGGGGATTACATGCGTGATGTTGTAAGTTTTAAAAATGAAACAAAAACATTAACTATCAAAACGTTTTAATCATAACATGTTTATAAAATTAAGTCTTATAAAATATGGCATAGGTAGATATCGTACAAAATGCATAACATACAATTTTACAGTATCGCTGATGTGCTTGTTTAAGGAGATGACACTTTGATCGTGTCCACTAACGAATAATGTACTGATTACTGAGGCCTTATCACGAGCGCACGGTGTACAGCATAGCAGCAGCATAATCAGCCTATAATGTTCCCACTGCTGGGACACACATCCTCCTCTCTAGAGAGGGAATGGGCTTAGATAATCCAGCACGCGGGCCCGGTGCGGGTTGGTAGATGTCACATGTCTTCGAATTTTTGGTTCTAGTACATGCCGGTTTCCTCACGATGTTTTCCTTCACCGTTTTTGAGAACAGTGGTGAAGAAATAAATTACACAAAGTAATGCGCCTGCCTGGGTTTGAACCCACGACTTACTTTCCGTAAGTCGGGGCCGCCACCACTGGGCCACCGCTGCTCGGTGCGCGTTTTACACGTAACGTAAATACAAGGATTTTAAAATTAAAAAATCCTCTTTTCACACACTTACAATATTTTCATAATTTTATGAATTTATCTATATCTATGAATGCTACTGATTATGCTCGTTGCAAACAATCTTACTACATACTATTATAAATGCGACAGTTTGTGAGAATGGATTTCAATTAAATTTAGCAAACAGATAGTTTATAACCTGGATTAACACAGAATACGTTGTATTTTGGTAACATGATGCAGTGAGACAATAACCAAACTCGACGAGGGCAACGCCGCGGGCATAAGCTAGTTTAATTATAATGCTATAGGATAAAATTGTATTTTCGATTCCACAGTCGACGTATTCAGATTAAGTTTATTACGCGCGCTGGTGCTACAGCCTCTGTTACTTTGAGTCTGCGTCATCCAACAGCTGGAAAAGAGCTCTCCCCAACGGATGACGGTATGATGACGCAAGCAATAGTAATAAATATAGAGGGTCAAATAAAATACCTGGTGAAACTCTGCAGACGTAAGGAGTATCTATATTGGAACATGATAGAACAAGAAAAATATACAGGGTGGAAGAGACACCATTCAGTACATCATTCTGAACCGGCCACATTGAATTATTTTATCGGTAATTTAAAAAAAACAGCTGTTTCCTACAAAAGTGCAACGCGATACCGACACGGTCAAAATAAAATATTCAGAATGATGTCCAGTCGCCAGCGCATCAAGTAACCACAAACTGTCAAATTTTCCCATTCGATTTTGAACTTAATCATCAATATTTTATGGTTTAAAATCTTTGGGAGAAATTTGACAGTTTCTGGTAACTTGATGTGCTGGCGACTGTACTGAATACGTGGTACCCTGTATAATTCAATGATTTTTTATAAGAGCCAACGACCGCAATTTCCTCAACTAATACCTATTGCACTTCTACCGGTCGTGGACCGCACAAAAAAACACCACATCCATTTTTTTTGTGTTTTATCGTACCCTTCACGTGTGTGAAGTTTAGCCAACTGGTTTATTTAGAACACAGATATAGATATACCTAGGTAACGCAAGACCATCTACATCGCGTGCCCGGCTTAAGCATTTTATGCTTAACGTGGCTAACATCGCAGCAAGCTAATTTGTTTAAAACAATAACGTTACTCGGGAACTTCATTCTAGGCATTTATAGAACAAAAGTTAGTCTATTTTGTATAAATACTTGTTTGTATGATAGCTAAACAGTGCCTATGACGTCATAGTAGGTGGTCCAAAAATGGCACGCTTGGTTTTCATACGGATCGTGATACTTGCGTTATCTATGATCTGTGATTATGACCTAGTATATTTCCATAACAATAAGTGACACGTAAACACCTTAGTAAATCAGGTATAGTTCTTGCACAGTTTAATTATCGCTGGTCTATTATGTTGGCTGAGGTTCTGTGAGGAATGATTTCCACTAAACTAGGTGAAGTGGGTATGGATGGCTAAATGCGAAACTATGAAGAATAGCGAAAAATACTTAAATGAGTCTCGAGCCCCAATTTGATGAAAACTAAAACTTTTCAAAAATCTAATGATGCAGTTTTAGTTTTCATCAAAATCGGGCTCAAGACTCCTTTGAGTGTGTTTCGGTATTCCTCACTATTATTGCTATTGTTTTGTTTCGGATTTGGTCATCCACACGTACTTGAAAAATTCACCCTGTAGGTATGTGTACCTATTTGCAAGTGAAGTGTTACTAACATAGTTTTAAGTTTCATAAACTAACACAAATGTTATAGTAGACAGGGTGGAAGGGACACCGACGCGAAAACGGTAACACGTATTCAGTACATCACTCTGAGCGCCACTTAGAGATTTTTCATCGGCAATTTAAAAAATTATAATCACTCAACATTCACACATTTTGACCGTGTAAGTATTACACTTTTGTAGGAAATAACTTCTTTTTTTAATAACTGATCAAAAATGTCTATGTGCTCAGAATGATGTACTGAACTGAAAACGTGGTAACCGTTGTCGCGTCGGTATCCCTTCCATTCCGGATATAGATACTTAGGTTAAGGTATGTATCTAATCTACCAAAGACCCATGTCTTTGTTATCTGAAAATAAATGGATTATTATTATACCAGTTCATCCCCTGTGGATCATTTTTTTACACCAACCTCAGTTTACCGAACTTTATAGCTAGCGGTAAATAAGCTGTGAAAAGACGGTAATTGTTGTGCAACATGATATTAATCACCGTCTCCGTCGCGTCCAGGGCGATGCGAAGCTGAGTCAACCTCGTATATACCATCCTTGTAATGCACATCAGCTGTGTCTTCAAACATGTCAATCAGTTGATCAGTGCTGCGATGTGAGATTCTTGCAGGAGTTTCAGGGTAATCTGGTCTCTTGTCGTATCCTTCAGATTTTTGCTTATGTCTTGACGGCAATATAAACACACCTACAGCTAAATCCTTCTTAGCTGTCTCTTTTTCAGGGACTGCTTCCTCAGTCTGGTCTAGTATCTGCTTTCTGCGTTGAATATCGTCGATGTTATGGTGGTAAAACTCCGATTTGTGTCGCTCCCGAACGAACATGCAGTACGCTATCCATATGACGACTAGTGCAGCCTGCAAAAAAAGCAAATGTCAAAAATCAGAACCATCAACGCCATAATCTTGTTAAGTAATTTTTATTTTGCAAATATGGGTACAGTACATGGTGATACTCAGATAAAAGGTAGGTTCAGCCATATTTGACCAATAGGCATGCAGAAGTTATAGTTTGACGCTAAAACAATAAAGACAATTAACAGACACACTGAATATTTTTAAATCAAAACTTATCTAAATCACCGCCACACAATGTATACTACAAAGATAGACAATGATTCTTTTATAATCAAAATTCTTTCTCAGTAAAGAATTCGCTGACAGTATAGTAAGTTATAAAGTGTTAAAAAGCTTCGAAACCTGCTTTTAAATAATGATAGCGGCAATTCTTTCCATTTCTTAGGTAATCTACACTAACATTATAAAGAGGAAAAATATGTATTTTTGTGTGTGTGTATGTTTGTAATGAATAAACTCAAAAACTACTGTGCCGATTTCAAAAATTCTTTCACCACTGGAAAGCTACATTCATCTTGAGTAACATAGACACCGTGCAAAGCCGGGACGAGCCGCTACTTTATTATAAATGACTGAAGCCATGCAGTAGACAGTCATGCGCTTAGGTGCCGTTTTGGCGGGATGGGAACACACTAGGTCATTGTCGCGTTTATATTGGAACTACGTCAGCCAGACGTTTAAAACGATTTGGGTTCGACTTCACAAACACAGCTACTTCCATAATGTACAGACTAGGTAGTGTTATTAATATTTTGTGCTGAGTATGGCATGCAACTATCAGTGGATTCAAGCTTAAACATCGCCCGTAGACATCTTTTCTGGACTCTAAAAACTGTTACTCTTTCGGTTGAACTTCCCCAGAATATTATAGCGTAACGTAAGTGGGATTCTACTATGCCATAATAAGCAGTAAGAAGTGCATCCATTTAAATTATTGGGCATAGTGAATGTAGAGCGTATGCGGACTTACTAATTCTCTTACATAAAGTATCAGTATGTTATTTTGTTATTGTTCTTTTATCCTACTTCCTACTAATATTATGCATGCGAAAGTTTGTGACGATGGATGGATGTTTGTGACTCTTTCACGCAAAAGCTACTGAACGTATTTGGATGAAAATCACACAGATAGTTTTTAACTTAGTATACTTTTTATCCCGTTGGACAATTATCGAACTCCACGCTGGCGAAGCCGCGAAACTGTTTCACAATCACAACAGTGTGTGCATTCGAGTACTAAAAGATAGTTCAGCATTAGATGTGCATGGATCTTCTGGCGCTTGGTCAAATTCAGAACAATCGTCGCCATCTTTTATTTTCAAGACAGTTTCACAAAAAAAAAACTGTTTACCAATACAGGCTCCTGTCAAAATGATTCAAGCGCCTAAACAATCCTATATCTACCTACCCACCTACAGCTTTATAGGGCTGCATGCCCCCACACAATTACACAATGTTTACCAACAGCGCGGTAGCGTAAAAAAAACCATAAATGACGCATTAAGAACTAAATAAATTCTTCTAAAAATGACATTTAACATCCGCCATCTTGAATAACATTAACAACCAGTATTTATCGACGTAAATAAAGACGATAATCAATAAACATATTTAATACGTTATTAATAGACTTAAAAATCAATACAAAAACTACCGCTAGTCTAAAGACTATAAAATAAACAAGATATTATTAAACTCACCAGAATCAAAGCGACGACAAATCCCAGAATATAAAGGCTCATTTTAAAAAGATTTTCGCTGTATTCTGCGTTGTGAGAGGCGTGTGGAGCAAACGAGGTTAAATTGGACTATAGAAACAGTCGGACCCAATGTCGCACTCAATTGATGCCACTTTGAACTTGTGATCTCGTTCGCGATGATGTCACTATGGATACATTGAAAGATCACGATCAGAACAGTTATTTTATTAACTACAAGAGTCAAGACACACGACTTAGTTGCAGAAAGGATCGAGGTAAACAACGTGTGTAAGTTGACCGTCGTCGTGAGTCGTTCGGGTTTACCTAAATGATATTTTCTCATTTTTCCTGCAACCATTCACGGATGACGTTGCTATACCTACATACTTATGTAAATGAGTGTGATACATTCAATATCTTGTAGAATAGTTTTTTTTTTTGTGAGGATAAGGTAAATACATCTGTACTAGTGACATAATAAAGTGGTAAAATCTGTCTGTAAGTTTGTAGGGGGTAATCTTCGGAACTACTGATGCGATTTCGAACATTCTTTCACTAACTACATTATTCCCGAGTGTTTTAGGCTACATTTAAAATATTCCCGTGGGTTAATTTCAGCACATAATGGGAGTGAAACCGCGACCAAAAGCTAGCATAAGCATAATCAGCCTAAATGCTCCCACTGCTGGGACACACGACCCCCTCTCTAAGAGACGGAATGGGCTATAATCCACGCGGGCCCAGTGCGGGTTGGTAGATGTTACATATCTTCGAATTTTTGGTTCTAGTATATGCCGGTTTCCTCACGATGTTTTCCTTCTGAGAGCAGTGCTGATGAAATAAATTACAAAAAGAAATGCGCCTGCCTGGGTTCGAACCCACAACTTACTGTTCGTAAGTCGGGGCCGCCACCACTGGGCCACTGCTGCTCTCGACAAAAGTAGTTGATAAATAGACCAACACATTACGTATGTATAAATGTGAAAGTAATTCCGTCTATAAGTCACCTTTTCACAATACTTAGCGGTTGAACGGAGCATAGATAGACGATGACCTGGAACATAAAACACATATTTTATATCTGGATTCCGTTCCCATGGAATAGTTTCCGACATCCAGGTGGGTGAAACCGCGGGAAAAAGCTAGTTATCGATAAAAGCGAAAGTAACTCTGTGTGTGTCTGTGTGTGTGTGTTTTCTTTAGCGCCTGAACTGATTCAAATGCACACGGATGGAACATGACCTAGGTTAAGGTAGTAACCGCGGGTGAAGGCGCGGGCTTGAGCTAGTGTTGAATAGTTTTCTTCATAAGGATACCTACTATTAACCTTGAATCGGTTTCTTCTAGGCAAGCGTGCTCCACCCTAGGCTGCGTCATCGCTTCACATCAGGGGCCCAATTCTGCAATTACAATAGTGTCAGAATGGTCTGTCATTGATTTCATAATTGTTGATTTTGACTTGTCAAAACTTGTTAAAATCAACAATTATGAAATCAATGACAGACCATTCTGACACTATTGTCGTCTATTGTAATAGCAGAATTGGGCCCCAGGTGAGGTGCGGACAAACGCAAGCCCATTTATTTAGTATAAAAAAAACCTAATGCGCAATTCAGTGGTGGGCGCGGTCTTACGTCAGAATTTACGATACGACGTCAGTGGAACCTAAACCAGTTTTTTTGGATTCCTGCTGATGCCTTGAGAGTAGGTAAAGCCTCCAGTCAGGACAAAAAACTTATTAACTTACCGAGTACATGCAACGAGCCGTCCTTTTGGGTACGGCTTAGGGCGTCGCTAGGAGAGGACAGCAAGGGACAGTCTGGATCAGATCAAAGCTTCGCATTTATACAGCGTGTAACTAATAACTCGACCCAAATGTTTGGGAAAGCTGATTTCTTTTCGCGATTTCGATGGTGGTCCCATGGAGAAAATCGTTCAGTTTGATGGTCTGAATCACACCCTGAAATATGATCACACCTTTCTGGTACATGCTGTATTGAACCTTTGTTGATTGGCCTGTTGGTCTAGCGGTTAGTGACCCTGACTGCTAGGAAGGAGGTCGTGGGTTCGATTCCCACACAGGACAAATCTTTGTGCGATGAGTACGATTATTTGTTCTGAATCTGGGTGTGTAATTTATCTATAACTAGCTGTGCCCGGCATGCGTTGCAATGCATGTTTTCCTACCTACTACCCTACCTACCCTACCTACCCTACCTACCCTACCCTACCTACCCTACCTACCCTACCTACCCTACCTACCCTACCTACCCTACCTACCCTACCTACCCTACCTACCCTACCTACCCTACCTACCCTACCTACCCTACCTACCCTACCTACCCTACCTACCCTACCTACCCTACCTACCCTACCTACCCTACCTACCCTACCTACCCTACCTACCCTACCTACCCTACCTACCCTACCTACCCTACCTACCCTACCTACCCTACCTACCCTACCTACCCTACCTACCCTACCTACCCTACCTACCCTACCTACCCTACCTACCCTACCTACCCTACCTACCCTACCTACCCTACCTACCCTACCTACCCTACCTACCCTACCTACCCTACCTACCCTACCTACCCTACCTACCCTACCTACCCTACCTACCCTACCTACCCTACCTACCCTACCTACCCTACCTACCCTACCTACCCTACCTACCCTACCTACCCTACCTACCCTACCTACCCTACCTACCCTACCTACCCTACCTACCCTACCTACCCTACCTACCCTACCTACCCTACCTACCCTACCTACCCTACCTACCCTACCTACCCTACCTACCCTACCTACCCTACCTACCCTACCTACCCTACCTACCCTACCTACCCTACCTACCCTACCTACCCTACCTACCCTACCTACCCTACCTACCCTACCTACCCTACCTACCCTACCTACCCTACCTACCCTACCTACCCTACCTACCCTACCTACCCTACCTACCCTACCTACCCTACCTACCCTACCTACCCTACCTACCCTACCTACCCTACCTACCCTACCTACCCTACCTACCCTACCTACCCTACCTACCCTACCTACCCTACCTACCCTACCTACCCTACCTACCCTACCTACCCTACCTACCCTACCTACCCTACCTACCCTACCTACCCTACCTACCCTACCTACCCTACCTACCCTACCTACCCTACCTACCCTACCTACCCTACCTACCCTACCTACCCTACCTACCCTACCTACCCTACCTACCCTACCTACCCTACCTACCCTACCTACCCTACCTACCCTACCTACCCTACCTACCCTACCTACCCTACCTACCCTACCTACCCTACCTACCCTACCTACCCTACCTACCCTACCTACCCTACCTACCCTACCTACCCTACCTACCCTACCTACCCTACCTACCCTACCTACCCTACCTACCCTACCTACCCTACCTACCCTACCTACCCTACCTACCCTACCTACCCTACCTACCCTACCTACCCTACCTACCCTACTTACCCTAATTGTGAATCTAAACCATTCCCAGATCCCCTTGAACACACACAAAAAATTTCATCAAAATCGGTCCAGTCGTTTGAGAGAAGTTCAGTAACATACACACTCACAGAAGAATTATATATATGTTACGGCTAAAGATGGGTGTCAACATAAACTTAAGATTAGCCGGCTAAACTGGCACATAAATAGACAACAAAAGGACAAGTACATTATATAGACATCGCCTGTAATCGTTGAAGTGTTAGTCAGAGCACATTACATGAGTTACATCCCATGTAATTGCCAGACTGCTCCTGAAAAAGCCTGATGGAAAAACTCAAAAACACTTTTTCATACCAGGGAATCGAACCGACGACCTCATGAAGCGCTTGCGAACACTAGACAAAAAACTAAAATTCAAATTTAATCATAAACATGATAAAATAAATATTACATTTTATCAAACGTCGTTTTTCAATACACTTTCGAAGAAATAAAAATATTAGAACGGAAAGTATTTTGTCAGGAATTATTAGGAAACTATGATTTAATTTGCTTTTTTCCGCGCTTTGCTTTCGACAGGTTGAAGAAGAAGCAAAGGTATGATGCCGCTAAACAGCCTAATCTGAAAAATAAAAAATTCAAATATTTTGGGATATTATAAATTGCATATCAAATAAATAATCGCCTATCAATACAGTCATACTCATCATTTATATTCTTTTTTACATCAGTTGAATTTATTTTTGTACAAAAATACTACATACATATACTTAGCATAAATACTGACTGCACAGCAAATTTTTGCTGACAGAAACCCTAACCCTAGACGGTCAACGTCAGGGGCACCCCGAGGTTCGGTTAGTTAGGTTCCTGTAAACCCTGCAGACAGAAATAGGAGCCCCGCCCAGCGGGGATTCGTCAACCTGCTGACGGAAACGCTAACCCTAGACGGTCGACGTCAGGGGCACCCCCAGTATAATGTGCATTAAGATTATTAGCTGTGCATTGATGAAAAAGCTTATGCTATTTTGAGTTGAATATTTTGCTGTGCAATCAGTAATTTTGATGGGAATTCGGAATCTTATTGCATAGAAAAAGGATTTTTTTTTATTTGCGTTTAAATACTACCCAAATATTTTTTAATTTAGAACACAAATAAATGTTAATTTGTTCATAAAAGTAAATGTTTGCTTTAAATAATCATGTTTATCGTGATATTCTATAAACTCAATTTAAATACTCTAAAAATATTTACGCCGTAAAGACATATCTCTTTTCTTTACCGAAATTTAAAAAAAAACAATCACCGCCGACTATTGTCATTGAACCGGTTTGGGCTAAGTATAGTTAGGTATCTGTGGAGATTTTTATTTCCGCACGTGTGCGGAAAAATATTGAAAATCCACGGGTGTGAAATACATTGCATGTTGAACCTAATCGCAGTGCGATAAAAACCAGTTTTCGAGAAAGTGTATTGAAAAAGATTTTGTTTTGTTTTATTATTTATTTATTCAGAAAAACATTCTAAGCTAACAGTTTTTTACCTTAAAAGATAATAATAATCATATAAGAATGTCAAATATCATCTTATAATCACAGTACCTAATTCCAAAAGCAAAATAAAAATTATATGTCAAGTAGTGTCATACATAAATAAAAAATAAAAAATAAAAAAGCCTTTATTATTTCTTGTGGAATTTAAGTTGAGGTTTGCATAGTATTTTCGTACATAATATAGTGAGAAAGCTATTCCGCAAGAACCCCTCTGCAGGTAAAGGCCTCCTCCAAAGTGAACCATTCTTCTCTAGATTTCGCTACTTGCATCCAGTTTGGCCCTGCTGTGTGCATTATTTCGTCTTCCCATCTGTTTCGGGGTCTTCCTTTTTTTCTCTTCCCTACTGGCCCCTTCCAAGCAGTCACACTTTTTGTCCACCTCTGGTCTTGAAGACGTGCTACGTGCCCAGCCCATTTCCATTTGTGTGAGTGTCATACATATCACAAATAAAATATTTGTACAAATAAAGTTTAGGTTTACGAGTAGGTAGGGAGGTTTTAGATTTGCTACCACAATCTTCTTCTTTGTCGATGATTCCTCCGAGAGAAAGAGAAGAGCTCTGTTGCCTCAATACTTCAATATTGCGGTAGTAGTGCCCTCGGACAGGTCCCTCAAGCCTCAAGGTGCAGGTGCGATGGGACTCCGCAGTTACAGTTGATTTTATCGGAGAACCCTCATCTCATCGGGCTTAGCTAGATTTAAGATAAGTTACATAGTAGGTTCAGAAAATCAAGTTTTTTACGTAAGTAGTAAAAGTAAGTATAGGTAATTTTTATATGCATAAAGTGGTATATACAGGATGTTTTAAAAATGTTATAGAGCAGGACACATTCCGCCATATTAATAGCACGCGTTAAAATCATTTTTTTACATTAGGCAGGTGCATCCATATTATTGGAGATCACCTTTTAAGCAAGGAATTGCTTGTATTAGGAGAATCCGCACTTCCACTTGTTATTTTAAAGCAATTGAAATGTAGATATGACTGAACAAAAAAACAAAAATTAAAAAAAAACAAAAGGTTTTTAGTTTAATTCAAACAGCTCTTGAAATAAATGAGCGTTATGTATAAAATCATTAACACTAGACGGGATATTTAACATGTCCACTGTTTGTTTTTGTTCCCGTTTCTAGTTTTAATGGTAATGTTAGTGACCATCATAGTTTAAAAACTTACATCCATCGTTTATTCAATAAAACTCCCCTCACGATTTTTTCCTCCATCACATGCAGTTTTACTAGGTATTCAATTTGACCTTGTATATAACAAATGGACCATTACATTACATAAGGCTACGTTATCAACAACAACATTACGTTTTTTTTGGGTTACCTCGTACCATCGTCGACCTCATCTCTGTCCTCAGGACTAGATTGAGGTCAATAGTAGGCCCATTTAATTTAAAAAAAAAAGATAGAGGGCAAAGTATTGTATAGGTAATAAAAATAGCAACCAGTACTAATAAAATTAGCACTAAACGAAGATCAAGTGTTATTAATATGACCTTCCGTGTGACGTCGTGTCCTAACCGAAAGTGACTCGCGCGAATACGCGATTGACGCGATCATTTATAAGAGAATCACTACATAGTATAAAACAAAGTCGCTTTCTCTGTCCCTATATCCCTATGTATGCTTAAATCTTTAAAACTACGCAACGGATTTTGATGCGGTTTTTTTTAAAAGATAGTGATTCAAAAGGAAGGTTTATATGTATAAAACATGCACCTGTGCGAAGCCGGGGCGGGTCGCTAGTAATTAATAAAATTTTGACGTAGGTAACTAGGTACAAACGCAACATGATTGATCAGTGACGTTATTCTGCCTACGCCATCCTAGTAGGTATGGATCATCGTCATCATCCTATTATTAATGCTGGATGCCTTTTACCTTGTTACATATTTAACGTCAGAATGGATTTCGATGAAAGGTACACAAGACAGACAACGACCTGGGACATAGACTTTTTATCTACCGGGCTACGTTTCCGTGGGATCATTTTATTTATACGTGGGCTAAGCTGCGGGAAAATGCTCTAAGTATTAATTTAAACGATCGCGATGAACGCTTAGTCGCGCGACCGTCGCGTCGCTTTCTATTAGGACACGCCCTGTCGGCTCTTGGTGCACCTGCTAGCTGGCTTGAATAGATTGTGATTCTTTTTATAAATAACATTTTAAACGTCAATAGACATTTGTTGTTTTTCTATCGGTTTTTTATTTGGTTTGGACCACAATGGAAACTAAGAAATTAACTCTGCCTGTTGTCTATATGTTATCTTTTTCACAAGTTAACAAAACACGATAACTAAGTAAAGAAATATCCCTCCTAGCCTGGCCTGGGGTATGACAAAGGATACTTTTTATCCCGGTAGTAAGTCAGTGCTCGACGAGGTAGTAGGTCAGTGCAGTGCTCGCAGGAGCTCGTGGCTAAATAAGAACAGCCGTTCGGGTCGATCTTTAGGTTAAGCCGTGCTTACCTATGTTGGCCCGTGGATGGGTGACCACCCATTACATACCGAGTTTCTTCCGTGCCTCGGAAAGCACGTTAAGCCGTTGGTCCCGGCTGTCATTTGTAGATCTTTGACAGTCGTTAAAGGTAGTCAGTGACCCAAAAGTCTGACAACCAGTCTTACCAAGGGGTATCGTATTACCTAGTGCTAACTGGGTTGTGGAGGTCAGATAGGCAGTCGCTCCATGTAAAATACTGGTATTCAGCTGCATCCGGTTACACTGGAAGCCGACCCCAACATAGTTGGGAAAAGGCTAGGCAGATGATGAGGTCAGTCCCCGTGACATCTTTCCTTTTCGTGTGGTTAGTGCTTAAGCTCTGACTTGGCTTTACATGCCGTCGAGAAATATCTCTCAGGCATGCTGGTTTCCTTCAACGAAGCTAGTGTAATTATATAATACGCACATGAATCCGAAAAATCAGAGTTGCGTGCCTTGACTTCCATCTCGAGACCTATGACTTAGCAGTAGGTACGACGATCACACCGCTAGGCTATCCCTGCCAGTGAGATAATTTTCTAGAGAAGCCACAGGCTTACGAATGTCTGACGCAATTTAGTGCCTTCTGGTTAAATGTTACCTGGTATATGTTACCTGGTGCATCGCCTGATAGAATCAAATCAGCTTTTAAACTGTACAGCAGTCTAGCAATCTCCGTAACATTGCTATAAGAAAATTGTTAGGGTCTCGATAGTGCAAGCAGACTCCATTTATTTAAATCAAATCAAATCAAAATCGTTTATTGCTATATCCATAATGTACAAAATGCAGGTGGTAAATAAAAAAAAAAGAAACAATTATGGACCCTGTCGGGCACAGCAAATTTTTTAAATAAATAGTGAGAGGAAGAGCGCTTCATTAAAAAAAATGTTCATTATTATTACTGTAGTATAGTTTTTATATAAAAGTGTTTTAGTATAAATTCTTATGTGTATAATTATATGTGATTTTCGCGGCTTCTGGAAGAAAACTAGCAAAGAAAGTATACGGCCAGGCCTGCCTGTTAGTGTGAACGGTATTAGTGATACAAAGGATATTGCGAACCTGTTTAAAAATCATTTCGTTTTAAAATCACCGCTAGGGAGTTCTTGTGTGATGTTGGATGCTGAGCCTCGTTGTGGCGAGGTGGGCACGCGCTTCAGTGCCAAGGATGTGGCTAAGATCATCAGGTCAACAACTAGAGGCAAGTCCCCTGGTCATGACGGGCTCAGTATCGAGCATTTACAGTATGCTGGTCCCCACTTACCTAGGGCTTTGGCGCTGCTGTACAATTTATGTATTGCTCATTCGTACCTGCCTTCCGACCTAATGAGGACGATCGTGGTTCCTATTGTTAAAAGGAAAACAGGTGATCTTTCGGATAAGGAAAACTATAGACCTATTTCTCTACCAACCACAGTCGCTAAGGTGCTTGATGGCCTGCTTGATGCACAGCTAAGCGCACGTCTGGTGTTGCAAGACAATCAGTTCGGGTTTCGGCCGGGACTTTCTACAGAAAGTGCAGTTCTGTGTCTCAAGCAGGCCGTTAGGTACTACACAAAAAGAAAAACACCTGTTTTCGCTTGCTTCCTCGATCTTTCCAGGGTTTTTGATCTGGTTTCCTACCATATATTATGGAAAAAACTTGAAGCTATAAGCTTGCCTAGCGAGCTTATTAGTATCTTCAAGCACTGGTATGGAAACCAGGTCAACAATGTTCGGTGGGCGGGTGTGCTGTCAGAGCCGTATCAGTTGGAGTGCGGAGTGAGACAGGGGGGGTTGACCTCCCCTGCCCTCTTCAATTTGTATACGAATGCCCTGATTGAGGCGCTTAGTAGTCTTCATGTCGGTTGTCATATTGACGGTGTATGTGTCAATAATTTAAGTTACGCGGACGACATGGTGCTTCTGAGCGCGTCAGTCGGCGGTATAAGGACACTGTTGGCTACTTGTGAGCGCTACGTGGCGGAGCATGGCTTACTATACAATGTCCAAAAGAGTCAGTACATTGTTTTTGAGGCGGGGACCAAGTACGATCTGGATGTGCCTCCCATACGTCTAAGCGGTGTTCCTCTCGAGCGAGTGGAACAATTTAAATACTTAGGTCACTTGGTTACCGCAGACCTTAGGGACAATGCTGACATTGAAAGGGAACGGAGGGCTCTGTCCGTACGCGCGAATATGATAGCCCGCAGGTTTGCTCGTTGTACTGCAGACGTAAAGGTGACGCTCTTTAGAGCATTCTGTACCACCTTCTACACTTGCAGCTTGTGGGAAAATTATTCGCAAGCTTCGTACGGAGCCCTTCGTGTCCAATTCAATAATGCGTTCCGGAGACTGATGGGGTTGCCATGGCTTTTCAGTGCGTCAGGGATGTTTGCGGCAGCGCGTGTAGATTGTTTTTACACAACAATGCGAAAGCGAGCAGCATCGATGGTGGCTCGCGTCATGGCCAGCCCCAACAGGGTTCTGAGAATGATTGCTGGCAGAGTGGACTGTCCTTATGTGGTTCACTGCTGTCAGTTACATGTGTCACCGTATCGTGTTGTTTACTAATACTTAGTTTTTAAGGATTATGTTACTAACCCTATATGAGCCTCCGCTCGAATTAAAGAATTTGAATTTGAATTTGAATAATTATGTGTAAGTACTATAGCCTAATTTATTTTTGTTATTTTACTTATTAGATATCTGTTATCTGTATTATTATTTAATTTATCCGTTAGATATTCGTGGACTGTGCAATAGCTTTTATTAATTAAGTATTGCTTTAATTTATTTAAAAATATACTGGTTTTATTTTGGTTTTTTATGTCTTCTGGTAATTTGTTATACAGGGTTATTTGTAAAACACCAGAAACCTCTTAAGAGGTCATTGTACTCATCACTATGAACAACTTTTACTATGGGACCAAACCTGAAATCGCGAAAAAAAAATCAGCTGTTCCCTACATTTTGACGAGTTAGTCGATCATAAATGTAGGGAACAGCTGATTTTTTTTTTTCGCGATTTCAGGTTTGGTCCCATAGTAAAAGTTGTTCATAGTGATGAGTACAATGACCTCTTAAGAGGTTTCTGGTGTTATACAAATAACCCTGTATATTTTTATTGACATGGAATTTATGTGTGTTTATTTGGGTAATCTGAAAACTGGGTAAGAGAAAGGCATCGTATGTCGTTGGTGTAACCATAGGGAAACAATGACTACCTCACATTTTTCTTTCCTAGCCAGCTCTGTCCCACGCGTGGGCAAAGGTGTCCCTCAACTACTACCACTTCCCACGAACCCGCGCGTCCTTTTTCCAGTTCTGACCTTAACAAGATTTTAAAAATACTATTGACATGGATTAAGGCTTGCGAGGAGCTCGTAGCTAAATAATAAGCCGCATTTGGTTTGCCAGGGCTGGGCTGTGGATGGGCTGGGCTGGGCTGGGCTCGATCTATTAATTCCCGAATTTTCCCCGTTGGTCATGCAAAATATTGGTATTCAGCTGCATCCGGTTAGACAGGGAGCCGACCCCAAGATAGTTGGGAAAAGGCTAGGCAAATGATGATGGTCCCGGCTGCCGTTTGTAGTAAAAATCACAGTGGTTTCGACAGCAATTCTAAATCATGGGTAAACTATCTGTGAAGGGACTGCAGATTCTCAATTTCCCCTAAACTATTTCAGCAAGTCTCATTAGTCCCAAGTAGCCACCAAATTCAAATTTTCTTACGTTTCCAGGGTCCCGTACCTCGAAAGGAAAAACGGAACCCCTTATCACTCGCGTGTCTGTCTGTCTGTCCGTCTGTCACAGCCAAGTTACTCCGAAACTACTGGACCGATTGAGTTGAAATTTGGTACACATATGTAAGTCGGTGACTCTAATACACATGTGTAACATAAATTAATGAATTTTAAACATAGGACCACTTTTAGGGGGTAAATTACAAAATGAAAAGAAAAAGTTTTGCAAACTATATCGTGTAACATATCAAATTATAGGGCTCATTGTGAGCATCTCAAATATATTTTTTATAATTTTAAGATAAAGAGTTTTGAAGTTATTTTAAAAAAATAGGCGAAAATTGACCATTCCCCCCGATAACTCCGAAACTACAGGGCCGAAAATTTTGAAAAAAATACAAAAAATAGGTTTTTGTAGATTACAGGAAAACCTTTATGAAATCTTAGATTTTAATATAATAATAATATACCTTTATTTTCTCTCTTCACAAAGGTTCACATAGTTATAATAGGTACAATTTTAAGAATAACATTTTAACAAAATGCATAATATATGTTCCTTTGTGAGAGACTGGCGTCCATACTAGGATACCCTGTGTGACGGATCCCCAGGCTCTTACCCCGAATCACATGTAGTTTAAATTTAATACAATATAAATATTTATTATAATGATATGATTTATTGCAGAAGGGAAAAGATTTAAAACAACTTACGGAACTTAGATAATACGAATTGAACAGGTATGTATTTACGGAATTATAATCATCATCATTATGTACCTACCTATGATCCACAATAAATATATTGATTGAAACCACGATACGGGTTGTATCTAAGTTAATTTAATCCCGTTTAATCCAGTTCGGCGCGCGCGCTCGTGTTAGTCGCACGCCTTATCTATCTATAACCCCTCCCAGTTACTTCGCATCGCCACTAGTGATGGGAACACGCTCGATAAAAATCTGTCGATATGGATCGTTTTCTGACGCGCTCCAATTCTGTTGGCAAACGCCCTCTCGAAGGCCCCATTAACCCCAATGAATGGAAAATTCCAAAAAGAGCTGCGCGTCTAGCTGAACAACGCCCACCTGAGCCTATCAAGACTTCCAACAGTTTCGGCCCCCTTCCAGGCAACCAACCATCCGTCGCTGACTCCAGCACCAGACTTCGTGATGCTGTTACTAAAAAGGCCAGCCGCATTCCTCCTATCGTCTTGGAGATACAACCCACCTGGACACATGAGTACATCAGAACCACAATGACGTTCTACTCAAAAAACTTTCACTTGCAGTACAGACGTAACAATCGAGTGGCTGTTATCTGCCATACGTCTGAAAGCCACCAAGCCATTAAAGATGGTCTACGAGCCAAGGACATTGCTTTTCACACGTACTCGCGAAAAGATGAGAAGATGTACAAAGCAGTAATTTTCGGTCTTCCTGACTATGTCGAGGATATCCTTCCAGCCGAAGTTGCCTCTCTTGGGTTCGAGAACGTGATCGTACGTAAAATGAAAGTTCCTGCTGAAAAAACTTCCTATTGTCCTCCTTTTTTAGTTCAGTTGCCACCTGGTGCTGATTTCGTCAAATTTCGACAGATCAGGCTCCTCTGCAACTCCGTGGTACAGATCCGAAAGTACCGAAGCAACAATCGTTACGGTACGCAGTGCTACAGATGCCAAGGATTCGGCCACTCGTCTACGAACTGCAACTTAGCACCACGCTGTGTCAAATGTACAGATCCCCACCAGACCGAAGAATGCCCTAAAAAGACCAGAGACCAACCAGCCAAATGCTGCAACTGTGGTGGAAATCACCCTGCAAACTTCCGACAGTGCAAAGAGCGCGAAAATTACCTGAAGATTCTGCGGGAACGCCAGGACCAATTGAAAGCCGCCAGGACTATGAAGCCACCACTGAAGACGAACGTAGTTGATGAGCGACCCTGGAATTTCGTGGCTGGTGCCAATACACAAAAACCTACTGTTCAAGAAAATGCCCAAGATCAGGTGACATGTGACATGCTAGCCATATTAATGACGATAAAAACCATCAAAAGCCAATTTATAGGTTGTAACACTATGATGGATAAAGTTATACTTGTTTTAACCCATCTTGGTCAATATGTGTAAAACACAAAATGTACGTATTCTATACTGGAACGCTGACGGCATCCGCTCTAAAATCTCAGAACTGTTGGACCTGGTAAGTGAGCTATCTATTGATATTGTAGCTATATCGGAGACCAGAATATCCCCCCACATCAAATTGCAAACTCCTGGCTTCACCTGTTATAGGCGGGATAAGAAACCTGATGGATGCGGCCAGGGAGTTGCAATTTTAGTAAAATCAGAAATAGCACATACCACTCTAAATTTACCTACAACCCAAAATCTGGAATGTGTCGGCATTCAACTGGCCCTATCCAACCATAAAATGGCTTTTATCTCAGCCTATCAATCACCTAACCTGTCATTGTTAACTACAGACTTGGACGCAATTATTAATGTTCTACCAAAAACACTTGTAATGGGTGATCTTAACACCAAACACCCCTACTGGTACTGCTCTCGCTCTAACATCCATGGCGAGGTGCTCTTCAACCATATGATGAGCAATGAATACGAGATCCATGCGCCTTCTAGTCCCACTTTAGTCCACTACCACAGCACTCACGTACCATCTACTCCAGATATTATCCTGGCTAACTCGATCTACCGCCTTTCGGAGCCTCAGGTAATGTGCGGCCTCTCCTCCAACCACCTACCCGTTTTCTTTACCATAGATGGTAAAGTTAACAGACACCTCCACAACTTCTTTAATTACAGAAAGGCAAACTGGAAGGACTACAGATCTAACTTAAATGAGTCTATAACCTTAAGTCAAACCACATTCAATTCACCTGACGCTATTGACCTTGCCGTTGAACAGTTGACCCAGTCAATAACAAGTGCAAGAGATAAAGCCGTTCCCAAAATATCCAGTAGTTTTGGTCATCAACTCCCACGACGTATCAGGTCACAAATAAAAGTTAAAAATTGTTTTCGCAGGCTAGCTTTAGAAGAATCTAATCCGTATTATCGTCGTCAATTGTTCTCCCAGGTCAACAACATGCAGAAATGTATAAAATCTAAGATCCAAACCCTAAACGATAATGTCTGGAACAATAAATTATCTAAAGTTACCAACCCAGCTACTGACTTATGGAAAATAGTTAAGTCAATTAACTATCAACCGAAGTCAATTCCCCCACTATCAACGTCAACCAATACCACCACCACCTCGGACCTTGAGCAATGTGAGACACTAGCCAATACCTTCCTAGACAATATGAACCTGACCAAAAATTGGGTCAGTGACCCTAGTATTGAAGAGGCTGTGGAGGAGTCAACGAGGCTGCTGGACCGTTTTCAGATGAATGACTACCCAACACTTGTTAGGCCAAATGAAATTCGCAAACTTCTAGCAAAGTTGAAATCAAATAAAGCACCTGGTTTTGACGGCCTGGGGAATGGTTTACTGAAGAACCTCCCTCAGAAAGCTATTGTGTTTTTGACAAAAGTGTTTAATGGATGCCTACGCATTGCATACTTCCCGAGGTCCTTAAAACACGCTAAAATCATAGCCATTAAGAAACCGGGGAAAGATCAGTCCATTCCATCAAGCTATCGACCAATCAGCCTACTTCCAAGCATAGGGAAACTACTAGAATCTGTCATCCTATCCCGCCTCTCCAAAGCAACTGCGCAAATTTTGATACCTGAACAGTTTGGATTCCGAAGTTCACACTCGACTACGCAGCAGCTAGCCAGAGTTGTTGAACACGTAGCTCATGGATTAAACCGCGGTCTTTCCACAGGCATGATTTTACTAGACATTGAAAAAGCCTTCGATTCGGTTTGGCACGATGGCCTTTTACACAAGTTATTAAAATATAATGTACCTACTTGTCTAGTAAAACTCATTCAAAGTTACTTGCGTGATCGATCTTTCTCTGTATATATAAGCAAAGACCACTCTATTCCCAAAATCATTCCAGCCGGTGTGCCTCAGGGTTCGCTCGTGGGTCCTTACCTTTTCATACTCTTCCTGAACGATATACCTAAACAGGCTCACACTCACCTTGCCATCTATGCCGATGATACAGCCACATTCACAACAGACAAAGATATCGATATAATCGCGGGGCGGCTACAATTTTCATTAGAATTACTTAGCCAATATTTTAAGACCTGGAAATTAAAAGTAAATACTGAAAAAACTGAAGGAATATTATTTACCGGTAAACGAACATTACCTACTAGACTCGTTAAAATTGATGACTCCCAAATTACGTGGCGCGAATCGGTAAAATATTTAGGCATAATTTTAGATAAAACACTAAGCTGGAACAAAAACACCGAACTAACCACAAGTAAAGGTGCGAAAGCCCTTAATTCACTAAAACCTATTTTAAATCGAAAATCCATTCTCAGTCCCACTACTAAACTGCTTATTTATTCCACATTGGTCAGACCTTGCTTAACCTACGCAGCACCTGTCTGGTCCAGTGTAGCTGAAGCTAAGTATAATAAGCTACAAACCATACAAAATAAAGCCTTAAAATTATCGTACAACACACCATTTCGCACAAACCTTAAAACACTACATAAACGCATAAAGTATCCTCTCCTAAAAGATTTTATATTAAAGATTTCACGTAAATTCTATTTGCACAAAAACCCATCACACCGAAATATACTAATATCAGCAATTGGTAACAGTAGACTATCGACATTGCCTTACGCTCGAACGTACAATCGATATCGACTCCCCCATCACTACTTCCTCCGTGATGTATCATGACGATAGCTCGCTTACTGGCCGACGTCGCTTGACCGGCTGTGTATTCGCAATCTTTGCACAAAACTACCCGCTACCTACTTTATATTATAACTTAGTATTATAACAAAACGTACATTTTGTATGTATAAGTCATTGTAAATATTATGTGGGTCCTTACTAAGACCTGCACATACTTAGTTAATCGATTAAAATGTATAAGTTAAGTCAACACTTAAATAAGGTAATAATAACATGTTTTGATGTTTATAAAGGCGATATATTTAGCCTACGTAACAAAATAAATCCTGACTTGTGAACAAATAGAATAAGATCATTTGTAAGCAGATTGTATTCTAATTTATGTACAAATAAAGACCTTGAAAAATCAATCAATCAATCAATCCCGTTGAATGACTTTTTCAAGAAATAGTAATACAATGTTAAATAAATGCTGCAGGAACAAGCTTCAAAGGCCTGACATGACTCGTCATCTTCTTATCCCTGATCTCGACATTAGCACTCGTATAGAATCCCACAGAAATCTTCTCCGTAGAGGTGACATACTTTGGTAACCCTGCAGCTTCTAAGATATCGTCGACTGGATAAGCCCAGAAATGATGACCGCGTAATTTTCCCCCGTAATTAGCAAAGACCATGCCTGAGAGTCTAGCTTCATAGTCTACCTCTATTTCTAAAGTGCCGTGGGTCGCTGTTAGAGTAGCTACCACAGCCTGATTAGGTTGCAAAGGCACTCCGACACTCGTTGTAGTTCCTAGAGTAGCTGATTTAGTCTTGCTTGTATCTTTTCCCCAATTTGCAGAGTAAGATAGACTAGTTGTTCCCCCAATGTTTCCTGCTCCATATTTGACGCTGTAACTGAACTCTTGTCCCACTGATAGCTCTCCGCCAACAGACCAAGTATTAGAAACAGTTTCTTCTACCATATGTGATATAGCAGCATTATAAGTGGCATTTACACGACTATAATTCTCGAACACTCTTTTCGATACGATCACCGGCTTCGTATGAACCCCTAAGACCCTTGCTCTGATTGGTCGGAGCGTTCTTTGAACCTGATCCCAGTTGAATCTATGGTAGACGTCGTTCCATGGTGTAGGGCTTTTGACGAAGACATCGTTTGGTTTGCCCCCTGAGAAGACTTCAACTGCTTTCTTGAGGTCCCTGTCTCCAATCTTGAAAGTTTTTCGTTCTTTGTCGCTGATGATTTCAACATTCTCACCCGTGTATTGGATTGAGGCGTCTGCCTCGGTTTCCCCTGTTGTTATCCTGATGGATATGTTGGCATAGATCGCTGGTATGAAGAGGAGCAGGAGGTACTTGGACATCATTGTGACCTGTGGAAATATTTGTGGCGGTAAATAGGGAGTAAGACAAAGTTATTACTACTAAACCAAGTGTATGCACAGGAACTCCGTGTATAGTTTTAAACTTTAGAATTTTAAAAACTTTATGCAATTGTATGGAATCTCCATTTTTCTAATTATTTCAACAGGCGTCACTAGCATAATAAATTAAGCTCATTTAAAATCAGCTTTTAAGTTTGCTAAACTGATTTCAGACGCGTCTTTATTCTAGTGAATGGTTCCCTCGGGTGAATGTTCATTTTTATTTGATTCTACATTCAGGACACAACATTACATTTGAAAAAGCGTTCATCTGCCCCTTTCATTTTATTTTTCGATCATTCGTTAGGCGAGTGAAAGATATCGAGTGCCAAAACGCAACAGCGTTGGATTGGATCACTTCTGAATTCATTTTTCAATAGAATTTATTTTGTATTAAGATGTTTCTTTTTTTTTAAGAAAGTCAAAAAAAGAACAATACGTCTGATATCAGTCAAAGGACTACCACACCACTGGAAGATCATGATCGTGATAAAATGGCCGCTTGTCAGACGACGCTTGACTTGAGCAGAATCATAATATCTAGTTATTAATATGAATTACGTTAAAATGGTCGCACAGTGACAAATTATAATATTAATTGCGTCTGTGACCATTTAGGAATTTTAAATATTATATTTAATATACAGGGTTATTTGTAAAACACCAGAAACCTCCACTCCAATCGCAAAAAAAAATCAGCTGTTCCCTACATTTTGACGAGTTAATAGATCATAAATGTAGGGAACAGCAGATTTTTTTTTCCGCGATTTCAGGTTTGGTCCCATAGTAAAAGTTGTTCATAATGATGAGTACAATGACCTCTTAAGAGGTTTCTGGTGTTTTACAAATAACCCTGTATAATTCCCAACAGTAGACTTCAAGACCTTAAAAATTGATAGAAGAAAGATCAAACAGTAGGTATTAGAACTTACCTCTTCGGTTTTAGATGTCCAAATAACATTTCCGACGGACTTGCTAACATATACATCTTCGAAACTGGTATATTATCACGATAAAGAGTATCTCAACAATTAAAACGATACTTAAATTGACCGCAAATGTTTTAAAGTATTAGTAACAGACGGCCTCGTTAGTCGAGTGGTCGCAAGCGCGACTGCTTAGTATGAGGTCCTGAGTTCGATTCCCGGGTCGGGCAAAGTTTTCTTTGTTTTTTCCATCAGGAATTTCTCAGTAGTAGCCACGGAGTCTGGATTTGTGCCCGGTTGATGGCAATAGGCTCGTCCCCTATTACATGGGACTTAAAACATAACTAGCCAAATGTGGGTGTATTATTAGTGTACATCTCTGCCTAACCCTTCTGGAGTACAGGCATGATATTATGTTTATTAGTAACAGAACTATGTATCTCCCTTTTGACTGACCTGTTGGTCTAGTGGTCGCAAGAACGACTGATGAGCGTGAGGTCTTGAGTTCGATCGGGAATTTGTATAGAAATTAACAGTAGCAGCCATGACGCCAGGATTTGAACCCAGTATATTTATTTTTTTGTTCATTTATTTAAGCATCTCCGACAAAAGATATACACAAAGCATTATTAGATAATGGGAACTAATTTTATGAGCTGTTATTTAAATATTCGAGATGTTATTATGATCAGTTGAAAAACGCATTGAGCAGTTATTTACTTTAATGGCGGTTGATTAATTATTGCGACGGTAAAACATGGACAGTAATAAAAAATCAATTAGTCGGTTATTTTATCATACAATGTCAAATCTAAAAATAATTGAGCAGTCCAATAACTGAATGAGCGGTAAAATGATGGAATGAGCGGTTTGATAAATAGTTCGGCAGTTTATAGGGTGCGGAGACACCCGGACTTGGGGTAGGACAGGTTAGGTTCGACGGGGATGGCGGGGTCTAGTGAGCGAGCGGAGTGAGCGAACTAAGACCCCGACATACCCTTCGTGTTAGGTTACTGTAAACCCTGCAGACAGAAATAGGAGCCTCGCGTAACGGGGCTACGCGCTCACTACGCTTTTTAGGCGAATAACTGCGCACTCGTAACTGCCCATTTAGTTATTTTACTGCTCAGCATAATTATGAAATGATCCGTTTTATTATTTTTTACAACTCACTTTTGTTTACTTTGCTGTTAAGTTTTACCTTGTTAATAAATATGCATTTTGTAATTTTTAACTTACCAAAACTACTAAGATATACAACTGCCGCTTTAAACCAGTGCCTGTTTTTTCGGGTGGGAAATCATCAAATGACTCCTCCCTCCTCTGGGCGGAGCGGAAGGGAGTGTCAGACTTTTACTGACTAAAAACCATCCATGTTCCTTCTTTTGCCCTTTATGTTCCAGGGCCGCGGTTTCTCTTCCGAACAGTCCCGCAGCCCTGGCAGGCATCGGCCCTTGCGGGCCCCTCCTGTTTGCTGACATCTCTTTAAGGTGCGCGTGGAACACAAACGCGCCGTCGACACGTCCTGTTGTCATAAGACGGACGGACGGCGAGCTAGCCCATTACTCACACAGGCATTACTCACACTCCACAGGCCCGCGCCTACGGTGGCCGAGAGCCACCACGTGGCCCCCGACGCCCGGTGCTTCTCCCGCGGTGGCTGGGACGTGAGGTTCTCTCCCTCTAACGTTCCGCCACCTCCTTCGCTAGCATGACTGCTTCGTAGAAGGAGGTGACGGCTTCCCATTCCCTCTCGCCCCGGACCATGGCTTGAACCAGGGCCGGACGCGAGAGGTCGCCGCCGCCAATCGCCGCTACAAGGACACGGCGGTGCTCCGCCCAGGCGGAGCAGACCTCTACGGTGTGCTCCACCGTGTCCTCCGGGTGATCCTCACAATGATAGCACCCGGGCGTTTCCTCCCGCCGGATTCGGTGCAGGTACCTCCCGAAACAACCGTGTCCGGTGAGGACCTGCGTCAGGCGGAAGGTGAGGGTGCCGTGGCGCCTCTCTAGCCACTCCTCAAAGAGGAGACTTATCGCCACTATCGTGGCGTGCCCTGCACGGGGTTGCGACAGTCGCTCTCTCCATGTCGCCATGAGATCGCGCCGGAGGTCTGTCCGCTGAGCGACAGTTTGCCGCGGCAGCGGAGTTTCCCCCCGGTGTAGTGCCTCCGCGCGCCACTCGTGCAGGCGCGCGAGGACTATGGCCTCCAGATCCCATGGCGGCAATCCGGCAAGGAGGCTCGTCGCCTCGCCGGAGATCGTGCGGTACCCACGGGTCAGCCTTACGGCTACCACCTTTTTGGCGCGTTCTGGTAGTGCGCGGCTCACAGCCTCAACGAACGCGCCCACACCGGGGCCCCGTAAAGGGCCATGGACCACACGATCCCCGCGTAGAGCCTCGGCAGGAGGCGTTTGGACCCCTCAGGTTGGGCAAGAGCCGCTTGAAGGCAGGCCCGGCCCTTTCCAGTTTGGGAGCCAAACATCGGAAGTGCTCCACGAAGTTCCACCGGCTGTCGAGGACGAGTCCAAGGTACTTCAACGTCGACTCGACGCCGATGGGTACCCCTCCTACCGTCAGTATGGATCCCGACGGTGGCGCGTTCCGAGGCCCATGAAAGCACATGGCCTGGCCCGAGACCCAATTGCCGGATCCTCTCCACGACTATTGCAATCCCGCGTGTCATTGTCATCTCGGCCGCTGCCTCGTGCGACCTCCCCTGCGTCAGCACCAGCGTCTCGTCAGCGTAGCAGACTACGCTGACGTCGCTAGGGAGGTCGGTGCGCAGCACCCAGTCGTAACCGATGTTCCACAAGGGCGGCCCTAGAACCGATCCCTGTGGAACACCGCACGTCATCTCTCGCCGGTTCCATTCTCCGCTGTGACCAGGGTAGATGACGGCCAGGGTAGGTCGGCACCCGGTGATACCGGAGTGCCTCCCTAATGCAGCTCCAGGGCATGGAGTTGAAGACGTTGGCGATGTCGAGAGACACCGCCGGGACATCGCATCCCCCGTCGTGAGGGCTCTCACGCGCATGATGGCGTCCACCGTAGAGCGCCCCTTGCGGAAACCAAACTGGTTGTCCGCAAGATCCGGCCCCATCCCCGCAAGGTGCCCGGCGAGGCGGTTTGCAATTACTCTTTCAAAGAGCTTGCCCACCTCGTCGAGCAACACAATGGGCCGGTATGCGGACGGAGAGTCCGCAGGGTGCCCTGGCTTCCGGATGAGGACCAGCTTCCCTGTCTTCCAACAAAGCGGGAACCGGCCTCTCTCCAAGCATGCGCTTAGGAGACCCTCCAGTCGGGGCCGGAGAGCCTCCAAGGCCAGGACCCAGGCTTTGCCAGGTAAGCCATCGGGTCCCGGGGCGGTATTTTTGGCCTTAAGCCTGCCTACCGCCACTCTCAGGTCTACCCCGGTCACCTCCGGAATGTCGCCATCGACATCGGCGTGGTCCGCTTCCGGCACCGCAAGCGGCGGAGCCATAGGCGGGGGAGGATGTTCCCCTCGCGAAGGGAACAGAGCGCCACTGGCGCCACGTCCTCCACAAGCTGAGGCCGGAGACTCTGCGTCAGCGGGGGGGGGGGGGGGGAGCAGGTGCGGAGTTTGTCCCGCACCATCATTCTGACCTTACCTAGGTTTTAAAAATACTATGGACATGGATTAACGCTTGCGAGGAGCTCGTAGCTAAATATTAACAGCCGCATTTGGTTTGCCAGGGTTAGGCAGTGGGCTGTGGATGGGTGACCCTCTATTACTTCCCGAATTTCCCCCGTTGGTCCCGGCTGTCATTTGTAGATCTTTGACAGTCCTTGGGAAAAGGCTAGGCCTCTTAAAGAAATAAATATCAATTAAATGTATCACTTATTGAACTGATCTCTAAAGTCAATCTATCTAGTTATGTGTGAAAGTCATTTTTGTGTGTATGTCTGTGTTCTTTTGACTACGCAATGGTTTTTGAGAAATTTCTAATGGAAAAAACCAATAATACTTTGCCTGACATGGGAATTGAACCCAGGCCCTCATGCACAGCAGTCGCGATTGCAACCACTAGAGTCTAGTGACTAGACCAACGAGGCAATTATGAAAATCTCTATGTTTTATTAATAACTTAATCTATGATACAGCAATAGTATCGAGTTCACTGACGGTTGATCACTTTTCAAACTTTACTCAGGGCCTAAGGGCGAAAAGTGAAAGAACGCCAGTGAACTCGTAGAACAGTATAGTCCTTTCATAGTTATTTAACCTCTCACAGGCCACAGCAGCAATCCAATACTAGCCTATAACGAAGGTAAAAATCACTGTGGTTTTGACAGCAATTCAAAATCATGGGTAAACTGTCTGTGAAAGGACTGCAGATTCTCAATTACCCATAACTATTTCAGTGAAGTACAAGTCTCCTTGAGGTAGAAGCGCCAGGGTAGCCCGCCCAATACAAATTTGCTTACGTTTTTACAATTTGCCGATCAGTATCAGGCTGTAAGTTGGACAAAATATGATTAAAACCATCAATACAACCCTCTAAGTTTATTTAATCCCGTTGAATGACTTTTTCAAGAAAAAGTAATGCAATGTTAATGTCGGGGGATCCCCCTTGACCATTTTCCTCCGCTAATAAATCCTGCAGGAACAAGCTTCATAGGCCCGGCATGACTCGTCATCTTCTTATCCCTGATCTCGACATTAGCACTCGTATAGAATCCCACAGAAATCTTCTCCGTAGAGGTGACATGCTTTGGTAACCCTGCAGCTTCTAAGATATCGTTGACTGGATAAGCCCAGAAATGATGACCGCGGTATGTTCCCCCGTAATTAGCAAAGACCATGCCTGAGAGTGTAGCTTCATAGTCTATCTCCAATTCTAAAGTGCCGTGGGTCGCTGTTAGAGTAGCTACCACAGCCTGATTAGGTTCCAAAGGCACTTCGACACTCGTTGTAGTTCCTAGAGTAGATGTTTTAGTCTTGCTTGTATCTTTTCCCCAATTTGCAGAGTAAGATAGACTAGTTTTTCCCTCAATGCTTCCTGCTCCATAGTTGACGCTGTAACTGAACTCCTGGCCGACTGACAGTTCTCCGCCAACAGACCAAGTATTAGAAACAGTTTCTTCTACCGTATGTGATATAGCAGCATTATAAGTGGCCTTTACACGACTATAATTCTCGAACACTCTTTTAGATACCATCACCGGCTTCGTATGAACCCCTAAGACCCTTGCTCTGATTGGTCGGAGCGTTCTTTGAACCTGATCCCAGTTGAATCTATGGTAGACGTCGTTCCATGGTGTAGGGCTTTTGACGAAGACATCGTTTGGTCTGCCCCCTGAGAAGGCTTCAACTGCTTTCTTGAGGTCCCTGTCTCCGATCTTGAAAGTTTCTCGTTCTTTGTCGCTGATGATTTCGACATTCTCACCCGTGTATTGGATTGAGGCGTCTGCCTCGGTTTCCCCTGTTGTTATCCTGATGGATATGTTGGCATAGATCGCTGGTATGAAGAGGAGGAGGAGGTACTTGGACATCATTGTGACCTGTGGAAATGTTTGTGGCGGTAAGTAGGGAGTAAGACAAAGTTATTACTACTAAACCAAGTGTATGCACAGGAACTCCGTGTACAGTTTTAAACTTTAGAATTTTAAAAACTTTATGCAATTGTATGGAATCTCCATCTAGCTGATTTATTTCAACAGGCGTCACTAGCACAATAAATTAAGCTCATTTAAATCATCTTTTAAGATTGTTAAACTGATATCAGACGCAGCCTGAATATTTCCCCCATTGATTGTTCATTTTTAGGGTTCCGGAACCTCAAAAGGAAAAACGGAACCCCTTATCACTCACTCGCGTGTCTGTCTGTCTGTCACAGCCAATTTACTCCGAAACTAGGTAGTGGACCAAGTGAGTTGAAATTTGGTAAACATATGTAAGTCGGTGACCCAAAGACGGACGTGTAACGTAAATTACTGACTTTTAAACATAGATGCCACTTTTGGGGGGTAAACTGGAAAATGGAAAAAAAAGTTTTGCTAACTATATCGTGTTACATATCAAATGAGAGCGCTCATTGTGAGCATCTCAAATATTTTTGTTATAATAATTTTAAAAAATTTTGAAGTTTAAAATAACAGTTTTGAAGTTATAGAAAATAGGCGAAAATTGACCATTCCCCCACCCTTAATCTCCGAAACTACAGGGCCAAACATTTTGAAAAAAATAATAAATATTGTTCTTTGCCATAGATTACAGAAAAACCTATAAAAAATCTATAGTAACAAATTTGGGTCAGATTAAAAACATCTTACGGAATTTAGATGCTTAACGTACGGAACCCTCTCCACGCGAGTCGAACTCGCGCTTGTCCGGTTTTTGTTGTTGGAGACGGAGTCCATGTTCACGACACAAAATTACATATGAAAAAGAGTTCATCTTCTCACTTCATTTTATTTTCCGCCCATGGGCGGCATAAAACTCTGAGACCAGGTTAGGCACTAACCACACGATAAAGACGAAGCACCCACGAATAATGAAGCTACATTATTCGTTAATTCTGTCTAGTTCTGCCCGTGAAAGAATTTTTAGAATGGGTTCCGGAGATTGCCCCCTACATACAAACCTACAAACAAATACCTCTTTATAATATTAGTATAGAGGTACATTAGTTTCGCTTCGACTGTAATACACCGAATGAAATACAACAAAGAACAATACGTTTGAAATCAGCCAAAGTTAAGATCTTAAAAATAGATACAAAACCAATAATGGAACTTACCTCTTCGGTTTTAGATGTCCAAATAACATTTCCGACGGACTTGCTAACATATACATCTTCGAAACTGGTATATTATCACGATAAAGAGTATCTCAACAATTAAAACGATACTTAAATTGACCGCAAATATTTTAAACTATTAGTAACAAACTGCCTCGATAGTCGAGTGGTCGCAAGAGCGACTGCTTAGTTTGAGTTTGTGTTCTTGGGTTTTTCCATCAGGAATTTCTCAGTATCAGCCACGGAGTCTTGATTTGTGGCCGGTAGATGGCAATAGGCTCGTCCCCTATTACATGGGACTTAAAACATAACTGGCGAAAAGGTGTACTATTAGGCTACATTTCTGCCTATCCCTTCTGAGTTTACATGGGCACGATGTTATGTGATGTTATGTTTATTAGTAACAGAACTATGTATCTCCCTTTTGCCTGACCTGTTGGTCTAGTGGTCGCAAGAACGACTGATGAGCGTGAGGTCTAGAGTTCGACCAGGAAGTGTTTTTGATTATTTTCTATAGAAATTAACAGTAGCAGACATGACGCCATGATTTGAACCCAGTATATGGCAAAAGAGGAGCTCGTGGCTAAATAAGAACAGCCGCTCGGATCGATCTTTAGGTTAAGTCGTGCTTACCTAGGTTGGTCCGTGGATGGGTGACCACCCATTACATACCGAGTTTCCTCCGTGCCTCGGAAAGCACGATAAGCCGTTGGTCCCGGCTGTCATTTGTAGATCTTTGACAGTCGTTACAGGTAGTCAGTGGCCCGAAAGTCTGACAACCAGTCTTACCAAGGGGTATCGTATTACCTAGCACTAACTGGGTTGTGGAGGTCCGACAGGCAGTCGCTCCATGTAAAATACTGGTATTCAGCTGCATCCGGTTAGACTGGAAGCCGACCCCAATATAGTTGGGAAAAGGCTAGGCAGATGATGATATGGCAAAGGGGTTCGCCCCGCTGCCGCTGTAACATACATGCTTGCATGCTCTTTGGGGGTTACCCCAAAGAGTACAGGTGTACTAATAGAACACCCACATTTCGACAGTAATGTGTAATAGGGGCGAGCTGCTATTGCCATCAACCGGGCACAAATCTCAAGCCCGCCATAGATAGGTTATGCATGCGCAGTTTTGCCTGTACAGACAAACTGTACTGGAATGCATGAACGTGTAGAAGAAAACTGTACCAAACTGTCATACATAAACTAGCGTGCGATGAGAAAACCCAATCACTCGTAACAAAAAAAATACTTGTCAATTGTGATCAAAAAAAAAAATGTGCCTACCAAGACTAGTGATGTGGTGATCTATGTTAATCACTTCATTGACAAGGGCATTTGTGTTCAAAGGCATGAAAAAAAAACAAACAAATTGTAAAAATAAAATCTTTAATCCTTAGAGAAGTACTTAAACACAATTAAATATTGCTTAACCATCTATGTTGTACTAAATTCCACTTTAAACAATAATAATATTATTATTTAAACTTAAGCACTGCGCGTTTTTTACGAAAACATTGTCAGGTTAGAACACACTCAGAGGCAGAGACGATAGAATTTCATCAGTATCCGCATCGCGAACATTTACATTGGAATTCACATAGAATTCAAAATCAATGATCTCTGTAGAAAGGACGGTCTTGTTCAAACCACCAGCGTCTAACACCGTATTGATATCAATCGACCAGAAGTGATGATCCTTGTACGAATCTTCGTAGTTCACAGCCACAGATCCCGATAAACTGGCTACGTAATCCACCTGGAGCTTCATGGTGCCTTTAGTCGCATACAATTCAGCGATCACGGCCTGGTTGGGCCGTAAGTAAATTTCCACCCCAGATTCGGAACCAACAGACACTTTCTGGGATTTCATAACATTTTCGCCCCATCTGGAGTTGTAAGACAAACCGACCTTTCCAGTGACAGCCATACCTTTAATATCGAAGATGTATTTAATGTCCTCAGTCGCAGAGATGTCCCCGCTTTTCTCCCAAGTCGATGAAACTGTATTCTCAACAGTTTGCCAGATCTGAGCCTTAAAGCCGGAAGGTTCGACGCCTTGAGGCTCGGAGCTGATACCAGTATTGTTGAAAACTTTACTGTGGACTAAGTAAGGATGGTAATCCACTGATAAAATCTTGGATTTAAGAGGTTTAAGGATTCTGGAGACTTGCTTCCATTCGTTCGTGGTGTACAAATCGCCCCAAGGTGTAGGACTCTTTAGGAAAACGTCAGTAGGTTTGGAGCCGAAGTGTGCGTTGACGGCTGCCTTCAAATTCTCGTCTGTCAGTTTGAAGGTCGTTCTTTCCTGGTCGCTGATAACGTGTTCATTGGTTCCGGAGGTTTCAAGCTGTTGTGGCTTATGTACTCCGGATACTGAGATATCAACGTTGATTGTGGCCAATGCCAAAACTGGCAGTATTAGGAGTAGTGCGACGGTCTTCATCTTGTCGTCCCAATTTTTTCTGTAAGTAAAAAAAGTGTTAGTTTTATTAGTTTTAGTTGTTGTGTTTTTACTTTTCTTTGTGTTTGGACGGTCTTCGTTGATCTAGTGGTCGCAAGCGCGTTAGGTACAGCTCTACCTACCCTCCAGGATTTCAGACGTTATATTATGTTTTTATTTGTCAGGTTTACAAGTTTTAGTGGTAAAACGTTTTGAGTTGGAAAGGAAAACGTTTTATTATAGAAAGATACGAAAACGTTTATCTTGGTATCTGGGGTGTTACTATGTCTTAAAGCACGAGTAATTCCAGTTTGGGAAAGAGACAGAGCTATACAGATCGTCTAGTGCCATCTCTTTCCCACACTGGAATTACTCCTGCTTGACGTCATGGCAGGACACCAGTAGTACAAAATACAAACACTAACAAACAAATCGTGGTGATTCAAGTTAGTTGGTATAATAAAAAAGACGGATCAGTTTTTTTAACTAGATTTTAAAACTGTAAACGAGATTTAGTTAAAGAATGAATATTCTGAACAACTTACTCAGTGATTACTTAGTTATTTCACTACTGCCAATAAAATATAGAACACTGAAGAAAAATGGCTATATTTTGCGGTTTTATACCATTACTGGTCAAAAGTAAGGCTCGATTCACACGATGTTCTCTGCCTACCTAGCTAAGTATCGTCTATCACACAATCCATTTTTCTTTGATTTGTCTCCTTTCTTACCGACTTTTTGAATAAGCTATGGAGGTATTTTTATTTTTCGGTTTCATCATAACTCCTCCTTAATAATCTGTGGTATTTTACAAAATAGGTAGGGACCTATGGGATGCCCATTAATTACACCCCTCCCCCCTTGGTAAGATTTTTCGATTCCCCTTGGTTTGATGTCCTGAGATTTAACTTGACCCCCTTGATCTCACGTGATATTTTTCAAAATACGTATTTTACTTAGTGCCAACGGATTTATTTAAAAAACAAGTAATTTGTTAAATTATTCTCATTGAATATTTATTATTAAATATGTGTGTGCTGGATTTAGCCATTTCAGTGGAGAAAGATGTTTATTTACCAGTTTGCTCGCAATTTTACTCTATTTCTTGCGGGAAAAATAACGTGGTATTTGCCAAGACCCACCTCTCTCACTCTTGAGATTGGGTGACGCGTCACGTAATTACTAATGGACCTACTGCCTGGCTAATACAATTTGGGCTAATTACCTATTCAGTTTATATTATTAATACACAGTGTGATTTAGACCCTATTGGATTAGATGTACAATTTTAGCAATATTTGCGATGATTTTGCAAACGTTATAATCTGCTGGCTTGATGTTGTGCACAGAAACAATAATTTTATAAATGCTGATTCTATAACTGTCCTACATGACGAAACTAATATTAATTAACAGTTATTTGCGCCCTGGTTTGCTTGACTTTCTATGATACAGCATTGTAAGCTGACAGAAGTATCTCAGAAGGATGAAGCTGAATAATAATAGCCGCTCGGGTCGATCTTCAGGTTAAGCCGCGCTTGCCTAGGTTGCTCCATGGATGGGTGACCACCCTTTACAAACCGTTTCCTCCGCGCCTCGCAAAGCACACTAAGCCGTTCGTCCCGACTGTCATTTCAGATATTTGACAGTCGTGACAAGTAATCATGCAGTGGCTCGAAAGTGTGACAACCAGTCTCACCAAGGGGTATCGTATAACCCAGTACTAACAGGAATGTGCAGGTCCGATAGGCAATCGCTCCATGTAAAATACTGGTATTCAGCTGCATCCGGTTAGCCTGGAAGCCGACCCCAACATAGTTGGGAAAAGGCTAGGCAGATGATGAGATGATGAGAAGCACCTCATCAACAAAACCATTGCCACTACGTTAATGCTTATAATTATGTAGATATCTATAAAATATCGATACCTCTTATGCTCTTTGTCAATTTCCAGTTCAAGCAAAAGAAGACCTAGAATCTTCTCTCCTGGAATTGCCTAGGTCTAGCTAGTTAAAAACCAGGCACTTAATGTCTTGTATTTTTCTTGAGCTAGCTGGCTTTCCGGTCAAAGACTAAAGTGATGACCAATAGCACAAAAAGTAGGGTTGAAGTAGATGGGCAAGAAATCCAATACGTCGATGAGTACATTTATTTGGGCCAGCTAGTTTCCTTCGAAAACAGGCAAGACAGAGAAATTGACCGCCGAGTCGAGAACGCCTGGAAGAGCTACTGGTCCATGAAGTCACTGATGAAGGGTGACTTACCTTTATCCCTGAAACGCAAACTCATCGACATGTGCATTTTGCCCATCCTAACCTACGGTGCTCAAACTTGGTCCTTGACCGAATCGCAAAAGTCCAAACTCAAGGTTTGCCAAAGGGCGATGGAGCGTAGCGTATTAGGAATTAAGCTCAGCGACAGAATACACAATACCACAATACGCTGAAAAACTGGAATCGCTGATGTGGGGAACAAGACTGCTGGGTTGAAGTGGGATTGGGCGGGTCATGTCTATAGGATGCATCAGGACCGATGGGCCAGAGTCGTCACGCAGTGGGTGCCAGAAGACGGGCGTCGTCGTCGAGGGAGGCCTAGAAAACGCTGGCGTGACGACCTAGACGCGTTTAGGAGATATTGGCCAGAGAAAACCGCAGGGAGAGAAGAGTGGAAGGCTATGGGGGAGGCCTTTGCCCAGCAGTGGGACAATAGAGGCTAAGAAAAAAAAAAAAAAAAAAAAAGCTGACTTTCGGGCTCAGCTATGAGAGAAACACACTTTTTCTATTTCATTTTCTAGAATTAGTTGTCTACCTTTTACTTTTTATTTTTTACCGGTGATGATCAGCGGGTTTGGTCGAGAGGTGTACTGCGCAGAGGAGGAGCAGGTTGGGGAGGTGGGAATGTGTGCAGGAGATCCAGGAACTCGGCTCAACTGTTCGCAGCATGAAGGAGCTTGCCATTGCACTCTATGATGCATATTAGCCTAAAACGTACCTTATGCTGGACACACTGGGCCTCCTCTCCTTAAGTAAGAGGGAAAGTGCAATCACCCCGCGTACCCCGTACGGGTCGGTGGTTGTCGCAGGTCTTCAATATCTTTCACTGTTTTGAGAGCAGTGGAACCCAGGCAGGCCTTTGCCTACCCTGGGGCACCACTACACTGAAATGCTATTCATAAATTTAATATTATCAAACATACCATCAGGGGACGACTGTAAAGTGAAAAATACTTATACCAAGACGAGTGGGGTGGACGACGACGTCTTCAAGCGTCACGTTATTGACAGATTGTCAATCAAAGAGTACGTAGAATACTTAAACCAAAAGGTTGTCAATATATTATATTAGTCTATGTTGTTAATCTTGTAAAAGTCTTAGCGTGTCGATGGCAGATTTTCATCAAATAGATTTGGCCCCCAAAACTCAGCTACGCGAACTCTGCTGGCTCATGTAGTCATAAGATAGTCAAGTGCGCAGGTGTCAGGATCAGTCAAGATTGGAGGTGGATCATTGTCTGTGGAGACAGACACACCGCAGACACACTTGTAATATTCTTCTAAGTCTTATTATATTGTTTATGGAGTTTGGTAAAGTGTAGATACCTCTTTAGATCTTTTAGAACTCCTCAGATGATTCATACCCTTTTTTTTTTTTTTTTTTCTGGTTGGGAAATCATCAAATGACTCCTCCCGCTCTGGGCGGAGCGGAAGGGAGCGTCAGACTCCTACTGACTAAAAACCACCCATGTTCCTTCTTTGGCCCTTTATGTTCCAGGACCGCGGTATCTCTTTCGAACAGTCCCGCAGCCCTGGCAGATGATTCATACCCTGCTGTCAAGGTAAAAGATAAGGATACCTCAGATACCTCGATATGGTTGTGGAAGGGGAACTTCAAGCGGGCGAAGCCGCGGGCATAAACTAGCTAATGTATAGGTTACCTTATAATTTATGTTGACCAATCATTTCTCCACTATTAACAATTAATCACGTAGGTATTTTTTGCTGATCAAGTACGTACCTATTGTTACCATCTCATGTTAACTATGTTGTCGCTCGTCATCTTTTGAACTTGAAATAAAATAAATAAAATGTTGGCATAATAGGTAGCCTGTTTATCGAAGGGTTGGGCAGATGTGTAACTAATAGTACACCCACATTTCGCCAGTTATGTCCAAATTTCATGTAATTGAGGCCGAGCATATTGCCATCAACCGGGCGGCTTCCAGTATAGCCCAGTATTTTACATAGAGTCTTCCTATCTGACCTTTACAACCCAGTTACTATGTATAAAGTTGGTTACTTGTGCACTATAATAACTCCGAAGACCATCCCAAGACGATGGCAAGTCTCCTCTGAAATTGTTCGCTGTGACCGAAAACGAAGATTATTTTAAATAAGGTGGAAACGTTTTTCTTTTTTAGGGTTCCGTACCCAAAGGGTAAAACGGGACCCTATTACTAAGACTCCGCTGTCTGTCTGTCTGTCACCAGGCTGTATCTCATGAACCGTGATAGTTAGACAGTTGAAATTTTCACAGATGGTGTATTTCTGTTGCCGCTATAACAACAAAATTACTAAATCAGAATAAAAAAAAATATTTAAGTGAGGCTCCCATACAACAGACATGGCATTTTGCCGTTTTTATAAATGGTACGGAACCCTTCGTGCGCGAGTCCGACTCGCACTTGGCCGGTTTTATTTTTTTTGCAACTGCAGGTCAGTCAGGCTGTATGTTGAACAAAATAATGATTAATTGAATGACTTTTTCATGAAATATCCATTCAATGGGGTTAAATGAGCTTAAAGGGTTGTGTTAATGAAAAAAAAAATGTTATTTCCCTTTTTGAATCGGATTTTGTTAACAATTTCTAGGGTTTTAATTTTTTGCACAAAACCCTAATATTTTTTTTCTAAAATAAAAGTAACCTATGTTAGTCCTTATAACATCAGCTATCTGCCAGTAAAAGTTCCGTCAAAATCGGTCCAACCGTTTCGGAGATTAACCGGAACAAACAGACAGACAGACCGACAGACAAACAAAAATTGAAAAAAATGTGCTTTTGTTAGAAGAACCGTATATACTTTCATATACATTTCGTAAGTATTATTTTGATATTACAAACAGACGCTTCAATTTTATTTATTTGTATAGATTTTAATGATTATAACTCTGTAACGCCGTATTTGTTACGGTTGCTAATCATATTTTAATCAACATACAACCTGACACTGACCTGCAAACTGCAAAAAAAAATAGGAAGTTTCGAGGGCTACCTTAGCACAAGGAAAATAAAAGATCTTCTGAAGATGAAGTTCGTAGGTAGTACTTGCACACGGCGTGCCTGTATGACCAGATAGATGTATGAACGAGGAATATTTAAGTTCGTAGTGATGGCGTATTTTGTTCTGCCTACCACCATGAGAATAAAACGTAAGTTTATGTATATATGTAAATATACACCATTATTTTTAGGTCGTTCTGGAGCCGAATCATCGAACTCGAAAGGATTGGGACGATTTTTTCAAAAACTAACAATAAAGAAAACACGAAAGAATAAATCTAATGTTTTTTTTTTAAATAATGAGAACTCAAATGCATATGGCTGTGTAAAACGTATCCACGATCGGCAACACATGCGAACGATACCCATTGAAAAATTCATTCATCGATCGATTCTCATTATTTAAAAAAAAAAACATTAAATTTATTCTTTCGTATTTTTTTTATTGTTATTTTTTGAAAAAAATAGTCTCATGGTATTCGGCTCCAGAACGACCTAAAAATAATGGTGTATATGTATATATATCAAGGAAAATAAAACAACATTAAACAACACATGATTGTTTTAAAATAAAAAACTTTTTATATGCTCATCTTACTTTAATAATTAAAAATAATATTGTACAGCACGACATGTTGTGTGTTATTTACCAAATAAATTATTGTTTACTAAATAATAAATAACTAAATGTTTGTTAACAGTTTTCGTGATATTTCGGATATTTTTAAATAGTCAGAATTGTAATGAAATTATTAGAGTACGTCGTGATTCTTTTGGCGTGTGGTCCTCATCAGAACTAGCTGTTGCCCACGATCTTCGTCTGCGTGAAATTATTATAAAAATATATCTTCCCTATTGAATCGGATTTTGTTAACATTTCAAGGGTTTTTTTACACGGAACCCAAATCGTTTTTTCTAAAATAATAGCTAATCCTTATGATATCAGCTGTCTGCTAGTAAAGTCCCGTCAAAATCGGTCCCGCCGTTTCGGAGATTAGCCGGAACAAACAGACAGAAAAACAAAAATTTAAAAAAAAAGTTTTTTTTTAAGTACCGCATATATTTTCATATACATTCAGTATAAAGCTGTTGTTTTGGAATTACAAACGGACACTTCAATTTTAGTAAGTCGTGGGTTCGAACCACCCAGGCAGGTGCATTACTTTGTGTAATTTATTTCATCACCACTGCTCTCAAATACGGTGTAGGAAAATATTGTGAGGAAACCGGCATGTCCTCAAACCAAAAATTCGAAGGCATGTGACATCTACCAACCTGCAATGGGCCGCGTGGTGAATTATAGCCCATTCACTCTCATAGAGAAGAGGCCGTCTGTCCCAGCAGTGGGAACATTATAGGCTGATTATGCTTATGTTAACGTAGCCATTTTGTTTTTTCAATACAAATTCGACAGACAATTTATATTTACTACCAAGAGCGCCCACTCGACAACAAATTCAATCGCCAAAAGAATCATGCTATTTTTTTTTAATTTTCTGTTTCAGTGATACTTTTTCTTAAGCAACCCTTGCTAGTTTCAGTGAGCAAGCAAGGATATAAAAAAAACGTATGTTTTCAAAATGTTGGTCAAAAAACCTAAACTAAGTTCAAATAGTAAACGAGCTCAACAATTCAGTTAAATATATTTAATTTTTAATTGAACCTAACATTTTCTTAATATTTTCACTTGAAGTTTGTTTTTAAAAAGTAGTAGCTTAGTAAAAGTAAAATAAAATTAGATATGCTCTATTTATGGTTTTACTTAAAAAACTGTACTTTTAAACTTAAATTATAGTGATCAAAATGGTATCTTATTTTTAATAATTGTACAAAATAATTACATAAATTAATTATAAATATTTCTTAAAATTTAATCGCCATAGGAAGCCTTGAGTTAAAATCACAAATATGTTTTTAAAATTAATTTTAAAAATTTGTTGCACGTAAAATTATTTGACTTAGCATTATTTTTACAAAAGAAAATTACAAATAAAAGTAATATTTATAAATCATTATTGAATTGTGATATGTATACAATTTTATTGAAAAATTACTAGGGTGAAGCGCCCAATTGTTGGCCGAGAGTTTAAACATTATATTTTACAAAATTTTTCCAAAAACTTAATATTAAACTCTTACGAAATAAATTAATAAGTTTTAATGGTTTAAATGCTAAAAAGCTGCCTTTTTGCAAATATATTTTTTCTACAACAATTGAATGCTCCATACAATAATCCGTTTATAACACATAGGTACAGAGATTAGTAATATTGTTTCTTAAAATTACATGAAGAACTGGCAAAACTTTCGATAAATGCTTATTATTACTTAGCTATGTATAATTAATTGTATTGTTGTAAGCACGTAGTTATAACAGTGATCACAAAGAGTTTTAGGATTCATCTCGTTTATTCATATTACCGTAGAATTTATACAGTGTAAAAAATACCATGTAAATGTATATGCAAAAGATCTACTTGCAGAAATTAACATTTAATTTCATCAATTAAATGTATCTTGTTCTTGGCAATAAGCAGCTGCTACCACAAAGTTTCTTCTCAAATATTTTGAAGGCATCAAATTTACACTAACTAGAAACAGAGAAAACGGGTTTTGCATATCAAATATCCTAGGTTTATCTATGTTCTGGGATCTTGAGATAAATTCTACATAATATTTATCAAGTATTTATGATTTTGTATTTAATAAAATACCTTGGCTAACGCGCGTGCAGCTTTTAATTACCCTAAAAAAACTATTTTATTTTAGTTTTTGATTGTTTTACAGTCCCAAGGAGCACAATTTGATCGTTATCTTGAAAAATCTGTTTCCATTAACCTTTATTAATTATTTAATTAATCCTTAAAACACGCCAGTAGCTCGCGATTAAATTGTCAAACGCGATAAGATCTAAAGGTCAAATCATTATTTTAAATCATCAAAAATTCAAATAACAAACGATTTGTTACGATAACAATCAATACATGTATTAAAGAAAGCGATAATATCAATGGTGATCATAGTTTTATGTAAAATAAAGTGATTATGGCGTTTCAAACCCAGTTTGGTTGAGAACGGTTGGTCTAATCATCTGTTTTACATAATTTGCTATTATCATGCTTCGCCCACATTTTTATTTATTATAATTAACGATGTAGAACATTATGATAATTAGGATGGAACAAGCAATTATTATGTGTGTGGTTATTTATGATACTGATGTGGAGACCTGTTTTTTTTATCAATCATGTATTTGTTTATCAGTGATTGTGATCTATGATGATCACGAGTCTTAGTTAGTGAGGTTAGCAGTGTACAATGTGATCGTCAAAATCAAGACGCTAAAAATAATTTGGTTTGTATGTGATTAGGGTTAACAAAAGTGGTATGGTTCACTACCACAGTTAACATTATTAATTTAAAACTAAATTAATGAATTTTCTGCATTGTTTTTTTTTTAAACAAAATGTATGCATAGTAAGACTCTTAAAAGTATATACAACAATTGGTGGTTCCACCCTACATTTAAATGACGTCACAGTGAAATAAAAAAATCAATACTTAAATAATAAATAGTTAAATATTTGTAAACTAAAATAATATACAAGTTAAATATAAATAATTACCTATATGATTCTGTGGTCCGACACAACTTAAATAACAGGATTTATAAATACTGAAGCAAACTGCATTCGGTTTTAATCTTAGAAAAGGTACGGACAGGTTGGTACGGATAAATTGCGGACGCGATTCCGGACACCGGGCTTTGGCAGATAATGTATTGACGGCAGGGTGCTGCGCTGCGTGTCTCGGGTTCGATCCCCGCATGGAACAAATATTTGTGAACTACAGATAGTTGTTCCGGGTTGGGCTGTTTGTGTATGTATGTTTAAATGTTTGTACCCACGATTAAAAATAAGTATCACTCAGTTTCCGGTGTCCGTCGCCGGTCCTCAATCTGTACGTATTGGTTTGAAACAACCTTAGATATAGTTATTTTTAAGTTTTATAGATAAATGTATTTAAGTTATCAATTAGTAATTAACTGTGTGTGAGCTTATAAAACTGTTTGTTGTTTCAACGGACTCAAACTTTTATAAGGCAAGTATCGGCCGATGGATTAAAAAAAACTGAACATCAATAAGGTCCAAATTCCAGGATATTTACAACTTTGACATGAGTAAGAGTAGAAATACTATTAGATTTAGCTTCATTCAATCGCAGGAAAATAGTGACAAACAAAGGATCTGGCAAGTTCACTGAGGGCTGGTACAGATTTTTGTAAAAATTCGAGCCGGTTAACGCAGACTTCAGTGAGGAAGGTAACTGTGTTACTAATGGCGCTAGCATAGCTAGTTCCAAGCATCATCGTTGGTTGAAATTCTGGTTATATTTTAAGGGTATATGGAACAGGGTTCAAAGTTCCACATCAACCGTTGTAAAAGACGGATTCTCGGACCAGACGGGTGTATAGACCTGATGGGCACAACTCGCGGATAACTCTAATAGCGCGATGCAGGATTCTAATTCTTATTTTGCGCCATAGATGTCGCTAGTGTTCTTATTGTAAATTTGATTATGTTCGCTAGTGTTATTTTTTAATTGAATTGGGTTTAACTATCGACACGCTATTTACATCAAGCTTTGACCGACCTTCCCCATTTTTACTGAAACCTTAGACCATAGACATGAAACTGAAACTTAAAATAGCCACTGTGGTATAAAATACCATTATTCATTAATACTACACACGGCGACACGCTATACATTTCCAGTATAACATGGCCTCGCTTTGTATAGATTTTCCGTACAATGAGAGATTCACATAAACTGGTTTTGTATAACTTGATTGATAGTTCGAGTAAGTCTTGTCAGTTCTAAAAACTCGCACCAGGTCCACTGAACACTTTTATCTGCTCAACGCAGTCAATGGTTTTTTTTTGTACAATCTAAAATCAACAAATTTTTCACTCAATATGATGCTACATCAGTACATTGAAATGACTTCATGTTCAAAAGTTATAGTAACTTGCCTGCATGCATACACTGTACCTGGGGCCTAATTATAGATATTATTATGATTCTAACACTGTTTTAAGCTATCACTGTTTAAAACTAAACTTATACTTGTACAAAGAAAAAGGGTGGACAGATTTGTCTGCTCCTAACTATTTATTTTCCATCCACCCGCATTCTTCAGTCAACCCGCGATCATGGCGCTTGCAACAGCGTCGAAATATCGGGAGCTCAAAATCATGAACAATCACGGAAGATATCCCATCAGTATAAGATTATTATGATTCTGCTAAAGCGGCTATATTAGGCCCTCTGATCTCTTCTACTGACACTAGATACCTGTCACAGATATGAAGCTAAATCTATGTTCCCTACGCCTCTTCCTCCAGAGTGATGGTCAGTGTAGGGTCACGTGTGATGGTACTGCAGATGCGCTAGAGGATGTTCGTAGAGCGGGTAGAGCGGCTGCGGCGCGTGCGCGGGCAGCGCGTGCGGCGCGGGGCCGTGCGCCGGCGCGTCGCTGTCGTCGTCTGTTGACGAGTCCAGTTGCTTGTCGCCTGGGCCACCGCTGGAATAGAAGAGAATGGAGATTAAGTGGAGTGTAAAACTGAAAACACAATTACTTCAGTAAACAAGTAACTAGAAGGACAGTACTATGAGTTAAGGGTCTAAAGTTTTGGGTTTCCTAAGAAAATAGAGCTGTCAAAATACCCGCGAAGATGACATGAAAATGCTAATGGATGTTTGACTTGATGGTTTCAAAAATTTGACGACAACGCTGCACTTAAAACTCAAGCTTAATTGTCAGCACTAATCAAAATGAAAATAGCTAGAAACTGCTTTCTTTCAGCTTGGGTCAACTGACTGAAAGTTATCACTTATAATTTAAGTTTTGGACTTAAAAACTTTGAAGGAAACCTCGGATCCTTAACATGAACCTCGGAAGAAATTTTGGACCCCTAAGAACGCTAAGCCATCGAGAAATCCGATTAATTTCATTGCAATTTTTACCGACAATATCATTTTTATGAGACTAGGCTAAATACAAAACAATACACCGCCCACCCACCATCATTTCCAAAAACACCACTAAAAACCACGCTCCAGAAACTTATTAATAAACAAAATAGGTAGTCGTAACTCTCGTTCAGACGGTCAGACTCAATGAGGGGGAAGCACATCGCGACATATCGCCGATGACAGCCAGCCCTCCAAACTGACGTAACGTGATACGTGGGCCCGTGGGGTTCGTTTTTTGTGTGCAGCTAGACAAACGATGAGCTGTTGTTGTTTTTGTGTGTGTGCTGTGTGTATGCTTTTAGAAGTGCGCAATGTGTTTGAGTAGTTTGGCTAACGAGGAGTTTGATTTGAATTAATTAGTCGAAAAAAATGTTATTGTCGAAAAATTCGCATTAACCTCAACAGGGTATGAAGTTCTAAGGATTTTCGAGCAAGTAATAAACACTATCGCCATAAAAAAGTTTGGGGAAAAATTAGCCATTTTTGTTTAGTAAGGCCTGTTTTTTACAGTTTGTTCCTTAAATGCGCCCCTTTTGCTAAAATTGTTGTGGGAAATGTTTCTCTTTTCCTTCTTTAACGTACTTCTTCTACTCCTTAGCGAATCGATCAATAAGTTTATAAAGGGTGTAACAACACCCTTAACGAAGCCGAAACGCACTTGTTCCCTGTCATTGTGCTCATTTTTTTGTTCTAGACCGTACCTGGGAACCTTCTAGTTATGGAGATATTGGGGGTCAAAGTTCCAACTTTGTCAAAAGCTTTTTTTTTTAAATACATGTTTTCAATATAAGAATTTACTTTGAACACCTCCACGACCCCCGTGCAATTCAATTCATCAATCATCACAATGTTTTGAGTGCGTTGAGTTCTACCGTGAATTTTCAACCCCAAGAAAAAGTCGTTTCCCAGCAATAATTTTTACATAGAGTTACTTAGTTTGATGTACAGGATGCTTGGTTGACAGCTTCGTTAAGGATCTTGTTACACCCCGTAAGTGTTTGGTCTAAAAAATCATCTTGGCGAAATCCGCTCAAGGTCATCAAGGGCACAGTTGACAGGTTGAAGCGCGTTAACTGCTAATAAATTTTCTCGCTATCACACTCATCTTATATTGACCCACTGTAGGTCAATGATCTTCCTCCTTACCTCTAGATGAACCAAATCTATTGACTCCAAATACTCAAGTTGCCAAGAACAATCTAACATGCCCATTTAAATACCTACCAACGAAATTGAAATAACTATTGGCCACCAAATGTAGTGTTTCACTTCCCGATACAGAATAACATATGAAATGACAAGGCTGACATACTACAATCTGGTTAGTAGTTACAAATGAAAGCCCAGATGGGACGGAGTTCAACCGGGAATAGAACCCGGAACCGATTGCTTGGCAGCCGTTTGCCGTTTGTCTTTCAAAGGTCGTTTAAGTACTTACTAATAGTGATAATAAAAATAAATTGTGTAATCTTGTGTATTGGATTTCTGTTAGCCATGTTTTCCTACCGCTTCGAGACAGTAGTAAGTATTATTGTAAAATATTGGTGTTTTCTTTTTATTTTACATTGGAAATTCTCTTATTCTTGAAATAAAATAGAAGTGACTTTTTCACTATACCATTATTATTTTTTTTGCGCGCTTAATTGGTGTTCCTACCCTACTAACTCATTAGTGCTGTGATGACTTAATGAGTTGTAAAATTTTAGTCAGAATATTTTGTTTATAATTATAATGAACTAATAAAAGCTATAAAATCATATTTATGTAATCAATATAATTATGAATAATGCGTTGTTCAGAATTTAGGTAACCATTTTTATGACTATTTGCGAAAGGCAAAATACCTCTACATACTTACTCTAATTATGTAAAAAACGAAATTCTATTGTTTTTCATTTTATTTCGTAGGTACTTTTTTATACTAAAATTTATTTTCCAGTACCTTGTATATTGACATAATTATTAAACTTTTTAATAATTATTACAGCAAATAAACAACAATTGTTTGAAAAACACATCAACCAAGATAAGTTAAAAAAAATCGGGCCAAGACAAAGCCTTTATATTCTCCACAGATTATAAAGATTGTTTTTTTTTTAAGTTTGCAAAGATCCAGGTCCCTTGTCCATTGAGCCGAAGCCTTCCACTTGATCAAATACGAACAGGATTTATGGTATTAGACCTTTTTGTTTGAAACTTGGTAAAATGCGCATTTTGTTGTTTGGTAATGCAATACTTTTGTTGTTTTTGCGCTAGTTAGTGTTTGACCAAAAACCGTGAACTACTGGTGTATTTATCTATTATAAACAAGTACTGAATAACCTAATTTTACTATCTGTTCTTGAGAAAGAAAGGTCAAAAGAAAATTTATATGGGACCACCGCGCAAGCTTCCTCTACCAAAATTAAAAATAGTATCATGTAAATCGAACTACATAGTTATCACAGAGAAATCGGTGAACAAACGTGAAAAAAGATGCTGGTGGAATACATAACCTTCTCCTCCTTTTAGAAGTCGGTTAAAAATGTATTGGATTGATAAACGTTGTCGTTTTCAATCCTGTTAGATTTAGAAATACGAAACGCTCTGTAAGTGATAGTCACTTGTCTAAGTTACTGTGTTTGTAGTGGTTTTGGACTATCTGCCTGCTGTACCTAACTTCATTAGCGTAGGTACTGTCAGAATTACGTAGCAACTAAGCAATATCAGTCTTTCCTAATCTGTGTGATGTGATACTCGGCTAAAATGTAGTAGATTGATCCGATAAGTCGTAATCAGGCGTATAGTTTTCGATCATGAATTCATGAGAAACAAAAACACAAGACATCGATGGATATAGCCGTCCATATGACACAAAATCCACCAAACTTCAGTGCATATTAGGCACATACAGTTTAAAACAAGCAGCTGATCCAACATTCCTGCAACTCCCAATTCAGGAAGTAAAACATTAAAAGTAAAATAAAATACCAAAAAAACACCAATTATAACAACAATACAGTTCCCAAGTACGTCCCTGTACGCTTTTAGACCGCAGATGTGAAGGTGTCGGGTTACATACTGTTGTCCCTTTCGCACTCATTACATTGTCTCGCTCTAACATGCGATACGTCATCGGACGGTATCCAATATAGATATTGCATCCCACAGCTGGACAAAGTCTGATGATGGTTGAGTTTTGGAAGTAATTACAGAGGAAACTTTTTCAGTTAGAACCTATTGTGTTCCTCAGAAAGATCAGGTGTGTAGTACACGCTACTGGCGTGCAGATGTATGAACGTGGACGACGCAGAAGTGTGTAAGGATAGTAGCAAATAGCTTGCTGTCATTTCTACCTAACCCCATGGGAAAAGAGCGTGAGTTTATGTAAATTGTGAGTATGATTCTGAAATGTGCCACGAGCACCTCCTGTCGAGTCGACTGAACTAATTCTTTACTGAAATATTGGGAACCTAGAGAGTCCTAAACTCTAACATGACCTGAGAGCTTAGTCAAGGAAGAATCACTTTCAAATCGTTTCGTATTGCTACAGCAGCTTTCAACAAGATTGAAGTAAGCTTTTCGATAGTTTGTGTCAATCTAAAACACTTTTTGCCTTTCCATCACCGTTATCGCTGATAGAATATGGTTTCCCCTGGATCTAAAATCGAAGAGACACAGCTTCACAACTAAGCACCTCAGTCTATTACCAACAATTGAAACTACAGTTCATTCAAAACAGAATTCTTATTGATTACTCCCATAAAATTAATATTCAGATCGACTCAAAACTATCATTAATTTCTGCCGCCAAAGTGACAATTGCACCAATTAACATTACACGGCAGCCATGTTGATCTTAGACAAACTCTTCAATTAATTTTTCGAACGCAAAAATTCAAATATTCGAACGATGAAATTCTAAATAGTAGGAAATTATTATAAAGTAACCGTTGGCTGTACTATTTTCGCTCGTATTTCTGACTTCCAACCTTGTTTCAGTTGCTGTAAGGTTCGTTTTTGCTTGTAAAGGGCATTAGTGCCAGGGATGTACTGTATAAGATATCGGGTTTCGTTTCGAAGCCAGCCAAATGGATAGGCAAACGTGTACTCCCCTCTTTGTGTGTTATTGTACCTATGTCTGTGTATTTGTGTTGGCGGCTTTGTCGAGGAATAATTTGGAAAAATATACTTTGGAAAAGTTTTAACGATGTTTTGGCTGGGTTTTTCTGCTATGACAGTGTGGCATTGGTTAGTCATTGTCGCGTTCATTAGTGCATGTGAGCACTTTGGTTAGTCATTGTTGCGTTCATTAGTGCATGTAGCAATCTACTCACAAATTATAAAAAGTATTGGTTTATTAAAAAAATAGTAATGATTTTGGTCTACCAAAATCAAAATACAATAATATTAATACCGATTGTCAGTCTCGTGATCTCGTAACTATGAAACCAATGACCTAATTTTAATAATATTTTGGCAGAGATGTGAAATGTAACTGAATACCCAACAATTGATAATGAGACTAGTAAATTAACAACAACAAAAAAAACTTCTTCGTGCACAAAAGTTGTAATTAATACCTCTGACATGAAATTATTAAAATTAAACATTAAACACTCAATCCAATCGCAAAAAATATAGCTTTTTTCAGTTCATAATAGATAGATGTCGAAACATGTGGATAGGCACATGCCAAATCAGATGACATTTTATGAAAATTTATTCCTACGCAAATCAAGGCAAATTCGTTCGAGAGCTATTTCTTCCTTAAAATATAGTTTATTATTTCCAAAAGCTTATGAGTTATTTTAACAGGTGAAATCTTTAATCAAAATATTAATTATTTACAAACTACAATACTATAATAGAAATAAATATGTACAAGTATAAAAGGGTTACAGGACAGGGCATCCAAAAATTCGTCCGCATAAAATATTGAAAGAAACTGGAAATGTGTATGCAGGAAGAAAAAGCTTGCTGCTCTCGGAATAAGAGCAGGAGAATGATGAGGATATAACGACGCTATTTAATTCTGTGGGACTAGCCCGCCACACTATTCCATAGCCTTATGGCTACAACTCCTTGAACCTAGAATCAACAACAGCGACCACCAAAACAGCGTCAAGACAATGAAGCTCGAAGAGTCCCTGTGTCTGAATCAAGTACTCAACTGTGTTGAATCTCGCAACGAATTTAATCAGAAAATAAAAGCGAAAAAGGAAGAAAAAACATGATTTCAACAAATTATTAAAACTGCAGGGCAAGTGTCCACACAATGGTTGCCAAGAGATGGACAGCGCCGCCGAGGTCGGCCCAGAACGCGGTGGCGAGACGGCCTAAATGGGTACCGTGAGGACTGGTCTGGTTCGAAGTGGTACGAGAAAAGAGTTGGTGGAAAGAATTTGGGGAGGCCTTTGCCCAGCTGTGGGACAGTATAGACTAAATAAAAAAAAAAACATAATTCTCCTACCCATATGCCAATTTATTTGGGGTCGGCGCAGGATGTCATCCTTCCCACAGTAAACATCGTTTCTTTGGTCTTCCTCTAATCTAGCCATCCACATTCATACTCAAAATTACCGTCCTCACAAAATTTTTCAAATGAACAAACTCAGAACGAGTTTGTTCCATATCCAAAACTTTGTTCACGCTTAACCATTTGATATTTGGATCGGTCATACCCGGGACTTCTGCATCACTGGTCCGAAACAGATGCGCTCAGATTTAGATAAGAGCTGATTTTACACGCCGATAACTTGACAATTTGAGATAGATATACTGCTCTGTTAATGTTGGTGGATGGATTGTTGATATGAGGAGTACTGTGTGATTATTATGTGATAATACTATTGGGAGCAGCTGGTGAGACTGGTAGCTGAACAAACTTGGTAAGTATAGCTTTAACTTTTTGTTTTAGACTGGCCGACCTCTTGACAGTTCAAAAGTGAGAAATGCTTTTAGTTTTGAGTTTGAAAAGGCTGAACAACTTTGTAAGGAGCGCGGGCGAGACTCTGACCCCAAAATCCTCTGGCATCCTCCTCCAAAAGTTACATTTTGGGCCAAAATGTAACTTATGGGAGAAGGATGCCAATCTTGATTGGTGAAAAATGTAAGCTTAATTCGATAGCGAAAAAGTTCCTCTTCATCGTATTACGGAGTTTTCAGTCAACACATGCACTAGTGCATATCTTCTTCGATCAAATACTTATGTTGCAAATCATCTACACTTTATTTCCTCACTTAGGAGCTTGCATTTCAATTGCCGTGTTTCAATTTTATTTTAATGACGAAAAATAAAACATGGCATTAGGTATAGGTAATACTTTGATGACAGCTCTAATCGAAATTATGCTCTAACGTACATTGTAAGGTGCAAGCTTGTCAATATCAAAACCTTCCTGGTCATACACATGTCATTATGTCTAACCTAAAAACACCCAAACCTCATTACGAGTGAACGTTGTAACTTAATATTATGATGACGAGTCGACGTTCGGCCAGACATTCTATACTCAGCGGTTATTGCAATAACAATTAATTGTTTGTACCGTTTTTGTAGCTCAGCTTATTTTGAGATGCAAACGCAACGAGCATTTTGGCTGGCTAATCAATGCAGACCTAAAGCCAATTTTTGAGTAGTCAACTCACTTTTATTCCAAGGCCGATTGCCGAGGATTTCTTATAGAAAATTTTACTACGACTATCTTTTTTGTCCCTCAGATAAAAGTTATACTATTATTAGTAAAATCAGTCTTTTAACCAAATTACATCGTAGGTAGGTAGTTTTTTTAATTGTTTTATTTCAATCCAACCCATCCAGGATTGATTCTAGAACACCCAAATCCAAAGAACAAAAAATCCTCTTGTATTTTGTTTTTAGCAACCAGAACAGAGCCCAGAATGACTTTGGGACCCTTAAAAGTGTCTTTATATGACCGAATTAGATTTTTCAGGCTACCCATAAGAGTACCAACTAACTATAGAAATAAAACAGATACATGAAACATATCCTCGACGAACAGATTTCCATGAAGCTACGTTAGCATACTTTACCTCATTTGCTGAAACATCAAAATATAAAAATAACAATTATAATGTTATGAATGACTCACCTATCTTTGTGTTCGGCTTGCCTGTCTCGCTGCCGCCGGTTTTTGAACCAATTGGAAACCTGCAAGTATATCAAAATAATTAATAAATACATATTACCTAGATATTTACAAGGTCTAAAATCAACTAAGTGTGATCAATTCACTACACAATCTACACAATGACTAAACATAGAGTGACTGAAAGAAAAGGGCGTTCGTATAGGTTTTATGCAGGTTGATAATAATTTATGAAAATGATTAGGTATTTAGAAAAGTTATACGATTCAAATGACTTCAGCACTGCCACCGACGATGCTGTGGAGTGGTAAAGTATTGGGCCGGTAAAATTCAATATTAAACCACCATTAACATGAAGGGATTGCTTTGTTGCAAAAATTTACCTAGAACAGGTAGGCTATTGGGATTTATTTAAGGTACATACTATTCAAGATTATTTAACTCAAATAGTTCCCAATTTAAGTTTACGAACTATTTGAGTTGAAACTCTCTTCACTTACAAGCAGACCCACAGTAAATGAAAAGACTTTCAACTTGCAGTGGGACACTTCCAAGCCCATTTTTTTTTAATTATTATTTACAAAAATAATGGGTATGAAAAGACCCTTAACGAAGCTGAAACGCAATTTTTCTTCCGTCATTGAATTTTTTTCTTGTTCTGGACCTGAGAAAAGCCTGAGAACCATCTAGTTACGAGGATATTGTAAATCAAAATTCCAACTTCTTGACAAGTTTTTTTTAATACAAGTTTTTTTATGTTATATAATATATCTATGACCGATGGGCAATGATCCCCGTACTATTCACTACATCCATCAGGACAAGTCTGAGTGCGTTACATTGAGTCCTACCGTAAAACTTGATTTTTCTCCCCAAAAAAAAATAGTCGTATCCCAGGAATAATTTTTGAGCAAAGTTATTTGATGTACAGAATGCTTAGTTGACGGCTTCATGAAGGGTCCGTTCTATTGTCTATTTAATAAGATTTTTATTAAATATACAACAATATAATGTATGTATATGACAGTATATGTTCAGTAACTCGATCGGTTCAGTTTGAGGAAGCGGTGTCGAGTTGCGGCGACCACAACTGACCGTCTGCGAGCGGTGCAGGCACTACCATGACTAACTTACTCTTATTATGCTTTTTTGTTCATCATTATGACAATGAATATTGTAATATTTTGAGGTGAGAAGATCTACATTTCATTCATTCATGCATTTTTCTCAGGATATGAACAGAATCCGGCAGCAGCTTTTAACTAATGTCATCGTTGCGTTCTGGAATGTGCAACTGCAGTACTCTCTCAAGTTATTATGCCTTGTGACTGGGACTGTAGCTTCTCTTCTTTTTGTTTTTTTTTTGACATTCATAAGTGCCGTATTGGTCTAATTGAAATAAATGCTTTGAGTTTGAGTTTGAGTTGTAGTTTCCGAGACCGGCTAGCTTAAAAATGTTTATTATTTAATTAACCACTAAATCATCTTCAGCCTGATGATCTTATCTTAATTTTGGAATATTGTAGAAAAAAAATGTTCTATTCCAGTGTATATTCCTCTTCTAGCCGTCAATCCGTCATCTCAGCAAGGGCTAAGCCTCATCATCTACCACCAGGTTCCTGCCGAGCACTTCGTCGATGCTCCCGCGTGCTATAAGCACTCCCGCTTTGTTTCTCACTGTAGCAAATGCGATTCCCTGCTGATAGATGAGGCTCACCAATAAGCAGTCACTACTGGTGGTCCCCCTGGTGTAGCCATGTCACACAACCCATCCCTTCGTGTCTTTCACTGACTACCGCTTCGGCGTTTCTATGCTCTGTCTTCTTCTATGCACCAAGTATATTAACACTTATAAAATAAACTTACTTGTACTGTAGTAAGACCCGTGGTCTCTGCTAGCTCCCTCTTCTCTCGGGGTGAAGGGTAGGGGTTGTGTAGGTACCAGTCCCGTAGTACTGATCGGGACTTTTCCTGGATTAAAAGGAGAGTAACTTTCGTTATAGTTAGTTAGTTGTGAGTGTGACTGACAATATGCATAATCTAAGAGATGGCGAAAGGCAGAAGCTTTGCCTACAACTTATCACCAAAGGCCCTAACTATAGGGAGTAATATTCCACACGACTCGATGATGGATAATTCAAAAATATATTGGATTGAGTTTGGCTACCACAAAGCTTACCTATGTCAATCCTGTTCAAAGTCGTAGAAATACGAAATACTCTGAAGCTTGTCTTCGCCGTGAGCTCTTGTTTCGACAATTAATATGAGCAGATTACTTAAAAATAGAAATTGTTGTAATGCAATGAAACCATCTATATATGCAAGATCTAAGTACAGTTTGCAAATATTGAATTGATCGAATTTTGTAAATACTACTTTTCATGGGACTTTTAGTAAGTGATGAAAGCATTAGTACAGTATCCAGCGCAATGACTTACTTTAAAACAATAAGAGGTCTCCTCCCCATCCCATATGGTCCTGGGCAGCGGGAACTTGCGTCGCACTCGGTATTTGCCGACGGCTCCCAATGGCCTGCCGCGTAGCCTTTCGGCTTCCATATAGTGTGCTGCATAATAAAGAGGTAAAATTATTTTATCAAAAAGAAGGATTCAGAAATAGGCAAATGCTATAGAAGGACGAGAAATGAGTATAGACATTAAGTATTCAAAGCTACAATGACTTTTCTTAGCATGCATAGTCTAATAGAGGTAACACTGTATGAAAGAAATCTAAACACCACGGAAACATTTCACGAACTTAAAGATCTACTGAATTACAAGGTTGAAGTACCTATGTGTCTTCACCAATATTGTTGAACAAAAACAAAAATTCTAAGCTGCAACACAGACCTAACATATTATATTTAAAGATTTCTACATAGTGCAACCACAGTATACGACGTACTACACCAGATATAGGGCATCCACCATACGTTTCTCGGTTGATCTTACGAAATTACTCAAAAATACACCTTTCAGGGAATGCAATAGAACGCTAGCAGTCTTTAGGTTTCGCCCAGTCCACGAACTCAGACGATATGAGTTTTGACAAGCGACATGCGAGGGTCATTTGTTTTTGCGGTGACTTCGTGGCATGCTTTGCGAACTGGACCAATTGCGAACTGGACCTTTTGAAAATTGGACAGTTGGACATTTTGCGAATTGGACATAATGCGCCCAAACGGCTCTTTCTAAGCAATTTCTTTCATATGTTTTTCCGCAGTCTCCAGAAACCAGAATAGGAGTAACGAGCATAGCGAACTCGATAATTTTTGCTTTCCGCCTCGGGTCCATTGGTTTCTCTATAGTGACCCTCCCTGCCTACGGCCCTGACGATGGGAGACGCGAGGTTAAGCGGCCTGTACATACATGCCCAGTGTTCACAGGAAAAGAGTAGAGGAGGACAATAACTTTATTGACAAGGTGATGAACAACTTTTTTGGACAGCAACCTACACGCCTTAAGTTTTTATTCACACAGTATTTTAAATTAAAAAAATCTTATTCTTTTCTATGTATATTCGCCCCTGCTGTCGGTGCACCCTGCACCATGCGGCCTGCATCCCTGTGGCCCATGGAAGGCCACAATCGCTTTCGCTTTGAGGACCGAACCGTGCGCGTGAAGCCTCTCGCACGCTGGGAGGGCTCAGAGTCTTTCGAGCTCAATAGAGACTGGATACTAGACTTAGTCTCTCCTAGACATGCTGAAGATCTGATCTCTATTTATCTCTCAACATTCAAAAGCAGGTAGAGAAGGAAACTTTCACGCCGAAATGAAATGAAATGCTTTGATAGCCTTGGGACTCGTTACTGGCAAATGCAAATGTTGGAGTAACAATTTAAGTGGATTTTGCCTTTAAGATACTGCTGACAGCACGAAGAGCTACCTACCATACGCTATCTAGCATACGTTTCTCATATTAACGAGTATATCTCTCATATCTCGAAATTACCGGTACTAAAGTTGCAGCTCCATTCAACTGACCTTTAAGCCACAAGTTCTGCAGCTTGGGATGGTTATGAGGACTGAAGGTGTGCGACTCCAGCAGCCGGTACAGCTCCTTGAAGTTCCCTCTGTGGAAGGCCACCATCGCCTTCGCTTTGAGCACCGACTCGTGCGCGTGGAGCCTTTCGCACGCGGGGAGAGACCAAAGGAAGCGGCCTAGGCGCTCGATGTTGCCCGCTTGTTGGAGGACCTGTGGAGAGAGTGGTGGAGATGAGAAATTGGTTGAAATTCTTATGTAAGCTCCTCCCATATTATGTGGTAACAAGTGGAAATAGATTGGCTTTAATTCCTCATATTTCCATAGAAGATGAAACACCGTTGGTTTTGTTTTCTATGAGTGTAACACAACCTTCGTTTTCACTGGGCTAGACTCGATCCACGGGGAATTTCTCACGAAATTCACACATTTGTGGAACATCGCTTAACTGGATTCATGAAGGAAAATTAAATCAATCAAATATTGCAAAGGCATTTAGTTCGGCAAGCTTATACCTCCAAAGAGTAAGTATGTGTACGAGTTCCTAAACGTGCCTGAATATCATTTGGTACATTGTACTACTAGCAAAACCGTATTACATTGCCTATCAGTTCATTACTATATGCATCGATGCCTCACTTCAAGTAGATTTTCTGTTCTGAAATAATATGACTGCTTATACTTATAATATTTTATTAATTTGCAACCATAATGATAGAACATGGCTCCAAAGTCATAAAAGTATTCCCTATTAGTAAGCCGGGGTCGTAGAGAGGAACCATATTTTTGCAGGTACAGGCTGATGCTAATTGAGCTAATTCATTCATGTAAACTTCACAATTCTCTACAAAATTGAAAACAAAACACCGCATTTCATACAAAATTTCAGAACATTGACAATAGCCGAAAAAAATTGGCAAAGATCCCGTGAATTCCGTGCAAGCGCCATATTTATTTAGAGTACAAAGTGTTGATTTAGGCACCGGATGTCCTTGCACATGTGCGTCTGCGCAAATAGGCTGATATCTACGGCTGTTTGTGACCACCCCCGGGCTGTTGACGGGTTGAAAACGAAAGGATTTTTTGCGGATGTCGCCAATTCTTGTATTGGCTTGACACAATAAACAAGTACTCGCTTGTTACAAGAGAAAGAAACATGTCGCAGAAAGGTTAGTTTGTTTATAGTAAATACACAGGAAACTGTGTTTTATAATGTGTTTCACTACCAAGGACTAATTTTAAGAATGTCATCATATGTTATTGGGTTTTTCCATCAGGAATTTCTCAGTAGCAGCCACGGAGTCTGGTTCGCGCCCGATTGATGGCAATAGGCTTGTCCCCTTTTACATGGGACTTAAATATAACCGCCGAAACACACCCACAGGAGTACTATTAGGTACACCTCTGCCTAGCCCTTCGGGGATTACAGGCGTAATGTTATGTTATGATGTTATGTGATGTCATCATAATATAACGAAAATATCAGCCGTGAAATTAAAAATAGTCATTAGGCGCCGTCTCCACGAGCGAGAGAATCGCGGCGATATTACGTATTTGTATGGGATAATATCGTCGCGATTCTCTCGCTCGTGGAGACGGCCTCTAAGGCCGCTGCCTCGAATTTTGCGGGCAGCGGGGCGGCGGCGGCGGCGGCGCGGGAGCGGCAGGATCTTATGCGTAAAATCAAATGGACCGGTTCTCGAAAACAGCGGCGCGGGGGCGGGCAACGAGCGGTGCACTCCAGTCAACGAGCGCCGCCGCCACCGCCCGCCCCGCTGCCCGCAAAATTCGAGGCAGCGCGGCGGCCTAAGAGAGTGTATAGAAATACGTGGCAACGACGATAATATCGTCGCGATTCTCTCGCTCGTGGAGACAGCCCCTTAATGTTTTTGCATGGAAAAACTGTCTTATTACTCGGATAAAGGAATCTGATGTTTGTGCCATCACCTATCATTGCTATCAGTAGGTCAGTTCTGATGGGGTCATCTGTCAAATGAAAAACTAATTGCCACACACAGCTGTGTGTGATCACCCCCGGGCTGTTGACAGGTTGAAAATGAAAGAGTGTTTTTTTGGAACTGTTGCAAATTGTATGTGTTTACAAGAAAAAGTAGTCATCATCATCATCTACCTACCTTCCTGGTCAGTGCTACACGTTTTTCAACAAGAAGAACATTTAACAACATTGAACATTTTTATAAGCTTTTATTTAACCTGCTTTGATAGTTAGTATGTTTTGGTCAAATCTTGCAACTGAATTTCAAACCAGTTGAGCTGAAATTTTGCACGACTTGATCCTGCAGCCAAGATCGCCTCCTCACGAAAGAACTCCTCAACACGCGTCACACGTTAATAGCACGGACACGAAACTTTGTGTACGCGTTCAATGTTGATATAATAACCTTAATTTACTGTTTTCATTTTGTTATAGGCATATTTCCGGCAATTTGGTAAACATTAAATTTGCGTTTGGATTTAATTTCTAGGTTTAGATACCTTATAGAGAAGACCATGCAATGCAATCATGATGCAGCATGTAACCAAAGCTGGCACAAAACAAGTTAAGGCTTTTATTCATTTACTAGCTGTTGCGCGCGACCTTCGTTCGCGTGAAATTATTGTATAATAAACAAAAACCTTTTGTAATGATTTATTTTATTACCAAAAAAAATTCAAGTGTTTTATTTTTTTGCACGGAACCCTAATTATTTTTCGTAGAATAGAAGTAGCCTAAGCACTCCTTATTACATCAGCTATTTGCCAGTGAAAGTCCCGTCAAAATCGGTCCAGCCGTTCCAGAGATTAGCCGGAACAAACAAACAGACAGACAAAAATTGAAAAAAAATGTTATTTTGATATAATATGTACAGTACATACATTCTTACGCATGTAGTAAAAAGCGGTTATTTTAATATTACAAACGCACACTTCAATTTTATTTATTTGTATAGATTATCGGAAACAATAGGCTAAATGAACTAAAAGAAAATACTTAAGTCTGATTTTTCCAACATTTTCATTTTTATTTTTAAGTGGTCAAAAATTTTTGTCTTCTGACAGTTTTTCAATGGAAAACATGACAAAAAATCCGATTTCTTCCTTGAATAAAAATGTACCATTGGAAAATTGATCCTAAGTTACCGAAAAAAAAAAATGTATTATGTAGGTGAAACGTGTAGGAAAGGTAAACTTTTATAAACAGGAGTCATTCATCAATCATCACTCAAGCAATCGCACAGTGCTTTCACAATATTCTTATATTGTAGGGTTCGAATTATGTTGACCCTGAAATATTGTAATACTTCTGATTTTTTATCGCTGTCAAAATCACTTTTTTATTTCCGTTAAAATTAGGTTACTAGCTGCTGACATAGCTAAAATAACTTTGAATGGAATGTAGTACAGAGCCCACGCAAAAGCAATATAAGAAAACCTACAACGAATCAAATAAAACAAAAACACACACAAAAAACACCCGGAAAACCCTAAACTACCACACCACACTGTAATCATCAAAACTCAACCCTCTGAATCTCATTATCTACACCGGGGCGCATCGCAAATTACGGTAACCGATACTACACCATTAGAGGGATGATCCCATTCAATTTGCGCCACACCATGACAACCGGTTTATTGATGAAATGGAAAATGAAAGGTGATGGCTGATAAAATGATGGAATTAAATGTTTGGGGGTGCTAAGGGATTATAATTTCGGTGGTATATATTTAAATGTGAGTAATCTTATTGTGATGTGACGACACGTATTTTTCCTAAAGGGATTGGGATTTCTTCTTTGCTTGCTTGCTTTCTTCATACTCACACTCCTCAGTGTGCATAGGAAGAAAGAACATATGGAGATTCTTGGCAAAAACTATGCATGACCATCATCATCTGTCTAGCCTTTTCCCAATTGTATTGTAGTCAGTTTCCTGTCTAATCGCGGCGGATGCAGCTGAACACCACTAGTTTTAGGTATAAGTAAGGCCTGCGAGGGCTGAGTTGTCGCCCGACCAGCCAGTCCCGAAGAGGTAGCGCACAGTGGGCTTTCGTGGAGAACGTGCGGTCGGTGGATAGGCCACATTTGATGATAGGGCCCGCCGGGAATGGCTGGCTGATACCAGTCGGGTTGCGCACGAATGTTCTTGTATCTCCCGGGCCCCCGACACATGGTAGTAGTAGGAACAGTGGGTTTTTAGTCGATTAGGGTTCGACACAACCCTCCGCTGTCCACAGACGAAGGGTATCCAAGAAGATTTTGACACTCAAATAAAAAAGGTAGGCAAGGCCTATGAAACGGAGGATAGCATGGACTATGAGGTGCGTGTGACTATTGCCATTAACCAAGCTGATATCCAGGGAGACTAACTAGCTGCTCTTGAAAGTTTTCTAATAAATACTTAACTCATTCGAAAACACTGGTGACGATAACGCCATCTAACCGATTTCGGCCACTGCGACAGCATTCGATGGCTTTCTAGGGTGGTTGTCGAGAGCACTGGTTGCTGCTCTTTCATGTGCTCATAAGTGGCTAGCATATACAACTTTGACCGAAAAACTCCGAGCACAACGCGGACATGTCAGAACACCATTGACGACATTGTAGGTCGATAGCTGTAGTTGGCCCAACTTTAAGTTCTTCAGGTTTTAAATCTAATTGCAACCTTCTTCTCTCTTCAAAGGCGTTGACCTGACGATGCACAAGACGTCAGGCCGATTTTGTGCCTGCTTTTCCGAGTTTCCCACACTAAGGGAATCGCATCGCGTCTTTTGAAGTGTAAATTCTTAACATCCTTGAAACTTAAGGGGCCTTCCATTAATCACGAGAGGCTCGAAAGGGAGGGAAAGGGGTTTGGCAAAAATCACGAAATATCACAAGGGGGGAGGGGGGTGTAGTAAGATATCACGTGTATTTATTTTTTCGTCAAACGCACGATGCGATTTCTAAACAGAGTTCTTAGTGTTGAAGAAAGGCTTGCAAATCCGTGGTCCGAGGACAATGTAATTTAACTATGTTCATGTACTAGTACAATATAGGTTTGTTTTTCGCATCATTACCTACACCATTCCTTTAATATTATTTTTATGCCAGTCATAAACAACCTGCACCTAACCTTTCTATCTAGACATTTGTATCATGGTCCATAATTTCAGAACAAAATTAGATTATACTTTATACCTGTATTTAAAGATATTCTAAAAATTTTAAGATTCTTTGTAGGTACATACTAAAAAGCATCACGTCATTAATGGACGGCCCCTAAGAACTGACCACCACGCGTTTCCGTTTTCCACAACTAAAAAGGTGATCGAACTCAGGACTCTACTAAACAAACCATAAAGCTTACGATCACTACCTCATCAACGAAGCAGTCTGTACCTACTCCATAGTTCACGACTAGAGATCATCATTCATCATCATCATTGCATTCTCCTGCCCTTATCCCAATTTATTTGGGGTCGGCGCAGCATGTCTTCTCTTCCATACTTCTCTCTTACTCGTCATCTCATCAGACACCCCTTTCTTGCCATTATATCATCATTCTTATAGGAGGATTAGGTACTATTTTATTCACTGCCCTATTTTAGATACTATGGTAAATTATATTATGTCAATGGATGTATCTGTGCATGAGTCGACATGTGTTTTTAGGACAACGAGTATATTAATTTAACATCGTTAATCTTGGTGATATCTATGTTTGAATTTCATCTCGTAAAATGGTCACTTTTGAGTCAAACCGATCCTCAATACAAACCTACCTACTAAAACATTTCTCCCAAATTAAATTACTCAGAGGTACTCCATTGGTCCTGCGACCCCCATCTCCGGCCCTTCGCCACGCCCCTCGGTAACCGGATATCCGGGTGGAAGCCCTGTCGTCAAGGTTACCTACCCTGTTTGTTTTGTCTAACCCAAGTTTTGGCTTCGAACTTAAATTGGTGAAGAGGACCGAAATAAAGAGAGTACGTTTGGAGTTGGTATTGGTTGAAAATAATTATGATTGTTTAGTTTTAGCTTTTAAAAGCTTATTTATACAGGGTGTACAGCGCTCCGCAGACTGATAGGGTGAATTCAGTATATCATACTAGGATGACCAGTACAACTGTACAAGAAACTATTTCAGGAACGTAATGGGAATCCAATTTTGATTTGTTTTATTTCCTCATACGCAATGTATCGATACCGTGGCAAAACGCGTGCAGCGAATGCAAGCGCGACGACGAGTTCGATGAACCCTGAAACTAGGCAGGAAGTGAACAGCTGATTTCACGCGTCGTTCTTTATAGTATTTCAACATCCATTGTTGTTTTATTTTTAATTTTAGCCGTATTATTTACATAAATAGAGTGCTACATACTGAGAATGTATTTTTACACTAAAATAAAGGAATGGTAACTGAAAAATCTATTAAAAAATTAAAATTTTCCTGAGAAAAATTCCGGTAGAATATGACTCAAAATAAGGAGCTGAATGCACCTTGTCAGTATACTGGTGAATTGTTCAAGTGAATGTGGATGGCCAAATCCGAAACTATGACGAATAGTGATGCCGCATGTCATTACTTCCCAGAATGTTATCCCTATTAGGGGCACTATCGCATGGTGTAATAGTACAGTGTGTGGTATTTTTTCAAAATTAACGATTTCGGTTCTTGACTATTAATATTACTTTTTCAAATCCAATTCAAAATCGGGCTCGAGAGTCCTCCTTTGAGTATTTTTCGCTAATCCTCATTGTTTCGGATTCGGCCATCAACGCCGACATGAAAAATTCAAATATATAAACATAAACGCTATTTTTTCCATGTAATTGGGCAAAAACTAAACCACCTGCTATAATCCTTTTTTTCGGGTGGGAAATCATCTAATGAAATCACCCCGCTCTGGGCGGAGCGGAAGGGAGTGTCAGACTTGTACTGACTAAAACCCATCCATGTTCCTTCTTAGCCCTTTATGTTCCAGGGCCGCGGTATCTCTTTCGAACAGTCCCGCAGCCCTGGCAGGCATCGGCCCTCGCAGGCCCCTTCGATTTTGCTGACATCTCTTTGAGGCGCGCGTGGAACACGAACGCGCCGTCGACACGGCCTGTCATCATAAGACGGACGGACGGCGAGCAACCTGCTACGATCCTTACAAAATCCTTCTGCTTCGTCCAGTTCAGACACGCGTACCAGCTCCGTTTTCAAGTTAGAGAGTTGAATGCAAGGTAGAAGCCAGGAATTTAGATCCAAGGGACAATACCCAACCGCCACGCGTGCGAAACCGTGACCAAAAGCTAATTTAATTTGAAGACGTTTCAAAGACTGGCGTGAGTAAGGGGTAGACTTTTAAGCTACAATGAATTGCCTCGTTGGTTCAGTGGTCGCAAGCGCCAGTGCTGAGCATCCTGGGTTCGATTCCTAGGTCGGGCAAAGTTAAGTTTAGTTTTCCCATCAGGAACTTCTCAGTAGCTGCCAAGAAGTCTGGATTAGTGCCCGGTTGATGGCAATAGACTCGCCCCCTATTACATCGGACATAAACATAAATGGTGAAATGTGGGTGTACTATTAGGTACACCGCTGCCTAAGCCTTCGAGGAGTACAGGCGTGATATTATGTTATGTTTTAAGCTAATGATAAGAGCTGGTAAATCCGCACTAAGTCTTTACTCATTACCTTATAAATCGAACTTCAGGTCACTCTTTGCAATTGCACTTATTTATAGGCGCCTCCAAATGCCTCCAATACCGACATGAGTAAACAACTGGGGACTGACGTGACCGCAAGCGGTGTGGACGGATTTAGATTAGCCGTAGTAGGTAAGTACCGTACCGTGCAAGTGCACTACTTCGTACAAAATTACAGAAACAAGCGTAAACCCAAATATCGTGGTTACCAAATAGGTTCGCGACTTAGAACTAACACCCGTATCTATAAACAAGTCAAAGTAATTTTTAGTAAAAGTAATTTATTGAAATACGATTTTTATTCTGTACTTAGTTCAGTAATGACTTGAAGTTAGAACTGTCAAAAGTTAGAAGTCAAGCTTTTCTTTCTTTAACAAATTTTACTTTCTACAAATTCTAGTCTGGTACATAAAAATGGTTGCTTTTGTAACAACTTAAACTAAAGTTATTACTTTAACTTGACTATAGATACCAGGGTATGAGTGCAGGGTGTTCTAGATATTTATCTGGGTTATTTAGCTAGTTTAAACCAAGTTTAATCAACAATTGACGCTAAAGTATAATATACCAAAAAGGCATTACGAGCTGATTACAAGTAGGGTTGGATATGTCCGGATTTTACAGCACAAGTTCGGAATTTTAGCTCAGAGTCCCGAATGCGGGGAGATTCGAAAACATGTAGGAGCGTTTAATATTACTGGGACTTTATTATTTGTGATCTTCTCTGGAATCGACACGACACGAATATATTCTTGATATTTCCTAAGTTGTATTTATTCTCAAATACTTCTCACATCCGTACTAATATTATGAACGCGAAAAAGCAACTCTGTCTATCTGTTGTGTTTCACTTTCAACGCCTTAACGCCTGAACGGACTTGGATGAAAAATAGCACAATGATAGACGGACGGATATTAGGGTTAAATGCTCTAAGATATTAGGACGTTCCTGTAAATATACGAGAGCTAATGACGAACCATTAATATTTTAAACAGTTTGGTAATATTCTCATGTTTGGAGTTAAGGGGTAAGCGCCTCGGCGGCGACCTCTCGCGTCCGGCCCTGGTTCAAGCCATGGTCCGGGGCGAGAGGGAATGGGAAGCCGTCGCCTCCTTCTGCGAAACAGTCATGCTAGCGAAGGAGGCGGCGGAACGTGAGAGGGAGAGAACCTCCTCACGTCCCAGCCGCCGCGGGAGAAGCACCGGGCGTCGGGGGCCACGCCGTGATGGCTCTCGGCCACCGTAGGCGCGGGCCTGTGGACGGCGAGTAATGGGCTAGCTCGCCGTCCGTCCGTCGTATGACGACGGGCAGGCCGTGTCGACGGCGCGTTCGTGTTCCACGCGCGCCTCAAAGAGTTGTCAGCAACGGGAGGGGCCCGCAAGGGCCGGTGCCTGCCAGGGCTGCGGGACTGTTCGAAAGAGATACCGCGGCCCTGGAACATAAAGGGCCAATGAAGGAACATGGGTGGTTTTTAGTCAGTAAGAGTCTGACACTCCCTTCCGCTCCGCCCAGAGCGGGAGGAGTCATTTGATGATTTCCCACCCTACAAAAAAAAAAAAAAAAAAGGGGTAAGCGCCTGGGTAGCCCGCAAAATTATTAATTTTCGTTTTTAGCAATTTGCAGGTCAGTGTCAGGCCTTATGCTGAACAAAATATGATTCGCGACCATAACACGTATGTATTTACAGAATTAAAATCATCAATACAACTAAGTTAAGTTCAAATGAACTTTGAGGGTTCTGTTGATGATTTTAATGATTATAACTTTGTTATTCTGTATTTGATACGGTCGAGAATTATATTTTAATCAGCATACATCCTGACACTTTGCAATAAACGAATTGAATTTCGCGGGCTACCCTCTGGCACTTCCATCTTAAGTTCTTGGATTGGTTTTGTATTTTTAAGCGCGCTACATTCGCAGCTTTATTTAGAGCTAAAACTATATTTCAAGCACGGGATATTACTCTTTCTAAATCGCTTACCTTACTATAAATGGACCTACTTAATTTACTTTTCTCAGAACGCTTACCCAGCCTTTTAGTGAGAATTCAAAACAATGTAAGCAGCTAATTGTTTTAAGTTATTTGTTTAGTAAAGCAAGATTTTTATGATACGTGATTGAGGGGAGTAAGCTGTTTTTAAACGTTGCCTTTTTGTTAGAATAGCCCACTTCTAATGACTAGACATGCATGGCTGCATGTACAAACAAAATATCTAAATCTAGGCGGTACTCAATTGAAATTTTTTAAATAATGAGAACTCAAATGCATATGTGTGTGTAAAACGTATCCACGATCGGCAACACATGCGAACGATACCCATTGAAAAATTCATTCCTCGATCGATTCTCATTATTTCACAAAAAAAAACATTAAATTTATTCTTTCGTGTTTTTTTTTTATTGTTATTTTTTGAAAAAAATAGTCCCAATCGTTTCGAGTTCGATGATCGAGTTAATGGTATTCGGTTCCAGAACGACCTAAAAATAATGGTGTATAATGTCCCCACTACTAGACCACAATCACTCTGTGAGCGGGAGTAGACCATCATCCACCACGCCACCCAAATCCGCGTCTGTGGCAGTCACAACGTCAATGAAGAAATTAACATTGCAAACATCGGAGTCACTGTTGCAGGAGTAATTCACTCTGGCTAGTACCGTCTTCTTCCAAGCCGTTTCCCAAGTATAATGAGGGATGAGGTAGAGCTCATCCCCATTATACTGGAAGCAGACCAGTGTAAGCAGATGCACGTAAACACCATTAATAAGTCATTGCACTCATCTATTGCAAACGTGTGCAAACGCGACTGCGGACGTAAGGCCCCGTTTTCAATCCCAGGTCGGTCACTACTGTTACTGCCGGCAAACGGCAACCCCTGCTCTAGGCTAGGTCTGGGATTGGTTTATGGCTATAGGTTCTTCCTCTATTACAAGGAACACTAGCAATAATGAGTGTACTGGACTTATGCAAAGGGGTAGGCCCCTTTTAAAAAAAATCCGTAATGATTGTTGTGAGACTAGATTCCTCATTTGTGAAGCGGAGGAATGTGGAAATAATCGTGAAGTAAATTTGAGGATCCATGTGAATAGTTATAAAAGGGCCAAACCAGAAGGAAACAAAGAAAATATTGGCTGTGTTAAAGAAGAAATGAGTAGAATGAGGGTGACTGACGACAGAGATGACGCATAATAGAGAAGTGTGGAAGATGGCAACAACAATACAACCGCAGATAAATTGGGATAAAGACTATGAATGTTACTGGTCATTCCGTTTCAGTAATGTTCAAGTTTATAGAAACTGTAGCCCAACAATCATTATAAGTATTTAAAAGACCTTCGTTCCTCAATAGACGTTGAAACGTGGCCCATTTCGGTCAGTGCGTACACAAACGTTAGAATAGCGTAAATACGCGAGGTTAAATGCGTCCATCATAAAAACACGTAGTTACAAGAGCAAAACAAATGAATTCCACTGCTCGCGTTTAGTGGAATGTGCTCCAAATAAATAGACACCGAAGTTTCTTGTAAGAAAATTAGTAAAAAGCAAGAAATTTTCAAAGGAACTGTGTTTGTCTCTGTTACGTTTTCACGCTTTAACGGCGGGACGTATTTGGATGAGATTATGCCACAGGGATAGCCAAGACCTGGGTTTGGACATAGGGTACTTTTAAACCTGGTGGTAGGCACATTGCCGTGGCATAATTTCCGACAAACACGAGAGTAGAGCAGCGGCCAAAAACTAGTATTTTACCACTTTTTGGCGGTTTTACAAGGTGGGTCTTAGAATGGTGATACAGACTATGAAACTGGACGAGGTTTCCTGAGGAAAATTGAACTTCTCATACAACATATCGCATCAGCTGACGGAATAGTAATATAAAGAGTACTTTTATTATCGACCCATGTTCCTTACGTTGATCAGTTTGATGGTCTGATGAATCACCGCCTAAGAGGTATTGCGCTTATTCTCTTACACCCCGTGTAAATGTAACTCCGCTCTGAGCTAAGCGGTAGTCCTGTCACTGTTGCAGGACTACCAAATTACAGGTTCATGGTAGACACGAGAACATGGTCTAAGCCAAAGCACGTACCGACTAAGTAACGTTTATAGATGTCGGCCTTATGCTACTAACACCTGACAACACTTAAATATATACCTGCCTACGCACTGTTAGGTTTTATTTATTAGAGTAGAAATTCTAACAATGCTTAGTCTTAGACTATAAAAAATGACGATAAGTGTTAGTGAAAACATTAAAGTGCGATACAGATGCTTTATACAAGTCTGCGTCGAAAACGCGACAGAACTCGCTAAAAATGATCGACGAGTGATATTTCCTGAAGGGAAAAACGCATAATAACGACGTTCCCCTGGCAACAATCTGAGCAGAATGGCTTAACTTTGGTATTATCAAAAAAGAGTGTCCATATTATATATTATATATCTCTTGTACTCAAGACGTTGAACTCGATTAATTATGAATAAATAGCAGCACATTAGTGTGCCACTGCAGCGCATAGGCTCTTCCCATACTTAAAAGGCATGACATTGATCACCACGCATACTTAAGGCGGATCATGAGTATTTTTAATACCTAGTTTAGAGAAACATTATTACCCTTAATAAAATTTAATTACGACCAATTATAATCTTACTTACTGTGTATTATCAAAAATAACCAATATTATAAATTTTATTTACTGTTTACGTTATTGAATAAAGCTTACCTCACAAACGCACGCCACTTGCTCCTGTGTGAAGCCGAAACTCGGCAGGGGAGCATCTCTAGGGGGGCTCGACTCCCGCTGACCCCATTCGGGGCCCCCCAACATGTCCAAATGCTCGTCTCCAGCCACTTTGACACAATTTCACTCCAATTTATGCGAAAAACCACCAAAAATGGCGATTGACCACCACAGTTCACCAAAATACACGTAATGTCATTCACTTTCCCGCGCTTTCACTATTTTTGTTTAATCTATGGTTTTTTTTCAATGGAGAATATCAGTGCGTTCAAAAGTCGAGTGTTTGAACTCCCACTGTTTTTTGAAAATACTTAAAACGGTAAATAAACATAAAAAGGCGGCAGTCCCAAAAATGTTTAAACAAAAACGATCACCCTTTAAACGTCGATTACTTATTTGTGTTCCGATTTCGAAAATGGCCTGAAGTTTGTTTATGAATATGAGTGAGTTGTATTTAGAGACAATTTTTTTAATTTTATTTTTTAATTTCACTCCCAGTCTCTGTCTGGATAAAGTCCGTTTACACCATGCGTTGTTTTTGTTAAGATAAATGCTTTTAAAAATATTATTTGGTTGATGTATTTCACTTCGTTATTGGTTTTCTCTTCTTTTTCATTTTACTTTAATTACTGCAGACGGCTGCTGCTTTCACCTGTAACAACAGAAAATTATTTTAATTATTGTTGCATTTCTGTACCCAAACATAACGATGAAAATAAAATAGGTAAGTGCATAGACATGTTACCTAATATGTCAAGATTTGAAGGGTTCGTAAAGTAGTATGTTCGCGCAAGTTTATGGAAATTAAAAATATTCCAAAACAAGAAAATACAGCAAGACTTTTGAAAGAGTTGACATCATCTTTCTTGGCGGAAGACACATCAAAATCCTAAATAAAAGAAACTGAGTAAGCAGAAATACAAAGTTCTAACATACTTTCATGTAACTCTTCATAAATAACGTTACTTTCCGCCCAAAATATTTGCACCTTTCTACCCCAGTGTAACAGCTGATAAAATCCCGTTACTAAATATTACCGATGTAGGACCTACATAAACGAACTTAGCTACAAGCAACATTAATTTACTTATAGCCTGGGGTGCGTTATACGAGCTTATACTTCCGTTCGGCGCAGCCTGGGCAGTCCGACCTTCCTGACTAGCAATTTTTGTTCCCACTGCACAATCCATGCTAATATCATAAATGCCAAAGGATATAAAATTACTTTGTCTGATTGTATCTCTTTCTTGACACTTCTGGTGGTTGCCATTTGATTCTAGCTATCAGGAATTGCAGTAGTTGGGAATAGTGTGGCGGGTTTGTCTATCGCTCTGTCTGTCAGTCAGATATGTTTATGACTCAACAGCTCAACGGATTTCAATCAAATTAAGCACAGCTGTACATCATTACCTGGGTTCTAAGTGTTCTAACATACGAATAACGTAGTAAGCCACAGACTCCGTGGGATAATTCCAACCTTACACACGGGTGGGTGAAGCAGCTGTCAAAAGCTAGTTTTACTACTACATATTATAAGTGCGAATTTTCCACTATTATAAATGCGAAAATTTGTGAGGATTTTTGTTACTCTTTCACGCAAACAACTCCGATCAGATTTTATTGAAACTTTCAGATAGCTTATAATAACTCATAGAATAACTCATAGAGATACAGATAATGTAAAAAAAGTAGGTGTAAAAAAAATACGTTGTCGGCAACTAGTATAAAATATATCTGTACTAGATGCTTTACCTAACTGCTTTGACTTTTTTTTAATTTTACAAAAAAGCAGTTTTGAATTACTAGCATTTTATCAAAAATTAAAGTCATTTTCATACTTAATAAATATTAATCTTTACTGTGTTTTTTACACAGAGTTAGCTTAAGCTATTTACACAGCCATTCTTTGTCTGCTACCAATAAGGCTTCATTCAAGCTTAGTTTATCATGATTTACCGGCTGCAAATAACACTATCTCAAGATTATATTTTATAAGATACGGTAGTTCATTAATATTGATGAGAATTAGGAAAGGGCAGAGAATTGACCCGAGTGGAACTCCCACAGTTTCGGTGGTAAGTTCCTATTGACAGAGATATTTAGAAGGTTTATCTGAAGTGATTTTATCTGAATTAGATATTCATTCTGCTTTGCTTATAAACTGCCACATTTAAACATGAACAAGCGCGGGTGACGATGAATTAATTGGATTGTGAGTATGACTCAATTTGGCATAGGCCTATCCTAAGTCCAGCAGTTGACTGCAAATTAAGATTGATGATCCGTGAGCTGAGTTGATTGAACTAAGGATGCTAATATTATCGAACTTGCTTAGCTTATCATCTATCGCCCACATTGAGAAAAAGTAGTTGGGACGTAACAACTTGGTTAAAGTTATTAGACTTCAGAATAGACAACTGTCTCTAAATGTTATAATATTCTAGAAATAAAACATTTTCTGTAAAGAAATTGCTTATGTATAACAGCTGGAAATCCACTTAAACTAATAATTTACAATGAAATCATTCCCCCATATAAAAGCAACCACAGTAAAGTTAAGTGTCAACCACATTAAATCAATTTCTCATCGCAATCATCCACAAAATCTTTTGAAAGGAGGCCCCACCATCAATTTTCCATATTTTTATCACCAAAAAAACATACCATCACGTACTTTGAAGCATTACTAAGATTCACTGACGCGACAACGCAAGATTTAGTACAAAATTCTATAAAACAATCCAAAAATTTGTTACAAAGCCTAAAATACTTTGAAGACAAAGCTTGAGTATGTTTCTGTCTCTTTCTGTTTTATTTGTGTAATAAAAGCGTGAGAGAGATGCAGGAGGGTCGTCAGGGGGCACGATGTTAAATGTTTGGTGTTTTAAGTAATTTTTATCATCGACACGATCGCAAGGGAGGCCTCCTTGATATATGGAGTTGACGGGTTAACAGTGATGTACATTTATTGTCGATGGTTCTTGTTTATTTTTTGTTTTGTACCAGTTCGTGTTTAGCGAATGAATTGTGTCATAGAGACATTTTTAGATGTTCTACCTTTGGCTTTAGTGTGTTTTTTTTTGTATGGAGTTCATTAACCCTATGGTTGACATATTTTGCGATTAAAATCAAAATTCAATATTTTGTTTTATGATCTAGATAAAACCCCATTTTTGCTAGTATATTCATAGAAATTATCTATTCCTAGATAAAAATGAATTCTCCACAAAATAGCTGTGACAATGGTCATAAGAATTTAATAAACATGTGGCTTTAAAATTTTCTAAATGTGAAACCAAAAACAAATAAAAACCTCATTCCCGTAATAGGGTCACTTTGAGAAAAACATCGGACGTCAGAAAACGTTCGAGACAATCCGAAGCGTCTTCAAAATAATTTAAATTTAGAATCATTGAAGAAATTTAGGTTGCGTTTTGTATTTACATTGTAACGTATTTGGATGCGTTCCAAATTATTCTATTCGTCAACTCGAATACTTGAAGATACTCATATTCTCCTATAATTCTTAATAGTACGCAAAAGATAAATTCAGAGTGAAAAAAGTTGTTTTTCTATGTCATTTAAATATTTGAAACCTGTCAGGGTTATTAGTTTCGATTTAATTCTGTAAGCTCTTTTATCTATGATCAAAAACATAGAGATCTTAATCAGAATGACGCGAACAAGGTTCATTATATTTTAAATGAAAATTAACTTATAAAATGCAAAAGAGATAAGATAACAATCTGTAAAGATGATCTAAAGTTAAAGCTACCTATAATATAAACAAAAATAGATAAAAATGCGAATATTTTACCATAATGAGTTTGTATACCTCCTTAATTTTGCAAGCAGAAATATTTCCGAGAGAGAGATACACAGTCCTAGAGACGTTCCGTCATAAAGATACGATAAAACTGTAATTCTCCAATTAACATTCCCTTACCCCGGTTTGTAGGCGCCACTACACAATATTTTACGTATTATAACGACAATCGACATCGCAGACCGCATCACTATTACCCCACGTGGTGTCCGCGATCCTTATCGTACAACACCAGCTGTAAAACGCAAGATTTATCGATATTTTACCACTCCACGATGGTTGTACAAATCACGGCACTATTTAGCGATTTGATTTTTCGATATAACAATTATTCGGTTGTGAGTTTTGTCGACTGATTTTTGGTGAGATTAAATTCTGTTTTGACCGATTTCGTTCCGATAAAATGTCTGAATTAATTAATTGGTTATTTTAGATAACGTTTAAGAGGGAATGTCGATCTATTAGTTTAAGAGGGACTTATTAACAGTCTGAAGTCTGAGCTTGATATACTAGTCATAGTCTTCATCTGCCTAGCCTTTTCACAACTACGTTGGGGTCGGCTTTCAATCCAACCGGATGCAGACGAATATCAGAATTTTATATTGAGCTACCAACTGCCTCTGATCTCCACAACAACTTACTAGGTAACTCAGGCCCTTGGTAAGACTGGTTGTCAGACTTTCGGACTACTGACTACCCATAGTATCATCATCATCATCCACAGCCCGACTACTGGACCTACCGGATACTGCTGGGCCTCTCTTTGCTTGTGCCAAGCCCACGAGCGTCGAGCGTCTTCGTCGAGCTTCATTGTCTCGGCGCTTCTCTGGTGGTCGCCACTGTTGATTCTGGCTTTCAGGAGCTGCAGTGGTTTGGGAAAAGAGTGACGGGCTTGTCCCAAAAAAAAGCTTGTAGCCCGTAGCAACTGAAATTATATATAAGTATACCATTCCAGTATACCTTGATTCTTATATTTTACTGATTTCGCAATAGAGACAAACTGTGCCTACCAGCCTTTGATTTCTCTTGAAGCTTAGAATAAGAAATTAAAATAAATGTCATTAATTTTCGAATCAAGCAATTAATCTTAACGATATGCGATAAAAGAAATTGTAAATTCTTTAAGTTTTTGATAAAATTCTTTAACATTCCTGTATAGAGATGTTTTTGTCTACGAATGTAATGCTTACTTAGGCACCGCTGGTTTAAATGTTACTTTAGTATAGCAACCCACTGCAAAACCTAATTTTATGCTCAATCAATATTTACAATGCACTAGATAGATCGCAAAACTGCAGGCTCGCAAGCTGTACTAAGTGAGTAGATATTATTTATATTCTCCTCTCATGGTTTAAACTATTAACTACTTTGCGTATCTCCTTTTCTATGTCTAAAATCGACTCTACCAAAATTGGTCCAGTATTTTGGACGAAAATCCGATCGAAACAGCCAGACAGAAAGTTTCACATTAAAAACTAACTATGCACGAAATAAATAGTATTGATAAACGAACATTATCTACTAACTACTCCTCTTAAATTCAAATTAAAAAGCCTTAAAACCTCCAACTGCCTTCGCTCATTTGACAAAACTATCAATTAAGAAAACGATCCAACACTGCGCTCAAATAGGCCTAACTCAATTGAACCCAGATTTTATCGAGGGCCCATAAAATGGTACTTTTATGTTCCAAGACCCGCAGGAGGTTAATTAATGGCCATGTAAGACCATATTACACTAAGACTTACGACCGAGAGCTTATAATAAACTTAGGAACATTCGTAACATATGTTTTTGGGATAATATTATTGAAAAATTTAATTAATCGCCCGATAAAACTCCGTTTGATGGTTTTACGGAGATCTCCATCTTTTTTTTTCGTTGTCCTTCGAAATTGTGAGTTTGAAAAAAGAACGAGGTTTGAATGTATCGAGGGATAGTTTCAAAGTGACACGTCATAGTTTTTATGAGTAATAAAGGTTTTTTGAAACAAGAATGTCAACGGTCCGTGTTGTTCCAAAGACAACCCTTTGACAACCTTCGAGGAACTTAAAGCTCACACACTTATTCAGGTCACATTGGAAAATGATAGCAGCCTCTTTTTGTCTGCCCATGACCACAATCGACTCATCATCAATTCGTCTGTATTTCAAGGCCCATCTCGCAATCTTTACATTTTTATAAACCAAACAAAGAACTAAATTGAAATTTGACTTGATCTTTCAGTAAGACCACCATAGCATTCCAAACCACTGCAACTCCTGAAAGCCAGAATCAACAATGGCGATCACAAGAAAAGAAGGTGCCAATGCAGCGAGGAGTACTGGACTGGAGTAACCGAGATGGAAGAAAAAAACATAATTTCCAAACTTTTAGTAAAGCTATCTTTCTTTATTATGTACTTCTTTATTCACTGGGATCTTCACGTCATCATTTATTCTTCTTCAAAAATTATCACCGAGACACCAAACCTTTTTTCCATGACCTTTACAGCGATTAAGTTACAAAATACATTTTATTTCGTGAGGGACACTTCTATAATTTCATAAGAGCCATTTATCGGTCTCGCGGTGTGGTCCCGGCTTCGAAAGGGCCACCCTATCACTTCTCAACGAGTTAAAGGAGAAAGGGTTTATGTAAAAAGAAATAATGGCAATATGGATCGCTCTTAAGTTGGTTTGGGTATGCACTGTATAGAAAAATATTGCAATGGTGTAAGGATTCGCCAGCCAGGAGAGTTGCTACAAATGAACCTAAGTAGATTTGGTTAAAAGTGAGTTTCTTAGTAAACGTGTCAAGCAAAATAATTAATTTCTAGCAACAAAATCAGAAGAAGAAACATCCCTATAAAGTTTATAGGGATGCCCTGATCCTCCACTCTTTGGCGAAGAATTCTTTGATGTGCACCATTCCTCTTTCTCAAACTAAGATTAAAAACTTTCCTTCGCTAAGACATTTTCCCGTTTCAGTCTTGCACATGTAAGTAGTTTGACGATTGTGCGACAGTCATCATCATTTGCCTAGCTTTTCTCAACTATGTTGGGGTCGGCTTCCAGTCTAACCTGATGCAGCTGAATACTAGTTGTGCGACAGTGACTGTAGGAATTGCGCTTAGCCAAATTCGCGACGGTGTCTCTGCGTCATGATGAAGTAGTAAAATCACACATGTGTAACCTTTAATGATTACACTGAAACTCACTGTGAAACAGAATTATTGTCTCAGCTCCGACACGGCAGAAGAATAATAACAAACCTGTATTAAAACATCAGTAGTCAGGCTCATGTCTGCCAAATACAAATGACTCATTGAATTGGGAGCATTTGGCAACTCCTTCAGTACTGACGACCGTTCGTAAAGCCGTGGAGCCGATGATCTTAATTATTGTGACAGGGTGCTAATTAAGATTAAATAACTGTAACATAACATTGTGGCTGTACCTATCAAAGGGGTAGGTAGACGTGCAATGTGCACAGTCGCCAGTTATGTTCGAGTCCCATGTTATAGGAAACGAGCACAGAGATTGGAATTTATAGGGGAAATCACACCTTTGTGATGGCCCCGTGCCTCGGAAAGCACGTTAAGCCGTTGGTGCTGCGAGTGATCTACCTCCGGTCGTGTCCGATCGTCGTCCCATTGGAGGGGACAGAGAGTGAGTGCATTTGTGTCTGAGCACACACTTGTGCACAACAATATCTTCGACGCCATGGTGGAAATTCGGCTAGATTCTATTATTACAGGACGCTATTGTCGCTAACTGGGTACAAATCTAGATTCCGGGCAGGTACTGAGAATTACCTAATTGAAAACTCGGCTAAAACTTTGCCAGACCCGGGGTAGAAAACTTAGAATCCCAGGATACTAGTCGCGCATACTACCACTACTATTATAGATGTATCTGGTGGGTAATTATAGTGATTCATCGTTTAAATAATCAGCTTGTGAGCGTCCACTGGCTGGATTTGTCAATACATGATTTAATTGCAAATATTATGGGGCCATGTGGTTCAAGAATCATAAACGGTTTTGAATTTGTAAAGAAGAGTAACTATCCATTCACAACCATGGGGTTACAATGAGGTCCTAAAGCAGTATTGCTTTAATGTCACTACAGTTGAGACAGAGACGAAGCTTTAGAGGACGTCTAGGGCCATCTATTTCCCACTCTGGAACAAGATTAAAACAATACTGCTTTAAGACGTCATGGTAGGCCACCAGGAGATGCGGCTTGCGACGCGACATGAGCGCAACATTTGTTTACTTTCGCGTGAGTAAAGTCGCGTCGCGGTTACTCGTGGCATGCGCGCATGCTCTAAACAACTGCAGTCTGCTATCATTATTTTGTTTATTCCTTAGTCGCTGTCAGAAGATGGGTGGCACGTGAGCATGCAGCTGGTGTTTCAGAGATTTGACTGAAGTTGGACCGACGGAACTGTGGCAACATTAACTTTGAAGGCTTTAACTTATATCCCACACTTTGGGCGGTTTGCGTTTACTATGCCGTATCAAGTGCAATAGTATTCAAACACTGATTCATTATTTTTTGTTTCCCTATCGGTGGTCTCAAGCGCGACTGCTGAGCATGAGGTCCTGGGTTCTATTCCTAGGTCCGGCAAAGTATTATTGAGTTTTTCCATCAAGAATTTCTCCGTAGCATCCACGGAGTCTGGGCCGGCAGTGTCGACATAGATACCGACGCTGTCGCAAACTTTCGATCGCTTAATAATAACGAAAAAATTCGGTTGCAATAACGATGCTTGCGAGAAACGCAAGTCTCTACATCCAAGATGCATTTCTCGCAAGCATAATTATTGCAACCGAGTTTTTTCGGCCCTGGATTTGTGCCCGGTTGATGTCAATGGACTTAACACAACTGGCGAAATATGGGTGTACTAATAGGTACACCTCCGCCTAACCCTTTGGGGATTACTGGTGTGATGTTATGTTATTTTTTATTTCAAAAACTGTGGACGAGGTGCACCGGAATAACGCAGCATATACATAGCCAAGTATTCACTGGTTTCAAATGTTTGGTTCTAAGACAGTAGATCATGGCAATATATTCTGCTGTTTATTAGTTTTACTTCTAATTATAGAGCGGTATGGCCGGTATGCTTCAACTGTTTTACTGTTTTGCAATCTTCATGGATACCCCTGACCTAGGGTATGTGGAAGTACATTGTCGGATATGTGTAAACCCACACTGGGCCCACGTTGTGGATTCCGGCCCAGTCCCCCTTACAGAGAGGAGGTCCCAGCAGTTGGAACATTATAGGTAAGCTGATGTATCAAAGAGTGAGTTTCCTGAATCTACTGTAGAACGCATATTATTATGCTTTTTTTTGGGTGTCTACCAAAACATGTTTATGCTGAAAAGATCCAGTCAGCAAGATTAGCGGAGCAGCCCATAGTGCACCGAGCATAGGACCAGACGGGCTAGGCTAGTGGCAACGGCGATACCGAAGCGTTTCGTGTTTTTACAATGAATTTCAATAGGGTTGACTTTCGTCAACTAGCTTTTCGGCATCTCAGATCAGCCCATACATGATTAACCTTATCTTCATCGCTATCGCATATAGAATGTCTATATGCGATATGCTACTTCACTGGTTCTTCATTCCCCATTGAGGTAGGATCCTCCGACCAGACGGGTGTTGTATCTGATAGACTACTGCCCGAATTGTCGTGCTGTTATATGTATTTTAATCTCGCGGATAACTTCGCTTTTGCGATGCAAAATTTTGTGTGACGTCAGGGCCTTATAAATGCTGCCACGGCTCTATAATAAAACCAGTTAGTATTCTTGATAAACTAGAGAATGTCAGGTCAGCAGTCACAACTTAGTTTAAATGCAGTGCTGCAATATTTACGTCTAAGTTGCCATGTCATGTGTGTCGTAATCCTCATGGATGTACTCCGCTCTGTGGTGGGCGAAGGGGTCTGTCCGACTCCTACTGACTTAAACCGCGTGTGCTTCAACCACCTTGGGCCGGTGTGCTGGAGTAATTGCGCAGTTCGTCACAGATTATGCCTAAATAAACACGCGGGCCTCGTCCTACCCTCTGTGGGATGTTTTGCCTGTGTTGTCACCAAACTACTTGACAGTTGATAATATTTATCTCCAGTGTTTTATAGTACTAGGCTGTGCTGCTATGGCTTTTAATAGAAATCGAAGGTACTGTTTTCGCCGTCACATTAACTTATGGATTAGATTTGGTTGTGTGCTTAACTTTGACCGCTAATATTATTGTGACTGTGTCTTTACTTCTTTTAACTAATCCATTCCTCGCCATTGTACATAAGCTATATTATTGCAATTTGTATCCTTTATTATTTTGTGTGCAATAAAGAATAAGAATAAGAATAATCCATGAAAATGAATAGACCGTTGTTAGACTTAAAAGCCCATAATTATGCCACGGTCAATTTTATCCAGAAGCGATAAATTAACTGAAATGAAACTAAAACGAAAACAGAAGAACAAAGAATATCTCTATGAAGTTTAACACCAAAGAGGTTTTTAACATCAGTCAAGCGGAAGTTAAGTGCGTTCTTAATTTGAAATATTTCTGTCTACTCATTTGTTTTTCTTTTGTTGTATTTGGAATAGGTAACTTTGTTTTGTTAGTACCTAATGCAACGTTGGAGCTTTTAGACTCATTACATTAGTGAAGAATCTTTAATTGAGAAACTATTCTCCAAGATTCAACATGTCTCAGTGTCCTGTTCTGAAAAGTCATCAGGCCTAGCATTTTTCCCAACTACCTATGTTGGGGTCGGCTTCTAGTCGAAACAGATGCAGATGAATACCAATATTTCACATGGAGTGACTGCCTAGATCTGTCCTCTACAGTCCTGTCCTGAAATGACAGATATGGTTACTTATGACCTGAGATAATGTCTTAATTTTTGTGATCATTCTATTTATTTATTTATATAACACTTAAAGCACAAAGTACAGAGGCGGACTTAATGCCATAGGCTTCTACCGAGACAAAACAGTGGTAGTTGTATATATCTGCAATTTTTGGTTGAATACTAAGATAAACTATAAGGATATATAAAATACTATAAAGCTTCTATCAGCTTCATATTTGTTTTTATTAAATACGGGTCAATAAGTTTAGGACCCATCGTAATAACTGTTCTTAAGGCGACCAGCAGTGCATGCCTTTCGTCTGAAATGAGGATAACTGTACTTGTTTTAGTTCAATCTTTTTCGCAAGCCTACACGTGTGCATTTGCATAAAGGGTTCAAAACAAAGAAGCATTGGTAATCTGTCATGTGTCTTCTGCAAAATATAAGCCTAATACGGAGACCAGCCAGTTGCAATGGATTTGGGATACAATCATGTTTTCATTTTGTCTTATTTTTATACGGGTATTAAAATAAGGGAAAGATTCAGACTTGTGAGCAAATCTTATGCTTATAGTACCTACATTACTTCATCATCCTCTAGATATAATCTTATAAACATCTCTTTTATTGTGAATGGCAAGTTTTTAAAAACAATTTTCTTCACACAGTGTGTTTTCACGGTTTATGTGAAGCATAAATCTGTTTACAACATCAAACTGTTCTCTGGCATAGCGCGCAACGCAAATTATGCGCAAGAGTTTTTATAAGCTTTATATATTTCTAATGTTGATTCTACATCAGATTTGTTATATATTTTCTTTTTGAATCTCCAAATAGAGTGCGTTTTAAACTTTTTTCGTGTAAAATTTAAGTAGAGTCGGCTGTTTAACGCACAAATAAAAGAAAAATTAGGCTCATTCCCTTTTTAAAAACTAAAAAAATGCTACGCTAAACAAACATGCTTGCCGTCGGCAGGCGAGCTTTAAAAATAAGGAAGACAGGCCATGGCATACTCACACTCATGTGCACCGCTAAATTAAGAACCGTCTCACATCACACCAACAGCTTTAACAAGCTAAATGCTAAAAATAATATCCCCACCAATGACGAAACACAACCTATTTACGATTTACTATTCAAAACTAACAAAACCGTTACGAATTTATATATCGAACACAGCAAAACACCGGCAAACTAAACACACTGGCATACAACACGAAATGACTTCGAAATCCGATTTTTTTTAAATGCCGTCAATACCAAATTTGAAACGCGTGCGCGTCGTACGGACGCTAAAATGGAACTGGTTTGACTTGAACTTCCGTCGGTCCCTGTGATTGGCTGAGCTGAATTAAAGAGATGGAATCGTCCAATAGGGTTGTTTTGTACTGTTAAAGGGTACCGCCTCTTATTGGTTGGTGTGTAGGTTCGCCATTTTTCAGTTTCGTGAAACAATTGGGTTTGTTATGTAGGCGGATTCTTGACTATCACCGGTTAACGTTTTGTGAGACAGTGAGGATATTTTCGTTGCGTCCCACAATGCGTGAATTGGGTTCGTTTCAGCTGACATGATTAAATCATCCGGTGTTCATGATGTAACCGGTGTGAAGAAAGTCTTTCTCGGTCAATTAGTCGGTTGGATGCTAATTTTGAATGTGACAGACGGTGTGGGCGATGCGGGTCAGGAGTCGATGGACTTTCGTTGTGTTTTCGTTTAGGTTTGGCTCTATGTTTTTTTCTTCTGTTAGATTGCTAAATTCACTATTGACATTACTACTAAGAGTTTTTGAACCAAATGCTTTCAGTAAATTTTTTAGGTCAAAGAAAATAAATAACTCTTAGCACTGATAAACCGTTAAAAAAAAGCGCTAAGATTTTTTGAAAATTCGTTCTCTATATATAGAGGAAAAATCTTACCTCTTTTTAACGTCTTTGGAACAAATGCTTTCAGAGTAAATTTTTTGGCCAAAGAAAATAAATAACCCCTATTTAACCCCTTACATGATGAATTTTAAAAATCTTTCCTTAGTCCACCTTCACCTGAATGAATAAGCTTCTTGCCACACTCTTGTGCAAAATCACAAGCTTTTAAAATCAGTGGATTACACTCTGCATTGTCTGTCAGTGAATTTGTTTCAAGGCCAGACCGTGAAACAAATTCACTGACACATGTGAAAAGTTTGTCAAGTACCTACAGAGGTTGAAATCGTAAATTTGTAACCATACTTTACAAACTCCCCTCTCTGAACTCATCCTTATCCTCACATTTGTCGCAGCCAGACGCAACACAACGCATACTCATCATATTTCATTCAATTGCAGCTGATTGAGACGTTTGCTCATTAAATCATGAGCCACCAATGACCACGTGAACAAATATTAATAGTCTGATGTTTGTTATGGAATTTGAATAGGGTCGTTTATATGTTACAGTACGGGGACGACGACGACGGGTCCTCGAGTTAGTGTTTCTTTGAAGTCTTGGTACTGTTTCTTCTGAAAACCATCAGCGACAAAAACAGCATCACTCTCTATTGCAATGATATTTGTAGTTAAGTATCACAAAAAGAGTCAATCATAAATTGGTATTTCATTTGTATTGTGACTTTAAAAATTATTGAAATTTTCTATTAGAATAAATTCTCTCTAAAATGAAAATTATTATTATTTCAGTAAGTTATAATATAAAGTTTCAAAAGAGAGCACTGAAAGGGTATGCCAAAGCAAATACTCTGTTAAAAAAAAAACAATAATTTCACAAGTTTTGTCGATCCAGCGTTTTCATTTTGACACAGATGTGTTAAATAAACTACTTCAGCTGTTCTTATAATGAGGACATCCTCTGTCAGTTTAATAATAGCACAATTAGCAATATTAATTACTATTAACTTATGCTTAATGTAATGTGAGTTCGAAGTCATACCATGTGGTAACAAATACTCGTATAGAACACATTGCAGCACCCCTATTGACTCTTTTTGTTTTTGAATGTGTTTGTTTCTAATTACAATATTTATTTTACTTTGTCATTACTTAATTGTAGAAAATTCTACTTGCGAGTCCAATCAATAAAATTTAGCCCAGCTTTAACAATAATAATGCTTTTTTCTATACGTATTTCGATGATGATCTTTATCAAAAGTCGTATCGAAATCGTCACGTCTAATTTTAAAGCCTCTTCAATAATAAAAGGACTTTTTCTTCAAATATCAATGGAGGCGATTGTTTGCTCATTTCGCTTCTATTTAAATACACCTTTGGAAAACAATTGAGCTTTTTTACTTCGCCCATGGCGCCGCTCTCTGCTCAAGTACAGGCTTTCTTTACCTATTTAGTTGATTATGATTTGATTATACAAGCTGTAGTGGTTATAGTCATTGACACTAGCTATATCATAGCGTTGAGTATTGAGATTGAACAAACTTTTAACATAACTTAATTATTCAACTTAAGTTGTTTTTCAAAAGCGGTGTTGAGCTTAGATCTTTGCTATACTTAAATAGAAGCTTACGTTTAAGCAGATATTTTTTATACAGACCCACATCCTATGATAAGACTGACCTAAACGTTTAATGTAGTGGACTAAATAATAAAGATATTTATAAGTATCACAATAATGACAAATTGATAGACCACTCACGAATTAAACCCTCAAAGCACCGAACTGTTAAAAAAAAATGTTCCAAAAGCATAAACTACCACTAAAATAGTCTTTATGGTTAACGGCATAAAGTTGACAAAAACAGTTAAGGTGAATGCTTCAACCAACCCGCGAAATTCAAAAAATCTTGCGTTTTTTGCAATTTGCAGGCCAGTGCTAGGTTGTATGTTGATTATAATATTATTCGCGGCTGTAAGACGTATGTAGTTACAGAATTATAATCATCAAAATCAGCAATACAACCCTCCAAGTTCATAAAGACGTAGGAACAAAAAAAAAACAGAAAAAGTCATTCCTACAGCTTTATGAACTTAGAGCGTTTTATTAATGATTTTGATGATTATAATTCTGTAACTACATACGTCTTACAGCCGCGAATAATATTTTAATCAACATACAACCTAGCACTGGCCTGCAAATTGCAAAAAACGCAAGAATTTTTGAATTTCGCGGGCTGGTTGGAGCATTCCCCTTAAGTACCGCTTGTTATTTGTATAATGCATTGAATGCGATCATTACACGGTTGTTTGTCCTTTTGTTGCCTTTTGTGTTCGCCCGCCATTGTAGTTTGACGTTTAGCGGTAGCCATCTTTTTTGGCGGGAAACGGATGACGTTTTGGGGGTCCATGGTGAGATTTAGTAGATCGGGATCCAGGAGGGTTTGATAATTAAAACAAATTGCAACTTTCATGAGTCTAAAATAAATTTTATTTTTTCTGCAAGTTCTCTCATTCATTCCGATAATTTATACGATCATACCATGCCGTACCGTATTATCCTAAACTAGCAAAGTTAACAGTAAATAAGTTTTTTTTTTCTTTTAGGCTTGCTTTTAATCAATGGATGTCTGACTTTAAGGAGGGACAAGAGAGCCTAGACTAGACATAGACAAGTCAAAATCATTTTTAAAACGTTTCGTACTCCTACAACGGCTGTCAATAGGGTTGACATAATCATTTCGGTAAGAATATATCGGAAAAATAAAAAAAAAACGTGTTGGTTTCTTATTTTACCATCATTGATACATCTGATTTTACTTTTTCTTGGGCCTCAAACGAAGAAACCAAAGTTTATAACTCTAAATCTACTTTTCCAATATTTTAAGGACTTTTTTCCAGAAATCCCCACTGATAAATCGGACTGGTAGATCAAAAAGGACAATATAATTAAAACAACCACCGGAACCCAGTTCAACCCCACATAAATTCAAGCACCTTTAAAAGCCCCCTTCAACAGTCAAGTACAACTCAATACAACACAATGGTCTAAGATCATTCGTAAGATAAAACTATACAATTGTGAAAGCTGTATGTAAGCTTTAGATTAGACGGGGTTGAAAAAAAGTAATTGGATGTTTATTTAGATAATATGCTAAGGGATTAACATTTCGCTACAAGATTGGTTGATTTCTAAACATGTGGCAATGACACATGGTGTTGACTGCCTGAGGCTGTATCGTAGCTGTTGAAAAGAGTAGACCTGAGACCGGAGAGGGACGTATGGACTGGCTAAGTTGTAACATCCTTTAATATGCAGTCGCACCATTATAAAGTTGGGAAGTGAGCGAAGTTGGAAGGCGACCCCAACCTAGTTGGGAAAAGACTAAGCGATGATCATGATAGATTAGCATCTTGCTCAAGCTGCGTTTCATGTAAAATACTGATATCTAAACATTAACTTATCCGATTAGACTAGAAGTAACCCAATTTGAGAAAAAGCTAGACAAATGAAGAAAACTGGTAGTGGAATTGTGAACACTTAGGTACTGAAATTAATCATGAACATCTTCACATTTTTTTATGACCGCCTTTGCCAGCCGCTCTTCAATAGCCAATTATTTAAACGGACCAATAGACAAACAACAATAGATCAATGCATAGACAACAATAGTTTAAGATTACCAGATAAACGGGATCTTTGTCGAATTTACTTGAAAAAAGGTTTGAAAAAAAACATCTGGATTGTAAGGTAAGGTCCAAATGGCGCAACGACTACAGTAAATGCTTGATGATGACTTTCCCGGCACTAAAGACCTACATACCTAGATACCAAAGACATCTCTGAAGCACTGCTCTAAAAAGTGTGTCTAACTTCCAGATAAGATGCAGCATTTAAGTTAGGATTTTGCTAAGTAACAGCAATATTTGCAGTCTTAAATAGGTAAGTCAAGGAACCAACGATTGCAGTTCGTTAAAGTGCTCTATTCCATTTTGATTTATAAAAGGGGCCTAAGGCGATTCTGCCTTAGGGTCTGCCAAGGGGCAGATCAAGCAAAGTTTTTATTGCGAAGTGATTGTCAAAATGTGTAACTCCAAGATAGATAAGGACGAAGTATTTCTAAATCAAAATGCTGCTGGCGGAAACAATGACTCTCTCCTGAAGAACATCGGAGGACACATGGAGAGGCTGAGCACGATCACTATAATTATACTTCTCCTGGTAATTTAGTTTTTCCTGAAATACTACCGCAGCTGCCATCGTCAATGGATACAATCATTTTCTCCATGTAAAATAGGTACTCGTATTCAGCTGCATTCAGTTAGACTGGAAGCCGACCCCAACATAGTTGGGGAAAGGAAGGCAGATGATAATGATGAAAATACAATAACACAGAGGAAAACTAAAAACAGTACTAATTTACCCGCCTTAGGTTGTTATTCAGATAACAGTCAAGTAGCTATCCAAGTCTAAAGTACTCCACCGTTCACCAAAAAGGAATCAAGTTAGGAATAACTACTCAGTGCACTAAAGTAACACAGTCAACAATAGTCAGAGATGTCAAGATAACACGGAACCTTTGTCAGATTCGCTTGAAAGACGCCGAAAGGACGTCGATGGTACGGTGGAGAAAAAACTGAGTACCTAGTGGATATTCGAGCCTAATTGTGCTGTGAAGCATGTGCCTTTTTGTGGAAGTCGCTTGGAGTTGTATCATCATAGATCAATGAGTTAGAGCTATGTTTGTCTATGGATCTGAGGGCATAGACAAGTGATAACCGCTTTCAAATCGTTTCGAATTTTGAAGTCTTTTCGCACTTATTTTGCTTCCGATTTTATAATTATCACTGTATGCCACACAAATATTTGTTGCGTGCGGGAATCGAACCGACGACATGCAGCGTATCCAGCAGCCAATCGCTCAGCCGCTGCGCTAACCGTGCTGCCACAATACCTTTACTTCTTGGGGTCGACGCAACACGTTTTCTTCTTTCATTTTTCTCTGTCAAAAGTCACGCTATCATTCAATTGATTGATCTTAGTAATACAATATAAAATAGTTAGAAATAGGTAACTTTTCTTGGTCGGAAACCATCGAATTACACGATTTATCTCAAAAAAGCTCTCCTCAAAGCACTATAAATCACAAATCAAGTACGATCCTACAAACTTCAAAAATCTACAAAAAATGGCAAAAACTCACGCCCTTATTAAAAGTATAACAAACAGGGGTTTGAATGGGGTACACCATCACCCCATTACGTCATGGGGTGCTAACAATATGCTGAGTAACGACATAACAGCCCATAATGTTTGCCACGGTTCGGGGTCCCGTGGCGCGTTTGTAAAACCATGGATAATGTGGCGTGAATGATGAAGAGGGTAATTGTTTGGCCATTTTATTGGATTACATTGCTCTTTTTATTATGAAGTATGTAAAACTTAAATGAGTGGTCAAGATTGAGATGGTAAGTCGTTTTCCAGTCGAACCTATACCATACCATACCAGATCATTTGCATATACCTATATGCAAATATTTGTAGTATCGTTCAGTTAAAAGATTGCAGTATTACCTCAAAAGACACAGACTTATAACTAACAAAAAATTGTAAAACAATTAAATACTTTGCTAGATGCAGTATCTACAGTCGCCAGCACATCGAGTTACCACAAACTGACATATTTCTCCAAATGATATTAAACCATAAAATGTTGACGGTTAAGTTCAAACTCTATGAGAAAATTTGGCAGTTTGTGATTACTTGATGCGCTGGTGACTGAATCTAAGAAATGTCACTTTCAGTAACGTTTTACAGGCTTTAAAACCATAAGACATTTAAGATTAAGGAATCAGTAGATGCTTACATGTCCATCGTCTGAATAGGAATACTTTCTACATCAACTACCATTTTAGATCTTAAACTGTTACAGAAAACATTTAAATTGTTACTAATCACTCAGAAGTCTTGTTAAACTAAAATATCGCCACAACCACTACAAATCAAATCAAACCATCCGACCAGCAACGATTCAATTTCTGTATACGGAACCTACCTTCCTTCGCACCATTTTGACTGCACTAAGGGTGCTTGAAACTGATCCAGTAATTGTGGCATTGTGCTTCACACTGTGCAGTTTATTACTACGTTATCACAATGGATGCTAGATGGGAAACAAGATGAATACATGAGAAATTAGACGTTACTGTCTTTTTTTTATTATGGCAATTCCTTGGGATTTTGACAGATAACATTGGGATGTTGTGTTTTCGCTACCTACAAACATACAAATAGAAGCCAGTAGCGGCAAGTAATGGTAAATTTTTGTAAGAGGTAAGCCGAAGTACATATTATCTTTAATGTGATTATATTATTTGTCTATAGAATACTGACTGTGCCATTTTTCAAAGGGAATCCGGTAGGTAGTTGTATGCAACCTTCGCCACTGGTAGACAGAAGCTACATCTTTAGGACGTTTTTATTGGATCTTTTGGTTCAATATCCGGAAATAAGATGAAAGGACATTTTGCTCGACCAATCAGAGATCAAATCCAGGACTTTAATCACTAGGCCACATCGTGAGGAAAGAAACCAGCATGCCTGAGAGATATTTCTCGACGGCATGTAAAGCCAAGTCAGAGGCCTAATAGGCGGCATAAAAACTCTGAAGATCACTAGGTCGAGCAAAGTGTTCGTTCTAGGTTTTTCATAAGAGTCTCATTGCAGTAGCAGGTTGGAGTCTAGATTGGTCTACTTGAGCCTAACTTTGAAAGAGGTTCTTTGTCGTGATATGGGCAGCTGATGAAGAGAGATGAAATGTGACGAAAGGGCGGCCGAACATAAATAAAAGGCACTGATTTAAAGAGGCAGTTGTAAATAGCGCTTTTGGTAAGTTACAAAATATAAATGGCACGTTTAATAACTAGTTCAGCAGTTAACGGGTGATTATTTGAACATGTGCATATCACGCGGCCCTCCCCAAATAACTACTTAGTTAGATATAAAGTTATGTTTTTTTTTACTTCACGTAAAACATAGTTCCAGCATTATATACAGATGTACATAATATATTCCTATTGTTATAAACAACTAAGTTATGTTCATAAACGTTCCTCAAATCTCATCACCATTCGTGTCCCAATTTCCAAATTTTTGCAGTTCATGCTCAAAAAGTTATAAAAATACCCTAAAGATCATATTTTTAAGAAGTAATTTGTATAGTGCACAACATGTTTTACCAATTAGCAAAACTATACACATTAAAGAACACTTTTAGGTAATTTGTAACGACTTTGAAAATTGTCCCAACACTTTATACTCACTACCATTTGTTCACACAGTCGCAGGGTAAATTTTTTCTGCGTAGTGTATTGCTATCTGTAAGCGTAACTCGGCGGTTGCACTCCGTTTCGCGTCTCGACTCGTGCGGGTCACATTTCAAAAAGTATTTTGGCGCCAATTCTAGCCTATCTTAATCGCCCAGAAATTGTGTTTGGCAAACAAAAATCTCCTTACCGTTAGAGTTTCCCCTGGTAAGTCTAATATGTTTATTTATCATTTTCATGCATTGTAATAGACGCCATAGGATACTCTTTGGTTTGATCAAGTTCTCAATTTTTTAAGTTCTACAAAGAACGTATAATGTGAAAAAGTGTACAAAAACCTAATTACCATTTATATAATTACCATTTTTCCCGTTCGTATTTTAGCGAACGGTAATGAGCAATTGAAAATGGTAATTAGTACCAGTATAAGCTGGCCTCTTATTATATTGAAACGCCTTACTTCGCTAGGCCAGCCCAAGGTAGAATTGTTACTACCAACGCGTGATCGATTGTTGATCGTTCGGTGTGAACTGGGACTTCCGCAACAAATTAAACCTACATACTGGCTACCCACCTACCACTATTTTCTTTCAGACTAAACATGCCTCGGCAAAAGCAGCAATCGAAGGAGGAAGCATTGGCTAAAGCCAAAATCGCGCGCCCGAATCGATACGCTAAAATCAAAGCTGACCCTATTTTATACGCGTTTCAAAAAGAAAAAGAACGACAACGATACAAAAAACGAAGAGAACAGAAAAAACTTTTGTCAGTAGTAGAAATGACGCCAAGAGCTAGAAGGCTACAGCGGAAGAAATGGAGAGAAAACTTAAGAAAACATTTTCAAAAAAAGAAATTAATAAAGGAAGAAATTAAACATGAATAAAAATACACCAAGTCCCAGTGACAGCGAAGATAATATTATGAAAATAGACAATTCATGACAAAAAAAATAGGTAAATGTGAAATGCAGTCGTTTTTTCAGTCGTATAATTATTTTCCTATACGCATGATTTTTTCTTTGCAGTGATTCTATTATATTCGAAAAAATCATGCGTATAGGAAAATAATTATAAGACTGAAAAAACGACTGCAGAGTCCTAATTCTAAAGTAACAGCACTACTTAGAGACAAAACCAAAGTGGAAGAAGCTAAGAAGAAAATTTTATTTGGAGAAGCAATGAGGAATACGTTACTGTCCAAGTGAGAGAGATTAAGAACACTAACCAAAGAACAAAACAGCTGTTCCCTACATTTTGACGAGTTAATCGATCATAAATGTAGGGAACAGCTGACTTTTTTTCGCGATTTCAGGTTTGGTCTATAGTAAAAGTTGTCCATAATGATGAGTACAATGACCTCTTAAGAGGTTGCATGGTGTTTTACAAATAACCCTGTATAGGTCTAAGTTCTATTTACACTGAGTTTTGAACTAGTGTTCTAATTGATTTTATTTAAATTACTAGACAGATAATGTTATTGATTTTTAGGAAAACCGGTTGATTTTTGAGTATTTTTTTTTTATTAAATCACTTCGCTTAATAGCTAAGTTTGATGTCATTTACTGTCACCTAAATAATTAATAAAAATGTGATTAAAGTACATTATTCATTTTATTTCTAATTACCAATCACGAAGCATAATTACCATTTTTAAAATGCTAATTACCGTTTGTTTCATATCTCATCACCGTTCGACGAAAATTTTCTTTACTCGTAAGCAAATTGTCTCTAGCCTCTTTTTGTGACAACTGTAAACGAAACTTTAACTCTAGCGGATAATTATCGTAGTTATATAATGGCTCTACGACATTGGAACTTAAGTTGCTTGGAAGAGAGCATATTTTCCCAAAAATCAGTTCATATGGTGTAAATTTGGTCTCACTATGTACTGAGGTATTGTACGAAAAGCACCAAAATGGGAGCCATTGACTCCACATTTCGGGGTGACTGTCACATTGGATACGAAGAAATGAACCAAGATGTTTGTGTGAGTTTTCTAAGGCACCTATAGATTGGTGGTGATAGGCTGTCGAGTTCATTTTATTAATGTGTAGAAGAGCACATACCTCCTTCATGGTGGATGATATAAATTCTGTGCCCCTGTCGGTTGCAATCTCCTGTGGTATACCGTAGCGCAAAATGAAGTTATTAACAAATGATCTAGCTACCTCTGTTGTACTCTTAGAAATCAGTGGATAGGCTTCGACGTATTTCGATAGTTCGCATTGTATCGTTAATATATACGTATAATTATTGTTATCTCGATCTAATGGTCCAACAATATCTAAGTATATTTTTTCGAATGCAGTTTTTGCTGTAGACGTAATAACCATTGGTTCTTTTACGGGTATTGAATGTTTATGCCTTTGACATTTATCGCATTTTTTCACAAATTGATTGACGTCCTTTTCTAAGCCTGGCCAAAAATAATATTTTTTTATATTGCTCAACATCCTCCTCATACCTGCGTGCCCACTGGTAGGCAGGAGATGGAAGTCGTTTAATATCACCTTTTGGTCATCTTTATTTTCTATTCTTATTACGTCTTTTAATATACATACTCGCGGAATAGTTGTACTACCGCATTTTTTTATCTCATGTAATAACTTTTCTGTAAAAATATTATTTGTTTTCGTTTTTACGATATAAATTTCATTTATTCCTATTTGTTCACACGACGTATCGAGTTCTCTCACAAATTCGGCTGGCGTTATTTGCGATGGAGAATTTTTGTATTTTATATAAAGTGTTTTCATATCTGGAATATAGCAAAACGTTCTACATTCATAGCTAATATTTTTTATTTTTCGCATGGCGTCTAATTTTTTTTTTTCTATAAATATTAACTCCGTGTGATTCTTTGGTTTGATGTGTGCCTCCACAAGTTTTGGTTGGTGGGGCCGGTCATTGCTGGTCTGGTCGTCGTTGGTCACAGAGTCTGTCCTAGTCTGCGCTTGCTTTTGTTTTTGCGCTCTTGTCATGACACTTATTAAGTTTTCACTCATATCTTTTAAGTCTTTAGATGTCATACTGATTCGAGACAGGGCATCTGCCGCTGCATTATCTGTACCTTTTACATATTCAACGCTAAAATTATATTCTTCAAGTGAGAGCCTAAACTTCATTAACCGGCTTGATGGGTCTTTCATATTAAATAAATAAACTAGTGGTCTGTGATCTGTTTGAATTTTGAATGGTTTACCATATAGGTATGGTCGGAAATGCTTTATCGCCCAAACGATTGCTAACAGTTCCTTTTCTATTGTAGGATAGTTTTTCTCTGCCTTGTTAAGACTCCTACTAGCGTAAGCTATCGGCTTAAGATCTTTGTTGGACAAAATGGCACCGATTGCATAATTTGATGCATCGGTTTGTACAACAAACTGATTTTTCTCAGAAAAGTCCGGGTATTGCAATACTGGTGGTAAAATAATACATTCTTTTAATACTTGAAATGATTCCTGACAGTTACTATCCCATATGAAGGGTACGTTTTTCTTACACAAATTATTTAATGGGTTTGCCTTCTTTGCAAAATTCGGAATAAATTTTCTATAGTAATTCACAAATGCAATGAACCTTTTGACCTCATCGAGGCTTTTAGGCTGTGGATAGTTTTTTACTACATCTATTTTTGATGGATCTGGTAATATTCCATCACCAGAAACCACATGACCTAAATACAATATTTGTTTCTTTAAAAAATCGCATTTTTCCGGATTTAACTTTAGATTTACGTTTCGCAAACGTTCAAATACCTCTTGTAGGTTCTTATTGTGAGTATTTAAACAGTTTCCAAATATTATTAGATCATCCATATATACAAAGCATTTTTCATATGTGAGGCCCGCCATGGCCATATTCATCATGCGCGAGAATGATCCTGGGCTAGTTTTCAATCCCATAGGCATACGCACCATCTGGTACTGTCCTGAGCAAAAAGCAGTATATTTCCTGCTTTCCTTCTCTAATTTTACGTTATAAAATCCATTATATAAATCTAAATGAGTGAAATATATACTTCCTGATAACGCATCTAATATTTCTGACATATTTGGAAGGGGATATTTGTCATCCTCGATCAAATTATTTAGTTTACGGTAGTCTATGACTAATCTTAATTTCTTCTGGCCGCTGTTGTCTGTCTTTTTTGGCACTAATAGTACCGGACTTGACCAACTACTATTACACTTTTCAATAATGCTATTCTCTAGTAATTTATTTACCTGGGTTTTTATTTCGTTCTTTTGTGAATGTGGTAGCCGATAAGGTTTTGTAAATACCGGAGTAACGTTTGGTTTTAAAGTAATGCTATGTTCGTAAATATTGGTTGTCAACAACTTGTCTCCCGGTAGGTAAAAAATATCCGAATACTTGGCACATAAATTCTCGATTGACACCTGTTCTTCTTTATTTAAATGCATTAAATTTAATTGTGAAAATAATCGCTTGACTCTTACTGCGTTTCTATTTATCTTTCGAAACGAACATATCGTGTATTCACATAATTTATGAACAGTCGGCTCAATATTTGTCAAAGTTATTGTGGTTTCCGTAGTATTTAATATTCGAATCGGCACTAGACCATTGCGTGGAATAGCTATACTACTTGCTAAGAAAATACCTTCACCCAATTCTTTTGCACATACCACGCATTCTTCAGTCAATTCCGTTTGGATATAGTGTATTGATTCACTTCTAGATGGTATTTTCCAATTGTTTTTATAATTTCGCACAAAAGGTAAGTTAAGTTTCGTATTTTGGTCTGTCCACAAAGTTAAATTATTATTTTTAAAATCTAAGATCGCGTTATATTTCTCTAAAAAATCCTGTCCGATGATACCGTGCGCTTTACTTGGCAATGTATCAAATACATAGAACTTGTGGTAAAAATTTTGGTCATGGCGACCCTGCGCAAAGAATCTGCTATCCGAGCGTTGCGTATTTGACACCACCCGGCCAGCGCTGGCTGGCGCCGTACCGTATACGGACAAGGAATGTGAAACAAATGAGTGGTTCTAGTACCTACAAAGTGCATCCAATATGAATAAAATAATTACATTGGTGATTTATGAAACACGTACTGGTGCAAAATACTCGCAAAAACATAAAAATGGGTTCATCACAGTCTCATGAAGAAGTAATCTTGGCACAGAACGCAGCTGGAGGCTCGAACCAAGCCACCATCGAAGAGATTCGTTTCCATCTGAGCACAGCAAATATTATTCTTATAATTATAGCCCTGGTGATTGGTATTGGGCTACTGATCTTCATATACCGTGCGTATAGGAAATGTCATACGCGCTGGATGCAGCAGGAGATAAATCGAAATAATCTACGACTCTCCAATTTTCGCCGCCGCACCGCTGATGAGATGAAAACAGCCGGAATTGTTTAAAGCAAAGTGCAAATTAAAATATCATAAATTAAACATGTGTGTAAAGTAATAAATGCAGTGCAATGAAAATAAGTGATAGTGCGGAAAAAGTGTGGAAAATAAATAAGAACATTATACAAAAAAAAAGGAAATACCAAATAGAAAAATCATAAATAAAATAAAAAAAAAAACAGCGGAGAAAGCATACGGTAATAAACACGCGTTGCTTGCGAAATTATAACTGGAACAGGGAAAAATAGAACTTTACGGAAATTGTAGTGGACTTTATGATAAAATATTGTTAAAAAAAAAAAACAACAGTGGATTTATTACAATATTAAATAAAGTTGTATCTTGCATGTCGAAATAGTAACCGGGCAGATGGATATCGACCCTGGTAAGTTATGAGTAGAACTTTAAAAGATTTGTATCAGAGTTTAAAGGCAGTCAGAGAATATTTGATTAAAATTGGACCTAAGAGGCGCCAAGGGAAGATTATCATTCAGAAGTTAAAAGAAGCTAAAGATTTATATGAAAAATATATATTAGTTATAAATGAGTTAACTGTCGATATAACACAAGGAAAATTATCTTCTGTTGACGCAGACTTAGTTACTAACATATCCTCAGATTTTCAATTACTATATAGTAGAATAGTGCATCTATGTACGGGAGAAAGCAAAGAGGAGGAAGGTTCAGATACTAGTGGAGAATTTAAGGACTCGGTCGAGGATAACAGTTGTGTAATCATGGAGTTGTTTAATTTGAAAACTGCCTTATCTTTGCTATCACCTATGACAGATGAGGAATCTCATACCAAACAACTGATAGATAACATTGAATATTATTCATCCATACTAAAAAACGATGATTGTAAAAATAAATTGATTACATTCGTACTCAAAAGTAGATTGTCTCAAAGTGCAAAATTAAAACTAAAAGAAAATTATGCAAGCATTGGTGATTGGTGATGGTGATTTCAAGCTTTAGATTCAGACCTATATAGCAGTTCAAATACTGTGCGTTTGATTTATTTCGTTAATCTGCACTATCAACTTTAGGTTAAATCCATAAAAGTTGTAATTGGAAGCAATATTTGACCTTAATTTACGAATCCTGAATATGTCTATCTTCAAATATTCACCCAAACCTTAGCAGTAAAGTAAACAAAAATGAGTCGTAAAAAATGATAAAATGGATCATTTAATAATTATACTGAGCAGTAAAATAACTAAATGGGCAGTTCCTAGTGCGCAGTTATTCGCCTAAAAAGCGTAGTGAGCGTAGCCCCGCCACGCGGGGCTCATTTCTGTCTGCAGGGTTTACAGTAACCTAACACGAAGGGTATGTCGGGGTCTTAGTTCGCTCACTAGACCCCGCCATCCCCTTCGAAGTTCGAACCTAACCTGTCCGAGTCGGGGTGCCCCAAGTCCGGGTGTCTCCGCACCTTATGAACTGCCGAACTATTTATCAAACCGCTCATTCAGTCATTTTTACCGCTCATTCAGTTATTGGACTGCTCAATTATTTTTAGAATTGACATTGTATGATAAAATAACCGACTAATTGATTTTTTATTACTGTCCATGTTTTACTGTCGCAATAATTAATCAACCGCCAATAAATTAAATAACTGCTCAATATGTTTTTCAACTGATCATAATAACATCTCGAATATTTAAATAACAACTCAAAAAATTAGTTCCCTAAATAAAATGGATGGATACCAGTGCAGGCAGAACATAACATAACATCACGCCTGTAATCCACGAAGGGTTAGGCAGAGGTGTACCGAATAGTAGAAACACCCACATTTCGCCAGTTATGTTTAAGTCCCATGTAATAGGGGGCAAGCCTATTGCCATCAACCGGGCACAAATCCAGACTCCGTGGCTGCTATGAGAAATTCCTGATGAAAAACCCAACAACACATTGCCCGACCCGGGTATCGAACCCATGACCTCATGCTCAGCAGTCGTACTTGCGACCACTAGACCAAGAAAATGGCTGAAAGTCAGGTTAAAATTACATAACCTAACATCATCGCGGGTAATCCATGAAGGGTTAGGCAGAAATACACTGATACCCTACATTTCTCCATTTCTCATAAAAGAAAGAGAAAAGGAAGAACAAAACTTTATTTTATTAAGGATAGAATTTTAGCACGATGTTCGTTTAGATATTGTCATCATCATCATCTTCCTGCCCTTGTCCCATGTTACTTGGGGTCGGCGCAACACGTTTTTTTCTTCCATTCTCCTCTGTCAACCGTCACGCTATCATTTACTTCTTTATCTTTCATATCATTCCTCACGCAATGCATCCATCGTTTCTTTGGTCTTCCTCTCCCTCTCCATCCATCAACGTTTGTATTCATCACTCTTTTAGTCACATGCGATTCGTCCCTCCTCATCACATGTCCATACCAAGACAGTCGGTTCCCTTTCAACTTTTCTGTAACTGGCGCAACTTTAAAACTTCCTCTAATATACTCTATATAGATATTGCCATCAGCCATATAAAATAGCGGGCGCAGCGTATTTGGAAAACAAACATCGTTGAATTTTTTTTTCTCTAGGGAAGACATTCAACGGATAATCTTGTTTTGGCCATCTCGGTAAATTCAGTATTTTGGCTTGCCAATGAACGTATTAAAGTAAAAGAAAACGTATAAACAGAAAGTAAGTGTTGTTAAATTTCAAACAAGAACTTCATTGGACATCAACCATCTTCTTGCCCTTGTCCCATTCTATTTGGGGTCGGCGCAACACGTTTTCTTCACCCATTCACATAAGCCTATAAAATATGAAAATCCTTTTTCCAATCTCAATCTGAGAAAGTCTGCCTTTCATTTTTCCTTTTAATTCAACCACCAAAGTAACATTTCCAATAATTTTCCTACATTTTGAAACAATGGATAGAGCAGTGGGTGCGTCGTTTTAAGCCACGCCCACCCGCGAAGCCTTAAGGTTGCTATCTCTTTTACACAAGCTGTCTCGCTCTAACACAGTTCAATTTATACTTCTTTATAAACTTTAGTAGAATGTATGTTGTTAAATTCTGATAGACTTACATACGAGTATCTATTTAAAGGAGTATTTGAGTAAGTAACTCTAATAACATTGCGCTGGTATCCCCGAAGGATTAAGCAGAGGTGTACCTATTGTAAACCCATGTTTAAGTCACAGCCATGTAATAAGGGGCGAGCCTATTGCCATCACCCGAATTAAAATCCAGATTCGGGGCTGCTACTGAGAAATTCCTGAAAGAAAAAATATAAAAACACTGCCTGTCCTAGGAATCGAACCCAAATCCGACAGTAGCGCTAGCGACCACTAGAACAACAGGCAAGGCGAGGCTAAGTGAGTTAAACCTGAGAAAATGCGATTATCATTATTAGTCATTAATTCATAATAATTGAATGTTAAGTGAGATTACGATTTAGCGCTCAGTTAGCAATGTTAATAAAACTACCTGCGAATAGGATTCCAATAAGTGTAGACACGTACCAAATTTACTGGATTGAGGATTTAAGACCACAATTTCTTTTATTATAGCACTAAATAAATAATAAATGCGTTTGTCCGCACCTCGCCTGATGTGAAGCGATGACGCAGCCTAGGGTGGAGCACGCTTGCCTAGGAGATACCGATTCACTCGAACTTTGAAGAGACCCAGATAACAATGATCGGGAAATAGAGAAGCCAGCAGTCAATTCCACATGTCTGATAAATATTCAATGTGTATTTTAATGGCGCTGGCGGACCGGTGGGACTCTCCGATGCTGGCGCGCTGGATACGGCTGCATGCAGTCGTATAGTGAGTTGCCGCCACCATCGGGAAGTCCACCCAGACCTGCCACTTAGTCAATTAATTAATTTATTATTACTAACACTAGTTTGTAAGCTCGCAATTTCTACGAACAAATATGGATGTAATCATAATGATCTAATTAATCTGAATTAAATGATTACAATATAAGCAAAAGTTTGTTAATAAAGGCTGTTTGAATTTGGAGTGGAATTATTTTGGTTGATTCCCACAACAACCCCGACGACAACGACTACAACCATTTTTTTTTAAATAACTTGAACACAATTAAATGCTCTAAACATGTTTGCGGACCAATAAATTACTGATAAATGTATGAGTTATGTTAAGATGTATATATGAATGCAATAGGTCAATGTATACCTATAAATAAAATTATTACCCGACTACGGCGAAGCAAAAAGGAGGGTTATGTAGGTATAAAAACGTTTCCAGACATCAATCAACCAACTGACCCTGTCACGTCCACTGCTGGACTAAGGGGCTGTCTCCACGAGCGAGAGAATCGCGGCGATATTACGTATTTGTATGGGATAATATCGCCGCGATTCTCTCGCTCGTGGAGGCGGCCCCTTAGACCTCACTCCAGCCGCTCCACAACACCCTGTGCTATCAGTCACCGTTTTAAATCTGAATAAGAAAGAACCCAACTAGCAAAAAAGTTGTATAATATTAGAATTATACAACTAACAGACATGTAAGGGGTTTATGACAGTTTTTGAGCAACTAAACAGTTGTAAAGTAAGTAGTATTCTGTTCGACGCATTAGTTATATATAATTTAAGTCATATTAATATGTCTGGTAAACGTCATCTCAATAATTTATATGACTGTCATTTAATGTTAACTCGAGTAAACGTTAGAAAATAGTGATGAGTCGCCGTGTTTTGTAAATTTAGAACCCTTTATTCAACACTTAAATAACAAACTGTGATGTAATGATTTAATAGTTAACCATTATAAAATCGCCATACTAGGTCGTATCTTTAGGTAACTTTTCGGTTGAAACATTATTCTAATATAACTTTTATAAGTCTATTATTTAAACAATAATTAGCATCTTTTAAAGTATAACTGAGTTGCCAAACTTATCAAGGCCAAAATATATCACCATGATGTCCCTGTAAAAAGTGAAGAAGTATTCCTATATACACAGAGGTTTTTTCTATTTTCCAACAGAACTCTAATTGCAAGCGTCATGGTGGACGCCATTAAAAACAAGTGCGAGTCGGACTCGCGCACGAAGGGTTCCGTACCATTATCTATAAAAACGGCAAAAAAATCATATCTGTTGTATGGGAGCCCCCCTTAATATTTTTTTTTTTAATTTTTATTATTTGTTGTTATAGCGGCAATAGTAATACATCATTTGTGAAAATTTCACCTTTCTAGCTATCACGGTTTATGAGATACAGCCTGGAGACAGACAGACAGACAGACAGCGAAGTCTTAATAATAGGGTCCCGTTTTACCCTTTGGGTACGGAACCCTAAAAAGGATAAAAACATGTATAAGACCAATAGTTATTATATGTATAGGTACACATGTCTAAATGCAGTCGCCCTATCGCCCAGTCATCGTCGTCAAGTCGAGTCGTCTACTGACAATATGGCGGAAACTATTGATGACAATTAATGTATTATATTTTTATATATAAACAATATTGAAACACCAGTATTATGAAGGCTCATTAAAATATTAAATTCCCATGCATAAGTCACCGCTCTTCATCTTCCATCACGATAAGCTTTCTTTACATTACATTAAAAAATAATAATGATTATTAAACCATTTGACTTATACCTTTTTGTAAGTTTTATCACAATATAATACACTTCTGGACACATCTATTGGCCCACCTTAGAGTTTAGGTTTCGATGGCCCCTACCGAAATATGATTGCTAGATTGAACAAAAACTGTTGATGCAGTTTTAAACCTGATACATTTTACCATCTTTTTCGATCATATTGTTTTAAATTTGAATTCAGAATACCATACGACATGGAGCTACGCCTAACAAGTCGGATATGCGCCTTGTTAAAGGCAATTGATTTTTGAATAAAAAACATGTTTTATCAAATAAAGGTTTAATTTAATAACGCGTGTTGCCTCCATGGGCATCTACAATAGCTCTCATACGATTAGGCATAGAGTTTATCAACCGCTCTATGAAATTTTGAGGGATCATCTCCCATTCCTCTTCTATGGCAGTTTTCAACTCCTGCATCGTCTGGGCAACTGGCTGACGAGCCCTAACACGTCTTTTTAGCTCGTCCCATATGTGCTCAATGGGGTTCATGTCTGGGCTTCTGGCTGGCCAGTCCATAACTGTGATGTTCACATCCCGAAGATATTCCCTGACGATGCCGGCCGCATGGGCTCTTGCATTATCATGCATAAAAAGGAAATTTGGGCCCACATAGTCCGCGTATGGTATCACGTGAGGTTCTAAGCACTCACGAATGTACCTTTCAGCATTTAATGTTGGCAGCCGTGGTCCTGTAACAACCTCAAGTTGAGTTTTGCCGCTCGCGGATATACCGCCCCAGACACTCCATGAGCCACCGCCATAAGCAACCCTCTCTTCAAAGCAGCATTGTGCGAAATGCTCTCCCTTACGTCGGTAGACTTTCTTCCTTCTATCATTGCCATGTAACACAATTTTAGACTCATCAGAAAAGAGTACACGGCTCCAATCTTGCTGTGTCCAATTTAAATGACTGCGTGCGAAATGAAGGCGCGCTGTTCGGTGGGCTCGCGTTTGTTTGGGCCCATTAGCTGGCTTGTGTGGTACCATATCGCGTTCTTTTAACCTTCTCCGAACAGTTCGAGCGCTCACAGATACTCCGTGGAAGTCGCGAAGTTGGTTTTGTATCTCAATGGAGGTAAGGTGACGATTTCTCAAGCTGGTCGTCACGATGAATCGATCCTGCTTTTCAGTTGTGACCCGAGATCGTGGCCTTCCTTGGCGACGAACAAAGCCGCCAGTCTCTAGGTACCTCCGATAAACATTTCGGACCGCAGATCGACTTAAATTAAGTTGAGCACTCACGTTTCTTTGGCTGTGTCCGGCCTGAATAAGTGCCACAGCTTAGGCGGCGACTTGAGGTGAAGTATCCATAGATTATTGATAGAACCTCACCTTAATGTTAAGAATAAGTAATGTTTGTTGCAAAACCAAAAATATCAATCACTTTTTCAAGAATTAAATCCAAGTAAACCAATAAAACCAAGTTTTCTTAGTATTCGATTGTTTGACATCAACAAACAGGCTCCAAATTGTCTTTTGTTTCTTTAAATTCTGTGTTCGAAATTAAAATAAAGACTATTGAATGAAATTGTGAATGTGCCAGGTTCAAAACTGCATTAAAACTTTTTGCTCGACCTAATATAAAATTTTAGCTGGGACCAAACGAAACTGAAAATACAAGGTGGGCCAATAGATGTGTCCAGAAGTGTAAATTGTCACGACACAAATTGTCTAGCTAGTCGTACCATTGACTAATTGTACCGAATTGTACCATTTATATGACATTATTTTGCTAGTTGGGAAGTAGGTACTTAAAATGAAAACAATTACCTAATTACGTTTAAAATTGATAAAAAGTTATCAAAAACTAGCTTCTAAGATATTAACATTCTAACTTAAACCTAAATAAAATCATGTTAAACTTACAACTGGGACATTAAAAAACGAAGTGTAAACACAAAAAAATATGATAGTGATGTTAATAAAACACATAATTTGATTGTCCCGCGACGCATCGCGGCCCGAATTCCCGGGATTCTCACACGGTGTGGCGTTATGCCGTCCCGTCGAATTTACGACCTACTGAAACGTCCCGTGGCCTGGTTCGGTATGGACGGAAGAAAGTGCTGTTTAAAGACTTCGAGAAAATAAATACGATTTTAAAGTAGGTAGTCGTTTGGGAGAGCCGTTACTGCTGCTTGACTTTTTGAGACTTTTTGTACTTTTTGAGGGAGTCAGCTAAACCTTTTGAACGCCATTGTCATGTACAGACACCAGCACATCAATCTACTCGAAACTGTACAATTTTCCCAATCAACCTTGATAATGCTTAGCGATAATGTTGAAAATCTATTAAAGACATTTGACAGTTTGTAATAGCTTGATGTGCAGCTTGGTGTTTTGCAGCGTCTGTACGTAACAAGCAAGCGCGTGCCCTGTACGCCAAACGACATAAATACAACAATAAACAAATAAACAAAATGGTAGGCGAAATTGTGGCTTGGCGTGGAGGGCACGCGCGTGTGTTTATGCTCTGGCGTTCAAAAGGTTAATATCGACATGAACCTTTTGGGGCCACTTCAAAAAACTAACACACCTGCTTTCCCACAAACCATTTCGGAGATTAGAGACTGCCATGAACGTGTCATGGTGGGCAGGGTAATGCAACCTCCTGACACATTTGTCTAGTTTCGCTTCATAGAGCCAGCATTTGACCCGTTGGTTATCGCCAATGGGTCATCAACACAACAACCTGGACAATTGATTCGTGCACTACGAATCAATTGTCCAGATGTTTCCAATGCTAATGAGACTAGCTTCACGAGCCTAAGCAGAGCAGAACTCTTTTTGTGCAAACCCAGATTGATTACTACTAGCTAGATTTTGTAAAGATGTCTATGTTAGTTCTATTACTCCGTCTTGAAGGCCATAGACAAAACTGATAAAAATCAGCGATAGCCATCGATGATGGAAAAGTTAAAAATGCATTAGATTGGCGATGTACTAAGGTCAATCCTGTTGACAGTCGTAAAATATAAAACACTTTTATGCCAACTGCCATTTGTATTGGCCCTACGGTCGTTGTGATTAAGGACATTCAAAATTCAAGACACCATCATCTTCTCTTCTGGCATTATGCCAATTTATTTGGGGCCGGTGCAGCATGTTTTCTTCTTCCATACTTCTCTATTACTCGTCATCTCATCAGACGCGTTCTTTCTAGCCATATCATCGTCTACACAGTCCATCCATCGTTTCTTTGGTCTCCTCTACTCAAAACTTAAGAAAAGACAAGACACCAAGATACAAAAAAAGTAACAAATGTCAAAAAATTAAAAATGGCCGTCATGCCGCCATCGCCAGTACTTTCGTGTTTCCAATACATGTTCTCGACAGACAGGCCCACCGCACTGTAACATGACACCTCTGTACGTCACCCGAGGTACCACGCGAGTGGCAGGGCAGGTAGAACTCTTACTAAAATGTTGTTATTACCAGATGGTAATTGTTTCTCTGCTGTGTGAATACCTTCATGCGTGTATTTCAAGAAGGCTAACTCTTGCAGAGGCGTTGGCATCCTCAAGACAAAACTGAAGTGTCTCATAAGCATCGCAGCTTAGCGGAAGATATAAGTATGCTGGTCTCCTTCTCAAAGAGCTCCTCTGCTACCAACTGAACAAGTTCTATTTTCATTTGCTAGAAGTCAGTTCACATGAAGGCTTTGAACCCTGTGATGTGATGACCATTTATTAAATGACTAGCTAGTAGTTTATGCCGCAGCTTCGCCCGTGTGGAGATCGACAATTTATTGTCCCATGGCTATTCCTGCCAGTCGAACACCTCCATGAAAGTTAATTGACAAAAGCATATTTCTTTCCAAAGCTTTTAATGCCTATTACTGACCACTACCGCTTATAGAGCAAATAAAACCACGGAGTTTCGTTTGCTAATTCAATTTGACATTAAATTACTAGTATACACATAAATATTACCCATCTTATCAACCACAATCCTTTGTTTCCAAAGCCGTCACTTACGACCTTCTACCACCAAAGGACGGGCCCACCGTGCCACAATATGTAACTTGATAGGTGCCTACGTCAGGCACCCTCGGGCAGTTGTAACTTGTACCTCGAGGGGCTTGCGTCGTGGATGTACTACGTATCTTGCCGATTCAAATTGATATCAATGATTTCAAACGGTGTTCCTACCTAAGTACCTATAGGTACAAGGTGGAATGAAAGTAAAATCAGAAAAAACAACCTAACTTTTGCAAATAGTGCAAATGTCATTATCACACATGCATGCCTGTAATCCCCGAACGTTTTGAAAGAGGTGTAGGTGTACCTATAATGGAGTAGACAGTGTCATGTATTGGGGCGAGCCTATTGCCATCAACCAAACTCCAAGCTGCTACTGAGAAATTCCTGCTACAAAAAACACAATAACACTTTGCTTGACCTGAGAATCGAAACCAAGGCCTCATGCTCAGCAGTAGACCTTGGGACCACTAGCTAGCCCCACTGCTACAATATGTAACTTGACTGCTGCGTACGTCAAGCACCCTCAGACAGACCTCGAGGGGTTAGTGCCGATAATTCAATAGGTTTATTAAGTTTTAACATAAAAAAAAATCAAAAACTGCATTAAGGGAAAGGCAACCATGAAACTGATGGCGCTAGCATAGCTAGTTCCAAGCGACGTCATTGGCTCAAAATCTCATTCTGTCATTTCATATTTCAAAATAGCGGAACCTAATTGGTCAGATCAGGACTTATCTGTGGTCACTCCATTTACAACGAGATTTGACAAGCCTTCCCCAATTTCTGATTGATTTACGTACCAGGAACCATTCCAACCTCGCTCCTGGCACCAAAAGGTACAGAAATTGCACCAGAATTATGTAAAACAAACCATTTTGATACATTTGCATTTATATAGCTTTTCAACAATATTACTGCATTCAAGTAAAGTAACGAATATCAGTAGGTAAGTACCTATTAAACTAAAAAGATACAGTGATGGTAACAGTCGTGTCTTGGTTACGAGCCCAAGCAGGGAGTTTAATTAAAAACCGTGATGGACCACGTGAGGAAATCGACGAATTTTCTTGATTGCAAACAGCGCAGACCTGCTGTGACGTCTACCAATCTGCACTGGGCGAGGTGTATCACAGCTTACAGCCCATATAGCTCTCATAGACAGACGGAGTGTGTCCCACCTCCTAGCAGTGGGAACATTTTACACTGTTTTTTTTTGGGTTCCGTACCCGAAGGCTAACTAACGGGACCCTATTACTAAGCCTCCGCTGGCCGTCCGTCCATCTGTCTGAGCGGGCTGTATCTCATGCTCCGTAATAGGTAGACAGTTGAAATTTTCATAGAATGTGTATTTAAACTATATAATATAGCTATACTATAACAACAAATAATAAAAATAAATTAAAAATTAAAGGGGGCTACTACGCCCCTACTGGCTACTACGATGGTACAGAACCCTGTATGCGCGAATCCGACTCGCCCTTGGCCGGTGGTGCTTTTTTAAAATGTATTATGCATAGTACGCAACGGTAACTGACAACGAGGGAATTATTTATAAATCCAGGCTCTAACCCCTAGGGCGACACTCTGACCAAAGTTTCTGGTGGAAAACACTTTTTCCGACCCGGGAATCGAACCCAGAATGGTCAGCAGTCGCGCTTCCAACAAGAGCAACTTAACGGAAACCTAAATAGTATTATATACGCGATAGCTGAAAATATTTTTTTTAACAAGTGTTTTAGAAGTAAATATGTATGTACTGAATTAGACAAAGAATAGACAATAGCAGTTGTCGTCGAATGCCTCCACAAAAAATGGCTAAAATACGGGGTGGAACTGGTGGAAGAGACACCGACGCAAAAACGGCACGTATTCAGTAGATACATCATCATCAGTTCATCACATAGGTATAAATTTTTCATCGGGTATAGGTAGGTATGTACTGAATACGTGGTTATATTGGTAACCATTTCCGCGTCGGTGTCCCTTCAATTGCCTTCAAAACAATAGTGAACAGGCATCTTCTGGGCCCGCTCGTTCCATCATAGACCTAAACCATCGCTTTCCATCAGGCGTGATTGAAGTCAAGAGCAGGCCCATTTTGTATTAATAAAAAAACGGTCCTAATAACGATAGATTTGTAGAAAATGAGTCATACAAGATACAAAAACATGATCAAATATTTTGCGATTACAGCGCCATCTATTTTGCTGTAGAGTAACAAATTTACTACTACTTTTTACGTGCCCACGTGACGTCAATCGTGTTCCTTCTAAAACCAAAATAACTTCATGAAAACGTTTTTAACGAACAAGGCAACAATGAAACTTCGAGGGAGTTCTTTAGCTTCAAATAAATATGCAATCCACTCTCTCATCTGGTACCCCCTTGAAGATTTTATTGGTAACTTTAGAAACGCCACTTGTGTTTCAAGTGTTTTATTGTAAACTTTATCTTATCGCGTTGCTTAGAAATTGAAATTATCTTTAAAAATGTCGGTGTGTAAATTTCATTTACACAAATTGCATTCGATCCATATTCTACATAAAATAGGTACCTATTCTATACATAGATAGCGGGATAGGCGGTCAGCGCGCACAGCGCGTCATTAGTACCATAGACCTATAGAATTTGTGTGCAATTTACAATGTTGCCATATTCGTGTATAAAACAAAGTAAGCTAATTTTTTTTAAAGGAATCATAATCAAAAATTTTTAACGTCGTGATAACGTCTTATAAATCGATGAACGCCGGCTGCACGCACAAAAAAGCATGACTCAGTATCACGTTCCGCCTGAGCCGAGCGTGCAAGCGAAAGCGCGGAACAAACGATAGAGAGGCACGATCGTCCTAAGGGGCTGTCTCCACGAGCGAGAGAATCGCGACGATATTATCGTCGTTGCCACGTATTTCTATACACTCTCTTAAAGGCCGTCTCCACGGGCGAGAGAATCGCAGCGATATTATCCCATACACAGGGGCGGATTTCCCTTTAGGCCGAGTAGGCCCGGACCTAGGGCGGCAAAATTTGTTTTCTTTTTAGTAGTTGCCCACACGCCGACGTAGACAATTTTTGAATAACGATTCATTGTTACTCACAAATAGAAATGGTAAGAATCAGTATCTGAAATACTGATTGAGATAATTAAAAAATTAACTGACTATCGTTTTTTTCCATTTTAATTTAATTTCTGTACTTTATTTAATTTTTCATGCTTTTCAACACATAGGGGGGCGACAATCTTTCGTAGGCCTAGGGCAGCCAATGTATCAAAACCGCCCCTGCCCATACAAATATGTAATATCGCCGCGATTTTTTCGCTCGTAGAGACGGCCCCTAAGCGTTCGGCTTGTGACGCAACTATCTCTCTTCGTTTCATCAATGTTGTCTTATGACATGATCACGTAAAATTATCGTCCGTAAACTGACTTTTTTTTGTAGTAAGTTTTTAGTTGAATACTGAGACTGGGAAACTGAGATTATTTATATTCTGTTTCAGAAAAACAAAGGTAATCGTTAAAGCATTATATATAAAGCAGGTTCAATGTTGAATGGGAAAATTTGATAGTGTCGGGTAGCTTGATGTGCTGGCGTCTGTACATACTAATTCGAATACCGCTAGCCCAATAAACTATAATCTCGAACGTGACTTACGTGGCTGACCTTTTGCAATGAGAAAATAAAAATAGTCTCGCTGTTCAGTCAGACACTACACTAGAATAAACGACCCCAAAACTTACCCGAATAGAAATATATCGAACAAACATATTATTTATAGAAGGTTTATGTGTAAAAATGGAAATATCGATAAAGTACGAATTCACATTGGATAGAATACGGGAAAAAATGTAACAGGGCTTTTGCTTTTGGTGAAACCGTAGCAAAATTCAAATCAGAGATTTAAAATCTCTCGTATTACGAATACTGACTCCTTCTATTCTGCGTAACAGCTCCTCATTTCATAACGGTTCAATAAAAGCGTTCTAAATATGGGTGAGTAAAGGTTTTAATATGGCAGCATATTTCTTCAAAACCTTCTAGATTTATTGTCTATGATGCATAGGAAAGAGACTCCGAGTAAACATTTTCAATCGATTTTCTTTGACATAAATCGATTACTATAGTAAGTTGTTTTGTATTATAATTTTGCTCAAAATCTTCTTAGTTGATGGAACATTTTTTATTTTGGCTCATTAGTCAATTATTAATCATTTGTATCATTCAAAATAATAGATTAATAGTAACCTGTAACCGGTATTTTAGTATTCGAAATATGTCACTCCGATTGTATGACTGAATCCGATTCACGTGATTACGTCACTCGGGCCAAGCGAAGCAAGCGGAGGGAGATGTACGAGATTCGTACTGTGTTAAAATTAATACGTCATCTCTTATTCTAAAGTGATATCTGTAAATTAATTCGCGGTTCCGCTTAGAAATTGATAATAAAACTGTAAGTAAATAATTCTGGCGTCGTCCCACGCGTCACCGTATGGTATGGACGCGTTGTTTGGTTCCCTGTGCAGTGCCTATACAAATGCATAATATAACCTATCTGCGCTTTGCATAAATCTATGAGGCCGCAGCCTTGTAATTGATGCAGATGCAGCCGATGTGGAAATAAGGCGTTAATGCGATTACAAAAGTAGTTAAAACGTCATCGGAGCGAAGCCATCAAGTCGGGGTGTTTTGCCGCGCTGTGTGCCGTGTTTATTGACGCGTTGGTTGCAATATTGCAGGCACAATGCCGGCGGCGCGAGGCGTTAAACGTGCTGCATCTAAATCGTCCGCCGCTACGGCGTCAACGGCAGCCAAAAACAAGAAAAAGCGTGGAGGTGAGTTCTTGTAAAGGCATTTTGCAATTGTTTTCTTTACATTTTTGCCTATGTCAATGACCTGTCAAATGTGATGGCGGGAAACGAAAGGCGCGAACTATCGCCTCGGAACTTCTTTTTTGTATTTACAAGTTAACTGTACTTGAAATGAGACATAAGTATTAAGGTTTGGTCATTTAGAAGCATGTTTATGCGTAAATATCGCTTTGGTTATGTAAGCGTCGCCTAAGATTGGATTTTTTTTAGGTTAGTTGGTTTGGTCGACGCTCCATCGTATTTACAAGATGTATTTTTCACATAATTTCGTGTATTCCGTAAATAACTGTGACCAATTTCAGTCACGAACGTGAATAAGAACGTATTTATCATTGTCGTTTGGTATAAAATTAGCTAATGAACATCAAGCCAGTCATTATTGTTCCATTAGCCATACCATAGAGATAAGCATTAAAAGCATGCAGAATGGCATAGTTTTTTAAGATTATCTTTGTCTGTATCCTCTATATTATAAAAATGCTATAAAGCAAATAGACTGTAGAGTCTATTTTGTTGTTGAATTACTTAGTATTATGTAATTTTGTTAAATATTTATATAAATGCTTAGCAAATTACTACCTACAGAGGCTTGATAAGAGATGATTTTTGAAATTTATTACCTAACATGCAATAAACAAATAGTAGTACGCGAGCACTGTTGTACACTAGAGTAGCTTTGCCCGAATGACAATTATAGAGACTCTTTTCTGATTAACTCATTCTGTCAGTCCTAGGAGAAGACTGATATTTAAAAAAAGAGTATTTTTAGTACTTTTGATATCTGGAACACAAAGCCTTAAATATTATTGCTAAGATAAAAAGTAGTAACAAAACTTGCCTTTAGGAAAATCTTAATTTATTTTCACGGCAACACTACTCTGACCCTTTCTTATGTAAAAAGATTACCTTGTAAGGTAATCTTTAAAAGGATTCCATTCATACATAACACTTCTTGTATGTACTACATAATAATCTGTTTACCTTGGTTATACATCTTATACATATAAATAAAAATCGAGTTTTAGAAATTTAAATGAAAAAGTTTGCAAGTTTTGATGACTAGTTTGGAACAATAAACTGTCACCCCTGGATAACCATTCCCATTGTTGGGACACGGGACAGACGGTAAGAAATGCCTAGAGAAGTGACAATTGCGTTCATGCATTTTGTACTTCTATTATGACATAAAAGTGTTTTTAAAAGCAATGTACAGAAATAAATATGATTATTTTATGATACACTGTGCACTGTTGGGATTTGAACTCTATGCATTAAAGATCCATCAGAATGCTTTTATTTAGGTGTCATCTAAACTGAGTTACTTTAGTATTTTCCACATAAACCAGTATGCAAGGGCTTACTCACACCAATGAATGAATCAGCAGAAAACCACATGGCAACATACACAACATACATAATATTTATCTTATCTTAATGAAGCATAATTTCAATATTGCTAACTTGTTATGCTAATACACTCGGAGGTTCAGGACCAATCTTGCAAAGAACCATGTAAAACAGAACTTCCTGAAGTAGATTTATTTTATTTTATAGTCATTTTTATAAAATGCAAAAGGCTCATTCTCTCTAAAATAAAAATAAACCACTTCATCTTGAAAGATTCAAAACTAAATATAAATATTTATAAAACTGTTTTGTTGCATTGGAAATAAAATCCAAAATAAAAAGAGGGTAGAAACTCGATTTCGAAAAAAAAAATTGCAGCTTTAACAAAAAAAAACCCGGCAATGTGCGAGTCGGACTCGCACGAGGATTCCGTACAATCCTAGTAGGGGACCCCCTTTAATTTATAATATTTGTGGTTTTAGTGGCAACAGAAGTACACATTCTGTGAAAATTTCAACTGTCTATCTACTAGGGATTATGAGATACAGCCCGCTGACAGACGGACGGACAGCGGAGGCTTAGTAATAGGGTCCCATTGGTTACACTTCAGGTATGGAACCCTAAAAAGCATTTTGTAGAACATACCAAAATCTATATTGGCTTTAAAGGCATTTTAAACTTACCTAACACACTGGCCAAATAAAAACGATATAAGTAAACAAATGGATTATGTCATACCTACATCTTTTTATAATATTTGTGTCATCATATTTGATAAGGATGACCTCAAATTGTTATATATTGCCTAGACTTGAGTGCTTTAAATCAATTTGCACTAGAGATTGCTTAGCATACATTTCCTGATGATTTGGACAAGGTGATAAATGTTAGAATTGGCAGATTCTGATAAACTATGTTATATTTTACTTATTATTTTATATTAGACTAGCTGACCCGTATCCACTTCTTTGGGCAGTAAACATTATCTACCGTTTTTTCTCTGATTTACTTTGCAAAGCCGACTACCACGAAAAAGTCTTTTCATTTTTCGGGTTAATATTATAGCCACACACTGACACTCACAAATAACGTGACTTTCTAATGGTAAAAGAATTTTCAAAATCGGTTCAGTAGATCCAGAGATTACTCCCTACAAACTCACAAACTTTACCTCTTATTATTTAGCTTGAGGCTTCACCCGTGTGGAAGTTGCAAATTATACCATGGGAAAAATCTTGTTCCGGGTTAAAGTATCCTATAAAGATCATATGATACATTTTAAATTTGTAAGTGTGGGTGCTGTACACATTCTTAAAGAACTGACTAGGAGATTTCTAAAATACTTTTTACAAAACCCATCATATTTAAGATTTTTAAGTAAATATAATCATCATCATCTGCCTAGCCTTTTCCCAACTGTTTTTGGGTCGGCTTCCAGTCTAACAGGATCCAGCTGAATACCAGTATTTTACGTGGAGCGACTGCCTATCTGACCTCCACAACCCAGTTAGTTCTAGGTAATACGATACCCTTTGGTAAGACTGGTTGTCAGACTTTCGGGCCACTGACTACCTGTAACGACTGTCAAAGATCTACAAATGACAGCTGGGACCAATGGCTTAACGTGCTTTTCTTACTTTTTTGACAGTTGTTACAGGTAGTCATCATAGGGATATAGGGACAGAGAAAGCGCCTTACTTTTATACTATGTAGTGATTTAACACTTCAAGCACAATGTACAAAGGCGGACTTAATGCCATAGGCCCTTTTCTATGGGGGATGAAGAACTTTACACCCTATTTAGCGATGTAACGGCTCTATAGTTACTTCTTTAAAGCTTAGGCAAACATACTCAACCTATTCCAATCTCTATTAATAATGAAACATCAAACATGCATAAGTTTTTGTGTGAGAATTTTATGACATCAACAACAAAATTGTTGCATCCTACAAAATAGAGACAGTAAAGTAATAAATTCTATTTAAAATTACACCAAACAGTCATAAAATACTAATTTATACACTGAGACTAACCAAACATGGATCCTATGACATGTCTACCACCTACTTAAATTTCTAAAATCAGTTGGCACAATGTTTCTTCAAACCCAATGCTAAATGAGCAGGTATGCAAGCATCAATATTTCTCCAATCTCGTGGATTTGTACGATTTGTAATCCTTTTGAACATTCATGTGCGTATTTGCTTTGGTTGAAGCTCATTGCTAACAGCACCAAAAATAGAATTGATGAGTGATGATAGAATCTTTTAAAAATGAAAATTTTCATGGCTGGCCATGATGGTGTAACTTTAAGGTTCTTGTAGTTAAGCCTTGTACATTCAGCCCCAAAAAGATGTAAACATAGACAAGGAAGCATTTTTATAGTCTACAACCATTATTCATTGTGTATTGTATACAATGTAAATCTACAAAACATAGTAAACAATTTCATTTTACCAAAACCACAGGCTGGATACATAACCATACCTTCTAGTTACAAAGATATTGGAGATCAAAGTTCCAACTTTTCGCAAATTTTTATTCAACACAAGTTTTTAATGTTATAACTTTATTTTAAATACCTCCATATTCAATGCATCTGATTTAGGGTGAGACTCAATGTAACACTATGGACTTGTGTCTGAAATAAATAATTTGAATGTAACACACTCAAAACATTTGCTAATCACAATGTTTTGGGTGCATTGCATTGAGTCTCACCGTTTTCACTTAACAAAAGAAGTTGTTTCCTAGCATTTTCTAATTTTTATAGAGTTACTTAGTTTAATGTACAGGATGCTTGGTTGATGGCCTTGTGAAAGGTCCGTTTACACCTTGTATTTATATGAGACATTTTTGGAGACAAAGTTTCTATATGTGTGTCCTTTACCCTTATGCCATGAGTAGTAAGGTTGAAAAGTGGTCGACTGCGGGACCTCTCAAGTTCGTACAAGGCCGAAGTTTCAATGATTTCCATGTAATTGGCCATAAAGATACCCATAATGATGTGATGTTTGTACAGCAATCCAATGGGAGATCCCGACGGCACCAAAGAAGAGGGGGCGTGTGCTAGCATGCGGGCAAGGTGATGTGGGACAACTGGGACTGGGCGAAGATGTCGTGGAGACTACCAAGTAAGTTATCAACTACAGGTCCTAGAAAGGTTATCGATTATTAAAAAAAAACACTTTTTAGGAAACCGCTAATTTTTTTAACTGATGAAAAATTTCTGTGGACCCTCGGGTTAGGATGATGTACTGAATACGTGGTAACCGTTTTCGCGTCGGTGTCCCTTCCACCCCGTATTAATCAGAAGGACATGTTATATGGTGCGTTGAAACCGTGCGTGGCGACGCAATGCGTGCGCGTCGGACAAGGGGGCGGTGACCGAGCGTTAAGGGGGTTGCGGTGCAAGTCTTCCAAACCTAAAAAGCGATATCTGTGAAAAGGTCTATAATAATATACAGATTGCTAGGAGGAATTCGCTATCAGCGATAAGACCACCATTTCTACCCATAGATTGTTGTAATACAGCTATCTAACAATTTTGGCGCTCAATAGAGGTATATCTATTTAGCTCTCATCATCTTGAAAATAGATGAAAATTACTATGATGTTGAAGACGAAAAAAAAATGAAATCGTTACATTTTGTTTCAGATTTAAGTATGTGACAGCATTGGGTGACAAAATAGTAGATGTGTATGCAGGGGGCATGCACACCATAGCTCTTGACAGCAGCGGGAAGGTAAGTCACTCTTCCAGCCATATTATTTTAGGCATGTTGAAATATATATAAAATCAAGTAATTTATTCAAATTACTCCTAGAATCAGCACTTTTTGAAATTCATGATATTTTGATGAGTATTTAATCACAGTAATAACTTGTTCCGCACCAGGTATGGACATTCGGCTGCAACGACGAGGGAGCGCTGGGGCGCAGCACGGCGGGCGAGCGCGAGGAGGGCGCGCCGGGCGGCGTGGTGCTGGCCGCGCCCGCCGTGGCCGTGGCCGCCGGGGACTCGCACTCCGCCGCGCTGCTCAACAACGGGGATGTCTATGCTTGGGGAGCCTTTAGGGTAAGTTCGCTATCACCACACCTAAACCACGGGGAGTAGAAGCATGTCATTGTTTCTTATAATAACAAAAATGAACACTTAGGAAGGATTTTTTAATAAAGTAAATCAGAGTAGATGTAACACCCTTTAGCCATTGTCCTGAGCTGATCTCTCTATTGTCGTTTTCGGTTACCGGACAGGAATCTGACAAGACTATTAAACTAAGAGAGTTAAGGAAGAGATAGTGCCACTGTATTTGTGCACACTTTTGCACATTCTACTACATACTGTATAAATACTTCCTGCATCAATGGCTATTGAAAGTAGGCAACTATGAGAGTGTATGATTGCCAAAGATAAGACATATGTTGCCTTTTTTGTAGCTCTCGTCAGTTCCATACATTTCAAATCAAATTATTTATTTGCTTGAATATGGGTAGGTACATGAGGTGATACATACAACATTTATCAATGTGTGAGTTTGTCTAAGCCCGTGATCTTATTAATTCCTATATTCCAGGACTCTCACGGCAGCATGGGCCTCGTCGTGCGTGGTCGCGAAGGCAAGTCGTGTCGCGAACCCGTGAAGGTGGACATCGGAGAGACCGCGGTTGCCATCGCCTCCGGTGGCGACCATCTTGTTATATTGTCGGTACGTATCATTGTGGTTTTAAATTATAAGGAACACCACACTTCCCCAGTTTATTCGGCTTGAGCCGGTCAGCAACAGCATTAACTTATGTCCATGCAACAACCGAGAATAAAGTCCAGACATAATTTTGATCAAGTCATAGTAGGATCATGCAGATTAGTGTCTGAGATGGTATTTTGAAGAAAGAACCAAACAGATTTAAGTACACCTGTCTATTAAGTGCATGCATTGTAAAATCCTGATGCGTGAGAGTCGCCCAGCCAAAACTTGACGCCTAGGGCGCGATTTCAAACGCGTATTTATCAATGGAGTTGCTCTTGTATAATTATGAAGTAATTTCTTTGAACTGTAAATCTAATCAACCACTGTGTTGCAGGCGTCAGGCGGCGTGTACACAATGGGCTGCGGGGAGCAAGGCCAGCTCGGCAGGTTGCCGCAGAGATCCGCTACCAGAGACGCCAGACAAGGATTCAGTGAGTTTCTAATAAATAACATAAATTATGAATTGATCCCGCTCCGTACGGGTGAAAATATAAATGTGTTAATTTCCTAAATTATGGCAAAAGACAAACTATACAAATGTAGTTTTATTTGCGGTTTTTGTGATAATCTCTCGATTTTCAGCAACTCCTATTAACTTACCTATCTTCTCCTTAGGTGCTCTGCTAGTACCATCGAAGGTGACGCTAAAGGCCGGCGGAGCTCGCGTGTGGGCCGGCTACCACGCCACCTTTGTCCTCGACAACAACGACAAGATGTTCGCGTGGGGACTCAACAACTATGGACAGCTGGGTTAGTATAGTCACTACCAGAAATAATAACTGTTTTTGTCATGGCGGACGACCTTAGCGAAGATTAGCCATCGAGGAAATATATACACAATTGTGTTCGCAGACACAGGTGCAGTCTCTCTAGGTAGGTGACCCTAAACCCGCCATAGTACATTAATCAGCCTATAACGTACCCACTGCTGGGACACAGGTTGCCACTATGTGAGTGGGAGTAGAATGGGGTCCACTACATGGGCTCAGTGCAGATTGGTGGATGTCACCATGTCTTATTATGTTATTTACTGATAAAAAAGATATTCCACACTTGATATTCCAGAGCTTACTCTGACGTCTGGTGCTTGGCCCAGAATTTTATTGAAAATATGCGTAATTTTTTCTACTTTCTGACTAACTGAACTTCACCCCAACAGGCATAACAGGCGAAAAACGCAAGACAGCGTTATTCATGCCGACAGAGTGCGACGCGTTCACCAGTCAGAACACGACGTGGAAGAGCGTCGCGTGCGGACAGCATCACTCGCTCGCACTCGACAACAACGGGCAGGTGTACGCTATCGGCCGCTGCGAGTATGGCAGGTGAGATAAATTGAAAGCTATTTCCGTCATTTTGGTTATCAAAACCCAAGTTGCAACAGATTCTTAACATATCTCAAACGATCTGTCGTCTGAAATGTCTGTGATATGAAGTGGTAATCGGTTGACTTGGTATGCGCGGGTATGTGATGCGGAGGAATGAGTAAAATGTCGTGAGGAAAGTTTTGAGTAGAAGTTTAGATGGGTATAATAAAAGTAGAGGAAGACCAAAGAAACGATGGGTGGGCTGTGTGATATGGCTAGAAAGGTGTTTGATGTGTTGACGAGTAATAGAGAAGAATGGAAGAAGACATACTGCGCCGGTCCCAAAACAGTTAGGATAAGCGCAAGAGAATGATGATGATGAAGAGGTTATCACAACTAAAGTTCAACAGATTCTAAACATATCTCTGACAGAAGTGGTAAATTACGTTTGCTGCAGTCGAACTCCTCCGTGCCTCAAAAAACAAAATTTTCTGATTGTCTCCGCTGCCAGTAGTAGGTGTTTGACACTTGTTATGGGTAGTCAGATGCCCAAAAATCGTACAATCAGTCTTACTTAGGGGTATCGTGTAACCCAGACTGGGTTGCGGAGGTCAGAAAGTCATCTTAGGCAGACACTCCATGTAAAATACGCTGCATCCGGTTAGATGCCAACTTCAATATAGTTGGGAAAAGGCTAATGCAGATGAAAAGTCAAGATCTAACTTATTATTATGTTTTTTAACAGGTTGGGCTTGGGAGACCGCGTGGGCGACGCCGAGGTATTAGAGCCAGTGCCCAAGTTACAGAACAAGAAGGTCATCAGCATAGCAGCAGGAACCAGCAATTCTTTCGCTGTTACTGATTCGGGTAAGTCTCACATAATAATTCTCAAAAAAAAAAAAAATAAGAATTCTTCAAGAAAAAACACTAATACAAAACTATAGGCCATATTGGTTGAACTGAAGTTTTTCAAATGTCAGTTTTGTATCACGTAAGGTTGACCAATTTTCTCCATGTTAAAAATATTCACTATTTGATGGGCGCGAAACAATTAATAAATAATATGGCGATTTGAAAGTTATTTTAGTTTTATCAAGGTTGTTACCAAAACAATGTCTTTGGTAGACCAGACATTATTTTCAAAAAAACAACCGCTGGGTACTTTTGGGACTGCCCTAGGAAGCCTATTTTTCCAATTCTAAGCTGAGTAACCTCCAAAATTTCCCCCTCTCAGGTGAAGTAGTAGCCTGGGGCATGGGCTCGGAAGGCCAGCTCGGAACAGGCGCCAGCAACGACGCCGCGGAGCCCACGCCGGGCGTGACGCCGCCCCTGCACAGCCGCACGCCCGCGCTCGTGTCGGCCGGAGGGCAGCATACTGTGCTGCTCGTGGTACGTACTACTAAACACTTAAAAATACCCTTTCAACACACCTGAATTGACGAAACATTTTCTTCGACACGACAAAGACCTATTTATTACCAACATCTCACGTTGCTCCTACACTCACACTGTTCATTCCCAACAGGAGGACCCATCATCCCAAAAGGAAGCCTCCCCGCCTCCAGAAAGCGAGACATCCGAACAGAAAGGCGACTCGCAGTCCGTCGAGTCTGAAGAGGAAGAGGTCGTGCCCGCCAAGCGACAGAAGAGCGAACAGGAGGGAGAGATCTCCTCCACGTCCAGTGCGCAGCCTAGCGATGTGGGCGAGGAAGCTAAGCCACAGGTGGGTGACAGTAGCAAGAAAGTGTACTGTCGTTTCAGTTTACGCCTACCCCCAACCTGCCTAACCTCTTGACTAACCTGAGGTTAGTGTAGAGAATAGGTTCTACAGGGTACACTAGGGTAGTAGGGTAGGGTAACTGAAAGGACTGTAGATAAATTGTTTAGTCACTGTTCTTCTTAGCGTATAAAAGAGATTTCTCTCTCTCCTCTCTGACTGGTTCCTGACATGGAGTCTGTTCCTAGCCAGAAAGAGGTGCGATTTTGACGGCATGAGCCGTATGTCTGACGAAAATTAGCAGCGGAGGCGCTAGCGCTGGCGTCGTGCACAAGCCTCCTTAGTGCATATACGCAATCATCGAGCTTTCCGGGCATACTGGACTTAGTCAAGAGCCTTTAAGCCATAGGAAAATGATAAAATTGGCAAATTTGATTAGGACGTGATGGTCGTGTGTTTGCACGGTGATCCCGATAGTTTAGGACGTGGCAATAATAGTTAAGAACATGTTGCCATGAACGCAATTGTAAATGTTACAAGGTGACATTGATGTTGTTAGCCCCATGAGCTCTAGCGCTTTTTTACACGGCGTTTTTCTTCCACCCACTCAGATTTTTCAACTCAAGGCCGCGAGCAGAAGGCACAGTATAATTTGACCAAAGTTCAAGTCAACAATAGACATTTTTTTTATTTAACTTGCATAATCCATCCACTATAGGCTAAAAAGAAAAAGCGCACGCCTTCGGTTTCGTCGAGCGCCGCCACGAATGCACCGAAATCCAGGAAAAAGGCAGGACGACATTAGGTTCTTACTAGTTGTTACATTGTCTGGTACACCTCTTTGTTTGTGTTGCACTTGAGAAAATAAAGTGTTCGTATTGATCCTGAGGAAAATCTCTTTCTTTTTGTCTCAAAGTTAGTTCTGTCAAACTTTATCCGCTAAGGGAGGCAAAGCCCAAAAGAGCTGACGACATTTGGGGGAAAAAAAGTTTCGCTCTCTGTTCTGTGTTCTGACATTGGTTTTAATAACGCAGGTTTTATTTTTCTATCATTTAAATATGCCTAAATATAAAAATACAAATAGTGGTGATTAACTTTTCGTATTTTATATCCCCTCACAAAAGAAGTAAATGATATAAGAGCCATCTTCTGACATAAATGTAACAACAGAACTCTTCAAATAAATTGGTAATTATTTCCCTCGCTTTGGCGAGAGATGGCGCTCAAATAAAAAATTGGTTTCTAACTACAAATAATAATTGTTGAAAACAGTAGGCATGGTATTACCTACTAGATAGATTTACAGATACTTACTCGTACATATCAGCAATGACATACCTCCAGTGGCTTTGACAAAAGCCGTTTGTTGACAATTCGTTTGAGTAAATGATTTTGGTGCATGCTTTTATTGTAACACCTAAATGTACTTATCATAAAATTACTTTAAATTATTACTTTCTGTATTCTAAATCTAACCAATAACTCTAATCTAATAACTCTTGTCTTTCTGTAAAAATAATTTTATTCAAAATAAAATGTTGGTGAACGTTTTAATTCTACCAACAACTGTTTTTTAGAGCAATTGTCGATAATTCGGAAAACCGAAATGTGTGATTACGTTTTAAAGATGAAAAAGCGCGTTCCGTGGAATAACTTGTCGCGGGAATTGTCACAATTATATGTGATCAGGGGTAGGTTTAGGTGAAGTAACGAGATTATATTTTTCTGTAAAACTCAAAGTAAATTTACTTGCCTAAACAATGTTAATTACAGCAAAAATTAATCACAAGAAATTGAAAAAATAAAATCACAACAAAGAAATGCACTAGTAATCAATCACTTAAAACACAACAAACAAACCGAACAAATCTCTTGGCGCGAACCGCGAACACACATTGTGTTCGCGGTTCAATCTCAAACTTACTCTGAGTTACACGCACACATTCAGAAAAAGCCCAGCTTTAAATTCAATACAAAATGTCCAAATAAGTACCTACCGATGTAATAAAAAACAGACACAACTTGCTAGGAGCAAGCGAGAGGTCAGAAGCCAAATGCAAGCCAATGGGTGTGAAAGAGAAAGCGTTAGCACTGGCCGTAGGCCGTAGGTACAATATCGCATTAGAGTTTGACACGCTCGTTTTACGCAGAATCAGATGTTATTATTGACGTAAATTTTTGTTAGTCTAAGAATTTTTTATTTGTTGACTGATTGTAAGGCAAGCGGGCTTTTCGGCTTGTATGATAGATCCGCCACTGGGACTTATACAGGGTGAAAGGTATATGGACGCACAAACGGTTACAACGTCTTCAGTACATCATATCGAACCCCCAACAAATACATTTTTCATCAGTAATTCAAAATACCTACACGGTCAAAATTTATGAAGCAGATTTTTTAAATTACTCGTGAAAAAAATTCTGTGTGGTGGGGTTCAGAATTCTGCACAGCACGCGTATCAAGACCCCGCAGAAACGGGTTTTGTCGACAGAAGAATCGACAAAATGATGCTACGCGTGCTGAAGACGTGGTATGTATTGTAAAGACAGCCTTTAACATGCCCCACCCGCAGAAATATTTTAGTGCTAGGAAAGCAGCCCCATTTAAAGTTCGGTAAACAAATTACGATAGGCACAAATTGCAGACGCTGCTCCAGACATCGGACTCGAACAGATAATTTACTGAAGGATCAGTCAGAATCTGTCGTAACAGTTATTTTTACAAGTGCAACACAGACCAAACACGTAGAGAAATAAAGAAGGTGAGGGCAGGATGTAGAATAATTCAAAATGAAGAGGTGAAGGAAACATACCTTTTTTTTTATTTTTAGTTTGTAGGTATTTTTAGTTTGTTCTGTTCATTGCGTTGTCCCTTTTATGTTTAGTTAGTTTTTGTTTTTTTTTATTTAGTAAAAGTCGATTGGTGTAGCCTTTTAAGAGGTAGTTGTAATTATGTATGTAGATAATTAATACAGCAGTAGTTATTATGGTAAACAATTGAGCATTAGCCATACTGAAGCGACCCCGCTTCGGGGTACGGGACGAAAAGCTCACACGTCGATTGTGTCGCGTGACTTTTTACTTCAATTATTATAACAGTCACGTGGAATACGCCTCAGTTTGGCTTGGGAATAAGTTACAATTACTGATTGACTAATCAAAAATTATCATTAACACTAAAACGGGATATTTACCATGTTTTCTATTTATTTTGAACTGAATAAATTCAGTTTTATCTATGATCATGGTGCTTTGCAACAGTGCCGAAATATCGGAATCTCACAATAAATAGTAAACATGTTAAATATCCCGTTTTTAGTGTTAGTGAAGATTTCAATCAAAAGTTGTGTTTGTTTTTAATTAATTATGGATATTATTGGTCAAGAACTATTAGAATATTGTCGCAGGAACATTGTTATGTTGCGCAACTTTTATTTATCACGAAGAGGCATTAAGGCGAGGTGGGCGCACATTAGAGTTTTTTAAAACCATCTGAGACAAAGAATATAGTGTTTAAAAATTTAAAAAAAATATATGTTATAGTTAAGGATCTTATCTAGTCACAGTCGCATTCAGTTGCAAGACCTGATGAACTTCACTCGATAGAAAAAAATCGCAAAGTTACCCCTTTTTGTAACTTTTTTTCAATATTATGACTAAATTACTGATGTTTTACATTTAATTTTTATACTAAATTAAAGAAACTAATTAGTTCTAGACAAAGTGGCAGAGTTTGACTTGATAACATTATTTTCTTAATTACTATGTTTTAAAATGAATTAAAATCGTTCGCGGCGGCTCGGACAGGCCCGATTAGTCGCGCGCTGGCGCTTACCGACGACGGACCTGTGTCACTTTTTTCCGCGACAATTTCGCGTACCATACCGTCTGTTTTTGACCAAGTTTATTATAATTGTTGCAAGTTATAATGGGCAATAAACAACGCAAGCGAAAAAAGTCGTGTAAAGCAATAAAAGTAACAAATAAAAAGAATGCACTCCAAAGATATGTCACAGTACAAATATATACAGTATTGTGACTCGGCCCTGTCTTTGAAATGATTACTTACAGCCGGGTGGTACTTACGCGATAGGGCTGCGCCGGGCCTATAGTAAATATTTTAATTTCATCTACTTAGTTGAGTTTCTTTCTAGTTTTGTGATTGTTAATGTTATATTTTTATTAAAAAATTTGTTTGAACGAAATAGGAAGGTTCAATAAAAATACACTTATTGCAATTTACACAAAACACATAAACAAATCAAAATTTTATCTTTACAGTTCTCGAACCTACTAATAGCGAACTGGCTGTTTATTTTCAATTAGTTACTCAAACTGCCCAATTATGATTATTTTATATTCTTATATTTTATAGACAATTATTTCATTTATTAACATAGCTCTAATTTATCGCTACTAGATAGTAACAAATTTTGATCATAGAAAAAATATTTCATAAAAGTCAAGTAATATTACTTATCCAACTGCATATTTCTATGCTGTGTCGCTAGGCAAGGTCACGCGAGTTCACGAACGCGCTGTGTCCACGAGAAGTATTTTGCGCGCAGCCTACAGCGCTAAATGCCTACTTTTGCAGGAATACCTCGCCTTAACATCCAAAAAATACGCTCTATTTCACTAACGCGCTCATAGTCACTGTTCTAACTAAAAGCGCTCTGTTGTACTTTCAGAGGTTGGTATTGCTGCAAGTTAAAATGCCAAAGTGCTATAATATTTAAGCACCTTAGAGCGTTCTCTCATCGGAAGCATTTACCTGTAATGTAACAATCTTTGGGAGTATAGTTCTTCATCCGCCATAGAAAAGGGAGGACTTTAACTGCGCGATGTAGGATTTCTGGATTGATGGATGTTAGTTTATCATCGGTGCCATAGTCGGCGCTTTAGTACTTGTGTAATGTGATGCTGTAGTACTTTTTTTATTGTAAAATCTCCAAGATTTGATTTTGTACAGAAACTAAGTGAATCTGAACTGTTACATTAGGTATAGGCGAATGCTCATGGTGAGGGACCGCTATAAATGAATTAGGTGTCACTTAGTGTTTGTGAAAACAGGCAATCGTGCCTTATACGTCTTAAAAACCTACACATCACATTAAAAAAAAAAACATTACAAGGTAATGGGAGACAAGTTTTATAATGTTATTTTATAAAATGATAACAATAAATTTTAACTTCCAGAAGGTGAATGGCGATGAGAAGAAAGAGACTCCTATGGAAGTTGATCAAACTGGTGAGTTTGTGGCACTGACTACGATATTTTTTATTTGTTAAATGTTCAAATACTTTGCGTAAATTAAAATCTAACTGTCTATTTTCAAGTTAATACTTTCCCAGTGATTTGTTTTACAATTTTACTATAAATATTTTACTGACTGAATTTTACAATTTTCTTAAATGGAGAAGGCCTACATGCCTCCCCCATATTTTATAAATGTACTTTCTAACATTCAAATTTACAAACACCGCATTGTTTGTTCTCCTCAGTCGTGTCCCTCACTGGAGAGGATCACGACGAATCTCAGGTGATGTCTGCATGCATTTGCTGTCACCAAAAACTTAGACTTAAAAACATATAATAATAAAGCAACCTTTCATCCAACAGACAACCCAACACAAGAACAGAAAGACGAGACAGAAACAGAAACAAAATCAGCAGACGAACACACAGACAATGACCCGACAGAACCCGAGAACGCACAGACCGAGGACTCCAAACCAGAGACAACAGATACATCCAGCCAAGAAACTACAGATAGCCTCGATATCAAGTCTCAGGCAACGGAAACAGACAAAGCTGACGTAGAAATGAGCGAAGAACGCACAGAAGTCAACGGGACACCGGAAACGATTGAAACTAAAACCGTTGATGTTATACAGACAGCCAACCCTCTAACAACTACGGCGTGATGGTAAATGTGTTTGTGATTGGACAGTACGTAGTTGGTTTAAACGTTCGGGTTTGCGTTCTGGCGGTTGAGTTATACATATCTTTACGCTAAGGTAGTTTGGGACATTGCATTAATTTGTTTAGGGAGTTACTATGCGACACGGAATCGGCTTAAGCTGGTTAGAAAGATCTGTCCATGCAATAACTGCGAAAAAGACGTCATTGACCTCGTTTCGTTCGGACGACGCGACTCGACGAATATTCGTTCGTTTTCCAAGCGCTTTCTGATCGACTCAACCCAATTCCGCGACAACTGTGGTCGCTCTGGTGATTTTCTTAATAAATTTTGAGCCCTTTGCTGTACTTCACATCACTTAGCATGACTTTTATTTAACACATTATTATATAAACATTAGTTTATAAATTAAAACTTATTCTAAATGAACCGCCTCGTCGCATTTTTTAGTCTAAAGTGTATAATTAGATTTGATACGTAGCGCCTTCATTAAATTCGTGCCTTATCCTCTATTGAGGATTTCATCACGGATAGGCTTATTAGTAAAAACAAGCTTTTTAAATGAATTTTTAGTCGCTTTTCTTGTTTAAAACTGTGGTAAGGTATGTATCATAGTAATTGACTAGAATGGTTCAGTACTAGGGCGCAAAGTGCTGAAGCTAAGGTTTAATTTGTCACAAATTTGATCCTATTAACCAAACTAGAACATTGCGCCAACCAACATGTAAATGGGACAAGATCAGGAAAATGATGATGATTATTAACCAAACTAATTTGAAATCCGCCCTTTTTGCTGTTGCTCAAAGCATTTATTTCAATAAACTTACTTTTGGATTGACAGTGCGTCGCCAAGTCGGTGTTAAACCTGCCGTGGGAGGTTTCTGAAATTTTGCTCGGTTACTAGCATGACAATTGGCTTGCTCCTATTAGATGGTACATAAACACTTCTGCATACCCGTTTTGAAAATTAAAATCCATTCAGAAACAAAATTTACCAATCATCATTAAATTCAGTCGCAACTATGAGTTATATCTTCCCACAGTTGATAAGTTACAAATATTAATCTTTTCACAAAACTCACCATTAGCCTTTCGTCTGTCGTTAAACCCTTACGTATAAATTGACTAAGGTACCAAAGTGGTACTTTTGGACACTTGGTACATCCGATACCGAGTCTTAATGTACTGCATTGTATCAATACAGTGTATTTTTACAAAAGTATATTCGAAGTTGATCTAATAGGTAAGCTGAGCGAATGTAATGTTTTTAACGGTTGGTTCAAATACGCCTTTAGGTGTACAATAAGTACATTTCTGCCTATCTATGGCTGATTGAGGCGTGAAGGTTGTGTTATTAATAATTTAATATTATGTTTGACCTTTAATAAAGCTGAAACTTAAAGTAAAATTCTTTTTTTCCAATACTTTTCTTCTTTTTCCACTTCCTAAGGTTACCCTCTCTGCAATCATTAGAACGACTGCTGTGTCCCCAAAATATAATTATAAATAATGTTATCTTACGAGTATAAGTATTTAAATATAATGTTACTCAACATTTCGACCTTTTGAAGGTTTTAAATTCCATGTAATGGTAGTATAAGCAGAAATACTAGTTTTACTTTATTTATTCATACTTTTAAAACTATCGTTAAATACATTACATTTAGCAACATTTTCACACTTCTCCAATAGTTGTCAATGTGTAAGTTTAATAATTAATTACAGAACCGTTTGTTGTACAATTAAAATATTTAAGTCTTCGCGATTTGAAACGACGCGATTGTCAAATTAGAGGTTCACTGCATTTTATAATAGTTAAGGTTCCGGTCAAATATATCAATGTTCACTTTAGAAAGATCGATGTCTAAAGTAGGTAATAGGTCAGATCTTAAGTAGGAATGAAAGTGAAGACGAGGAGAAACAGAAGTCAATCAGAACGGCGGTTTAAAACGTGCGCGTGCGTTCAGCCAATCAGAGAAGAGTATTCAGACGCAGATAAACGAATTTTCTGTTTATTCCTTTCTACTCTGATCTCGGGCAATTTTCACATTTATCGTGACGTTTCGAATTGTTAGCAAGGCACTCATAGAATAGTAAATAATCGTTTTCAACTTCGAATATGACAAATGTTGCGTTCCGAGACTGCTGGCGTCGATATTTTGTTAAAGGATTTTTTAAGCTGCAGTTTTGTTCGACTCAAGTGTTTTTGGAAGGGACTTGTTTAAAAATAATGCAATCGGAATTGTTTTGGTTCGTAATAGAGGCTTAGAAACCCTCAAATTATTGATAATTCTAAGAAAATATAATAAGTTTTAAAATAGGGATGGTCGCTATCGAATTTACAAGTGTCTGACACCGTAGTGACATCTTAAAGTATAATAATAATTAAATAATCGTATTAAAAACTGATTCGAAGCATAATTTTATTTATCACAATCGGATTGCTTTGGAGTTATAAATTATAGCTTTTAAGTTTTATTATTTAATAAGTTGGCTGAACTAGAGAAAGTTGCCAAAATGTAGACGGAATTAATAATATTTGAGTGCGAACAAAATTGAGTGTTATCATGAAAACGCAAGCATTCTTGAACGTGTCGTGTAAAATAGTATCTTTTTAGCGATTTGTGGTCGCATATAGTGCTGAGGTTGCTAGATAATAAAGAAATATAAATAAATAATTATAAGCGAATTGTCGATTGTTGTATTCGTGTCCTTAGACTGGTACAAAAACAAACAATATTTCGGAAAATAGTTAAGTATTGTAGCAAAAGCATTGAAATCATAAAGTAAACGTTATGTTGAAAGTTTTTTTATTATTTTATAGTAACGTTTTTCGTGCATGATTATAAAAAGTACAAAATGTACTGATTCTTTCACACGACGCTATAATATTTCTTCATTGTTAAAATAAAGATGAATTACTATAATGTATTGTGTTTTCCTAATAAAATGTAGTGTAAGATTTGTGTTTTATTTTGGTGAATCAAATATTTTCTCAAAACTTTATTTATTTATTTAACACTAAGCACAAAGTACAGAGGCAGACTTAATGCCATAGGGCATAAGTTCTACGCTTTTCGTTAAAAAAAACATTCAATAGATACTTTTGATATGGTTTATTTTATTAAAGTTGCAGTAACTACATATTTGGAATACAAGTACTACGCTACATGCTTTTGAGCGTAGGTACATCATAGTTATCGACAGTCGTAGGTTTTATAAACAAAATCATTTTAAAAAAGAGCACACGGCGATTGATTTCAAACCATTTTTGACATATACAGACATACATAAACGCATGATCCTTACGTCATACTTCCTTTTTTGCAAAGTTTATACTAGCGACCCCTGCTTCGCACAGCGCCAACTATCGGGTCCCAAAACTAGCTGGAACCAACTGTACACATTACCAAAATTTCATTAAAATCTGTGCGGCAGCGTGTACGAGTATAGCGACACGTGTTTTTTTATATAATATAATACTACATGTGTGCATTTTAGACAATATTATACATAAATACTAGTTTCTGCTCTGACTACGACTTGAGCAGTGGTAAATTTTGCCACTGGTATCGCTACGATAATTCTATAAAAAACCTATCTAAATACTTTAGAAGAACAATTCCTCGAGTTTCTAATTGCCCTTGTAGACATACAGACATCAAATTTTTTTCAATATCACCTAAGTACTACAGTCCTTGCAGTTTTTTTTACATTGGTAATGTACAATCACACACAATGAAATATAAACACTTACCAATTTCAAGAGCGATTTTCTCCTACTGTATTATTAAGATTTAGAAGTATGATTGGATCTACAACATTTATGGATGGAATGAGTCCAGTATATATAATTTAGTAAGGTCCCTGAATTCGAACACAACTGATGTATGAACATGCCTATGTTCTATACAATTCAATCCCAACCAAATGGCGATGATGCGAAGGGTTTGTTCAAATTCATGGCCCACATCTTGTGAAAGTACAATTGTTTAGGATACGATGGGACTGACATACGCTATGCTTAAAAGCCCATATAAACAAATAAAGAAAAGAAAAAAAAAGTATTATTAAGATTTTTACGAAATAGTTCTAATCTCAAAGTAGAAACCCTATTCCACGGGAAAACCGCTTTTTAATTTTGCCAACTGTTAAATATCATTGCTCGTGACTGTACACACGGCGACAAAAATATTCAGTATAACCTGACCTCACTTTGTATGATCTTCCCATACAATGAGAGATCAACTTAATTTGGTTTTGCATAGCCTCATTGGTCGTCTTGCGTACCATCAAATTCTTATGAATATTCAAGTTTACTCCATCTGCTTATACATTCCTACTATGAATAATTATTTAGGGATGTTGACAGGTAATAGTTAGCTTATCATTAGAATACATATCTACAAAAATATGTATCTAGGAGTATGCATAATATTCAAAACGGACAATGAAAAATTGAAAATTTATGACAATTTCGTAAAATTTATTTATTAAACACTTAGTTATTTTAAAACCACACCTATACAAAATACATAGTATAGATAAGTTTATTTTCGTCTTTTAACGCCTTTGAAAATCAATCGCAGTACGCACAAACATGGGTAATTTCTAGATTTTATACACCGAAACAATGTTACATACAAGAAGTTCTCTATAATTTTAAATCTACATTCAATGTTGCCGTTAAAAGTATTAAAATCAACGTTTTGAATGCTCGACTCAAAACCGTCAAAACAACTTTTTATCATAAAAATAGGAACTGCTCATTTTAGTCAGGAAAATACCAATAAAAAAAAATAATGAATGTATTTTATGGGGAAGCGCCAGTTCATTTAACCCCATTGAATGACTTTTTTATGAAATAGTTATTGAATGAGGTTAAATCAATTTAGAGGGTTGTATTAATGATTTCAATTAATTATTATAATTCTGTAACTACATAGATACGTGTTACTTGCGCGACTCATTTTTCATCAACATACAACCTGACACTGACCTGCAAATTGAATTTGGCGGGCTACTGGCGCTCCCCAATGTAAAAATTTGAAAAATGTACATATTTCGGCATTTGACGGTAAAGTAAACCTGCGATCAGACGCTTCACTTATTTTTCATTTTTTTCTTTCATTCGTAGTGAAACGACTCCACCCAAAATTAATTTAATAGTGAACCATGTCACTTTTATTGATCGAAAGATGAAAGGAGCCGAACGTTAATTTCTATATAATTACGAAGTGTGAACGTTCAATGAAAAAAAAAAAAAACTTTCAGTCGAGTGACGCGTCTGTTACAGCTTCTATGCTTTAGCGGCTAGGTGCGAAAGCCACTTTACCACAAAATATCACAAATACACACCTGAAAAATTAAAAACTAGAAATGTAAGATTATGCATTGCATTCGAAGAAAAATTCTATAACCTGTACAAAAAGTATCTGATGTGAATTCTGCTCAAATTAAATTCTCACGCAATCACACTAAAAACCGGCCAAGTGCGAGTCGGACTCGCGCACGAAGGGTTCCGTACCATTATCTATAAAAACGGCAAAAAAAATCATATCTGTTGTATGGGAGCCCCCCTTAATATTTTTTTTTTTAATTTTTAGTATTTGTTGTTATAGCGGCAATAGTAATACATCATTTGTGAAAATTTCAGCTTTCTAGCTATCACGGTATACGAGATACAGCCTGGAGACAGACAGACAGCGAAGTCTTAGTAATAGGGTCCCGTTTTACCCTTTGGGTACGGAACCCTAAAAAACAGCCTAAAATGAATTAATAACATCTGTATTTAGAAGGTTTCTACTTAATATTCCACCAGTTTTTCCATCACCATTGAGGAACTATAAAAAATACAATTTGTGTCAATTTCAACATTTTATTGGTAATCTAGAATTTCATAAAGTAGTTGAACATTTTTCTGACTTACGTAGGACCTTTTTATCACCGCCTGCGGATAAGTTTTGGGGAACTTATCTAGTAGATAGTGTCAATCCGGAAACTAAAACAAGTCTTAAGAGACCTAATAATCATTTAAAGAATAAACCAGAAAAGTTGTGTGCTTCAATAATCTTCGTGATTCATCTCGCATTCTTTTTTTCCAGAGATTTAAAAGAGCGGCCATTGGCAACATTGCCTTACAAAAATTTTGATCTCGAGTCAGTAGCGACAATTTCAATTTTGACACACGAATGCGACCTGACCACCGGGCGTATCACGCTAGACTTAAGGACTGCTATACGTCCCGGTTCAGTTGGTTGACCTACATAAATAAATTCATTCGAAGTAAATTCTGCCAAAAAAACTGACGATTGAAAAACCTGACCTCAGCGAAAAAATCTGTACAGTGTAAAGAATTCCTCTAAAATGTATCTTGCCCTCATCTTCTTGTAATTACAGCATTTATGGCAGTCCTATACTAGACAGATCGACTTGTTACAAAGTTATAATTTACGATTTTTTGTCCCGTCTATCGCTCGTAAATATTTGAATGACTTTAATTTTTCCAAAGACAGACGATAATTGCCGAAGCGCATACTTTTACTGGGAAATCTGTAGCTACGTACTGCTTCCATATTATTCGACATACAATGCACAAACTTGCATTTATAGCCTAAATTTTAACGTAGTCTGTTACAAAAATGTCTTAAAAAACAACATTATATTCGGAGTTAAGACGCTAGTAATAATAACTTGTAATTGAGATTTTAATTGAAATGGACGTTAATGTCCAGAATTTGGCAGAGTATACCGCTTCAAGGGTTCGTAAGCTGTTACGATATTCGCTATGCTCGTTGTTTTATAATGATGGCCTCAAAAACGGATAGATTTGAAGACAGTGGAAAGGATACCGACATACAAACGGTTACCATGTATTCAGTACATCATCCTGAATCCCCCACAAAGAAATTTAGTATCGGTAATTTTAAAAAGAATACGTGGTAATCGATTGTGCATCGGTGTCCTTTCCATCCTGTACCTATGTTTTTATTGGTTAAATAGGCAAACTATCTACATAAGATGTACACGGATCTTTTAGCGCACGGCCAAAATCAGAACTTACGCTGCCATTTTCCTTTTACACAATTTCACAATTTTTTTAAATATTTACTAGGAACATTTACGTGTCACTCAAGCGCCAACAAATCCTTGTAACACTGTTTCCTCACTTTTATAACAAAATAAAGTTCTTGTGAAGGGTCAAAGTAGGTCATTCGCATCATTGGTTTATAACAGATAAAAAAAAAAACAAATTTCAACTCTCAACGCACGGCTTAGCTCATACAATTTAATAAAAAAAAACGCCTTTGCAGATATGAGCTTGCACAATGCCAAAAAATAAGTATCTATCCGTTTGAGAGGCAATATCTTAGGAATGGTTGGGCATACATCGATGACACAAACAGCTATATTGTGTTAAAATTAAACATCTATACATACACACATACTAAAACACTCAGCTTTCATAATAAAACATATAAAATAAGTAAATTACCGAGGTCCCAAGTGGCGATATTGCGACTCGGAACGAATTCGAGGGCTTCTACAGTTAATGCAAGATTTTCAATCGTAAGATGAATTAGAACAATCATGGAACAATGGAAATGATTTTATAAGTAACTATGTGAGCGAGATAACAATTTCAAAATATCATTGAACGAAACAGCCGTTACGGTCAGTGGCCCAAAAGTCTGACAACCAGTCTTACGAGGGGTATCGTATTACCTAGTACTAACTGGCTTGTGAAGATCAGATAGGCAGTCGCTCCATGTAAAATACTGGTATTCAGCTGCATCCGGTTAGACTGGAAGCCAACCTCAACATAGTTGGAAAAAGGCAGGCAGATGAAGACAGAAACTTCATAAAGGGTCTTGTTAAACCCTGTATAGACATTTTGTCAAAGAAGTAACTAACCTAACAAGCTGTTTTTCTAACAGAGCCTTAAAAATCTTTAGTACCGACTAGCATTCAAGTAGCAGTGTTGTTAATAGGTGCCTAAGATCAATTTAGTACTTTCTCTTCTATAATTCCGACTAACTCCCACTGTCGACTGTTGACCAAAATCAAACTAAGTTCATTCAAGAATTACAGCGGTTTCTAATGAAACTAAACTGCTTTCAAATATTATTTGGGTTACATTTGACAGCAGATTTACAGATCAGTCGTCCCCTCATATGCAGTGTTATAAAAGCTGAATATTCGAGTACGTGTGCGTACATAAGTGTACACATTGAAGAAGCAATAATAATTGTTATTTTACATAGATGTTATGTACACAGGTGATCACTCGCCGATCTCTGCGTCCTCGGCTTCATCTGAAAAAAAAAAAAAAAAATATTACATACATCACCGTTCTGGGACTAGCAGACAGGGCACAACTATCAGTAGGGAAGGGTCAATTTTTGTAAGAGGTAAGCTGGAGTACATATCTTTAATGTGATTGTATTATTTGTCTATAGAATACTGACTGTCATTTTTCAAAAGGAATCCGGTAGGAATCGAGTTGTTTGGAACCTTCGCCACTGCAACCTATACTTTTACTTTAAAATTCAATGTTAACACAGGAGAAAGTTTTACTATACCGTCAACGATCGGCGACAGCTAAAAGCGAGTTGAGTTAGTAACTAAGAGATCTCGCCAGTAGTTCGAACAGCCAGCTATCAAGAGACCTACATGTTTTCCACATTTTTTGAGCGAGGAAATAGTTGATACTGCCTTGTTGGTCTTCTGGTCGTGCAAAGTGTTATTGGGTTTTTCCATCGGGAATTTTCTCATTAGCAGCCAGAGTCTGGACTTGTGCTCGGTTGATGGCAATATATTCGCCGCCTATTACATTGGAATTAAACATAACTGGCGAAATGTGGGTGTACTATTAGATACACCTCTGCCTTGTCCTTTAAGAAAAGAAATAGGGTTCCGTGGAAAAAAAATTAAACCCTTGAAATTAGTAACAAAATTCGATTCAAAAGGGAAGTAATATTTTTTTATAATAATTTTCCGCGGCCAACAGCTAGTCTTTAATAAAGACTAAAGATGAATGGACGAACGATGATGAAGAGGGCGATTCATAAATATACGAAATACATTCGGCATTTCAGCGTGTAGAACTCAAGTTGTCATACTAACTATGACAATTTGAGCTCTACACGCTGAAATCAGAGCACCGATTATTTTGAACGAATTTTTGAATCCTAAATCCAACAACAGACCCGGTAAGGGCAGGTTGTGGGCACAACACGTACATACTTTAGTACAAAGTCTTCAGTGAGTCCGGTGTCTGGAGCCGCGTCCGCTATTTGACCAAACTATTAGAAAGTCACTTGTCACTCACGTTGTCCATTCGCGTTCTCGAGCCTCATCTGCCGAAGTCGTGCAGCGGCATCCTCAGGGGACATGTTACTTTCCTCTGCATCTTCAAACTCGTCCTCTCCTAGTAAAAGATATCAATTTTATTTAATACAAATTTTAAATTCATTCAATTGAAACATGAACATCAAAGGACAATGACCAAAGTTGGTACCAAAAAGTCTCGCGCCTCAAAACCAAAATATTATAGTAATTAGTTTCATATTTTTTTACGGCATTACGCGTCGGGGATTTGATTTTTGAACTGGAAATATACTTTTCGAGTTTAAAAGTACGAATATTGTTTTACTCCCTTTATATGACGTTCCGTTTCAACTGAATATAAATGACGTTCCGTTTCAATTGAACAAACCCTTGTCTGTCGAGCGAACTCTAAAATTAATTACAATTAAGTAAAATCAGTACACCAAATCGATTTAGTTTGGTTTATTGCTATTTGCAACAAAATAGATTTTCTCAGCCTAAAGATTTTGATTTATCGATTACATCCCTAAATCCCGACTAGTTTATAGCACTTACTATATATACTCTATGGTTTATAGTTATCTTATCTGTGGCATCTGACATTTGTACTGTACTGACTGACTATTGGCAATGTAAAGGTCTAAAATAAAATCGAGTTTCAGTCAAGCATACTGTGGATGTTACTTTAACTCGTAATTCTTACTAATATTAGTGTACTACGCTGTTTTTAGAGCAATAATGTAATGTATGTGTGTTAAAATACGTCGTTGGTAGCGTCGAAAAAATAGACCTACTTTTTAGGTTAGTTTCGATTTTATAAAATAACTATGAAACGCGGGTTTTTTTTTCAAAAATAATTTTTGTAGGAGTTAATACGATCAGTGTAGTCTATAAAAAACAAGGTTTGATTTTGATGCAGCATGGTACGGGATTCCATACTTCCATGAGCATTCTCTTTTGCACAATGAATGTTCTAGAATGTCGCTCGCATTCGGAAAAAATACTCTTGTGCAAAAATGCTAAGTACAAATTTTTTGAAAAAATTGATCAGCTGAACGGGTTGAAAAGTCGTGTCGTGGAAATCTACGACGTGGATGGGAATTAATATTCCGTGAATCGTGAAAACTGATTTTGCAGTCATGCGCCAATGACAGAAATAATGAATGGACCCAGTATTTTCTACGATGCGATACGTAGTTTTCTTAGGGTGTTACCAATCGACCGATACCATTGATCGATGGTAATGGATTAATCGAAAGAGAGAAACTATCAATCGACGTCAACTAATCCCTTCTACCATCGATCGATAGCAACGGTCGACGATAGATCGATTGGTGTGGTAACACACTTAGACACGACTCAGCGACGTTGTGGACATTGTGTTTGTGTGTTATCGGCTTCGCTCCCGTAATGTACGGAAAATAACCCTCGGGAACGTTTTTAATGTAGCCTATGACACTCTGGGATAGTGTAGTAGTTCCGTAGATTACAAACAAATTTTACTTCTTTATAATATTATATTAGAATAGATTGTGTTCTAGCCAATATGTTGGTCATAAACGTGCAGCCTAAGTGATTACCTTCATCGAACTCTTCACCATCCATGTAGGGCTCCTCATCCTCATCGATCTCGTCTGCGGGGTCCGGATGGAGAGACTGGCCCTGGTTCATTGCCATGAACATCGCTTCCAATTCGTTGTCATTGGGAGGAACGAACCTGGGTGGAGGGAACACTTGATAAGACCAAGACTACTCTTTCTTTCTTTATCGTGTGAAACTGTTACCTGGTAACAGTTTTTATGCCGCCCATGGACCTCTGACTTCGCGTTACATGCCGTCGAGAAATATCTCTCAGGCACTACTACTATTTAAAAAAAGATACTAGAACACATAATAGGCTATTAGATCAAACTATTAGACCAGACTAAAAAATGATAGCCACGTATTTTTTCTCAAAATATGACGACGATAGAGCGCATCAAATTTCAAGAGGGGGCTTATGAGGTCACTGGTTAGTAAAAAGTAACAGGCGTGTGACGTCACGCGAGATTCCAACGCGAAGTATCGTGTTCATTTTTCATTTACGTTAAAAAAGAAAAAAATACGTTTCCAATATTTTTTGATAATCTAACTGACGGACTCAATAGATTTTTCAAGCAAATACCCTATTCTGAATAATTCTTCTACGGCCCCATCCACGGCTATCGTAAGACTCGAGTTACTTGAGCATGTAGCCAAGGGCCATTGGCCAAGTCGCCTAAAACGAACACTGCACAAGCAAACTATAGGGGTTGAAAAGATCATGTGCGGGAACAGCGTTGTAGTCACGACATCAATAAATTGCTTTTTCTTTTGTTAGCCTGAACTGTCCCACTCCTGGGCAAACGCCTCTCCCATTTCTTCCACGATAAGTTATGTATTAATTTAAAAAAAACCGGCCAAGTGCGAGTCGGACTCGCGTACGAAGGGCTCCGTACCATATCCGTTACCATCTATAAAAATTGCGGTTTACGATTTATGACGTATTCAAAAAAAAAACTACTTACTAGATCTCGTTCAAACCAATTTTCGGTGGAAGTTTGCATGGTAATATGTACATCATATAATTTTTTTTTAGTTTTATCATTCTCTTATTTTAGAAGTTACAGGGGGGGGACACATTTTACCACATTTTGCAAAATGGCGATTTAGTCACCTGTGTCTTTCAAGGGGGAGATTCTACCCATTACACGAATAAACTTTTGCATTGAAACTCATACGACATATCCCATATAGTATAACAGTGCTGTAGATTGTCTTACCGTAGTTTAGTCATGGGCTCCTCATCAGCATCGTATTCATCATCATCGTCGTCAGCTATCGAGTCGCCGGCGCCCTGCTGTGTCATCTCTGGCAAACTGGGAAGGAAAACATATTACTCATCAACAGCCTGTAGTAGTCCATATCAGGGCAATGTAGCCTCAAATACACAGCATTGCTGGTGATATAACATAACATTACACTACAGGTGTCATCCCCAAAGGGTTAGGCAGAGGTGTACTTAATAGTACACCCACATTTCGCCAATTATGTTTAAGTCCCATGCAATAGGAGCGAGCCTTTTTGCTATCAACCGGGCACAACTCCAGACTCCATGGCTGCTACTGAGAAATTCCTAATGAAAAACCCGATAACACTGTCTGACCCGGGAATCGAACCCAGGACCTCATGCTCAGCAGTCGCGATTCTGACCATTTGACCAATGGTGCAGTCACCAAACAACAAGAGCAATAAACTCATTACTTATTCCTATTTATTTGTAACTGCGATTGCAAACATGCAATAGCAATTATTACAAATAGAAAGTGTCTGTTTTGCAGTCTAATTGTTACCGCTTCGCGAGTATCAATGGTTTTAATTGTTTTGCACGGATCCCTAATCCTTTTTCTAAAATAAAACTAAGTTATAGAATCATAAATGACAGAAAAAATCGCGTTTTTTTTTCGCTGAATTAAAATAACAATTTTGTATGACATTTAAAATAAAAGTCTTAGTTACTCCTTATAACATCAGCTATCTGCCAGTAAAAGTACCGTCAAAATCGGAGTTTCGGAAATTTGGTGGAACAAACAGAACAAAAATTTTTGTTATATGTATACTTATTTTAATATTCATTCAGTAAAAAGCGATTATTACAAACAGATTTTTTTATATTAAATGGGCCTACTCTAGGCCTCAATCTAGCCCTGAGAACAGAGATGAGGTCAACGATGGAACAAGCTACTTAAATAATTTATTAGTGTAGATGTAAGAAATCATCCCCTTTCTAGCCATATCATGATAAACACCATCAAGTTACTTTGCTTTTTTCCCTACCTCAACTTACCATAGGATGTGTTTCAGACTCAAAGTATTTTGCTCTCATATCAAAACTTATCTGTGGCCCTAAAATAGCAGCCATAGCAGAATTAATACAGGATAACAATATGAATTACATTATAATTTGTAAAATGATCAAAAGCAGCCATTTATCCCCATTCCATTATTGTATTACCCAGTAACTATGTTGTAGTGGTCCGATCTCCATGTAAAATCCTAGTATTAGACCGGAAACCAACCTCAACATAAAACAGGCTATGCAGCTAATGTCAAACTTACCCAAGTTCATGATTGATGACCAGTATGAGTCCTGGGCCAGGGTCCCTCTGGATGGCATGCAGGGAGATATTCTGGTACAGCAGGGTCACTGTGGGGGACGGGCCACCCTGTCTGCCTACACCACCACCCCATACTACATTACTAGAAGAAAGAATAAAAATGTTAAACTTGTTTTAATCTACTTGAAAAAGAAAAATGTTTTTTTGGCACATGCCGCAAGTGCACACAAAATTATCACCATCAGCCCTTGTCCCATTCTACTTGGGGTCAGCGCAAAACATTTTCTTCTTCCATTTTCCCCTGTCAGACATCAGGGCATCATTTACTCCTTTTTTCATATCATTCCTCACACAATCCTTCTGTTTTAGAGAAGCATCTATACATTTAATTTATACAGTCAACTCAACAGTCACTAAAAAAAAATGTTATTCTTTAATGAATCAATCGTCGCCGAATTCACCGCTCCTAAGGCGGTAGTATGACTCTAATTTGAATTCAGATCATCCATTTTATTATTCTATTGGATGAAGCTGTTGCAAAGAGAGGGTCACCTCTGTGTTCATTTTGTTTTCACATAAACTACTTGATTATCAGTACTTGTGTTTGATGACATCTGTTTCTGTTGTGTTCAGCTGATTACAAAAAATAGTAAACAATTCAGCTTCGAAGTTAATATTTTTCTAAAACAGCCGCAAATGGAGAAAGTTTTATCATACTATAAAGGACTTTCCGCAGCGAGTTTTAATTATATCATAATCATGTTTCTTTTGTTCCCTTTGTTATTCCCAAGAGGAAAATGTGCGTGAACCTTCATGAAAACGTGCGCCCTTGCGCAAATTATGTGACAAAACAAAAACATTGAATTATCAGAAAGCGAGTACAAAAAAAAGTTTTTTTACTTACTGCTCGGTGATGTACAAAGTGGCGGTACCCAAATCCACGTCGTTGTTAACTATTAACTGCACCGAAGGCAACTGCATTAATATTCCCTCGGCCGGTACCGAAAATGTTGGTGATACAACAACCATTTTGGCAAATTAATCAAATAAAACCCCTAAATTACACAATAACTGCGCTATACGTGAATTTAACGCGTCTTTTAAGTACTTTAGCACATCAGTTGCGGCAAAAAATCTAATAACAAAATAAATTCTCACGATACGAAACACGCTTCGCCCGAGAATAAATACGTTTTATTATTGGCCAATTTAAGAATTTAAAAACTGTAAAAGATTTTTTACAAGTTTCTGAGAAAAGAAGTCGTTATAAATGAAAATGCATTTATTAACATCGTACTAATTTAAATTTAAATAAATAAATTACTATTAAAGCTTAATTAGGGTTGACTGGCATGAAATAATAAAATGATTGACGAGAGGCATTAATACCGAGTGGTATAACTAAACGTGAACAACTACATAATGTTGCCTTGCCATAAAACCCACAATGCGTTGGTAATCATTTTTGCTAAACGAAAATTTACTTAGAATTACTACTCCTAAACCAAACTACAAATTATAATGAATCGTTTCAGTTTATACTAAATTGATCACAATAGATTTTTGATCAAACTGTTTTCAGTTGACTTTTTAACTGTCATGATTTAAATGGTCTTCTTTGTGTTAAAAATCTGGTAATATTAGAACTTTATGTCAAAAATCTACCATGTCAATAAAATCACAATATCGTCTATTGTGATCGATCAATAAAATAATTTTTTTATTAATAAACATGCAGCTAAATGAAACCTAGTGATTTTTTATTGAAAATGGAACAACATTTTAGTATACTTTGTGAGAACAGCGATAAACAAGGCAACAATGCTGATCTTGGTTCGGAAACTGATGTAAGTCATGAGTCCGTTTTTGTTTTCTTTATTTCCTTATAGCTTTCTACCTTCTTACTAGAATATAGTAAATGTTACGGTAACAGAGTTGCTTTACCTTGTATTTGTTAAAATTATGGCATAATTAATGGTACAGAGAAAAATGTTCGTACTATTTTGTGATTTAATTGTTATTAATTTGAACTTACCAACTATTTTAGCCTTTGGAAGAATTTGGAGCTGAAACCGCTTTGGCTGTTAAACCAAGATTCTATAGAATGAACAGTATTGTGTTTGCTGAGCCTTTGAAATATATGGTTAATGAAGAAAACTCATCAAAAGGTAATTTTTTCTTGTGTAATAAGTAAATGATTTTTTGTATAAAAAGCCTTTAGTTTTTCATATTGGTTTGTAATAAGAAACTAAGAAGATGCTGCAGTTAACAGTTTTTGCTTAAATGAGTTGCATAGTTAAACTATAAAGATGTGTTAGGTCTCCTCTCAACAAAGTAGCAAACACAATAAAGTATCCTTGGACTATTATATCCTTTTATTTAATTTTTGTTTTAGATGAAACTGAAATAACAATCATAGAAAATGTAATAGTACATAAGAAGACTGGCAAGAAATATAAAAAATATCAGTTCAATATTGAAGACGGCTCCCCAACGAGATGTACTCAGGTAAATGGATTATATTATGGACACACAATTTTTTTTCTCTTGGGTATAAACAGTATTCTGTAAAGCCACATTTTATCACACCCTTAGAGGCCAACATTTGGCAACCCTCTTTTCAGAGCCTTATTACCCAACTACGGCATCTCCAAAAAGAAGTGTTATTTGCACAAAATCTTTGTATTTACTTACAAGACTGCTAAATCTCACCTGTAAAATAAAAAAAAAATAAGATCAGCCCTTTTGAAATTGTCTTATGACAACACCAAAGCCTTGATATAGCATCTGCAATTTTACACAACAGCCACACACACACTCACACCCACCCACATACACACACATACACTCACAAAAATACACCATCGTACAAGCTCAATAAATGCAAACATTCTTTTATTTTAATTTTATTACTTTATGTTCAGAAGCTCTGTAATGTTTTAATTTCAAATCCTGTTAATATTTATTATTATACTTTAATGTATTCAATTGAATTTAACTATTTGATTAGCCAAATTCACACTTCCGAGTTACAAGATACTAGCGATGCTTAGTTTGTGGCTGACCAATATTAAGAATGACACAACTGTTTTATTTCTATATATACAAATAAATAATATTGAAGTATCTATTTGTAAATAACAGCTTTTTACTGAATGCATATAAAAGCATATACGGTACTTATAACGAAAACGTATTTTTTTTTCAATTTTTGTCTGTCTGTCTGTTAATTCTGGCTAATATCTGAAACGGTTCGACCGATTTTGACGGGACTTTTACTGGCAGATAGCTAATGTTATAAGGGCTAACATAAGCTACCTTTATTTCAGAATAAGAATTAGGGTTCCATGCAAAAAAAAAATTATGAAATTGGTAACAACATTTGATTCAGAAACGGAAGTAAAATTTTTATAATAATTTCACGCGAACGATGATCACGGGCAACCGCTAGTAGATTAATAATAAACTTATTTCAAAGTGTTTTCATTACAGAAGCGACAAATACTTAGAAACATAGAAACAATTGCCACTAATAAAACATTTGTTTCAGCTCAACTGCCTCCGGACATTCCCAACAAAGACCCACCTCTTAACTCACATACGCAGAGTGCACTGCGCGGACCGCAAGAGGTACATCTGTGAGCAATGCGGCCGCGGGTTCCCTGAACGCCACATGTTGAGACGACATGCTCAAACGCACAGTGACAAGACCGTGGAGTGTCCTGTTTGTGGTGTCAAGCTGAGGTTGAGGACTAGGTTAGTAGTAGAATATAGATAGACTCATGAGACGAGCGTCTATGGACGCGACCAATGACCAATTACCGCGATGGTGGTTAGACCCATTCACATGATCACAAGTTGACAGATAAGCACTCTCAGGACTACAATTTAGTGAACTCTTTTTAGTTGTGCTTGTGCGTTATCTGACACAAATCCTTGTCAAGTATTAATTTTACATTGTAACTAGAAAATATTAGCACATCATCCACATAGTCGAAGAAGAAAAATGCATATTATAGAGCAGGGGTTGCCAAACTGTGCGCCGCGGCGCCCTGGTGCGCCGTAGAGAGGAAAGAGGGACGCCGTGAGACACTTCTGTTTACTATACTCCGGAAACTAATCTTAAGTATTCGATAAAAGTCTAATGAGCCTGTTATCTCACAGGAATCAATGCCGATTTTCACGGAAAATCTTTCAAAGACAATCTCGAAAAATTTTCGTGAATCCATAATCCTTTCCATGCACAAGAAGAAGATAGTCTCATTGATCTCTTGCGACAGCAGCCTTGAACTAAGGTTCACGTTTTCCGATTTGGTGGAGTTTTGGATATTGGTCCAAAATGAATATCAAACTTTCAATTCAAAACCTCTAAAAATTCTCATTCCCCTTGCAACATCTTATTTATGTGAAGCCGGATTTTCAAATGTATTTATATGTCTCAACACTATTATAAAAACTCTGCTTTTTTGACTAGGTAGGGCGCCGAGGCAAAATACACTTGGGAGCAAATAAATCGAGCCACTACCTTTTTTCACGTAAAATGGTAAATATTTTTGGTAATATGGAACGTATCAATTCGAACTATATATCGCCTAAAAGTTTAGTTAATAACCTTTACAATGAGGGTAAATTATTGAATAATAACCTTATTGAATGATAAATTATTGGCTCTGCAAGAAAAATGGTAATTTTGATAGAAAATTTAGTAGGGCTAAAACAGTCCATAAAAACAATAAAAAAAACAAAATTATTGCAAAAAAAATATTCTTAATAACTGGTATTACCCCCCCGGGCCCTGATACATTCTTGTAGCCTATTAGTCATCGATCTGATCAGCGTTACGATGACATATTGTGGTATGTTCTCCCACTCTTCAAGCACAGCGACTTTAAGCTCGGGAATGGATGAAACAGCGGGAACCCTGGCTCGGACTCTCCGTTTTAGCTCGTCCCATAGGTGTTCGATCGGGTTCAAATCGGGACTTCGTGCTGGCCATACCATTTGTTGAATCCCGATCGCAGACAAGTATTCCGTAACGATCTGCGCGGTATGAGGTCTCGCATTGTCATGCATAAACAAGAAATTTTCTCCGACAAAACCAGCATACGGCATTACGTGGTTTCCAAGAATGTCAGTTATGTATCGGTCAGCTGTTAATCCACGTCTACCACTGCCATCGTTGGCGGGGTCGACGAAGACAAGTTCCGTTTTTCCGTCTAGAGAAATTCCTCCCCACACCATACAAGAACCACCACCAAAACTCACCGTTTCTCGAATGCAACATTGGGCAAATCTTTCACCAGGACGTCTATACACTCGGTTTCTCCCGTCATTGCTAAAAAGACAGATTCTTGACTCGTCAGAAAACAAAACTGACCTCCAGTCTTCTAACGTCCAATTAATGTGTTCTCGAGCAAACTCCAAGCGAGATCGGCGATGAGCTACAGTCAATTTTGGGCCAGTTGCTGGTTTGTGTGATGTTAAATTTCGTTCTTTTAGTCTTCGTCTCACTGTCCACCTACTGATTGCGACTCCTCGAACGTCACGTAACGCTTGCTGTAGCTGAACAGCATTAAGTCCACGGTCGCGCAACGAATTGGTTGCAATAAAGCGGTCGTCACGTTCTGTTGTTGCCCGTGGTCGGCCAGTTCCAGGTCGCCGAACAAAAGCACCAGTCTCCAGATACCTGCGGTATACCCGCTGTACCTTTGAACGACTCAAATGAAGTCTGCGTGCCACTTCACGTTGTCCGTGTCCAACCTCAAGTAAAGCTACAACTTAGGCAGCTTCCGTCGGTGTAGTATCCATTTTATCAGGTTATTTTGATTACACAGACACAGATAAAGACAACAATAACAAGTAATATGGGTATGATTAACAAAAACCTCAAATTTAATCTTTTCTTAACAGAGTACAATAAAAATGTCATAAGCAAATTAAATGCGATAATTTTATTCTACCCTTTAAACTTTAATAAAAATGAAATTTTGACAACTAACTACCCTCATTGTAAAGGTTATTAAATACCCTTTTAGGCGATATATGTTTCGAATCGATGCGTTCCTTAATACCAAAAATAATTACCATAATGCGTGAAAAAGGAAGTGGCTCGATTTATTTGCTCCCAAGTGTATTAAACCTGTTAGTGCGCCGCGAACTGAAAAAGTTTGGGAACCCCTGTTATAGAGGATAACTCATAAGTGCCTAAGCAAAGTTAATAAAAAATTTATGTGACCACCGCATGAGCTTCCGCTACCAAAAGAAACCCAAAAGAATCACTCAAATAGAATAAGTAATCACGGAAAAATCGGTGAACACACATGAAAAATAGATGCTGGTAGTATACATAACCTCCTCCTTTTTTAGCTGTTGGTTAAAAAAAAGCTCTTCTTGGTAGTCTGATAAACAGAGAAGAAGGTTTAATATCGAAGTTTTCTCTTTGTTCCCAGACTAGCAACCCATCTTCGGTCTCACTCCAACCTACGTCCTCACGAGTGTGATATCTGTAAGAAGACTTTCGCGAGAGCGTCAAGTAAAGCGACACACGTCAAGTTTGTGCACAGAGAGGGATTGCTGGACTGTGCTGAGTGTGATAAGAGGTATGTATCATCATCTGCCTGCATTTTCCCAACTTAGGTTTGGGTTGACTTCCAGTCTAACCGGACGCAGCTGCACACCAGTATTTTACATGGAGCGACAGCTTATCTGACCTCCACAACCAGTACTAGGTAATACGATACCTCTTGGTAAGACTGGTTGTCAGACTTTCGGGACACTCGACTACCTGTAACAACTGCCAAAGACACTAGTCTATAAATGACAGCCGGGACCACCGGCTTAACAGGGTTTCCAAGGTATAGAGGAGTCTCGATATGAAATGGTCACCCATCCACACCCTTGAAGATCGACCCGGGTCGTTTCATTTTCACTCCATTATAGTATTTTATTGTATATAGGGCTGGTGTCCACGACTCCACATCCAAAGCTCGTATTTTTTGTTGGGCCATATCATCAAATTTATATGACGAGTGTGTTGTCTTCAAGAAGACTTACTTCGGAGCTAGGCACTTAAACGATCTTAGGCACCAAGGAGTTTTTTTTTAATTACTCTACTGTAAATATTTCTCCTGTATCCTCCTGTGTCCTGGGGTGCGTTTACAAACATTTAAAGTCACATACACAAACAGGCAAACCCGGAACTACTACCTATAGGCTAAACAAAGATTTTGTTCCGTTCGGGGATCGAACCCGCGACACGCAGCGCAGCAGTCAATCGCTCAGCCACTGCGCCAACCGTGCCGTCAAAGGCTCTTGGGCATCTTAGGCACTCACGACAGTTTTGACACTCACACTAATAGATTTCGCTTGTCGTAGGTTTGCATCTCGGAAACAATGGAGTCTACACATGACGACCCACAGAGAAAAGAAAACCTGACTGAAACATTTGACAAGGAAAAGGTAAGTCATAAAACTTTCGTTTTCAAAAAACCGCGATTACTTGAAAATTATACCTAAATATTTTCTTAAATCTTAATGCTTTCAATAAAGAGCTACTCGTGTATGTTTATTCTACAGGCGCACATACAATGGTTTTAGAGGTACACGATTCTGCAAAACGTTACTCCAGCAGGAATCCTTTTTTCCAAAACGACTAAGTGCACTAATTTTTTATGTGGTGCACATTCACAGCAGATTACACACTAATTATACGTTCCACTCATCACTCTAGGAGCCACTTTCCTGCTGGGGTAACGTACACCATATTCTCAGATTGTCGGAAAAAGGTTAACTAAATAAGGTTTTGTTCTTGGGTCATTTTTTTATAATAAATTAAGTAATTAAATTTACAATAATTTAATTTCAAAATTTTGGATTTGCATTCAAATCACTTTTAATTTTTAGGCAAACAATATAAAACCAACTAAAATAAATGCACTTTAGATTATCCCGCCCAAAGAAAAACTGTAACCACTAAACCCATTAATAAATTGTATGAGCCATAAAATGATACTTAATGGCTTAAAATGATCCTGCCAGGGCTGCGGGACTGTTCGAAAGAGATACCGCGGCCCTGGGACATAAAGGGCCAAAGAAGGAACATGGGTGGTTTTTAGTCAGTAAGAGTCTGACACTTTCTTCCGCTCCGTCCAGAGCGGGAGGGGTCATTTGATGAAAAAAAAAAAGACTTAAAATGATCTTTTTCTCCAGGCACTTTCCTGATATAAATATTTTACACTTTTTTTTTTATTGAAATTACAGTTTTAAAAGTCTAATAACGATTCAAACATAGTCGTACTATATCGTATTAAAATTTTGTGTGTTCGGTTTAAGATCACGTTATGTGTTTTTCATCAACTGAATAGTGGTCCCGTCATTTTGATATCAAAATAGCGGTAAGTACCACTTTCTTTGTAGAAAATTTTAAAATTTTATGGATGTAGAATATTTACTATGAAAGTATGAAATAGTAGAAATATTGTATTATATCCTATTCATATGATATTCGCAAAACCTGGCGGGGTCCTGTCATCTTGACGTTCATGATAATGCTGGTTCACCACATTTAAGTTACTCACTTTCGGTTCGGCACACCAGAATTGTGAGTGTGCACTTTCGGTGTACTCCTCTGAGGTCTTAAGGTCGATCCTCGGTTCGGGAAAAGTGTTATTCGATTTTACATTCATTTGGAATTCTTGCCTGGAAACTAGCAATAGGATCGTCAAAATCAAATTACCTTGAACATTGACTTTACTATACATCTCTACCTATACCCTATCCCTATAAAAATGATTATTACTACGAAATTTTCCATGTCAACTCAAAGGTGCGATTTTTCATATTTCATATCTTCTTTAGAGAAGTGCAAGCATGTGGCACTAACGTTGTCATGGAAACGCCTCGTGAGTTCCGAACTGGCGATGGAAATATGGTGCATTATTGGCGCAACGAATTCCTGGATACGAGTTTATTCTGAACTACATTATTAATGATGTTGTTGAGTTTCTCCATCAGGAATTTCTTAGTTGTAGCACGGAGTCTGGTTTTTGTCCGATTGCCCTCTATTGCATGAGACTTAAGGTGGAAGCATCAGGCTAGCCCGCGAAATTCAAATTTTCTTACGTTTTTTGCAATTTTCAGGTTAGTGTCAGGTTTTTTGTTGATTAAAATATTATTCGCGGCTGTAAAACATATGTAGTTACAGAATTATAATCATCAAAATCACCAATACAACCCTCCAAGTTCATAAAGGCGTAAGAACAAAAAAAAAAACAGAAAAAGTCATTCCTACAGCTATATTCCTAGAGCATATTTTCACTGGCCTGCAAATTGCAAAAAACGTAAGAAAATTTGAATTTCACGGGCTGGTTGGTCGCATTCACCTTATGGTGAACGCTCTAAGCTGTAGGAATGACTTTTTCTGTTTTTTTTTTTTGTTCCTACGCCTTTATGAACTTGGAGGGTTGTATTGGTGATTTTGATGATTATAATTCTGTAACTACATATGTCTTACAGCCGCGAATAATATTTTAATCAACAAAAAACCTGACACTGACCTGCAAATTGCAAAAAACGTAAGAAAATTTGAATTTCGCGGGCTGGTTGGAGCATTCACCTTAAGGTGGAAGCGCCAGGGTAGCCCGCGAAATTACAGTTCGTACTTTTCTTTTCTTCTTACGTTTTTTGCAATTTGCAGGTCAGCGTCAGGTTTTTTGTTGATTAAAATATAATTCGCGACCGTAACAAATATGCCTTAACTGAATTATAGTAATTAAAACCACCAATACAACCCTCTAATTTTATTTAATCCAATGAAATGACTTTTTCATGAAATAGTCTTTCAATGGGATTGATGATTTTAATGATTCTAAATCTAAAATAAACGTAAATATGAACGCAAGAAAATTTTAATTTCGCGGGCTACCCTGGCGCTTCCACCATAAACATAACTAGCGAAATGTGGGAGTACTATTAGGTACACCTCTGTTTAGCCCTTCTAGGATAACAGGTTCGATGTTATATTATGTTATTCCATAGTAATCTTTATATATATAATTCTTCTGTGAGTGTGTATGTCACTGAACTTCTCTCAAACGACTGGACCGATTTTGATGAAATTTTTTGTGTGTGTTCAAGGGGATCTGAGAATGGTTTAGATTCACAATTAGGTAGGGTAGGTAGGGTAGGTAGAGTAAGTAGGTAGGGTAGGTAGGGTAGGTAGAGTAGGTAGGGTAGTGAAAGTAGTAGGTAGGAAAACATGCATTGCAACGCATGCCGGGCACAGCTAGTATACGTATAAGTACATTAAATATAGAAACTTTGACTAAAACCTGTTTGTGCGAAATTGTTCCCGGATTCTTAGTCTTTGTCAAAGTAAGGGTGCGTTTACACTGAAATGACGAGCGGAGCGGAGAGAAGACGTGCAAGATTCTACAAATCACAATGTTTAAAATACATACTTGGGTTGCACACCCATAGATCTGTCACCTTTAGCTGCTAGGCAACTCTTAGGCCCGACCCACATTGGTCAAGTGTTTAGCAAAGTAGATAAGTACAGTGGGTAAGGACAACCCGACCAGCTCCCATGAACCCACCGATATCATGTCAAATGGGCCGAAACATCAAGGAGACGACTGCGGACATAGCCCACCTAGATGAACGTACTATCACCGTAGCGGCTTCATGAGTGCCTGTGTCTCCCGTCCAGTCCCTTCTTACCTTTCCCCCCTTTTTGGAGCAGCACTCTTGCTAATCATATTATAAATAATAAGAGGTAGATATCGCATTAGCGCGCGCTAATTGTTTCAGACAAATTCAGACAATTGTCGTAATTTAAGTACTTCAAGCGCAATAGCTATCTCTTTCTGTATCATACGTTCCGTATTATCTATCGCAGTCGTAGCAACGCAACGATATTTGATCGCCGCTCAGTTGAACGTAGCGTATCTTTATAACATCATTGACTCTAGCACGGGACAGGACCGTTTAAAAAAAGTAAACTCACATACACAAACAGCAAGACCTGAACAACTACCTGTAGGTCACCAGTTAAACTCTCAGCTACTGCGCCAACCGTGCCGTCGCTTAAAGTTTCCCTCACAGTGGAGACCAGAACGAATGGTGGAACAGAAGGACTTGCTTAGGGATCGCATTACTTGTGAAAACGGTCCATCAGCCTGTGTTTTAGACTTAAACCAAGTCTATTGTTAAACCACGTTATGTTAAAGGTAGTTAAATTCAGCGTCGAGTCAAAAGCGACTGAACTTCAGTGCATAATAGCGAACGCTATCTGACCAGTGATTCGTCTTATGTCCGTAGCGTTTAATCGCTTGATGTCGAACTAAATGTTACGTGCTTTTAGTTGCGTTATGTAGAGGAGCTCGTGGCTAAATATTAACAGCCGCTCGGGTCGATCTTCAGGTGAAGCCGCACTTGCCTAGGTTGATCCGTGAATGGGTAACCGGACTACACATACCGAATTTCCTCCGTGCCTCGGAAAGCACGTAAGTCGTTGGTCGCCGCTGTCATGTGAAGATCTTTGGCAGTCGTTACAGCTAGTCAGTGGCCCGAAAGTCTGACAACCTGTCTTAACAAGGGGTATCACATTATCCAGTACTAATTGGGTTGTGGAGGTCAGATAGGCAGTCGCCCCATGTAAAATACTGGTATTCAGTTGCATCCGGCTAGACTGGAAGCTGAGCTCAATACATATAGTTAGGAAAAAGCTAGGCGGATGATGCTTCATTGTCTCGGCGCTTTTCTGGCGGCGCCACTGTTGATTCTTGCTTTCAAAACTTGCAGTGGTTGGGAACAGTGTGACGGACTAGTCCCAAAAAAGCCCACTCATAATCCATCATGTTTTGGCACGGCTTCGGATAGCAATAAAAATTATATAATGCCTAAAATTATAAATAAACATCACTATCTACAATCTGCCCATGACCGTGATCAGGTGATCACTTTAATTTGTACAAAATCGATCGATATGAAATATCTTATCTTTTTCCTAATTATTTTATTAATGAATGTCAAATAGGTTGAGGGACCCAGAAAAGAAAATACCACTATTTTACTATAGGTACTAACAGTAGTCGCTGACCGTAAATAATAATAAAATTAATTAATAAGCTGGCAACACTAGAGTCAACACGTACTTAGCTCAAATTTTATCCTCGTATTTTCGGCAATTTAATTAATATAATACATTTTTAAACAGTTCACTATCCATTCTTTTTAAATATAATAGTTTATAATAAACATAAAACAGCAAGATGGACAAATATACCCATAAACAGAAAAGGAAAAAATTGGAATTGAATGACATAATATGTCATTTATGTGAAAACTGAAATTTATTCTGAATGATCAAGACAAAAATAAAATGTTGACTCGTGCAGCAGCAAAACGCGCACGCCTTCCGCCTCCGGACCCGTCGCTCAGCTCCGCCTCGCCGCCGCCGGAATCCAGCCCCATCGTGAGTGCTGTGACACCGGCCGTGGCAGTTGCGTCGAGTTCGAGTGACGAGTATTTCTCCCCGCCCACGACGCCACCACCTGCTCGTCGACGGGGAGGACGCCGGCCGCCGGATTGCTTAGGACCTCGAGGCCCACCGGCTTCTGATAGGGTCCCAGCTCCCGGCGGAAGTGTGCAGCGCATGCGATGGACGCAAGCCATTAATGAAAACGTCATGCGCTCATACTATGGGGCTACAGAGGGAGGAAACAACCTGACCGCGTACCGTGTTCGGATGCTCTCTCTGTTTCAGGTGCTTGAGCCAGCTGTCAACGTGTCGGCGCAACGACTGTCGGATCAGGTGCGAGACATCCAGCGTAATCGTATGTTGGATGACACTGTACTTGATCGCCTGCGAACTGAAATGCAGAGTAGCCATGTCATTACTCCGTTGGCGCAGACTGTGGTACCACCACAGCCTAGCACAATACCGAATCGCGCTAATGACGTGAGTAATGACATGGTTACTAATGTAAGTACCCAGTGCAATGAAGAAATGAGGAGTGCTTTGGAGGGTGCGATTCGAGAATATCGGTTCGTGCAACCCGATCTTAGACCACGCATACCTCGTTTGCCCATGCATAACAAAAATAGGGCGCTGGTGGCTGTTCTGGATTCACAGTTGTCAAACTATTTTGATAACTGCGAAGACCTCACCGATGCTCACTCAATCCTGTATTGTGCAGCTGTAGCGGCATGTCGTGTAGCTCACGTCAAATTTTCTGATGACAGGGCTACACGACCTAAACCAGCCGTACCGGCATGGCAGTACAGGATTGAACGACGTATTGGTGGGGCCAGAGCACTCATCGGCAAACTGATCTGCTTCAGGGAGGGCAATACTCGCCCTAGAGTGATGCGTTTTGTGAGGCGGGCGTTCTTGGGGACTGATATCAGTCCTCGAGACTACATGTCCCGTGTCACAGAGCGCATCGACTTCCTGAAGCAGAAAGTGTATGCATGGGCAAACCGTATACGTAGGTATAAGCGGCGGGTGGATCGATACACTCAGAATCGCACATTCCAAAGAGATGAAAGGTGGGTTTATAGCCTTTGTTCTCATATTATTACATTCGCAAAATATTATATTCGCAAAATATTATATTCTCGAATTATTATATTCTCAAAATATTAGAAGTACAATCAAACACAGTGAAAAATAAAAATGAATTTATTTAAATCAAAATCTCTTTATTCCAATACCTAGGCATCATGGAAACACTTTCGAACGTAATACAATATTAAAATTAAAATTAATTGCAGTATCATACAGTATTGCAAAATTATTTGCATTTAAGTATCATTAATAAAATATAATTAATAATAACTGAAACTAAGCAAATCCCGAGTGATCAAGTGCATACAAGTTTTCACAAGTGGCATCTGTTTCCAAGCACGACGATTGGTACAGCCGCTCAACAATAAAAATTGCAATAGTATATAAGAACATCATGGAAAATTTATGGGAGCTTATTCAACGCCGCTAACATGGTTAAGCATTCTATTGATTGAATTTTGTTGGATAAGCAGTCTGTGATAATGCAATTAATTTTTCTACCATTTTCAATGTACTTTAAAGATCTTTTTTTATCGGGGCAGTGGAAAGCACTTTTTAGCAATCTTTTATTTTGAATTTGAGCTTCTACTTTTAATGCTACTAAAAATTGGAAAATGGTTGGTCGAGATGGAATTCGAGAGTTAATTCTTCTGTGCCATCCTTCCACTGGTGTTGTGATTCCTGACCCGACCACGACATGGAACGGAGATTTTACTATGGCATAAAATGGTTATTTTAATTGTGTTTTATTGTGCCACATATCCCAGGAATTTGTGCCTTGTACTTTTTGAGTAATAAGAGTACGATTGTGGTCGGGCTGGGGATCACGGTTCCTGACCCGACCACAACCAGATCTAATAAAATATCAATAGTGGGAAGTTACTGATTATGCCAAAAATATGTGTCAAATTGTGCCTATGGCACACACAACGCATTAAGTCAAGTAGTCTTACTCTATGTGTAATTTAGTCTGCAATTACACATTTAAATTCTGTTAGTTAGGATTTAACGAGATCAGAAATGGGTGTTAATTGATGACATACAAAAAAAAAATTAAAAAATCATGTGTAAATGAACAAATTACTGCATACATGTTAATATACGTACTATGTGAATCCATATTAAAAATTTAATTGAGTGTCCTTTACAATAATAGTAACCATGTTATTTATTGCTCTGGTTTTTCAAATACTTTAAATTTATGTTAATCAAAATCATGATTGTTGTGCTTATTTTAATCAAAATCGTGATTATTGCGCTTATGTTAATCAAAATCGTTGATTGTTGTGCTTATTTTCACAAAATAAGTTTTTTTATTTTATTTTGTTTTATGTAAAAATTCAATAAATACAATTATAAGAAAGCTGACAAAATAAACTCCATTTTTATTTCTTACTCTGTAACCCTATATGACCAGTTTTGTTACGACAAGGTACAGTTCAGTTAAATCCTAAATAACAGAATTTAAATGTGTAATTGCAGACTAAATTACACATAGAGTAAGACTACTTGACTTAATGCGTTGTGTGTGCCATAGGCACAATTTGACACATATTTTTGGCATAATCAGTAACTTCCCACTATTGATATTTTATTAGATCTGGTTGTGGTCGGGTCAGGAACCGTGATCCCCAGCCCGACCACAATCGTACTCTTATTACTCAAAAAGTACAAGGCACAAATTCCTGGGATATGTGGCACAATAAAACACAATTAAAATAACCATTTTGTGCCATAGTAAAATCTCCGTTCCATGTCGTGGTCGGGTCAGGAATCACAACACTTCCACTGCATTCGTAGTGCGGTTCTTTTCACCAAAACAGCTAAAAATATCTTTGGTAATGGTTTGTATCCACTGGTTATTAAAATAGTCTAGAAATTTCTGTGAAACTTCCGTCTCTGGTGCGATTTCATATATAGCAAGATATGCTTCTGGAATTAGATTGGGTGGTAGGTAACAGAGCCAAACTTGTGCACAACTGTGTGATTTTGCGACCTAAGTGAGTTTCGTTGAAATTCAATTTTTTACTCATTCTGAACACAGCATTTAAAAAATGGTAATAACAGCCTTTTACTTTTATTTCTGGATATACCTCACGTATAGCATTAATTGCAGCAATTTCGTAATCGCATTTGTATGAACTAATATTCATACGAAATTGATTTCTAAGTACAGTAAAGAACCTTTTGTATGTATTTGTGTTCTTATTTGGTAATAAGCCATAGACAATAGGTACAAAACTAATTGTGTTTTGGTCTCGTGCGATATCAATATGTAAGGTGTACAATTGGTAAAAAGGCGACGGTGTCACCTTGAATGTACCATCTCCGTATACAATATCAATAAAATTGTCTGGAATAATTCTCGTAGCTTTTGAGCAGGTAACATCGAAAATATTATAATTCTATCATCCGTTTCACCATCATAATCATCAAATAAAAAAAAGTCTTGCACAATGTGGTGTGGCAATCTCACATTACTTGTAGTCGTCTTTGATGTACCGACATTCAAAAAATTATTTCGTTTCCTGTACAGTATATCCTTTTTGGACGTAAATGATGGGATCAGATACTCTTTATTTTGAAAAACTTGTTTTCCCAAGAAGTGCTTTTCAAATATTTTTGGAATGGGTTCAAAATTTTTGCACACTTCTTTTTTGCACTCCTCCATTGCCATATCAATTATATTTCTTTCAAAATCAACGCTGCAACTATGTTTGGGCTGTCTAACGACTTTCTTATCCAAACTTAATGTAATCGAAGTCTTGCACTCCCTTTGGTTGCAACATCTCCAGTTGGTTGTACCATTTTTATTTTTCATGAAGAAGTTGTATTTGTAACCGTTATATAAAAAAACAGACTTGCCTTTTTGACTCGTTATAAACTTGGCTTCACTATCTTCAGACATTTTTATTTTAATATTTATTAATCAGAATGCAAAATTTATTCCCAATTACATCCAAAACAATTGATAAATAAAAACTGACACTAGTACAAACATAGGTTTTTCGTTGTAATCTGACAGGAACTACTAGCAAAGAGTTTATCTATTAAAACTTCAATATAAATGCACATAATATTATATTAATGTATATCTTCAGGATTACCTACTACTGGGTGATATAAAATCATTAGTTAGATTTTATTTTACAGAAGGTAGGTAAACCTTAAAAAAAGGGGTTGTAGGTTTGATTCCCATCCGAGACAAATATATGTGATGAATAACCTATGTGATGATGTCAAATATTTATTATTGTTTCCTTCAAATTAAAAACATTTTCGCTGTGATTGTTCTTTGTGTAATATTTTGAGAATATAATAATTCGAGAATATAATATTTTGCGAATATAATATTTTGCGAATGTAATAATATGAGAACAAAGGGTTTATAGGGCTTGGGAGCGACCGGACCAAGGTGTGGCTGACGCGCACCTGCCGGATGATGATGCCATGTCTTCGTTCTGGCGCAGCATCTGGTCGGTGCCTGTTAGCCATACCGAGGGTGAATGGACCCGGGGGGTCGAGCGAGCGTGCGATCCGGTACCAGAAATGGGGGCAATCACTATCAGCCCCCAAGACGTAGTTCGTGCAGTCCGTCCGTTGCCTAACTGGAAATCCCCAGGGCCGGATGGGCTGCACAACTTCTGGATTAAATGGTTTACTAGGTCGCACGCTCGCCTGGCGACCCTGTTCCAGTCAGCCTTAGAGTCAGGGTCGCTGCCCGAGTTCCTAACAACAGGTATAACCCACCTGCTCCATAAATCGGGTAGTACTGCGGAACCCAAAAATTGTAGACCTATTACCTGTCTCCCGACAGTATATAAAGTTTTTACATCCATTTTGAGAGCTAAAATTAGCAAACATATTGATGACAATTCTATCATGTCCGCTTCTCAAAATGGATGTAGGAACGGGTCCCGCGGTACTAAGGAGCTACTCCTCATTGATATGGCCATTAGTCAACAGGCTCGTCGTTCCCGAAGGGATCTGTCGACATGTTGGATAGACTATAAGAAGGCCTATGACTCTGTGCCACATACATGGCTCATGAGGGTGCTAGAGTTGTACAAAATTGATGAAACTCTGCGCATCTTCCTGATGTTATGTATGGGGCAATGGAGGACAGTCCTTCGCTATCCAGGATGTCGGCAAATCCAGAGGAATAGCGAGCCGATAAGGATAGAGCGAGGTATATTTCAGGGTGATAGTTTGAGTCCACTTTGGTTCTGCTTAGCCTTGAATCCTCTTAGCACGCTGCTGGAGGATTCAGGTCTAGGCTATCGGTTGAGGAGAGGTGGTCAAGTTATATCTCACCTCCTATACATGGATGACCTGAAACTCTTTGCCCCCAACGATTTGCAACTGATGGAGCTACTGAAGGTAACTGAGACTTTCAGTAGCGCCATCAGGATGGAATTCGGTGTGGACAAATGTGCGGTCATGCATGTAAAGCGAGGGGAGATTGTGGAGTCTGTGGGAACCCAGCTCTCGGATTCCATAAATCTTAGACCCCTCTCAGCAACCGAAACCTATAAGTATTTGGGTATGTCGGAAGCGCTGGGCATCAATGTTGCTGACATGAAGCAATCGTTGAAGGAGCGCTTCTTTGGCCGCCTGAAAAAAGTATTTAATAGTCTTTTATCAGGCGGAAATAAGGTGCGTGCCTTCAACGGTTGGGTCATGCCGGTTTTGATGTACTCTTTCGGCATACTCAAATGGACTCAAACAGAACTAGATGCCCTGGATAGGAGGGTCCGTACATTGTTGACGGCATATCGAATGCATCACCCGCGTTCTTCGGTTATGAGACTGTATATCCCGCGGAGGTGTGGGGGTCGAGGCTTTTTAAACGCTAAGACTCTCCACAATCGCGAGATATGCAGTCTCAGGGAATATTTCCTAGAAACCGACGTGGGGATGCATCGAGATGTGGTCGCGGTGGACAAGGGCCTCACCCCGCTCTCCTTGGCTAAAGAGAACTGGCGCAAACCTGTAGTACTTGATACTAACGACCGCAGGGAGGTATGGCAGAGTAAGGAGCTTCACGGACGCTTTTTCCGGGCCCTGCATGGGCCCGATGTAGACCTATCAGCGTCCGTAGCCTGGCTACGTTCCGGGGACCTCTTCGGGGAAACTGAAGGTTTTGTCTGTGCAATTATGGATGAAGTTATGATGACGAATAACTACCGGAGATTTATTGTGAAGGACGGCACGGTTGACATATGTCGGGCATGCCACCGTCCAGGCGAATCAATCCGTCACATTATCTCTGGGTGTTCTCGTCTGGCTAACGGAGAGTACTTGCATAGACACAACCTTGTAGCCAGGATTATCCATCAGCAACTTGCTCTAAAATACAATCTTGTTGAATCGGAAGTTCCGTACTATAGGTATGTGCCCGACCCAGTTCTCGAAAATGGCAATATCACATTGTACTGGGATCAATCCATCATCACTGACAGGACTATTGTAGCCAATAAGCCTGATATAGTGGTGGTGGATCGATCAGAGCGGCGCGCAATGATTGTTGACATTACGGTCCCGCATGACGAGAACCTCGTGAAAGCCGAGAAAGATAAGCAAATCAAGTATCTTGACTTGGCTCGCGAGGTTGTCGACATGTGGGATGTGGACTCAGCGATCATTGTGCCGATAGTTGTGTCAGCCCATGGCTTAATTGCCAAGAGCCTCGACCAACATCTCAGGAGGCTCTCGTTAGCCAGCTGGATCAAGGGCTTGATTCAGAAAGCGGTACTTTTGGACACGGCTCGTATTGTTAGGAGGTTCCTCTCTCTGGAGCCCTGACTGCCGGTAGCTTGGACCCTATTCCCGATACCGGTGGGCTACTATTTTTTATATTTTTAAATGTTTTTTTTTTTATAATTTTTTGTTACTTAAAATACACTTGGGAGCAAATAAATCGAGCCACTACCTTTTTTCACGTAAAATGGTAAATATTTTTGGTAATATGGAACGTATCAATTCGAACTATATATCGCCTAAAAGTTTAGTTAATAACCTTTACAATGAGGGTAAATTATTGAATAATAACCTTATTGAATGATAAATTATTGGCTCTGCAAGAAAAATGGTAATTTTGATAGAAAATTTAGTAGGGCTAAAACAGTCCATAAAAACAATAAAAAAACAAAATTATTGCAAAAAAAATATTCTTAATAACTGGTATTACCCCCCCGGGCCCTGATACATTCTTGTAGCCTATTAGTCATCGATCTGATCAGCGTTACGATGACATATTGTGGTATGTTCTCCCACTCTTCAAGCACAGCGACTTTAAGCTCGGGAATGGATGAAACAGCGGGAACCCTGGCTCGGACTCTCCGTTTTAGCTCGTCCCATAGGTGTTCGATCGGGTTCAAATCGGGACTTCGTGCTGGCCATACCATTTGTTGAATCCCGATCGCAGACAAGTATTCCGTAACGATCTGCGCGGTATGAGGTCTCGCATTGTCATGCATAAACAAGAAATTTTCTCCGACAAAACCAGCATACGGCATTACGTGGTTTTCAAGAATGTCAGTTATGTATCGGTCAGCTGTTAATCCACGTCTACCACTGCCATCGTTGGCGGGGTCGACGAAGACAAGTTCCGTTTTTCCGTCTAGAGAAATTCCTCCCCACACCATACAAGAACCACCACCAAAACTCACCGTTTCTCGAATGCAACATTGGGCAAATCTTTCACCAGGACGTCTATACACTCGGTTTCTCCCGTCATTGCTAAAAAGACAGATTCTTGACTCGTCAGAAAACAAAACTGACCTCCAGTCTTCTAACGTCCAATTAATGTGTTCTCGAGCAAACTCCAAGCGAGATCGGCGATGAGCTACAGTCAATTTTGGGCCAGTTGCTGGTTTGTGTGATGTTAAATTTCGTTCTTTTAGTCTTCGTCTCACTGTCCACCTACTGATTGCGACTCCTCAAACGTCACGTAACGCTTGCTGTAGCTGAACAGCATTAAGTCCACGGTCGCGCAACGAATTGGTTGCAATAAAGCGGTCGTCACGTTCTGTTGTTGCCCGTGGTCGGCCAGTTCCAGGTCGCCGAACAAAAGCACCAGTCTCCAGATACCTGCGGTATACCCGCTGTACCTTTGAACGACTCAAATGAAGTCTGCGTGCCACTTCACGTTGTCCGTGTCCAACCTCAAGTAAAGCTACAACTTGGGCAGCTTCCGTCGGTGTAGTATCCATTTTATCAGGTTATTTTGATTACACAGACACAGATAAAGACAACAATAACAAGTAATATGGGTATGATTAACAAAAACCTCAAATTTAATCTTTTCTTAACAGAGTACAATAAAAATGTCATAAGCAAATTAAATGCGATAATTTTATTCTACCCTTTAAACTTTAATAAAAATGAAATTTTGACAACTAACTACCCTCATTGTAAAGGTTATTAAATACCCTTTTAGGCGATATATGTTTCGAATCGATGCGTTCCTTAATACCAAAAATAATTACCATAATGCGTGAAAAAGGAAGTGGCTCGATTTATTTGCTCCCAAGTGTATTTAAAAATGTAAATTATATGTAAGAAATATGAATAAAGGGAAATTAAATCATTAGCTTTTAAAGTTATTCTGAAGCTATTTCGATCTTATTTGCATAATAGACGTCAGTTTGTAGAGATAAAGACGGTACTGGATGAAGAACAAAAAATATTGAACTCCAATTTAACGACAGTATTTCGAGGTGTCCCTCAGGGATCTGTTCTAGGCCCAATTTTCTTCATCCTTTTCCTTAATGATTTAATTGAGTACATAAAAAAACGTATTTACAGACACTAGGCTCGTTATTTTCGCGGACGACACTAATGCAATAGTGTCTGCAAATAACTTAAATAATTTAGAATTCAAAATGAATAAATTATTAAAATCTTTTGAACACTGGTTTGGTATGTAAATAAAACAAAATGTGATTTATTTAAGTCGTACGTTCGGAACTACGCTAGTCTTGAGGTTTTGTCAAGTGGCAACAAAGTCGAAGTGTTTGACTAAGTAAAATAATCCTAGGTGTTCATAATTTTATTTTTATCATCGTCAAAATCAAAGCATTTATTTCAAGTAGGCCCGTTACAGGCACTTTTGAACTGTCGAAACAAAGACAACAATGAAATTTAGCTACAGTCCCAGTCACAAGGCATAAAAACTGTGAAAGTACTGTAGTTGCCCATTCCCTAACGTAGATCTCTATGGAGAAGAACGGGCAAGAAACTCCATGGACACTCTTTTAAATCAGAATATTTTTACAAAACCTTGGTTACATCATTCATGTTTAGATGGTACATTATGTGAGAGCGATGTAGCAAGATGTGCACGTTAAAAGTGTCCATAGTAAAAACAAGGAAAAGAACAATTCAAAAAATAAAATAATTAATTCAAATAAGCCGTGGCAACCAAGAGATGACCAGTCACAACTGACAGCGCCCGTTCACGAACATGACGCATGTATCAGCACCATTCAACTCAACCATTTTGAAGGGAACTAACTGATCCGACACACGCGCCACCATCAGCGAGACATTTGAGTGAGCATGACATACACTTAACCGCCAGGGCAAATTCAAGTCAAAAAAAAAAAAAAAATGACGTAGGTTTCCAACGAAGGATAGCTTTCTATTACATAGTACTCACATAATATGGGCTATGCGGTTATATAATACCAAAAGAAATTGAATCTATACAATGCAAAGATAGTTGTACAATCTTCAGCAGCTCCAACAATACTATTTAATGCTATCCATTAATCAGTTTATGCGCCCCTGTCCATGTGGAGCAGGACCGGCATTGAGCCAAGCATTTTTATCAGAGATATAATCGTCCAACTTGTAATATGCTTGCTTACATAGTGTGCGTTTAATGCATGATTTAAATTTCGTCTCATTCAGTTCAAGAATACTTTGTGGAATTTTATTATAGCATCTTAAACAGTACCCCATGAAAGATGAGTCTACTTTAGCGAGTCTGAAGCCCGGCTGAACTAATTGGTCTCTAGTTCTCGTACTGTAATTGTGTCTGTCACCTCTTTTATTAAAAAGATGTAGATTTTTTCTAACGTACATTATGTTTTCGTAGATGTATTGACAATGTACCGTCATGATTTTGATTTCCTTAAACAGTTCCCTTAGAGAATCGCGCCTACGAAGATTATATATGGCTCTGATGGCTCTTTTTTGCAGAATAAATATAGACTCAATGTCTGCAGCCCGTCCCCATAACAGAATGCCATAAGACATTATACTATGAAAGTAACTAAAATAGACCAGTCTAGCGGTATCTACATCAGAAAATTGACGGATTTTTCTAACAGCATATGCTGCTGAACTTAGGCGCCCCGCAAGAGATTTCAAATGAGAACCCCATTGTAGCCTTGAATCAAGCGTAAGCCCCAGGAAAACGGTTTTATCTACGAATTCAAGTTTCTCTTTATTCAATACTATATCACACTCGTTACTTTTAACATTTGGTAAAGCAAATCTTATGCATTTCGTTTTTTTTTTCATTTAATACTAAATTGTTTGCTGTGAACCAATTATGGACCTGAAGTAGGGCATTATTTACGTCATCTAGATTTTGGGCCCGTCTATTTATCTTAAAAATTAGAGAAGTGTCATCAGCAAATAACACCATATTTTGAGGTTGGTTTTTTAATAAATAGGGTAGATCGTTTATATATACTAGAAAGAGGAAAGGACCCAATATTGAGCCTTGCGGAACCCCCATTTTTACTTTTAAACCCTGTGAATTAACACCATTTATTTGAACATATTGTTGTCTATCACTTAAATAAGATTTTACCAAACTAAGTGCAAGTTTACCTAGTCCGTAATGCTCAAGTTTCAAAAGCAATGTGTCGTGATTTACGCAATCAAATGCTTTGGAGAGGTCACAAAATATTCCTATTGCGTCTTGGGATGCTTCCCACGCAGAAAATATGTGCTTTAATAAGGTTACACCGGCGTCAGTTGTACAACGTCCCTTAGTGAAACCAAACTGTTGGTCGTGTAAGATTCTGTTGGTGTTAAAATGATTGAGCATTTGATTAAGCATTACTTTTTCAAACACCTTGCTAAAAACTGGCAACACGGATACAGGTCTATAATTATTAGTATCTTTACTATCCCCGGATTTGAAAAGAGGTATGACTTTACTGTATTTCATTAAATCAGGGAAAACTCCTTGGTCTAGACACAAATTAAAAATTAAAGCTAAGTATGGTGCTACAGTCTCAACTATGGATGTACAAACTTTGATAGACATTCCCCAAAGATCTTCGGTCAGTTTGACTTTTATTTGCCGGAAAGCTTTAATAACTATCATAGGGTTTATGTGTTTAAATTTAAATTCAGCCGGGCAGCCAGACACATTCGCCTTTAATAAACCAATTGCTACTTCAGGAGAGGAATTAAGAGACTCCGTAGTTTTTAACGGTATATCGGTAAAAAAATTCACAAATTCTTGAGCTACTTCCTGATTAGAGCTTTTAGGACCACATGCTGTATCTAAGGTGTAGCTAGTGTTACGTATTTTCTTCCTGTTAGTCTCGTTATTTATGACTTTCCAAACTGTCTTTATTTTATTTTCTGCTGTTTTGATCTTGTTGCTAATGTGCAGGGCTTTGGCAACCTTGCATGTATTTCTAAAAATGTTTGAATACTTAGCAACATACTTATTAAAAGTTTCAGTGTTTATATAAGATTTAAGGTCATAAAGCTCAAATAGTCTTTCCCTACTTTTTCTGATACCTCTAGTTGCCCAATCACTAAATATAAATTTAGGGCAAATACTTTTTGTCTTCTTTTCAAAAGTTTTGTTGTATTCAGTGTGAACTATTGAAAAGAAATGATCATACAATTGATTGATATTAATATCGTCCATATGATGGCTCATAACACTTAACTTGTTCTGCAGGGAAATATTATACCTATTTAATTTGCTAGTAGTTATAGGTCTAAATTTAATCTGAACATTTTGCAATGGTGTGTTACACCTAAAAGTTACAGTTTGTCCGCTGTGGTCAGACGGCAGGCAATTTACTATGGCTTTATCTAAGTAATCGCAATCGCAGAAAACATTATCTATACAAGTAGCAGAAGATGGAGTGACTCTAGTAGGTTCTATAAAAATGTTGGTCAAGTCAAATGACTTAAAAAGATTTAATAACCGACTGCTATTTGAATTGTCTTCTAAAATATTGATATTGAAATCACCACAAATAATTGTAGATTTATTACTGGCTGCAAGTTTTGCCAGGACATCTTCCATTATTGATTCAAATAAGGAAAAGTTTTGATAGTTTGGGGGTCTGTACACACACACAATTACATGCTTATCTAGCTCAACACAGGACAGTTCGACGCAATGTTCAACCGAGAGACCTACTATGTCAATACGTTGTTTATATTTAACACAATTTTTCAAAAGTATTAGGGAACCTCCACGCAGCATAGATTTACGGTTAAAGCAGCTACCAACCGTATAGTTCTCATAATTAATCAGCATTTGGTAATCTTTTAGCCAATGTTCGGTAAAACAAATAATGTCAAACATATTTTTTTCTAAAAACAATTCAATTTCTAATAATTTGGAAGAAATGCCTTGGATATTTTGGTGGAATAATTTTAAGGTGTTCTGCTGAGGCCCTTTTTTACTAACTAATTGAGTGCAAGAAGATACCTTGTTGTTGATAGGTTTAACAATATTGTTAAAGGTACCTTCTTTTGTCTCACTACCTAGTTTAAATTAATATTAATATCTGGAGTGAGCCCCGAGACTCCACTACCAGTGGATTCTACTTGAGAATCATCTATAATTACGCATGGATCCTCCGATTTACAGTTATTATAAAAATGTTTATTAGTATGATTACTAATAGTCGCGGTGTTAATAATATAACTAAACTTAGACATACTATTTATGTCTGTGTGAATATTATAAGCTAATAGCCTAGCTATTTTGTGTCTACATCTAATAGGTAGATACACCTTACCTCGTGTCGACTTAAGTTTATCAACAATAGTGTTGATATCCAGATATATAAGTCTGTCACTATAGTGACCTACTAAGAAATGTACATGCTTATTTAACATATGTATATAATTGTTTTTTCTACTACTTAAATTTTTAAAATATGGAAAAGCACACAATATGATCTTACTACAGCTTAACTTTAACAACTCTGATACATAGTCGGTGATGTCTTCCTTTTTAATATTTGAACTATTTCCAACACATATAGTAATGGTGGTATTAGGATTACAAACATTATTTATTACCGAAGCCATGACCTGTTTGTAAGTTGACCCGGGCGTGCAATAATTTTGGGTACAATAACTAAGGTTATTACTGATTAATTTACCTAGCCCTCTACCTATACCATCAGAGAACATAACTGAATGATAACAATTTTTACTATCAGGTGATACAAAATGACTAATCTCAGGCTGTACTACTTGTGACTCATGAAATGTAATGACAGGGATTGCATCTGGGTTGATGGTGCAGTCCTGAGCGCTCATAGCTTGGGACGGGTCCTCCGTTGCCTCAGGCTGGAGGGCATCAAGACTGGGTTCACTCCTACAAGTACAATGAGTGTTGCTGAGAGTCAGCAAGTCCACTTTGTCTACTAACTCATTAGTGGCTAGAATATGCTCCTTAATTTGGTTGCTAGACATATCATATTTATTATATAATGATTTTAGTGACTTATTCAGTGCCTCAATTTCAGATTGTAAGCGCTGAGTGTCTATTTCATAAATATTTATACTATCTTCCAATTTAATCTGATAGTTATTTAATCTATTCACAAGATAAACACGTTCTTTCCTTAATTGAATATTTTTGGAATAGTGCTTTTGTTGTTTCTTGTATTTATTAAATTTTTTAATGATTTTATTCAATCTTACATATTTCTTAATTTTATTTTTACTAGTTTTATGGTACGAATTATGTTTCAGTAAGGAGTCCTCTGTGAGGTCTATTGTTATTATGGAATTAGGGTTGCAATTTGTATTTACTAATTCATTGTACAAGTGTTCAGTTTCTATAGCCTGAGTATGATCCTGTTCCTGTTTCAAATTTAAAAGTTTTACATTAGCATAATTTAATTCATCCTCTAGGTCCCTAACTTTACACAAAGCCTCCTCATACAAGTTGCTACAGTTGTTAAACCCATCCGTAATCACCCTTAGCTGATCCCGTTCATTGACAACATTCAAGTAATCCTGATGAAGGTCTACTAGCTCCCGTTTTAAGCTGGAGTTTTTGCTATTGACGTTATTGACCTCCTCCTCACTGTCCTCTATCTCCTGTAACAGTTGTTGACATTGGAGTTTTGAGTCCTTCAGTTCTTGGAGGGCCGTTCTCAATTTTAACTCCATATCCTGAGCAGTAGCCTTACGTGTCATCACAGGCATGATTTCTGGATTGGGTACTGAAAATTGGAAATAAGGAAACGGTGAGAACTAATAGAATAGATCAATGTTAGAAAATTTAGAAATTAAAGGGGGAAATAAACAGGGAAAAAGTTTGTGTTACTCAAAGAAATGAGGTAGGCTGCTATATTAGCTTGACAAAATTGATATTATCTAACTGAAAGTTTCAATTTATTACTATAATAAGATTTTCTTATCTAAGAATTTAACTTTTTTTTTATAAGTGGGTAGATTGCCTAGAATGAAAACTTAGAATTTTAAAGTACTTTTACTTCAAGACGTTAATAAAATAACTATCACGAACGTTATATTTAATTAATATTGAAAAGACTGATGTAAACAAAGTTTAAATAGTTAAAGTTTTACTTTTTACGAACTGACATTTGACAACAAAGCGATTTTGAAACAATACTGGGTACCTACTAAATTCACAAAAAAGAATTATTATTATTTAAATACGATTGTGTGCTATTATAATATAAAAGTAAACAAATACTCCCCGTATATATCCGTATAATTCCGTAGTTAGACCGTCAGCTGTTGTTGTTTATAGGTTACCGGTAATGTCGTATAACCGAATACTTTATGAACTATCAGGAAAACAATTTTCCTAGGTATTTACACATTTAAAATACGTTATCACATTTAATTACACCTTATTACAACCTAATTACTAATTAAAATTAATTTTTAAACACGGAACAAAAACTTGACATGTCAATCGGGCAGTGTTGCCATGCCATCTTAATTATCGTATTACTCATATGGATAATTAAGATGACATATTATCTCCAGTAATAATTTTAAATTCTATTTTTGACATTCCTTTTTTTACTGTTATACAGTGGCGTAGCTAGTCCTAGTAGGGCCCTGTATAACATTTTTTTGGGGGCCCTTTGAAGCCAAGTGCGGCGAAGTCCAAAACAAGGAGAAAATTATCAGTATTAAACTAATGATTTTTGTAAAACAAGGAAAATAGCATCCTGACATCGCTTTAACGGTCATTCATTTTCAGAGAATGTGTGAGTGAGCAAGGTAAACAAAAAAATGTGTAACTACGATCATGACTAGCATAGGTTAAGACTTCAATGAAGAGCTAGAAAATTACAGCTTTCATCGAAAAGCAAGCGAAGTGAGCTCGAAAAATTGGTTCTTTTTAAATGGCGATTGGCGAAGCCTACAACAAAGAGCGAGCGAAGCGAGCTCGAAAAATGTAGAACTTTTGGGCCTTGATAAGTTATATTTTCATTTATAAAAGATAAATGAGAATCAAGAAGAATATTTGAGGTTTTGAGAAGATTTTGTGATTTTTTTCCTCATCAGGGGCCCTTGTTACTTGGGGGCCCCGTATCATTGATACGGCTGATACGGCGGTAGCTACGACCCTGCTGTTATATTTTACAATTAAGTAGATGACATTTTACTACTGACCTTTTTATAACAATTTTTTTTTTTTTAATTTATATTTGACATTCTATTTTTATTATTGATTATCACATAAAATTAGATGAAATATTATTAATCTTTTTAACACAATTTGTTCTACTATTTGTATTACTTATGTTTTTTCAATCGTAATGTTAGTGGTGCTGTTTTGTTTTATTTTACATTTTATTTTATAAAATTTCTACACAATGTATATTGTTTTGAAATAAATGACAAATTTTCTGTTTTATCTTGTTATTCAAATACAAAATCTTTAATTCAAGCGGAGGCTCTTATAGGGTTCGTAAGTACCTACTTAACATAATCCTTAAAAACTAAGTGTTAGTAAACAACACGATACGGTGACACATGTAACTGACAGCAGTGAACCACATAAGGACAGTCCACTCTGCCAGCAATCATTTCCAGAACCCCGTTAAGGCTGGCCATGACGCGAGCCACCATCGATGCTGCGCGCTTTCGCATTATTGCGTAAAAACAATCTACACGCGCCGCCGCAAACATCCCTGACGCACTGCAACGCCATGGCAACCCCATCAGTCTCCGGAACGCGTTATTGAATTGGGCACGAATGGCTACATACGACGCTTGGGAATAATTCTCCCACAAGCTGCAAGTGTAGAAGGTGGTACAGAATGCTCTAAAGAGCGTCACCTTTACGTCTGCAGTACAACGAGCAAACCTGCGGGCTATCATATTCGCGCGTACGGACAGAGCCCTCCGTTCCCTTTCAATGTCAGCATTGTCCTTAAGGTCTGTGCCGACCAAAGTGACCTAAGTATTTAAATTGTTCCACTCGTTGGCGCACTCATGGTTTATTATAACGATACCATTATCGGTTGCATAGTTTCTGTAGCAAACTTAATTTTTGATGTTGCATACGTGCAAAATAGTTATTTGGGCAGGACAAGTCTGCCGAATGTCTGTTGGATGGATCATGGACTATTTTTTTTTATTTTTTTTTTCCATTCACAATGTAAGTCCCCGAAAACCTCGGGCGACATCGCAGTGGACCTAGGGGATCGTCCTTTAATTTTAATCACGGCTGCTTTTATACTCCTTCCCTATGTCACGTGTATTTTTAGGGTTCCGTAGCCGAATGGCAAAAAACGGAACCCTTATAGTTTCGCCATGTCTGTCTGTCCGTATGTCCCAGCCACTTTATTCCGAAACTATTAAGACTACACACACACAGTTGAAACTTGGTAGGTAGATGTATTCTGTGAACCGTTTTACGATTTTTATAAAAAATGAAAATATTAAGGGGGGGCTCCCAATAAATGGAACTGAAACTAAAAAAAAAACATCAAACCTATATATGCGGGGGTGTCTATAGATGTGCCAAATGTATTTAATATTCATTTGAATTCAATTTAAGTAGGTAACCTATCTAACTGTCAATATTTTTAAGAATCACAGGTAAATATTCTAACAATACGAAAGATTTGCTGGTACAAAAATGTTCGGATTACGCCCTTATCCGTAGTGATTGTTATTGGGCTGTAAACGAAATCCGGGTTTAAGACAATACTTTGCGAAACTGTTCGACAGAAACAGACATAATTATGGTGCTTTAACATTCATTATATCTCTGTCTTACAGTTGAAAGAAAAGATTAACTTTAAAACTACCTATTAGTTCAAAATACGTAATTTACTACAATATACTAATTCCATTACTCGCTTGGCTAGGTACCTGGCAGAAGCAGGAGGTAGTAGTGGCCCACCCGTATTAAAAGTAAAAGGGGTGAGGAATTGTTGTACACACAGCGTCAGTAAGTGCTAACCATCAAGCTTTAAAATTTTATAGCTTGAGGGGTTAGCACTTACTGACGCTGTGTGTACTACTTATTTAATTAAAAAAAAATATTTACATTCCTTAAAAAATAGACTTAAGTATAACATACTGACTACCTTTTGCATGCGATACACCGCTATAGGTAAGTTATATATGTAGCGTTGCCGAACGAGAGCATTAAAAACCGCGACACAAAAAAAAAAAATTGTGCAGTCTCGCTACCTAGTTTAATTTGACGTTTACTAAGTGTAAAATTGTCAATGTCAACAATAATCGACTTAGAAATTTTATTGTAGAACCATTGGTAACCATAACCAATAACTGTACCTATCTCGATTCGGTATGTTCCTTATGTTGGTCACTATTGGTGACTGTACACTCTTGCTGATGACACTCAATCACATTTACTGCACGGCATCTCTGTTTCCCAAATATTATAACCTGGATCACTTCAAAGTTCGAGTGAATCGGTTTCTATAATAAAGGCAAGCGTGCTCCACGATAGGCCGCATCATCGCTTCACGTAAGGCGAGTTGCGGGCAAACGCATGCCTATTAAATGTAAAAGAAAACACTCCGAGGCGAGTGCTAGTGTGTATAATAGGAGCGCTCGTCTAGCCTCGGTGTTCCTCGTTTGGCTGAACACTCTCGCTCTCACCGCGTCTCGAATTGTCTCAGCGAGGGTGTACCGCCACCTTTAGGTGATTAACGCCTGAACCTGAAGGTTTTACAAGTGCTTAACATTTTTGAAGTGAAAACTTCTTTAGCGGCGTTGAGCACTTTTTCTGTAATGGGTATAAAATCTTAAACTCGCGTCAGGACACGTGACCTGATCGAAAAAGCGTAAGACGGAGGGAGTTCTGAAGTGTTAAATTTTTAATGTAATATAAATGGTCATGTTTGTGTCCGATAGCGCAATAAATGAATATTGTATTTTACCACATAAATGATAGTACTTTTATATTGATAATTAAAGCAATTCGTGCAAAATTATTCCCTAACCATTTCAAAATATCAAAAATGCACAACGTTAATATTCAAGTTTTCACTTCTGCCGGCACTCCCGGAGTGCAACCCGTTGTTTTTTTTTTAAACTTTACTCCACATAAGGAATTTCTCCTGTATCATAGGTACGTTTACAAACATTTAAAGGTACTTACACATGCTAGAGCCGGGACAGCTACCTGTAGGCCATACAAATATTTGTTCCGTCCGGGAATCGAACCCGCGACACGCAACGCAGCAGCCAATCGCTCGGACGCTGCGCCAACCGTGCTATCAAATTGTTGACACGCGTCAGTTTTGATCGGAGTTGGTTTTATCAATGGTTTGAAAAAGCTGAAAACAGGTAGGTAATTTATTTTACGGTTAATACTTATAACTCAGATATTATTAAACAAGATCAACTAAATGGTTGAAAAAAAAATACAATTAAATGGTTGAAAAAAAAATAAAAAAAATTGTGTTATCATTGTGTTCATACATAAGCCGCATACACGTTAGGTCAGCGAAACGCGTCTGCGAAAAAAAAACACTATGTATTTCATGAACTAAGTACCTTGCCAACCTGGAACGTTTAAAATGACCACATGTATGAACGTTGACGAGGCTCAAGGGGCTTGCAATGGTCGTAGCAGATGGCGTACTGTAGTTTCTACCGGAAAAAAGGCGTAAGTTTATCTGTGTATGATAAATACCTGCAAATGAAAATCCGTCTTTTAAAAGAAGAACGGTCACGTCCCATATAAAAAAAACCCAGACCCGACAGAAAAGTGACATATCTCAGTTTTTTTGTTATTATTTATATAATCATATTATATAGTTTTTATATTCGAAATCAATGGCTAACACCAAAATATTGCCTTATGTTTTTGTTCAGGGTTTACACTAAAAAAATACAAAATGCCTACTTATCTACACGATTCGTAATGTATGTAACTAAATGACGATAAATAGTTATGGGATGTATCCAGGAGACCTGGAGATACAGCTGTATTATATAATTTTTGAACTCCTAGTACAACATTCAACTTAGGATTTTTTTTTTTAAGTTGGTTTAAAATCATCTAATGACATCTCTCGGCCTTGGGTGGAGCGAGGAGGCGTGTCAGACTCATACTGACTAAAAAATTCCACCCTGTTCCTTTTTGCCTCTGGTACTGGGGTCAGAGCATGCCCTTCTGGATTTGCCCTCAACTTAGGATTAATTAAAATCGTCATATTCGATGATTCAGATCGGATTATTCCACTAATTACTTTTCTACGTCATTTAGTTACATATATTTACGAATTGTGTAGATACGTAGGCATTTTGTACTTTTTTAGTGTAAAGCCTGAACAAAAACATAAGGCAATATTTTGGTGTTAGCCATTGATTTCGAATATAAAAACTATATAATATGATTATATAAATAATAACAAAAAAACTGAGGTATGTTACTTTTCTGTCGGGTCTGGGTTTTTTTTGCCTGTTCTTCTTTATTTTAATATTTTGCATTTCGTTATACAGGGTGTAAAAAATTAAACCCTACGAGGCAGTCAAGGAAAAATTGGAAAAACTTTTTTTTCGGCAACGAATGCAACTTCTATTTCTCTTACGTAGTTATTACTAGTTAATGAAGTTTTTGCATTAGACAAATACGAAAAATTGTCCGTTTGTGTTTTTATGTTTTTATCATATATTTAGGTCTTATTATCACCTGTAACTCTGTAAGTGTAACGGAAAAGGCCTCTTATTGGGAAATGGACATTGAATGCGCAGTGCGCATTAATGCCCGACGCAAATTGTACCTACTTTCTTTGTTATTTCGTTATGTAGTTTTTTTTTGTGCTGACCCTAATTACAACTTTTTTTTTGTTTTATAGTGATTTAATAAAATAGTTTTTTAACTATTCCTGATTCTTGATTATTCCTTGACAAATTTTTATTTTACTTAATTATTTAGTTTATACCGGTTTTATAAATGTATACGTATTATTTATAAAAACCGGTTTACAAAATCAATAACCTCTTTTCTATAGTATCTCAATTCCAGAACATCTACTTATTTATTTTTACTCATTATCGTCAAAACTAAAATAAACAGATACTTCTTCCTACTTAAAAACAAACACGGTAAAAACTTAGTTTTATGTTATTTGACGCAGCAGTTACGATTTATTTAAATCGTTGTCCGTCTGTTTTTGACGCATTTTGCTCGTTTATTGCATCGTTACATTAATTACTTTAAGTACTCGCTAATGAGCCAAATATACTTGTTTCTTTTACTAATTATGTTTACCACTCATATTTTTGTCATCTTGTTGGAAAGAATTGAGTATTTTTGATAACAATTTCACGCACATACAGGACTTGTACTATTTCTTTTGTTATGTATTCCATATTTCTTAGAAAAGTGTAAACGTGACCATTTGACGCAGGCTTAAAAAGTTAAAACAAAATAATTTTTTTAGGCCTTGACTAAGAAAAGGTGATCGTCTGATTGACTTGAATGAGATATTCAGTCAAACTAGTATAGTAAATAAGACGAATATATATCACAAAAACTTAGTTTGCATACGTCAGAACACCTCAAATGAATAATAAAGATAGTAAAAAAAACTGAACGCGCGATACCCACCTACTAAAGATACGCACCGCGGCCAAACTTACGTAACGAGGCGAGCTGACTTCTAACTCAATTGTACACCCGGCATTTTGTATCATATCTACATATTTACCAACTTTGATACCTAGCAGCTAGCTACTAACGTATTTAATTTATAGCGCTGTAATTCAGCACCCAAAAATTCAATGAATAAACTGCGTATAAAGACCACGTTTTCGCTCAATGTAGTGTATAAAACGGTAAGGATACGTTGCATGCATCTTATTTATTTATTAGCGCGAGGAAGGCGATATCGCAAACGGCCTCATAGCGCTCCGCTCGCACCTATTTTGTTTCCCCGCCGTCTGGCCGCCATGTTGGCCGATGCGCCGCGCTGCCGTCCGCACAAACCCGCCAGTTTCACGCGGGCAACGAGAGGCGCATACCGCTCACGTATACTTGCCGCACAGAAGATCCGCACGCGATCCAAACTAACGTAACGTCGCGACGCGCACCAACTCGCTCCCTACTCCTAGACATGGTCAGGACTAAAGACGGGGACGGGATCAAGAGTAGCTTGATCATATCCGAGGTGAAGAAGAGGCCCTGCTTGTTCGACACCAACGATCCTAACTACGGGGACCGGGCAGAGAAGGCGCGATGCTGGGAGGAAGTTTGTGACTGCGTCGTGCCCGGCTGGGCTGCGCTCGGGCCGCCTGAGAAGTTTGCGGCCGGTATGTTGAGTGACGTTTTTATAAACCGTCCGATTCGCGGATGTAGGCTCGCGGTCGGCGCGCGAGCCGCGCTCACGATCACAGAAACCGGTCGCCTTGTAATTGTCGCGTTCAAGTTGCGTGCTCTTTGTTCGAACGTTCGGATGCTTTCGAAATGTACCTAGATCGAAATAACGCTCCATTAAAAATGGCACGTGGTGTATCTGACATTTGAAATTTTTATTAAAAATAATAGGAACGTCATTTTGTTGCGGATGTTTTTTCTTACGCTACTTTTTTCAGCTCATAGGTGGACTGGATTTTGCAAAAAAACATGATGAATCGTATTGAATATTTTCAGCCTTCACCATTTCAATATTGCTTACTCAAACGTATGCCTAGGAAGTATTCGATGCGTCATTTTAGATAATGCCTCCACATCGTACTTGGGCGTGATAAAATAATTTTACAATATTTTATCATGCGGATATACTTTAATTTTACATAATTCTTTTGAATTAATTCTAAAAATTATACTTGAGTTTAAAATTACATAATTAAGTCAACATGGTATGGCGTATAAACTTTTAACGATATAAATAAATACTTCCAAACTTACTTACTAAAACACAGAAATGAATATTTAAATACTGGAGCTCCTCAGTACCGAAGCTGAATTTTCCACTTCTGGGTTGGGGGTGAAACCAAAAGGAGGTGCATAGTGCACCTCCCAACTACAGGAACTACAAGTATTCCTATTTAAAGCTCGGCCGCGAATGAACAATTTAAATAACAAAATATTTTTGAAATAAAATAGAGTATCAAAGTCCGCACATTGTGGCTTGATCGAAATATTTCAGTAAAATGGCGTCATCGGCATAAACGGGTAATACCTATAAATCACGTGCAGTTTTGAACGATGATACTTACACACAACACAGAGCAAATGTGAAATCTATTATTGTGACATTTTTGCTAAAAATATTTTGAAGAGTGCCATTATTTCAAAAATAATTAGTGTAAACTCTAGGCTAGCGTATATCTCTGAAGTAATTTAAAACAATATTGATAAACAGAAAATAATAAAACTGATATTAATATAAACAAAACAAAAAAAAACGAGTTGAATGCTTCATAATTATTTTACAAAGTTTCTTCTTATTGTTACACGATTTATGTACTGAATAAATTTAGAGCGTTACATACTTGTAATTAGCGAAAAGGATTTAAAATTTAAATCGGCGTCGTCCAAGGTTGCGTGGTAGAAAAAAAAACATCTATATCTGTACAGCCATTGTGCTAAATGCCGCGATTGGATGTCACGGTTTTTTCAATTGTGTTCCAGAAATACTAAAGTATGGGACACTCAATTAAGAGAATAAGAACAATATAAAATGGTCACACAGAAAGTACCTACCAGGTAAAAGGTGCTTTAATAACTTTTTCCTGGAGGCCTTAACTGCGGCCTTCAGTGCGGGTCCAGGTTTGTACCTGTCACTGTAGCGTCACGAGGTCTAAAAGAACTCCTTATTGTCTTCTCCTAATGACGGGACGAGATTCTATAGATGTTGTATGAACTGTCACCTTAAACTCGAAATATTGTTTATGAAAATAGCTCAACAAAAAAATTACCACACTTTTTAAAAACACCCTGTATAACATTTTTCCCACGACTTCGATAGACGACCCTTTAGTTATTTTTTTGTGTTTTCGTGGTTAAGCAGAATATTTAGGTATAAAATGTTTGTAAAATTAGATACGACACTAATATACTTACGTAATTTCAGAAAAAGTAAAAAAATACCGGAATATTTAGAACTTATCTAAATAAGTAAAAAAACAAACTATTGAAACTGTCAACAAACGCAATGCACCAAACCTGTATGGTGGTACCGCTATGTACCTACTAAGTGAAAATATCATGCAGGCAATATTGACATAAGAAAAATACTTATAAGCCATCTAAAACAATGATCCTGAAAAACGAAGATTAATTTAAACAAATATTTATAAAAAAATTGCAATCCAACTTAAAGAATTATATTAGTTCATCAATTTTATGGTACTTACTCGTTTTAGTCAGCACCCTAATGTGACGATGATGACTTAGAATAAACTACTACTAGTAATGTCACTAGTAATGTCAAACTACTATTAATAATGTCTAAACTTGCTGCTAAAAAAATAAAACCGACTTCAAAATCACAAAAAAGTGAAAAATAATTTTAGCTTCAGAAGTCGGTGACTTTAGTTTGTTTGATTCAGTTTTTTGGCACCGACTTCTGAAGCTAAAATTATTTTTCACTTTTTTGTGATTTTGAAGTCGGTTTTATTTTTTTGCAAAAAAGTTTTTTTTTATTTTTTCATTTTTAGTTGCAATATCTTATACATAGGTACAAATATTTTCTATGCGTTCATTTTACATTGTAAACCATACATTTCATGCTTCCTTACTAATATTATAAATGCGAAAGTCCACAACAACAAACAAGTAACAGACTTCAGAGTCAAATGCTCATAAAATAAAAACTAATGGGCCTACCTGAATCAAATTTTTATGGGACCAATTCGAAACTATTCCGCATCAAACAAAAAAAGAATTACGTAAATCGGTTCAGAAACTTCGGCGTAATCGGTGTACATACATAAAAAAAAAAAAATATACCGGCCGAATTGAGAACCTCCTCCTTTTTTTTGAAGTCGGTTAAAAACAAGTTTATGTTTATAGTCCTAAAACAAAATATTATGTAGACTTTTGCCATACGTCCGGAATTTTAGCTCAGTCTCTGGAATGCGGGGGAAATTATAATAAGTCCGGAATTGAACAAAAATGAAAAAAAAACAACAGCCATTACGAAAATAAAATTATTTTAAATAGATAAAATAAAATTAATTAATTCAGTTAAATTACAACAACTGCACAATTTAAAAGAAAAAAGTCCCGATTTGTCTTCAAATATCCTCAATTTTCTCTGGAAAAAATTCACTTATCTGAGAACCCTATGTATACTTTACTTTACCTACAATTTCACATCGTTTGCGAACATTTTGCTTCACGCAGTCGTGTGTTGCGTGAGCCGTCATCATCTTACCATTACTGAGCACTTGAGTCTCGTGTTTGTTATATTCTATTGGCAAACCCTTTTATTAGCTTTATTATGACAATTTTTTAAAGAAAAAATGTTGTTCGGATATTTTTATAAAAAAAAGTTAAGTTAACAAGGATCTTGTTGCACGCGGCCAAAATCGATACTAACGCCGCCATTTTTATTGTTCAATATAGTAGGTACAAAATTACTTAAGTACCTGATTTCTAAACTTGCTGCCGAAAAATTAGATATACCAGTTGGTATTATTTCCTTTTTTCTTAAAGAAAACAAATCATATCACATCGTTTGCGCACATTTAGCTTCACGCAGTCATGTCACTCACAGTCATGTTTTGCGTAAGCCAATTTGCAGGATTTTACACCTGTGACAAGATCGCAAATACGTGTTTAAAAAAAAGTTTTAAATTTTTCATGTTGTTAGTTAATATTGTATTTGAGGAATTGTCTGTCGAAATTGTATTGAAAAAAAAAAGAATTGCGGCTTTAGTGCCGTCTATGACCATACGCCAATAAAACCACGCTGCACCTGCACTATATTTTTAAATACAACGTGATGGCTGGCGGTGGCAAGTCTCTTGCGCGAAGAGTCAACAAAACTATTTGGTCTTAAAACTTTTTACTCACCTGTTGCGTATTTTTTTCCTATTTCTCGCCAGCCAGACGCTTTTTGAAAACAGACTTAAGTCCGCTTATTCCATTTTTATGTTCTTCTTTTAAAAAACTGTTTGTACTGTAACAATTTTTTTTTTAACTCGTGGACATTTTATGAGTATGGAAAATACCTCCTGAAGAACAGAGAGTTTCTTTTTACTTATTCATTGTGGATTTCCTTACTTCCTATTCTAACAGCTTTAAATAATATAGGTATTTTCCTTATGGTACTTTTTTATCTAGTTATATTTCTTACCTGTAGGTACCTACAATTCTATATTATTTTTAATTAAATCTGGAAAAAGTCATGTACCCTTTTCTTGCTCAATTTAACCCCAGCAGATATGAAATGTAGATTTAAAAAGACCAAGTGCGAGTTGGACTCGCGCACAAAGGATTCCGTAGCACCAAACAATATAATAACAGTATTTTTAATGCTCAATCATAGGTCAATTTACACTCAACAGCAAAACTCGTTTTTGTATACTGCTGCAGTTTCACGAAAAAGTCCAATATCTCAAAAACTAATTAAGAACCAACATCAAATATTAATTCAGACCAATTTAAATTAAAAGTTATTTTTACCTTCTATAAACCCACATTTTAACCTAGAATTAGAAACCTAAATATTAGATTTTTTTCATCATGGATTTACACGAAGGATGGAAGTCGAGGATGACGGTAATCCTCGACTTCCATCCTTCTAGAAAAAAAACTAAAACTAGAAAAAAACTAAATAGTAAATAGGGGTAATCCGATTACCCCTATTTACTATTTAGTTTTTTTCATAATGCCGCATCACTTTTCTTTAGCAGTTCATATAAGACCCTACTATACAAATTTGGACTGTGTTGTGTCAACAGTATCAAAGTAAACGGCTGTGACATACGGATGGACAGGACGAATCTATAAGGATCCCTAAAAACTGCAAGCAATTTCGCAATATTTTTCTTTACAAAATTCTGCGGAAAAAAATCATGTATTTATTTAGACTTTGGACTGAATTTTTCAGGAAATCAGTGTTAAAACAAAATAATGCTTTTATATAAAAACAAAATTATAGTATTGTATTTTATGAAAGTACCTACCTATATTTTGTTAAAAATTACTGTCCATTTCTGGACAGTCTCCAGGTCAGCGGGTAATGTTTCTTTTTAAAACCGCATGCAACCTCGCAATATTTTAACAATCAAACTTTTTCCTAACATCCGCCATGTTGCCGCTATTACGTGCGTTAATTTGTGCAGCTCAACTCAAGTCACTGCTTTTATTCTTCGCAACACAATTTGTTCCTAACCTCAATAACAAATAAAATGATTCACATTACACAATTGCAATAAAGCCGTGTTTCTACTGTTCCTATCAATTTGCTGATACGCCGTTTCAATAATGAACGTCACAATTTATTAAAACAAAACACGGTTTGCAGATAAATACCTAACATGTTTATTGACTAGCAAGATTTATTTATAAATCTTTGTTTGTGGCGTGCATAATTACGCGTTAAATGGTCTAATTTTAAACCCAATTGTCTTTTTCGCTGTTTAAATAACTCCACCTGCCATTATAAGCTATCTATTTCGTAATAATAAAACTTATTTATCTTTAAGCTAAAAAAAAAACTCACTCGGCAGTCGAGTCCACAACGACGCGACGTGTCAACTCAAGCCGGTAATACACACCGGTATTTAAACGTTACTGCTATTATACTCACAGTACATTACACTTTAAGAACAGACAGCCAAACAAAAACTCGTAACGTACAAAGCAGTGTATATCGTTAACAATGAATTGGTGCGGACAGAATTATCGTGAAATAATGCAGTGGTAGGAACAGTGCGGTGTTCGGTCGTCGTGACTCAATCGACGCAAGGGGCCGGCCCGCACACCCGTTTATTCATAAGTTCCTAACCCGCTAGCAACACATTACACACTAGTGCTGATAAAGTCCATTGCCGGGCAAACAAGACGTTGCCGCGTTGGTTAGATATAGAAGTGAAGCTAGCAGTCAATGTAACGAGAACATATGGAAATGTGCATGACCGTTGTAGAGTTGGTTCGCTTATCGTTGAGAACTCTCAGTCGTCGTTAACGGCGCTCAATTTGTTATGAAATTATTTTTGCTATCACATTTTAAAATGATCTAAAAAACAGTACAAATATCCATTTATTTGCCGTTCTTGTTATCCGAATTTATTTGGAGGCTTGGCAGCATATCTTCTTCTTCAACACTTATCTACTGCTCGTCATCTCAGTAGGAACCCGCAGTATAGCAGCACAGTATAGATATCCCGCAGTATTTTTGCTTAAAAAATATTTTTTGAAAGTTGTATAATTTTTTTACAAATCAAATTACATTACCTATCGAATGTCATAACGAGATTACGCGTAGGTACGGCGTATGTGTAACATTGAAACAAAATGGCGATGGGCGTCTCGACAGTAAAGTTGGTATTACTTTAATAACTTGATTTTTATTGACATTTCTAAACCGGTTGAATAAAACAATCACATATTTTGATATGGTAAGTAAGTAAACATTTAATTTAGTCCATTAATTTGTCTTTCGTATCGACGTATCTCGGCGACATTTTTTTCCTTTCTTCTTTCATTAGAGAATTCTCATGTTAGCGTTGTCAAGATTTTTAGGATTTCTTTTCCAAATGGTAAAAAACGGAACCTGCTGTTGAGTGTAAAATGACATATTGAATGAGCGTTTAAATACATAATATTGTTTGGGCCTACGGAACCCTTTGTGTGTGTGTCCGACTCGCACATGGCCGGTTTTTTTCTATGACATATTGACGCGGAGAAAAGTAAGAATATGTTTGTCATTTCATAAATACGGATGACTGCTGCGGGAATTCCGTTTTGGAAGAAAACATGATCAAGGAAACATCGTCCGTTATGTGAGAGATGTAGAATAATAACATTGATATAATTTTTCCTTGAATTAAAAACATTTGATCACACTCAATTTGTAATTTTAATTTAGTGAGTCAGTCAGTCATATTATTGTACCTATGACGCGATTATTTTTATTGTTTAGACATTTTATTAGTAAAAGAAATAAGATATTTTTTTACAAGGATTAATACAGGCTTAATTAATATAAACACGTATATAATAAACCTTTTTTAACTACTTATCAAAAATAAAGAGATTTTTTCAACAAAAAAACGAAAATTAATAAAAACATTTTTTTAAATAAATTATCACATAGTCATATACATTCACTATAACAGTTTAATGTTTTTAATGCAATCCGTTACAAAGAAAACTGTCTACGCTGCGTTCGTTATTTATTAGTAAGAGCAGGTGCTCATGACGTCATCACCTCGCACGTTGACAGCGCGATGTTTCATTATCAACTTTTAACTATTAAGGCACAGTATATAGCCAACCAGTAAAACAACTACTTAGGCCCTTTTTGCGAAATCAAAAATGGAAGCCCTAGCACGACCGTGCGGTTAAAAAGAAAAATTTTAAATGATTTAAAAAAAAGCGTCTATCTAAGGATGATACTGATTGTGCTTGTTGCAAACAATTTAATTAAAATGCTATAGGATAATATTGTTTTTTCGATTCAAATATCGCCGTATTTACGTTATGTTTACACCGCAGGCTCGTGATAGGGCCTCGGGTGTTAGGGTTGTCAACTAAACTTTTTGCTATGTTGCACTACACACATAAAACGTAACCACTTGTATCTCGATACGATCGCCCACTTCACGACTTATCTGTCGTAACCTGAGGGTCTGAAATGGCCGCTTCAGCAGAATCATACTTTATGACAATAATATGAATCACGTTAAAATTCTTAAAATGGTCACAGACGCAGTTAATATTAAGGCCCTTCGCACATGGAGCTACTCAAAAATGACTGAACCAATCAGTAATTACGATTACAAACCAGTTAGAAATTGTATCTCGCACACGACGCTACTCAATTTGTAAGGTTTCAGTCACTTCTGTTATTTCTGTTTACAAAAGCACACGGTTAACAAGTGGTAAACATGTCAACTGGATCGAGCGAGGACGACGACGATATTGTATTATACTATTATCATAATAGACGTCGAAGGAATATTCGCAGGTTTTGTATTCATCCGTATATCCAAGCTCTTTCTGTTATATCCTTTCCTGGATATTCTGTTATTTTATAATTATACAGCATGGGTATTTTTCCACATCCTTCACAAATTGAATATTTAATGTTTGCTCGTTCATTTTTATAACAAAAAATAAAGAAACACGGGAAACCAGTAGCGTGGTGACCGGTACGACGCGTCGCGCGTGATCGGTTGCTAACGCGTTACTGACTAGTTAGTAACTAGTCGCGTCGTGTGCGAACCTCCATTGAACATGTATGGGCTGTGACGCTCAGGCAACTCGTTAGTAATTTAAGTTTGTGACTAGTTATTTTTAAGTAGCTCCATGTGCGAAGGGCCTAAGAATTGTCACTTTGTGACCATTTTACGAATTGTAACGAAATTAATATTATTATCCTACTATGATTCTGCTCAAGCGGCCATTTTAGGCCCCCTGCAGCATGCTTAGAATTCGTGCAAACACTTTGCATATGAGCCGATTCCGAGCATTTGTTCCTACTTGAAATACTGTATGTTAATACTGGTATGTCAACTATGATTAAGGCCCTGTATATTGAACTTGATTGACGACTTTTATTAATGTAATTGATTTACAAAAAATGACGCCTGTTATTTAACAATGAGTGTGACTTTTTGCTGTATGAGATGTTGTATTCATGTTTAGAAACAAAACTGCGTAAGTACTATTCGTATAACGTTACATGTTAAGGGTCAGGCAGAGGTGTGCCTCAACAGCTGCATCCAAATTTCACCAGTTATGAAGTCCTATGTAATAGGGGAGGGGGGGATCTTGTATTTTGGTATTTTTACATTAATTCATAAATAAGGCTGTTAGCAAGTAACTTGTTAAATACTTATAATTTCGGTTAAATAGTGTGTTAAAAAAGTCAAACGAGAAAATAATTAAGTAGCATAGCGCGCGATTTCGAATAATAGGGCATTAAGTCTACCAATGTATGTAGAACCACTATTGCAAGTGAAGTTTAAACCAATTCATTTTACTTTTGGCTACAATATTCGTGTACGATTTTCGTTTTCCTTTAACGTTTCCATTATTTACGGTGAAAAAAGAAATTCGCATCGTAACGCGGCTTGGCTTGACTGCCCATACACAAATACTACACATAGTATGAGTCAGGTTGTGAACGTAAGTTTCTTGGTACCCATAGCACTTACTTATCATTGGAAGCTCTTAGCGACGTGTTTTAGCTTCGAATTTATGCAATAATAGTAAGCATATTTGATATTCAATGAACTTGATAGATGTTAGAGCTTCTTTGTTAAGCATAGTAAGAATTTACTTTTTTTTTTAAATTAGATCTAAGACAGGTTCCGTCAGAACTGGAAGCGCGGGTTCCCGAGAAATGGGAAAAGTAGAGGGAGGCCTTTGCCCAGGCGTGGGACAGAGCAGGCTAGGAAAACAAAAAGATCTAAGAGTCCCTGCAGACTACAGACGGTCGATAGTTTAGTCGGGTTGCCCTGCTAGCGCGCACACTAGGCCAACTATACGGTCGGCTTGGTGACAAATGCGCAAACCAGACCAACAGTCGACTGCGCTTGAACAATTTGCCAGTAGAGGCGGCCATACCCCTGACGCTTAATAAAATATGCACAATAGCAAAATTGATGCCGTGTGTGACCCTGTTGGCGGATTATTTGAATATTGTAACAGTCAAAAACAATTTCATCTCAAACAACAAAATTTTTGTATAAAGGAGCACGGGCAAAAATGTATGGAAGCCAGCCTAGGAACCAATAACAACATGCGATATATCATTGGAAAGGGTTTTTTATGTAGTTCAACTATTGTTATGGCGGGAAGTCCCAAATCGCTGTGTGGATGAAGTTATGGCTCAATAAAGCTAGACTTCATTCATAGAAATGCCTCTCCCACTAATTGTGGACCAGGTGTTTTATGGCACCTCAAAATACCTTATCTATTGTTTTATTTAACGTTTGAATACACCGCGTGGAGTATTGTTTAACAGAAAGCTTTGTTTTTGTAATACTTTATTAGTTGCACGTCAGTATAGGGGTGCCTAATGCTTTTGGCCAAGGTTGTATATCGCTCTAAATAAAACAAACAAGTGGAAAAAAAAACATTCATAAGATTTATTATCAATAACAATGAATTTAAACGTTTTACAATATTATGCTTTGCTAAAGAAACATTTGAGATGGTCATTAGTGAAAATAGATACAATTTAAACGATCCAAAAGGAAAACAAAAGTTTTAATACTCCAGTGCCTCCTAACACTTGCCTTATAAAAAAATATTTTTATAAGGTAAGTGTTAGGAGGAGGCGCTACAATAATAAATCAAATACATATTATTTTTATTGGTCAGATAATACTAAAATTTTCAAAATCAAAATCAAAATCAAAATATTTTTATTTCACATAGGCCTACATGGGCACTTATGAAACGTCGACAAAAAGGTGCACGGTTCGGGTTGGTCGTTTCCTATGGAGAAGAACCGGCAAGAAACTCCATGGTTACTCTTTTAAAATGATTAGTTTTACAATATTATCATGTTACAGCATTAGTACTCAAGTATGGGGGGACAGCATAGGCCCGACAATAAGTCGTTGCTTACTACACAAGTAAAACGGAAAACAAGATAAGAGGTTAACAAAAGTTAACACACATCTAGGAATCTACAAGGCCTACACTGTTCACACATTCACAAACAATCGTTATAAAGAATCTATACAAAGGCAAGAAAATATTATAAAAGACTAAATTAAACAAGTGACAAAAATATTGTCATCAGTGCTGCAACTATTTAAAGTAAGATAACAAAAACCCCTTTTTAATCTCCATCAATTATAATACCATTTAAATCTCCGGCTGGAGAATTAAACGGCTCATGCCTTTCTAAACTTAGATACCAGACAATAGAGGTTATATGGGCACAACTCCCTATTGTCCGGCGTCCTGCCAAGCAAGTGCAATAATACCAATTACGTCCCTAATAACCAAGAGGTAACATAGATATATTTTTACCTTTACGTGGCGAGTATACGGCATTTTAACAACCAGACTTTTGAGGCATTTTGTACCATTGCAAATCCCCGAAAACCGACATTAATATTAACATGATTAAGGAAAAACGAAAATTTTATCAGCCTAGGGTAATTTAGGAACCGTTACATGTTGTATAGGCCATTGTGCAAATGCTCTGCACAATATGATTTGGCTAGTTTAAGACTGATGAAAGTAATCTAATTGTTGATTTGCATCTATCGCCAAAAACGAGATTCTTTGTCCATTAAGATATAATTGTATAAATGATTTTGTATGTTATGTTGATCCTTCAGTCACAGGTTTGCGAAAAGAGTTAATAAGGACACCTGCAATTTTAAAATCGGGAAACATGCATACGTTCCGTCGCAAATGATAATAGCTTTAGTATTTTCTTGATTTCCAAATATTCTTTTATGTATTTTTAGGTTACGTTCCAAAATATCATTTCTTTGCATGTAGTCAAAGCAATATCTAACTATCTTTAATATTCTTTGTAAATTTTGTCGAGACCTATTGAATTGACTGGCTAGTCTTTCGTTTGACTCTCCGGTTCGTAGTTTACAAAGGTAAATACCCAATGCCAACCGCGGTTTTCTATAACTTTCTAGCAATGATAGAGTTTCTTGTAAGATTATGCCAAATGGCCTATTTTTAAACCCGGTTCAAAAATGCATCTCGTCATCAGGGATAGGATCTACAGTTTCAAAGTCTAATTGTTTACCGTGCCGTACTTTGGTTTTGTGTGACATTACAAAAGTTCACTGATTCATCCCACACATTCAAATAAAATGATTTGATTTGATTTTGATTTGACATTGGCTAGGAGATGTTCTTGACACGAACGTGCACTTTGCGGTACATACAGATTATGTTCACTTAGTAAATATACCTTTATCGCTTCTGGTATAATTATGTGTTCGTTTGGTTACAACAGTTATTAAAAATACAGTGTGCACTCGTATTTGGTGCTTTTCTGTAAATAGCAGATTGAATGGTTGCAGCTTCATTTTGTTCTGGGTGGGCATTCTGCACAGGTCTTCTTATTGCATTTGAGCCCCTTGCTTGCCAGCACCAGTAGCATACAAAACGCGTAGTGTTAAATATAACCTGGAAAGAAAACAATCAGTTTCTTATTTAATCCTCTTATAATAGTGAGTGAATCGATCGGCTTAGCTACTATTTAATCCTCTTAGTGAGTGAATGGATCGGCTTAGTTACCATTTTAAAAGTTGTAATTGTAGAAACTGCTCGTATTAACTAAGATTTCTTATTAGTAGTTAGGGCTTTAAAAAAAGGGCATCTACCAATTTCAAGTCTTTATTGCTATTTATATATTAACAGAAGATGAACGAACACAATATAATCCTAGTATAATATACCTTCTGTAATAAGCAAACCTCCAATAGCAGTATTGGTATTGGTATGTTCCTCTAAATAATCTGCAAGCTCAGGTTGATCTTGTGGAATATTTTCAGCTAAAATGTGACGCTTATACCCACGCGTTGTGTAGCCCACGCTGGCACATAATACGATTGTTGTGGTGTTCATACATGACTAAAGCAGGCCGTTTTTAAGAGCTTATAATTCTGAGTCCGATAAACAAAGCCAAAGGTCGTATTCGAATGATAATGATGACGAATGAAAATGGTAGTAGTAAAAGGTACTCGCTACATTCAAGTCAAAATAATGACAAAAAAACTTGTGCGCGCGCGTCTGGCGTAACGCATAACTTTTTCCACACAGAGATTTGGGACTTTCCACCATAATAATAGTTAAAATACATAAAAAAAACCTTTCCAATGATTATATCGCATGTTGTTATTGGTTCTTAGGCTAGAACGCCCGTTCTCCTTTAACTGAAAATAAATAGAACTACATAAAACACGTTTTTTAGGGTTCCGTACCCAAAGGGTAACCAACGGGATCGTATTAATTACCCTATTGCTAAGCCTCTTCCTGTCTACCTGTCAGCGAGCTGTATCTCATGATCCGTAATTGGTAGACGGTTGAAATTTTCACAGAATGTATATTTCTGTTGCCGCTATAACAACAAATATAAAAATAAATTAAAAATCAAAGGGGGCTCCTGTACTTCGATGGTACGGAACGGAACCCTTTATGCGCGAGTCCGACACGCACATGGCCGACTTTTGAATTTTTTTATTAATCCAAACACACTGTTACACTATTACAAAACTCAAACATACCACACAAACCATCGTGGGTTTAACAGTGGTATGCCAGACACGACAACTCGGTGCCACAACAATATTAATACCAGGTACACGAAATAATATACATATAAAAAGTATAGGAAAAAGCGTAAAATTCTATCTATTCAAAATGATTCTATTAAACATAACCGAACCGAAAAACATCACGACGTGTCTACTTACACTTGCAATTGCGACTTGCGACCTAATTCAGCGGTCGCTGTGATATAACCTTCGATTACAGTACTAAGTACGACCAGTTTAAGTTTGCAGCTTAAAGTGGCCCTACTTGTCGAGAAAAAATGCAACAATATGTCAAGATTCTTACATTTATTTTAGTTCTCAGTTTTACCGCCTGCACAGATATGTTGGTCGAAGTACACTACTCAGGCCGGCTAGCTAATCCGTCAGTGTTAATATCTGTTTGGTGAACGATAGTCATTTTCACACGGTAAAAACATTAAAAGGGAAAAAGTTTAAATTATTTCCGTAGCAGCTCAGACTCTAGATGTATGCCCGGGTGATGGCATTAGGTTCGCTCTCTATTACATGGGACTTAAAACATAAATGGCGATGTGGGTGTACTGTATTGTATGTACGCCTCTGCCTGAACCTCGAGAGAATTTGGCGCAGCCATATATAATATTATCTTTTTTGGTTAAATTTCAGTTCCACTTGTGGCATATGCCAAATAAATGTATTTTCTTTCTTTCATCTCTCTTTTTATCATACGCTTGATTTTGGGCTATGTTGAAAAAATAATTTTACTGAAGTGAAGTTTCAACATTACACAAGGTTGTAAAAAACATCTTTTTACGTCCTATTTATATAAAAAAAAAATACTGTTTCACGTTAATTTTTTCAATTTAAATACCCGAAAACCAATAGTCATGAATAAAATAAACTATGTTAAAATTAAAATAAACTAGCTACTGGATAGGCAATAAATAGATTCAGCCGGACTCAATGCGAGAATCGTTAACTGCTTGCATTCAACGACTCCCCACGACCTTAATCAACTTGCTTTATCTGTGAACTATAGAAAATTGCTAGCTATTTTTGAACGATTTTCTTTCTCTGAACATGACATTTTATTGATCTACTAATAGTTCATTGACCATTCTTTTGTATAAGTATTCATAAGCGTTTAAATACAAACGATTTTTTTTTGTTTTTTTTTTTAATGTTATTAATAAAAGACTGTCAGTGTAATACAAAAAAAAAAACGTTTATTTCAATTAAAATTGGCATTTCGATACATATTACTGGAGATCACCTTTTAAGCAAGGAATTGCTTGTATTAGGAGACTCCGCACTTCCACTTGTTATTTTTAAGCAATTGAAATGTAGACATGACTACAAAAAAAAAATACAAAAACAAAAATTAAAAACAAAATAAAAAAGTAAACTTAAAAATTAATTCAAACAGCTCTGCAAATAGTGTCTTTTAAAAATTTCATTAAAAGAAATATTTCACATTATTGGTGAGATTCTTCAGAAAGGCCAGATGTATGAACATGGACGAGGGGGGCAAGGAGTATGTATGGAAGGATCCAAACTCAGTATTAGCCAGGGAGCTTGAATTTGTGCCAGGTTTATGGCAATCCCCATAAACTGAGGGTTTATTCGCCACCTATTAATTAATACATGGGAGTACTATTAGGTAAAGCTAAAGCCTTCGTGGTTTACAGGCGTAATGTTATGTCATGAAGGGAATGTGTCATACAGTATCCATTGCGCGGGCATTGCTGTTTGTATATAAATGTGCCAAACCGCATGGCACATGCGTTTTCGAATATGACTATGTACACTTCTCACAAATCTAACAAAAAATGAATTTCCATTTCAGTTCACTCTTACGTAACTTACTATAATACATTACAAATGTGATTAACACATAGGACTTTTTATCCCGGCAGTACGATCCCGTGGGCCCAAACCGCGAAGGCGCGGGCTTAAGCCAGTCGTGCATACAAACAAAACATATTTATTAAATATTTTCAATTAATGCGTAATCAAAATCATCAGCATTTCCTCATTGTTAATCATATTTTTGTAACAACACTCACGCAGAACAACGAATGAATAGGACTATAATTCAGATTAACAGTTCTATTAGCCCCGAAAATAAACTGGACTCACATTATGCCACTAGTGCATTATTAATAAATAAATAAAAAATCCAAAAAAAAAATTGAACCTTTTATATTAATTTCGTGTTCAAGTTCCATAAGGAATGTTGTCCAGTGTGATGGTCTGAATCACCATATGATTACGATTTTTACATTACACCTTGGATATTTTAATTAATAATAATTATTACCACAAAGTTCAAGTACATTGCACTGTTTACAGATTAAAGTTCTTAAATAAGCATTAGACAAAAGTACAATAGGTTCAACCCTGTCCCCTAAACTAGGCTAGGCCTGTATCATAGGGGGCAATTGTGTTGACTGTACAAATATACAGGTTGATAAAAGATCCATAACCAAGCCGTCATCTATTTGCCGTCATTATGTACGTCTAACTAAGTAATATTAACTAAAGGTTGTTGGGAAACGACGACGTTTATTTTTGGCAAATAAAAATGTTGTTTATATTAGCGCGCAATTAAACGCACGCAAAACATTGTGCTTAAGGGGGTATGCACGGGTATTGGGTTTTGGAGTCTTGAAAGTAAATCTTATTCACATTTGAAACTTGTTCTTATAAAAAGAAATCTTTGAAAAAGTTGAACGTAGACCTTCAATGACTCCCTTACCAGAAAGTTCAAAGGTACGATCCAAACAAAAAAAAAAACAAATTCATATTGACAAGAACGTTAAACTCCGTTTAGTGTCTTTTAACCCGTTATTTTGTGTATTCCGTGTAGACCTGGTAGTAAATAGATTTTTACGTTTGCTTCTGCTATTTATGTTGGTAAAAATTCTGAAAAATTACAAAGACTGGGTGATTTGTTAACCTTTTGAACGCCAGAGCATAAAGGCACGCGTGTGTCCCCCACGCCAAGCCACTATTTCACCTACCATTTTGTCACATATTTGTGTCGTTTGGCGTTTGCGTTTATGCGCTTGCTTGTCACGTATATGTGACATTGGCGTTCAAAAGTTTAAAGGGATCTCAGGAATGTCCAAAAAATCACCCTATATACAAAGAGTACTTGACCTCCTACAAAAACTGTGTGAATTTATTTAGTCTTAAAAATAGTACATTACAGACAAAACGTGTTCTTAATAGTTTTGTTATTTCCTTCAATATTTGACGACCTCGGAGGCGATTCATGTAATTTGTGAATACATTCCCTGCGCTATGAAACATCAATTACGTCTTGCTGACTACCGTACATTGCATTTCATTTAAAACTTACTTGCCTGCCTCGTTCGTCCAGTGGTCGAATCAAAATCAGAATGTTTATTTGTCAACATAAGTAATTACAGAGTGTGTGAGATGTTACATTTTCGTATGTGCTCTATGTTTAAGCGCAACTGCTGAGCATGAGGTCCTGGGTTCGATTCCCGGGTCGGTCAAAGTGTTTATTTATTTATGTACACACAAATTACATAACAGGACATTACATTAGGATAGAAGAGCACAAATATCATTTTGACGGTCACGATTCAAGTTAATTTTGTAATACTTCAAAACTTTTTAATTAAAGCTTTAGTTGCAAAATGCGAAACATTTCCTCGAGTATCGTATTTGAAGTACTAGGAGGTCATGTTAACAAGGGGGTAGGCGTATACACGTGGTAGTTCATTACATCATACTGCGGAAACTTGTGGAAGCCGTAATATGATGGCAGTCATATGGAAAGGTCTGCCAAGCTAATAATTCAGTTTTCTTTTGAAGTAGGAAAGTTTTGTTACGGCAACTTTGTTAACACTTTTCTTTCTTTCTTCTTAACAAAATGGAATGTCGCGCCCAGAAACCGGACAAAATCTGTTTAGAAGTGCGGTCACAGTCCGGACTTGATTGAGGGCTTAGAATCGGACAAGTCCGACCAAATCTGATGGCAACCCTATTTAAAGCCCTCGAGGATACCTATTGCCATTATCTTTTGCTAATTACATTTAAGTATGTAGATACTTTTATAATAAGTATACGAGCTGATCCGTGCCCACTTCGTTGGGCAGTAAAAATTTTCGACCGGTTTTTCTCCGACTTTGCAAAGCCGACTACCACGAAAAAGTATTTTCATTTTTCGGGTTAGTATATAGCCTATGACACTCACAACGTGGCTTTCTATTGGTAAAATAATTTTCAAAATCGGTTCAGTAGATCCAGAGATTACCCCCTACAACCTCACAAACTTTACCTCTTTAGATGTATAAAATCAATGAATTTTATATCTTTTTGATGTTTGGCACACAGATAGTTTAACACATAGGATACTTTTTATCCCGGTAGTACGATCCCATGGTACAATGACCGAAATCCACGCGGGCGAATTCGCGGGATATACCAGTGATAAATAATGTAGATATGATAGACAACAACAGTTTTGTAAAATTTTACTTATTCTGGACGCAGCCTAACGCACACTAGGGTAAGCTCCACTTGTCTTGTTAATGGATGGATGAGCAGTTTACTCATTTAGATTTCGTCCACCTTCAGGGTATTTAACCTGAAGCCTGTGGACGGTGAGTAATGGGCTAGCTCGCCGTCCGTCCGTCTTATGACGACAGGCCGTGTCGACGGCGCGTTCGTGTTCCACGCGCGCCTCAAAGAGATGTCAGCAAAGTATTTAACCTGAATGTCTGGAAACTATTGATGAAAATTCGTAAACAAGGTCTACCATTATAAACGCATGAGACCATGAAACTGAACGACTTTTGTTCTATTACTTATGTTGGAATTATTGTATGTACAAGCGAAACTATGCGGACGCGTTAAAAATTGGAAGAACTGTATGTGAGAATTACCACATGCTGGATAAATAGGTATATGTCGCAGAAAGTTCAAGATCACATAATCAGAAGCGTTCCCAGGGTACTCCTGACGTCATAAACTGATGACGTCACCAACTGAGTTTCCTCTTATGACTTAACGCAAAGTAACCTACATGCACTTTACGTCATAAATATTAACACGTATTGAATGTTGGATTAGTTCGATAGATCCATCTTCTTTCATAAAGCCAAGCTAAACCAAATTAACCTGATCGCTCATTGGACGGGAAGCTCATACAAAACGAGATCAGGTTATACCGGGTGAAATTCCTAACTTCTTTTACAATATCATCAACATTCTCCATTTAAACCCTCCTACAAACTTGGCTCCGGCCCGTGAGTTGGGTTTTTGTACTCTCTTACGAGAGAAGAAAATTAAAGAAGAAAGAAATAATACTAAACCATTTATTTCAGGTAACAAAGACCCATAGATAAATAAGTTAATCTAAATATACATACTTACTAATAACATTTTTGTTAGTCTAAGCAACTTAAAACTATGTTTGTATCACTTCGCTTCTTATACTGGATATTATGTACAGTTTGATGTGCCGCTGTGTGTACTGTCTTGTCTGTGTCTATCGTGGTCTTAAGAATGAGCCTGTAGCTTTAAATTCCCCAAATAATCATAATTATGAATGAAAGAAAGGTGCACGTATAATGAATGTTGGATTAATTCGTCGACCCTATAGAGTTTTATAAATAATTTAATTAAAATTATTTGTAAGAAAAAAATAAAATTTATTTATTTATTCTGTTGGGGTGACAGAAAAATAAATAAAACTTTTTTTTTTAATAAAACGTATATAAATGAATATTTGATCCAGTATTATTGATTAAAAGAAAAAATTACGTCTTCTTTAAACTTTGCCCCTTACAGTTTTTCCTGTTGGTAGGTATCTTGCGGATGGTTTATTCAGCTACTGACACAATTTTAGAGTTACATTATCTGTGAGCGGTATAAATATTTGTTTTGTGCAGTATTTGTTTTATTTTTAGCAGCCTAAAATTATATGATGGTGAAAATTGTAAGTATTTTGTAGATGCGACTGAGAAAATTCTTTTGAGTGTTTTCATTATCACAAGCAACGTCCTAAATGTATGCGTAAATATTATTGCGTGTTGTTGGGGAAATCGGGAATTAATAACAAAATAAACTTATAAAGCAGTCACAATATCTCTGCACCTTGCTGGAATGCGATGCCCCGCTTCGCTTTTATTAATTAATAAATATATATTAAATCACAAAATCCTTCGATCTAAATCTCATACATAATTGTACATCCGGCAGTCGGGTAAAAAACATCATAATATTTCTAGAGATGCATATTTTGCACACCGTACAGTGAATGTGACGTCCTCGAGCGAGGTGCAGAGATAATGTGACAGAGTTGTAAATAAATGTGTATAATCAACACAGTCACTATATTGAACACAATTCATCGCATAATTATCTATTTAAATCGAGCAATTTTTTTTTTAATAAAGTACAGTCAACTTCATAAACTTGTACAATTATTAAATAATGGAAATGACTATTCCAAAATGATGTAACTTAAATATATCAGCCTATTGTAGCGATTTAATTACCTCGATATTATTAAGTATACCTTATCTAGGAAAATAATAAAAACGAAATAACCTAAAATATCTGTACCTTAATATGATTTCTGGGACATTTTCTTGAAAAAATACTAAATATAATTACCTATGTCTATAAGTCATGAAAAAAAAATGACTGGCGTTATTAATGTAAACAACAATGCGAAATAATAGATTGTAAATTATCAATTATAATTTATGCAACATACGCAATATTCAGCTGTCTTTCGAAGACAGCGGTGCCCTTTACGTACTGTAAGGATTCAAGAAAAACAACTTGCGTCAAACGACACGCCCGCGTCTCTTGTTTCGCGTTACTAAAACTCAAAGTGTTTAGGTACAGGCACTTTTGTAGAGTCAAAGAGTCGGTCAGTTATTCAGAGAGTTGAAGCTAATTGCCCATTCCAAAACTAATTAACCAGGGTTCGAAACGTAGTAATGAAGATAATTATTTTCTTTGATAATTTTATCCATGCTTATTCATAACTAGAGATATACAACTTAGATATCTTAATTATTATTACCTTAAAGAAAGACATGTATAATTAATTGGTTTTTAAGTTGACACAGGAGGATAGCGAGCTACCAGGGCGCACTGGAATATGCACGGAAGCGGCAAATCACGTTCGGATACACGTGAAGTGATATTTATATCGTTGGCGATTGTTTTATTTACTATATTTTTTTATGATTTTTCTTATTTTACTGTCAATACGCAAGTCGCGTCGCGGTTTCTCGTGGCTTGCTATAAACAGCTAATTTCATTTGGTTTCCTACCATCGCTGTTGTAACTCGCGCGATCGTGTAGTTCGTGGTTAATGGTTAATAGTTTACATAACATAACCTCACGCCTGTAATCCCCGAATGTTAGGCAGAGGTGTACCTTATAGTACACCCACAATTTTCGCGAGTCATGTTTAAGTACCATGTAATAGGGCGCGAGCCTATTAGCATTAACCGGCCCTAAATCCAGACGTTGTGGCTGTTACTGAGAAATTCCTGGTGGAAAAACCCGATAACACTTTATCCGACCTGGGAATCAAATCCAGGACCTCATGTTCAGCAGTTGTGCTTCCGACGACTAGACTACCGAGGCAGGTTAATAATATGGAGTTTAATAGGTTCTGAAACAAACTGAATCTTAAAGATACTAACGCCATCTGTTGTGCTACGTGAGAACTAGCGCTGAGGCTGTAAAATCGTACATAATTATTTGTTTTTCGAACACTAGCAGTAGTCAGTACCGAGCTAATTAAATAGGTGGAGGAAAATTTCTCGATTATTCCTAATTTTCTTTAAATAAAATGACGCAACGGCAGAATAAAATGTTAAATGATAATATGACATTGATTTTGTGAATTAGGTAAATACACCCAGAAACTATACGAGAACTCTTGTTTCTAATCGGTTTTCTTTTATGTCACAACACATTTTTTTTACACATTTTTTTAGTAGATTCTCTTTGCATAGCTTTCAAGGATAAATTACTTAAGAATGCAGATAAGGTGTGTTATGTGTATAGGTAGTTACGGAGTAATTTAACTAATTAGTCATAAATAATATTAGGTATAAGTACTATTTTTAAAATAATATTACATTTTATTTTTTACTAGTTTAATAGGACGTCAAACTAGTAACAGTTCAACGACTTCTCAGTGTTCAACCGTGATGGGACCATTATTTAATTACATTTATTTTTAACAATAAACTCAGAGTTTCTCTATCCTATCCACAATGGCGGCCGATTGTCAGCGCAGCGTTGCGTATGACTCACGTCATTGATATTACGACTGGATTCCATTTTCAAACTGTCTCATATTTTTTTATTGTTAACTAGCTGTTGCTCGCGACCTTCGTTCGCGTGAAATTATTATAATAAAATATTACTTCCTTTTTTTAATCGAATTTTGTTACCAATTTCAAGGGTTTTTGAATTTTTTTGCACAGAACCTTAATTATTTTTCTAAAATAAAAGTAGCCTATGTTAGACCTTAAAACATCAGCTATCTGCCAGTAAAAGTCCCGTCAAAATCCTGCCAAACAAAGAATTTTTTTTTTTTTGTTTTAGTGCCGTATATATTTTCATATGCATTCAGTAAAAAGCTGTTATTCTGATATTACAAACAGACACTTCAATTTAATTTATTTGTAAAGATGCCAGTATTGTAATGGTTTTAGTCCTTAAATGGAATTTCATTATTAATAATAGGTAGTTTAATTTGTCATCAAGGACTCACATTTTTTTCGTATGTTATCGTAGGTATTTTTGGTGATATACCAATAATAAAAAAATGGAGAACTCAATATTGCTCATTACTGCTCGGATCAATATTTCATTAGATACCAAATCAACAAAAACGACTCGGTAAGAGAATTCGACAGCTGTGATGACGGGCGAATCAAACAGTTAACTTATCTTGGTAATCAAACAAAGTTATAGCAATAAAGATTAGGCTGCCACGTTGGTCTAGTGGTCGTAAGAGCTACTGCTGAGCATGAGGTCCTGAGGTCCATTCTCAGGTCGGGCAAAATATTACGGACAGATGCAGGGTCCCACTAGCAGCCCGGGTTCTGGATTTGGGCCCGTTGGAAAGCAATAGTATCGCCCCCCTATTACATGGGACTTAAACATGACTGGCGAAAAGTGGGTGCACTGCGGTACCTACATGTCTGCCTAACCGTTGGGGGAAACAGGTGTGATGTTATATTATGTTCTAAAAGAAATATGACACTAATCATCATCCTCACCATATTCCTGCCATGTTACTTGGGGTCGGAAAAACACTTCTTTTTCTTTCATGCTCCCCTAATTATTAACTGCTAAGTACTAATGCACTTAATTAACCTTTCTTCACCTACATGGTTTAATAACAGGTTATCCGGTAACATAAGAACATAACGTGAATTGTGCTAAATAAAAATTTGGTTTTAATGAGTTTATTGATTTCATTTTATAATTTTATCTTGAAACTGGTTCCGAAGTTGTCTTTCCGCGCTGAGCTGCGGATTTCTCGTCTTCGTAACAAGTCTTGCAGTCATTTTTGTGTCTTCATTTTGAGTTTTTAAAATAACGTTCGATGTTTATCATCATGCGCGCGTGGAACACGAACGCGCCGTCGACACGACCTGTCGTCATAAGACAGACGGACGGCGAGCTAACCCAAAAACCATGATAATGGCAGAAAAATAAATAATGATGATGAAAAATCAACAAAACTCAACAAAAAATCACATATTATTTGTATTTGGTCTATTCTCATTCATCGTTCATCTAATTAAACTCTACTCTTTGTTCATAAAATAAAAAAAAAACTTTATTCCGCGACGGTTTGCGGCTTTTGTCGCTGACTGTCATCATTCTCCTGCCCTTATCCCAATTTATTTGGTGTCGGCGCAGCATATCTTCTTACCTGTGATAATTTCCCATGTTTAGTTAGAGCGATATAGACATTTCTAAAACTTGTCCTTTATCTAATTCAAAGTATCTGTATAGTGTTAGAAAGATAAGATGATAATGCTTATCTTTCTATGCGTGGAGGAACCGTTGCCCTATATAGTTCTGATATCGTTTTTACTTTCAAGTCACAACTGAGACCTCAAGTTCCAAAAAAGAGAATGTTTCAAAAAAATACGATTCTCAAGCTTTCTGTTTCATAAATATAAAACACTTGTACCTTACCGTGACCTAAATGGTATTATTAAAATAGATTCTTTAAGGTTTTACCTTGCTAACTACGTCAAATCCAAAGGAGGGGTATGGTTTTAACGGGCTATGTATATCTTAATGTTCATCTGTTACCACATAACTCCTAAACTCCTCATCGTATTTTCTTTTTATCATTCTTTTTAATACCTTAATTGATAGATCACCACTAGACCAGTATATTTAAAAATTATAGAAATAGGTCAACAAACCCTTCTTACGTTCTGTAAGCAGAAATTAGTGTCAGCAACTAAGCAATAATTTATATTATAAGTTTTATTAGAACTGGCGTGATAAGATCAGAGAGAGTAGAGTACAACAATAGCACAATAAACTAAGTTACCAACTTACACATTATATACATTCATAAGTGTAATAACATTTCTGAATTGCGAAACGAAATATAACATGAGCTTATTATTGTTTTAATTGTAATGTTTTATTTTAGAACAGTTTGTTAGAATAATAATAAAAAGTTTTAATAAAAAAAATATTGCGTTTGAAAACATTCCTCTAGCGTTATGAATGGTCACTTATTTTTGACGTTGACTGTACCTGCCTTTTAAATAATGTCTGTTGTAAAAATATCAATCCTAGTTTAAAGGAGTAGTAAGGATGGGATAGTTGCATAGTGTAATGGTCCGAGACAAGAGGGGTCTTGCGCTTATTACGGAACACCTTGTATACGAGCTAGACCTAGCAACTGATTGTAGTGTTACTAAATTAGTAAGACTATGGTTTAATCTGTTACCCCCACACTTTGTTTTATTTTAAACTACCTGTTGTCCACGACCTTCGTTCGCAGGAAATTATTATAAAAAAATATTTCTTCCCTTTTTTTAATCGAATTTTGGTACCAATTTCAAGGGTTTTAATTTTTTTTACACAGAATCCTAATTATTTTTCAAAAGAAAAACTATCTGCCACTAGAAGTCCCGTCAAAATCGGTGCAGCCGTTTCTTTCGGAGATTAGCCGGAACAAACACGACAGACTGATAAAAATGTGTTTTAGAATTGCCGTATATTTTCATATGCATTCAGTAAAAGCTGTTATTTTGATATTACAAACAGACACTTCAATTTTATTTATTTGTAATTTTAGAAGATTGACCACTTAATTTAACAATTAATGTTTTCTTTTTTTTTTGTTACAGGTAAGCATACCAGTTTATTTCATCAATCCATAATCTAATTTTGGTAAGCAAATACTTCATGTAATAATTAACACTAGAAACGGGATATTTACCATGTCCACTGTTTGTTTTGAGTTCCCGATATTTCGGCGCTGTTGCAAGCACCATGATCACGGATAAACTGAAGTTATTGCGGGTGGGTGTTAAAAAATATAAAATGGCAAATAAAAAACAAAATGGCATGGTAAATATCCCGTTTCTAGTGTTAATTATAATGTTAGTGACCATGACAGTTTAAAAACTTTTAAATACTTCATGTTTATTACTTCAGTATAATTTCAATGACTTTTTCATGCAATAGTTATTGAATGGGATTAAATAAACTTGAAAGGTGTTGTATTGATGATTTTAAAGATTATTATTTTGTAAAGACATGCGTATTACAACCGCAAATCATATTTTGTTTAACATTAAGCCTTACACTGATCTGCTAATTGCAAAAAGCGTAAGAAAATTTGAATTTCGCGGACTACCCTGCCGCTTCCCCCTTAATAGGGATGTTGACACCATTAAAAAAGAATTCCAAGACAGCTTCTCTAAAACAACACTTTATTTTAGACCTGAAAACGTTATTTTCAGTTATTTGCTAAATTAGATTTTTAGTTGCTTTGAAATCAATAAATAATTGAGTCATTGAGCTGACTAAATAGTGACGTCACAGCGTGCTATTGCTATACAATGTGAGGGGGAATCGCGTTTTGACAGATCATAAAAAGTATGTCAATTGATTGGTGTGTCGACTACCCTATTGTAATACCTAAAATTCTATGTATACAAACCAATGTCTAACAATAAAATCTGTCTGAAGTCTCAAGCATGTCGCTAACCATCAACAACGTTATTTCCGTGACTCACGCGCTACGCAGAATTCATCCGTCGACGCGACGTGCAAGACCAAACGTACGCAATGAATGTATCAAACGTACCATTAGAACTAAACGTACGAGATGAATAAAATATAATACCGCTAGGTTTTGCTTTTACACGCGGCTTCGCGTTATGGTCGAAAATTATCTCACGGGGATGATCTATTTTTAACCGACTTTCTTCAAAAAGGAGGTGGTGCTCAATTCGGCTGTATTGACGACTTTCCCTGTCATAAATACTTTGTTCTAATAAATAATCATTGTTTTTATATCTCTACCAGTATAGTAATTGGCTATTTATTATTAGAGCCTATGTATACTTGTTTTTTAAAGTAATGCCAGGTTAAATTTCGCGTATTTTATAATTACATTTTTTTATTAGAAAATTAAGCACTTCATGTCGTAGGGTGAAGTTGCCAGTTAATGTCCAAGCCTATGGTTTAGTAAATCACGACCATTTTGTATATAATTTTTTGCTTATCCGTTTTTAATACTATTTGAACATACATATTTGTTAAACTAAAGAGTTATCAAAACTATAAAATTGTAATTTTAAAAGTATTTATTTACATGATAAAATATTTATATTCAAAAAATATACTTTAAGCACAATAATACGTAGGGTGAAATACCCAATCAATAACCCAGGAATCCCAAGGATTTAATAAATCACTTCTACTTATATTACAGCTATACTAACTACATTTAATTGATAAGAAATCTAGTACATACCAAAAATACAACAGCAGTCGATATTATCAGAGAAATATTTGGCGTATCATATTATATCCGCACTGACTTAACCTTGTGTCGTGGATAAAGTATTCAGTCTTTGTTACATATTCAAGTTACAATGAACCTATATATATACGTTATATATGTCATGGATATGTTGTTTCGACGTGGACGACTATTATTTAAGTAGTAAAATATACCTGGGTTCGATTCCCAGGTCGGGTAAAGTGTGATTAAATAAATAAATAATAATAAAGGTTTAATGCAGAAACTTGTACCAGTTTTACAGTAAATCTAATATAGGGACCTTAAGACGGGGACTTTAAAGTAAAAGATATACCTGTGCTAGGAGATCCCGCTCTTCAATGACAAATTTTGCAATGGTAAAAGTGATGTAAGATAAAGAGAAAACAGAATTCAAACAGAAAATTACAATAAAAATTTAAAACTAAACAATACAAGGCATGAACTATACTAAATAATAGAAAAATAAACTTAAAGATATATCCTAAAATAGTGTGTGACAGTATGTGTGTGTGCCTGAGAGAGTGTGTGTGTGTGTGTGTGTGTGTGATGCTTTCAGCAAAAATTCAATATCATCATAGGTCTTCTGTTTTAGCCATTGAACTATTGCCTTTTTCCACTCTTAGTTATTGGGTTTTACCTTTAGGAATTTCTCAGTAGCAGCCACAGTCTAGATTTGCACCCGGTTGATGGCAATAGGCTCGCCCCCTATTACATGGGACTTAAACATAACTGGCGAAATGTGGGTGTAGGTACACCTCTGCCTAACTCTTCGAGGATTACAGGTATACAGGGTTATTTGTAAAACACCAGTAACCTCTTAAGAGCTCATTGTACTCATCATTATGAACAACTTTTACTATGGGACCAAACCTGAAATCGCGAAAAAAAAATCAGCTGTTCCCTACATTTTGACGAGTTAATCGATCATAAATGTAGGGAACAGCTGATTTTTTTTTCGCGATTTCAGGTGTGGTCCCATAGTAAAAGTTGTTCATAATGATGAGTACAATGACCTCTTAAGAGGTTACTGGTGTTTTACAAATAACCCTGTATATGGTGATATTATGTATTTAAGATATATTTCGGGCATGTTTAAATCGAATGCAAAAATATTTATTTTTCTTTTCGTTTTAAATCTAGTTTAAGAGCAATGGTTGTAGACAGTCAAACTAGTTGGAGCCAAAAAAAAACCGCCACTAGATACGAACTAAAGTAGGTTGACAACAAAATCTTCAGATTTTTATAAAATTGCCGCCATATTCTCATCTTGGTTGCATAAGTTGCACAGTGTGACCAAGAATGTTAATAGAGAGATTAATTGATTTAAAAATGCATCGTCTTCATTTGCTATTAAGTCTTGTTCATCACAGATTCAATTAACATAAATTATTTTATCTATATACGTCTTTAGAACAAAACTTGGTATTCGCAAGCATCACTGCAGTTTGACGTTGACGTTTATCTTCGTAAATAATCATTACGTAAAATGCATTTCTAGTGTTCTTATAAGTTTTCTTATAATCTCTTATTTTTCTTTATTTCTATTCAATACAAATCTCTGTTTGCCAACAGCTCATCTTTAAATCTTATTCAATTACTAGCATTAACATTAGCTTATATCCATATGCTAATACTAATGATAGTAATTATTTCTTATTTCTGTCAATCATTTACAAGTTGACAGAGAAAAAATGATGTTTTAAAAACGTGTAGCGTTAAACTCTTAAGTGATTTGTGGTACAGACGCCAGCACATCAAGCTACCCGAAACTGACAAATTTTCCCAATCAACCTTGAACTTAATGGTTTAGCGATAAAGTTGAAAATCTGTGAAAGAAATTTGACAGATTGTTGTAGCTTGATGTGCTGGCGTCTGTACAATGGGGCCTAATCGTTATTAACACCATGATTATAGACTATTTAAAGTCACATGTAGGTAGATGTGTGGGATAAACAACTCATAGGGAGTACTTAAGTATACTGTTGGAAATATTTTTTGTGTCGGAGGTCTTTAGATTTTGTAACTTAACTACTCGTATAGTAGTAAATGACGCGTCAACTAATTCAATGTTATGTCGTTTATTCATCTTTCTTACTAATTCACTATTAATATTACTATAAGCCTGAATTGTCCTACTGCAGAGCAAAGACTTCTGTCTTTCCATATCTCTCTATCTAGGGGTATTTGGTAATGGCACTATAAAGTCCTTTAAAAAGGGAGTTTACGCTGTGAGCCTATAATTACCAATGAACGTTCCCTAAAACCGAATATGACAAAAGGAAAACACGATCACTTTTCCTTGGTAGACCCGATGTCAATAGCCGCGCTGCCGACCACAAAATCATGAGATTACCATTATTTACTAATAAATAATATATATGGAATGTGGTCTTTTTTCTCTAGCCCATACTGTTTGGCAAAACTTCGCTAAAGTCCTTTCAGAAACTCTACGCCACTCTATAAAAGCTATATTTTAATAACACATTAAAATTCCACTGCAATATGTGTGCATCATCCGGGCGCATAAATTTGTCCGGACATTTTCTGCATCTTGGCCCTCTGTTTGGACTTTATTCTCAAAGTGTGGGGATTTTTTTAAATATTTGCATGTCTGCTGAAAAAGAAAGTTTCAAAATTAAAGTGTCCAGACTTTCCCAAATAGTCTTATTTCAAGAAAACTTTCATAGTTCAAAATATCTTCTTGGTTGTGCCATAGAAACACTGTTGTAAGTGTGGTGTAGCCGTGGGTAGCAAAGCATGACACGAGATGGCGTTGGCGTTAATTTAGTTAAACCACTACTAATGCGAAGTTAGTAATACCGGTTTCTTAAAATAGACTTAAATGAGGAGATAAGATGTGTACCGAGTAAAACAGCTTCATTTGCGTGTGAAGTGTCATTTGGTTTTTGTTGGTTTGGTTTCCAATTCTGAGTCTATAGATATATACGTCCATTCATTTGAACTATAAATTCCATGAAATAGCAATTAAACTTTTATATTTAACTAGCTGCCCAGCGCTACTTCGTTCGCGTGGTGTCCTACCCCTTACCCTACCCTACTCCTACACTACTCTTATCCTACTCCTACCCTACTCCTACACTACTCTTATCCTACTCCTACCCTACTCCTACACTACTCCTACCCTACTCCTACACTACTCCTACCCTACTCCTACACTACTCCTAACCTACTCCTGCACTACTCCTACCCTACTCCTATACTACTCCTACCCTACTCTTAACCTACTCCTACACTACTCCTACCCTAATCCTACAAAAAAAAAAGTATCCTAGTGTTGTTTTTAGACTTATCCAGGCAATTTTTTAAATTTTTCTGGCCGTAAAAACCATCCTTGAACTTCAACGAACATTAAAAAAAAAGAATTGGCCAAATTGGTCCAGGCGTTGTTGAGTTATGCGCTTACCAACACATTTTGCGATTCATTTTTATATTATAAGATTTCTTTGCGGATGTCAACGTTGTTTGGAGGATAAAACTTACCACAATTGAAATGGTTACTCGGAATATTTTATAGAGAATGCATGTACCTAAGTGAAATAACAATTATTGAAATATTTGTTAATTAGATTCGTGATTTAGACCATCAAAACTAGGAAACTTTCCCAAGTAACACTTACACCCTGAATAGGTACACTTCTGCCTAACCTTTCGGGGATTACAGGGGATGTTATGTTGTCAATAGGAATGATCGGAACTAGATGTCCGAACATGATTTTTGCCTTATAAGATCAAATAAAATTAATCCGAGTGACTTTTTGCATTACATGATCTTCGCAATCACACCTCACATTGCGTTATCAACCGCTGACTAATCTAATAAAAATCTATCGATGTATAAATATCGGTTATCCATCCGAAACCTTGACCGTGGCCACGTAGCTTAACCTTGTAAGAAATCGATTCAACCGATTGCGAATTTCGTATCGAAAGTTTGAGTTGCATCATTATGAAGTTAGTTTTTATTGCGAATATGACTTCTCAAGCTTAGGAAATCTACAGAGGTTTTAGAACTTACTTTTAGAAGCGAAGTAGCCGTTGCCCGTGACTTCGTCTGCGATCCAGGATGAAAGTAGCCTGTATCCTTCTCCAGGTTCCAGGTTTAGACGTAAAAAGGACAGACAGATAGTTACGCATTTATCAATAGTAAAATATTTGCACGGACTTTTAACGATGTTTAAAGTGGATACCAAGCTTATGGTATTCCCATATGTCCTATATTAATCATTTTGTATTTAAATGCCGCTAGACCGGTCAATGAGTCACTGAATAAACCGAGTAACTCAGATTCAGATTTGATTTTTTAATACTTTTTTTCAATCGATACCCACGTGTTAGAATTTTTGAACCATTACGTTTGTACAGCAATTGGGCCATTTACCCTATGACGCAATACTGGACAAAAGTTTTTTTGAAGATTTAATGGAATAACATTTGTACCATTAATCCCTACGTAATTTATCAACTTAAAAAAAACAGTCTTTGCCTGTTTACACTACTAACAATAGACGACACGTCAAAGCGCAAAGGATTCTGACCGCTGTTCTCAGCATCGTGGAGAGTTGAAATTCCAACATTGTAATAATATTTAAGCATTCATTATGTTTAGCTTAGAATTCGTGATAACGGGCATTATTCTTGAAGTCTAAAATAACAAACTTCAATTTTTCTTACGTTTTAGCAATTCTCGAGTCAGTGTTAGGCTGTATGTTGAACGAAATAATATGATTCACGACAGTAACAGGTATTATTTACAGAATTATAATCATTAAAATCAATACAACTATCAAAAGTAGCTAAGACCCTGGCGCTTCCGCTTAATGTAGTACTAGTATGTAAGAAACATGTATGGTATATTTCTGTGCTTTAAGCAATCAGTAATTTATTATTCACTTCTACAATATGACCGTGTTCTTTCACTTTTCATTTAGTTGCAGTCTGTTCGAGTTACATAATTATTAGTGTTGCGGTTCACGTAGAGATGTCGCTGTAGGTACAGACGCGAGACGCCAGCGCATCAAACTGTCAAATTTCTTTAATAGATTTTCAACTTTATCGCTGAAGCATTTAGTTCAAGGTTGATCGGACAAATTTGACAGTTTCGGGTAGTCTAAACATACCCTTAACGGACCTGAAATGCACGTGTTCTTCCCGTCATTGTGGTTTTTTTTGTGTTGAATCATACTTTGGAAGCTTCTAGTTACGGAGAAATTGAAAGTATTCCTACAATTGACTGTGGTCAAGCGTATCATACGAATAAGAACATTAACTTTATGCAAATAAGGTCAATTTTCGTATGAAGCACGCCTGAGCAGTCTAAGTTCACAACATAGATTTTGAAAGTCAAAATTACATTCATCATTTTCCCAAAACGCCCTCCCTTCATTACTTGCTAGCCATCATCAGCGAACCTTTTCCCAACTATGTTGGAGTCGGCTTCCAGTCTAACCGGATGCAGCTGAATACCAGTATTTTACATGGAGCGACTGCCTATCTGACATCCACAACCCAGTTAGTACTGGGTAATACGATACCCCTTGGTAAGAGTGGTTGTCAGACTCGACAATAATCTAAGATCCGTTCATCACCACACTTGGCAAGCCATGTGTCCTGCTCAAGGCCACTAAAATCCCATGATCAGTTTTCCGATGTCAACCACCTTTGACCTTCATCAGTTTTCGCTACTCATGACTAATGGATTTCGGTTCTAAGAGGTGCTACACACATACCTATTCGGCAGGCATTCGATTCGGTAATATTTAACATAACATCACGCCTGTAATCCGCGAAGGGCTAGGCAGAGGTGGGCCTAATAGTACACCCACATTTCGCCAGTTATGTTTAAGTCCCATGTAATAGGGAGCGAGTCTATTGCCATCAACCGGGTACATAACCAGGCTCCTACTGATATCCCTGTTGGAAAACCCTAACAAAAGTTTGCCTGATCTAGAAATCGAAACCAGGACCTCATGCTGTGCAGTCTTTGCGTTTGCGACCACTAGGCCAAAGTCCTCGGTTATATTTGCTGATCAACAAAACCGACCCGAAGCACCTGATACACATTAGGATTACATGCGGCTTGTACCGACTGCCGATTAACAAACCTTGTTAGGCATCCTACTAACGCTGAAACATGTTAGGGTCGGTTCGGCACAATTCTAGCCAAACCGAACGGCTTTTTGTCGAACGTATATTCTACATTTTCATTTTTTCGCGTGTTTATGCCGAATCAAGGCGTTTCGAACATGTTCTGTAGCACCCAGCACCATGAATTTTGGTTCCAAAATCCCTACAATGTTCTCACCTTGATATTCATTTGTTTCTCAGTGTCTACGTGTAAGTATTGGTGTAGTAACATGACCTGAGAATGTTTAAACTTCATTGTTAATTATTTTGATGGTAGCTATGACAAACCGGTTGCTATATTAGCGTTGGAACTTTGTAAAATAAGGAAAAAAAGCAATTATGGGTAGTTGAAGTTTTAATTGAATTCTTTTGGTTTCTTAGTGTTTTTTTTTTCATTCATATGAATTAAAACACGTGATGTGCTGTAGAGAAATGAGGAGCACGTGGTAACAAAAGTGGTAATTTACACATGTGTAAACGGAACCCTTTACGAAACCGGCAACCAGACATGCTGCAAAAGAGAATGCTCATGGAAGTATGGAATCCCGTACCATGCTGCATCAAAATCAAACCTTGTTTTTTATAGACTACACTGATCGTATTAACTCCTACAAAAATTATTTTTGAAAAAAAAACCCGCGTTTCAGAGTTATTTTATAAAATCGAAACTAACCTAAAAAGTAGGTCTATTTTTTCGACGCTACCAACGACGTATTTTAACACACATACATTACATTATTGCTCTAAAAACAGCGTAATACACTAATAGCAGTAAGAATTACGAGTTAAAGTAACATCCACAGTATGCTTGACTGAAACTCGATTTTATTTTAGACCTTTACATTGCCAATAGTCAGTCAGTACAGTACAAATGTCAGATGCCACAGATAAGATAACTATAAACCATAGAGTATAGTAAGTGCTATAAACTAGTCGGGATTTAGGGATGTAATCGATAAATCAAAATCTTTAGGCTGAGAAAATCTATTTTGTTGCAAATAGCAATAAACCAAACTAAATCGATTTGGTGTACTGATCTTACTTAATTGTAATTAATTTTAGAGTCCGCTCGACAGACAAGGGTTTGTTCAATTGAAACGGAACGTCATTTATATTCAGTTGAAACGGAACGTCATATAAAGGGAGTAAAACAATATTCGTACTTTTAAACTCGAAAAGTATATTTCCAGTTCAAAAATCAAATCCCCGACGCGTAATGCCGTAAAAAAATATGAAACTAATTACTATAATATTTTGGTTTTGAGGCGCGAGACTTTTTGGTACCAACTTTGGTCATTGTCCTTTCTGTACATCAAACTAAGTAGCTCTACGCAAAAATTATTACTGGGAAACGACTTTTTTTTTGGGGTGAAAAATCACATTTTACCTTAAGACTTCTATAACGCACTCAAAACACTGTGCTGATGGATGCATTGATAGTACCGGTTCGTGAAGGTATGTAAAGTGACTCGTATTTAAAAAAATACTTGTGAAAAAGTTGGAAGTTTGACCCCCAATATCGCAATGACGAGAACAACAAGTTTCTTTCGGCTCGTTAATGAGAAAGGTATTTTTACACCCATTATTGAACTGAATGGCTAAAGATACTTCAACTAAAAAAACATATTCCTATACGTAATTACAGGCCTATGTTTACACTACAATGGAATTTCCAAAAGAAAATTATGATACCACAGTTTAGCGATACCAGAATGCTATTACTGACTAACAGGATAACAAGTTAGTCTTGCAAATATCCTTAACTGACTTTACTAAAGGATTAATTGAGTGATTTAGCATTATATGACATTTTTATTAATTCTACACAGTAAAGAAAATACTTTTATAAGTATTTCATTATCGATGTTTACCTTAGGAAAGACCCAATAATAACATAAAAACACTAAAAATGCTTTTTGGATTTCCATTTTCTGACGTATGTATTCTCACGATTTGTTACCAAGACTTGAAACTTAGAATAGAATACAACAGTAACATGCTTAAACTACAATGATATAAACATACTATAGCCAAAGCCACTAAAAGGGGACTTGTTATACAACATGTTTCTTGTATTGCTACTTTGGTGCGGTTTGTTGCCCCATCAGATTAATTGACTTCGCTGATATTAAAGCCGATCAAATATATTTTTGGTTTTAGAGCATTGGGGAGCTATGTGGGAGACCTTTGTCCAGTTAAGGGACAATATAGGTTGTCAAAAAAACCGCCATTTGTCGGTTCAGTTTTGACTTGACGGTATTCATATTTCAAGGGTAAAATTATGATATTTATTCTCTCTTTCTGCTGCAATAACGATAATTATTTGAAAAGCATTCGATCACGTAGATCATATAATAATACTTATTAATAAACTATAAAGATATGTGGTTCAAAGTGAATGCTTATAATTAGAACTTATTAAATCTGCTGGACCGAAAGCAAAATAGAACCTTATATTTTGTATGTGCTCTAATCCATCGACTTTAGAACCTAAATTCAGTGGCCCCACAGGGTAGTGTCCTGGAGCCCTTATTATTCACTTTTATTTATCTTGTCCACGTCTTTTCGAAATTATAAAGTTTTTATTTCTCAACAAATCCAACCTATCAACAAATTAATATTATAAGTCATTCATTAGTATCTTCATGGCCTTCGTATAATTTGTAAAAACAATTAGGAAATTTTGCTAACTGCCATTTTTCTAGCAGAAAAGTAAATAAGTACTTGGCCTTTTTGGGCCTGAAATCGTCAACGGTTTAAAAAAATCTACTGAATTAAACAGAATTCTGAATTATAAATATTTCCCAAGATAGTATCTAGGTTTTTACTATAGGTACGGATAACCAGGCGATATCAAACAAAAAAAAAACACAAATTAGGACGCCATATTTATTTTGTTACTATCCAAATTAATTCACCCGTCGACCTCCGAAATACAATCTCGAATACATAAACCAGCCGTTTACCTATACTTACTGCAATAATAAGTAATAATATTGAAGTAACAGGTATTGTATGTAGGTAGTATAATACAAAATTCAAAATGGCGTCGTTTCTCTCCATCATGTTACACAGCGCGAATATTTTCTATCATGCAACTGTTTAGGATAGCTACCGACGAAACGTTATTAAGTACTCTTTTGTGCATCCGCTCGCAATATAATTCGATCAATATTGAACCGAGCTTCAATATAACTGACATGTATGTAAAATTGCATCTTTCCAGAAAAAAAAACATGCCGTATAAATTGGTTTTCAATTAGTACCTAGGTTATTATGTTTTATGTATCGTAGCAAGATCGTAGCATATATTTTTTATTTTGTTATGTCCTTCTGTAAACAAAATCAATGATAAAATAAAATAGCTTGCTACAGGAATACCTATATTAATATGAAGCCGGCACGTTTCCTCAATAAAATGTGTCACTGTTTTTTTTTTGACAAATTATATTCCCTATCCGCTGCTTGTTCATTTAGAATTAAACTGACACAGAAATTATTTCAATTTAATTTACTTTAAATGCGAACGCAACAGAGAGCGGGCTGAGTTTATTTATATACTTTGAAATGGTTGTATGAGGCGGGCGTTTCGCAGACCGAAGCCTCATACTAACGGCAGACTAGTGCCGCACCAGTCCCGCGACGGGCTTATATTTCGTAAGATTCTTTATCGAGCGCCCATAATAGCGTTCCATTAAAACGGCTAGTGCGAATTTATAATAACAAAAAATATTTACGCCATATTTGATTTTGATTCTCGCGATTTTTTAGCTATCAATTTTTTTTTTAATTTTTGTGATACTGCCAGTGTCGTCGCGTTTATTTTTAGTTATTCTTGTATTATTGCGAAGTGAAATTATTGTTTGCCAGTGACAATCAAGTGTCGAACTTGAAAAGAAAAATAAGTCCGTGTAATTATAAAGAATAATGTAGGTACCTGTTTTGTTCGTCGTGGTTTGATTGCAAGTTTCCTTTCATTTTTGCCTTTGGTGACGGTTTCATAAAGTCGTATTACAGTGACTCTGTGGCAAATGAGGTTTTATTTGATTATTTTTATTCAACAACATTTAAATAACTGTGCTTCGTGCGATGAAAAAGAACATGAGTAAGTTGATTTTATATTAATCCTGTTTGTCATTCATTGTGAGAATTTTATATTATACTTTTAAATAAAAGAAATAAATAAGCAATTAACATATAAAATTTTCCTCGTCCATGAATCTAGAACAATTCATACTTTAAGATATTTATTAAATACCTTACTGAAATATTTACTAAATGACATCAATGTTTAGGATTACAGATAATACAAACATTATTTGTGTCAGCCGTATTATTGGGAGTGTATTTATACTTGTGTCGTTGAATGGATTTGATAATGCGAGCTGCGGGCCGTCCCTCCCTCCCTTCCGCGTCCCCCTACCGCCTACAAAAGGGCATTCGTGCTAATTTCAGAAACCCCCTCGGTTTGCCAGAATGCTGAAAAGATTTCTGGACTATCATCTGTTTTTAGCTCCTCAATTTATTGGATCAAATATTTTCACAAAGGTTTACAGAAGTCTTTTCTTATCTATCTCTGTTTTTCTGTCGGTTACCATTCCACGCCTAAATGACTGAACGGCAATTAGGTGGACCACAAGCTGGGTTGGTTTTAGACCTAGGATATTTTTACTATCCTATTCCGATGGGAGCATTTTTGAAACATACGCGGCGAAGCCGCTGGAGAAACTAGTATGTGTAGTAGGAATAAAGAAAACGCAGTTATAAATTTTATATTCTCACGCGTTCGTCAATAAGAAAAACCGTTATGTTGCTATTGCTCGCGAATCTAGATTGCTTTTTGTTAGTAGAGCTGGGAGTATAATATTTTTTAACGTCTTTTACGAGTCATAAATGGCCATAGGTAGCTACGACTGTATAAACTGCATTTGACATTTATTTCTTTGTTCATTATATGTCCTTCATAGGTAAGTAGGTTTACAATAACTAATCATTACCAGTTATAGATAATAGAGTTCTGTCACGAAGCTCTTTTAAAATTTTCTGAATCTATGGGGGGTGCAATGGTGGTGTTATTCCTGATAGCGACATCTTCTATCTTCATCTTTGGATGGATTTAACGAATTAAAAATAAACAAGAAGGGGTTTCTCGTTGGTATACTGCTGATAAATATAATACAGAATACTACACACGATGTATAAGCTCGCCCCCTATAAATTGGGACTTAAACATAACTGGTGAAATGTGGATGTAGGTACTATTAGGTACATCTTTGCCTTACCCATCGGGTATTATAGGCGTGATCGTGATCTTATGTCATGTTACAATAAATAAATTAATATTAAAATTGTACTAACTTTTGTCTAAAATGCCATATGTGTCACTCTTTAAGCATGTGTAATTGAGTTCTTATCATACAGTGTTCCAAATTGTTTACTTCAAGGTCTGTTGCTGGTTCAATGACCACTTTAGTTTATCTTTTTAAAGCAATGAAACAATGGACGTAGAGTCATCCGATATTTTCGATGTGTGAACGGGGCAAGCTAGATATAATTGTACCATCATCATTTTCCATGTTATTTGAAGTTGTTGCAACATTTTTTGCTTCTATTCTCTTTTCTTCTTTTTCTTTCTCGTAATTTCTCAAAAAATCTTGTCTTTGGTTTTCGTCTCGGTCTCCTGCATAGCCTAAAATTGCACCAGAAACCTTTAAATCAATAAAAGTTAATTTTAAAACTCCAGCTTGAAAAACGCGTCGTTAAAAACGAGCTGGATTAAAATTTACTAGCTTATGCCCGCGGCTTCACCCGTGCCGAATTATCCCACGGCATCAAAAGTATCCTATAATGTTAAGTCAGGTTATAAAGTATCTGTGTCAAATTTCATCCAAATCCGTGCAGTAGTTTTCGCTTGAAAGAGTAACAAACGTCCATCCATCCATCCTCACAAACATTCGCATTTATAATAGCAAACCATTCGCATTTATATTAGTAGGGTTATTAATAGAAAACCTCAGGGGGTAGAAAATCCTTGAAGATGCTTATTCGTACTGAATATACAATCGGGAAATATGTCAAGAACATCACCGCAGCCATTGATTGAGCCGTAAATAAAATAGTTCCATCTAATATTCTAATTGAGTTCTGTCCTTCTTTAAAGGTCTCGGCAACGTCCTTGGCTATGCTTCTTTCTTCTTCAAGGGAACTAGTAATGTCTGTGCCTATGATTGCCTTTAATCGTTTACCCTCTTTCATTGTACTATTTAACTGTAATTAAAAAGGTGTGGTTTATACGTGGAAATCTGATTCACCCTCCGGAAAACCCTCGGTAATGTCTCTTTGCTAAAATTGTCTCGTTGCTCGTTCCCCTTACTACATTCTGCTTAATAACTGTGATTACCTGTTGTATACCTGGATATCAGTTTCACCCTTCGTTAGACCCTTCAGAAGGAAGTCTGTAATTTCCCTGCACAGCTGTGTGTGACGGTTGGTAACTATAGTTTCAATGACAGATTGTTAGTACGTTGATAATAATGTAACATTATCTAGGATTCTAAAGTTTCTTGTGATTGGTATACTGGATAGAATAAAATAGTACCTTTGAAGAATTATAAGTTTCAAGATGGTCATGGTAAAAATATTTTTCATTGACTTTTTGCCACCGACTTCCGAAAATAAAGTTGTTTTCCACATTTTAGTGTTTTTTTTTTGGAAGTCGATTATTTTTTTTTGCAAAAAAGTTTTTATTTTATTGTGTTTGGGTGGCTTACAGCTAACAATCAATACAAACATTTATAGTAAGGCAATCAACGACAAGCCATTTACAAGCCCCAACAATTAGCAATAAACTATTGTTGCACAAACTAATAACTTACAAGCATAACAACAACCATTTTATGCTTTTTAGTTTGGTATTTCACAGAAATCCTTGTCAAGTATGAAATTGATTTGGAAATTAAATTAAGGTAAACAAACTCATACATTATGCTCCAGAGAAGTTAGTCAAAACGATAAAAAAATAATATTTTAATTAAAATTGTAAATATAAAAATAATAAATGCAGAAGATGAGTTAAGAATATTTTAAGTATGCTTCAGTAGATAAAAAGATTATAATGTTTTATAAGCAATTAAAAAGCACAGTTTTCAATATAATCCACTTCAAAACGGAAACGTGAAGATTCTAATATCAAATTCTATTCTAAATTCAAACGAACATTATGGCGAGTAGCGACCGTTAAATGGAAATCGTGACTGCTGATCTAGTTTTACTGTTAAATACGATTCTGTATCTGAAATCTGTGGAGATGGTCATGGAAATTTAATTATAACAAAGATTAATTGTTGATTAGGATCGTATTACCCACTACTAGCCGGGTTGTAGAAGTCAGATAGACAATAGCTCCATGTAAAGTACTGGTATTCAGCTACATCACCGACCCCAACATAGTTGGGAAGAGGCTAGGCAGATGATTCACTGCTGATTGGGAACAACGGTTCTAAGGAACTGTGTATGAAATGGAGACTATTGTTTGGGACATCATTGCGATCGCAAGAAACTTTAAATGATACTAGTACTTAAATGCTGTATAAAATGTTGAATATTAAGCCACATATGCTTCAGTACCTACACGCCTTAGTACGTAGCACAAGACACTACCGCGTGTTTTCAGATATGGAAAAATTCGTTAATTCCGAAGATCCTGATCAGGATAATCGGGCAAATTAAATTACTGTATTGTCATCGGTCCTTGATAAGTGTGCGAAGTTTCCATTCAATCCGACGTTTTGAAGTGGGTGAAAATCACGGTCAAAGATTCCGTGACATAGATACATACCAAGCTAATAAAAGCGTATTAAAAACAAAATTTCTAGAAAACTTAATATTTCTGATTTTAAATTAGCTAGAAAACCTTTGCGCTTGAAAGAGCAGACTCTATCAAAAGCTGAATTTAATTATGTAAGGCAAGAGAAATATCGGTAACAAGAAACTTGTAATATGAACAATTTCTATTAAAGTCTATTCGGAGAAGAGAATATGGAGCCATATTAGCTTTAAGGTTCCTGTTAGCGATTTCTTCGTCGTGTCGATGATTTCCTTTTTTTTTAAATTAAATTAGTTTTGATCAAAACTGCGACTGGAGGCTGCATATTGATTTTTAATAAACTCAGATGCTATACATAGAGACATCGCGTCCTTTCTCTATTAATATACTCTCCTATTTTTCTGCTGACTGTTAAAGTTCTTGTAACAAATTCGAAATGGCAAATAATCGATTTGTTTTATATTATCCAGATCTAGATTTCTGCCAATAAGCAACTTGTAAAGGATCGTTATAAAGTGTACATTTATTATGAGCCTGGTATGTCCCACTGCAGGGCAAAGCCCTAGCTCCCTTCTTTTTCTTCGTCTTTCCATTTTTCTCTATTTTTGGCTATTTGGGCCTAATCCTGGTAACAGTCCAGCTTGCCATGCCATCTCCTTCCGGAGCTACCGCTTCGCGTCGTTTTGTTCGGAACCCAATCTGTTGCCACTTTGTGTACATTAACAATTGTGATTATACTGCCGAGCGAATGCTAGCCTTTGTAAAACTCATTGGAAGACTTCCATAATAATTTTATTAATAACAACAACAGTTTCACCAAGAAAGTTGTTGACTGTATGAAAAACTGATGGTCTACGAAACAAATACGTGTTACGAGTGTAACATTTGTTTTCGTTTATAGAATTTTCTCGCGTCTGCTTTCATGTATCATACGCATTTATCTTCATAGTGATTTACAAAATGGCTGTACATTTTACGATAATCTTTCCATACTTGTCAACCAATCTTGCCAAAAGGTATATTATATTACCCAGTTACTTGGTTTTGCAGGTCAGAAAGGCAGTCGCTCCTTGTAAATACTGGTGTTCTACTTCTACCACTTCTACCACCCGGTTAGACTGTAAGTCGACCAGATGATGATGAAGTCACTATACTCACTATCCTTGTCAACCCGCTATGAAAGTAGGTAGTAGTAGGTTCTAATTCATCTATGCTATTTTAATAATGACTCAAACAACATTCGCTTCTGGTTGCCAGCCATACGATAAGCCTTTTTATTGTAATCACCTTCTGAATATACTTTCGATGACTTCGTTTATTTCCAGCGTAGAATCGTTAAAAATCCAATCAATAGTTTTTTTTGTGTCGACCTGCTAGACTATTTGCTGAATTAATAGCTTTATTTTGTTGCTCAGAAAGTTATTTTGTGTTGTTAACCACAGCACATTTATTAAAACAACTAGTAGATTAAGCCGAAGTAAATTGATATTGATTTTGAACAATATTTGAGTTCATTATGAATTATACATTTTTTAGGTAAGAACCATGGCAACAGAGTTTAATATACCAAAACATTGTTGTTCAAATGGGGAAAACTACAAGGAAAAAAGTGTTACAAACGAAAAGCACATTGATTTTGAACTTTGAGCGACCTTTTTAATAACTTGGTACGTTTTCTTTTGATGGTTTTATATTTCTCTGAATCAACAAAACACTGCCACAGACACCACTACACATATAATTTAATTTAATTAATTAATCATAATTCACCAATAGATATTTTAAGCAAGTAGGACGAAATTATAAAAAAAAACATAAATTGCAACACTATTTGCAGAATGATACTACAAAATTCAAAGAAAAAAAAAACAATTCTTTTTTTAATAACCATAAAGCAGCTGCTGTTCCCATACCCAACTGTTTGTTCAATGTAGTCAATATCACTACCGTAACAAATCGATAGAATACGATGGTACAAAATACCTACCTTTTATGTATTCAAACAAATATGTATATTTATGTATATTCATTGATAACGAAAAGAATTTTGTAGCGATAGGAACAAGTATTGTTTGTTTGGCTACGTTTTGCGGTTCGTGTCTTGATTAGGTAGGTGGCGTGACGCGACTGCGGGTGCCATTTTGTATTTTTCGTACTTAGAATGTCACGAAGAATTTTACGGGAATTTAGTTTGGAGTTGCTAATTATAATATTATTTATAAATAATTACTTTTGTCAACAGATTTTTTAAATATTTTTCAAAATCATAATATTTAATTTACTCCTGAGGAGTAAATTAAATAAATAAATAAATTAATTAAGTTTCAATTCAATGTATGAATACACTGAATTGAAACTAAAAAAAAAAAATCAAACCTATATGTGTGGGGTGTCTATAGATAGGTCTTTAAAAGTGACATTGAGGTAACCATTTTTCTCAAAGTTAATTGCTTGAAAGATAAACACTTCCAAAGTTCATAAAATTACCCCACCACCTCTAATTTCTAAAGTAAGAAGAGGAAAATTCTAAAAAAATGTAGGATTGTAGAACATAAAAAAAACTGAACGACAATTGATTTGAATAAAATTTGATGTTTAATTTTTGAGATATGGGACTTTTTCATCAAACTGCAGCAGTAACTTTGTTTTTCATTATCATACTACGAAAAACAATTTAATTTTGCTGTAGAATAAAAATAACAAAAATGTTACATTTAAAACATATTAAGAATGAGCCGTCAAAATATTTTATTGCTAGTTTTCCGCCCGCGGCTTCGCCCGCGTCTAGTTCGGTTGTATCGCGTTTCCAAGAGAGCTCTTCAAAAATCCGGGATAAAAACTATCCTATGCTTTTTCTCAAGGTCAACTCTATCTCTGTACCAAATTTCATTAAAATCAGTTCAGTGGTTTAGACGTGAAAGCGTAACAGACAGACAGACATAGTTACTTTCGCATTTATAATATTAAAATAGGGATTAGTAGGGATTTTGTTTGGTGCTACGGAACCCTGTGTACGTGTGAGTACGACTCGCACTTGGCCGGTTGTTTGTTCTGGACTATACCTGGAAACCTGCTAGTTACGGAGATGTTGTATATTATTATATATACAAGTTTTTTTTTTTTAATACATGTTTTTAATGTTGTAACTTTATTATACGCGACAGTCCTACTATTCAATGCATCCATCAGCACAATGTTTTGAGTGCGTTACATTGAGTCCTACAGGAAAACGTGAGTTTTCACCCCAAAAAAAAAGTCGTTTCCCAGCAATAATTTTTGAGTAAAGTTACTTAGGTTGATGTACAAAATGCTTGGTTGACGGCTTCGTGTACGGTCCGTTTATATCCTGTTGATACATCATTATTTCTCTGTCATCTCCAAACCATCGATATAAATAGAATGATGTTCCAATTTCATTTAGCGATAAACTCATTTTCAAAATGCAGGAGAAATGCCTTGCACCCAAGTACTTATCTATTAAGTATTTTCTAAGAAATTTCTAGTAAATTTTCTAAAAATATTTCCTTTAATAATACGGGAAGAGATTCGCAGACGTCCTTCAAGCTCTCAGCGAGAAGGGCTCGTGCCTCTCCAAGCGCATTTTGTACGCTGAGATGATTTCCTGAAAAGTGTAACACTTTTATAAAAAAAAACTTTTAAATTATACCTAAATGTTATTACTCTTGTCGTTTTCTTAGTAATTAAGGTATATTATACAATAGCAACGTTAGCAACGCCATTTTAGTTTTTGCCTATGGCTAAGTAATGTTTTAAAAATAAAATGACACCTGACAGCTGTCAAAATGCAAACGTCATCTTTGAATTGTATAGATTTGAAAGTCAACGATATGTATAGATACATACATACATACATCAAGCTACTACAATCTGTCAAATTTCTTTAATAGATTTTCCAACTTTATCTCTAAAGCATTAGGTTCAAGGTTGGTTGGGAAAATCTGACAGTTTCGGGTAGGTTGACCTGCTGGCGTCTGTACCTTCATTTCCATCTCATTCTTCATTTTCATTTCATTTTATTCCTCCATTACTACGCAACGTTTTTTTTTTAAAAAAAGAAAAGAAAGATTTAATTTTACTGCCATTGCTAGCCAGGTTTAATAATAAATAGAAAATACTTGCCAATTATTTGACATCTGTCATGTGCTCTTTGCAAGAAGCCCATAACATTCAGTGCAGATTCTCTTCGCGCCATTTTGTAGCGTTCGTCGTCCTGTCTTCGCATTTACTGCCGCAGGCATTATCTGTGCCGATAGCAATGAAATAAAACGTTCAGTTCAGTGTTTCAGCGCTTGCTACCGAGCTCGTTTAGTCGTTGTCCTGTTAAAATATAATACGGTTGAGTGAAATAGGTCGTCGAATACTGACGATGAGTTATTGGGACAAGAATTGTCGTTACTGATGCAGTTGAATTGTACCTACTCAGTGTCGTTGGCTCCGAATGAGTATGGGTGTAAAAAGACCCTAAACGAAGTCGAATGGCACTTGTTCTTCCCGTCATTGCGATTTTTTTTGTTCTGGACCATACCTGGGAAACTTCTAGTTACTTACGGAGAAATTTGAGATCAAAGTTCCAACTTTTTTACTAGTTTTTTAATGTTATAATATTACTTTAAATACCTCCATGAATAGTACTATTCAATGCATCCATCAGCGCAATGTTTTAAGTGCGTTACAGTGAGTTTTACCTTACCATGAATTTTCACCCCAAAAAAGTCTTTTCCTAGCAATAGTGTTTGCGCAGAGTTACTTAGTTTGATGTATTGCGTATATGCTTAGTTTCCCGCTTCGTGAAGGTTCCGTTTACACCTTGGATCATGTATACCATGAAATCGCGAAAAAAATATTGATCCATACATTTATCTTTTCAGAACTAAGTGAAATGTATGGAAGGAACAATGAATCAAAATCAATATATTTTATTTCATATAAACCTTTGTACTCTAAGTTATGTTGTAATGTTTCCTTATATGTTCTCTCTTGTGCGTACACAAATGATAAAATAAATAAATAAACCTACAGGGGCATTTACGAAACGTCAAAACATAAATGAACGGGTAGGGATGGTTGTTTCCTATGGGGTCACCGGTAAGGAACACAATGGTTACTCTTTGGAATGAAGCGACAATTTATGAAATTATGCGACTAGCGTTCAAAATTCAATGAATAATTGTTTTTAACCCCGTTGAGTTCTGTGACAAATTTTCAGCAGGGACCGAACAGGTTGGCCCGTAAGGGATTTTGATCGTGTTGTTTTTTTAGGGTTACGCGGAAAACCCTATTGTAAATGTTAACCCGCATTAGAGGGTAAATCAGCTTATAATAACCGGTTCACGCATAGATTTCATTTTTTGTACATAAAGAATATGTGAAAAAAGTGACGGAGTTAGCCCGCGCTGGATGCTTTGCTTTTTTCATTCTTGTTAATCAGCAACATTTAAATGGTTAACCTATTTATTATAAGGGTTAACCCGTATATAAGGGTTATTCAAACATATGGGTCTACCAGGTTAACTTTTTATCCCAATTAATCGGATCCGGGTTTTCAGTTATTGTAAGTTCCAAGTCTCTTTCAGATGGAAAAATTTTCATGATATTTTGGAACGTTTTCCTAGACGAAACAATACATCAAAATAGAGTTTACAATATTAGATCACCGTTTCAATGCTAAAGAGATCTATTTATAAGTTCTTAGTTACACAAGTCGTAAAAACAATTTGTTATCGAATAAACTAATTACCGATTCGTTATTGTCTTTGGAAATGACAGCACGGTACGCCATTTTGAATAAACGATAAAAAAAATAAAAGTTTTTAATATTTATCAAACGACCTCCGCGAAGGTTGGGTTATTCTAAATAATTTCCGTTACGTAGTTTTGTAGCATCTATTTGGTCTTTTTTTTCTGGTGGTTTTTTTACACTCTCAAGCCTTTTTGGTACCTATCTGTAGTGTTTTATTAAAATGACCTGGTGCACTGCCATGACGTCTTAAAGCAGTAATAATTCCAGTGTGGGAAAGAGATGGCGCTAGAAGTCTTGCATAGCTCTGTCTCTTTCCCACACTGGAATTACTCATGCTTAAAGACGTCCTAGTAACTGCCCAAAACATGAAAAACCACGTAATGTTTGACCGAACCTTAAATTGGTATGCTTTTAGGTCATTCCTAAGTCACAGGAAAGGTAAAAAAACAGCTATTAATATTTACAAAACGGTCTGGTTTTCTTTTGGTTTTTCACGTTTTGGCCAACACATGCTACCAACTTACGCTGACTGGACGCCTCTAATATTTCGACGAAGACCCACGTTCTCGCCCTTTTGCTTGGCTGCAGCCCCAGAAAATGTAAAGTCGGTCAAGGTGAAGGTCGGTGAGGTGGTGTTGCTCGATCGACATATTATTTTTGTAACAGGCTTAGAATCTAATATGTAATGTAACCAAACCACTATGTCAAAGCTTGATAGAGTTTTCAGAATCACATTGTAGGTATATTACGGTCTTCTTTATCGTGTGGTTAGTGTCTAACCTGGTGTAAGAGTTTTTATGCCGCCCATGGGCCTCTGGCTTGGCTTTACATGCAGTTGACGTCGAGAAATATCTCTCAGGCATGCTGGGCCGGCAGTCTCGACATACTCGACATAGACACCGACGCTGTCGCAAACTTTCGATCGCTTAATAATAACGAAAAAAATCGGTTGCAATAACGATGCTTGCGAGAAATGCATCTTGGATGTAGAGACTTGCGTTTCTCGCAAGCATCGTTATTGCCGGCCCTGGCGTGGTTTCATCACGATGTTTTCCCTCACCGAAGCAAGTGATAAATTCGGATTCATGTGCGTATTGTATAATACGCACATGAATCCGAAAAATCAGAGGTGCGTGTCGTGGGTTCGATCTCGAGACCTATGACTTGGCAGCCCGACGGTCCCACCAATCGGGTTGGAAGACGGAACGCCCTTCCTAGGAAATTAACTTGCCCAAGTTTTAAGTTTTTTCTTTTATTAGGTCGTGTCACTTGATTTTATATTTTATTGAAATTATACCAGTGTTAGATACCTACTCAGCATATAATGCTTATTTACTATGCCTAAGTACAAACTATAAATAGACTTATAATAATGCATGTAACTTCATTTTTTTGCTTCAAATCTTAAACTCTTTTATTTTGAATGTTTTTGGAACATGATTTTATATTTTATTGAAATTGTACTAGTTAGGTAATTACTTATTCTTAACTTGGTATTTTTTTTTCTGAAATCACACAGTTTTATTGAGTAATTCTGTAGTTAGAATTTGAATTAGTTACTTAATTAGTATTTTTTGTACCTAATTAAATAATTAATAATTATCAAGTTTGACGATAAATCTTCCTAATACAAAATCTAAAGTTACTCTTAAAATAAATCTTGAGTACCTACTTATATGACTCAAGTAATTTTCTTATAATTGAACGAGTATGCTAAGCTGATTTTTATGCAAACCTGTGTATCCGACATTTTGTTTCAGTTAAGACTGGTTTTACCGTTTCGTGGTAAATGTTCCAGTTCAAGACTTATTTTGAATTCATCATATAGAATTTAATTGTTTTTGAAAATTGCGTGCCTATACTATACTACGTAAAACTATTTCTTAATTATAGGTAATCGCAATATAAATACTCAACAAGAAAGAAATGTGAATAATTCGTATTTTTTTAAATATAATTACCTATGCCCAGTAGTGAGACAGTACAGACTAATAAAAAGAAAAAACGCTTTCTTTTCTTAGTGGTATTTGCAAGTAATTTTTTAATCATATTTTAACAAGCTTCATAAAGAAACCTCTTCTGTGCTCTGTAGTGTCTATGCTTAGGTATATTATATATCGTAAGTATTATGTACATCGCAAAAACTAAAATCCCAAACCAAAAACCCAAGCGTGGAAACGTTAATCTCAAATTCTTACATTTAATACTAATTCAAATATCCCAGATTAGAGCGACCATACTTTTTATAGACAAAAATATAGTCACTATAATATGTATAAATATCTAGATGGAACAAGATTTTGATTCCACTACAAATTCCTGAACGGTGAATCACATTTCTTAAAACCAGTGTTGACCAATCAAAAAATAATGGTGTAGAGACGCCAGCAGGTCAACTTACCCGAAACTGTCAGATTTTCCCGACCAACCTTGAAATTGAAAATCTATTAAAGAAACTTGACAGATTGTAGTAGCTTGATGTGCTGGGGTCTTTACATTTATTATTACTAATAACTTCATCATCATCATCCACAGCCTGAATTTACCCACTGCTTCTCTTTTTTTTGTGCCAATCTGTTACTAATAACTTACATAGTAAAATTAATTTAGTTCAATTGTTATGAATGGATGGATTCCCAAGTAAACGGAAGTTCTTTGTGATCGTGGATTTTGGTTTTATTTTTTTCGTAGGGAAATCATCATCTGCCTAGCTTTTTCCCAACTATGTTGGGGTCGGCTTCCAGTCTAACCGGATGCAGCTGAATACCAGTATTTTACATGGAGCGACTGCCTATCTAACCTCCACAACCCAGTTAGCGCTAGGTAATACGATAGGTACCCCTTCCTTGGTAAGACTGGGTGTCAGACTTTCGGGCCACTGACCACCTGTAACGACTGTCAAAGATCTACAAATGACAGCCGGGACCAACGGCTTAACGTGCTTTCCACGGACCAACCTAGGTAAGCACGGCTTAACCTAAAGGTCGACCCGAGCGGCTGTTCTTATTTAGCCACAAGCTCCTCTTTTTTCATCTCATTTTTCATTTTTTCATAGGGAAATATTATTCAAAATAGTTTCATATGCGATTTTTCTTGCAATTCTGTTTTGTTGAGAAAATAAAATCGTTCCTCGTTTGTCTAGTGGTCTCAAGTGCGACTGCTGAAAATGAGGTCTTGGGTTCGAATTAGGGTAGGAATTTCTCTGCAGCAGCCACGAGTCTCGATTTGTGCCCGGTTGGAACTTAAACGTAACTGTTCTGGTGAAATGTGGGTGTACTTTTAAGTACACCTCTGCCTAACCCTTTGGGGATGACAGGCGTGGTGTTAAATAAAATATAATATTAATATGCACATATTTTGTTTTGTTAATTTCCTATTGCTTGGAACTCCACTTTGAAATTAATGAAATCTAGTAGATATAATAATTTACAAAATAAATTGTCCTTATATTCTCAAAATGAACTAGGCCAGATTATAAACTATAGTCTAAAAGATAAATTAGCCAACAAACTGATTGGGTTATGAAGGCAACGTGAATAGGTCGGTGATTCAACGCGCGACTGTCGTGCGGCCGCCGCCGGCCGGTCAGGGACGGTCGCACTGACAAGTTGTGGATTTAGTTCACTTGTACTGAGATCTGGTATGCAATTATAGAGCAGTGGGAGATTTTAAATAGTCATTTTTTCGGTGGAATGGTATACAGGGTTATTTGTAAAACACCAGAAACCTCATAAGAGGTCATTGTACTCATCACTATGAATAACTTTTACTAAAAAAAAAAAAAAAACAGCTGTTCCCTACATTTTGACGAGTTAATCGATCATAAATGTAGGGAACAGCAGATTTTTTTTTCGCGATTTCAGGTTTGGTCCCATAGTAAAAGTTGTACATAGTGATGAGTACAATGACCTCTTAAGAGGTTTCTGGTGTTTTACAAATAACCCTGTATAATAATCGTATCAAATCAATCTTGGTTCGGTAAATTGCAAGTGGGTATAGAACAAAGATATACTTAAACCCTTTTTTCTACATTATTTTTATTTTTTTTTATTTAGAAAAAAATTGTTTTGTTACCAACAATAGAAAAAGAAATTACCGAAACTTGAGCTCAAAAATTAAATAAATTATCTTAAGGCGTGCCTTGGTAACAAAAACATTTTTTTTTCTAAATAATAAAAAAAATTTGCTAGCGCGAAATGCTATTTTTCTTACGTTTTTCTCAAATTGTAGGCTAGTCTCAGGCTGTGTGTTGAACAAAATATGATTCGTGACCGTAACACGTATGTAGTTACAAAATTATAATCATTGAAATATCTAATTATAATTCTGTAACTACATAGGTACGTATCTTCAATACAACCATCTAAGTTCATTTAAGCCCATTGAATCACTATTTCATGAAATAATAGCTATACAATAATAAAAATGACTCGTGGGCTCTTGTTTTGGAGGTAACAAGTGTTTCCAAAGTTTCGAGTCATCTGACTCATGGTTTGTGAATGTCACTGACTCGCCTTTTGAGTTACTGAGCGAATTCCAATTACATATTTTATCGCTTATATCTTCTCTCTCTTTCCGGGATGACTTTGTATTGTCATTATCATTATTTCAGTGTCAACAGCTGTTATATAGCACCAACTCTGAAATATCGAAAAAAAATCTGCTGTTCTATTAAAAATGCGATGCGTAACATAAATATATTTTTTTTTCATCTTCATACGTTGTTAGATTTTTAAATAGTTCACATTCTTGAACGCTTGCCGCGACGATCTTCGTAGTGAGGCTAGTAGCAGCTAGATGAGAGCTGCCGAAAGTCAAATTGAATGGTGTGCGATTGGAGAGGCTTATGTCCAGCAGTGGACTGCTGTAGCCTGGTGATGATGAACATTTGGGATATCAAGAACAGGGTATAAAGTTCTTCATCCGCCATAGAAAAGGGAACATCCTCCGACCAGACGGGTGTTGTGTCTGGTGGACTACTACCCTATAATAAAATTGTGGTCGGGTTTTTGATATAGTCTTCAAGTCTAATATTTTTAACTGCGTGTTTTAGGATCTTGATGTTAGTTCTTCATGTGTGTCATAGATGGCGCTGTAGTGTGTGTCATAGTTGTCCTATGTTGCTGTACTTAATACTTTTTTTTGTAAACAGTTTCATCCACTCTAGCTGATGTCTTTAAAGGCCCCCGGTATACTAACCCACCAGAATTAGTCATAGTGAGAAACTAATCATCTACTCGAAGGTCCGTTAAGCAACCCAAACTAATTATAAGCTGACATTTCATAAGACACCCACGGAGAACTTTCGTGTCAGCGTAACCAATACGGCGATGTGAAGCCCTTTTTATCGACAATTTTAATTTAAAATAAAGCAATGGCTTCGAATAGTATGTTTATTTGGGTAAGGTGATTCCTTAAATAGCCTGCGCATCGTTTTTCGTTATCGATATTCGTCACGTCGCCGCCGGAGTTTCGCTAGCTAAGCTATAATAAAAGTTTTTTTTTTCTTGACAGGCTCAACATAATAAAAATAAATAGAAAAGTACTTCGGCTGAAGAATATGATCTAGACTTTTATGACGCATATTTATTGAATCGGTTCGGACTAGTTTGTGCCCTCTCTGTCATTATTCAGAAGTTCATCACAAATGTGCGAGGCTACGACAAAAAAGGCATGTAGAAACAACATAGTATGTGTTTTATAAAAAAATACTCCTAAAAGTAATGATGCAAAAATGCTTTTGTCATTAACATTAGCCATAGAAAAATTGAATAATTTCTGGCAGGTTCAAGAAAATTGAATTAAGAATAAGTAAAATATTTTATTAAAAATCTTCGATGTAATAAAAGGAAAGTTTCCTTGGCCAAAAATCTTGAGATTTTCGAACGTCTAAAGGATTTTTCTGTTTGGCAAACCTGAAAATAGAAAATGTTTGTGAAAAAAAAAATTGCAAAACAAACTCAATGGTGTCACTATAATACTATAATCGCTGTATTATAAATTATAGTGCCACGGTCCACTATAATTTTTACGATACGCATTTACTTGCAAAACAATCGAATGGCCTAATTTATAAGAAAACCGTACTACCTACTTACCTAATTTATGTGAAATGTCGCGCTTACTACAAGGTTAAATTTAATTTTCTAGGGAAACTTAAATTGAAAGACTTGATATCATCGATATCTAAGCATAGTCGTGGGCAATTAGACAATAAGGTATAACGAAGTTTGTAGTGCTCGGATTTTCATGGGGATTTTTAATTGAGGTCCTAGAGTGGAGAAGAAAGTTAAAAAAAAAATTTCGCCGCTTGCGACTTATTTTTTTTATTTCCTTTGGATTATTTTTTTTAGTTTATGTACAACTTCAAATTCGACGAATTCATATTGCGGCGTAATAGTGTGACCTGCTTGCATCCATTAAATTTAGTCTGTTTCTTTGTTCATTATCTATCGATATTATTCATATTTCAAGTATTTTTTTGAAAACTTCTTATTTCCTTCAAATATTAATAAAATATCGAAGGACAATGACCAAAGTTGGTACCAAAAAGTCTCGCGCCTCAAAACCAAAATATTATAGTAATTAGTTTCATATTTTTTTACGGCATTACGCGTCGGGGATTTGATTTTTGAACTGGAAATATACTTTTCGAGTTTAAAAGTATGAATATTGTTTTACTCCCTTTATATGACGTTCCGTTTCAACTGAATATAAATGACGTTCCGTTTCAATTGAACAAACCCTTGTCTGTCGAGCGGACTTTAAAATTAATTACAATTAAGTAAGATCAGTACACCAAATCGATTTAGTTTGGTTTATTGCTATTTGCAACAAAATAGATTTTCTCAGCCTAAAGATTTTGATTTATCGATTACATCCCTAAATCCCGACTAGTTTATAGCACTTACTATACTCTATGGTTTATAGTTATCTTATCTGTGGCATCTGACATTTTTACTGTACTGACTGACTATTGGCAATGTAAAGGTCTAAAATAAAATCGAGTTTCAGTCAAGCATACTGTGGATGTTACTTTAACTCGTAATTCTTACTAATATTAGTGTATTACGCTGTTTTTAGAGCAATAATGTAATGTATGTGTGTTAAAATACGTCGTTGGTAGCGTCGAAAAAATAGACCTACTTTTTAGGTTAGTTTCGATTTTATAAAATAACTCTGAAACGCGGGTTTTTTTTTCAAAAATAATTTTTGTAGGAGTTAATACGATCAGTGTAGTCTATAAAAAACAAGGTTTGATTTTGATGCAGCATGGTACGGGATTCCATACTTCCATGAGCATTCTCTTTTAGGACCAAGATTTCTTTTGAAATTGGTAAATGATGTTTTTCACAGATAACTGGACCAGAACATGAAGACCGCTTTCATGAGTGTAGCGACTTAAAATTCATTCGCAAATGTTAATGAAGACAATTTTTTTTCGAAATGTTTGTTAGATACTCAATGTGCAAATTAGTGTCCAAATCCTCATTTTATAAGCTCTAAATTTAATTTATTATTATTTAATGAGGTATAATAACTAGAAAAATATTTAAGGATACTTGTTAAACATTAGTTACTGCTGAAAACGTAAAACATGACAAAAGGCCTCTATCGCTAAAAATTGGGAGCGGTATCGGTATCGGTATTGATATTAAATTGCGCGCAGAGACCCAATCTTGCAAATAATCTTAGAAAGAAATCGTGAAAAATGACCTTACGTTATAATTACGATAATTTTTGTAAATTTACCAGCGACCCCATTCCACCTTCGTCAGCAATAATCAACATTTATCGAGAACATCCAAATATTTTTTTTAGTTTTTATTATCTGTGAATAGCAGATAGATATAATAGCAAAAAAAAACTATAATTCTCTTAAACAAAAAATCGTAAAAGCAAGTATTTTCGATATAATCGAATGAATTACCGATTTTATTTTATCATTACTTCGATAGTAGATAAGTAGGTATATCAGTTCTACGATAGCAAGCAACCGATAGCGGTGCCAACATAACGCAAACACACCTGCGTTTGTTATGTAATGTTGCACCCACTGCGCGCAGTGCTGACAACTGCTTGTGATTTGTATTTGAATTTAAAATGGCGGCTGGCTGGGTTTATTGGTAGGAAAATGGTTTTTCAATGTGTCTTTTTTTTCAAGTATTTTTATTATCAGTAATTCGTGCATAAAATTGAATAGAGGTTTAATTTTGTACTTCGATAAAAAACACTAGTTATTTACTTATAAAACTTTAAAAGATGTTTCATCCTACTCTGTTGACTCCGTTTATAACAATAGTAGAGTTCTAATAATTGTAGTAAAAGGTACCTACTTACAGTCAAGCTAGTACGGACAGATAGCGGACTAGCTGCGGCCGGACACCGGACACTCACAGGTCTGCGTAAGAAATTAGTCCGTACCGGTTTGGTCGACGAACCTTAATTTTAAAGATGAGTAGGTGTAATTATTTGACTTAATAAAATATCTTGAAGAACAACGATGCGTATAACGAAATAAATGTATGTTGTTCAGAATTTAAAATGTTCTTCACACATTAATTTTGACAGCTAAAGTCCTTCAAAACTTGCCGTTTGTTGACGAACAATCTCGACACACAAAGGTCGTTAATTTGCTATGAAAAATAAAACCAAAAACTAATCTTTTATTTCTCTGCGGAAAATCATAAAAAACCTGATTCTAGCTATGATTATGAGTAAGTTCACCAATCACATGAAACTAAAAAAAGAAACGAAAGTCGAAACTTTATCCTTGTATTTTCCTTATCCTTAAAATTAACTCTTATCTCGTTACTATCACAGAAAGTATTGTATGACCCCTACTTTCAAACAAAACAATAAAGTATATTCCTTATATTTGAGTCTAAAATTATAAAACAAAACCATAACTTCACTCAAAATAATGAATTTGACAACTATCACGAGTCTCAAAACACTCCCCATGGGTACCCCCTTATCCCTTTATAGAATATACGCCTACCTCAAGAAAAAATCGCATACCTACATTCTCAAACGCCTCATACAAAACAATATCGTAGCCACGTATTATGTTTATCTGCGGCCTTCAACTTGACTCGTCCGGCCAACGGGCGACCTCGCTTGCTTTCTGACTTTTAAATGTGTTGCTTTATCGAATTATATCGTTATTGTGAGGTATCTTGAAACCGTATTTTTTTGGTGGTAAAAAAATGTGGGAATAGTTTTCTAAGCACAAATCTAAACTTAACGACACGGCATGGCAGTGCGTGAAACATAATTCAAACCTGTGAAGGCTCGTCGGTCTACCTAGTTGGGGGGCGTCCACTAGACTTTGACGAGGTTTCCACTCTAGGACTCAAACACACCTTCAACAAATATTATTTTCAATAACAAGTAATTCATGCGTGACGTCAGACCCGCTGCGTCTTAAGTAATGGAATCATTAACGTTTCAATGCCAGAGAAACTTGGCACTTGGAATTTGAAACTACTGAAAAATGATTATGTATTATATTTTACACCGAATTATAAAAAATAAGTGTTTTTCTCGACGAGGTAAAAAACGCAATGAAAGTCGTTAAATTTTTGTTAGAACTGAGTTTGTTACTCAATTACCGTGTTTCGTAATTATACAAAATACTTTAAGTTTCAACAGTAATGATATAACGTTTTCGGTAGTTTACGTCAGTCCTATACATTTTTGATTTTCTAACATCATTATGATAGAATGTCACTTTTCCCTTAGGTGTTATTTGGTCTGTAATGCCGTACTAACTTCATTTGGTCCTTGTCATCAGGTAAAGAGGTGCAGAAGAGATGGCGCTCAATCCGCGACTCGTACACCAAGACATACAGGCAAGGCAAGTGCGTGCTACCGGAGCAGTGCCCCCCTGGCAGCAGACGTTATCAGTACCATCAGCAGATGTCCTTCTTGCTGAAAGCTTTGCAGAACAAGTGAGTAGATATCTTATCAATCTAACCGTTTTCGCTCATGATGGTCAATCTTAGCCATTGGTGCACTCTCATACGGTTCATTTGAAATGTACGTGCGGCCTGCTCATTGGAAACAGGCATTGTAGAGTTCAAAAAGCTCCATTTGTGCCAGAAACACGGCAGTTTTGATCATTGTAAACAGTGTCTAGAACAGCTGTTGATCTAATAACTAACTTGACTCATAAAATTTGGTGCATTTACCTTATCCTTCAGCTCCGTTACAAAAGAACTTACTCTGGGATTACTAAGTATCTTACCAATCATTGCGATTGTTATTTTATTTGAAATAGTCTCATTTTTAGCATTGCGTCTTACCAGATGTATGTAAACTCGTTATATTTTAATAACCCAAAATCTCGTTCCAGGAAACCCAGATACTCCCAAGACAAATACGAGTCTTTCTCAGAGATTTCGAACTCTCCCCAGCATCCTCCTCCAGAGGACATCATGCCAAAAATAAAAACAGAAGTCATGGAGAAACCATTAGACCTCAAAACTAAACATGACGAAAAACCAGAGACACAGGATAAGTGCAATCAAGCCACGTGCATAGACAAACCTAACTCCCTTGAAATTAAAATAGATGCAAACTCTATTCTACCAGAAGACCATTTCGATGATGACAAACTTTTCATGAATTCTCTCATACCGTTGTTCAAGAAAATGAATGATGATACGAGACTCCTATGTCGGATTGAGGTTCTGAAAATCATCAGATATGCCTTGCAAGGTCATAAGTGTTTTGAGGCATTGAAAGTGGCAGAAGATTCCTATGTCAAGGACAGGATGAATGGAGTCTTGGCGAAGGAGGAGACGAATGTATCAACTAGTACACAGAAGAGTACGGAGTCGAGATTAGCTATGACTACGAGGTCAGCTGATGGTAGCCGACCTGTTAGGAAACGGAGAGTAAGTATTTTATAGTATACACAGTTGTATATAACACAGAAAAAAGTTACGGCCATCTTTTTCTCATCCGGAAAGAGGTTACCGCTGCCCATAACCATTTGCAACACTAAAAATGTTAATGTTTAATTTGCTTTTAATTTCTCCAATACTATCTACCTATGCCTTCCAAACGGGAATACCTAATCGTGATGGTAGTACTAACCTGGACGAGCCTTTCACTTGGAACTAATGTTATGTAGTATACTACATTATAAATGTTCCATATCTACTAAGTTACCTGCCTCTTTATTTATTTTGTGTTTTTCTCTTTTCTAGGCACGATCACCGTCTCCCCTGCCGGTTCCTACGAAAAAGAGAGGTCCAGGGCGTCCAAGAAAGGTACAAATGAAATAGTACCTAATATAATTTAATCTAGTTCATTCGTAATTTTATCAATATTATGCATTGAAACAGCTCTGTCCCCTCGTAGTATACCTACATATTCGCGGTCCTGACCAATTTTCTAACTTCGATATCTCATTAGTCTCATTACAAACGTTTTTAATAAAATCTATATTATCTTTATTTTTAATCATACATACTTCTTTAATTAACTGATGTATTACAAATATTGCACAGCTAAGACTGTTCGTAAGGAGGATGCGATTTTGATTAAAATTACAAGGCTTTACAAAGTTTAATCATTAACATCGTGAATACAACCCTCTCGAGTTCATTTAAACTCATTGAATGACTTTTTCATGAAATAGTAGTCAACATACAAGGTGACACTGACCTGCAAATTGCAAAAAAAGTAAGAAAAATTAATTCTGCGGATTATCTTGGCGCTTCCACCTTAAGGATGTTCTTTTTAGAAGCTACCCACAAGGATGTTCTTTTTAGAAGCTCCCCATAAGGATGTTCTTTTTAGAAGCTCTCAATCACCTTGAAGTTACAAAAGACAGTTTGCAAAACGCCTGCCCTTCACTATTTCCCAGTGGTTTAGATGCAAAGAAGTAGTGGTGTAACGGACGTGAGGGCTCTCTAATCAGCTTAAAGTACTATTATTTCCAATCCTTTGACAGTTATTTCTCCGAGCAGCAATCCACCAGCTGCCTTAATTAATACAATAAGAAAATAGATCACTATGATTTTTGAGAGATGCAATATAAATAAAATACAATGAGCATAATCAGACAACTATTTGTGTCTCTTTTCCAGGTTCGGCCACCCCCCTCAGATTCAGACGACGAACAGATCTCCAAGAAGCGGTTACCTAAACTGAAAGTGAGCGAAGCTCCGTGTGAAGAGGATTCCTTTAAAAACGCTACCAGCGTAGCCCAGTTGTCTACCCCTATGTTTATGAAGGTAGGTCCAAAAACATTGTGACGACATTTTATTTCTCGTATTCTTTTCAGCAACCCTTTCATTTGATACCCATCCATGTATAAAATAAAAGGGTTTGCTGATTCCGCCAGTTCTTCTCCCCAGCTACAACACTGGGAAGTAGTGATGGGCGGGCTTCTAGGGAACTGTCATTTGTATATTGCATGCCGTTTTGATATACCCAACTGGTGATAACATTAGTATTTACCAAGAGAGATCATGGGAAGCATAAAAAGTAACTAGTCCGCCATCTTTGAGGGTCCGCCATATTGGATTTAGAATGACGTCACTTAGCTAACCATGCATTGTCATCCAAATTAAACGTGTATGCAATCGGAAACCGGGACTTATTTAACTTCTAAGATTTTTTACATAGTTACAGGTGAAACTTATAAACGCGTGTTAAAAATAAGGGTGTGATACCCGGTGCATAATAAGCAATCTTTTATTTGTGCTATAAGCTAAAAACGTCGAGCTATTTATGAACTTCAAACTTTTTGGAACTATGTCAAATTATTTTGGTGTCGGCTTCCAGTCTAGATGACAGGATGTAGTCAGGATGCAGCTATATACCAATATTTTACATGGAAACACTACCTATTTGACCTCCACAACCCAGTTACTGATTAACTCGGTACTCCTTGAAAAAACTGGTTGACTTTCTGGGTTCTGAATGGGGACTGACTGCGATACACAAAGTGGCCTCGATATTAAATGAATGATCACCCATCCACAAATAGAGCCAAGCTAACGTTGCTTGGCATTCAAGGCTATCGACTCAAGTGGCTATTATTTAGCCACGAGCCCCTTTGACAAGTTCTTCCTAATACTAATTAAAACTCTTTCTACCTTCCAGATATACAACTTGGAGAGGTCCAAAATCGCGCCAGCACTACCTACGCAAGCAATGCAGGTGTCTATCAAAACCGAACCCATAGACCCGGAGCCACAACCAAGCTAAGCTAACATCGTACCTAACACTTTTGGAGAAGTAACGTCATGATAATCAAATATACTGACAGCTGTCAAAAGTTGAATTTGAGTACCTAATCAGAACGCAGCATTATTCCGTAATTGTCCACGAACAACCAATTAGAACGCTTTATTCCGAATTTCTGTAAACCGGTGTATCTAACAGCTAATCGAATAATGTCAGTTTTGGTCAAAAAGCATACAGTTCTTTTGGGTTTTTACTATTCTAATCAAGAGTTTAAAGCACTCCATTTTGTTACTATTCTGTGGTTCCGTAGTGTGTGTAATTTATCATAAAATGTATAAAATAATAAATAAATGACATAGTGGACAATAATTCGGTGTGTTTCAAAGAATTCATTTATAATATCATTAACAAGTAGAATGTGAGCTCTAAATATATAAATGTTGTGAATATATATATTTGTAAGTATGTCAATTAAGTTTATGTGTGTTAAAAAAGTGTTTATTCAGGATATTATATTTTGGTGTTGATTAAAACAAGGGTATGCTAGATCAAGAAAAAAATCAAAGCGATCTGTTAATTTAAATCTAAGATAAACAAAATATTGTCTCATTTCTATAAAAAAGCCTTTTTAAAGTGATTGTGTGTGTTAATGGGTCCACCTTACAAGTCTTCTTAGCCTTGTTTTCACGAACACAAAACGACACCTCAATAAAAGCGCTCAGTTGGATTTTTAGAACTCTCCTCTGCGCCATGACTTAAAATCCCAACAGGGCAATAATATTTACGTGTTGCCGACTGCTGCCTAAATTAACGAAAACAAGCATTATGGTCTCATATGTATTTGATAACAAGCTATAAATTGAAATAAGGGCATGACTATGCTGACAGTCTTATTTATCTGACTTTCTTCAAATGTAACTCAATCGCTTTTAGTATGTTGAGCAACTGCATCCATTAATTATTAAATATTTTTTAGAAACAGATGTTGATTTTATTTCAATTTTAACGAAAAGGCTTTACGTTAATCAAGGCTCTCTTTGCCTAAGAAATGGACTATAGAATATTGTGAAATACACATTATGAAATCTGTCGAACATAATGTCACTGAAAAGTAACGAAATTCGATCTCTGTCGGATAATCTACTCCATTAGTACCTAGGAGGCCTTTTTCGAATGAGAAAGAATTAAATCAACATCTGTAAGCTGTAAGTTGAGTGTGGTGAATGAAATGTGATATAGTTTTAGCCATATAATTGTTATGTCTAAGTTTTAGTGTTAAATAGACTATTTCCTTGTAAGACTAGGTATTGCAAATACTACAATATAGGTACGGACGCCAGCACATGAAGCTACCCAATCTGTCAAATTACTTTAATAGATTTTCAACCTTATCACTAAAACATTAGGTTCAAGGTTGATTGGGAAAATTTTACAGTTTCGGGTAGCTTGATGTGCTAGCGTCTGTACCTACAGAAGGCATTAGCTCAGAATGACTCACATAGGTACTGCGCCAACCATACCTACTTTCTGTTAGTTTTTTTTTGTATGATTCTGCTTTTCTCGGAATAGAAATCGAGCGATGTAATTTAAATTTTATAATTATTATTTAATTTTACGCACATTTACGCGGCGTAGACCGATCAAAAAGTTCGATCTCAAAACACGTGGATTTAAAAAGGTGGGAAAAAATTATTAAAGGCCACGGAGCAGCCATTTTGTTTCATTAAACCAACATTAAACGTATTGTGCGTGAAAATTATGTGGCTTTTTTTTATTCATCTTTTAAGATCTTTGTAAGTACGCAAAACGTGTAAATATAAAGGAAAATAATAAACGCATTTTCTAGTTAGTAATTTATGTTAAGCGTTAGTACATTTTCGAGTGAATGTCCAAATAAGTCTGTGTTTTGTTAGTGGGATCAGTAGTCCCACATATGCATCAAGATGTAAGTTGTAATTATGTATGTTTAAATTTAATGTTTTTGCTTGCAATGGCGGATGTTAGCCACTTTTGGACGGAAAATGCTGAATTAAGGCCTAATTTCGTAGTAGGTAATGTATATTCATCGAAATGTTCAATCAAACGACTGTTTTCTTTGATTAGAATGTTAATTGATGGAATAATAAGTCCGTAAGAATGAAACAATATTTTGTAAGAAGTAAAATGTTGTGGTTAAACTTTGCAACCATGGGCCATTGTGTGCATGCCAATTTTATTAATATGTCGAACACAATAATACAATGTTAAATTAAAAATAAATATAGAATAAAGTGTTGTGTTACGTCTGTACATTCCTTAACTTAGGAATATTGTAGATTTACGAGAAATTATCACGGATTGTATACCGTTGAAATAAAAAATAATTTTATAGAATTTGGGTTTTATTTTTCACAACTTCTTGGTAGGCAAACACAAAAACTTTATTTTTAACCCACATGGTTTGCCGAGTCATATTTTGGGGTCGGCTTCTAGTCTAGCCGGATGCAGTTGAATAACATTATCTACATAGAGCAACTATGGACTATGTAGTATCTACATTTAGAAGCAGGCGGGATACTTTTGAATATAAAATTAATAAAATATGGAATCGGTCCCGCCTGCTTCCTTAGATGTTCCTTTTTTTTTTTAAGCTTTCAGTTTTTTTTTTCATTTCTAGCTTTTTAGTTAAGCTACACTTTTACACGGTTTATAATTTCACTTTTTATACGATTTGTAATTTCGAATTACTTTCAAGCATTGTTTAAATTGCATATATTTTTGTAATCGCTTTATTGAATTTTAAAAATTGACGTCTTTAGTTGACACTCGGCAATATTGAGAAAAATCGGTTAATGTAAGAATCGTCAAAATCAGCTAACGCGCAATCATATAGCGCCACAAAGGAACAAACATGCATAGTGCATACCTACATACATAGGCTGACAAACACATTACCCTCCATTACGTTACCATCGCGCAATCCGGTAAAAACGAAATCTTGGAAAATTCATCCCCTTTATTTAACTAGGGAATGAATGTTTGTATGTGAGTTTGTGATTTTGCCAAAAGAAAACACCATCAGACGCACGCAAAGACATTCAAATATTTAGACTTTTAAATCTCTTTGGACGCACGCCTTAGTCCGTACCTAGACGTTTTGTTTCTTGTGGACATCATGTCAAAAAAAAACTTCTACAAAATTATGGCATAATTTAATATTACAAATTATTTCCTTAACTTCAAGTTAATTCGAATGCAGTATATCACTCTCCGGGACAGTAACAAGTATTTCGCTGAATTTTACATTCAGCCCCTTTCTCAAAGGGGTACAACACATTGGGCCAACCAAACAAGGATTGGGGTTGGTAGAAAACGGCATTGGGCATAATCTAAGCAGAGTCCAGATTTTATTATCTGTAGAATATTTCACGCACGCCACATCACCTTTTCTGGTCATCCGAAGATAGAATTTCCGTGGATTACCGGTGAAAACACCTGAAAATATACGAATAAGGGCTGATTTTTCAATGGTCCTTTGTTCTAGGAATCATTTTGAAATTTTGTCGGTTATTCTATAAAAAATATTTACTTCAACATTAAACGATGGAAAAAACGAAGGGTTTGGAAGAATTCAGCTGAAATCATGTCTCGGACAATACACCATTATTTTTAGGTCGTTCTGGAGCCGAATACCATGAACTCGATCATCGAACTCGAAACGATTGGAACTATTAAAAAATAACAATTAAAAAAATCACGAAAGAATAAATTTAATGTTTTTTTTTTTTAAATAATGAGAACTCAAATGCGTGTCTGTGTGTAAAACGTATCCACGATCGGCAAGACATGCGAACGATACCCATTGAAAAATAAATTCATTCATCGATCGATTCTCATTATTACACAAAAAAAAACATTCAATTTATTCTTTCGTGTTTTTATTGTATATCGTTTCGAGTTCGATGATCGAGTTCATGGTATTCGGCTCCAGAACGACCTAAAAATAATGGTGTATAATGTCTCTTCGTGAGGATCGAGTTCCAACAACTAGGTACCTCAAAATTATACATGCTGAGCTCTGAAAATTTAGAAAAGATTTTTCCGTCTAAACCATAAAACATCATACCTGTGCCCCAATCAGAGAACTCGTTAGTGAGAACGCTACCAATCATAGGCTGCCCGTCATTGTACTCAATGCCAGCCTTCAACCAATGCTTATCATCAAGATAAATCATAAGTCCTGCTTGGTCGTACAGGTTTGTGAATTCTGCTTCCACGCATACCTGAAATTAGTTCAGCAAAGTTGGATGGATCCTGTGAATGGGCCATTATTATTGTTTTATGATGTTAAACATAGAATTAAGCAAACATTTGAGCGTTTTTCCACTAGCTAAGAATGGTGCGGCGAGTGGCGACAGCCCTATACTTGTACAAGGATCTTTTTGCCTGTGGCCAGAATCGGAAGTAACACCGCCATCTTGTTTTTTCAATACGTTAGAACATTCGTAAACGTGTACCAACAGCGACCCCCTGGTAACGTTTTTTGAGCGCCAAAAGAGTAGTAATAAAATATCGTCATTTAACAATAACATTAAATTATAAATTAATATCTTAAACATAACTGGCGAAATGTGGGTGTACTACTAGGAACACCTCTGCCTTACCCTTTGGGGGTTACAGTCGTGGTGTTATTTTACTTATGTGTAAATTAACAAGTTACCATAATTCTTACCGTTAACGTAAAATCTTCTTTGATTTCCACTCCAAAAACATGGCCCGTGTTATGATGAAAATTATAATAAGTGCCTTCCCAGTAATCTGTATTTTCGTCTGTTGTTACTTCAAGGATGTTGTCTATATCTTTGCTCTGCCATTTTTTGGGCTCATTCACCCATTTAAAATCTGTAAGACGTATTTTTTCGAACTTACTTGAGTCCATTGTTAATTTATTATTTTTAACCACAAAGAACTAACTCAACTTTGAAACAACTAATGAAACAATTGAATTATACAAACTGAGTTGCTTAATCTGGCTTTTATAACTTCAAATACAAGTGGTCATTTATAATCTTATCAACTGATCAGATAAAACCACTTGATTTGAATGTTTTCATATTATTTATTACAATTTTCTCTATTTATAACTTGTTTACACCGTTTGATCAAACTTTGTTGTCCGTCTGACGATAATATCGCGAACGTGATTTGATTACGTAACTATGTTATCAAAACTTTATAATGTCAGTGAAATTTGCAAATTCTATTTTCCGATGTAAATATTTAATTTATTAAAATATAGTAATGGCCTAATTTATATATTAAAAAATCGAATTAAAAAAAATGTTCTGATAAATATTTATTTTTTGGAGCAGCAACTCGAAACCAACATTTTTTTCAGTCAGTTTGAGAGAAGCAGCAACATCGTTCATTTAAGATGGCGTCATTTCCGGGGACGGCTGCGCGGCGTGATGGCTCCGCGCGGTTTATGAAGAAATTACAGTTTATTTTTGTGTTTAGATAGCTAAAGTTATTGGTTTAAACAGTAGAATATTGTTCAATAAACTAGTGACATTGAAATGGGAAAGCCAGGTAAGATTTTTATTTACTTAATATTGTACAATCGGTGTTTGGTACATGCGTGGTCGCCGCGTGTGGTATTTTAACAACTTTTGTGAGAAAATACTGTACTTTCTAGGTTTTAGGTGTTTCAATTAATGCTTATCACATGATATTATTGTTAAATCCCAAATTTATCATTTTCATCCGAAATTCACGTGTTATTTTTAGGTTAGTTAGTACTACCAACCTTGATTTTTTTCTCGATTCGGACCATGTTGTCTCTTCACAGTGTTCTTTAGGCTTACAATCCGTCAAACCACGCGGTTATTTAACAAGTATTTCATAATTATTTCGGTAAATTTTTGTTTATTATTCCACCACGCCGGCACCTCGCTATTTCATTTAACTTCAATATTTGTTGAAATTACGTAATACCATGCTAAAATTAGCCGTTCACGGGCATCTTCACGTATTAAAACTACTATTTAGACAGCCACAATAGTGTTGCAGATGTAACTTCCATGGTTTTATTGTCCTGGAATTTTTAACTTGTTGGTTGTCAATGGGCAAACATTGCGACCACGTGGTGAACTTTTGACTGTCAAGCACACATTCAGACTTGCCCTTGCTCTTGCGCTTGCTCTTGTTTGCCTGCACAAGCTCTTATTTCTAGAAGACCCCATGTGTGACCCATTTGGGGTTAACACTCCCACATTATTATTGTTGATGTGTTCAAGTACAAAGTAGATCTTTGGCAAGGACCATCTCGTGTTAGAAAAGATATCAAGGAATATGGAGCACAGGTCTTGGTAAGGCTGTATCAATTTATCATTATCCACTCACAGCCTTACTTACCCCTTGCTGAGCATAGGTCCTTATTACCATGTGCTAATAATACCCACACTAATTTAAAAGTAAAGAAAGAAAAAGTATAAAAAATCCCATGCCAGTAAATGTCTACAATAAATATTTGATAGACAGCTGGGTGAAACGTAAACATAATAATATGCTACCTATGCTGTTTACACTTGCGAGTAGCTGCCAGCGTGTTATATTGCTTGCTGCCAAGAAAGAGCCTTGCATTGTGGTTTGTGATCCAGTTACTAAGTACAGACAATGGATTCTACATACATAAGTTGCTCAATATAGCTAGTATTCATTGCTGAAATAATGACCTGTGTAGCTTTATCTAACAATTGGGTTTTACAATGTTGGCTCCGTTTTGGTTAGCTTATAAATAAGCATGGTGATTATAGTTAAACATTGTTTATAGCGTGTTGTATAAGTTAATTGTCCCATGCCGACTTGTAACCAGTGATCGCAGCATCGTTGTGTTGTCTTTCGCAGCAGTTAACAAATTCTTAGGTGGATTTTATCACCACCACAAAACCTGACAGCCTTAGATTTTGTAACATTTACGTATTACATAGCACATGCTTTGGCTGAGTGTTATTCTTGCACAACTTTTGAATTATAACTGCAAGAAATAGACAGGAACTCTATTAAACCAAAGCATATGACATCAATGAGTTTCCACTAAAACCAAGCAACATTTAAAATCTAAATGAATGCTAGAATAGAAACACATTTTCAATGTTTAGCTCAGCACTGAACATTGAAAATTCAACTGTAGAACTACAATAATATTTAGGCATTGGTAAGTTGTCTCGGATTGTTATTGAGAACAGGAACAAGGATTGTGTGGCAAACCGCCTTGATGTTGAGCAATACTGACATCACAATGTCCAATACCGCCTTAGATCTAGTCTTCATTTCACAGGGAATATAAAGATTACTCATGAAGGGGTTGTTATTGGGTTATTTTTTAGGGCTTAGTGAAACAACCTAGAGTAACAATTAAGCCTTTTTATAGAGTTAATCAGCCTATACTAACTAGTATGGGTTTATAGGTAAAGGTTAACTGGTTAAACAAACTCTTAACTAGTTAACCTGACTAATCAATCCCTCCTTTTACACATAATTTTTACAAATCCATTTTCTCCAACAGAATTTAATGGCGGTCGTGGCGGCGGCGGTGGCCGTGGAGGCGGTGGATTTGGAGGCCGCGGCGGTGGAGGCGGGAGGGGAGGCTTCGGCGGCGGCCGCGGCGGGGATCGGGGTGGCCGCGGGGGCTTCGGAGGACGCGGGGGCGGCGGCGGCAGGGGAGGGTTCGGTGGACGCGGCGGTGGAGGTGGCCGAGGAGGACGTAAGTTATTTTGAGATCTGATTGGAGACTGATGTGGTCAAAGGTGAAAGAGAAGTCATAATTCAATCAAATGAATATTAAATGCAGATAGTCTGAACAATACCTAGTACCGGCTTCTTGCAAATTAGATTGAAAACCAGTCAATTTCTAACTTAGTTAATGTCAAGATACCACCTAATAATGGTATTAGTATTGCCAAGACACAAAATGTAAAAAAATAATATGGTGATTTCAAGGTTGACTCAAGACTAAAATAGAATGAAGGTCACTTGCTTCTCGAACTTATAAAATCTACAATGACTTCTACACACCGACAAAAAACCTAAATGATGATCGTGGTCCCTCTAATCTAGACCTATTCATGAAGACTATGTCCACATACCCACTTCTGATATCAACCACAGACAAATGTAACAACTTTATTTGTATTATTTTGTGCTAAAACCTCTTTTTTTATCACAGCTCGAGGCCGTGGGGGGCCTGGAGGCGGTAGAGGGAGAGGAGGGGGTGGCTTCAAAGGAGGCAAACAAGTTATTCTTGAACCTCACAGGTATGTTATGATTTTCTTGTGATTTTGGGTCTTGTACCTTTAGGAGGGTTATAAAATAAATCTAAGTTAAATTATTGACGTACCAAAGCATGAATATCTGTTACAGTCTACTTAGTAAGTTAGTGAGTGTTATCAGCAAAAATAAGCATTAAAAACTAAACATGGAGTTGCTTATCAACACTTTTTAGGTCAACCTGATTATATTTCTGTATGCATTTGGTCTAAAAATGAAATGGAGCATACTGTTAGTAGTCACAATAAGTCTGCCTTATGTACCATGTTTTGTAGATGAAATACAATCAATACATATGTAAGGGCTATGTAGATCTTTCAAATGATGTTTCTAATATAACTTTCGTTCTTCTGAAAGCGAACGCTTGAAGCCAAAATATATTTCTGATTTTACCTTTCCCTACCCTCAAAATGTTTCTGGTTTTTATCTTTTCTAACTATTGTGATCTTTTATTTAGACATCCAGGAGTATTCATTGCGAGAGGCAAAGAAGACGCGTTGGTTACAAAGAATTTGGTGCCTGGATCAGAAGTGTATGGCGAAAAGAGAATATCAGTAGAGGTTTGTATAATTTTCTTGATGTTCTCTATAGAAATGAAAGTAGGTAATCATAGTATAAACAGTCTTTAATGTTCCCAGTGCTGGGACACAAGCCTTATTAGAAGAGAGACTAGCTGATTTTATCAATCAGTAAAAAGAAAAAGACCAGAAATACATCGATTTTTTAATTCATGTTCTACGTCTTGAAGAGATAAAAATAAACATGTTTCAAAGCATTTTTAGGACTTTTATAAAATCAAAAAAGTAATTTTACTTTAGCATTAGCAGTATTTTAAAGTGATGATCGTGGTCCCTCTAACCTGACCTATTCGTGAAGACTATACATCCACATACCCACTTCTGATTTCGACCCTCTTGTGACCCTCATCCCATTTTACCCTTACCCTTGCTAACGAAACTTGCCCTTTTCACAGACCGACGGAGAAAAGGTTGAATACAGAGTATGGAATCCATTCAGATCAAAGTTAGCGGCTGCGATCATGGGTGGAGTAGATGCCATTCACATGCCTCCGGGTTCCAGGGTGTTGTACCTTGGTGCTGCTAGCGGTACCACTGTCAGTCATGTCTCCGATGTTGTTGGACCGGTATGTTGAAACTTTATTAGTAAATTTATGCTTGATAACTTTATGACAATTTAGAATTTTGTTGTCGAAAATGCATGGCTGAAACAGATTTTTTTTACAACAAAAGGTTTTTAAAATGATTTTGGTTAATGAATTGGTGTATACAGGTGATTTGTATTCAAACTGCTCAATGAAACTGTCTCAAAACTCAAGATTGAAGCTATTACTGAACTAAGTTTTCCATGAAGACAATTGGGCAAGGAACTATTTGTGATCTATTACAGTTAAAGTTAAAAACAGTTCATCTGTATACTCTAATGAAATATCTCCTAAATGATGATCGTGGTCCCTCTAATCTAGACCTATTCATGAAGACTATGTCCACATACCCACTTCTGATATCAATTATAAGAAAAACCAACAAAATGTCCCAATTACCTTCAATAAATTAACATTATTTCTCATTATTTGGCCTACAGGAAGGTCTGGTATATGCTGTGGAGTTCTCACATAGATCAGGGAGAGATCTTATAAACGTGGCGAAGAAGAGAACGAATATTATTCCTATTATTGAAGATGCTAGACATCCACTTAAATACAGGTAAATAATAAATTTTGTTTACACTTTAAACATGACATGAGTACTTATAACTGGCAAAATGTGTCTGTACTATGGTTTTCACTAACATTAGGCGACACCTAAAAGAATGGCTATATAAAAGTGCTCTGTTAGTTAGCGCCGAAAGTTAACATTTCAACATTATTTAGTCTTCACTTTGCGTGTCACTCAGTGTCAGTGTACAAAGGTAGTCTCTAATCTACCACTCATAATGATGATTTCGACGAACTAAATCTTTCATGTTGATATATTTGAACTCTCTCTCTGACTCAACCTAACTACACCCATCTCCCTCTAATATCAAACAAGCGGCTATATTTTCTCTTTCTCTCACAGAATGCTGGTCGGCATGGTCGACTGCATATTCGCCGACGTAGCTCAACCTGACCAGGCTAGGATAGTCAGTCTGAATGCACAACACTTCCTGAAGAATGGAGGACATTTTGTTATTTCTATTAAGGTGAGTTTTATTATATTCATGGTAGGTAAAGTAAAGGTAGATAGAATTTATCTCTAAAACAGGTCATTTTGAGCACTGGTTGCTTATTACCAGTATTATGACTAAGTCCAGCTAAGTTTTCTCTGGACAAAACAATTCATTGGTAGTAAAACTACTGATGTTTCTGTAACAAACTTCAATCTCCAAGTTTGAATCGTAAAATCTCGATGTAAAGTATTTCTAATATTTACCTTTTCAAATGATGATAAAAACATTCTAAATTATACATGTTGATAAGATTGAACTCTCTCACTGATGCCGACACAACTTCTATACTATTTCTCCAACCATTTCCCCATCTAACCCTGTACTCTTGTCTTCTAGGCCTCCTGCATAGACTCTACAGCACAGCCCGAGGCAGTCTTCGCAGCTGAAGTAAAGAAACTACAAGCTGATAAACTAAAACCTCAAGAACAGTTGACTTTGGAGCCCTATGAAAGAGACCACGCGGTCGTAGTTGGTATATTCAGAGCTCCAGCGTCGAAAAAAGCGTAGAATAGGGAAATAAATATAATTAATACATTTTTTATATCGTGATTTTTTTTTGTTACTAAGTTCTTGGTAACCAGTCTGTTAAACTGTAGCTTTGCATCTGGCGTAGTATGTAAGACGCGTGAACGCGATTTTAACGCGGTGTAATCAGTGTCGAACAGCATATTGCCATAATGCACCATCAAAGCTAGATGTCAAGGCATCCAATACAATAAACAATTAATTGTAATTGAATTGTAATTGCCAATTTTAAATCTTTTTGTAGGAGAACGCTGCTAGAAGCCGTCGTTACCTCATTCCCTAAACACAATTTTAAAAAGTTATTTTTTGTATGATAAGTTCTGATTATCAAAGTATTAGTTTGTAAGTTTATACATACGAGATGAGTATGTTATTGATAAGACAGTGATGTATGAATTATATGATGGTGCGAATGACTATATTTTGAGTGTTTTATTTATTAAAATAAGTACATGTCTGTTATCCCTACATTTCGCCAGCTATGTGTATGCTCGATATAATGAGGCGTGCTTATTGCCTTATTACTATCAACCTGGCATCCAGACTAAACTGGTAAATTTTATGGTCGAAAAACCCAATAACACTGCTCGACCTAATGCTTAGCAATACTAGCGCTTGCGAGGCAGCGGTTGTTCCTAAACCATTTCAATGAGAAGTCTATGCTAGAAATATAATCTTAAAAAATCGAGCCCACAATACAAAATCGGACAAGTCAAAAATATCGCTGCGGTACTCCTGACTAAATATCTCATGATGCACTCAATCTTCCCATAGGCTCGATTTACCGATATCTTAGACTGGCGAGTAAAGTACAGTGACGGTTGGCTCGCTACTATCCGATCGGATTACACCACTACTTAGGAGCTGTCTCCACGAGCGAGAGAATCGCGGCGATAATATCATCGTGCCACGTATTTCTATACACTATAGCTCACTCTGCTATACAAATATACCTACCTAATCCTAAATGTATATCAGAACGTTCGGCCAGTCGAGATAGGGAGCTGGCTGCTACTCCAGTTTTTAGTGACGATTATGTGACGCATAAAGATGCCAGCCACAGAATTTGTGACAGAACATTTCGAAAGTTAGAAGCATTTATTTATGGCCGAACGACCTGATATCAGAACGTTCGGCCAACCTGAATCTCCATAACTGAGGACCTTAGAGAAACTGTTACTGAATAAATATTTTGTGACGATTTAGTGACAAACAACCACTGCTTTACTTTTACTCGTAATGCCACCGGTTAAAAGTAAAATTAATTTTAGTTCCTGGAACATCAGGCCGTTCGGCCAACGTAAAATCTCCGTAGCTGAGGACCTGAGAGAAACCGTTAATGAATAAAGATTTAGTGACGAGGCTGAAAGGTATTTTTATTGCTTCATTTTTTTTTGTGACGGTCCCTTTATATAGTAAAATTAAAATTTAACATATAACCTCAAAACATTGGGATTATCGATTCCTCCACAAGGAAGAAGCCCAGAGAAACCGTTTATCAATAAAGATTTAGTGACGACACTGAAACGAACTTTTACTGTTTTATTTTTCTTGTGACGGCCCCTTTTATAGTAAATTGAAAATGTAACATATAACCTCTAAACATTGGGATTATCGATTCCTCCACAAGGAAGAAGCCTAGAAGACTCGTAAAACCCCTGATGTGTTATAGGTTTTCAGTGCAATGGTGTCAGTATTTTTGTTAATTCAAGATTAATCTATAAAAATGCACTATGGCGGATGGCGACTGAAATAGGGTGACCATGTATTCTAACGAAACAAGTATTTATCGAGTAGGTACTTAATTACCTAAACAATGAAGCAAAACACGTCGAAATAGTTGAAATAAGGTGACGATGTAGGTATTGCAACAAAATAAATAGATACGCGGACGGAGGAATATGAGGAGTGCAGATTAGTTACCAATATGTTCCGGGAAGTTACCGATCAGCGCCCTTTGAACGCCAAGCAATGAACTAAATGAATATTTATAATAGGTAGGTGCGTCTACTTATATCGATATTAATCGCTACGTATTTCGTTTACTGTGTTATTGACGTACATAATAATATGCGTACATATACATTGTTTTATGGATGTTTTAGACACACAAGTTTAAAACTTGTGTGTCTAAAACATGTAGGTATTTATTAAACGAAATATAAATATATGTTGGGTAATGGGTTTATTGCAATGAGGCAATAATAAAACAAAAATATATTATTGAATAAATTTATTAAACATTAATTATTACACCTTTATCCTGGCCTTTGTGGGGTTCTGTTTTATTGTAATGTACTCGAGCCCAGAGGAAGACGGAATCAGTTTCATTGCTTTCATAACAAGTAATAAATGAAAGGTACAAAGATAATTATGTCTACACTGTGTTAACACTTTCACAAAGTACAATCTATGCTGGAATATCGGTATTTCTGGACTATACGCAGGAACTAAAGCTCATAAAAACACCAAAATTTACACGAAAAACTGCGCAAGGGCAAGCAAATATACTGGTGTATTTTTTTTCTGACGTTGAGACCACAGAACATATATACTCTAGCGAGGTAAAGATTCTATCATCTAAAAAATCACGAATAATACAAAATAAAAATAAAACGTGTTTTGCTTCATTGTTTAGGTAATTAAGTACCTAGTCGATAAATACTTGTTTCGTTAGAATACATGGTCACCCTATTTCAGTCGCCATCCGCCATAGTGCATTTTTATGGATTAATCTTGAATTAACAAAAATACTGACATCATTGCACTGAAAACCTATAACACATCAGGGGTTTTACGAGTCTTCTAGGCTTCTTCCTTGTGGAGGAATCGATAATCCCAATGTTTAGAGGTTATATGTTACATTTTCAATTTACTATAAAAGGGGCCGTCACAAGAAAAATAAAACAGTAAAAGTTCGTTTCAGTGTCGTCACTAAATCTTTATTGATTAACGGTTTCTCTGGGCTTCTTCCTTGTGGAGGAATCGATAATCCCAATGTTTTGAGGTTATATGTTAAATTTTAATTTTACTATATAAAGGGACCGTCACAAAAAAAAATGAAGCAATAAAAATACCTTTCAGCCTCGTCACTAAATCTTTATTCATTAACGGTTTCTCTCAGGTCCTCAGTTACGGAGATTTTACGTTGGCCGAACGGCCTGATGTTCCAGGAACTAAAATTAATTTTACTTTTAACCGGTGGCATTACGAGTAAAAGTAAAGCAGTGGTTGTTTGTCACTAAATCGTCACAAAATATTTATTCAGTAACAGTTTCTCTAAGGTCCTCAGTTATGGAGATTCAGGTTGGCCGAACGTTCTGATATCAGGTCGTTCGGCCATAAATAAATGCTTCTAACTTTCGAACTGTTCTGTCACAAATTCTTTGGCTGGCATCTTTATGCGTCACATAATCGTCACTAAAAACTGGAGTAGCAGCCAGCTCCCTATCTTGACTGGCCGAACGTTCTGATATACATAATCCTAAAACCTGGGCGTCCGCTAACATTCGCGCGGATGCCCGTCAAAAATATCCTTCTAAAGTCCGACACACGCGCCCACGCGGTCAGTCGCCGCGTAAGGGCCGGCGCGTGTGTGTTCGCGCAGCGGAATGTTGTTGAATTAAAAGATTTTAATTATGCAGATATTTAGTGTATGACGTCGTATAATTGTGTATGGTAAAAAAAAAATTGTGCACGCAGCCATTGTGGAGAAATTCACCAAAAACTGATTCCGCTGGGCGAACGTTGTCCTGGCGGAACTTTTTTTAATCCATAGACTTTAGAAGAAAAGAGATGTGTCCAAAAATCAGTGTTTATTTGTGTGTAATTGTGTATGTACGAATAAAATTATTGCATGCATAAACTTCGGAGAAATTCAAGTTTCCGCTGCGCGAACGTTTGGCCATTAGCTAGTTTTCATATAAAGCGCTTACATAGAGAGCTGTAGATTTTTACATACGTTGTTTTGAATTTGTTTAAATTTGTTTAAAAAACAGATTTAGAAAAAATCGTAGGGCTTAAAAGATAAAAATATAAACGTAAAATACGCTTATTAGGTCTTAGTTCTTAAAGTATGCACTTTGAGGTCTAGATTTTCACGTTTATACAAACCTTGTAAGTGTCTGCAACATGTTGCCAAGTATCAATGATGTTCCGTTAGTAATTAAAGAGTTATAGGACAAATTTACCATGAATAGATCACTGTTTACAAAGCAGTCAAATATCACGACGTTCTAAAGCAATTGCATGGTAATATGTATGCCAATAATTAGCTTATTCGTTCAACTATTCACATGCAAAATTTCATGTCATTAAATTCAGTAATTAAAGAAAAACAATTATAATACTGACGAAGCATCGAAAACCTACATAACCCGACCAAGTTCGGATGGCTACAAAAAAGCGGCCGTGCCATATATCTAAGAAACGTTCTTAACCTTCCAATATAGTATTTATTAATATGGTACAGTTGCGTACACAAGCGTTAGGAAAAAATAAAACAATTGCATTTCTTGAATAAATAATATTTTTTTATTCATAACGCCGTGGCTAATGAATACATATTGCCATCTCTTTTCTTCAAGGATGGAAGTACCGTTTCAAGCGGGAAGCCGCCTATCGCTCATTGCGCGCAGCAAGCGCGTTGTCTATTTTTTCACACTAAAATATTTTTGATCAATTCATAACTACAATACTTAGTCTATTTAACTAAAGGACTAGCCTTAAGCGTAACGAACTTTGAACAAAATAATTCTGCATATTTTGGTGGGGTGCGGGGGAACACGCTCACATACATAAGTTACTACCAGTACAACAGTATACATCAATTAAAAAATCGATTCAAGAAGTAGTTTTTTTTTAGTTATTAAATTGTTTGATCCACTAAAGTTGCAAAGGGAAACGCTCGAGCATGCCTAGTCTATTGGTTAAATAGTGTAATAAACTACAATATGATAAATATTTACCTAAACAATAGTGCTTACATGTGGTAATTATTTAATTTCTCTAAGGGGTCTATAGTTAGAATCCTGATCCGTGAAATCTTCAATAGAAATTAGCTGTATCAATTTTATTTGTCTTAAATAATATATCTAGATTATACCTATCTCAAGTCCTACCTACTTTCTGTCATAGTCAAATACATTTATAAAGTAGGTGTACAAAAATAAATGACCTATAAATTATATCTACATAACAATTGTGTTATCGCCTATACCAATTCAATACCGGTATTATACTATAAATTTTGGGATGTTACCTAAATATATTGCACGGCCGCTTTTTTGTAGCCATCCGAACTTGGTCGGGTTATGTAGGTTTTCGATGCTTCGTCAGTATTATAATTGTTTTTCTTTAATTACTGAATTTAATGACATGAAATTTTGCATGTGAATAGTTGAATGAATAAGCTAATTATTGGCATACATATTACCATGCAATTTCGTTAGAACGTCGTGATATTTGACTGCTTTGTAAACAGTGATCTATTCATGGTAAATTTGTCCTATAACTCTTTAATTACTACGGAACATCATTGATACTTGGCAACATGTTGCAGACACTTACAAGGTTTGTATAAACGTGAAAATCTAGACCTCAAAGTGCATACTTTAAGAACTAAGACCTAATAAGCGTATTTTACGTTTATATTTTTATCTTTTAAGCCCTACGATTTTTTCTAAATCTGTTTTTTAAACAAATTTAAACAAATTCAAAACAACGTATGTAAAAATCTACAGCTCTATAAGTAAGCCCTTTATATGAAAACTAGCTAATGGCCAAACGTTCGCGCAGCGGAAACTTGAATTTCTCCGAAGTTTATGCATGCAATAATTTTATTCGTACATACACAATTACACACAAATACACACTGATTTTTGGACACATCTCTTTTCTTCTAAAGTCTATGGATTAAAAAAAGTTCCGCCAGGATAACGTTCGCCCAGCGGAATCAGTTTTTGGTGAATTTCTCCACAATGGCTGCGTGCACAATTTTTTTTTTACCATAGACAATTATACGACGTCATACACTAAATATCTGCATAATTAAAATCTTTTAATTCAACAACATTCCGCTGCGCGAACACACACGCCGGCGCTCATTGACGGCGTGGCACGGCAGGTTGTGCAGTGGCATCCCGCGGCGTGCAGTGGCATTCTGCTGAAAGCCCAGCCACTCTGGCATCCATCAGTTTCTCCGCGCGTATTCGAAGCCCCACCGAAATGCTGCACAAGTTTCAACCTTATTTCAACTAGCTAGCAATCATAATTCCTCGACCCCAAAGTGGCCCATACGTCTCGCGGGATGCAATGGCGCGCCGCGGCATCCCGTGGAATGAAAAAGCAAGACACGTCACGCCGCCGCATCCTGCGGCGTGTTCCGTCATGCCGCAGCATCCTGCGGCACGTCGCGGCATCAAAATAAAGTAACATAAATTCTAAACTCATTGAAATAAGATTGATTGACACACCGTGCCGTGCCGGCAGTGGGCGCCGGCCCTAATGCGCGAGGAGGGACCTCGACTTGTCGGATGACCGGCCGCTAACTTTTTAATACTAAGATCTTAATGAATGTACCATAATTATATTCAGAAATAAATAAATCTTATCTTATCTTGAATTAGTCTGATCGGACGCCCGGTTGTCCGACCAAACTTTCATCCTGATCGTGGCCGCGTAGTTAGTCAAAAGGAATCTGTCGAGAAATATACCGGGGGTGTTAAAAATTTCAATATTTTTTACCTAAGACGTCTGTTATTCGAGATATTTGCATAACACGCTCCCGGTGAGGAAGCATTTGCCCGTAATATCACAATCCAAGATTCGATTGTGTTCAGCAACAAGTGATTGTTACAAATTGTATCGTTATAGGTTGCGCACTGTAATGCTCGGTTCTCTCACTGATGTTATGCTCAAATCTGAATTGTTACAATAATGTAACAATTCAGCCTTTAAAGGCGAATGCCTCACCACGAAAAAACACCACACCTCATTTTTACCAGCGGATTTCAATTTGAGACGATGCCGTTACGGTGTTTACTGTATAAGTAAGGGTGCATTACAGTATAAAATTTTATGTAAATAGGCAATCCCGAACGGCTCGAGTTGGGGCAATGCTGATTCCGTGCAGTGCTTTTAACTGTGTAGTTTGCGTTGATTTTTAATATTAGGTATCTTATCTTACTACTATTACAAATGCGAAAGTTTGTGAGGATGGATGGATTGTTCTCTTTCACGCAAAATAACACCGAACAGGTTTTTTTTGAAACTTTACAGTAATATAGCTTATACATCAGAATAACACACAGGCTTATAATGTACAAAGATATTGTGTAAAAAAATCGCGGGCAGGCGGAGTTAATGCCGTGGGCACAATCAAGCTTTTTCATTTTCCTATTTAAACCTGCTGAAGTGCTGAGATGACGAGTAATAGAGAAGTATGGAAGAAGACATGTTGCGCCGACCAGAAATAAATTGGAATAAGGGCAGGAGACTGATAATGATGATAACTATGAAGCAAGGTAAATAAAACACACTGATATGAAAACGAACTATTTATTCCATAACGTCAATCTCCGTCGGTCTCGTCCTCCGCTGCGCTCGCGTCGTCCTCGAACTTGTCGTCTCCCCACGACGCGTCGCTGTCCGACTGGTAGGCTTCCGCTTCCATCTCCTCGTCAGATGATGAGTCTGGAATGAGGAATAGGTTGATAAACTTCGGAATAATAGAAGCATAATGTATGATTATTATATGAACTTAAATGATTGTCTTCTTTAAAAACTTTGGTGGAGATGACCTGAAACACAGGTTTAAATTTGTTGCAACTTTTTAATCTTGTATATGTCATACCCTATTTTTATCCAGTTAATAAGTAAGCAAGTATTGCTGAACTATCTGTGCTAGCTGGGTTGTGGAGGTCAGATAGGCAGTCTCTCCATGTAAAATACTGGTATTCAGCTGTATCCGGTTAGACTGGAAGCCGACCCCAACATAGTTGGGAAAAGGCTAGGCAGATTATTATACTACTGAACTTTTTGCTAACTTAATATTTCAATAAAGACTATTTATTTATTTTTATAATGGAATAAAGGCAGACGATCTTATTAAAGTGGCCGGAAGAAACTAGATAGCCATGACACAAAACCACCAAAAAGTGGAGAGATTTGGAAGAGACCTACATTCAGGATTGGGTGACCAAAGACAGAAAAAGAATGGAAATCTTACAAAGCTAAGATCTTTATGTTAATTATTATGTAGTAGGTATTAATCTAGTCTGATACGAGCCAAAAAACCAGTCGAGCGTCTTTCGGAGAATTCTCGCGCATTCTTGGGAATTCCCGGAGTTACAACTGTTATCCAATTTGTATATTATAAATGATAGCGTTGACAGCAGGGCTCGGAAACCAGTTGAAATTCTTAACCGGTTACGGTCATTGACCCCAAACCGAAATCGATTTAGGTTAAACTTTTCCGGTTTGTGCGTAAAACCGGTTTATATGAATTTTGGTTTTGATAGTGAAAATTAACCGGTTCAAACCAAGTTTGATAGGGTCTAGGCGCAACTAAGCAAGTCGAAACATGAATCTACCCGTACCATTTAAGTTCTCCGGATATAATTGACGGCCTCAGATCAAACATTTTTTTTAAATAATATTTTCTGGGGTAATGTCACTATAACTTGTTGGAAGTGTTAAAGAAGTAGACGAAAATATTTACGAATTACGGAATTAACCGGTGAATTTGGGTGTCAAAACCGTTTGTGCTTATGTAACCGGTAACCTTATCATTTGGGTTACATAAAAACAGTTCACTTAGTTAAACCGGTAAATGAAGGAACGATATAATTACCGGTATTTATACGAAATTAACCGCTCTTTTTAAACCGGTTCCGAGCCCTGGTTGACAGAGGAAAATTGAAGAAAAAAACGTGTTGCACCGACCCCAAATAACATGGAACAAGGGCAGGAAGATGATGATGATGATATGCTTTGTTGCAAAAATTCACCACGTCCGGCTGGCAGTTGCTCCTGGGGCTAAACGAAGACGATTACAAAATAGTTTATTGCAAAACTCACCATTATAATTAAGCACAGGTTCCTGTTCATCCAACGCGACGTCGGCGGCGCTACGCTGCGATATCGTCAGGTCTAGCCGACCTTTGAGGTTCAGCAACTGGCAGAGGTGCGACCGTCTGCAATGAAATCATCAAACTAGATAAGATTATGTGACTTTGCCAGCGTGAAGTTTCTTGTTACATAACATCACGCCTGCAATCCCCGAAGAGTTAGGCAGAGGTGTACCTAACAGTATACCCACATTTAGCCAGTTATGTTTAAGTCCCATGTAAAAGGGGGCGAGTCTATTACCACCAACCGGGCACAAATTCAAACTCCGTGACTGCTACTGAAAAAAACCAGTAACACTGCCCGACCTGGAAATCGAACAAATACTTCATGTTCAGTAGTAACTCTTGCAACCACTAGACCAATGCAGCAGTCAATCCCTTCACTTTGCTATGAAACACATCCGTGATGAATTACTATGTAATAAGATCAAGTTACATAAAACGTACCTGTGTGTAAATACAGCTAGCAGCTGTGTGAGGTGGTCGGACGAGCGCGAGCCCATCGTCGCCAGCAACAGCGCCGAGTGACTCCGCACCAGCGCCGACAGCCACGTGCACACTGACGCGCATCTGAAGGGGAAACGGCACAGTTTGAATGGGTTTATAAAAATAATGGGTTGCTTTTGCTAATAGTTTCAGGAAAAATACTATTCTTCTGAGTCACACGCGTACAGCAATAGTTTCGTTTCATCATCTGCGTAGCCTTTTCTCAACTATGTTGGGGTCGGCTTCCAGTCTTACCAAATGCAGCTGAATACCAGTATTTTACATGGAACGACTGCCTTCTGACTTCCACAACCCATTAGTACTGGGTAATACGATAGCTTAGGAAAGACTGGTAGACAGATTTTCGGGCCACTGACTACCTGTAACGCCTGTCAAAAATCTACAAATGACAGCCGGGACCAACGGTTTAACGTGCTTTCCGAGGCACGGAGGAAACTCGGTATGTAATAGGTGGTCATCCATCCACGGACCAATCCAAGCAAGAGCGGCTTACCCTGAAGATCGACGATAACCCAACCACTCTCATCTAGGTCTCTCTAGGTGTTGACTTTTTGCTATGCTGTACATGACCGAATAAGCGTAGCGCACATTAAAGTGGACAGTATTCATTATAATTCCAGGTTCCCTCGCGAAGTAATAATGAATGAGCTACTTACTGGCTAGTCTTCCGCGTGGCCATGTCAGCGAGTTGCTCCAACAGCTGCGGCACGTAGTCCGCCGGCAAGTTGCTCACGGTGCGCAGTGCCACCAGGGGGTCATTCTTCTGGAGTACTGTGAGGATTATGCTGAAAAACAAAAACGAAAATAGAAATACAAACAGAAGAATTTAGACTTAGCTATGTCATGCTTCATCCGATAATAAATCTTACTGGTATGAAGTTAACCTGCATATTCTAACACTACAATGTGAGCAAGCGACTGTGATCAAGAGTATCATATGAATAAGAACTTTAACTTTATGCAGATAAGGTTCATCATTTAGGCGGTGCAGCACATTTCTCTTAATTACTAGCAATCTGTACGCCTCTGTAATATAAATGGTGAATGATAAAAAAACCGGCCAAGCGCGAGTCGGACTCGCGCAATAAGGGTTCCGTACCATTATCTATAAAAACGGCAAAGAAATCATGTCTGTTGCGCCCCTTAAATATTTATTTTATTTTGTTTTTAGTATTTGTTGTTATAGTGGCAACAGAAATACATAATTTGCGAAAATTTCAACTGTGTAGCTATCGCGGTTCTTGAGATACAGCCTGGTGACAGACAGACGGACGGACAGACAGCGAAGTCTTGGTAATAGGGTTCCGTTTTTACCCTTTGGGTACGGAACTATCAACCAATTAGCTTTATGCGAAGCGAGCGAATAATGAAATATTGAACACGAGCTGGTGATATACGCAAATACAAATTCTTACCCTTTATCCTTAGAATGTAGACCCTGCATCAACAGTTTGGTCAAGTTCTGACTGACCGCCGATTTGCCGCGTCCCTTCACGTCGAGCGCCAGGTTAGCGAGACGAGCTTCCATCGGCACTTCTATCTGTAAACATAATATTTAGAACTAATTTAGAAATGACAGGATCTAAATGTTAAAATGCGGTGCCGTCAGCACAAGCAATAAGAAGTACGATCAATGGTTTCTCTAATCATTTTATACTTCCACTAGTTTGGCGGAGCGACCAGAACTGTCAAAGAAGAAACGCTCGTTAAGGTACTCTCGCTTGGTATGTTCGCAAAAAAATAGTTGTCCCATACATTTGAGTTGAGTAGGTATTGAAGTTTGGTACTAGACAGCTGATTTTTTTTCGCGATTTCTATGGTGGTCTCTTGGAGAAAGTCTTTTTACAGTAGGTCTGAATCACACCCTGAAATGTGACCACATCTTTCTGGTTCACGCTGTATGGTTAATAAAACAAAGATTATCCCGAGTAATGGTTAATCAAACATATGGGTTATAGGCCATCCATGTTCCTTCTTTTCCCTTTGTATTCCAGGGCCGCGGTATCTCTTTCGAACAGTCCCGCAGTCCAATTAATCGATCCCTGGTTTCCAGTTGCTACCTCTACTGGCTTTTCGCTACTCTTCGCAAGGTAGAGTAGGATGTTCAAGAGGTACGCTTTTAATGATGTTATTACTAACCTTATCCCCGGGCGTCGCCCTCTTCCGCGCGACTCCTCCCATAGGCTCCACGTAGGTCACCTGTGACGCATCATGATCCCCCCTCACTTTGTTCACCTCGTTGCTCTGTTTTGTCTTCTTCTTAGGTTCCTTGCTGTCACCACGTATTAGAATTTGAGTCTTTGACTTTAGGTCAGGGGTCTGCAAAAAAAAAAGATAGTAATAGGTCAAAATCAATGGATGGACTGTTTGAAAAATGATATAGCTAGAAAGGATGACTGCTGAGATGGTCGAGTAATAGAGAAGTATGGAAGAAGACATAGTGTGCTGGTCCCAAATAAATTGTGTGAGGGCAGGAGAATGAGGATCATGAATCATGTCTCTATTCATGGGAGAGGTAGGCATCGGTGCACAGTTTTCCCAGAGAATGTATGCGCTTCGGCAATCATCGTCTACCTTCGGAAGAGCATACATTATCTGTTTTAACTGTAATAGTACTTGCAACATTTCGCAAGTTATGTTCAAATTCCATGTAATAGGAGAAAGTATTGTTAGGGGCTCTTTACTGATGGGAAACCCAAATAAACCTGTACTCAGTATGAAAACACTCGATGCTCGGCAGTCGTACTTATAACTAAATCAAAATCAAATCAAATCAAAATATTTTTATTTCACATAGGCCTACACGGTGCACGGTTCGGGTTGGTCGGTTCCTATGGAGAAGAACCGGCGAGAAACTCCATGGTTACTCTTTTAAAATGATTAGATTTTACAATGTTATCATGTTACCGCATTAGTACTCAAGTATGGGGGGGACAGCATAGACCCGACAAAAAGTCGTTGCTTACTACACAAAAAAAAAACGGAAAACAAGATAAGAGGTTAACAAAAGTTAACACACCTCTAGAAATCTACTACTAGTAACACTTAAATTACTTAAAGTAGTATTTAATCATTTAATAGTGCGATTATTGATTGTAAGCCCCTTATGCTGCTGATTCAATTCTTGAAAACGTCCTTGGCTTGACACATTCGATTTTGTTTGAAAGAACTTAGCCCAAGGTCAAGGACATTTATCAAACACCACTCAGAATTAAGGCGACAGTTACCTACTTAGATTAATGTGTTGTGAAATCTTATGGCAACTTATTTGAATTGATTGTTGTTCTTTTGGTGAACCAAACACGACAGCGTGGCCCCGATTTAACAGGACATTTGGAAATTAAACAATAGGGAAGGTCGATCAAAATTCATTGTATATGGTGTGCCAATCCGACCGATGAGGTCAAGCAATTTTGAAACAGAATAAAGAATATAGATATACGACTTGTCGAATCGAAATCGAATCGAAGCGTTTCTGAATACGGGGGCGGGAGAGTTCACTTAACCTAACTTGACGGCTGACAGGGGAAGATGGAAGCGAAAGTCTATTTTATACCGATTCCAGGTAACATGACACAAGAGCGAACAACAATATGAATGAAAAATTCAGACATATAAGAAAGACCAAATTTTAATGACAACTAATATCTTTCACTCACCACTTTCTCAAAGGTCAAGACGGGTCCATTCCAGTACCCGAGTAGCAGGTCCCCCGCGGGAGGTAGCCTGCAACACTGAAGAGGCAGCGGCCGCGCCTCACCGCTTGACACCTGGATGGTCACTGATGGCTTGATTGGTTTTGTTGAGGATCTGCAGGGTATAGAGATTTTGTGAGTAAAAACCGTAGCACTACCAGACATGTTACTCCGCCTTAAAAGAGTTTCAGGGTAGGTGTTTAACTATATATTTCGACTTATGCCACAGTTGATACTTTTAAGAATGTACAGAAAAAGAAAAATATAAATTGCATGTAATTTTCATTATGCTACAGAAGTCTTCAGACGGCAGCCAAGGCCTTGCCGTCTAAATGCGAAGTGTGCTAAAGGCGGGCGTTGTGGGGACTGTCTTGTGTAATTGACGTTCAAAAAGTGCTGATCTTCAGCCTACCCTTCGCATTCTCAGTATGGCCAGGGTACATTTAACAATTTAAATGTTTGCCTGCACTTGCTTTTTCATTCAAAGAACTATAAAATATATTTGTTTAAATTATACCAGGCATCGGGATACACATGACACAATCAGAAGAAAAAGAATTTAAAAAAACTCACCCATTCAACATATGCCCATAATAATGCACGACTCCGCTCCTGGTAGCAGCAGCTAAACTCAACCGCGTAGCACCATCCTCTTCCTTCAACTCCACATCCACAATCCTGGGAGCGTCCTCCAGCACAAAGTTGTACGTAGGTGTAGTAGTCGTGATGAGAGGCGGTTTGGTGATGGATTTCCTGCGTTGCTTCTTGTGTGGGGTCTCATCACCATTCAGTTGGGGTGTGATATCTTCTGTTATTGTTACGTCCCAGAATGAGAGGAGGCGCTCGTTTCTGTGTGAGGAATGGTTATTGTTAATTTATAAATTATGTACAAATATCCCAAGGAAAGTATGCGCTTCGGAAATCATGGTCTGTCTTCCGAAATACGAACTCGACTTGATGGGTCTATACTAATATTATCTATGATAAATCTGTTAGGACCATGGAAGTAATAGTTTAATTTAATCACGTTGCTAACTAAATGATTTACAATTGGAAGTAATTGCCTATTTTGATTACAAAATTACAACCCTATGCAATTTGAAATAATTATTGAGTGACAGATGACGATCTGTTTCCATTCTCGACAACGTTCGTTCTTTGTGTGATCTGTTTGTTGTGTTGTTTCTGTGTTCTGTTTGTTGTTGTGTGTGTTGTTTTGTTTGGTTTTGTGTGTGTTGTTTGTTTGTTGTTGTGTGTTGGTCTGTTTTTTTTTGTTTCTGTCCTGTTGTATTTATAATATTTGATGCGCTTTATGATTATTGTTATTTTTTTTTTTTAGTATGCACGTCATGTCCCTGCGACACATAAATAAATATATATATTTTTCTTGCTTGCTTTCTTTTACCTGGGACCGGAATAGGTAGCATCACAGAGAGAAATCTTGATAAACATCTTAACAAAGAGTGGCAGTACAAAACTTAGAAGCTTTGCCTATGTAGGGTAAGTCTGTGACGCAACGCAAACAATTCTCGCTAGGTCGTACCAAGATTATCGAAGCGCATACTTTTTCTGGTTTATGTGTATTTGGACTTCACACTAATCAGCTTATGACTTAAAAATTATTTTATGGTAAACCACTTATCACAAAACGAAATAAAGGAACTGTGTCAACTATTACCATAGATATGTGACTGTGTAATCTGAAACTTTTTAGGTCATTCACATCATGCTGAACGCGCATTGTTATACTTCCACGCCTTTTCATTACCAAAGACAAAAATATCTTAAAATTAATATAATATATCTACTCACTGTGACCCCTCAATAAGCCAGCAGACATCATTGAGCGTGGCTATGGACAACAGCGCAGTGGGTGCTGCATTGTGTCCCAAGTTCTTGACGACGGTCGCGTCCCCGTCGTGCAGCCGCCATAGTCGGACTTGGTATGATGCTGCCACCAGGAATCGGGCAGTTGTGTTCTGCAAGAGTTGGAATAGTTTGAAGACGAAAAGCAACACGGTCTAGCTGTCTCGTCACAGCACTATACTGCAATCACCAATTTAACTGTATCCCTCATATAAAATTACGTCTTTTTTTTAAAAGTTGACTTGACTGCCTCTTTGATCTAGTGGTCGCAAGCAACTGCTGAGCATGAGGTCCTGGGTTCGATTCCCAGGTCGGGCAAAGTGTTATTGGGTTTTTCCATTAGGAATTTCTCAGTAGCAGCCACGGAGTCTGGATTTGTACCCGGTTGCTGGCAATAGGCTCGCTATTACATGGGACTTAAACATAACTGGCGTAATGTGGGTGTACTATTAGGTACACCTCTGCCTAACCTTCAGGGATTACAGATGTGATGTTACGTTAATGTGTTAAAGCTTGATTCAGCCAAAAAATGGTTTGAAATCTATGCTCAAGGCAAGATCTGTGTTTTAGTAATGTTCTACAGCGACGTAAGTCTTTCTGGAACAACAGTATGAGCCTCCTCTTGTTGTTGTCATAACATACAGTGGCAGCTTTGGCTGCTTACTGGTTTCCATGAAAATATTTTAACAGAGGTCTTGTATTCAGTTGCATTTGAGGTCAGAATTTAGAGGGTAGGCTATGGGTGATGAAGAGAGAATGTGTGACCTACTTTTAGGCTATATACCTAGGAGACAAAGTCACCTTATAACCTTTTTGGTGTTCTAGTAGAAGCACCAACCAATTATTATGGTAAGAATATTGTACATCATCATCTATCGGGCCGTATCCCAACTATGTTTTGGTCTATTTCCAGTAACGGATGCAGCTGAGTACCAACTTGTAACCAGTACAAAACATACACTTAAGGAAGCGAAATTCAATTTCTCTCATGTCTTTCGCAATTTGCGAGTCAGTGTCAGATTGTATGTTTATGAAAAGATTCGTGCAAATAAAAGGTGTTTAATTACAGAATTATAATCATTGAAATCATCAATACAACCCTCTAAGTTCATTTAACCCCATTAAATGACTATTTAACTTAGAGAACTTTAACGGGCTACCCTGGCACAAAATATATTTATACACTCACCTGTTTATGCGGTACAATTTTAATGGCACACACATTATTCCCATGTTTATTCTTACTGTCAACGTTAACATTATACTTATATCTAATTAACGAGCTATGCAAGTCCCACTCGCAAACATTATTCTCTTTATTACAACTGTACAAGCCATACTTCTTGTGCCAATCCAGCGTGCTTATAGCACTACTGGTATTTTCATTGGATAAAACAGTTTCCACTTTTGCTTGTGCTACAGAATATATTAAAATCTTTCCACTGGTTGTGCCGACGGCTATGCAGTGTGTTTCTTCAGATGTGCTTCTCCGTTTTCCTCCTTTTTGTGGGTAACCCTGAAATATGAGGAGATTATTAGTTTAGTATGAGCATGAGGTTCTGGGTTTCAATTAAGTACCATGGACTTAGAAACACATGTAGTACATGGGACTTAACCATAACTGGCAAAATGTGGGTGCGTTATTAGTTAGGTACACTTTTGCTTAACCTTAGGAGTTTACGGGTGTGATGTCATGTTATCTTATTAGTGTAGTGTTTACACATACATACAAAAACTACAGAATGCCCCCTGCTATGGACTTTAACTACTCTATACAATTGCTTATTTTATCAATATTGAAGTCTTCACCATTACCAGTTTCTTATCTCAAAAACACTGTAAGATTTGATAGTGTACGTGTTTACGAAAAACGCAATATGAATTTAGTAGCTCATCAAGGTTACTCAAATTATAATGTGCCCAAATTATGTATTGAGGTTATATTTACATCTTCATCTTGATTATTATATTGAGTACAGTTTGTAGAGAGCATATAACTAGAATTGGGCTTTGAGGAAACTAGATACAAGTTGGTAAACAAAGTACCAGGGTCATACATTACGAATAGAAGAGAGCTCATGATACCAAAACAAAACACTTTTTTAACCAAATTCTTTGGTAAATTGCGTTAATCATTTATATCAGGAGTAAGATGCAAATTAGAGGTTATAAATGCAGCAAAAGCCTTGGGAACAGCAAGTATATGTAATAATTTAGAAAAACCACGTGTTGTACGTACCGCTGACTGGGTGGCCGATATCCATTGCAAACATGAAGGCGGTGAGGTCAAATGTAAGTCTGGCGTATACTCCTGTTTGAGTACATTAGTTTCTGTGTCCCATATCCTCAATCTACCATCTTGGGTGATGGCAGAATAATATTTTCCATCATCGGAAAACGCCGCCTCTGCCATGGTTCATTCCGATTTCGAACTGACAGCTTGCGTTCCGTTCCGTAGATATGTACTTGAAATCATCACCACGTGATGTATTTCAAAGTTTATGTGGAAATCTGTCGAAGAGAAATGTTCCTCAGTGCTCTGTTTCACAGACAATGAATTTTTTTGCAGTTTTTAATAAGTTTGTGAAAGAGTGGATCATATTTACAAATAACAGTAAAATATGGATGATTTATCGATGACACAGCGTAGCATAATATAGTAACATTGCGTTGAACGTAACGTAACTTCCAAAAAACTGACATTCGGATTAAATGTTGACCGATTGAAAAATAATAAAGGCGCGTTCACTTCTTTCAATTCTGTTATTTTAATAAGAGGATCAAAACATCAAAACAAATAATTTTGAAAGTCATAAATGTCTTAAATAATCCTGAAGCCCTTAAATATTCAAACTTATCAATAAAAATCTTCTCTTAAAGAAGATTTTCACTGGTAGAATAAATTTTTAATTTCGAAACACACTTCCTTGACAAAATAAGGTCACTGATCTTGCACAATGTCTTTGTGTTGCCAAATCGATAAAACAATCAATTTTCAATCGCAGTGTCGTGTCGGACGTCACTAGCAGCTGTCACGTCTGACATTATTTGTTGAGAATTCGTTCGTAGCCTTTCGCGTTTTCATAGTTCGTTTGCGCTCGATGTTGTAGGTGAAGTTCATATTTTTTTAGTTTTTGCGCTCTCGTTCCACTTTTCGAAAGTAATCTTTTTTATCTTTTTAAAAATTCGATGCTGTGTGTTGTGATTACCTTGATGTTTGGTTTCTAAAGTGATGTGTGAAGGCTGTATTAAAGTTGGATTGTGAATATGATGTCACTTTTATTCTGCGTGATACCTTGAAAACATGAGTGTTAGTGTTGAGGGGGACGTGTCGAGCCCCCTGTCGGACGGACAGGACGCGACCATCTCGAAATCATCGTCGGACAGCTTGAAGATAGACGAGGACCCTTGTCAGGATGAGAAATCGGAGCCTAGTACCCCGAAACCCCATCCGATGGCGTTTACCATCGACTTCGGTGCAGCAAAGCCCGTTGACACTCGGAAGCTGGAGGAGCTAGCTAAGAAATCGCAAGCTCGGCATCAGCGAGTCCAGTCTATGTCTGCTAGCCTGAGCAGGCCCAGTCCAACACTCACTCGGCCTCCAATGAGCGCCAAGCTCCCCCGCAAAGCTCAAGGGTACAACTCTGAAGGCTACTTCTCCTCAGACCAGGAAGACAGTGGGCTATCCGGTTCTGTCAAGCTCCGAAACAGTCCTTTAGCTCAAAATGTTACGCACATAACATCTCCTGTTACAATTAGACATATAAAATCCCCTGTTACTGACACTGTCCTGCCAAAACGCACTTCCAAAAGTCCCATAGTTGATAGTATAATGTCTAGGAGTGAAAACTATACTTGTCGTCAGGGTCTGAACTTACCATTGAAGAGTAATACTTACGTGAGAGAAGTACACAGAACGCCGAGTTATGGCAACATTAATAGGCATGCTATGGCTGATATTATAGACCAGAGCCCTGAAGGAGTGATGTTGACTGATATATCAAGTCCTGAATTAGATATTTTAACCCCTGATAACGGTTTGTCTACCCCAGAGAATTGTAAAAGTCCATTGATACGCAAAAGTAGAGCATCTTCTGAAACCCCTGATTTGTTCAAGAAGTGCATTGCTAAAGAACCTTTATATATTGATGATGATGTTGATGGTCAGTCTGATAACTCTTCAACTGGTACTTACACTATAGAGGGGGATAATTATACAGAAGAACAGAAAGCTAGAATGAGTATTGATAGAACTTTCGGTACAGATACCCTCACAAAACCTGTAGAAGAAACTTTAAAGAAGAAAGGTAGTGAGAGAGACCCAGAATTAGTGTTTGACTTCCCTAACCCCCAAAGAGTAATAACAAAAGAGCCTAGGAGAGATGTAGGCCTCCGTAGTCCTTTACTAAACCAATGCTTTGAAATACCAAAAGTTTCTAAAGACAAAAATGTTTTAGAAATCTCTTGCTGTTACGAATCACCGACTGAGAATGATTTGGCAGCTCAAACATCAAAACAGATCAAATCTACTCGAAGTTACTTGGAGAAAATAAAAAATAGAGTGAGGACAATCACGGAAAAAACATTTGCAAAGTCTCCTCCTAAGCATGATGACTGCGATGAAGGTAGTTTCACATGTGTCACAACTTCAGGAGTTTTATCCTCTGGAATCCCTCCTAAAATAGTGCCTGCACTACGTAGGTGTAGTTTAACAAAGTCAGAGATAGACCAGACTGATTACATCCATCGGTTATCAAGAGAAACTTCTGTACCAGTCTCTTTACCAAGTTCCAAAATAGGATTAGAGGACACGAAATTTGAGAGTACTGCGTTGAAGAATGCTCAGAAAGCTTTGAGGGATGAGTATGGGGTTACTTCGGACATGACTCCAGAGCAGTTCGTAGGAAAACTGTCTTACTTGAGCCTGAATAGATGTAAAGGAGATAAGACTTGGATCCAAGACTGGGCTGAAAGTGTAAAGAATTACAACACTAATACTTTGACTATGGAGAATGTGGTGCTGGACGATAGGCCGCCGATGAGTCCCAGACAACTGCCTGTCAAACGTGAGTTTTTTTTTAAATTAATTATTTTTTTAGTGCAGTACATTCCTGTTATATTCTGTTTTATGAGATGCCTCCGCCTACAAGAACATTTTAAATAATCCAAATTTTAGGAGATGTTAAATGACCAGTGCACATACCATACAACCCAATAAATATGAATATGAACCCAATTACCAATTATATCATATAGGTAGAGCACTAACTATTTACAAAACATACCAAGGACATGTGTGGTTTATTTCAATAGAATTTATCTTAAAACATGACAGTTAAGGTCCCATCGTGAATTTTCTCAATCACTGGGATGGGCAGAAAATGATATAGCTATTTATTTGTTACTTTATATGTTACTAATTGCTGCAGTTGGGTTATAAATAATCCTCTTAATCTAATTCTTTAATGACCAATCACTACATTTTCGAAATGTAGGTGTAGTAAGTACTATAAACCTATCCTCATCCGCGTAATTCAGGCGTAATGCTACGCTAATGCTTACATGAGCTGCATTTAAAATGCACCTAAAACACACTTTAATATGGCTTCAATATCACGAATATTACCCCCATGGGTTCTTGCTTTCAAAATTAATAATCTTTTGTCGTATGGGCATATGAAGTGGAGGAATGAGGAAAATGTTGTGAGAAGTGAATAAGAGTAGAGGAAGACTAAAGAAACGATGGGTGAACTGTGTGAAGTATGATATGAAAGGTGGTGACTGCTGAGATGTCGAAAAGTATGGAAAAAAAGACATGCTGCGCCGACCCCAAATAAATTGGGATAAGGGCAGGGGAATTAATTAATGAAAAAACATATTTTTAGTTTTACACACAATAGTCTGAATACGCATTAATATAGAGGCGGCAAATCAGCCCTGCCCCTAACTGAATGTCTTTCTGTGAAGACACCTGTGAACATTGTGCAATCATCGCCGTCATCAATCCACTATCAAACGCCTTAATGACGTTCAAACCACATCAATTGAACTTACTGCTTACGACATGTCGCGTAGACATTCACCAATCATTTGCAATACGCTATTAACCTTAGCAAATCTACCGGCGTTGTAATCAATCAAGATTGCATACGGTCAGTAAACAGGTACGTTTAAGAAGTACCACGTAGCTTTTCGTAATGTGGAAGAATAAGGTGTATAAATGAATCAACATTTTCCTCCCCCTTTCCCCAATTTTTTTGGGGTCGGCGCAGCATGTCTTCTTCTTCCATACTGTTCTATTACTCGTCATCTCAGCAACGTGTATATAAATATCGTGAGGATTTTGAGGCCCTGCAGCTTCCACCAAACCGGAGACAAAAAAGAAAAGAAGATATGACTCTCTCTATGAATATTTTATATGACTCAGACAGGACAAACAATAAAACTAAAATAATTATGAGTAAAACAGTAACAAAGTTAACTAAATTGGTCCTGTACGAGTCCAAAATACGCCTAAACCAGTCTCAGGATGATGCTGCGACATTCGCAATAAATGTCACAGGGCTGGTGGAGACGCGTAGATTCAAGCAATCACAGGAGAGACGACATGATTGGTCGATTTCGGCAGGTCTCCTTTCCAGCCCGCTCGTCTCCGCTTTGTTGGAAACCGGGTATGAGTATCAATGCAAAGTTGTTTGATATGCGATTTGAGACGGATCAAAGACAGATGTATGGATTGTGTAAAAGATACCGCAGGAAAAGCGCCACCCTCCTTTCCTGTGGTATCTTTTACTGATACTGAGATTACGATTGATCGGATGTATGGAAGATAAACATGTTGCGTCGATCCCAAATAAATTGCAATAAGGCTGGATGTATAATAAGTTGTGCTCCTGGAAGAAAAATGACATCACACTTGCTCATTGCGATTTCAAACTATTTGGTCAAGGTTTGGGGTTTCCTCACAATGTTTTCCTGGAACGTAACGTTTGGAATATTACTCTTGCTTTGAACTTGATGCAGCACAACATACGGGCATCGTTTTCGTAAAGCGAGCCAAGCTATCTCTCACATTAATGATAGTCTCCAATTTCTATGCTTGATACTTCAGATTGAGTAATTTTGTAGCTTTGTACACGAGATAGATTGATCCAGTCTCGAATAAACGAGGACGACGGCTCTAAAGAAACTCCATGTAAAATAAGCTTAGGAAGCTTCGCTTAGAAAGACGGGAATTTGACAAATCAAAACACAAAAGTATGTGAACTTGTGAAGCGACCGTCATCTACAGCAATACGCACTTGATTTTATGCCGTATATGCGCATAAATAACGTCGAAAAATGATTCATACACACGGCAAGGGGCAAAAAGTGGCAAAGTTTAGTGCGCGTAATGTAAAGACAGTTGTATTTTACGCATCAACGAGTCAAGAAAACATGGTTACCGATTAAAACAGCTGTCCATATAGGATGTCGAATCATGCCATCAGGAAATGGCCATGTACTATGTGTAATTTGGTAAGCAACAGCAAGCTGTTGCATATCCTAATTTTTATCTTACTGCACTCGTATGAGCAGTCAGCACAAAAAGTTTAAACGCATCTGTCATGAACATATAGCCAGTTAGCAAGGTGGTAACGGACTAAACACCCTGTACATTCGAGTAGGTTAATTTTAATGTACGACATTAACATTCATTTTGTCCTCAATTAAAACTGAGAAAAAAAAGCAAGGTGTGTCATTGCGAGCCATTCATTAAATTTGACATGTAAATGACAACAGGAAAAATGTGGTCAAAAATACACACACCTATTTATTTTAATCTCTAATTTACATGTCTTGACTTGTGTAGTAATGGGCAATGCTGTACATAAACGCCTATGTCAGAAGCTTGGTAGTTTGTTGCGCCACTGTTTCGTCTAAAAAAGAAGTAAAGAGTGAACATTTAAGGGGCTAATGAGAAAAAATAATATCATCCTATTATTGTCCCACTGTATGGCAAACGCTTCTTCTGATAAAGAGAACGCATGGGCATTGGTCACCACGCCTGTTAAGAGTTACTTGGAAATTGCAGACTTTTGGGGGCTATCTCCTTTGTAATTTTTTCTGTTCAAAAAATTCTTTCTAGGCGAGATTTTCTGGTACGAAATAGCAAGTTAACATGTTTATTTATAATGTTATCGGTGTATATTGATCGTTTGCTGCTAATTTGCAAAGATAATGTTATCTTTAATGTGTTTTGTTCTGCTCGATGTTAAATGACGTTGTTTTCGCAGATAAGAACGCTCGGAATAATGCTTAGTTCCTAATCATGTTTACTTCGGGTCTTTGGGATAATTGTCTGAAATAGACGGACTTATGTCTAATCGATAAGCAATCTATTGTTGTGTTCAGTATGAATTTTTGATAACACGAGCTCTGTACAGCTCCTCAGAAATCGGCACTTCAAAAGACGTAACGGATGGGAAGATGTAATTCAAACCTTTTTTGAGGAAGACCAAAGCGTACTTTGTACATTCCTTGTAAGGCTTACTACGTACATGGATTAAACCACAACACCCCATATGATGTTGCGGTTTTACGCCATATAGTTAAGGGCAATCGCGGAAAATTAAACTGAAAACCATACACGATAGAAAGCATAATTCTATAAACATGCCACAAAGTTTCCCTTAAAATTGTACTAAACGACTAAATTGAGCCACTTATCATACGCATACTAGCATAGTTTCTAGTATGCAACAATGTCCTATTTGAGATAAACGGAGCGAGACTTGGAAAATGACAGTCATGTTTGTAAACTTATTGCTCCTAAGTTGGTCGAAAGTGTGTCATGTCAATTGTTTTGTCTATCTAACTGATAACTGGTGTATGCTTGCGATAATGGTATTCCCGCGGCCTTGATATCGTTTGATAACATAGCTTTTTCTAAATGGGTTCGTCCGGGGAAGTATTGTATTATCAAACTATACGATCGTAACATACTGGTTTGAGTTGCATCTGGTAGACTGGAACCCTTCCCCAACATAGCCCATTTACACATATTGGGGAAGGCTTCCACTCTAAAGGGTTAGGTAGATCATGATGATCTAACTCCAAACCATTCCACCAATCGCAATTTAAGGAAAGAACCTGTAATGCTTGGCAGTTTATCGGTATATTTGTCAATCAATAGTCGTTAAGATGGAACGATCATTGCCTGTTACCTCTATCTAAGATCACGATTATGATGAGCTAGCATTAAGCAAAAGCCTCTCAATCTCCTTCCACATTTTTTTGATAGATTTTCGAGCTAACAGTGTGGAAAAAGTGGGTTGGACTGTTTTCCTTGTAACCAATTCGTCTACCATAACAATAACACTGATTTGAGAAGTTTGTTGAGTAGTACTTCAACATTTAAACGGTCTGCAATAATGATTGCGGTCGTAATTATTTATTTTATTAATATTGTGTAGGAAAAAGGTGCCTATATCGTGTTTTACAAAATTTAATAAATATTTTTTTTCTTATTGAAAACAACGACTGTTTGCTTTCAAAGCATTTTCGAGGAATCATAACAGTCGTATTTTCCCATAACTCAACAAATTTCTCCTTTCTATTAATACAATACATTCCTAAACTCGTAAACACTTAAAGCAATATTGTCATCAACAATCACTACATACCTTTCAGTTCGTTTCCCTTACGAACGCTCGTGAAATATTTATGAGCATGTGTGCCATACGGATGAAGTTATGAGCGAGTGAGTGACCGGCCCAACAAAAGATTTGAGTGTTGTTCCTTGAGCGTTGTTGATTTATGGGTTTCTATATCTTTCCGAATGGTGTTAGTTATAGTAACGAACGACTTAACATTAAAAACAATAATCCCCGAAGGGTTATTGACAAATCAAATCAAGACTTATTTTAAATTCTAATTAGGTTTCGAATCGGCATTTTTGAACGTCTTAAATTGCATTCAAGTCGGTTCCGTAAAACGCTCGCCCCGTCGAACGCATACTAGTGTTTTAGCTGGAAAGAAGAAGTGGCTGAACAGACTCCCCAAACAAGTAACACATCTGTCTACAAAGTGAGAAGATAGTCGCTGCAGTAACCTTAATCGGTGATTTCTTTCGAACCGTCTCCATCTTTGGTTCCAAAGTTCGCAAAGAAGCAAATAATAGTGTTTAATTTATGGTTCAAAGGTTTTCACTTGTTCCGTACGTAAATAGCGAACCATAGAGCACACCTGCTTATTTTCCCGCGCTTGTCATGTATGTCCGGTTTACTGTAATTGTATAATTTTGCGCGGCTTCCGAGGGGATATGGCTACAATCAGTTTTAGTAAGAAAGTAGCAATTCACAGACCACACGTTCTATTGGCGTGTTTTATTTTCGTACTCCTCCTTTTAGCATTTTAATTCTTAATAATACCTTCAAAGAAAGTGCCGTTGAGTCCATCATCTACCTAGCCTTTTCCCAACTATGGGTCCGGCTTCCAATCTAACTGGATGCAGCCGGATACCAGTATTTTACATGGAGATGAACTGGACTGCCTATCTGACCTCCACAACTCAGTTAGTACTGGGCAATACGATTCCCCTTGGTAAGACTAGTTGTCAGACTTTTTTAGACGACATAGTCAGTACATTTTGGACGTCAAAATTACCCGTCTGTCCTCCTAAACGCCTGCACTTAAGCACTTCTAGTATTTTACCTGGTAAGAAGAAACAGCGGAACGAAGTCCCCAGCAACACATCTGTCTGTTAAGCTAGAAGAAATTGATTACTATTCAATAATAAGCAAACTTGCATTATAAAACAAGAGAAGAATGAATCTCGCCCGAAGGGCACAAAAAACAACCCGTCAATCAATTAAATGTTAGCCAAAAAGGACCCTAGGGCTTCCTACGCTGTGACCCATAAGCTGTCTAGAAATCTATACAAATTGCTCGGGCTGCTGGCTGTCAACAAAGTAAATAATATTTATAGCTCGGACCGTTGAACCTAGGGCGTAAACTTTAAGGGCGTGAACCAATCAATGGCCGTTTGTGTCACAATTTAGTTCCATTGACCTTTTTAATATTGTTTATGGTGGGGACAAGATTGTCTTCTTTTTGTCTGTTTATTAATGCATTGAATGGTGATTAGATTTTGTAGAATATGACTGTGTGTATGCGTTTGGTTAGGTATAATCAAAAAGTTTTAAGGTTGTAGCGCTAGGGTAGCCCGGGAAATTCAATCTTATGTTATTTGCAATTTACAGGTCAGTGTCAGGCTGACTATGTCATGAAAAAGTCATTCAATGGGATTAAATGAACTTAGAGGGCTGCATTGATGATTTAATGTTTATTAACTCTGTAAAGCCATATTTGTTACGGTCGCAAATCACATTTTAATCAAGATGCAACCTGACACTAACTTGCAAATAGCAAAAAACGTAAGAAAATTTGCATTTCGCGGGCTATCCTGGCGCTTCCACCTTCAGATTAAAAGAGAGGCTAACAGAATGACAAAGCAAATAGCAACTGCAAACATGATATAAATGCCAAAAGATACGTGTCTTCTAAGAGTAACGTTACTCTTTTAACAACATTAAAAAGCAGTAGATTACCATTGCAAGTAGGATCCTATGTTGTTCGGTTTGTCTCATCCAAAGACTGGTTATATAGTCTTTGGATTCTCATCCTTCGTATGTTTATTTGTTTGTCTTTAGTTATAATTCAGAATACGGTTGCTTTATATCTTGTCGCATTGTCCGCGACTTTATCAAAGGCAAATGTCAAGCACGCTTCAATTTAAGGACATATTTTGAAGTATCATTACGGACTTCTTTTCGAATCAAAATTGCACGGACAGTGTCGATTCGTTTCGTGATTCATGAGGAGAATACAAAGTCAAATACTAACCACGTACTACTAAAAAGTAAAAACTGATTGTGTTTCCAACAAGTCAAATAAATACTGACTTCAAAGGTAATTGTGATGTTTATGATAATTTACGCACTGACGCACATCTAACATCTGTGTTGGGAACTTTTTGATGGCTGCCTGTGCCTGTAAACTCTGCGATAAACTCGGAAAACAGCTGGACTTGTGTTGATTGTTATTTTTAATCGGAAATGATAGTAACCTTGAAGAGAGCGTAGCCATTACAGCTGAAGTATTTCGATTTACACACATAAAAAAATAATGTAAAATGGTAATTCTTTGAATCGCAAAAAGCAGGTCTTTATTTTTTTGTCCAAAACTGTTCAACTCTTGGGAAAAGGCCTCCCCCCAATCATTTCTGGCCAATTCAAGAGGATGCCATCCGAGGCATCCCACATCATCTTCACGAAGAACCAGTAAATTGCACGCTTGATTTCACGACTAGTAGTTTTCAGATATTCCCAATTGTTAATACTATCGCACGCGAATCAACTGGCGCCTTTGTAAATGCTTATTGAGGCCAATGTTGTTAGTCTGGAGAAAGGATATTCACCCCTCGTTCAAATCTTCATAATTTAGGACTAGCTGAAGATGAACACAACATTCTAAAAGAAAGATTTTATCTATACTAATTTCACAAATGCGAAAGTAACTCTGTCTGTCTGTAAAGGCACATAGGTAGACCCAGGACTTGAGGACACTTTTCATGCTGTGTGATAATTTCCGATCTCCAAAAGTCCACATGGGCGAAGTTGCGAGCAAAAGCTAGTTTTGAATAAATGCAATGAGTGCCTTGTCAGCATTCCAAATACTTCTGTAAAGGTCGCTGCAAGGCCGAAATGTTACTGCACGAGTAGAATTGACGTGAGCTATTGCACCGCCATCTTTGGTTCTTATTTCAACGGTATCGCCGCCGTTTGTAATTTAAAATACGCGGGAATGGAATGTTTTCATTTTGAAATTGGAAACTGCATTTGAATGTGGCGTTTCTAGTTCTTGCTTTTGATAAAGAGCTTACAATAATAGGTCTCAGACTTTCGGAGGAGGTTTATTGTGTCGTCTCGTAGTAATCCCTCTCACAGAGAGGGGCACTATGTCGCAGCAGTGGGGACTAGAAAGGTTGATTATCCCACGGGCAACTATAGCCTCCTTTTCCATATTGAGGGTTTTTGAGGCACCGACCTAGTTGGCATTTGGTTGGCAATATCTTCCAATTTAGGTGTTTCTTGAAATATATTTAGAATTAGTTTTCTTTCAAAATGGCAAATCAAAAATGTGATTGAAAAACACTACAGTCTACCTATCCTAACCTCTTTACTGCGACTGTAAAGCAGGAGTCATTTAAAACAGTTACACAAACATTAATCGCTTTTCCAGTGAACTCGTAAGCGTTGACTTAAGGAAATGCGTTATTAAAGTGCCTTCCAGCCCCGTTAGGGCATTACTTAATGGACTATGTCCCTGTTACGGCTTGGCCACGAGCTCCACGCTCACGCGGCACGCCTTTTGCGACGACTGCGGGGAAAATTTATGAAATAAGTTGTTTAGAGCGTGTATGACCAGATGTATGAACGTGGATGAGGCGAAAGGAGTATGTAAGGATCCTACCCCATAAAAAAGGCGTGAATTTATGTATGTTTCGTGCATGCCACGAGCAAGGTTAACGTGTATACAACATTGCAACTCAATCGGTTGGTGATAACTGTTATAAAAATCAGCTGCAAGATTTGACCTAAACAAACAAACATATACATAAAATCATTGCAAGATAAATACATAACAGCTTGTAATGATAACCTCCTTTTTTGAAGTCGGTTAAAGCGTTAAGTTCTTTAGGGCACGAGTCAACGCGATGCGACTCACGCGAAACAAACAAGGTGAAATACGCGGGTATCGTTTGAAGAAAGTCGCGTCGCAAGTTGCATCGCCTAAGGCCGTAAACGGGGCGTAAAGCTAACATTAATGAGCCATGTTGTTATGACTTGAAGTGCCGCCATACTGTGTTCCCTGTCAAAGCCATGAAACAATTTTCGAAGTGCACTTTCAAGGCACTTTTCCTGGAATTATTGTGGAAAAGCAATTTGCTGCTCTCGCTGCGAGCTGCGAATCGATTTGAGCGTTGTCTCTTTCTACGGAAGCAGCCGAGCGATACTGAATACCGAAACGGGTTTCCAATATATGTTTTTAATTTGCTAACATAGATAAAATGTCACTTGACGGACATGACTATAATATATAGTCTTGTTTTATTGGTCAATTTGCATCGCAAAAACAAATGAACAACGACAAATTGGAATCGTGCTCCTTGATTTAAACCATTTATTTTGTATTCTTTCGTAGGACCTGCAATGATTTGCTCCGAAATGTATGATAAAAGTTTTTTGAAATATCTGACTTTTTTAATACTCCAATGGTTGGCCCAATAGAAGTTTTTTATCACTATTGGAAACAGGATCGATTGGCATTAATATAAAAAGGGGCATTTTCGCTAACGCTTTTTGAAAATCTGTGAATGGGAATCAAAATTTCTCAAAAAATGGATATTTTCGTGTAGCTGCAACGGTTAAAGTAGTTCCCCTTACTGCCCCGTTGAAAGTTTCCACCCTGAATTAGTTCGCTTTGTCCCGTCTATTGCAAGTACCTATATTTAAATGTCTTTACACAAAACTTATTTGAGTTTTCTGCCAGTAAAATTGGAACCATGCACCTTGATCTAAACCATTTATTTTTGGCAACATAGAACGTTTCACCCACATCTTCATTCCTACAATTATAGTTTGAATGTCTCTTGCAAAAACATGTAAAAAAAGCAGTCAGTTCAGTTTCAGCAGCAAAACGTGGGCCGACTTGACCCAGCAATAAATTTAAGACGTCTAGAACAAAAAAAAGCTAATTCTCAGTAGCACTCCGGAGTCTGGATTTGTGCCGTGTGATGGCGATAGGCTCGTCCCTTTAAACAAATCTGGTGAAATCTGGGTACATTTCTGCGGGATAAAAGGCGTCCTCTTCTTCTTCTGGCACGCCATCATCATCTGCCTAGCCTTTTCCCAAATACGTTGGGGTCGGCCTCCAGTTTTGGATTCAGCTGAATACCAGTATTTTACATGGGGCGACTGCCTATCTGACCTCCATAACCCAGCTAGTATTGGTAATGCATACCCCTGTAAGACTGGCTGTCAGATTTTCGGGCCACTGGCTCAACGTGCTTTCCGAGACGCGGTAGAACTTGGGACACTTGTTGTTTAGCCACGAGCTGGCACGACAATGTATGGATGATGTTTGTTCTTCTGTCACGCAATAACTACTTACCGGATTTTTATAATTGGATGCTTTAGTTCTAAAAGTCACTAAATCCATTTTTTTGGTTTTGAGATAAGATCAGTTGAAGTGCAATAAAAATATTTTATGTAAATGGCTGTATAAATAAATTTGGAAAAAAAATGAAACATTAGTTTATTGAGTAGGATATGGATATGATGCTGTTAAAAAACTAAATTATTATTATAATAATTAAAGAGTTAACTGGTAAACTCAATATCGATAAAAATGGAGTTGGTGACTTTTAGAACTAAGGCATCCTATTACTGTAATGTATCTTAAACTTCACAATAACACATGAAAATATTCTGTAAAAAAAATTAAGCGGGAGTTAAGTTTCGGCGGTCGGGATTTTAGTTAAAAAAAATATTTATTTATTACAATATTAATTTAATTATAAAAATACAGGATATTAAGCTGATGGCTGATGCAAGACTGAATACAATACAAAGAAAAATAATTCTATTGAATTTCCGGTAAATGCATAGTTGCAAAATGACGCATGCTGGCGGTGCTGCATGCTCAGCGTAAACGCGTGTTACGATGAGTTAACTCCTCCCTCCATAAGATAGAAGCAACTCTTGCTTCTGGCGGCGTCCGCGCTGCCCTTGGTGTCCTCCGGGATGTTCTTAGTTTTCCATTGATACAGCTTCCAGGATGCTGCGGCGACCAGTAGGATATATAGGATGATTGTGTTCCAGCTAGGTGTAGCTGCTATAATTGGCCAATAATCTTCTTCTGGCGCGGATATGTCTCCTGCCCTATTGATCAGTTCATGGATGCTGTCTAATGAGATGTCTTCTAATTGAAGTTCATATTGTATTGATTGTTCTGAGACTTGATGCTGCTCTGGTAACGGTATAACCTCGTTGATGACGACCGTGTCAGTGTGAGACCGTAGTGTCTTGTTCATGATGTTCATCTGGCAATCTTCCGTTAGTGTAACGAGATGAATTCCAGATAGCTTCTTGTAGTCTGTCTTGGTATTGCATTGTGTTTTGGTGACTTCGTCTTCTCTGAGGACTATTAGCCAGTTGTTATCTCCAATCTTCTGAACTTTTCCTCTTCTTAAGTTCATCTTAGCGTGGGTGCAATTAGCTGGATGATGCTGAATGAGTGATAGTATGCAGTCATCTGTGTCTTCGATTCTTCTGGTGTCGAGGAGCTTGCAGAGCTGGGTGTCGTCGGTCAGTGGCTGACAGTCTTCTTCCAGGTAAGCGTACTCATCGTTACCAAGTGCTAGGTATTTGGATTTAGGGATTATAGTAAGGTTATTTTTATTTGGGATTGAATAAAGGTGAATAAGGTCGTATGTTTCTGGGGTAATTGAGGGGATTTCGAGAATAAAATTAACCGAGTGTTCTGTACTGTAAGCTTTAACTTTGATTGACTTTTCTATCCTGTATATGTTACTAATACTAATACTAGCTACTGGTTTAAACGAAAACATACTTTCTAAATTTCTTAACTCTTCTATTAGATTCTGAGGGCTTATAATACTAGGATGCATGGTGCCCATCTGAGCAAAAGTCATAGCATCTTCTAATAACATTAACCTATCCAAAATTATCTGTAAACTAAAATCTATCTGTACGTAAATATCTAAGAAACGTAAATGGTTAGATAAGTCGTTGGAATTATTAGTGATATTTTGTAATAAACTAGCCAAATGTTTCTGATTGTTGTTTAATTTTGTTAACTGTTTACTGAACTCATCTATTGTATTATGTGCTAACACTAAGGATTTCCTTTGTGAATCCTGAACGTTTTTAACTCTGTTTTTAATGTTAAAGATTTCTTCTTCGAACTTAGCTGCATCTTCATGGTCGAGGTTACCTGTGATAGACTTAACGACAGTACCTAATCCATCTATAAGACCGCGTCGCTTTCTAACTTGCGGCGTTAAAAACTTAATTTTCTTACCAATAATACTAAGGCTATATTCTATTTGATTCCTATACGTTTTATGTAAATCTCCAGATGCTGAATTCTCAGCGTTTTTCGTGTTTGAATATAAGGACATCAATTGGATAGATGTAAAATGCAGATTGGTTATATTGTAAACGCAAGCAAGGCTAAAGTAGTTGTCTTGTTTAAGGAGTTGACCTTGTTTTAGGAGGAGGATCCCATTGTCATTATCTACATGGGTAATGGTTACGGTTGCTGTTGTGTTGAGCACGACGGCTCCTGCGATGAAGGTCCTGCAACAAGATGAGGCCTCCGTAGTAGCTTGAAGTGAACTCTAATGGACTTAGAATTTGGATGGTTACCTATTATTTCGGCTACGTTATTTGGGTGAAGGTGTATAATCTTGTATGGTCCTTTGAAGACTGGCTTCGTTTTGTCACTGCGTGCTGACTTTGCTACCTGTTTATAGACAGTTTCACCTACCTTGAATTTCATTTCTTCTGCTTCTTGGTTGCGTTTAGCGATCACCTGCTCCTTGTTTTTGGACATGTGTGCAGCGATGCACTCTTGAACTGCTTCTGCATTGGCACGATGCTTAATAACATAGTCTTGGTAAAATTCTTTTGGATAGTATAATTCTAATGGGTTTCTAGATGCTGTGTGTCCGAATAATAACTCATGAGGTGTATAATCTGTTGCCGAATGGATAGCGTTGTTGTATGCTATTATAGAGTACTTCATGATTAGCTGTATGGGGTCATCTTTGTTAGTCATTCTTTGAATCCTGATTATTTCAGCTAGGGTAGAATGCAAACGTTCAATAGGGGAGTTAGAATTAGGGTTATAAGGCGTTGTAAAATGTACGTGGATGTTATGTAGTGCGCATATTTCTTTAATAACATCGTTGTCAAATTTAGTATCTGAATCTGTGGTTATTTTATTTGGTAAGCCTAACACTGAGAAAACGTTTAGTAGTGCTTCAGCTATATGGACACTGCTGCATGCTGTTAGTTGGACTGCCTGGGCGTATTTAGAAAAGTTATCGATGACTGTAAGGAACGTTGCTCCTCCGGTTGAATATAGGTCCATAAATATATGTTCCATCGGTTTGCGAGGTGTATCGGTTATAGCTAGGGGTGGTTTAAGAGGGTTGCGTTCGTATTTAGATTTCAAACAAGTGTCGCATTGATTAATGAAGCTTTGAATCGTAAGGAGCATGTTTGGCCAATGATAATTTCTGTGCAACTGCTTGTACGTCTCCTGAATACCACGGTGAACCGTCTTACCTTCGTGGTATTTCTTAATCAACTCTTGTTGTTCAGGTTTGTTTTCTACAAGAGTTACGCGTGTTGTGCATTTAAGTAGTTTAGGACCTCTGTCGTTAAATATTGTTGTGTAAACTCTAGAAAAGGCATGGTATAACTCTTCATTATGAAAGTAACAATGGAATACACGGTCAGCGATGGTGTGTTCTTTAAGGAATCTAATTATCTCGGACTCTGTATTGTTTACTGGGATAAAGACATCTTTTATAACTACTTTTGAGTTAGTGGATCTGTTATCTACTCTATACGTAGATCCAGGCGTGGACCTAACGTGGAACTGCTTCAACTGCCTGTCAATAGCGTCTGTAATGATGGGTATGCCTCTAGCTTCATTATCAGGCTGTGTATGTCTCGTAGACACTAATTCAGATTCAGCTGATACTATACTCATACTATCTGTGCCTATGTGAGATTCAGGAATGCTTGGGTTTTGTGGTTGTATATTTTCATTGGATGCTATTATGTCTATTTGATTTTCGGCTTCCCTACGTGCATTTTCGAATATTCTATTAATTATCTCATCATCTTCGTTATCGTCTAAATTAACAGCTAGAGAGTCAACACTGCCATGGAAGATTTTAACACGTGATAGAGCGTCTGCGTTAGTATTTTGACGACCCTTCTTGTATACAACCTTATAGTCATATTCCGATAGTTTTAAACGCCATCTAGTTAATTTAGAGTTAGGATCTTTTAATGACATTAGCCAAGTGAGAGGCCTGTGGTCTGTGTAGATGATAAACTTTCTAGCGTAAAGATAGGGTCTGAAGTATTTAATTGCCCATACTATAGCGAGTAGCTCCTTCTCTATTGTAGAGTAACGAGATTCGGTATCTGATAGTGTTCGGGATGCAAATGCTACTGGTTTGTCAGATCCTACTATTCCTTGAGATAATACCGCACCTAATGCTACATCTGAAGCATCGGTGGTGAGGATGAAAGGCTCATCAAAATTGGGGTACTGTAGTATTGGGGCGTTAGTTAAAATTTGTTTGCACTTATTGAAAGCTTCTAAGAAGTCTGGGGAGTGTACGACTCTACTATTTTTCTTAAGGCAAAGGGTCATTGGTTTCGTAAGTCTGGCGAAATCTTTTATGAATTTTCTGTAATATCCGACTAAACCTAAGAAGGCTTTTATTTCCTTCTGAGACGTAGGTAGGGGGAAGTTAAGTACGGCTTTTATCTTGTCTTTGTTTGGTTTTAATCCTTCATCTGTTAGCTCGTGTCCTAAGAAGTTAACCTGTTTTTGTAAGAACTGCGATTTATCTAACTGAATCTTTAGATTATGTGTTTTGAATCGCTCGAATACTTGCTTTAGTTTTTCTATGTGCTGCTGCAATGACGTAGATATTATTATTACGTCGTCTAAGTAGGTGTAGACATTATCTATGCCTCTTAATATATGGTCCATTAACCTTTGAAATGTACTTGGTGCGTTTTTGAGTCCAAAAGGCATTCTAAGGAACTCATAGTGTCCTCGTTCAGTGGTAAATGCGGTTTTTTCAATATCATTGGGGTGCATTTCCACTTGGTGAAAACCGCTAGCAAGGTCTAGGGTTGTGAAGTACTGTGCTCGTCCTAATCTATCTAGTATGTCGTGTATGTTTGGTAAGGGGTATTTATCTTCAATGATACGATCGTTGAGTCGTCTGTAATCAATTACAAGCCTCCATTTGACGTTGCCTGAGGAATCGGGTTTTTTGGGTACGATATGCACGGGACATGACCAAGGAGATATGCTCTCTCGCACGATACCTTGCTGAAGGAGCTTATCTACTTGTTTACAAATTTCTTCGCGTTGTTGAGGAGCTTGTCTGTAACTACGTACGAAAACTGGTGTATTATCGCTTAATCTGAGCTCGTGTTTAACAGCGTGTGTAAAAGTGAGTGGTATATCTTCTGCATAGAACAAGTCCCTATACTGATAACATATCCGGATTATTTCGCGCTTTTCTTCTTCGTTCATGTGATCTGTACGGATTTTCTGAAGGTTTTCATTTAATATTTGGTCAATGTTAGATTGAACCTGTATGGTATTAATATCGTGATTATTATTATAGTTGACCTTGGAAAATTTCTCTAATTCAATTGACGGGTTAAACGGGATACACTTCTTTTGATCACTATGATTAATTACCGATGTTTTAAAAGAACCGTTTGTAACGTTGACTATAGCTGCTGGGGACATTAAACCATCTGACCAGATTAAATCGTCGTGAAGGTATTGTCCATCTAAGTAGTTGGTTTTTACTTTGACTATCTTTTCGCATCTAGGTTCGATACTTATCTTTTGGGGTGGAGAACTAAAGTGTATTGGTATTTCCGCTGTAGATGTACGTAAAACATTATTATTTAAATCAATGTTACTCTTTAGTTTTTGCAGAAGGTCAATTCCGATAAGACCTTTATATTTAGGATCGAAGTCGAATATTAGAAACTTATGTGTTATATCGCTATTAAACGCGGGAGGTAAAGGAAGGTAGACTACCTTGTCGTGAACTGATGAACTGTGTGCCGTATTAATTTGAAAGGGTTCTGTTTCTACGCAGTACTCAAATATGGTGCCTGCAACTACGTCAGTTGCTATAGTTGAATGACTGGCCCCTGTATCTATTAGAAACTTACCGTCAAACTCTGGTAGTATTATGTACGGTAAATATTTCTTGGTCTGGAAATTTATTGAAACTACGTCTGGCTGTCTCGGTTGGTGTCCAAGGGAAAATCCTGGTCACCACCTACCTCTTGTTCGACCGTGTTTGCATTCGGCTCGACCGATATGCCGTTACTGTTGCCGTCTGTGACATCGTTATAGAACCCTATGTCACTAGGTCCTGGTTGATCTTGAGTGGCCATCTGAATCGGGATGTAGAACAACTGCTGGGCGAACTGTGGTTTTTCTGGCTTACCTGCCGTACGCATTGTGACGTCCGATGATACTGGTGTGGGAACCGGTGGTTTTGGAATGTTAGGTTGATTCCTAAAGTTATTTGAACCATTTGGTCTAGAGTTACCTGATGCTGGCCTGGCCTTCCAGGGTAACACGGATTGTACCCATTGTTGACGCTGTTCGGGGGTCATATTATTTTGTTGAGGTACAAAGTTTTGTGGGGGAATAATAAAGCCAGGTACAAATGGGTTTACTGTATTACGGATGGGATTATTATTGCCTGGTGGTTTAGATAACTCCTTTGGCTTTGCTTGTGACGTTGAAGGATTATTATTACTGTAATTAGCTCTATTATATGAAAGCCTAGCTTCTTCTTGTCTAGCCGCTATAATGGCTGCTTCGAAGGTGTCCGGTTTAGCGATTCGAACGCCCAACGAGACGTGGAAGTCTAACTGGTTTATGTACTGTTCAATAACCATCTTTTCGTAATACGATTTATTGCCATGCTCCCCTACGGAATACAGAGTATCCAACAGCTCACGGAGGCGTTTGCCGAAGCTTTCAGCATCTTCTCCCTTAGACTTACGCACTCGCGTTAGCTCCTGCATTACTTGTATTTCATTTCGTGGTTCACCAAGGCGTCTAGTTAACGCATTCTTAATTGATGGCCATGAGTTTAAGTAGCCTTCGTACGCTATTGCGTCTACGGCTGGACCACTGAGCCTACTTTTAATTAAGCAGATAAACGCTGGGTGCGCACGATCTGCCTCAGAAGTTAACTGTAATAAGTTTTCTACTTCCCTAATATAATAATTGAGTAATTTAGGATTACCATCATATCTTGGCATTAAATCTGCGATTAGTTTGTACGGTTTATAGTTAGCATCGTAATCCCTGAGCGACATTGTTTTTCTGTAGCTTGCCTGCCTAGTGGCGCTTGGCGTAAAACAATAGAGGTGTCAAATTAAACACTTGGAATTTACTCGTGAGATACTTAACGCTACTTATTATAATTTTGTGGTTGCCTACTGCGATTTTAGCTTATAGACAGATACACATAGATTAACATAAAATACACAAATTAAAATAAGGCAGGAAATCGAGCAAGGACACTTGGCAAATAAGAGTACTTACCAAAGCAGCCACTGCATCTCCTGTCGAGTCGAGTCTCGGCCAGCGCAGCTTCCTCCAATTCTCCGGAGATTTATCCCGATGACCGTAGAGGTGTCCGACCGCGCGATAGGTTCTTTGTAGATCACGAAGAAACGATTTGAGAACCGTCGCTCTTAAGATGAAGAGTTGGATTCGATCTTAGAACGTCGCGATCCTACCGACTGCGCCAGTTAAGTTTCGGCGGTCGGGATTTTAGTTAAAAAAAATATTTATTTATTACAATATTAATTTAATTATAAAAATACAGGATATTAAGCTGATGGCTGATGCAAGACTGAATACAATACAAAGAAAAATAATTCTATTGAATTTCCGGTAAATGCATAGTTGCAAAATGACGCATGCTGGCGGTGCTGCATGCTCAGCGTAAACGCGTGTTACGATGAGTTAACTCGGGTGGATATTCATTATTTAGTTAGTCCAAAACTTGGTCACTTCCACGTGTCGTCGGTGGCAGCGTAGAGGCCACCACGTCTGCATGTTTTGGGGCAGAATAAGTGGATTTCAGGCGTGATATCATTTTATGGGATTGGAACCTTGATTTAATTAAAACCATTTGTTTTTGATAACACAAAGAACATTTTACCAACAGCTTCATTCCTACAAATCTTAACACTATTATAAATGCGAAAGTTTGGATGGATGGATGGATGTTTGTTACTCAATCACGCCAGAACGGCTGAACGGATCTGAATGAAATTTGGCACAGAGATATAGTCTGGAATAGCACTTAGCCATTTTTTTTCTCACACATACACATCAAAATTTCCACGCGGACGATTTCGCAAGCAACAGCTAGTATCATTATATCTCCCACAAAACCGAACAAAAAAAACAATCAGTAACCAAACCGTGGGCCGTCTTTGACCCAGCCAGAGACATAGGACTAAAAACATAGAAATAACAAACAAATAGTTTGCATAATACTCGCCCACACGGCTCAAGACTTCATGGTCATTATGGTAATGTAATAGGAACCGCTACGGTCATGTCATGTTGCGGCTTACCAAGTCAGAACATTTGTGCTTGTAGGTACTTTCGGTTTCTGATAGCCTAGTACTTCAATTTAAATGGTTGTCAGATCTGGTCTCTTGGTCTAGTGGTCGTAAGTGCGACTGCTGAGGATGAGGTCCTGGGTTCGATTTCGAGGCCGAGTAAAGTGTTATTGGGTTTTTTGTTTTGTCCCCTATTAAATGGGACTTAAACATAACTGGAAAAACAATCAGTCGAACCGGTCGAGCCGTTCTCAAGCGATGCTCTGTCACAGTGGCAATTGATTTTTATATTTACATATTAGTTTAGATTTTGATATTTAAACAAGCCGCGTGCCCGTTGGATCTTCCCAGATCCTCCTCTGTTCACATAATTATATAAGAAACTCTAGTGGTCAGTGGTTTAGGCCGTACGTTGTCGGTTAGTGAATTGAATTTTTTAAAGTAGATTTTTATATCGTGCCAACGAGGATTTGTCATGAGCCTGCCATGGAAAAATCACAGTCACAAATTGTTGAATGGTTGCATTTTCAAGGTGGTTATCAGATGTCAAAAATGTTACGGCAGTTTTGATTGGTCGATATTATTTTGTTTGGCCAATCAAAGTAAGCTTTGATTTGACGTCTAAGTTACTGATAAGAGATTCGATCGAGCTTTCCAAAGCCGGGGATTACTGATGTAATGCAAGGGCTCAGTGATCCTTACGCTTACAGACAGGACACAGGACACCAGCTGTTAACGTTTCCCTTACTTTAAGTGAGGATGAGTTAAGCTATATTAAGCGTCTCGTCCAGAGATCAATTTCAATTAATTATGGTAGCTAGTGTCTTGATGGCCCAGAGGTTAACTCCTCGCCTCTCATGCATGAGGTTGTGGTTCAAATCCGGGCAAGTACCACTGTGACTTTTTCAATTCATATGTACTTTCTAAGTTTATGACTTTTGGATAAGCGTGGTGATCAATGCTCTAACCTTCTCTGTTTGAGAAGAGGTCTTTGCCCAGCAGTGGGACAGTAGTAGGCTGATATTAGTATTGTTGGATAGCAGTATTGCTGTCTACTTCGGTACAAAACTACATGACGTTCTTCGCCAGGGTTTTACTTAAAGGAACTGTGAGTTTCTCAAGGCTCCTTTGTTTATCTTGAAAGAAGTCTTAAAATGTTGTAATTGTAATGTTGTCCTCTTGTTAATATTGTGTTGGGATGCGGGAACCATCCCTAAGCTGATTTTCGCTTCTCTAGGTAATACTTTTCGATTATTTCAATCCTACATTCTTTAGACGTTTTCGCGATTTTTGCACTTGAAACTTTCCTGGATTTTAAGCGGTAAAGCGTGTACATTATTTTATGCCCTTGTGGGTGTTAAACATACATTAACGATGGCATAGTCCGAATTTGCAGTAAACAATCATAAGAGGTGGAGAAAATTGTATATTTTCATGGCCGTTATGGCAATATAGCACGCTAAGGTCGAACTGTGGTATAATGGCATAATGATGCAATGTTGTTTGTTTCTGGCCAATCTAGGAGTAAAAAAGGCATTAGTTTAAATGGGTCAGTACCTATACTAATCTAAGCGTGTACATAATGACCAGATACAATATGAACTTGGACGAACCAAAATGATACTGCTTTTGTTTCATCTATGGTCATACATCAGGTAAGGATCTTCATGGTGTTCTGCAGGTTAGTCTGTCTTCCCCATGGAAATAAGACATGAGTTTGTGATGATGAAAATAGAGAAAAACACAGACAATTGTAGTTTAATTCTTAGAGCCATACTTCTAAAGTCCGCTTTTCGAATAAATGAAAACAACACTAAATAATATGACAAAAATAACTCCAATTAAACTACTAAGCTTCTGAAGCGCCAAAAACTGTTTGTCGCTTTCCGAGATGCCCAGCAGCTTAATAAAGCTGCGAATAATGCGAGAAACATTTAATAGATTGCCAGGAGTATCCGGTCTCAAGGCTTTTGAAGTTTTCAAAGAACTAAGTGTACGTCTTACGGAATAAACTGGGAACTTTGTGTTTTATAGAACTGAGACTCAAAGGTTTAACTTTGATCTGCCAATAAGTTGTGAAGGACTCCTTCTGGCTTTTCGTTAAGGTGGAGGGTAGCCCGCGAAATTTACATTTTCTTAGGTTTTTTGCAATTTGCAGGTCAATGTCAGGTTGTATGTTGATGAAAAATGAGTCGCGCCAGTAAAACGTATGTAGTTAAAGAATTATAATCATTAAAATCATCAATACAACCCTCTAAGTTCATTTAACCCCATTGAATGACTTTTTCATGAAATAGTTATTGAATGGGGTTAAATAAACTTCAAATTCAAACATAGAGGGTTATTTTAATGATTATAATTCTATATCTACATACACGTGTTACTTTCGCGACTAGCCATATCGTCTTTCACCTGTGAAAGACGATATGGCTAGAAATGGGATGACTGTTGAGATGAAGATAAGTATGGAATAGAGAGACATGCTGTAGCGTCCCCAAATATATTTTTAAATACCGAGAGCAAGAGAATGATGGCTGGAAACCCCCTGATTGGGCCCGGCTTACTATTCGTAAGTCGGGCCCGCCACCACTGGGCCACCGCTGCTCCCACCGCCTTTTTTTTTTTGTTTTGCCCTTTGTGTTCCAGGGCCGCGGTATCTCTTTCGAACAGTCCCGCAGCCCTGGCAGGCATCGGACCTTGCGGGCCCCTCATCTGCTCTCACCGCCTTACTTACTTATCTTGTGATAATTTGAATAATTTAACGAATCGTCTATCTATCCACATTGAAACAGAGGTTTACCTGTAGTACACACATCGACATATCAAGCTATATACATTTCCAGTATAACATGACGTCACTTTGTATACATACCTACATAGGTATAACACTTCCCGTACAATGAGAGATCCGCATAAACTGGTTAAGTATAGCTTGAATTGGTCGTTGTGACCCACATTAAAACTAACCTACACCATAGATTAAAGTGAAACTTTTCCCGCCACAATCAGTAACAGCTATATGTTTGTTGACAGCCCGCAGCCCGCATACGGGAACGCCCACCAAGATACCGAGTCCCGTTGGCACTCTGTTATCTAGGAGGACACCGGTAAGTTTTAGTTTTATATCTATTTTAGTTTGTATTGTATTGAGATAGAGACGTGTTAGTATCTAAGATGTAGGGTGTAATGTACGTAAATGGATAATTAGAAGAATAGAAGTAAGTACATAATTAAAACCTTCCACCTGGGCACGCGTTGCCGTGGCCGACTTGGAAGTCTCTAAACTGACTTCGAACTCAAGTCGGCCGGAGCAAAGACAATCGCAGCCGTCCATGAACCCCCAGTTCATGGACGGCTTAAATCATCTAGCACCGCATGCCCTATCACCGGCGCACCTGATAGTCTACTTAATGCATCAGTGAGCGGGGTTCGCGTGGCTGAGTTTAGGGGTAAACATATTTGAACTTTTTGCCAACGAGACGCTAAGAAGAAGATTAAAACGGTTTTCTAAATGTAATTTATCTTCTTTTAATGCATCCTCAATTACTGAAGGTTGGCCAAAAACTCCAGATATTTCTCCTTGTCATTTGCGATGTTCAACTCGAGTTTGCAAAAACTCAGTTATGTCAGATCCCTTCGAAAACAATTGAAAAACGTTGATCGCTGAGGATACTCCTCCTGGTGGTCCTAGAACCACCGGTGGTGGTAGAAGAAGTTCCTGGTGGTGTGGCGGCTATTATTAATTTAGCTTTAATGAACGTGTCTAAATTTTGGCTTACATTGAGGCGAGCCCCGCGAGGGAGACGGCTACGTCAGTTGTATAACATAATTTGGAAGTCATGCGACTATTCACAACAGTTAGAACACCTCTATACAAGTTAGTTGATGTTAGTGGTTCTGTAATCCCTTGCGAGATTCACTTCAGTTAGGTCAGAGCGTTATGCTTTTGCAAGCGTCAAACTTCGGAATCTTTAGATCATGTTCATTAGTTCTACATCTGTTTGTCGTTATGTCAATTTTACGATATCAATATAGTGTTTGACCATTAATATGACTTGTATAGTAGTTGGTGGGCCGTCGGTCATGGCGGCCATTAAGTAGTTAAGTATTTTATTAGCGCCACGTGCTGGTCTGAAGTCCTAAAATGGCCGCTTGAGCAGAATCTTAATAGGATAATAATATGAATTACGTTACAATTCTTAAAATGGTCATAGGTGCAGTTAATATTATGAATTGGTCACCATTTTACGAATTGTAACGTAATTCATATTATTATCCTATTATGATTCTGCTAAAGCTGCCATTTGAGGACATGATAACACTGCAGGGTTGCTGAACTTTTTACACGCGTTCCTGTAGTTGGCATTTGGCATGCGATGGTGATGTCAGCTAGATCAGAATAAAGATTGAAGTACCGTCCTTTCACACCTTTTTCTTTTGATTTTACGACACTATCAAATTCACAGTGAGTTTCATTCTCGTTACAATGTTCTGTTGGGTTATCGCCAGATGCAAACATATTTAAGTTTACAAAAAAAAACGCTAGCGACATCTATGACGCAAGATGAGGCATCGCGCAATTAAAGTTTTCCGCAGGATAAGTATTTAGAATATTGATTAATCCGACTACATCCGTCGGGCAGTAGGCCCACTAGACACAACACCTGGTCTGAGGATCCCCAAACTTCAATCCGGGATGAGGAATACCTCATCCCCTACAACCTCTGCCAAAATCTCAATGAAGAACCCTGTTCCTCGTACCTCTACGAGTAAATCATAATTTTAGTCAAAATAAGATTGCTATCGGGTTGTTGATGTCAAAGATGTAATTAACCGTGAAAGGACTTTTAGAAAAATACTACTTTAGTTAAACTCTGGAAAAGATTCAATTAAAGACTACTGTGTTGCTATAAACGAATTTGTAATAAAAGTCCAAATTTTTGCTGACGCAATATTTTTAATAAATTTGAAATTTGGCACACTGGTCTAAAAAGTTTTCCATTCCTGTTCTGACCTCTTTAGAGCTGAAAGGACAATGACCAAAGTTGGTACCAAAAAGTCTCGCGCCTCAAAACCAAAATATTATAGTAATTAGTTTCATATTTTTTTACGGCATTACGCGTCGGGGATTTGATTTTTGAACTGGAAATATACTTTTCGAGTTTAAAAGTATGAATATTGTTTTACTCCCTTTATATGACGTTCCGTTTCAACTGAATATAAATGACGTTCCGTTTCAATTGAACAAACCCTTGTCTGTCTTGCGGACTCTAAAATTAATTACAATTAAGTAAGATCAGTACACCAAATCGATTTAGTTTGGTTTATTGCTATTTGCAACAAAATAGATTTTCTCAGCCTAAAGATTTTGATTTATCGATTACATCCCTAAATCCCGACTAGTTTATAGCACTTACTATACTCTATGGTTTATAGTTATCTTATCTGTGGCATCTGTGATCTGACATTTGTACTGTACTGACTGACTATTGGCAATTTAAAGGTCTAAAATAAAATCGAGTTTCAGTCAAGCATACTGTGGATGTTACTTTAACTCGTAATTCTTACTAATAATAGTGTATTACGCTGTTTTTAGAGCAATAATGTAATGTATGTGTGTTAAAATACGTCGTTGGTAGCGTCGAAAAAATAGACCTACTTTTTAGGTTAGTTTCGATTTTATAAAATAACTCTGAAACGCGGGTTTTTTTTTTCAAAAATAATTTTTGTAGGAGTTAATACGATCAGTGTAGTCTATAAAAAACAAGGTTTGATTTTGATGCAGCATGGTACGGGATTCCATACTTCCATGAGCATTCTCTTTTTAATGTAGAAAATGAATTTAATCCAAGCCTGGCAAAATGAATGTATATTTCTGCAACAATGGCGCTATTGGATTCTTTCTTATACTCGTATTGCAGTGTTATGCGATTTGATACTGCATGTTTTTCTGGAAAATTATAATTAGGAGAATGTTTATATTGCCGTTATTATGGTAATTAGAACCAGCTTCAACTTATGCTACCTGACTCAGTAGTATTATTAAAGTAGATATTTCCCCGAATGTGCAATGCCTGCAGCCTTTTATACAATTTCTTTGGCATTGTAGATAGGCCAATTCTCATAATTTAAACAGAAGTGAAATCTAGTCGCAATCTTATGTCAGCGACAGACGTTGTCAAAGATGTGGGCGAATAAATGTTATATTTGACAGATTAAGACAGGTTAGATGGCGAATGTTCTTAAAAATAAGTAGGTGTTTAGATAATTCTGATTGTAGAGCAATATTCCTAGCATAATGGGTGTAAAAAGACCCATAACGAAGCCGAAACGCACTTGTTCTCCCCGTCAATGCTATTTTTTTTTTGTTCTGGGCGATACCTGAGAACCTTTTAGTTACAGAGATGTTGGAGTTCAATTTTAATGTTATAACTTTACTTTAAATACCTCCATGTTTCGAGTGCGTTACATCGAGTCCTAACGAAAATCGTGATTTTTCACCCCAAAAAAAATCGTATCCCAGCAATAATTTTTGCGTAGAATTACTTAGTTTGATGTACAGAATGCTTGGTTGACGGCTTCTTCGTGAAGGGTCCATTTACACCTTGTATTATCGTAGTTAGTTCGATTAATAAAGTACTAACAACCGCCCTTTTAATTCTAGATGCCCACCCCTAAGGACGTTTACCGTAATCTACATGGTTAGACAAGAATGGTGAATCGTGGCCATCTCAAATATATTCCTACGTTAGTACTGTTTTCAAATGAAATCTTGTTTGATTTCGAAGTAGTTTCGTCCATTTTTGTAGTCAAGGTTATGTGTGCGAGAATCAAGTTTATGTTTTGCCTTTGTTAACAATGTTATTTTTATAGGTAATGTATTTAAATATATATGTTAATAATAAATCAGACTATAAACCGGTTTGAATGTTTTCCTATGGATGCTGGCATAGTCACACTCAGTCACACCATGTGTTCTGTCAAGTTGCGGCCCACGATGATGGTTGCTGTCTTCTGCCCATCTTCTTGTTCTTAGCAAGTCCTTAGCACTATATGTATTTTAAAGTGTCGGCCTGGAAATAAACTACGATTTGCCCATATTTGCCAAAGCCCATCATGTTTTTCAACACAAATTAAAAAATGGCGATGGGGTGCTATTTCGGTTCTATGTTCTTTGAATGAAAGAAAGAAAGAAAAAGTATTTATTTGTCGCAGGGACATGACGTGCATACAAAAAAAAATAACAATAATCATAAGGCGCATTAAATATTATAAATTTATAAATACAACAGGACAGAAACAGAAAAAGAAAAGTTAACAGCTTGCACGTCGTGACTGCGACAAACAGGCTACCACTCAGCATGATGCTGTGCTATGGAGGGCCCACAGCACAGCGCTGGTTTTCAGTGGTCACCCGTGAGAAAAAAAAAGTACGGATATCAACAATGCTCAGTTACTATATGGCCTAACATAACCCTCTATGGGGTAGATCCCAAGTAATAGAGGCGAGCCTATTGCCATCAACCGGGCAGAAATTCAGACTACGGGCTTTCCCATACGACATTTATTTACTTCTCCAACATCGCCATAAAATGACCAGAAATAGCTCATGCCGTGGTTAAAACATTAGCCAGTCAGCTAAGTAGCTAAGGTGGATTGCCTAGGGTGCGCCGAAGGTACCTACACCTACATACATTAGGCTACAACTAAGTAATGGATTCCATGCAGTCTATTTCTGCCCGCATAAAATCGATCACCGTTCACCGGTGGCCTGCGGTCTTCGACGGACGATGAATGATTTCGCGGTTAATGCTATTATTGTTAAAACGTGGAAATGGAAACGTATGTATGTTGACGTCGCCGTAAGTAAAAGAGGTGCATTCAGGGCAAGGCAATGAGGAAAAATTATCTTTTTGTTTTGACGGCTCATCGTTTGCGCCGACCCCCAGTATAATGGGTCAAGGGCAGGAAGGTGTTAGTGATGAAACGATTTGACTACAATTGACTTCAAGATAGTTCACGATGAAGAAGACTCTTCTAAAACTTAAAATAATTTTCTTTGATGTAGATTATTTGGGTCATCTATTTCTGAACGTGGCAAAATTGAAATGAGATTTAGGTCAGACAGACCAAAAACATTTGCTACCCGATTCAGTTAAATAGTCAAAAATCAGCTACATTTAAAAAAGGATTGTCTATAAAATTGATTTTATTACCATTGCTTACCAGATATAAGCATAATAAACTCATATTAGGTTCGTTTCTAATTTGGTCTCAGTCTTTCAGACCATATTTGAAAAGCATCGTAAAGAAATAGAAATAGATGTGGGTAACTTTATACTCCAAAGAGTCTTTAAAGGCCATAAAAACAAAATCATTTCGTACTATAAAACTATAACTATGAATGTGTTTAGAAGTTAATCGCTTCTGTTTCCAGAATACTTTACGCGCCATTTTTGGCGTCAATCCATATTTGAAACGGTCTATCAAAATTATAGTTGTCTATCATTGACGGTTTACGGATTATTGGTTTGCTGGGATTATAAAAATACAAATAAAGACAACGAGTAGGTGTTATATTCGATCAATAAAGAACTATAAAATAACAAATGAGCTTACGTTGTAATAGATTACGACCGATTAAGTATTTACTAGCAGTAGTGAAGAAATTTTATGCGTGAAGTAAAATGTTGCCAGAGATAAAAAAAAATGTCGAACAAAAACGATGATGAATGTTTGAATAGATGTGAAAGAATCAAAAGTTTGTTTTTCGACTAAATTATGTATCGAATACATGATTCGCGTTGCTATATTGCTTTCTCAAAAATATTATCAAAAAAAAGTAATACAGTTTGTTCTATCCTAATACGTTATGAATGTCCTGTGGGATTGTACCTAATATTTCACAGGCTACTTTAGGAAATAAGAAAGTATACAGAAGGATACTAAAATAATGTTTTGTATCACAGTTCAGTATAGTTATCACTTATTGTGATTGTTTATTGAGGGCAACATTTCCTCTTTTGATTTTATAAATGTGTTTTCTACGAAAAAAAAGGTTTTAATCACTGAAAATAATTATGTACATGCTAATAGAATATTCATGGGCTCAAAACAAAAGCCAATCATCTAAAGATCGCAGTTTATTTTGTTGTACTATTAATTGTAAACCGCTGTTTTCCTATACAATTTCCACAGACAAATTTACAAATATTTAACGCCAGCCTGTCAATGAAATTCCTAAGAGAAAAATTCCTGGAGGTACTACCGAGTTCACTGACGGTCGACCATTTTTCATCCTTATTACTTAGGTGGATAGTGTCAGTTCTTCTAAAAAGAGGGGGAGCTACTTTATTTCCTATTGCGATTCTAATACAGTTTCTAACAAACATAAAAAACTCCAGAAACAATTCGTAGCCCTTACTTTGTCATCCATAAAAATCAGCCCATCAGTTGCGGAGAAAACCAGCCAAACAGACAGACATCATAAGTCTCGCTTAGTAAGTATAGATTAGACATGATTACAGTGCAGAGTTAAGTGAAATCATGTGCTTTCCACTCTGTTCCACTCTAGATGTTTTCTTGCTTGCATAATTAAATTATTTTATCTTTTTTTTTGCACAAAGTACTACAGGCTTGTTGTTTTTGGTAGTAGGCTCGGCGCGTATTCGACAATGATGCGGGAAATGTCGATTTTAACTAGTTTTGAGTTGAGATTGGCTGTGAAAGATCTGTGTCTCGAAAGTATACCTAAGATCGTTAATGATTTAAATTAGCGTAGATTTTAGTCAAAAGACATAAACTCAGCAAGCATTACTGATAACCGAGTGATTACTGCAGACCCGAAGGCACCTAAGAAGCCGATTCCTGCCGGCTTCCCTTCCCCTTCGGGGAACAAGGAACTCTACGTAGTGTCTATTGATTAATCCGCATTATAAGAGCAAGCTTTTTGATTAATTGACATATTTCGAATCTTAACATTTTTCATTAGTTGTATTCGGAATAGGTAAAGCATATTTACCTAAACGTCAACGAAGTAAGTAACATTTTGAAAATACCTCCCTTTGAATGAGCAGTTTTATTGATTTAAATTATTCCGCGATTTAGAATATTTACGTCCTCGAAGTTTAGATAAATAAACTATATCTATTTCGATCTCTGGTTATAGTGGTTACTTAAGTAGGAGTCAATTGGAGACTTGCCGAACTGTGAAAAGTCTGACCACGCAGTGAACTACTGGAGGTTACTATGACGTCTGAAAGCAGGAGTAATTCCTGTGTGGGCAAGAGAGAGAGCTATACAGGTCATCTAGCGCCATCTCTTTCCCACACTGGACTTACTCCTGCTTTAAAACGTCATGGTTCGCCACCTGATCTTTAGTTTTCAAATAATCTAAAGTCCAGCTTAGTACTTATACTTGCTTAGTAAAACGTACGTGCTGTCAAACAATCTTCACGCGTTAGGTTAACAGCCGAAGTCTTGCTATTATGACTGAAGACCGTTTAGACCGTAAATATTATTTCAAACGTAAGTCGTTTATAGGACCATTCGTAGAAGTCCTCTATGCTGACATATTTCATAATACTGTGAAATATTGCAATGTCAGTTAATACGTCTTTTAAGCAAAACTATGGATGAGGTTCTTTTTATAATATAAAACTACTCTATGGTGTATGGCACGAGAGGAAAATAAACATTGGTCACATTTTCGCGCCCAACTTTCCTTCTTCATACATTTCGTCATCTGCCCAGCCTTTTCCCAACTATTTTCGGGTCGGCTTCCACTCTAACCGGATGCAGCTGAATACCATGTATTTTACATGGAGCGACTGCCTATCTGACCTCCACACGCCAGTTAGTGCTGACTACCTGTAACGACTGTCGAAAATCTTCAAATGACAGCCGGAACCAACAGATTTACGTCCTTTCAAGGCACAGAGGAAACTCAGTAAACAATGGACGCTGCTTAAACTTGAAGATCGACCCGTGCGGATGTTACTATGTAGCCACGAACTCTTTAAATGTTCACATTTTAACGTGATAAATTGTGAAGCGTCAAGTAAAAACCCAGTTGGAAGTTCTTGACTTTCTGAGTTTGTAAGCAGATGCTGTAGCAACAAAAGAAAATCTGTCAACATGACTCCTACTAAGCTTCTTATAGAAATAAAATACGGACGACGACAAAGCTGCGACAACCGTAATTACTCTCAACCGATTACGGTTAAATTTAGTAACAAGCGCTCAGTACTTATAGGTACATTTTGTTTCAAATCGTGACTAAACAAGGAAGCATTGTATTTGCGTATTCTGATATTATTAGTCGAGTAACAGCTGTCGTTAGGCGAGTTTTGTGGCTAGAGATGCGACACGTTACTAATTTTGTGAGTATGATACATACACGTGGTCTCTGAATAATAATCTAAGTATGTAAACTCAGTTATTGGCAAAGATTTATAGTTTTTGGGATCGAATTTGAATAGTGTGCTAACCGGTTGGCAATAACTAAGAAAGGGGAGTTATGAAATGATTAAATTAATACAGGGTCAAATCAAATCAAAGCATTTATTTCAAGTAGGCCAGTTACAGGCACTTTTGAATTGTCAAAAAAGGGTGGAAGGGTCACCGACGGTTACCACTTACTTATATAAAAAAATCTGCTCTTCCATACATTTTGACCGTGTAGGTTACACACATGACATACACTTTTGTAGGAAACAGTTTTTTTTTTAAATTACTGATGAAAAATTTGTGTGAAAAAGTGGCTTTTTTTGCTCTTTTTACGGAAATGCAAAGAAATAAGATCTGACTTTCTCACATCAACCATAACTGCCATAACTGAATGCAATGCTGCTAACCAGATTTAGTTACAGAAAGATTGTAAGATACGCATTTCACTTACCGGGAAGCGACATCAACGTTGCAAGAAGATGGATATCTTGCGGGCTCCTATTTGCATGCGATCTTTTTCAAAATTAGAATAATTGTGTTGAGTAATAAAAACTTAAAGAAAATATTGACTACTATTTTCGGCCTGATAATTAAACGAGACAATGAAAAAAATGACGATGGACTGTGTAAAGGGTGATATGGCAAGAAAGGAGGTGTCTGATGAGATGACGAGTATTGACGAGTAATAGAGACGTGGAAGAAAACATGCTGTGCTGATCCCAAATGAATTGGGATAAGGGCAGGAGAGTAATGATGATTTAAAGAGACATGAATAAATCAACCTTGTTGGAATACAAACTTCTTGGAGAAACATTTTCTGTACAAAAAGAAAAATAAAAGATTTCAAAGTGTAGCTAATAAAGCTATTATGAGACTAGAATTTGAACTAGATTGTTGAATAACGAAATGGACTACTTATCTCAATTTGTAATTTGTTACAGTAAGTAATGTTTTTAATGCTTTCCTCGACCATATAGTAAGCTAACCTAACCTAACTTTTTGAGAGATTCAAAGGCCGAAATACAAGGAACACCTGAATAACGTTGACAAAAGGGCGCTGTTAGTGGGCATTTCTATTTATTTTGTGCAATGTAGGTATTAAAAAAAACAATATGGCGATGTTAGCTTCGATTACCAGGTATAAAAAAGTAATAGGTTACATAAATGTTACGTTATCATCTTCTTATTTCAATTTACAATTTCAAAAGACCTCATTAATACATTAATAATGTCATCAACGAATTAAATCGTAACAAAAATGAAAAATGGCGTAAGAAAAAAAAACAATTAAGGTTGCAATTACATGCTACGTTATAATCAAGCTTACTCGAAATAAGAATTAGCTTCATAGTAACGTAATTAACGGTTATTTTAATCGAGTGAACATAAAGAATCGGTGGAAACAATGGGTTGGCTGCAAAACGATGCAACGTCGTCTTCACCACGCAAAAAAATGCTTCAAGTTTCATGGGATAGGGTTGCCAATTTATAATTTTTCGAAAATATGAATTATAATTATTGATGTATTTGAAGTTCGAGTGAAAGAACAAGCTGGGAAAAACACTGTAATTTTTTTCTGTAATGAAAAAATAAATGATGAAATAATATCAATGTTAAGCCAGTGTCTACTTAGAAAATCTCAAGTTTTCCACTCATTTGATTTCCAGATGTATTAGCTTTTGCCTGCGGCTTCGCTTGCGTTATGGTCGGAAATTAGCCCACGGGGACGTTGTAAATATCACTCTCACACTCAGAGATAATGTAGCTTTTCTTTCGTGAAAAAATTTTCGAAATCCGATCAGTAGTCTCGGAGATTACCCCCTACATACAAACTTACTAATTTTACCTCTTTATAATATTAGTAAAGATAACAAATCCTTTCATTATCTTAATTAAAAATGATTGAAGAGTCATAAAAGATGTTGGAAAATGATACTGAAGATTTACGAGGTTCTCGTGTTTTTAGTGAAGGCACCTTATTATTAACGCGACAAGAAAGCGTATGAGACTCACCAGTGCGTTGAACAACGAGTTTGCGCTTTATTCTTATCAAAATGTACCTACTTGAAACAAGACTTGGGGTAGGTAAATCTGAGCGGGAAAAACGCTGCAGAATTTCAATTGCGTCATTCCGTTTGATCGTAGCTAGTTAAAATGTTATAGAATTGTTGAAAAAACTCAAGTTTGGATTTGTAGAGACTTTAAGTTATATGTTATTATTACTTATTAACCTTTTGAACGCCAGAGCCTAAAGCTACGTCTACGGTAGACGAGCCGAGTACGAGCCGAGCATGAACCGAACACCAATTCGTGTAGTGTGGACCGACTTACGAGCTTCGAACGAGCACTCCCGCCAAGGAAATTTGTGCTTCGCTTGTGCTCGGCTCGTCTACGCAGACGCAGCTTATAAGTCCGCGCGTGCCATCCACGCCACAATTTCACCTACCATTTTGTCACGTATTTGTGTTGTTTGGCGTACAGGGCACGCGCTTGCTTGTCACGTATATGTGACAATGGCGTTCAAAAGGTTAAAATAATTGTGTCAGTTTGATGTTATTTTCACTTGAAAGAATATAAACTTAATGCGAGTGTTTCATTTCAATGAATTAAACTTTAAATCACTAAGGACCTTGTTAGTTGAAATAGTCATAAAAATTTATGAAGTTTTACCGCTAACACATTTTAGTACGGAAATAAGGTTTTGCAAGAAAAAAAGTTTATTGTATAAATGGCAAAATGTGGGTGTCCTATTAATAGAGTACATAAGGTGTTAAGAGATTCATAAGGTGTTAAGAAATTAAGGAACTGCCTCGTTGGTCTAGTGGTCACAAGCGCGACAGTTGAGCAGGAGGTCTTCGGTTCGATTCCCGGGTCGGGCAAAACGTTATTGGGTTTTTCCATCAGGAATTTCTCAGTAGCAGCCAGTCTGGATTTGTGCCCGGTTGATGGCAATAGACTTGCCCTCAAGTTGCTTTGCTTGACTTAAACATAACTGGTGAAATGTGGGTAGGTACACCTCTGCCTAACCCATCCGGGATTACAGTTAACATTCGCCACTAGTCTAAATGCGTTTTGCTCGTATCAAACTGTACTCAAAAGAGCCGCATTAAAATACTGTTGTTATCAAAGTTTGCTCACGTGTGACTTGTGAGGAAGCACCGCGTCATACTACTCTTATCAACTTGTAAATCTTGCATTACGTCATTATCATTATAGTAATTCACGTGGCCCTACGACTCGCGACCGCTGAGAACACTTGTATATTATGAAGACAGAAAAGTTACATATTCTTTCTTTCATATTGTATTCATGAAAAACATTTAAACACCTGTTTTTTTCGAAGAGTTACGCTATGGTGGAGGTGCCCCTATAGTACTGTCAGTGGCCCTACATTGCATCTGAACAGGGAGCCCAAAATGGCCGCTTTAGCAGAATCATAAAAGGATAATCATATGAATATAAGAAATAAGCAGTACCTATGTACTCATATATTATAATGTTATTTTCCTGTGTTGTCTACTGTGTGTACATAAATAGTTAAATAAATAAATATACGGCCGTTTTAGGCCCCCAGGCTACTCCTCTTGCTGCGGGACTGTTCGAAGGGGATACCGCGGCCCTGGAACATAAAGGGTAAAAGAAGGAACATGGATGGTTTTTAGTCAGTAAAAGTCTGACACTCCCTTCCGCTCCGCCCAGAGCGGGAGGAGTCATTTCCCATCCCAAAAAAAAGGCTACTCCTCTTCTTCTTATAAAGGGGTCAAGTAACGCATAGCACTTACTGTACTCCGTATACGTAGCACTTACTGTATTTCTTCATCACCAGTCGAAAATCCATAGTGCATCGACCCCAAAATACATTGGGACAGGGGCACGAGAATGATAATGACCATACTATCTCTGAATACTAGATCAAACTGTTTACTAGAGTCCCCATTGAGTTCGGATATCAAACTGACATTTGTAATGATTTGTTTATCTGCCACAGCAAGCATACTTGAATAAGAAGAAATATTTGACTAATCTTATCTTTACACTTCCTAGAATATATCTGAAGCGATAAAAATAACAAGTGCATTAATAAAACGCACATATTTTTAGAATAATGATAGCAATTCCGCGTTACAACAGGAAAAGAGTAAAACTTTTCCGACTGTAACCGTCCAGCATCTATCTTTCCTAGATTATCGGCTAATCTTTATTGCCATGCATCATGTTCTTCATTATTCGGTGTAATTTGGCAGGACTTTGGGCAAGCCTGTTACATGCCATGACACCGCTTAACTGTCATAAGAATACATTGCCCTAACTTGAGTCCAACAATAAACTGGTTTACAGTGACTAATTCCATAAATTGTAGCAGAAACGTATTGAATTTAAATCAGGCTGAAGCTGCAACACAGTCTACATCTTTATACATTAACATCATGCAGGTGGCAACCCTCAAAAATGTCAAACGTGACTCACCTGTCAAACTTTCGCGCGGGAAAAATGGCGCGCTGCAAAAATGGCAACGTTACGGTGGCCAGTGAATCACGAAGATTGCGGTTTGGCGATATTTGTTTTATTATTTTATTTCACCGGCCTGCATTCCGAGATACTTGTGATGTATTTGTATTTTTTCTGTTTCGTGCGAAATTTAAGATTAGTGCCATAACCTGTGTCTGTGTCTAATCGTGATTTTGCGAGAAAGTTCTATTAAATTAATAAAAATGTATTTTTTTTTGGTGTTATTGGTGTCAATGGAGTAATTTTGAGTACTTGAAATAAAATTACGACCTCTACCGATATCCTAAATTGAGATTTTGGAAACGATTTCGTAGCGACTAAGACAAATGAACACCAAAATAGTCGTGTCTGATTTGCAGTCAATGAACGAACTCGACGAAATAATAATGCAGTCTGATTTCGTCAGACAATTCTTCGTACGTCGGTGTATCGCAGGCACGTCGACAGATTGACTAATATACTATATTGCCTTCCTGCATTTATTTAACTAAAGGAACTCGTCATTTTCTTGATCATAAACAGCCCGACAGTTTATACAACAAGAAAACATGTTTTGCGCAGAATTTACTGTTGCATGCTTTGTTACTAAACAATGTTTTGTATCTGGTTAGCCTGAAATCTTCGGCTGAAGATAATCAGGCCAATGGAAGCTAGTTACCAACTAAATACACCGAATTAACATTACACCTGTAATTCACGAAGGTTTGGGTAAAGGTGTATCTACGAGTACTTATAGAACATTTTACCAGGTCCCATGTAATTAAGCAAGTAAGTGCCCACTGGTTTTTCAACTGTATTTGGTTAGACTGGAAGCGAACCCCACCATAGTTGGAAAAAAGGCCACGCGGATGATAAAGAGAAGCTACTCATCCTGAAATAATGAATAATAATACTGGTGGGAAAGATCTGGGTGGCCTAACTAGCTCCACTGCCCGTTGTAGTATAGAATACTAATCGCTTCGTTTGACATTAACACGAATACCTGGACCTAGGCTGAATATTCATTACCATTGCTTGTTAAACTTGAATCTTGGAATCCAAAGACAATGAACCAATAGAATGCAGAGTGATTTAAGTAGTCAACAACCAATCAGAATGAATGATCAACATTCCGTTTAGTGAGGCGGCAGAAAGCGATCAATTACGTTTAATACAATCTCACTTCATTATTTTGGTTTTTGGCTCAAGTTTTAGAAGTAGTTTGAAGATAATGGAAATGAGGGTTGGTTTGTGAGATACATGACAGGTGCCTATGGCTGGAAAAGAAAGAGGAGGAGGTATTGGATAGAACAAGACAAGAAGTGATGATGATGATGGTTAGGATGGGAGTGAACAGGAGATGGCACAAACAGTAGGTAGGTGTAAAAGAAGAAGACGTGATAAAAGCAGAAATAAGACGATTAAAGCGTGATTGATTTAGCAAGAAAATAAAATGGTCAATGGCTTCGTACTAGCTTAGCCGTTTCACAATCAGACTTATGCAAACCTTACTATCACAATGACATTACAAAACGTTAAGGAATGCGAATAAACATAATATTCCGGTTTCGAAAGTATTTACGTGTTTGGACCATTGTTGAAAATTGCGCAGCAGTATTGTTCATGGATTCTCTAAAGTTTTGCATGCTGGCAAGCCCAGACCTCGAGCAATGCAACCTGTGTCGAGCGACACAGTACGTTATTCACTTGTTTCCGTCGGGTCGAAGTGGCCCGTGGTCGAGGCATGCTACTTCTTTCATTTGTTTTCGCCGCAGTCGCAGCTGTAGCAAGTCGTGCGTCTCTTGAGTGTAAGCTAGAAGTTGCTGAGAGCGTGCCACGAATAACAACGACGCTTGCAAAGCAACGGCACTCCCTCGTAGAAAACAAGAGACGCGAGTGCATGTCGCGTGAGTCCGCTTGACGCAAATCGCCACGCATGAGGCCTAGGCCTAGGCCTTATTTTTGCACTCAATTTTAGATATGTTATACTAACATTCTTTGACACCTCGTATTTCAAAATATTCCACTTTGAATCGGCTTTTATCCGCTTGCATTCAACGTAGGCGAAGGGAGGGAACTTTAATATCATAAATATTCATATTGGCTGGAAATATGCTGATACTGATATAATACGAGTAATGAAAATACGAAACTCAACGGAGATCAAAATATTCTGAAAAGAATTTTACTATTATAGTTGCCTGCTTGAGCTATGACACTGCGGAATACACCAGGTTTGTTTGTGGTTAGGATTATTCTTATTTCCTTAACAAAATATCTTACCTGTACCTAATATCCGAAAAGTAGGGCAGAGTTGTGACCTGTAGTACAGTCACATTTCGCGCACGTAGTTTTAATTCCCATGTAATAGGGGGCGAGTCTATTATCATCAATTGGGCACAAATCCAGGCTACATGGCTGCTACTGAGAAATTCTTGATAGAAAAATTCAATAACAATTTGACCTGAGCAGTATTAGCGCTAGTCCAACGAGGTAGAAGGTTAATTAGTTCTTAGATATTAGGTAAGTAAATAATTGGTGTAAAAAACACCCTGAACGAAAGGCACTTGCTTTTTCCCGTAATTGCGAACATATTTTGAACAGCATCTTGTCTTTCAGTTCAGATGCGTTCAGCTGAAGTTATTTTTAGAGTTCCGTACCTCGGTTGGCAAAAACAGAACCCTTAATTATCACTTTGTTGTCCGTCTGTCAAGATCCTTTTTCTCAGGAACACGTAGAGGTATCAAGCTGAAATTAATATCAAATACTCAGGTCTGCTACACCTAGGAGCCGTGAAAACAACTTGTAATTCAACGCGATCAAAAGATATGACCGTTTATGTCGCAAATTTTGTGATTTCACAAGGGAATCTCGTTGACCTAGAATCATGAAATTTGGCAAGAAGCATGTCTCAGCACATGTAAAGGAAAATATAATCTGAAAACTATAAATTTCAGAACTAACCTCGTTTTATCCACATAACGCTATACGTTGCTTTTACTACATTTTATTATTACAGGAGAAAATATGTTATTACATTGCATTGCAAGAATATTTTTGCACGCGCCTAAATTACAGGCTCAAGAATCACTGAACCATTTGTGATGGGACTTTCTCTCTTCCGAAATTTTATTTGTGGTTGATAGTAAAACTTTATTATATTACTTTCGGTTGATGACAGAACGGAGTTTTAAATTGAAATACTGACATTTTAAATTGGTCTCGAAACTAAATCGGGTAATGGTGGTTACGTTAATGAAGTCTATAAAAAAGTATGTTTTCTAATATTGGTGTATTACTTTTCTATGTTCAGAGTTAGACAACCATTTTCCTTATACTTTTCCTGAATGTATTAGCTAATAAAAGTTTGAAAATCATCCGATTTCTTCATTGTCTTGTGACTAAGATTTTGTATCAATATTTGGATTTAAAAGAAGTATGGAAAAAGAAGACATGCTGCGCCGACCCCAAATGAAGTGGTAGAAAGAGAAGAGAATGATGATGATGGCGATTTGGATTTAAAAGGGTGATCAAAGAGTTTCTTGCCCGTTCTTTTCCATAGAGATCTACGCTTTAGAATGAGCAAGTAGCTTCACATTTTTATATTGAACGAACCGACTCTTTAGCCTTCAAAAGTGCCTGTAGATGGACAGGTATCTTAAGACATTTTTGAAGGCCAAAGAGTCGAAACATTACAGCTAAAAACCAAAGAGAGAAACAAGATGGTTTCCCTGAAATAAATGCGTTGGCACCTAAGCAAATGTCTCTTACTAGTGTTAAGTACTAAAAATAAGTAAATAATATTTTAAGCATGTATATTACAAACACCAGGAGCTCGTGACTAGATAATAACAGCCGCTCGTACCAATTTGCAGGTTAAGCCGCGCTCGACTAGGTAGTAGGTTGGTCTATGGATGGGTGTACATACTGAATTTCCTCCGTGCCTCGGAAAGCACGTTAGGTCGTTGGTCCCGGCTGTCATTTGTAAATCTTTGACAGGTTGTAACAGGTACTTAGTCAGTGGCCCGAAAGTCTGACAACCAGTCTTACTAAGGGGTATCGTATTACCCAGTGCTAATTGGGTTGTGGAGGTCAGCTAGGCAGTCGCTCCACGTAAACTACTGGTATTCGGCTGCATCTGGTTAGAATGGAAGCCGACCCCAACATAGTTGGGAAAAGGCAGGCAGATGATGATGATATTACAAGCACCGTAACGTAAAAGAATGTAAAAAAAAGTTGATGAACTGTAAAACATGTCGTAAAAGTAGTAAAGAATTCATGTATAATTCATGATGCATGTTCTTCAAACATACAGTACATTGTCCCGCTGTGGAAGTTATGTAATACATTTACTTGTTACTGCATGTATTAACACTTTTTAGACAATGTATGTCAATAGGTCAACTAAGTGAAGAGTCTGTTCTCAAGTTAGAATGATTTTAAGTCGGGTTTACTTACAATAGTAGATTTTAGTTGTTATGTTTCATTATGGTTGTACTATAGACCTTTTGGTGTGACGTCAAAATCAGAACGAATTCCGCCATTTTGTTTTTTCAATAGATACACTTTTCACAGACAATTTCACAATAAATATTTACCAATAAGGTCCCCCCGTCAATGAAATCAAGTGCCAAAATAGCCTTTAAGGTCACACTGTATCTTGTTTAATTTAGAGCCTTGGACACAACTGTTTTTACTATTTATACTTATTTAATTTTGTTTAAAAAACATTGATTTTTAAAGCCCAGCCCACCCAATATACAAAAACTTAAAACTAACTACAGCAACTACCAAACTAATAAAAATTAACGCCGTCATAAAAATTGAATTATAAAAATTTACGGTTGGTACGACAATAAATCGTAAATCATAAATTATGATAGGTAGTTACTTAAATAAATAAACACTGTAAAGCTTTACCGGAAATTATCCCGCGCCATGTTGACTGCGCGGGAGTCGGGGGCAACGATCTCTTCTATGACTCAAGAGCAGCATTGTCTTGTGCGCGTTAAAAAATAAAAATTAAAAAGTTAACTTTGACACTTCACTTGTCAGTTGAATGCAAGGTTGATTAATTGGAGCATTTATTTCTGACTCGTGATTTATGTTTTTCGTATTTGTAGTCAGTAACTGGATTTTAATTAAAATCGAATTGGTGAGAAGTTGATCGTATTAAATAAAAATATTAAGTACCATAGTTAACTTGATCTTCTACTTTATCGTGTGGTTAGTGCCTAACCTGGTGTCAGAGTTTTAATGCCGCCTACGGACCTCAGTCTTGGCTTTACATGCCGTCGAGAAATATCTCTCCGGCATGCTGGTTTCCTCACGATGTTTTTCTTCACCGAAGCAAGTTATAATTATACAAGACGCACATGAATCCATCATGCATCATGAATTAATTTGATAAAGGAACACATCAAAGAGATTTGTAAAGCTCGTAATATTTGAATGTCTTTGGAACATTTTTTTATTACAAAATGGGCCTGCTCTTAACCTCGATCACGCCTGGTGGAAAGCGATGGATGAGGTCTATGATGAAACGAGCGTGCCCAGAAGATGCCTGTTCACTCTTGCTTTGAAGGCAGACGGGTTATATGTGGGAGGGAACACAGATGCCGGCAGAGAGTTCCACACATCATGTCAATTGCCTAGCCTTTTCCGAACTATTTTGGATCCGGCTACCAGTCTAACCGGATGCAAATGAAATTGGATTTGGCGACTGCCTACCTGATCTCCTCAGCTCAGTTACTGGGTAATACGATACTTCTTAGTAAGACTGGTTGTCAGACTTTTGAATTCTGACGTAACGACTGGGAAAGACCGATAAATGACATCCGGTAGTCCGGGACCTACCTCTGCTTGCTTGTAAGATTGTAATAAAAATGAACCACCCAGAAGGAAATTAATTAAACACAGCATAACAAATGACCTATAGACAGGTAAAACAAGATATAATGAGTAATAAAAAGTTATTAACATATACATAGTGATATCATTATTACGTAATGTCATAGTTAATGTTTTCCTCAACTAGCTTGGAAAGATGCTACTAACATCATCTAAGAACAAAGAATTAAATCTGTAGATGTGCTCCCGCCGTGTTTGGGACGGGCGAAAAAGTGTACACAATGAGAAGAATCAGCATTGCCATCCAACTTAGCACTGCTGCCAGCCTTCTGGTCACTTTTCCTGTTGACAGCGATGTGGACGAATTTTTGGACGCCTTGTAATGTAACCCTTTTGATACTTGTACATATTTTTATCTTCTATAATATAAAAAAGGCGGGTTTTCCTTCCTGACGCTATAACTCCAGAACGCACGAACCGATTTCCACGGTTTTGCATTCGTTGGAAAGGTCTCGGGCTCCGTGAGGTTTATAGCAAAGAAAATTCAGGAAAATTAGGGTAGGTAGGGTAGGTAGGGTAGTGAAAGTAGTAGGTAGGAAAACATGCATTGCAACGCATGCCGGGCACAGCTAGTTACTATTATAGATTTGTAGTTTGTAAATAATGTAATTATCATGAAAATAAAGCTTCTAGATCCTTTAAGAATATGAGAAGAGTGAGCTCATACATCTCGCATGGAACAATGTATATTATCAGTATGATTGAGCGAGACAATATTCTATTCTTCTTCTTCTTGATACCCTCGATTTTGTCCGACCAGTACGTAGCGACCTGGTCAGCTCGGTTGTTTGCTTTATTTAGGTGCTGGAGGGTACAGTTAGTTGTGCAAAACGGGTAGGAGGGAGTCGTATCCTGTGTTACGGCTCTACACTCGCATTGTCTTCGAGATGGGTCGATTCGCTCATCTAGCCAGATTGGTTATGCAGCGGTCAACTTGAGTCTGCAGTGTGTTCAAAGATTTGCATATTGGTATTAATACTAAGTATATTTAAAAAACTACAAGTATTGTCATTGTAAACAATTCAAAAAGAAGTGATCACGATCACTTTTTGACGCGGTAAGATGAACTAGTGGTTTAAATCTTAGCCTAAGACTACTTAGATTGTAATCGTAATAGTTGTAAATATAAAGCTAGGCTCATGTGAAAATAAAAGACTTATCTTTGACCTACTATCTGGTTCCTTTGATGCGAGAGCACTTAAGCGTTAGCCTTTTATTAAGAGATGTGAAGAGGATGAGAAATTCTTTTTCGAGGTACGAATTGTTTAAGAATGACTGGAGCTGTGACAAAAATAGTTATAGCAAGGTGGTAGTGGGGCTGACTACTCAGAGTGAGGGTGTCTGCACTTCATAATCCCGAAGATTTATGTAAAATAGCAAGGATAAATGCTTATCATGCCTTAACAGATGAACGGATTTCGAAGATATTTGACACAGGTCAAAGTCAAAGCATTTATTTCAATTAGAGCATTACAGGCACTTTTGAAAGTCAAAAACAAAAAAGCTAAGCTACAGTCACAGTCACAAGGCATAATAACTTGCGAAAGTACAGGTAGACCATGACAGGCCTTGGTTAGGTCCTAAGATACCATTTATCGCGGTAGTACTCCCCCGTGGCATCATTTCGGCCCGCCGCCGCCGCCCATCCAGGCAAGCCCAAGTGGATGGGCATGCTACGAGGTAGGAAAAGAGCCTTCTATGTGTTCGTTCAAACTTGACGTTGATTTGTCAATGCATTCTATTACGGACGGTTATAGATTACGTGATGCAACTGACGTTGGTTTGACAGTTAGAACGTCACAGTTTACGATAACGTCAATCAAACGGGTTTGAGTATGTTGCTCTTGTATTTCGAACGCTTATCCTATAATTTATAGCACATGAACAAATACTCCACCTTAAATCTCGATTCAAAGCTACACCTACACAAAATCAGCCTGTAAAGTTCCCACTGCTGAGACACGGGTCACACAGGCTTACTCATTGACAACGAATGGGCCATAATCCACCTCTTAATTCCAGTGCGGGTCATTGGATATTTAAAACTTAATTTGTATGAAACCTGTCGGTTTCTGAAGGTTTATGCTTGTGCATCTATCTCGTATACGGGCATTTAAATCAGTATGTTATTTGGACCAACTGACATCCATTTTGTTTTGGCATGACCTCCACAATTTGATTTATATTAATACCGGTATTCCAAGGTTAGGGCCGTAACCGGTTTTTTAGCTTTTAAGGAAATTATAGACATTATTATAAGCAGCAGTAATATGATAATTAGCTCTTATTAAAATTAATTTCGGAAGTCCTAAATGGTCGATTCAGATTTTTTCCGCATTCAAACTCAAAATTGAAGAAACGATGGATGGACTGTGTGAAGGATGATATTTCTAGAAAAGAGGGGAGATGACGAGTAGTGTTGAAGTACGGAAGAAGAATGCATACGCCGGACCCCGGATATAAACTGATATAGCAAGAGAATGATGAACTGACAGATTTCAACACTGTAACAAAATGCCTACACAAATCATAATCTACCATACTGTACTTGAATCATCCATACTTAAATCTGTGACGTTTACGATGCGTTCGTTCACTTACGTTTTCTTTTGAAAGCAACGCAAGGCCGACTGGCCTTTCAACCGGCCAGTATCAGCTGACGTCATAGAAATCTCATATTATGTGTATGTTGGCAGCATTGTGTGTGGATTTACGCGCGTTCTTTAATTTGAAACTTGTTTGAAAAGTTCACTTTTGATGATGTCAATAATTTGTAGTTTTTTTTTAAGAGGTAATATTGGTATTTCCCAATGTCTACTTAATTTTATTGTAGGGGACAGATGATGGTTACCTCATTGTAGTTTTAGAAATAATAAATTAAAAGAGAATTGTAAAAATGGATTCCAACCAGTCTTTTCTAGCAGTCCAAGAGTGCACCAGACGTTTTCAGTTCAGTACAGCAACGATGTATTGTCGTTCAGGGAGGCTCTTTTCATGTTCCCTTCTAACTTTCTGAAATATTGGCGACCGTGCCTTATTGCAACTGAATTGGACCGAACATCTCCATTGCACCGATATTTCTCGTAACTCTTTAAGGAAAAGACAATTCGGGCAGAGGAAAAAACTAAATCAGAGACAATCCAAGGTCCAATATAACCCGCCGTAAAGTTGCATATTTAATACAAAGTATTATAAATCTATTTCGTAACAAGTAATCAATGGATGGGACACAAAATATTAGAATTGCAAGAGCACGATTTTATAGACGCCATTATCGGAACGGAATGTGAGGTACACACGAACGGAGAATGCATGACGAGACTTAAACATTTAACCTTCTTACAATTTACATGGTGCTTGGAACTGTCGAGATTATTCGAGATATTTCCATTGTGGTCATGGGAATTATAGTGGAGCATGTGTAAAGAAGCTTACAATTATTTGTTGTGTGGAAAGTGCGTGTTTTAGAACTTATGGGCGACTGTGACTTATACAAGGTGTAAATGGACGCTTAACGAAGCCGAAAGGCGCTTGTTCTCCCCGTCATTGCGATCATTTTGTTGTTCTGGACCATACCTGGGAACCTTCTAGTTGTGGAGATATTGAAGTTCAAAGTACAAACTTTTTTTGAAATCCATATTTGAATGTTATAACTTTACTTTAAATACCTCCATCACCCCTGTATTATTTAATGCCTCCATCAGCACATTGTTTTGAGTGCGTTACACTGAGTCCTACCGTAGAACGTGATTTATTACCCAAAAAAGTCGTTTCCCAGCATTTTTATGTCTAGTTACTAAGTTTGATGTACAGAATGCTTGGTTGCCGGCCTCCTAAAGTCCGTTTACACCTTGTATGTGTTTAGAGTTCTAAGTTCAACAGCTTTCGATGGACTTAAGACTATTGTTAATTCAGCTTATGCTAGTTGAGCGGTGTCGTTTCTTGTTTAAATAGTATAACTTAACAATGTGGAGTTGAAATTATACGGGAGAGTGGTCGTGTAAAGGAAATGAAACAATGTATGAGTCAATTAAGTGAAACATTATAACGTAGTATGCGTAAATGTTAAGGATAACCGGTTTTGGTGTACTGTAGTGTCCCCTTGTACGCAGAGCTAATAGATTGATAACACAATTTGCTAACTATATCACAGGTTCACAAGCACCACCAAGCCCGAGTCCAGGGTACGCTTTTAATTTCCAACTTCCCGCCATTCATGGTGACTGACAGTTGACATTCGTGACAGCTACCTGACTACTTGTGGCTGTGAGACAGTGTTTACATATCTATTAATTAAATAGATACACGACAGTTAGAATAGAACCTTAGGCTATTCTTATGAAGAATAAATGTATGCAAAGCTAAGCTTAAAAAAATCCAAGCTGCAAAAATGTTATTATTTATCGAGAACTCAACTAGGTACGAATGTCAGTTCTATATTTTTTAAGCTTATACATAGCTCGTCGTTATTTATTGTGTCTTTATTTGTTAGCTGTAAGCCACCCAATCACCATAAAATAAAATATTCGTTATTATATTACTATTATTCTATACAGCGACAAAAATACGATTCAAATGCTGCCCTCAAAAAATGAACAATGGCGAAATGGCGAACATTTATTATATTTAAATAGTATAAAACAAAGCGCTCCCGCTGTCTATACGCTTAGATCTTTTAAACTAAGCAACGGATTTTAATTCGTTTTCAGCAATAGATATTGTGATTCAAGAGGAAGGATTATAATTATGTATATTGCACCCGTGCGAAGCCGGAGCGGGTCGTTAGTTTATTATACATATACGCAGTAACTCAATGCATTACTTATTTAAAATTGTTTCCAAGAAACATTTAGAATTCTCCATGCATGTCTTGCGTTTTCTTCGTATACAAGTACTTTTAATTTAAATTTATCATTGAGTCATTGCCCCATAAATATTTATTTATTTATCGAGTCTACGTGAAAGAAGCGGAAAATACAAAAAGCTTAACAAGAATGCTCGCTTGAGACTGAAACTATCAATAATTGAATTTGGATGCCATTGCAAAACAAAAGAAAATATCATACTTCTTCAACAAACGAATTTAGAACAGCTCTAGAGTGGCTGAAACAAAAAAAAAACATAATAGCAAAGGAAACCTTACAATTAGACAAAGACAGCCACTTAACAAACAGAAAGCAGTTAATAAATCTTATTTCACAAATCTCTATGAAATCTGAAACTGGGACGTCTGAAACGAATCCCTCATCGGCAAATGGACTTTAATATTTGAAACATTTCGCCCAAACGAAGCTAGTTAATTTAAATTGAAGTTGGAATGGACCATAAAAGCGTCTACATTGCGTTCCAAAATTAAAATTTGTGCAAAATACATCGTAGGGCCCATTTTCAACGGAACTTTGATGATAATATATGATATTACAAAAATTAAATCTGTTTTGTTTTTTCTGCATGGCAACATAAAACTGATGAAGAGTTTTATAAGGCTTTGCATTTGCTTTTAAATCTCTTTGTTTTCTACCATCTAGGATAGCCAGTCCAATATTGACAATAGATCAAAATGATGTAGACTAAATTATGAACGTATGATTCTTCTGCCGTTATCCCAATTTGATCACCGTTGGCGCAGTTTTCTTGTGTACATCTCTATCAATCAGTTGTCACCCCCTTTCTAGCCATCTTTCACACTGTCTAATCATCTCCTACTCTCATCTGCAAGAGTAACTCAAAAATACTCGTATTCAGCTGCACCCGGTTAGGCTTGGCAGATGAAGATGATCTACGCAACATGGCCATGTTACAATGTTTAACATAATTGACTCATTCACTCATTGTCCTTCATTTCCTTTACACATCCACTCTCTCGTTTAATTTCAACTTCACATTGTAAAGTTATATTTTTGAAACAAAAAAAAATGTACGCCACTGAACTAGCCTAAGCTGAATCTACAACCACCCTAACCACCACCACCCACCACCACCACCACCACACTCCAGCCACCACCAGACTCCAGCCTAAGCTGGAGTTAATGACTCATGTAACTAAGAACCCTAAATACGTAGGTTTAAAGCTAAAAGTACGATGTTTAGAAAGAGGAGGTCATACGTTTGCATATTCAGAGAGAAACCACAATACTGGGAACAACGGATTAATATTTAAGCAGTTGGTAGCATTGGAGAGGGTTGCCAGTTTTAAAATGTTTCGCTGTAAATTGAATTTTTATTTGGGTCAATTTGAATTTGGCTGACGTTTATTATATTCCTAAATAGATAGGTACTGGTACTGAGATATTTTTTAAATTAACTTTAATAATGACAACCCATCTGAGGAAAATTTTGAGTATGAATTTGGATGGATATTAGAGTAGAGGAGGAGCAAAGAAACGATGGTTGGACTGCGTGACGGATGATATGGCAAGAAAGGTGTCTGATGAGATTACGAGTAATAGAGAAGTATGGAAGAAGATATGCTGCGCCTTTCTCAAATGAACTGGGATAAGGGCAGGAGAATGATGAATGGCCACCTACCTAGTACTCTGAGACGATTAAACACCTCAGTTAATAATACCTACCTACGCTTGAAACATTATTCCCTGAAAATCTCTCCAAGGACCATTATTTTCAAAGTTTCTGGTTTCACCTGAAAATGTAAGTCTCAAAATGTTGTCTAAGTATAGATAGTTTGTTCCTCCATTTCTAATTCCTAACTAAAACGTAATAATATGGAAGTGGCGAAGGGCTGGCTGTTGTTGTGTACTGTTTGCCTTAAGACACTCAAATAGTACCTACTGAACCTACTAAAAAGTCAAATTTCATAATTCATAGTATAGTCATAATGTTGGCGGAGAGGCGGTGAGCGCCGCTCGTCCGCGCGGTCGGGCGGTCTATGTACTACCGAGTACACTGACGACGGTCGAGAAGAAGAGAAAAGAGTTCGACCGTCAGTGAACTTGGTAGTACGTGAGTTAGACATCAACGGAGTTCATACAAGCGTAAAAATTTTACACATTCGTCGTGAGATCCGCTATACCAAATAAACTAACAGAATCTACTGGAACTAATAATAGCTCCTGGCAGTTATTTAAAACCGTTCTCTGAAGTAATATTCAATCGGTTTTATTACTGTTGCATTATGTATTATACAGTATAACCCTTGGATTACTTCCAATGTAAAGTATTGATGTTATTTTTTGGCAGCAACTGTTTTAGCTCGCCATGCCAAAAACCATGAGATTTCTACGTAAGTATCAAGAATTGTAGCAATAAAGGGTACGTAGAGAGATCGACAAAGAGAGACCGACTGAGTCGGTACCCAATCTAGTTGGGTCACAGTTTCAGTGTTACAAGGACTTTTTAAAATTCGAATGATGTTGACAGAAGTCGGTAAACATTTGTGAAAATTGATCTGTGAAATGTATTGATAAAATACACCGTGTGAATATTAAATGAGATTCAGTGGTAGCCAGTAAACCCTCAGCACACATTCAGAAAGTCAGTGGCGCCGTAAACGCGCGTTTGTGAAACGCGCGTCATCTGCCCGTATAAAATAATACACCGTATGTTACGAGTACATGCAGCGATGCGTTTATATCTCTTGGTACGCGCATTTGAATCGAAATAAAACGCGCGTTCATGAAACGCGCGTTGTCGGCGCGTATAAAATAGGCCATCTAAATAGGCTCCAAAACAAGATGGTGGTGATACTTCCGATGCTGGCCAAGCACCAAAAGTTACTTGTACAGCTTAATATCCTTTGGGCGATAAACCCCCGCGAGAGTCTAATAACCGGTACTTCCGTATTTGCCAATGAACTTTGGAGGTTACATTTTAGTAGTGTCCGACCGAAGCTTCGGCTTCGGCTTCGGCTTCGGCCACCTTCGGCCAAAAAAGCACCTTCGGCCAAATCTTCGGCTTCGGCCAAAAATTTGCCGAAGGTTTGGCCGAAGCCGAAGGTTTGCTAGTTGTCAAAATTTGAAATTTACTGAACGATGCTAGAGCGAGACGGAGAGTGTGCAGAGCAGCAGAGTTTCGCCGCGCCGCCGCACCGGACCAAACGAATCGCAGTTAGTAAACTAAACGAGTCAAATTATTGGGCTAAATCTCTAAAGCTCTCACAATATGTATCTAGTATATTCTGAGATCAAAGTAACTATCGTATTTCTCAAGGTCAATGACACCTTCGGCTTCGGCTTCGGCTTCGGCCGAAGGTTTTGGTGAATACCGATTAATCGGCTTCGGCTTCGGCTTCGGCCAGAATTGCACCTTCGGTCGGACACTACATTTTAGTCATGATGTCATTTATTTTACTTTTCAATTCGAAAGCTTATCTAGTACCTATGATGGAAGATAATTTAGCTAAAATTACCGTGATATTATTTTTCAGTTTTTAAATCTAGATTTGTAATACAGGGTATCTAATTCCTAAGTTATAATATTGATATTAAAATAGATTCTGAATTTGAGTCATACTTTTTGAAGCACAATGCACACAAAAAATAAATCTCGGAATGAAATTATCATCATACTAATAATTAAGTATGATCCATGAATTATAATGACTCACTCTTAGAGTGCTTTGTTCGAAACCAAAAAGCCTTTCTTTGGAGTAACCTGAGACCGTAATTAAAGTACGATTGTCTAGCCGTCTACCCATTATAAAGTGCTTTCAATTTGCTAAATCATATACCATTTATCTTACTGCAACGAGTGGTGCAAAAAATGTGCAACACAAGAGGCACTGAGGCCCTAGAGCTCAAGCGCGCGGTGTAAAAGTAACGTAAATACGTCGATTTTTGATTCAAAAATACAATTTTCCTTTATATATTTATTATATTATTTTTATTACAAAATGGGCCTGCTCTTGACCTCGATCACGCGTGGTGGAAAGCGATGGATGAGGTCTATGATAAAACGAGCGTGCCCAGAAGATGCCTGTTCACTCTTGCTTTGAAGGGAGACGGGTTAAATGTGGAAGGGAACACAGATGCCGGCAGAGAGTTCCACACATTGGCTGTGCGCATAATAAACGTGGAGGATCCATCCACACTTGGTTGATAACAAGGCGACATTACGCCGATGAGCTAGGCTGTGAAGCGTAGCTACCAACGTCTCGTCGCCTATGAGCCTTTTAGCTCTGCGTTCCACTGAATCAAGTGCAGCAAGCTGGTATATTTTCTAAATTGTTTGCAACAAGCACAATCAGTATCCATAGATATGAATAAATTCTTAAAATTGACACAGATCCAGACTCCGTGTTGACGACTAAGAATACCTATAATACTTATTAAAAGTAAGAAAATCAATTAGTTAAACTTTTTCTTTATCGTGTGGTTAGTGTCTAACCTGGTGTCAGAGTTTTTATGCCGCCCATGGGCCTCTGACTTGGCTTTACATGCCGTCAAGAAATATCTCTCAGCCATGCTCGTTTCCTCACGATGGTTTACAATACGCACATGAATCCGAAAAATCAGAGGGTAGCCTTGGGTTCGAACTCGAGACCTATGACTTGGCAGTCCGACGGTCACACCACTAGTCTGTCACAGCTATAATTAATTAAATGATTTGCTATTTAAAATCCTAGACATAAATAATCCTTGACTAAGATGCCTACATTATCTACCATTGACCAAGTAACCCCGATAACCATGGTATTGTAACCATTTCAAAACTAGTTTGTTGTTATTTGTTTAAAAAATGCATTATGCATGTAGCAGCTGGCAACATTCCTTAGAAATAGTGATTTACCAATGATTTTAAAGTTACGGTTCGACGGTAATATTTATCGGTTTTTGAATACATACTATCCCTTTTTTCTTCGTCTCTTATTTCGGCACCAGCTATACAAGATCTATCTCAAGTCGTAGTTAAAAGTCAGTAATCCGTATCTATGTTTAAACAAGTCAAAGTGATTACTTGAGTAAAAGTAATTATTTATGATACGATTTTTATCCTGTGGTTCAGTAATTGTTTGAAGTTAGAACTGTCAAAAGTTAGAAATCTTAGGTTTGATTTCTTTGACGGTTCTTACAACGTTTAAATTCTTGTCTATTGCATAAAAATGTTTGCATAAGTAATTACTTGAACTCAAGTAATTACTTTAACTTGACTATAGATACGGGTAGTAAATGTTGGTAGCGCGACTTATTGACCAGGGTACGCCTAACGTATCCCTAATCATGGGAGATCTTGTAATCCATTTGGAACGTCAAATGAGGAAGTTCGTCTGGTTCATAGATAATGTTAAAAGTCATCTGTGGATATTAGCTGGCAACTGCAATCAATTAATCATTAAATTACAGAGGAGTTGGTGATCATGATGTCATTTGTGTTAATATGTTATGTACTTCTCGTCTGCTGAATGTTTGTCATCTTCACACCGATATAATGATTATTATTCAATGAGTATTTTGATGTCTCGATCTAAAATTCAAAAGGTTCAATTTTTATGACTATCGTATTGATAGTCATAAAAATTGTCGCTTGAATCCTAGAGAGGATGGGGATACTTCTCATTCCAGAAAATAATTTAATACATTTGACACATTAAGTCGGTGTATGAACTTATGAAGCCATTAAATATTAAACGTTTTCATAAAACTCGTTAGATTGAATGACGGAAATGACTCAATATGTACGAATGGCAGTCCTCCAAGAAAGATTACAAATCTTGTTAAAAAAGTTACGTACCCATTGTCTATGGCTGTTTAAAAATATAGGCATGCGCGTTATTACTACTGTCAATGGTCGTTGTTGTAATAAAATATGTGTTTCGTTTAAAAGCTTTTTCCTTATGACTAATAGGTAACAGTTCATGTTTTAGGATTCCGGAACGATATATGGAAGTTAACAATTTAGTCACGAATTTCTGTTTGTTGTTAGTTTTGTTAAATATTTGTTGTTGTCTCGTAGTGGTCGCAATCGTGACGGCTTAGCAGCTTCGATTCCTGGGTCGGGAAAATTGTTACTTGGTTTTTCCATCAGGAATTTCTCAGTAGCAGCCACGGAATCTGGATATGTGCTCGGTTATTGGCAAAAGACGCGCTCTCTATTACACGGGCTCAGACATAACTGGCGAAATGTGGGTGTACTATAGGTACACCTCTGCCTTACAGGTGTGATGTTATGTTATGTTTCTGTTGAGGTTCTGTCAAATCGATACGGAGAAATTTCAGGCGCGGCTCGGGGCACAGACGGCTCCATGTGTACATTTATCGAAGTATCTGCAAGTGTCCGTTCCGGTGTCCATAGCTGGTCCGCGATTTGAATAATCCATTTTGCTGGGTCATCACCACTCAACTTTGCCATAGAAAGAACTAAAGTAACTGAGGCGGGAAATTGGTGTCGATACACTTGAATTTTGCATGTACTGCTTTTCACCCCGTTGCCCTTAGTAATAAGGTTGATGACTTGGCGTTATATTTATGAAAAATTCTCGAAAATGCAATCTTTAAATATATTGTGTTCACTCGTAATTAAAATAAAATAACTTGAAAGCACAAAGGAGTGGCTTGTTGAACTTTTGATGTCATATTTGCTTTTTATTTTCGCAATATAAACTTTATCTTTGCCCTCACAAGGTCGACTTTGGAATAAGCATGTTAACAGTCTAGGCGCGGCCTCGCTTACGATTTGAAAATGGAATTCAACATTTGACATTTCGCATTATGTATTTTGGAACGCGCGAAGTTTATACTATTTTTTTCTGATTGGGTTAAGATGTCATCGGTAAAATGCGGTTCTTTATTAGTTTTACGGTTATTTGAAACACTTCGAATAAATAAATTGTTATTTAAATTGATAAAAATTAAATTATCATTTTATTTATTCAAAATATTTCGTTACACACCCAAAAATGAACACTTCACAGTAGAATTCGAAATAAAACAAACAACTGTGACCTAAATGACACTTGAACTTGACTGCCATTTTTTAAATTATGACCTGTCATTGAGAACAACACTAGAATAAAAGAAAAATGAGAAAATTATGTATTTTTCGTCGCGAACTTTGACACCCTACTCAATGTTAATCTTACGCACATAGAAATAAGACTCACATTACAGAACATCAGGAAGTTGATATTTTATAGTTGTGCTGTTATAAAGCACAGATCAGGGACGTGGGAGTCGTTTTTTTAGTTCCGTTTAGAAACCGCTATGTGATTGCAACCTCTTTTTACAGTTCTTTTACACTCTTATAAAATCTGCACATCGGTATTTATCAAGTTCGAAATAACCGTTAAATAGAAGGTATTTGAAGTAGGTGTTAATAAATTAAACTGTTATTTTCAAAAGCGGTTAAGAGATTAATAGGATGTTATTATCATAATTATACATATTCATACATTTTATTAAGTACTTGTGCGGCGAAGATTTTATCAGTTAAATTGTACCCCGCCTACAAACGACGTATTATTTGCAAAGTGACAAAATTAGGCCAAAATAATTAAAACGTAAACGAATGAAGACGGTTTTAATAAAGTGTAGAGTAGCATCGTATAAATAGGCGACTACAATAATAAATTTCCCCAAATTACAACGTCCACTATAGAAGCCAACATTAAACTCGGTCAGACAGAATAATTTTCCAGTTATCACTAGATTTAACAAATATTTTCTATTTCACGAGATTTAACTCGACAATTCCCGTCATAGTTTGACACAAAACGTTTAATCTGACAGGTGTTTCACAGATTATACAAATAATCAGAGACAAGCACATGACACGCGTGTAAAAGAGCAAAGGAAAGTGGTATAAATCCTCAGCCGTCACGCCCGGCGTTACGCTTCCGCAATTTTTGTAATGCTTTATCTAAATAATCATCTTTAATGTACAGTCGTCAACTTAAGTGTAAAAATTTCACTACGTAAATGGCTGGGAGATATTAAGCCGTTGGTTTTGGCCAATTAAAGCTAGAAAAAATGCTGCAACAATTTTGGCTGTATTTCTGGGACAGCTTGTTGGTCTTTTCAAATGACAGTATGACATGTGCAATAATAGTCTTAAACTAGTGTAGAAACGTGTTTAATAATGTGAATTTGAGGACATTTACGTTTATAAATAGTTGTGAACTTTAAATATGTACTTCACAAGCGTTTTGTGCTATTTATTGCAACTGGCGAGGAAAAACCCTCTTCTGTTGACTGTGCCAATAATAGAACTTTGTGTAATTAAAGATACCTTTAAGAATGTCATAGATAAATCAATACTGTGGTAAAAAATAACAATCCGCGGAAGTAAGACATTGTTTAATATTTTATCTGAAAGTTCAAGGCGTCGGAGAGGTCATGTCATTTAATACTTGACTTTTAGTGTTCTGAAGAGATAAAAATATTGGCAAAGATTACGATGCAAAAATATATTCATGTACATAGTTTGTTTTATGCATACAAATAAAAAATAAACATTTTAAATAAAATTGACCTCCTTTCGGTTAAACACTTGCAAAAAAACCGTAAAAAAAAACTTTTGTCATCACTAGTACGGTTGACTCATAGTTCCCGCTAGAAATTCGAATCGAACCGTAACGCCTATTAACAATTATACTCGAAAATAGAAATAAAAAAACTCTATTAGCGCACTCTTGCTAAACCTTTGCCAAACATGAAATAATTTCATTAGAAATGTTTATTTAGTCGATTTTTACGTGTCTATTTTGTTCGACTATTTTAGTTAAGCAGTGTAAACCATTGACCGTTGTCTGAGTTCATACCTAATTGAAAAGAAAAGGAGACAAAGATAATTTTCATTATGATACATGATACATTGTACAATGTTGTATGGATCTTTTACGGATCGATGTTTGTAAACATTCGTGATTATTGTTTTTAGGGTTCCGTACCCAAAGGGTAAAACGGGACCCTATTACTAAGACTCCGCTGTCTGTATGTCTGTCTCCAGGCTGTATCTCATAAACCGTGATAGCTAGAAAGCTGAAATTTTCACAAATGATGTATTACTATTGCCGCTATAACAACAAACACTAAAAATTAAAAAAAAAATATTAAGGGGGGCTCCCATACAACAGATATGATTTTTTTGCCGTTTTTATAGATAATGGTACGGAACCCTTCGTGCGCGAGTCCGACTCGCACTTGGCCGGTTTTTTTTAATGTATTTAATTAACAAGATGGCGGCCTGTGTTCCAGTTTTGGCTACGCATCTGAAGATCCTGGTGCTAGTAGTGGTTTTTAAAAGCATCTCAACGCTATGGCTTGTTGTTTACACAGGAGTAGACAGCAGCGAATACCTAGTACACACGGCGACACATTAAGCTATACATTTCCAGTAAAACATGGCCTCGTTTTGTATAGATTTCCCGTAAAATGCATTGACATTTCAACAATCTCATGTCGATTTTGTATAATTCCGCTGAAAAAGAAATAGTTTTTAAGGATTTATGCCCGGTTGATGGCAAGAGACTCGCCCCCTATTACCTGGGACTTAAGCATAACTGGCGAAATGGGGGTGACCTATTAGGTACACTTCTGCCTAACCTGACGGGGATTACAGGCGTGATGTTATGTTTTATTCCTATATTATACTTAATATTCCCAAAAGAAGGGTAATGGTTTTAGTATAAAAAGAGAAGGTACATATTTCTTATAGGTAGCTATAATTTTACACAAAAATCCACATACACGTTATTATTTCTCGTTGTTTTCAGTGCAACGCGTACTTTATTTAATATTCAAATTATGTAACTATACTAACACGCAATCGGCGTTCGACCTACAACAGTTGGTTTTATTTTTTGCTGTTTATGATCCTAAGTGATTAACTTTCAACAAGTGTTTTTTTACGTTATTTTGAACATTACCTTAGATTGTGTGAAATTTTGTAAAAGCCTATTACAGATTACGCAGAGATAAAAGAGTATTTTTTAAATGGAATTTTATGTTACTGGCTAGCACATATGAAACTTTGAAGATACTATAACAGAATTTCAAGTCTGAAAGCCTTGCTTGCAACCAGTCTTTCGAAGGAAAGAAAGAAAGAAGAAGAAAGATCAGCATCCTTAGACTGGAAGCCGACCCCAACATAGTTGTGAAAAGGTTGGACTACAGAATTACATCAGAGAATAATCTCTGATGAAATTACCAACGTAATGTTTGTTTGTATCTAATAATATAACTAACATAACTATTGCGTAAACAAAAGAAATATACAAGCCTATACAAGGTGAAAGGGACACCGAAGCCAAAACGGTGACCACGTATTCAGTACATAATTCTGAATGATGTACTGAATACGTGGTCATATAGACATTTTTCATTAGTATTAAAAAAAAAACATCTGTGTCGTACATTTTGACCGCATAGGTCTTGCAGTTTTGTAGGAAGCAGCTGTTTTTTCAATAACCAACGAAACATTTTTATATTTTTCAGAATGAGGTACTGAATACGGGTAATCGTCTAAGCGCCGGTGTCCCTTTTACCTTGTATAAATAACTTAGTAGGTAGCTTATAGCTAGTTAGCTGACAGCAGAACTAACCCATATAACTACATTGCTACAACTAAGGCATCTTATGTCTTTCGAAAATGTCAACAAGAGGATGCTGTTGGTAAACATTTTAAAAATGTGTTTGAATTGTATTGCCCAAAAAATAGACAGTTAGTTTCGATTTTGCCCACGCGCCTAAATATCCATGTAAAAATATTAATACTGAAAAAGAGAATGCTCATGGAAGTATGGAATCCCGTACCATGCTGCATCAAAATCAAACCTTGTTTTTTATAGACTACACTGATCGTATTAACTCCTACAAAAATTATTTTTGAAAAAAAAAACCCGCGTTTCAGAGTTATTTTATAAAATCGAAACTAACCTAAAAAGTAGGTCTATTTTTTCGACGCTACCAACGACGTATTTTAACACACATACATTACATTATTGCTCTAAAAACAGCGTAATACACTAATATTAGTAAGAATTACGAGTTAAAGTAACATCCACAGTATGCTTGACTGAAACTCGATTTTATTTTAGACCTTTATATTGCCAATAGTCAGTCAGTACAGTACAAATGTCAGATGCCACAGATAAGATAACTATAAACCATAGAGTATAGTAAGTGCTATAAACTAGTCGGGATTTAGGGATGTAATCGATAAATCAAAATCTTTAGGCTGAGAAAATCTATTTTGTTGCAAATAGCAATAAACCAAACTAAATCGATTTGGTGTACTGATCTTACTTAATTGTAATTAATTTTAGAGTCCGCTCGACAGACAAGGGTTTGTTCAATTGAAACGGAACGTCATTTATATTCAGTTGAAACGGAACGTCATACAAAGGGAGTAAAACAATATTCATACTTTTAAACTCGAAAAGTATATTTCCAGTTCAAAAATCAAATCCCCGACGCGTAATGCCGTAAAAAAATATGAAACTAATTACTATAATATTTTGGTTTTGAGGCGCGAGACTTTTTGGTACCAACTTTGGTCATTGTCCTTTGAAATTGCAGTTCGGTACCTAACAAAAAAGCAGCTATGAAAGAGACCTACTAATCGGTATTGATCTCTTGTTCATTTTCATTAGGTTTTCAGTCGTCATAAATGTCATGATAACGATGAGAACTGACTGGAATAATAAAAGTAATAACTAAATCAAATAAAACACAAAGGCACAAAACAAACAACCAAAAATAACTCGACCTTTTTTCAAATTCGCAAAATTCGAACGTTCACGAACGTTCAAAATTTGAACATCCAATATGGAACATGTGTTGCCATTTACATGCAATATTAGGGTTTGGTTACACGGCCTCGGGCGAGTGTGGGTGGGATGGTGAAATTGAGTTAATTTAATTTTTGGCTAATGACTTATCCAAGGCTGTTTGTGTACTTGCCTTGGTCAGTTGAAAGTTGTTACTTTTTATGAAGATAATTTAGAAATGTTCGAATGATCTTTTGGGCAAGTTTCAAGTTTTCCTGTATACTTGGAACAATTTTTTTATATATTAATACTTATTGCGTATTCCCAAATGTTGCTATTGTGATCTATGATTCTGTTTAAATTGTCATTAGAAGCTAAAATGTTACTCTATTATTGCTTTGAAGTTTGAACTAACTTAGATATTCTGATGGAAGATTTGAATCAAAGAACATCGTCTGTGGTCCTATCAGTTAAGCTACTTACCGGTGTATTGTCTGAACAGAGGGCCGAAACAAAGTGTACTTTAACCAACTAATCTGTGCAGGCGGAAAACATAGAACTAAAATATTTATTTATTTTTATTTATATAAAACACATACCACTAATATCACAGGCTTATACAATAGTGTAGTTATAGCTAAAGTTCTTACAAATATTATACTTACAATAAATTATAGATATTAATTAACAACCAAGAGTAATTTTACAAAATGCGGCCCGTGTGAATTCGCTCAGCGTACAATTGAAGCAGTCAATCTGCTGTGACATATTATTGAGGGTACGAAGGGCGCGCGCCAGCGGAGGTCCCATTAAAATAGATAGACAAATTTTAACACAGCGTTCAGTATGTCTATCCAAAGATAAAACAAAAAAAACACTGAAAAGCAAAAAAAAACCGTTTTGTGGATGTGTTTATTCTAGAGTGCTAGCAATTTATTATTTTTGATCGAAATAAAAATGAATGGGACCTTAAATATTTATGCATATTTTCTTGACAAGCAGCGTCACCTCGACCTGCATACTTAAAGTGGAGTGGTTTTGACTACTATGATATTCTATCAACGATAACGATGATAATACAGTCAAAAATGTATTGGATTGACATAAGCTATCGAAAAGCTTATGTCAATTTTGTTGAAAGTGATTGCAGAAATACGAAAGTCATTCAGACTCCGGACTCATGTTGGTCGAAGCAAGAAAAAACTGCTCAATTGGAGATTCATTGACGATTCTGCCCGGCACGCATGACCATCGTAGAATCGGGTTTTGTCAACGGAAGAATCGCCAAATTGACAAGAAATCTACGGTGGTCATGCTACGCGTGCTGGAGTGTAAACGTGGTTCCACAAACGATGGTGCACCTAATTTCCTGCGTGCCCTGTTGTCTGTTTATTACAGGGACTGATCGACGCTGTCGCTACTGAAGGCGCCAAACTTGTAGTCCTAGTAGATTCCAACTCAAACCCAAAGTCGATTGTCATTGACACGCTAAGAAGAATACGAATCGCTCTCAAAGCGTCACTTCGTCTAGGCCCACAGATGAATAGGTCAAAGTCACTTTCGATTAATCCAACTCGACCTAAACTAAATTCTTAATAAGGATATCAAAGCCGAGACCCCAAAAATAACTGAACCATGAGTCAAACTAACCTGCAATTGTGACGGAAGTGCGGCCATGTCTTAAACAAGAAGTAAGCTGACACGATTTAACAATAACAATAATGATGCAGGTATCACGCTTAGGCGGTCACGTCAAGAATATTTCACGATGCAAGCGTGTGGGGTGTGGTGCAAGTTATAGGGGATTAGGCCCGAAAGCGGAGACCAGCAGAGCGGTAAAGAGATGTGTGAAATCGACCAATCACATTGGATAAAAACTAAACTGTATATTATTATATTCTATTTCCGTGTAAAGTTCGACGTTCAAAAGTAACTTTTAATGGCCTAATTGAAACAAATGGTTTGACTTTGGTCAAAATCCAAATAGCGTCTCTCGTATCTCCTGTGCAAAGTCGAATCTTGCACGTTTCCTCTCCGCTCCACTCATAACCAGGCCTTAGAGGGGCCGAATGTTGATCGAATGATGGATTATGTTGTCCTAGTGATTGAGCAAGAGATTAACAACATAAACTGCATTCAAGATGCGGGTGATTGATGTCTCTTGTAAAGTGTGAAAGACACGCCGCATTGACCAAAAACATATTTGAAATTGGTCTGTCTACGGACAAAAGAACGTTTATTGCTTCGGCGTATTAAATTTTTTAAGACATTTAGTACATGCACATGCAATTGGAAATAGTAAAATTGCAGTAGAGCTCAATTTTCACATTGTCGAATCTTTATCTATAGAGCGAATATGAACCTTATGTGCATAAAGTTAATATTCTTACTCGTATGATACGCTTAATCACAGTCGCTTTTAGGAATATGCATATTAACTTTATACCAATAAGTTTTATCTTCCGATGAAGCGCGGCTGAGCTAAGTCTGAGTTCGCTCTAAAGATATACCATAGACCCAGGCCTCCTCTCTGTCAGTTGTGCTGAGGAAATGACAAAATCGAATCATTTACGCGACTCGCGGCCTTAGTTTGGCACATTTACCACCATTTTAACACTCTTAATACTCGTAAATCGAAACGAGTGGTGAAGATAGTCTCATTTTCCCTACCTACGCCAGTTAAAGACAATTAAGTCACAATAGCTTAATTCACAAATCCCAATTACGTAGCTATAGACTTAGCCAAAAAAACAGCGAATACAAACAAAATTACGCAACATTACCATTTATGATATGACATAATTATTTATTTTGCGCGGGAGTAGTATCACACTTAAAAATTAAAAGTCAATAAAAAAAGACTATTTAGGAATCGACTAAATTATTAGTTTGGACTACTAATCGATTTGCGTTTTGACTCATAATAGTTTATGTTACCTTTTGACTGTGGCTTCGCTCGTGTGGCTGGCGGAAAACTTATCACAGGAACATTATCATCATCATCTGCCTGCCCTTGTTCCATATTACTTGGGGTCAGCGCAACACTTTTTCTTCCATTCTCCTCTATCAGCCGTCACGCTATCATTTATTCATTTTTCTTTCATTTCATCTCTTGGACAATCCATACTATACATCCACAGAGGAGCTCGTGTCCAAATAATAACAGCCGTACGGGTCGATCTTCAAAGTTAAGCCGCGCTTACCAAGGTCGATCTGTGGATAGGTGACCATTTATTACATATTGAGTTTCCTCCGTGCCGCTGAACGCACATTAAGCCGTTGGACCCAGTTGTCATTTGTAGATCTTTGACAGTCGTTACAAGTAGTCAGTGGCCCGAAAGTCTGACAACCAGTATTACTAAAGTGTACCGTATTTACCCAGTACTAAGTGGGTTGTGTTGGTCAGATAGGCAGTCGCTCCATGTAAAATACTGGAATTCAGCTGCATCTGGAAAGACTGGATCTTTGGAAGCCGACACCAATAAAGTTAGGAAAAGGTAAGGTGGGTAGGTGCAGAGATGACATCCACGGGAACATACTACCTGGATAAGAAGTATTGTATCTCCAATAAACCTATGTCATAGTCTACTTGTGTACCTACATCGAAATCCATTGAAATCAAATCAAATTGAAATCCATTGAAAAGGTAAAAGACAGACAAAGTTCCTTTCGCTTTTTAAATATACATAACTGTAATTAGGTTACAGACAAATATGGCAAACACATTTTTTTGTACAAAATGTAGGCCAGACGGACGCTCCTATTTAGGCGGCAGAAACAGATGTCTACCACGTACCTAATCAGTAATCATAAATTATAAACACTACCAAACTCCTTTGTTTGAGTAGTAAACATAGTTTTATAAAACATTTAAGTATGCTTTTGTTGTTGAATTAAATGAATACATTAATTATGTGGTCTGTTATTCACTCATTGTTGAGGTTAGGTTTTATTTTTAGTGGTTTTTGTATCCGTGAATTAATTTGCAATGTGTCAATGTTTACTTTTTTCTGCCGGGATACACCGACCTTATTCCTAAGTTCTAGTGTTAAATACTCGCTTTCCACCACCACTGAATTTAACCAACGAACTTCTGTATTTTTATATCTCTTTGAGCTGTGCAATGATTTTTTTACATGTCTCAGATTGGGTGAAAGAAACAGGTGCTATGCCCAAAGTGATACATTATTATGCTTAGTTTTGTGAAATGTTTTTGCAAATTACTCCTGGTTTTCGAAAATATATTTACAACTAGCTGTTGCCCGCGACGTCCGCATGAAGTTATTAGATACTGATTTAAATCTGATTTTATTAACAATTTCATGGGTTTTAATTTATTTTTGCACGAAAACTCTAATCTTTTTTCTAAAATGAAAGTAGCCTTAGTAACTTCCTTATAACATCAGCTATCTGCCAGCTATTAGCAGCTATTAGCCGGTACAAACGGACAGACAGACAATTTTTTTTAAAACATATTGTTTTGTTATAAGTACCGAATATACTTTCTTATGCATTCAGTAAAAAGCTGTTATTTTGAACAGACAATTCAGTTATATTTATTTGTATTGATGATTCCTTTGACGCTTCTAAATTGGACCATATCGCTGCGTAGGGGCGGTCTAGTGTTACCTGCACCTGCTGCTGACGTCACTTCCCGTCATTGTCACTACCGGCCCTTTGTCCCTTTTAAAACAATATATTTTACATTTTAATGTTACTACAACTACTGTCACGTAAACTTTACATAATTTTCGCAAAATATTTCCATTTTCCGCTTGCAAAGTTGAATAAAAAATGTTTACACAGGTAGATTTTCCCGCGTAACTAAACGTCAAAGAATAACTGCTATATAAAAAACTATAAAGTATCATGGTCTATCTTGTTTATGGTGAGCAGTTAAATCACCAAGGAGGTATCATTATTTAAAATTAAACACGTATAAGCAGATGACATAACCTCGAAGGCCAAGTTCAAATAAGCACAAAAGAACTTGACTTGACTCGCCATTTTTGGTCAAGAGGTGTGATTCAGATTGTGAGTCATGATCAATGTTGCACATGACATCATATTCTGGTCATTGCTTTATTTGTAAACTGTAAATTACGAGATGAAGATAGCAGTGATTTTCAAGATGAATCGATCGATTAAATTCGTCCTCAATAAATCGATAAAATTTATTGACTGCGAATACCTAGGTATGTGTTTAGAGACGATATAAATAAATACTGGAATAGTCATAAAGTTGCCAGTTTATGGTAATGATGTGATTGTTTTTAAATCTTCTATTTGAATAAATATTGACTCGAGAAATAGTAGATTATAAAATAGCAGTAAATCTTTCGGTTTTGGTCACAACACTTTATGGCATTGTTAATTAAATTGTTCTCATAATGATGTTTGTTTCGCGATTTTTATCTTAGAATACGGAAGACATTGTTGACAATGTCAATTGTTCATACTTGTAAGCTTTTTCCCAGCCATGTTTAGGGTGGATTCGAGTCTAAAAATAGGTACGTTTAATATCCTACTAATATACTCGTATATGTATGTGTAAAAGTATGTATGTTTGATACTCAATCGCGCAAAAACGGCTCAACGGATTTGAATGAATTTTGGCACACTGAAAGAAAAGAAAGAAAAAGTATTCACAGGACAAAACAAAAAATGGTTAAATTAACAATATTTTTTTTTTTATAAAACTTAAGTTTTTTTCTTTTTATTCCGGTAAATGATGAATTCTGAAGTCCACCCAAACGATGTCGGGCATAAGCTAGATTAAATAAAAAAAATGGTGTTATAAATAATAACTGAATTTAAAACCAAGCTGATTTTAACTGCGTAAGATTCCCTCAAGCAAGGATGCAAAACCCAAGTCAATGCGAAGACGACTTAATTGAAACGCGACCTCAACTTAATGGAGCCGGGATTGCCTTAGCAAGACTATTACCGAAGCCTTCTTAGTCTACAGTTGCTACTCTATTAAGGATTAAGTCAATTACTTCTCAACGATCAAGACCAGAGTCTGAAGTAACTTTTATTAGGTTTAAATCCAATGTAATAGGGGCGAGTCTATTGCCATCAACCGGGCACAAATCCAAACCCGCCCGTGGCAGCTACTGAGAAACCCTTGTTGGAAAAACTCGATAACACTTCCCGACCTGAGAAACCATCCCAAAAAATTGGTAAAAAAGATAATTTAACAACTTAACCCGCAAGTAAAATTTCCGAAAATCCGGGATATGATATTCATTTTTTAACACGTTGAAAGAACCTCCCTTTTGGCAAAATTTGCAGATTGAAAGTTGATTGTGTAAAGGCCACACAATGGCATTCATCAGACTGTGAAACTCAATTTCATATTAATTATTAATACTGAAGTCTGGATTATACCAACGAAACCACTTTAAACAATTTGCCCTCATACTAGTCATCTCAACTAAAACTTCGAAACTAGTGGCCACTGATTAAATTATTTCTTAACCTTTGTTCGAACAGTCTAGAATTTCAGCGGTGTTGTCAAGAATTTGAGTTAGATCTAGATTACTATGACAACGACCGTTCGGTCTAACTTTCACTTAACCTTGGTGTCTGTGACCGAAACTTCGCCTAAACGGTACGTGTCATATTGACACAGATAAAATATTCATAATGTTGCCATATATGTGACAGGTTGGATGATTTATAGCACTAGCAATATTGTTTGAGTTATTTTTGCATTACAAACGTTGGGATTTGGTAAATGAATCATTGCAGTTTATTTCGCGGTCATTAGTAGAATTATTGAAGTAGCAGGTTTTCGCATATGGCTAGTAATTTCGAAAAATAGCATAACTTTGGTAATGATACCTTTGCCTGTTTGCTTTTTTTATAACTGTTTCCATCCTAAGGCACGCACCTCTGATTTTTTTGGGATTCATGTGCGTATTGTTATCACTTGCTTCGGAGACGGAAAACATCGTGAGGGAACCAGCATGCCTGAAAGATATTTCTTGACGGCATGTAAAGCCAAGAATCAGAGGCCCATGGACGGCATAAAAACTCTGACACCAGGTTAGGCACTAACCACACAATAAAGAAGAAGACTGTTCATAATTATTCTCTCTTAATTTTCTCTGTTTAGTATGGTTTTAAGTTTTCTTCGAAATAGTAACGTACTAAGTTCACTTTTCAGTCTCTAAATGTAGCTAAACAAAACATTTTACCCAACATAAACACACAATCTAACCTGTTTACTACAACCTACCTATAAAATCCGTAGTAACTAAACGCAAAGTTCAGCTTACCGTAAAGTCTGCAAACAAAAAGGTTTATTTATTTTCCAGCATTCTTAACTATGACTCAATCGTCTTAACACAAAACAGACAGAAACCAAACCAGAACGGGTAAACAAAGAGAGCAGCGGTTTATAATTAATTAAAGTGCTAAATCACGCTGTTTTGGGTTCGCGGTTTTAAAACTATGTAGGTATTTGAAGTGAATTAAGTTTATATGTCGCACTAGCAAAATTTTATAATAAAGTAGCATAATATGTGTGAAAATCTCTTAACATAACATAATAAAATAATATAATAATTTATTTAAAATAAACAGACTGTAGATTACAGCTTTTTGACTTAAATATAAATTGAAGCCTACCTAGGCTACAAAATAGCCTGTGTTTAGGAGACACAGTTTCAATTCCTAGGTACTAATGGCTCTAGTACGTGTTACATGTTCAGATTGGCAAAAGTGATCATTAACAGACGGCTTTGCAAGGGAAATCTACAATGAGTAAATGATAAAAAAATAAAATGAAGTAAAAAATAAATAAAGTAAAAAACAAAATAAAGGCAATCGCAACATGCAATTAAGTATGTGGGTGTGTTTCGGGTCTGTGTGTGTGTGTGAGTGCGAATTTGTGTCTAAGTGTGTGTGTGTTCGTGCGTGTGTGTGCATCTGTGGGAGTAATTAGTGAATGTTGTCAGTCGTTAGATAAATTTCGGTTTCGTCATAATTTAGGTTTAATAGGAATGAACGGATATACTTTTTAGAATTGAAAAGTTTATTTTTGTGAACATTTGGTTATTGCTCTTATTATTGTGAACAACATTTACTAAGGAAACTAAACAAAACAGCTGTTCTGTACGTTTTGTCCAGTTATGTGAATATAAATGTATGTAGCAGCTGATTTTTTAAATAAAGATTTCGTTTATAATAAAAAAGCTAAGGCCAACTCGCTTGCGTGAATAGCCATATTTTTAGCTTATTCATGTTAGGCGTCAAGACCCTATGTTTGACCCGCGTTGGGCGCCAAAAACCTAACAGTAGCCCCACGTCGGGCGCCAATATAAGGTTCCTGGCGCCCAACGTAAATTATTTACCGATGCCCGCATATTTGTACGGTTTTCCTTCAGAATGGCACGCAGTTCTTACATACTTTAACGCGCGAGAAACCCTACAGTACTGCTTTATTGAGGTCTAACATAAAGAATTTAGCACGATAGTCTAGCGATAATATTATATCATTGAAATATCCTGATTTTATAGATATTGCTGAGCTTATAGATATGTCTAATTTTCGATGATTTTCATATACGTAAAAGTTAATGCTTTTTCGTTCTCCTTCTTGTTTACACATTTTTTCATACGCCTGTCTGTTTCGCCCAGATTCATCGTCAACAAAAGTCATTAGGTGTGAAACTGTAATCCTGCACACTAAACGTGACGGTACCTAAATTATGTACGACAATTAGTAATTGCAACTTCCACAACCGAAACTTACTTAGTATGTAACTAATAATAACAATATAATCACAAATTATATTTAAACACGTTCTTTATTTTATATTAGTTTGTAATAAATTACTTAGTACTGCAGTGAATGACCGTTATCGTTTCGTACGTGCTTTTTAGTAAGTGCTCTGTTAGTCGATTTTTTGTGTCAATCACATTGAAGTTTGTTTCTTTTAAACAATGCCCGCATGTTCCAGTTCCTTAACATCACACAGTAGTTTTATGAATTTTTAAAACGGAAATTGTATGATGTGTTATGGTAGGGCGAAAAGATTAGGCCATGACTATTTTCCGATAAAAAAAATACATTGAATTTTAAAATTGTGTTAAACTACGAGTGCTAGTGGATTACTTCAGTGGCTCCCAGCAGAAACGTTTCCACATTGCTGTATTTAATTGAGTTGCTGAGAATCGAGTTGACCGGCGTGCGATTGAGGAGGCCTATGTCCAGCAGTGGACTGCTGCAGGCTGATGAAAATGATGATGATGTATTTCAATCATAAAAATTTCGATGTCTAAAGTCTTTTTCATTCTCAAAATCACAATAACTACTGAGATTTTGATCCTGTATAAAAAGTTAATAAAATAAATGCAATAAGTATGTGTAAAATTATTTGCAAGGCTGATAAAATTAGGTCAAAATATATAGTTTTTTATGAGTATCGGAAGTATGAGATTAGTAATTTTCTGTGGTCTGGCTATTGTAACTGAAGACGCGCTAATTTCAGTCTGGAATTAGTAACGTTGGCGTTAGTCTCAAAATATAACTGGATACGAAGAGGTTAACTAAAGCGTATTATGTAATATTGTAGTTGCAGACAAAGTATATATTAAGGTACCTAAAGAAATGATTACGTTATTCTCGTATCGTTATTTAAGTAAGAATAGACTTGCAAGCGTTTGTTTATTAATGTTTTTGTTTTTTTTATTCTTAAACTTTTGTATCAATTTATAAATAGAAAAAAAAATAGTGGAGCGCACTAAGTATGTCTTTTAGAATGTAGCTTAACTTAAATACATAAGTATATGAGCTACCTATTTACCTCATAAATCATTATTGTCTTACGCCTCATCGTAATGGTTATCTAAAGTTTGTCTATGATAAATATAGTTTTTATTCTAACAACACATCACATAGATCTGAGCGAATGAGGTCCGTTTAGGCGCGTTGCATTCCGACATACCAACACGTAACGGACTTTCACTTTTAAAATATGTTTTCATTTTATTCGCGATGCGGATTATAGCTATATCTTTGCCTGATGGGTGCAAAAAATAGATTGAATGGCTCGTCGGATGGGTAAATAGATTTATTTCTTCCGTATTGTTGGTGCAAGCCGCAGGTGAATGGTCGTTAAATTCACTTTGATTTCTGAGAGCATTTAGTGGACGACGGACGTTGATTAAATCGCTTTGTTTATGACCGGGACAAGAGTTTTCGGCTTACTAATGAAGTGGAGAGTAGCAGTAATCTGTTCCCTTGCGGAATCTGACGACATTATAGTAACCTTGAATAAGGGGATAGTGTTCGTGCTGAAGTTGGCTTCTGGAGATCTAATTTGGCTAGATGGGGTATAATCGATCCATCTCAGACACAATGCGAGTGTGGAGCCCCAACACAGGATATGCCATACCTCTCCTGCCCGTCGTGCACAACTAATTGCACCTTCCAGGATTTCAATGAGGCAAACGACAGAGCTGTCCAGGTTGCTACGTACTGGTCGGGCAAAATCTGTGTTATCGATTCGAGAAGAAGAAGAAGATAAGGGCATCATTAGATAACATTTGTTAACTCAATTCTCATTCAGTAAAAGGTGAGCCCTATTAATGATAGCACAAAAATATGGTGATAGCCTACAAAGATCCCACTATTTGATCACAGGTTTCCTCTATTTGATAGGGACGTAACGTACTCCTGAGTTCACACACAGTGGCAAACCGTCAGTGAATTCGGTAGTACAACGCAGGCCTAGTGGAGGTCAGTGGTGTCACATATCTTCGAATGTTTTGGTTCTATGATATGTGATGTTCCTCATAATGTTTTCCTTTACCGTTGTATGATCTGATGTTATGATAACAAGAATTATGCTACTACCTGTAACTATTATAACAATGACTATGGCGGTTTATCTATTATGTAATCGCGCATGGTGGGTCATAAGATCACGGTCTTGCATAAAACGCTTGCAGTTTGCTTGTTCATTGATTCGTTGCATTATGTCTTATGTCATACTTATTATGGCGCGGTTTGTTATTCTTTTTTTAAACAACAACGAAGAACGTTGACGTTCTTTATTTGAACGTGGTTTTCTATAAATGTTTTCCTGTAGCTGCAACCAACAGTCAATGTTGCTGCCCTGTCTTAATTTACCAGCTGTTGCTACCATATAGTATGTATATTCGCTAAGTGAGCTGCATATACTAATGTTCTTGCTGCTGATCGTCGGGTTCCGTGTTTAGTTCCCAGGCCTGGCAAGATTTATTGAATTTTTCTATTAGGAATTTCACAGTAGAAGCCACGGAGTATAGATATGTGCCCGGTTGATGGCAATAGGCTATTACATGAGACTTGAGACATAACTGGCGAAATGTGGGTGTACTATTAGGCACACCTCTGCCTAACCCTTCGTGGATTACAGGCGTGCTGTTATATTATGTTATTTTAACCCGTCAAACTAAGCTAAACAATAACCTGCTAGGATTGGGTTCAAGTCATTAGTACAACGAGTGGGGATTGATCGCACGATCTTTCGTTAGCCATCACAATTTAATCGTTGTACTATTGCCGCTTCCATGCGTTCATATTGTTATATATTATGTAGTTGTGATACATAATGTAATTTCGTAAGTTATATAAAGGTAAATTGAATTGCGTTTTTACACGCGCTTCTTTCTTGAAGATGCAGAGATTATAATATTTTTGACAGAAGCGACGTTTAAAAAATAACTTTTTAATTGAAAAAGACAAATAAAATTCAAATTCATATTGTCTGTAATAATTTCACAGCAATGTAAATAGTTCTTTTTTCAAAGACAAAAAGAGCATTAATAAACGCATTGCTCGCTGCGTGTGGACGATTTTAGATATTTTCCCAATGCTATTTATTCATTTTGACAATTCAACAACGTTAATTACGTCTTTTACGACGTCGAGCAGACGAATTTTCTAACATATGAATATATATAAGCAATGTATTCGGAATTTCTTCACAGTCCTTTGAAATGCGATAGAAAATGGTGGATGCTATTTTCTTTCACCGTTACATTTTAACAGCTATCACAGATTTCGTAACCGGCATTCTTGATTGAAACTGTTTCCCGCGTCTCCACTGCAAGCCAGTCGGTCACAATCCTGGTTCCAATTTGACCTACCTCACGAAAATAACACATTAATAAGTGGGTCGTGTGAATCGCGCCAGATCGTCTTTTATTTGCCGCCACGTGTTACGTCACAATCGCAGTGCAGAATTTTGCAGTGTAGTCTTAAAATTCAAAAGTTTATTTGTCGCAGGAGAGAGTTTGGGGTTCTTTGTCAAACACTTTAGGAGGCCTAACCCGTACCCCAGTGGCACACTTTTCGATCACGAACGAATGAAAGGATTTTATGATGTGATAAAGATCAGATAATTTACGAATTTCCTTTAATGTTTGAAAATATCGTCTACTCGATAATGTATACAGCGTGTAACGGAAGGGGGGTATCAACCCTGAAGGAGGTGAATGTGCTCATGAAACTCAACAACTTTCCCCAAAGAACATAGGTCGAAATATGAAAAAAAAATTGCCCTCCCTTACAAAACTGACTACCAGCTGATTGATTTACTATGGGAGGCCAAATTTTTTTTTCATATTTCGACCTATGTTCTTTGGGGAAAGTTGTTGAGTTTCATGAGCACATTCACCTCCTTCAGGGTTGATACCCCCCTTCCGTTACACGCTGTATAACCAATCAATGAATTATCAATATGCAAAGATAAAGAAATTTATAATATATTTTATAGGTTAAACAACAAGATAAGATCCCTTTTATAGAGCAAAATTTCTCCATAGTCAGCCAGGCCAGGTGACACAATTTCGTAACAATCTAATCTCGGTTTCCTCAGTCTTTCTGTTTGTTCAACAGATAAACAAAAATTTGACCTATTTTTATAGAATTGCAATTAATATTAATAATAAATACATATTAATACGCCCAAAACTGAGTAGTACAGAATATAACTAAAGATTTTATGACAATTTCATTATCTTATCATTTGGTTTTGACATGAATATGGTTTGTCGAAAGTAGATACAATTGCATTATGTAGTTTCAAATGAGAGAGAGAATCAAAAGCTGTCGCGAAAAATAAACGTATTTTTCTTTCTGTTTTTAGTGGTTGAATAAATCTAACTGCAATAACATCTTCTTGCCTCAGTAAATGCAGCAAAATCTAACACAACTGACTTACAAAACTCAAATAGTAGATCTAAGGCCGCGGCCCCATGTCCACGGCGCGGCGCCGGCCGCCGTGTGACGTTGCGGCGCCGCCGCCGTAACACGGCACGACGTCGTGCCGCAGCACGGTGCCGCAGCACGGTGCCGCGAACGGTGCGCCATCCATTGCCCCTTTCAGTCGATATTTCGCAGTTGATTCGATCGACTGAGGCCGCGGCCCCATGTCCACGGCGCACCGTCCGCGGCACCGTGCTGCGGCACGACGTCGTGCCGTGTTACGGCGGCGGCGCCGCAACGTCACACGGCGGCCGGCGCCGCGCCGTGGACATGGGGCCGCGGCCTTAGACGAACAATAATACAGTTGATGCCGAAATCGTAGCGTCCTCTAAGAGGCAAAAACAACCAAAGGAAAAAACGTCCCATCTGCATTCATTTTGCAACTCTTTGCCAGCAATATCTTAACTTTGCACTCAAACAATGGGTGTTAAACGCGATAATAACTCAAATCTACCCATTGTTAAGCTCTGCCATATCTCACTACCGTTTATACGTAATTGTTGTGATCATCTTGACAACGGTTTCTAAGTAAAACATGCGGAAAAACGGCACTTTGTTTCTTTGTTAGTTACTCTTTTCTTTCATTATTGTTTTTAAAACCATGATGTCATGGTGTCATGTCATTTTTGTGTATGACTTATTATTCATTTCTCATTATTATTAATCTGTGTAAAAAGACCTTTAACGAAGCTGAAAGGCACTTGTTCGCCACGTCATTGCGTTTTTTTTTTGTTCCGTATCATTCCTGGGAACCTTCTAGTTACGGAGATATCGGAGGTCAAAGTTCCAATTTTTTTTTACAAGTTTTTTAGAAATACAAGTTTTTAATGTTATAACTAAACTCTAAATACCTCCATGACCCCATGTTTTGCGTGGGTTACATTGACTCCTACGGTAAAACGTGATCTTTCACCCCAAAAAAAAAGTTGTCTCTCAGCAATATTATTTTTGCGATGATTTACTTAGTTTGATGTATAGAATATAGAATGCTTGGTTGGCCTCGTGAAGGGTCGGTTTACACCTTGTATGATTAAAAAGAAGATACATCATGTCATGTTGGACACTTCTTATGGTAACTCGGAGATGCACGGTCCCTGGGGTTTCCTCGAGGCATATTTGATTAACTTAATATTTAGGGTAATAACGTAATCTATTTGGTAGTGAACACTGTTCTGACCTCTTTAACCATTGTTTTGGTGAATTTAAAGATCCTGTTGAGTCGTATATGCTTCTATAGAGCTATACGATTCGTTTCGCGCGCTAGGCTTTAGCGCGCTAATAGGAACCTATGCAGCCATCTTGTTTTTTAAAAACAATTCCCACAGATAATTTCACAAAATGTTGTATGTCAACCAGTCGGTGAAATTGTAACTCCTTGGGAGGTCTAATAACTTCCAAGTTGTGTCGAAACTACTGGAACCACCCAGGTGTTGCCAAGGCGTTGCATATGTTTGGAATTTCTGCCGTGGGTTTGTCAAGGTCACTTGCATGACACATTAATTATACTAATGGCTTTCCAAGCGAAAGTTTAGATAGGTATTCGGTTTGACAACTTGACATTGACTCTTGTAAAATGTATTGTCCTATGTAAGCTTTATGACACTTTTGTTACTTTATTTTAAATTCGTCGAGTTTGAAAACTAGAGAAAAAAACAAAAGAAACTAGATCATTTCTTCTCTAGCTTTTAAGAAAGCTCGTAACCTTTACGGAAATAAATCTTACGAGGATAATTGTGCGAATAAATATTAATATTTGTTGAACTAATATTAGCTACCACTATCTAGGAATCTAATATTTAAATAAGTAAAAGGTGTTTGCCAGATTTTATGTAATGCATAGACAATATTTTAACGCAATCTTTCTCTTGTTACAGGACCTCATCCCCGCTCAAGATACGGAATCATACCTCCAAAAAACGCAAAACGCGATCACTAACCTCCAAGCGAAGCTCCAGGCTTCAAGAACGAACAACTTCAGTAGCATTCCTTCTGCACTTACTTCTAGTCTCATCAGCGAGAAGACTGCGATCTCCCGGCTCCCAATATCACAGTTAAGCCGCTCCAACTCACTTAACTACAGACTCAGGAGGAAAGACCACTCCAATGACAGCAGTCCTTTAAGAAGTCCTGGCCATTACGTCATCACTGGATCCACTAAAGTCCCCGGAACCACGAAAATACTTTTGAATTCCGCATCAAGGTCCTTAGACACGGACAGAAGACATGATTTGAATATGAACAGCCCGTCCTCTGATAAAGGGTTGTTAAGTAACAGTTCAGATGACAAAACACTGTCGAATAGACCTCCATACGATGTAGAGGCTATACTATCTCCTCATAGAAAGACACACACGCGAAACAGAACGTTTGAAAGCCAAGCAAATGACGTTTGCAACGCGAACCCGGCAGTATGCCTCAAGAACGTCTTGAAAAACAACGCCTTGGAGTCGAAATATCCTCGTATCGAACCAACACGTTGTCAAGGAGACAAGAAAAGCCACCAGAGAGTACTGAGCGATGGTCTCAAGTACAAATCAAACAACATTGGTTTCGGGTCATCGATTAAAAGATCGAGTTCCTTCAACACTGTTAACAAGAACAATAATTATATCGATGCTAGAATTACATCGAGAAGATCTAGTGGGCATTCGGAAGATTATAAAGATTACTCGGATGAATCCGATAATGGGTCTTATGATAAATCGCAAGAGTCTAGGTATAAGAGACAGATTATAAATAGAGGAAGAATTGATTCTCCAGATTTGAAATCGATAGCACCTGCCAATTCGCCAAGAAGATGTCCAAATACACCTGAAATGCATAGAAAATTCGGGCCGGGATTGACAAGGAATTCCGTCAGAGTGACCAATAAGGAACGCTTGATGAGTCCGAGGGTGTCTGAGCAGCCAATCGTGAGAGAGGAAAGAGTAAAATCGACCAATCACCAGAGCAGGAGGTCAGCGGAACCCAGACAGACGACGTTGAACAGGCTGACCAAATCTAGGTCTTCGACGCGGGAAGTCCAGCCTCAAAAACATCTAGATAAAGGTTAGTGCCACATCGATTGTTTGTAAGTAGGTTATGGCTCGATGACAATGATTATTAGGCAACATGATTACCGATTTGAAAGTTCGTGTCGACAGCGGAATCAGTAGCAAAACATTTCGTTTGAAAAAGTTGCCTGCCTTCCCAATGCCTTCCTTTTTTCTCCGAAGGACATCTCGCAGGTAGGTCAACCTTGGAGATTGTCGGCTGCTTAATTGGGCAAGGTATTTCTGCATGGTAAGAGTACTGGGCCATAAATAAGAGACATATTTTTAAAACAAAAACGGATTTACTGAGCGTACTCTCTGTCACATAAACTTGTGTGAAAGTTCTATAAGTCATCTTCCTTCAACTTGCTGAACCCAGTAAACTCTTATTGTTGGACTTCCTTCCAGTCTAGTTTAATCCTGTATTGATTCATGACACCGCGAAAATTAATTGGTATTCCGGCTTGCTGTAAGGCACAGGGTGGCTAAACTAATTGGTAATCGCTTAACCCAAGTCTCTCACTCTCAATGGTAAGGATGTTCCTTTATTCGATCTTTAAGTTTAACACCATTCATTATACCAGTAATGAACCTTTTGTAGTTCAAAATAAATTATTCATCAACTGTACATTGTATAGAAGTAGTGAAAGGCACCTTTGACATTCGTTCTTGTTAACAGTAATTGTTGTTTATTAAGATTTTTCAGTCACAGTCTCATTGTTATAGAACAAATAATTGTTTGTCAAAGTTCTACCTATGTAATTTAAAAGCCCTAGTTACTTTCAGAATTTGTATGTCACCACGGTAGCGTTTTCATATTGCATCAAGTAAATAGCCGTCCGTGGCTGCTGTAATTCATAGGTTATTCGCCTTGTCGTCTATTCAAGCGACAGGGTCTCATTATGTTAGTAAATAGGCTAGTACCATCGCGATTTCATTGTGTATATGTAACAGTAATAGCATATAATCTACCATTATATAATCTAGATAAATACAAATGTATTTTGTACTTATATTTTACCTATTTTTGCAAAAAGCAAATCTGTCCCAGAAAGCATATCGGCTAGCACGTACGTAGTGTCTTGGTGGACCGACAACCTTAACATGGTGGATGGTCCAGCAATGGCTGAGTCGATTATTTGATTTAATTGCCATTTGAGTTCACAGATTTTTTTGTTATTGGTTCCGAAATGACGATTCTTTTTTTTTTCTTGATAGAAATATGCTAACAATGAAATTTCGAGAGATTTAAATTCGGCATGGCCTAACATCCTACCTAATGCTTACACAATGGAGCACAATAACCATACAACCTTTGCCCTTTAAACAACAGATAAAGGAAACGATATCAAAGGAGGTTGAGTTTCAAAACCTTCATTGACTAATTTCACAAGTAAGAATACAATTGATCATAATTTCTATTTAACACACATACCGTTACTAATAGAGAATCGAGTTATCCTTGAATCGTGTCTGTTAGGTTGTAGTACTTACCGATTCGTCATGCTTGCGACACGGCGGCCATCATGGATTGGAATGCAATTTAGCGCCAAATTACGGTTTGATTTTGACAGATTGTTTTTGGTCTGAGTTTTGATTTGATTTAAAATTGGAGAGATTTGCTTCCCTTTCTTTTGGTTTCCGTTATGAAAGACCGGTTATTTTAGTAATTGAAATGATATAATTTGCTAGTTTGATTTTAAACTCCTCGTATATAAAAGGAAATATATTTTTAATAACTTAGATTCTTTTTAAATTACCTACTTAAATAATTGATACTGTTTCTTTATTTCAAAATAAATTAAATATTAAATTGGACGGTTTAACGAAATATAACTTGAATGAAATCAAATTAAATTAATTATACAACGATAAAGTTATAGGGCCATGTATCAAAGGCATTCATAGACCACCTCATATATGACCATTACTGACTACCGGAACGAATGCATGGTGTAATCGATTCTGATTACAATTACACCATCGTATTATGGATAAAATACTTGAATGACGTACTGGATAAGTCGTTGATTCGATTTGTTCCAAACTAATATAGCGCTGCCATGATTCTTTCAGCCCGTGTTCATAATTGGAACTAATACCGCCTTTTATTTTTTTTCAATACGGTTTCCACAGACAATTTCATCAATGTTTACTAACAACGTCCTCCTGAGAATATCATTCCACTGTATTATTTTTGAATTTAGAACTCTTTTAAATCAGTTTCTAAATTCAATATCGAAGCGCGACAGTACCTTGTCCGTTTTCGCTAGGAGGAATCGATGATCCGATTATATGTATTCCCTTGCTCTGCTGCAGTGTCATAAAGGTAAAGAAAATTGCCTTTGATTTCGTTCTTTTCTATGAAATGAAAATAGGATTCTTTTTGTACTCTTTCTAGAACAGGCTTACAGAAAATGCAGTGAATTATATTATTAGGCTTTACCCATAAAAAGTAGAAGACTGTTAATGCCGTTTACTTTGATGATATTTTTATTGTTTTTGAAAATAAAGTCCCTTATTTTTCATGGCTGGCCATGTAAAGGTGAAAGCGTCATGGTAGCCCGCGAAATTCAAATTTTCTTACGTTTTTTGCAATTTGCCGGTCAGTATCAGGCTGCATGTTGAACAAAATTTGATTTGCGGCCGTAATACGCATGTATTTACAGAATTATAATCATTAAAATCAAATCAATACAACTCTCTAAGTTCATTTAATCCCAACAAGTCAACAACAACATTAGTCCGTCAGTCCTTCAATGACTTGCTAATTGCAAAAAATGCAAGAAAATTTAAATTTCGCGGGCCACACTGGCGCCTTAAATAGGACGAAGTCTTTTTCGGTATTGACTACAACTTAGTTTATGAAAGAGACAAAGACATTTATTTTATTAGCAGTTCTCGCGCAGACTCTAGTCCCGTAACCAAAAAACAAAAGATACTGTTTCGGAAGATATCCCGTAAGCGAAAGTATAAACAAAAGATAGAATTTCGGATTTCTCTGTTAACTTAGTTCTAACACCATATTTAAACACGTTTTATCATATAAAAGATAACATACCAAAAAGACATCTCTCATTCTCCCACATTCTTTTCCCCAGGTCCAAAGAAGCCAAGCCAGCACCGCTCGTCATCAGCTCTAGCCACCAAAGAGATCGAGTTCTCCAACTGGAAGAAGCGGGCCTCATACGACCCGATGAAGGCGGCTCAAGAGGACAAGAGAAGAAAGCAGATGGCCAAGCGTCAGGATTGTAACAAAGATGATCTGAGCTCGCCCAGGTAAATCAACTCGAAACCATCTTGTTCTCTGTCTTGTATACAGGATATAAACGGAACCTTCACGAAGCAGTCAACCAAGCATTCTGAACATCAGACTAAGTAACTCTACGCAAAAATTATTGCTGGGAAACAACTTTTTGAGGTGAAAAATCACGTTTTACGGTGGGACTCAATGTAACGCACTACAAACATTGTGCTGGTGGATGCATCGTACGGTCAGTATGGGGGTCGTGAAGGTATTTAAAGTAAAGTTCTATCCTTAAAATCTTATAACAAAAAAAACTTGGAACTTTGACCCCCAATATCTCCGTAACTAGAAGGTTCCCAGGTTTGGTCTAGCTAGATTCTAGAACAAAAAAAAATATCGCAAAGACAAGGAGCACAAATTACCGGCACCGTAAAGGTACTTTTACACCCATTATTTAGTAGGGATTTGAAGGATTCCAGTTATAATTGATTTAAAACGTTTATTGAATTGAGTATTCTATCATGCAGTAAAGAGATTCATACATGAGTTCTCAGTTGGTCACAATCAGAATAGTAAATAGATACTTATACAAATAAGACTTTCTTAAATCGATTGAAGTTTAGACAGAACTAATTTGCAATATCCCAAAGGTCAAAACGTTGTCTGGTCACTGATATGTCAAGAATTCGATACTTTGCATTATAGTCAAAATAACATTATAGTCAAAACTACAAGGTATAAACAGACCCTTCACGGAGCTGTCAACCAAGCATTCTGTACATCAAACTAAGTAACCCTACGCTACGCAAAAAGTAATATTGGGAAACGTTAAATCACGTTTTACGGTAGGACTCAATGAAACATTGTGCTGATGGGTGCATTGAATTGGCCCATTGTGTTGCTCGACGAGGTGGGCAAGCTCTTTGAAAGAGTAATTGCAAACCGCCTCGCCGGGCACCTTGCGGGGATTGGGCCGGATCTTGCGGACAACCAGTTTGGTTTCCGCAAGGGGCGCTCGACGGTGGACGCCATCATGCGCGTGAGAGCCCTCACGACGGGGGCTGCGGTGTCCAGGGGTGGGGTGGTCTTGGCGGTGTCTCTCGACATCGCCAACGCCTTCAACTCCATGCCCTGGAGCTGCATTAGGGAGGCACTCCGGTATCACCGGGTGCCGACCTACCTTCGTCGTGTGGTCGGGGACTACCTGACGGACAGGTATGTCATATATCCCGGTCACAACGGAGAATGGAACCGGCGAGAGATGTCGTGCGGTGTTCCACAGGGATCGGTTCTAGGGCCGCCCTTGTGGAACATCGGCTACGACTGGGTGCTGCGTGCCGACCTCCCTAGCGGCGTCAGCGTAGTTTGCTACGCTGACGACACGCTGGTGCTGGCGCAGGGGAGGTCGCACGAGGCGGCGGCCGAACTGATGACACGCGGGGTTGCGATAGTCGTTGAGAGGATCCGGCAATTGGGTCTCGAGGTGGCATTGCACAAGTCCGAGGCCATGTGCTTTCATGGGCCTCGGAGCGTGCCACCGTCGGGATCCATACTCACGGTAGGAGGGGTTCCCGTCGGCGTCGAGTCGACGTTGAGGTACCTCGGACTCGTCCTCGACAGCCGATGGAACTTCGTGGAGCATTTCCGACGTTTGGCTCCCAGACTGGAAAAGGCCGGGGCTGCCTTCAAGCGGCTCCTGCCCAACCTGAGGGGGCCAAACGCCTCCTGCCGGAGGCTCTATGCGGGGATCTTGCGGTCCATGGCCCTTTACGGGGCCCCGGTGTGGGCGCGTTCGCTGAGGTTGCGTGCCAAGCACTACCTGAACGCGCCCCAAAAGGTGGTAGCCGTAAGGCTCATCCGTGGATACCGCACGATCTCCCGCGAGGCGGCGAGCCTCCTTGCCGGATTGCCGCCATGGGATCTGGAGGCCATAGTCCTCGCGCGCCTGCACGAGTGGCGCGCGGAGGTACAGAGCCGGGGGGTAACTCCGCTGCCGCGGCATATTGTCGCGCGGCGGACAGACCTCCGCCGTGATCTCATGGCGACATGGAGGGAGCGACTATCGCAACCCCGTTCAGGGCACGCCACGATAGTGGCGATAAGTCCCCTCTTTGAGGAGTGGCTTGAGAGGCGCCACGGCGCCCTCACCTTCCGCCTGACGCAGGTCCTCACCGGACACGGTTGTTTCGGGAGGTACCTGCACCAAATCGGGCGGGAGGAAACGCCCGGGTGCTACTATTGCGAGGATCGACCGGAGGACACGGTGGAGCACACCGTGGAGGTCTGCTCTGCTTGGGCGGAGCACCGCCGTGTCCTCGTAGCGGCGATTGGCGGCGGCGACCTCTCGCGTCCGGCCCTGGTTCAAGCCATGGTCCGGGGCGAGAGGGAATGGGAAGCCGTCGCCTCCTTCTGCGAAGCAGTCATGCTAGCGAAGGAGGCGGCGGAACGTGAGAGGGAGAGAACCTCCTCACGTCCCAGCCGCCGCGGGAGAAGCACCGGGCGTCGGGGGCCACGCCGTGATGGCTCTCGGCCACCGTAGGCGCGGGCCTGTGGACGGCGAGTAATGGGCTAGCTCGCCGTCCGTCCGTCGTATGACGACGGGCAGGCCGTGTCGACGGCGCGTTCGTGTTCCACGCGCGCCTCAAAGAGATGTCAGCAAACGGGAGGGGCCCGCAAGGGCCGGTGCCTGCCAGGGCTGCGGGACTGTTCGAAAGAGATACCGCGGCCCTGGAACATAAAGGGCCAATGAAGGAACATGGGTGTTTTTTAGTCAGTAAGAGTCTGACACTCCCTTCCGATCTGCCCAGAGCGGGAGGAGTCATTTGATGATTTCTCACCCCCGAAAAAAAAAAAAAAAAAAAAAAAAGGGGTGTAAGTACACCCTTAAATAAATACGTTGGGCGTAGTTAGAAACCCAATTTTAACACAGGGTTATTTCTCGATTCCAGCCACTCGTCACCCGTCCACCGCTCCCAATCCTTCCACACCACCAACATAGCAGACCTGGAGACCTTGGACTACTCCTCCGAAGAGACGGAAGATGACCAGCTCCTGGTCACCCTGCCGGTAGATCCGATGATCACGTCCACTCACTCGGACATACTGGACCTCCGGCCGAAGGACTATGGGAATTTGAGGAGGCAGGCCATGACTAATGATGTGGTACTGTCCAGAGATTATGTCACTAATTTCCAGGTAATTAAATTATTTTGTTTTATCTTTCACAAGCCGAGCGCTCGATAGGAATTGGCAAACATGGCTAACTTCTATACATCTTTTTTAGGAGATGATTTTAAAAATCCTGGCTTATAGTACCTTCGTTACAAATGTTACAATCAGTGTGTTTGTTAGACTGTGCATTGTCTGTCAAATTTTTATTATAAAAAAAAAACAGACGAATTGATAACCTACTCCTTTTGGAAGTGTGTTAAAAAGATTTTAGATCGATATGAAAAGCTTCATACGAATATGAACGTATACGTTTACTAATAACTTAAAAATATTTGCTAATACTATTTCTTACTTTACTACTACTAGGAAAGTTTGAAAGTCTTCTTGTTTTTTTTCCTCGTTTAAAAAGAGGCTAATTGTATACTTTGTTTAAACCATCGCAGATAAAATGAGTTTAAAAAAAAAGAAATGTATGGTGCACTTACTAAATACAATCTTACAAATTCAAAAATACATTACAGGTAAACCAAACAACACACGAAAAGAAACGCCGCGACGCTCGAGAAGCAGACAAAAGAAAAACCTTCATCATAGACGACATCACCCCAACCAAAGAGAACATAGACTTCCTAACAAAGACAAGAGAGGACTCGGTCACAGACAAGCGAAAGACGTTTATTCTCGACAGTGATACAAATTCTACAACGAATGGCAGTAGTCCCAGGAACTCGTCTATATTCAGCCATGAGAAGAATTCTTTGACTACAGGGACAAGTGATACGGAGGGCGAGAGTGGAACTGAGAGTGCTCCTGTTGTGATGAGGCATCAAGGAGGGAAGAGGAGTGCCCCTGTGCAGGCTAAACAGAGGTTAGTTGAACATCTTACAATTCTTACAGACTTTACTTTGACCAGACTCAGCGTTATGAGTTTGTTTCGGTGTTTCATATCAGAGACGTCGACTAGAAAACTTTTAACTCATTTAGTTTAAAAAAAGTTATTGAAATGTTATTTTCAACCATTTAAAAAAAAAAGATATTTTCTGATCATATAATGCATATTCCTTTCTATAGGCTAACATAGTTTTTGTGACTTAATTATACAAGGTGTAAACGGACCAACAAAAAAGTTGTAACTTTGACCTCCAATATCTCCGTAACTAGAAGGTTCCCAGGCATGGTCCAGAACAAAAAAATATCGAAATGACAGGGAGAACAAGTGCTTTTTGGCTTCGTTGCTCGTTCGGTTTATTACACCTATTAGATTATCACCTACTACATTCTGTGATGTCATATTATGACCTCAATGGCAATTTCTGGTGCCTTACGTTGTCACTGGCAATCTTAGGTCATTATTCCGATCATAACTCATCGCTGACTAATCTTTGAAACATACAATCTCGAATAATATGGTAGTTTTAAAAAAACGTACTGTGCCGACTCCGAGAAACATTGAAATGGGGCAAAAATCCAAAATAATGTAATCGTACATCTCGAAACAAATAAAAACGTTATAGGCGCTATTGGGATATAACTTGTTCTGCACATAACAACACAAACAGAAATAAAAATTCAAGTGTCCAAATCATCCCATTTTAGGTACAGCGGTGACTACTCAATGTCATCGTCGACGACCTCGATCAGCCAGCGCAAGCCGACAGTCCAGCCCCGGTACATGGATATCTCCAAGTACAAGAACGAGCAGTCCCCGAAGAACTTCCTGCGTCGGGACCCGAGCAAGACTTACGTGGGCGTACTCAACACCGACAAGGCTGTCGTCAGCAAAGGGAGCGCTCAGCATTATGAAATGGGTAAGCGAAATAATCCTCTTCTATAATATAGGCACACGAATTCCTCTATTTTCGAAATTTCACCTAGCACTGTTTGTTTCTGCACCAGCCAAAGGTTGACTGAGTAATACCTAAGGCATTAAGTCAACCTATGTATGTTTATGTGCTTGAAGTGTTAAATAAATTATAAATAATGAGGAAATCACATGATGTAGTAAAATATGATGGTTTAAAATAATATTGCAAGATGTAAACCTTGGTAAGGCATTTGATACGGTAAAACATAACATAAGCTAGAACGTATATCAGAATTTACTGCACATTTAAGTGTTCTCGATAAAGGAAAACGAACCGTAGAAATAATACGCATTACAGATCCTGGAAGGTAATGAAACAAAATAAATGAGTGTTGAATCTGTTTTAGGATACCTCAAGGCACTATTTTTGGCCCGTTACTCCCACACATGCTTCACGTTGTTTCTTTCTTACTTTTGGAATTAACCGAAGTGACGGATATGATTTTTTATTGAAAAGGATTACTAATTATAACATTTTTCTTTCAGAACAAAAGAAACAAGAATTAGAGAAGTGGAAACGAAGAGCTTCGTACGACCCGAGGAAGGCGGCTGCTCTCGGAAAGTCTAACAAGACGCCGTCAAAGACCGCTAGGTAAGTTCCCTATTTTTTTTTTTCAAGTATAATAGTCTAAGGTAGGCTGTTTGCCAGTGTTGGCTCGACAATGAGAAAAATAGATCGAGGGGGGTAGTTTAGTTTAACAAGTAGTACATTTTTTGAAATGACTGTTTTCGACCTTGATATTAACAAAGTGGTTGACTGATGAGAGACAGTCGTCAGTGTAGAGTCATCACCTAAAAAATAACGTTAAATATGTATAATCTAAAGTTTACAGGTACTAAAGAACTTAACTGGTAATTGGGCTAAGCTAACGTTTCCCAACAGAAGCAGTTATTTCGTTATGTAAAAAGGGGTCTTAAGGAGTACTTCAGTTTTTAACATATTTTTTTGTTTGCCGTATGTTATATAACCTTTTGTTTTCGTAAAGTATCTATCTTTTATTTGTAAATATATTTTGTTTTAACATTTCTTTTCTTTTAACATTTAAGTAAATTAGGTACAATAATATATTAAAACATAATTTATTGTAAATTTTAGAGCGTGACAAAACTCAAAATGCATGCAATTCCGTGTAAGTGACATGATGGCCGCCATCTTGACGTGTAAGGTTAGTCAAATGTCAAAAGTGACAGCTGTGGCGACCGCGGGTTTTCGAATTGACAGCTGTCAAAATTATTGGCACTTGGTGTATTTTTGGCGCTTTAAAAGCTTGACATGACTATGCTGCTAAAATTCTTGGTTTTTCATGTCCGTATAACATTTTATTGAATTGTATTTTGCTGAGATTTTTTATTTTTTAATATGTATGTATTTTGTATGAAGAATCAAGATGTCTGCTTAACTAATGCTTTGCCCACTCTTAATTGGAACGAAAAAAAAGCAAAATTCTATGGTTTCTATCGGCTGGTTAGACTATTTATTACATAGGAACTCTTTGACGCAATGTGTAAATATAGTTTTTATTTACTGGCAATACTTTTAATGCTTTATAAGTGTGGTTCTGGGTCTCTGTAACTTTAGTAGACCTATGTTTTAAGGATTTGCATTTTCTTTTATTGGTGTTTTTAAAGCTAAGCTAACTAACCCTTTTAATATCCAAAATGCTCAATTCTTTTTTGTGATGTCTTGAGATTTAATTCTCGATGTTATTTATATTAGTATTATGAACGTTATCTTTTAATTAAAGATGATTTTTTTAATGCCTTGTAGTGGAGTGCAATAGCATAATTTATTTATAAGTCACCCCACGCACAACCACGAAATAGAAAATGATCAGAAAAACACGAAATACTCAAAAAACGTCCAACTAATCTAACCAAGCTGCTTTGAACACTGTTCTAACACAAAGAAATAACACAAGGCACAATTCAGCTTACAGACAAAAATACAACCCATTTTTTTTCCTTTAGCGTGCTCCGCTCACAATCCTTCCATGGCCCGGTGACAGCATACCCGGGGCTTCGCCCCCTGCCCCCGGACCAGATCTGCGAGACGTATGACGCTTCTAGCGACAACGATTTTTAACGACACTGTCGAATACGACTTGTGATATACCCGTGTTTGTATTTGAGATAGACTAGTCTTTGTTGTGGTACGAAACTCATTAACTCGTTGAAATAAGCCCCGTTTAAATGACGAGAGGTGCTTGATTGCAGTGAGGCGAGATTCTTAGATGACCAATAGCATGTGTTTTAACTTGTCTTTAGAAGTGACGGTCGAGTAACTCTCGTCGTTTAAACGCTCCATAATATCGTCAAGTAATTTGACATTAGCTGTCAAAATGATCTCTTGTTTTTTGACAGTTAACGGTTTTTGTATCAAACAAAATAGGGATACAGCGCAGTGTGTTCATACTAATTGTTAGTGTTATATTAGAGTTTGGTGTCGATGAAATATTACATGTTTTGTATAACTTTTCGCCGATGGAAACTTGAAATGTCGTAAGTGCCATTGAGTGCTGTAGAATTTGCAACATTAGGCTTAGCGCTTAAAGTTGAAAATCCAACAGCACTCTCGTCAATGTCGCTTAGGTCACTTCAAATTTCCACTGTCGTTTTGTGTCGACACAAACTGTGGATAAGACCAGTTAGTAGTGTGATGTGCAATGTGATGTTGCAGGGGCTCCTAAACAGTTCATAGTCACGCGGTAAAATAGTTTTGAACAAGTCCCTTTTTATTTATTTGTTTCTTATATGTTAAGGATGTTACAATATCGTAAATAAGTATGTTTAACGCTCGATTAACTTGTTTATTTAGCCTGTAAAATGATTGGCTTCAATCCGGCCTGTCTTTCTAAGAACTCCACAGTTTCAGCGATTATATTTATATTCTTGTCGTTTAGTACATACATTTGTCTTAAGTACTATCGTCGATTTGTACAACATTTGTCGGGTTAATCAAAGAAGTCTTGGTGATAAGGCTAGAAGTACATAATTTAACTAATTTTTAATCGGTAGTAAATTATTTTTTTGATTAAGAATGCTTTTTTATAAACCGATATTGTAACATCTTGGTTTCATTTCTGTATTTGGGGATCAAAAATATATCTTCGTAGAAATAACGGAAAAAAATGAAATGATTAGTAGTAATACCCAAAAAAAAAACGTTATTTTAATAATGTTAGTAAAATGGAATGAAATAGAAAATACTTTAGTCGTAGCAATGCATTTAGAGGTAGAAAAATTAGTCAAAGATCAACGAAATGATTATTTAAAGAAAAAAAATAAATAAAAAGAATTTGATTAAGTAGTTTTATTAAATTAACTTATCAATGAAATTTATTGCTATAAGTATTTACGTTTTGTTGATTTTCTGTTTTACAGAATAAAAGTCGTCAAATTGACACCAACTTGATTTCCCGCCAAATACAGAATTGATCCTCTTTTTTTCTGCAAATCTGTATGTGATTAGCAAAAAGTCATGATTTTTATCAACCTGACGATTAAAAATGAAAATGTTCATTGATTGGGAGCGATGCAATTTTTTCTTTCTATTTATATGTTATTCCGCACAAATCAAAATTATTTTTTGTCGAAAAAAAATGCATCGCCGTTTATTTTAATTATTATTTTTTATACTGAAGTATATTATAGTGATATATCTTCTTTTTTGTAAAATATTATTTTCTCGTTTAAGTTAAGGATTACATTTAGGAAACATATTAAATAATAATTAAATGTGATTTAATTAATAATGCCTACAATATCTTTAGGATTGGCTATTATTATTTACCACTTAAAGTGTAACAGATTAGATTTTTTCTCTAAATGTCCGTTTAAAATAAATGTAGGATAAAAATATTTGCTGAACTTATATCATATTAAAATATCCCTTTATATTGCTCATATCATTCATACATCGATGTATTTTAGAAATATTTAACCCTTTTTAGTTTTAGTCATTTTTGTACAGTGCAATACCACATCACATTTATTACCAGCTTAAAATATGAACAAATGTTTTCGTTTATGATATGTTTGTATTTTTTGAGTATTAAATATGTATTATTGGTCTTAATACTCAAGTTAATGAAAGAAAAAGTTATTTTCGTATTATTGTTTTTTCACAGCACTGGAGTAGTAAAGCACAGTATTTTTTGCGAATTTTTCATAGACGCTGTGAAAAAATACAAGAGAAATGTCCTAAGAACGATGCATTGTTGGTTTAGTTCAGCCAGGCTATACAACTCGCACTTAACGCTTTACGCGAAATATTATGTACCTACCTAACTAAAATATTTCTAAATAAAATAAAATATAAACATCTCTTTACTGAAAAATACTTACTTAGTTTTTTTCGTGTTAAATGTTTTTAATTTTGAGTACAATAACGTTGTTTTCTTTATTTTTACAATAAAATGCAAATAAAAAGTACTTATTTTGATTTTAATTTCTTAGTATTTTTGGTTGCGTACTATTTTAAAGTAAAGAGAGTGCAAACCTAAATTATAACTCAAAAAGTCTGCTAAAATGTATTTTAAAATAAATTTTAAGATGTTACTTATGATTTGTCCACAAAACAAGTTTTTTTTTCTTTGGGAATTAATTCAAAATGGCGGATTTTTGTGGCAATGCCATGTGTTCGTTATCTCAATTTTGAGTAGTGATTTACTATAATTAGTAGTAAGCCTGGCTTTATTTCAATTACTGCGAAACTATACCATAGACGCTGCAAGCGTTAATATTTGTAAAACATAATTGATGTTTAGAGTTTTGTAAAAATATTATTTAAATAGGAAACAAATAAAAAAAACGTTTAAAATTACTGACCTTGTTTTATTGCGATCTTTTTGGTAAGACTCCCGACATGGTTTCAGACAAATTACCAAGTGCTATAATTTCGGCGTGTATAAGCTCGTTTAAGGAAGCGCGTGTACGCGCATACTCGTGCCTTTTGTTGCAAGTGTGACTCGTAAGAATGTTGACGCTGATGTTATTATTAATAAAAGGAGGTAGATATCGTGCTAGCGCACGCAAATTGTTGCAGACAAATTCAGACAATTGTCGTAATTTAAGTACCTACGTCAAGTGCAATAGCTATCTCTTTCTGTATCATACGCTCCGGATTATCTATTGCAGTCGTAACAACGCAACGATATTTTAACGCCGCTCGGTATGAACATAGCGTATCTTTTTTTATAATATCATTGGTTGAGGCGCTTATAAGCTCGTATAAGCGTGAGCCGCGAAAGACGCAGCCGCGCAGGGGGCGCTCATCCCACGCGAACAGGATAGTACAATAAGCGCGTGTAAGTTCGTTAGCTAGTACGAGCTTATACGCGCTACAAAATACGCTAGTCTCAAACGGCTCCAAAAATCAAGTTAAAAATGTAACACCATTCATTTTATACTTTATTGAAGAAAGCTAGAACATAATAGTAGTTGGGACGAAAACCGTGTGATCTGTTTTGACAAAATACTGATCAGTCTGTTGAAAAACCTGTTTTATTGCATCGGTCACTATTTTGCATAATTATAAATATATTTTATTGAAATAAATATATACGAATTTTTTTTTAGCTTAAGTTTAAGTATGACGGGTAGAATCACCTCTGCCGGATGCAGGCAGGTGACTAAATCACCACCCTGTATAATGAATGGGTGTAAAAATACCCTTAATGAAGCCGAAACTCCGAAAGGCTCTTGTTCTCCCAGTCATTGCGATAATTTTTTTGTTCAACATACAGCTTTTTTTTTAAATACTACTTATGATTTTATAACTTTATTTTAAATACCTCAAAGAACTCTGTACTACTCAATGCATCCATCAGCACAATGTTTTGAGTGTGTTACATGGAGTCCTACCGTGAAATGTAATGTCGTTTCCCATTTTTGCATAGTTACGTAGTTTGACGTACAGAATGCTTGGTTGACGGCTTTGGGAAGGGTCCGTTTACACCTTGTAGAGTGCTGTAGTGTATTTACAAGGTGGTAAGGGTAAAAAATTAAACAAGATATACATTTATTATAATATTGATTTTATCTTTGAATATCAATTACACTTTTTTGTTTTATTGTTATTTTATAAACTTTACATATTCATTTCGTATTTTTTATACCATATAATATATAAAGTTTCATTACTAATTATTTTAGCATTACATTACCTAATACAAGAGGGATTAGAAAACATAAATAAATACTGCATCTCATGAAGTAAATAAAAACTCCTGTTTTAATGTTAAACAATTTCTTTTTCGTTGTTTTACACCAGTACACAACACTTAATTTATAACTAAAAGTTATGAAGAATAACATTTCAAAGTCACTCGATTTTTTTTCAATAAAAAGGAACTCTTTACATCGCTCTTTCTCGTTTTCATCCGTAACCTACTTACTTCACAACCACATTACATTTTTTTTTTCATTAAAAAAAGGTTTAAAAAGATTCATTACTAGTTCAAAAGTAATTTCTAAATTGAGCAAAGTTAGAAGTGACCGTAAAACGTTATTCGTCAAGAAATATTATGGGTCTTTAATATTTAGAGTCGTTTCTACGACTACCATTGACGTTTTCGAAATTCTGAATTGTTCATTTAAATTAGTAACAGGATTTTATATACTAATGCTAAAGAATGACAACTAAAAGATGCTAAAAAAAATGGCTTAACTTAAAAGACAATCCTTCAATTTTTTTTTTATGTTACCTAATACAATTATACATCGCAGAAAAATACAAAAAAACAACATTGTATCTGTACATCCTTTTTACAATATTATATATAGTTAAAACTATTTTAAATATCCTTAGTTAACTGGTATAGTTCGAAATAATTTTGAGTGTCCCTACTTCCTCAAATATTTTATCGAAAAATAAACTGAAAATCTAATGTGAGTATATTTCAGCATAACTTTAATTTCAAACATATTTAGCTTAGTTTCGATCTAGGTCTTATATGATAAAAATACAACCATAACTTCGTGGTCAGAAAATGTGGTTGATGCTCAAATCGATCAGAAACTAAGCTATAATATCCAAGTCTACACAATGATTTCAGTTTCACACAACGAAGTCAAGATTTGGCACAAGAGAAACATTTAAGTATTTTTGAAAGGTGATTCTCATAGCACGAACTAAACTGCTGCTATCCTTTTCTAGCAGATATTACAAAAAAGAGAAGGCAGTATTTGTTTTCGAACTATCAATAGTTAGCCGAAACTTCAAAACAAGTGACTTATGCCAGTTTTTAGTAACAGTAAGATACACCTGATTATATGCATGAATATATTTTCACTTAAGGATTTTATTAAAGCCTTCATTTAAGAGGGAAGCGCCAGGTTAGCCCGCGAAATTCAAATTTTATAACGTTCTTTGCAATTTATGACTATTTCATGATTTTCATGAAAAAGTCATTCAATGGGTATAAATGAACTTAGACGGTTGTATTAATGATTTTAACTCTGTAAAGCCATATTTGTTACGGACGCGAATCATATCTTAATCAACATACAACATGACACTGACCAGTAGATTGCAAAAAAACTTAAGAAAATTTACACCTTTAGTGTTACTTGGTGCTACTGAAAACTGCCAGTTATGTCCTGGGGGGTTACTATGACGTCTTAAAGCAGGAGTAATTCCACTGTCGGAAAGAAATAGCGCTAGACGACCTGTATAGCTCTGTCTCTTTCCCACACTGGAGCTCAGAGGCGGCCACCTGGGCTTTTGACAGGTCAATCCGAGCTATTGACAGTCACCATCACGTTTTCGCGTTCTCTTTTAGAAAAAAAATTTAAACTTCAGTTTAAGTTTAGTCGGTGCCCAAGAGAATTCGCACCTTAACCGAAGGAAAGATTTGATGGATTTTTGAAACGGAAAAGAAAGGAAAATTACCATGATACCCTGTAATTTCATGCCTAAAACGTAACTAAATGCACATCCAAGTAGGCAGTAACTTAAAAAAATGGCACTACTACGAGTGAACATAACGAAATCCTTATCTTAAACTATCTTACAGTAATTAAAGCATTCATGTGAATTTCCACATTTTTAATTTCATATATATATATATAATAAATCTATTTTTTTTATATCTTCTAAGTGTATATTTATATATTATGGCAAGTCTAACAACACTAGAGCAGATTTCACCAATGAAATAACGAAGAACATTTAAACGGCGTTCAAGAGCTCGTAAGCTCGCAGTTTCAAAATTCTAGCAAGAATAATATTCAAGAAAGAAGAACAGGACGCTGGCAGCTTGTGAACGCGGTTTAGATGTGTCACGTCCAGTTTGATCGGTGAAATTCGCCCTAAAAGAAAACTCCAGAAAATCTTAGTTAACATCACATAAAGTTTTTAAAAACGAAATACAGTTTTACCTCTTGTACATCTACGTGAAACGTTATATATCTCGTATTTTTTTATTTTAAAGGGCGGATGTACATAGATACCTACATTTTTTATTATTATTTACAAACATTTTAAGCGTCTACGGTGACTATTTTTTATTCTAGGAATGAGAAAAGGGCCTTTCGTGATTTTTTTCTTGTATATTGTAAAAATAATGACATATTTTTAATGACTAAAGGTAACAATGAGACTGACATTGTATGTTTTGTTTCATTTAATAATGATTAAAAAAATCAACGAAAGGTCCTGTAAGTTTAACAAAAAAGACAGAATCGTATAATTCGTTTCCGTGACCTTAATTTAATTTTTAAGATATTCAAGAAGCAATATAACATTCGCCTGTGCGTTCGTTTTTCAAAATATGTAAAGTTTAACACATTTTCAGTAGAAATTTACTCTCAAATCATTATACAAATGTGTAACCTGATGTAGATTTGTTTAAAATTCTGTATAAAATTGGGTCTAAGTTCACAAAAATTTGTATAAATGTTTGAGACCAAACGTACTTCTGAAGTTATTATACTTAATTCGGCGGAAATAATTATACAAAATTGTAAGTTTAAAACAAACAGCTACGAAGCCCAGTTTATTTACAAAAAGTTTTTATTTAAAATTACACAACTGATTTTCCGATAAAATATCTAAGTAGAAAACCTAACTGCCTTTATTCCATCTAGGTAATATTTTGTTCGCAAAACATTGAGCTAATTGAGCAACAATAAACTATTACTATAAGCATCGAGGAAGCCACCTTGTCAAATAAACTACTATCCGTAACGGAAATAAAAAACATTTTTTTGTACACGTACGATAAAAATACAAAAATTTCAAAATAAATATTTATTATTAACGTCGTGTCTTCGTCATCACAAAGTCTATTTATTTTAAAAATATTTACAACTAGTAATATGTAACATTTCACTGAGTGTTTTGGTGGCACAGTTTCAACACAACCACTGTCACTGGCGCCATCTATCGTCTAACAGCTAATCTCGGAGTCGCCGACATATTCGCCATTACTACCCTGTTTGTTCACTAAATTCCTATCATCGAACTTCTTGCTGATGTGGTTACTGCTGGAACTTGAAGACGCGTTGTCGCTGTCAGCGTAGGGCACGTCCGTCATCGGGCCGTTGAGCAAGCTCGCCGCTGAGTTCGATTGTTTCAATTTCCCCTTTTCCTCTTTCGGCTCGGTTTCTTTGGGCAAGTCGTCTATCACCGCCTTTTTGGGGTCTATTTGAATGGTTTTTGATTCTGATAACTTGTTTGGGGTCACAACGTTGATGTAGGGCGGGAGGATGTTCATGTTCATGGTTGTCAAGTTGACTGAACCGCTATTTTTCTTCAACGCGTTTAAGTTTTGTTCTAGTTGTGCCGCATCGAGACATAGAGGCTTCGGTTTGGGAGTGTATTTTACTGTTTCTTTCGCCCAAGCGTTGATTCGTGGTGGGTCTGGGGACGCTATAGGAGCTGTTTTCCTTTCTGGCATTAATGCATTCTTGTGATTAGTTTTGTCTATGATATTCGTCTCTATGGCGTTTGTGAGAGCGTTTTCAGGTGGTTTGGGTGAGGTCGGGGTTATGCTTATTAGTTTCTCGACCTGTAAGGTAAATTTCTTTAGAATAATGCTCGATCATGACGATGATCCATTTTTAAAATGTGACCATCATATCAATCAAGTAAGGCTACATACATATAGAATTCAGGCTACTTAGGCTAGAAATACTTTTTACAGTGCGAACCTAAACTTCCTGTTTTTACAAAATTTGATTACAAAATGGTAAAAAAACTAAAGCTGAAAACTGTTTGGTTCTTTAAAAAATATATTATTTCAGTCGGAACACGTCCACTACAGCTAGGACACAAACCTCCTCTTGGTAAGTGGGAGCAGAACCTAAGTCACCAGCAGTGTAGGCTTCATGATGATGGATGTCACATGTCACCCAATGTTTAGGTTTAGGACATGCCAGTGTCTTCACGATGTTTTGCTTCACAGTGCATCTAGCGCGGATGGGTTTAAAGTAAATGCTAGATAGAGTTGAGACAGTAGTAACATAGTGTTTACTCACGGCAGGTCCATTGTCGATGCTCTGGCGCGGCGTGGCGAGGCGTGGGGGCTCGGTGAAGGACGTCTCCCAGATGACCGGCTTGTCGTCACACTCCGAGGTTATCTCGTCCAGTGACGAACCCTCTACTGAGCTTAGCAATCTAGAAATTGTGGACAGAGTTGGGATTAGCCATTGCCTACAACTTCAGATCTGCATGGAATGGATTGTATTTTTTCTGCGACACGTAATGACAATTTAAATTGTGTCAGATTGTTTATTTATCATTTGAATAGGCTTGACTTTTCTAGCTGCTTCATCTTTTACAAAATTTATTTTATAAAAAATGAAGCAGCTAGAAAAGTAACGCAGGTCAGAGTGGGCCAAGCGTAAATAGCATATCGTCATTCATGGAATCTTTCCGATTTCAAGGCATCGAAACAACAACTTACATATCTGAATTATTTTGAGCCTGTTCTGTCGCACTACAGGGCAAATGCCTTCCTTCCATTTGTATCTTTATATATTGCAATTTTGGCTCATCTTTCTGGTAATATAGTAACATAACATCACGCCTGTAATAGCCGAGGGATTAGGCCTAGTTGTACCTAATAGTACACCCATATTTCGCCAGTTATGTTTAAGTCCCATGTAATAGGGGCGAGCATATTGTATAAACTCCTGATAGAAAAAGCCAATAACAATTTGCCCGACCCGGGAATCGAACCCAGGACCCTTCAGGTAGTAGCCTAAATAATTTTATTTTAACTAATAAAACTAACCTATCTGTTGAGTTAGACGGCAGAAACTTTGTTGTGGTCCTTGTCTCGACGCCGGAGGTAGCGCAAACATCGCGTCTTGCTGCACTTGCGCCGATCCGGGACGCCGTTTGAATGTTGCCATATTCTTGTGATGCTATAAAACAAAGTAGCTATTAAAATGCGTGCGGGAAAAGTTATTCAGCATGTACCAGAATGGCGTAGTCATATTTAAGGGTTTGGTATACCACCAAATTGAACAACTTTCCCCTTTAGATCAACATCGTTATCGCGTAAAAATAATCAGCTGCCCCATACATTTCAGTCCAATAAGTATTGAAAGCTGATTATTTCTTCGCGATTACGTGACGATGTTGGTCTCACACAGAAAATTGTTCAGTTTTATGGTATATACCATACCCTCAAATTGACTAAACCGTCCTGATATATGCTGTGGAGAAACGCTGTCTTAGATATTACACGATGCACTTAACATTAGGGACAATTGGTTTCCATTCATGGTCGAAAGAAATGATAGGTGTGGTAGACCCGAGCAAGGTTTCATTCGGTTCACATAACAAGGGTTGTCGTTCCTGAATAACCAGTAAAATGTTACCTGAAGAACCTTGGTCGACTGTTTGACAGGTTGAGAAGAAGCTTTAAAGAGAGCAATGCATAGAATTAGAAGGTATAGAAGCGAAACTCTTGAACTAATTGTATATTACGCTAGTGGAGTGGTTTCAATTGCGTGTACATTCAATTATCGACAAGATTGACACCCCTGAATTGCGTGTCACACCTATCGCAATCTGTAGAATTATGAAGGAAATTTCTTCATTTGTGTGAAAAAAATTGTTAGTTCGTTAACGTAAAAAATGCAAAGAATGTTGTTGAATTGACAAAATAAAAGGTATTGGAAATGCGAGTGTGGTGACACGCTATCACTTTGACGATAAATTCATCTTGATGATTAGGCAGAAAAACTGATAAATAAGTTTCGCTCCTACACACATTTCTTATTCTACAACCAAAATACCTTTCAGAAGAGGTGGATATTGTGAATCCTCCGTTTCTGGTTGATCCTGCACCACCATTGGCGATTTGCTATGAGGGACCAGCGGTTCCGTTGGGCTATAACAAGTTGCTTGCATTGATATAGGTTGTACATAGACTGGGGTGAAACATTGAGTGTGCAAATGACAAGCTTTATAAAATTGTGATTGATTTAGCCGAGTTGCTTGGATTGCGTGTTTAAAGGGACATATAATTGGATGTAGAAGGTTTAAAACATTTATCAAAAGTCTGTGTAAACGATTTTATTTCAATTTTGCTTAACGTGCTGCTATTGTTACATATTCTATCGTTAAGTGTTAACCATAGTGAGAAAAGTGTAGATCTTTTTTTCAAGCTAAATATTTCATTTTTGAATATACTGTTTCAGTTCAGTATCAAAGCAACTGGCATAATTAAAAAAAAACATCAAGAATCCTGCTGGCTGATTTAAATGTAGCATATATTATTTGATTGTTTATCATAGTCGCTGTTTAAATTAGGAACATCGGCTGGTGAGGAAAGTTCAGCGTCTATCGCATGCTGCCACTGCTCAGTCTTTCTAAAGCAGTTTCATACTTTGTTACTGCTCGCTTTTATGTCGAAATTTTCTCAAATAAATGAAATAACAAAATTGAAAACATCTTCATACAAATTGCATTTTTCGCACTGTAGTAGTATTTAAGTTTATGTAGTGTAAATTTCTAGTCTGTTACTACTTAAATAAATTGCATTTGAGAAAATTTTGACTTTCAAAAGTAAATTGACAGTTGTAAAGTATGTTTGTTACTATACAACATCGAATTGTGAAAGGAGGTGCCACACATAAGTTAGATTTTAGAAGTAGCTCAGTAATTAGTACTTGAGGACACTGGCAGGTGTGTTATTAATCGCTTTATAAAGCCACTGTCAACTTTCATGGTATACTCGACACGGCCACGGCTTATCATCAAGTACAATTTTCTTTTTTTTTTTTGTTTTGTAGTTAGTACTTTTTAACATAATTATCTTAAATTCTTTTTTCGACTTCTATTGAATCATTTAAATGTAGAACATAATAAAATTCGCCAGTTTGATGACGGTGTGAAAATTGTTTACCTAGATGACATATTCATATACGCTAAGACTATCAACTTACGCAGTCACTAGGTATATTATTTTCCTTATTTAACTCCAGTAACAATTCTTAAAATAATTATACAGTATATTGACATAATGTCAATGTTTTCTTAAGCCCATCGTACGAGTTTTGCTCGAAATGGAGCCTGAATGTTTTCAACCAATTTTTCTTTCCTAAATCCTGGTCTTTCCTGCTCCTGCCAGCACCCTCAGATATAAAAAGGCGTTACCTATTGCTGGTCGGCGGGTTGTCCTGCGGCGACATCGGCACGAGGTAGTCGCACACCGGTGGTCGCTGCCAACATGCCACGCTCAGTACACGCACACGACCACAGGAAGATTTTAGGTATGAGCTTTCCGATATCTTTTGTTCGGTTCGTTAAATAAAACACCATAAATGCTATTTTTTATTGTCTCTGCATTATGGCGTTCACTATCTTGTTTATACTAGTTTTGGTCTTTTCGCCAAATTATTTGTTTGCACCAATGCCTGTATTAGATTATATATACTTGATGCCAGCCAGCCTAGCGTTTTCCCAACTATGTTGGGTTCGGCTTCTAGTCTAACCAGATGCAGATAAGTATCAGTATTTTACATGGAGCGACTGCCAATCTGACACACACACAACTCTGTAACTGGGTAATATGATACCCCTTGATAAGGCTAGTTGGCACACTATCGGGCTTCTGTAACGACTGTCAAAGTTTTTTGCGACCACCATATTGTTGCAACAAAAATCTTCAAGTCGTTAAATGTTTGTGACTTTACGGTTTTATTTGATAGTTGTTGGTTTAAGTTAACTTCAGTTTAAAAATAGTATTATTAACGACCGAATTTATTCTCAAAAAATTGCGGAAAAGCTTTAATCGAATTCATTAATATTGTTACTGTTTATAATCTCCCTGTGTTTCACTTTTAATTCTACGCGTGCATACCACTGTGTTTTGTAAAAACTTCAAAACAAAAAATAATGTACATTGAACTTTATTTAATAAAATTAAAGATTAATTTTACAAAACCCAGAGGCAGGGACAAAGGTAATAAAAGAAAATAGATATATAGGTAATAGATTCCCGCTATAGCTACTAGGCAAGTAAACACCCAAGTCTCTGAAATAACCGATCTTAGAGATTCTTTGAAATGTAAGCAATGATGGCGGAGAAGAAAATTAATAAATAATTAAATGAAACTGAATCATGTTATGGACAAACATGCGATTATTTTGATGATTCCTTTTCACATTCCAATGAATCTCTGACTAAACTACTGGGGATCTAGTTTTCTACGCGAATTTCATTCAAGGAGAGGGCGGGTAGTTTTAGAAAATAAAAATAAAAATGGAGGTAGTCATGCGAACTCGTAAGCACGGGCTCTTATAAGGATCGCTAACACCGAATTAGAAAATAAAATGTATAATAATATGTTTTTATTAATAAAAAAAATCCATTTACTTGCTTCTAGTAGCCAGAGCGAAAACATTTGGAAAAAAAATGTAATACGCATTAGTATTTTTGATTTTATTAGTTATTTTTTATCATTAGGTGGGCTATACACTCATTTGTGAAAGGGACATTTTACAGTTTCTGTTTATTAGAATTTTCTATTTTATTAGAGGCGTTGTTCCGTTTCAATAATATTTTCTAACCGTGGTCCTATAATCTAAGATATAAAATGAGGTATATTAATATATTTTTTTAATATCGTTACTAAAAATAATTCTGTAAACGAAAGTCGGGGTAAATCTACAAAAGTGTGTACAAAAGGTGTCCGTGAAACTACTGAAATATTTCGCTAATAACTTTACTGTGACAAAAACAATATATTTACAAATAAAACGACCACATTACTGCTAACATTGAAAACTACCCACATACAAGTTTTCACATTGCTTCAATCTTGTTATACTATTTTTATTTATTTTTTTCATTATTTTTCATCTCACAAAGTTTTCTACTAAGATATCATAAGTTTTTTTTTGCAATATTTTAATAGTTTTATTTTCGGAACAACGCCTCCTAATTCTTAATCGATTATTATCGTAAAATCAATTCGATTACTCACCTGCGGTCCGTTGGCGTTAGTTGGCATGTCAGGCGGCGGTAAGAGCGACCGCACTATTGGTAGCGGTGCACTTACTATCGCAGGGTCCTGTGACAATATGGCGGGTAGGATGAGAAAACACAAAATATTAAAATGTTCATGGAGATAATGTAATCTGTAGTAGTTAAAGCATCGGCAGTGACCCTGGAAAGCCAAAATTGCTATTTAAGACGCTTCCCTTTTGACATTGGGCAAACATGAACAAAAATGTTACGCAAATGAGAATTGTGTCTGTAATTCAATTACAACTTTAAGGCTAAATAAAGCACCGAACACCAAAGGTGACGCGTTGCCTGGATTTAAATATAAAAAAAGAAGTTTTTAATGATAAGTAAGGAATGAGTAAATTAGAGGAAGTTTGAAATGGCGCCTGTTACAGAAAAAATTAAAGGAAGGATGAAACGCACGTGACTAAAAGAGTGCTGGACATGAATGTTGATGGATGGAGAGGGAGAGGATTGAGAGGAAGGCCAAAGAAAAGATGATATTAAAGAGAAAGGATTAAATGATGCCGTGACGTCTGACAGGGGAATGTGTTGCGCCGACCCCAAATAGAATGGGACAAGGGCAGGAAGATGATGATGATGAAGACATTTTCATGATAACAGGAACAGCTCTCCTTCATACAATCACAATTTGACATGGTTGCTAGTAAAAAAACCGTGCCTGTATTCTTCATATTGCGTTGTCTTAAAGGGAGAATAATAGTAACATATTTTTGACGTACATACCTGCACAAACCGTTGCATCCTCTCATACATGTGCGCGAAGGAAGGCCTCTCCGTCGGCGTTGGGTTCCAACACTCGCACATCAGCCTGTATATCTCTTGTGGACAACCTGTTTAGGACAAGAAACGTATCGTCACGTTCTACTATTCCGTCAATAATAACTACTTGATCCTTTAACTGACCAATGATAAATACTACTTGATCCTTTAACTGACCAATGATAATTTGTAGTTATGATGCATATTCTAGTCAAAAGGGATGCTGAATACCAATATTTTACATAGAGCGACTACCTATCTGGCCTCAACAATCCAGTAAGTAACACGACACCTCTTGAAAAGTATGATTGTCAGACTTTCAGGCATCTGACTACCAGTAAAGAATGCTAACCAGCACCTTAACGTGTTTTACGAGGGTCTCGGTATGTTAGAAATGGTCCCCCATCCACAAGCTGACCTTGGCAAGCGCTGCTTCACCTGTTGCTGTTATTATTTAGTTACTAGAACAGAACATCATAAACGTCAAAAAATCCTTAAGTGACTCACCATAAGGTTTCTCCAGTCGTCCTCCTCCGGAGACCATTTCCATGACCTCTCTGTTAGCGCAGCCGGTGTACGGCATCACGCCCAGTGAGAACACCTCCCATAGAAGCACTCCGAATGACCTGTGAGGGAAGACCATATTGAAACTATGGGATACTAAATCTAGGTTCTGAGAGGAACTTTAAATTGAACAGCCTCGAAATCGATATCGTGACAACTGAAAAATAATCGTAAATGTTAGCTTGCTAATTTAACTTGAAACAAGCAGGCAAGCAAGTTTCTGATTAAAATTAGCAATCATCGGTCTACTAAAAAAACAAATAACGATGCCAAAAATTGACAAGATTGTTGACAAATGACAGCAGACTGAATTGAACGCTTCAAGAAACTAGAACAATTGCTAAACTTCACATGCTATTGTTGTACGCTTTCGATGCAGACACTCAAATCGTAAACCCGTGTAGATCTCTATCTAAATCCTCACAAACATGGAAGTTACTCACCAAACATCAGTTTTAATAGTAAAAACTCCATCGATATAAGCTTCCGGCGGCATCCACTTGATGGGCAGCATGGCCTTGCCGCCCTTCTTGTAGTAGTCGGCGCGGTAGATGTCACGCGCCATGCCGAAGTCGGCGATCTTCACGACGCGGCCCGGACCGCGGGACGTTAGCAGGCAGTTGCGGGCTGCTATGTCCCTGGGGGATGGAGATGTCATTTTTGAAGTACAGTTTTGAGATGCAAATATTCACGCATGCAATTACTTGACGGAGTGGGTTTCAATCCAGCACGCTGGACCTGTGAATGTCACATGACTTCGAATTTTTAGTTCTAGAACAAGCCGGTTTCCTCACGATGTTTTCCTTCACCGTTTTGAAATTTACACAATAATCTACCAAGAACATCCTAAAATAAATAAGTAAAATAAAATAAAAAAGCCTTGTATTTTATGCAAATTAAATTACAGTCAAAGTCAGTTAATTACAGTTTTGTGTAGAGCGAATTTCATAATCATCATCATTTCAGCCGTAAGACGTCCACTGTTGGACATAGGCCTCCCCCAAGTGTCGACACATTGACCGGTACCGTGCGTCTCGCATCCAGCGGATCTCCGCAACCTTCACCAGGTCATCGGTCCACCTAAAGGGAGGCCTTCCAACGCAGCCTCTTCCGGTTCGCGGTTGCTACTCCAGAACTTTTCCGCCCCATCGGCCATCCGTACTGCAAGCAATGTGCCCTGCCCATTGCCACTTAAGTGAAATTATACATATTTAATCTTTAAGAACTCCTCCGCAGGTGAAGGCCTCCTCCAAAGAAGCGTCTCTCTTGGGCTACTTGTAGCCAGTGAGGGCTAGCCATTTTTGTAACGTCATCATCCCATCTCATGTGGAGTCTTCCTTTATAACGTTTACCTTTTGGGCCTTTCTACGATGTACTAAGAATATCCTTACCTGTGTATAAACCTCTTGCTCTCCAGATACCGGCACCCCTTGCAGATATCGATGGAGCACAGCAGTAGGTCCTTCATAGTGAGCGCACTGGCTCGCTCAGGTTTTGGTCTGCTTTCACGGAGGAAATTTTTGAGGTCTCCGCCCGCTAGTAGTTCTAGGACTATGAACCTGTAGGAGGAATTGTAGTTAAGATAGATTGGAGTTGAGTCGTGGGTTTAGTCAGATAGAGGTTAATACTTTATTTTGGTGTCTGGTGATCGGTAATACTCAAATGATTATGAAAGATCTTAAAGAATCGTAAACGAAAACAAATACCGGTTTTCTGGGGATATGTTAAAATAAAAATTACGATGATTGAATTCAAAGAACAACAGAACATCATCGACTATTGTAGTCTACTTGTCATATTCTCATTGTGCGTTTCTAGAGAAATCTAGATGATCTAGTCATGCTCTCAATTCTTCATATAACCCTTCCGTAATTGTTACAAATTGTTGCGTGTGTATAGTTTTGGTTCTTACATAATCAGCCTATAAAATTGAATAAATAAAAACACATGTAACGTTCCTACGATTTGCCTCATTTTGCAAAATTAAATCAGTAATAATTTCACTGCTTTCAATATTTTACGTAAATCTAATCACAAACCTCGGATGTCTATCAAAGCACACTCCTATAAGATGCACGATGTTAGGGTGACTGAACTTCGCCATGATGGCAGCTTCCATCAGGAAGTCCGACTCAGCCTGTCCGGTGGACAGTTCCGGTAACGTCTTGACGGCTACTGGCATTTCTACCGTGTCTCCAGTGCGGTGACGGTAGAGACCTTGGTAGACCTCGCCGAAAGCGCCTTGGCCAAGAGCCCTAAGAAGAGAAGAATAGTGTAAAAGGACATGGACAAAAAAGTACATTCCATATACACTTACATAGTCAATATATTATATTAAGAAAAATAGAGAAGTGAATTGTTGCGTAGTTTTTAACCTCTCTGCACTCGTCAGTATTGATTACAATATAATAAGTAGTGCAAGTTGAATTCAAAGTCTCATTTGTCAACTTTAGCCATTATGGACCATAGAGAAAGATAAATAGAATAATAGACGTTCTACACCACGCATACTACTTGTAGATATGTATGTGAAATGAACGACAAATGCTCTTACCTGAAACATTTTGATTTAAACAAAACTGTTTTCATTGGTATTTCTTACATATAATTAAATTATATTTTGAACTGTTGATACGTAAGATATATTTATTTCACACAATTATAGTAATAACGTAACCGTACCATAAAACGGAACGCGTTTTACAATGTGTCATTGTTTATCTCAAAATGGCGGTACTGCGATTGCACAGATCCTCGTTGCGTACGAACTGTTTGTTTTATTGCGATTATCTTCTAATATTTTTGACTCCTGCTTATCTCTACGCAAAAAATATTTTTACTTATTTTTACCAAGAAATGAGTCATTATTTATAATCTTTTGTTTTATTTAGTGTTTCTCTTGTCAATTAGTAGTTAAACTGTTGAAGAAAAACGTCACTTTCGGAGTCTCAATAAATGTTACAATAATAACATATACTTTGTCTCAGTTTTCTGTCAGACTTTCTCAGTTCAGTAAATGTTAATCAATATATGGTTAAAAATCCTTAGTTCAGGTAGAATGACCACCTGAAATAAGGATTTTGGATCTTGTTGAAATGCCTAATAATTCACAGCACTTCGCTATTTTAAAACGCCTTGACGTTTTTAATAGCAAAATCGTTATTCATACACTTTGCCAGCAATTTGATAGAAGGTAACATGAAACTGTTTACGTCTAGTTATTTGTAATGAGAAGTTCTTTGAGCTTTTTATTTTTTGCAATTTAATATGGCAATATTCACGAATATGAAACACCAAAAATTATCGTTGTACACTAAATTTGATAACTATGCAAACGCCCATACAGAAATTGGCCATGTCCTTTAATTGATAAAATAGATAATAATAAGAGGACCTATAAAAGACTAGCAATGATCGTTGAGATTAAAAACTCAATATATTTTGGAATTGTGACTTCAGTTTTTGAGATGTTTGGAAAAAAAATCCACAATACTGACATTTGATATTGTGGTAGTAATCAGAACTAGGATTACTAGCAGATTAATAAAGCTAATCCCTCACAACTCTCGATCAAAGTATTAGGAACTGTTATGAGGAATTCCACTGTTCAGTATGTTTTGCAATGGGAAATAATAAAACTTACGAAAAAAAAAACTTCCAACGATCTGTGGTTGACTGTAATACTAAGCTTGGTTAAAATGAATTACCGAAAAATAAATACAAAATTAACCGGCAAAAAATGTTGTATTTAACAAACAAACATTAGCTTATTCAAATTACAATTCTACGAAAAATAATAAACACTCTTTCCAAAAAAATATCAAACTTCCGAAAAAAATACTTACTAAGTTTGCGAAAACAATACTAAGTTTCCGAAAACATATTCTGCTAAAATAATCGCTCTTAACTTAGGATGCAAGAGCGAGCGAAGCGAGCTTGGGACTTTGGGGACCCCGACTTCGGACAGGTTAGGTACGAAGGGGATAACTTCGGGGGACCTTCGTGTTAGGTTAATTTAAACCCTGCAGACAGAAATAGGTATACGTCGGCTACGTCTTAATACATTTTGATATTTATCTTGACGTTGATTTTATTCCTGTTTTATTTAATTTGTAGGTTATAACGTATTTTAAGCTGGTGGATAAATATAACGTCAGCATATGCTATTATGATTTTCGGAATTTTTAGTATTTTATTTGGTAGTGTCTTTGTCCTTTCAGTTGTCGCAAAATTAGTATTTAAAGCATTAAATTTCATATTTTGAGTAAGTATGATATTTTTTTTCGAAGCTTTTATTACTACCCTTTTGCAATCTACAGTAATGGCAATTAGGAAACACCTTTCCCAGTGCGAACTATTGCTATTGTAAACCTGCTGTCTACTGCAATATTGCAGACTTCCTCAAGCAGCAAGACAATCATTTGACTGCCTAGGAATGAACATTTTCATGTATCAACTTACTTGACCAGCTTCAGGCTCTCGCGCGACACCTGCGGCAGGCCGCGCACGTCGATGCCCTGCGGCAGGATGCTCTCGCTGCCGTAGTGCGGGTTGAAGGCCATGGTCAGGTTGTCGTTCCCTCCCGGCGCGCTCCGCAGCCGCTGGAGCTGCACGTCTTGTTCTAGAAGACGTTTTTGTTGCTGCTCTGCCTCTTTCTTGCGTTGGTATGTGTTGTCTGATGGAGGAATTGTTTTGATTAGGATTGATGCAATAAGTTTAATATTTGTTAACTTCCAATTTTTTTTTTGTATTATATGTTTTATATTGGTAACTAATCATAACTCGTGTTTTTTTTTAATTCTTTTTTATAGTTCGTGTTATTTCTGACTATTAAAGTTGCTATGTTTGTAGACAAGATTTTAATTGTGAGAAAGGGTATAGTACCGAAGGGTATAGTCTCCCCTATCGCTATTTGATTATTCTGCTATCAAAACTAAAACTGGCGATTGCATAAATATCCCAATTTCTATAGAAAAAGCTTTAAACCCCTTGAATAAAGGTAAAATTGACGATGTTGTTTTTCTATAAGGACTTGATAGTGTTTGTGATGATTTATTTAAAACCGAGGTTAATAAAATGAAGATTTAAACGTAGCTGTATACTTACACAGATACAAACAAACGCACAAAACAGCGAGCGCGCACACGAACACAGCAACTGATAGCACTATAATCACCACCCATGGTGTGCGAGGCCAGGCATCTTCCACTGGAACATACAACAATATTAAAATAAAAGGGCGTGGTCTTCATAACCTTTTTAAAAAGTGATCACTTTCAAACATAAGGAATATTTCCTTCACAGTTAAAAGTGCCTCATCCAAGATAGATCATTTAGAGCTAGCAAATTAAAAGCTGAATTTAGGATAGTGTTTAATAGCCTGTAGTGATGTCTTAGCCGTAATGATTTAGTTGTTCCGATCACGATGTTACTATTGACGCTTGCATTATCCCCATGACTTCCTGTTCTTTCAGTCCCAGGCTAATGTGGACTTATGTTCGTTAGTTTTGTCCAACTCGTCCCGCCAGCTTCAACGAAGCCTGCCGCCTTGCCCCCAGGTGTGTCAGGGCGGCACATAGTGGTTATTTTGGCCTACAGCTAATTGGGCATAAGAACACAATGTTACTAGATAATTTGAAAAATACAAGAGTTTCTCTTGATAGATCTAGACGCGTAAAACCTTTCTGATAAAATTCTTTAACAATATTGCGAAGAATATAACCAATACTACAATTTACAGAGTTGAGAGAGAACAGTATATGCAGTAAAACAGCAAACAATAAACTTACATATGCACTTGGTAGGGTCATGAGCATCTGTAGTCCAAGTGGCGGGGCAGTAGCACTTCACGTCACTGCGGTATTCGTTGAGAGCCACACAGCGGTAGTCACAGTCACAATCCTTGGAAACAAGCAGTATATACATATAGAGACGAAGTACACGACTAATAATTTAGAAAGTTTTGGTAACTGGGCTTTGGAACTAAGAATATTTGAAAATGATTTGTAACATTGGACACAAAATACTGTTATGTATGAGAGCATTACTAAGGAGAACTACAACAATGAAATTAAACGCAGTCAGAGCATCTAAATCGGGTTCAAGAGCTGTCACCGTCGCATTTGCTGTGGAATATTGAAACTGATCGCTGGCGTTCTTGAACGCCATTAGATGCGTTCTTTTGTGCAGTTTCATTGGTAATATCCCCTCATCATTAGCATTCACATATTTTTAAGCCAAACCAACAGATCATCCAAGATAACTACCACAGCTCATCATCATCATCATCTGCCTAGCCTTTTCCCAACTATGTTGGGGTCGGTTTCCAGTCTAACCGGATGCAGCTGAATACCAGTATTTTACATGGAGCCACTGCCTGTCGGACCTCCACAACCCAGTTAGTGCTAGGTAATACGATACCCCTTGGTAAGGCTGGTTGTCAGACTTTCGGGCCACTGACTACCTGTAACGACTGTCAAAGATCTACAAATGACAGCCGGGACCAACGGCTTAACGTGCTTTCCGAGGCACGGAGGAAACTCGGTATGTAATGGGTGGTCACCCATCCACGGACCAATCTAGGTAAGCACGGCTTAACCTAAAGATCGATCCGAGTGGCTGTTCTTATTTAGCCACGAGCTCCTCAACATAAAAATGCGGAAATTTTGCCGCTGTTGGAATGTAAGTTAGACTTCCGCGAACTTTCCTTTCTTAAATTAACTAGTTAAACCATATCCTTATTTTTCCGAGTCATCATCTTCCTGCTCTTGTCCCTGGTTACTTGGGGTCGGTGCAACACCTTTTCTCCTTTGATTCTCCCTGTCGGCCTAATTTTGTGCCTAGTGAACCTATAAAGTCAATACTCACATGTATAGCTGGAAATATAAGCAGTTCTCCGGGGCCAGTCCTGGGTGCTACAGCGGCATCGCTATAATCTCTTACGGCTCGACTGGCTGCTACGTACGACCAGCCACCGCCGCCGTGTGCTCCACCATTGTCGTTGGTGTTGCCACCTGCATGGGAAAAATTTTTGTTGTAACTCATTTGGAAAGTTAAGAGAATCAGACGTATAGTAAGTCTGTTCACACTTCATTATCGTCAGCTATAGCAGTCCACTCCTAGACATTGGCATCGCCAATCGTACATTATACGATTCGATTTTCGGTTTCTGCCATCAAGAATTTCTGCTCTTTCTTCTTTTCTTATCTTAAGCGCTAACCTTACGTTTACAGATTAGCTCACTCAAGAATACGTCTACCTCAACAGTCATCGGTTCTATGTCCAATTTGGCCGGCCAAACCACTTCAGCTTGCTTATTTTGCCGACTACAATGGTTATCGTTATTTAGAGATTTCGAAATCAGCCACGGTAACGGTGATCCAGGTGGACGGCTTTCAAATTGATTTCATTGCTAACTTTTTTGGAATACTTTCTCTTCTACATTAATAAAGCGACTCACCAAGCCAGCCCCCTCCCCCGCCGCCACGCAGACAGCCCCCGCCACCCCCGCCGAATCCCCCGCGCGCGCCCCCCGCGCAGGCGGCGCCCCCCGCGCCCCCCTCGTGCAGCGCGGCGCCCCGCACGAGCTCGAAGCCCGGCGTGGTGGGGCCCGCGCGCGCCACCCAGCCGCCGCCGGCTCCTGGGGACAGAACGGATGTTATGGAGCATGTTCAAATCTTTAAATTGACTTCCGACCCAGGTTGATCATTGCGATTAAAACCTGATCTGGTAGAGATTCCTTGATGACTGCTCTGGAGAGTAAATGTGGTGCTGTTCCACAGATGATGGAGCTTAATATAAGAACTTAATATCGTGTCCTGCGTGTCCTGTTGTTTTGTTTGTTCATTACAGGAACTGATGGACGCTTCTGAAGGCGCCAGACTAGTAGCAGAGTTCTGGGCCGACACAATTAGATTGCCATAGACACGCTAAGAAGAAGACTGTATCGCTCTAAACTTGTTTTTATAATACGCAAATCTGAGATAAGCTTTTATGTTTCTATTCGTATTCCATTATGGATATGAAATATGAAATTCCGTATTTGGAAATTCATAAAAAATCAGGACCAAATTAAATTTCTTTCAAGACCATCAATCATGGAAAAGTAGTCTTCTGATTTCGAACCACACTTAGTCTTGAGTCAAAAAAATATTTTTGCAAGTCACGTTATCATCGAGGCAAGTCCTAGTCATCTTGGCCCGAAAAACGACTAACTCGAACTTTGTAGATAAAATCTACAAATACCTTCTGGACCGTTCTTCCACTGTTATTTTTGGAAGGCCCCATACTCTTAGCATACCTACATATATTTACAGTTTTTTTTTTTGCAAAAAATATAACCGACTTCAAAAACAGTGAAAAATTACTTTAGCTTCTGAAGTCGGTGACTTTTGTTTGATTCAGTTTTTGTTTGCCACCGACTTTTTATTTTTCCATTTTTAGTTGTAATATCCTAGAGTCCTAGACTAATATTTGCTATGCATTTATTTTACATTGTTAACAATACATTTCATGGTACGAGTATTAACCCCAATAAAATGATAACTATCGAAATCTGGGTGTACTGTACACTGCGTACACCCTGAGAGCATACAGGCGTTATGTTACGATATGATGTTGTATAAACATCCAAGTTTCATATTTTACTTTATATGAAAAACATTGTATGCGCCTATAAAATTTCGCCCTCGATTTCCCTGGGATCCAATCATCAGATTCTGACTTGGTGACGATGGGACCACCTCAGGGGTATAGACTTTCGAATGAAAAAAGAATTTTGAAAATCGGTCCACAATTGGCGGAGAAATCTGTGAACATACACGCACAAAAAAAAACAGACGAATTGATAACGTCTTCTCTTTGGAAGTCGTTTCACAAATGCAACTGATGCTCTTTACTTCAATTATTTTAAACCGACTTCCAAAAGAAGGAAGCCATCAAACTTTCCAATACAGCGTTCTAAAACTAACAAAACAACATCAACCTATACTTATACTGTCACTTACGGGATATCTTCCATGATTTTAAGCTCCCGATATTTCGGCGCTGTTGCGATCGCGATGATCGCGGGGTGACTGATGGAATCCCATAAGTGACAATATAAGTTTAGTTTTAAACTGTGATATATACCTATAACTGCACCCTTACCTGAAGTCTTCCCCGGCTGGCCGTACATATACCCTGACTCCGGAGTGGCGTTGGTCAACGGTCTCGCGTGCTGGGACCCGTCATCCCTGAAGCTGCCTACCGATATGCCGCCCCCTCCGCCTGCTACTAGCAGAGGGAAGGCTTGGCCGTCTTTGTCGAGCTGAAGGAAAAGATATGGTGTTAGACTGTTAGTCGAATTTTGATCATTACCTTTGATTATTTTGTACAGAAAGAAAGAGTCGTATGTGGTCATGGGTAAACTAAACTCAGCCTATTGCAGTCTACTGCTGGACATAGGCCTCTCACAAACTACGCCCCATCACCCAGTTTTCCGCCGTCCCTAATCACCAAAATCCCAGTTATTATTTATCTGTGATTTATCATATTTCGGTAAAAGTGTCGTGTGTCTTTTAATAAGTTTTGCTTTTAATAATACTTGTTCTATCCTACGCGTCAATAATTCTATTAGATCCGAAAAGTTTCGTTATCATCAGAGTATCAGTCTCCAATTTTATCTTGTGGCTGTTTGACCATACGCTCCTGGAGAGAAGTCTGCCAAGAATTTGGAAGCAGCAGTTATTGTGCCTGATTGCACGTCGCTTCTTCGTGAAGATAGTTCGAGACAAGACAGATCCCACTTAAGCATAGCTTAAATTGGAAGGTTATAAAATCATCAAAGCTCTTGAAAACTGACTTGCATTCTGTACTTACCAGGAACACATAAGTAGCCCCGCCACCGCCGCCCCCTCCATCATTGACCTGCATGCTCCTCACTTCGTGCGTCTTGCTAGTGAACACCTGGCCGGAGGTCTCGTTGAACCGGCGGGAGCACTCGAGGTTGGAGTCTTGAGCTGAGAGTGTCTGAGGGTAGAAGGAAAATGATAAGACACAAATAGTGTAAGGCAAATGGTAACCTGGTGAAAATGAAACGTGATTAGAACTTTGTCATATTTTGAAATGCAAAATTTATAATAAGTAGACAGGTGAGGAAGACAGCACATCAAGTTTAGTTTGACAGAATCCCAAAGGGATCCAATTTTTATTGTTTGGTGTTTTTTGTTGTTATTCATTAGACTATTATAATAGTCTAATCAATATTGATGTCAACTATGATAAAGAGTAAAGCATAGACCGCAACAAACCCAAGAGAAATAATGATAGCTAAGTTTTGATACACATAGAAACAGTATTGTTATTCTTAGGCTGGCAATCGATTGTTAGCTATCGACGAGTTTTTAAATAGCGTACGCAAACCCACTTTCCTCCTACGCTAATAAGTAAGCATTACATAAATAGGCGGAATCACTGATGTCTAACAATAAGCCGAGATACTGGTTATACAGGGTTATTTGTAAAACACCAGCAACCTCTTAAGAAGTCATTGTACTCATCATTATGAACAACTTTTACTATGGGACCAAACCTGAAATCGCGAAAAAAAAATCAGCTGTTCCCTACATTTTGACGAGTTAATCGATCATAAATGTAGGGAACAGCTGTTTTTTTTTGTGTGTGTGTATTGAGTTTGGTTGTATGTGTATGTGTGTGTGTGTTTGTAGGTGTTTATGTGTATGTTTGTAATGTGGTTGTTTGTTATAACTTGACTTTAAATACTTCTATGACCCCTGTACTGTTTAATGCATCCCTCAGCACAATGTTTTGAGTGCGTTATGTTGAGTCCTACCGTAAACCGTGATTTTTCTACCCCAAAAAAAAAGTCACCAGCAAGATTTTTTGGAGAATTTGTAAGAGATACCTACTTAGTTTTATGTACAGCTTGTTTGAATGACGGCTTCATGAAGATTCTGTTGTTCTTCATGATTCATGGGTCTGTTTATACCTTGTACCTTGGACTAGCTGGTTCCCAAATAGTTCTGGCTACAGTCCTTACCTTCTTACAAGCGTTGGTCCCCTGCTGCCCCACGAGGATATAGACCCGCTCACTCTTGTGCAGCTCGACGAGCGCCCGCACTGACGCGGCGTGCGACACGCCCGCCCACGCCGAGCCCAGCCCGCCACTTGCGCCTGTTGCTATCAACCTGTGATGGGAACGAAGATGAAATAATTAAGGATAAATATAAACTTTCATTATTTTCATCAGATGCAGTAACTACATCAACTACAACATGTGACTGTTCCTAAATTGATGACCCTAGGCTGATGAAGTTTTCGTTTTTCCTAAATCATATTAATATTGGTTTTAAGGTCGGTTTCCCCCTGAAGAAGCCTAGAAATCAGCACCATTATTTTATTTATTTGCTCTAATTAAATTTCTATGTGGCGTTCAGAATAATGTACTGAATACGTGGTCAACTGTTTTAGCGTCAGCGTTCCTTCCACCCTGTGTATGCCTTCCACTATTATGTATTAAGTGCTATAGCAGAGAATATTTCTCATGGAGTTCTCCAGGAATCACACTTAGGACCAGCAGTTTATATTATGTGATGAAGGTAACTTACGTCAATCCCTCAGCGGGGGCTTCCCACAGCTGGATACTCTGCAGACTTTGTATGACGCTGACAAAAACTGGCATGTTGTAGGAATATATGCATTATAGCTATGGTACTTACGTATACAGCCCCTCAGCAGGGACCTCCCACAGCTGAATGCCCTGGTAGGGAGGACTTTGTATAACGCTGACGGAGACAGGAGTGTTGTTGTATGCCGCGTCGCACATCGTCTGATTCGGGCCGAAGCGCCCAGTCGCACCGCATGTAGTGAAGCGGTAGACTGGGGAAAGTAATTATGGGTTAGTAATTGTACTTGTATTGTTTTTTACATATGTTTATATCTATCACTCTCTTTTCTCAGTTTAAATCTATTCTTTATGTGTGAACGCACAGGAGCTACTTTTGGCAACTCCACAATTTGAGTGTGTAATTGCTTCAACGTTACTCGTCTTCGCGACTCGCTACGTATGAACACTCCGCGACAAAACTACGCGACTTCCACCTACGCAACATGTTTGAAAAAAATCGGTTGGTCGCTGTATCGAGCGTGTTTCACTGGTTCCTTTGAAACTACGTAGTGTCTGAGTTTGATTAAACGCAGTATCAAAACCACGTATTTTCTAAATTTATTCTGTCACTTACGGGATATCTTCCGTGATTGTTCATTATTTTAAGCTCCCGATATTTCGACGCTGTTGCGGATTCAGGAGCTCAAAATAATGAACAATCAGGGTAGATATCCCGTAAGTGACAGTATAAGTTTAGTTTTAAACCGTAATAGCTTAAAACACGTATTTTCTATCGATGCTACATCGATTAAAACGAAGGAGTCGGTCGACCGCAGTAACGAATCTCTGAAAAGTGACTAGCCGCAGTGCAAATAGGACTGATTAAATAACACAGGGATTAAGAGATAAGAGGATTCTAAGTCATGAAATGAAAAGCGTAAAAATACTTACAAGGCTTGTCAGCAAACGCAGGATGCGGCGTAGTCTGCTCCTCAAACGAAGGATCGTAATAGTTGTAGTCCCCGAGCTCGTTAGGATCCATGTTGAGACCGAAACACTCGGGGGCCATCGAGAAGTCATCTATCGCTGAGTCCGAGTATATCCGCATGCCCATTCGGGTTTTGAACTCGAGGAAGTATCTGGAAGAAAGATGTTTTAGTTGTTAGCTTTTCAGTAAGATACTAGTATTAATGCAGAGACGGAAGTATCGTAGCTAGTCGTGTTTTTTTTTGTGTGACACTCACGCAACTGATTAGAGGCGGTCTTCACCATTATTTAGATAATGTATCCCGGAAGGTTTCTAAAAGCGCTACCTGACCTGGAGCATTTGCCGGTACAGCTCACAGACTGGAACATTACTTTAGTAAGTGAGGAGAACCGAGTTACAATCCGTAACAATCACTTGTCTCTGAACAAAATCGAATCTTAGATTGTTACATTACGGGCGAATGCTCATGGTGAGGAATCGCTTTTACATAAAATAAAGAATTCATCATGTGTTATCAAGTCTTAAAAAGTGTGCGAAGCATATCACAAACAATCGATAGTTCATTTCGGAATTCAGTCTTGACAACAGGGCGTGGTTTGTGTCATCTTGACACATTATTAACCTGCAGCCAAAGGCAACCAGCAGGCCGGCCGATCGCTCCTTAGGCGTATTTTACAACCGTTTTTTTCTTCTTAGCGTTTCGTTGGCAAAAAATCATAGATTTGGCCCAAAATTGAATGCGAGTGCATGAGACCCGCCCAAATGTGCGCAAGCCTCATTACACTGGACTGGATCCAGACCACATTCAAATTCGGAATTTGAATGTGTCATAAACAATTACTGAGTTGTTGCTGCGTCCAACGCTACTCCAAATGCGCTGTGGCGCAATTTTGGAATGTAGCGCTGTGGGCTTGTAATCTGCGCGAGAAGCGGAAGCATAGCACCGGTTGTTGCTGCGATTATTCCCTATATCTAATACTATCTGATGCCCGCGCCATCACCCGCGTGTAATTGTTCCACGGGATGACGGGACTAATCCAGTCTGCGTTTTTGTGTAAAAGAGTCAACAAGTTTGTGACAAACAACATCACAAACTTTCACATTTATAACAGTAGTAAGAAGAAAGAAAATAATAATGATAGATTCAGGCATACTGCTTACCGCCTAGTAACATTCGGCAAGAAGATCGAAGCCCTGTACCACGGCTGGCCCATGTCCTTGGTACTGAACCAGACGGACGTGGAGATGTTGCCGCGTTTCGTCAGCTCCACCACGTTCACGCTCAAGGAGCCGAAGTTGCGTCCGTACTGGGTGTAGTAGAAACGTATCTGTGGATGGGAGAGGTTGGTTAATCTCGGAGTAGGTTTTTCCTGCAGTTTCGCCCGCGAGAGTCCCACAAGAACAATTAGATAATATAATAGTTATATCTTGTGTCCTAATCCAGGTCATTGTCTACCGGTGTATCAAAGATTGAAATCCGTTCAGCCGTCAAAAGTACAGACAGGCTGAGTTATTCTCGAATTTACGGAGTTAGGACTAACAAAAATTAATGTAATGTCACATCAAACGGACTGTATTCCGCACCATAGGCAGAGGGTAATCCACGTACAGCAAAACATAACGGATAAATTGTGGAACTTCACAAGACATTTCGCCAGTAACGTGGTCTAGTCTAATGTCATAACTAAATAATCTAGATTGAACTCGGCAGTAACAGCTCAGAAATATCTAAGGGAAAATACCAGTATCTAACACTTGTTGATCTGAGAATCGAACTCAAAATCTCATAGTAGACCAACGAGGCAGTCGTCTTTGTTTATGCTCATCATCTCAGCTAGTTCTTCGAAGAAATACATAACCACGCCTGTAACCCCGAAGTATAAGAGGTAGACACCTATAGTACACTACCCACATTTTGCCTCTTATGTTTAAGGCCCGTGTGAATCAGATGTGAATTTTTGTCTAATGGAGACTGAACTGAAAATAGGGGATATAAGCACTTAAGCAGCTGATAGAAAAACCCCAAATACTCACCATACAACAATTATAATATCTCGACGTAATATTCCCATGGACCTTCGGCGGCGGATTAAAGATCACGGTTCTCATGACCGCTGTCGAAGCAAAGTCTGCCTTCTTCTGATTAGGACCCGTCACGTTCATGTTCACGAAGAAATAGTATCCGACGCAGGTCTGGTTCATGTGCGCTGGCTGGAGGAGCGGGACCATAATGGTCGGGTGTGGTTGTTGGTCCCCACAAGTGTGGTCGTTGTCGGGGCCGGTCTTGTCTGTGGGGGTCGGGCCGTTGTGGCGGGACCAGCGGAGGATTGGCCTGTCGGGAAAAGATATACATATAGATGTAGTATTATTTTCCCATGGCATGGGTAGGCAGAAATTACACAACGCCATCTGCTACGATCTTTACTCTTTTTGCTTCGTCGTGTTGCTTGACCTTTTATGTGAAAAGAGTCTGTCAGGTACGCCTTGCTGTGTGGTCGCACTTACCCTGGATGTAAGCTTGAAATGTTTGTCACGGATAGCCAAAGATGATTGTTTATTCCCTGATTTAACTCCATGTAACTTAAATTGCAATTTCTCAAATTATAATGAAGGCAACGATGTGTCGATTAACAAACGTTTTCGAGTCATTGCGATTGACATTCAAGGTGGCAAGGTTTGCTAGCCTTAGACCACGTCCCTATTTTCAGGACGTGTGTTTGTGTTTTTTATGCCCTGTATACCTTTCTTCTGCGTACCTTTGCTTCCTCTTATATAAAGTAACGAGCTGCCAGTGCCTTGTGCATTACCTCATCCCATTTCCCTTCTTTTTCTTTATGATAATAGGACACTGACTGTACATCTTTCTTTGTCACACTTGATCCCATAGCAACAGATGTTATGTTTAAATGTTAGCTATTTTCTACTTACTGAGGTACATTCTCGAAACCACACGCATCTTGCTCGAAGTTGCAGTATGAACCGTACGGCATTTTGTCTAAAACGAAAATATTTTGAAAATAAGCGTTTGGAAACGCAGTACATGCAAAATCATGGCTTCAAAAAAGTTTAATAATATGTCAGTGACTTCGCCAACACACAATAGGTAACATGCGTGTCAAAAAGTTTGATTTATATATGTCAGCAACTTGTGAATCTTTCACAAGGCATTCGTTTTAGGTACATACCACAGTTCCTTGTTTCATCGCTTCCATCATCACAGTCTTTGACCAGGTCACAGACTTGCTGCAGCTTGATGCACGAATCGTTCTGCAAAGAAAGAGAAGTAAATTAGCTTGTGCACGTAACATTATGCCGATATTCCACGAAATCTAGAAATACCATACTCCTCTACAATTGCTGTGTGGTATACCTTTCGCCAAGTCCTATTAATACGAGAGCCCAAGACTAAAACAATGACGCATCGTTTTACGGCCAAAACCCTATGAAAACACTAGATTAGATGAATCTAAACCCGATTAGGTGGGAATAGTATTTTGTGTTTGTGATCAAATCCTGCTGACTCCTGGTTCTAGAGGCCAAGCATGAGAAATGCCTTATGTCACGCACCCATAGTTATCTTTCAAGTATGAACTCAGCAACGCAATTAGCTATGATGATAGCACTTCCCCTTCTACTTAGAAAAATAATGCCCAGCCTTACCCAAACTATGGTGGTCTTCTTCCAGTCTAACCGGATGCAGCTGAATACCAGTATTTTACATGAAGCGACTACCTATCTGATCTCCACAACCCAGTTAGTACTAGGTAATACGATACCCCTTAGTAGGACTGGTTGTCAGACTTTCAGGCCACTGTAACGACAGTCAAAGATCTACAAATGACAGCCGGGACCAACGGAGGAAGCTCGGTATGTAATGGGTGGTCACCAATCCACGGACCAACCTAGGCAAGCGCGGCTTAATCTAAAGGTCGACTCGGCTCTTATTATGTAGTACTACAAGAATATAAATCCAAAATAAACCCACATTCATAATCTTGCACTTCAGCTGTCCCGGCACACATTTCCCGCCATAGACTGGTGGTTCGGGCCCACAGTCCATCATCCTAATATTGTCTATGGCGATATGCGGCAGAGTCTGCGAGAGGCTCACATAGGCCGGGCGGGTGATCTCTATGATAATGCGGACCTCTTGGAGGACCTTGCCGATCATGACGCGCCAGGGTTGCCATCTGAAAAGTGAGAGAGGAATTAGAATTATTACGTAGATAATTAATCTAGATTAAGCTTGATTATACCTACAGATGATACAGTGGACACAATACGAACAATTTCTAGGGCATAGATAATGGTCCCACATTCCTATTCTACTTGTAATCTCCATTAATATTTGTTATGTTTTTGTGTGTTTATGATTTTCATTTTTGTATGCAACTCATGTCCCTGCGACAATTTTTTTCTTTATATTACTGGAAATCAGGAGTCCTCTCTGTAACCACGTAGAGAAGTCTGATTTTCAGCAGTCCAGAGTAGTTGAGCTAAACCCAGTTAATATCGTTGGCTCTTACATTGTGTGAAGATGTTTCGGTTCTAGGATATTTTTTCCTTCATCGTTTTTTTTTAATATAATAGTCTTGCGTTTGGCCGCAACTTGCCCGATGCCTAGAAGAAACCGATTCACTCGAATTTTGAAGTGATCTAGATTAAAATGATCGGGAAACCGGTTCGCAAAGGGATTGGCGGTTCGCAAAGTAAATATGAAAGCTAGCGCTTTGTTCGGTTTCATGGAACTTCAACTTATAACGGTGACGCTTCGCCGAATTCTACTCGTCCGATAATACAACCAAGCTTCCAAGAGCAGTTCTGAGGAAGTAAATTGCGCAGTGGTCGCTACCCCTAGAACACTACTTGAGATAATTACATGGAGAAAAACACATGCTGCTCATCCTCAAATAAATTAAGATTAAAGCAAGACAATGTTGATCCCTCTACACTCTAATATGTTCTTAAAAGCTAGAACGGTTAGAAAGGGTGTGACACAGAAATATTATATCTATGGGGTGTGACCACCAAGATGGCAGCTGAAAGAGATGGAACAAAGAGCAAGTGTTTGAGTGTCAAGCTCCAGTTGTGACGCTGGTGGTCTCGACTAAATGAAACCATGTTGCCTTTCGACATGCAGTCTGTATGATTTTGACTGGGTGGAACTGGGTCCAAATTAAAATGGCCGATGGATGCGCACGGGAAGTGACGGCGAGGGAGTGTCCCCCTGTATGGTCGAAGGCCTAGACATCACGATGATGACGTAGAACCGCATGACGCGATCCCACTGGCGGGTACGATGTGATCGTCCGGAACAGCAAGATCATGATGATGGCGGTGTTTACTTACACATCAAAGTTATTGCCAGTGATCTCCCCGGCGATCCACTGCACCTCAGTCGTCGTGGCTTCCGAGACGAGCTTTATGCTTGCGTTCTGCATCTTGCTTTGGTGGAGATTGGCTTCGAGCTGTTGGAGAAAAATATTACGCATACATGACATGTTTAATCATAATTTATAATATCAAGCCTGCATTCCACAAAGGGGTAGGGGCAAAGGTGTACAGAACACACACTGGGGAGTTTGTTCCTCCAGTTCTTCTTCCACGCTAAAACACTATGAAGTGTCGAAAGTCCAGTGTTTTGGGGAACTGTCTCTTGTAAACTTTGACGTTCGAAAAGTAATGATTATCAGTTTAATTTGAATAAATGACTTTTGATTTTGTACGTAGCATAAGCTGCCCGCCGAGCCAGTAGTGTAATGAATCCAATCCGGAGTTCCACGATAAGTAAAAGAGTGCTTTACCTGACAAAACTCCCACAGTCCTCTGAACGGTGGAGACTTTATGACCATGTTCTCCATAGTCGGGTCCACAGCCAAGTACAGGAAATGACCTGCAACAACCAATACATCATGTCAGCTAAATTCAGTAGTTATAACAGGATATACGGCTTGGGTTCCTAGACAGAGGGGTCCCCTCTGATTAGGACCCAAGCCCCAGTCGATTGGCGTAGAGTGACCCACTCGGCAGCTTCAAAAATAAACTGCACCTTAGTATAATTGTAAAAATGCTGTTCTTGGTGGTTCTGAGGAAGCACCAAGAACAGCATTTTTACACGCTATCACGCACATTCCGCACATGTATACAGCTCCTTGTAGTTTTATCAAAAAATACAAGGAGAGGGTATGTACAGGTGAACTAGTCTAAATCAACAGACCAAAGAGCAAAAGAATAACAAATTAAAACTCGCATCATCATAATCACTATGTAACGAGATACTAGCCCACTGGTATTGTTGGACGAAGACCCTAAGAAATACTCCCATTCAACTGTTACTAATTGATGAGCCACTCTACTCATACTGATCTCGTCGCCCCGCCTAAACTGCGCAGGGCATCACACGTTTGCATGTTCGCAGACTCATTCAAGAATACCTCTACCCCAACGGTCATAGAAACCTCAGCTCTCCATAATTCCATAAACACAATGTATTTATTTGAACAATTTAATTAGCTCCATAACATATTATTCCAGTGTATAAACGATACAGAGGGAACATTTTACGTTCACCACGTGGGCGGGTATGGACGCGTAGGACTAACATCACGCAGTGAAATGTTCAGAAGGCTTGTTTGAATGGGTCTATGAGATTTATGAGTATCATGTGGGTGTGGGAAATCATCTATCATATATGCTGTTAAACGTAGAAGGTCACGTATGTTTACCCCCTTTTGGGTTATGGAGGTCAGATAGGCAGTCGCTCCATATCGAATCTTGCAACTGAATTTCAACCCAGTTCCCCTTAACAGATTGAGTTAAAATTTTGCACATGCGTTTGGTTCTGGTGACAATATATTTTTATCACAGATATGATTGTACTCTGCAGTCAGGATCACATACTCATGAGAGAAATCGTCAACGATTAATAGCACGAACACGAAACTTTGTAGGTATACTGGTTCAATTTTAATAGATAAACCTAATTTTCTTAATTTCAATAAGTTTTTTTTAAGTTTAAGCTATTTACACTGCTGCGATTTTGCACATGTACGGACGCATATATGGGACATCTCGTACGGCACGGTCCATTCACTGCGGTGTATGTTTAAGCAGATTGAGAAGAAGCACTGTACGTTAATTATTTAAATGGCGTGGAGAAGAACGGATGCGACTCAGACGAGCCGTGGCACAGAGAAAGTAAAAGAATAACAAGCTTCGTTAGTGAAATGAGACAGGTTACGTACTGCATATTTAAAGAAAACTGTATTCTAACTAAACCCTTGATTTACTGAATTAACATAACGATGAATGTAACTATATTGTTTTATAGAAAAAATTTGGATATTGGGATTGGGCAATTTACGTAAGTATTTAATGCAAGTTGCATTTTATATTCGAGTTTTTACCCATTTTTATTTTTACAAATCAGCAAAACAGAAAAAGTACAATGTTTATTTTTTATCTGAGGATTGCACATGTTTTGCTCAAGTAGCCTACCATGACTTCTTGAAGCAGTATTGTTTTAATCTTATTCCAGAGTGGGAAAGAAATGCCGCTAGACATCCTCTATAGCTCCGTCTCTTTACCAGAGTGGAGCCCAAAAATCGTGTACAGTTAAACTTCTGCCACATTCCTGCACAGTGTGGTAGGGACATCTGTCCGGTGGGCGGGTAAGCGATCAATTTAGATAATAAAACATAAAGTGACTGAATTTGGCCTAATTGAAACATGATCGCGTTTCACTATGGGGGAAGGGAGCTCAGTTAAAGCGGGAAACAAATAATGGCGGCTTGTAAAAAATGGGTAAGGTGCAAGTCGCACTACCCACGTAATTCTTTTGACAGTAAAGGAAGAAGTCAGTATAATATTTAGTTTTAAATAGTTCCAGGGAATGACATGTACCTAATAGCCATACATCATGTGCCTAACCTTTTCCCAACTATGTAGGGGTCGGCTTACAGTCTTACCGAATGTAGCTGAATACCAGTATTTTACATGGAGCGACTGCCTATCTGACCTCCACAACCCAGTTAGTAATGGGTAATACGATACCCCTTGTTAAGACCGGTTGTCAGACTTTCGGGTCACCGACCAAATGTAACGACTGTCAAAGATCTACAAATGACAGCCGGGACCAACGGCTTGACGTGCTTTCCGAGGCACGAAGGAAACTCGGTAGAATTTCATTTTCACCTAAATCTTGTGCACAAACACCCGTAACATAGCGATGCGACTTAAAATATAACGCAATTACGACATATCCGGTCATCCGGTGTATCCGGGACTGAAAATACATATAGGTAGTATTAATCTTCTGTCCTAGCTATTCCTGTACCTCGCTAACTGGCTATATTTACCATTGCATGAACTATTCTCAGAGTCTATACCGATAGAAAAATAAGAGCCAAAAATGATTACCGCCCACTCCCTACTAAGCTATAATAAACACCTATTTCCAAAGGTTTATCCGTTTTGACTAAAGGCATAAAATCACCCAATAACGTTCTCACTGCGGGGACAAATGCATCTCTGGTGAATTGATTCGTGGATGTCACAATATGTCTCAGACCAAAATTTGGCGACGAGTTTGGCACATTTAGTACCGTCCATCAGCTCCTGTGATGTGCAAACAACAGGTTAGGCAGGACACGATATACACGACATTTCAGCTCAAAGATGTAATCGAAACATGGTGACAAGTGGTCGAAACATGATTTGCAAATTTTGAAACGGACAACTTACATACATACGAACAGTGCAAATTAAATAAAAGCTTTTATTGGACTCCACCATTTCTTTTTCGAATTAAAGCTAAGTATTTGAATGCTTTGTTCAACTTGTAGCTTAGCGACGCCCACTCCTTGATAATGCTGTGCGTCTAACTGAAGTGGCAAGAGTTTAAAACTATTATTAGAATGTCTCCGTCTCGACGCTGCATCCAAAATAATTGCTTAGAAAATGGCGGAATACGTGACGTGGAGCAGGGACGGATTTTTGTCTACTTCAGCAATTTTATGTTAATTCAACCGTCTCCTATCACAAAACACGTGTGAAATGCTGCTGCCGATTTTTTAAATACCAGAGTGAAAAATTGAGAATACAAAAGAGTAACAAGACTGCGTGCAGCGTGGCATTGGTACGCTTTTGCACGGCTACCCTTTTGGGGAGCAGATTGCAGTTGCTGGTCGGGGTCGCTCCATGTAAAAATACTGGTATTTAGTTGCATTCGGTTGGACTCTAAACCGATCCCACAGACTTACTTCGGAAAAAGCTAAACCGATGATTCGATGGCATGACATTGGCAAATAATACCCAAAACTGTGCCTTCAGCTCAACAGGTGATGCGTAGGGCAGATCAAGGCAACATTCTACAGTTTGTTGTGCACAATGTACAGACGGCTAGCACATCAAGCTACTACAATCTGACAATTTTTCTTTAAAAAAAATTTTCAACTTTATCACGAAAGGATTATGTTCAAGTAAAATTGGGAAAATTTTACAGTTTCGGGTAGCTTGATGTGCTGGCGTCTATACATGGTTTACCCACCTACAAAATTGCATAACTAGTATGACTTATCGTCTAATATTGATTGCTATATTTTTTTTAAACTATATTATAAAACACGCTTTAGAGAGACGTTATTTTATGTCTCGTGTTCTTCTCAGCAAACCCTTTCATTTGATATCATGGGAATGCATAAAAAATAACTAGTCCGCCATCTTTGGGGGTCCGCCATATTGAATTTAGAATGACATCACTTCGCTAACCATGCATTGCCAAAGTAAACATGTAAGCAAAATTTCAGCATAAGTAATCAGAGACCGGGAAATGGGCCAAACGGGTTTAACATCTAAGATTTTTTTACATAGTTACAGGTGAAACTATTAAAAACGTGTTTGAAAGGTGTAGTTATGGCGCGCCCCCCTTTTGTTAGTTTCTGAATTGATCAGCAACCCAACTTCCACTCCCGCGCCTGTTCTCGCCCGCTGGTCAGTCCGTCTGTCCAAATTGTAGCTTTATAGGTCATTTCCTTTTAGAATGGTGGCAGTCGCAGACGACACGTGTTTATCAATGTTATAAGCGTGTTTATTTACGAATTTCAAGGCGGGTTTGTACAGAGTTCGTGCATAGCATGTTTTTTTCTCAGAAAATGATTTTTTTCCTAGTGATTTTGGAATTTTATCTAGTGATTGTAGGATTGATCTCAAGTCGAATAGAGTATAAAGTTGTTTGATGGCTGGATTTGAAATTTATTGTTGGAAACATAGAAAATCATGTATTTTTAGCTGAAAATATCTTATGGGGTCATTTTAATTTATCATTGTGAACAACTTGTGGAACAACTGTTACGAGAGGTCCAAAATTGAAATCGCGAACAAAAATTAGGTGCTCCATACGTAATACCTGCGTAATTCGACAAAATGTCGGAAACAGATGATTTATTTTTTCGCGATTTTCGGGTACCTAACTGGAAAGTTAATTGTTGCAACTTTAATAGGGTTCGGGTTTTTCATCAAGAACTATTCGCCTACTGAAAACCATGAGTCTGCATTTGTGCCGGGTTAACATAATTACGATTCGGCAAAAAAAAAGAAAACTTTCAATCTTCCTTATTTTTGATTCCCACATTGGTGCAGACGTAATATTTTGACTGGTTTTCTCACACGTTAAAGAAAAGGTGTCAAAAATATAAATTCTATAATTAGGTACGGCCAGACGATACGTCATAATGCCTTGAGAGAAATACGAAAACAGGATGATACAACTGTTTGTATCGGCTGTGCAATTCAGAGGATCAAATTGTGAGTCTCTAAAAAGCTAGCAGGATTCTTGGAGGTGTTGTAAAATAGAATAAAATAACTAAAAAATACAAAATTACTCTTTCAGGGCTAAAACATGTACCGTAAGGCCTAGCACGGAAATGCGATCTGGTGGCATACCATGTTATATCATGATGGGAAAGAGACAGACCTATACAGGTCGTCTAGCGCCATCTCTTTCCCACACTGGAATTACTCCTGCTTTAAGACGTCATAGTAACCCCCATGAACGTAATCAAATTTGGAACGATTTTCATTTTAAAATACTCGTTTCCGACATCATAGTTACATGTTTCAGATATTAGGTAATTGGGTTGTTGATTTTTTTTAACAAAATGCTTAATAATATACCTAGTCGTAAAGATTTTTACTGGAAATAATAATATCAAGGTAATTATTAAAATCTCACCCGTCTAACTTCTTACCGTTTACCTTTTGTAATGATAAAAATAATAAGAGCCTTGACGATCTATCTTTCGAGGCTCTCATTGGACGGTTGGATCAAGGGCCTGATTCAGAAGGTAGTAAGTAAGAACTCTTCGATACGGCTCGCATTGTGAGGAGGTTCCCGTCTCTGGAGCCCTAACTACTGGTGGCTTGGACCCTGCGCAAGACACCGTTAGACCACTATACGTATATATATTTTTTTTATGTTGCAAAAACAAATATTAAAAACGTGTTTAAAAGATAAATAAAGAAAATAATAAGTGCCTGACCTTACAAAGTACCTACTTCTAACATTTACAAATAACCATATTATCGACCTCAAACCCGTGCCTGTGGGTATAATTAAATGCACCTAACAAAGGGACGCTAAAAATATCCCCCATTTAGATGCAAACGTTAGTCTGTCTGCTAGAGCTTAATGAAAGGGGCTGAACATTTAAATAGTGTGTAGCTGTATGTTCTAAGCGTTTAGAATTTAAGTAGTTGTATTTGATCTAAAGATAGGACATGTGTGAAGCTGATGTTAAAAGGAGTAACTTAGGCTACTTTTATTTTAGAAAAAGGATTAAGGTTCCGTGCAAAAAAAAATACTTCAAATTGTTAACAAAATCCGATTTTAACAGGGAAGTAATATTTTTGTAATCATTTAACGCGAACCAAGGTCGCGGGTAACAGCTTGTGTCAAATAATAACCACAATGTCATTTTTTTTTTTTTTTAAGAAAATAATTATACATATACTTCTTGTCCACAAAAAAAAAAAACATAATTTTAGACAACTCTAGCTCATTAATAATTATGTCATAAAATCTTTAAACGTGTCCAAAGAGTTCTATGTTGAGTCACCACAGCTCTAAAACATCTTCTGAAAATAGGACTCTCCATAACTGTCACTGCACCTAACCTATAACTTTTATGTTACGACTAGTATTTGTCCAGGACTTCGCCCGCGATGATGTAGGAAATACCACGGGAATGAACTAGCGGATAATAAGTATCCTGCAGCAGAGTATAGGGTGGAAGGAAGGGACACCGACGCATAAACGGTTACCACGTATTCAGTACATCATACGAGCTACACATATAAATTTTTCGTTGGTAATAAAAAAAACAGCTGTTACATACATCTCGACGTGAATTGCACTTTTGTAGAAAACTGCAGTTTTTTTTGTCAAGAAGGCGCGGAAATGTAACAGACAGTTTAGGTACTTTCGCATTTATAATATTAGTGTACAGTTAACATTTTCCATGGATTTAAACGTATCCAAAGAATTTTGATGAGATATTTAATGATTCAATGCCGACAGTTCTATGTTTAGCTACTGTGATTCTGAAAATAGGACACACCCATTGGCCATAACTGTCACTGCAGCTAACCTATAACTTTTAGTTTATAACTAGATTTTGCCAGTGTCTTCGTGTGGAATATTCTCCCAAGGGAAAACATTACCGGTATAAATATTATCTAGGTCATCTAAAATGTCCTAACCAAAGTCCTAACCCAGGTCATGTCCTCTATGTCAAACATCGAAACCGTTCAGCTCATAGAAATATAAAAATATCTATGGTTTAGCCTCAGGCGTAAAAAGGTTACATACCGACAAACAGTCACTTTCGCATTTATTCTAGATTCTTATGGATACTGTACTGTATCTAGGGTTACCAACATTTCTTCGGCGAAATATAGTATTTTTCAAAATAAGCTATGTAAAAAATGGTACACTTCAAAAAAAATTAGTATTTTATGGAAAAAGCATGACAAAGATGTATTTGTTACTTATTTATTGTAAAGTGTTATTTATATGCTTTATTTCATTCAGTTTTAAAATTAATGTGAATCAAAAGGTCATTTTTTGTTAATTAGATACCTACTTACTACTTATATTTCTTTCTTTTCGCTATTTCGAATTCATAACCGAAAATATATTTTCTGTGAATGCCGAAGTGGCGGAAATAGAGAGTAGGAAATAAATTAGTTTTTAATAAATTTGGTAAGTTATTTTCAGTATTTTTTTTTTTGAAATGCTGTTATTTTTGGCTTTTAGTTTTGTCGTTATACTCACTACAATCTTTCATTTTTTGACAGATGCGTTCGGATACATGCATGCATCAGTCAAAAGTTAATGGAAAGGCTTAAAAATGAAGGATTTGTTTGATAGATCTGTGTTGAAAATATAGTATTTTTGCGTACTATATATTTCTTCAACAGTAAGTACGCAGACTCGAAATATAGTACAATACTTTAAATTATAGTACGGTTGGCAACCCTAACCGTATCTATTCCTAAATCCGTGCCTGTCGTTGTATTTAAATACATATAACAAAGGGACGCTAAGAATAAGTATATCTGACGTTTACATGTTTCGTTAGTTTAGCATTGCCCAAGACTTTTGTATCTTTTTGTAGCATGGTAAGCAGAGGGGTGGACAATTTAATGTCACATAAAGCCCTTTTTTTAACTAGGCGACACACTATTGTGCACCTTTGGATGTTCAGCGAGTTGAAATTCCAGCTGTGCTGCCCACGTATGCCTCCTTTACTATTTAAATCTTTCTTCTTAATTCTGGTTTTGTGTTAATCTCTGGTCAAATTGGAGGAAACACCGTTTTGAATAACTAGGGTATTATCTTATTTTATGTAATCTGTCGTATTTTACCGTGGCATCACTTGGGCCCTATAAGAATATCAGCGCTATGACATTTTTATAATATTATGTTACCAGCACCATTCTGAGATGGGGGCCTTTTCGCTCGTCAGGACCAATTTTATTTTTTTGTTTTTCTGTTTTTATTTAATTTTGTTTAATTGTTTTTTCCTGAGCGAGACTTATACCTACTCACTACTCTTTCTTTGTTTCTTTCTTCGTCATAATTTTAACAATAGAACTTCTCTCATATCAGTGGGCCTATTTGTAGTCTGAAAAATTAATAAATAAATAATAGTAATATCAGAGTTCTTCTCAGAGTAGTTGGACCAACCACGTCTTTTTAGATTTTTTCGACGTGTAAAACCAATTAACAAAATAAACATCATTATAATAAATATCATCATCAATGAACAGAAAAGAAAAGCTCGTTCAGTAGTGAAAATATTAGCCAGTCTTCAAGGTGGTAGCGAGTCTAAATACCCGGAGTGTGGAGGCTATTTTAATGCACCCCATGCAAGCTCGCACGCGCGTCATAGTTAACCTATGGCCTTTTCAAAAGCTGCAGCTACTCTACGTATACTTAGATACCTACCTATGTCTTTTCAATTCTAAGATCCAATATTTTCTTGTTTGTGTAGCAACTGAACTGTGGGATCTTCATACTTAAAAAGAGTGTCGATGGAGTTTCTTGCCCATTCTTCTCCATAGAGATCTACGCTTTGGAATAGGCAACTACAGTACTTTCACAAATAGTATGCTTTGAATTTGTGTGTCTATCTAGCAGGCCCCAACGAGATTTATCAACAGATGATAGCTTTTCATAAAGACAGTATTTTGTACCTAAAGAAAATAAATAAAATAAACTATTATGTACCTTACAAATCCAAAATTTCGACTTTCTGTGAGCTATTATACTTTAGAAGATATTCGTTATTTAGGCAAACGTCCAGCCAGCGGGCCCTTTTTTAAATATTAGTCTTTTATATCATACAATAGCATTAGGAGCTTGATACTATTATGTACCTTACAAATCCAAAATTTCGACTTTCTGGGAGCTATACCTACTTTAGAAGATATTCGTTATTTAGACAAAAAAAAAGTATAGCTCACAGAAAGTCGAAATTTTGCATTTGTAAGGTACATAATAGTTGGTAACTTCGAGCACTATTAAGCGATCTGAAAGTAGGTATAATAACACAAAAAATAATCATAAGGGGCCCGCTAGCTAGACACTTCATGGAAACGTCATTAAATCAAAAACTGTCGAGGTACAAAATATATCTTATTTATTTTCTTTAGGTACAAAATACTGTCTTTATGAAAAGCTATCATCTGTTGATAAATCTCGTTGGGGCCTGCTAGATAGACTCACACTTTGAATTTGAGTTTGTTCTTAACCATAAACACGATGATTTTCTCCTCGACTGTTAAAATTATGACACAGATATTCACTCGTATAGAATTATCCTCTGCTTTAACATACTTGAAGATTTTGTAATTTCCAAAAACTCATATTTGTTGATATTTTTGGAAAGAAAATTGCAAACGTTTGATAAAACTAGTTTTTCGACAATAATTCTCCCACTGTTGGGTCACCAAATAGGGATTAATTTCTTTTCCCACTATCTACCTAGCCTTATCCCAACCAACTATGTTAGGATAAACTGTAAGTTCAACTTAGCGTTCCCAGATTTATAAAAAGTTACCGGATGCCGCTGAAAAGTTAAGTGGGATCTTCATACTTAAAAAGAATACCAGTATTTCACAGGCATCGACTGCCGATCTGACCTCCGCAATCCAGTTACAGGGCAATACGATACCCCTTGTTAAGACAGGTTATTAGAATTTCAGGCTTCTACCGGTAATGACTGTCAAAGATCTACAAATCCATGACGGTTTAAAAAAAAAAAAACGTTTCCGCACACTTTATTATTAACCTCTCGTGTATCGTGGGTGCGTTTACAAACATTTAAACTCACATACACAAACAGCCACACCCGGGACAACTATCTGTAGGCCATACAAATATGTGTTCCGTGCGGGGATCGAACCCGCGAATCGCAGCGCAGCAGTCAATCGCTAAACCACGGCACACTGCGTCAACCATGTCGATTTCTAATCCATCCAGTTAATTTAGTCTAAGCAGACATCTAGTAGATATTCAAAGTTTACCACGACCTTATTATTGTTATTGTTTACTGTCTAAAATCATGACCTTTACTATATTTCTTCTCTAGTAACCTTAAGACAAGACAAACCTCGTTTATACGCTATTCTGGGTGGTTTATCAGCCAAAGACAAGGCTTGAAAGAAATGGTTGAAATTCGTCATCAAAACCAGGTTGTCCTACTTTAAACTTTTTAATTTGACTGTTTTCAAAGTCTAAAAAACATACCAAAATGAATATAAATCTTTCACATTCAAAAAACGAATTGTAGAATTTGTTTGAATTAAATTAAAAGTGAATTAGGTATTATATAGACGCCAGCACATCAAGCTACTACAATCTGTCAAATTTCTTTAATTGATTTTAAACTTTATCGCTTTAGCGTTAGCATTAGGTTCAAGGTTGATTAGGTTGACAGTTTCGGGTAGCTTGATGTGCTGGCTTGTGTACTTACCTACTTGTACTACTACTACTAACTTACCAATCATCTGCTGAGAAATGAAACAGGCAGTTTTATACCTTTCGATGTCGGTAAGACAGACCGAAATCATCGAAAATGGGAAAAATGTCTTGAGAGATCCAATAAGAAGGCAAGGAATTACCATAAAACAGCATTCACTTATTCAAGAGCTTGAATGACTAGAGAACACCAGGCCAAGCCAAGCAAGCCATTGATCAAGATTGATTCAAGTCGTCGATTTCCATGGAGGTTAAAATCAACTCAACGGATCACGATGTCAACAAAAAAAAAACAGCTCAATTCTAACGCACCAAATTAAAGCTTGTTGCTGACGATCATTTATGAGTTTCCCAAATTGCCCATTTCCCTTTATCCCCACATATCTAAGCCTTAACGTGTGGGTGTAACAATAGTGCGCCGGCAGGGATTCGAACCTATGACCTTTCGGCAGCCAACACCCAGCAGGCTATTAAGCCAATTATAAATAAACACGAGTTAGCTTTGTCAAAAGATACCCCCACTCGCGTAGTGGGTGTTATGATCATTATTAAATAATGTATGTATTAGGAGGTTGGGGGTATTATTTGCAAACTAATGGATTTAAAATAATTATTAATTAAAAACGTACTAGTATCAAAATGGGAAAATAATTAGGTACAGGGCGTCAAAAAATTCGTCCACGGTTGGCAGCATTGCTACGTTGGATGGCATTGCTGGCATGGCTGATTTTTTGGACAAAAAAAGCCAGCCCTACTAGTCACGTGAAGAGTCGACCAACCGCTTGGCGATATCCCGAAATTCTAGGTGGGCACTCGGACCCCTTGGCCCTAGTAATATCCCTGGACAAGTTATTGTATTTGCGCCGTTTTAGGTTTTCAGCCCCAGCGCTGCCCATCGTGCAAGATGGCAAGGGTATCGACGCAAGTTGCATCGCACACCAAAGCGAGGATGGGGGTAGCAGGGCATTTTTTTTTTGTTTTTGTCTTAACTTCTCTTAATGAAAACGATGGATGGACTACGTGGAAGATGTTATGCTTAGAAAAGCACACCCTTACCCTTTCTCATTTCATCTGATGACGACGAAGTCCCTATGGAAGAAGAAGACATGCTGCGCCGACCCCAAATAAATTGCGATAAGGTCAAGAGAATGATGAAGTTATGTTTAATGCCTGAGAAGATCTGTCGTACCTTAAAAGATATCATGCTACCTAATCTAAAAACCACGTTGCGGAGATCAGATAAACAGTCATTACACGTAAAAGAAGGCTGTGGTGTGAACCTTGCCCAGACGTGAGAGAATTAGAGCAGAAAATCGTTAGAGAAAAATTGTGGCAACGTCGTTGCATATTGTGCGCGTTTTTTCGCTCTATGAACTATGGCATTTGGTTATGGACACTTATAGAGTGAAATGATGTGAGTTATTTTGGTGCGCTTTTGCTCTTAAACTTATCCACTACTTTCCTTACTTTCAAAGTCAATGCTTAATGTTTAAATCTTTCAGTAACGTTCTACGTATTTTAACAATCCTTATCCTTATACTAATATTATACATGCGAAAGTAAGTTTATTTGTTACCTTTTCACGCCTAAACCACTGAACCGATCATCCTGATATTTTGAATATACGTTGTCAGGTGTACAAAAACGGTCATTTTTCGGGATTCCCGAAAAAACGTACTGTTCCCGAGGAAAACAACAATAACCTTCTTAAGATAGTGGATGGCGCCACGTGTCTTTCGAATCATGATTGAATTATATTATTAATGTAGACCGAAATACGAGGAGTGGAGCAATAACACACATTCATCGTAGTACAGTCTGCATTGCAAGTAACTATTGACTTATGCTGAAAAGTTAGAAAAATATAGATGAAATAGATATAGAAAAAATATAAGAATGTAGGATGCAAAGGCAAGGCCAAGGACAAGGCTCACCCATCTTATCGCTACATCTTATTTCATGTACCTACAATCTATGCAAATAAATTTTACTTTACTTAAAAACGAGCGAAAATAGCTCGAAGATTTAAGTATCCCGTCAGGGATAAGTTAAGTTTATTTTGACAGCCACGATTATTATGACACTTACAGGAACTTGGGGTCCCCTTGGAACGTAATTCTTGCCCAGAGTGGAAAAGATGGCCCTGATATTGATAAAGGTTATCACGTAATGTCAACAAGTATTTATTTTTATTTATTTATTTATTTAGGTTAACCAACAATTGTTTACACTATACATTTCTGATATAATGACTAGAGTAACATATTCAAGTGCAACAATTAATTACAGGTTAACACCACATGCACAAAAAACGGCTTACATAACATATTTAAATTAGAATTTATACATAAAAAAAATAAAAATAAAAAGCAATAATAAAGACTCATCATCAAATCATTCAATTCTGTATACAACATAAGAAAATCATTGGGATGTAACTCACTTACTTACTTATTAAAATCAAAATTAAAACCAAAATCATAATCTAAATTAAAATCATAATTAAAATCAAAAACAAAATCAAGATTAAAATTCAAATCAAAATCAAATACAAGTTCAAAACTAAAATAAAAATCAAAATCAAATACAAAATCAAAATTAAAATCAAAATTAAAATCAAAATCAAAATCAAAATTAAAATCAAAAATAAAATCAAAATTAAAATTAAAATTAAAATCAAAATTAAAATCAAAATCAAAATTAAAATCAATACCAAAATTAAAATCAAAATCAAAATTAAAATCAAAATTAAAATCAAAATCAAAATTAAAATCAAAATTGAAATCAGAATCAAAATCAAAATTAAAATCAAAACCAGAATTAAAATTAAAACCAAAATTAAAATCAAAAACAAAATCAAAATTAAAATCAAAATCACAATTAAAATTCGGATTCAAACTCAAATTACAATTGATTAAATGATGATTGATTGTTCGAATTATGAAAAAATATAATGACCATAATTGATAAGAAAATAAAATTAAAATTAAAAGATTAAACAAAAAATACAATAAGTATATAAAATAAACTGAGTACCTACATTGAAAAAATTGAAATGAAAACAGTTATAGAATTGAAATTAAAAATTAAATTAAATCGCCATTGGATTATTTACAAAAACTCTTAGGAATTTATTTATACTATCGTGTTGTACGTCTACTAGGTCACTGCGGCCATTAAGGATTCTGCACAATCTTGGTATCGGAGAATTCGCACCGAGCACAGACTTTCGAAGTGGCGGACACAGGGGTGTTATCTTATTCCTAGGATATCTAGAAGGCGCATGGAATCTAATAAGCTTCAATAAACCGGGGCAGTCGATCTTATTGTGCAACAGTTTGTAAAGAAACAAAGCATCGGTTATATCTCTACGCATAGACAACGATTGCATCCTGAAATGGGACAGACGAACTTTATAGGAGGGCAGACGCTTAGATTTCCCCACACTAAAGGCTAAATGCCACACAAAACGTTTCTGGACCCTTTCCAGACGCAACATGTGAGTGGCATAGTGAGGTCTCCACACAACACTACAGTACTCCATAACACTGCGTACGAAACTGTTATATAACATTATCTTGGTGCTAATATTACGAAAGCCTTTGGTGTTACGAAGTAGGAACCCTAACATTTTTGATGACCTTTTAATAATGTTCTCAATATGAGGCACAAAAGTGACCTTTTTGTCAAAGTGCACTCCTAGATCCCCTATTGTTTCGACTTCTTGGACTTGCTCCTGGTCTATGAAGTACTCAGTGTCAATACAACTAATTTTTCGCGTATATTTAACATGATAACATTTCTTCGGATTTAGTTGCATTTTATTATTGTGGCACCATTTTATAACTTGGTTAAGATCGTGCTGCAGAAGTTCGCAGTCCCTTTTTGACTCTATTACTCGTGCAAATTTTAAGTCATCAGCATATAGAAAAGGTTCGGAAAAACGAAAACACTCAGGAAGGTCATTAATGAACATGATAAAAAGTATTGGAGCTAAGTGAGATCCTTGGGGGGCGCCCGATGTTATTTTGTGTGCAGCCGATCGAAAACCGTTTACAACGACAAAGAATTCGCGTTCAGTAAGATAGGACTTGAACCAACTTAACAAATGCCCTGTTATACCATAGGCTGCTAGTTTATATATCAGTATAGAATGTGGCATTTTGTCGAATGCCTTACTAAAGTCGGTATATACTACGTCAAATTGTTTGCCTCCATCTACAGCCTGTATCAGGGACTCCGTGAATGACACTAAATTTGTGGCTGTAGATCTAGATGCTACAAAACCGTGTTGATTGTTATTAAGATACAATCCTAAATGTTGCTGAATGTGTGGACATATAATTGATTCAAAAATCTTTGCGAATGTAGATAAAATTGAAATTGGTCTGTAGTTACTTACGGTGTCTTTTTTATCTGACTTATGCACTGGGACTACCTTGGCTTTTTTCCACTCTGAGGGAAAAGTTCCAGTAGCCAGCGATGCATTATATATTATTTGTAAAGGAGACACTAGAGCTGTGGCACAGTTAGAGATAAAAACAGGTGGGATGCCATCCGGGCCAGGTCCTTTACTTATGTTTACTGTGTTTAGTTTTTTTAGTAAACAATCACGGTCGATCACTGGATAACTCAAGCCCTGACTATTATTATGCATTGCTTGGAGGTACTCTGTATGGCAGTTAGTTTCTGTATCTTTGTCAGGCGTGTATACGGTTGCGAAATGGTTAGCGAACAGGTCGCAGATTTCAGAACCGTTAGATGTAACAACCTGTCCATCGGTCATTGCCAAGGGGTAGCCACTAGAGCCACCGCGTTTCGCTTTTATGTAACTCCAGAGAAGTTTGGGATTATCTTTTATGTCTTTTTCAATTCTATCAATATAGTCATTATATAAATTCATTGCTAGTTTATCACACCGCTTGGAAACCAGTTTTAGTTCAATTTTATCTAATGGATTTTTGTATTTTCTGTAACGCAACCTCAGCCTATTTTTTTCTTTTAACAATTTTATTAATGCTATGTCAAACCACGGCGGATAGCGAGTATTGTTTGGTTTCCGATCAGGCACAAATTTGCCAATAGCATCACGGAGGCATTTGTAAAAAATTGATACCATGTCATTCACATCACAAGTATTCAGAAAAAGTTCATTCCAGTTAAGCTTATTTAGGTAATTATTAATTTCAGGGTAATTAGCCTTATAAAAGTTAGGTCTTGAGTCCATATTATATGGTAAATTACAATTCCTTAGCAAAGACATAGTTAGTTCAAGGGGGGGATGCAATTTATCGATAGCTACCAGAGAATTGCTAGACTCACTCACCAAACAAGTAGGCTCTGTTGTTAAGATCAGATCCAGTATTCGGCCAGAACAGTTTTTTACATGATTATGTTGTGATAGTTGATTTACATTCATAAAATCCAGGAGGTTTTGACAAGCTTTAGGTAAGGAATCATTTACGGCGGTTTTATCCCAATTCAATTTACTAAGGTTAAAATCACCGATTATGTAACAGGGGATGTCCGTCGAGTCGAGCACTCTGTTGCAGCCATCCACAAAAAGATCCAACGTTGCGAGACCTACTGGTGGTGGAAGATAGACGGCACAAAGAGCAACTTGGCGTGACCTGTGAGATGTCGATATGTCAAGTGTGACCCAGAGGTCTTCACAATTAGTTTGCCAGCGTTCGATACGTGCGGAGTTGATTTTTTTATTAATTGCTATCAAGACTCCTCCTCCGTTTTTATTGTGCTGAAACCCAGTGGTTTCTCTGTCCCGTCTATAAACTTCATACCGATCATCAAACAATTCACTACTCAATACATTGCTGTTCAGCCAGGTTTCTGTTAATACTATGACATCATAGTTCATATTGCACAGATTACAGTAAAAAATATTCGTTTTAGTACGCAAGCCCCTACAATTTTGGTAATAAATTGAAATATCTTTGAATTCTATGCAGTTTAAACCTAGTGCATGCATTAAATTATAATAATAAAAACAAACAGTCATCACACAACCTTACTAAGACTACTCTTGTTCCTAATTTGAATATATTCTGCGCCATCAGCTTTCCTCACAAATATTCTGCCGTTTCTGACCCACACGTATTTATAATTCTTCTCTTTGGCTTTTATCCTCGCAGCTGCATGAAGAGCTCTATTTGTCGGGGACAGATGTTCAGCAACAAAGACTGGAGATTTAGGTTCAGCGTATCCAAGGTGTGAACAGTTCAGCTTTTCTTGCGGGTTAGCTTGATTGTATTTAATTGTTGCTGCCAGAAGATGATCGCGCACCCTTGGTGAGGCCAACTGGACGATTATAGAGCGAGGGCGGTTACTTGATGGGTTGGTCTTAGCAATACGAGTGCAATGTAATACATCTCTTTCACTGATTTCGCAATTAACCACACGCGCAAGTTGAGTTACTATGTTGTAAACATTTTCGTTTTTATTTTCCGGTACACATTGCAATTCTATGTTGTTCGATCTTGACTGTTGCTCCAGATTAGCAAGTCTGTCGTTGAGGTCTTCTACGGTGACCTTAAGATCTGTGTTTTCCAATTCTAATTTTGTGATAATTTCCTTAGACAACTCATGTGCCTTCATTATGTCTTCAAATTTCCTATTCATGAACGACATAGACTCAACAATATCTGCCATTTCCTTCTTAATTGGTGCCAGTTCTTTGCTAATCGTGGTAATGATAGTGTTATTAAACTTCGCCGACATCTCACTTAATTCATGTTTTATTATTTCACCTATAACGGAACGCAGTTCGTCGTTATCATTGGACGTGGAAGGAGGCGAAGGCGGTGCGGTGGCTTGTCTTTTCGGGCCTCTTGTCGTAGACACGTTTCGAACTGGAGTAGAGTCGTCCCTGCCCAACTTTGGCGTTTTGCTCAAACATGACGGGCACTTCCAGGCAGCCTTCTTATTAGGGGTTATAGTTAGGGATATACAAGCATAATGATAAAACTTTGCACAAGTTGGGCACTTTATGGATTTCGCCTCTAAACCTGTTTCACATGCATTGGTGCAACAACCCCATTGTGCATTTTTGTCAGCCATAATAATAATTATTTATTATTATAGTTAGCCAGGCAGTAATAAGAAATAATAAAAAAAAAAAAAAAAAATGTTTTTATGTCGTCTTCTTAGAGGCAGTCAATAATAGGCATCAAGTGTTGTCCCGTCTGTGTTGACTTATCTTTGACGCGAGCCGTCGCTTGAGTCATCAGACGCCGCTGCTAGCGATATTGACGGTTCTGCGCTCTGCCGAACCGTTGAAATTCCGTGCACTGCGCGTAAAGTGTCTTGTCATTCACTCACCGGCTGATTCGTTAACTTTTAAAACTGGTATCTGTTTGCACTTAATAATGTTCTAATTACACACTTTACTTTAGATTTTTCAAGTTAATCACACATTAGCAATGGCATCGAGACACTGTGTCACTATTATTTGCTAATTGTCCGCGAGTTGTATTGTATAACTGATATTAAAACACAGAGTGAAAAAGTACGTATGTTGACCGTTTGAATGCCGGGGCAAAGACTACCTACTATACCTACTATATTGATTAATAACTACTTCATTATCTGAACTGATATATGTATAAATACAGGAAAAGCAATAACAGTACCTCAAATGTTGACGGTAAAGAGGGTCTTACCATTTTCTAGACTGAAAATTCAGCTGGTGTTGCGCTAGATACAAGCTGGATGCAATTTCCAAAAAAATCTAGCCCTAAAGAAATCAGATGGCGACGCCAGATTAAAGATAAAAATTACAACTTTGATAGTTTACCATGTTACTATGGTAAACCAGGACTATAAATATGTCCCTGTAGAGCTATGGTGGTTTATTTTTGGGACATTCGGCACTGTACTGTCTACATCGGAAAAAAGATAAATAAAATTTCAGCTCATCATAAGTATTGATTTACTATTCTGCCAAGACAAACTACAAGACTAAACACAAAAACCGCCATAATTGACCCCGGATGAAAAAACTGTCAAAAATCCGTCCATTTAAGAAAAAAGCTGTTTAATTACACTAACGATTTTATTGACACGCTCAGCCTTTAGAATTCTAAGTGAAGATATTATGGATCATGGATTCATGGAGTTAAATTCCCGCTGTAATTATGTTATTATTTGAGTGTCTTACTTACAATATTATTTTTTCCGACAAAAATACCTATGATATTTTTCGCATCTATAATAATTATAAACACCAAATACACAAATCTAAAAGGTCTCTTCAAAAACGTGTAACAGGTATTTTTTTTCTGTGTCCTATTCTCCAGGACCTACAAAAGTTTAATTCTCTGCCACGCCTTCAAAACAGCATTCCTGGAAACAAAAACACGCACAAAAGAGGTCGTATAACACCCACCTCCTTCATTGCCATCCGCATCGGTGGTAGGTCCGGAGAACTTCAGCCCTCTGGTGGATTGGTTCATGGCTACTACATCTGCCGCAGTCACCACCTTGAACCCAAGCCCGTGGCTCGAAACTGTGGAATTCCACTGCCACATGCACATATTCACAGGATTTTCCGGTCCATTCTTCTCGAAGGAGCAGTAGACTCCAGTTGCCTTGGAAATGTAAGGATTCTTGTTGACCGCCTCATACATCGGCCCGTACGGCCGCAAAATCTTCATTTTGTCAGTCAATGAGAAAGTGTCATTGTCCGGGCTTATTTTCTGGTTGATCGCGATCGCCCCCTCATTGTCATTCATCATGCCGTTGTTGTACTTTTTGTTCAACCGCAACAGTTTGTCGACTGACGACTTGTCTCCCCTTCGGTTCTGACGTCGGTCTTCCGTTCGATTCATCAATATCGTCAATTTGTGCAAGGATCCCTTCTCCTTCCCTGGGCTAGCAGTTCGGTACTTCTGTTGCGTCTCCGCCGCCAAGGTTTTCTTTGCTTTATTCTCTTTTTCAACCTCATGGTCGCCAAAAACTATGGCTACCACGACCAGCACAGAAAGAAGCTTCCCAAACGCCATTTAGTGATCTCGTTTTGTTTTTAGATGATATGGCCGCACTGAGCGGTCGGTACAGCGGGCATTATGCGTGCTAACACTCATAACAATAGTTTAAACCAGAGTTCAGTGCGAAATCGTCCGTGATTATCTCGTTAAGCGTGTAGGCTCGGGCGATCGCCGACGACGCGGGTTTGGAAAACAGCCAGCCGTGCTCTCGGCTCGGTCGATACACTCCCGAACAGATACATTTTGCAAAACACTCATTGGTTCCACTACATCTAGCCTATAAAACTCATGTAATCCAACGCACTGGGGAATTTTCCGTTTTATTTCGCACACCCTACACTACCCCTGGAAAATCGTTTCTAATGGAGGACACCGATCGTACAAGCTAACATCGTGATACGCCCAGACACATCAACTTATACATTTCTACACACTGCCACGCAACACGGTTTGTTCATATTTCACTTTAATATATTTTAACACGTAATTTATCAATTTACAATACAGTTAATATGTTTTAAAATCCATATAACGAGGTACGTATTCGCGGTCGGACTCCCGTGCACAGCGCCACCGCGGGAGTATGCGGAACTAAACGCCCGCGGACAGAAATAATCATTACTTTTCGCGAGATGTGATCTTGGAGCGGCGTCTGTGGGGATGCTGCGCAGGTGTCGTCCCGTCCCGGATCGTTCCCGGGCTTTTCGCGCAGGATGTAGTCGCATCGCTCGCCGGATATTGCATTGGCTCAATTAGGATCAGTGCTCACGTAAGATAGCTCCGATTGGCCACGCCTACAGGTGGCCCATAGTGATAGGTCGATGGTGGAAATGCCGCGAAAATGCTCCAATCATGAGCCGTACCGGATATTGCATGAAGAAAATTTCCTCAGAGATTTGTTTACGCGAACGGCGGGTGGTCGTCGAGTTTTTGCCGACTGCGGATATCAATTTAGTGTTTTTATCTGCTCCATGGCAGTTCGTTTCCCGAGAAAAATGTTATTACGATCTGTGCGGTTGGATTGATTGAAATCTCATTTGTAACAAGTGCGACCGACGCGTTCCATTTATAAAAGTGATCGATAAGGACTTCCATTGTTTATTGTTGAATAAAAAATAATGTTCCCATGAAATAGATAGCTTACAGTTTTTGTTTGTATGAGAATAACATGATACAATCACTATGTGAGTGATATTTGTTAACATAACAAACGAAGAGTTTAAATTAGTGCATAATGTGAGTGACAGAATACCGCAATTAAAATGAACATTCCGAATCACGTAACTGCTCTGCAACATAATATTGCTAAGAAAACTATTTCACGAAATAAATAACTACGTAATAAAGAGAGTTGATATAATGATATGTATACACATCTCTATATAAATGCTCAATCTTTAAAGCGTCCCTAATCATAACATTTATGAAAACTATAAATAATTTGACAGATAAAAAAATATCACGTCTGTTCACTGTTTCCGAACGAACGCAGACAGACAATCTTGCAGTACGTACCACTCCTTGCGTTGTGGATGTATACTATTTTGGTCTGAAATACTTACATTTTACAATTAATTAAACGGTAATTTATTTATCTTACAGAATTTGTAAGTAACTAATTCCCAACAATGTGTGGTGCCCATCAAGTGACGTCGGTAATCTAACAGTGGGATAGAAATCTATTGTTTATGTTATACGGTGAGTGTCCTAACAGTACCTTTGCCCTTATTTTGAAAAAAAAGTAGAAAAGGTTATCAATGCTTTGTGTTCTGAATATGAAAATGCTTTTGTATCGATGTATTGTGCAATAATACAAAAAGTTCATTGCATTTTTATGCATTTATTCCAATTGCTTTCCCGAAACTAGTTCAGCATGAATCATGATTTAAATGATTTGTTTTGATTGTTAATCTTATCTCATTCATCGTAATGACTGGATTAGATCTAGATAATGAATAGTTATGGTTGAATTTTGTACTGGTCATTTAATTCAATTGGTTCTCACTATTGTAGCAAGTAAATATTTTCAGTCCATAACATTTTTTTTTTCTTAATTACATTTTTCCTTACCTTGTTGTGATCATGTTGAATACATAATAATATAAATAAATAAAGGTAAGGCATATAAAAATAGTAGTTATTTTACCAGTTCAAATACCATGACAATGCATTTAAAATAGTTACCACAAAAACTATCAGGTTTTTTCACACAGCGGTCCTTGAACTATACTAAATGTTTCATGTGAGTTCTTTATAGTTTTTTTATTATGATTCATTTTAAAATTAGAATGATTTTTAAATAATGTGTTGTATTTGTGGGGTTCCGTGTCTGAAGGGTAACCAACGGAACCCTATTACAACCCTCCGCTGTCCATCTATCTATCCTATTAGGTACACCTCGGCATAATCCACCGGGCATTATTGTGATGATGTTATGTTACCGATGTAACATATCAATACTAATGTTTCAATATATTTATTTCCAAGGTTTAGCTTCGATATTAAATTACTGTCAAATCTCATACCAAGTGGTTTGTTGGCCTTTTGTTTTGTTTTGCTACAACATCTAACATACAATGCAATTTGACAGCATCATTTTTATCTGACGTGAATCTCGTTTTCAGAAACGAGAATATCCTCTTAATGTTACAGTCTCACCTTTATTTAACCTATAAAGACATGACTAATGAGAGACTATTTTCTGATGTTACATGATCCAAAGATTCCAATCAACAATATTTTTTTTTTTTAAAGAAATCTCTTGCTACTGTTGTCATTTTATTTTGTCCGATTCTGAAGTTTAATTCCCGAAAAAATCATAATCTTATTTTTTCTTGTCAAACTTAACAACTACGCTGACCGAATTGGATCACCAGTCTTATCTCAAAATTACAAGGAAATTCCTGACTGTTTCTCACAGTAGTGAATTACTTGTGAGTCACTTACTTAACCACATTCATTCATAGGGTGAACATAACAAAACAGCGTAACAAGTCATTTTTACTAGGAAATGTCTATTGGCAAATATACAAATGTAAATAATTGTTTAGTTCTTTTAATTAAGTACTTATAATTAATGTTTTTATAAACAATAGACTCATATTAATTGCCGAATATCTTTCTGTACGCTGCCCTGAAAGTATTTTCAAACAATGTGAAATTTATTTATTTCCTAAAGTCAAGAGATAAGAATTTATGCAGCCAATAACAATGCTTCCATAAATATCACATACAACGAAAATTTTCCTGGTTTATTTAGGTACCCTAATAACTAATTCTGCTCGCAGGTCATGACTATAATTCATTTCAACTGTATCTACCTATAAATGGCAATAAAATTGTTTACTAAAATGAATACCTATGACTTATTTTATTAAATAACTAGCTGATTCCCGCAAGTATTAAAATGGATATAGTATGTTATCCTTAAGAGATAGACATATGCCATCGCGGAGCTTTCTGTAGACATATAAGATACACAATTCCACCATACATTATTTTGTTATATCTCAAAGGGTTTAGGCAGCATTAACAAATATCATTATATTTTAGTCAATGTATACAATAACTTGACAAATTATATACTAAAACCTTCCTCGACTACCACTCTATCCATTAGCTAAAACAGCATGAAAATCGGTGCAATCGTTTTTGAGTTTATTGCGAACAGACAGACAGACGCGGCGGACGACTTTGTTTTATAATATGTAGTGATTATGTAATAGGTAACTTAATCATTCGGCAAGCATAACATAAAGGGGTAGGCCCATTTCACAAGTTATAACGTTCTAGTGCTCCCACACAATCCATGAGCAAGCTTCATCTTCATCATCATATTAGCCAGGAATTACCCACAGCTGGGTATAGGCCTCCCCTTTTTACTGCCACCAAATCAAGGAACAAGCTTAACATGATAATTAATTATCTATCATAATTATCTAGTGCACAAATATAGCAACAAGTTTGATTTAATCAAACTTGTTGCTATATTTGTTAAGCAGTCATTAACTAAAATGTAATATTAAATGTTTTCAATTCCAGATGCTCTGAAAATATGTCAGGCGGTAACTCAAAGAACAAGGCTCGCTCCAGGAAGCAGGAAGGATGGGAGGAAGCCGGTGGGGAGTTCTATCAAGAGCTGTACCCTGGAGGGGAGCAGGAGCTGTTCGATAACCTGCAGCGAGCTGATGCCGCTAAGCTGGCTACGCTGCTGCCTTCGAAGCAAGCCAGGAATAGTAAGTTCAAATATTGTTTTAGTTATACAACAAAAGCAGACTATAATTTTCCCACTGGGACACAGCCACACAGGCTTCTCTATTAGAGGGAGTGGTCTAAACTATCACACGGGCTCTTGCAGGTTGATAGGTAGGTTGGAATCTAGTTATTTTACCAACAATCAACCCCAAAAATTCAAAGTATAGCGTTGTGGTCAATACATGCTAATTTCATTTAATCATGGGCCCCCAGCCATAAATTCTGATTTTTTAGGTTGATAAGCTATCCCATATATATGTGTACAAGTCCACCTTGCTCGTCAACAATCAGTCTTGCAACGATTTCAACCTAGTGAAGTTTCCCTTTACTGAGATCTGGGAATTGTTGTAGAACTAATCAGAAGTGACAACCAGTGTCGCTTGATGCAAGTCCCACAGTCGTCACAGCTCCCGAAGCCGTGAACGTGGCTGAGTGTGGTTCGATATGCTTTAGGTGAATGTTTTTTTCCTGTATTGTTAGCAATGACCGACCGAAGGTCCATTAATGGCCGAAGCCGAAACCGTATCCGATTAATCAGCTATCGCCAAACCTTGTGCCGAAACCGAAGGTTTGATAATTATAAGAAATTCAGTTCGAGATTGGTTTAAAGTGAATGTTTTATGTTACATACAACTTCATGAAATGATTAAAATGATCTTGTAACTTGTCAAAAATAATAATTCGAAATGCTTCGGCTAAAACTTCGGCGCATTTTAGCCGAAGCCACAGGTGTGGCTGAAAGTGTTTTTTTATGGCCGAAGGTGGCCGAAGCCGAAGCTTCGGTCCGACACTAATTGTTAGTGAATTTAAATACAGCCAAAAACTACACCGAAATTAATAGTTCAATACCAAGAATACATTGTTTTTCGTCAGTGTTGGATCATCCCGGATCTAAACAGTCAGAAGGTGGCGGCCAGGCGGCCGCTTCAAACAAATGACGTCATTTCCTTGTTTCCTGTAATTTTTACGGTAGTCTGATTCTTATCATTTATCTTATCATATAAATTGTAATCAGAATTAGGTCTTTGGCTTCCGATAATCGGCTGTCAACATAATATATTTTATGACTACTTAGTCCGTGATAAAGGATTTAAAAATCCAGTGGAATGTGATTTCTTGATAATGCTGATATTTTGTATTTTTATTAATATGAACACTAATCACTCTCGCCTCTAAAACAAAGGAAAATCGACGACGAGTAAGTGTTTTTTTCTATTAACTAGAGGGCCAAGACAAATGACAACCGCTTTCAAAGCGTTCCATATTTCTCTAATGAAATGAGTTTCAACATGATTGACATAAGTTTTGCGGTAGATTATCTATCCTTATTGTTAGGGTTCCGTTACCAAATGATAAAAAACGGAATCCTTATAGATTCGTCCTGTCCGTATGTCGCAGCCAGTATACTCCCGAGACTGTTGGCACCATACAGTATTTGGAGCCTTTCATAAACCGCTACACAAATATGATGTGAAATTATGAGGGCATATATTCGAGGTATATAACTGTGTGAAGTGTTTATCGACAGCTTTTAAAAAAAGTATCGAGGTTCCTCAAAAACGTTTTTTTTTCTTAACTCAACGGTTGATGTGATATTCTGAAAATTGCATCATTTAAATTGTAAGAAAGACCTAACCGTATCGTATAAAGTAAAGTCTGTCTGAGCCCCAGCTGGTCAACATTAAAATGCCCATATTAGGCTTATATCCTAGCTTCATAAGCCAGTTCTCTTATAACGAAATGAATATAAAATCAAGTTATCAAACTTCTACACATTAGATTTGGTTGTCGACCAAATAAAATTAAACAATTTTATAATGCTCTTACATTTCCATAACCACTTTTTCTATGAGTGGCGTTATAGTACCGTTACTAATTCCGGGCTTTGTCAAGGTCTTATGAATCGTAATCATTACAAAACCTGTTAATTTACTGTGATTACTTAATCTCGACTTCGGATTCGATTCCCGGGTCGGGCAGTGTTATTGGGTTTCCATCAGGAAATTCTCAGTAGCAGCCACGGAGTCTGGATTTGTGCCCGGTAGATGGCAATAGGTTCGCACCCTATTACATCGGACTTAAACATATCTGGCGAAATGTGGGTGTACTAATGGGTACACCTCTCTGCCTAACCCATCGGGGATTAGGGGCCGTCTCCACGAGCGAGAGAATCACGGCGATATTATCGTCGTGCCACGTATTTGTATGCGAAAATATCGCCGCGATTCTCTCGCTCGTGGAGACGGCCTCTAAGAGAGTGTATAGAAATACGTGGCACGACGATAATATCGTCGCGATTCTCTCGCTCGTGGAGACTGCCCCTTACAGGCGTGATGTTGTGTTATAACTTAATCTTTTATGAAACTGTGCATTAAAGATCTGTAGATAACACTGGGCCTTTTTCATCACAAACAGACGAATGATAGCAATCTATCATGCAAGTTGAATAAGTTAATTGTGTTACCCTCGCCAGTTATATTTGAGTCCCATTTAATAGGGGGCGAAGTCCTCGCGCTGTCCTTGGTGTTATCGGCCACAAATATGTCCCATCCATACTAGACAAAAAAAAAATGAAAACAGATCTATGTTTAAAACAAATAGTTCATCTATGAAATAGTTCTTAAAGTTAAAATAGACCATGATGTTCTATGACGTGCAGACGACATTCAACCAGGATGGTACTGAGCAATACATAGGTACCTACGTCGGGCGCATCCTGAGAAGTCAACCCTGCTACCACCTTTCTGAATAGCTTATAATATGTATTTTTAATTGGCTGCCTCAGTCAAAATCAAAAATCTAAATATTTTATTTCACATGGTCCTACATGAGCACTTACTAGTATAAGGGTGCACGGTTCGGATTAATCGTTTTCTAAGGAGAAGAACCGGCAAGAAACTCAAATCATTTGGTATTACAATATTATCATGTAGTTCGTAACCATCAGATCTATCAGTGTCTTCGTTAAATGACCATGGGGCATTTTGTATGAACCCCGTCCCCACCCTACAACAGTCATATCATGGATACGTGTCAATATGTTCTAAGAGTACAGAGAAAGACTTATTGTCTTTCTCTTTAGGTTTCGATTAGGTTTCTCCGAGGGACGCAACGGCCCGGCCAAGTCGTGCGCAGGGCCACCGCGTGCGGTGTTCCGCAGGGGTCGGTTTTGGGTACGCTCCTGTGGAACATAGGCTACGACTGGGCCGTACCTCCCAGGTGTTTCGAATGACACGTTTCAAATCTGTTGATCCTCCCAGATTTAAAACAAGTGCCGCCATTGGTTAGGTTAGGTTGATAAATTCAAGTATTCCAGCTAAACCTCAGATATCTGAAGAAAAGTCGCCATAGTAAAAAAATATTTTATATACTTACCAGACGCTTCGAATGACACCTGTTTCAAGTCTGTTGGAGGGGGGGACGTTTTGACGCATCGTCCTTTATATTGCTTCCCGGAGACCGACTGTTATTAATAATGTTATTGATCGAAAATAAAACTATGACAATCCAAGTAATACATATTTACAAAACATCCGGCCTTTTTCCTGTGGTAATCTAAATCCGAAATAGATCAAAACAAAATATCATAATTCGAATCAAAATCAAAATCAAAGCATTTATTTCAAGTAGGCCCGTTACAGGCACTTTTGAACTGTCGAAACAAAGACAACAATGAAATTTAGCTACAGTCCCAGTCACAAGGCATAAAAACTGTGAAAGTACTGTAGTTAAATATACCTGATAACAGGAAAACATTGTTTTCTAATTATTGTCCTTATCTGACAATGGTAAAATCCCTTTAATAGAGGTAATCACAGTGATATTTTATTATATCTATTGGTCTACTGACATCAATATAGGGGAAAAAGGCTTTAAATCTTCCGTCAGTTACATACAGATATAGGTCCGAAACGGATGGCTATTGCGCATTCCCTGGATAACAAAATGTGATTGATATTTTAGTTCGTATGGACGTTACATGCTTGCATGCTTGTATCAGATGTATCGTAGGATACAGTTAAAACAAGCATGCAAAATGCGTTAAAAGTGCAAATACTTACACAGCCAAAATGTATAGAACTTTTTTTTTTTTATTTCTTACCCATGAAAAATTTGAGTTAAATTCAGAATGATGTATTGAATACGTGGTAACTGTTTCTGCGTCGGTGTCCCTTCTACTCTGTATATAAACAGATTCTTATTGTGTTACTAGCTGATGCCCGCGGCTTCGCCCGCGTGGATGTCGGTTATCGCGACCAAAAATAATCATGAAATTTTGAACCCATGGGAACCTATTCAAGGGCTAAAAAGTAGCCTATATCTTATTCCAGCCTATAATCTATCCCTATACCAAATTTCAGCCAATTTTCGGTTTTTTTTAAACATTAAAATGGATATAGTATGTTATCCTTAAGAGATAGTCATATGCCATCGCGGACTTTTCTGTAGAACTATATAAGATACACAATTCCACCATACATCATTTTGTTATATCTCAAAGGGTTTAGGCAGCGTTTTCTTTGAAAGCTCCCAGACGGCTTATTTTTTCTGACACCAAAAACTTAACAAATTATAAACTAAAACCTTCCTCGAGAACCACTCTATCCATTTGTGAAAACAGCATGAAAATCGGTGCAGAAGTTTTCGAGTTTATTGGGAACAGACAGACAGACGCGGCGGACGACTTTGTTTTATAATACACTCGAGAGCAATGAATCCGGGTCACTTAAAGAATGTTAAAAATCTCGGAAACTAAAAATGATAGGTCAATGCAATAAATTGTATTTAATAGACAATGTAATACTCCTTAAATGAAAGTAAAAAAAATATGAGTCGCCATACATTTTATTAACACAAAATTACATAAAGAAAAAAACTGCTGATCTCTCCTTAAAACAAAAATAGGAAACATGAAATTTTTGAACTTTATTACGATTTTCTTGAATTTTAATACTTCGTATTGCCTCCTCGTGCTTCCATTACTGCGTTTACGCGGTTTGGCATGCTGTACACCAAGTTCCTTATACGATTTTGGGGAATATTCTCCCATTCCTCTGTGAGAGCAATTTTGAGCTCACGAAGCGTGATTGGGGGAGGGTTTCGTTGTTTTACGCATCTGCCTAGCTCGTCCCAAGCATGCTCGATCGGGTTGATATCCGGGCTGCGCGCTGGCCACTCCATACGAGTAATGTTCATCTCTTGAAGGTAGTCATTCACAATCCTACCTGTATGAGGTCGGGCATTGTCATGCATAAATATAGCATCCTCACCTAAATTGACCATAAATGGACCAACGTGATCATTGAGGATTTCTTCCACATATCTTACGCTAGTTAAAGAGCCGTTTTCTATGATCACCAGCTCTGTGCGACTTTCAGAAGAAATTCCGGCCCACACAAGTACAGACCCACCACCGTAGGCTACTTTTTCTTCGATGCATGCTTGCTTGAATCTTTCCCCTGGTCTTCGATACACTCTGTGTCTTCCATCGTGCTTGTAGAGCATAAATTTTGATTCGTCGGAGATCATAACTTTTGACCAATCTTCAATACTCCAATTTACGTGGCTCTGGGCATATCTTAGTCTTGAAATACGATGCCCACGCTCCAGTTTAGGGCCGTTTGCAGGTCTAAGGGGTTTTAAGTTAGATTCAGCAAGCCGACGTCTTACTGTCCATGCACTTGGGTTACTTCCTCCGAGGCGTCGAAACTGATTTGTGAGTTCAGTTCCTGTGAGAAAGCGATTTCGAAGCATGGTGTTCACCAAGTATCGGTCTTCTCGTGCTGTGGTACACCTGGTTCTGCCCGTTCCTGGTCTGCGTAGGTTAGAACCAGTTTCTTCGTAACGTCGGAGAACTCTTTGTACTGTTGACAGCGACACACCGACAGTCCTGGCTGTATCGCGCTGACTCCGGCCGGTTTCCAGCATTGTAAGTATTCTGGTGCATTCTTCAGGCGTAAGCGACATAATTTCAGCTTGAATAATGAATATAGAGCACTATCAACATGGTTTATGTACCCACATAAATGACAGATTACAAACAAAAGCAAAACCAAATGCTGTAATTTCGTAGTTCCATCTTCGAAAGTGGCCCTTTTTCAAATTTGATTTTTTTATGATATAACTTTACAATAACTAAGAAGTTTTAATACCTTCATTTAAGGAGTATTACATTGTCTATTAAATACAATTTATTGCATTAACCTAGCATTTTTAGTTTCCGAGATTTTTAGGATTCTTTAAGTGACCCGGATTCATTGCTCTCGAGTGTATGTAGTGATGATAGTGACTGTACTACAAAACAACAACAAACAAACAAACAACAACAAACAACAAACACAACAAACAAACAAAACAAATATGAGACATTAAAAAGTACCAGGCTTGCCAGTACACTTCGTGCAATACGCCATAGAACGGTTATGTTTGACAAGAGTGCATTTTGTATGGGTCCTAAAATATATAATAAATTACCTAATAATATAAAGGAAGAAAACAATTTCATATCATTTAAGAATAGATTAAAGACTTACTTAATCAACAAAGCCTATTATACCATTAATGAATATTTAAATGATAAATGTAATTAATTTTTAAGTAATGTAATAGTAATAAAATTATATAATTAATGAATGACATAAATACCCTAATCATAATATCGCTCCCCCCACCGAATAATATGGTAATCGATAAATCTAAATTTTACAAGAAAAATAAAAAACTGTTTTATGCGTATATCTCGGCACGGGTAGATCGTAAGATAGACATTTATACGTCGAAATAAAGCTAATTTTTTTACAATCTATTTTATATTCTGTTTTTTTTTGTAATAGTTTAATATAATTAAGTTATTGACAAAAATAATGTTACTGAAATTAAAGGGCAAGAGTATAGTATGCAACGCATCATTAGCATATTATTCGCGTGTAAATGCAACGATATCGTAGTCAATATTAATGCATTATAGTATTATTCGTTGTAATACGGTGTCAAAAAACCTAACGGCAATATGATATTACGATATTATTCGTGTGAAATCCAAGCGATAGTTTATACTGTAATATTACAGTACAGTAATATTCGTCGATGTGTGGTGTCAAAAGATTAACAGTAATATAATGTTGCAAATACAGGTTTTATTAAATAATTCAGTACTTATTATTTGATTTGGAAGAAAAATAACAACATTAGAGGAAGTTGATATTAATACTGGATAATTTATAATAGCGATTTTATTAAAATTTATGAAATAAGACAAAGGTTTTATTATTTATCATAATCAGTCCTTTTATTTATTAATAATCAGGTACTTAATGTTTTCTATCAGAAACAATAATCAAGGGAGTTCTGTTGGCCCATTGGTCCATTGGTATAGTAGAAATGAATCATGCTAATCATCACTACTACAAACCGGATGCATCACCCACGATCTTCGGTGATGAGGCTGTATATCTCGCGGAAGTGTGGGGGTCGTGGCTTTTTAAACGCGAAGACCCTCCACAACCGCCAGGTGTGCAGTCTCAGAGAGTATTTTTTAAAAGCCGAAGTGGGTATGCACCTATGCACCGAGATGTGGTCGCAGTGGACAAGGGACTCACCTCGCTGTCCATGGCTAAAGAGAACTGGCGCAAACCTGTGGTACTTACTAATGATGACCGCTAGGAAGTATGGCAAGGCAAGGAGCTTCACGGGCGCTTCTACCGGGCTCTTCATGGGCCGGATGTAGATTTCCTAGCGTCCGTGTCCTGGCTACGTTTCGGCGACCTCTTTGGGGAAACTGAGGGTTTTGTCTGTGCGATTATGGATGAAGTTATGTTAACGAACAACTACCGGAAACATATTATGAAGGACGGGACAGTTGACGTGTGTCGGGCATGCCACCGTCCGGGTGAGTCCATCAGACATATTATTTCTGGTTGTTCTCGTCTAGCTAACGGCGAGTACTTGCACAGGCACAACCAAGTAGCCAGGATTATTCATCAGCAACTTGCCTTGAAATATAAACTTGTGGAATCTGAGGTACCGTACTACAAGTATGTGCCCGACCCAGTTCCCGAGAAAGACCATGTCACGCTGTACTGGGATCAGTCTATCATTACTGACAGGACTATTGTGGCCAATAAGCCTGACATTGTGGTGATAGACCGATCAGCGCGCCGCGTAATGATAGTCGATGTTACCATCCCGCATGACGAGAACCTCGTGAAAGCTGAGAAAGAGAAATTGTTTGTTTGTTGTTTTTATATTGTTTTATATTTAAATATTTAAAAATGTAAATAGTATGTATGTAAAAATGAATAAACGGAATAATAATAATAATAAAGTTTATTTGGAACAACTTAAGTTAACAGGGTACACAGGAAAAACGAAGAATTGAGTCAAGCAGCTACCAATTTCTATGGAACCTCTTTTGGCGATAGAATGGTGCCATACGTAACAGTGTCCTGATTTGTTAAGAGAGTTGTAAATGGTAAAATTGTATACTGGGTATTTTCTTTTGTAATAGAAAATTCCTACTTCAGATCGAGGTATACTTAGTACTTTTTCTAGATCGAAAATGGCAACGGTCGTATTATTTTTGTCCACAGAAGCCTTTTCTTCCTCTTTTATCTGACGCACGTTGTTTTTCCTTGCCACATGTTGATTGTATTTCTCCTCTAATGCTTCTTTTCTAATTGGGTCCGCTTGTTCATATATAGGAGCACTTCCGACGTTTGGCTCCCAGACTGGAAAAGGCCGGGGCTGCCTTCAAGCGGATCCTGCCCAACCTGAGGGGTCCAAACGTCTCCTGCCGGAGGCTCTACGCGAGGATCGTGCGGTCCATGGCCCTTTACGGGGCCCCGGTGTGGGCGCGTTCGTTGAGGCTGCGAGCCGCGCATTACCTGAACGCGCCCCAAAAGGTGGTAGCCGTAAGGATGATCCGTGGGTACCGCACGATCTCCCGCGAGGCAGCGAGCCTCCTTGCTGGATTGCCGCCATGGGATCTGGAGGCCATAGTCCTCGCGCGCCTGCACGAGTGGCGCGCGGAGGCACAGCGCCGGGGGGAAACTCCGCTGCCGCGGCAAATTGTCGCTCAGCGGACCGACTTCCGGTGCGATCTCATGACGACATGGAGAGAGCGACTATCGCAACCCCGTGCAGGGCACGCCACGATAGTGGCGATAAGTCCGCTCGTTGAGGAGTGGCTACAGAGGCGCCACGGCCCCCTCACCTTCCGCCTGACGCAGGTCCTCACCGGACACGGTTGTTTCGGGAGGTACCTGCACCGAATCGGGCGGGAGGAAACGCCCAGGTGCTATCATTGTGAGGATCGCCCGAAGGACACGGTGGAGCACACTTTGGAGGTCTGCTCCGCTTGGACGGAGCACGGCCGTGTCCTCGTAGAGGCGATTGGCGGCGGCGACCTCTCGCGTCCGGCCCTGGTTCAAGCCATGGTCCGGGGCGAGAGGGAATGGGAAGCCGTCACCTCCTTCTGCGAAGCAGTCATGCTAGCGATGGAGATGGCGGAACTTGAGAGGGTCAGAACCTCACGTCCCAGCCGCCGCGGGAGAAGCACCGAGCGTCGGGGGCCACGCCGTGATGGCTCTCGGCCACCATAGGCGCGGGCCTGTGGACGGTGAGTAATGGGTTAACTCGCCGTCCGTCCGTCGTATGACGACAGGCCGTGTCGACGGCGCGTTCGTGTTCCACGCGCGCCTCAAAGAGATGTCAGCAAACAAGAGGGGCCCGCAATGACCGATGCCTGCCAGGGCTGCGGGACTGTTCGAAAGAGATACCGCGGCCCTGGAACACAAAGGGCAAAAGAAGGAACATGGGTGGTTTTTAGTCAGTAAGAGTCTGACACTCCCTTCCGCTCCGCCCAGAGCGGGAGGAGTCATTTGATGATTTCCCAGCCGAAAAAAAAAAAACCCTAATTTACTAACTTTGCACTTCGTATCAATAATAAAAACAGTCTCTAACGCATCAAAACACTTCACAATACAATGTCGCACTGGTGATAGCTACACAAACCGCACGAGCCGGAGGAGGGGCATCATTCTGTCCCTTTCTTTAGTAGTGAAAAAATATTGTGCGTGCGCTCTTACTCGTCACTCACTAAAAATAATAATATTGTATTCGTTATTACGTACCGACATCATCGCAATATTTTATTGTAAAACCGCTTGCTTTAAAAATATTAACTGTGAGATACAGTGAACGACATTACGATTTTGCACAAATAACTAACATGTTTTCTAAAGAGACATTACCAAATCTTGTAAACAAAAATAATACATGAATATAATTGTTTTATTTTTTACGTGGAAAAAGATATGCATTTCTTACGCGAATATAATGGTAATCGTCGCTTACCGAAAAGTTAACGATTGCATGATCTGTAATAACTTGTTATGGTATTATTCGTGCAAAAAGTGTGTTTAGATTTTAAGGGAATAATGTTGTTATGTTCATTACGGTACCATTGAAATTATTGTACTTTTATAAATATACATAGAAACAATACAAAAAAAATTACATGATGCTAATGAATGCTCTAAACACCGAATATGCAATAAAACGAAAACTGTCGTAGTACCACATTACCATGTTATTCGGTGGGGGGAGCGATATTTGCTATAGTTGAATATGTAACGATTAATGTAAGGTTTATTATTTTTATTGTAACAGATATTCTGTTGTATGTATCACCTCATGTACCTACCCATATTCAAGCAAATAAATGATTTGATTTGATTTGATTTGTACTTAACATTCTGGGAAGGAATTTAAAAAGCTAAATTAAAAAAGTTTTTTTTTTAAATTTTGTTATGAAGACGCTTGCTAGATGGTGACATTGCAGCTATTTGCCAGTTCGTGGTTACGGTCAATCCATTTAGTATTTTGTTTCAACAATAGAAGAAGTCGACGTACCCGGCTGATGGCAAAAGGCTCGCCCCCTATTACATGGGACTTGAAAGAGAGCTGGGAAAGAAATGCGTGTGTCTGTGACTATAATAATGTACACATAGGCTGATTTTATAGTCACGCGTTTCAGCAGCGCCGTCGGGCCTGCGCGCGCTCGGATATGTATTGGGGTAGTAGTAGCGTTTCAAATTCGCGCGCTTGAGCAGCGCCGTTCGGTGTTCCTGTTCAACAGCGCGCTGCCCAACGGCGCGTCTAGCGGCGTGACTATAAAACCAGCCTTATGTATGTCTTACCCTTCGGAGATTTTAGGCGTGATTTTATGTTCATGTATTTACTACACTCTGTTTCAAAAAAAGACAAAAAAACAAATGACTGCCTCATCGACCGATACGAGCATTCAAGTAAAGAAACAAAAACATAATGACGTTTTACTTAGTTCTTGACGATGTTGATAAGCTATCCATTGACCACATCCTTCTAAACATTTGGGGAAAACTATAACGGAAAACTCCCGTAACAGCAGTACAACAATAATACATATGTTTTCCTGTACAATTTATTAATACTTAACTACACCTCAACCAAGTTATCAGTGCAGGCGGGAACACACAGAACTAAATTAAATGTACCAAGTTTGACATATCGATGCACGTTTTCTTGACAAGCAACGCCACCTTGAACTTCACACTTTTAAAGTGGTCATACTATAGTTTCTGCCTACGGTGTCACTCGCGTTTATGTATTCGGATAACGAGATTACATTAGCAAAACCACAGCTCGTTTTCTTTTGTCACAACCGCTCTGAAACGACTTACAAGTCCAGGTACATAATTTAGTGGACGGTGAGTAATGGGTTAGCTCGCCGTCCGTCCGTCGATTATGACGACAGGCCGTGTCGACGGCGCGTTCGTGTTCAACGCGCGCCTCAAAGAGATGTCAGCAAACAGGAGGGAAAAGAAAAAAAAATGTATATAATTTAACTACGAAAAACCTTTAAGGGATAAATCCCACCCCTTTGTTTGAGTGGTCGCAAGCGCGACTTCTGAGCGGACCTCATTCCTGGGTTCCATTTCCAGGTTGGGCAGTGTTATTGGGTTTTCCATCAGGAATTTGTCAGTAGCAGCCACGAAGTTTGAATTTATGCCTGGTTGATAGCAATAGGCTCGGCCCTATTACATCGGACTTAAACATAGCTGGCAAAATGTGTGTGTACTATTAGGTACACCTCTGTCTGGTCCTTCAGGGATTACAGGCGTGATGTTATGTTATAAACTAGCTTATGCCCGCGACCTCGTCCGCGTGGAGTTAGGTAATTGTCGCACAGGATCGTACTACCGTGATAAAAATAATTATTTGTGTTAATCCAAGTTATAAACTATATCGGTGTGCCAAATTTCATCCAAATCCGGTCAGTAGTTTTTGCGTGAAAGAATAACAAACATCCAGACATCCATACATCCTCAGAAACTTTCGCATATATAATATAGTTAAGTACGACTATAAACTAACAATGAATCATTTCTCCCCAGCGACAACAGTAAAGCGCGCACGCTCACAGAATGAACGGCGACAGTCGACGTACGCACGGACCACGCAGAGCAGGGACATACATCTATCTATGTTGCCGGATTTGTCGGGTGAGTTACAGCTTTATTATAATTTTAACCGTCTGCCTTGAAGCAAGAGTGAACAGGCATCTTCTGGACACGCTCGTTTCATCATAGATCTCATCCATCGCTTTCTATCAGGCGTGATCGAGGAGTGGCCTGCTCTTGACCTCGATCACGCATTTTGTAATAAAAAAACTATGTATTTTTATTTATGAGCTCGTGGCAAAATAATAACAGCGTCTCCAGCAACCAACCAGGAGAAGTTGTGCCTCAGCACACCTATATATCTTTATCTTGGGACAACCAACACACCGCCATCTGATCCCAAACTAGGCAGAGCCTGTACTATGGCAACCAGACAACTGATAAACATACTTATATATTTCTAAATACATATTATATATTATAGATAAATTACTCACCCAGATAAAGAACAAATAATCGTACTCATCGCACAAAAATTTGTCGACCACGACCTTCGTCCTAGCAGTCAGGGTCACTAACCACTAAACCAACAGGCCAATCGACACAACAACAATCTGAACATATAGGTAACGTAACGTTTGCCGTGGTAGCCCCAGACCTCGGCGCCCCCCCAAATTTGGCACCCCTGGCCGTCGCGCCATCCCCATCGGTTTGTTCTAGGCGCGCGTGCTCCACCCTAGGCCGCATCATCGCTTCACATCAGGGGAGTTGTACAAACGCAAGTCTATTAAGTTTAAAAAGAGTATCAATCTCATACCCATATTATACCAAAATCCATTTATACATACAGATATAAGGATGGAGTTTGCAAAAATGCCTTTAAATTGTACCTATTATTGCTGACAAAAACATAATAACGTAATTGTTATGTATTTACATGTGCTTTAACTTGCGTCAGACGTATTTTCTTGCTATGTATTTAGACGCATGCGTTGCGACGTAACTGCGTACGTAGGTATTGTAAACTCTCAACAAAATCATTGCCTAGCCTTTTCCCAACTATGTTGGGGTCGGCTTCCAGACTTACCGGACGCAGCTGAATACCAGTATTTTACATGGAGCGACTGCCTATCTGACCACCACAATATAATACGATACCCCTTGGTAAGACAGGTTGTCAGACTTTCGGGCCACTGGCTACCTGTCCTACCTGTGAAAGATCTACAAATGACAGCCGGAACCCACGGCTTAACGTGTTTTCCGAGGCACGGAGGGAACTCGATATGTAACAGAATGCCTTGGTAAGACTGGTTGTCAGAATTACGGACCATTGTAACGACTGACAACGATCTACAAATGATAGCCGGGATCAACGGCTTAACGTAATACGGATGTAATGAATCTGAAATAATGTGTAAAAAAAAACGTTGCCCACACTAGGAATTTCTCCTGTATCGTGGGTGCATTTACAAACATTTAAACTCACATACCAAACAGCCAGACCCGGCCTCTGTAGGCCATACAAATATTTGTTCCGTGCGGGGATCGAACCCGCGACACGCAACGCAGCAGTCAATCGCTCAGCCACTGCTCCAACCGTGCCGGCTAATCGATTATTTATTTATTTTATTTAACGTGCTTTCCGAGGCACGGATTCGAGGAAACTCGGTATGCAATGGGTGGTCACCCATCCATGGACCAACCTAGACAAGCTCGGCTTAGCCTGATGATCGACCCGAGCGGCTGTCATTATGTAGCCATGAGCAACTAATAAGGTTCAAAATCAAATAAAAACATTGCCACTGTGAAACTTCAACCAACTAGATTTGACTACAACATCTGACGCACAAAAACACCACAATTCCTGAGTACCCAATTACCGGCACAGTTACGAAAACTCATGGGAATGAACTTGCCCAATTAACGCGTTTGAACAACGGGTCAGGGTTTTATCCTATCGTCATTATCAGTTGAATTTTACTGTTGTTCCGACAAAATGTGTCTGTGTCTAAATGTGTTTCTTTTGAAATTAAAAGTGCGTCCGGTTTAGGCATTCGCAACTAATACTGTGTCAAAGTGTTTCTTGGATCATAAAACATTCACATTTTAAGCGTTCGGAGAGAGCAGTATTACCCAGTTTCAGGGTCAGATAGGTAGTCGATCCATGTAAAATACTGGTGATCCTGATCAGCTGCATCATCCGGTTGGACTGGAAGCCGACCTCAAAGATAAGCAGATGATGACAAATTGTAATAGTGACATAAAGTTCGATTTAGATGAGATTTACAAGAGACAAATGGCGAGAAATATAAGATACAGAAAATTTGTTCGTATCGCAAGTACGCACTTGAAAGTTCATTTACCAGCCAGAACAAAGTACGGTGAGTGATTTTGCAAGAATAAAACACTAAAGTTCAGAACCATGTTAAGAATTCAGTTATTTATTCCAGTGTGTCGATAGTCCTTTTTTTTCCTAGACTGCTCTGTCCCACTCCTGGGCAAAAGCCTCCCTCTACTCTTTCCATTTCTGACGGAACCTGTCCAGTTCGTCTCGCCATCTCCTTTGTGGCCTGCCGCGACCTCGCCTCACTGTGTCAGGGCACCAGTTTCCTGCTATTTTGGCCCACAGTTTGTGGCATGCGACAGACATGTCCTGTCCAGTCCCATTTAAGTTGGACAGTCTTTTGAGATGGTCTCTACTTACAATATATACTTTTCTTCTTCTTAACGTATCGATGGCAATCTAAATTGTGTCAGCCCAGAACTGAGCTACTAGTCTGGCGCTGTCGGTAGCGTCCATCAGTCATATACTTTCTACGTCTGGCACGCCCTGTACATGACTGTACAGGGCCTACTTCCAGAATGCTATTAAACATTTGACTTGTTTGTGTAATTTCAGAGAACCTATCAAACGAGGAGCGAACATGGGAGGAGATCATGCAGATCAAGGCCATGCCGGTGCCCATGAACCAGAAACGAGAACTGAAGGCTAGATTACAGGTACACTTCGAATTTACGATAACTTACAAAGAAGTGAATTCGACGCAGACAAGTCTCATTGCGCGCGCTCGAGGATGCGTGTGCGCGCAATTTTGTACTTAAAGACAATACTAATACAGTCCTTAATACAATGACGTAAAAGAGAGCCCGAGGATTTTTACGCCGTCGATAACCAAAGACTAAACTATAAAGGATGACGAAAAATTCGCAAAGGAGTCTCGGGCCTAATTTCGATTAATATGAAAACTTCATGAGATTTTAAGTGGGGAAAATTCACTCTGTAGGTATATAGGTATCCGACTGCTTTCCCAAGGTCTTTGGCACGGCAATACGGGGTAGAAGGGACACCGACGCACAATCGGTTACCACGTATTCAGTACATCATTCCGTGCTCTCCCTCCCTCCCCACACATAGGTAGACACTTTTCATCGGTAATTTAAAAAAGTAATCTGTTCCACACATTTTAACGTGTAGGTATTGCACTTTTGTAGGAAATACTTAGCTGTTTTTTAATAACCGATGAAAAATTTCTATGTGGAATGTCAGAATCAAACTAAGTAACTCTACGTAAAAATTATTACTGGGAAACGACTTTTTTTTGGGGTGAAAAATCACGTTTTACTGTTAAACTCAATGTAACGCACACAAAACATTGTGCTGATGGATGCGTTGAATAGTAAATGAGTCAATGAGGTATTTAAAGTAAAGATATAACCTTAAAAAGTAGTACTTATGTATATTTAAAAACAAAAACTTGTTAAGAATTTGGAACTTTGACCTCCAATATCTCCGTAACTAGAAAGCTCCCAGGTATAGACAAGGAAAAAAATATCGCAATGACGTGGCGAACAAGTGCGTTTCGGCTTTGTCAAGGGCCTTTATCGAACTTTATTTATCTATGAGCCAAAGTTGCCTGAAAATAGATAAAGATTATGTTCACCATTTGACTGAAAGGTACCTACTCTCCTATCATAAGGCGGTGGATACGACTGCACGCAGTCAAATAGATATTCCCCGGGATTGGCGTGCTTCACGCAGCTTATTATAAATGTTACTAACACTAGTGTATAAGTCTTCGTTGTTACTAACAAATATGGAAGTGATTCTGAAATAAATGTTTATTTATTTTATGTTAAAAGTTCCTTAACCCAAAAACCATGACTTCCTCCACAGAACGCCACAAAACTCCGTCTGCAAGGCTTCGAGCAACTGCAATGGCGACAACGCAAAGTCTGGCATCGCTTCCGAATACGATTCTCCGAAATAGTCGGCAAGCTAGAACTCTGGCAGTCCCCCATGAGAGAAATCGAAGGCAAGTTCGGCACCGGCGTCGTCTCATACTTCCTGTTTCTAAGATGGTTGCTATTCCTTAACATTGCCATATCAATGCTGATTATATTGTTCATGATATTACCAACGACTTTGCTAAACAAACCTGAATCTAAATGCGACGACTCTGACCTGAATACTACATCAGATTGCTGCTCAAATTTCTATTTCACCAAGAATTTGTCCGATTCCAATGTGTTCTTAGACGTCATTCAAGGCACTGGATGGATGGAGCGAACGATACTTTTCTATGGAGTATATTCTAATGAAATATACGAGTACTATGTCAAAAATTTGTTCCAAAGTAAGCTTTATTACAATATGCCTATGGCGTACATTCTTGTGGCTATTTCTTGGGTTCTTTTATCTTTAATAGCCATAGTGAAAACTGCTGCCAAAGGTTTTAAAGAGAGGCTCGTCGAAAATGAAGGACAGTTTTACAAATATTGTAATTTAGTCTTCGGAGGATGGGATTTCTGCATCCACAATGATAAATCAGCTAAAATTAAACATAAGGCGTTATATAACGAAATAAAGGGATATTTGGAAGAAGAAAAATATAATGAAGAAAGACAGTTAAGGACTAGAGAGTCTCAAATAATTATTTATTTCAAAAGATTGTTAATAAATGTTATAGTTTTCGTCATTCTTATAGCTTCAGGCGTACTCATATATTTCACGTTTAACTATTCAACAGATAAATTGAGTCCGATCACTGTAGAGAATGACGATATAAACAATAACTTTGAAAATTCAAATATTAATGTAACGCAACCTGAAAAATTTACCCTAAGGCTATATAAGGGTGAAATGTTCTTCGGACAGCTAGAGAACACATTACTAGAATTCCTACCCTTCATATGTATAGTAGTTTTAAACGTAATAGTTCCAGAGATATTTAGTTATTTAATACCATTTGAGAGTTACACTCCTGCGCATGTTCTCATCATCAGTTTGCTCAGGACTGTGCTGCTAAGACTGTCTTCTCTAGCCGTTCTGTTAAGTCAAATGTATACTTATGTAAGGGATAATGGATCTGTGTGCTCCATTGACAATGCAACCGATGATACGGCATCAAAATTAGATTGCTGGGAGACCTATGTTGGACAACAACTGTATAAGTTAATCCTAACTGATTTTGCTGTACAATTTGTGACTACATTTTTCATAAACTTGCCTAGAGCGTTTTTAGCGAGGCATACAAACGGTCGTTGTTTCAAAATTATCGGGGAGCAAGACTTTTATTTACCGAAGCACGTTTTGGATATAGTTTACACGCAAACTATTATTTGGATGGGCTCATTCTTTTGTCCGTTCCTCCCCATCATAGGAACTATATTTTATTTCCTAATTTTCTATGTAAAAAAATTCACATGTCTGATTAATTGTACGCCCTCACCCGTTGTATATAAGGCGTCTAAATCAAAGTCCTTATTCATGTCAGTGTTGCTTCTAGGCTTCATAGCATCAATTGCTCCAGTAGCTTACTCCGTGGCCGAAATATTCCCTTCATTCAACTGTGGCCCATACAGAGGTAAAACAAATGTATGGGACTTCGTTGTTGAGACCTTCGACGGATTCCCTTATCTCATAAGAGAATTTATATTCAGAATGGGGACTTCCACATTCGCTGTACCAGCGTTTGCTGTCTTACTTTTCTTTTTGTACTATTACTGGGCAGTCGCTGCAGCTAACCGGCATATGGTGACAGTTTTGAAGAATCAGCTGGTTTTGGAAGGCCATGATAAACAGTTCCTTCTTAATAGGCTTAGTGCGTTTATAAGGCAGCATCAGAAACGGTGTGAGAGGAGGAATCGTGCTAGTTTTGCAGATGATGACTCGATTAGACAGAGCTCTAGGTAAAGTATTGTATTGTGGTTGTTTAACATAGTTTGGTCTGATAGTTTTAAATGTTTAGATTCGTACTATATGAAATTATCGCTCGTTATTGTTGTATACGCGGTGGGAGGGACACCGACGCTAAAACGGTGACCATGTATTCAGTACATCATTCTGAACACCCCCAACATATAAATTTTTCATCGGTAATTTTAATAAAAATTCTGCTATTTTATACATTTACATTTACCTGTTTTTTTTTTTATAATAACCGACAATAAATGGTTGTCTGGAAAATCGGTTTACGGATGATAATTTTACGTGATAACATCATGGACGTATCGGCCGATCGGGCCTCTCTATCACTTGTACTGCGCTCTCGCTTGCACGCTCGGCGCCGGCAGAACGTGACAATGAGTCATTCTTTTTCGTGCGTGCAGCCGGCGTTCATCGATTTATAAGACGTTATCACGTCAAAAAAGTTATATTGGTAACCGTTTAAGCGTCGCTCGGTGTCCCTTCCACCCTGATACAATTTAGCTACCAAGTTAGAACTGTTTTGAGTTATATGTCCTTTATATACAGATAGAAAAAGCACATAAAGATACATAGTTTACGTACCGATCATCATGGTGGTTCCCAACATTGAAGTCTCTATAGATAATCTTTATTTAGAATTCACTTTAATTCATCAAGATCTCGTCGGTCTCAATATCTTTCAACGAGTTTTTAGTTGTAAGTAACGATTTTTAATATTTAAAATTTTTTAGCTATGTCAAAATTAAACAAAGCTGGTCTAGATTATTCTCTACCTATGCAGTTGAGAAAATTAAGCGATTGTTTAGTTATTAAACAAAATGCTATAAATATCGGTATGTAAAAAAATGCTTTTCCTTTAATCATTTTAAATGTTTTTTATCGGAATAAGAAAGAACAAGTGAGTCGATAATTGAACTATAGTACGAACAAAACATAAAAAGTTAATTAGCTAATCATTTTATAAGTGACTATAAAGTAATGTATAGTATATTAAGATTTTCTTGAGATTGCCATTGCAATAATGCTCATTTTCATTAACGTTAGACAATATTTAAATTAAAGCCTAAATAAAAACGCACTGTTGCATTTTCAATGCTCAGTTCAGTACCGAGAGTTGAAATTCCAACGATACAGTACTATTTAAGCATTCATTTAGGTATCGCTTAGTATTACTGAAAACGGGCTTATAAAGTAATGTAAAGTATCTTAGCATTTCTGTGAGATTTAGTCATTTTCCGTTCTTTAGAACTTAAGTGTATCGCTCAAATAATTTCCAAAGTCGTGAATTTCAGCTGAAAAGAATAGAATAGATCTGACATATGTCTGAAATATCGTCTTGTTTATATTGCGTTTTTTTTTTCAATTATTTTTAACACTGACAGCTAAAGTTTTTCTTTTAAACGAAAGTTGCTAAAGGCAAAGTGTTATTGAGTTTTTCAATTTCTCCCTCTTTTGCCCAGTTGATGACAATAGGCTCGCTCCCTACTATTAAGTACACCTCTGCCTAACCCTTCGGGGTATTAAAGGCGTTATATTACGTTTCATCCATATACTAAAACAATCAAGATCTATTAACAATTATTTCATAAAACCTTGTCAAAAGTACATAACATTTAAATTCGCCATTATATTGTGCCATAAGTTAACAGGTACAATATTCTTCCTGTCCTGTAAAGATTTTATAAGTAAAGTTTAAGTTTTTAAACTGTCAGGGTCACTAACATTATAATTAACACTAGAAACGTGATATTTACCATGTCCACTGTTTGTTTTGAGTTCCCGATATTTCGGCGCTGTTGCAAGCACCATGATCACGGATAAACTGAAGTTATTGCGGGTGGGTGTTTATGAGCACACAAATCGTTCTACCCCCTTTCTTGTGCTTGCAACAGCGCCGTAATATCGGGAACTCAAAACAAACAGTGGACATGGTAAATATCCCGTTTCTAGTGTTAATGATAATTTTAAATAAAGTTTACAATCTTAAGTTTTCTTTGCATTTTCACAACCACATTCCTTTTACTTCTACTACTAATGCCAGAGTTAAGACTGACAAAACGAATACTAACTTTGTGAAAAGTTACATGGAAAAGTTTAGTAACATTAACCGCCTGGCCACGAGGAAGCAAAACAGGAGCACAGCACAGCAGGAACTACATGTGCAAGCCACACGGGTGGGGTTTGCGCTTGTAGCTTTTGTTTATTGCTTGGATCCTTTTTACTGGCTGATAGTATCGATATTTAGCATCAGTTTGGTGCATTTAAGTCATTTTTCGCCATGTTGTGGATTGAATCCTTTTCGCTTATGCGGCAAGCGTCAGGGTAGCCCGCGAAATTCAAATTTTCCTTCGTTGCAATTTGCCGGTCAGTGTCAGGCTGTATATTGAACAAAATATGATTCGCGGCCGTAACACGTATGTAGTTACAGTTTTATAATAAACTAGCTGACCCGTGCCCACTTCGTCGAGCGGTAAACATTTTTAGTTGTGATGAAATTAGAGTCTTTTCGTTTCGGGTTAATATATAGCAAATTCAAATTCATTTATTCAGTTTGTGAACATAGGGTAAAAAATATACAGATGTTATATAAATAAATGTTGGTCCATACTATGTCCCGCCAGAAGGCATACAAAATAGTGTGTTCAAATGTCAATTTACAAAATAAAATGCAAAAAATAAAGTTAAAACTAAGTAGAAGATGTCACAATAATGTAGTCTATGACTCTCACAAATAACATGGATTTCTATTGGTAAAAGAATTTTCAAAATCGGTTCAGTAGATCCAGAGATGGCCCCTACAACCTCACAAACTTTACCTCTTTATAATATTAGTACCTATAGATAAAATCATCAATACCACCATTGATATATAAAAACCCCACCCTCAAAGTTCACTTCATCAATGACTAAAAAAAAAAAACCATCCAAACCAAAATCCATCTTTTTGCCATTTAATGAAAAAATACATTCAATGGAGTTACATGAACTTAGAGGGATAAAGATGATTTAAATGATTATAACTCTGTAAAACCCCAATGGTAAAACCATATTTGTTACGAACGAATTAATATTTGAATCAACATACAACCTGACACTTACCGGCAAAATGCAAAAAAAACGTAAGAAATTTTGAACTTCGCGGGCTACCATAGCGCATCCTCCTCAAGTCATTTTTGGCCATGTTGTGGGTTGGGCCCTTTTCGCTTAACTACGTCCAATTTACATTGGTCAAGGACAGTGGCGAGTACCGACTACAACAGTAACGAGTGGCGAGCTCCTAGACTGTGATTGACTCTGTACTGTCCGATCGGTTTACAGCATTGTCCTTACTTCTTATGCTTATCTACTTCGCTAAATACTTGACCAATGTAAATTGGGCTGAAGGACAAGTGATGTAGGTACCACTCTTCTATCGTCTACCACTTTTCACCCTTATGCTCTAAGTAATAAGGTTGAAAAGTGATCGACCGTCGGTGACGAAATCGGTAGCACACGGTTGTCGGTTGACTCAAGTCTTATCGCCCGAGGTCGTGTATGCCTTATGTGGGGGTAGTTAAATGTCGCAAGAGCTGGTTCATTTCCTTATTATTGCCGTTCTTCTTCTAAATATAAAACGATCAAGAAACATATATTTTAAGTCAAAATGACCTTTTTTCTGTCTTCCTAATTTTCTTGTCTCAATGCAAGACAAAAAATAGTCAAATTCAAAATTGTCACAAAATTATTAAAGAACGAAATTATTTAGTATCTAAAAGAAAATTTTATAATTATGTATATTTGATCTTTTTAAGGTTCAGTCAAACCTGTACGGACAAATGCGGACGCGGTTACGGACATGGACATCTTCATTGAAATATTAAGAGCGGTTTAAGATTAGCGTATTTTTCTGCGCGTATCGGCTTACGCGCGTACACTCGCGGCACATTTTGCACTTCGATAAATGAACGCGCGTACACGCGCTAATGGTGTGTTGGCGCGGGTAGGCATCTTTCGCGACTCACTTGCGTCATCTATCTGTCCGTGTCCGGTGTCTGTAGCACGTCCGCAAAGTGTCCGTACTTTTTTGATTAATCCTTTAGTGAATTATGACTAAAGGTAGGCACACTATGTATAAATATTACGAAAAAAAATTGAAGATTTTTTTTACATTATGGGGATACCTTAACTTGTGTCAAACGTAAAGACTGTTTTGTAAAATTGTTTATTTATTACAAATCTACGTCTTGCTCAACTGAGTCTGACTTATTGTACGTTATTTAGATGTTTTTTAGAGTGTTTTCTCACTTAATATTCATTATAACATTTTTTTTAAATCTATTTATTAATATTTTATTCTTATGTCAGCTTGCACCACATATAACTAAATTAATTTGACACTAAACGAATTCAAAACAGTGCTCTGTTGGTGTTTAGCGTTTGAAGATGAAGCCAGTGACGGAATAGTATTGGAAACTAGCTGTTCTCAGCAGTTTCTCTTTTTGCTCTGCTCCTAAGCGTCTTACCGTGATGTTAAATAGCCGTAACCTATACCCATAGGTATATGATACATGTTGATTTTTTCAAGTGGGCGTGGATGACGAAATCCGAAACTATGAGGAATAGCGAAAATTATTCAAAGGAGTCTCGAGCCCGATTTTGATGAAAACTAAAACTGCATCATTCGATTTTTGAAAAATACAATAAATCTTAGCCAGGAATCGAACCCGTTGGTTTCAGAAAAAAATCTCACTGTAATCACACCATTCGATGGTGTCACTAATAAGGATCAAATTATGGGAAGTAATGACATACGGCAAACGCCCACATTTCCTTCCTTTTTTTATTATTACTTGAAAAAATCACTCTGTATAGATATATCCCTTCTGAAGAATCAGGCTATCAATATTATTATTTTTTTCAAATTCGGTGATTCCTGAGAATAGTGTGTTCAAACAAACAAACTCGTTGAGCTTTGTTATATTAGAGTCCATGTTTAGTGCTAAACTAATTTAGTAATTTGTAATGCAAGCTGTACCTTAAACTCGTAAATGAGGCTCTCTTTTGTAAATCTGTACATACATAAATAGCATTTATTAGTTTAAGTACATAGATTTTTTAGTGATCTCAATATAGAATCATTGTATGTTAAGTAGTCCGTTAATCGCGAAATATAGTTTAAATTAACCTTGTCGCATTTATAAGACATTGAATTGTCCCATAAATGCGTCATTTATGCCGTTTTTACTACCACACCTAAATATTATTACCTAGTTGGAATTTCATTTTTCAGAACTGAGAAAAGCGTTGATAATCCATGAATACGCCTTCATTTAGTTATTGGTAGTGAAAACATGCAATATTCTTTTATATTTAAGTACAATTCAATTAATATTCCTGTGTTTAGACAATTTTACTTTCGTGTGTATTCACAACCAATGTAACACATATTAAAGATACCTATAATAATCTAGTCTACCATCATAGAAGCATTTAATTAATTAAATACAGTGATACTGAAGTATTCCTGGGAAAAATACAAATGGCTGCATGTCCATTGAAGCGAAGCGAGGCTGCGGAGCGGAGTTTTTATGCAATCCTATTGGTTGATATTTCTCCGTTTCTCCGCTTTTCAGCCTCGCTCCGTTTCAATGGACAGGTAGCCTAAAGCTGTAAGTATGTAAAAATTTGGTCAAATTGAGGCAACTCCCGAACGGGATTTGGGACGATAAAACTCGCGCTGATTGTGAACTAACCTTAATGGAGGTGTTCAACCTGGCGTGAATAGTCTTGTGGCTTCCTAATAGTAAAAAGAACTCCCTCGGCCCGGTCCGCGAAGCTAAGCCTGTAGCTTTATATTCGCCCATAAATCCGATCCAGCACGTCCCTTGCTGTTCTACCCAGCGAGGCCCTTGTTGTCCTCCCTCAGGGACGCCTTGAGCCGAGGCGCGTGCCCTACAGGGCGTGCCTTTAGCGTGCAGTGGCTTTGTTTTTATGCCTCTGGTTGGAGCCTTACACTCAAGGCAGCCACAGTATAAAGGTTGAACTTCATCTGGAAGCATGGAATCGCACTTCTCCATGCTCCCATCGCTTTTGCTTCTCGCTCTAGCACATGACAATGATAGGAGCATGGAAGAGTGTGATTCCGTACTGCCAGGTGAGGTTCAACCCTAATCCGGCTAAGCAGATGACAACCTCCTAGGTTGACCTGCGAGATGACATTCACAAAAAAAAAGCGCTCAGTTGACTCAGGATTCGCCCTAGTGTGGTCAGAGCTTTAATGAGGCAGATTAGGTATCACTGATCTCGATAGTTGGTAAAACGTAAATGTTGTAAGTAAAAGGACCTATTTTAATTTTCCTTAGGCAATTATATAGTTTTATAATCATTTGGTGTTGTAAACAAGAATCTGTGTCGCTATTTAGTTATTTTTTATACTTATTGATGTAGCGTAAAAAGGTAGATAAGTATTTGATATTTAAATAAGTTGGTAATATTATCAATTTATTTCTAACAATAAAAAAAATGTATATATTTAAATCAGTGTGTGTAAATTTTGGTATATTAACATTTTATTTATATTGAAAATTTGTCTGATTTTATATAAATTCGTCTTCCTTTTTGTGCAATGTTTAGAAACACAAGCGAAGTCGCAGGTTCTAGCAAATATTGTAAGTTTAATAAATAAGAACTAAAAATGTTACCACAACACACTGCCATAAACATCTAAATATTTATTACAAATAATGATTATAAACATTATTATGGAAATAAACAATTGTACACTTTTTATGTATTTTTTCTTACTACACCATAACATCGTCAGACATACCGTTGTTTTCTGAAACTTAACGTATCTTACGCCCTGCAACTGTAAGTTAGGTCATTGTTAGTTGGGTCACTTGACTGACTAGGATCCCGTACCCGAAGGGTAACCAACGGGACCCTATTACTTAGCCTCCCTGTCCGTCCCTCCGTCTGTCCGTCTTACAATTATATAAAATCAAGTTCCCCTATAAACAGACAGATGTTACTGGGGAGTTTGTTCCGTCGCTTCTTCTATCCACATAAAATACCAGGAAATGGCGAACCTTTTGGGAGTTTCCACAGGCTTATAAATAGTAAAAATGCATATTTTTAAATATAGGTTTGATGTCATTTTTTTCGTATTCTTCTCTGCAAACCCTTTTTAATTGATACCCATATCATGGGGGTGCATAAAAATAACTAGTCCGCCGTATTGGATTTGAATGACGTTATGTAACTAACCCTGCATTGTTTGTGAAATAAGTAACGTTCTGATTTTGATTATGCCACAAAACCTCGTTGGGAACAAGAGGAGGGAGGGGGGGCGAATAAATAAAACCCAAGGTACATAACATAACTTTTATTATCAATATTATCTTGCAGTACACAAAATACAAAACTAAATTATTCTATTTCGATATATTTTTGCTTTAATCTATGTCTAAATAAATATATTACTATAATATATATTCTATTGGGCTCATTTATACAATACATTTTGTATAAAGTAACCTACCCCTTTAAATGCCCGCGTCCTATTTCATTTTTTTCTTAACGCCAGCTCATCAAGCTACTACAATCTGTCAAATTTCTTTAATAGATTTTCAACTTTATCGCTAAAGCCAGTTTCCAGTTTGATTGGGAAAATTTGACAGTTTCCGGTAGCTGCGTCTGGGTGTCTGTACATATCTCAAAACGAATAGTCATACATTATTTTTTTATGAGCAAAACACAGATTAAAGGGAAATGGCGCGCAACCTACTACCATGTACTCAGTACATGATTTTAAACGACAAAAAACTTAAAGGCCTTTATGGTTTTAAGAAAAAATTGCGCGTCCATGCCCTTACACCCTATATTTTATTTCATAGTACACTGACGAGAGCTGACGAGTCTCACAGAGGAGCTCGTGGCTAAATAATAACAGCCGCTCGGGTCGATCTTTAGGTTGAGCCGCGCTTGCCTAGGTTGATCCATGGATGGGGACCACCATTACATTTTTTCCTCTTTGCTATCGTAAATAGTATATATGTAGTAATAAATCTTCTTCTCTTCTTCGGTTAATCAGCTGCATCCGGTTAGACTGGAAGCCGACCCCAACATAGTTGGGAAAAGGCAGGCAGATGATGATGATAATGTAGATAATCATAGACAACTTCAAATCAGCCGAATATTTTTCTAAAATCATTGGTTTTACTTCTTTTCACTCCAATTCAAGTGAGTGAAGTGTTAGTATAACAAAATACAATCATACTTATTTATAGAGTATACATTCATAAATAAACGCTACAAGTTTTTTTTTCATACAAGATACCATTCGATATAATTATGAATATGGATGGGCAAAAGGAATCGGTACGTAAGGTACTTTCTGCCTGCCAACATGAAAAATCCGTCAGTTTATTTGTCAAATTTCCGTGTCATATTTAACCATACCACCTCATTTTTTCCATCAGACGGGGTGGGGTAAAAAAAAACAGCTGATACTTTTGTAACTAACCGATAACCACCTAATACTTCAAATTGACAGATTAAGCGGGTCATGGGATATGGAGTTACACAATTCAACGTGCCTGGATGTCCTGGGGTCAATAAAAAGGTCAGTTATTAGAACAACTACTGATGACAACTCAGGGGTTCAATTATGCCAAGCATTTTGCCCATACATTTACTTCTATTAATCATTCATATCCAAAGATAAATATTTAAATCGTCAGACATTACCTAGGTCGAGGAGAAGAATGAGCCCAAGCAACCCGCATGGCATACGTCGTTACGTATGCGTGAGCGGGACAACAAATAACAATGTTCAACTGTCAGAAACTTGACCATTTTCTGACGCGGTGGGGGATGGTTCAATCTTTTAATTTAAATCTTTGTTCAATTCAAAGTTCAAAATGACGTGGACATTTAAAGAGCCTATATTTTATATTATTATACTAATGGGGTGTATCGCTCAGTAAAGTATTAAAACTGGAGCACCTTGCTTTATCATCTATACCCTGTGTTAATATATTATTTGTATTTTTTATCTTACTATAAAACTACTACATAGAAGTCTAAATATATTGTACTGTGACTGTATCAATTTCACATTTTGTATACCTGAAACAAAGAAATAATGTCATGGTAACGTTATAAATTCGTTGCATTTGAATAACCAGTGGACAATGAAAAATCAGAAATGATAAACGAACAATAAATTCTAGAAATATAAAGTAGTATTTTGAGACTAGGCAAAGGTAAAGGATTTTTTGTTTTCAAATGCCTTCGGCATAGAGGTCTTATGAACGGCCTGCAAGAAATTACGATTAACCATTGAATCATAACGGGCCTCTTATCAATAACAATTTGAGGTTATTGGAAGATTTTGTGATTTTTTCTCTACACGTCGGGGTCCTTACTCGGGGCCCCGTATCATTGATACGGCTGATACGGCGGTAGCTACGCCCCTGTATGATGCTTAGGTCTTGCTTGGGTCCGCCGCATGCCCAACGAGCTGCGGGCCAAATTAGCCACTTTGTGGAGCCCTGATACAGCCAGAAGGCGTCGCGGCAGACCTCGTAGAAGATAGCAGGACGAGCTGGACAAAACCAACGACCAGTGGTTCACATTAGCTCTGGATCGAAAAAACTGGAAGTCATGGGGCCTTTGCCCAGCAGTGGCTGACGCAGGCTAATAGTAATAGCAGTCAATCACAATGACTCAGCAAGTGTTTCCGTTTCCCCAAAATGTAAGTACTCGAATGGCAAAAAACATTAGTACATTTACCGCGGTCAGTTGATAGTGGCTGAATGCTCAAAGTCCCCCTTGTCGAGATGTCGTTGGAGTACCTTCGACGGCTCATAGATCAGCATGGACATGCGCTCCGGACTGGTCTTGTTACGTTGCATATCTGGAAGAAAATGCTGTTTTAGTATGACTGCAGGAGAATCTTAAAGCAAACATGTATAAAACTGGGTCACCCCTTAACCTAGGTGGAGCGAGGATCTTAGTGGAGTGGCTGGTAACAGCAGGGGCCTCGTCGAGAATAAAATAAAACAAAATTAGATTGAAGGTAACCATGTTCGCCAGTGTACTGCTTTAGTGATCTACTTTACAAAGCAGATGTGAGTGGAAACCCCAGGAGAGGATGCCTTAGAAAGACATACACTAATCTTATTGGTGATGTGGTTCAGAGGTCAGGTGCACAGTACTCGCGTGCTTGTATGATCATCTGGTCATGGTATGAACGTGGACGAGATCGCGCTCTGTAATTTCTGCCTACCCCCCTGGAAAAACGGCGTGAGCATGAACTTACATCTCAGACTAAGGCGCCGCTTGTGTTGTCCGGACAGCTCCAGCTGCCTCCGCACTAGCTGCGAGGCGGATGCAGGTCTAGGACTCAGCGGCAGAGTGGCTGGCTGCAGGGTTACCTCTGAATATGCTGTCTTGTTTGTGTAGTCTGCGAAAGAAACCCTTGGTTAAAAGCCAGGCTAAGGCCAGCAGGGGCAAGGGAATGTAACAAGGAAATGACGGCACGATAACTTGGGAGTGTTTGTAGAAAACCGACAGAAATGCAATGCAGCAGAAGACAGGAGCGAAGATGCTCCAATTTCGGGTTGTGTCTTGGCAAGTTTTATATGTATTCCTAACTCTATTTAACAGTTAATTTACATATTTGAATTGCTATCATCATCAACTGAGTTTTACAGATAACAACTACTTTTCTGTGTCCATAAAAATCATAAAACTTACGACTTCATTTTCAATGTAATCTTATGTCAAAACACTACAAGTCATGGCATAGGGTCAGCGTAAGCGCGAAAATCCGACTAGCAATTGACCAGTTATTAACAATAATTCAATCAGATACAAGCAAGTCTAAGTATGCTGTTGAACCGACCTCGCTCAGTGAGCACAATGTCGCGATGCATCTGCATTTGTGACAACGCAGCATCATTGACCTGGATCTTGTGCTTCTTTTCCAAGCCATCCCAGGAGCGATTGCGGTCTCCGATGGTCACGGTCTTGTCACCGTCGGGTTTCAGATCATCATCTTGGAATGATGTGTTCTTGCTTAGAGATTCCACCTGGGAGTGCGAGAAAAAATGCTTTACGAACGTGAATCTCGGAACTTAAAGCACATCTTAACTGCGTTCAAGAGCTGTAATAATAATCTCTTGAACGCTGTTTAGATGTGCTTTTCGCGAAATTACCCCTATTGTATGAGTGAGTCTTTTGTGTGTGGGAAGTACTACCACCAAATCTATTACTTCTGCTAAGAAGCGTTGCTGTGTTTCGGTTTTATGATGATTTCTCGTGTGCCGGTGTAATTCTGTAAATTTTACCGGCATTTGAGAAATTACAGCTTATTTCTTAGGGTGACGACATAGCTTGATTCTTATGATATTACAGACGTTTATAGGTCCGTTGACTCAATACGGGGTGGAAGGGACACCGACGCAAAAACAGTTACCACGTATTCAGTACATCATTCTGAGCCCGCCCCCGGCCCCCCCCCCCACATTGACATTTTTTATCGGTTATTTAAAAAAACATCTATACATATATTTTGACCGTGTAGGTATTGCACTTTTGTAGGAAACAGCAGTTTTTTTTAATACTGAATATGTGGTAACCGTTTTCGCGCCGGTGTCCCTTCCACCCCGTATAAGGACCGGCTGCTTGACTCCAAAAACTTGTAAAATACTAAAGGGAAACTATAACATTCCTTACCTTAAGCTCCCTCTTCATAGTAGGACTGGACTGGGGTCTATTCTTGAAATCAATATGCTGATTCTTGTCACTCTTATTCCTGACAATCGGCGACAATTTCCTATATTCGCTCCTCGGTTCCAATTCTATCCTAACTGTTTCCACCGTCGAGTTACTGGCCCTACCGAAGTAAGGGGACAGTTTCGGCTTTACTCCACTAGTGACATCCGATTCGTCAACACTCTCGATCGTAATAGTCGAATCGATACTGTTCGGATTATGCTTAATCGGTTTGACGATAATCAGTCCTTTTTGGATGTCATCATCGTCGAGTTTTGACGATTTGTCTAGATCGTAATTCGGGTTCTCGAAGCCCGTTTGTGTGGCTATATCGTCGCTTACTCCTGTGAAAGTCTGAGAGTTAGTATTCGATGCCTTGTTCAGCATTCGTTTACGTCTTTCCAAGTCTGCGTGTATGTCTGTCTGAACGCGTAAGTTGATGTCCCCGTAGCGTCGAACGATGTAGTTTAGGAGCCATTGGTAGCCTTTGCGGAGGCCGGGGTCGAGTGTCGGCTTTTTAGATTTTGGGTGGTCGCCGTACGCGCTGTAGGATTCGACTAGGGTAGGGCAGCGGTACCTGTGAAATGAGATTAGGAAGAGTATTTAGCTACAAGATGCTGATGATCCTTTGCAAGCTCAAAATACTTAGGCCTCCAGATTTTTGCGTCAATGGTATTTCTAAATCAGTGGCACACAGTAAGTAGCCTCCCCAACAGCTGCATCCGTGGTGATCATCAGATCTTCAAAAGTGCGCTTAAAATAGGTACCATATGAGAGATAAACGGGACTGATCTAGAGAAGAAGTGAAAATTGTGTCTTCTGTTGGCCTTCTTGATGTGTATCAGACGTTATTTTGCTAGAAATTGGCCGAGGACCAGTGGAGCAAACGAGTCCTGTAATGGAGACTATGTCTGTCCCCCAAGGTCCCCAGCTAGTTGAACCATCGTCCCTAAGAATGTGGCTGCGGCAGGCTAGTTGCGGGGGATGGAAAACAGTATTGTGGTGGAGCTTGGCCTCTGCCAGCGTAGGCTGGGTTCGTAGATTGATTTACCTATAAATAGGTAGCATAGACCTTCAGGAATTTGTCAGTAGGACCCAGAGTCTGAATTTGTGCGTTATTGTTATTTTTGGTAATTGGCTCGCTTCCTAGTATACGGAACTTAACTGGCGAAATGGGAGTGCACAATATGTTCACCTCTCCTTATTCATTCGTAGAAACGGGTGTAATGTTATGTTAAGTGGGTTATGTTTTAGTATACGTACTTATTAACCAGGGGCTCTATGTTAAGCTTGTCAACCACATCGATGTCGTCCAGTGCTCCATGCTTGTCCTGTTTGTTTGCGAGCACCAGCACTGGTTTACCTGGTAAATAAAAACCTCCTTGCTTTAGAAATGTGTTGTGTGCGTGTGTGAGGAGCTCGTGACTAAATAATAACAGTCGCTCGGGTCGATCTTTAGGTTAAGCCGTGCTAAACTAGGTTGGTCCGTGGATGAGTGACCACCCATTACATATCGAGTTTCCTCTGTGCCTCGGAAAGTACTTTAAGCCGTTGGTCCCGGCTGTCATTTGTATAGATCTTTGACAGTCGTTACAGATAGTCAGTGACCTGAAAGTCTGATAACCAGTGTTACTAAGGGGTATAGAATTACTCAGTACCTACTAACTGGGTTGTGGAGGTCAGATAGGCAGTCGCTCTATGTAAAAATACTGGTACTCAGCTGCATCCGGTAAGACTCGAACCCGACCGTAACATAGTTGGGAAAAGGCTAGGCAGATGATGACTTTAGAAATCTGTTAAAATGAATGAAACAGCTGTTTTTCGCAGATAATTTGGCGAATATCGTACGACTATTTGTACAATTGTATTCTGTGGTACGACGTAGTGAAGGTGAAGCTAATAGCCTACTAATAGTCAGAAACAATAATTTTCTACTTTTCCAGATTCAAATTAAAGATCCATCAACACTACGAAGTTTATTGACACCTAATCGTCTACCGAAGGGAACTATACTGTGCTAACTAACGAAATAATTACTCATACATAAAATAGTGACGCATAGCTTGAGTCACGTCAGCATAAGGCCAAGGACTTTCCTAAATGAAGTAGGAATTCGTTTGAAATTCTTTTGTCACGAAATAAACAAATTTTGGTTTTATCGGTGATTTATTTAGTAGGTTTCCCCTTTCAAAGGATCATATTATTCTAATTCCTACGGATGGCATTTAAAAGATCACAAAGCTAAACCTGGTTGTGAGACTCACGCAGACCAAGGATGTGAATGGTACAAAATGAGGAGGCCATAGTTAGGAGCAGTGAGTGGCGCAAGGCTGCGGATATGATGATGTACGGAACATGTATTTCTACCGCCACCTAGACAATGGCACTAGACAACTTGCAATAGAATGAAAACAATACCTTAGAATAAATCTTTTTTTATGTTTAATGGGCCTACTCTTGACCTCAATCTAGTCTTGAGGACAGAGATGAGGTCGACGATGGAACGAGCTAACCCAAAAGAAGCCTATTCACTCGCGACTTAAATAGATTGGGGTCATATGAACTTGGGAACATCGACGAAGGCAGGCACTCCTCAGTACCAGTCAGTGGTCAGTTTTAATCTCAGTACTTTACTACAGCCTTAGGTCCTTTTATTATACAAAATTAGGTAGTGTTTTAGAGTTCACCCCGGTAATTCAGGTTAGTAAATGCAACTGTGTCCCCACACCCCAGCCAGAAGTGACGAGGAGGAACACCGTGTGATTTTAGTTAGTATGAGTCTGACAACCTGTCCTGCCCGGGTCTTGCGCTTATCCATTGGGGATTCTCATCCCACAAGTAAAAAAAGGTTAAAATTCGTAGGATAGAAAAAGATTGGAAAGTCAATCTAGAAGATTTGCCTAAAACGATGAAACAATACTCTGGCATTTAAAAAGACTTAATTTACCTACATCTGTTTGACAAGGGGTAAAGTTAAACGATCGACTTCAAACAGTGATTCACAGAAAAGTAGTCAACAATTATTAAATCAAAAGGAAATTGCTGGCTAATACCACTATAGCGGGTTATTATCTACCACCTGAAGGCCTCGCCCGGCGGAATAACATAGTGTTACTGTCACCTTGAACACTTTTCAGGGAAAAGTAAATATTAAAATGTCCGCCTACCCACTTTAAAAATGTTTTCTTTGGAATTGGGAATTGTCAAATAACAAAACCTATTATTACCATTATTGCAAACGAGTATCTTTGAATACTTGAATACGGAAAATAGTCTGCAAATCACAAACTACCGTCATGTGATTTTGAAATTTCATTTATAGTTGACGGACAGTCTGGGGGTCTAAACTGGCCGCTCTAATACAATCATAGTACGATAATAATATGAATGAAAAGCGGCCATTTTAGACCTCCAGATGCGTGAAATTCTGACTGCCGAGTGGCAACCCTCATTGGCAATACACGACAGAAATTACTGATATTCAGCTGCATCTGGTTACATGGGAAGACGACCCCAACATAGTTGGAAACAAGCTGTCGCAGCTTGGGTTGCAAATAAGGTTTAAATTGCAATGAATATGTACTTTATAGGAAAATGCAACAAGGGTTGTTTGTACGGGCGGGTTTAATTGTGTAGTGCGTTGAGCACCCACAATACAGGATAAATTCATAGGGTGGGGCAACGTAATTTTTTTCTTGTTAAACAAAAATAAAACTAAGACCGACCGTGACTCCGGATTCCGAGTCCACGATCTATGTTACTAGAACAACTATATTAAATACTGAAGCCTGTGTAAAGCCTGGTATTAGAGTTGTAATGTGTTGTTTCACGTTCCAATTAGTCACAGATCAGGTAGCTGATGAATGAAGGGATTAAATGGAGCCGCATTAAACGCGCCGACAAACAGTTTGAATTTAGAGGGTAGCTATTTACTTACCCAAAGACTACTATAGTATAACTGGCGTAAGCGCCAGCGCGCGACTAATCGGGCCTGTCCGAGCCGCCGCGAACGCTTTTAATTCATGTTAAAACATAGTAATTAAGAAAATAATGTTATCAAGTCAAACTCTGCCACTTTGTCTAGAACTAATTAGTTTCTTTAATTTAGTATAAAAATTAAATGTAAAATATCAGTAATTTAGTCATAATATTGAAAAAAAGTTACAAAAAGGGGTAACTTTGCGATTTTTTTTCTATCGAGTGAAGTTCATCAGGTCTTGCAACTGAATGCGATGCGACTGTGACTAGATAAGATCCTTAACTATAACATATTTTTTTTTTAAATTTTTAAACACTATATTCTTTGTCTCAGATGGTTTTAAAAAACTCAAATGTGCGCCCACCTCGCCTTAAACAACTTTCCCAAAGAAACGCACATCCGATTTGTCAAAGACAAAATTAGCTATTCATACATTTTAAGCAAGTTTTTAAGTACGGAAAAGCATAGCTTCCTAGCACAGGCTTAGGTAGATCTTATTTGCATAAAAGGAGACACAATCACTACTATATAATATTATAGTTAAGGTTTACTTGTTAAAAATAATAAACGGTTTTTCATTTTCATACATGCATCGGAATAGTCTGTCTACTGTTGTATAGGATTCATTACATAGGATTCAAGTTTAATGCGTGGTCGCTATTTTGAAAATATAAAAAAATGGCGGAAGTTAGGCAGGGCAAATAATTTTCATTTTCATTTAAATCGGTTAGGTGATTTTTATACAGGCTAAATTATTCAAGTGGGCGTGGATAGCCAAATCCAAAACTATGAAGAATAGCGAAAAATATTCAAAGGAGTCTGGATTTTGATGAAAACTAAAACTGCATCAATAGATTTTTGAAAAATCAATATTCCTAGCCAGGAATCGAACCCATTGATTTTGGAAAAAGAAATTCATACTGTATTATTACACCATTCGATAGTGTTGCTAATAAGGATCAAATTCTGGGAAGTAATGACATACGGAAAACTTAAAAAACTTAAATTTTATGTTGTAGTAGCGAGCAGTAGCAAGTAGGTAGGTACTTATCGTGTGTTTACGATATTAACCACGGCAACGGACACGGTTCAGTAGCACGATAAATAGTTAACTACCTAGGTACCTACCCGCCAAATCCACTTATAGATAAACGTTTTAATTAAAAATGCAGAGTGATTTTATCATAATTATTAGCGTTACATACGCTATTAGGTAAGTAAGTGTTCTGCTATTTCTGACATAACACCAGGCACGACTCATCATAATCTTTTTGCCCTTATTTCCAGTTTAAAGGGGTCGGAAAAGTATTTATGTATGTATTATTACCTAGCTACTCATCTGCCTACCCTCCAACTTTGTTGGGGTAGGCTTCGAGTGTAACCGGAAGTAACTGAATACCAGTATATATTTTAGATGGAGCGACTGCCTATATCGTAGGACGTCATCAATCCTCTACAACCCAATTACTGGATAGCGCATAGGTAAACATCGTGAGGAAAACAGCATGCCTGAGAGATATTCCGTGACGATATGTAAAGCCAATCAGAGGCACATGGGCGGCATAAAACTCTGTCATCAGATTAGACACTAACCACACGAAAATGAAAGAAGAACGAGTAGCACAATATTTCTTGTTAGGACATATCAGACATTCGGCGTTCCGATTCCCAGTAACGACTATCAAGGATCTAAAATACGGCATTCATCTCTATTACTGCCGCAAAAAATGAATAATACGGTCAATACGTACAAAAAATGTATCGAGATAAACACGAGATTCTTTGCTCGAGTTAATATCGATGAAAGTAGTAAAATTCAACTGAAGGCAAAGGAAATGATTTCAATCATAGTAAAATCGGAAAGGCATATAATTTATTTTTCGCACGTGTTACAAATCTTTCTTTATTTTTAAGGTTCCCCCAGCTAGGATTTCTCATGTATCGTGGGTGCGTTTACAAACATTTAAACTCACATATACCAACAGCCAGACCCGGACAGGCCATACAAATATTTGTTCCGTGCGGGAATAGTAAAAATTCGAAGACATATGACATACACCAACCCGCAGTGGGCCCGCGTGGTGGATTATAAGCCATTCCCTTTCACAGAGAGGATGCCTGTGTCCCAGCATTGGGAAACTGGTTACATTATAGGCTGATTATGCTATGCTAGGCGGGAACCGTACCCGAGACACTCAGCGCAGCAGCCAATCGTTCAGCCACTGCGCCACCCGTGGCGTCTCGTCCATCCGTGTCTGTGTTTTTGTATAGTTTAGTCCGACTACTAGTACTAGATGAGAAAAAAATAAAACTCCTCAATAATGTGCTGAAGAGGAACCCTTCCCAATAGGATTATTTGTACCTCAGGTGAAATCTGATCAGGATCACGAGCTGTTCCCAGTCCCAGCATATGAAGACTTCAATAAAGTCTGATACCATAGAGTTTCCATAAGGAACAAAGGGGCGGACCTTTCACAAGCTGGCCTACCGACTTGGCTTGATTCGCAATCCGCTAAATTCAAGAAACGGAGAACCGTTCCTTGTGGTGATGCTGGCGAAGCCTGTGTCTAGAAATAGACCTATTTCAGCTAAGATGATGATGATATACTTAGGTGCATATCCCTAAGAAGAACGGAAAGGCCTACATATATCTAGCAGTAGACGTTTTTCAGGCTGCCTCGTTAGTCTAGTGGTCGCGAGCGCGACTGCTGAGCATGAAATCCTGGGCTCGATTCCCAGGTCAGGCAGTGTTATTGGGGTTTTCCATTTTAAATTTCTCAGTAGCAGCCACGGAGTCTGGATTCGTGCCCGGTTGATGGCAATAGGCTCGCCCCCTATTACATGGGACTTAACTGGCAAAATGTGGGTGTACTATTAGGTATATTTTGCCTACCAAATCAGGGATTACATGCGTGATGTTATGCATGTATGTTAGACGTTTTTCAGCTGATATGATATGATAAATATCTACTTAGTTCACACACACAATCATGTAGAAGGGAGGTAGGTCATTAAACTACGCCCTGGAAAAGCTAAGAACTGACTTGACCTAGAACTAGTAGGTCTAGAAGTCGAGTTGCGTGTAGATTAATGTCGATTGGTGGTTGGTAGTTTTAGTTAGGTATTTACATTTTATGGCGATTTTATTTCATACTTAAATGTGAAATGACTGTAGCAATGTTATACATACAGATTATGAGGATTATGAGGCAAACGTAAGGATCTTAAATTACGATGCTCTCTAGACCTCTGGAAAAAAAAGGTATGGAAACCCGCGACTTCTGAATTTCCCACTCTTTTATAAGAGCGGATTTAGTTTTCTAGTTAAATCGGTTTTTATGAACAATTATTTTGATCCCCTCTAAATTATTACTTCCGAGAAAACGAAACAGCTGTCACTCATGCATGTACTCACGGACACCCTCACATACAATGATTTTAACCATAAGTTGACCTACCGTCAACTACATAATATAATAAAGAAACCAATTTATTATGGAAAATTCGTCGATTCAGAATCACATTTTCCGAGCGAAATTATTACGAAATCTAAACGTGATTATGCCTCGAGTTACCATGACGATAATTGCAAAATATTAATAAAAATCATACCTGATATTTTGTCGTGCGATAAGACCTCTTCAAGAACGGCTCTGCATTCATCCAACCGTGAAAAATCGCTCGAATCGATGACAAATATCACTCCATGCACTTCGCTATAATATTGCGACCATATCTGACGAAAATGAGGCCCTCCTCCCAAATCATATATCGTCACAGGTGTATCTTTATGCACTAAATTCACAGCTTTAAAACCCACAGTCGGCAAAACCTTGTCATCCTTTTCGCCGGCCAAATTATTCACAGTTTTTGTTTTTCCCGCGTTATCCAGTCCTATTAGTATCAATACGATCTGGCGACGCTGGTTTCGCCGTCGAAAAACACTTCTCAGACAATTGCCCATAATAATCACGACTTACAACTAGATTAACGATAAAAAATCACTACTCATTTCACAAATGTGTTTCAAATTTGAATTTGTCACCCGTAGCCATTTGTAAACAAAAAAGTTTTGTTGACACATCGGTTACCAATAGCGATCGAGTTCGATGTGGCCAGTGTTATGCATTGGTTAGTTCTCGTTGCCCATTACATAAATTTGAGTTTGTTTTCTTTTATGATAAATTTTATTTGAAATATTGTTTGTTTTATTTAATAGTTTCAAAATTACTTCGGTTGCGTATTTAATTATTCCAATTTGTGTAGATCTACACTATAAATTATTAATTTTTCCCTAATAAAACTATAAACTAATTTTATTTTTCTCCACTTTCATAAATGAATGACCACGACTGTCGAGCGCCATCGGATGTAAACTAATAAATTAATGTATCTACTCTGCTTGCCTACTCCAAGGCGACAGCTGTATTTTAACAATTCCACATAAATAACGATTGTAAAATTAAAGGTCACATCTGTTCCGTTATAATGACGATGTCCTTGCAATTTGTATGTATTTATTATGGGTAAGCAGAGTGTAGGGGTGTGTCATCGCCTTTAGCTTATAGCACAAATAGCTTGTTTTATACCATAAATCTTTACGAAGGTGACAATCATATAAAGCCTTAAAGAACGGCGTTACATGGTGTGGGCACGTGCTACCACTGCTAACTCTGTGGTTGTGGCACCCACTTGCTCGGATATATTTACTTACCAGGGTCATAAGGTCCTTGTCCTATTTGTGAGAAAGCGAAGTTCATAATTTAGTTTTTAAGGTTTCTGTTAAAAAAAAGCGTGGATGCACGGAGCGGGTGACCACTTTCAAAATGTCCTTGGAAAACCCGCCGCACGCGTCCGCTACTTTTAGCGTTGCTTATACCATTTTTCGAAACAGACACGGGAGTTAGCATCACAGAACATTAATACTCGAGCGAGCGTGCATCCGCGCCTTTTTTATTGCTTGTCTATGCCTTCTTGCTTGATTATAAATAAATAAAAAACACAATCATCACGCCTATAATCCCCGAAGGGTTGTGCAGAGGTGTACCTAATAGTACACCCACATTTCGCATATTTAAGGCCCCTATTACAGGGGGCGAGCCTATTGCCATCAACCGGGCAAAAATCCGGGCTCCGTAGCTGCGATTGCGATTTTTCTGATGGAAAAATCAAGTAGCAATTTGCCCGAGCCGGGAATCGGATCCAGGACCTCATGCTCAGCAGTCGCGATTGCGAGCACTAGACCTATGAGGCAGTCAAATGAAACATGCAAATAAAAATAGATAATTGAACATTTATTTTGAGAAAAATAATATTCACCATAAATACAGGTACAATTTCGAGATAACGTTATTTACAAAGCTCAATAAGTATTATAAATAAATACATTAAAATGCGCGCCAATTAAAATCAACGGCCATCTTGATTTGTGTTGCCAATCGAGAAAAATTCAATTTATCTGAATTTCACGATAATTGTGTCCCCATTTTTGATTGAAAAATAGGCGAGATCTTTCATTACGTTGTCGAGGCATATTTCTGCGCCTTGCATTTGATCATCGAGTAAATATAGTGTTGGTGGGCCAGTGTGGACAGCCTTCGGGAACAATCTCTGTGCGAGTGTGACCAGTTTTTGCACAGACATGGAGGATGGGAACTTCTTTTTGAATTGTTTGCCGGTTGCGTCTTTTAGTATAACTTCTAGCAATAGTGATGTGAGCGTCATATTTTTCGGTTGTTTCTCTAGCAAGCTGTCCTCTGGGATGCCGTATTCTGAAATTGAGAAACAAAATAGCTTTTATTGGATGCTGTATTATGTTTTAATATCTGCGATAATAACAACCGCACGGGTCGATTAATCAAGGTTATTATATCGAGAGCCCCCCTTTGCTTCTGAAAACAGGCTAAGCCATTGGTCACGTAGGCCACTCTCATCATGGTTATAGCAGTCAAAAACAAAAACAAAGAAGAAATAAAGTTTTATTAAGGGGTATTGTGTTTTCCCATTAACTGAGTTGCTGAGTTCAGATAGGTAGTAGCACCATGTAAAATAAAACCTTTTTAGGGTTCCGTACCCACAGGGTAAAACGGTACCCTATTACTTAGACTCCGCTGTCTGTCTGTCCGTCTGTCACCAGGCTGTATCTCAAGAACCGTGATAGTTACAGTTGAAATTTTCAAAAACAAGTGGGGCTCCCATACAACAGACATGACTTTTTTGTCGTTTTTATAGATAACGAGTGTGCGAGTCCGACTCGCACTAGGCCGGTTTTTTATTTCCAGCTTTTCAGTTTAATCATTTGAATTGAAACATTTCACAGATGATTTAACTTCTGTTTACTTTTTTAATAAGATTTGTCATTTCGAATAACCCACTTTAAATCGTTATAAATAGAAATGATATGAGAAACATAAAGATGGTGTTCAAATTCCTATTCAATGATACCCCTTTTAATACTTCTGACTTTCACTTTTGATTTTTCACAATATGGCGTCTGGTTGTCGCCATATTGAATTTTAATTACAGTCATGTCTTTACTGACACTCGCAAGATTATGACAAATCGATTGTCATAAGAATCATCAAAATCGGCCTACGCGTTTGGTCTCTAGAGCGCCACAAAGGAACAAACATACATAAATAGGCTGACAAACACATTACCCTCCTCAGTCGGGTATATACTGCTGCAGCCGGTAAGACTGAAAGCCAACCCACATTCAATTCAATTAAACATTTTTATGGCACATAAACCTATGGACTTTTATTACATGTTAGAATAGGTGCACGGTTCGGATCTATGTTGCCTATGGAGAAAAACTTAATGCCTTTTATAACATACATCAACATTCTCCTGGCCTTGTCCCAATTCATTTGTGATCGGCGCAGCATGTCTTCTTCTTCCATACTTCTCTATTACTCGTCATCTCATCAGACACCTCCTTTCTTGCCATATCATCCTTCACACAGTTCATCCATCTTTTCTTTGGTCTTTCTCTACTCTTATATCCATCCACCGTCATACTCAAAACTTTCCTCGCAACATTTTCCTCATTCTTCCACCCGATTACCACACAACTTTTCAGTCACCGCCGCCACTTTCAGACTTCCTCTTATGTACTCATTTCTTATTTTATCCATTCGTAGACACCACACATCCCCTCAGCATTCTCATTTCAGCCACACGCAAATGCCTTTCATTCATTTGTGGCCCAACACTCTGATCCATACAAGGGCACAGCAGATCTTCTATTACATACATAGTTGGGAAAAGGCTAGACACATAATGATGAATAACTACTTACTGCTAATAAGCTCCGCGAACCGACAATGCTCCTCATTGAAGGTTCTCTGCGCTATCGGGTCCTTCTGCGCCAGCTTCCACTCAGCTCCGTATCGCTTCATGTAGTCGTACTCCGCGCCGCGACGCAGTTCCCGAGTTATTGTGGAGCCGTTCAGTTCCTGGAGATTAAATCATAATTTATTGATTAGACAGTGGATGAGGTTGAAGTCTGACAACCAGTCTTACCAAAGGGTATCATATAAAAAATACTAATTGGGTTGTGGAGGTCAGATAGGTAGGCGCTCCATGTAAAATACTGGTATTCAGCTGCATCCGGTTAGACTGGAAGCCGACCCCAATATAGTTGGGAAAAGGCTAGGCAGATGAAGCTGATTAATTACGGAGAAAACACGAGGCATTGCATACGTAAAAGACCACGTTATTTACCATATTTTTATTGTTTACACTAAGGTAAATCACGAGAAACGAGAGACTGGACGCAACACAACCACGCCGCGCGTTTGCGGTACAAGAGGTGCGTCGGACTGAGCTGAGTCAGCTGGCCGGACGGCCGAGGGAGGCCACACCTGCTGTGGCACGCCTCCACGCATGGCTGCGCTTGCGCGTTTTATTATAATAGCTATCGAGGGAGACCAGATTGCTGTACAGGCTCGCTCAACTAGGCATTCAAAGTAGGATACCTTAAGTAAATCAAGCATGATTGTATTTTGTAATATGTGTGTTGGATTTTGTCATTTGTATTACAGAGACATCTTCAAAATGAACAAGCCATTTTAAATAATCAGTTTTTTTACTGACTTGATCATAACCATGCCCTCCATAAATTTGCCTTGTTATAGCAACTTATAATCTATAGCAACTTCATAAAGTCTAAGCATGACTGTTAAAATGTCAATATCAAACATGTTGGACCTCAATATACTTATAAATTAATTTCTCTAGTTTAAAAACACATGCACACTCCAGGATTTAAATGAGTTAATTGACAGAGTTCTCAGATCACAACAAAAATATTTGTAGGCAAAAAGTCGGCTCAGTAGTATAGGCGCTAAGGTGGAACACGGGAAATATTACACACAAAAATACATACATAGACGGCTAAAAAAATAACCCTTCCTTTTGGCTTGCTGTAGTCGGGTAAAAAAAGTGACCACGAAAAAAGAAGGTATTCCTTACCATCAATGTTTCAATCTTAGCAATAACAAGTTGTGATCCAGTGTCGTAGTCTTCAGTCTCTTGTATGGGGTTCTTCAGGAAGTACAGTTTCTTCAGGCCGTGCAGTTTGTTCAGTTCGCTTAGTGATCGCCACTGTAACGGAAAATATTGAGGTTTTAGTATATTTTTGAACATTCTAGATCTTTTCGCATTACTATAAGCAATATGTTATGCCTCTTTGGTATTATGAACGCATTTTTCTTTCTTTCTCATTGAAAATATTGGCGAAATTCCTGTTGTTTCCGTCTGTTGTGTTGAAATTATCTTTCTAATTAAACTAAATGAAATAATTAATAAGGAAATACCTACAGGAACGTTAGGAACTAAATATCAGTAAAATCTCTGTAGTTTTGAAGTCTGATGTCGCACTAGTTTTTTTATTAAATTTATTTTTATTTAAATTTAATTGTTGTACAAAAACCATTGAAGATAAAAAACCGGCCAAGTGCGAGTCGGACTCGCGCACGAATGGTTCCGTACCATTATCTACAAAAACGGCAAAAAAAATCATGTAATCAATATATAGGGCACGGAACCCTAAAAACAGCAATTAACAGAGAAAGGCTTATTACAACAACAAACTATTTTAACACATGGCAATACAAAAAACAAAATGTTACCATACTCACATTGTTAATCCTGTTCCTATTCAAAAACAGAACTTCCAACTTCTTAAACATATCCGTCTTATCTTCCGGGTTCTCACTAAACCTTATGTCTGTAAACTGACAGTCATTCAAACTTAGAACCTTTAAGTTTTTCAAATTACCAAGGTTCATGATTTCAGACCATCGGTCTAGCGGATTCCCATCTAGTTTCAATATGGTTAAAGTCCTCAAAGTTACTGATGGTGGTATTATTTTCTTAATTCTGTTGTACGCAGCGATCATTTCGTTTAGTTTTGGCCATAGGTGTGATAGAGCGAGAATATCCGCCCATTCGTACTCGCACACTGAGATGTTTAGTTTCTCAAGGTTGGCAAAATTGATGGACAGTTGGGCCAATGTTTCTTCTGGCATGTCTATGGCCATGCGGTTTTTACTGTGAAAGAAAAAGGTAGAAATTATTCTATTTTGTCGTACAATCACAGTAAGAAAAAGATTGTGACTCAATTAAACAATAATAACCCTCAGTTTAGTTAGTTGTAGGTGATGGAACTTTCTAGTACCCGTGTCTAGAACCAACATATTATCTACGTCTTGCAATAAAGGTCTTTGCGAGGTCCAGGTCCAATAAAGGTCTTTTAAAAGAGAAAAAACGAAAAACAAAATCAAACGAAAATCTTATTATGAACTACGAAGGCCAGAACATGAAGGAAGGTTCCAGAACCTTTAATCTTAGAAAGATACTTGAAGTTGCTTTTGGTTTTTAGCGAGTTTTAAAATTCCATGGTATTTCCTTTTAAGGTCCAAGATAACGTTGTCACAACCTAGCCCCAATCCTGTTCATCATAAAAGATACGTTGGAAGACTCACTTATCGTGTGTCAATCTAGGCACAATATTTAAACCACACACTTAACATCGAGCTCCTGAGGTCCAGTAGCTTCGCGGATAGTTGAATGACCACGCGCCAGTTGCAGAACAAGTTGCTCGACACGTCGAGGTCAAGAACAATCTCTTAATTAACATCCAACTCCTTAGCTCCTGGATGACCCAGTTGCAGAACAAATTGCGGGACACGTCCAGGTCGCAAGGGATACACACAGTAAATAGTGGCTCTAGAACATTCTCTTACTTAACATCCAGCTCATTGAGGTCCGGCAGCTGTGCGGACAGCTGGATGACCTCGCGCCAGTTGCAGAACAAGTTGCGTGACACGTCTAGGCTGCGCACGGCGGGGCACAGGGAGGCGACGTCGCCGGGCTTCGCTATGTTCTGGTCGTGCACGCATACTTCTAGTAGGCGGTCGAATTTTCTAGAAAGAAAGAGATTTTGTTAAAGCAATGTTGGTAAGGCCAAAGAAAAGATGGATGGATTGTGTGATTGATATGAAAGAGAAAGCAGTAAATGATGCCGTGACATCTGACAGAGGAGAATGGAAGAAAAATACGTGTAGAGACGACCCCAAGTAGAATGGGACGATGGCTGGAAGATGATGATGACTGTTGGTAAGTTAAGCTCGCCCATTTATCGGCTGTTTTAGCCGATGGGGGATCGAAGGTAAAGCTATGGTTGCCAAGGTCGGCCCAGGGTATCCATTTGTACGTGGTCCATTTGTAGGTCTCTGGTCGATACGGGTAGTCAGAGGCTTGAAACTCAGGCAGTCGCCCAAATCGAAGTCAAATACACACAAGTTTCCTCGTCGCCAAAATTTGTAGGACTGCCTCGTTGGTCTATTGGACGCAAGCGCAACTGCTCAAAATCAAAATCAAAATATTTTTATTTCACATAGGCCTACATGGGCACTTAAGAAACGTCGACAAAAAGGTGCACGGTTCGGGTTGGTCGTTTCCTATGGAGAAGAACCGGCAAGAAACTCCATGGTTACTCTTTTAAAATGATTAGTTTTACAATATTATCATGTTACAGCATTAGTACTCAAGTATGGGGGGACAGCATAGGCCCGACAATAAGTCGTTGCAAGAAAAACGGAAAACAAGATAAGAGGTTAACAAAAGTTAACACACATCTAGGAATCTACAAGGCCTACACTGTTCACACATTCACAAACAATCGTTAAAAAGAATCTATACAAAGGCAAGAAAATATTATAAAAGACTAAATTAAACAAGTGACAAAAATGTTGTCATCAGTGCTGCAACTATTGTCATCAGTGCTGCAACTATTCTGAACAAAGGGTGCTGAGCAATGAGGTCCTGGGTTCCAAGCCCAGGTCGGGCAGTGTTATTGGGTTTCAGGAATTTCTCAGTAGCTGCCACGGACTCTGGATTTGTGCCTAGTTGAAAGCAATAGGATCGTCCCCTATTACATGGGACTTAAACATAACTGGCGAAATTTGGGTGCACTATTAGGTACACCTCTGCCTATCCCTTCGGGGATTACAGGCGTTACGTTAAGTTATGTTATTTTGGGTGTGTACGGCGTCGGTTTAGAGCTGTGACTACCTACAAGCTTCCGGCAAATAATCCGTAGATGATGGTTATGACGTGGAATAACCTGGCGACTACACAGCCTATGGTTTTGCTTCATACTGTATCTGTTCAATGTTACTCCTACACACGAAAACCACCAGCGATCTTCAGACGTGCCTTTGAGCGTTTAGACTTTAGATGATTTTTATTTTATTTTATGTTAGTTTGATTCAGGTGCGTAGTACTCCGCAACCGCATGCGTCGTGTATGACCAGATGTATGAACGGAGACGAGACGCAAGGAGTATGTAAGGCAACGTTCTGTAGTTTCTGCCTACCCCCCATTAAAAAAAGGCGTGAGTTTATGCATGTATGTAAGTTTGATTTGCTAAACTGTGTTCCTTTACTTTCTTGCTTGAGGTTTTTGTGCCGAATATAGATTTTTCTTTCTAGATGTCTAGCAAAACTCTGGCTAATGGCCTACATTGACTTCAGCTGTCTGGTTTTACGCTTTCGGCGAATGCTTTCTGTATGATTCGACATACACAAAGTTTTACTTCATGGTTTAATACAACCAAATGACCTTGAATGCGTTACTTAACAATCAAATGGATGACTGACCCGATAGTTTAGGGGCGACATGGGTTATGCACACGCCCAATGCTATGTTAAACATGCTTAAAAATCAATATGGCATGTGAGTCGTGGCTAAATAATAACAGCCACACGGGTCGATGGGAGACCATCAATTACTGTATACCGAGTTTCGTCCGTGCCTCGGAAAGCACGTTAAGCCGTTGGTCCCGGCTGTCATTTGAAGAGCTTTGACAGTCGTTACAGGTAGTCAGTGGCCGGAAAGACTGACAACCAGCCTTACCAACGGGTATCATAATACCCAGTACTAACTGGGTTGAGGTCAGATAGGCAGTCGCTCCATATAAAATACTATTGTACTATGTTATGCAAACTGAATAAAATTTCATTTATTTATTACTAGCCACCCGCCTATACATATAAACCTTTCTCTTGAATCACTATCTATTGCTGAAAACTGAATTAAAATTCGTTGCTTAGTTTAAAAGATCTAAGCGTACAGACAGCGTCTTATACTATGTAATAAAGATTCTTTGAGTTTTTCATTAAGCAAAAACTAATAAATACATAACTTCTCTTCGTTGAGGCACAGTTAGTTGATGTCTGATCGCAAAGAAAATCTTCGAGTGTAACATAATAAGATATTATTAAGTTACTGATACTTGTTATTTGAAACTACATACTAGCCACTTCTAATACCTATCTTGTACATTTAGCTGACAGATTATCATAGTAGATCATCTCGCATTTTCTTGTCATACCAATTCAATTAGAAAAACATAATATCACGTCTGTTAGCTAGTGTACCCCTGTACAGTTAGGTAAATAAAAGACATGCTGCGCCGACCCCAAATGAATTGGGACAAGGGCAAGAGAATAATGTCATCTGCCTAGCCAGTTCCCAACTGTTAGGGTCGGCTTCCAGTGTTACCGGACGCAGCTGAATACCAACATTTTACATGGAGCGACTGCCTATCTGACCTCCGCATCCCAGTTAGTACTGGGTAATATGATACCCCAGTACCCCTTGGTAAGAGTGGTTGTCAGACTTTTGGGTCACTACCTATATAGATCAAAGATCTATAAATGACAGCGAGGACCAAAGGCTTAACGTGTTTTCCGAGGCACGGAGGAAAGTCGGCATGTAATGGGTGGTCACCCAACCACGGACCAACCTAGGCAAGTGTTGCTTATCCTGAAGATCAATCGAGCGGCTGTTATCATCTAGCCGCGAGCGAGTAAAGCTACGTATAGTACACAAACATATTATTATTATATTACTATTATAGCTAGCCCATATTGTCCCACTGCTGGTCAAAAGCTTCCCTCCATTCCTTCCAACAGTCACGACTCACGATATTGTGCTACTACTTTCCAATTCTCAAGGAAGACATCCAGTTGCCAGTTCGTCCCGCCATCTCCTTCGTAGTCTGCCGCGACCTCGTGTCACTGATTCAGGGCACCAATACTGAGCTTTACGGGCCCACAGTTCATTCGGCATGCGACAGACATGTCCTACCCAGTCCCATTTAAGTTGGGCAGCCTTTTGAGCCATGTCAACGATTTGCGTAAACTACCACCATATTGGCACAAATAATTTGAATAATAAGAAAAAAGGCTCCCACACTTAAAGGATGTAGGTACAAGTGAAGTGGATCAATACATACTCATATCATACTTGATAAAAAAAAACAATTTTCAACAGAAGATAAGGATGATTAACATCAAATGTACATAAATAGATAGCAACCGGTGATTCATACATGGTAATATTCGGCAATTTGTTAACATTATTATGAAATAGATTAGCTGCATTGCAGTATAAATATTGACTGTGAAACTTTAGTCTAGTCTATGAGATTTTCTCCATGGTTTCAACCATGTCGATTGCAGACATTATCTCATAAGAATAAAATACTAGGATTTATGTGTATCCCCAACTATAATGCTTTTGACATTTAAAAAATCTCAAAAGCAAAATCGCTTTCAAAAGAAAAGTTTGAAAGTAGTATTTTAATTCAGACTGAATTGCTCACAATCTAGTCATAGTAATTATATAAGGCCAAAATGTATGGATCAGCTGTTTTAGTGTCGATGTCCCTTCCACCGTGTGTATATTTTGTACTCAAAAAGGAAAAAAAACACTTATAGGACAGAAAAGTTATCACTTTTCCTATTTGAAGTTTTGTCAAAGGTGACTGGTAGGGAATGTGTAGAGGTAAGTCCGCCTATGTACCACTCTTGTACATGAAGCTAAACATATAAATAATTATGTTGTATTAAAATTTTGTAGGTCATAATCCAGCTCACTATTTAGAAAGACGGACTAAGCTTACTTTTGCAGTTATTATACTAGTATGAATCTTATAAGTATCTAAATGCATCAGTAAGAACGCAAACCAGATGAATGGTAGATAGAATCATAGAAAATTAAAATTCACCGACATATGAAAACAATGATTCATACAATTGCATATGATTCACTACCATCACAATAAAAATAACATATCCACTCACTGTTTCTGATGAATTTTCTCAAAGCCAACCATCTCAATGAACGGAGCACCCATTTCCCGCTTCCATTCATTGATGACCGTTCTACGGTGAGCGGCCACAGTTTCATCCTGGAATAGACAAATTGTTAAGGATATTAAAAAAACGGAACTTACGTAACGTCTACGTCTATGGTCCTTCTGGTCACTTCATCGTATTGAGTCAATTGAATGAACTGGAAAGAAGTGAATGATGTTTCTGAGCGACAAAAAGGGTGAAAAAAAAATTGACAGTGTATTTAAGGAAAATGGAATTCTGGGAGGACCGGCTCAGCAAGGTATTATTCTTTCATTTAAAAATAAAATATATAATTGTTGGCGACTTATTTTTTAGCCTATTTTATGTCCCACTGCTGGGAAAAAGCTGCCCCTTTCTCCTTTCAAACACCACCCAACCCGTTTCCGTTCATCCCGTAAACAAGATCAGATTGCCACACCACCTTCTCTGTGGTCTACCTCAACGGCGGTTTCCTCCATCAGTCGTCCAGTGGGTGACGATCTTTGCCCACCACTCTGGGTGCATTTTTGCTATGTGGCCAGCCCACTCCCACTTTATCTTGGCTGGTTTTCAAGGCATCATCCTTTTTTTAATTATTATCTTTCTGCTTATTTACTCTTTATAAATCTTTATTTCTATAGTAATGCAGGCTTGGAGTTGTATAATTGTCCATGAACTTAAAGAATAAAGTGCATTCTACTCTTTGTGTTAGTTCTTAAGAATGTTCCATTTCAAGTAATAAATTATTTTGAGGACGTTGCATTTCTAAAGACATTCTATTTAGATTAACAAGCAATCTAGACAAAAAAACAGCCTTGACATGTAGTGGCAGATTGAAAACAAGCATACTACCCACGCAAACACTTATACAGCCAAGTCTTTATGTAGGTGGAATGACCTAATGCTGTGCACCCACAAAGAAAAATTAAAATAATAATTTAAAAGTTTGTTTTTGTTTACACAGTTGCTCTTACTCACCTCACGATCTCCGTAGTATTTCCTGATAGCTTCAGCACAAGTTTTAAATGGAGCAATTTTATTAGGACGAATAAAAGAACCTGCCCCAGGTTTAGACGTCTTGAAATAAGGTACGTCGTCGACAGAACCGTCGTGTTTACCCCTCAAGGGATCATCCCATTCGACACCGTACCAAACACCTTTATACCCCTGCACTTCACCGATATACTTTACCGTACCAAAATCATCAGAATACTTTACGCGACTACCGATATGCACTTGAATTTCGCTGTCATCGGTACCATTGTGACTATCCATGGTACCGTTGCAAAATTTTGGTATTAAGTTAACAGGCATTGCGCCCACCATTATTTTTATGTTTTCAAAAAAGGAACTATTTATCAAACGAAAAACAGGCTGACTTTTTCCCCGAAAACTGTTGTCACTTTGCTTGTCAATCTACGTCGTTGTAGGGTAGGCCATTCATATTTAGTTTCATTATTATGTAGTCGATTTTTATGGTCGTGTGAATAATCGACTTTTACATATCGAGTTGCATGCTTTTAATTAAATGATTTGAGTCATATTTTGAATTCATTATTGATTAGATGAATGAGGGCTATCGCGCATAAATTCGCTACTAGAGGCGTTCGTGTAGAGTAAGGTCTTCCGAAATGTCAGATAAAGATTAACGATCGTGGTCTAGTTTGAGCCGTTCCTGCTTAATTATGACTTGAAGATTTCAAGTAGCAACTTAAAATGGATGTTATTTGTGTACAGATGCTTGCTAGCATCAAGCTACTACAATCTGTCCAAATTCTGTAATAGATTTTCAACTTTATCGTTATAGAATTACGATCAAGGTTGATTGAGAAAATTTGACAGTTTCAGGTGTTGTAAATGTTGTAATGTAATATGATATTACCTTTATAGAATTTTATGTCTATTGATGACTGGCAGATTTGAAGTTTATGGTTTTTATAGTATTAAGAAGTTACGTTTTGAATATAGAATGATTTTTGATTTTTGAGTAGTACAGAGAGAAAATTTGTAGCAGTTGAAGTTTTAGTCATGACAGAAAATGTTTAGGTGGATTTTGTGTGGATGAGTTTTTAGAAATGGTTTAAATATAAAGATAAGAACAGTTTTGTAATGTTTTATTCAATGTGAAGGATTCCCAAGAAATTTTCCACCTTACAATGGTAAGATTCTAATATACTACAACAAGATCAGGAAGCATGATGTGTACTTGGAGATGGAATGATTTTTAAATGCTCCTTGTTTGCTAATTTTAGGGAGAATATTGTAAATGTATACCTGAAGTTTACACTAGGTTGTCATACGTAATAAAATAAACTTTTTATGAAGTTATTGGTACTTTAAATTAAAGTATAAAATGGAAGTATTGACAGGACCTTACTCGATAGTGGCGCCATCTGGTGAGCTTGAAAACGATACCCTCATTTGGATTAATGTTACCTTTTTTTTTTTAATTTATTCAAAATATATACACTATATACGATTAATTTTATAACGTTCTGGAGCAGAACACAGTAACTCCAGTTTAGTAATAGTTACTATTAGCATTGATATTGTTTTTTAAGACATCATATTATAAAGAAGTTAGAAAATCACTTTTTTCATTCGAGTTCAAATCTTAGTAGCGCTTCCACTATTTTCATTCATATCCGCAATGTCATACGCGATCCGCTCGGTGAGGACGTAGCTGGCACACATGACACGGCACAGCTGTGTCGTATGCGAGTTAGTTGTTAGTGTTCTTGCGGTGGGTCAACGGACGTGTAACCAGCTGTAAAAGTATCTGCAAGTAGGTATTTCATTTCAGGTACGATAAAAGTTAGTGTAAGTTCATTTACCTGCATCATCTCTCGTTTGTATCGGAAACACCGCACATTTTTTACCACTATCACATCTCCTCGTAAACCAGAGAAATTAGTTGACATTTGGTAATTCACCACTCTCGCATCACGAATGAATTTTTCAATGGGTACCGTTCACATGTGTTACCGGTCGTGAATGCGTTTTACACACACATATACATTGACCGCAAAGAAGCGTTACTTTGAGTTCTCATTATTACATAACAAAATGGTTGTCTGTAAAAGTCGGTTTACGAACGATAATTTTACATGATAACGTCATACGAAACCATTGATGAAACGAAAAGATATAGATGCGTCACAAGCCGAACGCTTGGGCCGATCGTGCCTCTCTATCGCTTGTTCCGCGCTTTCGCTTGCACGCTCGGCTCAGGCGGAACGTAACAATGATTCATGTTTTTTCGTGCGTGCAGCCGGCGTTCATCGATTTATTGATTTATTATCACGTCAAAAAACAATAAATTTAATTTTTCGTGTTTTTTTTTTACATATTAAAAATAATTGTCACAATCGTTTCTGGTTTGATGACCGAGTTTAAGGGTTTCGGTTCCAGAACGACCTAAAGTAACCGTGTACAACAATAACATATAAAAATTCTACCAAACTGCAAAACAGTTTGTCTGTATATTCAAATTAAATGGATTTAAATTATTTTGCTATGCATTCTTTAATTTAATTTCTCTGTGATAGAGGAATAAGCTAAGGAAAAACAAGGCGAATTGCCGTCTGTTACTTTTTGTGGGAGGCGAGGTAAACACGTTCAGCACACAACGGGAATTTGGCAACCACACACAGAGACATACATCCTATTGCTACAAACGCACACGAGGAAAAAACAAACACACAATAAAGAAACACACACGCATTGAAAACTTTGCATGATTGTATAAATACAATTTTTGTATGATACAAACCAAAACTGCTAGTGAAGTAGCACAATCATTGAGTCATTCGATAAAAGAAAAAAAAATATTTTCTTGTACTTATACTTATAATTTAGTGCTTAAATGTGATAAGAAACAGCATGGTTTTGCAGATTTTAAGTGGCAGATCGTTTGTGATGACAGGAAACTGCATAATTAACCATTTTAGAGAGCACCTGTTTTCGACACACACACAATGGCTGCGATCGGCGAATGAACTAGTTTTATGTAACGTGTATGGTCAAATGGCCAATGTATTTTGGCAGAGGGATAAGCTCAGCTATGCCGTTTCTACAGCTTATTCATCTTTGTTCTTCGTAACCTTACTCTTAGTAATCTCGTATCCAACACAACACATCAAAACACAAGCTACGTTATCATAATTATGTTTTATTGAATCGTTCTTTGTAAATATGATTGGTATATTATCAATTAATAGAATGTATTTAGTCATTTTGTAGTTATTCTATTTTTCTTTGAGGCAATATGTGTCAATGTCGACAATTCTGGCAGTATCTGATGTGTTAAGAAGACACGACCGTGTGGAAAATAACATCAAGAATGGAAAAACACACAAAATATTATTGACTATTATAAAGAAAGCTAGTAGATTTACATAATGTCAGTGGATAGTAAGTTTAGTTCCATCACTAGCAGAAAAAGTGTTGCCGAAATTAAAAACCAAATTATGATTTATTTGTTTACTTTGAAAACGGCTGCCAAATCTCTTACTAATCGCGGCTATAAATGATAAGAAGCATTAAAAAATCAAGTAACTCTTTAATATAGCTATTCCAATTTGATATCGATATTTTAATTTTACAAACAATATTTTATTTAATCAGTGTTGCCAAGAAAGTTTTTAACACTCCTAGTTCTGCAGTTTTTCAAAAGATGGCAGGACCAGTATCATTTCGAAATGTAATTCTAAATGATGATTGGTGGGGGTACGGGGATAGGATATTACCCGCCCAAGTATGGAAGAAATACCGAATAAGGACGAGAAATGTAAATTCGCGTTCCGATTCGCATACTGAAGTTCAAAGCTGCGAGTTTGTCAAGCAGTGAACGTAGGCTTAACGTTTGACGTGGAAGCTTTTGGCGGAAGCTAAGTTGGATGTTGTAATGTGAATCGGACAGTAATATAGGAGGATTCGCGACCGCCCGGTTCAATGTTCCATTTATTTTCATTCGTTGTCTCGGCGCGGCGCTAGCGTCATCTCGCTCACAGCTTTCCGAAATCGGGAATCAGGACGTAAAAAGTGTTTTTTGACAAAAATGGCTACCGAAAGTGTCCCAGACGTGTACACCAGTCGATAATACGGAAATGCTCGTTTGTGTTTGTGGAAATATGCAGTTTATAAGTGAACAATTGTTTCGTGCTGTGCAGTAGTGCATACGGATTTGTCACGACAAAGGATAAGAGCGTCAAAATGAGGTATGTACAATATAACGAGTTCATCGCTCCTCGGAGCTTTCGTTAGCAAAACAAATAAATAATTACAAAGATGATGATGCACGCGTCGATCTATTTACGTCCATGTAGTATTCGCTGCACCGGCGGTCTTCCTTTTCATCGGCAGACTGTTTTTTTCATAGATATTACAACGTAAACATAGCACGGGCGTGCGGTCGTTACGGTTCATCGATTACTTGATTACGATCGTAATTACATACGTTTATGAATGACATCGTAATTAGAGGCTCTATAAAAGTGTGCCTTGATAATTTTTGCATGCATTTGTAAAAGATACATGCGTTTCGGATACATTTATCGATTTTTTTTCGCGTTGCGTTCCCCCACACGATGTATTTTCATGTTATTTTCTGTGAAAGTATTGTAAATAGGAATTTAGCAGTGACCTTGTGGGGGTTCAGAGGTAATTTGTTGAATTGGGGCATGGTTTGTCCAATAGGGATGTCCCTTAGCACCATATGCGTAATGTTTCGCCGAATTGGGGTGTATGGGACCCCCAGGAAGGGTGTCTGGTTAAAATGAATGCATATGACTAATAATAAACACTCCACCCCATTTCTGCGTAATAATAAATTTCTTTACTTACTTCTAATTGCATTGCAATGTTGCTTGATTACTTAAAATTCTAACTTATCACGAGTTTTTATCTATCAGATAGGTACTGTAGTAATTATTTTTCTGTAAGATAAGCCAGGTAAATGAACCTGCTGATAATTCTGTTTACACTATTGACTCAATCTAGATATAGTAGAATTTCGGATATCATTTTTATTCATAAATCATTTTGTCATTGAGTATTTCCTGTGTGACATCAGTATGTAAACAAATTGTTTAATTTCGAGTTATAATTAATTTAGGAAGTTATTACTCAATTTGTATGAAATTACTTCTAATCATTAAGTATTTCCTGGTAGGTAAGTATGGGTAATTAATTAATATTGATGTGATTAGAGACTTATTACCTAAAGGAGGTAAATTGAAGGCTTAAATTATTGTACTCATGATTGAATTTGTACCTATCTTTTGAAAATATAACACATGTTCTAAATATGAAGTAAGGAAGTAGACCAATGAGGTCTTGAATTGAAAATGATGACTGTATCAAACTTTTTGGTAATGTGGTCATCATCTGATTTCACTGCTGAGTATTTTATCTCTCAAAGTTTACTATCTTAATTGATCCTGTGGTATGATATGGCTAGGAATGGGCTGATAGAACATGAAAGAAGACATGCTGTACCATCACATCATCATCATCATCCATAGCCTGACTGCACCCACTGCTGGGTATAAACCTCTGTTTGTGCCAATTTCCATGTTGTGGAAGTCGGAATCTGCCAGCCTCATCCAGGTTTTTCCACCAACCACATATTAATTTTGATAAGGTTAGGATTATTGTGGTTGGGCCTGTGCTGATGTATCCTTATAAAAATAAATAATCTCATCCTAACAGGATGTTTACTGGCAATGTCAATAAATTATTAAAAAAAACATGTAATCCATGTGGGAGGTGGTATTTTTGTATGATAATGAATTATTATCTGGTCATGCTAAATCATTCCTTGTTTCTGAAAACTTATAGGGGCTGTCTCCACGAGCGAGAGAATCGCGGCGATATTATCCCATACAAATACGTAATATCGCTGCGATTCTGTCGCTCGTGGAGACGGGCTCTTAGATCAGCTGCTTAACATTCTTTTCAGCTGCTCCTGCCCTTATCCCAAGTTGGGGTTGGAGCAGCGTGCCTGCTTCTCCTCTTTATTACTCGTCTCTCTATCATCGCCTATCTTAACATATCATCCTTCACACAGTCCATCCACAGGACTCTTCCTCTACTCTTATAGCCATCAATATCATACTCAAAACTTTCCTCACAATGTCTTCCTCATACCTCCACATCACATGCCCGTACCAAGCCTACCAATTAACACACAACTTTGCAGTATAAACTACACAGGGCTCCAACAATAAGATTGCAAATTTTTTTAACTTAATTCTCTACTATCACATGTATGACTAATTTGCTTCAGCCCGTAAATGTATTAAAACCTCTTTTGGGTAATATTATAATGCACACCCTACATCACCTTACTCCGTACTCAGCCTTGACATCATTTTTAAATTAATAAAACTAATGGAAACCATTCAATTACTCAAAACATTCCAAGCAATTCCTAAGAATGACACGCAGAATATAGGTAGTTCAGATTACTAAGAATTCAGAATTTACTATGACATTTGAACACATAGTCATCAGCATTTATAAGTCTTTCAATATTTAAAGTTTTTACCTAGAATTGTATTCAATTAGTAATTATAGTGGTTTTTTCCTTTAAAACTATCAGGCCCGAAACATAAATAAGTACAAATTAAGTAATGCAATGTTTTTGTGTAATACTTAAAATGAGCTGTCAGTCCATACCTACCTGGTTAGTTTGGTATCCTTTCATTAAGTCACATAGGTATTATTTTTGTTATTTGTCTTTACCTGTTATTGCCTCATATTTATGATCTAATAGGTGTTAGGCACTAACTAAAGTAAGTAACCATGAGTCATCAATATTGTCCTGCCATTCTTAATCCTATTACCTATATTAAAGGTTGCAGCAGTATGAAAATAAAGAAATAAATAAGTATGTTTATTTGGCACACACCATAAGTGCATGCAATTTAAAACAAAAATAATAATAAAAACTTAATTAAGAACTTCTTCTTTCATACATTTTAAGAATAAATACTGAGGTGTGAATAGCCATCATCTTGGGTAACTTCGCTCATCATCTGCGACTTGGATTGTCTCTTGCTTTATCATTTATGGTAAAATCCATCCGTTGTTACTTTTGTTACAACAGGAGTGGAAGACCAAAGGATGGATTGTGTGAAGAATAATATTATGAAAGAAAAAGGAGTAAATAATAGCGTGGCGGTTGACAGAGCAGAATGGAAGAAAAAAAAACGTGTTGTGCCGACCCCAACTGACATGGGACAAGGGCAGGAAGATAATAATAATTTATTTATTTATCAGACTACAGAGAGGTCCACTGTGTTAGTAACAATATAACTTAGCCTATGTTAGTACTTAATCTTTATTTTCAGTTTGTGTCTAAAACACGTTAAACAAACAAGCACTATAGTGATGTTACATTTGTCTTTCCCTAGTTATTTAAAAATACTAGAGAGAGACCAAAGAATCTTGACCCTATTCTTCAGTTAATTTATTACCTACTTATTGAAGAATTGGACCAAGATCTATAAACCATATAAACTTAGCACATACTTTCACTTAGACGTGCTCTCTATCTCTCTTGTATAATTACAGATGACTTGAGATTTAGCTTAGTATCTGACAAAAGATAATTACTCCAAGAAGTTACAATTTCCGCCAATGATACGGCTGTTTCAAATTATCTTACTCTAATCAAACAATCATTTTTTAACAAATTGCTGTTGCTAAAAAAGCTGTCAACTCAGACCCAAGAGACACAGTTTAATAATTGCAAAATAATTCAGTATTCGGCCGCTCCTACCTACTCACCTGTCAACTGTCCATCCTGTATTAATAAACTGGTTTGTTCAAGGCGGTTTACAGTTAAAAGTTATTGTTGAAAATGTTGAAATATATGGCTGTGACATTTTGATAATGTGTTGCAACGGTTTCTGGCTTAATTATTGGTTTGCGGGTGTTTTATCACTTTATTCTGTCATTGTGGCAAAAGTAAATTCAGCCTATAATGTTCCCACTGATGGGACACATGCCTCCTACCTGTGAGAGGAAGTGGGCCATGAAAAACCATGCAGGCCCACTGCAAATCAGTGGATGGCCCATATTTTCTGGATATGTTGTTCTTGGACATTGGTATCCTTACGATGTGAGTGCGTGCCTGGATTTGAACCCATGAGTTAGGACACTTAAGTCAAAGCTGTTACAAGTAGGCCACTGGTGCTCAATACCAATGGTTGATTTGCAGATCCCCCACAACATGACTATGAGTTATTCAAGTGTTTTAAGCCATGATGAGAGACCGAAGAAAGAAAGGTGAAGGTTGCAGGGATCCGCTTGACCACGCCGTGATGGCTCTCGGCCACCGTAGGCGCGGGCCTGTGGACGGCGAGTAATGGGCTAGCTCGCCGTCCGTCCGTCGTATGACGACGGGCAGGCCGTGTCGACGGCGCGTTCGTGTTCCACGCGCGCCTCAAAGAGATGTCAGCAAACGGGAGGGGCCCGCAAGGGCCGGTGCCTGCCAGGGCTGCGGGACTGTTCGAAAGAGATACCGCGGCCCTGGAACATAAAGGGCCAATGAAGGAACATGGGTGTTTTTTAGTCAGTAAGAGTCTGACACTCCCTTCCGCTCCGCCCAGAGCGGGAGGAGTCATTTGATGATTTCTCACCCCCCCAAAAAAAAAAAAAAAAAAGGGATCCGCTTGATGCGAGACGCACGGGACCGGTCAATGTGGCGACACTTGGGGGAGGCCTATGTCCAGCAGTGGACGTCTTTCGGCTGAAATGATGACTATTGATGAGAGAATAATATTATTTCAAGTAGACAAGCCATTATCAGTCATCATATTTGACCCACCAAATTGACACCCAACTAGATAGCAAAAAATATGAATGATTATAATCACCTGACACATCACACAGATTGCATTATAATGAAACAGTTTTTCGTCATAGAAAGGATTTACATAAATTAATTAGTAATATTTGAAGTTGAGTAGTCCGCATGACTCACCATTTTTTTTTTTTTACCTAACTGTAAACTTGTAGTGTAGTTCTTGTCAAATAATCACTCCTCTCTGGATACCTAGTATACCTGGAGGCTACTCCTCTCTATACCTAGAGACCTAGACAAGTAGCAATAGCTTTTAAAGCGTTTCGTATTTCTTCAAAGACGCAACAGGATTTACAGCTTTTCATTAAAATTTTGGACTGGTAAGTGATACTTTGCATGTCACTTTATCTAGATCATTTGGGCATTGCACCCCGTTGTACCTCGCGAGGCCACTAATATTCGCTACTCATTGAATCTACTCGCGAATCTCACGAAACCCAAATTCAGTGTGGCCACGGGAAATTCACTGTCGCGAAAACTCGCGCGGTACGAACGGCGAAGCGTCTAGAAATAAACAAAAGTATAGATGTACAGGCTGTTAGAGCTACTGATAGTCTGACACAAAGATGTTTGTCATACTTTCTGTGTGTACATGCATCTCCTGTAAAAAATCACCTGGTGACATTAAAAATACTTACCTAAGAAATACTTAGGTGATTTGTCATGTACTACATTACTGACATATTCTTGAAGTCAAGGTTCTATGCCGGGATTGAGTCACTTTTCTTTGTGTTAAGTTTCTGTTAATGTGTAATTGGAATCACCTATTATAACATTACCTACCTGTGTTTAAAAATAGATATGAACTGTTAATCCGTGATTCTCTTACTTAGCTGAGTGAGCACTTAGGCTTGAGCCGGTCAGAACTGAAGCAACTTAATTTCCATTCAATAAAAGAACTATAGACGTCAGACTATTCGCTTTTATTGCAAGGAAATAAAGGCTCTTTCTGACCTGCTCAAGCTAATTCCACATCGATAATAATAATTGTGGTCACACCCTTCTGTGTCGATGAGACTCAAATTGTATTAGACCAGAATGTAGTGACATGCTCAGCTCCAACATTTGGTCTCTCCTTAAAGAATACAACCTACAGATCTTCGCATGTTTCACACAAGAACTAGGTATGACACTTATTTCAAGTAAATGTTGAAACGTTCTACTTACCGTAAAAAACACGGTATAAAGCTGACATTTCAATGCTTTAATATATGCGAAGAGATTTAAAAGCTGGGTACCAAATTCTACCGATCGGGCTAGTATTGTAACTGATTGGGCTTATTACATTTCGATAGCCATTTCAAACAGGCCGGAAGATCAACCCCGTTTGTTTTTAATTTGTTTAAAAGCCGGTTTCCGTTTAACTGGGTAAACAGTAGGTCAACCCTACCCACTGGGTCGTAATCATAACCCGCTGGCGTCGTAAATGGCAACATCGCACATTATGTTATGTATGAGGAGGAGCAACGTTCTACCGTAGTTACGGCTGGCTATGTACCGACAATTTGTCAAATTGTATGTTTAGCAAAATATGTAAACATAGTTGAAACTGTAAACCTACAGTTTCGTACGGACTATAAGAGTAGGGGAAGACCAAATAAACGGAGGATGGGCTGTGTGAAGGATGATATAGCTAGAAAGGGACTGACTCTGAGATTATCACTAGTAGAGAAGAATGTTTCAGAAGAAATGCAATGCGCAAGGGTAACGTATTACTAACTGTGTTGTGGAGGTCAGATAGGCAGTCGCTTCAGCTGTATCCGGTTAGACTGGAAACCCACCTCAACATAGTTGGGAATAGATTGGATTGGGAATGATGAGACCTCCCTTCTGTCATACCTCACGGAGTTGTCACACTAAAACTCGAATGATGACTCTAATTACATCATTATGTCATGTAAAAACACGAAACAATGTTATCACCTGCATCAAAACTATAATGATAATGTCCAACATCCTAAAATAACGCCAATGACACGACTTCCTCCCAAACAGACGAGACAATTAGCGGCAATTAATGTTATTTTACATAATTTTAGGGCTACCACGTTCACTGGTAGAAAATATAAATATGTGATCCCCATCGCCTCATAAGTGGTTAAGCAGAAGTGGCATTGTGATGACATCTTTAAAACTTTATATGAACTGCGTAAGACGAATGGATAAAATAAGGAATGAATACTTAGTTATGAGGAAGTCTCAAAGTGGCGTCTTTGACTAAAAAGGCTTGTGTTAATCGGTTATCGTGGTATGGACATGTGATGCGGAGGAATGAGGAAAATTTTGAGAATGAACATGGATGGCTATAAGAGAAGAGGAAGACCAAATAAACGATGGAGGGACTGTGTGAAGGATGATATGGCTAGAAAGGTGACTGCTGAGATGACGAGTAATAGAGAAGTGTGAAAGAAGAGCTGCTGTACCGACCCCAAATAAATTGGTATAAGAGCAAGAGAATGGTGATGACCAAGTACGTAAGAAAACGTAACAAATCCTAAATTACTCACACAAAGGTCACCGCGAAAGCTGTGTGTAATATAATCTACAGCTGAACGACAACCATCAGGCAGTAGCTCACCAGACATAACTCATCTGCTCTGAAGATTCTCCTTTTTTAATGGGGGCACTTTCCACCAGGTTCCTCCATTCTCCAAAGAATGTTTCGTCAAACAGTTATTGAATGTTCGGGTTGTTAATTGTTCGCTCTTGCCATTTTCCAATATGTGACCTCAGAATTTTTCTCGTACCATTCAATCATTCAAGCAAAGGGCCTATATTTAATCAAATCTACTGAACATCAAATGAAACAATACAATTAAAACGAATTACATTTTAATCGATTTTTATTTGTTGACCAATGCAATACCCTTCTAGTAGGCCCATACTAAAGGGCTCAATTGACTGTTACTCAAATATGCCAAGGTGAGATGCACGATCGTTTTCTATAGAACTTTATTACTATTACTTCATTCGACCATAAAACAGCAAAATACACTCGAGAGCAATGAATCCGGGTCACTTAAAGAATCCTAAAAATCTCGGAAACTATAAATGCTAGGTTAATGCAATAAATTGTACTTAATAGACAATATAATATTCCTTAAATGAAGGTATTAAAACTTCTTAGTTATTGTAAAGTTATATCATAAAAAAATCAAATTTGAAAAAGGGCCACTTGCGAAGATGGAACTACGAAATTACAGCATTTGGTTTTGCTTTTGTTTGTAATCTGTCATTTATGTGGGTACATAAACCATGTTGATAGTGCTCTATATTCATTATTCAAGCTGAAATTATGTCGCTTACGCCTGAAGAATGCACCAGAATACTTACAATGCTGGAAACCGGCCGGAGTCAGCGCGATACAGCCAGGACTGTCGGTGTGTCGCTGTCAACAGTACAAAGAGTTCTCCGACGTTACGAAGAAACTGGTTCTAACCTACGCAGACCAGGAACGGGCAGAACCAGGTGTACCACAGCACGAGAAGACCGATACTTGGTGAACACCATGCTTCGAAATCGCTTTCTCACAGGAACTGAACTCACAAATCAGTTTCGACGCCTCGGAGGAAGTAACCCAAGTGCATGGACAGTAAGACGTCGGCTTGCTGAATCTAACTTAAAACCCCTTAGACCTGCAAACGGCCCTAAACTGGAGCGTGGGCATCGTATTTCAAGACTAAGATATGCCCAGAGCCACGTAAATTGGAGTATTGAAGATTGGTCAAAAGTTATGTTCTCCGACGAATCAAAATTTATGCTCTACAAGCACGATGGAAGACACAGAGTGTATCGAAGACCAGGGGAAAGATTCAAGCAAGCATGCATCGAAGAAAAAGTAGCCTACGGTGGTGGGTCTGTACTTGTGTGGGCCGGAATTTCTTGTGAAAGTCGCACAGAGCTGGTGATCATAGAAAACGGCTCTTTAACTAGCGTAAGATATGTGGAAGAAATCCTCAATGATCACGTTGGTCCATTTATGGTCAATTTAGGTGAGGATGCTATATTTATGCATGACAATGCCCGACCTCATACAGGTAGGATTGTGAATGACTACCTTCAAGAGATGAACATTACTCGTATGGAGTGGCCAGCGCGCAGCCCGGATATCAACCCGATCGAGCATGCTTGGGACGAGCTAGGCAGATGCGTAAAACAACGAAACCCTCCCCCAATCACGCTTCGTGAGCTCAAAATTGCTCTCACAGAGGAATGGGAGAATATTCCCCAAAATCGTATAAGGAACTTGGTGTACAACATGCCAAACCGCGTAAACGCAGTAATGGAAGCACGAGGAGGCAATACGAAGTATTAAAATTCAAGAAAATCGTAATAAAGTTCAAAAATTTCATGTTTCCTATTTTTGTTTTAAGGAGAGATCAGCAGTTTTTTTCTTTATGTAATTTTGTGTTAATAAAATGTATGGCGACTCATATTTTTTTTACTTTCATTTAAGGAGTATTACATTGTCTATTAAATACAATTTATTGCATTAACCTATCATTTTTAGTTTCCGAGATTTTTAACATTCTTTAAGTGACCCGGATTCATTGCTCTCGAGTGTAAGTAGAAGCTCAAGAAAAAAATCGTTACTCATTTTTTTTTGTTAGCCTCTGTCCCATTCCTTGGCAAAGGCCTCCCCCTCTTCTTCCACTTTTTCGGTGTAGCGCCTCTTCTCGGCAATTAACGAGAAAGCCATCCAAGGCGTCCCACCATGGCTGCGGGACTGTTCGAAAGAGATACCGCGGCCCTGGAACATAAATTGCAAAAGAAGGAACATGGATGGTTTTTAGTCAGTAAAAGTCTGACACTCCCTTCCGCTCCTTCCAGAGTGGGAGGAGTCATTTGATGATTATCCATCCGAAAAAAAAATAACATAAATGTGTCCCACCATCTTCTCTCGTTGCTCATATGACGAATTTTATTTTCCGTTGGTTATTTATGTTGTTTGTTGACTAGAAATCGCGAAGACTACAAATTCAAATTCGTTTATTTGTCCGAATATGGTACAATACATGGTCTTAAATTAATAAATGGGTCTGGCAATGGTCTTTAATTAATTTATACTAATAGGTTTCTATGCAAAATTATGTTGTTAAACAAAACTACTACAAAACATCATTTGTCCCACAAACTCTTCGATTTTGGGACTTTCTGAAATGTAGAAGAGCATTTATTAATGAAGAAACTTGCTAAACTTCCGCGCATTTGCAAGCGGGGCTCCCAGAAGAAGTTTGCGTTTTAAAACTTACTTTTTATGGTTAATTTCCATGGAAATATGGACCCTCTCTTGATTGGTGTGAGTGGTTTGTCTGGCTGAGGTGCCAATTCATCGTTCAATAGCTACTATTAAAAAATATGGGCACTTTTCTCTAAGCTCGACAATGCATCAGCAATTCGACAAACCGTATTTAATGCATGTTTCTATAAACGTTAGTAACCATGATCTGACATGGATTTGAACTTCTTCTTAGCGCGTCGTCAATCTAAACTACTTAAGTCAGCCCAAAATTTGGCGACGAGTTTGGCACTTTCAGTAGCGTCCATCAGCTCCTGTGACCATCGTTTGCGGAACAACACCACATTTACATTAACTCGGAGAGTCTCGGACTTCTGACAAGCAACTGTGTTGCAATATTTTTAAACGGTGGGAACCGAAGCAAGCAGAATATCTCGTTAACGAGATTTGTTCATGTTGTAATGTATTCCAAGGTGTTAAAAGTAACACTAATTACGAACAGTAATATTAGTAATAACACAATAGTTTACGTTTTCGAGTATGTTGATTAACAAAATTGGTCTTCAAGAATAAATAAGATTTCTCAATTCTGCCTGTGACGCAATCATAAACAATGCTGAATTACTAGTATCGTTGACGAAATCTCAAGAAAGAGCAATGTACATTTACATCATCCCAATACTGCGCAAAGACCGCCTTCCATGACTTCTAGCTACTATTAATTACTAAAAAGTGAAACTGAATTCGAACTAGCAGCGGTGGTCCAGTGGTGCCGACCCTGACTTACCGAGTTGCAAGATTGTGAGTTCAAACCCAAACAAGCACTTTACTTTGTGTAATATTTCAACACCACTGCTCTCGAAACAGTGAAGGAAAACAAGAGGAAACCAACATGTCTAAGAGTCATTCCATGTCTAAAATGTAAAGACATCTTAGCATGTCGATAGCAATCTAAATTGTGTCGGCCCAGAACTGAGCCACTAGTTTGGCGCCTCTACTGAGCTCCATCAGTTCCTTCAATTAATAAACAACAGGACACGATATTAGTGGCATCCACTACTCCGCATGGTGCCCTTTCGTGGTGTAAAAAGACCCACTCTCTTTCACAGATAGGAGCCCTGTGTCTCAGCAGTGCTAACATTAGGCAGATTGTGCTTATGCAACTCGATTGCTTCTTTGGTCTAGTGGTCGCAAGCTCGGAGTGCTAAGCATGAGGTCCTGGGTTCGTGTTATTGAGTTTTTCCATCAGGAATTTCTCAGTAGCAGCCACGGAGTCTGGATTTGTGGCCGGTTTATGGCTCGTCCCGCATTTAGATTGGACTAAAAACATAACTGGCGAAATAGGAGTGTACTATTAGGTACACCTCTGCCTAACTCTTCGGGGATTACAGGCATGATGTTTAATGTTATGCTTATCCAAAAAAAAAACAAGTATCCTCCTTTCACAATTTACCAAAACATTGCTGCATTTTCAAATCGATTACCTTGCAACACACACGTGCTATGCAATGCAAAGCGAAACTGTTCTCGGCTTCTCGGTACAGATTGCATGTACCTATATTGTAACAGCACTTACTTGTTCTTGCATAATAATATAACATAAAAACTTACGATTGTTCTCTGTGATGTAATGATCACTTTTACTTGTGAGCTGTCAGCGGTTTGTAGGTTTAGCATACGGCGTACTTATAGTGCATCGCAGAGTATGAACGTCTATTAATTAAAAAAATTAGAGGGTTGTTAAATCATAATATAACATTACACCTATAATCCCCGAAAGGTTAGGCAGAGGTGTACTTAATAGTACACCAACATTACGCCAGTTAAGTTTTAAGTCCCATGTAACATACGGCCTATTGCCATCAATCAGACTCAAATCCAGACTCTGTGGCTGCTACTGAGAAATTCCTGAAGGAAAAATGCAATAACACTTAGCCCGACCTGGGAATAGAACCCAGGGTCACAGATTAGTGTGTGGTGTCATGCTCAGCAGTCGCGCTTGCGATCACTAGGTCAACAAGGCAGTCCGGTTGTTAAATCTTGATGATGAGATCTGATCTTGATTGCTGTTGAAAGATTTACTATTAACCTAGTGGGCGTGTGCGTGTTTGGTATGAACGCGGCCGAAGCAAATGGAGCATTATAAGGATCATGGCAAGTGGCGTTCTGCAGTATCTATCTACCTTCACGGCAAGAGGGCGTGAGTTTATGAATGTAGTAAAGCTTTTAATTGCAACGCTACTACTTCAAGGAACAGGTACAAACAGAGACCTCTTCCCCGTTAAATCGATTTTCAGGTTAAGCCGCGCTTGCCTAAGTTGGTCCGTGGATGGGCAAACACGAGTTTCCTTCGTACCTCGGAAAGCACGTTAAGCCGTTGGTCTCGGCTGTCATTTGTAGATCTTTGACAGTCGTTACAGGTAGTCAGTGGCCCAAAAATCTGACAACCAGTCTTAACTAGGGGTATTGTATAACCCAGTACTAACTGGGTTGTGGAGGTCAGACAGGCAGTCGCTTCTAATGACAATGCGCACACTAGGCATGCCCATTTCGTTGGGTTCCCTAGCAGGATGTTTATCTTTATTGCTAGTTATGAGAACTAGTAGAACCTACTCAGTAGTCATACTTTCTTATTCGTATCGATTTGTTATTAACATGAAAAAATTCAATGAATTCCAAGGTGCTATCTTATCATAAAAATGTATCAATTACTACTTATCTATATTGTATTTAAGTGGTTATTGTTCTACTAGTTACTACTTGCCCTGCCGATGAATCATGCGGAACCAGAAATTTTGGGATAGGTCTGCAATTTTCATATTAGGAAACCTCCCAATATCGGCGCTGCTACTGCACGATAAAAGTATCAGTGAAATCATATTTTCAAAAGCTAAAGTTTACTTTGGTGATACTTATTTGAATTCGTGCACTTGATTTCCATAGCAAAACCACACACATGCGACATCATCGAACTTTTTTTTCTTGACAATCGAGACTAGACTAATTCACCATAGTGAATTGTTCTTGTTCAATATCTTCAGTATGTCAGGACTAAGATTGAGGCTCTTTTTCTCGCTGTACGTGTACGAAAAATACGAGAATAGCCTTGATCAAAATATTAGCCAGTCAACTAACAGACGAGCAGGGTAGACCCAGAGTCCACAGAGTAAGCCAATCATGCGTTTCACTATAGCCTCTCATGAATGCTATTTTAATAAATCAATCAGAGATCGACCGATGAATATGCATAATTTTGTAACAGTCGGCCTGGGGCTCTGCATCAATTTTCTTCGAAAACATATTAAGATATTTTGCAGGTGTCCGAGCAAAGGACTTCTCCAAGTGTATTTTGTACAAGAATCTTTTGACGAGTCGCCCAAATCGGAACTAACCGCGCCATTTCTTTTTCGATACAATACCCCGAAACAATTTTACGAATGTTTCCCACAACGCCCCCTATCAATGCCAATCCAGGGCCAAGAAGTCCCGGTAGCTCTGTACTTCAGTACGCATCATTACAAGGCCATTTTTGTCCAGACAATCTACAAAGATGGGGCTTCATGGACAACTCGGATCTCAAGTGTGTATGCGGAGTTTCTTTACAAACAGTGTCAGTGCAGCGCAAGATGGAAGGTGGGCACCTTCCCATGCCCTGACCTCTCTACCAGAATTCTGTCCATCTAAATAAACATTGTTTACTAACCAATAACAAAATCAATCCACGCTTATCTTTGACCAATACATTGACCGACCTTGCTACACCCAGCTGTCGATTACCACATTGCCCTTTGCACCAATGTAGTAAGGAATGCGCCTGATTATACGTTCGAGGTATAAACTAGTACATCCGTAGCTGGATAGGCGGTTCATTGTGCCCACTGCGGTGTACAGGCGAAGAGAAATGGGTTTTGTTAGTTATGATCGCCCTAGTTTTGTTAAGGAAACTGCTGTTGTGTGTTTGTGGCCTTATTGTGGATGTTTTTGCATTGTAAAACGGGTTTTTGTAAGCGGGAAGGATTTTGCTCCATATTTTGGTGGCTCGTGCAGCTCTCGGAAAAACTTTAGGAGACATAATTTGTGCCAGCCGTAATATTCAGATTACATTTATGTGGGCCATTTCTGCAGTCCCATGTTTCCTTCGGTATCGCGGGATGCTTTTTTGTCTAGCAGTTGATGATGCGTAATAGGCAGTAAGTACTACAAATAACAGGTGTTACAATAGATTTCAGACTCCCTTTATAAGTGCTGAATACACTCGCTAAAGGTTTAGTCTTATACCCTAGCAGCTCGAAGTCTGGCAACTTCTGAAGATTTCTCAGTGTTAAAAAGGATTGGGTAAAATAAAGCCTGCATTCAAACAACAGTTCCTATCGGAGCACCACTTTCATAACACTAACATCATTTTACCTATTATAACAGAAGTAAATTCTCCAACAAAACGCAGCTGAATACGCCAGTCCGCATCAGATCTAGCCTAGTTTAATATATTATGTTGTACAGCACGGCCGGGTGTTATGTAACAAGTAACTACATGAGGCAGACGGTTTGTTAATTGTTTAGAAATTTGTAAAGGTGAGGCTTGAAAGCAGAATGAATAGAGATGAAAATGGGGCTTTACTTTGAATCTTATTAGATTAGCTGAATAGAAGAAACAATTAGTAGTTTGTGGCCCGAAAGTCGGACAACTAGTCTTACCAAGGGGTATCGTATTACCCAGTACTAACTGGGTTGTGGAGGTAAAATAGACAGTCGCTCCAAGTAAAAACCTGGTATTCTGCTGCATCCGGTTGGACAGGAAGCCGACCCCAATATACTTGGTGTAACATACTTAACGCTTAACCTCTGTTGTGGTGTCTCAGACCATGAAACTGATCTTGAAATTCGCAAATTGGTGCCATCAGCTGATCAATATATAAGCTTGTAAATGGAGCTGGAAAATTATTTTACAAGTTCTAGTCGTTTGGAATCCGATACAACCCCAAATTTAGCCTAAGAAGTTGTTCAGTATCATGATCTGAGTCACCGCACGAGAGGTTGTGCGTTTATTGTTACACCTTGTAGTTGGACAAAGGGCTAGGCAGATGATGTAATCGTATTTACTGGAAAGGTGGTAAAATACTTGGGTCACTGGTGTGAGCTCTACATATAAAAATGTAGGGGAGGTTTCTAAAACCTCCCCACCTTCTGATTTTTGTTCTAGTCAAATTAGTGGAACCAATAACCAATAGTCATGTCTTAAGTTCGAACCCAAGACACGCACCTCTGTTTTTTCTGGATTCATGTGCGGTTGTATAATTATCACTTGCTTCGGTGAAGGAAAACATCGTGAGGAAACCAGCATGCCTGAGAGCTATTTCTCGACCGCATGTAAAGCCAAGTTAGAGGCCCAAAAACTACCACCAGGTTAGATACCAACAACACGATAAGAAAGAGAGACTATAATGTTTTTTTATGTATAAGCATCTCCTGTCTCAAAAAAGTCACACTAGATCATGCAGCTTTGACATGGATTTATTGCCATTTGACCTTCGCTACATAATGACTTGCATTATTGATGCCCTGAAGTTCCATGCGGCTGCAGCATATCTATATTTAATACGGATCGATTGCCACTTGACCTTCACAGCCGGAAACTTAGTCTGGGTATCACCTATATTATCGTGAAGTATGGCCGGATTAAATGGAAAACTTAGCCATGTTGAAAGTCGTGTAAAATAAGGTGATATGAGAGAAAACGCTTTGCGTTTTGACCTGGTGAAGGAATCTTTTTTTTTTTTTTTTTTTTTTTTTTTTTTTTAGGTTTTAAGTTTTCATGTAGCTGCTTCATGTGTGGAGGAGCTCGTTCCTAAATAATATCAGCCGCTCGGATCGGTCATCAGGTTAAGTCGCGTTTGCCTTGATTGGTCCGTGGATGAGTGACCACACATTACATACCGAGTTTCCTCCGTGCGTCGGAAAGCACGTTAAGCCGTTGGTTCCGGCTGCCATTGCATTTAGATCCTTGTCAGTCGTTACAGGTAGTCAGTGACCCGAAAGTGACAAACAGTCTTAAGAAGAGGTATCGTATTACCCAATCTTTCTTCTTCATCATGTGGTTAGTGCCTAACCTGGTGTCGAGAGTTTTTCTGCCGCCCATGGGCCTCTGACTTAGCTTTACATGCCGTCGAGAAATATCTCTCAGGCATGCTGGTTTCCTCACGATGTTTTCTTTCACCGAAGCAAGTGATAATTATACAATACGCCCATGGATCCAAAAAAAAAAGAGGTGCGTGTCTTGGGTTCGAAGTCGAGACCTGACTTTGCAGTCTGAATGTCACACCACTAGAATATCACTGCCATAACTACTATTACTGTACTAGTACTCCTACCCAGTACAATTACTATTACCCAGCTACTACTACCTGTACTACCCAGTACTAACTGGGTTGTGGAGGTCAGGTAGGCAGTCGGTCCATGTGAAATACTGGTATTCAGTTGTATCCTGTTTGACTGAAAGCCAACCCCAAAATATTTGGGAAAAGGGTAAGCAGATGATTTTAAGTTTTCATTTAATTATCATCCTGTGCGAGTAGCGTGCGTGTATGACCAGATGTATGAACGGGGACTAAGCAAATATAAGGATCGTAGCAGGTCTTCCGTAGTTTCTGCCTACCCCCATGGCCAAAAGGCGTGAGTTTTATGTATGTAAGTATGTATTTAACTAGTAAACCGCTCTCACTAGTGAAACGGTAAAGGTTTTAAAGGATACAGGCATTCTACATTTTACCGAGAGAGAGTTGGCCTGGCGCCAAGTATTGCAATTTATAGGGTTCTCGACTTGTTTTAATTAACAACTAACAGAACAGATACATTTTGAATTACATTCAAACACATTATTACAGGTAGTCAGTGGCCCAAAAGTCTGACAACCAGTCTTACCAAAGCTTTTTTCCGTAAAATACTTTTATTTAGCTGCATCCGGTTAGACTGGAAGCCGACACCAATAAAGATGGGAAAAGGCTAGGCAGATGATGATTCAAATACAATTAAAAGCATTTTGCTTCTCTCCTATTTTTAACAATGGTATGACCATGGAATATGGTAGTCAATATTATGGGCCCTTCGTCCATAATATTGACTACCATAATCCACGTGCCTAGCATTACGTTATGAAATGTAACAAAGAATTCAGCATTGATTTTAATGGATTACGTAAGTACCAGCATATCTTTGAAGTTTTCTGCTAACTTGCACATAAAACTTAAGATTTAAAACTTCATTACTTCAAGTAGTTTCTAATCCTCTTACCAAAGTCTTAACACCTTATTTCTCTCAAAAGCGTACGCGAGAACCTTTAAGCACTGAACTTTCTTTTCTTTAAAAACACCGTAAGCCAAACTCCAAATATTTGCGACATAGTCTCGCAACGAAAGAATCTTCAGTCAATTTAACAGATGCCCTTAAACAGCATATACATACAGGCAGCCTTTCCACCGTGTGCTAAGCTGAGCTACAATGGATAAAATAAACCAATGGGATTTTTATAGCATAGCTTCTCTTGGCACAGGACCGTGCTTAAAGCACAAACAAACAGAGGCGTATACCCAACAGTGGTGGTGAAGTCAGGCTGTAGATAATAACTATGACGATCTTAGTTTAGCAATAGCAAAGACTTTAAGAAAAGTTAATAATTTGAAAATCTCTCAAGAAAATAATGTACCTACTTCGTCAATCATCGTCTACCTTCGGAAATACGAAGGCTCGATGTTGAGCTCTACTTACACAGGTGTTCATCTTGCCCGCTCCCCTAAACCAGTCCAAATATATTTATTCAAATAGGTTTACCAACTGCACGTTTTGAACCCCAACATTATACACCGTGACTTTCTAGTCGTCTTACAAAGGTGGTCCACTCAATTTATCCGCCATAAAATACCTGTGGTTGGGATTTTTTTTTTTTACTATTAATTAAGATAATAGGTACAAAGAAAGAAAAACAAATAATACATTAGAATTATGTAGGTATGAAACATCCTGCTAATAATGTTTACGTGTCAAACGGTAGAACGTACCTACCCAGCGCACGAGTCAAGTAGATCATCTCTTGCAACAGCGTGTTTCAACCACGTCATGCATTACAATATTTTTATTTTTAAATTATTCAAATCTCCTAAATACCAATTTTTTTATGAATGTTTAGTAGTGATCGGTTACGTGAAGTGGGCTGCCGTTGTAAGACGACTAAAAAGTCACGGTGTATAGTTACTGTCACGAACTCACGAGCTAATGTGTTACACTAAGCAAAATTTAATACAATAGTTTAGCTCTGGTAGAAATACACGGTAATACGGTGAACCTAAGCGTTAAAGCTGTACGCTTAGCTTCACCGCTTCTTTCTCATGTCCGTTGGAATTCCAGCCTTATACGACATACGTCCAGGCATTGCGATTAATCGCTCCGTCAGTTATTTCCGTCGAGCCGTAGCTTTCGATTGCGTTTTTGTCCGTTTTATATTATACCATCGATGCGTCAGAGTCTCAGTCATTATTTTGCATTCCTGCGGAGTGCGCAAGCGCTGGTCGTTATAAATCTGCGGCATGGTCGTTATTTTCTTCTGCATTAGGTTTGTTGTCAGTTCTTGATTTGATTGATCTAATTTGGGTAAAGAAATATTATTTCTTGTTTAATCTGTTTAATAGAATTGATGAATAATATTGAATGACGTTTTGCCTACCGGCTGCAAGGGGCTATCCATAAATTACGTCACACGAATTTCATCATTTTTTGCAAATTTGTCACAATCAAGGTAGCTTGATTGGTTATTGTGTTTTCGGCCAACTAATTTCAGCAGCCAACATAATTATTTATGGACTTGATGTTCAGGATTTTAGAAACTGGCTTAGTACAGTTTCTACAACAAAAAATATATATCTCTCAATCATTATTTCTTGACCTTATTTACAATGAATAAAAAAGCGCTGTAAAGCTATTTAATGAAACATCATTCAATTCACTAACAAAAAGAATTGCACACACCACAAAAACTCAATTTGAATACTACCGCATCGTAATGAGACAGTACAAGTAATACATTTATTTTTGGACAAGCGCCCATACAGCTATAATATCAATAACAATAGGTACGTTTATTCACATATTAGTGTTAATACTAATACAAAACATACAGTAATTCAACGAGGAACAAATTGTTGTAATCGGTTCGAACGCGTTTACACTAATCTAAGTATGCTTCAGGTTACAGATTAATCGCCAGTAAGTCGGTTGGTTGTGTCGTATCAAGGCAAGTGGTTACGTTTTATGTGATTTGTGCAACGTAACAAAAAGTTGAATTTACCACTATAGCACCCGCGTTTGATTCAAAAACTTGAGAAGATCGCTTGTTTCGACCCAAACCTGCCCATCAGCCAGGCTGTGGTGGACTGAGTACGAGGTATCGTAATTGAACGCGTATACAGAATTTCATGTCCTTACTTGGCCGTTAAGGAGCTCCGAGAACATCTGGAGCCAACCTTGGGAGTAGAATCCAAAATGCATTGTCAACAATTCTGAACCAGCTATAAAATTTCAACTCTGTAGGATGAGTTGAATAATACAGCTTGCAAGACCTAATGCCCAGTTCACATTATTCGAGTCGAGTGAACAAATCAAGCGCTGGACTGGGATAGCGATTGCCTACATTATTCCAGTCTTTTTCAACATTGTTGCGACTAAAACTATCTACAAAAAAACAACATCTGTTCCTCGTAAGACGCTTCTACCAACGCGGTATTGGCCGACTACACGAGTCCAATTGAGCCAGAATGGGCGCGCTGGATTGAAAAGTATACCATTAATTCAGTTACTGAACTTGATGTCTCACTGAATCCAAAGCATTTAGGTGACGGTTTAGATTGTTCCTGTTGCTATCCAGCGCTGGACTGGAAAGCTACTGGAATAATTTGAACCGCATAAAAACGAAAAATTGCAAGTTAAATAAAAAAGGGCTTAGTTGATTTACTGGTTATTGTTATACTGTGACAATAGGTACGTGCATCCAAATATTAATATGACAATAGGGCAGGAAGTGTGTTCACTATAGCATCGATTGTTCCGGCCAAATTAGGCACAGGCTTGGTGGAGTCGATTTGATTATACGAAGGTTGATGACGGTATTTTTTGTGCTTGGTAGTTGGATTATTGGTTGTGTGTTTAAAGATATTATTGGCCTGATAAAAGAAGACGAACCAAGAAGAGTCATCTTCCTTAATTCATTGTGTATAATCTTCCAACTTTCTGCATCTCGGCCTAACCTTTTTCCAACTATGTAGGGGTCGGCTTCAAGTCTAACCGGATGCAGCTGAATACCAGTATTTTACATGGAGCGACTGGCTATCTGACCTCCATAACCGAGTTAGTACTGGGTAATACGACAACCGTGGTAAGACAGGTTGTCAGACTTTCGGGCCACTGACTACCTGTAACGACTGTTAAAGATCTACAAATGACAGCCGGGATCGGCTTGTTATGGGCGGTCACCCATCCGCGAAACAATCTAGGCAAGCGCGGCTTAACCTTAAGATCGACCCGAGTGGCTGTTATTATTTAGCCACTACCCTCTTTTCGAACCTTCTGCATCAGCTGTTATTTCAAATGCGTTCTTAAAGTAAGATTCCACGGTTACAATATAAAGGACAAAGAGCACTTTTAGTATCACTTTTTGACGCGTATGGCCATTTGAGTTAATGCATAATTCATAATATTATTTTAATCGATTTTTGACTTAAATTCATTGAAATAATTGGTGGGGTTTCTATTTTCATTTTAATTAGTATTTAATACAATAAATACGTAATTTCTTCCAATATAGTGAACTCGACTCCTTTTTCAATTATAATCGATCGATTAAACATTAACATAAATCGTGGAACAACAAAATAATCTACATTTGCAACTAAAAAGTGTTTATAGTTGTCATTATTATTATTCTGTAATTATGTTACTATTTTTTCATTAAAAAGCAATTTCTAGGCAAAAATCAAACAATTAAGATATAATTGATTATGTTATGACGCCGTAGTCTATTGTTGTGTCACAACACTATTCGATGAAATGTCAAACAAATTGATGTTTCTGTTTAGGCGATTAACACACGGCACCGCGCACCGCCGCGGTTGGCGGTGAAGCGGATCTCATGTCGCATTGACCTCTATTAAATCCGTCGATGCCTAACACACGTACCTACACCGCCTGACCGCGCGTTCGAGCGGTGCTCCTCGACTCCGTAAAATGAAACAATGGGAAGAAATTGTCCTATTTAGAGTTCTGCTTCGTAAAAATGGATGAACCCAATATCTTCTTTTTTTTCTTTTTACACCATAAAAGCCAGATTATTGCCACCACTTCAGCGTCCATTCTTGCAGTGTCTGTGATCAAACTGGTCAAATCCGCGTTAAATCCAACCGCGCTGACAGGCGTGTAAACCGCCTTACCGCGCGGGCCGCTACGAAATCCGCTTTACCGCCACCGCCCTCCGCGGTGGTGCGCGGTGCCGTGTGATAAGCGCCTAAGCCGAGAATATTGTGTTTAGCTTTTCTCTGCTAACAAATATAAAATCGTGTCGAGTTGAGTTTTAGGATTCCTCCACGTCTCAATTTGACTCTTTTTGTGCGTGTGCTGCGAAGTGAATTGTTAGAACGTTTTTACGTCCACGGTGATTTGTTCTAGACTTAAAACATGTTGCGCTGTATGAATTGTTCTCTTTTATTGGCACACCCGCTGCCTAGACGCCAAGTCAGAGAGGCAACGGATTCCATGGTCAATATTTTACGTAATTGGATTTCTCCTACCGCGGTAAGTAATCTATTCCATAACTATCATATCCTTTCGAATAGTAAAATACCTTCAAAGCGAATATTATTATTTAAAAATAACGTTCAGAAAATAATGTTTTCACATTATTAATAGTAGATTATCTACGTATGGATTATTCACGTAACAGCTACAGAGTACTTATGAACATAAAAATACACTTTATATTGAGCAATGAATACTTAGCAGAACAATTTTTATTATTTTCAGGTATCAGAAGATGATTTCATATGTCAGGAATGTTACATTATACTTGAAAGACAATCAGGCAACTACTTAAGAGGCACTATTCCTACACAAACCTTTGGACACCAGCAAGTGTGCTTAAGCTGTGGAACATCAGTGTTAAGAGCTCGGACTCACATAGTACCACTTAATAGCCCTGAACGGAATTTCATTTTATCACATACACCTTCTCAACAGGTAAATAACGCAAGTTATCTTTGTAACTCAAGTTATAAATTAATAAGGCAAGGAATCAATGAGCAGGCAACTTATTCTTCCTCCTACCTGCTTTCAGAAATATAGTAGTAATAGTTAACTATCATCCTAATTATAACCGAAATCACTCTAATCTAATTATATTAAAATTCTGCAAGAGGAAATACATTGATGGATGCTTATGTACTTTTTCATAACTATTTTTAGCATCATAGCACAAGCACATAGAATTTATATAAATAAAAATACTCTGAAAACCAGGAACACTACTCGTGACTATTATTCTCGTTCCATGTAGAATTTAAATACACAGTGTATTTTATAAATAGGTATATATATATTATATTGATTTCAGGTTCACCGTCTTGAAAGAGTTTGTTTACGCTGTTGGACTAATGCATACAGAAGTGTAAGAAGATATGCTGAGCTTGATCAAAGTAGACTAGCTTTACAGAGTGAGTCTGCTATTGAAACCATTGGGAATCTGGAAATTCCTTCATCTTCCAGCAGCAATGTTGTGGAAATATCTACGAGTCGGGCATCTGTACCCACACCATTGATATAGAGGATGAACTGCCATTGGTACTGGGAACGGACAAATATCTCATAAGAGGCAGGATTAGATCTCGGCATATTGGCAATAAGGTTTATTATGCATATATTTTAGTTAATAGTCACACCACCAACCGTGTATCAGATATTGCTGGTTATTATTGTAATTGTTTAGTGGGCAACCGAACAGTAGGCTGCTGTGTACATGTGATGACCGTTCTGTGGTATCTCAGTTGGGCACGCTACCATTCTATTAATGCTCCTGCTCAATTTTTAGATGACATGTTTTATGAACATGTTAATTATGACGAGGAAGAGGCTGAATAAATATTTTTTTTATTTAATTGAACTTTTTATTTCTTCCACTACCTTACTATATTCTTATTTTATTTATGATACACTATTTACCACCTCTGGTGTTGTGGTTCACCCACTTGTTTGCGCAGAGGTCCCGGGTTCGATCCCGGCGTACATGCTCGTTTTAGTTAGTGGTAGGGCTGGTTTTAAGTCCACCTGGCTAGCTACCACCGTCTAATCTAAATCTACCGTCATAACAATTTAAAACGTTTTCCAACAGTAAAAGGTAAGATAGCCAGTCCCTCTGTGGTTGGATACCATGAAGTGTGCTGCCATCTTCAGCCTTATCATTGCTCCCCATCAGGAGAGATGAACGTCAATTTCAGGCTATTCCCCGTTGTTAATAAAAAGAAAACAATGTGAAAGTAACTATTAATTAATTAAAGGGTAAGTTGTGTTGTTGATTTACACTTCACAGATAAATTGTTAGAAATGTTGTTTTTCTGAGAAGATTTCTAGACCAATGTGTTTAAATATCTTAAATAATGAACATAGGTAATACTCAATTAATATTTAAAAAAATAATGTAAAATATTTGCCAGTTAATAGCGTTTCAAAATGAATTGTTTTGAGATGTAACATAACCTCAATAGGTACTCAACTTATGTTATTTTTTTCAAAAACCCCACATTATTTAATTTTGAATTTAATCTTGTTTTAAAGTATGACACTAGCACTTTTTTGTGTCTAATTTTCATTACTATACTGTGTCAAAAGATGCGCAACCAAGTGCTATAGTAACTTGCTCAATCTCCTTTGACTCGGTGATAAATAAGTAGGTACTCTCATTTACTTTCTAAACAATGTTATCTATTTCAAAATCATTCCACGTTTTCCGTGTTCTGCATCCTCTGAAAATAAAAAAAACTGCTACAGACTCTTTTTTACCATTTGTGTTCTAATTCTGATATAATCGGCTGTTATTATTTCGGTCAACCAGTCAAAACATTCAAACAGCAGAAAAATACTAACTACATAATGAATGAATTCATTGATCAGAGACGGTTACAAAATACATTTAAATTTGTTTATCATCTTTTGCGAGTCCCATAAATGCATATAGCACAAAAGAGCTCGGATGATTCATTCCGCATGGACATTTTCTGCTAAGATTCAACACTTTAACAATTTAAATACCAACTCCATCCACAAACTATCGCAAACGCTTACCTTTTCAATCCTTGCTTTACTTTAACTCAACACCGAGAAACCCAACATAAATCACTGTAACAAAAGAATTCCCACCATTTTGTAAGACATGAAAGAAAGCTTTGACATCAAGGGTCAGTATACAAATAAGTCAAAAAACATTACCCTCTTTCTTTCGCCGCGGTCGGGCAAGACATTGTGTTGAAATGAGTAATGACCTGGTCTGAAGTACCTAACTATCTAAAGAATTATTATTTTTAGATACAGATAGATAAAAAAGCGATTGGAGTCGAAGTGTTATTCAGTGCTATATTATTTGGTCAAAGAGATTTTTTTGCTGTCTGATTTGTGTTGCAAGCAAATGCGAACAGTGGTTTGGAAATTAGATAGACCATTGAGGTAGGAAATTGGAATATCACTAGCAGGCATTATTAATTTTTGCGTGTAGACATATTTGCAACTGCGGTTAAAATTGTGCCGTTCGAATATAGAACCAGAAAGACTATGTCTGCATACTATTTTGTACATGAAAATGAAGTTTCTAATGGGGGACACCGTTAAAAGATAATTGTAGATGACGCGACCATAGCTAGGTCTCAATCTGACCAATGGGACCAAGCTATTATAAAATGGCATTACCAGATTTTCAACCAATAACGATGCTTAGAACAAGCTATGCTAGCGCCATTCGTTTCACAATTGCCATCCCCATTGTAGATTTCTTTCGATAGAAGTCAAAGTAGGGATATAATTCATCATTAAGAAATTCAATAGTTCCCTTCGCAGAAATCACAGAAGATTTGCCACCTTAGCAACCTCGTCATCAGCCAAATCTAACCGGATGCAGCTGAATACCAGTATTACATTGACCGACTGCCTATTTGACCTCCACAACCCTGTTAGTACTGAGTAATACGATATCCCTTAGTAAGACTGTTCGTCAGACTTTTGGGCCACTGTCTACCTGCCGTACTTACAAAGATCTGCAATTGACAACCGGGACCAACGGCTTAACGTGCTTTCCGAGGCTCGCAGAAAACTCTGATATAATGCCTGTCTGACCTCCACAGCCCAGTTACTGGGTAATACGAATCCCTTGATAAGATTGCCCAAAGAAAACTTTACGCAAAAGTGAAGTAAATAGGGCAGGATATCCGGATTTTTCTTCAAAGGAAACTCCAAAATTTTGAATTTCCTGCTAATTCATCCAAAAGCTTTAGTAAACTTTCTTAGGAAGCTTCTATAAAGAAAAGCGGTCTTAAATGTAATCTCTATGTATCCTTATTTCTGTTAGAATAAGTACACTTGTTGCTTTTTCTCACCAATAGCCCAGGCAGTTGTATTGCTTTGTCTAATTTTTCATCACTGCTCTCAAAACCTCGAAGACATGTGAAATTTACCAACCCGCACTGGGCTCGCATGTGTTACAGCTTACAGCCCCCTCCCTCTCATAAAAAGGAGCCTGTGTCCCCGCAGTGGGAACACTGCTGCTGCTCTCGTATCAACTCCGAACTGCATAGGAATAGTTCAACCCATATAAATGGACCAGACGGCAACACGCATTTAAGTATCGTCACTTAAATCTAGGTACCACAATAATCATCGTTCATTGAACACAAAGAATCCCTAACCACTTCCTCACACATCAAAACAGTAAAATATAAATTCGCTTCCTGGAATAACGTGAAGAAATTCCTTTCCAAGATTGAGTGGGAACGGTCCGTACTTCGTAAGCGTTGCCATCGGTCATACATCATGACGATTTGACATGGTGTTGTGTTGACCAGTGATGGCCTGATGGGCGTGTAAATGGGGCTTAGACATGTAATGTTCGTTTATTCTTTTTGATGGTTTTGTGCTTCGTAGTTGTAACTTTCACTGATGAACCGGTTGATGGGATTCGGGATGACTCCGTTTTATTTTAAATCAGGGGTTGCACGGCGAAAGTTGTGAAATTGTTATTATTGCCAATTTTTTGGACGTTAAGTATTTCTTGTGTTTTAAATATGCAATATCTTACACTAGTAAGCAGACTGTGATATTGGTAGTTTTACAGAAGAATTAAGGTACTGTTCAAGATACCTTTTAAGTTTTTCGACTAATCACAGACAGTCCACTAAATAGTAAATATAACTTGTTGCTTTGCTGCTCTCAATCGTGACCACTACGCGTACTTTACTACTCTCGATTTTCTCATTTCCGTGCATACTCAATCAGCCTATAATGATCCCACTGGTGGGACTCGAGACAAGACTTACTCCCTATGAAAGGGACGCCGTAAATCCGTAATCTCCTTCGCGAGCCCAGTGCAGCTTGGTGGATGCATCCCTAGAACGCATCTCCCTGAAGAATGCGTCTGAACTAACCAAAAACTTCACGAAGAAAGAAAAGAAGAATTGATTCGGAAGATACATAAAATAATGATGGAAGCTAATAGCGTGGCTCATCGTGCTAACATCACGCTTGGCCAATTTTTTAGCTGCCACCGTTCAATGCTCGAGTTGAGGCAATTAAGTGTGGGCCTTGCGATGAGCGGTAGCGGGGGAATGTAGGTTGTGCGGCGAGGAGCGTTTTTGTTAGCGGATCTACTAGATTACTGTGAGGTGTTATTAAATGTCGTGAATGCTAAGTTACTAGTACTTACTCGAAGCACTCTTTACTTCGAACTTTCCCAATATAAACTTAATGCACAAATGTTCTTCCTATGAGAGTTCAAGCTATCTCTATGCCAAAATTACATGAAATAGATTTAGCTTTAAGCGTGTAAAATTTAAAAAGTTATAAACATAACCATTGTCGCAAATTACTGAAATTTGTGAGGGACGAACGGATTTTCAGAAGTTGAAAATTCAGCAGTTGCGGTTTTTTGGGCGCGCTGTAATGCGTTTTCATTGATTTATCAATGCTCAATACTGACAGTTGAAAACCAGAGCGCGATAAAAAATAAATAAATATCGAAACACTTAAAATTCAAATCGCTTCCACTCATCAACTGTGCCACATTTTTACAGTTAAGGCCCCTGACCACGTATGATTTAATAGACTCATCCGTCCGGACGTTGTTGTGCCACAATTCGCCGGTGTTACCCGACCGAATTCGGTAACCCATGCGCACGCGCACCTTTAACGAAATCGCCGGATTTTCAAACGGCTCGGGTTATGCATTCTCTCGATATAATGAGGTATTGTGTTTTATGATAATGTAATTGGTTTAAAATTGGATTAGACGATTAATGTGTTTCTTTGAGTTTGTTTGAGCACGAATTTAATGGGAGGAGAAATTGTCTCGTAATCAATGAATAGAGTTCCATATTCTCAATTTATGAAAACATTGTAATCGTTGTGGCTGTTTACTTGGATATCTTCCTATTAGTGGCCAATTGGCCATAAATGACTGCTTTCACTATTAATACTAAGCAACACCTAAACGAAGGACTAACTGTTATTGCACGATTGGATTTTGAACTTTTAGCACTGATTCAAGAGTTGAAAAAAATCTTAAAATTCCACTCAACCCGGTGGCCAGTTTTTGGGAGATAGCCTTTGCTTCATCAAACAATTGCTCACGCTTGCTTAGAACGCCAAAAAATATTATTTTATTAAACATCACGCCTTGTAATCCCCGAAAGGGCTAGGCAGAGGGGGCGAGCCTATTGCCATCAGTGATCATCCGTGGCTGGTAATGAGAAATTCGTGATGGATAGACCTAATAACACTTTGCCCGACCCGGGAATGGAACCCAGGACCAGAACCTTATGCTCAGCAGTCACACTTGCGACCGGTATTTTATCTTCGCATTTATTGCCAAAAATTACCCATAAGCTTGTAACATGCTCTGTTACAAAATTAATGTCCAACTTATTCTCCATTAACACCTGTTTCTGGAACCCAACACCTCGCCATATTGAGGTGAAATGGCGTGTAAAAGTGAAGACCGCCATGTGCTCCGGTTTTGTTTACAATGCTGTTACCATGTGGTTCTTAACGTTAACGTGTGAAAAACAAGTCGATTAACCGATTTAAGTTTAAAGATAACAACACGCCTGTAATCCCCGAAGGGTTAGGCAGAGGTGTACCTAATAGTACACCCACATTTCGCCAGTTACGTTTAAGTCCGATGTAAGGCAGTTTACACATTATGCCGCAGCGCTAGTCCCCCTTGGACTTGTATGGAGCCTTACATACGACGCCGTAGCTTCGGCGACAAGTTTTTGTACCGCGGCGGCGAAAAATGCTGCCGCAGCGGCGTAATGTGTAAACGGCCTGATAGGGGCGAGCCTATTGCCATCAACCGGGCACAAATTCAGACTCCGTGGCTGCTAATGAGAAATTTCGTATGGAAAAAACCCAATAACAGTTTGCCCGATCTAAAAATCGAATTTAGGACCTCATGCTCAGCAGTCGCCATTGCGACCACTAGACCAACGCACGAGGCAATGACGAGAATATTGATTAAAAGTGACTTCGACACGTTCTAGTGTCTAAATTCGCTATTTATAAATAATTATAATTATATTTCGCGGTAATAATTTATCCTCCATATCTTTGATCTCAAATTGTTAGAAGTATAATATAATTCCTGGTAAAGATTTGACGCCTGTTTTCATTGTCGTTAAAAGCCACTCCGAAGTCAATGTGATCGAATAGCTATATTCGGTATTCAAGATAAATATCTAAATTGCTTAGAGAATAAAATAAGACTTCGTTGTACATACACTTAATACATACTAATAATATGATAAACCAAGAGTTTATTTGTGTGAACGCGCTAATCTCTGGAACTACCAGTCGGATTTGGAAATTTATTTTTGCATTTGATAGCCTAATTCTTGAGGAATAAGCTATTTCACATCACGGTACGACCCTTAGGTGCCGAGCGGTGGTGGAAACCGCGGAACACAGCTAGTTTGGGATATTTGGAAGCACCAGCTGGCGGACGTTTGTCCGGATATATTATACATTTTGATACATTTGTGGAACAGATCCGGACTCTTTGCATCCGATGTTTACGGAAGTTTTGAGACGTTCATAAATTATACATTTGTCATCCACGTTCATCGGATGGAATAAAACGTGCGTGTGTCTCGGCCTATCAGCTGTTTATTATTTTGTTATTGTGGACAGAAGGAAAAGTTTGATATCGGATATATTGGAATAGATTTTTTTCTCAAAAAATCTTGGTTTACATTATGTAAAGGGCTTTTAGAGTGTTTGTTCATCAGCAACTTCCTCGTGGCTATCACAGCTTGTTAAAAACTTACGCTCAGCATTAGGTTGGTCCTGGGTTTGATTCCCGGTTGAATTGTTATTAGGTTTTTCCATCAGGAATTTCTCAGTAGCAGCCACGGATTCTGGATTTGTGCCTGGTTGATGGCAATAGGCTCGCCCCTTATTACATGTGACTTAAACGTAACTGGCGAAATGGGTGTACTATTTAGTACACTTCTGCCTAACCCTTCGGGGATTACAGGTAGGTGATGTAATATTATTTATTTATTTATTTTTATTTATTTATTTAACAGTTTATGTACACACTAACATACAGAAAAGAAGAAAGGAACAGAAAAAATAGGTACAAAGGTGATGCTTATTTCTAAAGAAATCTCTTCCAGCATAGGTACCTGCGAAAGGAGAGTAGAAAAAAAGAGATGTAGACATAGTGTGTAAAAGAAGAAGAGAAAATAGAATACATAAAAACAAATCAAATAACGAATTTAAATATAACATACAATACAGGAATATACTTACATTATGTATGTTTACAAAAAATACCCAGGTGTACAAATTCTCAAGTATGACGACAGAAGCGATAGAAAATCCCCCACACCATTCATGCCGTAGTTCCACGGACGCTTATCAATGGTCATTCTAAAAATAACTCCCTAACCTACTGAAACTTTTGGCTTCAATCTCAACACAGTACAAATATAACCAGTAATCCAACTAGGTAGTTTTTGTGAAATAAACCACCGGTGCTGCCAACGCCTGCTTTTCTTACTAATTTTAATACTATAAGTATCAAGTTGATTGTGTTTAGGAGGTCGTGGCTAAATAATAACAGCCGCTCATGTCGATTTTCAGGTTAAGCCTCGCTTGGCCCAGGTTGGTCCATGGATGGGTGACCTCTTACATACCGAGTTCCCTCTGTGCCTCGGAAAGCATGTTATGCCGTTGGTCCCGGCTGTCATTTGTAGATCTTTGACAGTCGTTACAGATAGTCAGTGGCCCGAAAGTCTGACAACCAGTCTTACCAAGGGTATCGTACTACCCGGTCCTGACTGGGTTGTGGAGGTCAGATAGGCAATCACTCCATGTAAAATACTGGTATTCAGCTGCATCCGGTTAGATTTGAAGCCGACCCCAACATAGTTGCAAAATGGCTGGGCAGGTGATGAATTATAAAGTTTATGTGGAACGAACAAAATAAAGCTTTCTAAGTTAATCGCTGCTATATTCACATAGAACGTAACCACTTGTCTCGATGCAACAGCCTCGACTTATTTACGGGTAACCTGTTAGCTGACTCTTGCTTAGAATTCGTGTAAAAACCCGTTTACATTGTGTGTATCAGCCAATTCCGACCATTTGTTCCTAGTTGATATACTGTATGTTACTACTTTTATGTGTACTGTGCTTCAGTAGCTGTAAATACTTACTGATTTCCACGAATTTTCGCCGAGTCTGCGAGAATTAAGTTTATCGGTAGATGTCTTTGACGTCAACGTAATTCTAAGAAGAAGTTGGTTGCGATATTAAGGACTCTTTGATTTATTAGTGGGTGGTTAGTCATATGATGGTTTACGAATCAATAAATATATTCTGTATTCTTAATCTTCATGCAGAACATGAGCCTTAGTTCATGCTGTAGTAAGTCTACGTAAGCCGAAGGCTAACAAGCTTTTAAGTATGTATGTCGGATCCGGTCATTGGTACGGACTTCAAATGAATCGCAAGTACGCCAGTGGTGACATCACGCGACCTACTGACAAGTCTACCCTCACCACTGCGTTCACAGAGCCCTGATGTAAACAGCTCGGAGGCGACGACGACAGCTGAGTATCGCAGCGAAGTTGAGACGTCCTGGAACTGTACCCCGATTCATTGTGCCCTGTGTTATTGTGTTAAATTGTAATTGCAAGTAATTTGTTAGTTTCTAGAAACAGTGTATCGCACCCAGTGTATATTTTATTATCACTGCACGAAATCATTTTCATTGTATGAGCCTAACGGAATAAATCCTGACAATCCGACATGTATGAAGTAATTTTATCCAACAAACCCTTTTAATTGATACCCATAATCTAAGAAATAACTAGTCTGCCATCTTTGGGAGTCCGCCATATTGCATTTAGAATTACTATGCATTGGCATCCAAATTAAACGTGTGTGCAAAATTCCAGCTCAATCATTTTGGCATAACTGTTTTAAAATTCAGCTGCAAGATTTGTCCTAAACAAACAAACAAATATACAAACATTGCAAGTTAAAACATTGCGTTAAAAAGCGCTTTTGCGAACTTGGAGTAAGACTATGAGTCCAGTCAGCTAGCAGGTAGCGGAGAAAACTGTACAGAATGCGCCGGATAGTTATGTATGTCTTTTTAAAACAATAAATGGACATCATTATGTGGCGCCATCTACAACCCCACATACGAACTTCGTATCATTATTCATACCTGACGTCATGCAAAACCTACTTCGCGCAAGCAGAGTTGTCAGCGCGATTAACATATAAATACAAGTGGCTAACAACAGCCATTTGCCACCAGACATACCGACTCATTAGAAAATACTCCCTTTTCTATAGATAATGAGGAACACAACTCACCCTGTTTCTCATACTTACAAAAGTCATTAAAACTGCTTATTGCTAATGCAAACAGGAACAAGTTTCCTACCCTCCACCAAACGATGTAATTAACTTTTAATTCAAGTAATTCAAATCCCAACTTACTTCAGTCCCAAGTCGCGGTAGCAACATAATGCAATTCCATAAAATAAAATTCATTAAATGCCAAGCCTCTCCGCAAATAAAGCTGTCTGCACACCGAACGATTTTGCAGCCCCGTTACATTTGAAAAAATCCATGTGATTTTCCGTTGAAAAGGATTTCAATGTAACTTTTCTGACAATGGGTTGAAAGGAATCTTTATAAAAATATAATGTATTCATGTTGGTTTTCATCTTGAAGATTTTGCAAGATACTTTTGATCGTGTTCTGTGTTTTATTTGCCAGAGTCAAGAGTTCGCAAGCACTTTTGCCTATAGATATTAACGTCCCGTCTATAGGTGTCGCCAAATTGCACTAGTAGATAAACAAGCATAGTAAGTCTCGACGTGAGTGAATAGCTGATTTGAATCGTTGTGAAAAATGGCATCAATCCCTACTATCACCTCATGCGAGTTATACCCAAGTCCCGTGTTCTAGAACATCTGGATAACAGGTTTGGTCATAGTGATGATTTACTGCCTGTTGTCCTTAGTGGCGTATAATAATTTTAAGTTTGAAGTAACTTCCGGCTTTGCTCTTTAAATACCAACTAGACTTTTCTCAATTTAGACCAACTGAGTGACAGTTGTTGGAGATCCTTCCCCATTTCATCGTTTGGTCCTGTCGCTTCATGTACAACCGTCCTAAGGACGCGACGTATCTGGGGCATCGCCCGGGTCGCTCCAATTCTCCGCCGATGCAGCGTTTAATTTCCGCCCCGTGCGTTGGATGTATAATGTATAATGCAGCGTCTACTTCATATTGGAGTTGAGAGGTTTAAGTGCTTTCGTTGTTATTGTTTATTTGAGAAGGTTTATCGAAGGTACACAAACGTCTTATTCGTCAATCCAGGCACGATTCAGGAGTTTCTCAGTAGCAGTTCAGGTGTTGTGGCGCAGCTTGGGAGCAGCTTATATCCAGCAGTTGGCTGCAACAGGATGAGTTTAATTAATTGATAGGGTCCATAATTTTTAAAAGTCGGCAGTGTGATACTTCCATTCCTCGTAAAGTACGTTAAGTCGTTGTCCTTCGCCTGACCTCTATCTGATCGTGTCTTCTCATTGGATAAAAAATATGAGAGTGAGAAAAACGAGAACATTTCTTTTTGCGAAGTTTAGCATTATAAAATTTCTTGCGACAAAGGCTAGCCTCCGCTGAGATTGGTCGCCATGATTGGAATTTGGGCAGGAGGTCTACGACCCTATCAATAGTTCCGAAAAGTTTCGATGAAGAACAAGATATTTTGATCAATTTTAAAGGAGCTTCTGCATTGATTTGTAACTACTGGCTACTGGCTTTGTGTGCTAGTATTGGTAAATGAATACGACAATGAATGTCTTTAAGAGAGACATCAAATGACATCAACTTTACCTCAAACTTGAATAAACTAAATCCAATCCCAAAGTGATGACTACTAATCTATAGTTACCAACACTACACTTAATTACTAGAATATACCATAAAAGCTTCTTTAATGCCCATCTCAACAAAAAAAAAACATATTTAAACCTTAAAACCGCGCCGCATAAGAGTGGGTACTCCACAGGCCGTCCTCAAGACCCACAAAGCATTCTCTAGCGGTAATTGGGAACGTTGCCCGAAGCGTTAGTGAATTCTTTTTAGGCGACAACTATTGTTGCGCTACTGTTGCCGTGTGTGGCGGTTACTGAAGTGGCCTATTTTTTAGGGAATCGTGTTCTTGGCGTTCAACATCTTGTCAGCATATCCTGATATAAAAAACAGACGGGAACTTCAGTCTTATTCTCAGCCGTTCTAAGTAGAATGTAAAAAACTATTTAGTTAAGCTCAGTGTGCCTTATTGGTTGTGTTCTTCAGAAAGGTATTGTGAATAGTACTCGCAATCGGCGTGCGTATAAATGTTTGAACGTAGACGAATCTAAAAATGTTGAAGTTTCTGCCTAACGCCATGGGGAAAAGGCGTGAGTTTTATGTCTTATTATCAGTGATCGGAATAGGCTGACTATATTTGCCTAAACTTCAGAGAACAGAGACAGAAAGTAGAGACTTCCTTACGACTATATTTTTTTTCCCGGGATTCGGGACAAATCTTCAGTAAGTTGAAAATAAGCTATTATAACAATATAAAAAGGCTATTTTAACTAAACTTGCAATTTGTTTGTAGTAAGTTTATATATAAACATGTAGTTGCGCCACTTTTCTGAATGGGTGGCTAAAGCGTTCTGGCTCCGTTTCAAAATGCTTGAAATAAGTGGCGTTGTGTGTAGTAGAAGATAGTGAGGATTGGGGATGTTGGATTTTATGACATTTCAAGTGGTCGAGTTGTGATTTCGTATATTCGAGATTTTACTGAAGTGACCATTTAAGTTTTGGGTTGTCGTTGGTTGATTCCATTCATAAGCTTTACTTTTAAATTCTTAATCATCATAGTCCATAATCAGCGTATAAATCTATAATATTCCCAGGGGTGGAAGGCCTGTGTTCCACCTTGAGAGTATCCTCTCTGTGGTAGGGGGTAGCGATAGGCTGTGCTAGAATCCACCTTTCGGGTCTTGGGTTGGTGGATCCCCCATGTCTTCAAATATAAGTTTCTGCTAAGAATCAGTTTACATTTTACTAAAAGGGGTGGTTTTGAAAAACCAACCCGCTCTTATTGCACCCCATTCCAAACAAAATCACCAAATCAACCTCACCTCCTCAAACAAGCCCTTGAACTTACCACGGTCCAGAAAACCGCAATACAATCTAGAACTTGACGAGATTAACCCGATTTAAAGTAGCTTATTACTTGTAGAGTAATGGATACTTCGGCCATCTTGGATGTTTGCCCCTGGAGCAGTAGCGAAGCCGCGGTTTAAACTGCGGTCAATCTTGTGGCTTGTTTGAAATTTTCGTCTAGTGCGTGGGATGCAGGATTATATTTTAAGGTCGCAAATAGTTGGGTAAGTAAAGATGTGAATAGAAACGCCGGTGCTAATGCGATGTCTAGAAGGATAAGCACTGACCTTGTTGGTGATGTCCTTCAGATAGGTTTGTAGAACTCGCAACGGCAACCGGCGTGCGTCTATTACCAGATGTATGTACGTGGACGAAGCCAGAGGAGTAGGTTAAATGTGACTTGGTTTGTTTTACCAAATTATAAAACGCTTTAATCTCGGAGATGGCAATGCAAATGTTAATCGTGAGATGCCTGGCATTGCAGATGCCCTCAATGCGCCGAAGACCACTTTACTTCAGGCAGCCTGTTCAGTTCATCAATGACCTTAAAAATAAAGGCATATGTGAGCCCTTGAAAACACTTTGAAAATAGCAAACTGGCTCTTTGTCTGTAAAGATACAGACAAAGAGCCAGTCTCACAATAGAATTCCATCGGAAGTTATTCCAAGTGTGCTTAAAACATTGCCTACGTTTTATCTATTAAATAATGACTATAAATATCAGTGCAACTGACTCATTATTAACTAGAAGTGATCATGTCATCATAATGTAAATATTATGTATCTTATCGCTTGTAGGCAATTTTACAATCCACTCCTCATGTTTTAGATACTACTAACGCCATCTATGATTCGCAATGGACAAGCTACAAATACTCAAGCCGATACTTGTTTGAGTGCTCGGCTTTTGGCTACATTTAACTTTTGTAGTTTGGTCAAAGATAAACAATTTCTGTCTAATATCTTTCAAAGCAATATTTACTAAATATTTTATTGTGTTTCAGGTAAAAATCTTCTTATATCATCAATTCATCATGATCGTGAATTTGTGAGTACGTTTAATTAAAGATAATCTAGCTACCCGTATTTTCAAATGTTGACAGCATATTGCTAAGTTCATCGTTCGTTATCGTGTGGTTAGTGCCTAACCTAGTGTAAGTGTTTTTATGCCGCCCTAGGGCTTCTGCCTTGGCTTTACATGCCGTCGAAAAATATTTCTCTAGCATGCTTGTTTTCTCGCAATGTTTTCCTTCACTGAAGTAACTGCTAAACAAAACGCACATGAATTCGAAAAATCAGAGGTGCGTGTCTTGGGTTTATTAAAGACCTATGACTTTGCAGTTCGACGGTAACACCACTAGACTATCACTGCTAAGTTCATTAGAACTTCATTATTCATAATAAGGGTATAAAATGCATAGGAGCTGTAAAGAAGGGACCAAGGAGAAATGCGGTCTACAAAAGGTCCAAAAGTCTCTCTATGTGTTGAACGACTAGAGGTTTTTTATTGTGTACATAAAACGGTTTAAGTATATTCGACCTATCGTCCTCCTTGGGGCAAACGAAGGTTTTAATTTTGCCCAGGACGTGACCTCGTTAATTCTTATCTTACTCTTTCACGATTTACGTTGGCTATAGAAAAAAATCATTGACTGTTGGGTTGGTCTATTTGCCTTCGCATGATATTCTACTGCTACCAGGGGCCGATTAATCGGATTAAAAGGTTAACCGTATCTCGTTTCACCCTAGGTACGACTCTTTGATTAACGATTTCACGGGTTAACTCTTATAAATATGGCTTAACCCTTGTAATATATGGGTTAACCCTTATCATAAATGGGTTAACCATTTAAATATTGCTATTAACCCTATAATACGCGTTAACCTTTTTTCTAGGATTTTCACCTAACCCTATAATAGCCCGATTAAAACTGACTGCTACTGGTTAGAGAGGAAGTAGATCCTTTTATCACCAGGGAAACAGCAGTTAATTAAAAAAAAAAAAAAACGACATCGGACCCTAATCTTCACGCTTTACGGTCACAAATTGAGCGTACAATTATTATGTAATAGTTTGTGCACTTACCGCATCCAGTATTATCAAGTCGTTGACCTAAATACCTGGTTGGCGATCATACAAAAAGCATCCTTATGATCATAAAACTACGAGCTATAGAAAAAAACAGGATAGCTTCTCTTTTTTCTCTCTAGATTTTTGCCCAACACGCTAAAATCAACCTTAGTGTGATAGAAATAAGGGTGAAGAATAATTTAAATTAGTTTTTTCACTTAATTACTTAACTCAATGTTTACGTGGGATGGGTTTTTTATTAAGTTTTAATTGCGTAAATATAGTGAGAACACATTTCTATTTCACCTGGGTTAATAGGAAGATGAGTTAATAGCACTTTAATTTAACACTGATTAGTCGAGTTACTGCACCTGCACTGGGACCGTTCGGTGAATGTGGTACAGTCAACAAAATGAATAACTAACCATGGTCGTCAGATGTAGTTGCAATTTTTTTAGAAAGTGTTTCACGTCTTCAGAGGAAATTAAATTGTATTAACAATTTGTTTACTTCTATCAATTTCATTCAAAAACATCCATCGGTTTCTAAGAAAACTTCAACTATATCTTTCGACTAAGGTTACTTATTTTGTTTGTTGAGTGTACATTATCTCTTAAAGACAACTTGTGTTGTGACCGAGCTGTAGGTTCGTTTTAGGCTGTTTATTAAGGATTAACCAGCGGGCTCGACATTTGAGGAAATCTAGCTGTCGAGAGGATTTTTAACAGTTCGGTGTAATTAGTATTTTTGAACCGCAAACAATAAAATCCATGTTTTACAGCCAAACTTCTAACAAAAGCTTGATATTATAAATAGCATAGCATAATCAGCCTATAATGTTCACACTGCTAGGACACAGGCTCTATGAGAGGGATAGGCTATCCACCACGCGAGTCCAGTGCGGGTTGGTAGATGTCTTCGATTCTTCGATTTTTTAAATACTTGAGAAAATTCTCGACGTGCCTAAAATATTTAACGAAGCTATCAACATATGCTATAGCAGTCCACTGCTGAGCATAAGGTATCTCCCGAATTCAATGCAGAAAAACTGTTTTCCGGTACTAATGTTGTCTCACCTGCTTTTCTCGCAAGTCCATCTGTCTTCCCTTGCAATCTTACCTGGCTTCTAATTGAAAGGCTACGAGCGTATGACCATCTGTTTCAAATTAACCATCTGCCTTCATTTGCGAATTCCATTGTTCTTCACGACGTTATTAATTTGTCCTCGTTCGATGATACTATTAACGCCATCTAGCGGTGAGCGGCGTAAAGTCGCAAGTTTAGTTTTTTTTTGTACTAAAATTAAATAAGATTCATTCTGTTCGCAATTAACTAACTGTGTATGCGGGAAAAAAACAAAATTTACTAAATACACTTCTTAAATTTATTTATCAGCATTGCCATCCAACGTGGTAATGCTGCCACCCTTCTGGGCACTTTTCCTGTTGACAGCGATGCGGACGAATTTTTGGATGCCCTGTAACCCTTTTATACTTGTAAATATTTATTTCTATTATAGTTTTGTAGTTTGTAAATAATTAATATTTTGATTAAAGAATTTATTTATTGACTGACGAGACTTGAAACTCGGGCTTTGCGAACTGCCGGAGTTTCTTAAATACAGAAAGTGACCATTGAGGAAGGAGTTTTTGAAATTTCGTCTCCTAAATGGGAATGGCTCGTTGATCTAGTGGCCTCAAGCGCGACTGCTGAGTATGTGGTCCAGGATTCGTTTTAAGTGTTATGGTGTTTGTGTGTTTGTTTTCCATTTAGAATTTCTCAGTAGTATTCATGTAGTTTGGATTAATGGAAATAGGCTCGCTCACTGTTACATGGGACTTAAACAACTAGCGTAATGTAACTGTACTATAAGGTACCTACGCCTCTGCCTAACCCTTCGGGGATTACAGGGGCGATGTTATGAAAGTTCATAATTTTTGCTATAATTTGTCAAAATTATATTTTTCTTATCACATTCTCAGCCAGTAGTAGTTACTGCTTGTTGCCAAGTTGCGTTATCCATTAGATGTATACCGTATACGGTACCTACAGATAAGCAGCCACCTGGCTAACTAATGAGTTATCTGCTTTGTAATCTGCATCTGGTCTGAATCTTAATAGGAATGCGGACACTTGGCGGCATTGCTGAATGTGGTACACTTGAATTAGGCCTTGTTTTAGATTTTAATGACTGCCTCCTTGGTCTAGTTGTCGCAAGCGTGACTGCTAAGTATGTGGTCTTGGGTTTAATTCCCAGGTCGGTCAGTGTTATTGGGTTTTTCTATCAGGAATTTCTCAGTAGCAGCCACGGATGATGGCAATAGGCTCGCCCCTATTACATGGGACTAAAACATAACTGGCTAAATGTGGGTGTACCATTAGATATACCTCTGCTTAAGCCTTCGGGGATAACAGGCGTGATGTTATGTTTAAATATTTCTCATTTAATCATTTCGAACTACCCTAAAGTTGAGTTTTGAAACTTCTATCTTATTAGTTATTACATAAAATATTTATCTTGATCCCTTCACGCTCACGGAATCACACTTCCGTAATACAGACTGTTTCTATAATTCATTGACAATCAGAGCAATACCTAAATGGACATCCAACACAATCTGACCTCTAAGTGAATTAGAACCAGTATCACCTCGCTGGCTTCAATATTTTTACTGTTCTTTACCAACCTGTGAACTGTGCCTTCGGTGTGGATTACGGTTCAGTCCTTGTTCCAGAAAGGAGACCCGAGTCCCAGCTGTGCAAGCTAGTACCATTACTCAATTTCCAGACAAATTCTTTTCACATTAGATGATAAGATGGATGCATCGACTAAGCAATGTTACACGTTAACTAACACCTTACAACATCTCAACACCGTTTTTTAGGGTTCCGTACCCAAAGGGTAAAACGGGACCCTATTACTAAGACTTCGCTGTCTGTCTGTCTGTCTGTCTCCAGGCTGTACCTCATAAACCGTGATAGTTAGACAGTTGAAATTTTCACAGATGGTGTATTTCTGTTGCCGCTATAACAACAAATACTAAAAATTAAAAAGAATTAAATATTAAGGGGGGCTCCCATACAACAGATATGTTTTTTTTTTTGCCGTTTTTATAGATAATGGTACGGAACCCTTCGTGCGCGAGTCCGACTCGCACTTGGCCGGTTTTTTCATTACATACGCTACCGATCACGTAAATTTACTGAACAATGCAGAAGTAAACATTAAAAAACATAAATCATTTATTTGCATAAAACGTGGTATACAATGGTGTTAAATAAAATTAAAAAAGTTCAAACATGTTTAGCTAAGATAGAACATTGCATGCAAAATTTTACGGTTCAGTAAAATGTTACAGGCGCTAGGCATCAACATTTTTATCCATAAATTCTTTTAAGCTATGGAAATTACATTCATTTATCTACTTGTGCAAGTGCCGACCGTGTTAATCAGTAAGTAAGTATTGTAGTTCAAGATGCCAGTCACTCCGTGTAAAAATACTGGTGAATACCTACATCCAGTAAGGCTTGAAACCGACCGCAACATAGTTGGGGAAAGACAAGACGCATGATTTAAGTGCCGATTCAAGAGCATAGACAAATGCGTCCTCCCATGCAATAAACGTGTAACTACAATGGCTACACAATTTAACACCGTCTCCTACATTACATACGCTACCGATCATGTAACTTTACTGAACAATGCAGTAGTGCCGACCGGTATCAGTAAATATTGATGTAGCGTAGTACTAAGACTTGTTGTAACTAGATGTAGGTCTAACGTTGTGTGATGAAGAGCTAGTATTGCCTAACGGTTCATGAATAGGAGACGGTTATTTTATGAGTAAGTGGAGTTGAACATCCACACATCATCAGCCTACAGCAGTCCACACTGCTGGACATAGGCCTCCTCAATTGAACGCCACTCAACCCGATTCTCAGCAACTCTCAACCAGTTGCTACCAGCCTCCCTGCGAAGATTGTCGCTCCACCGAGCCTGAGGGTGTCCCACCTTACGTTTGCCGATTCGCGGTATCCACTCAAGAACACGTCTACCCCAACAGTCATCGGAAATTACTTTTTACAGTACGAACATCCAATACTAACCCGCAATAGGCTGGCGTGGTGGATTACGGCCCACTGCACAGGCCTCCTCCATGTGCTAGTCCGCATACATATAGGAGGTTTGAGTCCCAGCAGTGGGGACATCAAAGGCTGATTAAATGGGTGTAAAAGAGTATCCATTTCATAGCGAGATCCCTCCGTCCCTCGAAAAGCGTACTAAGCTGTTGGTTCTGGCTGTCATTCGTAAATCTTTGACAGTCGTTACGGGTATCCTGATAGTCTGACAACCAGTCTTACCAATGGGGTATTGTGTTATCCAATCATTGGGTGTCGAAGCCAAATAGACAGACACGCCATGTAAAATACTAGTATTCAGCTGCATCCAGTTAGACTGGAAACCTATGAACGTAGTCGAGAAAATTCTCAGACAAATTTTAGGCTGAAGTTTCCTAAACATCCAAATAACAGTCTCATATCTATATTACTTCGCAGTCGCTATCCTAAATTAAAGGATACAGCACATAAATTAGACGTTAAACAAACACGAGTACATACTGACTGATACTACAACACATTCCCCTGTCACTTACATCCTTCCATTACAGATTCATCTCGGTATAACTAGATGTCACTCCGTGTAAACATACGCGGCCATAGATTACGTTAATGTTGAGTAGACGGGTGAGGGTATGGTATTGTACCTACGACGCCACACTTGCTGATACAGGGCAAGTAAAAATTAAGTTGTTCTTTAAATGCCTTGAACATACTGCAGACCGAAAAATGAGGATAGTGTAGAATATGAGGCGACTAGGAGACCTTTGCTCAGCTGTTAAAATTAATTTTCAGATAGTAGCAGTGACCACACTCTTTTGGAAATTCTTCTTCTACTTTTGGCCACCCGATGCCGCGTGTAAGTCTTACAAAATTTCTCCATCTTTGGCGGTTTAGTGTCATGGCTATCCAGTTTCTTCTGGCCACTTTTTAATTTGGATACTAAGCAAACTATCTTTTACCTTCAGCTTTATTTTCAAGAAAAGTTTTCAAGGAATTTATCGTCAAGAACTAGTTGCAAACTTGCAAGTGGCACTTAAACTAAAACAATATTCGTAGTTTTTATTTCTTTCTGGTTTTCATAAAACTACGTACTGAAACGTCGCTTTCATTTCCATGCACCACATTTACCGTTTATCATACACGAACACGAAAATTGAATTCGGAACTGCATTAAACTGTCCTGCGCAAACTGATATTCGTGGCAGTTTTAAAAACTTTTACCCGGACATTTCATTTGGATATCTAGCTGTAATCCCTCGGGCGTTCAGTTTTCCACGTGTCAACAGTTTTAAAAGGTTCACACTTGCAACTTGGATTGTGTTCTCGTTTTTTTAACACCGGCCGTCCGTTTGAAAGGTTTTTACAGTTATTTTTTTTTCTAAAAAGAAATTTTGTTTGCAATTGCGCTTTTATGGAGAGGAAAGAATAATGGATGGTCTATTTGTCTTTTTATACAATGGGTGTTAGTGGAACACTAGTTCCCTAGAGTTAGAGTGTTGTAACTGTGGAATGTTTTCGTTGAAATATGTGACGATGCGTACGCCTTCCTACACTGAATCATTGACGCCCCATGTTTTGCATTGTAGGATTTTAAATACAACCAATTCTTTCTTTCATCATCATTATCTTCCCCTTATACCAATTTATTTGGGGCGACGCAGCATGTCTTTTCAATGTTTAGCCGGTTACCTATGTCCAAATTTTATTACATACACAACGCGTCTGACGCTGCAATAAACGAAGCCATTTACTGGGCCCAAACTTTATAATGTGGATGTTATATCGAAACGAAAAGAAGATCATCAATAGAAAATATTAACATTAAAGATAGCAAAGTCGACCTTTGCCTCATAGAGACCGCAACAGAATCTCCTCCATTCTTTCTATCACTTCCCCCTCTGCACACAAACTTAATCTACACACAAGCTTACAAACGATACTTCGCGTAGACATAAACAAATCAGTGTCTATCCCTTTCTTCCACAATACCTCCGTCCCTCTCCCCCACGATGTTTACAATTTTCCCGCTCGCTTCGCTTCTCTCCACTCCAGTCGCGCGGTAGACTCGTGCGCATGTACCCGTATCGATCGTTCGGAGATCGATTTTTTGCAAGTGCAATCTAAGTGAGTGATATTGTAGTGACAAGGATCCATTGTTGCAACGGTTATAGAATGCATTCCAGAGTGTGATGTATTTTTAATTACGTTTTTTTTATTGATGGTCTTTGATAGTGATATAAAGTGAGGTTTTGTGCTTTCTGATATTGGTAACGGAGTTTTTTTTTAAATGATACTATTTTTTAAGCTCAGTTTTCAAGACGTTAATAATTAAGAAACATGGTTTTCAACAACATAATGTTGACACGACATTGAAACTTTTACGGGTTTCAAGTTTGCAAGTTATTATTTAAGTTTATCTATTTCATTTAACCACGGTCTCGATCTTTCAGGATTTGTAAATTACCCTCATGCAAAGATATGCAATAATATTTACGAGCGATAGACGGAAGTAGACGAAGAAAATCCTAACCCAATACTTGTTACTACTTAGCAACAAATCGGCTTGTCTTGTGTCATACGCCCGCTTGTCAGGTAGGATTCGTGTGTCAAAATCAAAAATTTTCGCGATCAAAATTTTTACATGGAAAATATTTATTATATAAACATGGTTTATAATATTCCCAATGGATGTTTTTAAATCCTTTTTATTTAGTTACTAAGATATCATTAATTAATTTACGCTATTGGTCCCGGACTCGGGCTGTCATACGTAGTCATTGATTTCGGCAGTCGTTTTAAGCCTGAAAGTTTGACAACCTGTGTTGTGGCGATGCTAGGCAGACGCTCCATGTAAAATGCTTGTATTCAGCTGCCTCCGATTAGAAGTCAACCTCAACATACATAGTTGGGACAAGGCTAGGCAGATGATAATGATGTCCTTCAGTAAGAGTCCTTGTGTGAAACTAAATTGAAGCAAATAACATCTTAATTATCTGTATACATCAACGACGTGGAATCTCATGTTTTACAAACAAACATTTCAGTTAATTGGTTTCGCACTTCTTGTAATTCAGATTTGAATTAAATAACTTTTGCGGTACATAGAATAATAATTGTAACAGATTAGTTTTCCTATAATGTATAAATGTATTATTCGCGATTTATTTATAACTTCCCGTTCGAATGGGATTTTGTGGTTTCCCGTGGTGGGTGTAAAACTTTAAATAGGTACCTACCTAATATAATTAAAACAGAAATATTTACGTCCAAAATTATTGATTTAATTATAAACGGGCATTAATTTTACCGTATCAAATTAGTACATTTTACTGTATCAAATTAGTACATTTTACTGTATCAAATTAATACATTTTACTGTATCAAATTAATACATTTTACTGTATCAAATTCGAGATTTGGAGAGAGAAAAAGTTTAAAAGTAACGTCAGTTACAGAAAATTTGACAGGGAGTCGTTTGACTTGGTGTGGGCAGTGATAAAGAGGAATGATATGCATGTAACTAAATGAGCCATGAATATAATATTGATGGACGGAAAGGGAACGAAAAAAAAATGGATGGATTGTGTGAGGAAATGATATGAATGAAGAGAAAGAGTGAATGATAGAATGACTATGATCAGGACCTAATGGAAGTTACATGGAACAAGGCAGGAAGATGATGACGTCAAGTTATGGAAAAATAATAATTATAATACAAAAGGTCCAGTCTCTGGAGCTCTAACCACCGTGCACCGGTAGCTTGGACCCTGCTCCCGACAGCGATAGACCACTATTTTTATATTTTCAAAAGTTTTTTTTTTAGAAATATATAATATATGATATGTAAAAGAATGAATAAACAGAATTATAATATTACAAAGCTATAAAGTAATGAATACTAGATTCCAGGTCAACAATAGACAGACCATTGTGATATTTATTACATTTCGTGGTTAGTGACGATAACCGCGCCACAATGTTATCCGTTCTTATAAACATACATTATACATATGTACTTATAATTTCCTGTTCTGATGTGTTTGACTCTGGTTTCAGTCTGTGCGTAATTATTATGTAGGCTGAAATATAGAAGAGTAATATTGCGTATAGAAGCGAAACAACGTTTCAATGCTCCAAAAGCGTGATGAGCTCGTTTTTGAACGCATTCAAAGCCTAAGAACTGGAGGGGAGGCCCTAGTAGAACATACACAGATCTTATTCGTTCTTCAGAAAAGTCAGGTGCGTAGTACTTGCAACCAGCTCACATGTGTGGCCAGATGTATGAACGAACGTGAACGAGACACTCTAAGAATCGTAGCACTCATTCCGTAGTTTCTGCAGTCATGTAGTTGGTGTGTAAAAGCGTAAAAAAAGTTTTAGCCAGTCGAAAGTTTTAGTTTCGAGTTCGAACCCAAGACACGCACTTCTGATTTTTCGGATTCATGTGCGTATTGTATAATTATCACTTGCTTCGTGAAGGAAAACATCGTGAGGAAACGAGCATGCCTGAGAGATATTTCTCGACGGCATGTAAAGCCAAGTCAGAGGCTCATGGGTGGTATAAAAACTCTGACATCAGGTTAGGCGTTAACCACACGATACAAAAAGAAACCAGTCAAGATCTCGTATAACCCTGATTGGTTCATCATAAGCTTTGTACTTAGTAGTAGTGTATCTTAAAACCTGATTTTGAACGAGGTTGGAATAGGAGTTTCTAGTCTATGGCTTAATTTAATGTGTGGCGGTTCTGTTTCTATGTTCAAAACTTAATCTTTGGTAGTTTTCAGAGGTTTCATATTCGTCTTGTTGACGTAGGGAAATTACTTGTATGTTTTAGTCTAGAATTCGTGCTCTAACTATACTATACAGGTTGGATATTGCTAAGATAATTAATGTATTGCTAGGATTCCTCTCATATTCATACATAATGTATATAGCTATCTAGGTAGATACAGAAACGCAATGGAAAATATTGCTATTCTATTAATTGATATTCCTTTGAACACTGGATCAGTAAGTGATTAAGAAACTCGTTTAAATAAACTCCAATGTCATCATCTGTTTAGCCTTTATCGAACTATGTTGGGGTTCGCGTATGGATGGGTAGGTATGTAGTTGAATTTTACATGAAGCGAATGCCTATATGACCTCCACAAACCCAGTTACTGCTTAATATGTTACCCTTTGGTTGTTAGATTTCGAGTTCTTGTTACGACTGTCAAAGATCTACAAACGACTGCCTGTAGCGTATTTTCCGAGGCACGGTGGAGCTCGATAAGCGATGGATGGTCAACCATCCTCGGCAAGCGAAGCCTAATTTTCCGATGAACCCGTGCAGCAGCTATTATTACGTAGCCACGAGCTCTTTCTGAGTTTAAATAAACTCGGATATCGATAACAAAAATTATTGCACGAACGTGCTTCAAAAACTTAAACAAAACGCCGCAGTATTTCAATGTAAAAATAACTCATGAAGATTCGAAAGACTATATATTTCGTCATCATCATTATCCCAATTTATTTGAGGTCGGCGCAGGATGTCATCTTCTTCCATACTTCTCTATTACTCGTCGTCTCTTTTGCCTTTTTAGCCATATCATCCTTCACACAGTCCGTCCATCTTTCGTTTCTTTTCAAAGAGATTATTTTTGTCCTCCATAACTGATTTCTTAAACAAACAATCCCATTGATTCATTGACCAATAAATAAATCAATAAAATTTGCTATCTCCATCTTAATGGTAATGTTTTTCCTTCAATTACTTAAATTGACGTGACTTTCACTTTAACAGCACGGTCTATTGTTTAAAGGTGAAAGGATTATCGATATTGGTCAATTCGTTTCGGAGAAATGAGCGAACAGGCGAGCATACAATTTGAAAGTGCTTGCCCAAATTTTGATAACAAAAGGTTTTATTTCAATGTTTGATTCGATTTATTGTGTCGCGTGTGGTCTTCATTATGAATGGACGTTCTTTAAAATGGTATTAATGATAATTTATATTTCATGGGCACTAGATTTCCTGCTGACAGTGATTTCAAAAAGGTCTGTTGCAGTGATCACGTAATTCACCCAAAGTTTCAGCTTGCTTGCTGAAAAAATCTCAAATCAATGAATTTTGTCAACATCACTGTTATTTTACTAGCTCATACTGTCTCACTATTGAGTAATGGTCTCCCCTTTACCATCCATCGGTCACGATTCTGTGCTACTTCTTTCCAACTGTCACGAATGCCATCATCTCCTCTTCTTTGCCCTCACCTCTCCCGTTACGCGGGGTTTCTTAATCCTGCGGCGTCATTCACTTCGCTGGTAAGCATCTTCATCCGTAAATCCGTCCGGCCAAGCTTTTGCATGCCCTTCCGGACATTTGTCATCCAGGTAGTTTGCGGTACCTCTCTCTCTCTTCTTTACCAATACCATCATGATCGATCTAAATCTTCCTCAATTAATATTATCTTCTGGTTTTTCGCAATGAACTCCCGTTATGTCATGACCTTCTTGTCACGTCATTAAAAAGTCTAGAGGTCAGCAGATCCCCTAGTCGGAATAGCATTCCTATATCCTTGTACCAAGTATGTGTAGAATGTTAATGGATTTCGTAATAACTTCATCGTGACTCGCTTGTGTAATGTAATTGCCTTTTTTCTGTAGTTCCTATTATAGACTTTTTACATGCTTTCCTGAATTGCCAGGTTTATTTTCCCTGACGACACAGTGCAACCAACCATAAAATAAGTTAATAACGCGTTAGTAACTCGTGTTTTAAACGAACCATCATTGAAGTAATAGTGATTTAACATTCTGATAAAGAGTGGAGTTCCCGTTCTTCTCCATACAGATCTACGCTTTGGAATGGGCAACTAAAGTACTTTCACAATTATTATGCCTTGTGATTGGGCCTGTAGCTTCATCTTTTTGTTTTTGACATTTCAAAAGTCCCTGTAACAGGCCTACTTAAAATAAATGCTTTGGTTTTGATTTGGTAATCTTTTGTATAGCTCCGTTAACGATAGGAGGTCTAAGGCTAGGCTTGCTAGGCAGGATTTTGGCGTCCGCTATTTATAACACAAACTTGGTAACAAAGCTAATGTGATTTTCTTGAAAAGGCAAGTCCTATCTGTCGGTCGTCAATTTATTTCGTACCTATTTGGCATCAATCGCGTTATGGAATATGGCCCACTTACTTTCATAGAGAACAGGCCCGATTCCCAGCTATGGGAATATTATAGGCTGATTATTAGTCACCGAGGAATTTGGTATAGGATTTTAGACGCGGAGATGGCCGATGGAGCAAGGCTTTGGCCGAGTGGTTGCCAAGGTTAGTCCAAAGAAGCCAGGGCCGTTCTAAAGCTCGTTAAAGATAAAGATAATTTTATTTGTCAAAACATGCGTATACATGCAAATAAAGCATGCAGGTTGTCATATGAAGTTCGTTGGGTTGACAATATCGTCAAAATCGTGGGAAACACCTGGATAAGGGACGCACAGAACCGGGAAGTGTGGCAGAAGAAAGGGGAGACCTACATACTCAGCAGTGGGTGATTCCGGATTCATTCAATTTATAGTCTCAGGTTCGGTCGATGGCATTGTGAACAGCACTGCATGGCACGGGCACTGGCTGGAGGAAGCCTATATCCAGCAATGGAAGTCTTATGGCTCAAATGTTAATGAAGATGACAGGCCTCATGTTTGTAAGATTTCCCAAAACGGATTACTTTTAGAGATCATGCTTGTTACATTGTAACACACCTCAGGTATTTAATTAGCAAGTCCATAGCGAGTTATATCCTCACACAAGGCAGATGCGAGCTACCCTTTTTCCTCACATACCATACCTACCACACTAATGACATTCTAAACCTGTGTAACATTGTTGTGGCAGTATTATGGCTCGAACAGCTGTAATTATAACTTAAACACACTATTGTTAGGTCGAGGATAATAGGTCTTTGTAAATACTAATTAAATGGGTGGCAAGTGAATCTGGACTTCGTGGATATTAGAATGAGCATGTGAAATAAATATTTCGTGTGAAGTAGGTAAAAGTGAGGAAGTCCCAGCATATTATATTAGGTTGCTCCACCCACAAGCAAGTAGTCGTTGGAAAAGCCAGTTATTGTTTAGTCAATTTTTTGTGTAGATTGTTATTAATTACTTCACAGGTTGTTTTAGTATTAGGTATATGTAAATACTTTTAACCATATCTCTTTCACGAGGAGCTCGTAGCTAAATAGTAATAGCCGCTCGGATCATTCTTCAGGCTAAGTCGCGCTTGTCTACGTTGGTCTGTGGATGGCTGACCACCCATTACATACAGAGTTTCCTCCGTGCCTATAGCACGTTAAGCAGTTAGTCCCGGCTGTCATTTGTAGATCTTTGACAGTCTGACGGGTAGTCAGTGGTCCGAAAGTCTGGCCAGTCTTACCAAGAGGTATCCTATTACCCAGTACTAACTGGGTTGTGGAGGTCAGATAGTATTTACCTGCATCCGATTAGACTGGAAGCCGATCCCAACTTACTAGAGAGAGGTAGATAATGATGTAAATACTTTTAACCATATCTCACAGCGGGACAGAGACACAAATTCTTGTGGGTACTTACGTAATTTGGATTACACACGTAAATTATTTTACGACATTCACCACGATATTTTACCGTATTACTTACTGGTTATACCATTAAAATAAACTTCGTTTTTACAGTGCACCATTGAGTGGTAATAAAAGTCTTGCGATATTTCGATAATAACGGTTTTTTTTGCGAAACAGTTACTGTATCGAAGTATTTATTCTTATGTAAACTGTTGTGTGGTATACCAGAGCTTACTTTATACAGGAATTTGTGGTTTGACGTCTTTGTATGACCCGTTCTATTAAAGTGGACGAAGCGAAAGGAATATGTAAGGATCGTAGGCCCCATAGGAAAAAGTGTGAGTTTATTTATATATGTAGGTTTTGATTTAAATGTATTTTGGATGCGAAAATTATAAGAGGTCTTTCAAGACAATGGAGACCCATGCAATAGGCCATCTTGAACTATTTTATTTGTAAGTTGCATTATGTGTGATTATTACTGTTTACTCAAAAAGCCGCTAAGCTGAGGGACTGGAAAGGCCACGTCTGCCGCATGCCCAATAATCTGTGGGCCAAAATAACCTCTTTCTGGAGCCCTGATACAGCCAGAAGGCGTCGCGGTAGACCTCGTAGAAGATGGCGGGACGAACTAGACAAAACCAACGACCAGTGGCCCACATTAGCCCTGGATCGAAACAACTGGTTGTCATGGGGAGAGGCCTTTGCTCAGCTCTGGGATGACGCAGGCTCACAGTATCAGTATGATGTGAGTGAAGTGTAAAAACATAACCCTTCCTTGGCGGGTAAAAATAAATCAACATTTCTAACCTTACGTAAGACCGCGCCGTAACATGCAAGTCATGCAACCAAAAAATCAAAACGTTAGGCAAAACATCCTCTATTTCGCAAAAAAAGGAATCCTAAAAAGGACCAATTACTGTGCACAGTTTCATATTGAGAAGTCAGATGGCTCTGGGGCTCATGAAAGGGGCAAATGGAGCAAAAAGGGTTGGAAATGCTCGGAAAGCCTAGTTATGGAAACCGCAGGAAACCGTCGCGAATGCTAATTAGTTCTCTTGCTGGGACTTAAATTTGTGTGCATTTTGGCAAACTAGGCAGTAGATGAGTTTGTGCGTGGTTTTTCCGTTTATTTATAAAATCTCTAGTGATTAAGTTATGTTCTAAAGAGGAGGAATGGTTTCAGTGTGGTTGTCTATAGATATCTTAGTGATTTTCAATTGAATCGATATTTTTAGAAAGATATCATAGAAAATGATGTTGCCTGTCGTAATTATTCAAGCTCTTCTGAACATAGAAAACCCTTACAACATTTGTAATAATTAAATTCGTCAAAAACACTGAAGCTGGGGTCAGTTGGAGTCTGCTTCCAGTTTTACCGGATGCAACTGAATATCAGCTTTTAACATGGAGGGGCTGCCTATCTGACCTCCACAACCCTGCTAGAACTGGGTAATATCTAATATCACTTGGTAAGACTGGGCCAAAACACTAATTAATTGCGTTATTCCTCAAAAGATAATTAGCTTAAGACGAATTTAATATTTTTCTCCAACACAGTAATTCATCCTGGCATTCAGAAAAAACAACACGAAGTCTGACGGCATTTCAGAATATCTCACAAAACTAATTACTACGTGGTTTAAAACGTTACAGTTTTATTCTTAAACCGCAGCGAATGCAGTCGCGAATAAACAAATCGATTTCTGTGTAAATTGAATCGATTGTGCGATTCAGAATTTAGGTCAAACATTTCAACGTTTGTTTTGACTCTTTGCTGGTTCAATATTGGTTGAATTGTATTGCCACTTTCTGGCTGTAACTGTTTTCAGTTTACGCCTCTTTCTATATCGTTTAATATAACATAACAAACTAGGATCACGACTGCCTCGTTGGTCTAGGGGTCGCAAGCGCGACTGCTGAGCATGAGGTCCTGAGTTCGATTTCCAGGTTGGGCAAAGTGTTATTGGGTTTTTACATCAGGAATTTCTCAGTAGCAGCCACGGAGTTTAAATTTGTGCCCGGTTGATGGCAATAGGGCCATTTTTTAAGCAGATAACTGGCGAATAAGGTGGGTGTACTATTAGGTACACCTCTGTCTAACCCTTCGGGGATTACATGGGTGTGATGCTATGTTATACTAGGATCACTCCGCTTATCCTCGAAGGGTTAGGTATACAGAGATGTGCCTGTATTAAACCCTTGTATCCGTATATTTCATAAGATAGCTGATTCTCTTCTACTAGCTGTTACTTTGTCTCGCTGTGAATCACCTTAAATCATCATCATTCTCCTGCCCTAGTCCCAAGACGGAGCATGTCTTCGGAGCACTCATGAGTCGTCAACCACACCCACTGTGAACCAATATAAATGTTCAAGACGAAAAGTTGCTCATTTATTTCTCAAAGTTCCAGTCCTATCCCTTTGTCAACTTTTATTACGATAAGTTCAGTTGTTTAGTCGTCATGAGGCACAGATAAACAGAAAGTGTTTTTTCGCATTCATAATATTTTTCATAAAGATAGTTGATTATCTTCTATCATGTCCGATTAGATATCCTAATCCTAACTAATATTAAAATACGAAAGTAAGTTTGTTTGTCTCCTTTTCACGCTTAAACCACTGAACCGATCATCCTGAAATTTTGCATATACGTTGCCAGGTGCACAGAAACGGACATAGGATACCTTTCAACCTAAAAAAAAGTATTGTTCCCGAGGAAAACAACAATAACGTTGTTATGATAATAGATGGCGCCACGTGTCTTTCGAATCATGATTGAATTATATTATTACAAGCCGAGTACAACCCGAATTGATTGTCAAATTCTAAATTATCGCGAGCGAAGCCGCGGGTAAAAGCTAGTACAATTATAATCATGCCGTAGTAAAATTAGTAGCTAGTTAGTAGTAGGTTGACATCTTATCAATCGATACAGATAAGGACCGACTGTGTTCAATGTCTAGACAGGTCGGGGAATGACCTATATGTACTTTATATTCAGGAGAGCAAGTATTCTACCCACTTCGCAAGACGTTTCTTTGAATTTTCTACAATTTCATTCATTTACTTACTGAAAATACTCAGCGTAAACCTCAGATTCTAGAAGCTTCAAATTTTTCACGAGAGTTCTTTATATTATTTGCGACTAACAAAAAGTATTTACAAGGCAGATGTCAGTGCCAACATCGGGAGGAGACGTCCTAAAAGTACATTCACTGACCTTATTGGTGAGGTTCTTCAGAAAGGCCCGGTGCGTAGTACTCACAACCGGCGTGGGAGTATGACCAGATGACGTATGAACGTGGTCGAGGCATCAGGAGTATGTAAGGATCGTAGGAGGTGGCGTTCGGTGGTTTCCGCCTACCCCCATGGGCAAAAGGCGTGAGTTTATGTATGTATGTACTTCGTTATATTACGCAAGTAAGCACTAAAGAAGGATTTTAGAAAATTCTTTCCCTAAAGGAGTTATCATCATCTTCCGCCCTTGTCCCATTCTATTTGGGGTCGGCGCAACATGTTTTCTTTTTCCATTATCCCCTGTCGAACGTCACGGCATCATTTACTCCTTTCTTTTTCATATCAGTCTTCACACAATCCATCCATCTCTTCTTTGGCCTTCCTCTCCCTCTCCCTCTCCATCCATCGACATTCATGCCTATCACTCCTTTTGTCACATGCGTTCCCTAAAGGAGTTACATAGGGAATAAAAGTTTCTATGGAAGTTTGTAGTTTTTACTGATAGAAAATACCATCGTCCGCTCGGTTTGTTGCATAATAGTAATTTGTACTCCACTTACTCATGGGCTTGCATGTCGAGGTACATTCGGTGTAAATAAATTAAATTACCCATCAATCGTAACATGTTAGCATAATAATAATGATCGATAGTGGACAGACACGCGATTGACAGCACAAAAGAACAGTAGAAGGTACACTTTAAACAGCAAAATGAAACGGAAACTATGAAACTGCGTGAATAGTAAAGAAACAGAAGTACCGCTGAACAAACCAAGGTCCTTTCGCAACATGGTGGCAGATCAGGAAATGCTTATAGGAATTAACGACCCCTGCGTAAGACCAGTGACGTGGCTAAGGGCCAATAATATGGCAAGCCCATAAGGCAAGCAGACGGTTCAGAAACCCAAACATCAAGAAGAGTAGTTGGTTATAAGGGCAAGAAAAGTTTGTAGGCTTGTATGAAAGTACTGGCACTACGTAAGACGATATAACTAGAAAGGGAGTAAATACTAAGATGAAGGATAATGTGTATTAAAGAAACGACACGCTGCGCCAATCTCACAAAAATAGTACTTGAGAAGACGACGATGGCAGAAATAAGCCCCAAATAAATTGGGATGATATCGTGGTGTTCATGATGACGGAAAGTAAAAAAGTGTTCGTTTTTCTGGAGTACATGGCTGATGGCACTTCTTCTGACATAGAGAAGGTCTGTCTCCCAGCAGTAAAAATGTTAGAAAGCTGATAATGTTGCAAAATTCTGAGTAGTATTTAACTTCTGGGATCTTATCTGTGTTTTGTGTTTACGGACTATTAGTAACGATTGTGATGTATTGAATTTTATTGTCTGTATCATAAATATGAAATTTATTGGGCTTAAGATAAACGTTTAGCTCGAATTGATTTGTAGTGATATAATTGTGTGCATGAATGATGTTATAATTATTCATGTTCAATTATTTGAGCTCTTAGGAAGAGATGTTTTTGCTTTAGTCTTGAAAGTTTGGCTTAATATGATTATTCGTCTGTGAGTCTTGGTGTAGATTTACATATATATTCTCTGTGATTTTGGCACTGCAAAACTTTATTTTAGTTCTTAACTCATTCGCCTGTCTATCAATAAACAAAACAAGCAATACGTGTTTCCCATCAGCTCTTCGTACAGTTTGAAATACAATCCTAATAATTCCAGCCCGCTGACCTATCTCCTGTCAATCTATCGTGATGCGTCACGAACGCGTGTCTCGTCCCATTTCCAACAATTTGTGCCAATTGTCTCCAGCGTACGGTGTGCAATCAAGTCGCGGATTGATACCGGCTTTGTTTTGTTCATTGTTCCGAGTCCGACTAAAACATCTGGGTTTATGACATTGAGCACGTGATTTTGTTTAGGGTCAGCTTATTTATGATCATTATTCGCTTTATTCAATTCGTCTAGCCAATATGTCCTCCTTAGGTATAAATGATGAGACATAACGGGTACATTTTGCGTGGGGGTTCTAAAACTGCAGGATGTTTTATCCGACGTTTCCCTCTTATCTAAAGTGTCAGAGCCATCGACTTCTGCGGTGTGTCAGTGATCTGTATTCATTACACCTTGGCCTTAAATTAGTAAAACATTTTTGACTTACTCAGTGGTTAACATATTATTATCATAATCCTGCCGTTATCTCAATTAATTTTGGGTTGACGACCAAATCTTCTTCTTCCATCACATCTATCTGTACATATCTATTAGCTGTCATTATTCTCTTCTGTATCATCAGCCTACAGCAGTCCACTACTGGACATAGGCGTCCTCAATCGCACACCACTTACCTCGATTCTCAGCAACTCTCATCCAGTTGCTACCAGCCTCCCTGTGAAGATCGTCGCTCCACCGAGCCTGAGGGCGTCCCGTTTGCCGATTCGCGGTCTCCTCTCGAGAAAACGTCATTCAGCTTACTAATTCTCCTCGTTCCGGATGCGATCCCTCACAGATACTCCAAGCATTGCCCATTATTCTCTTCAGTTCTACCTAAATCGTCTATATCAGTCTATTCAACCAAAATCCGGTCATCAGCACCAGTTTTTCAATACCCCGGACGTATCGGTATCTTAAGTCTTACAGCCGTGGGTACAAGCAGAACAATGTGTACAACGGTACTATCCACAATTAAAGGTTCCCACGAAACGTCTTCGGTAATTACGTGCTACGCCGCGTTAGTGGTCTCGTGGTTTTTTGAGTTGGTTATAAAATTGTGGTATGAATGCAGCTTACTTACGAAACGAAAACATTCCCTACCATATGTTAGTAACTGGGTTGTGGAGGTCGGAAAGTCGCTCCATGTGAAATATCATATTATCTGCATTCATTTACTGGAAGCCCATCCCACATAGGTAGTTGAGGAATAGGTACTCTTACTGCTTGACAGTAGAATTAATGTTATACAGGGTGGAAGGGACACCGACGCGGCGACGCACAAACGCTTACCACGTGCTCAGTTCATCATTCCTAAAGCCCCCACATAAGAACAGCAGAATTAAAAAAAAGTACTGATGAATAATTTCTATCTCGGCTTCAGAATGATGCTGTATACGTGAATCATTTGTGCGTCGGCGTCCGTTCCACCCTGTATACTACTCTGCTGCATATCCTCTTGAGCGTTTCCATTATGATGATGTCGATTCTTGTGTCTTTAAAAATAAGCTATTCTATACATGTCGTATCTCTTTATTCCTTCATTATTTCCTGCTCATTCCTTCGATCCTATCATTTGTTCAAAAGTAAACTCAACCACAACTATAAACACAACTATCAACAGTAATCAAACATTAGAAAACAAACAATGTTGGCCTCAATACAGTGACCGATGTCCGGACTTGCGGTCTACCGTCAAGCCTCGGAACCGATCCGTCAGTGTTTGACGTTGATATAGATCTAGATATAGAGAGAATTGAACTTGAATCCCAAGTTCCCAAAGTGCATTACCTTGGGAACTTGAGATTGAAGTTCAATTGGAAGTTTTGACTTAAAGTTTCAAAGGTTTGCGGTGTGTTTTCGTTTGGTGTGCCTTGGGTAGTTGGCTCCGATACCAGCTTGTTGACTCAAACACGTAGGAACGGTTTTTACTGCATTGACAATGCATTACCTTGGAAACTTGAGATTGAAGTTCAATTGGAAGTTTTGACTTAAAGTTTCAAAGATTGCGGTGTGTTTTCGTTTGGTGTGCCTTGGGTAGTTAGCTCCAATACCAGCTAGTTGATTCAAACACAAAGGAACGGTTTTTATTGCATTAACAAAATAAAAGTGATTCGCGTAATTACGATTGTGTTACGTATTACGCAACTAGGGCATTGACTTCATTTTAGATTGTACTTATCGGTCATCGAAACAAAGATAATCAGAATTCTAGACAATTGTTGATAAAGCTGATATTTAACACGTTAGTGTTTCCCCATAAATCCATTATAGAGCTAGATACGAGTAGTAAGTCGTAAACCAAGTTCTCCATAGTATACTAAAAAGAAAATGCGGATACCCTTTCGAAACCAATGAGTTCCCTGCCAAATTGCCAATCTATAAAAGCTTATGTTTATATGAATAGACTAGATTTTGCTCGCTCCCGTTATGTACGGAAATTAACTCACGAGTACGTTTTAAAAGTAGCCTATAACACCCGGGGATAGTTAGTGAGAATTTCAGGAATCGGATCGGTAGTTTCGAAGATTACCCCCTACATACAAACTTACAAACAAATTTTACCTCTTATAATATTAAGTATAAGTATAGAAGACTAGGTCTTTTATAAACAAACCAATTTTAGGTAATGATCTTATTTGTGGAGTTTGACTTTAATATAAACCTAGCCACTACCTTGGGAGTTAAGAAACTTGAAAGTTAGGAGACTAAGCTGGCTTGTAAAGTTTGTAAACAACTTAGATTGACATCTACAGGGATTAACTTCAAAGTTACATTGCGTACGTATGTACTTATTTTAACTGGATAATACTCTTAGGTCAGTTGAAAGTTTTAGAAATGTTAGCTAGGTGTTTTCGACCTTTTTGAAACTGCTCCAAATTTTCTCAATGAAATATTTACAGCTGTTCCATATCTTTTGATGAAAATAGTGCATACAAGCTTATGCCTGCGGCTTCGCCCGCGTGGATTTCGGTAATTGACCTACCGGAATTAAAGTATCCTATTGTCTTAATTCAGGTTATAAACTATGTGTGCCAAATTTCATCCAAATCCGGTTAGAAGTTTTTGTGTGAAAGAGTAACAAACATCCATCCATCCATCCTCACAAACTTTCGCATTTATAATATTAGTAGGATAGGAAAAAGAAAACTCGATAACCAAACAGTAAGCTAAGATGTTTAACCGCTGACCCCGAGACTAAGGAGGGCTAGAACCGTGGGGGGAATAGCCATTGAAAGAAAAGAAAGATAGAAAAAAAAAAAAGAAATAACAATAATCATAAGGCGCATTAAATATTATAAATTTATAAATACAACAGGACAGAAAAAGAAAAGTTAACAGCTTGCACGTCGTGACTGCGACAAGCAGGCTACCACTCAGCATGATGCTGTGCTATGGAGGGCCCACAGCACAGCGCTGGTTTTCAGTGGTCAACCGTGAGAAAAAAAAATGATGTTTCTATAGAACGCTTGATAGCATTGCATTCTAATCTTCTTTTTGTGAGTTCGTCTCATACCTCTTGATATTTGTACTGCGTTCTTGAATTCTCTCACACATAGCACATAACATCACGCCTGTAATCCCCGAAAGGTTTGGCAGAGGTGTACCTAATAGTACATCCACATTACGCCAGTTATGTTTAAGTTCCATGTAATAGGGGGCGAGCCTATTGCCATGAACCGGGTATTGATCCTGACTCCGTGGCTGCTTCTTAGAAGTTCCTGATGGAAAAACCCAATAACACTTTGCCCGATCTGGGAATCGAACCCAGGACCTCATGTTCAGCAGTCGCGCTTGCGACCACTAGCCCAACGACTCCAACGAGGTAGTGAATTCCCTCATTCTACAATATATCTTGGCAAGCCAAACTTGGCTTAAAATATTGAACTAAATGTACTGAATGCATTGCATTGTACACCGTTTGTAGCTTTTTGCTGGCTTGGTAACAACGCCGCCATGAATTAACAAGACTTACTAGGTGTATTGTACTTTGTTTTGTTAGTGCTTTGGTTCCACCTGATAGGAATTACTCACATATAATTAAATGTGTTTTTTGTGATGGTCTAAAGAAAAGCGTACCTACTGTTGATTTTTTTAGTTGTTGAAATTTTAGCAGTTGAAAATCTAAAATTGCTATAATATTTAGGCATTCCTTTAGGCGTTTCCTAGTATTTTAGTGAGCAATATAGAAGTTAATTTATTCTTGCAATAGGCTGAAAAACATTATTATAGATATAATAAAGTAAAGTAAAAGTTAAGGCTGCATTGTCAAGGCATGGAGGAGTTCATCGTTACCAAGCACAAGTCATATTTTTTCAAAGAATTCACTCGTACTGCAAAGGGCAATGAATCCATTAGCTAAGCAGGTGGAAATAGTTTATTTCTCCATAATTAAAACCACCACGTTTCCTGCCACTGTCTATAGTAAAGATAAACTGGTTCGTTAACATACAAAGGACACGCGAAGCTCGCTAAAGGTTAAACTTTATTAAAATTAAATGTATCAGCAAGATATATAGCAGTGATATTACAATAATAGTACATTGGTGCCCCAGTGGTACCTGGACTTACGAGTTTTCGTGGGTTCGAACCCAGGCAAGCGTCACAAGCGTGTGACGGAATGTATTATTTTTCTTCACTAGGTACTACTCTCAAAACGGTGAACGAAAACATCGTGAGGGGCCGGCATGGTTCCAGGAACCAAAAAATGTCATCTACCAGCCCGCAGTGGCGAATGAAACCCATTCCCTCTCAAAGAGAGGTAGCCTGTGTCCCAGCAGTGGGAACATTACAGGCTGATTATGGTGTGCTATGTTACATCAATATGTTAATAGATCTTCAATATTTCAATAATAAAAGCGAACATTCAAATATCCAAAACGGATACGTCTGGCGCTAAACTGCTCCCACGCGTCTTTTTATTTGTTTTGTGTGGGTAGTTCGAATTTTGAACGTGAGGTTTAAACAGAAAGGTACTTTAGGTCAGTCGTGCGTTGGCGTTTATCGCGCGCAGTCGTCTTTATATGGTCGAGAGTCTATTGCATTTATGGATGAAGATAATCATTTTAATGGCCTTTTATTGAGCGGATTTTCGAAAATGGAGCGTTGTTCCTTTATTGCGAAGATTTTTGGTGATGTTACGGAAGATTTATTTTGTTGTGAGTTCATTCGCTTGTTCGTGTTTCGTCAACCGTATTCCAAATCATAAAATAACTGATCAAACATTTTTGTCGTCAAGAAAAACAACGACAAAAATATGTTTGGAAATCAACAAAAATATAGATTTCAAACCTCAAACCAGCAAGTTAGTCAAGCTAAATAATTGCTTTATTGTTCTAGACATCGTAACAGCATACATCGCGGTATGACAAATAATGCCGATCATAAACTCGTATTACAGCTTCCAAGCGCTCAACTCCCTTTAAAGTAATTCTTAATTGCAAATTAAACCCAAGTTGTGTTAAATATTGATGGCTATAATAGTAGAGGAAGACCAAAGAAACCATGAATGGACTGTGTAAAGGATAATATGGATATAAAGGAAATGACTGATGAGATGACGAGTAATAGAGAAGTACGGAAGAAGAAGACATCCCAAATAAAATGTGGTAAGGGTAGGAACATGAAAGCGTGTTAAATGAAATATTTCTCTCAAGCCGACAAAAACATCCAACAATCAGCCATCTAAAGAATTTTATCGTTCTCAGTAAACTGTCCTTGTACTAAACGTGATAGCACGCGTATCTTATTGGGAACACACCGTGACCGGGACGCGGGATGAGAAAAAAACGTGGTTTGTTGTGGTGCAAGGCTTGAGATGAAAGCGTGATAATTGACAGAGAATCGAGATTTTGTTGAAGATAAACTACTGTGGACACAAAGTGTTCGTATTTTGGCAGATGAAAAGAATGATATAGTTATAAGTAGTGAAAACATCAATAGTGACGCAAAATACTTGAAAAATAAAGAATGTACAAAAAATAGGAAGATACCTTTGTACGAAGAAGACCTGCCAATGATACATCATGCAGAGGATTCATGCATAATAAACAACAACTCTAGTGCACCAATAAATTAAATACTAATGACTTTACCAACTGATCTTTTCTTGATCAACAAAAAAGAAAGAAACAGATCACTGGTAAAATGTAATTCCCTCGCAAATATAACGGTGATTTCAACACCATAATTCATATTCACGAAAAATCGCTGAATAACAAACATACAGCTGATCACATTACCGATATTTCGAAATCTAAATGACAATAAGATTGTTTCAAGGTAGCAGCCATTGAAGCAATTGTTACAAATGTCTTAACTGATTGATTCGTCTGTCTGTAGCGTGGTCTATTTATAGGCAAATGACTTATTTATTATGGACTCTTTATACTGTTTTGGTTTCTATTTGAATACAATCACTTTAATTGTTAGCAGTACTACTGGCATTGGTCCAGGTTTTCGTTTTTGTGTTTGGGTTAGCACTTGCATGTCCTTTTATCAGTTTTTGCTTGCTTGCTAGCAGTAATTTTCTTTTCCTTGATAAATTTTCCTTTTTTGTGAGAATATGGTGTCTAAAATCGTGTCTAAATTATTCTGCAGTCGTTACGTGTAGTTAGAACCCGAAAGCCTTACAAGCAACTAAGGAGTAGCGTGTTACCCAGTAACTGGTTTGAGAAGGTTACAAATGCAGTCGCTCCATGTAAAATACTGGTATTCAGCTGCATCCGGTTAGGCTTCAACATAGTTGGCAAATGGCTAGGCAGATGACGGTTAAAATCCTTTTAATGCCGGAACATCTTTCCTAATAGCTGTTCCGTTCTCTAGTCAATTAAAGTCTTGTCTTCCAAATATGGCTGTGCTAAAATCAAATGATTTACTGGAGAATAGACAGTAAACTGTTTATTGTCTGGCTACCTACTTACACCCACACTATCTTCACCTACGGATATTATGTCGTCATTCTCCTTGGTGTAAGCACGACCGTTCTGCAACTCTTGAGCAACATTAGCAATTGTCAATGCCACCAAACAGTCTGGAGGCGCCTTCCATGTCGCTTAAGAAATACCACGCTTCTTTCTAGTATCCTGAATTATCAGTTACATCATAATTTTGCTGCCCTTATCCCAATTTATTTGAGGTCGGCGCAGCGGGCCTCTTCTTCTATACTTCTCTATTACTCGCCACTTCAGCATTGACCTCATCTTTCACACAGTCCATCACAGTGTTAGTCTATCCATCATTTCTTTAATCTTTCTCTACTCTAAATTTTCAGTGAGACCTGAAAGACTTTCGAAACTACAGTTCTTGGCACTAACATTACCACTGTGTCATTGCAGTCCAACAACCAAACCTGCATAATTTATCACAGGTAGCGTGCCTAACTTTTACGTTATCCGAGCAAAACTTTCAAAGTCAACATTTTAAAACTTGCACCAACCACTAGTTCCGCTCCAATGCACCAGATAGAACACACTTCTGTTACGCTACAGATGGCGCAAGAAATAACCAAGCACCTTACAACTCGCTTCATCCCTAACTCGCAGCATTTAAAGCCTGTTTTACAACAACCCATTTCCTAAGCTTAACTTTGTCGATGTCATAGTAATAACCACAGCATTTGCACTTAGCTTCACTCTTATCTATTAACTTTAAAGCCTGTATTCGTTTAGCACATCTCCAGTGCCAAGTTTGCAAGTGTCATCCATTGTTAATCCAGGAAGGTGGTTTTCCGAACTCCTTTGTGAATTAGTTTCCAGTGCTCGGGAAACCTTTGTTTGGTTCGATTAAGTTGGGTAAAAAGCTACTGCTATTGAACTTTCGTTCCGTATTGAAGGGACTGATAAGTTGGAATGTTTATGCTCTGATTGCAGTGGAATTGAAAAAACCTGGCAAGAGGATTTCTGGTATTGTTTGAGGGTTTTGATGATTGTCTTTTTGCAAATGTAACGGATTTTTGTAAATATAACTGCACCGGATCGGTATCATATTCACCTCATTTCCAGGGTTCCGTACCCGAAAGGTAACCAACGAGACCCTACTACTAAGCCTCCACTATCCGTCCATCTGTCCGTCCGTCCGTCCGTTCGTCTGTCTGTCAGCGGGCTGTATCTCATGATCCGTAATAGGTCGACAGTTAAAATTTTCACAGAATGTCTATTTCTGTTGCCGCTATAACAACAAATAATAAAAATAAATTAAAAATTAAAGGGGCTCCTACGATGATACGGAACCCTTCATGCGCGAGTCCGACTCGCACTTGGCCTGTTTTTTATGAACTGATACCGATTCGAAGAGATGTCATTACGATGCTTATAAGTGTGCGTAGCAATATGGATCTTCGTAGAAAGAATACCGTACAACTCGACTTCAAGCTGGTCTAGTCAATCTTCATCTGGTCAATACTGGTCCCGCCCTGTGCGTATAACTGTGTCCTTAAGAGTCCAAAAAAGACTTCAAAAAATAATATCAATTACGGGATGGCAAAAAGCCCTTATATTATCTGAATCACGTCAATAATCGGAACACGTCATGACATCGTTGATCTTTTTCGATTTGTTGTCAAAGGCGTATTTCACACGCCGTCTTTATGAAATGCGTCATAACATGTTTCCAATAGTTGACATTTCGAGAAAAACAATTTGGGCATTCTTGATGACTCACTGTCTTTGCTAATATTCTTGACTCGCGTTAATTTACAATTTGACAATCAATATAAAAATCAATCAATAAGGGTTGTACTCGGCTTGTAATAAAATAATCTATTAACACAAGAACGGTATTGTTGTTTTTCTCGGGAACAGTATTTTTTTTCGGGATGAAAGGTACCCTATGTCCATTTCTGTACACCTGAAAATATTTCAGGATGATCGGTTCAGTTGACAAACGAACAAACGAACTTACATTTATGATATTATTAAGGATATGGGTAAGTATTTTCTTGCTAATTCATTGGTAGTATAATAAAAGGTTTATCTACCCACACGATATTCAAATCTTGACCCATTAAGTATTTTTCAGACTAATTAAAGTTGTCTTCTCAAGATCATTGACTTCGGTAAGACCATTAATGTGCTATCTATTCTTAAAACGTTTACGTAACGTAGATGACAAATATCATAGGTTCTACATATATTTTGTTGAAAAGGCTTAGATTAACTTTCATAGTTTCCTTTGGAAAATTCGATGTCCCGTAAAAGACTGTTTTGGTGTACTTACAATAAAATAAATAAATCAATTATGTCGGTTTACGTATCTATACTCCATTTGTTTAGGTAGTTAACTAAAGGTAAACAATCTTGATATGTCTTTTTATGTAAAATAAATCGTATAAAAGACATACAAAGATTATTTAAATGAAGTTAATTACCTAACATCTATTTAAGTAAATACCTAACTGTAAACATTTTTAGATACAATTTTTAGTCATTTTTTTAGATAAAAGACATGCTAAGATTGTTTACATTTAGTTAACTACCTAAACAAATGGAGTATAGTACTGACATACGTTGAGTTTGAGATGATGAGATGGCTAACTTTCCATGCACGGTCTTGTCAAAATCAACAGCATAATTGCATTCTTCTCCTATTTCAACTATATTATCTGATCGGTCTAACGCATCTCCAACTCGCTTATCCATACATCGATCGTTATGATGACCAATAACTCATGTATATCTCATAATCGAAAGTGGACGCAGCTCATTAAATCTTACTTTCTTATGCGTGCTCTATTTCACAGCACTAATTAGTGATTATGATTTAATCATTGTTTATGGCTGCCAGTTTAATCACAAGGTTTCGTGCTCCAATTATTTGCTTGGTAAGGGTATGTGTGGGCTTCGAGGTTTTACTACTGACAAGTTTCATCGATCGCGTTAAAGTAAAAGAGAATGCTCATGGAAGTATGGAATCCCGTACCATGCTGCATCAAAATCAAACCTTGTTTTTTATAGACTACACTGATCGTATTAACTCCTACAAAAAATATTTTTGAAAAAAAAACCCGCGTTTCAGAGTTATTTTATAAAATCGAAACTAACCTAAAAAGTAGGTCTATTTTTTCGACGCTACCAACGACGTATTTTAACACACATACATTACATTATTGCTCTAAAAACAGCGTAATACACTAATATTAGTAAGAATTACGAGTTAAAGTAACATCCACAGTATGCTTGACTGAAACTCGATTTTATTTTAGACCTTTACATTGCCAATAGTCAGTCAGTACAGTACAAATGTCAGATGCCACAGATAAGATAACTATAAACCATAGAGTATAGTAAGTGCTATAAACTAGTCGGGATTTAGGGATGTAATCGATAAATCAAAATCTTTAGGCTGAGAAAATATATTTTGTTGCAAATAGCAATAAACCAAACTAAATCGATTTGGTGTACTGATCTTACTTAATTGTAATTAATTTTAGAGTCCGCTCGACAGACAAGGGTTTGTTCAATTGAAACGGAACGTCATTTATATTCAGTTGAAACGGAACGTCATATAAAGGGAGTAAAACAATATTCGTACTTTTAAACTCGAAAAGTATATTTCCAGTTCAAAAATCAAATCCCCGACGCGTAATGCCGTAAAAAAATATGAAACTAATTACTATAATATTTTGGTTTTGAGGCGCGAGACTTTTTGGTACCAACTTTGGTCATTGTCCTTTCAATTTGTATGGCATGATTGTGTTTCTCATATGTCATCAGAAGACGCTAGTTCAGCTTCATTTCAATTTGTTTATGTGAACCGGTTTGGTCTTCCATAAACTGGCACCCTTTCGGTCTATTTTGAATTTCCATAGACTTTATTTGGCTGTTAAAAATGTAGCTCCATACCTTTTTAAACAAGGGTACAAAGGAATGTCTTCATATTCCAAGAAGTTAGCTTGTTTTTATACCTGTGTGCATTTTGTCATAAGAAGTTATCATGCTGGTGTATTGTGAAACACTGGATTATGTAACCAAAGGGAACCCACGCAAGTTCAAGAGTAATTGCGACAAAAATCCTTGACCATAACCACTTAAACAAGACCTTCCGGTTTCTAATAACTTGATCTCGCAAAAACTGATCAACTTGAACTCAGCAGGAAGTAGATCAGTTTTTATCTGCTCATATAATACATCATGAGGCAGTAATAGCGTCACAATTATGCGCCGGATGTGCGTACGCGCAGGAAGGAGGCAATCTGCGCGCCCCCATTGGACGACAATTAGTCGTGCACTGACATGGTGACATTAGGGTCGGTTGATGAGAGATTTTGCTGATTTTGTGGTAATGGTGCGTCTGATTGTACTCTCAATTAGCGTGCGTGTATGATTCTGGACAAAGCGAAACGAGTATGTAAGGATTTGAGCAGGTGGGTGGGTATTTTCTACCTACCCTCATTGAAGGCGTTTAGTTTATGTATGCACCTGATCTGGAACTCAATGACTTTAGACCACAGTTACATGGTCATAGAAATTGGTGAATTTTCTTCGAGCGTTTGGGTAGACACCGCTTTATAGTGACCATTTACTCCCAAGCTCTTGCTTACCACTTACACTGCGGCTTTTTGGATTTTTTGAGGTCTATACTATTAGTGGGACCTAAACTGAAGGTTGAGAGGACATACGTCAAACGACGAAAAAAGTCATATCGTTCAAATTGGCTTTTGTCTTTGATTTGACTCGCCCACCACCTATTATTGGTATTTAGGCCTAGCTAAATTGATGCTCGTTCCACCAACTAGTTCCAAGAACTCATTTCTCCAATAAAGACAGACTGATGCCTCAAAGATAAGTCTTCACCAACTAAAACTGACATTCTTCTCTCGCGTTGGTGTATAAAAGCAGGAAGCTAACAATCCTGAGCTCCCATTGACCGGCAATTAAAGAACGTTGACGTGTAATGAGGACTCCAGTCACACAATTCAAGAGGCGTTGTGCTAAGGATGTGCCTAATGAGCTCAAACAAGTGAAGTACTAGGCTGGCAGAGGTTGAAAGAGCATAATTGGGTGGCTTGAGACTTGGGAGTGAAGCTTCTGTTTTTACTGAGATGTGATGATTTCATGAAACGGAAGTTTTGGAAAAGTTTTTGTTACTGATGGATAGTTTACTAGCACTCTAATTTAACTCTTTATATGTGCTTGACGATGCGATTTCCATGGTTGAACTATTTGAGAACAGATCGCTTTTAAATAAATAAGACTCAGTACCTAATACAGAAGGGACACCGACGAACAAACGGTTACCACAGTATTCGGTACGTACATCATTCTGTACCAGGTGATTTTAGAAGATCAGCTGTTCCATACGTTTTTACCGTGCAGGTATTGCACGTTTGTAGGGAACACCCGTTTGTGCGTAGCTGTCCCCTCCACTCTGTACCTATATGTCGCTAAAAGAATTTATTATTGCTGCCCTTATGTTGACAGATACAGAATGATGTTTAAATATAAAGATAACCGCTAAACGAATTTATTGATAAGTGGTGCAACTGCAAGTGAACCTACATCTTGATGCAAATCTCGTTCAAATCAATATAGATTATCGGTACCACGTTGCTATCCAACAAGCAACCCATAACGGATGACAATTGAATACCTCACGACTTCACGAGTTTAGCACTTAAACAATAGCTAGGCATCAGGCTCGTTGACGTCAAAGCCATTACAGGAATCTGGCGACGTCTACATTGTGGGAAGACGAAGTAAGATGTTGTGCATGTTTTATCTTGTCATTGTGAGAATCTCTGGGAATTGGTAGATTTTTTTGTGATGGAGCTCCTTTGAGGAATCATATACTAATTACCCTGATAAATGGTTTTATGACTGCCTCGTTGGTGCTAATGCCGAGCATGAGGTCTTGGGTTCAATTCCCAGGTCGAGTAAAGTGTTATTGGGTTTTTGCATCAGAATTACTCATAAGCTTGGATCTGAGTCTAAATTTGTGCTCGGTTGATGGGAAAGGCGCGTAACGGGCATTTCCACGTGAAATCAATTTCGTTTTGACTTGATAAAAGGAATTCAAACAAATTAAGTTCATCCATCAACATTATGAAAAATATTTTTTCTTACGAAATTGCCCTGAATGGTTTACAACTTTTAAGGTAGCAGGTGCGTTTGATTACCAGAAGATACGCTGAAAAGGCACAAATCACGTTAAAAAGTTATACTCAAGCACTTAGAAACTGTTAGTGAGATTGTTTCAGCTCCATACTTTTTCCAATGGTAAAAAATGAGCGATTTGGGGGCTGTATTTTGTAACTATTACGTTCAGAGTTCATACATGTAATTATCATACCTTCACGCTTGCAATTCCCGAAGGGTTAGACAGAGGGTAACTATAAAACATCCACATTTCATAAGTTATATTTTAAGTCCCATGTAATATAGGGTAACCTTATTGATCATCAGACTCAAAGCACTGCGCACAAATCCAGACTCCAGACTGCTTCTGACAAATTACTAATAGAGACAGCCTATAACACTTTGCCGCTTGCGACCATGACACCAACAAATGCAGTTATTTTAATTAAATGGTCGATATTCGACTTGACTTCTAAACTGATAAGCTATACAACCTTTAACTCCAAGGTCCAATCTCCAGTATTATAACAACAACAAAAAACAATCGCAAAACATTATATGTATATATATCTGTAACTTTTGCGCCTCTGCGCTTATCTCTGGTTGCCACACTGACTTCCGCCATTGATGTTCCCAATGTCCCTGTTACGATAACAATAAAACATTCCCTTACAATATTTATTGTTTTATTGCAGTAGTCTTTTGTGTATAATACTGACGATTTTTAGCCCCATCTGAACTGAAAGAGACGGTTGTTTATAAGTGCAATAGTTCATGCAAGTCGTCAGTTGTAGGTATTAGTTCATCACCTGCGTAGTTTTTCCCTACTATGTTGAGGTCGGTTTCCTCACAGTCTAACCTGATGTAGCTGAATACCAGTTCATAGTTAGATAATCCATTTATTGGTTTCTGTAAATAATTGAATTAAAGCTACATAAAGATTAATTAAAACTAAATATTTACAAAAGTGGGACTAATTATAGCTTCATAGTTTAGAAAAATTCATCTGCACATCAACGTAGGTTAGGTCGCTACCTAATGAGTGATTTTAAAGTGTCAAAATTAAAGACACTTTCATTTTAAGTTTACCACGCAGCCATGGTCTGGTTTGGTTATTTTGTTCAGCTTTTTGATGGTCCGTTATAGATATATTCAATTCGTATATTTGCATTTTGAGCCTAGGAATGCCAAACATAATATTTGTACAACATACTATCACCTGACCGGGTAACCGGCGGCCTAGTTGCCTTATCTCAGTAAACAAACAATTAGTTATCTACCATATTTGTTTTAAAGCTAATTGCTTGACTACTTGTAATGTTTTCGGTAATAACCTCATGTAGATTCCTAAGATAATTGTTAGTTCGTTAACCTTGTTTGTTAACGGAGTTGTTTTTACTGATTAGGAGAAAGAAAATGTAAGGTGCATCATCGTTATCAACTGCCTAGCCTTTTTACCCGACTAAGGCGAAGCAAAAACGAGGGTCATGATTTTGACCAGTACGTATATGGTCATCTATTCCCTCATTACTTTTAAACTACTTATCATAATTCGAAGTGATACCACCTAGGCACCTACCCTAACAAAACAATACATTATAACAGTAATAAGCGATCATAAGCTTTAGGGCAAAGTGGCATATGACCACGGCTAACCTCTGAACATCACTATCTATGAATATGTACAAAAACCTGGACGACCCCAGAAATGAGACCTAGAGCAACTTTCATCGAAATCTATAGAACCGTTTTCGAGAATGCGATTATATATGCAAATAATGTTTATTTAATAGTGTAGGATAGGATTAAAATATTAACGTGTAAGTTTTTTTATTTAATAGACGATAAATATTGAGTACTTAGTTGGTACATAATAATTTCAGATGAGAACATTTTCATGTTTCATACTTTTTAGAGCGTGATTTTTTAGTTGGGTTTTTCCATGTATGTTGGGGTCGGCTGCCAGTGTAACCAATATTGAACTTTCTGGCTGCTAACAAGACGTAACGACGGATATAAGATGGGGGTGCAGAAGGTGTATATTACGGTTAAATTAATTGTTTTATGTTTCTGGTTTAAATAAATGGACCATCTTTTCTCTTTGATGTTACGTTTAAATGAAATGTTTCATTAGTTTTAAATAGACCATATTTTCTCTTTACATGGATTTAATAAAAGACGTCGTGTTTTACGATGGATTAGTAGACTTAGAGAAAATATGGAAATTCTACCACTTTTGTGTCTGCTTCCATAAAGCGCCAGCGTTGCTGAGTTTTAATTCGAAGGGCATCGGTGCCGGTGTGATTACTAATTAAGAAGGGGTAAAGTCTTCAATACTCCATTGAAAACGGAGTATCCTCCGACCAGACGGGTGTTGTGTCTAGTGGTTTGTTGTGTCTAGTCACCACTAGACACAACAACGAACGACGGTTTTAAAGTAGGGTTTCTCTTTACTTTCTTAACTCTCGGAAAACTTTAATATCGCTATTCAGGATCTTGATATTACTTCTTCATCTGCGTTATAGATGGCGCTGTTGTACTTTCTGTGTTATGCCGCTACAGATGCATGAGACGTTCCAACGTTATGTGCGCGCAAAGCATCTGCGATGCGTCAGTTATAGCAGATGTCTATAGGTTGTATTGTCCACTTACCATATGGTGTAGGTGCTATTGTTTGTCATCCCATTCATCCAATAAGAAAGGATTAAACAGTATTTACATCTTATCTGTAAAAGGTAATACAAGCTTACTTCTCCAACCACAAAACCTTGTGCCGTGTCCTGGCATTATTCCAAAGCGTTTGCTGAATCCATGCTTTATATGAGTTCAGTAATGTGGGTGTTGTAGGTAATTCCCTATACCATAATACCCTTTGTGTTATCAGTAGTAATAACAAGCGTATAAGGGAGAATAACATCGACATACATACATAATCATTATTTCATAACATTACATTGTGTCTGGCCGGGTTTTTACCTGTTACATGAACGTATTGAAATAAATCGTACTGCCTCTTTAATCTAATGGCCGCAAGTGCTAATGTTGAACGTGAACTTCTGGTTTTGATACCCAGGTTGGACAAAGTGATATGTTTTTCTATTTAAAATTCCATTGTAACAGCCCGTAGTCTGGGTGCCCGCTGTTCATGGCTGACTCCTATTCGTGGGACTACATTTCGGAAGTAAAAGGTCTGATTCTGTCGCTCCCTTCGGGAAATAGATCCGTGATGTTATGTTGTGAAATAAATCATTAATATTAACCACCTTTCTTAGAAATAGTTCTCTTATCCTTACAGTACAGATATGTATCGAACTAACTTGAATAAAATGACGTGTCAAGATTTTGCAGAGTATTTTTGTATTTGTATGAATCACTTCCTGTTTAGAAGGATATTGCGATTATACTACTGTTAACTGTCAGCTAAATATGTATGTAGATTGTAGATAATGACTTAATCTTTAAACTTGTTTTAACGGCCTGTAAAAACTAATTTTGTTATCAATGACCGAATTATATTTAGGTTTAGGAAACTTTATTCTCTTCTCGAGAGAAATTCTCCAAATTAAATGAACACCGCAACCCCGCCTGAAACCCCGAAGGGTTAGGCAGAGGTGTACCTAATAGTACATCCATATTTTGCCAGTTATGTTTAAGTCCCATGTAATAGAGGGCCAGCCTTTTGCCATTAACCGGGCACAAATCCAGACTCCGTGGCTGCTACTGTGAGAAAATCCTGATGGAAAAACCCAATAACGCTTTGCCCGACCCGGGAATCGATCCCAGGACCGCATTCTCTGCAGTCGTTCTTGCGACCACTACACCAGCGAGACATTCCAATTGACATAGAAGACATCATATTATCATCAATATATCTATTAAACAGTCCGACGAGCCACATTAAAAATCTTGTTTTAAAGTAAATCTTATTATTAAAACATTTTTTTCTCCTAGACTGTCTGGCTCATTGATTAACCTAAGTGTCAGCCGGGACTACCTTATTAGAACATGAAAAGTTAGAAATAAACTCCAGAAAACATAATCATCATTCTCTTGCCCTTATCCCAATTCATTTGTGGTCGGCGCAGCATGTTTTCTTCTTCCATACTTCTCTATTACTCGTCATCTCATCTCACTAATTCCAGAAATCATAGAGATTGAAAATAATACAAAAAACATCTCTTAAACTAGGTACAGTACAATGCCCCCATATTAATTAGTATTTACGATAAGCTTTCGTCACGGACCTGTCACAAATGTAACATCTCAATGAACATCAATTAACTCCAGAGATTGAGTGCGCAACAAATCTTTGCCAATTAGGAGCACGATACAAATTGTTCGTGGAGAAAGATGTGGCGCACACTTGACGATATTTTTTTTACTAGCCATTTATGTCCCACTGCTGGGCAAAGGCCTTCCCCATATCTGGGTACTCTTTTCGTGCGCCACCTCGAACGATATTGCGGTTAGTCTTCGCAAAAGAACAGCTTATGACTTTTTGACGACGCGCGACGAAGGAAAAAGCGTCGACGAAACAGGAATGTATAGTCATATTAGATTATACCATCATTACTGCTTCGCCGACGCTTGTGTGGTACTAACCATCGAACTGCATAACTGTCCCATGGGACCAGCATCGTGAACGTGAAAAAATAATCACCTCTCCCAAATATAATTAACACCAGAAACGGGATATTTACCTCTACTGTTTGTTTTGAGTTCAAGCACCATGATCACGGATAAACTGAAGTGATTGCGGGTGGGTGTTTATGAGCAGACAAATCGGTCTACCCTCTTTCTTGTTCGTTTTTTGCACTCATTACCGCTACCACCGTCACTCGCAACTCGATTCTGTTCCCGACACACGAAACTCGCTGTGTCCGCTCGCGAACTTTTTTCGGCACTTTTTCGGTTTTTACACAGCTGAACCACTGAATTCCATGCTCTCGGTAACACATGGTAAATATCCCATTTCTAGTGTTAATTATAATGTTAGTGACCATGACAGTTTAAAAACTTATACCTGTCCCATATATTTGGTTCGAGCTGGTATTGAAGTGTCGTAGAGCTATATTTCCTTTTCTTTAGCCTATACTGTCCTACTGCTGGGCAGGGGCCTCTTCCATAGCCTTCCACTCTTCTCTTCGTGCGGTTTTCTCCGCGCACAAACACCCCTAAGTCGTCACGCCAGCGTTTTCTCGCCAGCCTCCCTCGGCGACGACGACAACCGTCTTCTGGCACCCACTGGCCACTGCGTGACGACTCTGGCCCACCGCTACATACTTACTGCTAATTATTATTGGATAGGCAGCAACATTGATGAAAGTTTAAAACACATGTTAATCAGAAGTGAACAGGTTAAATGATGAATATGATATAACTATGTAGTAAGTCATGTATGTAATAATAATGACCCTAACTAATGTTATGAAAGTGAAAGGAAAACCTATTGCTAAGACAAGTTTCAATCATTTGGCGAACTTTGCATAGAGAAAGTTTAAATTATATTCAATTGCTTGTATTGCCTTTAAATCACGTTATTATTACATGTGGAGGGTCAATATCGGATCGTAGATTTTCTCGAGTTACTCACTGAAAGGCTGATGGAAGAGACATGCTGCATCGACCCAGAATGAACTGGTAAAAGGAGAATGACTTACGGGAACCCTGATTTCAGGGCCAGATCAAACTGGTCTTGGCGATTCGTACGAAGCGATTCGTACAAAGAAGAACCTTAATTTAATATAGATAAATGTGCATGAGACGCTGAACCATTGCTGGTTCAGTTAGTCACAGTGCCTTGCCGTCTTGCCATTAATCTAATCATTATTCATCATTCTTTCATTCATTTCTCATCCTTATTTCCTGCAAGTGACAGTATAATTTTAGTTTTAAACCTTGAAAGCTTAAATCAGTATCTCATCATTAGTTGGGAAAGCTGCTGGCAAATCTTATCCTAACAAAAGCCGACCAAGTATTGCTGTTGTTGTGTGTTGACCAGGTATTGTGGATAGTGATAGATTGGGAGAAAGGCATTCTCCTGCCCTTATCCTTGTATTTACGGACGACCCCTAATGTCTTCTTCTTCCATACTTCTCTATTACTCGCCATCTTAGCAGTCACATCATTTCTAACCATATCATCCATCACACAGCCCATCCACCGCTTCTTCCTCTACTCTTTTAGTCATCCACATTCATACTCAACATTTTCCGTACGACATTCTTCTCACTCGTTCAATGAGGTGGTTGTTTTAAGAATCGCGTTACTGCACTATTTACAACTTTCGCATATAAGTTGTATAACCTGTGCCGTCTCTTATTTCTCTGTGAAATGATGTCATACATTGTTCTACAATGTGTAATTTATAGTACACTATAATATTAATATTAAACAGTAGATACAAATTAAACATAGAGATGTTAAATTAAAATAAAACATCTAATACAATGATATTACTTGTATAATTTGAAGTTCTGGACCATCTCTACTAATTTACGTACGGTTTCCTTGAGTGGATGTTTTGATAGATTTGCAAATTTTGCATTACAAAATATGTCAGAAACAGACAATTGACCGACCACTGGACCGTTTTTGTAATAGTACCAGATAAGCCCCAAAAGTGCTGTCTTATTCTAATTTTTTCATTCGATAGTATGTCGATGGCGGCACGATAATTAAACTATTCTTCTGACTCAAACATGTTCTTCATCCTTACATTCACTAAATGGCTACAGTCTTCATACTTTTTTTCTACAGCATACGCTGCATGAGCACTTATTAATACAGACATAAAACGTATAAAATTACAACTTTCCCACCCTGTTACACTGCACTAGTTTTACAATAACCCACAAACTGAGTAAAAACTTCTCGTCACTAAATCATTCAATTTTCAACTCTAAAACACACGAATAAAGTCTTTACAAACTGCAAATTTAGCGCAGCAAAATCGTTGATCGATCAATGTCCCTTCCATTGATTATTAAGATTTTTAAGCCCTTATTTTCTAAGCAATAAAGTTGCAACTTGTTTCGTTTATCTGTTTACTTATCTACCCACTATCGGATGTCAGTAGAAGATAACGGATGAGGTTCACTGCGCATGTCACACAGTTTGTTTTTACTGTGCCATGACATTCGCGCGCTGACGCTTGCCGCGTGCGCACGTCTACGGAGACGACGGTTATTTCTTATCCTAATTCGAAAATTAGTCACGAGTGCTTTGTAGAATTGTGTTGTGCGTACTTTAGTATCAGTTGACGTGTTTCATTTTAGTTTCTGTGAATTTTAAATAGGTTATTTTATAAGTTTGTGTTTATAAAATCATGTGACAGTTGAAAACTGAGCTTTAAAATAATATAGCGATTTATCAAAGAATCCATCAATAAAACTTTTCTTAACTGTGACAGTGACTGTGTTTCGTCTAGGAAAACTAAATATTCCAAAATGCGCCGACAGAAAATGAACATAGACCCGGATCTAGGAGACTTGGAAGAGATGCTAGCCCACGTCCAGACTCAACTAGAACACGAAATAGACCTGGAAAAGGAATCCAAGATGCCTTCCTTAACAAACATACAGGAATCCCCGAAAATGGTAAAGAGAACATCTTCTTTCAGTCGAACAGATACTTATGACTACCGTCGAACCGCCCCAAGGCCTCCTCCAGCCCGTTCTGACTCAGGCAGTCGTTCTCTGAACGGTAACTTTGGAGAATATAGAAACGGAAGCGAGGATTATAATAAAGAGGAACAACAGTACTCCACGCCTGAAATAAACGGCAAGTTTAAAGGCTCTCAAACCAGTTTGAAGTCTGATGAAGGATCTCAGAGCTCCTTGCATTCGTTTAGATCAGAACCTATATCTAGGCTATCAGTGATGAGTTTGCAAGAGAAAAGGGGATCGTATGCTTCTTTAAATGGAAGACATTCGAAGACTGCTACGCTGCCGAGGGGTTACGGATCCACGAAGGAGAAGAACTGGGAAGAATATTGGGCTTTGTAAGTAGTTTGAAATTTATTTAATTTATCGAAGTTTCTGAAAAGATAAAGTTATTTTATGTTTTTCTATCTCAAGTAAGATTGGCTGTTGATATTTTTGACTAAAACAACGTTGATAGTAGTAGATACAAGTTCAGGTCAGGATCAGGCTTTTAGAAACTGGGGTAATTAATGTTTATCGGCTTCAGTGCATCGACTACGAGTTCCACTATATTTTACTCCATTATGAATATGTCTGTCTAGTCATGAAAGCAGAACGCACTTTCGCATGTATTATAGTGATGATTTGAATGATACAGCTTTTACACGAGACCATCGTAATTTTAGGTTCAATAATGACATTATTGTCAACCATAATGTTTGTAGTAGTCCACTGCCAGTTATAGTCAAACTTTCGTTGTTACTATGCAAGAGACTATCGTAGTTTTGGGTTCAATATCATCATTATCAACCATAGTGTCCGAACTTGTTCTCTACTGGTCACCTGTATTACCAACTGTGTTTCTGAACTCAATCGGTGAACACTTAGGTTTAGTAATGCAATTTTTAAGAAAGGTCAGGTGCTTAGTACTAGCAACCGCCTTACGTGTATGACTAGATGTATGAAAGTGGACGAGGCGCAAGGAGTATATAAGGATCGTGGCAGGTGGCGCTCTGAGGTTCTTCCCTACCCCCATGGGAAAATGGCATGAATTTATGTTTTTGTTTTATGGAAGTTCAACTATGGTATCCGTAATAGTTTAACTACAGGTCATAAGGTTTAAACTCAAATCTTCAAAATTACATTATTCTCATCAGTATTACTCGTGCGTACTTCTCGACTGACGTGATGGTGATAGTCTACAAATGGCGGTCGTTGATGTAACAAAACACTGAGGATCTTATGCTCAGGCGCAGCCTCATTGAAACGTAATATCATCTGACTGGTGTTCTGATAACGATGGGTTGGATTTAGATCGATAAGGTAACCGTTGCTCTCGTTTTGATAAAATTAATCTTGTTTGTGAATATTTTGTCATTTTGTATAAATGTGAAATCTCTTGCCGGATTTTAGCCTCCGACATCTCATTGAGAGGAAGGATGGCTGTTTCCCAGCTGTGGGAACATTATGTGCCGATTATATTATTGTGATTATAATTCATAAATATTATTTTCTGTGTGAGCTGGTATATTCTATGGAAATACATAGGGCTCCCCTCATCCTATAGATTTCTAAATCTATATTCACTGCCTTTTCTAGCCAATCAATCTATCATGACTGAATGTAATTTAATTAGCAGTACAAGCATATTTTCTTCAACGTTTATGTATATTTCTCATGTAAATAAGCAAATAACTTCCAGCGGTAGATTTTTCTACGTACAGGTATGTACCAGAGTTACAGTAATAATTTCAGATTGCTATATTACCTCCAAAATCTACTTCTAAATTATAGTCTCCGTCTAATGCATCCATTAGACCGTTTTGAATTGTAACATTCACGATCTACCGGCCATTATTATGGCTGTTCTGACTCATATATTATGGGCTTTAATGTGCATTCACAGAAATAATTGTAGTACTTTCACTTTTTTGTCTAAAATGCATCAAATGTTTCCGATTTCTATAGAAAGGCTTACAGCATTCGAAATAATACTATTATAGTATTGTCTATCCCTATTTTTACTGCGTAAGGATGTATTATTATAAGCCGTTTCTTTCCCAATTTTTTTCGTCTTCCTAGTGGTGTTTTTTACATGGGTATTAGAAAAAGGTTGTGTTCTTACAGCTACTTTTTTGTTTGTCAGGGGAATGACCGTATCGTGGGCTGTTTACGGTTTTGTCTGTGATTGTTTTTATGGTTCGGAGAATTTAGACTAATTAGTTGTTTTTATAGTTCAATTGTGTTACGTTAACTTTAACTTAAAATGTTTGGTCTTTTAAACTAGAAACACATCCTTAGGAAAACGACTAGGCTATTAAAGAGTTTGAAATACTTGTAATGAATGTAGGAGTGTAGGCTATGTAACGCATTATTGCCTATACTTATTTGTTGTTTATACCTATAATATAAACTAAAATAGATTATGTCGTGCCTTGATGATTCACCTATTATAAGTACATTTGCCTGTCTATGTTTATGGCATGTGGTATTTTGCCGGCATTTGCAGGAAATCCGTATATTCTCAGCTCATAGCAAACCACATTATTAATTTTGTTATGACCTGAACTGACTGATTCTTCTTGTAATGTACTTAACATCTTGCATGTTTCTGACAAATAAATGAACTCTGAACTAAATACCGGGATACATTCCAGATAAAAAACCTACACAGTTTTAGGTCATTACCATTGTATGTATCATCTTTATCATCATTCGAATTTATTATCTCAATTTATTTGGAGTCGTCTCACTATGTGATATTTTTCCATACTTCTCTATTACTCGTCATCTCAGCAGTCACATCCTATCTAACCATATCATCCTTCACACAGCCCATCCATCGTTTCTTAGTTTTACTCTTATAACCATCGACATTTATACAACGTGTAACAGATTAAGCGCAATACCTCAGACACCCCAATTAGAATATTAAATTATAAGTCTAAAACAACACCCGTAATTAAATAAATTTAAACCAAACGTGGTCGTTTTTTATAAAATACTTATCCTTACTAAACGCAAAACGTATGTGCAGCAACATGCCTACACACACACACTCATGCAATGTTAGCAGCCGACGCGACACGCACATTCGAGCGCCCGCCAGCTGACCATAGCTGTAGGCATTAGATGTGCGTTAGTTCAATGAACGAATTTTACTACGTACCTAAAATGTCACAGACTGATATTATGAATGAATAGGTAACTTGATAGGTACTTAATTGAGTTTACAGTGTAATGATTGATAATTTTCTAGCAAGTGAAATTATCAACATGAAAACTAACTACTAAGACTTTACGCTTAGTACTTAACGGGGATGCATTTACAACCGCGACTTTTTACCCGAACTACGAAACTAACGAAGGGCGAAGCGCCCGGACTCCGTGTGGCACACGCGGGTAAAAAGTATTTATCTCAAATGCGTAACTTTCGCGATATTATTAGCTACCTCTGATAAGCGTGTTTACTGCTAATTACGTGAAACAAAAATCAGTGCTTACAAGATTTTAATCACGAACAGCAAACTTCGCTGCGCCTACTTACTTTGAATATGGCCGGCCGGCAGCCCGGAGGTAGCGCGCGCGCGCTATCTCAAAGGGTCGCCGGTTTTGTGCATTCTATCTTTCACATTATTCTTACGGTAGGTACATTTGCAAAGGACGTAAGCTCGTAGGGACCAGAAAATTGTCTACTACCTATTTCGACATTTCTCAACAAATCATTTAGTGAGACATGCGGAATACAAATCGGTCGTGCATTTCAATAAGCCTTATTATTTGGACGGAAGGTTTAAATTCTCTTACATCAACTGTTTTATTAAACGCGCTCTAATTCAAATGTAAAATCATCATCATCATCTGCCTAGCCTTTTCCCAACTGAATTGGGGTCGGCTTCCAGTCATGCCGGATTTAGCTGAATACCAGTATTTTACGCAGAGCGGCTGCCTACCAGACCTCCACAACCCATTAACTGGGTACCTAACACGGTATTTCATGGCAAGACTGGAGTCAGATTTACTGGCTTCTGAGTTTCTGACTATCCCGACTGCCAAAGATCAACCAATGACAGCCGGGACCAACGGCTTAACGTGCTTTCCGAGGCACGGAATCATCTTTTTATCAGACAATCAGGTGATTCAAGCCTGCAATGTCCTAACCAAACTGGAAACAACTTCACAAAGTATGCCTCCCGTAGGAATCGAACCCACGACCACCGGGTCACAAGGCAAACGCCTAAACCACTCGACCACGGAGGCAGTTAATTCAAATGTAAAATGTTTTGATATTATTCATGTGCACGTGTGTATCATGGTCATGGACCTAAAAATTAGGTTTTGCATTTAAGTGTGTTTGTTCCATTTTAGCGGCGCCAACGGTGAGTGCCTAGTTCTAATGTAGGCATTACCTTTGGCCGTATGAACGATAGTTAAATTACCTACCGAACATTAGCTAGATGTGATATTGATAAGCGATTTGACCGTGTAGGTAATTTTTTTTTCTATTAAACTTTCACAGGCTTTGAATTTAGTCTCTACGCACCGCGCCGCGCGCCGCTGCTTCCTATCTTTCAAGATTGCACCCCCGCGAATCCCGCGATCCCTCTGATAAGTTCGTTGTGTTTAGGTAGGTCCAGTTTATTGTTTGTACTACAAAAATATGCAGAGACGAGGGAGTGTTAGAATACAATCGTAGATATTGATAGGAAGAAGTAGGTACTTACAGAACTGGACTATTTACACTTAACACTTAGGTCTTTAATTTGCACTATTTCTGCGATCCACTTTCATTAAAGTACATGCCAACACGCGTGAAGGTACTCTCGTCCGTCCAAAGAATGTTCTGTTGCCAGTTCTCCAACAACCACCTACTGAATTCCAGTCGTGGCAAGTTGTCGGCCGGCGTTAGGTCTTGACACCGTCGAAGATGGTATGGGTGTTCACCATCAGCACGCAACGTTCGCCACACGTACATGTGACTGCAGTCGAACTGGGGTGCTGTTTCTCTCGAGCTGTCCTCTGGATGTTCGTCGAAATGGTCGAGAATACGCTCTTGCAGACGAGTAGTCCGCACATTCGTCCCTCTGTCCAAAGCCGTATTAGGAAGGAACGTTCCCGAGTCCCTCAGTCGCTGAGTTGCAGCCAGCATCGTCCTGGCACTCACACTGCAGCCAAAACGGTCATTGAACTCCCGACAAGCTAACGCGACATTATCAAGACAGCGAGCCAGGGTTCTCACCATCTCCGTGTATTGTACGTTGGTGTACCGGAAAGCCATCGCGCACGGGATCAAAAATGTCACGGAAGTAAACTGAAGAACAACTACACTAGGTCGCTACCGGCGGATGACTAGCTTTTTAATGTTAGGTACTCATGTTATTCGGCGGTAGCGGCGGCGCGTATTTCGGCATTTCGCAGAAACGTCAAAGAGGTTGCCGACAAATGCTTTATTTCTTTGCAATAAGTTCCAAATTTCTTCAAATTCAATAATTTTATTTTGTAATAATGCCTAAAATTTGTTTGTGTTGTGTAGGGCTACTCTGATGACCGCACTAAGTTTGGTCGTGCATTCAAACAAGCCTTACTCATTGGAGATAAAGTTAAAATTCCTGTAAATTACCTATTTTATTTGACGCACACTACCTTAATTGTAAAATGCAATGATATTATTTACGTGTGTGTATTACGACCTGTGAGCGAAATACAAATAATGTCGTGCGTTTATGTAGCCTTCATTGCTCTGAGTTAAGGTTTCAATTTCCTTGAATTAAGGATTGTATTAATTTGTCATGTTACTGTGTTTCTAATTTAAGTCATATAAAAGATTTTTCCGTCAAAATTTAACACATATTTTTGATGACGGAAATCGATTCAGAAGCCGATTCTGAACAAACTACTTTCAGGAATTGCGTTTATTCTGTTACACGTTGTATAGACAAAGTGATGAATATAAATGTTGATGATGAGGGAGAGGAAGACCAAGGAAATAATGGTTGGTTTGTGTGCGGAATGATATGAAAGAAAAAGGGATGATAGTGTGACGGTTGACAGGGATGGTAGAAAAAAAGTGTTGCGCCGACCCCAAATAACATGGGACAAGGACATGAAGATGATGATTCATACAGAAAAAGAAAAATATTACAAAATGTGGATTGAGAATACAGATAACTGTATCCAACTTACTGTCAATACATGAATAGAGCCAAGTCAACACGCAACGTGAAACAAGCTACCTGACACTTGTCTGTTTCATTTCGCCGACGATTTTCACAACACGACCATTCCTTAAACGCTGTTGCTGTGCGCTTTTGTTTTATTAACACCTATTTTGTCGATATTATCAAATGAACTGCATTATCATCTTCCTGCTCTTATCCCAAGTTATTTGGGGTCGGTGCAACACGTTTTCTTCTCCTCTATCCCATTTCAACGTTTAAACCGTCATTCTCTACCCGTTATTTCATATCTTTTGGCCCCTTTATCCCAATATAATCTTATACTGCTCCTCTAATAAACCCTTGCCTGGTTGCCTAGTCTAGCTCTTCCTTTATAATCTCATAGCTCTTTACTGTAACATTGTATTTTTCACTATCAACTTTCGCATCTTCCTTCTGTGATCTGCTGCTGTGCGCTTTTATTTGTCACTTTTCCATCGACATCTACATGACAACTGGACTTGGTATTTCCTGGCTAATCGGCCCCTCATCTGACCTTCAGCTTCCGTGGGAAGATGGGCAGGTGTGTACCTTTAAGGTCATTGGCGACACGTGCGAATGGAACTGGTTTTGTGAAGGGCTGTGTCGTCTGTGGCGAATACAATGTAGTTTTGTTATTTTAAACCTTACGGCTTACTGGGGAACGATGTTGCAGGAATTTATTCTTATGAAAATCGTATGAAGACAAAGTTGAAGTTACTTTAAAATACTTTTTTGAGAGTTAAATAGCGATGTCGGTTGGAAATTTGAAATAAAATATGCAATCAACGTGATAATTTTATTGACTGCATAAATAAATTTAAATAAATAATAATAGTACAAAACAGACGGCATGAAAGACTTAAACGAAATAGCACATCAACATGTAGATACCCCTCCATTTAGTCCTTCCATTTTAAAACAAAAAAAAGCCAAACAAGCCAAAAGCCAAATAAGCTAAACTAAATACAATGAAATAAACTATTTTTCCAAAATCAGTATTACAAGATAATGTAACTCGTATCAGAATTATACAAGGAATATTTACAATACAAACATTCGCTGCATCTATTTAGAAAACCACACGTTTCCATCAACGTTATGCAAGATCCTCATTAAATGAGGATACAGTTGTTTAAAACACGATCAACGCAAGGATACAAGAAGGAAATCGTGAAAAAAGGCACTCACGAAAACTTGAAGGCATGCACGAATTAGGCGTGTTGTTTTTTCCCTGATTGAATTTGCTGGTCCACTCATTTCAATTTCATTGAAGATGACTCAGAGTTTTTATTGTTTTCGAAGGTTGTGTGCATCATTATTTTAATTTTGATTGCATATTTGCGTACAATAATTCATGATTATTGTCCTGCCTTCATCCCAATTTATTTGAGGCGCAGCCTGTTTTCTTCTTTCATACTTCTGTGTTACTCGACGTCTCAGCAGTCACCTCCTTTCTAGCCATAGGCATTGCCCTTCACACAGTCCATCCATAACTCAGAAACAAAAGCGACAACTGAAATAATCAAATTTTTTTTCTGTATAAATATAATCCTGTATAAGTTATAATCTTATTCATAACGTTTTCCTACTTACTACGCAGTACCCAGGGTTTGCACCGCCCTTTCTATCTCTGGTTTACTCTCATAAAATGGTATCTCTCCACTCGCATCCATCTTGTTAATTTCTTATAAATACAGGAAAATATTTATTTTGTAATCATACAATATTTTAGGCAAGACCTACTGCATTTTCTTCACTCCATGCTAAGGCCCGGTATCCACCAAAGCGGAGAGGAGAGGAGACGAGAGGAGATGTGCCGCGAAGCTGGCAGGTTATTTCCACCAAAGCGGAGAGGAGATGTGTTGCGGAGAGGAGATGTGAGCTGTGTGTAGCAGAGATGTGAGCTGTGAGAGATCGAAAACAGTCAAGTGCTGTCTACGGAAGGAAGACGCCATGTCGTTACAAAAGTTATATCTGAATTGCATTTATAAGTGCTTAAAAGTGTATTCCAAAGACACGGATATTTTTTAACCACTTCATTGAAATGTTCGTCATCCATTTTGCAAACTGAAAATATAAAAATGGACGACACACGCTTGCATTCAAAGCCAGTCAATCGAATGACGCTTTCGGCCCGAAAGCGTCATTCGATTGACTGGCTTTGCGTGCCTCGCACATCCCGAAAGTTTCGGGATGTGCGAGGCGCGCGGAGAAGGCAGCGGGGTGAGGGGTGCGCGAGCGCGTGCGCCGCCCGGCCGCCCGACTAGACACTTCTCCGCTCTGCCGCGCCGCTTGCTCGCTCGCTGCACAAAATTCTATAGAAAAATGAAACATCTCCTCTCCTCTCCGCTTGACCCATTTCCACCAAAGCTAAGCGGAGAAGAGATGTGGAAATAACGAAATCGGATTGGTTTATTCAAACACATCTCCTCTCGTCTCCTCTCCTCTCCGCTTTGGTGGATACCGGGCCTAACATTCTGTATAGCTCTTTTCGCGCGTTTCCAAAATTGAAACTAACGCCATCTTTTTAATTTTCAATACGATTTACAAGTCAGAGCTCTCCTGTTAACAAAATTCATCTTCTGTGGAAGCGACAAGTCAACAACGCCACCTGGCGTATGATTTATGAACTTGTTAATAGTCTAGCTAGGGGTTGCATCGCGTATCCGTGTCGACGCATCCGCCTGCCCGTTTACATAGTTCCGAACTGGAGGCGCTGATTTACGTTACGAGTGCCCGTGGCGAAATAGTGAACTAATGTGTTGTGTACTGGATATGACATGTTTGCTGACAGCGCCATTATGCTGTTGTTGGGGAAGTGTTGGGTTGTTTCTGCAGGATTGCTGTTTTCTATTAATTGGTAGTCTTTCTAGGGTTATCAGATGGCGTTGTTATGGTTTTTTGACAGCATATTGAACTAGTAAATGTATTGGATGTGCTATCTTCCGTTGCAAACAGCGCCACTATGTGGCATTCAGTGTTACTTAGTTACGTGTTTGGCAGTTTCATAGGATTGCTTTCATGCAGTGATAGTTAGTCTTTCTAGGGTTGATCAGATGGCGTTGTTATTTATTTGGGCGTGTCTCAGATGGTGTAGATTTGAGAAATTGTAAAAAAAAAAAACTTTTTTATCTGAAATCGTCAGATTTGAGAAATTGTTAAAAAAAAAACTTTTTTATCTGAAATCGTCAGATTTAGTTTTTCTTTTGTGCGCCGAGCCAGAAAGATAAGTAATGTATCATTGTACAAGGAACAGATAACGCTTCATATATCCGCGTTATTTTATTCCAAAAAGTGATTGAAAAAACCAAATTTAATTTTGCAGTTGATTACAATTAAATTAGTCAGATAAAATAAATAATGAAGTTGTTCTAGTTATTTGCCAAAGTATACGAACTCAGAAACCTCATTAATTAGTACTGATCCCAGTTTAACAGCACATTAGGGACCGAGTCGACCCATGAATAATTTATTGTTTGTCGAGTTTAACAGGTGCTTTGTTAACCACGTGCTTTATGGCTTCTAGTCTTTAGTGAATTAATATTAGCTTTGTGACTTACAATTGGATGGTAAGGAATCAAACATCAACATCAACAGGAAGTCATGATAAGTTTTGGGGATCATCAAGATCATTCTCTTGTATGTTTTTTTTACTTATCCGTTACTAAGTAACTGATAACAAAAAAAACGTAAATTTTGACCTTGCAAAAGGGCTGATACCAGCCTTATTTTCTTCTTCTTTTGTTTAACATGGAATTAGTCTTCCCGCTATAAACAAATGTGCTGTTTGAATCTGGGCGTGGTTGTAGGGCTCCAGGGAGCACCGCATAAATGGGAATTAAATTATTTCTGCAGCTCTAGGATGTGGTGCCTCTAGAGGCACTTGATATTATGAAGCGGGTCTACGGCTAACTGATTATGATGATTTTTCAGTCTGTTCTTGCATGCATTTTCTACCATCAGTATGTTCTCTTTTACTGTGTTTTTAATTTTAATTGTTCATTCAATGAATGTATATTCACATGAATTTCAGCCTTATTAATGTTTTTAAAAATAATGTTGAGCTATAACCGAAGTAGGCAGGCTTTACGTCCTTGATTGATGTAAGTATAGTGCATGTTTTGTATTAGTAATCCACACACGTTTTCCATGTTTTATGTCCAGTTAAGGACAATGGGTTGGTTACAATAATTAAAGTAGAATAAACACATAATATTAATATTACAGTCAATTAACAGCACAATACTACTTAATAAAACATTATTTCTATAATTCACACGAATGTTTTGGTGTCAAAATCACCACTAGTTCAAAAGCTCAATAGCGCACTGGGGTATCAGCAGTGAAGAATGAATAATTTATGAGCTGCAGCCGGCACTCGGCGGGCTATCAAACAAACATTTACCACTTGCTTGGGGACTTCCACTCTCCTGTGGTTTATGGAACGTTGCCAATAAGGTGTTACAACTAAGTTATGCGTTTCGAAATTCTTGCATTTGAGAATATGAACTTACTTCGTTGGGTTAACTTCTTAACTTGGGTTACTTGGAGATTTCGTGTTAGTATGGCGATTTAGGTAAGGTTAGCATTGATATTTTAAAGTTTAGCCAAAAATGTATTCCAAAAACATTTTACTTTTTTTATTTTTATTTGCGGTGTCTTAACGTTGACAAGCGACTACCAGGTCAAAATGAACTCGAAATGAAAGAAAATAGGTGAATAGACAACTACAAAAAAAAACTCGTGGTTTGACGGCTTTTCTAATTATGCATTTAGTTTATTGGCAAAAAAAAAACACTATCGATTTATTTAAGGCTAAATTAAGAAGAGTTTTACCAGATTTAGCGTTGCGAAAACACTATAAAAATCCATCGAGACGCCGAAAAGCTGTAGCGAGATTAGCTTCTATGAATAATGTATGATTTGCAACGTGTTATCAAACAACCATGTGTTTGGCGACATCCAAATCTTCTGTGGTTTACTGGAATTCATGTTACAAGCAGCATGGGGATAATGCAACCTTCTTCTTCAAAAGAAGGATCATTTCATCAAAGGTGACCTTTGATGAAATGATCCTTCTTTTCTTAAAAGGATTTTTTTGTTTTCTGAAAACGCATTCCGTATTCCTTCCAAAATTTTGTAAAACAGAAATTGCCTAAAGTTGAGGATAAAAGAGGTCAACTTGTCCCCTTTCGAACAGCTACTGCAGTTGCGGAAAAGTGATTCAAGAAAAGCGTCATATGAAAGCTACAAGTGGTCGGGAAGCGACAATGATGCTTTGTCGCCTTCAACAACTTTAAAGTTTAACTTTCTTTGTTTTATCTTGTCATAAAGTGTATTCCTTTGCTCTCTAAATCATATTTTCAAATCTTTAGTTATCAAATACAAGTCATTCAAATACATATCTGCCATAAATTCACCCACCACCCCGAAACATATTGAAAAAAAAAACAAAGTTTACACAAAGGAAATGGCGTACCATGCATCTCAATAATAAACATAGCAACAGAATATTGATCTCCCTGTAATAATTGTACTCAGAGCTGCAACGGGGTTGGCCGGAACTTTCTAGACCTGACACTAACCCTTAGTACGCATGTTCGGGGCCCCGGCCGGCCGGGCTGGCTGTTTGGCTTGTTACTATAAATAAATCAAAACGCAATACCTGGTTCCCCTCTTGCATTAAATCAATCATACGATGCGCGCGTCGTCTAGCTCAGTCGAGCCTCCGCCGGGATGCAAGGGCCACCAACTAGTGTCGCGGACGCCTTCCTCGACAAACGGTTGTGCCTTATCAATATTCTACAATTTTTGAATTTTAGTACAAACTCTCACCTGTGATCATTTTGTAACATGTAAGATATAGTGAGTAATTCTTTAAAAAAAATTGCCGCGTTTTTTTTAATGGTGGTTTTCAGTGAAGGACATTTCGTGTAGCTATTTTTAGACGTCTCATCGATTTTTTCTTTGTCTTTCAAGTTTTTATTTCGCTTTTTTATTGGTTTAAGTGCAGTTTGGGAGCCGATTTCAACAGAATTCCGGTAAATATCCCCATATCTTATTAGATTTCCATTTTTTTAATGATAAATATTTTATTTCGAAATTTTTCAAAAAAATTTGATCAGTAAGTTGGTCAAAATAGGATGCTTCGCCTACTAAAATCTGCCTCTTTAAATTAGAGACAATGATTAAATACTGTGTCTGTAAATGGTGAAACCATTTTTTGGCGACCTTTTTTCTGCCATCCTACACATGGCTAGCATCTTTCACAAGTTACACATCTTTCAAAACTTAAGTTGCCGCGAACCTGTTGCTGTAAGCAGCGTCGGCGTCAAGCTTAAACTGCTTAAAAACTTAGCAGACAAAACAATGGAAATAGCGCTAGTAGTAGTCAAATAACCTAGTTAAATCAGCCTTCAGCAGTAAATAGTTTTAGTAATTAGTATAACTGAAAAGTAGGAACTAATAAAATGAAATTGAACTTCACAAGTTCTCAAAATTTATAAAACATATTAATTAAGTTAAAGTAATAAGAATTGCTTTATTAAGCAAATAATAGGTTATTTTTCTTTTGTCAGATTAAACTTTTGTCATGCTGTCTAAATGGTAAAAGTTCTTTGTAACTGAATATGTAAAAGTTATTTTTGAAAATCCCTTGTCAAAAAACACAGCAAATTAAGGATTTCATCTGATAGAAGACTCCTGATTTTGCAGGACAACTACCCTGCATCCGAAAATGCTCATACGGCCTCTACACTCATAGGAACCACAGACGGTTGCAGTTATGTGCGAACTGAACTAAATCTCGCGATCTCGCGAGATCTCGTACAAAAATTGTACCAGACTCAGTCTCGTAAAATATGGACGCGGTTGTATTCCCTACTTTTCACGATGCAATACTGTAATAAAATATCAAAGTCGCGGTTAGCCTTAAGGTTAGAAATTCGCAGCAATGCATATAAGTAGGCAGGCGGTTGTAAGAATGCGCGAATTCAGTGGGTCGGCGCTTTGGCGACTTAGGGGTTTGGAACTGGGTTCTCTCAGATAGAGGTGGTAAATGCGAAATCTGGGGTTTAGAAAGGAAGGTACGTTTCTTTGCTAAAAATTGCAACTCATTAGTAAGCACTTTTTAATTGTGATGTTACTTCCTCAACAGTGTTCCATTTCAAATGTTTTAGACGTTCCTAATTTCACATCGTGTATCTCGATGATATGTTTCTGTAAGATGTCATAAGTGGGAATTGATACTAATTTTCTTTGTAAGTGAATATGTTTGTGAAAACGTGTTTTTATAGAAATGCAGTGAAGTGGTGTAAGATGTCGTAATTTAGGTATTTAAAAAAAAAAATTGATAAGTTTGGTTAACCATAGTTCTTTGTTCTATAAAATGTGACGCAGTTTATGCATTGATCTTAATTCCGGGAAATGGATGGTGGGAGGAACAACATGGTTGATATAACCTGCTATAGGTAGCAGCTCTTCTACGCATGTGCATAAATCTGGGGTGAGTCGCACGAGCCTCGCGAGCCCTAGGCTTTCGTTACAGTCTAGCTCGGAACTCGGCTGCGATCGATCGTGAGTTATTCTTATTAGTGATCACACCGTGTGTCGGATTACGCTAAAAGCGTAAAGAACTAAGACTTATGTGATGGATTATGTTTATTAGTGGATAATTATTGAATTTTAGTGATCGTACATATTAAGTTAGTGGTCATTTTTTAAGTGTAGTGCGTAGTAAGTAAGTGAGCTTGTATTTGTGATTGAAATAAGTGCAGCTTAATTTCGAGTACACAATCTTTTTTTACACAACGCACCCTGGGCGGGGAGGTGAAGAAGGGTGCGGGGATGATTTCCAAAATGGCGGCTATGACATATGAACTTTAAAACTGCCCCGACATGTACTGCGCATGTCCAATATTGGCCGGGGCTCGATCCAATTAAGGGTATAGGTGCGGGAGAAGGAAAGAGAAGGCGGATTATTCGGAAGTGTAAAGAGAAGTGAGAGCGCGTTTGCAGTGACTGATATTTATTTGTAACAATTTCCTGCGATTGACTAAGCAGGTGAACCAATTGAGACTAGAAGTATTAGGTAAATTCAAAACGGTAAAAACGCTAAACTTAGCAACTGCTAATATGTGAAAATCAGCTGCTGCTAATATGCGAAAATCAGCTGCTGCTAATATGCGAAAATCAGCTGCTGCGCTTAAAATGCGATTCCATTCAGTCTGTGCTAACGCAAGGACACATAAAATTATGGGACGAAATTTGAAAAAATGTAAAATGGCTGCCGCTTGGGCAAAGCAAATTAAAATAAAAGCGATCCGCCGTGGCCTTAAGCAGCGATTGAAAACTGCAGACAAATACAAGGGCCAATTCAAAGAGCTGGCCAAACGTTTGGGGCAGTTACAAATGAAACCTGCAATTCGAAAGCTACCTGAGGTAGATTTAAATGGGGGTAGATCACTCACTGAAAACAACAATACAATTATTACGCATGAGTATTTCGAAATGGCGGTCGCAAGTGCTGGGAAACGACGAAACGAAGCTTTTGGCGGACTGCAATGTAAAACTCATACATATACCTCACAGAAAATTAAAATGACTGATGTCACGTGGGGTAGACGCAGGCAATACCGCGTAATGGCTTCAGTTGCCTAAACATAATTTTCGTTTAAGTGAATAAAATTTTATTAGTTGTAGTTAAGTGTCGTGGTCGTGAATATTAAATAAGAAAAAGACAATGTGCTACCTGTTTTGTTGTATTAGTTGTATATTTGCGAGAAGAAAAAAACGAGATAGTGATAGTGAACATGACATTTATGCAGTTGATATATTTTTGTTAGTGGGAAAAGACCTGCAAGCTTCCTCCGGGCGTGTATGTGGTGGACACTGGACAGTATGTACTTCTTGCTTAATCACTTAATCTTCAGCTTCTAAGCTTCCATTGTTCGTGTTTCGTTTTATGATTTACCATCACCAATAAGGCTGATTTAATTCGATTGATGCAAACTCATCGTAACCACCATTCTCAACTGTGCTATTTCCAAAACGATATTTTATTTTTCCGGTCATCACTCATAGAGGCGAAGCTGTCTGAGATCACACACGCGTATTAGAATTTCGTTTGACACTTTTCAGTAACTTCAATGAAGAACGCGTCACTTGATAACTCACTTAGAACACTTAGAGGGCAGCTGCATCGCGAGTACCACCATGACTAGAATTCCAAGAAATGGTAGCGTTGAAAACGGGTGTGCCGCGTACTGCGCAGAAATTAGTGGGTGGGACATGCGCGCGCATCCGAACTGAAGGTTTCTTTGTTTCCCTACTTCCTGAGCAGTTCAAATTGTCGACCGCCTGCTTCGAATGTAACGGCCGTTACCAAGTAGGAGTGCCACACCCGCGCAACTGAAGTGAAGTTTTTTTTGTGTGAATGGACTTGGGATGCGTGAATCAATTTTGAATCCCCTTTTCCATGACTTTTGAATGTTTGTGAGTAGTGCCTTATTAATGCAGGCAAATGTGGGTGTAGGAAGAGTTTTAAAATAGCGGGCATGCTTCCTCGCCCCTCGCCGTCGAGATGCGCGCGCATCGAAATCGGGCTTTTCTTTGTTCAAGCTAGGTGCGCCGAGCTGGTTAGCACGGGCAATGGTCACTCTAGCCCGGATCGTGGGAGCTGGCAGTCGTTTGAGACAGTACCCGAAATAATCTTAAGTTTTAGGAATTCACTGCTTTTGTAGTTTTCATCGGTGCATTTGTGTATATCGTGGATACGCTTATTCCGTTATGCGTGGAGTTAAAGAATGTTTTAAAAAAAACCGGTGTTATTCTCTCAAATATCTCAGTACGAATTAAGAACTCATTTTTTTCGCGAACAATTAAATAATAATCTTTTTTTTTAAATACATTTGCACAAAACGCACCCCGGGCGGGGAGGTGAAGAAGGGTGCGGGGATGATTTCCAAAATGGCGGCTATGACATATGAACTTTAAAACTGCCCCAAGATGTACTGCGCATGTCCGATATTCGCCGGGGCTCGATCCAATTAAGGGCGCATAGGTAATGCGGGAGAAGGAAAGGGTAAATAAATAAAATAAAAATAAATAAATATCCCTGGACATTTCACACAGCACCATCTAGTCCCAAGCTAAGCAACCTAATGCTTAGGGTAGGGGGATTATTCGAAAGTGTAAAGAGTAGTGAGTGCGCGTTTGCAGTGTCTAATATTTTTTGTAACCTGCGATTGACTAAGCAGGTGAATCAATTGTGATTATAGAACTATTAGCTAAATTCATAACGGTAAAAACGCTAAACTTAGCAGTTGCTAATATACGAAAATCAGCTGCTGCGCTTAAAATGCGATTCTATTCGATCTGTGCTAACGCAAGGACCAAGGACACAACGTTGTGGGACGATATTTGAAAAAATGCAAAGTGGCTGCCGCTTGGGCAAAGCAAATTAAAATAAAAGCGATCCGCCGTGGCCAAATGCAGCGATTAGAAACTGCAGACAAATGCAAGTGCCAATTCAAAGAGCTGGCCAAACGTTTGGGGCTGTTACAAATGAAACCTGCAATTCGAAAGCTACCTGAGGTAGATTTAAATGGGGGTAGATCACTCACTGAAAACAAAAATACAATTATTACGCATGAGTATTTCGAAATGGCGGTCGCAAGTGCTGGGAAACAACGAAACGAAGCTTTTGGCGGACTGCAATGTAAAACTCATATACCTCACTGGAAACTAAAATGACTGATGTCACGTAGGGTAGACGCAGGCAATACTGCGTTTAATTGAATATATTTTTATTAGTTGTAGTTAAGTGTCGTGGTCGTGAACATTAAATAAGAAAAATAGAATGTGCTACCTGTTTTGTTGTATTAGTTGTATATTTGCGAGAAGAAAAAAACGAGATAGTGATAGTGAACATGACATTTATGCAGTTGATATATTTTTGTTAGTGGGAAAAGACCTGCAAGCTTCCTCCGGGCGTGTATGTGGTGGACACTGGACAGTATGTACTTCTTGCTTAATCACTTAATCTTCAGCTTCTAAGCTTCCATTATTCGTGTTTCGTTTTATGATTTACCATCACCAAACTCATCGTAACCACCATTCTCAACTGTGCTATTTGCAAAACGATATTTTTCCGGTCATCACTCATAGAGGCGAAACTGTCCGAGATCACACACGCGTATTAGAATTTCGTTTGACACTTTTCAGTAACTTCAATGAAGGACGCGTCACTTGATAATTCACTTAGAACACTTAGAGGGCAGCTGCATCGCGAGTACCACCATGACTAGAATTCCAAGAAATGGTAGCGTTGAAAACGGGTGTGCCGCGTACTGCGCAGAAATTAGTGGGTGGGACATGCGCGCGCATCCCAACTGAAGTTGTCTTTGTTTCCCTACTTCCTGAGCAGTTCAAATTGTCGACCGCCTGCTTCGAATGTAACGGCCGTCACCAAGTAGGAGTGCCATACCCGCGCAACTGAAGTGAAGTTTTTTTTGTGTGAATGGGCTTGGGATGCGTGAATCAATTTTGAATCCCCTTTTCCATGACTTTTGAATGCTTGTTTGTAGTGCCTTATTAATGTAGGTAAATGTGGGTGTAGGAAGAGTTTTAAAATAGCGGGCATGCTTCCTCGCCCCTCGCCGTCGAGGTGCGCGCGCATCGAAATCGGGCTTTTCTTTGTTCAAGCTAGGTGCGCCGAGCTGGTTAGCACGGGCAATGGTCACTCTAGCCCGGATCGTGGGAGCTGGCAGTCGTTTGAGACAGTACCCGAAATAATCTTAAGTTTTAGGAATTCACTGCTTTTGCAGTTTTCATCGGTGCATTTGTGTATATCGTGGATACGTTTATTCTGTTATGCGTGGAGTTAAAGAATGTTTTTAAAAAAATCGGTGTTATTCTCTCAAAAATCTCAGTACGAACTAAGAACTCGTTTTTCGCGAACAATTAAGTAATAATCTTTTTTTATTAATAATTTTTTACACAACGCACCCCGGGCGGGGAGGTGAAGGAAGGTGCGGGGATGATTTCGAAAATGGCGGCTATGACATGTAAACTTTAAAACTGCCCCGACATGTACTGCGCATGACCAATATTGGCCGGGGCTCGATCCAATTAAAGGCATAGGTAATGCGGGAGAAGGAAAGAGAAGGGGGATTATTCGAAAGTGTAAAGAGAAGTGAGAGCGCATTTGCAGTGACTAATATTTTTTGTAACAATTTTTTCGGTCATCACTCATAGAGGCGAAACTGTCCGAGATCACACACGCGTATTAGAAATTCGTTGGACACTTTTCAGTAACTTGAATGAAGGACGCGTCACTTGATGATTCACTTCGAACACATTAATCTAATAATTCTTTAGAGGGCAGCTGCATCGCGAGTACCTCCATGACTAGAATTCCGAGAAATGGTAGCGTTGAAAACGGGTGTGCCGCGTACTGCGCAGAAATTAGTGGGTGGGACATGCGCGCGCATCCGAACTGAAGGTTTCTTTGTTTCCCTACTTCCTGATTAGTTCAAATTGTCGACCGCCTGCTTCGAATGTAACGGCCGTCACCAAGTAGGAGTGCTATACCCGCGCAACTCAAGTGAAGTTTATTTTTTGGTGGGAATGGGCTTGGGATGCGTGAATCAATTTTGAATCCCCTTTTCCATGACTTGAATGCTTGTGAGTAGTGCCTTATTAATGCAGGCAAATGTGGGTGTAGGAAGAGTTTTAAAATAGCGGGCATGCTTCCTCGCCCCTCGCCGTCGAGGTGCGCGCGCATCGAAATCGGGCTTTTCTTTGTTCAAGCTAGGTGCGTCCAGCTGGTTAGCACGGGCAATGGTCACTCTAGCCCGGATCGTGGGAGCTGGCAGTCGTTTGAGACAGTACCCGAAATAATCTTAAGTCTTGTGCAATGCCGCATACTGTAAAGGAATTCATTGCTTTTGTAGTTTTCATCGGTGCATTTGTGTATATCGTGGATACGCTTATTCCGTTATGCGTGGAGTTTAAGAATGTTTTAAAAAAATCGGTGATATTCTCTCAAAAATCTCAGTACGAACTAAGAACTGATTTTTTTTCGCGAACAATAAAATGATAAAGTTTCAGCTTGTAAAGTGAGTCACCGATTTGCTGAACACAAAATGGCGGCGGAGTACTTCGTGGACGTTGCAGGCTATCTTTCATGCGAATCTGTGAGTGAGTCTTTCTATGTGTCCGATCGGGTATTCAAATTCTGAGGAAACTTTACAATGGCTTCAATGTACTACTAAAATTCTAAGTATTTCCCATAGAGACTGTTTCAGAAAATTTGTACATGAGTGCCACGTGGCGCCCTAGTGCGTATCAGTTGGCGCCTTATATGCGCCTTCATTAAAGTAGAAACCAAACTCACACTGAAAAAAAAAAGAAAAAATTAATGTATAGGATTTTATAGGTATATAATTATATGCGTTTGTATTGTATGTATATAAAATATAAAATTAATTAATTTGTAAATGTTATTGCACCATAAGTATACCCTCATCTGCAAATCTCGCAGTCAAAATTTGGTTTGCTGTAAGAAAACCTAATTGTTGGTTAAGCTCGCCATTGTACATAAGTTATATTATTGCAATTTGTATCCAAATTTGCTATTTTGTGTGCAATAAAGAATAAGAAAAAATACTTATAAATACAGCAGGACGGAACAAAAAAAACTTAATAGCTTGCACGTCGTGACTGTGACAACCAGGTTACCACTCAGAACGATGATGCTGTTCTACTAAATCCCATAAAGACTTAATTAAACATCCACCCTGATACAGTCAGACGGATGATATTACAAAAGCCCTCTCCACATCCTTTTGTTTGATGTTTCACCTATGTCCTTATTGGCTCTCAGTAATTAAGCCGCCAGACGGACAGGGGGAAGCTGGGGTTGCTGTATAATACCTGTCTGACGTCTGTACTCTGTACTTATGTTAGAATATTGAACTGTCTGATGAAAGGAATATTGAACTGTCTGGTGGGCGGAAATCAATTGGCTTTGGCAGGAGATTTACCTGAGATTGATTTGATAGACTATTGCTCAGCGTTAGAGCTTACTTTGGCAAACTAGCAAAATGTTATTGGGTTCTGCTATCAGGAATTTCTCAGTTGCCGGGAGTTTGCTTTTGTCCTCAGTTGATGACATTAGGCTCGTCTTCGGCACTTAAGGGGAAGCGCCAGGGTAGCCCGCAAAATCAATTTCAAATTTTCTTACGTTTTTTGCAATTAGCAGGTCAGTATCAGGTTGTATGTTGATTAAAACTTGAATTTCGCGGGTTACTCTTGCGCTTGCATCTTAAACATACTGGCAAATTGTGGGTGTACTTATTATACACCTCTGAGGGCACGCATGATGAAGTTATGATATTAGGTACTGTGTTCAATTGATCCTATTCACAGTTATGTCGAAATATTCGACCGTCTGTGATGGAATAGATACACGTATCTTCTGTATAGGTGGGCGGAAATCGATTTGTTATGATATGAGACGCAGTTCAATGCGTTCATAGTTGAGTTGTGTTTTGATTTGGTTTATAAAATCTCATTCGTCTTTTGGGAACCTGTAGGTATCTTGACGGTGTTTTATTGATTCGTTTTTATTATATTGTTAATAGTATCATGCATATCAAAACCGACTCTAAGTGTGATAGGTGAGGAAAGACATGTTCTTTTAAAAGATGACTCATTTTTTTTTAAAGAATTTTCTTCAATCATTTTATTGTATCGTGGTCGATTGATCTCAACAGTTATTACGAGTTGATTATGCATTAGAATTACCAGTCTCTAGTCAGAGTTTTGCTCGGGACCATAGAAACCGGGGGTTCTTATCAATTGTTAACTTTCATTACAAATGCGGGTCATTATCGGCCCGGCTCACAACTATTACATAAACCACCATATAGGTACTTTACCTACCTACTATATCAATTTGAATGCAAGCACATTATTTAGGTTAAATACCTCCTACCTACACCCGGTGTTAAGAAAAAGACGTTTCATTTTACCGATGTGACCTTCTGAGGCAATCAGCCCACACGTCCGTTATCGGCGAAATCTCTTACGCAACTGAGCTGTTTTGGTAAAGATCGTGATGGCCTTTCTTTAATTTATGGTCGGGTTCCAGTCTTACCCAAAAGTGGTTTAATATTCGAAAAAATGGATTTGTGGAGTAATTGAAGTAGGGATCTTAAAAGTTATAGTCATTTCACATGTTGGATACTTTTACTGAGAATATTTAATCACTTGGGCCTTAGGATAAAAACTAACAACGGTCTAGTTTTTATTGGCCGTTAGGTAATATCCCACTGCTGGGCGAAAGCCTTCGCCATATCTTTCCTGGCTTTACTCTTTTCGCGCGCCACCTCGAACCAGTTAAGGATTTAGTGGCAAATAATACTTTGAAACCTAGCTTTAAAAAATGTGAGTAGCTTTTTAAGCTACTCATGTTGCTTTAGCTTGCTGCAAACGTAAATTTCTACCTGGTAACTGTATTACCTGGAAGTTAATGATTTATTCTTATAAGATTTCTGTAGAAGGCGTCTTTAAAAATAATCTTTTTGTTAGGTAGTCATTAAAAGCTCTTGCATCTTGTGTGAGTGCCTTCTTTATAATAAAGAGATTTATTACTTACTAGCTGCCCAGCGCAACTTCGTTCGCGTGGTGTCCTACCCCTTACCCTACCCTACTCCTAACCTACTCCTACCCTACTCCTACCCTACTCCTACCCTACTCCTACCCTACTCCTACACTACTCCTACACTACTCCTACCCTACTCTTAACCTACTCCTACACTACTCCTACCCTAATCCTACCAAAAAAAAAGTATCCTAGTGTTGTTTTTAGACTTATCCAGGCAATTTTTAAAATTTTTCTCGCCGTAAAGACCATCCTTGAACTTCAACGAACATTTAAAAAAAAGAATTGGCCAAATTGGTCCAGGCGTTGTTGAGTTATGCGCTTACCAACACATTTTGCGATTCATTTTTATATTATAAGATTACCTACTTTCAAAGACACAAGTTACTTCAGTCTGACTCACTCTGATCGTTCAATAACTTTAGGTACAGTTGAACAACCACTGCGCTCAAAACTATGAAAGACAACATCGTTAGGAAACCAGCATGCCTTAGAACCAATATATTCGAAGACATAACGTCTACCAACCCGTACTGGGCCCGTAGGCTATGTCCTCTCATTGAGAGGAAACCAGTGTTCAAGCAGTGGGAACATATAAGCTAATTTTGCGGCTGAACAAAAGCATTAAAAACTAAAGTAGGATTCTGATCTGATTTATTGGGAAAACAGTCATGATTAAAACGCTATAGTGGCAATTATGGCCTCTATAATCATCCGGGATTTATTAATATAGCTGTTAAGGATGTTTATTTATACTTAACAGGATAATTTTATTGATTTCCTCCGGTTTTGCCTTTTAAAATTAGTACATGGCAGACTGTTGCTTATTGTATAAGGTTGTATTGTATTTGCCCTTTATAGACTTGACGCTTCTGTTTTGTTATTATTGCAGAAGATGCATTTTTTCCGTACATGTTCTGATTTAAAATAACAGTGATCATATGGAAGTTCTTAAACCTTCTATTTTCTGAACGGGCTAGGCAGAAGCGCACTTCACCGGTTATGTTAAACACAACTGATGGTAATGTTTAATTAAGGCTTGTAGGTCCCTTTAACTGGAATAAATTCGCATTCATAACACCGCATATGTACCGTAAAAAATTACGTAGTTTATATAATACACAAACTCTTGCCCTTTATCTAGATACGAAAACACGTAGGACTTGCGTAGGTAGCAAAGCTTTTATGTAACTACGGAGTTTTACGTAATATCCCTGACGGATTGCGATGTTTCAAGAACAGCCTTCGAGTTGCCCACTCATAAGGAGGTATAATAAGATAAAGAGATGTTTTCGTGTGGAAATATTAATTAGTTATTAACGCTGAAAGACTGGGTTTTAATTAGTTAGTGCTTTTACGATTTAATTAATGTTGTATTATGCGGCTTGTTAGACCTTTCGATTGGGCTCTGATATTTAAAAAGTATTATTATTTTTTAAGTTAAATCAAAGCGTTTATTTTTTGCAAACATGGATAATTGACTTTATTTCGTAACCTTTTTGAATTAGTAAACTACTTCAGCGGTCGTCTTCAACACATATGGTGCATAATTAGAGGGTAGGCAGGGTACAACTCATGTCGGCAAATGTGGATGTTCACGTGCCGACCATATCGATGCCACATCATCGTACTATCGTGAGCGAATGCGAGTGTGATCACGTGCGGCGACTGTTATGACAAGGTCTCTTCTCTCCCAAAACCCTGAGACCTCCAACGTGTAATTCTCAGGTTAAGTTGCCATAAAGTCTTCCCTTTATTAACCACCTCTTTTCTCCCCACAGTGAACAATCAATAAGCAGCGCCCGGGCTTCCGTGATGGTGTACGATGACGGGCTGAAGCGCTGGGTGCCCTCGGGCTCCAGCTCCGGACTGTCCAAGGTCCACATTTATCACCACACGCAACACAATACCTTCCGAGTTGTCGGAAGGAAGCTGAATGATCACGAGGTTAGTGGAGTAGCTTGAGTTTCATCTTTTTACAGAATAAGGCAGCAACTGCTTTCTACGAGAGCTTCTCGTTATATGGGCTTTATCGAAGAAGTATGACCGCTTAGATTTGACCATGGACTGGAGTGACAATCATCGCATCGTGGCTAGTAGCAGTTGGATAGGAGGAGCCAAGGGTCAAAGACATCGATGTCTAGCAGTAGATTGCTATTGGGCCTATAGTATGGGCTGACGATGAAGACCGTCGAATTTGAGTTTTGTGCAGTTAAAATTTTTAGATACTGGAATGTCTATAAAAAGAATAGATTTATCAGCAGCAGCTTAGTAAATATAAAGCGAGAAGACCCTGTGCCTTTTTTTTTCACTCCGTCATCAAATTTATGAGCATGAAAGGATCCATTTCCAACCCTTTGGAGAACTCAACTACAATGCCCATATAAACGCTGTACAGCATATTCCTGACATTATATCTCTTTTCTAGGTGGTGATAAACTGTGGAATCGTCCGAGGCCTCAAGTACAACCAAGCCACCGCCACATTCCACCAATGGCGAGATGCGAGACACGTTTACGGCCTCAACTTCTCATGCAGAGAAGACGCCGACAGTTTCGCCAGGGCTATGATGCATACCCTCGAGGTAAGTTGTTGCGAAGATTTTTTTATGTTAGGCAAATAAGCAGACGTGTTTTGGCGAGAAGTACGCTAACGAGGGAAGTGGATAGAATGGGAGAAGGCCTAAGTGTGGGACAGTTCAGGTTATCAAAATAATTCATAAGCAAATGGTCTACTTGTTAGTAAGTGATGGTCTCTTGCCTATGGACATCTTTCAACTGTAACAGCAATACCGGCGATACAAATATTCACAGAAGTGGATTCTAGGGATATGATCGGTATCTGTCTTGGACATTAATCTGAAGTTAGTGAAATAAATATTTAAATCGATTATAAGGGGTTCAGGGGTTAAATAAAATGGAATTATTGGAAAGGCGTACACCACTGTCACACCGGCAAGAGCGGAGCTGCAGAAATGTTTTTTATTTGCATTGTCATCGTGGCTAAAGTAGTCTTGCAACGTCAAGCTTCAACAAAACTTTGTAGAAGTGTCGTTCTAGCAATTCTATCAACAAGTTTATCTCTATCTAGATCCTAGCCAACAAGCCTGCCGGCAACTCAGCGCCCCCTCCACCGCAGCCGCCCAACCCGCCGGTCCCCTACAACGGACACAACAACGCGCACACCTACGACGAAGATATGGGGTACAGGTAATATGTCCTAAGTTTCATCGGAGTCGCCCCCTGTTACATGGGACTTCAACTTGAGTCTCCCATTTTGCATGGGACTTGAGTGGCGAAATATGGGTGCTCTAAACCGTATCTGCCGAGTTCTGAGGGCACTTTAGGCGTGCATGTTATCATCACATGCACTATTATCAGTTATGCAACATCATGAGTTAAGGGTGTGATTATCTCCACAATCACTTTGATTTTTAGCGTCTTACTGAGACTTCATAACTGTCATGTTTCAAGCTGCCATGATTTTCTTTTAAAAATAATAGTTCCTGCCAGATTCTAACGGATTGGCTTTAGCTCTTTGTGCTAAAAGTGCGGGTCTCCAGGATCCCGAGATATGTCAATGACTTGTGACAACAATTCAATTCTCATGATCATTCATTTTACTATTAAGATCACCATTATAAATCTTGGCCCTCAAGTATAGCAACCTTAACACCAACTTATTTGAACAGAACAATGACCCGTGAGGACGCGGCGATATTCCAACAGCCCCAATACCATGCGCCCCACAACCACCAACAGCCACAGTACCACGCGGCCCCGAGCCAGTACCATGCGCCCCATCATCATCACCAGGTAAGATCATCATCATTAACATCATTACAGCCTCTTAAAGTACACTTGAAGGGGATGGCAGACCACCAATGACAATGCCGCTGCAGTTTTTTCTATCACACCTTGTGTACTATGTTTTATGCAAATACAGTATCTTATCTTATTGTCTTAGAAGGGCTGTGTCCCAGCAGTGGGAACTGAACATTTTAGGGTGGTCATGCTGAACATCCAAACCATCCTGTTATTTGTTCTGGATTTGGGTGTCAGTGACTTGTGGATTGGATTCAAGTCGTCGTCTTCATGTATTCCTTATGAAGCTTTTTTATTTACAACACGTTATTTCACCTTCATTCTCATTCATTTATTTACTTGCATCATTCTCTGCAATTCATACACATGCAATCATTCGCTCCTACTGATACACTTGCAATCATTGAATTAATTCCTTTAACTTGCATTCATCTTCTTCTATTAATTTTCTTGTGATAAATTTTGCACTTGTCAATTTGCCTCGTCTAAGTCATCTCAATCTCTCTAGTCTTCTACTTCTCATTCACTAATTTTCCCTTTTTTCAACTCGCACAATTGCATTCACCGTCTTCAACGCTTTCACTTGCAGCATTTAACTTGCTCTTATCTCCTCGACTCATTCTTTTTCTCCCCTCTCTTCATTCAGCCCTCACATTGACTCTCACACTCTTTCCTTCACACTTTTGTTACCATTTCTGCAAAACAACGGTACTATTGCAGCAGCAGCCGCAACAACCGACCCCTCCCGCGCCACCCCCGCACGGCGTCCACCACACATTGCCGCATCAGCCCAGCCAACCCACGCCTGGACATCATCGCACTAATAGGTAAGGATTTACGACTAGCTCTTCAACAGTCTTTAGGAGTACAAGTAACATGGAGAGTAAGAATGGTGCACTGGGGAGGAGCACTACCCTCAACAATGAGTGGAACAACGCTGCCAATTATGATGTAATATGGAACATAACAAGAAGGAGAGTTTTATTTAGGTGTGGAGGCAACTGCTTGTGTATCGAGCTGTGTAATGAAACCGTTATGTTTGACTTTATCATAGCTCCTTCCTTCCGTTTTTGCAAGCTAGTTTTGAACTATTGTTTAATTTTTTTACTTCGGCCACTTGTAGACTCGACTAACCTGATCGTTGTATAAAAATGGTTAAGCTGGTGATAAATATCGGACATTTGCTAGCATGAGGCGACGGAAGCCGCTTTAGTTTGAACTAGTCCACCACAGGAAACAGGAGACTGGTACAGGCAAAGAAAGGCCTATAACTAGCAGTGGGTGAAGTCGGATGATGATGAGTTCACCATAACTTATCGAAAGCCTGTCTGTCACTCGGTTTGCTTAGATTATGACTTGCAAATGACTTCAAGGCATTGTCTTTTCCAACGACCACACCTGCCAAAATACTTGCTTTAACTGTATTCATATTGTCTAGCGCACCAATGCCTCCGAACATGTCGCTATCGGCCGCCGCGACCGGAGCGCCCGCGCCGCCCCCTGTACCGCCGCATCAAAACCTGCCGCCACCTGCTAACGTAAGTACTTTATCATCTACCACTTTCCATGCAGGTCTACAGCTAGCCAGAAGTTGCCCCAAACGTACCCAAGGATCGGGAGACCCCATCAATTTTATTGTGATATCGAATTTTATTAATTTAATTTAGTCACTGCCGCCCGTGGACACATGCTCCCATCATAGATTCAAATCTGCCATTTCTCGGGTATATTTTGCTTTAACTTCCGAACCCTCAAATAGCTGACGTGTTCGACGAAAATTTTACATGATCGAAATAAAACTCTACACATAGAGTTTGACGACGGGCCTCTCTATTAATAAGATAGAAGAAGTCCTCATCACAATTCTTACGTAACACTTTTCTTCTCAGGGTCCCCTAGCGCCGCCAACGCCGCCAGCAGCCCCTCAACCGCCACCAATGGTTAGTTTTAATTTCACTCGACTACGAATTACCCCTTTAATTTTAGAACGTTCGGCGATTCGGTCAGACCCTGGCTCAAAACCAGGGGAAGGGTGGAAGGGAGAAGACGGTTCATATATATATTGATATATGCTGTCCCAAAGCTTTTGATATATAAAATATCATTTCAATTAATTTGCGCGCTCGTTTATTCACGATTTTCGTAGTCGGGTTTATTTTAAGTTAGCCATAAGCAGTCCTGTATCTTAAGTTCTTAAGTCTTAAGTTTGGTGTGCAACTGCGAGCGAATGAGACTTCATCAAAATCTAGAAAACCAAGTTTTCAACTCCTGCTGAGCAGACTATCACAAGATGACAATCACTTTTAAGTTCCCGTGTGTGAGGAGTTTGGTTACGTATGATTGAAACTTCACCGACCAACATGCAAGGATCAGTATCAGGAACAGATGTAGTGTACAGTACTGTTTCCGTCGCCAAGTCTATATAACACCTCGTGGCAAAAGTGAAAGAGACAACATCTAAGGAGAAACTTCCGTGGCTGTTCTGCTAAAGCCACAAGATCTGAAGGAAGACCCTGAATGGTACGATGTTAGAAGCGTAAAGTGTCTCGCTGATAACAAACCTTCGTCTGATACAATGCCGAAGACCTGCGGAGTATTAGACAGCAAGCGGTGCCAACTCTTCACAAAATCCTACATTCTGCTGATGATTATACCGTCAGGAGATAAAGAAGATACGGCGACACCATGACCCATGAGTGGAGTGTTATGAACGTTATTAGATATACTCTTTGGTTATTAGCAAATCCTGGTTGGCGTGTGTTTGTGGATGATTGTGTGGTATTGTTTATTGTATTGTAAATAGTATGAACTAGCTGTTTTCCGCGACTTTCGTTTGCGCGAAATTATTATAAAATATTACTTCGCTTTTTGAATCGGATTGTGTTACCAATTTCAAAGGTTTTTTTTTTTCATTTTTTCACGGAACCCTTATTATTTTTCTAAAAAAAAGCCTTTATTAGTCTTTAAAATATCAGCTATCTGTAAAAAGTCCTGTCCTGTCGTAAAACCAGACAAACAGAAAAAAAGGGTTTTTGTTATAAGTGCCGTATATATTTTCGTATGCATTCAGTAAAAAGCTGTTATTTTGATATTACAAACACACTTCAATTTTATTTATTTGTATAAATGTGTGTGTGTAAGTATGAAATCTAATATATATGTATTGTAAATAGTATTGAATATGTATGTGTGTATGTATGAAATCTAATATATATGTATTGTAAATAGTATTGAATATGTATGTGTGTATGTATGAAATCTAATAAATATGTATTGTCAATAGTATTCATTATGTATGTGTGTATGTATGAAATCTAATATATATGTATTGTAAATAGTATTGAATATGTATGTGTGTATGTATGAAATCTAATAAATATATATTATCAATAGTATTGATTTATGTATGTGTGTATGTATGAAATCTAATATATATGTATTGTAAATAGTATTGAATATGTATGTGTGTATGTATGAAATTTATGTATTGTAAATAGTATTGATTATATATGTGTGCATGTATGGAATGTTGTATTTATGTATTTTATTGTAAAATAATAATAGTCAATGTAGATAAGAGAACCAAAAAACGCCAAAGGCTTGTTTGTGTACATGTTGTTTGAATGAAAACTTTGTTATTTCTTTTAAATAAAGTCGTAAAAAAGATTTCTATTTTCTGCTCAGTCGCTTAGTTTAACTAAGCGACTGAGCAGAAAATGTAATCACCTTAGCAGACGCAAGCTGTGGTGCCGCAAGCGGTGCCAGCGTCGGGCCCGCCGCCGCCCCCGCCGCCCCCCAGCGGCGCTCCTCCGGCCGCCGTGTACGCCGCCGGGCCCATGGCCACCGCCGGCCCCACCGTGCCGCCCGTGACGTCACCGCCGCCCCCGCCGCCACCGCCCGCGCCCGCGCCGCCGCAGGACGTGTCGGGGCTAGCTGCGCAGTTACAGCAAGCCAGGCTGAAAAGACAAGCCAAGGTAGGTTGACTTCAAGGGTGGGAATTTTTTATGAAGGTGTTTTATGTGGGTGTAAAATTTGCAAATTTGTGATCGCTGGTCTGTGTCGAGAGGCCTACGTCCAGGAATAAACTGCTTTAGACTGAATGAATTGAGTATTTTCTTAGACCGTCTTGAAACTGTGGTCCCTACAGCAAGCAACAAACGGGCAATCCAGCGGCCAGACGAGTGCGGAGGCGGCGTCTCCGCCGGGCGCGCAGGAGCACTCGGGCTCGTCGTCGTCGTCGGGCGGCTCCGCGCGGCCCGGCGCCACGCTGTCCTGCATGATGAACGAGATGGCGCGCACGCTGGCCAGGCGTCGGGCCCATCTCGACAGGGCTGAGGTGCCTAAGGTTTAACTTGTTTTTATTTAATACTAACCGAAGATTTCCAAAGTCGCTGAACGGACTATGGTACTCCAGATAATCCGTACACTCAGATGCGCACAGAACCAGAAGTATAACAAGTTTAAATGTCCCTATTAATTCCATTCCCCATCGTTCACCACTCGATATCTGACCAGTCTTACCAAGGGGTATCGTATTACCCAGTACTAACTGGGTTGTGGAGGTTAGATAGGCAGTCGCTTCATGTAAAATACTGGTATTCAGCTGCATCTGGTTAGACTGCAACCCGATCCTAATATAGTTGGGAAAAGACTCGACAGATGATGATGGTTCACCATTCGATATCTTTCTTCAAACACAACAATATGCGAGTATAAGTTCTGTGTCCTCCATTCCTCGTCAAAATGTTAACCAATATGTTTGTTTGTCCAGGAGTCATCTACCGACAACTCAGTGAACAACACGCCCATGAAGACGTGGGAGCGCTCGGCCACGCTCCCGCACCGTCTGCCGGCCGCATGTAATGGCAACACGCGTGAGTCGCACAGCTTCTATGATTTGCTACTAGACGTTATTTTGTGACGAGTCGATATACCCAGGGATTTGAGGACTGAACAACTCTTATGCTAATACCATACTCATCCGATTTTTTTTTTTTTTTTCGTTGATGAACTGAAACACTATTGCCGAGTGCATGCCTCAACAAAATATTGTGCACGAGTGCAAGGGGAGAGGGGATAATCAATATTATGAAGTAAAACTCTGGATATCCAATTTTATTCTTCAATTTCTTTTTGTTTACCTTGATATGGGAATATTCCTGTAGGTTGCCCTGGCTATGCCAAACATTTTAAAGCCAATAGATTTTTCGAAAAAATATTAAACTTTATTTTCTAGCAGTTTTAAAGCCAAACCAGCTATCGCAGTTACCATCGCCTAGACACTTATCTCCACTACTATAAGTACCATAATCCGTTGCAGCCAACTCCGACTCCAACGCTCAGCAGCAGCCACAGTCCCCGCGCTCCGTTCGCAAAAGATTCGGATCCGCCAGCGAGGAGACTATACTTAAGGTAAGATAAAGTTATACCCACTTTTATTTAAGGTCATGGTTACGGTATTTTTCCGTTTTAGCAGTCCACAGCTGGGCATGGGCGTAGTATATGAAGAAGGTCCTCCGACCAGACAGGTGCTGTGGCAGGTGGGCTACTGTCCGACAATTGTTGCTGGGTTTTTCTATATCGCCTTCGATAAATTTAATAGCGCGATACAGAATTTTGATTTTAGTTCTTCATTTGTGTCATAGATGGCGCTGTAGTAGTTTTTGTACTATGTGGCTGTTGTGGTTTTTGGAATGCCGCTACAGGTGCTCTGTATTGGTTTCATCTTCTGCATCCAATCTGGTTTCTTGAGATCGTTGCTCCTTCTGAGTTACAAACTGATGGGGGTCGTTTTGGTGCACAATAATTTATTTAAGAATTTGGTTAGTCTTACAGCAAGTGACTTCAAAATGAACCCTTTAAAAATCCCTTAGTCCAGTTCAAAAAATATTCATCCCCAACATAGATGAAAAAAAATAGCCGAATCCCTGAATTCATTCAGACTTTAGTCCTGCGCCGCTCCAAAAGAAGTAAAGTCGTTATAATATGGAAATCAATTTTATTTAGCAACAAGCGACTACTTAATGCTGCCATCCTCCCCTGGGACTTTTTACGGATACCTTAGAAGTTCAGATGAAGTCTTAGAGATACTTTCAATAACTTCAACATTATATTTGTGTGTAGCAAGTGAACGGCGGTAACGACGGCGGTTGCGTATCCGCGGCGGAGTGGGACGCCTTCAAGCAAGACATGATGCGCGAGATGAGGCAGCAACTCAACCAGATCAAGAAGGAGATACTAGACGGTATGTATTTGTTACTACTTGTTGTTGGCAACACCAACTGAGTTTTTTATACTTGCAACATTTATTTAGTTGTGAAAGTAAAACAAGTTGTTTGTCCTGCAATATATTATTTTTGAGAAGAAATAAGAGTTTGCATTCCAGTCGCCACACACCCTGCTGCCGACGCCAAAAACCAACCATTACAACATATACAGTCCACACATTAAGATCTCAACACTTGTCTGTGCGACTGCTAAGCGTGAGGTCCTGGGTTCGATTCCCATGTCGAGCAAAGTATTATTGTTATAGTTTTCCATTAGGAATTTCTCAGTAATAGGCTCGCTACATACGTGTACTATTAAGTGTACGTCTGCCTAACCCTTCAGGGATTACAGGTGCGACATTATGTTACGAAAAATGATTGACAATCAAGTATCTAATGAAAAAAATAACCGTAAAATTAATACAAATCGCTCTCTTATTCTAGCAATGAAGGCGGAGTTCGCACGCAGGTAAGGTCGCGTGGCGCGCCGAGTGAAGCTAGTCCCCGTCGCCGAATGAACACATATTTTATTATATTATATACTACATAACATTATGTACCTACCATCGCAATTACAGCTGCATGTACGGCCCACTGCTGGCCATATGTGAAATCGCGATGCAGCGAAACGGTTTCAGTCAAATATGCTCCAGTATGTTATAGAAGATGGTAAGGTAGAAAAAGCGAAGTTAGGTGGATCGCAGTACAAATAATATGTTTTGATTTCTTATTACACTGGGTAAAAATTTCAGCGGTGTTTTTGCTGAAAATCGTAATGTTTTGCTGATGGAATATACTATGTCAATAAATTGGCTTAGGTACAAAATTGTAGAATTTGGACGAATATCGAAACACTGACTTGAAACTTTAAAGAAAAATATCCGAGTTGCATTCAAATAGCCATTGAATAATTAATGCAAGTTACAATTATTATATTTTGGAATTTAATATGATTATTAGGTAGGAACTTTTAGTTGAACACACAGTTTAAAGTTTTTAGTCAGTGCTAACTACTTATAAATGAAACACGACCTATTGTTTACGAATAGTTCTTTTTTTTTACGAAAGGCCTGACATTTTCGACAATTTTTCTTTACAACAATGCTTTCGAAGTGCTTATTATTAATATTTTATATGAATTTAAGGTACATAAAGTGTTTCTCTGTTTACTGTAGCAACTATTTATGGGGCATATTTTTTAAATAAAATATATGTTCATAAATAAAGGCGCGGATTTTTGTGATCAAAATGACGTATTACGTAATTTAGGGTTGCCCGCCAAGGGTCTGTGTGGACATGTTAAAAAAACAACGATAAAACATGGCAACACCATATTCAATGTTGCCAGTTCATAATCGGTCTATAACGTCACTATGAAAAACGTGAGGTGGTATCGATAAATAACGCACGAATATCGAAAGCATAAACGCAGTTGTGTTTTTTAATTTTATACTTAAATAAAATATTTATTCGGATACGTATATTATGTACGTAGTGATAAGGTATAACATGTATTAAAGATACTTTTGAGTTTTATTTTAGGGTCAAAAATGTAAGGAAAAAAAAACAGTAAATTAAAATTATATTATAAATTATATATAATATAATTATAAATTATACAATAAGAAAAAATCGAAGTACAGAGGTTGTCCAAACAACGGCCATATTACATTTTTATTACTTAACTTTTTATTGTCATTTTTAAAACTCTGCACCCCTAAAATAAAACTCAAAATGTGCCGTTTTAAATAAAATATAAAAATATATAATTGTAATATCCATTTAGCGTCAAGTTATATTAGTATTATTCTATATTTATTGTCTTTAAGCGTATATGACTACGCCACGTTAGATTAGGTGACATATATTATACATACTATGCTATGGGTAAACTATTATAATAATAAATGTAAACTGAATAGGTAATGAGCAGTCAAAAATCGACTAATAATCGTTTACATATAATCGACTAATTTATTTTTTATAGATAAGTACATCATTAGAGTAATTTAAAAAATCGAGGATTTTTTGTATCTATGATTTATATTAAGTAATATTCATCTTTGTAACTACTGTTGTCCAAAGGAATTTATAAATTGATTTAACACCTACGATGATATAACAAAACAACTCTTCAGGGCTCTCAAAACAATAACAGCTCCCTAAATACTGAAATAATATGGGCATTAATACTAAAACACTGATATTCTTATAACTAACTAACACAAAGACACTTAAACAGTTTAGTCTGATTGCGCAGATTCGCAATAATATTGCTAAAAAGACATAAAAGTAATAAGAATCTTTTGTCCTTCGAAGTCATACCAAACTATAGTAATGGTAAATCCAGGAGACAAACGAAAATTTGCAGAAGTTATAGATTTTAATGTACTATGTTATACACAAACGGCCATTACTTCTCATGAAAAAATAGCACAATTTTTAAACATTTAAATTTTATAGAATTGGTGTACAGAAAAAAAATGAAAAAATAGCACAATTTTTAAACATTAAAATTTTATAGAATTGGTGTACAGAAAAAAAAATAAAAACAATTTATTCGTCATCAGACGAAAGAAAGAGGTGAATTCAGAAAAGCCAGAATTTTTATTGCTTATCTTCACTTAATTCTGAGCTTAACAATTACTGTTCATTACCTAAACTAATCCCGGTTATACTATAACACTAGAAAAACCCAGGGCACCCTTAACTTTCCATTAGAACGTCTTCCATAAAACATTAGTTTTTAATCCCTCTTATAATCCATATTTTTGTAGTGGCAACATTTTCAAATTTATTTTCGTAGTGGCAACTTTTTGCTTCCATTTTTCAGTCACCGAATATTTTTCTTGGAGTTGACTACTAGTTTTATTAGATGTTGAGAAAATCTGATATTTATGTCCGACCTTATAGAATTGAGTAAGTGTCTTGATAACAAATTAACAACATCTTGTGGAAACATGTTCTAGAATAAAAAGATCGAAGACATGTGACAGATTCTACAAACGCGCTCAGGGCCAGTGTGGTGGATTTCAGCCCACTTCCTCTCATACACAAGAGGCCTGAGTCCCAGCAGTGGAAACATTACAGGCTGATTATGCTAATGTCATATACAATACAAAAACACCCTAAATAAATACCGTAATTGAATTAAATCCTTGAATTTTTGAAGTTTACACAAGCAATATGACCATTTGTCATTTGCACAGCTCTTAATGACTATCTATAATACATATTCCTCTGGTAAACTAGTAGTCAGATCTCGACTTTTATCAATCATTCTCTGTTCAGACAATTGGTCAGAAATTCAGACTTATCTGTCCATTAATTTTCAATCACTTTCCTTGGTGCCTAAATGCTTAGATTTTTGCTATCTATACATGGCTATCTTTATCCAAACTTTTGCTAAGACATTCCTAATGCCAATATGACTAAATAATCGTGATATCGTGAATCGTCGTAACTTTGATGCTTAAAGGTAGCTGTCAGTGCAAAAGGGAAAGATTAAAATCATTTTTAAATTTTGGAATTTGAACCTTGTTCTTCTACCTGCAATGTTAATATCGTATGGAAATTAAATGTTTCGTCACCTAATTTTCCTTGGCAAAGTAAAATCAAAGTCCGATCTGGGAAATTTCCCCATAGTCATAAAAACTTTTACGATTGCCAAACACCAATTTGGTTTTCACATTCAGAGGTTAATTAATAAACAAGGGGGTTCCTCTAAACCTGCCTAAACAAATGAATTTCACGTAAAAAATTGCAAATAAATAATTTTCGAGAGCAGGAATAATTTAGAAAAGAAAATCCTTAGAACTGACAGCTTCTTATTGGCTTCATTATTTTTAAGCTTCGACTGAACTATTGCCATTCCTTTTTTAAAAGACGAGAATCTTACGCACGTAATCTTTTCTATAAAAACGTTTTTATCTTAAAACTTTTCTAAAGGAAATCAAATACACATTCGAAATACGGAGACACAATTATACGTTCAGAATTCTAAAATACAGGAAACAATATTGATTTGTAGTACTTTGAATCTGGTCCTTCGAGCCGGATTTTCCTTCGACGGCACGTAGCACCACCCATGTCTGAATACAAGCGCTAGTGGATTTTCAGAGCTCAACTTAGTGCCGAGAATTGAAATTACAACAGTGAAATAACATTTACACAAACAGACATTAGTATAAGGTTCATCATTCAACATAGATTTTACAGGGAATTTAATAGTCGTACATTCATTACTTAATCCAAACTTTGGTTCGACTATTTGCCAATATTGGCTCCAAAGTACTATTCATTGTATCATATGTAAGTGGATCAAGGACATACCATGAAAATCTCTGTGACGGGCTGACAGAAACGTCCAATAGTAAAGTTACCATTTTTGGAACCTGATAAAGCAGTAGTAGAGTCCATGTGAAAGGACTCGCCCGGGGAAGTACTACCACCATGCCTATTTCAACCGCTAGCAGCCTTGCTGTGATGCGGTTCGAAGGGCGTGGGTGCCGGCGCCATTACAGGCACACGAGACATTCCAACTTTTGTCTATAAAGGTGCTTTTCTGAATACAAGAATCGCAGCGTTGACACTCCAGACCAACACGACTTTTTTTATTGTTACTGTATGTGAAACCGTGAAATGACAACGGTTTTTAATACGGTTACATAGATACCAGTCGTGTTACTGCAGTCTGTCGTTTGGCGCTGCGGTTTGCGTGTGGTAACATTCGGAAGAGTACCTTAACGATGTTACCGATCACTCGACCGAGATCAATCGGTGTCTGTCATTTAAGATCCGTCGGCTGACCCTAAGGCGGGTCTTACGATAATATCGATTGATTTTGGTCTAGTGGTTGGTATAGATGGTCTTTTTTACGAAGTTTTTGTATGATCTGTTATGGCAGTGTTGTTTTAATTTTCAATGGGGGAAAGAGATGGGTTTAGACGTCCTTTAAAGCTCCGTCTCTTTCCCTTTTTAAAGTGACACTAAAGTAATATTGCTATAAGAGATAGTCAATCCGACTTCGTGAGATGGAACATCTGTTAAAATCCTACATCCTACGGTTGGCAACGAAAAGATAATCCCCTCTGAGTTGCAGCTAGTTTCCAGAACCTGCAACCACTTCCTATAGGCGGATGTTATGTTGCCAACCTATATAAGCTTACTGTTATACTGTGATAGTAGCATTTAGTATCATCTTAGGTGTCGAACCTTTCATCTATCGTCCCAGCCTGTCACAGTCAACACCACCAGTCTTAAAATTGCTCTATAACATCTTTCAGGGCTTGCTCCACTAACATCTGGACCAATATCAGCTGTACATAGGCTCCTTGGAATGCTTCGCAACACTTTTCGCCATTCCAAATTATTTGAATGAAAATGAACATACTGCAATTGGTAACATAATAGGTTTAAGATATAGAGTAAGTCATTCTGTCAGTTAGGTAGGTACCAATATCATCTCATCAGCTCCATCTCCTCACCTTTAATAGGTTTAAGATATAGAGTAGGTCATTCTGTGAGTTAGGTGGGTACCAATAGCATTTCATCAGCTGTACATAGGCCCTTTTGGAATGTTTCGCAACACCTTTTCAACATTCCAAATTCTATGAATGACCGAAATGATCACATATTAGGTTTGGGATATAGAGTAAGTCATACTGGCAGTTATTAGGGTACCATTCATTAAGTGATTTAGGTTAACGCAAATTACGCTTAATCTAGAACCAAGTTCACCATTCCATATACCATCAGTTAAAATAGAGCTTTGTCGATAGCGGATAGAACAATATCAACCGTCACCAATATCCGAATACTAGCCCCAACTAAGCCAATACTGGTTCAATAGTTGGTACGGTCGCCTCGAATCATTTTCGTCGATCTCAGACTAGAACCAAAAGTTTGGGTTTGGCACAATAGTTGGAGCTAGTGTTCGCAAACCAAATGCTTTTAGAATCGCGCCAAATTAGTCCGTTATAAGTACTGAGGGCTAACCGCCACCTCATATAGCATCAGAACTATTTGAATCTTACTTCAACGTGGGATGAAGCTTGGAACTCCGTCTAGATCCATCTCCCATGATGAATAAGGTTAAAATAATACATGTATGGTATAAGAGGTAGTGGATAGTTTCAGGTCCAGAATCATTTAAAAATAGAGTATAGCTACAGGGTACAATCAAGTCATATCAAGCTTCACTGTTTTATTTAGGTTTATTTTTCGCTAGAGCCAATTCATTCAGACATTTAATTTAAGATATACGGAGTTATACTAGGATATAAAATGGTGCTTTTAAAGATCTTGGAAGGTTGATTAAAGAGGAAAATGCTACTGACCAACCACCTAACCTTACAGTCTTCATTCCTGAACTTATTCCACCCAAAAGCTTTTTTAATGAACTGAACGCTTTTATGCAACCGCTTCTGAAGTTCTAAGGTCTTCAAACCATCCGGCTTATAACTGCCCGACCTTCAAAGCTTTTCTATCAATAAAATTGGTCTCCAAACATTCTCTACATAGTTTCAGGGCCTATCCCGTGTTTGGGTAAATTATGCCACCAATATCTGTCTCTCCCATCCCGTTCAGATGACAGGGAACACGAAAATATGTCATACCGAGTATTAGAAAAAAAATCGCCCTTTAAGATCCTGGCCTCCGTCTCTTTTTCCAAGGTTCGATATGTCATATTTACGCCAGGCTAATCCATCACGCTTGCATACCAACCAGCAACAATAGGATCAAAAAGTTGCATATTCCGAAGTCCACAACCTTCCTACAGCACCATTTTGGGTATCACCATCATCCATCCAAGAGGCAATGAACCCGACCGTGAGGTGGTAGAGGTTTGACTGACGTACTTTGACGAAAGCACAGCTGTCCTGCCTCGACTGGGTAAGCACCACCCTCTTACTTAAGTCTGTGGATTTTTCCCTGAAAGTAAGAGAACAAACCGACCTCAAAAGCTTGTACATGAAAATTGGAGAGTTACACATTTTTTGTCAAGAAACATCGCTTGCTAGTAGTGCCATTTTTGTGAGATTGGTGCCAAAGAGGTGGTGTTTTAAGGCGAAAATTGTGGAGTTCTATAGATTTTCGTGTACATGTGATTGGGGATCGTGTTTGTTGCCAGATCTTTTTTGTACCCTCACCCTGTATTTAGGCTAGGCTTCTTTGTTCCGAATGTTTTGCCAGTTAGCAGTTCTCTTTCAATCTTCGTCAAATCTATGTGTATAGTTCATTTATTTAGCGCAAAGACTTGGTGAAGTTCATGCCTTGATCTTTTTGCTAAAATCCCGGTGGGTATCCTGCTAGTTAACAACTAAAGCAGGTTGCCTGCGCACTCTTCTGGGGTCCCGCCTTCAAGACGGTGGGATGACTTGACACTCAACCCAGATCGGGCCCCAAAAGACGTGGGATACTGGTTACTTTTGCACCATTAGACTAAGTTCACCTGTAAATACCCATGATCTGCATGGCTACCTCCATGACCTATTAGCTATTGCTTTAATCTTACTACAGTGTACTACATCACTCCCCACATTGAAGTGACACTAAAGTAATACAGTTATCGGAGTTACGGGCTCTGTAAATAGTTACCACTGCCACGACTTCCGTAAAAAGAAGTCTGCAGACGTCATCCGTCAATCCTTCAGCATCGAGTTTTAGAAAGTACTCAAGAACGTCTTCTAAAATTCGATATTGGGGGTTTTGTGTTTATAGTCATCTCCTTTGTAAATAAACCTGTTTAGTACATATCGATAGCGACGATGTTGAGTTTCCACTTTTCTGGATATGGTCGCGTTGGTATTTAGGACCCCTCTGTCTGCGCGAGGCTTACACCCGAGGTTAATGTCCAAAGAGTTTATAATAAGTCTCCGATTCTCGCTGGAAAGTGGGGTTTGGAGAAGTGTAAGACATTTTGGACATTTTCAACTCGAGTAGTCTTGGCTGTGTCTCTGTAGGACGGATTAAGCTGTATTTGATTTTCTTCACCTTCTGTTTGGACGTTAGGCTGTCACTAATTTTGCCGTTTTTTAAGTTCCTAAAATTACTTTTGGGCACTTTCATATTTGGCTAGCCGAATGTGTGAAGCGTACTCAAACGGGAAAATGGAAAAGTTTGAATTTCGCCAAAATCTCCGTTTCTGGCGACATTCTTATTTTCCATTTTCTTTAATACTTTTTAACAGTTCATTTTCAATACTTTTAGTATAATTTGATCTTCCTCTACAGTTTATTTTCATCTTTTTACGTGCTATAGAGGGATTCAAAGGACTTGGCTCGACATTGCTTTGCCATAAACAAGTCCTCGACGCATACCATTACTATTAATTTCCGTACGTGCATTTAATGTTGGCAACATTACAGATTATCGATATCCTGTCGCTAAGATACTGTTCCCATGTCTGTTAAATATTGATAATCCATTGACTTCTCACGGTGTATTCATGATAACAGTGTACCAATATCATTCATGAACTGCCGACCCAACCCAAGATCTTCAAATGCTTTGAATAAATAATTGGTATACTGTATCAGACGCCGTGGTAAGTGCGTGTGGCTTTTATTTCATTGCACGGTAAAATAACGTAACATTATCGTAACAGCATTCAAATATGGGACTGTTTAGAGAAGACCGCCTAAACAGTCCTATGTTTTTATAAGTCATCAGCCGTGGAAGTAACATTTTCTTGCCGTGCTACGTAATAAATACCAATGTCGTTTCCCAGGCCTTGATCATTTTCCACAGCGTCATTTAAATGCCAAATCAATCCATATTCCATTTATGACAGTATCTGTCAATCACGCTTAGAACTATTTCTCGAAGTGAAATGTTTCATGACAATGTCAGATGATGAGCGTTAACCAAATACATAAGCTTTCAGAAATTATCTAAGCAGTAATAAGGTGGATTTTTGATTGGCAAATATTTTCATATACGGTATTATGGCTAAGGCATTCAAAATGGCGCTATGAGAAAATGTCAAGTTCGCGAAACGGCAATAATGTTGCCAACATTTAAACCCTTATTGAGTTCTATCCCGCAATAATTTGACGTAAATTTTCTACTCTCCTATACATTTGATTTGACGACTTTGTTTTGTGTAAAAACCACAAAAAATAAAATCTTGGAATTTTTATTTTTTGACAGAATACAAAGTTTGTCGAATTAAATGTTTAAAGGTCTTCTGTCAAGCGAATATTGTGATTGTGGAGTAAACGAAACTACATTTAGTAGACAATTCGCCGAGTATAATTTACAATTTGGGAAGCGAAGTCCCCACACACAGTAGCACCATTGATAGAAGAATTTGACATGATAGCGAAAACGCGGGAAGATTACGTCAAAACTTTTTTTTTGTTTGTTGATGTCACTAGCCGAAGACCGACCACAATCGGCCTATTTGTATAACACTAAGCTAATCACACAAACAGCTTATAAATACGGACAATCAGTTTTGAAATATTTTTCTTAGGAGTAAAATCCTCTTTTGGGATTTCTTAATCATTAGGACAGTTCGCTTTTGCGTACTTCGCAGTCGCCTACACTTGACCTGAAATGTATAAAGAACCCCTTTTTATGTAATAAAAACTGTCCTATTAACACATAATGTAAAAAGTTTCTTCTTACTATGACAAGCAAAAGTATAACGTGTCCATGCATTGAATTTGAGTTTAAAAACTGGTGCTCAAATCATGTATTTATTCCATTTTTTTAGTTATTGACTGACTACGCATTTACGATAGAGAAATATTTTTATTTAGATATTTTTTCGCCCAAAATATGATGATACCCTAAAAAAACGTACATTAAAAATTAGTAGTGATATATTACTATGTAAGTAAGGATAAGTATTAAAATGTTAAACTAAACTAACCAAATTTTAGTTCGGTTACTAATTTTATTATTATTATTGGTCTCAGTTATGTCAAAGATTGAAAAGAATGTATGCCATGTAGTGAGCGATGTTGAAGAGGTGAATAATGCATTGGCTCCATATAATATATATTATCTAGGAGTGTCTGTGGTTATTTGAAATATATAGAACAGTTCTGTGAGAACTGCCGATGTTTTAGTCGATTTTCTAATTCACGCACTAGTTTTGAAGTTGTTTCTAGCTTAGGTTAGTATGAGTTATCGAACCTTGTAATAATATATCCAAAAATGTAGAACGAATACTAAGCCATGAATAACTTCGCTAGAAAAATTAAATAAATAATTTAAAACAATAGTGTAGAGCACTACCTGTTAGAAAATCGACTATTTAGAGAATTATCCAGTATTTTTGTTTATAATAAACTTAAATTCATATTTTTGTTAGTAATTTTTTGTGGTGCATTAATAATGTAAGATGAATTTATCTGTAAGGTGTGAAAAATATAAGTCATTAGAAAATGCAACATATCAGTGTCACTTGTAATTAATATTGCCATATAAAAAAATTAGTCCGGAATTTGTGGGCTTGACTTGTGCCCAAGATCTCTTTTTCTTTATCAACCTTTTTTTGAATGAAATTAGAATGAATTTCCAGATTTAGTCAAGAATGAAATTAAGAATCACTGAATGACTGAATAGATTTATTTTCACTAAGATAATGCGAAAGAGAAAAAAAGACATGATTAGTAAGGCCTAGGCACTGTAGTTTGATAATAAAAAAATACATAATAATATAAGAAAAAACATTTTCTTAGTTTTTTTTTTATTTTGCATTTTCTAAGGTATATTTTTCACATCTTACAGCATGTATATTGAAAGAAAGTTCTGTGTAATTTATTGTGAGACATAATAGGAGTAGGTTACCATAACGTGTTGTAATGTATCTATGTTCAAGTCACATCGTGTAAATAGAATTGTTTGGTAACGAATTATATTTTTTTGTGATCGTACCTTTTTTTTCTTTTATTTTCCTTCCTTTTTTTTCTTATTCTTAGGCAATCTATATATTAATCGATATATTAAAACAGGCCAGGCCAGTGTAGTAGGCCTGATATATTTAAGTATGTTTTATCAGCACAAGCTCATCATACGGTGCTGTGTTAAGAAATGGTAGTTCAATGTTTCAATCATCAATGTATGTGTATTAATTTGTTTCTCCTGACACTGCCAATCCATAAGAAAATAAAGTGAACTAGAAAAGCACAATTTTTTTCTCTAATTTCGCTGACATTTTATTAAAAAAAAAACGACTCTTTCATACTTTTAGCAAAGCTTTTTTCTTAGCTATTAGTTTTGTACTGTTTGGTACGTTTTTTTATAACAGTATATTTATAAAACTTAGTGAATTTAATCTAAAGTAAGTACCTAAGCGTCGATTGTTTGTCTGTGGCATATAAAAGGTATATAATAAGTAATATATATAAGAGGTACGGAATGGTATGCGGGAGGTAGCTTGTTGTAAATGTACATAAACGCTGGCGTCAATAAACGGATAAATCAATTATTATGAGCGTTTTTATTGTTCGTTTTGAGTTTATGTTTGATTTAAACCTCTACTTTTTTATACATATTTGAAGAACTTCGTACTTACACACACACAGACCAGACTAAATATACAAGGTGTAAACGGACCGAAGCCGTCAACCAAGCATTCTGTACATCAAACTAAGTAACTCTACACAAAAATTATAGCTGGTAAATGACTTTTGCATTGACTTTAGGACTCAATGTAAACAAAAGATTGTGCTGATGGATGCGTTCAATAGTACGGGGGTCGTGGAGGTATTTAACGTATATAACGTCAATAGCAAAAACTCCAGCTTAAAACGGGAGCTAGTAGACCTTCATCAGGATTACTTGAATGTTGTCAATGAACGGGATCAGCTAAGGGTGATTACGGATGGGTTTAACAACTGTAGCAACTTGTATGAGGAGGCTTTGTGTAAAGTTAGGGACCTAGAGGATGAATTAAATTATGCTAATGTGAAACTTTTAAATTTGAAACAGGAACAGGATCATACTCAGGCTATAGAAACTGAACACTTGTACAATGAATTAGTAAATACAAATTGCAACCCTAATTCCATAATAACAATAGACCTCACAGAGGACTCCTTACTGAAACATAATTCGTACCATAAAACTAGTAAAAATAAAATTAAGAAATATGCAAGATTGAATAAAATCATTAAAAAATTTAATAAATACAAGAAACAACAAAAGCACTATTCCAAAAATATTCAATTAAGGAAAGAACGTGTTTATCTTGTGAATAGATTAAATAACTATCAGATTAAATTGGAAGATAGTAAAAATATTTATGAAATAGACACTCAGCGCTTACAATCTGAAATTGAGGCACTGAATAAGTCACTAAAATCATTATATAATAAATATGATATGTCTAGCAACCAAATTAAGGAGCATATTCTAGCCACTAATGAGTTAGTAGACAAAGTGGACTTGCTGACTCTGAGCAACACTCATTGTACTTGTAGGAGTGAACCCAGTCTTGATGCCCTCCAGCCTGAGGCAACGGAGGACCCGTCCCAAGCTATGAGCGCTCAGGACTGCACCATCAACCCAGATGCAATCCCTGTCATTACATTTCATGAGTCACAAGTAGTACAGCCTAAGATTAGTCATTTTGTATCACCTGATAGTAAAAATTGTTATCATTCAGTTATGTTCTCTGATGGTATAGGTAGAGGGCTAGGTAAATTAATCAGTAATAACCTTAGTTATTGTACCCAAAATTATTGCACGCCCGGGTCAACCTACAAACAGGTCATGGCTTCGGTAATAAATAATGTTTGTAATCCTAATACCACCATTACTATATGTGTTGGAAATAGTTCAAATATTAAAAAGGAAGACATCACCGACTATGTATCAGAGTTGTTAAAGTTAAGCTGTAGTAAGATCATATTGTGTGCTTTTCCATATTTTAAAAATTTAAGTAGTAGAAAAAACAATTATATACATATGTTAAATAAGCATGTACATTTCTTAGTAGGTCACTATAGTGACAGACTTATATATCTGGATATCAACACTATTGTTGATAAACTTAAGTCGACACGGGGTAAGGTGTATCTACCTATTAGATGTAGACACAAAATAGCTAGGCTATTAGCTTATAATATTCACACAGACATAAATAGTATGTCTAAGTTTAGTTATATTATTAACACCGCGACGATTAGTAATCATACTAATAAACATTTTTATAATAACTGTAAATCGGAGGATCCATGCGTAATTATAGATGATTCTCAAGTAGAATCCACTGGTAGTGGAGTCTCGGGGCTCACTCCAGATATTAATATTAATTTAAACTAGGTAGTGAGACAAAAGAAGGTACCTTTAACAATATTGTTAAACCTATCAACAACAAGGTATCTTCTTGCACTCAATTAGTTAGTAAAAAAGGGCCTCAGCAGAACACCTTAAAATTATTCCACCAAAATATCCAAGGCATTTCTTCCAAATTATTAGAAATTGAATTGTTTTTAGAAAAAAATATGTTTGACATTATTTGTTTTACCGAACATTGGCTAAAAGATTACCAAATGCTGATTAATTATGAGAACTATACGGTTGGTAGCTGCTTTAACCGTAAATCTATGCTGCGTGGAGGTTCCCTAATACTTTTGAAAAATTGTGTTAAATATAAACAACGTATTGACATAGTAGGTCTCTCGGTTGAACATTGCGTCGAACTGTCCTGTGTTGAGCTAGATAAGCATGTAATTGTGTGTGTGTACAGACCCCCAAACTATCAAAACTTTTCCTTATTTGAATCAATAATGGGAGATGTCCTGGCAAAACTTGCAGCCAGTAATAAATCTACAATTATTTGTGGTGATTTCAATATCAATATTTTAGAAGACAATTCAAATAGCAGTCGGTTATTAAATCTTTTTAAGTCATTTGACTTGACCAACATTTTTATAGAACCTACTAGAGTCACTCCATCTTCTGCTACTTGTATAGATAATGTTTTCTGCGATTGCGATTACTTAGATAAAGCCATAGTAAATTGCCTGCCGTCTGACCACAGCGGACAAACTGTAACTTTTAGGTGTAACACACCATTGCAAAATGTTCAGATTAAATTTAGACCTATAACTACTAGCAAATTAAATAGGTATAATATTTCCCTGCAGAACAAGTTAAGTGTTATGAGCCATCATATGGACGATATTAATATAAATCAATTGTATGATCATTTCTTTTCAATAGTTCACACTGAATACAACAAAACTTTTGAAAAGAAGACAAAAAGTATTTGCCCTAAATTTATATTTAGTGATTGGGCAACTAGAGGTATCAGAAAAAGTAGGGAAAGACTATTTGAGCTTTATGACCTTAAATCTTATATAAACACTGAAACTTTTAATAAGTATGTTGCTAAGTATTCAAACATTTTTAGAAATACATGCAAGGTTGCCAAAGCCCTGCACATTAGCAACAAGATCAAAACAGCAGAAAATAAAATAAAGACAGTTTGGAAAGTCATAAATAACGAGACTAACAGGAAGAAAATACGTAACACTAGTTACACCTTAGATACAGCATGTGGTCCTAAAAGCTCTAATCAGGAAGTAGCTCAAGAATTTGTGAATTTTTTTACCGATATACCGTTAAAAACTACGGAGTCTCTTAATTCCTCTCCTGAAGTAGCAATTGGTTTATTAAAGGCGAATGTGCCTGGCTGCCCGGCTGAATTTAAATTTAAACACATAAACCCTATGATAGTTATTAAAGCTTTCCGGCAAATAAAAGTCAAACTGATCGAAGATCTTTGGGGAATGTCTATCAAAGTTTGTACATCCATAGTTGAGACTGTAGCACCATACTTAGCTTTAATTTTTAATTTGTGTGTAGACCAAGGAGTTTTCCCTGATTTAATGAAATACAGTAAAGTCATACCTCTTTTCAAATCCGGGGATAGTAAAGATACTAATAATTATAGACCTGTATCCGTGTTGCCAGTTTTTAGCAAGGTGTTTGAAAAAGTAATGCTTAATCAAATGCTCAATCATTTTAACACCAACAGAATCTTACACGACCAACAGTTTGGTTTCACTAAGGGACGTTGTACAACTGACGCCGGTGTAACCTTATTAAAGCACATATTTTCTGCGTGGGAAGCATCCCAAGACGCAATAGGAATATTTTGTGACCTCTCCAAAGCATTTGATTGCGTAAATCACGACACATTGCTTTTGAAACTTGAGCATTACGGACTAGGTAAACTTGCACTTAGTTTGGTAAAATCTTATTTAAGTGATAGATAACAATATGTTCAAATAAATGGTGTTAATTCACAGGGTTTAAAAGTAAAAATGGGGGTTCCGCAAGGCTCAATATTGGGTCCTTTCCTCTTTCTAGTATATATAAACGATCTACCCTATTTATTAAAAAACCAACCTCAAAATATGGTGTTATTTGCTGATGACACTTCT